>MU867260.1:30189166-32875000 GCA_033996785.1 Trichosanthes truncata | reverse complement strand
TTAGCAAAAAATAAGTGAGAAATAGAGGGGCAGTGATTGTTGATATGAAAGCCTTTAAACTTTGAATGATATTCTTCCCTGTTCAAAAGAGTTAAAAGGCCCTCTGCACAAATAAGGAAGAGGTAGGGAGATAAAGGGCCTCATTGCCTCAAACCTCTACTAGGCTCAAACTCATCATACGACCACCCATTCAAGAGGATAGAGTATTTCACTGATTCCACCCAGTTCATGACCCTGTCAGTCCCCCTGTCATTGAAGCCCATTTTGCCAACCTTTCTAAGAAAAGACCATTCCACCTTGTCATAAGCCTTGCTCATGTCGAGCTTCATGGCGATGTAACATTCACCTCCTTTCCTTTTAGCCTTGAGCGCGTGGATACATTCGAAGCTAAGCATGATGTTGTTAGTTATGAGTCTTCCTGGCACGAAAGCTGCTTGGGCTGGCGATATCACATGGTCAAGAATTTTTTCAACCTATTAGCCAAACATTTAGAGATGATTTTATAAATAACATTGCACAAGCTAATTGGTCGGAAGTCTTTAATGGAGGACGAATTCTTGACTTTTGGGATAAGGGTGATCATGGTCTTATTTAATGGACCCACATCTTTTCCTTCGTTCAACACCTTTAAACAGATCTTTGTTGTGTCTTTGCCAATAATATCCCAATACTTCTGATAGAAGAGGGCATGGGCTCCATCCAGACCTGAGCTTTTGTGGACCTTAGATTGGTCATAGCGACTTCGATATCATCTTTTGTGAAGGGTCTAATAAGATCTCTATTATGTTCTTCAGAAACTTCTTGAGGGATGCTTTCCAGAATATACTCCACCGCTTCACTATTAAGTTTGGAAGAAAGGAATAAGGATTTAAAATAATATGTTGCTACCAAGGCAACCTCCTCTTCATCTTTCAACCATTCACCTTCATCATTGAGTCCCCTTAGTTTCTATTCACTCTTCTCCTTTGGGAAGCCTTGAATGATACCATCAAGTATTCTTACCCCCCCATAAGAGCCACTCTTCTCTTACTCTCTGCTGCAAGTACTTCTCTTCCTCCTCGATAAGGAGCTCAAGCTCTTGTTTCGCTTTACTAAGCTGGTTCAGGCTTAACCCAGTCGACAAAGACTTCACCTCCTCATCTTTTCTTTTAATAGCCTTCTTTAAAGACCTATCCAATCTGGTTTTGTTCCAAAGATGTGTTAGGGACAACCGACTCTCGACAGATCTCCATATTGGTATGATATTGTCCACTTTGGGCATAAGCCCTCATGGCTTTATTTTTGGTTTCACCCAAAAGGCCTCATACCAATGGAGATAGTGTCCATCACTTATAAATCCATGATCTTCCCCTTATCTAGCTAATGTGGGACTTTGGTTACACTCCCAACAATCCCAACAAGATGAATATTTCATAGGCACCTTTGGATGTTGCCGTTGAAAGACATTAAATCCACTCCCCTCCCCTTTTTCCATCGTTCTTTTCATAACTCTTTACACTCAGGGAAGTCTAGGCAACTTTGTTCAAACCTGCAAGATTTTTGTTTCCTTCCTCTAGTATGATGCTTTTGATTCATGTTCATTTGAAGTAAAAATGGCCTATGGTCTGAATTGTGAAAACTAAGATGCTCCACTTCGTAACTTCACATAGCCGAAATCATGGAGTTATTAGCAAAAAACATGTCAAGCCGCTCTTTAATATTGTTCCTTAAATTTCTATTTTTCCTCCACATGAATTGATTACCCACAAAATCCATGTCAATAAGGTTGCACAAATTAACGGTCTTACCAAACTTCTCTATCTGCTTTGACTTTTTAGGTTCCCACTTGCCTTTTCACTTTGGAACAAGATTTCATTAAAGTCCCCTCCAACCATCCAAGGAAGGTCCAAAGCATCGTTTAATATTTTTAGTAACTCCCAAGATTCAGGGCGTTTCTCAACAGCCGGATTTCCATAAGAACCAGTGAACCTCCAGATCAAAGCTTTTGACTTTACAATTGAGTCAATATGCCCCTCTGAGAAAGAGGTGATGGTGAGGTCAATGTCATTCTTCCAAAGAAAAATACGTCTGCCACTCTTCCCTTTACTTAGGACCACTAAGCAATTCTCAAAGTTCACAAAGGCCTTTAGCTTGTCTCCAGCACTGAACCCTCATTTAGATTCAGAAATAAACACCATTTGAGGATTTTTGCTCTGCACTTCAAAGCGAAGCTTGAGTAACGTCTAAGGGTTCCTAACCCCCAGACGTTCCAACTTAATATTTTCATGGCGTTCGCACGGGCTGATTTTCAGCCTCCGCCGATATCCCTCCATTGCTCACAAAGTCTAACTCACACAACCTCTTAGCTTTCTGTTATGTTCCATCAGTTTCCAACTTATATTTTTGCCCACTTAGTTGTGAAGCATCCTGAATTCTGTTTTCTTCTCTATTTTCATTCCTTACTAATCTCTTCCATTTCTTAAAATTGTTGCTCGTCGAATCTGCCTGAATTTGAGTATGTAAATAGGTTTTTTCTTTAATAAGTCGATCCTTTTCTTTATTTTCCTTAACGTCTTCCTCTGGTCTCTTATCCACAATAACATCAGATGGGCCCAAAACTTTTCTAGCCCTATACCTAGGTCCACTCCTTTTTTCTTCATTTTCCTTTAGTTTAATTCCAACGGTCACATGTTTAGAAGATAACAATGATAATTTACTATTCCCATCCTTGCTTCTGTCCACCTTTCCCTTCAATTATGTACTTTTTTTTCTTTTTTGTAGTTTGATGTGTTGGAATTGGAAGATGGGACTTGGTTTTTTAATGTGGAAAAAAAATTCCCTTTTCTCTGCCTGGCCTTCTTTCCACTGTTTCAATCCGTTCCTCCGGTCCCTTTTTCTGTCGTCATCCCCTTCCTTTGAATAAGTTTCTTTGCTGATGCCCATTTCTTCATCTTCTCCACTAGAATCATCCTTCCACGCATCCTAAGACTGATTCGTCTTTTTGGTCCCACTCCCCCTTCCTTTTCCTCTTCTCAGTCCTGTTCGTCCCTCCCTATTTTCCTTGGTCACAGCTTTCCCCAAGAAAGGTTCTTTCAACCAGTCTCCAAAAGGTAAATCTTCTTATGATTGTTCTCCTTCAACCCTCACACTCTTTGCTCTCGTGCCCTAGCTTTTCACATTTGTAGTAAAAGTTTGGTAGCTTTTCATAAGTTCTCAGAACCTAAACTTCTTCAGCCATTGAGCCAACTTTAATTTTTGTCGCAGTTCTTAACGGTTTGAGGATATCTATTTTAACTTTAACTCCCAGCGAGGTACCTCCACTACTCCTTTCATCTTCTAGATCCACCCTTTCGAACGCCCCCACTGAATTGCCAAGTGCCATCACTATTTTACTAGCGAAACAAACTAGAGGTAATTCATGGAAGTGCAACCAAAAGGATGCGTACCTAAATTCCTAAATTCTATTGCTGATAACTTAGTAATTCCTTTTGGTTCCTCAAATAGTAGAAGCACTTTGTCAAAAATCCACGGCCCTCCGTTGAGAATCCGAGCCTTTTCTCTGTCGTTCCTAAACTTGTAGAGGTAAAGATTCCTTCCATCCTTGTCAATGCTTATATTATCTGTCAGGTTCCAGATTTTTGGGATCTTCGCTTTGAACATCTCCACGTTTATCATTCGACTCGACCAAATCTGGCACACCAAAGTCTTCTCAAGATTTTTCTCAACGTCGTCGATGTCGTCGTCCTCAACCTCGACCACTCCTTGGGCACCCTCTTCAGTTAGTTTTAGTTTTTCCAGCTTTTTGAATATTCTTGCTTCCTTCATCTCAAGCTGAGTTATCCCAACTATTTCTCAAAGGGTCCCGACAAACTAACCCTCCAAAGATCACCCAGGACCCTTGCCAAACAAGTCCCCAAAAGATCACTGACCACTGACGGATCCCTGCGAACAATCAAAAGTTGTTCTCTAGCTCATATTCTTTCTCGTAAAAGAGGGAGAACAAAGGCCGCTCAAAGTAAAATTTATGTTACTAAAAAGGAAAGGAAATTGATAAAAAAGACTATTATTTAAATCTTCGTTCCTAATTCCTAGTTCAAATTGATAATTAAATTTACAATATTTTTATCTTATCATAATCTAAAAGAAAACTAGTAAAGATCATCCATAACTATAAAAGTTGTTACATTAACAGATTTAATATTTCAATTTGATCAATTCAACCTTCCCAAACTTATAGAATTATTTCAATTATTATTATTATAGTTCAACTACACATATGAGAATGGAGATTCAAACCTTTGACTTCTTGATATATATATATATATATATATATATTAGTTAAGCTAAGCCTAAATTGATATAAAATTAAATTCTCTGTTGTTTTGATTTCATTAGTGGCATTTCAAAATGCACAAACTACCTTTAAACTATAGAGATCATTAAAATTACTCCAAACAATTTTTGTTATACAAATTTTTATAACTATGATATTAATCATGATAAAATAATAACCGTGAAAAAAATATTTTAAACTCTCATTGATATTTTTTTAAGCTTTGTTACAAGTCACAACTGCATAAAGAAAGCAAATTAAGAAAAAAAAATCTCAATCATAAGATCTATATATATATACATATGAAGCCAAAAATTATTGAAAATTGGAAACTTCCCTATCATAATATCAGAATCTTTTATGGGACAAAGTTTTGATGCTTATGGGCATATCCTTCACCCATGCCTCCTCTTGCAGCATTAGAATATTCCATTAGGATATCTTTTCACATATTCCAAAATCCAAAAACATGATTTTTTTTTAAAAAAAAATATACATTTTAAAAAAATAATAATAATAAACAAAAGGGAAAATAGAAGAACAACAGCAAAAAGAAAAAATAATAGCAACTTTTTTTTAAATTTTAAGTTAAACCTTAAACTTTTAATGATATGAAACTAAACTCTTAATTTGGATAAGAGTAAAATTTAATTATACCTGGATTAGTTAAGTTTTTATTTTTTTAAGGAAAAATTGTAGCTATATGGATATTTTTGTGATTGGACGAACCTATTTTTATGGACAGTAATTACGTTCTTTTTATTTGCTTGATTTTGTAGATTAGGGCATTTTTGTAATTTGAGTCATAACATTTATGTAATGAATTTGGGTGTTTTATTTGTTGAATTTTGAGTGATTTATTTGTGGGTTCATAGATAGTTTTCTAATTTAACTCCAAGGAGTTGTTAATTTCATCTCTTAATAAAGTTTAGGGTTTTATTTAATGAAAACTTAATGTTTTTCGATCAATAATAATAATGAAACTAATTTATGACTTTAATTTTTTTTAATATTTATTACTTTTCTTTTAGTTGAACAATATTTGAAGGTGGGAGATTCGAACTTCTGACCTCTTGGTCAAAGATACATGTCAATTACCGCTGAGCTATGCTTACTTTGATAATATTTATTACTTTCTTTATAATATATCATTACAATTGGGGATTCAAATATTTGACTTTTATATTATCAAAAAAAGAAAAATTGACTTTTATAAAAAAAATTACTAATAAAGTGACTTCAACCAGTGGCGGAGCTATAGTAGGTTTAGGCCCGCCCTCAATTAAAAAACAACTTTGTATTAGTATCATTTCTTTCACATAAATTGCCAAAAATGGATTCTGGCTTGAAGGCATGGAGGCTCAGCCCCCTACTAGAAGCTCCAGCTTAGTGTCTGAGTTTGATCCTTACAAAATACACTTCAAATAAGAGCTTTTTTTTTTTCTTTTTATTCTTTTTTTACATCAAATAGCGGCTATGGATTTTTTTTTCTTCCATTTTCATGTTACTGTTTTTACATTTTTTTTCCTTTCATAGGCGCTCTTTTATGTATTATTTTTTTTTCTTAAATACATTTTATATATTATTTAAAGTTTATATATTAAAGTAAAATGTTAATGTTTTAAATGATATATATATAGTTTAAACAAAATAATTTAGGACGTTAATTCAATTTATATATATTTACCATTTACAAATATAGAACAATTAATATATAATAATTTAAATTTATTCTTTAATTCTTTTTCTTAATACAAAATATAAATGAATATAAATAAAAATATTCTTAGTTTTTAATGAATTTTTTAAAGATATTAATTTAATTAAAAAAACTATAATTCTTATAAAAAAATTATACTTAATTATTCTAAATTTTATTATCTTTCTTCTTTATTTATATATATAAAAAATAGTATTGGTCTCTAAATTTTCATAGAAGTGAAAATTTAATCTCAAAATTTTAGTTGGTAACGATTTAATCTATGTACTTTTAATTTTATAAAAATGTAGTCTCTATCGTGAAAAATATTGTGAAGATCTAATAAGATTTCTTTTATATATATTGATAAACTGATTACAGACTAAATATGTTTACTAAATTGTTACATAATAAAAATTTAAACTTAATTTTAATAAAAAATTCATACTAAGATTAAATTGTTATAAATTTTAAGGTACAATAACTTAGTTGTTTACAATTTGAATGTACAAGGACTAAATTGTTACAATCCAAAGTTGAGAGACTAAGTTGTTACTTTCATGAAAGTTCAAGAACCAAAAATGTCTTTTAACCTAAAAAAAAATAAAATCATACTTTTTAATCAAAATATAACATGCCTCCCTAACATGCAGTTCTGAATCCTGATCTAAAAAAATCAGTCATACTTTTTAATCAAAATTTATCAAGTCCCCTAACATACAGTTCTGGATTCGCCACTGACTTCAACATTTGTTACTTCAATTGAGCAACAGACTAGCATATGGAAAAATGATTAACAAATCTTTTAATGAGACGAAAGGTAACTTAGAAAAATAATCATATTCGTCTTACTTAATATATTAATATTGGCAACTGTGATTATATTTTTACCATTAAAAGTTTTCATTTTTTTTTTTTTTGAATTCAACAATATTTGGGGTGGAGAGATTCGAATATTTGACCTCTTAGTCGAAGGTACATATTAATTACCGCGATCTATGCTCACTTTGGCATAAAGAAGTTTCCATTTCGTTTCTTTATTCTTGGTTCAATTTGTGAATTTTAATCTTAAAACTTTTAATTTTATTCAATTAATCTTAATTTTAAATTAATGGTACAATTAATACATTCCATTTGCTAAGTTTACATCCTTTATTGAAGATTTGTGGTTAGCTATAATCACCTTTTTTGTTTTTTTTTTTTAAAAAAACTACTTTTTAGAAGCGTTTTAGCTTGATTTTGACATTTTATTATTGAGTTCGAACATATGCTGGGTTTTTTTAGGTAAAGAAACAACAGAATATAAATGCGTAAATATTAAGAACATATATGCAACTTTTTTAAGTAAATCATAAAAGGGAAAAAAAGTAATGAGGAATTTGAAAGGTAATAGAGGGGAAAGTTTTCTAGTACTATGGTACTATGGTATAGCTGAAACAAATATCATTAAAATATAGTTACAAAACATATAATAGAGTAAATGCAAAAAAATAATTACATAGTAGATAAGAAAGGAAGAATAACACAAACATCTATCGTACGACCATCCTTCAAGGCTGAACGAAGAACATCCTCAGCCCATGGAGAAAGTTCAGTCTGCACTAATATGGAAAGAAACAAATCGAAATATGCCTGAAAAACACATACACATACTTGAAAATGGAAAGAAAATAAAGAAAACAGGACAATAAAAAAGAAAGTAACCGAAGATGAAACTGAAACAGAAATATATATATATATATATATATATATATATATATATATATATATATATATATAAACATACCTGAAAATGGAAAAAACAAATCGAAATATGAGTCAAGGAATGGGACTGAAAGAAAAGAGAGTAAAAGTATGAATAAAAGAAAATAAATTTAACAATTAATATGTCGATAAGAATATCAAAAATAAAAAAGGTGATGTAAAAAAATGTATCTTACAAAACAAAATCTATATAGATATCGAAATTCTAAAGATTTTAAATAGATATGAAGATTCTGATTTTAATGTAAATCTTTCCGTTTTCAGTTTAGATACACTTTAAATAAATCAAGAGAGAGGCAACATAAGGACCAAATGGAAATTTTAAAAAAGGACGCCACACGTGCGCCTCACGTGTGGCCATAATTGAAAAAAAAAAAAAACAAATGGCCATGGATCAAAACCGCCTATTTATTTTGGCCATATCTAGAATTTTCCTTTTTTTTTTCCAATAATGTCATCAACTATGAGTTGGGTTTCATTTTGGGAAATTAGGGATGGATGACCCAAAATTTTGGGCCTTCATGATGTACAACTTGGTTTCTAAAAATAAGGCTATAACCTTTTGCTTACGTCACAACCAGAGCGAGAGAACGAGAAAACTTAGAGGGACGAGAAAAAATTAACTCACGCATCTTCTTCTTCTTCTCTAGAGCTCATGCGTTTTTCGACAAATTTCTCACACTCTCTCGCGTTTCAAGCAAATCTCTCATTCTCTCTCGCATTTTTGGTGCCGACCAACAGCGCCGATGGCCTTTCTCGAGTTTGGGTGTCTAGATCGAGTGCTTGATGTTCTTTCAATTAGGTTTTCTCCTTCATGTGTTGCTTTTGGTGACTGTAACCTCTCTAATCGACGTGAACAGTGGCTGCAGATGGTGAGCATGCTATTTTTTGGCATCATTTTGCCAAATTGATTCCAGATTTGATACCCACACATTATGGCGACCTTTCTTCGTCCTTCTGATGTGATTTTCGATGTCGAACTGTGAGTCTCAATGGTGTTGGTATGTGTGAATTGTGAAGAAGTTGTGGGTCTCAGTGGTGTTGTTCCTCTTTTCTCTCCCTCTCATCGAGTTTTCTCTTCATCTCGCTTTAGTTGTGATGTAAGCAAAAGGTTATCCATCGTTATTTTGAGAAAGTTGGTCATATTTCATTGAGTTAAAAATTTTACATCATTCATAATCCTTTCTTTTTTGCGCTTTTCTTTCCCTTCCAATAGGGTCCAGAGTATTAGCGAATCAATTTTTGCACACAATGGTTGAACATTATGCAACTTAGTATAAATTGTTTCGTTCATTTTTTTTTTTTTTTTTTTTTTGGATTCATTAGTTAGCTTGCGAACAATTTTCCAATTCAGTTTTCATAATTTATCAATTGCATATTTTAGAATGAAATTTTTAATGAAATGGAAAGTTTAAGGTTAAAATTGATAAAATGAGTAGATATTGCTATTAAAAATAATAATGATTATTATTTCCTTAATATTATTACTATTAATTATTTTAGTAAACGTTTTTGGAATTTATAAACATTTTTTTATTATTATGTATTTGGAATAGCTTTTGAAAAAACTGATTTTTAAATAAAATCAAATTTTTTATAAACACCTTTAGAAAAAATTAATAATTTAAAGTGTCATAAAATTTATCTTTTTTTTTATGCACTGTCCTCGAATTGTAGTTGCAATTTTCTCACTTTGCTCATATCTGCACCAAAAACATGGAAATCAACCAGATTTCGATATTTTAAGCTTTTTTCTACCAGTTTGAGATATTCCTAGCATGCCCAAGTGATTCTGTTCAATTTGCTTCAATTTGCTAAACTTTATGAACAATAACATGCGAATTCTCAAGCATAACTTGAATTTAAAGGCTAAATAACCCTCAATAATGAGCATTATCACTCTCTCAAATTTTCATGATATATGAGAAAATGACCAAAATACCCTCACACTACACTTTTACTTCCACCATAGCCGTCGTTGCCACTCATTGTTGGCGACACTCCGAGGACCACTACCATTACTCAACTTTGGATGCCACTGCCTATCGCCGGTGACCACTCCGGTGACCCCCCTCCCATACTATTGGGCAGTCATAGTGTTTGAATTACCAATTTGAATTTATTAGTTCATAATGTTTAATGGTCATCCTTTATAGTAATTTGACATTAGTATAAATATTTTGAGTATAGAACAAACCAAATAAATTTATAAAAATACTTGTGAGAAAATGTAACCAAACATATGAATGTTCCAAAACAGTTTTTATAAAAAATTACACTTACATTAAAAGCCAATCCAAACAGACTCCAATTCTTCCTAAAAAGAGAAGGCTTCACATGCTTGTTTGCAAGGATAGTAAAAAAGATCTTTTGGAGTTCGTTCGTAATTCAACGCTAAGATTTTTCATATCCAAAAAGCAAGTGTATTTTCTTTTTTAATTTTTGCTTTTCTAAAGTTTCAATGTGATTCCTAACTAAGAGTCTAAGACAAAATGTTCCAAAAAGAAAAAAAAAATCTTAAATTTATACTTTTTAGTATTACAATTCAAATATTTGGTAGAGATTTGAACTTTAATCCTCAAATGAAGTTATTAATATTTTAATAGTTAAATTATGAGTTTTGTCCATAAACATGATTATCCGTTGAATACCAAAAAAAAAAAAAAAAAAAAACCTTAACCAAAAAGATAAAGTTTCGAAACCTAGCACTTATTTGTTGAACTAAGAAAAATAAAACTTTCGATCATTTTTTTTCCTTTGAGTTTAACCATACGTGGTAGTGAAAATTCAAACCTTGGACCTTATAATTAAATATCTAATGACGTAATTAGTTGAACTATTCTGAGGTGACTTCAAAATTATATTGTTGAAAGTTTAGAAATCAATTTAAAAAAATTAAAAAATTAAAACATTATAACTAAATAAACACAACCATAAAATTTAAGAACCAAACTTTATTTAAACCAATCTTAATCAATTTAGTTACTTAACTTGTAATCAACTGGCATATTGAATGTGTTAATGACCACGAGATCTGTGGTTCAAATCTCTTCCAACCCCTATTGTACTTAAAAAAAAAAAACTTGTAATCTTTTCTTTTCTTTTTTCCTGAAGATAACTCATAAGCATCGTTTAACTTTACGAAATCGTATCTTACAAAAATATTATATTCTTTTATAATAAAATTTCACACTACTCTACTATTTTCAATAAGTTTTAAAATTATTATATATTTGTCAAAGTGAGCATGACTCAATGGTAATTGGCATGTACCATCGACCATGTTGATGATCCCATATTGAAAAAGATGAATATACCTCATAATCTTTATAAAATACATGAATTACTTCTCTCATTGTCAATTAATTTTGAGATGAAACTTCGTGTTTATCTAATATTCCAAGAAGTCAGACACCACAAAGTGTGATTGGACTTTAAAAAAAAACAAATTACTAAGGCCCCGTTTGATAACCATTTGATTTTTGGTTTTTAGTTTTTGAAAATTAAGTTTGTTTTCTCTCAATTTCTCTACAATGGTTTTCATCTCCCTTAAGGAAGCATTTGAATTCTTAGCCAAATTCTAAAAACAAAAACAAGTTTTTGGAAACTACTTTTTTTAGTTTTCAAAACATAGCTTGGTTTTTGAAAACATAGGTAAAAATGAGATAACAAAATAAGTAAATTCATAGGTGGGAGTAGCATTTATAGGCTTAATTTTTAAAAACCAAAAACCAAAAATCAAATGGTTATCAAACGTGGCCTAATATTTTAGGTTTCAAATCAAGTTTAATCCCCAAACAATCTTGGAATAGTTTTGGCCTTTGGGATTTGGGACCACCGTTTTTTATTTTTTGAAAATAGATTTAAAAATCGCAAAAAGAACATAAAAGTTAAAATATTATTTTGGTCTATGTACTTTAAATTTTGTTCTATTTTGGTTATTGTATTTTTAAATGTTTAATTAGTTCACGCACTTTCAATAAAGCTTAAAATTGGTCCTTACTATTCGTTTATTGTCAGTTTTTCTTTAAAAAAATTAGTCTCTATTAATTTTTCCTTTATAAATTTTGAAAGTATGTTCACATTGTGTCTTTTCTTGTATTAAAATTATTATTACTATTTAACTAATTTTGATAAAAATTAACTTCAAATTTATTGTAGAGATCAATTTTAAACTTTATTGAAAGTACAGAAACTAAAATTGAATATTTGAAAGTATGTTAATCAAAATAGAACAAAGTTCAAATTACAAATCAAAATGATATTTTTATATTTCAATATAAATCGTAACGCTAACAATTAGTATAAATATTGCGGAATTTTCGTCCCTCTGCGTGCTCGCTCTTCTTCTCCGCCATTCATTCGTTCGTTCGATTCGTCTTCTTCACGTATAGAAGTTTTTGAAAAACAAGGAACAACAGTCTTTTGCTTACGGGATTTCTCTTTCTTTCCTTCTCTCCTTCGACGGTATGTTTCTCTCTCTCTCTATGGACCTGCATTTTCCATTTCTCGATTCCATTTCATGTTCTGTGATTGGTGTTTTTGTGTTCTTGTTCCTGTTTGTTTTCCTCTGTTTCTTTGCTTCTGATTTTGTCTGTTCTGTTCTGATTCCGGGTTTAACCGACGACGGGCGATTTTCTTTTCCCCTCCTCTTTTGTTTGTTATTCTGGTGTTTCCCTTTCGGTCGGATGGAAGTCCGATGATCGGATTTTCTCAATGTCGATTATTCCATCTGATTTTTGTAGATTATGTAGCAATGTAATGTAATTTTGTCTGAGGTTGAATATAGGGTAGTTTGGAGGAACGTGGCCTGCGCTATCGATTTTAAGACTCGGTGTATAAGTTTTTAGAGAGGAAGAGGAACGATTCTTTTAATTTTCATTTCCTCTTTGTTAATTGTTAGTGCACCAGGACCAGCGCGTTGTGGCAAATTCAATGTCCTTTCTCCGATTTGACTGTCTGTATGTACTACAGAAAGAGAGGCACCATGTGTTTTTCTACAGAGAACAATTTAACGAATTAGTATCAAAATTTCAAATGTGAAAAGATTAAATTGATTTGTTTGGAGTACGAGGGGTGATTTTCTATTGAATTACTTTAAATATTGAGACCTGTTTCACATTTTTCTTTTACAAAGTTTGAAAATTCAACGGGGATATTTTGCTCCTGACCAAGTCAGCTTGGGATTATGACTTGTGGGTTGAAACGTGCGTCGTTTATCTTCCTTTCTTGTAGGGCTCGAATAGATTCATCTTTTTTGAGTTTGAGGTTAGCGTAGTCGATCCGGATTGTTCTTGCCCTGTTTATCAAATTAATTTGTTTACTTGGCTTGGAAATTATTGGGTGTGTTTGTTGTCTGTTCCACTTTTTTTTTTTCTTCCCAACATTTTTTATGGACGGCAACGCATTAATGACAAATCCTTATCAATGGTCTCATCTTTTTTCTGAAGTGGGGCTTCTGGTTGTTGTGTCGCTATCCTCACCGAGTTCTTTGGCTGAAGCTCACTACACGTGGCGTTAACTAATTCTTTTTCCTTTTTCTCTTTTTGGGGGTTTTCCCAATTGCTAGTTTGAAAATATAATGTAATTTAATCGTTGGTTACTCTCTTAGCCATGTGAGATTAATGTTCTAATTTGTTGGAGACGTGTTTTTCTCCTGTTTCAGCAACGTGCGTGGGTGGGAACGGGAAGAGGGCTTGACCAAAACCAACCTTTTCAAGGAAACTTCTTGGACGGATTGGTTTGAGGATAAACATATGATCCGGCTGTCAAAGTAGGTGACAGCCTGATTTTCTTGAACAATTTCAAAGATCCATTCGAAGATCCTTTTTCTTGTGCGTATTAAGACCCCGACTCAAACTTTGATACTGGGACCTCCCTTTTTATTTGTGTATTTTTGCCCATTAACGCGTTCAATTTCTTTCTTTCTTTCTTTGTTGGTACAGCAGGTGATCTCCTAGAAAGGACTCGCTTTCTGGGTCGTCTACATCTTAGATTGCTCGACTGTTGGTTTTTGCCTCATGTTCTTTCAGAGTAATCTGCTATTGGCATGAGACATTTTGATCTGTGTTGTAGATATGGGTTCCTTGTCCGGAATCCTTCAACGACCATTCGTTGCTGTAACTGCTGTGGCTGTTGCTTCTTTTTCCTCTGACTTTTCAGATAAGTTACCATCTCAGAGACCGCCAGAGGCTTCTTCTTCTTCCTCTTCTTCCCCAGATTTACCCCATAATTCAACTTTAGATTTCTTGACGGAATCAAAGACGTCATTTGTTTCTGTTTCAAAGCTTGCTAACTTATCATTTGTCACCAAAATTCATACACCTGTCCCTAAGTTTAGCTTTCCGATTCCAACTTCTAGTTGCGGCTATGTTAGAAACTTCTACACGTCTTTGGTTTCTTCCCCCGTTCTTTCTAATTTATATCAGTCAGCTGCATTGACCAAGGCATCAAAGCAGGCTGCACCTTCATCTAAACTTTCTTTCCCACCTTCTGAGGTTATGTACAGATGGCATTTACCAGAGCCAACTTCTTTAGATATTACGGGTAGTTCTGCTTGTTCAGTGGCAAAATCTAGGACGGTGGTGGTTTTATTAGGATGGTTGGGAGCAAAGCAGAAACATTTAAAGAGATACGCCGAATGGTATACTTCAAGGGGTTTTCATGCCATTACCTTTACTTTTCCAATGGCTGAGATACTTACGTATCAGCATGGTGGGAAAGTTGAACAGCACATTGACTTGCTTGTGAATCATCTAGCTGATTGGTTGGAAGAGGAGCACGGGAAGAACCTGGTTTTTCACACTTTTAGCAATACTGGATGGTTAACGTACGTTATTTTTTCCCTCTTCATTTAACATGCACACAGAATGAAAAGTTTGCTAATTTTCCTACTTTTAGGAAGGGGTTATGGGGATTTTTCGCATTTCACATTTAGCACTTTGGCTTTTCTTGAACAACTGTCTTTATGTGATTGTTCCCTTGGATTTATCTTGGTGTAGGTATGGAGCTATTCTGGAGAAGTTTGAGAAGCATGATTCTTCTTTAATGGGAAGGATTAAGGGCTGCATTGTGGATTCTGCCCCTGTTGCAGCTCCTGACCCTCAGGTAATGGTGGCCTTGATATGAAATTCATGTTCTTTGTCAATAAGACAGTCATCAATTGTAAAAGATATATGGTTACTATTGCACCATTTTGACACGAGTTCCCTTGTCATTCAAGAATTGGTAGCTCGTTATATTCACCACAATAAGTAACCTTGAAATGTGAACTTTGCTTTGATCATTGGATGACCATAAACCTATCCCAAAATGCGTCACCATCGCCATCGACCTATCGTAGAATTATATAGAAAAGGACTCAGAGTAGCCTTTCTTACCTTGCATATCATTTATATAGTATATATCAAGTTATAACTTATAGATAAGGACAAATTTTTGTTTGTTCGACTCCTTATTTTCTCTATGAATTTAGATTATCTGTTTGTTGGCCATTTAGGTTTTCACAGCTTCTTTTATTTAGGATTGTAGGATGCCTGTGTTTCTATTTGAGTTTCTTTTTGGAACAATTATGAGAGAAAATGTTGGTTAAATCTTGCTGTTGCTTTTCTAGGTCTGGGCTTCAGGCTTCTCTGCAGCCTTTTTGAAAAAGAACAGTGTGGCAACAAAAGGATCGACAACCTTGGACAACACAGGGATGGAAGTATCAATCAGCAATAAAGAAGATATAGAACCTAAACCTGCAGTTACTGAAGCAGCACTTCTATTAGTTTTGGAGAAGATCTTCGACGTCGTTTTGAAACTACCAACCGTGAACAGGTAGTTTCCCTTTTAAGAGTGATCATTATAACCAATATATACTAGATTAAACAGATGCAAGAAAAATAAAGCAAATATTGAACTCAAATTATATAGGATGGTCATCAACATGTAGACAGTGCATAAACATGATAGTTTCATATCCATTTACAATTATGCCTTTGTTCAATTATGTTTAGATTTGTTACTACATTTTATGTGCAAATGTACTTCATAAACCAGATCATGAAATCTAAAAGACGAAAATTGTTCTATTTTCCTACCAGGAGGTTATCTGATGTGTTGGATACGTTATCATCATCGCAACCAAGCTGCCCTCAACTGTATATCTACAGCTCAGCGGATCGAGTTATCCCAGCACATTCTGTGGAATCGTTTATCAAGGAGCAACGACGAGCAGGACGGGAGGTTAGAGCTTGCAATTTTGTGTCCACCCCTCATGTAGATCATTTTAGAAATGACCCAAAACTGTATACTTCTCAGCTTAGTCAGTTTCTGGCGGACTGTGTGCTTACTTGTTGCAGAGAGTCCTGTTAGCTCAATATGAGTTAGTTGCTCACCATTTTACCTTATTCTTTTCCTTATTCTTTTCTTCTTTTTATACCACATTATTTGTTCTTGCAAACAAGTGAGGCCAAACAAAAGCCTACAATTCATTGGTTTTTAATATAGATCACAGATCAATTGTATTTATGTGGTGCTGATCATTCTTGGCTTATGCTGGTGAGCGAGCACGAGAGCGAGATTGTGTGCATGTAAGATAAACAAGTTACGTCGTTAGCATAATAAAACTTTTTTGGGATTTAATGAAACAATTATACCACCAAATGTTTGAACTTATCCAAAATCAAATTGTCGCGTAATTCTTAAGTAATGCAGTTAATTGTACAAGTGTTGAGCTAATAGAGTTAACGACAAGAATTTGTTGGACACAAAATTCAAAGTTCAAGGACTTATTAAAAAAAAATTAAGTATTGGAATCAAATAGAAGCCTTGAAAGTCCACTAATCTATTAAAAACTTTGTAAATTACATATAAACCAAAAACACCTGCAAAAAAATTTAAACCAAAAACTTTTTAAACTACATAGATTAAATAAGTAGCACTCCAAATTGTAAGATTAAACTTGTAATTTAACAAGTTAAAAATATGAACAAAATTCATCAAGACACACTCCTACTTTGTCTAACTAGCACAAATGTTTGTTAATGATGAAAGCCGCTCGTAGTATCAAAATTCTTGCCTGTCTTTTTTCAGCTTAAATAGGTAGTGATGGAGGAACTTGTTGAGATAAGCCTTGAAAATACTTGGGTGAAGCTTAGGTTGCACCCAAATATGGTGCTGCACACTTTACAACCACACAAATCCAACTTTTTTTTTTTCGAAAATCCTGTGGTTGTAAGGTGGGCAACACTACACTTGGGTGTAGCCCAAGCTGCACCCAAGTTGTGCCCTTATATAAATAGTGAGTGAGTTGAAGTCATGGTAGGTACCTACCTAAGATTTAATATCGGACTGGACAATCACATATGACAAAAAAAATATATATTTTTTTTTTAATTATAATCAATTTTAGTTGATATACTAGTCAATCGGTCATGTGGATTTATTCAAATCACTATTTGATTGGTTTATCTTATGACATCAACAATGTCAATCAAATTTCAATTTGGTCATTTTTACAATTTCATGTCCAACTCTACTATTTCTTTAATTTCAACACTTACAACAAAATCATTCTTGCAACCAACCCCATAATAAAAATTACCCTCACATTCTAAAAATTTGAGTGACTATAAATTGGGAAGCCAACACCAAACATATATATAATATCAACTTATATTGATACTAATTAAATTTGTACAATTTGGGCCTAATGTATCTAGATTTCCCTAGCTCCAATAATTAAATTAAATATAATGAAGCACAAGGAAAACAAAAGAAAAGAAAACACTTCTACTAAACATATTTCTTACAAGTTCCAAGTCCCAAACATATAACTAGCAATTAATCTTCCACTCCTGAGAGATAGCTTGTTGAAGAAATCTGAATGTTTTTTGGAAATTTTGGAACCCCATGAACCAGAAATCAAAATTATCCACAGTTACAATCTCCAAGTACTTCTGTGAAGGTTTCATCACATTCTTACTCTGATTCACTCTCTCTATTCTCCCCACTGGAATCACCACCTGCATTACATCACACAGAGTTCAGTAAACAACAGAGGCCGAGCGAGATTTTAACGAGCGACAAAATTTTACATTCGAACTTTTTATCTATATATATGACCTTCCTATTCTGAAAAACTTTAGATGGGCAAATTAGAGAGAAAGCTTTTTAATCATTAACTTTATATATATATATATATATATATATATATATATATTGTTGAACTACAAGTTTAGTCCTTGAACTTTTATGTTTGTGTCTAATAGATCCTTAAGCTTTAAAATTGTCAAATAGGTTTCTAAATTTTCAAGGTTGTACTTAATAGGTCTATGATATATTCAACATTTTTTTAAAACTAAAAAATCTATTAGACATAAATTTGAATTTTGTGTCTAATAGGAAATTAAACTTTCAATTTTATGTCCAATAACTTTATGAATTTTAAAAAATGTCGAATAGGTCAATGACCTATTTGACACAAAATTGAAAGCTTAAGGACTTATTAGTCACAAAATCGAAAGTTTAGGTACCTATCAGACACCGTTCAAAGTTCAAGAACCTATTTGACACAAACTTAAAAGTTCAAGGACTAAAGATATAATTTAACTTAATTTTTTTTAATCTAAAACAAATCAAGAGGGAAGAGAGAGAGTAAGAGTGAGAGAGAGAGGTGACCTTGTAATGAAATCTTAGGAGCTCTCCAGTTGGGGAAGAGAGTTTGAGGGATTTGTCACTGCAAAAGGCAAGTTTGTGTGTGGAAATGAAGAGCAGCCCTGCAATAGGTCCTGTTGTGGTTGACAAATGGCATTGACAAGCCTTCAATAGCTTCTCTCCTTCTCTTACACTAAATAGCTGTTTGTAAACTTTCCTCAACCCACCAACTTGAAGAATCTTTGCTCCCAAACTCAACTTTCCCTTCACTGTTTCTCTGATCTTTTGTCCTAATCTCACTGCAACTTTACCATTCAAAAACAATACAAACATAAGTCCATTGTCTCTATGTTGTACTTCAAATAATTTGATTCAAAAGCAATCATATTTGAGTTGTTTAATGAGATGTTGAAAAGTTCTTAATTATATGCCCTATGGATTTTTATCATTTGTAACTTGCATATGCCTTCGATCAAGAGGTCAGAAGTTCGAATTCCCTACCCCACCCCACATGTTGTTGAACTCAAAAGAAAAAGAGAAAAAAAAGTAGGAGTTGTTGATTTGAGAAGATCAAAAAATTCATTCAAATTCAGTGTTGTTTTTCATTCAAATGATTATTGTTATGACAATAAATCTCTCTATCATTCCCATGACGGTATCAGATCGTCCACCTTAGATTTAGGCCTATTTTCGAATTCTACCCAAAAAACGTATCATATCAATAAAAATGTTGTTCTTACTTATATATTCAAGATCTTCACGACTTCTAACTCATATGAGACTGTGTTCGCATATCTCAGTTAGGGGTGTAATAATTTGGTCTAATTAATTTTTTTTAAAAAAAAAAGCAGCTTACCATGTTCTCTAACTCCAGGAGCAAAACTCCCAACCTTGCTCCCCCTGCTAACAACTACATCCTCTCTACCTGCAAGCATTCACAAAATCCTCTCCATTCAGCCACCATTTTCCCTCAATGCAAAGACATATAGACATCTAGATGAAAGAAAGAAAAAAGAAAGAGAAGTTTTACATTGTTTCGCCCGAGGCTCACCGTCGGGAGACTGGCCACCGATCGGATCAGGCAACAATCTCTTCAGTGACTTCTCGACCGGCCGAAATGCCTCCATGCCAACCCGGAACCCGACGACTTCTTGTTTCATCAAAGCTTCCATTTTTCTCAGTTTCTACTTGTAAGTATCTAATGTAAAAACAGAGGAAAGATTGGTATGGATGATCAATATTCCTCAAATTCTCCACATATTTATGGAGGGAATGAAAATGGTGAATTTGAAACTTAAAAGTTTCTCAGCTGAGTCAGGCATGGCCGTCCACCAAGATTATTAAAAGAACGGATCTCTGTAAAAGAGAGAGTTTTAAAGATAAAAGGATCATAAAAGGAGAGAAGATGATGTTGGGGAAAGCATAGTGGGATTTCCTTTTTGCAAAACCCTTAAAATGGATGCTTTCTTAAGAAGAGGGTTTGGTTTCTTGTTATGCAAGCATGTATGCATTTATAAACTATGCCTTAATTACTTTACCCTATATATATATATATAATTGGTTTTTGATTTTTTGAAGGGATTGTATTTACATGTTTGTGTAATTTGGATTTTTTTTTTAACATTTATTGTAAGTTAAAGGTTCAATTTGATGAAATTAAAATTTTAAGGTACGTAAAAATGTATCGTTTACTTTGTAAAATTTGATTTTTTTTTTAATAAATGAAGTTTTGTATATATACTTTGAGTTTTTCAATTATTTCAAAATAATCCTTTGAACCAATGTAAGGAAAGAGATATTTTGATTGAAATGATCATCACATATATGTTTTAAGGTCGTCCTTAACTTTATACAAGGTTTTGGATTTTATCCTTAAATAACCATACATATAAGGTTACAATTTTTGTTCTTGACTAGTTTGCAGGTCCTGAATAACGTTGAATTTATGTTTAAATAAAGTTAGAAGTTAGCGTAGAGAGTGATTCTCAAAAGGATCCATCTAAAGACTATTAAAGTTAGAAAGACAAAATTAGAAAATATAGTTTACATAAGTTTAGATGTAATAGCTATGATTTAGTAAACTCCTAATGCAAAATCTCTTAAAAAATATGGAAATTTTTTTTTGCAAATGGATCCACTAAAGAAAGATAGAATCTTTACCCTTTAAGACCATATTTTATAAGCATCAGAATCTTTACCCTTCAAGACCATATTTTATAAGCATCATGTGTCTTACTTTTCTTTTCTTTCTTTCTTTTTTTCCCTCAATAATCTAGCTATGTGAGAGGCAACCTATTGTGATAATATTGAAATATTTTGAGCTGGCATAAGAACTTTGTGATGCAACTCTTCCCCTTTACTACCAATACAAGAAAAAAGAAAGCCAAAGTTGTATGCATACCCAATTTGTTAAATCATCCCATCCACTTGCCCAAAAAAATACATAAACATAAAGCTATATGCTTGCTTCATGTTTGAGACCATATCATGTGCAAAAGATTTTTATTTGTCCATTTCATGCATGGATATGAACTTTATACATGCATGCACTAAATGGGCAAATAAAAATATTTATAAACTATACGGTTAGTTAATATCTAAGGGCAACAATGATAGCGCTAACGTGAACATAGTTCAATTAGTTAAGACATTGTACTCTCGACTTAAAGGTTAGAGGTTCTTCGATTCAACCTCACATGTTGTTGAACTAATTTAAAAAATATTGGTGATGATGATAGTTAATCAATATTACTAAATATTAATTAGTGATTATAATGATTTTAGTTATAAAAAAAAAACATCTAAGTTAATCGTTTGATTGTACAAGTGAATAAGTATCACACATTTATTAAAAGAATGAGATAAACGCAATTGATTTTAGAAGTTAGAGTTGCACTCCAAAGAGTATATATATATTATATTTATTAAATTCAAATAGTTTAAAGCTTGTTTAAATAACTATTTTTGTTTTTAGTAGTTCTTTATATTATATAATTGAGATTGTTTACTACTAAATTCTTTTTCTTTTTCTAATCTACTTTTTTTACAAAAATATATTATTAAAATCTTAATTAAATTTTTGAAAACTAAAAACAATAGTTTTGTATTGTTTTTCGAGAATCTTCCCTAGATTCTTACATAAATAATATACAACTATTATTAAAATATGTTCATTAACTTTATACTATGAAAGCCTAGAATCATCTTTCCTTTTACTTCTTTATCTAAACTAATAAGATCTTTTTGGCTATGAATATAACATGAACGCACTAGTGGTCAAAATGTAGAAAAATTATTCAATGAAGCTGCCACAATATGACTGCCTCTTAATAACCATAAGATATGAATTTGAAATTTTTCATGTCTTTAATAACCACTAGATACAAAATCTAACGGTGCAAAACTACCTGTCACAATGTGGCAGCCTCTACAAACAATTTCTCCAAAATGTGAGAGCATAAAATCTCCCTTGAACTTGGTTCATCATAGTTTTTTCCTTGAACTAAAGTAGTTGATCTTGCACATTTGAGGGGGAAGCCTTGTATTATGATCAACAAGGCTAAATGTTATTGGATGTCATCACTCATTTTGACAAACAGCTTCAAGACAACTGTCAAATACTCACCTTAATTACTTAGTGAATTGTGTAGAGGAAGTCAAAGAAGAATTAATTGCTCCATAACTCTCAAGTTACTAACAATATGAACATCTTTGGCCACCATATAAGGGATCCAAGTTCTCTCTCAACTTGACACATAGAGAAAAACTTTGCAAACTTCTTGCTCTTATATATTCTTCAATCTTTATGAACATACATTGCTCCTACGTAATAGATTTTTAACTTGAGTATCGGAGTGAGGAGATTAGCTAGAAAATTGATTATTTTTCGATGTATAAACACCACAGTAGAGAAAGAAGTAGTTTTCTTTATCGTCTACATCAATGAAGTTTGTTTGATTTTATTTTTTTTCCTCTAAAATCCACCATAGTAGGGGAAAAGTGTTTTTGTATGCAAGTTTGGTTAGCCAAAAGATTTGAAGCCTGTACTGTGGTTTTCAACTTTAGTTATTATTGACCTTATAACCTCGATCAAAATACCAAAAGTTTGAATCTACATCCCTATATATATTGTTGAACTAAAAAATATGTACATATATAGTTATTATCAATCTTGGTGCGTATTCTTGTTAAACAAATATGCAAAGAATTTAATTTGTTATTGTTAGACCATTAATTAGGAGCATTCAATCATGACAAGAATTATTTAACGCCAATTTAAGTATAATTCAATAGTTAAGACATCTTACTTCTCTAAGAGATTGTAGATTCGAATCTTCACCTCTATATATTTGTGATATGATATTCTAAAAAAGATTCAATAAGATCAAACTTGACCATAGATGTTCGAAAACGACCTACACTAGCTTGAAAAATGGTTTCAATATTGCATTTGACAGGTATGGGTAATGGAACATATATACTATAAAAAATACGAGTTTACTAACACATTGTTTGTAAAGTTTGATACTTTGAAGACGACTCATTTCATCATTAATTCTCTCTCAAATACCATAGTTTATGCAACAATATTCTTTAAGTACCACAGGCAGATTGCATGATTTTCCTTAAAAACAAAATTATAATTATAATCAATCATTACATATTTAGTCTCCAAACTTTAAGGTTTGTGTCTATTTTGTTTTTGAACTTTAAAAAAGTTTCTAATAGGTCTATGAGCTTTTAATTTTGTGTCCAACAAGTTCTTGAATTTTAAAAAGTGTGTAAGAAGTCCTTGACCTATTCGACATTTCTAAAATTTACGGATCTACTAGACATAAAATTAAAAGTTCATGGACCTATTAAACACTTTTTAAAGTTGAAGGACCTTTTAAACACAAACTTAAAAGTCTAATTGTAATTTAACCTAACTAATATTATTGACTTAAGACTAAAATAGAATATAAACTACCAAATTTTAGAGATGGGTTGAGCTAGCTAATGAGCTCATAATTTCTTCTCTCTCCCTATTCTTCACTTCTATCAATTTCTTGTTCCCTTGAATGTTGCAAAATTGGAGAAAATAATGCTCAAATTGAACATCCTTGATTGTTTTTCCTTTGATTTCTCAAATTTGGTAAAACTTCAAAAAGAAAAAGTTATCACTCCCTTGTCTCTTTCCTAAAGTACATTACCAACTTGAGAAATTAGAACTTTTTTGGGGGGGGGATCTTAAAGAAATTAAAGAGAGTGGCTTTATGAGAAACATCTGACATTGCTTCTCTTTTCCCACTTTGGAGGTTGTGTTGGGCAGCTCAGCTTGTTGATTTAATTTTTCTTTTTTTTAGCTTTGCAATGCCACCCATCTTCTTTTTTCTATTTTCTATCAAATTCACAGCAAAAGAAAAAGAAAAAAGGAAAAATAAAAAAAAAATTGCAGCTGTATGCAATTAGATCAACCCACTCAATCACTTCCTTATGAATAATGTTTTAGACCCTTTTTATCTTTGATTTTCCATTTTCACTTTTGACTCCCATAATTCATCTTTGTTTATATATATATATATATATATATATATATATATATATGATACGTGTACACGGTTCTTTGATTTCACTCTAAAGGTTTAATTTTATTTTGAATGTATTGAAAAGAATTTCAATTATATATTTCTCAATACCATTGAAATTAAATAATTTGGCATTTAAAAAATATCCACCTAACCCAATAACTTGTAAAAAATGTTGGACAGGCAAATATAAATACATAGATCATCAAAGAGAAGGTCGTGAGATGGAAGAAAGGGCTAGTTGCATGAACGCAAAAAAGGAACTTTGCACAAATGAAGGAATTGCATGGTTGCACGAAGAAAAAGATGTACATTTAGCGGTCTTATCAAATTTTTGAAAGGAATTATATTTGTTATGGGTCGATTTACACAAAGGCCCACGGGTGCGGCCCCCAACACATAATGAAGAGGCCCAAAGGGTCCAAATTTCCCAAAGAGGCAAAGCGTGCTCCCAAAAGTAAGAAAGTCGAGCCAAGGAGCGTGCCAACAATCGAGAGGGGAAAGATCCAGCCTTGACACACACAAGAGTCAAGCGGCCAAACACTATAAATATGGCAGACATACTCCTACTAAAGGTACGCAACCTAACCTAAGCTCAGCTACATTACTTCATGCATGTCACTGACTTAAGCATCGGAAGGTGTTGGGCAAAGTACCACACCGATGCTATATCTTCTCTGTGCAGGACTTACTCGAAGTGACTTCAGGCCTCGAAACATCAGACCCACCACATCAGCTCCTACTGAGTACCAAATCTACACATCAACAGCATTTTTAATTCGAAGAAGTTTGAAGTTTTCTTGTGACTGTTAGTGTTAGAAACTCTACTAACTGGTTCTAAAAACCTACACAAAGAAGGAAAGAGCTGGTAAGTGTTCAACTAACACTAGTGTGGAATTTGTCAAAGGACACTGAATATCAAAGTTAGTATATACTATATGAGGCAATGGTTGTGTTAGTTGGGAGAAGAATTAACAATCATATAATATATGCCTAAAATGCAAAAAGAAAGCATACCTAAGACAACCATAAGGAAGTGCATGGTTGCACAAAGACAAATATGTACATTTAGTGGTGTTATCGAAGTTTTGAAAGGGATGATATTTTTAATTTGACAGAATTTGAAGTTTTCTTGTGACTATTAATGTTAGAAAGTTTACTATCTGGTTTTAATAACCTACAAAGGAGAAAAGGATTGGTAAGTAATCAACTAGCACTAGTGTGGTATTTGTCAGTGTTTGTCGAAGCAACTCTAAGATGCCAAGTTAGTATACTATATGTGGTAATGTATGTGGTAGTTGAAAGGAGGATTCAACAATCTTATATAGGCCTAAAATGCAAAAAGGAAGGATACCTAAGAGAACCATAATTAAGGATGGCCTTTTATGGAAGAAAAAATTGAATGTGATGGATCCCAATATGGAAGGATAAAGGATCTCACCTACAAGATCAAGTGAGGGTGTCACCCTTGAAAGGCAAAATCATGAGGTCAATTGGGTAAAATCACTAAAGGAGAGATAGAGGTGTGGTGTGGTATTAGAGTCGAGATAATATGAACTAGACATGATTGAGAGACATGTTTCTCATTTGGACTAAGCAAGGTTTAGGTTATGTCAAGCAAATGCGAGAAGTTACTAGGATTAAGTTCTAATGGAGTTGATCCAACCAAGTGGGATTTCGTGCAATCAATTGAACTGAGAATAACTTATAGGGGGCGTTTAGAGCACCATGAATCCAAACCCAAAACGTTGTTTGGGCCATTGTGTTCAAAACTCAATGGGTTTGAAACACAGCCTGATGGTTTTGAACAGTGCACTTCAAACACTGTTTTCTGATTTTCAGGCTTCAGAACACTGCACCCCAAACACTATTTTCTAATGCTCAGGGTTTCAAACTCCCCAAAACAAACCGCCCAGGATTTCAATTCCAAGGGTTCTAGTTTCGAAACGGTGCTCCAAACGCATATAGTTTATCCCTGCTTCTTGCTTAAGTCAAGCATGAACTAAGTAACAAGCATCTTGGACGCATCACGACAGTCTCAGGTAATGCTTGGTAGATGAGGTGCTCTTTAGACACAAAGGCACAGTCTAAAATATCTGTGTCAGTAATGATTACAAATGAAATTTAAAGCGTCAAACCAGCTTTTAAAAGTTCAAGCGAAGGTGTTTTCAAGCTCAAACCGGCATTCCAAATACATGTAGAGATTAGACTTTCGAGCTTAGACAAACGAGTGAACACTCTTGCTCAGACGAAAGGATGGGGTGTCAATGTATGAAATAGCATTTTAGTCAAGTTGAGGTTGCCAATCCCATTGTTTTATCCAAGAAGTACTGTTATACTTGAGGATTGTGCTTGGGCAAGAAATCTCCAACACCTGAAGTGGACAACTTAGGATATTGGTAGATATGCTGCCAAGCAAAAAGTAAAAATACTAATGACCAAGTTGAGCCTCTTTCTAATCTTATTTCACCAATTAAACCAATCAATCTAAATATTGATTTACTACCATTGTTAACAACATTTACTTGTAAAGTCATCATATGGTGATGATGCTCCTCCAATAGGTGGCTCTTCTTAGAGAGAGATTTGGATGTAAAAGTTTTTCACTTTGAAGAATCAGGATGAAGAACCAGAGAACATCACAACCTGTCATTCACAAGAGAATTTGTACAATTGAGTAAATTGTATTGTGAATTATTCCTCCCAGTTCAAATGGTAAAAAGGGGGGAACAAAGAACACTTCTGCTTCCAAGCATCTAGCATTTCTTGCATTCTTGAGAGATCACATCTTGAAGATATTGAAAAGTTTTGTGATAATTTAAGAACCCCATAAACCAGAAGTCAAAATTATCCACTGTAAGTATTTCCATGTACTTCTGTGAAGGCTTCTTCACATTCTCACTCTGATTGATTCTCTCTATTTTTCCTACTGGAATCATTACCTGCAGAAACAAACATTTCTTTCAAGTTTTAGCGCAGAGAAAGAGAGAGAGGAAGAAGAAGATGACGACGATGAACAAGACAGCAACTGTTTCACGAACGGGCTTACCTTGTAATGGAATCGAATTAGCTCTCCTGTGGGGGAAGAAACTTTGATCGATCTGTCACTGCAGAAGGCGATCTTATCTGTAGATATGAAGAGCAGACCTGCAATAGGTCCAGCTGTGGTTGACAAATAGCATTGGACAGCCTTCAACAATTTCTCGCCGTCTCCGACATTAAACAATTGCTTGTAGATTTTTCTCAATCCACCTACTTGAAGAATTTTAGCTCCTAAGCTCAACTTTCCCTTTACAGTTTCTGTGATCTTGGATCCTAGTCTCACTGCAGTTCCATAAACAGAAAAGTTTCTATCAAACTTCCATTCCAATTCTTTGTTCTCTTTAGCACCATATCAAAGCATTTGAGACTCTTAATAATAAACTAATAAAGTAGAACAACGAACTCACCGTGCTCTCGGACTCCATGTGCAAAGCTGTCTGCTCTTTTACCAAGCTTGTTCACCCTGCCAAGCACTGAATCTTTACTACCTGCAAAATGAAGACTATTCTCAATCCAAAAATTCATTTCTTGCTCATTCATTCATTTGTTAAAGCATGAGTAGGAGGGATTTCTTACATTGTTTTAATGCTGGATATTTACTGTCTGAAGAGGGAATGTTGTACTGGCCAGCAAGATCAGGTAAGAGTCTCTTAACTGATTGCTCAACCTGAAATGCTGCTGAACCAATAGGAAATCCAATAACATGTCTCTGCAGTGAAGCTTCCATATTTGATTAATGATAAAGAAAATTCAGCTATACAAATTCTCTAGCTTGGAGTGGCTTAACTTCTGCAGCCACTCACCTTGGATGTTCTTCACTAGCAATAACAAGGAAGAGATGTTTGCTTAATGACTAGTGTATCATTCTTTGGTTCTCCCAATATATTTAAAGGGATCGAAATTTGTAGGTGAATCTTACTTTCTGTTGTCTGAGTATTAAGAAAATTGGGAAAAAGAAAAGGGGATCTGAGGTTTAGTAACTTTAGAAAAAAGCAAAACAGAATGCCTTTTGAAACATCTCCTATCTCCCTAGAAAGCTTCTGAAGAAAGGCTAGTTTCTTGCAAAACAAGCCTCATTCTAAGCATTAGCTCAATAAAAATACAGACAGTGAGAAATCAAAATAAACTTGGAATTATAAGAATATGAAAGCTGATGGTCCTGGTACATTGCAGTAGTGCTGATTGTAAATAAGTATAATGGGGATCAATATTCCTTCTTTTCTTGATTTTAGTAATTGAAATATCGTATGCTGATGTAATTTAAAAAATTTCTCCCCAACAAATAAACCCTTTATTTTTCAGCGTCATGCAGTTGAGCATAGTAAAATGGAAAATTAAATGTCTGTTGTTTAGTACTTTGAGGAAATATGAGAGAACCAATATGATAAGAAATAACTTCCATTAAACCTCAAAGAAACGAGAGAGTAACAGTTCAACAACATGTGGGAGTGAAGATTTGAACCTCTGACCTCTTAATCGAAGATATTATGACTTAACCAGCTGAGTTATCCTTAGGTTGTCACATGCGGTACTTAGTTAAAACATCTATTAACATGAATTATGGTGACACCATTTAGAAAATTGCAGGCTAAATTCTAAAAAAATAGCCTTAAACTTTGCCCTTTGTTTCAAAAATACCCTTATTCTTTCAAAAGTTGCAATATTACCCCTTACCTTTCATAAATGTTTCAAAACTACCTTTGAAGTAGAATTCTGTTAGAATGTTGGATAGAAAATCGACGCCAACATGGCGGTGACTGGAACGCTTGGATTAAATCTAAAAGATAGGCACACAGACACGTCAACTTTTCGTCCAACATTCTAACGGTTTCTCTACTCCAATGGTTTTTGAAACTTTTATGAAAGGTCCAAGGTAATAGTGCAACTTTGGAAAGAATATGGGTATTTTTAAAACAAATGACAATGTACAAAGTTCTGGAGTATTTTTTATAATTTAGCCAAAATTGTTTTGGATTTCTCAACCAACTTCCACCCCCATCCCCCTAGCCCAAAAAAATAATTAAAAAATAAATAATAAGAAGAAAGTATAGAAAAAGCTAGCTCTTGAAAATAGATCCCAAGACAACCTTTGAATCATAGCACTACAGATTCCTACTTTTCCTCAATTTGAAATGGTGAGGCTATGATTTTGAAACTTTTTGAGCTGGCATATTGGCTTTCTGATGCCAGCTGACTTTTCATACCAGCATAAAAGAAAGAAAGAAAGGTAAGGAAGGTCCATGCAGAGCCCAACTGGTAAAACTAACACTTAGCACATGCTAAAAGGCATAACGGTCGCATAGTTTTACCAGAAACGACATTTGATATTATGTTTTCAGTACAAAATCTCAGTTGAATTGCCTAGTATAACTGCTGCTTTCTCCTCCTCTGACACACCCAGCATAAAAAAAAAGCTCATAAGCATCACAGTGAAGGTGAAAAAAAGTACCAGAACTTAGATCAAACACATGGAGTGCAAGATCCCAAAAGATATATTTCTGTTTCATTATGGGCATTCATGAAATCCCAATTCGATCTTAATTCATCCCAAACAGTGTTAATGGGTCCTGGCCATTAGAAACAGTTAGAAAAGGAAAAACAATCCAAGGATGATTCAAGTCGGCAGGTCAAAAGATGAAGGAAAAAAGGTTGAAAGGGAGAGAGAAATTCACAACCTTATTGGAGAAGATCAGGAGGGTCCCCATGTCGATTTGGAAAGTTGGAATTCAACTTGATAATGTGGCAAGCATCCTTTTCTATGAATCATTTGCGCGTATATTCGTCGATCTTGAGTTGTAATTGTAAAATGAACGAACGGAGAACCAGAGGGATGTAATCAAATGCTGTTTTGGCCTTGGGAAAGTGATTATGAAAATTTAGGGCCCCATTTAACTTGACAAATGGCAAAGAATCTAGACGAGATTAATGAAAATGAAAATCTTTATTTTTTTTGGTTAAATTATAGTTTAGTGGTTAAATTTTTGATTTAGCCCTCAATTTGAAAACCATCCATGCTTCTAATCAATTTAAAATACATCATGCTATTGGAATAATTTTTAAATTAGAGGGATATTTGTTAATAGTAATTTTTAATTTATTTTATTTAAGAATGATGAATCTTATTTGTCAACTAGAGTATAATTCAATTGGTTAAAACATATACCTTCAACCAAAAGTAAAACTAGGCCCCTCATTTAAATAATTAAAAATTAAAAATTAAAAATTAAAAATTAAAAAAAAAAACTAGGCCCCTCAAACCTTTTGCTTTCTATGAATTTAGGTTATTTTGATTAATTTTAATTATATAATTATATTTCTATTAAAAATAAATATAAAATGCATAATAATTTTTTTACCATAGTTATTAATATTTTTTTTACTTATTGTTGTTGTTATTGTTGTTATTATTATTATTATTAATTATTAGTGTTGTTGCCAAATTTTGGACAGGAGAAATCTCACCTGACCTCCACGTGACAACAACGGTGAATTTGTATTCTTGGGGGAAGAACGCGACCTGCAAGACAAGAAAAACCTAGACACCAGTGTGGTGTAGGCCACACAAGCTACGATGCTTAAGTCAGAAGGAGTTTTGAGAGAATTTAGGAGTTCTAGGAGAGTGTTGTAAGTTGGAATGAACTTACCTTGCTCTCCCCCTGAGGGAGAGCTTAAATAGCTTCATTCTTAGGGTTTTTCGTGGGTTTCTGTCTTCGAATAGGGAAAGGAAAGGTCGAATTGGGCTGAACCGAGGGCACACGGGCCATGAGGGACCGAGGCAAAGCCCAAAATGGGGCTTTGCCAAACTGGTCGGCATCGGCCAAGGCCGACCACGGGCTTGGGCTTGGCCCAAGCCCCGGTCTTCACCCATATGATTTTAGACCATGGCAAGGCCCAAAATGGGGCCTTGCCATGTGGTCGAGCTCTGCCTCGGCCAAGGCCGACCACGGGCTTAGGCTTCGGCCCAAGCCCGTTTCTTCATCCTTTCTCGTCCTAGGTCGGTCTCCTGTCGGTTTCGGTCCGTTTGGACTCCGTATTGGATTTCTTTCCTTATTTGACCCTTCATTGCAGCCCTTTAGCCAGTCCTATTCTTGTTGGTTCAATTTCACCCATAACATTAGCCCCCACTCCCTAGTTAGGATTAGAGATTAAGAGCGTGTGGAGTAATTGCATGGAGCCTGACTTGGGAATAGTTTTTTAAGTTTTGGAGTCATTGTTGACATTTCGAGGTCTGCCTCGAATTATCTCTAGTTATTGTTGTTCATCCATGTGAGGCTTTTCAGCCTCCTAGAGTGTCGGTTTCTCCGTTTTTCAGTAGGAATTTTAGAGTTCCATGACATTTATCTCACGTCTTGGTTTCTTCGTTTCTTACGGGAATTTTAAGGTTCTATGACGCTTATTTTGCATCTTAGATCATCCCCAGGATTGTCGTCTAACCCCGTAAGTCGGTCTCTTCCTGGTGGGTAAGATTCTCCTCTGGACGTGTGTTCGTCCACATCCTGGAGAAAATTTAGGGCTCCAAGGTTCTCCTTGGATCTCCCCAAGATTGTCGTCCAACCCCGTAGGGAATATTTCGATCTTTCTTGGAGACTAAGACTCTCCTCTGGATTCGCAATCTGTGCCGTTTTCCTGGAGAGAATATATAAATTCGAGGGCGTCCTCAAATTTAAGTGGGATTGCCATCAAACCCCGTAGGAGGGAATTTTGGGCTATCTTGTACCTCCTACTTGAGGGAATTCTTGGCTATTCTGTTGCCTCGTAGCTTTCCGCTTTTCGCAAGCGCTTTTTGAACAACTGTAGCTTCATTTCAAGCTGACACCATGAGAGGAGAAGAGTAAATAAGTAATTTAGTGAGAATCAGGGGCATAAATAGTCGACCTCGGCCGGACTGGTCTGCCGAGGCCTCCTTGGTGCTTCTGCTTGGCCTCCTTGCGCGTCGGTACGTTTTTTCGTGTACAAGTTTTCCTCTGTCTTACCATCATCTTCTTCATTTTTTCTAGGAGCTAGCTTATCTTGGTCTTTCTCTTGTTAGTCAAGAGAATTTAATTAGAATCGGTTTTACTCCACCCCTTCTTCTGAAATGTTGGATTTAACCTCAAATTCTTCTTGTAATCATTGTGCTGGGGAGACGTCGGCCTTGGCCAAGGTGGTCGGCCTCGGCCACGCTTGTCAGACCTCAGTTTCTCTGCTTTAGCTTCTGTCTCATGTGTTTTCGTTAACTCATGATTTTGTTGCTTATGTTTTTCAGATATGCCTCCACGATTTACTTCTTTGTTTGAAGCTCAAAGGCAAAAGAATAAGAAAAAGGCCATGGGAGGAGCTGGGCCTTTGAGGGTCGGTGGCTCTAGCTTAGACGTGGGAGGTGTTTCTACTTTTGAGACTTCAAATCTTCCTCCTCGACCTTCTGGTGTGAGTACTCGCCAACAAACCAGTATTCCAAATGCAGAGCTGGTTCAAACTCAAGCTAGCTTGACTCAAGCCAATCGTCTCTTGGATGAGGTTAGGATTGAGCTTGATTTCACAAGGGTTGAGCTCCAATTAGTTCGAGCCCAAATGGATGGAGACCAAGCTCATCTGTCCAATGCAGAATATCTGGCTGAAGAGTTTAAGAAGACAGAGGAATATGTCGTGATGCAGGATGAAATCTTTGACTGCGGATTTAACTGGGCCGTCAAGCGCTTTTCCAAGCATCATAAGGACTTAGATTGTGGGATCATTTGAGAAGATTATGCTTCTTTCAAGAAAGATCCATTTGCCTTCCCTGATTCAGATGACTCCAATGGTAGTGGAGGAGCAGACATGAATGAGAACTAAATCTTATGTGCTTTCCTTTTACTTTCTTTTTATCTTATTGTAAGACTTTTATCAATGAGAATATCTTTTCTGTCCATCATCCTTGTTTCTCTTTAATGAATTTTGACTTTAAAGAGGTAAACTCCATTGAACAGAATTATAGAAGTCTTACTAAACAAGATAAATTGATAAAAGGGGTCCTCATACATGCATCCAAACCACAAACCATATAAAATCAATTACTTGGACATGCTCGGCCTCGGCCTCGATTTTTCTCCAATTCTTGACTTTTCTGCCTCATTTTGTGTAGCTTCTACCTTTTGTTCAATTAGAGAGGCATATCTCTTTAGTAGCTTCTGCCTTTTGTTTATCAGAGAAGCATATCTCCTATGTAGCTTCTTTGCTTTTTGTTTAATAGGGAAGCATATCCCCTTAGTAGCCCCCTACTCAAGTAGGAGTTTCTTGGTTGAAAGTCATGCTTGAGTGGCAAAATGTGTAGCTTGAAAATAAAATTTTATGGCTTATAAAATTTAAATTTTACATGAACTTGTAGATGTTGACAAAAGAAATCCTAAGTAGAGAAGAAGTAAACAGAAAAAAGCCCCCTAGTAATCCATAGGGGTGTGGTCGACCTCGGCTTCCTTCTTGGCCTCGGCCTCGGCCTCGACCTAGGCTTGCTGATGTATGCTTCCTGCTCGTTTCTTGATCTTTTTACCTCTTTGAGTGCTGTGAAGTAACACTCTCTTGAAGTTTTCTGCTCCCCCTTTACTATTCTCACTCCATTCAAAGTAGGGAATTTTAGTAGCTGATGATAGGTGGAAGCTACTTCCTTCAGTTGATGGAGTGTTGGTCTTCCTAATATGGCATTGTAAGCTGACGTGCGTTCTACTATCAAGAAGTTAATCATCTTAATAGTTGTATTCAGTCCATCCCCAAAGGTGACTGGAAGTTCGATGCTGCCTTCAGGAGTAATTCTTTCTCCCCCAAACCCAACCAAGGGAGTCAGATTCTCCTTTAGTAGCCCCCTCTCTAACCTCATTGCTTTGAAGGCAATCAGAGAGAGAACATCAGTTGAACTTCCTCCATCTATGAGGATTCTATGAACCTTCACATTGGCCATAGTCAGGGTAACCACCAGAGCATCATTATGGGGCTGATGGGTGACCTTAGCTTCAGCCTCTGTGAATTCTAAGGCTTGGTTCACAGTTTTAGAATGGACTGAATACATACCTCGATAACCTGAGTCGTGTTTGGCCTCGCGAGCAATTGCTTTCCTTTTCCTGCTGGATTCTCCTCCTGCAGATCCCCCAAGTATGGTTCTGATCTCACGTGGGAGTTCTTCATTGGGTTGGCCTCGGCCTCCTTCTGGTCGGCCTCGGCCCTTATCTGGTCGACTTCGGCCATCTCTGATTCTTTCAGATATCATTCTCTGATCAGGGTTTCGATTTCGTCTCGTAGCTAATAGCAATCGTGAGTTGCATGACTGATAATCCTATAAAATATGATTATTTTAGCGCTTTTCATAACTTCTTATGGGACAAAGTATGAGTCATTTGCATTAGTTTTTCGTGTTTTGTGTGGTTTGTTCGGTGGTATTTTAGAAGTTAAGTTGATGTTGTTTTTTAGTTTTATTTTCCCCTATTTTACTAGTTTTTGCCCCTATTCTAGTGTTTTCAAGAAGGTTTCTCTGATCCTTGGTATTACTTTTGAAGGTGGAAAACAGAATGTTGAGGACACCATTTTGCTATGGGATTGTTGTAGCAGAGCTGTAGCATTGTGGAAAACAAAATGTCGAGAATAGCATTTTGCTATGAGATTGCTGTAGCAAAGTTGTAGCATTGTGAAAACAGAATGTCGAGAATAGCATTTTACTATGGGATTGCTGTAGCAAAGTTTAGCATTGCGTGCTGGAAAAAGTTGCGTAAATTTGGCTTATGACTCAACGACACCTATTTTTTAAATGGACAAAATAGACCTTAAATGGGTGATCTAACCCTCGATATAAAGAGAAAACAGAAAGAGAAGCAAAAAGAAGAAGAAGAGGGAAGGAACAGTCCATTTTTCTGGAAAAAGAGAAAAGAGTTGCAGAGAAGTTCGTGAGAAGAAGCAGAACAACTCTGCTGCAGCATTTCTTGCCTCAAAACTTTTCTTCCTTCTATTTTTAGTTTTATCTCTTCTTATATTTCACTCTAGATTGTAGTTGCTGATAGATTGGTTTGTTCTAATCGTTCTATGGATTATTGTAGCTTTGATTTTCTGTATCTAAGGTTTAATTTCAGCATGAATTAATTTCTTTAGAGTTGGGATTTATGGAACCCTAACATTTTGTGGAAGCCCTTTTGTTATAGTTGTAGCAAATGTTGAGCATTTCATTTATCGGTGTTTATTTATCTCTCTTTCTTGCTTAAGATTGATCGCCTTAGGTAGGATTTTAGTTAGTTTTTGATACTGGAAGGGTTGAAAACTAGTGGAAAGGCACAAATGATGCAAGTTCATTCATTGTTATTTTGTTAATGAATTCAAGAGTATAGAAATATATTCTTAGCTTGTAAAACAAATGAAATGGGAGCTTAATTGTGTTTATATGGTTGGGTTTTCATAGGAATATGCTGAATTTAGTGTATAAACCACAGTTTGTGATTTTGGAAGAAGTTTCGGGCACAAATCAACCATTTTTGTTTACTGCTTGAACTTTGCTATGACTTTGCTATAGCAAACTGGGTTAAAACAGAATTCAAGTTAGGAGTGCATAAATCCCAACTCGCTTCTCTTTATCATTTTTAGTTTCATTTAATTTGTCATTTGGAACCCTTAATTCTAGTGTTAAGTTGTTATTATTGCTTACTTTATTTTGAGTCATTCGTTGCCTAATCTTTCCTTGAGTTTCTTTACTTCTTTTTCTTTAGCATTAGTTTCTAGTGAGTCTCAATTTTACAAACTTTGCTTACTTTAGTCCTCGTGGGATCGACCTTGTCCACCAATTACTACTTACGATTGCGTATGCTTGCGTAGTGAGTTTTTGCACAACAACCATGATCTCGATGAAAGAAACAGTATTTGTCTTTGTCTCTTTTTCCAGCTGGAGTTTGCATCTTGTCTAGAAATTTCACCAAATTCAAGTGGCGAATTTCCATCAAGATCTGTTCATGAGGGAGAGTTGTGAAAGTATACCTTTCGAACCATTGACCGGGGACGACCTTAGGGTCTGATCGGCCTCGGCCTCTTTCCTCGAGCCTCCTCCTCTTTGAACTGGAAAAATTGTTGTCCCGAGCTCTATCTTGCTCTGCGTGTTTGTTGTTTCTTTCACGATCAAATGTAGCTTCTTTCAATCATATCAGCTCCTCAGCGCTCATATACTTTTGAGCCCTGGTTATGAACTCGACGTAAGAAGTCGGTTCTTTCTTGCCAATCGATCTAAGCAAGCCTTTATCTTGTAGGCCGTCAACAATGGCGATTAGAGCAGTCGTGTTTGTGAATCCTTCAACTTGCAGCGCTTCCTTGTTGAAGCGTGAGACATAATCACGTAAGGTCTCTTTTGGCCCTTGCTTTATGGTGAGCAAGTGCATCTTGATCTCGGCCTCCCAAGAACTGCGTCACAAACGCTCTTGCTAGCTCTTTGAAGGAACCATTGGACTTCCTCTTTAGCTTCCTATACCATTCTCTGCTTGGTCCTGTGAGTGTAGAAGAGAATGCCCTGCATTTGATCACCTCTGAAACTCCATAAAGTTCCATCTGCGCTCGGTAGGTATCCAGATGTTTAACAGGATCAGTATTGCCATCGTATGGGGTGATGGTTGGCACTTTGAACTTCTTAGGAACCTTCTGTCTCATTATCTCATCAGTGAAAGGGGGATCGACTTGCTCGATGAGAGCTTCGAGATCCCACCTCTTGATTTCACGAGTTCTAAGAACGTTCCCTTGAAGGTCTCCAAACTCCTTTTGGATTTTCAGAATGTCTGATTTCCATGGAAGACTTTGGTTTCATGCATCATACCTCAATTTAATCTCCTCAGCCTCGGCCTATGTCTAGTCGGCCTCAGCCTCGGGTTGTAGCTTCCTCTTCAATTCGATCAGACTTCGCAAGTCATATTGTTGCTTCAATATTCTCGTTGACCGTCGCTTCAACCTTACCTGGTCGGCCTCGGCCATCAGCCTGGGAGACGACATGCACAACAGATTTTAACTTACCTGCCTTATTCATCTGGCTTTTGACCGAGGGTTGACGTGGCTTGTTGTTTCCTCCAAGAATCATCTTCTCGGTTGGTTTTTGGGTATGGGATTTTGATTCTCCCATCCTCTCAACCACCTTCGCTTTCCTTTTCTTGGGTCTCGTACGAGAGGTGGTTCCTCCTCCTGTTTTTCTTTCTTCTGATGATCTTGCTTTTCCAGTTTTTCCAAGATTTTCAGAAGATATCTATCCATGTTGTCGACCTTTTTCTTCAGCTCGGCAATCTCCTCTTCTAGTCGGCCTGTGTCAGTATGAGGCCGAGGAGGAGAAACCTCTCTCGTGCGTCTCAGGTGACGATCTTGATCTGAATAATCTCCATCTTCATTCCAGTTCTTGTTTCCCAGCATTCTACTCATCTTTTTGGAGGATTGAACTCAAGCAAAAGATTTTCCAAGCAAGCGTTGTCATTCCCCACAGACGGCGCCAACTGTTGTTGCCAAATTTTGGACAGGAAAAATCTCACCTGACCTCCACGTGACAACGACGGTGAATTTGTATTCTTGGGGGAAGAACGTGGCCTGCAAGACAAGAAAAACCTGGACACCAGTGTGGTGTAGGCCACACAGGCTCCGATGCTTAAGTTAGAGAGAGTTTTGAGAGAATTTAGGAGTTCTAGGAGAGTGTTGTAAGCTGAAATGAACTTACATTGCTCTCCCCCTGAGGGAGAGCTTAAATAGCTACTTTCCTAGGGTTTTTCGTGGGTTTTCGTCTTCGAATAGGGAAAGGAAATGTCGAATTGGGCTGAACCGAGGGCACACGGGCCATGAGGGACCGAGGCAAAGCCCAAAACTGGTCGGCCTCGGCCTCTGCCAAGGCCGACCACAGGCTTGGGCTTGGCCCAAGCCCCGGTCTTCACCCATATGATTTTAGACCCTAGCAAGGCCCGACCACGGGCTTGGGCTTTGGCCTAAGCCCGTTTCTTTATCCCTTCTTGTCCTGGGTCGGTCTCCTGTCGGTTTCGGTCCGTTTGGACTCCGTATTGGGTTTCTTTCCTTATTTGGCCCTTCATTGCAGCCATTTAGCCAACCCTATTCTTGTTGATTCAATTTCACCCATAACAATTAGTATTTATATTGATTTTCTATTTATGTTATTTGTTGTATTTTTCTAATTTAATTTTAAGTTTTAGCAAACTATATAAGTGTACTTTTAGAACTAAAGTTTAATTCTTGTATTTTAAAAAGTTTTCAATAGTTCTTTGAACATTTAATTTTGTATCTAATAAGCTTTGTCTCTAAACTCCATAATTTTAATGCTTACACCACCAAATGTTTAAACTTACCAGAAATCAAGTCACCTCTTAAAGTCCATAAATGTATTAGATTTTTTTTAAGTGCATAAATTAGATAGATACAACATTAAAAATCCAAGGACGTATTCAAAAATAATAATAATCCGTGGGCTTATTAGACACAACCTTTTTTTAGTACATACATAACTAAAGTTACATGACCAAACTTGTAATTTAACCTTAAATTTATTATAACAATCCATTAGTAGAAATCAGATTTTCATTTTTTAATATTATAAGGATTAAATCTACTCATAGTAAAACGAATGATTATTTTTAAATTATTTAACCATCTAGTTTATTTTAAATTAATTTATATATTTATTTAGTAATAAAAAAATATTTTTCAACTCCTACATGTTTTAATTATGGATCCATCCTTAGAAGTTCAAATCTCCTACCCTCATATGTTATTGAAATTTTAAAAAAAATTAAAAAAAAAAAAACATAATGAATCTTATCTTAATATTTATTTGAATTTGATTAAAAGTGATTAATTAAAGTTAAATAATTGATGAGTCAGATAAAAGTTAGTATATTTTATAATAAAAGCACATCAGATCAAAACAAAATGTAATATAGTTTTTAATTAGAGGAATCATTATTAATAGTTAAAATATTATTTGATTTATTGCTGTATTATTTAATAATAACGTGTAAAATGGAAAAGATATTGTTAATATAAAATGATTAGAAAATAGTTTGCGGATCCCATGAAATAAAGGAAAGGAATTGGATTGAAGTTTTATTTATTTATTTATTTAGGGAATTTCATTTTCCATTTTTGGATAAATGGTTCTCAATTTTGAGGCTGATCCAATACTTTGATTTGAGTAATGCGAAAATGAACTTTTTAGGAAGAAATAGAAGAAGAATAAAATTAAATTTAACGACTACAAAAAAAAGAAAAAAAAAATTAAATTTAACGACTACAGCAATCACACATTTAAAATTTTAACTTAATTAATCATCTCTTAATTTATGAAAGAGACATACTTAAATACTATGCATTAGTTTATCATAAATTGCTGTAATTTAGAATTAAAAGTCTAATCATGTCGATGCCGTTTAGTTGTCTTATTAATACGAAAGAGACATACTTAAATACCATGCATTTAGTGAAAAAGATACAAACAACACTTTTAATTAGAATAACAATTATTGATAATAAATGTCGATTTATTTTGTTGGCATTTTATTTAATACTAACAAATTTTATTTTAACAAATTATTTTATATTAATAAATAAATATATAAAATTAAATGATTGACAAATTATATAGAAGTTTGTAAGGTTTGATCATAAAATCATGTTTTCAAAACAAAAAAAAAAAAAAAAATCATAAAATCATATCAACTGAAAACAAAATATTTGTATAATTCTTTATTGGATCAATGAGACGGTAAGAATGATTCTTTCAAAAATAAAAATGAAAATTTGTAGAATGATTAAAAAAAATATGATGTACTCATGTACATCACATGAAATAAAATAATATATATGTGTGTGTGATAATAAAAAAAAGTATGATTGGTTTTAGTGAATGGACTACTTCCAATATTTTTAAAAAAATAATTCTTAAAATTTGACTTGAACTAATTTGAATATAGTTGAAGTAGCTGAGACATTTGTAACTTTTTTTTATATATTAAATATTCAAATCTCCATCTCTATATTTGCAATTTATGTTTTAGAAAAAGAAAACAACAATAAAAAAATTCTTTGTAATCATTCTCAAATAAACACTGTTATATAGTTAACCTAAAAACAACTCAATGGTTAAAGTATTAATAACCTCTTTTATAAGTTGAAGATTTAATTTATGATTATTACATTTATGAATAATACTTTCTTACTGATTGGACAACAGAAATTCATCTATAAAAAATTTTATGCTGGAAAATTAGAAATTATTGATACCTACAATATTCTCCAAAATAATAATAGCAATAGTAATTATTATTATTATTGGCACTATATGGGCTTCACACTTTCAAAGGCATGTATGAGTTGGATTAGGTTAAGTTTTGGAGATATTTTGGGGTAACAAAAAGAACGACCATATTTAAATGTGCATTTTGAAACAAAGACTTTTTTGAAAAAATGGTCAAACAATTTTTTTGAATGTTTAAATGACAAAAATAACCCTTAACACAATTTGAATCCAAGATACTAAATTATCATATAATTATATCCAATCTAGAATTCAAATCAAAACAAACTTATCCATTGGTTAGGTATTTAAAATTCTATCTAATCAATTAATCAACATAATTATAAGGATAATTTGATACATATTCTTATATTCATAAATACTAAACTACTTATAAACAAAATTTCACCTAAAAAAGATCTAAATAAACTCATGGAAACGTGTAAACACACACTATTCACGAAGAATTGAAAAACTAGTAGCCTGAAAGTTGCATATCATTACAAAAGATAGAAAAATAGGGGATTGAAATCATGAATTATGGAGTAATTAAAACAAATCTCAAATTCAAATCAAAACAACCAAAATCCCATAAATCAAGATATCATTAAAAAATAAAAACTCAAAATTACACGATAATTAAAAATCTATCTAATTGCTTAAAGAAAATTCTAAAAACATAGTGTAATTAAAAATCTAAACTAAAACAATCTAATTTAAAATCATTAAAAGGCATACTAAATCTCAAATTGGAAAACAAAATTACATAATTTTGAATTTTTTTCAAAATAAAAAATACAAAATAGATAATATGAACAAAAAATTATAGAGTTTTAAAAACGCAATACCTTGTATTTGAAGATATTTAATAATTTTGTTAGACAATTGCCCTTTGATCTAATCAGCATGAGCTCCACCCTTATTACCAAAATCACCACCAAGTCCACGAGGACCTCCACGGTAGCCATCCCCATCACCACCAAATCTTCTTTGTCTCTAGATGGGCAACCTTGGCTTGTTTCTTTAAGATGGTTGGGACAATTTCTGAAGGAAGATTCATGTAAATCCTCCATGCGTGAGTCGTGATCAATTGGCAAAAAAAACACCTATGAGTTAGCCAATGAACTGTATAAAAACGTAAAAAATAATTTTAAAAAACATATATAAATATTATAAATATTGAGTTTAAAACTTTGAATAGACAAAAATAAATCAAGATTCATAAACAACATATAGGAAATTTAGATTTACATAAGATAACAACTTCATTTAGATTAAAATTTGAAATAGAATTTATAATTTAAAGACAACATCTCTCGTTCTAAAATAGTATATAGCTCAAATTACACCATAGGAGGGAAATTATTAGGCATGCTTTTCTCACGTGTAGCCATAAATCAAAAGCTTTTGTTTTCGGATGTTTTTTAAAATGGGGCTTTTAGTTTGGCCACCCAAAAATTTCCCATTCAATTGAGTTGTAATCCAAATGATCTTATGATAGAGTCAATCCTTTCCCTTAGTTTTTTTCTTTTCTATGTTCAACAAATCCGCACTCGTTAATGTAATTAATGAGTTGAGAAGTATACTCAAATCAGTTAATCCATTCAGCTTCATATTTTGAACTTCCATTCCATCATGATTCAAAAGAACCCAAAAAACACCACATCAAAGTAAAAATGATGACTCAGCCCAGCTCTTCATTATTTTCTCAGAAACTGTTTGAAAACAGCAATAAACACTGGAAAATACAAGAAGATTACAAGATCCAAACATTGATTCTGCTTTGTAATAAAATATTTAAACCTGAACTTTATGAACATAGCTTCAAATTTTTGCAAGAAAAAGACTTCCACCTCTTATCATAAATAATGGGAATTGAAAATTTCCAACCCACAAAAACAGAGAGAGAAAAAGAGATCTAACAGAAGATGTCCTATTCATTCATAACTGCTTACCACTTTTTTGTTCCATAGCTACCTAATGCCTATACAGAAACTTATAAATTTCCTCCATTGTGGCTTTTATTTTTCCATTGCCAATGAGAGATGATGATTGAAAGGAAGGCAAAAAAAAGAAAAAATGGCATTCCCAGCATCTAAAAATTTGTATATTTGAAGCTGCCCACCATGTTTATTACCTATGAGCAGATGTGTGTGGCATCGGATATGTCATTGGACCCATGTTTACAGGTGCACCGGGAACCACCGTGCCAGGCACTGGGGCTCGAACCACATACGCCATGTGAGCTGGAGTAGGGATATTAACAGGGGTGCCAACGGCTGAGACGAGCGGTCCGCCCACTGGCTGCCCCATCGTTGGACCACCATACATTCCCACACCAGGAGGACCAGCTGCAGGTTGAGGAGGCTGTTTTGTTGGTTTTCCAGAGGGAGCTGCTCCAGAGCCGTTTGCTTGACCGGTGATCGGCCCTTGAGCAGCTGAGATATCTCCGTTTGTAACGCTGGTGATATCGTGGATGCTGGATCGCCTCCTTTCTTTGTTCATTGAGTTCAAACGGATGAAGTATTTTTGTGCATGGCTTGCCACTTGCGTCGGTGTTCTTGTCACTACAAAGTTTCGGGATATACTCCGCCAGTCTCCTTTCCCATATTTATCGAGACCGAGTAGAAACAATCTGTTTTGTCAAGACATGGAGGAAATTAAAACTTACAGCAAATGTTACAAAAAAGATAAACATATGCAATCCAAAAATCCTTCAACTTCTAAAGTCCAGATTTATCAGGCCTTAGAAAAATGGATAACAGAAAGATGATGTAAACTGCATTTACCCTCTGAAGAAACACAACTTTTTGCATCAAGGCAAAAAAAAGTTATAGCTAATTTGATAAGAGATGAAATGGGAAACCAAATTCTGAAGAGTAAGCAAAATTCAGCTTTTGGGGAGCTCAATCGATTACAACTTTTCAAAAAATTATGACTCAGTGGCTTATAAACGTTAAGGTTATTGTGCTATTCATAAGCCTATGATTTTGTGGGGAGAAACAAGCTAAAGAAAACAAGAAAAATCAATTCATAAAGAAACAGATTAACCAAATGTGTTTTCTCTAGTTCTTAAAAGCAGTTCCTAGAAACAATTTGAGAACCCAATACATGCGACGGTGTTCGGCACAACATTGAATGCATCGACTAGATATCAGATCACTAAGACTCAATGACAGAAGACATTTTTCCAAAGAGCTTCTGACGATGATGTTTCAGTCGGTCAAATAAGACCATATCAAATGAATTTATTTTGGTATTAAGAATCACAGAACATGCATCTCCCTTGAAGAGTTCTCCAAAAAACAGATTTTCTAAGATAAGAGACAGAAAACAAAACCAGAACTGAAACTAAATGATGAAGGAAACATGTTGTAATGAGAACTCTTTACAGCAACATTAAGTTGATCAAAATACCAGATTTCACAGAGAGGATTTTTTTGGGTTACAACATGTAGGAGCGGGTATTCAAACCTTAGACCTTTTGGTCGAGGATTCTTTTCCTATTCACATCTCATAAAATACCTACTGGACCTGAAAAAGCTCTCTCTTCGTTCAAGTGTTCACATGCGTTAAATGGTGTCTGACTCGCTGAGTTTAGGTCTAATTGCATCGATTTTAGCTAGAAAGATCAGAATTCACACCACCTAGGATTTAGATGTCGTCGGAACACATAAGAACTAAGAAGCAGACGTTGCCACAATAGAACTGAAAATCTGATCATACATTTTCAATAAAAGCAGGATGATTTCAACCAAGATATATGATGTGATTTCAAAAGAAGGGCATAAAGAAATTAATTTTATTCCAATAACTCAGCTGATCCCCTTCCCAAGAATGTTCCCAACTAGATGTTGGCAGACTGGCAGTACATGCTTATTAGAATAAACTCTAAAACCTAAAAACAACCTTGGAATTTCAGACAGCATCACGACTATTAAAAGCAGTGAGGAACAGACATGACAATTAAAAATGTGGGTTACAGCTGCTACTCGTCATCTTTATGCTACTAAATCCTTGTTTGTCTGAAGTAGGACAAAAATCAATTCTGGGATATCGAGTTCGAGACGCCAGAGGCATGGTTTTGTCATGTAACCTTAATTAGATGAAACAAACCTAAGGCAGGAGGAGGTTTAGGACTCATTCAAGGAAAGTGATAATCAAGAACAACCAAGGTGTCCTAAATAGGGGTTTAGGATGGGACCAGTCTAACTCGACTCTGGTACGCTAATATAATTTGTCAGTCATTGACTGTAACTGAGTTCCATGAAAACAAGAAGATATTTATGTGTCAAGTAGAAAGAAACAAAAATGATCTGATTAATGAAACAGTAACCATATTTTTTACTTTATTAAGATACCATATCACAGCTTATATATGAAGGACAAGGAGAGAAGAGTAAACATAAAACGATCGATTCACCTGTGTTCATCCTCTGTCCAAGCAATCCCCTTACGGCGCTCCTGATCTGACCGTGAAGTCTTACTTCCATGATTTGAATCACCGTTACAGTGCCCGAAATGGCCATTCTTCTTAGTTGTTCCTTCATCGCCAGCATGGCTGGCTGAACCATCTGAAGAAGAACTATAGGAAGGAAGAGGCACACACCCCGATTCGATTAGATTCACATCCTCAACTAAGAGCTCATAGTGATGTTTAATCTCTTCTATGGTTTTCCCCGGTACATCGACTGCAATTTTCTCCCACCGATCCGAATCGTCCTCGGGATGACTTGCAAGTGCATTCTCAAATGCCTTATCCTGTTCTAAACTCCACAAGGAGCTACTTCCTGCTTCATCAACAGTCATCTGGCCTTGTTTAAGTCTGCTGAGCAGAATTAGCCACCAGAAGAAGAAGAGAAGAACCAACTTTACCCAACTTTACCCTTGTGTTCTACAATCTAGGTTTCTATCTATACAATATCTTTCTTTCCTAAATCTAAGAGAAAATTGAGTTTCCAGAACTGATTTTCAGAATTGGGACTTCGTTCTGTCTCACGTGGACGCAACCGATGCCAGAGATTCAGTTTGGGGAAGCAGATAAGGCTCAGATCCTGGAGGTTACTTCGAATTCAGGAAGACGAAAACACAAAGAGAAAGCTCCAAGTAAGCTGAAACCAGAGAGCAACCTAGAGAAAAAAGTAACAAAAACCTGTAAAGTAGAAGAGGATTCTCAGTGTAGATTTGCTCCACAGCACAAGAACTCGACTCTTGTGAACAGCTGACCTATTGAAAGAACGAAAAGGCAACAAAGTTCAGTTGTGCCATGAGAAATATCTGAATGCCATAATATCAAAAGATAAAATAAAATAATAATAATAATAATAAAATAAATTGTCAGTTTTCTGTGAGGCAATGGAAATTAATGCAGTCATGATATAAACAAAGTGGTAATTAAAGCTTCGAATTGAGAAATTTGAAAGTGACATTGGAAGGTAACAAACAAAGAGGGGACAACCCAGAAGTCCATGAGGGATAAGAAAAAGGAGTATTCTGATAGATAACAAAACAACAAACTCAATTACCAAAGCCAAACAGGTCACAAAGCTTTTCAACAGTTGAGGCCCACCAAAGTTTATCCCTTCCATTTAAGATTCTCACCATTCAACACCCATTTTTACAGCAAATCAAAATTTCTGAATATGAGTTTAGTTCTGCTGCTTAAGCAGATGGGGTGGAATTATTTGGAGGAAAGAAGAGAAAGGGAAGTCAAAAATAGAACCCATCTTGAATCTATAAAAGAGGAATAGGGATGTGTTTGGAATTGTTGGTTTCCAAAGAAAACCATTAAAAATCCAAATTGGATTCAATCAAAATGAAGGGGTTTCAGTTTTGATGAAGCTAAGTTCAGAAGGGGTTTTTGTTTCTGAGAATCTGAGTTTGAAAAATGAACAGATTCAGAAAATCTCCACAAAACCCACTTCTTATTCATCGAAAACAGCTCGAGAAACCATTGATTTGAAGGAAAGAAAAGGAAGAAAGAAAGACCCACCTCGAAACCCTCGTCTTCTTGCTCTCAAAGCCACAAAAAAACAGTGATCGAAGCCAGAAAAATCAAGAGCAAAACAAAGGGGAAACCGAAGGATTACCAAAAGAAACAAACAAGCCTTATAATAACCACAAAGATTTTGACAGTTTAACCGACAATCCAGAAAAAAACAATGAAACCCAGTATTCCTTTACCTAGCAAAGTAAGAACCAGAGCTCAAATGTCCAAATTACTCCACCAGTAAAAAAAGAGAAACAACAAAAACCCAATAAACGTAAAGCCTAATTACAACTATTTTCTTACATTTCACTGCAAGTTTTACTCAGAAATCCAAGAAAAGACAAACAAGGGCAGGATTCAAATCCGAAGAGAATTAACAGGGAGAGTCCAGAATTCAGATAAACACCCAAAAAAAAAGAGAAGGGAAAAGAAAAGATGAAAAACACCATTGTTTGAATATTTGGGGGGGTTTAGAAACAAAAAGAAAACAAAACAAAACAAAAACCCTCAAAAACGTTGAAAAATTACAAGGGCAGAGATAGAAATTACTAGCCAAAATGATGGGTGAAGTTGAAAATTCCACACAAGTGAAGAGGAGGAGAAGGAACAGTGCTCAATGGGGTTTTTTGGTCCCATTCCCATCACCTACTTTGCTACAATCCATACAGCTAGGATTGAAACAGGCTCACCCCCAAGTTGACAAAACACCAGAATCTGAATGAATACTCATTAAATATCTGACACATTCAAAAATAAGAGAGAGAAAAAAAGAAAATTGCACACAAGAGAAGGAGAACAATTGGAATTTTCTTTTATTTTCCTTTCTTTTCTTTTCTTTTCTTTTCATCCAAACAGAAAATTAGAAATGAAATGAGATTGAAAAACCAACCAAACAACCCTGATTGATTTCCAAACTGGGGTGGGGATCAGTTTCTGGCTGTTAGATTTCTGGGTTTGACTTTTCTGTTATTGTTCATCAAATCAAAGTTACCCAAAATGGAGCCCAAGCCCATCACCAAATCAAACACAAAAGCTAACATTTTTGAATGTGGGTCAATCCACCATGATCATCATCATAATAGGGAGCTTTTCCTTTTGCCTTTTTTGTTTGTGGTGAAAGCCATTGATGGATAAAGCTGAAGAAGAAGCCATTGGAGGAGTTGGGCAAGTTGCAGAGGGCTGAGAAATGGACCAATAATTGGTGAACAGATCAGCGAGTGGTCAAATTTCACGGACTAAGAAAGCACATGCCTGCCCCCCAATAGTTTTGATGCTGCTGGCTTCCTTTTGGCTTCTGATTTTCAATATTTTTAATGTCTTATGTATGTTTTTGGATTGGATTGGATTGGATTGGATTGGATTTGGATTCTATGCATTAAATTAATCATCAACAATGGAAATTGTTCAAATGGGAATGGTTTCTGATCAATGTTATCTAGTTTTTATTCCATGGAGTGCAGAGATGTTTTTGAGATTTATTAGAAAAAAAAGGGACTTTTAGTTTTGTTTTATCCATCACAAATGTAAAGTGCTAGAAGAAGTGAAAACAAAATATGATTTGAAGATATTTGTGGAAAAAAAGAGGTTAATTTATGTTTCAATTTTGTTTTAAAAGTTAGTTTGTTTATAATTGGGTTAAAAAAACATTTTTGATATCTAAAACTAACAATTTAGTCCATGAACTTTAGTTTGTTACAATTTAGTCCATGTACTTGTAAATTTGTATCAATTTAGTTTTTGAACTTTGAGTATGTAACAAATTTGTTTTTATACTTTGAATTTTGTACCAAATTAATCTTTATCGTGAAAATTTTCATCAAAATTAATTGTCAATTTTTATTATGTAATAACTTAATCTTTGTAGTTTATAAACATATTTCGTACCTAATTAGTTTATCAAAATTCTACATATATTAAAAAATCTCATTAAATCTTAACGATATTTTTCACAAAATAGACTAAATTTTTACAAGTTTTAAAGTGTAGAGATTAAATTGTTACATATTAAAGTTCAGGAATTAAACTATTACAAAATTAAAAGTATAGAAACTGAATCATTACAAACTAAAATTTAGGGATTAAATTGTTACTTTCATGAAAGTTTAAGAACTAAAAGTGTTTTTCAACTTTATAATTTTAGTTTGCTTCCAATGTTTGAAATGTTTTAATTTTATCCCCAATCTTTTTAATTTCTTAAGGTATATTAACAAAAGTTGCTAAAGAAGAGTTTTTTGTTTTTTGAATTCAACAGTTGACCTTTTAAGAGATTAAGTGTTTGACTAGAAATTGTTAAATGTAGGGCAAAATTGAAACGAGTATATAGATTAGTGGCATTTTCTTATAATTTAGCCTAATAAAAGATTGAGAGTTTTCCTTTTTTTAGTTCAACAGTTGCAAGGGTGAGGGATCGAAGCATCTTTTAATTTCTTAAGAGATTAAGTGTATGACTATAAATTGTTAAATGTTAGGACAAAATTAAAATGAGTATAGATTAATGGCATTTTCTTGTAATTTAGCCTAATAAAAGATTGAGAGGTATTTTTTAGGTTCAACAGTTGCAGAGGTAGGGGATTGAAGCATCGAAACATCTTTTAATTTCTTAATAGATAACTTGTGTGCTTGGAAATTGTTAAATGTTAGGGCAAAATTGAAACAAGTATATAGATTAATGTCATTTTCTTGTAATTTAGCCTAATAAAAGATTAATGGCATTTTCTCTTAGCACTCTTGCAACAATTGCAATGGTGGGGGATCGAAGTATCTTTTAATTTCTTAAAGAATTATGTGTATGACTGAAAACGGTTAAATGTTAGGGCAAAATTGAAACGAGTATATAGATTAATGGCATTGTTTTTGTTTAATTTAGCCTAATAAAATATGAAAAGATAAATAAAAAGTTAAGATCTCTCCCCCATTTATATATAATATAACTCCTTTTTTTTTTGTTAAATTATAATTTTGGTCTTCTTAGGAATCTATTTAAAAAGTTTCAATTAGCTTTATATTTAACTTTATATGATGCTTATTTTGGCCCTTATCTTCAACATCATTAACACTAAAGTGATATGGCATGCTATAGCTATTTGTCACATCCCTCAATTTGATCAAAATTTATTAATAAATCTTTATAGTCAACACTTTGTTAATCGTGTTAATAACATTAACTAAATAGAGGTTTTATCCTAAGTTTAAGAAAATGTTTTTATAATCTCCTCTCTTTTTGTTCACTATTCTCTAATGTGAAATTTATAACTTCAATATTCTAAGAGAATTAGAAAAAGTACTTTTTGAGACAATATTAATGACCTACATATGTAATGATATTGCCTAACTAAGAAAAAAATAGAGAAATTTCTTCTAAAGAAAAAAAATTTATATAAACTTTGGTAGTAAATAAATAGCGTGTTTGGAATAACTTTTGAAAAAAAATGCTCTTTATAAAAAAAATCAATTTTCATAAGCATCTTTGAAAAAATTAATCATTTAAAGTGTGTTTAGTATAGTTTATTGAGTAATTTTAGATGATCAAAATGAGTTTTTTTTAAGAAAAATAATAATAAATAAAAGTACTTCAAAAATTTGGATTAACTTAAAAATATTTTTTGAAGAAACACTTAGAGATGAATTATCAAAAAAATAACTTTAAAGCGATTACGCAAAATCCTCAAAATATATAGTAAGAAATAAAAACGAATTTATAATTAATAGAACCACTTTTGAATATAGTGCAATGCAACTAAACAAATTTATAATTTAAAATATATATTTTTTTAAAAGTAAGATATAATAACATTTTTATTGAAAATAATTTTTTTTAATTGTTTAAATTAGAATGTATTTGAAATAGGCCAAATATATATGGTAAGATTTATATAAATTTGGTGTGGTGATAAATTTATTGCCAAATATAAATATATATTGAAATGAATGAGGAAATGAAAGATTGAAGATCATAGTTCAAGAAAATGCAAGACCAGTAAATAATACTGAAGAAGAAAATAACAACCAATTACACATTAATTCGACATTTTTAGAGACATTTACATAAATTGCATAATGTGTTTTTAAATATAGTATGAAGTTTAAAATTTTACAAAAATAACCTAGTCAAAATTCAACGCACCTTCAAATTTAATATAAAAAGACAGTAAGGAAAACCAAATTTATGCTATATTTTAAAGTGCTAAAAATTCTAACATTTTAGAAATACATAATATGCTATATAATGAACATCTTGTTTGATCTATATAATAATAAAATCACAAGCCATTAAAATTTTATCGATCAAAATTTTAGATATATCTCTGAACTAAATTAAAAGGCACAAATTGATTCGTCATTTTTTTTATATATGTTCTTAAGTTTCTCCAATGAATTACTTGTATATAATTATAAATTAGTATGTGTTATATTTTTAAAATAATATAATTGACCAATGAAATCACAAGAATAAAAAGATATGCTTAAGTTCTAAAAAAAATGCATGTTAAAATTTAAGAAAAGTAACGAATTTAGAAAAGATTAATTAGAAAAATAAATTTTTGAAAAAAATATATAAAAGAAAATCTCAAATTTTAAAGAATTTTGAAATCCAACCTCTAAGGTCTGCTTTGATAATAATTTTATTATTATTATTTTAAAATAAGCTTATAAAAAAGACTTTCTAATTGTCTTTTTTTCTAACAAAAAAAAAAGTTTTTCACTTCTTAAAAACATGTTTGAAATTTTAACCTGATTAAACGTTTTGGTTTTTATTCTAAAAATTTGTCCATATTTAAAAAATGATGTTTGAAAAAATCCAACTCTATTTACATATATATCCTACCAAAATGGATAGCTTCATTAAATAAAATATTTAAAAAAAGTAATGACAATAATTAAAATTATTTTCTATACAAAATACAATGTTTAAATGAAGGTAATAAGCATGTATGTTCAAAGCTTTTCAAAAAAAAAATGCATGTATGTTCAAAGTCCCAAAATCCTTGCTTTTTTTTTTCTTTTTTTTCTTTTTTTTTTTGACAAAGTTAGAACTAGAAGATATTATATTAGCTTATACCAAGATATTTTTGTTCCTTTTGCTCCCCATTCTACTAGCAATGATGCCAAAATTATTTTTTCAATGTTGTACTAAAGTCAATTGTATGGACATGTGTATTCATGAATGACTCGTCCAATAACAAGTTAATAATTTCGGAGTGGTTGGTTCACTTTATATCAAAGGCCGAAGGCCGATGTCGACAGAAATATTGATACCGCAATTTTAAGGAAATGTGTGATGTCGATGGATATTTTTTTAAAAAATAATAAAAATTAAAAAATTCATAAAAAGAATATTTAGATCAACAAATAAGTATTTTACATTTTTTAAATACGTTAAAATTTTCTTCTAATTATGTTCACATTAGCAATATTTTGTTGATATTTTTGTTATATGTTGTCAAATTTTCTATGGTATAATAGAAATGTTGAACCCATAGACATTTGAAAATGTCGATAGAAATTTAGGACATGCTTAGTAGGCCATTTGAATTTTATTTTATGTTTTTAGATTCACAGAGTTCAGCGAATATCCGTTTGGTAGATGTGTTTTTTAAAACTGTTTTCGGATTCTGTGATCCAAATAGTAAAAATTTTGAAAACAACGTTTTTATGTTTTAGTGTATCCAGATTTTGAATTTGAAAATTTAAAATGCATAATTATATTAAAAAATGAAAATTTTAATAAATATAGTATTTCATGTTATAAACTCTATTCATTTTTGTTAAATTAAAATATATAGAATATATTATATTATAAATTATATGATATTGTAAAATAATAATTATACAAATTTTATAACATAAAACATGTTCCTAAATTAATTAATAATAGTTTATATTCAATTGAATATTTAGTTAGAAGTTTGAACACTACACTAGTTTTATGGTTTATAAATATATTATCAAATACATTTTGAACAATTGTTTTAATTTGAATCCAATTTTTAAATTTGCTACCAAACATATGTTCGAAAACATGAAACTCTATTTTTCTTTGATCCCTTGTTTTCAGATTACCAACCAAACACACCTTTAACACCCTATTTATACCTATATTTTTATTGTATTGTATCTACTTTATTCTCGATTAAAAAAAATAAGCTTTTAAATTAATTACTTTTGTTTTTGCATTTATGTATTATATCGATTGAATTGTCATACTTTTAAATTTTTACATTTTTACACTCTAATTTATTAATCTCAATAATACTTGTCTATAATAAATAGTATTAAGTGTAGTATTATACTTAACTACAAATAATTTTGATAGTTATGAGAAAAAAAACTGTAGGTTGACTTAATGGTGATATGGATAATAACAATATTTAACATTGACATGGACTAGAGAAAATTAGAGCTAAATATTTAACCACATGAAGAAATTGAAAATTATTAGTAATATAAGGACAAATCTTACCCAAATGAAAGATAAAAATCTGACCTTTAAAAAAAATTAAAATCAGCTTGAGGCTAAATTACAAGTCAATCCATAACCTGAATTTTAGAAATTTCCAATAGATCATTAAACTTTTAATTTTGTTTCTAATAAGTTTTTAGACTTTAAATGTATCTAATAGGTCCATGACACATTCAACCTTTTTTAAAATCAACATATCTATTTAGATCTAAAATTTAATTTTGTGTCTAATATAATTTTTTTTTTTTTTAGTTCAACAACATATAGGGGTGGACATTCGAACTTCTGACCTCTCGATTGAAGATATATGTCTTAACTAGTTGAATTATGCTCAAGTTAGTGTGTCTAATAAGATCTTAAATATTTAATTTTATATCTCATACACTCATGAGTTTTAAAAAATGTTGAAGGCCAATGATTTATTAGACACAAAATCAAAAACTAAATGATCTATTAGATACTTTTTAAAGTTAAGATACCTACTAAACTTGACAGTTCATGGACTAAATTTGTAAGTGTAATTTAATCTTACAAGTATAAAGGTGAGAATTTGAATATGCAACTTATGAGAGTTATGGTATACTTAAATTGATTTTTTTTTTTTTGCTAAATTATAAAAAGGTACCTCTAAACTTTGTCATTTGTTTAAAAAATACTCTTATTTTTTCAAAAGTTACACTATTACCCTTGACATTTCATAAATATTTCAAAACTACCCTTGAGTAGAAATACTTTAGAATTTTGATCAAAAATTGGGACTTGGAACAGTGTGGCGGTGACCTAAAATAGTGTGGTGGTCTAAATTTTTGTTCTAGGCTACTGCCACACCATTTCAGGTCCCAATTTCCATCCAAAATCCTAATGGTAGTTTTGAAACGTTTATGAAAGGTCAATGGTAACATTACAACTTTATGAAAGGTCAAGAATAACATTTATACTCCCATTGTAGTTTTGAAACGTTTATGAAAAGTAAAGGGTAACATTGCAACTTTTGAAAGAATGGGGTATATTTTATAATTTAACCTCTTTTATTTTTTTAATTTTGATGTTTAGACTCTTAACAACCTCAAATTTAATCCTCTAACTTGCACTAAACTTCAAACTTAGCCTAATGCAACAAAATTTCTTAGGTAGATTATCCCACGTGAAAGTATTACCCTTACATTTTAAAAAAAGAATTACAATTTTTTATTAAGAAAAAAAATTACAATTTTCAAAAAATGTACCTTTTTTGTCCCTTTCGCCAACTTTTCATTAAAAATAATGTAAAATTTTTTAACAAAAAATAATGTAAAATTAAAGGTGGCAGGAGTAATATTTGCACATGAGTTATAGTACAAGAGTATAATTTATAATTTGTCCTCAAAATTAATGTATCATGTCAGGTCTTTTATTTAAATGTCAGTTTTTTTTTCCAAAAGTTTAGTTTCAGGACAAAATGTACAATTTCTAAAGAGTATGATTTCAAAAAAAAAAAAAAAAAAAGCATAAGGCAATCATATATATGAGGACATGGTGATATGACCCATTCTTCATCATAGATATTTATGTTAGGTTAAAATATCGTTTTGGTTCATATACTTTAGACTTTATTCCATTTTGATTCTTATACTTTCAAATGTCTAATTTTAGTCTTTGTACTTTCAATAAAGCTTAAAATTGGTCTCTAATATTAGTTTATTGTTAATTTTAAAAAAAAAAAAATTAGTCTCTATTAGTTTTACTTCTATAAATTTTAGAAGTATGTTCACATTGTGTCTTTTCTTGTACTAAAATTATTATTATTATTATTTACCTAATTTTGATAAAAATCAACTTCAAACTTATTATAGGGACCAATTTTAAACTTTATTGAAATACATGGACTAAAATTGAACATTTGAAAGTATATGGACAAAAATAGAACAAAACTCAAAATACAAGGACTAAAATGGTATTTTAACCTTTATGTTATTATTTTTAGGTTAAAATATTATTTTGGTCCATGTACTTTGAGTTCCATTCCATTTTACTCTATGTACTTTCAAATGTCTAATTTTAGTCCATGTACTCTCAATAAAGCTTAAAATTGATTCCTATGGTTAGTTTATTGTTAACTTTTCCAAAAGAAATTTAGTTTTTATTAGTTTTCCTTCTATAAATTTTGGAAATATATTCACATTGTATATTTTTTTTGCATGAAAATTATTATTATTATTTAACCAATTTCAAAAAATAAAATTAACTTCAAACAACGGTAGAAACCAATTTTAAGTTTTATTAAAAATACATGGACTAAAATTGGACATTTAAAAGTACCGAGACTAAAATAAATAAAACTCAAAGTATAGAAATCAAAATAATATTTTAACCTTATTTTTATGATGCAAACTAATTGTAGGGTCCAATGAGAATTGGATGTAATAAAATTAAGGTTTTGAAAGTTAAACAACTAAAAACAAGATAACAATTTAATGACCATGAAGTGAAATTATTAAAAAAATAAAAAAGTACAAAATCATGCCCATATGAATTAAATAATTACATAAACTTTGCCCATTTTCATTTGTCTGCGTGTTCAATAAAATAAATTAGGTAAATTCCAACCTAATTCAATAGATAAATAAAATCCTTATTATCATTTTAAAAATCAATAATTTGATTTCTCAATCTCACCTTCATAATAGTCGAAATAAAAAAATAATAATAATAAATTGAGGTTTTTGAAAATTTTAAGTTAATCGTTGATTAATAAATTATTATAATTTTTATTTGAATCCTAGTTTTAATTTTGAGCTTTTGAGTGTTTCGTTCAAATATTGTAATTTTAGTTTCTAAACTTGGCATGAAAAATTACTGAATAATTCACTGGGAATCTTATTTTCATGGTAAAAAAATGCCTTTCCAAATAAAAAATTCCCAAAGGTCTATTTTTAAATATACTGACTGGTTAACTATTGTAATTGTATGTTTATTTAAATAAAATTAAAAAAAAAAACTATTGTAATTGTATGGACTATTTTTAATAGTAACAGAATCAAGAGGTTTTTTTTTTTTTTTTTAATGTGTTTCAATTTTATCAACCCTATATTTAGAGGATGAAGTTCAAAGATGATTTCACTTCAAATTGAACTAAAAAAATTTAAATTAAATGTTGCAATAATCATATGTTAGTTATAATAGCTCACTTAGATTTTTCTTGGAAGTAATTTAAAAAATAGAAAATATGATATTACATTTAGCAACATATTTTTCAAATCTACAAAGATATTAGCAACATATTTTTTCAAATCTACAAAAATAACATAATATAAAAATAAAAATTAATCCTAACATATCTTATCTCACAGCATGTTATTTTTTAAAAATACAATGGCAAGTGAAAAAAAATTGCGGCTTATGTTCATTTTGGTTCTTGTACTTTGAAACTTAAAATTTTTAAGGCAAAAATTAATTACTTGATGGAGCACCTATTGACTGAGTTATTAATAGGAAACTAGGCCTAAGTTCAAACCAAAACTCATTCCAACATTTTTAAATTGAAATAAATCTTTCCAAAGTCAACTCCAATTTAAAAAATTATGAGACAAAGTTCTCAAATTTTACAAAATGAATCATGGTAAAAGTGTCCACCTAAACATATATAGCTCAACTACATTTGTAATGTTATATTCTAAACAAAATTACGATGAAATTAAATCTAAATTTTCAAAATTTTAAGTTAAAATACAAATTTAGTCCATGAATTTTAACAACCATCTTGTAGAATTACCAAAACATCAAAAAAAATCATTTACATCTCATAAATTTTTATTGTAGCTCAAATAAATCATTGTTAATCGACTCTATTGCTTAAATATTGGCGCAACGCCGCAACATATTAACTGTACTAACAAGTAATGTTCTCCAACAACATGATATTAAGAAGACAGATTAAACTAGGTAGATGAAATAAGAAGACTTAGGCCCCACCTGATAACCATTTAGTTTTTGGTTTTTGAAAATTAAGTCTATAAATACTATTTTCACATGTGAGTTTCCTTGTTTTGTTAGCTACTTTTTAACATGTTTTCAAAAACCAATCCAAGTTTTGAAAACAAAAAATTAAAATTAAAAAAATGTACTTTTCAAAACTTATATTTACTTTTGGAATTTGGCTAAGAATTCAAATGTTTTCTTAAGAAAAATGAAATCCATTGTAGAGAACTGGTAAGAAAACAAGTACAATTTTCAAAAATCAAAACCAAATAGTTATCAAATGGGGCCTAAGGTTTTTTCAAACATCTAATCTTTACAGATGTATAACGTCCTAACCAGCTGAGCCATGCTCAAATCGATAAACATGATAAGTAAGGTAGTTGTATAGTTTCTCTTGACACAAACATTTTAATCCTTGTTTATATCATGCCCCAAACGCGGGAATAACTTTTTAAAAAATAGAGGTAGATGGATGTTTTTTTTTTTTTTTTTTGGGAAAAAAGTTGAAATTATTGAAATGAGAGAAAGGGCCAAAAAAAGGATTGTACAAGTTGTTAGAAAAGAGAAATAAAAGTTGGGGTCTTGGGAGGGGACCAATTATGGGAAGTATGTGATGGGTAGTACACAAAGGCAGGCTTTAATGATGTGGGATCAGATGGGTTGCCCTAATTTCTTTGTCCTCAATCTCCCCTCCCTTAGCAACTGCAACTGCAACTCAGATGCTTCCCTTCCATATTGTTGTGTTTTATTATTTATCTCATCATCACCAAAATTAGGGTTTAGAGTTTCACTTTCGTCGCTAAACGTTCGAGTTTAAGATTTAGTCTAAACTCTCTAGTTTAGTCTCTTTTTCATTTTTGAACCTTGAAAAGAATAATCGTTTTAGTTCTTTATTGTTATTACGTTAACAATTGTCCGATACATAATCAGAGCATGGCTTTTGGCTTCGAATATGTTTTCATTAATGTGTTGAGGCTACATAAGTTAGTTGATGTGATTATTATGTAGGGTTGAAATGGATATCGCAAATAATGGTAAATACAAAAATGGTGTTTCTAATGCTAAATTAGACACTCTGAAAGTTTAGAAATTAAAATAGAATGAATTTAAGGGTTTAGAAACCAAAATGAAAATGAGACTTTAAGGCTCCGTCTCACAACAATTTTTTTTTAGTTTTCTGTTTTTAAAAATGGTATTTGTTTCCTTACTATTTTTTTTTTTACTATAGTATTCACATTTCTTAAAGAAATGTTTAAATTCTTAGCCAAATCCCATAAACAAAAACTACATTTTAAAAATTACTTTTTTTAGTTTTCAAAATTTTATTTGGATTTTGAAAACATTTTTAAAAGTAGATAACAAAATAAAGAAACTCATAAGTGAAAGTAGTGTTTGTAAGCTTAATTTTCAAAAACCAAAAATTAAATCCCAAATGGTTATCAAATGAGATCTAATCCTAATAGTTTTGAAGTTGGGTTTTAGCTCTTGTTGTTAAATTTTAATAAATTATTTGATAACAACCTATTATAAGCATTTTTTGTCCATTTATATAATTAACATAAGTCTGCATTATTAAAACCTCTTTTTTAGGTGCTTGAGCCAAAATTTTGTAAGTTTTTATATGATTAGGCATGTTTCTTAGAATTAATTTTGGTTAATAATTTTCTAACTCAAACCAAAATTGACAGCCAAATTTTTTTCAAAGTAAACATCATTTATTGATTGAAGAACTTTTGGTAAAGTTCCTTTTAAAAGTCTTCTCTGAAAATTCAAATTTATAATAAGTTGAATATTGTAAATGAAGTGCCTTGGAAAGAATCATTTTTGTTTTTTTTTGGGGGGGGGTTTAAAAAACTCAGATTTGATACTTAAGAAAATTTCCCTAAAATCTTAGAATTTTTAACACTACTTTGCTTTATTGATATAAAATTGAAAATTATATTAAATTTGCCTAAAATACGACTTTTAAAAGAGAATTACTAATATCTTGACCATTATCTCGAGAATTGTCTAAACATCTTGTAATTGGATAAGATTGATTAGTTTCTTTTAACTGAAATTTGTCAAAATGTGGCAACTTGTTCCACTAGTTAGTTGTACCACATTTGGAAGTTTGTTAAAATAATCAAACATATGATTGTTATTACTTCAAGCAAATGACTAATGAAATAATATGGGGTGGGTTGTTCAAGCTGCATTCTTTGGAGTAACTACCTATATATATAATTTAATCTCTTGGTTGTAAATAGAACATTCTCTCATCAATCTAAGACATCAGGGATTCGAGCTATCCAACTTGAATATAACTCAACTGGTTAAGATATATACATTTGATCAAGATGTCAGATATTCGAATTCCACCCCACATGTTGTTGAACTCATAAAAAAAATCAAGCTATCGCATGATTATGACTATGACTCTTGTATGACATTGCGATCTTATTAAGAAATATTATTTTTGCAAGAAAAATGAATTAGTTTTAACATAATGATTTTAGTCTTTCAAGTGTTGGTAATTCTTCCGAAGAAGAAAAAAAAAGTAACCTATTGATCAATAAAATAAGCAACAGGAACAGAGCGAAGAAGGAAGTTCTCCCTTTCTTGATTTGTGTTTGATCAAGAAGTTATAGAAATGGTTAAGATTTTAAAGTTTTCCCTCCAATTGGTATCTTCTTAATTTTAAGAATTGAAAGATTATATATGTAAGAAAGTTAAAATTTTGTCACTTCCTCTAAAATTTTCTTGCTCTTTGCCCCTTAAAAGGGAGTTGATTGAGAAGATTCATCCATAAGATCATGAGGTTGTTGAATTTCCTTAGAATCAACAACTAGAGAACTACAACATTTAAAAAGAAGAGAGTTCTTTTATTTATTTATTTTGCACAAGTCAATTGCTTGTTTTCTAATTATTTTAATTTTTTAAAAGTGAATTTCATCCATAGACGTAGGCCTACCAATATAGATTTGAAGAATTTGAACAACGTTGAAGTCAAGCATTTGTCACTAATCTTTTTCTCTTTCTTAACATTGATTATTTTGCTTGAAATTGTTAGGACATGAACACAGGTTACTTCAATGAATATCAATAGCACTAGCAATCCACTTTATATATATATATATATATATATATATATATATATATATATATATATATATATATTTGGGTTTTACTATGTTTGATTCTCTCTATTAGACTTGCAAATAGAAGCAATCACATCCCTATTCAAATGAGAGCTTAAGTCATGGACAAGAAGGCTTGAAAATTGGTGAGTTCTTAGGCTACTATAAGGTAAATTTTGCTTCTTTCCAAGGTTTAATTTGGGTGCTTTAGTCAGTTAATGTGTGATTAAATATATAATGTATGTCATATTGACATGTGAGATTCCAACAATGTCTATGTTAACAAGTTTTGTATGATTCATGTTGCATTACATGCTTAGGAATCATGCTCTAAGATAGAACTTTATGCATATAGGGTATGCAAGATAAGTAAGATAAGTAAGATATAGTGACAATTGTAAGTGAGATGGGATCTGTTTGGAAGGTAATTTGGATTTGGTTTTATGTTTTCAGATTCACTGAGTTCAGTGAGTATGCATTCGGCATACGTGTTTTCGAAAACTGTTTCTAGATTCTATGATCCAAATGGTGAAAATTCTGAAAAACAACATTTTTATGTTTTCATTGTATCCAGATTTTGAATTTGAAATTTTAAAATGCAGGATTATATTAAAAAAAGATAAAAACTTTAATAAATATGGTATTTCATGTTATAAACTCAAATTGTTTTTGTTTAATTAAAATATGTAAAATAATTATACAAAATTTATAAATAAATTTTAAAAAAAAAATGTTTATAAATTAATTAATAATAGTTTATATTCAACCTAATATCTAGTTGGCAACTACATTGTTGGAATCTCAACTTGAACTTAATTTGCAATAATCACTCTACTAGCTGGTATGCACATTATTATAGCAATTAGCAAAAATAAATCAATTTAAATTCCTACTTCGCATGTGTGACGTGATATTTTCAAAAATAAATAAAATACTCTATGCCCCATGCTTTCTCTTGCTAGTCATAAGACACTTGAATTTTTAATTAAGATTTTGAGTCATTGCCTATGAAACTTATAAGGCACATAAAAAACATAGAACTTAATAAATTTCCACAAATCCTTAATCTGATACTGAAATTAAAATTAAAAGTTAAATATAGGTTAGTTTCATGGATGATTTACCCTTTTTTTTTTCTTTTTTACCATTGTTACATTTGCAATTATTTTAATTTTGGCTGCTACCTTCAAATTCACATTGATCGACTCTAGCATCACTTTTGAAAAGCAACAAAAGTACACAATTGTTCTAGCCCACTTTTCAAAAGCATAAGCATCAAAAGAAAATTTTAGCATTGAATAATTGATAATTTTCTATCCAGAAACAATAAATTAGTAACAAATAACAATTAAATGATAATTCTATACCAACGACACCGAACTTAACAAATATTTGCAACCAAATTAAACAAATGTCTATGATCTAAGGTGTGGATCATCATCATCTTCAGAGAAGATGAGGGTTTCATATGCTACAAAATGAGGATACTATATGGGCAGACATGGCTGAAGAAGTTTAAACCAACTCTGACCACCATTTCAAAGGCCAATGCTCACCTCAGAGTTGTTCACTAAGACTTCAACTCTATATCCCAATTCCGTGGAGCGAAAAAACTCCGTTTTCTTCTACCGCTAACCTATCGACTATTCCTGCAACAACAACAAACTATCAAGAGAAAATCATGGCTGGTCTTGTCTGCAGAAGTTTGATAGATAGTGGGAGGTGTCCATACTTGAAAGAACTTAACGAAACTCGTCGTGGAAATCATAGTCGTCCTCGTCATCTTCATTGAAAATGGCACTGTAAAATACGTAGGGATGATCAATCATTTCTGCCAAGGTGAGACGTCCATCTTTATCTGCATCCGCCTGCAGAATAAAAACATATTTTTCAGGTTTAATCTAGATCTTGTGCTAATGTTTTCCTACGAGACAACAAACATTAGCAAGAAAGTTTTTCTACGTAAAATGCTAACGATAAAATAATGTCATACAATATCTTAATGTTCTTTGGCTGAGATATCTGATTAAAATCAATGAGGAACAAATAACATAAACAATTATGCTATAGTTGATGAAATTGAAAGTCAGATACAATACATTCAAAGATAAAATGAATTAAGGAGAAACTGAAATCTCGCTGCAGTATTATCACACAATGTTCAAACAGGAAATAATTGGTGAATGGTTGTGTTTTAATATGACTGATTTTAATAGTTCTAAAAATGTTTTTTACATAATATCTTAATATATCAAGGATGGGTGGTCGGTCTAGTAAAAAATAAAGAAAATACTTCTACAACCATACATAAGAGTCTCTAATGATAAGAGAGTATTATTGTGAGACGATTGTTTATGCAATTAATGTGTGCAATATCCAAGCAATATCACAATAACAAGGCCAAAAAATGCATCAAACTTCATATGGGTTTCAAGATTTCGTCATGCCTGAGTACCTGCTGTATGATATATTCTGCTTGTTGTTTTGCATAGTAATGCTCTGATGGATGGATTTTTCCAATTATAGGTAACAGCTCTTCATCAGACAGGTGTCTATGAAAACCAAAATAACAAAAACAAATCATTATAGTTGCCAAGGAACTCGGCAGTTTCCAAGTATGAAGCTGTCCACATCATAAATTTAGTTACCCGTCATGATCTTTGTCTAGCACCGCGAACAAGTTTCTAGCAGGGACATCCCTGGAATCTTCTAAATGATGTGAAGAACTGTGATTCTCATCATAATTTCTCACCATGTCAAATAGTCCATGGAAAAACTCGTTGAAGTTAATCTTTCCATCCTTGTCTGAATCTCTCTCCCTACAAGGCCACTCACCAATTGACTAGTTAACAAAGCTGCTGAAATGCCAAACCCCAAACAATCAAAAAGATTACATCCTTCCAACTAAATAAACATATATGTGAGCTCAATCGTTTTTTCCTTATAGATTATTTATAAGAAACATTTCATTGAAGTTATAAAAAGTTGTAACAGAAAAGGGAACACCTATAGATTTGAGAATGAAGAGACGACAACAAATATTTATTGAGAATGGTAATAAATTTATTTATACTAACAAAAATACCTATCACGTGTTATAAGACAATTACATTTATTTACATACAATATATATATACTATAATTATTATTACATAGCAAGTGAAATGTAACATTACCATATGCATATATGTACTCTAAAAATATTTAACAAGAAATGATTCTTTCACTGTGGCTTCAAGATCTACAATTAGATTTTCAGAAAACGCCTAGCACTGCCTTCCGTCACTCCTCAAGATTGAATGTTTTGGCTGATAGTCACCCAACACTCCATTTTCAAAAACTTTGTATGCTTGATACCAACGGCTAAGATTTAAAGTTTAGGAAGGCTCAATTACAATGAAGTTGTTGAATGGGATATCCCCTCCAAGTGGTGAAGATTTTAGGCCCAATGATAGACAGTATACCAGACCATACGACTCAAATTCTCCTTGAAATTTACTACAAAGTCCATTCTCAACTTTCTAGAACTCATAGATATCTCTAGAAGAGCTACAAAGTTGGTCCAAAGAAAACAATACTCTAAGAAAGTAAGCTTTTTCTTGTGGACGTTAATATAGAGCAAACTAAGCTCCCTGATGCTCGTACGCCTCCCAACTGGAGTGCTTGAGCTTCAACCATAATGGGAGTCTAGAACACCTGTTTCTTCCCAGTCCACTTTTTTTTTTTTTTTTAAATAAGGGGGGAAACCAAAAACAAACGAAAAGAAATTGCAGAACAATCTATAAAATGAAATAAAAAAACCGATACAATCTTATTCTTCATCTCCTTTTCTCTCATGTTACCATCCTCCTGCAGTCGAGCCCATTTTCTCCTTGATCAGCAGAAGCTGAGGAGACTGGTGCCAACAGTTCATCACTATTAAACAATGGAAGGAAACATAACCTACATATCCCCTCTGAAGTGGAGTTGACAAAATGTTTCTTTTTATAAGAAACGGAGAAAGGTATATTCAGAAAGGAGAAAAGGCAAACAACCTAAGGGCCAGGGGCGCAGCCTAAAAGCTATAAAAGGAAGTAATAAAAGAACCTGCTTGAACAGAGCCTTCCAATCAGAAATAATCATCAAAAGATGATAAGATAGGTAATCATTCCTAAGCCTTCGGAAGGATTTCAATGGAGAGATGATAAGAGAGGTAACCATCCCTAAGTCTTTGGAAGGATTTCAATGGAGAGATGATGGGAGAGGGATAATATCTTTTTGATAAGAAAACAACAGAATATATTCCTAAGGGCTGGGGATGATAGAACCCCCACCCAAAGAACTACTTACAAAGAGCTTTACAGCCGTTAAAAATTAGAGAGAAAGGGTAGTTACAAAAGAATTTGCTAAAGCTATGACACCACCACGAAGCATTTAGATGTACACAATTCCCAAAAAAAACCAAAAGAAGTAGACTTATCTTCAAAAATCCTTCTATTCCTTTCCAACCACAAGCTCCAAAAAAGTGCTCTTGAGGCAAACTTCCAAAGAATTCTAGACTTTCCTTTCAGCTTCCAGCCCCCTAGAGATTCTTTGGGAAACAGATTTGCACCTCAAAAAGATTCAATAATCTTTCCCAGCAATGTCTAGCTAAAGGGCAATGCAAAAAGATGTGGTCCAAAGACTGTCATTCACCAAACAAAGAGAACAAATAGAGGGGCAAGGGGCAAAGGGCAAAGCTTGGGTACTTTTTCTGCAGTATTTCGTAAGTGTTTAAACTTCTATGAGCCACTGACCACAAAAAGATTTTAACCTTCTTCGGGATTCTAAAGTCCCAAACCAACTTAGTGAACAAGCATTTTAAACAAATCTAGAGCCAGCCAAATTGAGGAAAAGAGACTTGGTGGAGAAAGAACCCCCAGGGTCCAGAGACCAACTAATTTTATCCTCTTCTTGGTCCAAACAAAAGGCCTCCAACTTCTCTGTCAATTGTAACCAAGCTTGGAATTCTCTATCAAGCACTTCTTTGGCTCAAATTCCAAGTCCCCTGAGCATCATCCCAACGCTCAGCCATCGTAGCATCTTGCTTCAAAGATATATTCAAAATGTCAGGAAACTCATCTTTAAGAGAGAAACCCCGAAGCCATTTGTCCTTCCAGAATATGATCCACCTACCGTTGCCTGCTTGGAAATTGATAAATTTATATAAAGATTGTTCCAACTGAATATAGATATATCTCAAAAGACGTGTTACCTACCAATCAGTTTTCACAATATATTTTGCCTATGACCGACTCTGATAGATCATGGCCATCTGTTACTTCTTATATGATCTATCACCAATCACAGTGACCATCAAAGAAGAAAGACGAAATTATCTCCACTTCATAACTCAGCTTTGTGCTGAGTTAGCTGGTACCTTTGCAGTGACGGGTTCAAGAAATTATTGATGTGATTTTATGCTGATTTTGAAGTCATCATGTTAACGAAAGTACACCATATAGAAGTAGACCATATCATTCTAGGTCGTTTGAGTTTTTAGCTTCAAAATTTCTCAATCATATTAAGACATAATCACACCTCAAAGCCCCATATCTTAGTGCTGAAGTCATTGTTTTACCTTTTCTCCAAACAAAAAAATAATTCTTCGCTAAAATCACAGGAATGCAAGATCGCTGGATGTTTTGGTTTCTTGAGGCTCTGACAAAACCAAAAAGAAGAAGTGCATTACATTAAGACTTTTAGACTTTTTGGGGGTTTCAATCTCCATGAATACATTTGTTCATCAGCAAAAGAAACCTGAGGCTGAAATGCTGAGAATAGATCTGCAAGCATCCGAGTATGAATGTGAAAGTTTATAAGATGGAGGCGACTGATGAAAAAACTAACTCTGGGCTTCTTTGGTGGAAACAAGTGCTTAGAACAAAAGTGCTTTGTCTTTCTCCTAAAATTTTCCCCACTTTCTAGTTGCAAGTAAATTAGGGGATACCTTTTTTCTTTTCTCTAGCTTTCAAAGAACTACACGGGGATGAGGGATTATTGTACTATTATTTTGATAAGAGAGGGATAATATCAAGGGGGAAGAATACCTCCTTTGCAATGAAAGAACCAATTAGAAACAACAAGCAGGAGAAAGACACGCTACACGCTACATAAGAAACAGGTGTGACTAAGAACAGTTTAACGGAGAGATAGTGCAAATAGATTTGGAAACAACGGCAGTTGTTTTGAGTAGATGCTTCCATGACAAACGGCTAAAGATTCTTAAGAAATCCACAAATCCATTAAAAGAAGATGCGTGTTAAATCCCTTTTTTTTATATAAGAAACAGATAACGGAATATCATTTCGCAAAAAGAGCAAGAACAACCTAAGGACAAATGACGTAGAGCAAGAACAACCTAAAGATTGTTCCAACTGAATGTTATTTGACAGAATATTCTCCATGTTTTTTTGCACCTAACGAAGCGCTGCTTAGATGTGAGAATGCTGATGAAGCTAGAATGTTGAGTCTATAAGAGAATAGAGCGATAGTTTTCATCAAAATTCAAAAAATGGAGAGAAGAAATCTGTGAAAGGATGGTTGACGTTCATTCATGTGGTGGAGGCTAAAAATTAGAAATCTTCCTCCAAAAATTTGAAGAGATAGGAACAAAATGTGGCAGTTTTATTGAATGTACAAAAAGAAAATATAACTCCGCTAAGTGAAATAGAAGCTTACATTAGAGAAAAAGAGAATACTCTAGATTTTTACCAGCTGAAGTCAAAATGGAAAGGATCAATGGAGAACCCCTCACAGTTCAAATAACATCACCAGGAATTTGTGGAAGTTAAAATTCATGAGAACGGAGAAACAGACAAACGAGTATTTAACTCCTAATGGTCTTCATCTTCCAACAGTAACCCAAGAACTGGACCAAGAAAACCAGCCAAAAAGCTGCAGCGTCATAGTTAGTACACAGCCTTCCAGTTACCCAATAGATTTTGACTACAAATTATAATTTCCCTCCAGACTTGGGTAAGACAATTTGTCCAATGGAAAGATCACCCTCAAGCCCATCAGACAAGATGCCCAAAAGCAAACGATGAGTTGAGTTGGTTCATGAAGAAAGAGATGAGTACTAGCCAACGATGCCCATGGAACCTTAATGCAACATGCAACTTAATGAAAAACCACCTGCAAATAAAAATTAGAGAACCGCACTTGGGGAAAAAAAACTTCTTTAAAACTTCTCTTTCCAAGATTAGATAATGTGGCTAAAACTAGAAAACTACAGCCAAAGATCATCGGAGCATTATCTCCAATACTTGGAATCATGATTTCAGAAGGCCTCTCTGCAATAGGGAGATCAATGGGCTGATTGCCCTCACGCAAATCACAAATAATCACCATGAAAAACAGATGTGGACTTTAGAGAGCAGCGGAATTTTCTCATGTGCCGTCATATTCTTGAGGTTTAAGGAATAAAGAGTTCTTACTTGAAGAAAGCCTCTTCAAATCTATTGGGCACAGAGGCACCCCCAAGAGTAAACATTGTTCTTGCAGACTTTACTATGGGGAGGGATAAATCCAGCTTAGGTTATTCAAAGAATGAAAATCATTATTGGCCTTTATCTCTTAGTTTTGGTTGTCAGTGCTTGAAGAACAAAAACTTACATTGCTGCATAGCCCGAAAATCTTTGGAACATTTATTGGATAGTGTTGGTATCCAATTGGAGTTTCTCCTCTACCTTCAGGCAATCTCCACGCCAACTGCTTTTTTACCACTTTTTGAAAAGGAAAGCCAAGATTCTTCTAGAGAAAAGGTTCAGAGCTCCTATTTGTGAAGACTTGGCTTGAAAGAAAACATAAAATTTTCTCAACAAGGCTAGAGAGGAGAGAAGGTTTGGGAAGCCATTCATTATAAAGATTCCTTTGGTGTGCAGCAGCCAAGTAATTTTGTAATGATGATTCTCTTTTTTTCAACGCCAATTGGAGAAGCTTTTTGTAATCCTTCTTGACTTATGGATGGATTTCTTATCCCCTTAGTGGTATCTTATATGTTTGTTATAAAAGAAGATGGCAGCAACGTAAATCTTGGGAAGATGTGTGGAACGGGGAGGATAATTCTTTGAAAGAGTTTCCCCATATTATACCAAGTGGCTTGTTTGAAGATGCACAATCTTAGAGATAGTTGGAAGGAGAAGAATGATCGTAGGTGCCTTAAACCAAAGAGAATTTGAAGAGTGGTTGCAACTGATTTAGTGCTTGGAAGACTTCCACTTCCTAGGCCTAAGACTCCTAACAAGCAAACTCTCTAATCAGGGAAGGAGATTCACCATGCATTTTTCCACCAACTCCATAGTCATCCACTTCTATGTCTAAATGCAATTCCCTTTATTTGGAGCAGTCTTGCCACCATGGATTAAAAAAATTACAACAAATTTTTCATTCATATTTGAAACAACATTGTTCAAAGTTAAAGACTCCTACAAGGATTCCTAAACTGAAAATTACAAGAAAGAAGAGCTGAACCCCACAAACTTTTCATTCATATATTAAATGTAACAGAGTAGCCATTGGCCCAATTGACAGCGGAAGATCGCCTGCATGATAAATACTCAAATACTAGCCCTAGAGAACAAAACTCAACAAAACAGAAAAGCAAGAACCTAACATCATATATCTATCATATTTCAATGACTTCAATCAAGCATTAAATGGTTCTCGACATGAAACTAATTAATTCAAAAGGTTGATGTAAAGTTCGAGAATAACCAAAATGAGATATATATTATGAAATTATGAAATTAGAGAAAAGCAGCTATTTTAGAGTTTATAGATAATCGTATTTATTTTAATGCTCTCAGTAAGAATCTCCATAGACTAAAGTCATTTTTTACGCTAATAGTAGGTTTAGTAAAGATTAAGTGAAACTAATGGAAATAAAACATTGAGAAAATTTGTGAGAACTGTTGAGAACAGAACATCATAAAATTTCATTACCGTATTTCTTCCTCGCACAGCCAATGAAGTAGCTTTGGGTTTTTGCTATCAGCTGGGTGCAGAAAGCTAAAAATCCAGAGATGAAGAAAAATTATAACCATCTCAATTAAAATATTTAATAACTTTCCATACTCACCCTCAAAAAGTAACCTCTACAGATCTTAAAACTTACTCGTTGAACTCAATCAAATTCAAGAGACCATCTCCATCCGCATCTGACGCATTGAAATGTTCAAATTTCCACCAACCCATATTGTAGCCAAAGGAACTATTATCTGGTGAACAGTTTAATAATGAGTAACACACAAAAGAACCGCCTAAAAAGGATCTACAAGTAAAAAAAACAGAAGAAGAATGGAAAAATTGCTAAGAATCTACATCTTAAATGCGGCATTTACATTTGTTTTTTGTCAAAATACTTCTCGCTTAAGAAATCGATCTAATGGTTTTTCAAACTCTTAGTCCTAGAGATTGGACATTACAAAACATATCAAGTTTCTAAACCGCATAACAATTCGCAACGAGCAAGACTTTGAACAAGACAAGAAAAAAGACTCGCAAATTCATTGTCGAGCATACATAAAACCAAAATCCAACAGCATTTAAAGAAAAACAGACCTGAATTACGAACCCAACTGGGGGGCTCATACTCTGAAAATGAAACGCGCCCATCATGATTCTTATCATGCGTCTCCAACTCCCTCTGAGTCCTATGCAAAGTTTCCCTCTCAGCCTGCTGCAAGTTCCACTCAGTCAACTCATCCACGGTGACAAATCCATCACGTGGGTGAACATCAATCTTCGGAAACAGCAACGTCAGCCGATCGGTCACATTGAACCTATGATCATCATTAAGATAATCCTCAGCATTCGCAAAATCCTCCCACTCGGGCTGCGATTCTTCACCGGGGGCCGATTCCGTCAAATGCGCCGCCACCTCCGGATGGTGTTGTTCCACATACTGCTTCTCCCATTGCCGGTCTTCACGGCGGCGCTCAATGTCAGCAACGAGAGGGTCGAACGGCACCGCCTCGTGATGGTGGTGGTCGTGGTTGTGGTTCTGCGAAGGGGCAAAAGTGAAGTTGGAGCGAAGCTTGAGGCGGCGATGGCGGTGATTTGGGGTTTTCTTAGGGGAGTGGGAAACGAGAAGAAGAAGAAGAATGGCAACTGTAATGTATATGATAATGGAAACTTTGCTCATTCTGTGAAGTGTGAAACAATGGCTGTCAATGGAGAATGGGGGGGGATTGAAGAGACGATTGTTGAAGATGGAATGAAAAGGATTGAGAATTTGAGAGAGAGATCTATGGAGAATTTGGGAAAAGGGAAGAAGAGGGATTCTTAGAGGGAAGGGAAATCGATGAAGTTACAGAGAGAAAACGAGTTGAAGATTTGGACTAAACAAAGTTCGTTTTGTTGATCATTGATGACTTTTGTAGACGTGGTTTCGTAGATCTGCTGAATTCCTCTTGTTTTCTATTTGGTTTTTTTTTTTTTTTTAATTCTCTCTGTTAAAGTTAATTTTCGCCCTGAAATTTAGGGAATGATTGAATTTAGATTTTGGTATTTAATCTCGATTCTGTTTTCGAATTTATTGAGTTCCTATTGATAAATGTGTTTTCGAAAAGTGTGGATTATGTGATTATCTAGATTTTGAATATGAAATTTTAAGATATATAATAATATTAATATTAAAAAAATAAAAATTTTAATAAATAAAGTATTTCAAATTATAAAGTCAATTTATTTCTATTGAATTAAAATATGTATAATATAATATATTATAAATTATATAATATTATAAAATAATAATTATAAAAAATTTATAACATAAAATATATTCCTAAATTAATTAATAATGGTTTCTATTTCACTTATATTTAATTGTTAATTATAATTATAAATTATATAATATTATAAAATAATAATTATAAAAAATTTATAACATAAAATATATTCCTAAATTAATTAATAATGGTTTATATTTCACTTATATTTAATTGTTAATTATAATTTATAACTAGTTTTATGGTTTAAAAATATATTATAATTGAATAACGGTTTAAATTGAAATTTAATTTCTAAATTTACTATCAAACACATATAAATTTTTTCATTGAATTCTTTGTTTTTAAATTTCTATTTTAGATAACCAACCAAACTCACCCTTAATTTTTGGGATAAATTCAATTTTAGTCTCTCTTTTTTTCTTTTGAAATAACTCAATTTTAATCTTGTGTATCAAATTTTACCTTTTTTTTTTCAACTTTTCTATTTTCACAAAATTAAGGTACCATTTGATAACTATTTAGTTTTTAGTTTTTTATTTTTGAAAATTAAACCTACAAATACTACTTGGTTTCCTTGCTTTGTTGTCCATGTTTTCAAAAACCAAGCCAAATTTTAAAAACTAACAAAATTGTTTCAAAAAGTTGTTTTTGTTTTTAGAATTGGACTAAGAATTAAAATGAGTTAAGATATATGAAACCATAATTGATGAGAAAGCAAGCATAATTTTTAAAAACTAAAAATCAATTGGTCATCAAATGGAGCTTAAATTTTTCATTTAAATCATTGTTAAAAACATATTTTATAATATATATTATCAGATTGATGGAGATTAAAAAAATACGATAATAAAGTTAGATTTTCATAAAAAGTTGTGGGGTTTGAAAGATTTATTATACATTATACAAGGATTTAAAAGTCAAAAATTATTTGTGGTTTTTCAAATCAAATTTGAAATTGTTTGAAGAGATATATATATATATCGCTTGCTTGAATGTATTACAAAATATAGGCAAGATGGAGATTTAAAAAGAAAAAATGCAACGTTAAAGCTTTTTTTTTTTTTATTTATTTTTTTTTGTAAGTCTTGAAAATTTTATTAAGTGTAAGACTTTGTAAGTTGATAGAGTTTAACCACTTTGTGGTTTTTAAATTAAATTTTAAATCATTTACTTTACTTCAAATCTTTACCATTGGAATAAAGTAAGATACTATGATTTTTACTCCAAAAAAAAAAAAAAACTCTATCACTTTTAGTATTTCAAATCATTTAATTTGATCTCGAATAAAATTTGAATAGAGTCGTTTTAAAATTTGTAATTTATGCTTATTTTCAATTTAGTTTTTATAGTTTAATTTAGTCTCTATAATTTTAAAAGGTTCAATTTGGCCTCTATTCAAATTTCACAAATCATCTATGCTCTTATTATAATAAGATTTTTTTGCCATGTATCAGTGTATTTATTGAGTATATTAAGGCTTTTTTTTTACATCGACTATATTAAGGTTTAAGGCTAAGTAAAAGATTAATTCAAAAAAAAGGGCTAAGTAAAAAATACTTTAAGAAAAAAATAGATTTTTCAAGAGAATATTGAAACTTTATCCAATCCATAGAAATCAATTTTGAAACTAAATTTAATTCTAAAGTTTTGGATTTAGATTCTATTTAGTCTATATGTTTCAAAATCTATTACTTTTGCCTCGGAGATTTCAATAATGATCAATTTAGTAACATAACCACGGTTGAAACTTTATCCAATACTAGAATGCTGATTAATATGATGAATGTACTCATTTTAAACTCCAATAAATTGATGATGCGACTATTTTAATATTGACAAGGTAATTTTTTTTTTTTTAAAGGAAAGTAACTAAAAAAACCCTCAAGAGACACATGCCACAAACTCAACCTTTCATCTCAAGATTGAGAAAGCAGTGTTTCATTAATATCCAAACACACAAAAAACAAAACCAACTCTCAACAAAAACCCATTCGCCATTCCAAAAAAAAAAAAAAAAAACACAACAAGAAGAAGATTTAAAATCAATCCCAAACAAATCCAATACTCCATTCCACCGTCGGCCACCATATTGATATGCCCCTGTACAAATCGAAGTAAACATGATTTGACTTCCAAAAGAAGAGAGTTAAGCGTGTGGATAAGTTAGACCTTTTGATCGAGGTTAAGAGTATATATTTTATGTTAGTTGAGTTATGCTACGTCGATTTTTTTTTAAGCTACTTTTCCTATTTTTAAATTTTTGTTTTATTTCCTGACTAAAATATCTACCTCATCTATTTAGGGTGTGTCGTAATGAATTTGGAAGCAATCGTAATGAGATTGTGATGCAAACATAATTGGAATAAAACGGGTGTAACGCAATGGAATTACGATTGATTGTGTTTACTTTACCTACCTTTGAGATTGAAATAAAATAGATATGATTACCATTATGTCACTTGTATTTATAATTAATTAAAATGCAGTAACTATACTACAAAATTAAAATACCCTTCTTCAATTTTATTTATTTATTCAGATTTCGATTTTCAAATTTTCTAAAATGATTTTTTTTTTTTGTAACAGGTCAATATAAAAAATGATCCAAATTTTCATTCAGCAAATATTTGTATATAGATATCGATGTTTGGCCAAAACTCATGCCATAAAAAAATATGGATCGATCTCGGTAAAACGCAAAGTCTCGTAGCTTGGCCAAAACTCACGCATAAAAAAATATTTGATCGATCTAAAAAATCTATTCAAGTATGGTAAAAAATCTGAATCTCTTCTTCTAATGTGAGACCATGGACAAGACTATGATCCATTAAAACATAAAAATAATTATGGATTTTAATGTTATTTATCAACTTGAAGAAATTACAAAAAAAGAAAGAAGAAGGATAAGAGAAATTGCAGAAGGAGGAAGAAGGACCCACATAATATTTCATGGTAATCATATACATACATGTAATCAGATTACCATTGCAGAATACCATAAAACGCAATCATTGCAATTACAAGTAGGTAAACACTCCTTATTGGAGTCTAAAATGAGTTCATTATTGGAGTCTAAAATGAGTTCATTCATCATTCTAGTTAGTTTTCATTATCAATGACTAAAATTGAGCATTATTGAATTTGAGAGGTTAAAATCTATTTTTTTTTCTTAACTTTCATGAAAGTAATCATTTAGTCCATAAATTTTTACTGGTTACGATTTAGTCCTTGTATTTTAATTTTATAACAATTTAGTCCATAAATTTTAGTATGTGAGAGTTTAGTCCTTATTAAATAATAAAAATTGGTACTTAATATTGATTAAATTTTTGTACGATAGACTAAATTATCTTAAATTAAATCAAAGGTAAAAGACTAAATTGCCAGCTTTACCCAAGTTCACGTACCTGTAGTAAATTTTAACCCATTTGAAACACAGAGACCAGATAGAAAGTATAAACTACTAAACCCAAAGGGGATCCAACTCCCATTTCTTGAACTAAAAAAAAATCGTTCACAATCGTTTATAAATTAATCATCCTTTTCTTCGAGCACCGTGAAGGAATTGCAAAAAAGACTGTTGGGAGATGAAAATGAAATTAGAACAGTGAAGAATCGATTCAGTAACGGAAAAGGTACAGTACAGTACTGCACGTAATTTGAAGATTCAGAGTTTCGAACTGTAATGGCGGCCAAAAGGGCGATCCAGTACAACCAGAATTCGGGGCTGCATCGAATGTTTGAATCTTGAATTTCTAAATCCCTCAATAATCAGTAAATCGAATGCACAAACAGCGGTTTAACGCTCACGCGGCCTTCTTTTTACGACGCTCTTTTCTCCGATCATCGACATCTTCATCGGAACTGTTCGATTCGTCGTCATCGTCTCCATCGGCTTCATCATCTTCGTCAGATGGAGGCGAAGGATCGAGACGAGCGGCATCCTTGGCCCATTGAATCAACTTCTCAACCTCGTCCTCTTCATCATCCCTATCAACATCGTTAGGTATCGACGACGGAGGCGGAGTAGTCGAGGAAGGCAAAGACGCCTTCAGAGCAGCGAATCTAGCAGCGAGATCGTCACCGAGAAGCGACTGAGATTCGCCATCGACGACAAGATTTTCAATCGCCAGCGGCCTGGACGACGAATCGGATTGAAGCGGCGGCTTAGAAGGCCGGGAATTGCGGGGAGCGGCAGCGGCGGCGGAGGAAGGTCGCGATCTTAGGGCTTGGAATCGGCGATCGAGATCGGAATCGAGATAGTTTGGGGATACACGCGACATGTGGGAATCGACGCTCAATTTCAGCATGAGATCGTCCTGAGCCGCTTGCAGCAGTTGCTCCACTTGTTCGTCGTCGTTGCCGCTTCCCATCTTCTTTCTGGAATCCATTTCTTTTCTGGTCTACTTTGCTGTCCTTCTTCTTCTTCTCCTTCAAATCCTTCCGTCGATTTTGGCAATTTCAGCCATTGACATTGTAACTTCGTTTTTCATTCCATTACTGGATGTAAAATTACCATTATACCCTAAAAAACCTTTAGGGCTGCATGAATTAAAATCTCAAACCAGTAATCCTATCAATTTAAAGGGAAAATTATATATAGAAAACAACACACGTAGAAAAAGAACTCTGGGGCTTGAGCTTTCTCTCTCTCAAGCTGTGAGTGAGTTTCTCAAGGCAGGTAGGGGCAACAAAGGTTGCTTGCGGTAGGGGTGATATCGGTTCGGTTTTCATCGGTTTTAGGCCAAACCGAGAACCAAACTAATCCATTCGGTTTTAGCAAGTTAGAAATCGAACCAATGTCCAATGAAGAATAAAACCATTGGTTCGGTTGTCCATTGGATCGGTTCTTCATCGGTTCGGTTTTCGGTTTTCGGTTTTTTTTTTTTTTTTTTTTTTTTTTACAAATTCCTAGCATTTCTGCTATTTTACTTGTTGGTTCCAACCCTGTTTTAGTGTTTTTCAGCCCCTATTTTAGTGTTTTTGTCCCAAAATTTTTGAAACTCTTGTAATCCAATTAATAAATAAAGATAATAACAAAACATACCTTATAGTTAATTTATGCATATCTAAATAATAACCATACATGTCCAAAATCAAGTTGAAACCATTTCTAAAATAAAGTTCACATCCAAACATATTAAACATAAAATATACATGTTCATTGTCCAACATATTAAAATACAAATACATCAAGTTTTAGGTCGAATTCTATTCCACATAGTAGAGAAGCCAACCCTACAAAAAAAAAAATAAATGGTGAAGGAGTTGGTTGCGGCTGTGCAAAGGAAAATGGTGCCCTAGGTACACCCAAATCAGGAAGTAAAGCAGGATGCATTGGTATCGGCAGTTGAAAGTACGCATCAAATGTTTCATCTATTATTCGCAGAACCTCAACGGCAGATGGTGCAAATCCTTGATTTTCTTTTGGATTCCATGCCTTAAATCATGGTGAAGAATCAAAGCACTCGGTCAATAAGAATGATATGACGAAATTTATTTTTTAAAAAAGAACAAAAGGCAGCAGCAGCAAGCACCTAGAAATATAGTAAGACAAACTTCATCCATAGCATAGAAAAAATCAATATAAAGGAGAGAAAGACTAACATTGTAGCACTTGGAACCACTTTTAGCAACCAGTCCATAGCCATGCAAGGAATTATTGATGCAAGCCATGTCAAACAATCATTGATGGAAGCAACTAGTTGGAGTAAGCAAGTCTGATCGCTAAATGCTTTTTGAGAATTAAGACGCATCTTGAAAATAAAAATTAGTGCCTTTCTAATTTGAATCCACAAATAAGAAAACCAGTACCTTTATCATTTTAATTTGAATCCATAACCTAATGCTAGACTGTGTATCAGAATCGATAAAAATGAAAATAGCAAAGCACCACGTTGTAATACATGATATCACAATTTGAGAAACAAGTAAATCATGGAACTAGGAATACCAGTAACGAAACGATGAGACAAAGAAAGCCCCTGGACCATGATGTCAACATGCAATTTATTTCATAAAGTACCTTCTCGACAGGAAAAATAACAACATACTACACTAACTCATGCAAATTATAGCACACAACTATTGTTGCAAATTTCGGTCCACCCATTCCTTCATTCTGTCCAATCTTGTTTTCATCCACGATTTAACCAGATTGGCAATTGCAGAATCAGCCTCAAAAGGAGGCATCTCGCGAATTATTGTCGCTGTCCTGTAGCATTTGACTTATCAACGGGGATTTTAGGATGCAAAAGGAGACCGGCTTCTAAAACTTTCAAAGTTTGCTTTTGCCAAGCTTCATACTCTTGATGATCTGTAAAATCTGAAGCCTTGAGCTGCTGCAATAGTTCTAGAGGAACTACAACTGACTCAATTCTTCTTCCAACCTGTCACAATTCAAGAAGATATAGATCAGAAATGGACAGAAATTAAGTATGCATTCAAATGAAACATATTATGTTTCTAATTGGATGAAGATGCTGCTTTCACTCATTGCAAGAGCAAAAATCATGCAAATTCACAAATTTCGAGGTAATCTAGCAACTTTGCTCCGGCAATTTAGTTACATTGTAAATCATCCTCATCCTTATCACTTACATTGGTTCCACCAAGCTGAGTCATATTTTAGTATGACGCACAAGACCAACAATTGGAAGAACTTCACTAAATTCAACATCGCAATCACAAAAAAGGGGGGGAGGGGGGCAAAAAGGAATAAGAAAAAGATTGGGAAGACGATGGATTCCTCCAATGCCAATATACCTTACGTCCAGCCATAACAAAATGAAAACACATGGATAAGATAATCAAAACTAATCGAATTTGACACGAAACAACAAAAATGGACAAAAACCTGGCCAGCAGAAATTCTAAGGAGTGCTCTCCGGACTCTGGAATCGACAGTCTCAGAAACCCCCATTTGGATCCTCATCAACTCGCCCACAGTCAAAGGCCGCCTCGACTTTCCCAGGCTGGAGCCAGAGCCAGGACTCTTCTTGGAGCCAGAACCGGGAGATTTGAGGCCCAATGCCTTTTTAACCTTGGAGGCGGCGGTGGAAATGAGAGATCACTGCAATCCAGGGGAGCTCGAAGAGTGGTGATGAGTGGGAGAGTCTGCATGTGAATTGGCCGAAGACGCATACGTAAGATGCTTGCCGGAAGAGGTCCGACAAGCTGCGACGAAGATCTCGAAAGCGGTGAGGCAGAGATCGGAATCGGAGAGTTGAGAAGCGAGTTGGCCGAGTGGAGAAGGAAGATCGGGAGCGAAAATGACAGGGCGGACGGGCATTATTGACGGCGGCGGAGGAGTGGAGAAGGAAGCTAAATGGTGCCTTAGGTACAAATACTTTGACCATTGTACCTAGGGGTGATATCGAGTAAGGCGACAGCGAGTTTGGATGAACGGCGTTGGTTGCGGCTCTGCGTGAGGGTATGAGCTTCGAGAGAGAGAGCAAGTGTGAGGTGAGGTCTGAGATTGAGGGGAAAGTAGAAATAGATGGATTAGGGTTTTTTTAAAGTATATATATATACCTCGGTTCGGTTCGGTTTTTTAATGGTTTTTTAGAACTCAAACCGAACCGAACCAATTTTTTTCGGTTTTTCCAAAATAAAAACCGAGATATCCAATTTCTTTCTAAAAAACCGAACCAAACCACTGGATCGGTTCGGTTCGGTTCGGTTTGGTCGGTTTTCGGTTAATACTATCACCCCTAGCTTGTGGGGATCCTTTGGGATCAGTAGAGTGCTGATGGAGGAAGCCATACATTTCCAGATGGCAAAAATGAAAATCACAGCCGCGGAACAAGCAACCATCATTGCGGTGGAAGATAATGACCTAGAGGAAGCAGACGAAGCGCTACAGAACTCAGCCTTTTGCAAACTCGTGATCTCAAAATCTACAAATGCGGAAATGTTCAGAACCTTGATGCCAAAGATTTGGAGAATGGAGGAACGGATGGAAATCGACTCCATGGGACGGAATATATACCTGTGCACCTTTAAAAATAAAAAGGAGAAGAAGAAAATAACAGATGGAGGGCCCTGAATTTTCGACAAAGGACTAATCATTTTTGAAGATCCAAAAGGAGCGACCAGACCAGAAGATCTGGAGTTCAGGTTTGCAAACTTTTGGATACATTTCAAAAACTTACCTATGGTTTGTATGAATAGGAGATGGGCCAAAGCTCTCGGAGATGCAATCGGATCCTTCATTGAAGTAGATACAAACGAAAATGGGAATTGCAGGGGGAAAACGCTGCGCATCAAAGTTAAAATAGACATAAAGGAGCCGCTGAAAAGAGGAGCAAACATAAGAATCGGTACGATGTCAGATGAACAATGGATACACATTGGTTATGAAAAGCTCACAGATTACTGTTTTGGATGTGGGTTGATCGGACACCTGCTCAAAACTTGTGAAAAATGGAAAGGAAGCAATGAAGAAGAACTGCAATATGGAAGCTGGTTAAAAGTGAATCCAGGAAAACAGAGCGCAAATAGAGGCATTAAAGAGCCGAGGGCTTTCACAGGGGGTGGGGACAGAGGCAAAGGGTGGAACCAACGGAAAAAAGATGAGGCTGGAAGCAGTGATGAAAAGGAAGAAGGGCAATCAGAGGAAGATGGTCGGAACAGTAAAACTGATGAGAAATTCGGACCAGAAGGAAAACAGGAAAGGAAAGAAAGTAATGGGAAGTTTAGTGATGGGACACGAGAAGAGACGTCCGAGCAGATAGATGGGCAAACAGGCAGTACAGGGAAGGACAAAAGAAGGGAGAATATTCATGAAGATATGACAGGGTTGTCAGACATAAGAAATAGAGAAAATGAAAAGCTTCGTGGGCTTGATAATTCAAAAAAAGGAAAAGGAATTATGGTTTTGGGGCCCAGGCCCATGGATGGTGGATTAAACACAAGTCAAAAGGCCAGCACTCTTGTTATAACAAATACTGAAAACCAAGCAGGGACAGTTATCACCAAGGACATTCAACACCAAAGTTATGAGCAAAAGGCTATGATCCAACAAACACCTAAAAAAGGAGAGATCAGCTCGAAAAAATGGAAGAGAAGAGCCAGAGAAGACAGACAAACAAAAACTGGAACAAAAACAATGATGCTAGCTGGCACAAAACATAAGACAGATGAACTGAACAAAGGGGCTGGATACAAGAAAGCTTGCCACATGGACTTCGAATTAAACGAAGGGATATCGGCGGAGACTGGGGACCAGCACTACCGGATGTCATGAAAATTCTATGTTGGAACGTTCGAGGAGTGGGGAACTCTCGAACGCTCCGAAATCTACGCCACCTAAAGCGTAGTCTAAATCCCCATGTGGTTTTTTTATCTGAGACAAAGGCAAAGAAGGGAACAGAAGAACGAGTAAAACTGGACCTAGGTTTTGACAACTGTTTTAGCGTTCCTAGCTGTGGGAATAGTGGTGGTTTACTGTTGATGTGGAATAATGAAACTAACTTATCGATAAACTCTTACTCTCAGGGACACATTGATATGATATTAAAAAATAATCCTTGGTGGTGGAGATTTACAAGCTTTTATGGTAACCCAATTACTGAAAAGCGAGAAGAATCTTGGCTCTTAATGGAAAGGCTGAAAGAGATTAATGATCTGCCTTGGATGCTTGGAGGAGATTTTAATGAGATTCTTTCCAATGATGAGAAAGAATGGGGAAGAGACAGGAATCCAAAGCAAATGGAGAAGTTCAGGGAGGCTATTGATTCTTGTTTGTTGGCGGATGCTGGCTTCACAGGACCGAAATTCACTTGGCAGAGAGGTAAAGAGAGGTCTTCGGCTGTCAGAGAAAGACTGGATAGGTTCCTAGTTAATGCTTCTATGAAATGTAAAGTAGAAAGCCTTATTGTGAACAATCTGAACTTCCTCAATTCTGATCATCGCCCAATCCTAGCTACTATCCGATTTGAAAAACAGAATCAGGCTGTGACACAAAGAAGACCGTCCACATGCTTTGAAGCTGCCTGGCTTGATTTCCTAGAATGTGAGAACCTCGTGCAGGATGTTTGGAGACGGCAATCGATTGAAGATGCGAATTCACTTGACTCTAAGGTTCGGTTGAGCCTAAAAAGGATGGCTGATTGGAACAAGAACAGACTTAAAGGGTCAATCAGAGGAGCGATAGAGAGAAAGGTGTCAGAAATTCAAATGCTTAAACGGGATAGTGACAGAAGCACTAGACGGGTTGATAAGGCTGAGAAAGAACTTGAAGAGTTACTTGAGGAAGAAGAGAAGTACTGGAAGATGAGATCGAGAGAGGATTGGCTCAAGTGGGGAGACAAAAACACAAAGTGGTTCCATTCAAAAGCGAAGCAGAGGAAGAGAAAAAATAAAATCTCCGACATCTTCAACACAAAGAATCAGTGGATTGAAAAGGAAGAAGAGATGGGAGTTATAGCTACGGATCACTTTAACACTCTATTCACTTCATCACGTCCAAACTTGGGGGTTATTAAAGAGGTGCTGGAAGGGATTCAACCGAGAGTTTCTCCTGCTCAAAATAGAGATCTCTCTCGTCCGTTCACAAAACAAGATATAGAACAAGCTCTACGAGGTATGAACCCGACAAAAGCTCCAGGTCCTGATGGAGCTCATGCGCTATTCTTTCAGAAATACTGGAGAATTATTGGCCATGAAACCTCTAGGGTCTGCTTAGCGATCCTTAATGAGGGGAAAGATCTGGGTGCCCTAAACAAGATTTCAATAGCGCTCATACCTAAGATTCGCAGCCCAAGGGACATGTCAGACTTTAGACCAATTAGTCTGTGCAATGCCGTGTACAAGATAGTGGCAAAAGCTTTAGCTAATAGGCTTAAAAAGGTCTTTGAAAAGATCATATCCAACAGTCAGGCTGCTTTTGTCCCTAAAAGACTCATTTCGGACAATATGATTTTGGGCTTTGAGTGTATCCACACGCTGAATAGTCGAAGAAAAGGAAAAAATGGCCACATAGTGATGAAGTTGGATATGGCTAAGGCCTATGACAGAGTAGAATGGCCTTATATGTGGAGTATTATGGAGAAATTGGGCTTTGCTAACGAGTGGATCAAGAAAATAAGGAGATGTGTGGAGACAGTCCATTTTGCGGTGCTGGTAAATGGTGTGCCCGGTGACAACTTCAAGCCAAGTAGGGGGTTGAGGCAAGGCGACCATCCCCTTACCTCTTCCTTCTTTGTGCGGAAGGTCTTTCGGCTTTGCTAAACAGGGAAGAAACTTTAAACACTATCCAAGGGCTTAAAATCAGCAAGAATAGTCCTCCTCTAACCCATCTTTTTTTTGCAGATGACAGCTTATTGATGTTTAAGGCTACAAGGGAAGAATGTGATACCATAAAAAATGTGCTAACAAGCTATGAGGAAGCATCGGGCCAATCAATAAACAGGCATAAATCAGCGTTCATGACAAGCAAAAACATAGAGAGCACGAAGAAAGAAGAAATGAGCAGAATTCTGGGGGTGGACAGCACCAATTCTCTTGGCTACTACTTGGGGATGCCCTCTCAAACAGATCGTAGTAAGTCTCGTATCTTCGGTAAGATAAAGGATCGGGTTTGGAGGGCAATTCAAAGCTGGAAGGAGAATTTGTTCTCAGTTGGAGGAAAGGAAATCCTCATCAAGACCATAGCACAGTCAATCCCAACTTACACAATGAGTTCCTTCAGACTTCCAAATTCTATGTGCGAAGATATAAACAGAATGTGCGCAAAATTTTGGTGGGGGACACGAGCAGGAAAGAGCAAGGCCAGCTGGGTAAGCTGGAAAAATATGTGCACTTCAAAGGAAGAAGAAGGTTTAGGTTTTAGAGAACTAAAGCTTTTCAATCAGGCCATGCTAGCCAAGGTCAGTTGGCGAATCATTAGACAACCTGAAAGCTTATTGTCAAAGGTGTTGAAAGGAAAGTACTTCAAAAATGGAGATTTCCTGAATGGAAAACTCGGAAATAACCCTTCTCTAACGTGGCGAAGCATTGTCTGGGGCAGGGAGTTATTCAAAAAGGGATATAGATGGCGAGTGGGAAATGGAAGATACATAAATATTGAGAGAGATCCTTGGATTGATCATGAAGGCTCTAGCATACCGTTGTATGTTAAAACGCCTCTAAAAGGGGGGTTGGTTAAAAATATTATCAATGATGAGGGAAGATGGAAAGAAGATGTCATTAGGGACAACCTTTCGCCACTTGATGTGGAAGATATCATTCAGATGGTGTCAGGTAATTGTACTGCAAAGGATGAAATAATTTGGAAATTAGACCCCAAAGGCCTCTTCTCGGTTAAGAGTGCGTACCATTTAGCCACCAAGATAGCAAATAGAGACTCCCCATCCACTTCAGACCACTATAATCGAAAGAGTCCGAATTTGTGGAAAGCCGTGTGGAAGTCTAAAGCAACCCCAAAAGCGAAAATTTGCTCCTGGAAGATTATTAAAAATGCTATTCCAACTATGGTTAATATTAGAAACCGGGGGATTGATACTAATGGGGTTTGTTTATTTTGCAGAAAGCAAGAGGAAAGCACAGAACACGTCATATGGGAATGTAAAATAAGCAAGCTCCTCTGGATAAATGTCCTACCTAACGTTTTGAACCTTTTCAATTGTTGCAGGAAGGGCTGGAATCCTATAGACTATTGGAAGTGGATTGCGGAGAATTCAACTATAGCTCAAAGAGACAAAGCAATCACTATCATGTGGGGTATTTGGACTTACAGGAACGAAATTCACACAAAAAGGGAAAGGGCAAACAGTCATAACATGCTCAGATTTATTAGGAGATTCATGGAGGATGAAGAAACGAATCCAAACAGTACAGATGGCTACCTGATGAGAGAAAGATTAGAGAGTCTGCAAAGTCATGAGCGATGGAGACCTCCTCCGAAAAATTGCTGGAAGCTGAATTCTGATGCGTCGTGGTGCGAAGAGAAAAAACTCGGGGGTGCTGGCTGAGTTGTTCGTGACTCTTCGGAGTCTCTAATTTGTGCAGGAGTCCTGCGTTTGAAGAACAAATGGTCAACCAAATGTTTGGAAGCAAAGGCTATGCTGGAAGGATTGTAGAAATTAAACCGATCAAACCTCATGCAAAAGCCGTTGGTGGTAGAATCGGATGCGCTTGGGATAATAAACATCCTTAGCAATGGTGAAGAAGATTTTTCGGAGATCAACAATCTGATCCAAAAAAACAAGGAAGTCGCTAACGAGTTGGCTGTGATGGCTTTTGAGCACTGCCCTAGATATTGTAACAGGGTGGCTCATTTCTTGGCTCGATCGGCTGCTGGGTTCCCGCCGGTGGATGGGCAAGGGTTTTTGTATGGCCTGGATTCTTCTGATAGGGAAGATGAAGGAATGTTTTGGGTCGGGTTTGCCCCTGGGACGATTCCTTCCCTCATTAACGAGGAAAGAGGGAGGTTGTAGTTGGTGCGTTGTCTGTTGTCTTTCTGTTCAAAAAAAAAAAAAAAAAGGAAAATTATACACTTGTTGGGGGCGTTGAGTCCAAAGTTGTTTAGTCAGTAGGTTATAATAGTCTGTGTTTGAAGTGTAAAATTGTTTAATTTCACAAACTATTATAACTTACTCAACACTTTAATAGTTTTAAAGCATAATCATAACGGAGAGTTTGATTCACTAATGAAAGTTAAAGGGCCTGTTTGATAAATAAAAAAATTGTTTTTGATTTTTAAAAATTAAGCCTATCCAAATTTTAAAAACTAAAGTTTTGTTTGATAATTAACCATTTGGTTTTTTAAAATTAAATCTATAAATACTAGCCCTACCTATAAGTTTCTCGTTTTGTTATCTACTTTATGTTTTTAAAAACAAGTCAAGTTTTAAAGACTAAAGCTCCGATAACCATTTGACTTTTAGTTTTTGGTTTTTGAAAATTAAGCCTATAAATACTACTTCCACATCTGGGACAATTGATAGGAAACAAGCACAATTTTTAAAAATCAAATGGTTATCAAATATGGCCTACATGTTTTTGGAATTTGGCCAAGAACTTACATCTTTTCTTAAGAAAGATAAAACCCAAAAGAAATTATGAAAAATCAAGCACAATTTTAAAAAATCAAATGGTTATTAAATGGGGCCTAAATAATGTAGTCTTCAAAAACTTGTTTTTGTTTTTAGAATTTTGCTAATAACTCAAATATTTTGTTAAGAAATATGAAACCTATTGTAGAGAATTGATGAGAAAACAAGCACAATTTTCAAAAACCAAAAACTAAATTGTTATCTGCGGGGCCTAAGGGTTTTAATTATTATAATTATTAGTTTGATGTTTTAAGTGATACAACTTAGGGGTATAAATTGATTTTTTTTTTTTTTTACTTTTTTTTCTTCTTCTAAATTTTAGGGTTTACTTCCGTTTTAATTCTAGCCATCATTATAGCCAAGATCATGGCCAATGTCATTTACTTTGTTTGGGAGTGGAGTAATTTATAGCTGCTTTTGAAAAAAGTAAAAGAAAAAAGGCTCAAGTAATTTGTGAACAAAGCATTAATAAGTGTTTTTGGTCAAACGTATTTAGACTCAAAAGTATTTAAAAGGACTTCAAGAGTGTTATGATAAGTTAAGGTTAAAAAACACTTTTGATGTTTAATACTTTTATTGAACTAATGATTTAGTCCATAAACTCTAGTATCTACCACTTTAATATCTACGTACTTTATCAAAGATATGTAAAAGTTTAGTCTCTATCAAGTAAAATATGGTTAAAGCTTAAAGAGATTTCTTTCTATGTAGATAAATGACATTTATAAATTATAAATACTAAATCGTTAAGTTGGAGTAGGGATTTGAGTTTTAAACCATAAGGACTAAATAGTCACATACTAAAGTCATAGATTAAATCGTTAAAGATTTAAAACTACATGACTTCAACATTAAAGTCATTAGTAATTTGTTATTAAGTATTTTTCTACTGTTTGTTAAACATTTATTTTCACTATATTACTTATAATTAAAATATTTATAATAGAAGCACTCTCAGACATATCCATGACCCTTTAAAAAAATACTTTTGCTACTATTTTTTTCGTTCAACAAATGTTAAAGTTCATATTCAAACCTCCAACTTTAAACTTGGTGTCTTAATTATTCAACTATACTTATGTTAGACATTATTATTAAAAGAACTTTTGAATATAACTTCATTGTTTCTATAAATTTTAAACACTTTTAATTATATTGTTAAAAAAAAAACTAGAAGATATTTTTAAGTGACTAAAAAAATGTCTTAACCACTTATTCGTGCTTCATGTTTGGCACTCATTTTACCAATTTGTAGAGGTAAAGTAAACAAATAAATGAATGACAACAATAATAAAAAATTTATTAAAGCAAGTGAAGTAAAGTAATTCATTTAGGCCTTGTTTGATAACTATTTGGTTTTTAGTTTTTAGTTTTTGCAAATTAAGCCTATAAATACTACTTGTATTTATGAGTTTTCATGTTTTGTTATTTACTTTTTACCTATGTTTTTAAAAACCAAACAAAGTTTTGAAAACTAAAAAAAGTAGTTTCAAAAAACTTATTGTTGTTTTTTAAATTTTGCTAGAAACTCAATTGTTTTCTTAAGAAATATGGTAATCATTATAGAGAAAATAAAAACTATGGTAGAAAAATTGTGAGAAAACAAGCACGATTTAAAAAAAAAAAAAAACAAACAAATGATTATCAAACGGTGCTTAATTAAACAATATAGGCCACTCATTTTAGATCGCTCCACAAAGGGTCACATTTTGTCCATTAATACAAACATTTGAAGCTCTTAGATCTAATTTTAATACTCTACTAAATTTGGGAGATAGAGATCGATAGATTTAAATGGAACCCTAATAACGTTTAACAATTATTTTTAATTTTAATATTCTACTAAATTTGAAGGATAATTAATCAAATTAAAATTTTAAAAGTAAGAGTGGATGTGCAATTTTATCAAAATTATTATGGAATGATATGGACGCGATTTAACTATTTTGGTGCTAATGTGAACACAATTCAATTGTGTAAACGTATTGTACTTTAAAATAATAGTAAAGGTATTATAGTACAACTTAGAAGGGTTTTATCTACGAATGACCCAAGTTTTTTAGCTCAAATAAAATATGAATGACTTTCTAAAATTAAGGATGGATAACATTTTGCTTACGTCACAACGAGAGATAAAGGATGAGAAAACCGACGAAAGCGAGAGGTTCTCGATAACTTGCTAGGTAAATCGATTCTTCTAGTGAAATGGTCTGGCCTAAGTGTGGCTTGGCTTGTTCTATGTGCGTTACAAGTCCATATGGCTTTGGAAATCGGCAAGATAATGCGATTGCAATCTACACTTTAAGCTTAGGGTGGTGGAGAAGTTTGTGGTGCTGATTGATGTTATTCTTGGAGTTGCATAAGACGATGATCCATTTGTGCGACGGTGAAGCCAGTGGTGGACGTGGATGATATCGTTTTTGGAGCATCGATGGAAGAAAGTTGAGTGTGTGAAAAGGAGATGAAGAAGGTTGAAGATGGTGATGGGGGCGCTAGCATTGAATCCTCACCATTTGCGTTCACTTGTTGAAGGGAAGAAGAAAATGAAAATGGAGGTGTTAAGGTGGGATGGCACCAGCGTGCGTGAGAAGGAGAAAAAGAAGGTTGAAGATGGTGATTGTGCGCCAACGTGGGTTTATCAAATTTTTATCCCGTCCTCTCACTTTTGTCACTTTTGTTCTCGTCAGGTTTTCTAGTCCTCTCGTTCTTGTTGTGACATAAGCAAAAGGTTATCCATCCTTAATTTTAGAAAGTCGATCATATTTCATTTGAACCCCGAAAATTTAGGTCATCCATACAAAAAATCTAACTTAGAAATCATAATGATACGATCATATTTCCATCCATCACATACCATTTATGGAGTAAGGAAGAAAAGGCACAAGGATACTATAACAACAAGCTTGCGCTCACGCTAGTGGGCGCCACACGCAAAGTCTCCTGCATATTGCTGCCACGTCTACATGTTCCTTTTTCGTTTTGCTCTCGTTATTTTTAGCATATATATATATTTCTTAATCATTTAGGAGATTTGTTGGGCTTTAAGAACCACTTTTGATGGATATATTTTATTTGCTTTATTTTAGCCTAATACAATATTCTTATCATTTGAGTGTCTATGAATTTTTATTACTTTAAGATATTATAGGGTTAGTGTATTCCATTGTTGAAGTTGAATCCTTGTTCTATATAACTCTAATAAGGTTTTGTATTTGAACAACTTATGATGAATAAAATTTGAGTGTTATGCTGAGTGCTTGTCTCTTTGCAAGTATTGTTTTAGTCTTATATGTTAAAAACATTCAAATATTGATTAGTCACTAAACTTGTGGAGTGTCTCAACTTTGATATAAAAACAAATTTTATTATCTTTTGGCCATTAACCATACAAATATTATTCTTCTAACTCTCACATTGAGTTGATGTCAAATTGGTATTCAGTTATTTGGTTTCCATGTTAGTCTCTGAAGACTTTCCCACCGTTGCTACTTGCCAACACCAATTCCACTCGGTTCGCATCACATGAGTTCGAATATCTATCCATTCATTTGAATTATAATACTTAAAGGATGAGAAATACTCAAATTTTACCTATTGACAATTAAATTTTCATTACAAACTTCAAATTCAATCAAATTGGACATTATACGTAGCATATGTCACAACATTTCCCACATAGCAGGCTTACGTTCCTAACTGTTCAAAATCGATGGGACTTAAAATTTAGGTAAATACAAAATCGATGACACTTTTAGAGATAAACGATATTAAAACTAAATGCTTGTTGAAATATATGAGTTTTAAGAGGTTCAATGGTTGATCTTATGTAATAACTTTATCAAGTTTAATTTTGTGCATTGATTTGTTGAGGTTTGATTGCTGTTCAAATCAATGAGTTTGTAATAAATTTTTATTGTATTTTGTTAAAATTAGCAGGTACATGTAATAAAAACTGAAAGAGTAACAATTACAACAATTACCTTGATAAAATTGAACCTCCTAGTTAACTTTTTTTTTTTGAACCCAACATAAAACGTGAAAAATGTCATTTATTTAGTACAACAAACATGAAATGAGATTTGAACTTCAAATTTTAAAGAAATGAAGCAAATTATTGAAACATATGGCATGTCTTAACATAGCTCAATTTGGGTAAGTAAAAATGGATTAACCTTGTGGCTCAAAGTGTGAGAATTGAAATCCCCTAAAAAAACAACCCGCAAACAATACGACATGTCGTTTGAAAGAAGAACACTTTGATCTCCTCGAAGGCGCCCGCCCTTTCTTGTTCGCTTTTATATTGCGAGAAACACAAAAACGTCACCGTAATTACACTACTGTATTCCCAACTCCGACTGAAGAACTACACAAAGACAGCGCCAAGAAGCCTCAAAAAATGTATTCCAACTCCGGCCACTCTAACGGCTTCCACCACGGCGGCTCCTCCTCCGATAAGCGGACTGGAACCGTCCAGAAAGGCCGTCCCCGCCGGGGAAGAGGTAGCAGGTCCTCCAATGGCGGCGGAGTGAGGGTTTCTGAAGACAAGTCGCCGAAGCAAGTGGAGGGACCTCCTTGTACCGACTTTGACATGGCCTACTTCCATTCTTACTCCCACGTTGGTATTCATGAAGAAATGATCAAGGTCTGTTTCGGTTGTTGTTCTTTATTTGTGAGAATTACTGATGCGTTTTACTAGACGATGTCAATTTCCTGCATTAATTTTGTCTTGTATTTGGAGCGGTGAAACTCTGGGGAGGACAAGGTTTTCTCACCCCTGTACTTGGAAAGAAGTTAGGACATCGGCGGAGAGGACGTTGTGGAGGTGTCTTGAGGATTATTTTCAGAATGATGTTGTTGATGAAAGTTGGAATGGATCTCATACATGCTTAATTCCTTGAAAAGAAGTTAGGACATCGGCAGAGAGGATGTTGTGGAGGTGTTATGAGATTATTTTCAGAATGATGTTGTTGATGAAAGTGGGAATGGATCTTATCTATGCTTAATTCCCAAAAAGGTTCAGTGTATCATTGCTATTGAAGACTTTAGACCGTTTATATATACACATTAGTTTGGGCTAGCTTATGTTCACCTCAATTAATCTCACGTCTGCTAATTCTATAACATTTGGTTGTTGAGCAGGGGGCTACTTTGAGTTTAAACCCATAATCTCAAAGTCCCTTCACTTTTTCCCTTGCCCACTTAGCTAATGTTCCATTTTGACTCTTATATAGATAGGCATTTTCCTTCTTTGTCTTGTTAAGGACACACCATTTGGGACTCGGGCAGCATGTAGGATACCTTTGCTAGACTACATAATTGGTATTAAGACATTGAAGAAAGACGGACTGATGAAAGGCCTTACACTTTTTGGAGACCTCTTTCATATATGCACACAATGATATTGAGAATCGACATTCTCCTTGGCTATAAAACACAAACTAAGGAGCTGATGGTGAAGGAACTGGGTTGACCAAGCTTCCGTAGTCTAGTATTTTGGTTTAGAGAAAGAAATTTTTTGTCAAGATATGCCAAAAGGAGAGGCACTTCTCCGTTTATCTGTCCTTAATAGTCTCCTTTATAAAAAAGTTCTCAAGAATCTGAGTTCTAGTTTCAGATATACTTTGATTGCAACCCTTTTAGAAGAGCATGTAAAACTGTTTACAGACATCACATAAAGTGAGGCATCCATATAAGCCATATTCTTGAAATTCCACTGAAGCACAATTGCCGAATATGAAAGAAGCTTGGAAATATTTGAGAGCTTGGAGATGTGATGGCATGGGCTTTTCATAGCAGAAGATGGACCAAGACTCTGAAGTGCCCAGAAAAAACCTTACCATGTCTCCATTATTTTTGATGAGTAGGATTTGTGATTAATTAGATATCTTGGTCAATTCCTTGGTTAATTAGGATTATGATTAATTTGTCTAATTCCTTATTTAATTAGGAATAGGATTAGTTTGTTTTCCAATTCTCTATAAATAGAGAATTGTTCTCTTGTATTCAATAACTTTTGATTCATAATAAAGATTTGATCGATTCTTGGAGAGAATTCTCCTTTTATCCTCTTAGGCTACACCAATTCTTTTGACTGCATCTAAGAGTAGTCTTTCTAAATGTTTGAGTTTTATTTTTATTTTTATTTTTTATGAATGTACATTAATTATTTAGAATGAATGAATTATATTAGCTAAAACACACAAGTATGTAAATTTAGAAATTCTATTGCCATTCCTGTGTTGTTCTTTCTTTCTATTGATAGATATTATGAAATCCTTATTTTCAGGATAGCGTGCGGACTGAAACTTATAGGGCGGCAATTATGCAACATCAGAGTTCTATTGCTGGCAAAGTAATATTTTTTGTGCTGAAAGTTAAAAATCAGTTTCTTTGCCTTATGTTTAATGAAATAGTTTCTATCCAATTTGTTTGTCTTTTTCTTTTTCTTTTTAAATAGAAAGAAATAGAAATTTCATCAATAATTAAAAAGTTACAGATGGATAATGAAAAGACATCTTCCTTTAGGAGAAGACATAATCCTCCTAAACACAGGAAATTATAATTTCATATTATGAAAAACCAAAACTTGACTTTTTGGAGAACCAAACATTTTGAAAATGCCCCCAACGGGGAAAAATTACATTATAAGAAGAATTACAAGGAAGAACTTGAAACATTACACCACAAAAACGCTGGTCCTTTTGGCTAAATCCACACTTTCACCCCACATCAGAGACCTCAAAGATTTATTTATTTTTATTATTTATTTTTTGATTTCTTTCATTTAGATATTTCAAATAATAGCTTTTATGGCATTTATCCATAAAAGCTTCGCTTTACTTTTAAATTTTATTCCACAAAGTGGCTGAAAAATATTATCCTTTGACCTTTAATCGAATACTCAAGAAACACCAAAAATTCTGAAAGTCTATTCCAAAATTTGCCAGAATATGAACACTGAAAGTTTTCGTTTTTGTTTTTTTGGGCTTTTTCTGTTTCATGCTGCCCTTATATTTTCTTTTCTTTCATTTTCTTCAATGAAAGTTGGTTTTTAAATAAAAAATATAATATGAACACAGAAAAAATAGATGTACTTGGTCTTCCCCTGCTTTAAAATGGTGTAGACAGATTAAAGGATTTGACAACATACGAGGACATTTCATTTATATTTAAGCCACCCAACAAAGAAAAACAGTCTGCTACTAGTGTGTGTGTGTATATATATATATATATTATTATTTTTTTGCATAGTTCTTTGATCTAATCCATGGTCTTTCTCTGCTACACAATGTTTCATGCATCTGTTGTCTTTGACTCTTGCATTCATTATGCATTATTTTTTACTCTATCAAAGCAGGGTCAAGACTCCGGTCTTTCATTTGTATAGCATAATATGTCAATTTCTGGTTCTATTTGGATCTGTACTTGTTTTTCCTGTTTATTTACTACATTGAATACAGGTTGTAATGGATGTTGGCTGTGGCACTGGAATCCTCTCCATATTTTGTGCTCAGGCTGGCGCAAGGCGGGTGAGCTATCCTGTGTCTAAATGTGTTTTTTTTAAACAATTTTATTGGAAAAATGCGGGAATCTATTTTTAAATTGTACTTGGGCTGTTAGCTTTTCTAGGTGAGGTATTTGGATTTTTGAATTATTGGTTGAACTCGCCCAGGCATCTCTCTCTTAACTCCAATTCCTTGAAATTTAATCACTAACATGCCATTTTCATCGTACCTTTTCTATACAAGATTGTTTAGTTATTAGCAAATAAAAAATTTATGCAGTGAATCACAAGCGAGTGTCCATTACTATCAAATCGTGATATGTGTTATTATCCAAACAAGGCTACTTTGCCACTTATAATACCATGTTGTGTATTTAAGCCGTACTTCATTTTTTTTAGAATCTAGTAGTTTTTGTTGGGGCTCTCCTCCTTTTCGGTTTGTGAGTACTTGGATGCAAGAACCAGAAACTTTGAAGTTGGTTAAAGGTTGGTGGGCAAGATTATAGTGTGGCAGTTAATTGTTGCATTGGGTAAGGTACAGGCTAATGGAGAAAATAAAGGTTTTAAGGTGTTTATAAAAGACTTGAGTATTAAAAGAAGGAATGCACTTTAAATAAGGAAATTATAGAAAAGGAGTAGAATTGATTGATCCAGGAGATGTAAGACTTTACTAGTTGGGGAAAGGGAGAAGAAGGGAAAGATTAAGAAGGAATTTCTAGAATGGTGCTGTAAAGAAGAAAGAACTTTTAGACCTAGTAATGGTGGGAAAGCTTGTGATGTCAACAATACAGCTCCTCCATGCATTGAATGGAAAGAAATGATGGCCCCAATTTTTGCCCAAGCTGTGTGGCTTTGTGTTTGGTACATGGTCCAGGATGATTTGATCCATGCTTGGGGCTTGGATTTGCAATTGGGATATTGTTCACAGAGTGATTGAACGAAGAATGCTGATGTCATTGATGTTGAGTACATAATCCATTATGGAAAACCGACACTTGGTGGTCCAGAAGAAAATGAGACATCTTCCAAGTCTCATGTAAAAGATCATTGAGCTGATGTAAGGAGGTACTCCTATATTGAACTAGATGTGTTTGGAAAGAGATGGAAAAAGGCTATTGTGCAAGATGAGCATTGATAAGATCCATACCCAGAGACAATAGAGGGTAACACTTGATAAGGCGATCGTTCGATGAATTCAAATGATTTTGTAACAATGTATGTTGTCATTGAAGTTGAGAGCATGGCAACCTACACATTGTTGGTATTCAAGAACAAGGAGGAAAGGATGATAGTATATTAGCAACATATTGTGGTGGAAAGTCTTTACGTGAAATTTTGGGTTAGATTCTGATCTTTTCGTGCTGTTCTGTATTTAAAAATAAAGAAGGTTTTCACATATGAGTAAGCTATCTTTGATCCATTCATCGATTTTGCAGCATCTTATATCGCCTTTCTTCTAAAAGGTGTTTCTAGGCAAGAACTTTCTTCTATTAAAATTTGTTGAAACTAGACTTCATGGAAAATCTCACTAAACTTCTAAAAATGGTACTTTTTTCTTCAATTTCTAAATGTCTACATACTTTTGCTGAAGGAAGAGAAATAGTGGGCCTGGTTCTAATTGCTAATGATTTGGTAAACATCATAGAGGAGTGAGGACGTGTATGTGAGATGAAGGGCTGCATTTGAAAAAGCATTTGATATGGTTGATGGAGAGTTTCTACAAATGGTAATGAAAAAAAAAAAGATTTTGATCGGGAAGATGGATATGTGAGATGAAGGGTTGCGTTGTTGATATAAGTTCCCTATCTTTCATAATGGAGAACAAAGAAGAACTTGATTTGGTTTTGTCCCCCAATCCCTCTAAAGGATTCACTTGCCACCCTTTCCTTCTCATTTTGGGTAACCATCATATCGGTAGAAACCCTTTATTTTCCTTGTTGTGGAAGGTTAACTATCACGGGCTGGCCTAGTGGTCAATCGGGCATTACCATAAGAGGGAATGAGTTCAATCCATGGTGACCACCTACCTAGGATTTAATATCCTACGTGTTTCTTGTCAACTAAATGTTGTAGGGTCAAGTAGTTGACTGATGAGATTAGTTGAGGTGCGCGTAAGCTGGCTTGGACACTTATCGATATAAAAAAAAAAAAAAAAATCCAAAGAAGGTTAAGTTTTTTGCTTGGTAGTTTTTTCATGGGAGAGTGAATATCATGGACCATATTTAGAGATTCTTTCTTCTTAATGGAGCCACAATACTATGGATCGTTTTTAGAGACAATGACTTTATGGTTGAATGCAGTCAAAACAACTCTTTGGGTTTATGGAAAGGGTGTTTCATGGTCAGAGTAAAGATTGAGAAGAGGTGGTATTGTGGGCTAAATTTAATTGTTCTTGTGTAGTTCTTCTTCCTTTTGTAATTATCCCTCAAGTGTAATTAATACAAATTGTGTTTTCAGTTTTTTGTAAGGCCTTAGTGGGTAGAGTAATGACACTGGAAATTGATGAATATTCCCTTTGGGAGAGAGATTGGGAATTTTGTAAGCCTGTTTTAGGGATTTAGTTTGATGTACTTTTTACTAATACAATGAAAAGTTAGTCTTGTTCTTTTAAAAATCTTGATTTGTTAATCTGAGATCTGGGGTAACAAATATTTATCATTCCGCAACTCTCTTGAATGCTCATCGTTTCTCTATTTTGTCAGGTTTATGCAGTTGATGCAAGTGACATAGCAGTGCAGGTATTATTCTAGTATGATATTAAAATATTATTATTATGGTTGTAAATAGTATGCTTTTGGGCTTTAAACGCCAAAGTGTTTCCAGCTACCACTTTCTTGCTTATTGCTATCTGAAAAATCTTTTTGTAATATCCCTCACCTATGCATGGTTTTATTCATAATCATCCCTTCTTGGATGTGTACATATTTTCCATTACTATTACATATTATCCGAAGGAAACTGATGTAAGAAGAAAATATGAGTTTACTAGTTTAGTTTTATTTAGTTAATTGATGAACTAAAATTGACAATTTAACTAAATAATACTAAACTAATAAACTTATATTTTCTTCCTGCATCAGAAACAAGAGTTGCGAACTACAAAGTGTTGTGGGGTTGGAAGTTTTCCGGGGATAATAACATGCTTATGGGGTCCATGCTTTGAATTTTTTTGGATCTTGTCAGAGTCATAATTCAGTAACCGGAATATGGGAACTCTCCACTGCTTATAAATGAAATAGTCAATGGTGTAGACTATCAATAAGTTTGTTTCTTATAAAAAGTAATTTTTATAGAAATAGGCTAGCCTATCTGAGCATCTATCTTCATTTTTAATTAAAATTATGAAAGAATAGATAATTCTAAGGAACTGGTGCGAGAATCCTATATATAATTGTTTTGAGAAGTACCAATTTCATGGATGAAATGAATTGAAAGAATTTTACAATTACTACTTAGCGGAGATTTCTTTTTGTAGTTTCCTTTCAGGTTTATTTTTTATTTTTTTGGTAAGAAACTGAACTTTTATTAATAAATGAAAGAATACAAGGGCATACAAAAAACAAGCCCGAAAGAAGTAGGAGTCCAAAACTAACTACAAAAAGGGATGCCAATCCAAAAGAACAAGACCAAGATCATAATTACAACAAGGCCTAGTGACCAACGCCCATAAGGAGGTATAAACCTAACAATCTCCCAAACCTCCTCACTTGACTTCCCTTTACCTCTAAAAATCCTATTGTTTCTCTCAAGCCAAATACCCTGCAACACTATAAAGAAACTAGCCTGCCACAACACTTTGTCTCTCTCCCTAAGTCGAGGATGCAAAAGCACCTCCTCCAACAGAGATCGCCCATCTCTATCATGCAACCTGCTAACCCGAACGAGCTCCTCCAACAATTCTAAAGGTCGTTAGCAAGTTGGCACTTCCACAGCAGATGATTCAGGTCCTCCTCATGTCTCTTGTAGAGAATGCACCATTGCGGGTTTAAAACTAAGGAAGATTGTCTTTGAATGTGATCCAAGGTGTTAACCTTCCCAAGTAAAACTTGCCACACAAAAAACTTCACATTTTTAGGAATTTTAACCTTCCAGAGAGAGGCAAAAATGGAAGTCTCAGGGGCACCTAACGAGGCATGGGATAGAGATAGAGCGAAAGTAGGAATGGCAGGAGAAACCCCTAGAAGGATCGTGGGTCCAACCTTAACATCTCTCCTCCCAAGAGTAATAAACTAATCTCGAAGGATAGAAAGGAGACCCATCACATCATTCGCCTCCCTATTAGTAAGAAGACGACAAAAACCTAAGGAGATCGAAGAAGAAGGAGGAGAAGTATCAGGAGGAGACAACATTGAGACAACCGAATGCAACCTCTCCTCCGAAAGGAAATAGAGACGAGGAAATAAAATGCAGAAAGGTTTATTGTCGAATGCAGCCTCTCCTCGAAAATCTCCTTCTAGGTTTATGTAAATTTCATTTTCATCAACGAAATGGGTGCTACAATGATTTTTGTTTTCAATTGTATAAAGAAAATCTATCTGTTAGATTTTTAATTCTGCAATGGTTTTCCCCCCTCTGGTTGCCCAAGAATGACTTTTATCATTCGATCAAAGCTTCTAAGTGCCTTTCATTCGGTTGTTAGCAAGGTTGATAGCTCGTCTTCTATTTCTGATGGTCTTTCTTTGTGGCTAACGCTTCGATTAAAGTTTCTTTTCAGCTTGTTTTGTTGTTGATCTCCTTGTTTTTTGGATCATTAAGTCTTCAAAGCTTCCATGGTGTTTTGGAGGACTTTTATCTTGTCTTCAGTGGCCTTTTTGTGTTATTTCAGAGGGCTTTCTTTTGTGTTTGGCTTTAGGAGTTTCTTTCTTTGCAAGCGTTTTCTTTGGTTCTACTGGCATACTCTCTCTTATTTATGGGGTTTCAAGTTTCAAGATTGATTCAAGCCTCAAGATCTCTGCAAGCTTGTTCTATTCAGTTTCTTAGTTCTATATTGGGGCGTGTTTATGTTCTTTTTGTCTTCTATTTTGTTCTTTTTTCTCTCCTTTGTGGAGTTTGTATGTCTTGAGCATTAGTCTCTTTTCATTTATTCAATGGAAAATTTCGTTTCTTGTTAAAAAAAAAAATCATCCAATCAATTTTCCAAAACTTTAAGTTGCATCAGCTTTCCTTATCCTTGCGACATAAATGTTGTGGAAATTGAGTTAACCATCTGTTTCAGAGTCTTGTTGTTTTGAATATGTCGTGAAAAACTGAACTTATTGAGCAGTAAGTACCCATCATGTGTGCAGTCGCTTCTGCTTTATTATTATTATTATTTTAATTCTGTCAGTGTTACATGCATTACTTTTAACTCTCAACATTTCAGATTTTGTAGCCTATCTGCGTTTTGTTCTTACTAATTCTTCTTTTAATGGTCTAGTATCAATTGTAATCCTTTTGGATGTAAAGCACAATCTCATTGTTACATATTGATGCATATTTCAGTATGTGGTCCACATGTAATTGTTATATTATTATTTTCTATAATATGTAATTTAATTGCAGATCCTAGTTAGACATCTACGAATCATCCAGGAAGCAGTATTTGAACTTTATGTCTGAGTTGATTGCTTTTCTTTTCAGGCCTCAGATGTTGTTAACGCTAATAATCTATCGGATACAATCATTGTTTTGCATAGCAGAGTTGAGGTGAGCTCTTTTAAGTTGCAAATGTGTCTGCTCCTATTTGGTTGCTTCGAGTCTTCATTAATTTTGAATGGATCTGTTTAAAATGTTTCCATTATTTGGGAAAAAAAATTTAATGACTGGAGTACCATCTTGTAACAATTCCTTGCTTCGGTCGCTTTTGATTCAGCTCTTCTTTTGTATTTTCATTCTTTAAATTGGTTAAAGAAATGTTTCTATTATAAATTTTTGGGAACACGTGTAAATTTCAGGTGGCCAATCTTTAACTAAATGGTGAAAATAATCTCTCTAAATTTATAATCAGAGATATAGATTGAATGATGTAGAATTACAATTACTCATATTTGGTTACCAATTTTTTAAAAACCCACTTGGATCTGGTTCCCTTCTTTTCTAATCCTTCTGTTGCGTTTGTTTCAAGTTATTCTCTCGGGAATGGATATTGGGTTGGGATGTACATTTTCATGTTTTAATTTAGATTTCGATCATACTGCCTATGAGTCATATTACTCTCTTTGTTGGTAGGTTTTCCCTGCTCTGGTTGCCCAAGAACGACTTTGGACGTCTATGTCTAATGGCTTTCATAATTATTCTTTTTTTTTTTTTGATAACCGGGAGTCGGAGCTTTGCTCCTCTATGCCCGGGGGCACCCGTGACCGCCCTAAGGCCCGGACCCGAGAGACATCAAGGGTTTTTATTTATTAAGCTTACCCGATCTTTAGGTTTTATTCTTTTGGACTGGAATCCTTTTTTTTCTCAGTAGGTTAAGTTTTGTTGGGTTTCTTTTGGGCTGTCTTTTCGTAGGCCCATTTTTTTGTTGGCTTGTGTTTTTTTTACCATGGTTGGCCGTGGCCCTTCTGTATTCTTCCATTTTTTTTCACTTGGTTCTATGATTATTAAAAAGAAAAAAAACAAAAATCTCTCTCTCATTCAAAATTGTGGATGGATGACCTCCTGTTCCCATTGGCATCGCAAGTACATACACATGATAAAGAGAGGGTTTCAATATTAGTTAATACAAAATTCATTAATATATTACTTAGTTGTTTATAATTAATTATAAAATGAATTTGATTAATTTGTTAATAAATATTAACAACAATTATATTGTTGACCTTTTCCTCCTAAAACCATGCAGGATGTTCAAATTGATGAGGGTGTGGATGTTATAATTTCTGAGTGGATGGGATATATGCTTTTATACGAGGTGATTATGTTCATCAACTCGTAAAGCTTGAACCTGAAATAATTACCTTATCTGCAAGTTTACCTTAATGTTGTTCATGAAAGATCCATTTTTACTCTATTCTCTTTATTGAATAGTGGGGTTGTTGCTATTGCAGAGCATGCTTGGAAGTGTAATTTATGCCAGAGATCGGTGGTTAAAACCTGGAGGCCTTATACTACCATCAAATGCAACAGTATCTTGCTTTTCTTATAGTATCTTCAGTTTTGATCTGTTGTGTAGTACTGGTGGCAAATTTTTGTCCCTTTGTGCTTGTTACTTTCATCGACTTGGACTATGAGATGTGTCTATACTGTCAGCATATATGTTACCTATTTTTCTGTAGAATCTCTGAGTGGTTTGGGTACTTCATTTTTAATGAGAAATGGAATTTTCATCAAGAAAGATGCAAGCAGTGTAGAGCTATCGAAGTGAGAAAACTTCAAATGATCAGCACACCCTGTCAAAATGAAAAGCTATATGAAAAACTTCCCCTTGCATGTATAACCTCTCCATCAGCATATATGTTACCTATTATTCTATAGAATCTCCGAGTAGTTGGGTACTTTGTTTTTAATGAGAAATGAAACTTTCATCAAGAAAGGTGAAAGCAGTTGAAATAATTACAAGAGCTATCAAAGTGGGAAAACTTTAAATGATCAGCATGCCCTGTACAAAATGAAAACCTATACGATGTATGACCTCAAAATATTAAAGAGATAAATAAGACAAAAAAAAGGGATAGTGCTAAAACCTTGGTTAGTTGGATACTTGGTATCAAAGCTTGTTTTATGTTGTGTGTGCGCGTGTGCATGTGCTTTGTTTTTTAACCTTGAGGAGCTTGACAGATACAGTGCTGATTCTATCTATCTTGCTCACAGTTGTACATGGCACCTGTCACTCACAGTGACCGATACAGTGCGAGCATTGATTTCTGGCGCAGTGTATATGGAATTGATAGTAAGTGCACGTTGAAGCTACGAGTTGCATTTTTTTCAGCTTTTATTATATGTCATTTTGTTATTTAAATGTATGCACCTGGATCTCTTGTATGCCATTATGAGTTAGGTTTTTGTTTTTCTATCTCAGTTGTTTATCTAGAATTGTTTATACTTGGTTGAATAAATAAGTAATTGGATCTGTTAAATTAATGAGAAGATTTTCTTCTCTAAAACCGACAGCTTCATGGTGGTTAAATAATCAGATGTTGTGCCATGCACCGTGTTATCTTTTAAAAAATTATCTCTTTCCTTATATATATATCTCATATAAATTTTTCCTTCTTTTAGAGCTTATATAACCAATATTGCCCAACTGAAACAGATATTCCTAGATATGTTCTAGAATCTTTTGAGGGGGTGTTTGGGGCATGATTTTGGGTTTGGGTGGGTTTGGATTCCAAACCCAAAACCATGTTTGGCCTAAGGTGTTCAAAACCTTTGGGTTTGAAACACAATCCCATGAGTTGCAACAGTGCAACCCCATGGGGTTTGTGCCATGTTTTCCTCTTCTATTTGCCGGTGACCACTTCGACAACAACTCTGACGACCACTTGACGACCGCCAACGACGACAACTCCAAAGACCACACCGGTGACCCGACTATCCCTGACGACTATCTCCGGCAACCACTCCGATGACATTTCTGGAGACCAGTCTAATGACCACCCACATGACCCAACCACCCCAACAACCTGACCACCCCAATGACCCAACCACCTTGGCGACTCCACCTGCTCGCAACCACCGCCAACGACCATCCGACAATCACTCCAGCAACCCAACCACTCCCGCGATCTGACCACCCTGCAACTACCGTTGGCAACTACCGTTAGCGACCACCTTGAAAATCCGACCACCTGGCAACTATCGTCGACAACCACTTGGTGACCAATTCGATGACACGACCACCCCAGCAACCTGACCACCCCAATTACTACTCCAACGATCACCCTGATGACTTGACAACCACCGTTGACGACACATGGTGAACACTCCAGTGACCACTCTAGCGATCCAACCACCTTGATGACCACTCTGACGACCACTCTAGCAATCCGACCACCCAACAATAACTATCGACAACCACCCAACGACCACTCCGGCTACCCGACCACCCTACAACCACCACTGGTGGCCCAACCACCCCATCGACCTTACCATCCAGACGACCACTCCAACGATTGCCCTAGCGGCCCGACTACCTAGTCAATTTTTTATAAGGTAAAATAAAACTAAAAATGGCTACTAAACAAAATTTTTAACCCACTATGTTTGAAATATGTTTCAAAATACTGTGCAAAATAGAGTTTCTAATATTTTAATTTCTAAAATAGAATTCAAATTTTATAACTCATTTATCATTGAAATAAGTTTCAAAATACGGTGCGGAATTTTATTTAAATTCCCTAATTTCTTAAATAGATATCCAATATTTTAATTTCTAAAATAGAGTTTCAAAAATAGGTTTTTGAATACTTTGTAAAATAGAGTTTAAATTCCCTAATTTTTTTAGATAGATTCCCAATTTTTTTAATTTCTAAAATAGAGTTCCAAAAAAGGGTTTCTCAATACTTTGTGAAATAGAGTTTTAAATTCTCTAATTTATTAAATAGACTTTTGATTTTTTAATTTCTAAAATAGAGTTCTAAAAATAGTTTTGTAAATACTTTGTGAAACAGAGTTTTAAATTCCTTAATTTCTTAAATAGACTTCCAATTTTTTAATTTCTAAAATAGAGTTCCAAAAATAAGTTTCTAAATACTTTGTGAAATAGTATTTTAAATTCCTTAATTTCTTAAATAGACTTCCAATTTTTTAATTTATAAAATATAGTTCCAATTTTGTAACCCATTTATGTTATACAGGGCTTCTACAATTCACAAAACATCCACTAAAAAATAAGAAGACAATAAGAGAACAAAATAGCTAAAGGAAAAAAGAGGAAAAACACATGCACAAACTCAGGATTCAAAACACTCCACCCAAACACAGTTTTTTGATTCCCAGACTCCAAAACACTGCACCCCAAACATAGTTTTTTGATTCCTAGGCTTCAGAACCTCCCAGAACAAACCCCCCAGGATTTTTATTCCCAGGGTTCTGATTCCGAACCTTTGCCCCAAACAGCCCTTTGAAGTTTCAGGGTGGGTGCTACTATTTCTTGTTAAAGGAATTGATATGGTTAAAACACATTCTGAACTTATGAGAACCTTGATAAGTTTCAGGGTGGGTGCTACTATTTTTTTTGTCTTAGTAGAATGCTAAATACGGCTGAACAGAGTGGCTTGATTGAAGGCTTTCATGTTGGAAAGGGCCTTTGCAAAACATCTATTACTCATCTTCAATTTGCTGATGATACGATTCTTTTTTTCCTCTCCCAATGATGAAAAGCTTTGAAATATGTTTCAGACTATACATGACTTTGAGATGGCCTCCGGTTTAAACATCAATTGTCAGAAATCCGAATTTTTAGGCATCAGTTTGGACTCAAATAGGGTAGGCTCCCTTTGCATCATCCTTTGGCTGCATTCTTGGTTGTTTGCCATTTACATAATTGGGGAAATTCGCACATATCTAAAGGAGGTAGACTCACTCATCCACGCTATGCTGTCTAACCTTCCGATATACTATTTCTCCATCTTTATGGCTCCACCTAAAGTCTCGAAAATTATTGAGAAATTATACAAGAATTTCCTATGGAGAGGTGGCGTGGAAAAAAAGGGTTGCCATCTTCTCAAATGGTCTATTATTAAATCACCCATCGAAGAAGGTGGGCTGGGTATCTTTGACATTCACAAACATAATATCTCCCTCTTAGCAAAATGGATTTGGAGATTTCACAAGGAAAAGAACGCTCCTTGGCGTAGGGTGATTGCTGCAAAATTTGGATCTAGCCATTACGATTTGAGTCGGGCTTGGTTTCTTTGAAAACATCAAAGCGGCCATGAAAATCAATTCATAATCAACATAATTTTTTTCACAACCATATCTTTGTCAACATTGGCAGACCTTGTTTTGGAAAGACAAATGGATGGGAGAATATAGGCTACAAATTAAATGGCCATCTCTTTTCCAGCTTTCACAAAGAAAAGATGCTTCTATCAGTGAACTTTGGAATCATGATGATGGCTCTTGGAATTTGTATATGAGAAGAAACCTAAATGATGAAATTCAAGAATGGGCTTCTCTATCACACCTATTATCTTCTTTCTCTCTTAAAGACCATGAGGATAGGTGGAATTGGACTCGAGAAAAGGAGGGGTCTTTTCTACTAGTTCATTAACTCGCAAATTAGCCTCTTCCGGCATCGGGATCAATAGAGAGTTTTATCAACAAATCTGGAAGGGTCATTCTCCCAAAAAGGTCAATTTTTTTGTGTGGGAGCTTAGCCATGATTGTGTCAACACTTTTGACAATTTGCAGTGGAGATCTCCTTGGCTAGGCATTTCCCCTAGTTGCCGTCATCTATGCCTTAAGAGTAATGAATCCCAAATTCACCTTTTCAGTAATTGCAATTATGCCTCTGCTTTTTGGTCTTTCATTCAGCAAGCGTTTCGTTGGCATCTTATTCGACCTGGGAACATTTTCGCATTGCTCAATGTTGCTCTCTTGGGGCATCCTTTCAAGAAGGAGAAGAAGATTCTTTGGGTCAATTTTATCATTGCTTTCTTATGGAACCTTTGACTTGAAAGAAATGCTCGGGTCTTTAAAGATAAGCAATAGAACATACAATCTTTCATCGAATCTACATCTTATTTGGCGCTTTGGTGGAGCAAGCTTTCTCAACCTTTTTGTAACTATGGTTTATCAGGCCTTTTATCTCACTGGAGATCTTTTTTATAATCATCACATATGGGACTTTCTCTTGTATCTATTTCATATATCAATAAAATGGTTACTGTTTCCTATCAAAAAAAAAATATTAAAACCTTGATATGAATCCTACAACACTAGTCAAGAATAAAGAAGAGCTCAAATGGAGTTGCATTAAATGCATTGAGGTTCCATTTATGATGAACTCAAGTTGCATTAAATGAACTCAAATGCATATCAAGCTTCATTTAATGCAAGTCAAACATCAATTGATGGGACTACACTTCAAGTTACTTCAAGTGGAGCTTCATTTACACCTTGGAAGGTTACAAAGACTAGAATGGTTGATAGAAGTTTCAATTCTCGGATTTAAGGCTCATTTACATGTAATATCAGTTTTAAACATGTTGGAGTGTTGATATAATTAAATTTATCATAACCTATCAGCTTAAGCTTTTGGGTTGATTGGTAATTTAACATGGTATCAGAGTAGGAGGTCCTGAGTTCGAACCTCTATAATGTCATTTCCTCCCCAATTAATATTGATTTCCACTTGTTGGGTCTTTATTCAAATTTTCAAGCCCACAAGTGAGAGGGAGTGTTGGAGTGTTGATATAATTAAATTTATCATAACCTATCAGCTTAAGCTTTTGGGTTGATTGGTGATTTAACAAAACATTTCATTTATGTTTTTTAGGTTACTTTTTAGCTAGTGGTTGTTATGGTATTCAAGTACTTGGGAGTTACAACCCTTAAGTTGACAATAGGTTACTCTTAGGGTTAATTTGGAGGCTATATATAGCCTAGCTAGATACCTTGTAAAAGGGAAGATTTGTTTTTGATGTTGTTTCAATGAAATTGAGTCTTTTGAGCCTAAAGGCCATGAGCAACTTTCTTTGCATATCTTGTGTTTAGATTTGTATGCTAGGATCATTCAAGTAGCGTTGATCAAACTACTTGTGGAGTGATTCGAATCTTGAGTTTAGAAACAAGTTTTCTCTACTCTTGATCTTGATTATCAAGGTAAATCCGTTTCTATCATCTTCTTTGGGATGAAATCAACTTGATTTTGGAGTTTTTGGGTTTTAGAACTAAAGGTCTTGTTTGTTAGCAAGGTTGTTAGATCCAACACCCGGGAGTTACTTATCATTTGGTATCCAGAGCAACTTTGATGCTCCACCCTCTTTAGTAATTTACAGAAAAAAAGCACTGTAGTTAGTCCTTCGCTGGATAATACTCTTTGTACTGCCCTTTATTGGTTGTAAATGCGTACCAGCCTTCACTAGTTATAGTCTTTTCTACCTTAGTCACTAATTGGAAGTCTTTTGTAAGGTTTCTCCCTCACTTGTATTACTATTTCCGATTGAAAACTTGCCCAAAGGCTACAAAGAACCCAGCCAATTCGAGAAGGCTGGTGTCTCTTCCTTAACCCTAATTTTCCTTAGCAAATTACTACAAATCAAAAGCTGAAAAACAAGCCAAAAACGAGAAAGGAAATATAAACCCTAAACTCTCTCTCTAGTCCCCACAACAACGCACTCACTCACATGTTCCTTTTTCTAACTAACTTTCCCTTGTGAAATTCCTCTCTTGCCCTTCCTCTGATAAACCTCTCAATTGGTGGCCTAACATCTTTTTTGTAACCACCTATCGTGGCTAGGACTTGTCCCTTCTCTTGTAAGTTGTACATTTCATTCATTCATGAAATCTTTGTTTCCTCCTTTAGGAAAAAAAGTTAATTACATGGGAAAATAAGTACAAAAAGAATTTTGAAAGAGAGTACCACTACAAAGAAGAGTATACAAAACATAATTACTGGAATCTTTTGAAAGAGAGTACTAAATAGGGGAAAGTAATCTAAATCTCAAAAAATGTCACGGCGAGAATCCTCCTGAAGAGCCACCATTGCCTTAGACTAAATAATCCTAAGCTTTGGCTGAAAAATAGGTGCCTGAAATGAGCAGGAAGAGAGTTGCTGAGCTACTTTTAGGAAGCACCAGATGATTAAACAGTTTAAAGAGGTCATACCAACATGAAGCAGCAAAAGGGGATAAAAAAAAAAGGGAAATGCTTTTGATCCTTCACATCCTTTATGGACAAAACTCACCAGCTGGGGGAGACTGAAGGATTCAACATTCCTTTTTGTATCCTGCCGCATGTATTCAACTTTTCAAGAGCAAAAATGAACATGTTAAAGTGCTTATATATAATCAAATTTACCATAACCCATCAGCTTAAGTTTTTGGGTTGATTGATGATTTAACATGGTATCAGAGTAGGAGGTCCTGTGTTCGAACTCCTGTAAAGTCGTTTCCTTTCCAATTAATATTGATTTCCACTTGTTCGGCCTTTCACAGATTTTTAAGCCCACGAGTGAGGGAGAGTGTTAAAGTATTGATATATAATTAAATTGATCATAATCCATCAGCTTAAGCTTTTGGGTTGATTGGTGATTTAATAGAACATAAAATCTTTCACCTTTTTGGGAGTTTTTGACTTCCATGTGCTACTTGCATGTGAGGGCTGAGGCACACACTGCTATCAATGAGATTAGGAACCAAAGATCTTTCCACGATGGCCCAATTCCCTTCGAGAGTCCAAACTTCAAAGTTTTCCTGGGTTTCTTGGAGCATGATTAGCAAGGAGGCGTGAAAGGGAGGCCTATTCCTCCACCTCTCTGCACCAGAAAAGTTTCTCCTGAAACTGAGGTTCCAACCTTTCAAGGGGTCTGACCAGCGTTAGGACATGAGAAGACCTTTGGAATTAGCCACCCTATAAAATCCTTGGGAAAGCTATTTGAAGAGGATCATTGATATGCCAAGGCTCTTCTCAAAAAAGAACTCTGTCGCCCCTGGGATCATCAACCTTGTTCCACTTATTGTCCATTTTACAACAATCTGTCGAACTGAGGGAACTTGGAATTTATGGGAGCCTTTTGGGGTATGGGTCCATTCCTTATTGAAGAGCTGAGTATTTGTTGGTGATGGTGTTTCTCCACATAGCATTTCTTTCCGTGATGAAACATCAGCCCCATTTCACTAGAAGAGCTATGTTCTAGGCTTTGAGATTTCCTGCACCTCCACCACCCTGGGAAGAGAGGGTGCCGTGACAAGGTTGGAGCCCCTCTCATTCATAACCTTACGAGAAAATGAAAATGATCATTACATCCCAAGAAACTAATTAATGAACTAATAGAACTAACTAAAATTAGTAACTTGTCTAAATTATTTCTAAATCAAAATAAGCTAAAAATCCATAATATTCTAATAAATTAAACTCAAAAGAAACCTACACTGATTATCTTACTTCCTACAAAACAATTCAATGGACTTATCAGTTAGGCCTCATTCTTTTGTATTGGAGCCCCTTTTTGTTTGGTTGGTTCTGGTTTTGTTTTAAATTAAGAGTGTCCCCAGAATTCATGTAGCTTCTGTTAGCAGAAAAGGTCTTGTAGTTTTAAGAAGTCTAGATCCAAGGTAAAGGAAGAAAAATATATAAATCCTTTTTGAGTATAATTGTATCCTTTTCTTAAAGTTCCCTTTTCTTCTATATATTTTTTTCCCTTCATTTTCTTTGACAAGAATGTATAAGCAAAATTACCATATGAAGTGTCAGTTCCCTTCCCGAATAGATAACCTATACATTTATGAACGTCCAGTAAATGGGATCTCTAGTTCATCGTAGGAAATAGTAAAAAAATCCGTTACTTCTCTTTGGGCTTCAGATTCAAAACGTTATCTGCCATGCATTCTTATTGTAATAATAACATTTTTTTTGTATATTCTGTTACATGACTTCCGAATCTTTTGTTTTGTTCTTTAGTAAATCTCGTTCATGTTTTCCCACTAAAAGGGCACGGGAGACCTTCTGCTTATTTATTAGTATTCAAATAATAATTCGTATGGAACTTGTACATCTATAAATTATACATTTTTCTTTGGCATACAGTATATCTAAGGGGAGGAAGTTGCTTCTGTTCATTTGTTCACTGTGTTGTGTTCTTGTTGATAATTACCATTCTTGTTGCTCAATAATCAATATATAAATTTAACTCTCTCTTTCTTTCTCTCTCTGGTGCTGGGGGAGGGGGGGTATGCAGTGTCAGCAATGTTGCCATTAGCAAAACAGTGCGCTTTTGAAGAGCCATCAATTGAGACAATATCAGGAGAGAATGTTTTGACATGGCCGGAAGTGGTGAGGGTTCTAAGTTTCCTCTTTTTTTTTTTTTTAGGTTTCATTATATAAATTGTGAACCAGAATTCCAACCTCAAAAAGGAAAATAGATACATAAAACAACTCAGGTTTGATTATATAAACATGGGATGTATGGTCCCAAAAGAAGTGCTTTCAGCAACCTTTACCTTTTATACTTAATGATAGTCTTAGGAAAAGTAGTGATTTCTTTTTCTTTTTTTAACAAGAGAACTTTTCATCGATGTAATGAAAAGAGACTAATGCTCAAAGATACAAACTTCCAAAAGGAGTGAGAGAGTAAAGAAAACAACAACAAGAAGAAGACCGAACTAAGAAACAAATACATCAAGGATCAAATGAAAGAACAAAAACATTACCAGACAACAACCATTGAAATAATGAAGGTGTTGGAATTTCTACTATTTAGGAATGTTTTTGTATAAATATTAATTGTAAAATATTTCCATTTTTATTGAATTTATTTATTTCCATATTTGTAATAGGTCTTTCTCATATATAAGAAGACCTAAATTGCACATATTGATATATACAAATGAGACTTATTCTCTCAAAATTGACATGGTATCAGAGCATCCATTGTCCTTGTAGGAACCCTAGCTTTGTCGTTGCCGGAACCCTAGCCGCCATAAAACGACGCAACCTATTTCCGGCACGATCGGCAAAAGTTTTCATCGTTCTCTCGCAGGTTTGTTACCATCGTAGATCGTCTTCGACTACTCACCGGCGAACACCTTCAAAGCTTCGTCTTCGATTTAACCCGCGAGCTTCGTCTTCGTCCGTCTCTATCCGACCGACATCCAACCTCAGACTTGCGTCAAATCTGCCAACACCCACCTCAGACCGAGATTGGCGAACACCTCAGACGCCCACCGCTGCCAAACCCGCGAACACCCAGATGTCGCGAACACCAGATCCGCGTGTTCTGTACTCACCGCACGCAATCCTCTTCATCCGCACGCTTCGTGTTCGTCCGTCCAGATCCGTCCATCCGCGTGCTCCTCGTCTTCGGCTTCATCTTCGTCCCACCTCCGCGAACACCTATTTGACTCGTCCTTCGTGGGTTGCAGATCATTTGTGGTTTGGTTCAGATTTTTCCAGACCAGGTTCGGTTCGGTTTATTTTGGTTTGGTTTGATCAGGTTTGGTTTATTTTTTCCAGATCTGGTTTGGTTTGGTTCATTAAATTCTGGCCTTATTACCTTCAGATTTGGTTTGGTTTGGTTTGGTTCAGACTTTATCTGGTTTCTTATTAACTGTTTTGCTGATATGTCTAAGTTGATCGTTGAAATGGCTCAAATACAGAGTAAGACCGAGATTGGGTTGTTCGATACCACAACCACTAACTCAAGTTCCTTTTGGAAAGAGCGAATTGATCAACCCTCTAAATTGCTGCAAACCAATTTATCATCTGATAATCTTTGTGTTTCCTTGGCACAAATAGGTAATTGTCCTCAAGTTTTTTCTTGTAGTACTTCTTCTCCTTGGATTATTGATTCTGGAGCTTCTGATCATATGACTAGCTCTTCCCATTTTTTCAACTCATACTCTCCTTCTTTTTCTAATGAAAAAATTCGAATTGCAGATGGTAGTTTTTCTTCTATTGCAGGAAAAGGAACCATTAAATTGACTGAAAATATCTCTCTACAGTCTGTCCTCCATGTTCCAAAATTGGCCTGTAATCTTTTATCTGTTAGCAAAATTTCTAGAGATTCTAATTGTCGTGTTATATTCTTGGAATCTCACTGTATTTTTCAGGATCAGGAATCGGAGAAGATGATTGGGAGTGCTAGGATGCTTGATGGTCTCTACTACTTTGATGAAGGTTCTTTTAGTAATAAAATAACTCAGGGTCTTAGTAGTATTAGTTCTCTTTATGTGAAAGAACAAATTATGATTTGGCATCTTAGACTAGGACATCCCAACTTTTCTTATCTCAAGCATTTATTTCCAAATTTATTTAAGGGAATTTATTGTTCATCTTTTGATTGTGAAAGTTGCATTTTTGCAAAATATCATCGGTCCACATATTTACCAAAACCTTACAAAGCTTCCAAACCTTTTTATTTAATTCATAGTGATGTTTGGGGTGCCTCTAAAATTAGGACTCATAGTGGTAAAAGATGGTTTGTTACTTTTATTGACGACCATACTCGTCTATCTTTAGTTTATTTAATGGAAAAAAAATCTGAGGTGAATGACATTTTTCAAAATTTTTACAATATGATTGAAACCCAATTTCAAACCAAAATTTGCATTTTACACTCTGATAATGGGACTGAGTATTTTAATGAATCCTTTGGTGAGTTTTTGAAAAATAAAGGCATTGTTTATCAGTCTACTTGTCGAGATACTCCTCAACAAAATGGGATTGCTGAAAGAAAAAATAGGCATTTACTTGAAGTAGCTCGTGCTATAATGTCCATGCATGTTCCAAAATATTTATGGGGTGAAGCAATCCTCACAGCTACTTACCTAATCAATAGAATGCCTAGTAAGATCTTGAATTTTAAAACTCCCATTGATTGCTTCAAAACTGTTTTTCCTACATCTCGCATACATTCTGACCTACCTCTCAAAGTTTTTGGGTATACTGCTTATGTTCACATACCTAGCCACTTTCGGTCAAAACTTGATCATCGAGCTATTAAATGTATTTTCGTGGGTTATTCTTTAAGCCAAAAAGGTTACAAGTGTTTTGACCCTCAGACAAAAAAACTTTTTGTGAGCATGGATATGTCTTTTGTCGAAAAACAACCCTGCTTTACCCACAGTTCTCTTCAGGGGGAGAAACCAAATTTGGAAGATAACTTTTGGGATATCTATACTCCTCTTCCGAGTCTTGTTTGTCCAAATATTACTAGTCCTTCGATGCCAAGTGTAGAAACTTCTCAATCAGGGGGAGAAATACTACAGAATGATCCTACTGATCAAATTCCCGAGTTTCAGTTTTATACTAGAAGAAAATTCAATAAAAGGAACCAAGACCAGATAGTTGATCCTTCACAGAGCCAATCTGAGACTCCGATGAATGAAATTGAAAATCTTGGTAATCCTTCTTATATTACTACTTCTTCAACTATTCAAAATGCTTTACCAATTGTGTCTGATCTTGATGTTCCCATAGCCATTAGAAAAGGCACTCGAAGTTGTACCAAATATCCTATTGCAAACTACATGTCATATCAAAATTTGTCAAATAGTCATAAAGCCTTCACATCTAGGATAAATGACTTGTTTGTTCCAAGGAATATACATGAGGCCTTAGAAGATCCAAATTGGAAAGTAGCAGTTATGGAGGAGATGAATGCTCTAAAACAAAATGGGACTTGGGAAATAGTAGAGTTGCCAAAAGATAAGAAACCAGTGGGTTGTAAATGGGTGTTCACCATAAAATGCAATGCAGATGGTAGTATTGATAGATATAAGGCCAGATTGGTAGCTAAAGGTTTCACTCAAACATATGGGATTGATTATCAGGAAACATTTGTTCCTGTTGCTAAAATTAACTCTATTAGAGTTCTTTTGTCACTTGCAGTCAATTCAGATTGGCCACTTTACCAACTGGACGTGAAAAATGCCTTTCTGAATGGCAATTTGGAGGAAGAGGTTTTTATGAGCTTACCACCAGGTTTTGAAAAAGAACTCGGATGTAGTAAAATTTGCAAATTAAGGAAATCCCTTTATGGTCTTAAACAGTCTCCGAGAGCTTGGTTTGAGCGTTTTGGAAAAGTTGTGTCTAATTATGGATTTCTTCAGAGTCAAGCAGATCATACTATATTTTATAAACACTCTGAGAATAATAAAATCTCAATTTTGATTGTTTATGTAGATGACATTATTCTCACAGGTGATGATGAAGCTGGTCTAGCTAATCTCAAGAAAAATCTTGCAAGTGAGTTTCAAATCAAGGATTTGGGATCGTTGAAATATTTTCTAGGGATGGAGTTTGCAAGATCAAAGAAGGGTATCTTTGTTAATCAAAGAAAGTACGTCCTTGCCTTACTTGAAGAAACCGGATTACTTGGTTGCAAGGTTGCTGAAACTCCTATTGAACCTAATCTAAAGTTACAAGTAGCAAAAGCAGAAGAAATAAAGGATAGAGAACGATACCAAAGACTTGTTGGAAGATTAATTTATCTATCTCATACGCGTCCTGATATTGCATATGCTGTAAGCATGGTAAGTCAGTTTATGCATGCGCCTGGACCGACTCATTTTGAAGCTGCCTATAGAATTCTGAGATATCTAAAAGGGACTCCTGGAAAAGACATTTTATTCAAAAGGCATAATCACTTCCAAATAGAAGTTTATACTGATGCAGATTGGGCAGGAAGTACTACAGATAGAAGATCCACCTCTGGTTATTGTTCCTTTGTTGGAGGAAACCTGATTACTTGGAGGAGTAAAAAAAAATGTGGTGGCTAGAAGTAGTGCTGAAGCAGAGTTTAGAGCTTTAGCCCATGGAATTTGTGAGGGAATATGGATTAAAAGGATACTTGAAGAATTGAAGGTCCCTCTGAAGACACCTATATGGGTTTATTGTGACAATAAAGCTGCCATCTCTATAACGCATAATCCAGTTCTACATGATAGAACAAAGCATATCGAGGTTGATAAGCATTTTATTAAGGAGAAGATTGATGCAGGTACAATATGCATCCCTTATCTTCCTACATCAGAACAAATTGTTGATATACTAACTAAAGGACTTCCAAAGAAGCAATTCGACAGATTGATTGACAAGCTGGCTATGGAAGACATATTTAAACCAACTTGAGGGGGAGTGTTGGAATCTCTACTATTTAGGAATGTTTTTGTATAAATATTAATTGTAAAATATTTCCATTTTTATTGAATTTATTTATTTCCATATTTGTAATAGGTCTTTCTCATATATAAGAAGACCTAAATTGCACATATTGATATATACAAATGAGACTTATTCTCTCAAAATTGACAGAAGGATATAACAAAGCATTACAATTGAGATAAATATCTTGAAGAGAAAACCCAACAAAAGGTTTTAAGAGATAGTTCCATGAAGAGGCCTTGAGACAATCAGCTTCAAATCTTTCAAACCCAGGAAGATGCTTATTATGAAATACCCTTTGATTTCTTTCCATCCATAACTCAGAAAGAGTAGCCTTGAACACATTAATCCAAAGAAAATTTGCTTTGGAAATCAAAGAAAGACAGTCTGCAAGAATCTTAGGATCTCCACCTAGAGCAAAAAACTCCAGTCCAGCAGTTAGAACAAACTCCTTGAAATTTGAATGAGTAGCAAGTCTAACATGACCATAGAAAATAGTGCTTTTGTTTTTCATTGATAAACAAGGTTTTATTGAGAAAAAATATGAAAGATTATAAAAGGACCTATAAAAAGATGGGCCAGAAAGTGGAGCCAACCAGAAACTAAACTACCGATAACAAAAAGGGCCCCAAGCACAAAAAAAAGACCTAAAAGATGATTAAAAAACTCCTTAGAAACTGACACACATAGGGAGGCATAAAACCTGACAAAAGATCATATCTCTTCCCCCTATCTCTCAAGACAAATGAAAGATGTTGCCTTTTAAAGGTCAAGATAAGTGAGAGATTTCAAAAGTAGTGCTTTTTATAAACCTTGATTGGGATTGTTTTTTGTAACCTCATGATGCTGTAGGTGTTTCCTCGTCTCTATAGTCTTTTGGTTGTACAGCTTTCTTGATGATGATATAGTTTGTTTCTTATCACAAAAAGTACACGGAAGATGACTTAGAAATGATGCATTAATGACACCACAATTTTTGTTCGGAATGGATCATTTTTTGTAGTACATGAAGGTGAGACCTTGTCAGTCTTTCATGAGGCAATCTTAATGTATAAGCTGTAAAATACCTGAGGATGTGGACGCTATTTATTTATTATTACTTTTTCATTTGTGGTGGGGGGAGGTGATGATTGTTTTATAATGAACCCTCTTGTAGCGAGTTCATAAGTGAGCTTAGTTGAATAAGCTGTTAGCTTGTTAGCTTCTTGCCTCAACTTAGAGAGTCGCATAGTTGTCACGAAAGTTTTTCTTGTAAATATCTGCCATGCAAAATTGGCTGGCAGATTTCTTGTAAAGCTTTAGTCCTTTTTTTTTCCCCTTACTTTTTCGGCTGGCAAGTTGCCTTTCTTTACTCACAGCTTGCACTCCCTGTTCCTCGATGGTCACCCATTTACCAATCATAGAGGGACATTATGGCTGAATTTGATCAGGGCTTCAGTTTGGTGCTTATGTCTCAAAAGAAAAAATAGGATTTTCAACAAAAACAAAAGGAGTTTTCTAGATCATGTCATTTTTGTTGCCCTTTGCAGTTTAACTTTTCTTTGTGGCAATTGGAAGACCTTTTCCTAAATTCCTTGGCTTCAGATTTTTTGGTATTCCATTTTTTTTTTGTAATTTCATTGTGTCGATGAAATGCTCTGTTTCTAATTTTTTTTTCTCTTTTTTAAAAGAGGCTGCTGGTCAGATCTATAATTGAATTTGAAAAAAAAAAAAAAAACCCACGAGCATTACAAGGGAGCGTGTGATGGATTAACCACCCAACAGCTTCAGAGCAATTTAGAAAAGATGACATTTCCTTAGTTAAAAGTATTTTCAAAAGTCCAACTAATGACGACCTGACTAGAACCTTTCTTTGAAAACTTCAGTTGAAGAGCGATGCAATAATTTTTGGTTGTGAAAGAAATACTATTTGATTCCTTACTTGAAGGGAGGCAGGGAGAAATAGAGTAATTTAAAATGTTTAAAATCAAACTGTTCACCTTTACAGGTAAAGCATGTAGACTGCTACACAGTTTCAATTGGCGAGCTCGAGTCTGTCACAAAAAGTTACAAGTTCAAGTCAATGATGCGAGGTAATGTCTCTCTCACCATTCTTCCCCCTTTGACTTGCGGTATTCATGGACATTCATGCATGAACTTCTGTAACATTGAGTTATCATATGATATGGAGTCACTGTAGAGAATTCTTATAGCCTTTATCTTTCTAGCATGTGTTGTTTACATATAATGTGGAGTTTGGACTTCATGGGTGTTGCATTAAGTAGGAGGACCATATGGATATATTTTAACCATGGTTCACTATTTATTGTTTGTGCACTTTTAGAGTGCAAATATTGTCTTTTCCATGTCACGGATCCATTTTTCATGCTGTTATATGTAGTTTTCCCGTTGCTATATTGTTCTCTGATTTTCAAATTTGGACTTGTGTGATTAAAAACTCTTTTTAATTTTCAGCTCCCTTGCATGGTTTTGCATTCTGGTTTGATGTGGAGTTTTATGGGCCTGCTACCGCCATGCATGGTCTAATGCCATCTAATCCTGATGATAATCATGTGAATGATGGTAGCCAGAGGAAGAAACGTGCAAATCCAAATGAAGCACTTGTACTGTCCACTGCACCTGAGGACCCTCCAACACATTGGCAGCAGGTCCGTTATAATTAATAATAATATTATAATAACACTGTTGGTTTATATTATTGATATTTTCCTTAATTAGTTTTATAAGCTGTAATTATATTGTAACTACTCAGGTAAGTTTTTTCCTTTTTTGTATTAGGCCTTTTCTTCTACTTTTTTTTGTTTGATAGGAAACAGAGAAACCATTCATTGATGGATGAAATAGGTACAAAAGAAGACTATCTGTGATAGTTACAAAAAAGATCTCCAATGAAAAAAAGAGTTAAGCGGCTAAGCCATAATTACAAAAGGGGGAGATAAAATACTCCATGATAAAGCATGGTAGGAAGTAGATTCTATGAAAGAATGAATGTTTTGGTGTTTTTCTTTGAAGACCTGGGCATTTCTCTCAAGCCATAAATTCCATAGAAAAGCATAAATGAAATTGATCCAAAGAGTCTTCTTTTCCTTTTTGAATGGATGGCCATAGATTAGTACATCTAGCAATGTATAAATATCCCCAGGCCATGTTGTGGACCATCCAAACTCTTGCTGGATGAAGGACCAGAATGCAATGGCAAAGACACAATTGTTGAAAAGGTGGATTTGGGATTCATTGTTTCTGTAACAAAGAAGGCAACAATTTGGGGAGATAGCCAAACTAGGGGATTTTCTCTGTAGTATGTCAAAAGTGTTGATACGCGCATGACTAAGCTCCCAAACAAAGAACTTAACTTTTTTTGGATGGTGACCCGTCCACAACTGCTTATAAAAAGCTGATTTATCCAAGTTCCTAGTAGATGCAAGCTTGCGAGTTAGGGAACTTGTAGAGAAATGACCATCCTTTTCCAAAGCCCAAGCCCATCTATCCTCTTGGTCTTTGAAAATAAATGAAGACAAGAGGTGAGATAAGGAAGCCCATTCTTCAATTGCTATCTCATTGAGGTTTCTTCTTAAAAAGAGATTCCAAGATCCAGCCCTTTGATTCCAATGATCAACAACAAACAAGTCTTTCTTAAGAGATAAAAGGTATAAAGAGGGGAATTTTGACTGGAAAGATTGAGCTCCCAACCAAACATCTTTCCAAAATCAAGTTGTCTCTTTTCCCAACAATGACGTCAATGTTGCTGTAAACCAGATTCTGCAAGTTCTAGATAGATTTCCAAGGACCATTTGAAATTTTCAATGACAAACTGTCTGGCTTGCAATTGAAGTGACTAGTACCATATTTTGCCGCAATCACCGCCTCCTTTTCGATGTCAAACCTCCAATTCCATTTCGTCAAAAGGGATATGTTTCGTTTGTGTATATCAAAAAGACCCAACCCACCTCCCTTAATAGGTGCTTGTAAAGTGGACCACTTTAGGAGATGGCTTCCCTTTTTATCGATACCACCCCTCCATAGAAAAGCCCTATATAGCTTCTCAATAGCTTTTGTGACTTTAGATGGCCTTCTCTTCTACTTAAGAAAGGTCTCTTGTAACTATTTGAAAATAAGAGAGAGAATAGACAATTATTCTATTCAACATAAACTAATATTTAGCATGGTATTAGAGCAAAAATAAAACCCTAATTTTTCAAACCTGACCCTAGCTACCAACTGCCGCCGATTCTGTCACAACCTCCGGCACCGTCGACCTCCGATTGAGTGTACGCCGCATTTCGACTCAGACCAAGGCATCATCGACTCTGACTAGCATCAGCAAACTCGCACCTAACCTCCTCCGTTCATGGCCAAGGAGTTGCACGACCCACAATTTGAGACTTGTGACCCGCGACTACACAACCCGAACTGCAACAGCTTGCCGTCCATTTCTGTTGAAGTTCGCGCTGGCCATTCGCATTTTTTGGTTGTGTTTTTTGGTTGGTGTTATTTGATAGGGTAATTTTTTGCTTATTGTTCCACCCACGATTTGTTTGGTTGTGTTCTTTGACTCTTCTAGATATTTTTTTTAAAAAAAATAGCAACATGTCAGAAGAAAAAACATTGATGACTAAGGTCTCTGACACACGCAACCATCCCACTGTCCAAATTACTACCATCTGACTTAATGGGGATAATTTTATGCTTTGGTCCCTAAGTGTTCGGATGTATATTCGGGGACAAGGGAAGATTGGCTACATTACTGGGGAGAAAAAAATGCCCAACCAGAATGATCCTTTGTTTGCTACTTGGGATGCTGAGAATTCCATGGTTATGACGTGGTTAGTAAATTCTATGATTGAGAGAATAAGTTGCAACTATATGTGTTACTCGACTACAAAGGAATTGTGGGATAGTGTAACTGAGATGTATTCCGACTTGGGCAATCAATCACAAGTGTTTGAGTTGAATCTCAAATTGAGAGACATTTGCCAAGGAGGAGATACAGTTACAGAATACGTTCACTCCTTGAAAATAATTTGGCAAGACCTCGATCTTTTTGATACTTATGAATGGGAGTCAAGTTAAGATCAAATTCATTACAAGAAAGTTGTAGAGGATGCTCGTATTTACAAATTTCTTGCTGGCCTCAATGATGAGTTTGGTGAGGTTAGAAGTAGTAATTGGTAAGAATCCTCTCCCACCTATTAATGAAGTTTACTTTGAAAGAGATTGCCGCAATGTTATGCTTGGCACGAAACGTGTTAGTACAATTGAGACCTCTGCTATGGTGGTTGAGGCTAATGTAAATAAGGCTTTTGCTCTGCTCACTAAATCTCGAGTATGGTTGACTACTGTAATAAACCTCGACACACTCGTGAGACATGTTGGAAAATCCATGGAAAGCTTGCAAACTGGAAGAGTACCAAGCAAAGTGATAAAAGTAACAATTAGTTTGCTTCCACTGTCAATGTTGTTGACACCAGTCCCTTCAATCAAGAGCAAATTGACCAACTCTTGAAATTGCTAAAGGTCACTTCGTCATCTGGTAATCCTAGTGTTTCCTTGGCACAAACAAGTAATTATCCTTTAGCTTTATCTTGCCTTAATTCATCTCCGTGGGATATAGATTCCAGAGCATTTCACCATATGACTAGTTCCTCTAGGATTTTTGCCTCATACTCTCCCTTATATTGCAATGAAAAAATTCGAATTTCTGATGGTAGTTTCACTTCTATTGCGGGAAAAGGAACTATTGGTTTGACGGAAAAAATTACCTTAAAATCCATTCTTCATGTCCTTAAATTAGCCTGTAATTTGTTATCTGTCAGTAAAATTTCTAAGGATGCTAACTGTCATGTTACTTTGTTTGAAACGCATTGCATCTTTCAAGATCAGGACTCGGGGGAGATGATTGGGCGTGCTAGGATGCTTGATGGTCCCTACTTTTTTGACGAATCTCCAACTAGTTATAAAAAAGCTCAGGACTTGAGTAGTGTTAGTTCTTCTGTTAAAGAAACAATCATGCTTTGCCATCGTAGACTAGGACATCCCAGTTTTTTTAATTTAAAGTATTTGTTTCCAAACTTATTCAAAGGAATTGATTGTTCGGTTTTTCATTGTGAAAGTTGCATCTTTGCCAAGAATCATCGTGCTACGTATTTACCAAAACCTTACAAGGCTTCCAAACTTTTTTACTTAATTCATAGTGATGTTTGGGGTCCGTCTAAAGTTTTGACTCATAGTGGAAAACGTTGGTTTGTTACCTTTATTGATGATCATACTCGTTTAACTTGGGTTTATTTGTTGACAAAAAAAATATGAGGTCAAAGATATCTTTATTTGTTTTTACAATATGATTGAGAATCAATTTTAAACTAAAATCAGTATTTTACATTTTAATAATGGGACTGAATATGTTAATGAATATTTAGATGATTTTTTGAAGGATAAAGGAATCTCTCATCAGTCTACTTGTCGAAATACTCCCCAACAAAATGGAATTGCTAAACGAAAAAATAGACATTTACTTGATGTTGCTCGTGCTATTATGGTCTCTATGCGTGTTCCTAATTATTTGTGGGGAGACACAGTCCTTACAGCTGTCTATCTCATAAATCGGATGTCTTCTAAGATTTTGGCCTTTAAAACACCTCTTGATCACTTTACGAAATTTTTTCCTACTGTTCGCTTGTATTTTGATTTACCGATCAAATTTTTTGGGTGTGTTGCATATGTTCACCTTCCTAGTCTTTCTCGGTCGAAACTTGATTCTCGTGCTGTTAAATGTATTTTTTTAGGATATGCTTCCAACAAAAGGGTTATCGGTGTTTTGATTCTTTAACAAAAAAATACTTTGAAAGTATGGATGTTTTGTTTCTGGAGAATCAATCGTTTTTTAACCAAAATTCTCTTTAGGGGGAGATATCTAACTTGAAAGAAAATATTTGGGACACTTCTCCTCTTCCTAATATTATCTGTCCTGAGATTACTAGTCCTTCTATGCCAAACATGGAGAATTCTGTTTCAAGGGGAGAAATGCTACTAAATGATCTCACTGATCGAAACTCTGAACTTTAGGCTTATACTAGAAGGGCATTAAATCAAAAGAACCAGGATCATATAGTGGACTTGTCACAAAACCAATCTAATGCTCCGACGAATGATACTAAAGTTTCAGGTATCCAATCTTTATCTGATGTATCTGATCTTGATATTCCAATAGCCCATAGGAAAGGTGTTCGTAATTGTGCCAAATATCCTATTGCAAACTACCTTTCTTACCACATATTGTCTGATAATCATAAAGCCTTCACCTCTAGGATAACCAACCTATTTATTCCAAGGAATATACAGGATGCCCAAAATGATCCGAATTGGAATTTAGCAGTTATGGAAGAGATGAACGCGCTCAAACAGAATTGCACTTGAGATATAGTAGAACTACCAAAAGATAAGAAAAGAGTAGGGTGTAAATGGGTGTTCACTATAAAGTGCAATGCTGATGGTGACATTGAACGATACAAAGCTAGATTAGTTGCTAAAGGCTTTACACAGACCTATGGAATTGATTATCAAGAAATGTGTGCCCCTGTTGCTAAGATTAACTCTATTAGAGTGCTCGTATCTATTGCTGTTAATTTAGATTGGCCACTTTATCAGCTTGATGTTAAAAATGCATTCCTCAATGGCGACCTTGAAGAGGAGGTATTTATGGACTTACCACCAGGTTTCGAAGTGGATCTCGGAGTTAACAAAGTATGCAGGTTAAAGAAATTTCTATATGGCCTTAAATAGTCTCTAAGAGCGTGGTTTGAACGTTTTGAAAAAGTTGTTACAACCTATGGTTTTCTTCAAAGTCAAGCATATCATACCATTTTCTATAGACACACTAGAAATGACAAGATGGTTTTTTTAATAGTGTATGTTGATGGCATCATTCTTACAGGTAATGATGAGGCTGGATTGAATAGTGTGAAGAAAAAACTAGCAAATGAATTCCAAATCAAAGACTTGGAAATTTTAAAGTATTTCCTAGGGATGGAATTTGCCAGATCAAAAAAGGGCATCCTTGTCAATCAAAGGAAATATATTATTGATTTGCTTGAAGAGACAGACTTACTTGGTTGTAGGATAGCAGAAACTCCTATTGAACCAAATTTAAAATTGCAAGCAACAACCGAGGAAGAAGTAAAAGATAAGGAAAAATACCAAAGACTTGTGGGAAGACTTATTTACTTATCTCACACTCGTCTTGATATTGCTTTTCCAGTTAGTATGGTAAGCCAATTCATGCATGCCCCAGGGCCAACTCACTTTGAGGTAGTTTATAGGATCCTAAGATATTTGAAAAGATCTTCTGTAAAAGGCATACTTTTTAAGAAACATGATCATTTACATGTTGAAATTTACACTAATGCTAACTGGGCAGGTAGCACCATAGATAGAAGATCTACTTCTGGATATTGCTCCTTTGTTGAAGGCAATCTAGTTACCTGGCGAAGGAAAAAACAAAGTGTGGTAGCCAGAAGTAGTGTTGAAGCAGAATTCAGGGCTTTAGCTCATGACATTTGTGAAGGTATTTGGATAAAAAGACTACTGGAAGAATTGAAATTAGTTCAGATGACGCCTATGCATGTTTACTGTGACAATAAAGCAGTCATCTCCATAGCTCACAATCTAGTCCTTCATGATAGGACAAAACATATCGAAATTGATAAACACTTTATAAAGGAGAAGATTGACACTAGAGTGATATGTATTCCCTATCTTCCTACAATTGAGCAAATTGCTGATGTGCTAACTAAGGGACTTCCTAAGCTACAATTGGACAAGTTGATTGACAAACTGGCAATGGAAGATATCTTCAAACCAGTTTGGGGGAGAGTGTTGGTTTATATTATTGATATTTTCCTTAATTAGTTTTATTAGCTGTAATTATATTGTAATTACTCATATAAGTTTTTTCCTTTTTTGTATTAGGCCTTTTCTTCTACTTTAAAAAGGTCTCTTGTAACTATTTGAAAATAAGAGAGAGAATAGACAATTATTATATTCAACAGAAACTAATATTCAGCAAACACAACATTTTAAATATTTCTGTAATCTTTTTCTACATCAGTGCATGACTGAAGGTCCCCCCCAAGAGCATGACTGAAGGTTTTAGTTTCTCCCATTTATGATTTATTTTTTGGATAAAAAAGAAATATGAAAATAAAGAGAATATTACCAGAAAAAAAAAAGTAGCCACATAGATATAAAATTAAAAATTGCAAGTAATTTTACAATTTAGTGTACGGAAATACAAAAGTAAAGCCAAGATCTAACAATTGAACGTTTTACCAACAATTAGATGCTATCTTAAACTGCCTCCCAATATATTTTTCTTTCTAAAATACTTGTTCCTTTCTGACCAAGTTACTTAACAAATAGCTGGTGTAAAAGAAAATCTACAAGGAGTTGTACACTTATTTCTCTTGGTGAAGGACAACTTCTCTAATCTCTTCCGATTTCCAACTTAGAAGAAACAAGCCCAATTTGAAAGATCATACGTTATCAGCAGTAATTGGCATGTACCCCTCTCTTGAGGTTGGAGGTTCAAATCTCCTCACTCCACATTTGTTGTACTCAAAAAAAAAAAAAAAAAAAAAAAAAAAAAAAAAAAAAAAAAATCAAGGGAATATAAATTTTGAAACTGTACTTCCTCATTGATATCTTCTTGATTTTTCAACGCAAGCAATTTTGGGACGTGCAACACATTGCATAGGTGGTTCTGATTATTATAGTATCCTTTCCTTAATTTCCTTTAATGCGGTTACAATGTTAATTTCTTATAGAATCCTTTCCATAATTTACTCTATTGCGATTACAGTGTTAGTTTCTTGTAGAGTCCCTTCTGTAATTTAAATTGTATGTAAATGTTGATGTGGGATTGTTCGTAATGCGTAGTTCTTGTTACTCTATGTGCTTTAGAAGAAGATTTTGATGGGAATCTTTATCATTTTACTTCTTCCTTCTCCTTTTCCTCCTCTTTTATTGAGTGTTTGTTGCTTGGAGGGGGGTTACACCGCTTAGCTAATTTTTCTAGACTAAAATGGACTTTTCACATCCTTAAAGCTATATTGCATCAGCCATAACATGATAAATGCGTGCTTGGGGAATGGGGTGAAATGTGTGGTAATGGTAATGTTGCGGAGATCTTTGTTTGCCCAAAACTTCCATAGGGTAGCCTTAATCTTATAGTTTAATTCGTTTGGTCAGAAAATAAGTTGTTAATTTTTTGGTGTTGTGTGCTTTCCAATCTTATGGTCTAAAAAATTTCGTCTTGTCAATCTTGTTTACTTTTGCAGACATTAATCTACTTCTATGATCCATTAGAGGTTGAACAAGACCAAATAATTGAAGGCTCTGTTACTTTATCACAAAGCAGAGAAAACCGTCGGTTCATGAACATTCGCCTCGAATATGTGTGAGTTATATTTCATACATTTATTTTAGCAAACATTTCTCCAGCCACTGCTTTGATTTGTGCATCTCATTTTGGCTTTGATATTTGATCTTGCAGTTCAGGTGGGCGGTCCTTTGTAAAAGAGTCGGTGATGAGGTGATATCTATTCTTTGCTTTGTTTCTTGATGTGAAGTCTCAATGAGTCTTCTCAAGGCTTAACCTTCCTTAAACGGTAATTTTTCCAAGCAACTTTAGGAATTACTAAACTAACATTTTCAGAAATTGAAGTGTCTTGAAGCTGCTGGTCTGGTTGATTGCATACCAGAAACCTAAGAGACAGTTGACTCTTGACCGTGTTTGTGCTTTGCGATTGATTGATTGGCTTTCTTCTTCACATTGTCTCTCCTTCGGGAAAGATGTAGGCTAAGATTGATACAAGATTCCATGAAGATTTCTTTTACTGTAACGTAATGCTACTTTGAGATTACAATCATAGGGCTTACCCCTTTCAAATTCTCAAGGATGATTATAATTCAAATTTTCCATCATGTAAGAGTATAGAACTCCCACAAGTTCAATCTAGTTGTATGATGACTTTCTCTCTCTCGTCTCTTACTGATTCAATTACATACACCCTCTTGTACTAACATTGTAGTGCTCCAATTGTGACTACAGCTCAATCTCTGTTCTATGATAGTTGGAGATTGATGAGGCATTAAGTTTGTTAACATCTTTTTCTCTCTCTGATCTCTTCCATATCCTATATTACATATACATCCTCTTGTTCTAGGAGTTCAAGGTGTTCTATTTGAGCAGGAAAAGAAAGTACAGCTAACTATAATTCTCTTTTATCTTCTAGCTTGTTTCCCCTGCTAATTATGCCAATGTAGTTGCCCATGTCCATGTTCGAAATATCTCTCGATCAACAGAGTTGCACACGAGCTCGCTCGTTGCTGCTAGTGCTTGAATTCTATGTGTGGAGCAAACTTTTAGTTTAGGTGGTGATAATAGTTCAATTATTGGGAACTCGTGCATGTCTTTGATGCTTCTTATACTTTAAATTTTATAATCTGTTATGGATGGGTTGGTACTGTCGTGTTAAAGAGCATCCATGCCATCTTTTAAGTCTATCATTGATTTTATTTCCAACTTCCAAAAGTACAAATGGACACAATTGGTGGGCTGTGGTTGGTTTGTATAATCAATCTGGGGGACAGGAACTGCATTGGTGGGATGGACGTATGCCATACCAAAAATTGCTCTTCCACTAAACACCATAGTTTAGATTTTTCTCCAAAATTTTCACTTTTCAGGGACAGTTGAGGGCCTGCTTGCTTGCCTGGGCAATGCCTTAACGTTTGGAAGTGGATAACATCCAACATTTTTTATTATTATTTGGTTGATCACTGATGCATTTGTTCAGGTGATTAAGGAATTCTATTTGCTGATTCTATTTTAGTATGTTTTCTTGTTGGCTAGAACACACTGTAGTATTTTGTAACATTTTGGTCCTTTTGCTTTGTCTTTGTTAAACTTTTAACCAATATATTTTAGATTTTATTTATCACATCGAAACATATGAATGGATAAATAAGTGAATCACCTTTGATTTTTTTATTGTAAGTTTGTTGACTATATGTTTTTTACCCATATTTTATGAATAGGTTCAAGGGTGGAGTGAAGAATGAAGAAGGAAGGCCAATTGCCCTCCTTTAGTTCATTTTAGATTAAAAAAATTATATAAAAAGCTAAGATTTCAATGTTCTTACTCTTTAAAATTTATAGAATGGAAAGAATATGTACATATAAACTTAGAAGGTAAAATTTTGCCCTACATGAAATTTTTTGGCTATGCACTAGCATAGGTTGTCTTTTGCCCAAAATTTTAATGGAAGTTTTAATCCAAGTACTTAGTTGTAGTTTGAAAAATACAAATACTAAGGTCTCGTTTGATAATCATTTGGTTTTTGGTTCTTGGTTTTTGAAAAATAAGCTTGTTTTTTTCTTAATTTCTCTACAATGGTTTTCATCTCTCTAAAGAAAACATTTGAATTCTTAGTCAAATTCTAAAAACAAAAATAAGTTTTTGAAAATTATTTTTTTTAGTTTTTAAAACTTGGCTTGGTTTTTGAAAACATAGGTAAAAATTAGAAAACAAAACAAGAAAAATCATAGGTAGAAGTAATATTTATAGGCTTAATTTTTAAAAACCAAATCATTATAATTATAAGTATGAGAGACCAAAATGTTACAAGAGTCAATAGTGTAAAAAGTAGTAGTATCTTTTTGCTTCTGACTTGGATGGTGGCCTTAGTTTTTATTAGCATGTAATAGTTGTATCTCTTTGCTCCTGAATTGAGAAAGATGGTGGCTTTAGTTTTATTAGCATGTAAGTTTTGAACCACTCTACTTTGACCATATTGCTTTAAAAGATGTCTTTTTCTTCTGGATTCTGTTTAAAATAATTGCTTGAAGAAAATAAAATTGTATTTGCTTTCATAAGTGTTTATTTAATAGAAAGTATTTGCTGTAAGTACTACTTTTTATTGTAATTAAATAGGTTTATGATGCAAACTTTTTCCATGGTCTTTATTGAAAAGCCTAAATAGTATTTTTTTTTTTAATGCATTCATGCATGTATACCACCATTACAATGTTTTTCTTTTTCTACTTTCAAAACTCCACTCAACTCAAGGATTTGTATTTATGTGTATGGATAAACAAAGATTTGGCCTCACTTTCCCAGGTTTTTTTTTTTTTTTTTTTTGGTGGTAGTATTAAGTTTTTTAGTTGTTTTAAAATATTGCAAATTGTAATTCATTTGAAAAAACCACATCAAACTAACAAAATACCGACTTCATTGATAGGAACTTGTTTTTTCTGAACTTGACCTGAAATTATCTTTTTTTTTTTTTTTTTTTTTTAATAATGCATGAGAAAATATAGGCTGAGGATCTCTTTGTAGAAGTTTTAAACAAAAAATTTTTCTTTTTTTGAAGGAAGCATATTTGATGTAGAAATTAGTATTATTATTATTATTTTTTTTTTTTTTTTTTTGAGTACTAGAAATTAGTAGTTATGAACTACAAAAAGAACCTAGTATAATCTAAAGGGTTAAAACATAAGTATCTCTTTTCATGAATATATTTAAAATTTTGTTTCCTTTATTTGTTATACTTAAAAAATATTGATGAACTGGTTAAGATATAGATGTTATACTATCAAAGTAACCCTTGCTTCAAAAGAATCTAAAAATATTATGATTTTATTGGAAGCCCCACTTTCTAATTGTAGTTTAAAATGAATTATACATAAACCATGACAAGTTACATTTTTTATTTAGTTTATGAAGGGAATATTCGAATTAAACCCACAGTAGAAGCGTTAAAATCGACTTTGACTTTATTTTAGAATTAAATGAAAAATAATTTAGGCTAAACAAGACATACCTTGACTTAAATATGAAGATAAAATTCTAGCAGTTTTTTATTCCAAGAATTTCATAGCGTCTTCCTTGCTATGACTCGAACACAGGACCAAGGCTTTTGAGAGCCTCTTGAAAGAAAATCCATAAGACATTGGAGAAGAAGAAGTCTAGAGAAAATTCTATAATTCTATATTAAGGAAATGTGTGTTTTAATGACTCAACACAAAGGTCCTAGAGACCTAGGGTAAATATTTGATATAATTAAATAATATATATTTTAATATCTAGTATATTAAAATACATATATTTAATCTATTTGAATTCTATTCAAATTTTATAAATATCTTTTCTTTAATGTATCTAATATACATTAATTATTTTAATATCTAATGTATCAAATACAATAAATATATTTTCCACTTTTATATTTAATATATCTAATATATTAAATATTAATTTGAACACTTCAACTTCAATATTAATTTGAACATTTCAAATTTTTTCTTTCCACTAAATTGATCTTTTAGCGTTACTATGAGCTAGTGAGGGGACCTTATGGACCTACAAATTATAAGATCCAAGATACAAAAATAATTTATTAAACTCTATAATTAATCAATTTTCATTCATTAACTTTAGGTCACTCCACTATAGACCTAGAGTTTCACTTTTATACACTGTAGAACAAGTTGTGTCCATGGATATAACCATTACATGTAAGTCGATCCTTCACGAGTTGTTCGTAATTATAACTAGGTCAAAAGTTCGTTTTACCTCTGTAATTACATCTTGCACCTTAAGTACCACTGATCCTCAAATGAACAATTTGTTTATGATCCAACCATAAACTAAGTTCCTCTCGGGTGATTGAAAAGGTAGGGCCCCATTATTCAAGTCCTGAAATCAGCACTTAAGGAAACTACTCATCTACTTACCCTATATGAGAAGGAGTGAATTTCATCTTATAAGATTATGTTTTTAGCTCCCTATTTGGTCAAGTCCCAAAAAATGATAGGCTTATTGAATCGGCTATAAAAGCTACTCTCACCTATGCAAATCAAAGGACAAACCTTCACAGGCAAGAGTTCATAACTCACTCAAGATTAAGATCGAGTCGCATATGATCATCCTAATGAAATATTAATCTTTTCAATTAACGAATTTATAAAGAGAAATTAAATATTTCGTGATCCAATCTTATACAAACTCATTGTATAAGATACCCCCACTCACATGTCTTCACATGAACAATTTGGATCAAATCATGTAACTATTACAAAGTGAATCGTATTAATAGTGTTACTAGGATAAGACACATAATCTTATCCATATACTATGACCCTTTAGACTATTTCTTGAACATGATCCTCCCCGTATGTCAACCACATACTGTTTAAGATTACACTAATAAAATAATCAAAATTATTATTAATTATTAAATAAATCATTAATTACGAGACTTTATGACATAAATCCCAACAGTTCAATAACATGTAAGAGTGGAGATTTGAATCTCTAACTTTTGGACAAGAGTATAATGCCTAGAGAGAGGTTTGAAGAATACTAAAGAAGTCTATAAAATATAATTTTAAAGAGTTCTTCACCTACCAATGAAATATAAGAATGAACAAAATTGGTGGATTTCTTTTTTTTTTTTTTTTTTTTGTTTGAGAAAGATCAAATTGATGTATGGTAATGGAAAATGGGATTGTGTGTTTATTTCCAACAAAAATCCAAAGTCAATAATTATCATTCTCCACAAGACTAGAGCCTCATTATTTAAAGACAATAAAGCAAATGCACGAGATTCATTCACCCATACCTCGTGTATATATTCCCCTTTTTTTGTTTGTTTCTTTATTTCTTTCTAGTATATTCCAATTATCATTAACTGTGGACTTTGTATACAAAAACTTTTACTCAAATTCAACTTCAACTCAGTTTAATTCATTTCTTGGAGCCCAAAAGTTGTTCTTTTTCACTCAATACTATTCATTGGAAAGTAAAACATGATGTGTTTAAGAATAATTTTAAGGTTAAATTGTAAAAAATATCCCTAAGCTATGGATTTAGTTTCAATTATACCCATAAACTTTGAAATGTTTCATTTTAACCCCTGAACTTTGATATTTGTTTCAAAAATATCCTTGAAGGCTTTTTTTCATTAAATTCATCGTCAGAAAATGATGTTTTTACATTGTTGCTTATGTGAACATATTTGAACATATATGTTAAAAAAAAAAAACTAAAACATATACAAATACGTCATTTTTTGTCCGTAAATTTAACGAAAAAAGCTTTCAAGGATTGTTTTGAAACAAACTTCAAAGTTCAATGATTAAAATAAAACTTTTCAAAGTTTAAGAGTATAATTGAAACCAACCCCATAATTTAAGAGTATTTTTGATAATTTAACCTAATTTTAAAGCTAGCCTTTCATAGAAAAATAAAAATACCCACTCTTTAGTCTCTACTAATACTATTAAAGAGATATATATTTTTTGATTAACAAAATCATTAGAAAATAACTTGGGAAATGGTAGGCTTTTAGTAATGAGAAGAGCACCCATGGAACCCATTAAAATCTGCAAAATTGAAAAACCAAATATGGTTTTTTATTTCCAAAAGAGTTTAGTTTAATTATGAACTTTTAGGTGTGTCTATTTAAACCTTAAAATTTAAAAAGTATTCAAGAGGTACCTTAAACTTTCAATTGTGTCTAATATGACTTTGAACTTGTGTCTAATTAATCCTTACACTTTCAATTTTGAGTCCAGTAGATTATTGAATTTTTTATTTTGTCTAATACATCCTCGACATATTCATCACTTTCTAAAATTCACGAAACTATTAGACACGAAATTAAAAGTTCAAAAACTTATCATATGCAAAATTGAAAATTCAAAAACATATTAGACACTTTAAAATTCAGAAACCAAATAAACACATACTTTAAAGTTTTAAGACTAAACTTGTAATTTACTTTTTTTTTTATGCAAACAAATTATAGGGTTAGAGCCAATCTAATCATAGTTCAACCTAATCATATTATAACTTCAACCTGAATGTCAAAAGTTCAAATCTTCACTTCCTAATATTGTTGAACTCATCGACAAGTTTATCAAAATAGGAAGATAAATAGCCATGAGAACTCTCTCCGTGTCTCCCTCTCTCTCTCTACCAAGGATTTGTTTATGCTTTTATTGGGGGAGAGAGAGAGAAACAGAGGTGTATTCCAGCATGCATGCACCCTGTGGTCAACATAAACATAATACAAAACTTCCAAAAACAGGCAAAAAAAGACTACGTACAAACAAAGCCCACCAATCACAACCAGGAAAAAGAACACACACTCATTTTTATATCTATCTATATATATATATATATAGATAGATATAGATATATACACACCAACTTCAGCTTCAGCTTCTTCTCCATTTCTTTGTACAGAAACACTCAAAAACCAGTAATTCAATCATACTCCAAACCCCACAACTCCCTCTTTTTCCCTCTCATATTTCCCACACTTCAATCCATCATTTCTCATTTCTCATTCTCAATCTCAATCTCCCCCACAACACTTACACCTCAACTACTAAACCATGCTACCCTTCCTTCTTCTTCTTCCTGTTTTAACCACCGCCATCGACCCGGTCGCCACCGGCCTTGCCGCTACTTACCCGACCACCCAACTCCTAAACGTCAAAGACACAATCAAAGAAACAGAAACCAGGCCCTCTAGACTACCACAGGATCTCGACCTCCATGAAAACTACTCTTCTCTTGACAACAGCAGCAGTCAGAATCAATGGAAGCTCGAGCTCTTCCATAGAGATAAGCTGCCCCTCAACTTCGACCCCGACCATCGTCGCCGTTTCAAGGAGCGCATTGATAGAGACGTTAAAAGGGTCTCCTCTCTGCTCCGCCAACTCTCCAATGGCAGCGACGAGCAGGTGATCAGGGGAGAAGCCAAGAAGAAAGGAGGGAGGCAATTGCCCTCCTTTGAGTTTATATAAACATACTCAATTCCTTTGAATGGTCATTTCTAAAAGTTTGATAGATTTGTATAAAAAGTTAGAATGTAAAATTATGTCTATTCCCCTCTTCAGGTGACGGATTTTGGCTCCGATGTGGTCTCGGGCACGGAGCAGGGGAGCGGAGAGTACTTTGTGAGGATCGGCGTCGGCAGCCCGCCCAGGAGCCAATACGTGGTGATTGATTCCGGCAGTGACATTGTTTGGGTGCAATGCCAGCCCTGCAGCGAGTGCTACCAACAGTCCGACCCGGTGTTTGACCCGGCCGGCTCCGCCTCCTACGCCGGAGTTTCCTGCGACTCGTCGGTGTGCGACCGTCTCGACAACGCCGGCTGCAACGACGGCCGGTGCCGGTACGAGGTTTCGTACGGCGACGGCTCCTACACCCGCGGCAATCTCGCTATCGAAACCCTAACTTTCGGCCGAGTCGTGATCCGAAACATCGCGATAGGGTGCGGCCATATGAACCGAGGAATGTTCGTCGGAGCCGCTGGGTTGCTCGGCCTCGGCGGCGGCGCCATGTCGTTCGTCGGCCAACTCGGCGGCCAGACCGGCGGCGCGTTCAGCTACTGCTTGGTGAGTCGAGGCACGGAGTCCACCGGAACGCTGGAGTTCGGCCGCGGCGCCATGCCGGTCGGCGGCGCGTGGGTTCCCCTAATCCGAAATCCACGCGCTCCAAGTTTCTACTACGTCGGACTTTCAGGTCTCGGAGTCGGAGGGATCCGAGTTCCAATACCCGAACAGACCTTCGAACTCACCGATCTAGGGTACGGCGGCGTGGTGATGGACACCGGCACCGCCGTGACGAGGCTGCCGGCGCCGGCGTACGAGGCATTTCGAGACACCTTCGTCGAACAAACGGCGAACCTGCCACGATCGGGCGAAGTATCGATCTTCGACACATGCTATGACCTAAACGGGTTCGTATCAGTTAGGGTACCGACGGTGTCGTTCTACTTCTCCGGCGGGCCGATACTGACGTTACCGGCGAGGAACTTTCTGATTCCGGTGAACGGCGAGGGGACATTTTGCTTCGCATTTGCAGCATCTCCGTCGGGATTGTCGATAATAGGGAACATCCAACAAGAAGGAATTCAAATCTCCATTGATGGAGCAAATGGGTTTGTGGGATTTGGGCCAAGTATTTGTTAATTCATCAAAAATCAAAGGGCAGATCTGTCATTTTGAATAGTCTTACAAAGTATAACCTCTCTTTCCCTACTTATTTTATTGGTTCAATTACAAGTTTAGTCTTTGAACTTTGAGGTTTGTGTTTATTTGGTCTCTAAACTTTTAAAAGTGTCTAATAGGTTCCTAAACTTTTAATTTTGTGTCTAATACGTCCCTAAACATTTAATTTTTGTGTCTAATACGTCCCTATCAAATGCAAAATTTTTAAAAACTAATTAATCTATTAGATATAAATTAGAATTTTATGTCTAATGGAACCCTAAATTTTCTATTTTGTGTCTATTTAGACTCATGAATTTTAAAAAATTCGAAAATCCAGGGACTAAATTTGTAATTTTGAAAGTTTAAGGACTAAATAGATACAAAACTCAAAGTTTATGGACTATATGTGTAGTTTAACCTATTTTATTTTATTCATTTTTTTAGGTTAAATTTTTATTTTGAGTTCAACAATTGTGGCAGAAGGAATTGAATGTTGAAACATCAACCTCTACGATGATGATGGGTGCTTAATCCACTCAAATTTTTTATTTTAAATTATAAGCTTGGTATTAAAGAGTATCGTGTTTAATAAGTCCCTCACAGTTAAAAAGTGTGTAATACGTCTTTAAAATTTTAATTCAGTGCCTAATAAGATGATAATATTTTAAAAAGTGTCTAATAAATCTATAAACTTTCAATTTTATGTTTAATAGGTCTATAAACTTTTAAAAAATATCATCATTTGATACAAAATGTAAAGTTTAAGGATTGATTAGACATGTTTTAAAGTTTAGAAATCTATTAAATATAACATTTTAATAATCTATTAGATAATTTTAAATTTAGAAGTTAAGTGAACATAGCCATAGAGTTGAACTCTTAATGAGTTTGAATCATCACTTTTGATGATAGTATTATATTATGGAATGCTAAAGAGTAGAACTTGATTGAGATTGGTGTCAAAAATTGCTTTCAAATTTTTTTTAAATAAAGTTTTGCTTTTCCATATAAAAACTTGTTCGATCTTCTTTTCTTTTCTTTAGATAATTGGATCTTCTATTAAATTATTCTTAAAACAATCTTTCAATCTCTTTATATTGTTAGTAGTACTAGTAAGTGACTATATATTTGAACTCTTTTCATATGTTCATTATACTCAAGAATCATCACCAATGATAGTATTTCTTACTTCTATTGCATTAATAAGCAGAAAAATAATTAAAAAATTAAAATAAAACAACAAAAATAAGAAGCACAAAAATTTATGTAAAAAACTCTAAAATCGAAGGGAAAAAAAAAAAACACGGCTCACTAGAAAGAAACTTCACTATAAGAAAATTTATTATAATCACACAAAAGTCTCTCTCCAACCCAAAAAAAAAAAAAAAAAAAAAAAAAAAAAAAAAAAAAAAAAAAAACCTTAAATGTTTCTAATTGAGATGATTTTAAACCAAAGTTATAGGCTCCTTTTATAGTACTTAGAGCCCATTACTTTTTTGTACATTTCATATGTGAAAATTCTATTTTGCTAATATTTTTCCAAAATCTTAAAGAGATTATATTACTAGTTGAGATTGAAAAAGTAGCTTTGGATTTAAATGAATAGTTGGAAAGGGGTTAACTCTAGTTAAACAAAGATAAAAATAATTAGAGAAAATGGTCAAACATTGGCAAAAGGGAAAATGAAAGAAAAATGAAATGATGTAAAGTGGGGTCAAAAAGAATGGGCAAAAGAGACATGTGAATTAAAAATTAGGGGTATTAGAGCAGTAGTTTTGGGTAAGGTGATAGGATCCAAGGGACCCCTTTAAGCTTTTAATTTATTGTGTATTGTAGCAAGCAAATAAATAAATAAATAATTCATTCTCTTCTCTCTCTCTCTCTTGTCTTTGAAATGATGAAGTAAAGGAGCCACCACTAAGGTAGACATGTGAAGCCATCACTAGGAGTTTTGGTCTGCCTTTGAAGTTCATTCAAGTAATGACTTTTGCAAAGCCATTTGCTTTTTCCTCTTTTTATGACATAGTGAAATCAAGATTGATTACTTTTGTCCCCCTTTTCCTTTTAAATATACTTTTGAAAACGAGTTAAAGAATTTGGAATTACAAAGATTTATATGTTGATGTTCACAAAAATGTCAAGATCTTAGAGAGATATTCCTAGAAAAACTATGGAAGTCGAGAGATTCGTAAAGAAAACATTCTAATGAAGAAATAAACAATGTCCACTTTAGACTCCATTTGATAATGATTTCGTTTTTTGTTTTCTATTTTTGAAATTTTTGCTAGTTTCTTCACAATTTTCTTTACTATAGTTTTCACTTTTCTTAAACTTTTTGAGTTTTCAGTCAAATTAAAAAAAAAAAAAAAACAAAAATAAGTTTTTAAAAACTACTCTTCTTAGTTTTAAAAACATTTGAAAACATTTTTAAAAAGTAGATAACAAAACAAAGAAACTCATAGGTAAAAGTAGTATTTATAGGTTTAATTTTCAAAAACCATGCCCATTTGACAAACATTTGGTTTTTTGTTTTTGAAAATTAAGCTTGTTTTCTCGTGATTTCGCTACCATGATTTTCATCTTTCATAGGTAAACATTTGAATTCTTAGTTATATTATTCCAAAAAACAAAAACTACTTTTTAAAAACTACTTTTTTTAGTCTTCAAAACTTGGCTTGGTTTTTTGAAAATATTGGTAGAAAGTAGATAACAAAACAAAGAAATTTTAAGTAGAAATAGTTGTCTATAAGCTTAATTTTCAAAAACCAAATGGTTACCAAACGGAGTCTAAATGGTTATCAAACTTAGAAATTAGTTTTCAAGTCTTTGTTGTTAGCATTTATGTTCACATTAATGATATTGTATATTTTTAGTATTTTATTTATACTTTTATGTTATATTGAAAATATTGATTAACCCATCAAATTGATGTTGAACTCTTAGATATATATGAAAATATTGACGAAAATATCAACATATCGACATGTATTTAATTTTCAATGCAAAACCAAATAGGAGAATATCTTTATATCTTTAGAGAACAAAATCAGATAAAGGAGTGAACTTACCAATAGCACCCACTTAATTCCCATGTTCACTTTATATGTCCCAAAAAGTTAAAATTTGCCTAAGAAATTTGTGAAAGGAGAAGGAATCAATTAAAGGCAGTGTGTAAGCTTTAGTCAGAATCAAGGATCATTTTGGATATACATATACTTTCACCTTCTGGCACATTTTTCTTCAAAATAATTGTTATTGAAATGTGATGTCACTTTTACATCTAAATTCTATGGAAATAATAAAAACTAACTTTTCTAGCAGTTACCTTTATTTACACAAGGACAATATTGTCTAAACATCAATTAGAAGTGTTCCTACTAACTTTTTTATATAATTTATTTTTAGTGGTTCAAAGACATTGGTGTGATTCAGTTATCTATTCAATGCAATATAGCAAGAGTTAATTTTGTAAGCAAACTCCAAAAAAAAAAAAAAAAAAAAAAAAAAAAAAAAATTATTTACCCAAAATTGAAAAATAAGGGAAATATGAAAGAAACTCCTACCAAAAAACCAGCTGTTGACATGTTTGAAAGGTACAAAGTGGTTTATGATTTGAGGTGCATTTGATCACATGATTAGCTACTAAAATCCAAACCAAAACAATAGCACTCTAAATTTTGCTTTACAGCTACTATTTTCCAAAATGACAATTAGGTTTCTTTTATCATGACTAGCTATTCGTGCTAATCAAAACTTATATCAAGCTACAATTGTTACAAGTATCCATGAGCGTCTAGCCAATTTGGGTGTAACTCGACTATCTCAAAAACCTGATAACATGTTTTTTTGATATATGAGTGTTTGGGCTAGATAACGTGATTGTTTTAGTGAATACCTATACACAAACGAAATTGGAGCACTAAAGATGTTACAAAAACTACATTTACACGCCAATCTTAAGAAAACCATCTTTTCCAAGAACGAGTTGAAGTAACTTTGAACTTATTATCCCATAATGAGAAGGTAGTAGAAAAACAAAAGATTGAAGTATTGTCATATTAGCTTGTAACCAAAAAAAAAATGGAGTTGAGGGGGTCCTCCTTGATTTAATGGGTTATTATCGAAAGTTTGTGAAAGGTTATGGCATGATTGCTTGGTCCCTCGTGGAAGAATTAAAGGACCAATTTGACTAGTCTCTTCAAGTTGAGGATACCTTTCAAACAGTTAAAAAAAGCTATGGTAGCTATTCATGTGCTTGCTTTGCCCAACTTTTGTAAACCATTTGTTATTGAGGATGATGCATTAAGGATGAATAACAAGGACGTTGCCAATCAAAGATCGACATCTTATTGTATACTTTTTAGGAAAGGCTCTCGATTATTAATCGAGGGCAACATCAGTTTATGAACAAATGTTGATGGCAATGGTGTTAAAACCGATTATAACTTGGAAGGTAATTTGTAGCTACAACCAATTATATGCTTGAAAATTTTCAAGATCTTATTTTACTTGATTGGAGCCCGTTATTGTGAGCGCTCCCCCTTTTTTTTGTGGGCACTCCTTTCTTTTGTAGGCCCTTGTATTCTTTCATTTTTTTTTCTCAATGACAGTTTGGTTTTTAATCAATATATATATATACAACATAAATTGAGGATGGATAAAAGGGTAGTTGATGCCTTTTCTCAATGTGGATCTCTATCCATCTTGCGCAATCCTGGTGATGGCTAATTTCCTAGGTTATGAGAGTTCCAACAAATTTTTTGGTAAGAGATTATGCTTTCATTGAAAGAAATGAAAGAATGTACAACTGCATATAAAAAATAAATATAAATAAAATAATAAATAAATAATAAAAAAAGGATAAGAAGGAATCTAAAATAGTACCCATGATCTTTCCCTGATTAAATTTGAAGGGAGTTCCTAACTTGTGAAGGCATATTGATATTTCCAAAAGAAGCTACTTGCATATCAATACTTCTTGGAGCTTACCATTCTAGGCACTACCCATTATCGAGAAAGACGGCCAAATTATACATTCTCTAAGTTAAGATTTCAATGTACAACATAAATCATTGGATGGCAATCGATGTCTTTTCTTGTGCATCTCTCAATCACATGCAATCTTAGTGATGGTTCATTCCCTAGATCATGAGAGTTCGACAAGTTGACAAGGAAGGCCTTTACCAAATTAAATCTGAAGCGACTTTATAACTTTAGAATGCCCTTTTTTAGTTCAATATGTGGAGATGAAGATTTGGAGTTCTAACCTATTAGTTGAGAGTATAATGCCTTAATTAATTGAGTTATGCACATACTGGAAAAGGCATGTTATTATGCCAACGGAATCTACTCGCATTCCAATACTTCTAGAAGCTTACTACTAGCAAGTGCAAAGGTGATTAAAAAAATTCAAGTTGATATTACTTACTAGTTTAAATAATTAATTAAAAATATTAATGTTTTTATTAACAATTTTTTAGAAGGTATGGATAGCGGTGGGGTAAAAGTTTAGGTAGGGTTTGTATTTTGTGATTTTGGACATCACTAGAACCACATTGCACATCTGATTAGTTTCTTTTCGACCATAATATCCAAACGGTACATGAACAGTAAATCCAATCTGAATCCACAACACTAACCCTACTTAGACAAGTTACAAACGAAACCCCCTAATAAGCCTCTTTCAAAACAATTTCACACCCAAACAAAATCTTTACCAAATCAAGCACACAAATAGAAGAAGGGTGAGCAAACAAGCATAACCAAATCAAGCACACAAATAGAAGGAATGTGAGAGAAATTAGTCTAACCGTGATGGCCAGCACATGCCGCCATGCATTAGTATGTGGGATAAAAGTAGCAGTAGTAAGGCGACGTGTGAGCTTCATAGGCGTCTCCTCTAGTAGTCGAATTGTGCAGATGAATCGGACTTGAGGTGCCCGTCCTCTTATCGCCCGGCTAGCTGCTAACCCAAAATGGTACCCAACTTCAAGCCCTAGATTTTGGTAGAAAGAAAGCCCAACTATTCTAGGAAAAAACTCAAGTATTCTAGTACCATGTAGAAAGGGGAAAAAAGACTCAAATAACATTTCACTCGCATATAGATGTACATAAAAGCCTCGAACTAGTAGAAAGTAAAATTAGAAGTCACTAATGAGTTCCAAACAGCTAATATATTACATATATAAATAATAATACTAGACTAAGTACAAATCCTGAGTTCAAGTCTGCCTGACGTTCCCAATATATCAGATTAGTCGCAACAACATCAATTATTCATCGGTATCAGAGTTCAATCGGAGCAACTAGATCAGGTCAGAAGTATGAAATAACTTGCCCATAAACAAGTATAGCACTTTTCCTTGGGTTCACTGTACTACAGTTAATGTGAATCGATGACATCTTAATAGAAGAACAAGATAAGCAGCGGTAACATGTACCTTGATTGACAGCCACAATGAGATCCTTAACGTGCTATCTTTACTCAATCATCGTCTTCAATCTTCAGCATTCATCAATAGTCAAGTTGCATATTTTCTAAGCAAACCAATGAAACCTGTAATATTTTATAAGTCTTGCAATACGTGCCTGGGCTTTTGTGAGAAGATCATTATAGAATTTAAACGTGATGACAAAATAAATTAAAGAGGAAAAAGAAAACTAACTAAAACGAACACTTTGTATACAATAGATATCAGCTTGGATATTTACAAGCGGCCCCATCAAGATATCTCGGCACTTCCTTGAAACCCCAAAGAAGAAAGATGAAAGAAAAAGGAAAAAGAGATTGCTAGGGCCACAAAAACTCATTTATGTTACCATAAGTATATGCTGACCCAGTCCATCCTGTGGGGCCACTCTGGTGTGCAAAATATGTGCAACCAGTGTCCCTAGCCCTTAAATTACCAGAATCAGAAGTTATTCCGACCCCTACAAAATTTCTCCATGAGTGTAAGCTAAATAAAACTTCCAGAAGAAGAAGCAGAGATTCGGCTTGACGATTCAAACCATAAATAGATATCTGAGATCTTCAACCGTCAAGCGAGAAGCTGAACCTCCACTTTGATCTTCACCAAACGCTGATGCAACCATTTTTCTCTTCTCTTCCTGCAAAACATGGTCAGAAAGAAAAAAATATCTTCATGTTGACGTGCATATCAATTTCATCTTGTAAAGCACCAAGCCAACATCTTAACAGATGTTCAATATGATCGAGTAACCAATTCAAAAGAATTCAGAATCAACCAAATTATTTTCTAGCACATAGTACTATTCAATGATTGAATAAATAATCAAAGCTATGCAGAACCTTCAACTCCATTTACAATGAGAATTAACAACCTTTATTAAGGGCCTACTTCTCCCTTCTTAGAGCTCCCTGGAAAGTCATAAAGAGCATGGAGAAGTTGATGGGGAATTTTATTTGGAATGGAGGGGCCTACAACCTGAGTACGCATTTGGTAAAAATATGAGTCAGTCTTCCTTCCCCATATTGTACGGCCTTAGTGTGGCCCTACACCAGAGAAACAACGCCCTCCTCATGAAGTGGCTTTGGAGATTCAACAAAGAGGAGTCGTGGGGGAGAGTAATTGCTAGCATCTATGGGCTGGACTCTCATGGGTGGACGACCAAAATTATCAAGAAGAAAAAAGGATGCAGACTTTGGCCAGCCATTGTTACTTTGTTAGAGACAGACTATTTCATCCAATTTTTGATTTAAGAGCAGAAAGTGGAAAAGAATTTGGTTCTGGGAGGATAAGTCGACGAGATCAACTCCTCTAGTGCAATTATGCCCTGATATATTTGTTATCCTAAAAAAGGAGGGCTTCCATCGCTGATTGTTGGAATCTTGTAGCAAGCTTGAGATTTGGAAGTAAAGAGAGACCTTTTTGGAATCGAGGCAGCTACTGATGTGGAAGTAATTTGGTCAAATGGAGTTGGGCTTCTCTCCCTACATGTCATGGGGGCCTGGGCACCGATTCTTCTAAAAAAAGGAACAAAGCCCTTTTTATCTATTAAATTAATAAAAACATTATTGATACTTTATAATTTTTTTAATTTAAAAAAATAATGAAAATTAAATATTAAATTGGAAATAGAAATCTTCAATCTTTGAACACATATTCCCCAACCCTGATCCTTATTCCCCAAATCGGAGAATGGGAAGGAGACGGGTTAAAAATCCCAGGCATTGCCATCCCTATTAAAAGTGTGCCCCCCACAAAGATAGAAGCCAGTAGATCTTACACATTATTAAGAGCACATTACTCCATTTGAAAGCCACTAAAATGAAGGACAAGTGATTGTAGGCAAAGAAGCATCATAAAAAGAGGTGACCCTACGTTTCATCATCCATATTGCACATGGTACAGCAATATGGTGATAGAGCATGATAAGAGTTTTCGTTTGTACCTTATCATCGTTTCTTATACTCTCGTGACTGAGCTCCTACCCAAAAAAAAAAAAAAAAACACTCCATCATGGGAAGTTTGTCATGCCATATGGATTCGATAGAGGATTCGGCTCTTTACCACAATTTGAGCTCACGAGGGAATAAAGAGATTTCACTGAAAACCCCTTACAAAAAGTTTGATCGTGGAGTTCAAAGTTCCATCCTTGCTCTCCTACTGGTGATGCATGTCTTTATAATAAGCACCTAATAATTCAAATTCTTATACACTTCAAATTCCTTTGATTGCATCACATTTAACATCAATAAATGTCTTTTAGATATTTGGCATAGGAGACCGGGCATCCCACTTTAAAGGCTGTAAAAGTTGTCTAACCCCCCCCCCCCTCACACACTTTTTTTTATATCGATAGTGTTTGAGCCATTTTTTTTATATCGATGAGTGTTTGAGCCAGTTTATGTGCACCTCGACTAATCTCACCAGAAAAATGCCTACCCTACTACATTTGGTTGACAAGAAAATACGTAGGATATTAAATCCTAGATAGGTGACCACCATAGATTGAACCCATTCCCTTTGAATCTAATCTTAGGGGTGCATCTCTTATTCTTCCCTTTTCCTTTTGGGACAATGCTTTTTCTACTTTTTGATTTTCTAATCAAGATGGTACCTTTTCTAACTATGCACAATGTTGGCCTAATGGAGAAGTTTTCCATGATAAGTCAAATCATCCATGGCCTAGGCCTAAATGCTCGTTGCTATGCTTTTGACCATGCAACTCACATCGGCTTCAGTTCAAGCCATCAGTTCAAGTCAGTTGTTTGTACTTTTATATATATATATATAGAGTCACAACTATAAGCACAAAGGATATGACTGTCTTGCCCTACAGGTCGAATCTATATCCTGACATGTAAGCTTCAATAAATTCTTGTCATGCTCTCACCATAAATCTTATGTCTTCACAAACAATTATGATCAAAAGGTCCATACACGTTAGCTAGACAGCTTTGGAAGCATCGGGCTCTTCGGGAAGCATTATTATTATGTGGAACGACCCTTCCATAGTTACTTCCGACATCACAAAAGGTCTGTACACGCTCTCCCTCCTCTTTACTCTCGCTGATGGTTTTCAATTTTGGATCACATGCGTATATGGCCCCACCAGGTATAGAGAGAGACCGCCTTTCTGGCAGAAGCTATATGACCTCTCTCGTTTATGCACAGACCATTGGCTGGTTGCTGGGGATTTCAATGTTACTCGATGGCCCTATGAGAAACCCAATGGCATAGTTACCCATAGCATGAGGCTTTTCAATCAATTTATCAGTGATTCCGAATTAATCGACCTACCTCTTCTCAATGGGCGTTATACATGGTCAGATAATCGTTCCCCCCCCCCCCCCCCCCACGATGACCCTCATTGATAGATTTCTAGCTTCATAAGGGGTTCTCAAAAAGTTCGCAAATGTTGAGGTTAGGAAGCTAGATCGGCCAACATCAGACCATTTTCCCCTTATTCTCTCAATGGGTTGTTATAAATGGGATCCTTACCCCTTCAGATTTTAAAACATGTGGATGCAGCATCACACTTTATTGCCTATGATTGAATATTGGTGGAAAAACACTCCTACGAGTGGATGGCCAGGTCATGGATTTATCATTAAGCTGAAAGAATTGAAAGAGAGGCTTCGATCTTGGAATAAAGAAATCTTTGGTTGTATAGCTACAAAGAGAAATAAATTATTGATCGAAATTGCAATCATCGACAACATGGAAGAATCTGACTCCATTACCTCAGTGCAGCACACGCAACGTAAAACAATGAAGGCTGAAATTTTATCCTTAGCCGCACATGAGGAACAAAGATGGAATCAAAAATGTAAAAAACGGTGGATTAAAGAGGGAGACACCAATTCTAGCTTCTTTCATCGTATTATGGCCACAAAGAAAAGGAAGAACACCATCATGGAAATCCTATTGTTAAATGGTAGAAGCCTACTTAGTGAAGACAAGATTGTCTCGAAATTCATTGATTTTTACAAACCTTTGTACACGAAAAAAACTAAACAGGCAACCTTCCCACAGGATATTGGCTAGAGTCCTATCCAAAATCACTTAGCAGCTGATATGGAAGGGGTTTTTACGGAGACAGAAGTTTGGAATGCAATTAAGCTATTGGGTACAGAAAAATCACCGGGCCATGATGGTTTCACCTCAGAATTCTTCAAAAAAATGTTGAAACATTCTCAAAGACGACATCATGAGGGTGTTCCATGATTTTTTCCCAAATGAAATAATTAATGTTAGCCTTAACAAGACGTATATTTGTTTGATTCCCAAGAAAATGGATGCTTGTACGGTGGCCGACTATCGACCTATCAACCTCACCACTTGCCTCTACAAAATCATTGCTCGAGTTTTATCTGAAAGGCTAAAAAAGGTTCTCCCCATACTATTACAGATTACCAAACTGCATTTGTTGAGGAAAGACAAATACTCGATGCATCTCTAATGGCCAATGAGCTCATCGATGAATGGCTACGTAAGAAGAAAAAAGGTGGAGTCATAAAGCTTGATATCAAAAAAGCCTTCGACAAAGTGGATTGGAATTATCTTGATCATATCCTTTTGGTTAAAGGATTTGATACAAAATGGAGAGCATGGATTAGAGGATGTATCTCAACAGCTAATTTCTCGATCCTCATCAACGGCCGCCCTCGGGGTAAGATATTAGCATCCAGGGGCCTTAGACAGGGAGGATCCATTATTGCACTTCCTTTTCATATTGATCATGGATAATTTTACTTTTAGCCGTCTTCTCTCCAAAGCCGAAACAGAAGGGCACATCAAAGGTTTCCAGTTTGACCATGGAAATATTAGCATCAACCACATTCAATTCACAGACGACACCATACTATTCTTTAAGTTTGAAGATGAGTCATCTGCTCAGTATATGTTTCATCGGTGGAAACTTTCGAACAGTCATCGGGACAAAACATTAATCTCCACAAATCAAAGATTATTGGCATTAATGTGGACCAAATGATATGGAGATTTTTGCTCAAAAATATGGTTGCAAATTGGGAGGGTGGCCGAATACTTATTTGGGTTTACCACCCAATGGTACTTACAAAACTCGTGGTTTTTGGACACCAATTATTGAAAAGATAGAAAGAAGACTCTCAACATGGGGCTCATTCTTTTCATCTAAAGGGGGCAGACTCAGCCTCCTCAAGGCAACATTATCTAATCTACCTACTTACTATCTATCTTTATTTCAAAAGCCCAACACGGTTGGCCAAGAGATGGAGAGATTATTTAGAAACTTCCTATGGAAAGGGGGCAAGAACAATAATGGTCCACACCTTGTCAGATGGAGTAATATTCTCCATCCCATCGATAATGGAGGTCTTGGTATAAGCTCTATGATTGATAAAAACAAAGCTCTCTTAGCAAAATGGATATGGCGATACAATCAAGAAAAGAATGCCTTGTGGAGAAAGTTGATACAAGGCCCTTGGAAAAATATTGTTAAGCAACAAAACTTCATCTCTAGCCGCATTTGTCATCAAATTGGGAATGGAGGTAATACACTTTTCTGGAATGATCATTGGATCATTAGCACCCCATTGGCCACACGTTTCCCACATTTGTATCGTCTCACACTTTGCAAAAAGGCTACAGTTAAAGAAGTATGGAATGACGATCATAGTTTCTAGGATCTTCGTCTCAGGAGGAATTTGAAAGATATAGAGGCCGTTGAATGGGCGGAACTTAATATTGTCCTCGATCCCATTACTCTTTCACAAAACGAGGATACTTGGAGTTGGCCCCTCCATCCCAATGGTGTATTTACAACAAAATCCCTTTTATCTGACATGGGAGGCAACACTTGTCTCATTGAACCATCTTTAGAAGGACAATTACCCAAAGAAGATTAAATTTTTCCTTTGGGAGCTCGCTCATAGAGCCAACAACACCAAAGATGTATTGCAAAGGCGCATGCCATACATGGCCTTATCCCTTGGGTAGTGCTCTCTATGAAAAACAAATGACGAATCACAAAATCGTATCTTTATGCACTGTTCTTTTGCTTGGAGATTCTGGAACAAGATCTTTAAATCCTTCCGTTGGTATTTTATTCGCCCTGGTAATGTGAAGGATCTTCTCTCGATTGTCTTGTTGGGACATCCCTTCAAGAATGTTTAAGCCTTGCTATGGAAGAATATAATTAGAGCTTTCTGTTGGGTGCTTTGGAAAGAAAGAAACCACGGAGTTTTCCAAGAAAAAGAGCTATCCTTTGAAGCTTTCTTTGATCTTGTTAGATATTATGCTATATCTTGGTGTAAACTCTCATCTCTCTTTGCTACTTACTCTTATGCTTCCCTTTTAGTCAGTTGGGAAAGCCTTTTGTAACCATCATGGATCTTGGATCCTTTTTGTAAATTTCATACATCAATGAAATTGTTTCTTATCCCAAAAAAAAAAAAAAAAAACAAACAAACAAACAAACAAACAATTATGATCAACATGCCAAAGATAATTTTCTTCCTATTTTAACAGTTCCTTCACGTTCACCTTCGTTAACCTTCTTTAGTGGTCTTAAATGAATTAGGGTTTAAAAGTATGAGGCGCACAGTGCAATAACCCTTGAAGCTTAGGTACAAGGCACAAAAAAGGGTGAGGGATTTTTTTTGGTCAGGCGCACAATAAAATTAAAAAAATGTATATGATTTTTTTATATATGAAAAATTGTAGTATTTGAATATTTTGACTAGTTTTTCCATCTGATCCTAATGGTCTCATTTATGTGCCTAGTAGATCTCTATCTACCAGTAATGTTTCTAACACTAACAATGAGCCTGAAACAGTTAACTGTTTTCTAGCCGACACTGAGAAACCTCAACAACAAGCTTCATTGCCAAATTCAAATACTCATTCCATGACTACAAACCTAAAGTTATTTTTGCCGTTGATCTTTCTGAAACTGAGCGTAAAACTGTAAAAGCACTAAAATAACCTGCTAGGTTGAATGCCATGAAAGAGGAGTTTGAGGCACTAACAACCATCGTACTTGGTCTCTTGTTTCTACAATCTCTACACGGTATCAGTGTAAATATCTCAGGTCTAGAGGTTTATTGATCTTTTGTCCTTTATTGTAATTGTAATTGTAATTTTACACTCTGTATACATTTACACATGTGCGAGTCTTCAGTATATGAAATACAATGAGTATTCTCTTAAATATTGAATTACATTCATGGGGGCAAATAGGTATATAGAAATTAGAATCAGGTGTCAGCAGGATGATTCAATTGCTTGCTATAAATGTAATTCATCTATATCTTTCTCTAGATCCATATCCTCGATAATTGTCAGAAATGCATCTTTGTTAAGTCTAGAGGTCTCCTTATTCCAATTGAGCAAAAGGTAATGTAGCTTTTTTTCAGTTTTCTCATTACCAAAAACCAGGCCAACCCAAAAGGAAGAGCCTGCCACCAACTATGAATACAATACAAAATCCAGAATTTTATGAAACAACTACAGATTCCTAAATATGAAATTATTACATATACTTGAGGCTTCTAAAAGGTCTAAGACGTTCATTTCTCTCTACAACTCCACGATTAATTTGCATCTCCCCTAAACTCTATAACAAGAACTTGAACTTAAAAAACGAAAGGAAAAAAAATCAAAGATAGTGAACACTAGAATATCTTATGGTTGAAATTCAGTATTCATATTTTAACCATGAAAATTAATGTTCAACATACACTTCTATAAACTGAGTTTTCAACAGATATAAAACTGATAATGGAAAAATAAACATAAAGCAAAAGAGATAGATGATAATACCTGCAGTGCTAGTATCCTATCTTCTACTGTATCTTTTATAGTAATCCTTGACACTGTAACAGGACGAGTCTGTCCAATTCTATGTGCTCGATCTACAGCCTGATCCTCAGTAGTTGGATTCCACCAAAGATCCAATAGGATTACGTGACATGCCGCAACCATGTTCAAACCTAGATTTCCTGCCTTCAATGACATCAACATAACAGTGATCTGCAGAAACAATTCACCGATCCAAATCTTGAATTAAACATCCACACTAAAACATAATATTGCTAATTATTTTAATACCTATATCATTGCAAATCATGTAAAGTAACAGTAACATTTAAACTTCCATAGTACATAATGCTCCAACATAGAGAGGCATCGTAAATCCACCCAAATTTGTTGTAATAGTATTCAGATTAAGGGCCAAACCTCAGGTTCAGAGTTGAAATCTTTCACAGCACGATCTCTTGAAACCAGAGACATCGTGCCATCAAGCCTCCTATATTGTATGCAAGCCTGGTCCAGTGACATTTCTACTAAATCCAACATGCTGGTCCACTGGGAGAAAACAATCGTCTTCACAGGTTCTTCAGTTGGATTTGGAAATGGAGATGTGTGCTTTGTAGTGTGAACATCAGTATCACAGATCTCAATGCATTCATCTTCAGAATGTAGAGAACTTCCGTTGCATCCAAATGAAACCCCTTGTTCAGAAGTTGAAATTGATGCTTTGCAATTATTCTGCAGAATCTCAAGAACAGCCCTAATTTTGGACGAACTGTACTCACTATGAACAACTTGGGATTTCTCATAAAACCCTGAACTAGTGGAAGCACCATCAAGATCATCAGAGATACTTTTTTGGAGGGTAGTCTTTGAGAAAACAACCTCAGCAGCAACTTGTTCCTTGCATCCAAGTGCAGGGCACATATTGTCATCGCCAGTCAAGTATTCAGACACGCATTGATAGCAGAAAACATGACCACACATGGTAACAACAGGATTCTCGGGTGGATCCTATAAGAAAAAAAAACATTAAACCATAACCATGATAAGAAAAGTCATTCTTTTTACAGCAAGAAGATTATAAAAGACTAAAGTTTATTCAGGTTATTTAAATGTATGCCACTTAGGATTGCAATTGAAATATGCGGTATGCACACATTATAGACACAGAGTTGCATAAAAAATGACAAGATGGCTAGAAGAATATTTTACCATGTTCTAAGAAATGATAATTTTAATTTTTTAAGACAAAAATAACCAAAAGGATAGACCGCATGTGTTCACAGTTCACCATAGCGTGAATCCCATGATATACTAAGGATGTTCAGCCATCCCCATCTTATTCTACGCCCCAATTTAATTCACCGTCTCTGCAAAGTTATCTGTTAAATTTCACACAGATTGAGATGGGGATCAGGTTCTCCACGCGGAATAATTCCCCATTTAGTTTTTTTTTTTTTTTTTGTTAATCTCAATAAATTAAATTAATTTTTTTGGGAATTTTTCAATTAAATAGTTAGTTCCCCACGAGAAATCTCCATTTAAAGAAAAAAAAATGTTAAACCTACTAATAGACACAAAATAATATTCCATGTCAGATCATCTATATTAATTATTCATAAATATAGTTCAAATGTTCAACCATATGGTTCAAACATACACAATTACATTTAAGACTCCCCAAATTATTGTCTCGTTCACAATGTTCCAAAGATTTTTCTTTTCCTATTTCTATTTCGTAACAAAATGAGGATTTCTCCTTCAATATCCATTCATAATAGAGGATGAGCACAAAAGAATGGTTAAAGAACACGAAGAAAGTAGATATTTCAAGCCCTCACAGCCCAAGCATGGTTAGAGTTCTCCTTTCACCAAATTTCATGAGTTAATATGAAGAATGAAACTCACATCGCATACACGGCATATGGCCAAAGAGGTCTCCAAGCAATTTAACAGATTCATCAGCATATCCTTAGGAAGTTTACTTGCCATTTCTGTAGAATCCTTCCCCACAGAATCAATATTATACCCTTTTACAAGTAGTGGGTGGTCACAAGCCTGCCGGAGGCGTAGAAGCATCAGCAGAATATTTGCATAGTTTTGCTTTACAGTACCAGCTGCGGCATAAGCCTGCAAAGTACATGTCATATCACTCCTGTAAGACTCCACATTTAAGAAGGTAAATTTCATTCAACAAACTACAAAGGGTGCGCAACCAATAGTGTGGACATACAAGAAGCCTAGCCCCTATGCAGACAAAAACAAAGGCATATGATTAAAATTACTTTTTAAAAATATAAAAATTTAAACAAATATATTAAAGAAAAGTATCCTTATGTCCTCAAGGTCTTGTGCACTTGAAATAAAAAGAAAAAGAAATCAAATATATTATATTTCAAACTCCATGACATTTTTGTACAGGTATCTTTAAGCACTTTTTTGTTTTTTGATGTAGAGGGAATTACTAGGCTCTGATTGTAATTATTTTAATTGTTAATGTTTTTTTCATTTATTTATTTAGTTTTTAAGTTGAGATTAGTTAGTTGCTAGTTACCTTGAATTAATTGGTTTTAACCTTATAGTTTAATCTCTTTTTTCTCTAAGCCCTAACCTACATATATAAAGGCATAAAGCCAGTAACACAACTTTATTGAAGATCCTTAAAATAACTTGGTTCTCTAACCTCACCATCCCTTAAAACTATTATACCATAGTCAGGTGTTCATAGTGAAAAACCACTTGGAGAAGGAGAAATTTATTTTAAAAAAAAAGAAAAAAAGAAAAAGAAAACTGGTTCCACTCTAATAAACTTTGAACAGACCAATCTCCTTCAGGAAGGGGAGGAAGAACTAAATGCACCTTGAATTGCTTGCGAGAATCAGCTTCTAACTGAGTATAAAAATCACGCTCCTCAGTAGAAAAATCCACTTTTGTCAACCGTATGGTTTTGGGGGGCAATTTGACAATCGGCTCCCCATCAATTAATGTGCCTAAACAGCAAATAAGATCATTATCAGAACTGAAGGGAGAAGTGATCAAAATTCGTACAAGGATATAATATGTCGTCAATTCAATAAGGTGTAGCAAATACTGTCAAAAACAAGTTTAATACTCATACAGTCATACTGTTGTACTTCAGATGAACAGCTATATAAAGCAGATGAAGGATCAGATCAAGAGATCATCTAGATGGATAGTGAGAAGCAGACTGACATCACAGCGTGAAGACCCTTTAAATTTTGACATTAATTGAGATATGTCCAGTTATATACATGTAAAAAGTATCCCTAGGTTTCTTAACTCATCTGTGACAAGCAAAAGATCCCTGATCCGTCTCTTACTTTTTATCAAAAGATTCGTCTGAATCCAAAATCAATCCGAAATTCATCTTCAAATTCATTTGAATCCTTGATCAGTATTGTCATGGATCATAACAGTAGTAAGAATTGAATTGAGATCCACAATTCTGGTGAAATTCTTGATCTAAAAATCTCTTGCTTTTATCCAAGATTTCATATTTTTCATAGTCTCTTCCATGAACGGAAAGATATTTCTTTCCTGCACCCAATAGTTCTTGTGCAAATCCATGAAATCATGAATCATTATCAAAATATTGAGATCGATTTTGAGCGGAAGAAATATTCTCCAATTCTTCCCCATAGTCACTAGAATCAAAACCCCAATCTTGATTTTTTCCATTGTACGGTTAAAGTTTGTCTTCCCCATGCATCATATCTTCAACTGCTCATTTTTCTTGGGTTGTTGGTCTTTGTTCTTGCAAATCTTGTGTCGTATGTCCGTTCATCATAATATCGTCTATGTTCCCTCATCTCTTCCTTCCTGGAGAGACAGTACTCTAATAGGTATCCTCTTGTAATTTTGTTGCATTGTTGAATCTCGAGCACAACTTCACAAAGCTCCCTCTTGCAACTCATCAACCAGAGTTTTTCGGTCTCCACTAGCGGCAGCCATAGTTGGCAATTGCTCTAATACCAAATGGTATAGCCCAAATAACAAAGGAGAGAATTCTCCAAGAAATATAACCCAAAGAGTTTTATTATGACTTGAAGTGTTCACAATACAAGAAATTAACCTTCTATTTATAGAGTATTTAAGAAAAAAACTAAGTAGAGGATTTAAGAAAAAAACTAAGTATTTAAAAAACTAAAAAGAATTTAACCAAAAATATTAAACTTCACAACATCAGAAAGAGTCATGGGTTCTAATCCAAATTAAACTACGACATCACCAGGAAGCATGGGTTTTTTCTTCCCAAGCATCAAGCTCCTCCTTCCTACTGGGATTTTTATTCCCACCCACCAAGCCCCTTTCTCATGAGGGTGCTCTGATACCAAAATTGGTGTAAACAACCAATTGATTAAGAATTGTATTAAGAATCTGTGTTTGTACTGGCTGGGATCAACCTACTGATACAAGTAAACTAGCTACTAACAACTTCTAATAGCCACCAGCGGCTATAACAGTAACTGAATGGGGATGAATTTGCTTAAAATTGAAAAGATACAGCTCTGCTAACTAACCAACTAGCTGTTACCCTTTAGCCATTAGCAAGGGTACAAGTTACATCAGACACTCTATTGGCTGAATGGTTGCGGTGTTTCCCTTTGGAGGTTGATCCTTTGCGGCATAGGTTTTTTTTTTTTTTTTTTAAATAAAGAACTGAACTTTCATTGAGAACAAATGAAAGAATACACGGGCATACAAAAAGAAAGCCCACAAAAAAAAGGGGGAGCCGCACTAGAAAAAGGGGCTCCAATCAAGCAAGATGATACCTAGCGAGTAATTACAAAAAAGCTTCAACACCGAAGCCCAAAGAGAAACATAAAATTTAACAAGGGGCCACACGTCCCTAATAGATCTTTCCCGCCCCCTAAAGATTCTATTATTTCTCTCCCCCACAAAATCCACATAACAGCACAAACCGCAGCCTGCCACAAAAACAACCCTTTCTCACGGAAGGGCGAGAACAGAAGAAGCTCCACAAACAACTCTCTACAATCCTGAGGCCTGACAAAAGAAAGTTCAAACTCCCCAAAGAAGCAACTCCAAACAACACGAGCAAAATCACAGTCCCAAAGAATATGGTCTAGGTCCTCAGCCGCCTTCCTGCACAGAATACAACAAAAAAAGCCAGACCAAAGGAGAACCTCTGGCCAAAATCCAATCCAAGGTGTTAACCCTTCCGTGCCATACCTGCCACACAAAGAACTTAACCTTCTTCGGAACCTTAACCTCCATAAAGAGGAGAAGACAGACTCACTCGAAGAATCACTCGAAGAGGTGGGGCTAACCAAACAGTGAAAAAAGGAGATGCAAGAAAAGCCTTTGGACTGACAAGGACTCCAAAGGCGAACATCCCCCTAATGGGATGAAACTGGAACTCACTTATGAGGGATAACAAAACAATCACATCCGTAGATTTCCTGTTGGTTAACGCACAATAAAAGCCGAAGGAAGGAGTCGGTGGAGCTCCAGGAGAAAGGATCGAAGCCACCGATTGATTTTTAAAACTAGACAAGCGATATAAACGAGGAAACAAAGAGCAAAGGGGTCTGTCCCCCAGCCACTTATCCTCCCAAAAATAAGTATCCCTCCCATCACCCACCTCACAATGAACAAACTGCAAAAGAACAGGCAATTCAGACGAAATTTCTTTCCACGGGTTTCTAGAAGTGCCTAAAGCCCCACCGACAGTCCATTCAAAGGGGTGGGGGTCATACTTACTTGTAATGAATTTGTGCCAAAGAGTATCAGTTTCATGATAGAATCGGCAAAGCCATTTAGCCAAGAAGGCCTTGTTCCTGACCCTCACATTACCAATGCCTAAACCCCCCAGGTCCATCGGCCTAGAAACAATCTCCCATCTCACAAGGTGTGACCCTTTTCCTTCATCCACCCCCTCCCACAAAAAGTCCTTCATAAGCTTTTCGATATCTTTACTAACTTTAAGGGGAATTCTAACAGGGACAAAATAAATTGGGATTCCACTCAAAACAAACTGGATGAGAGTTCTTCTTCCACCTTTGGAGAAGAAACTCTTCCTACAAGAAGCCAACCTCTTTCGAACCTTATCAACGACCGAGTTCCAGAATGGAAGGCTCCTAGGGTTGTGACCAAGGGGAAGACCTAAGTACTTAGAGGAGAAAGAACCGCCCTTGCACCCCACTAAAGACGCACACCTATCCAACTTACCAGGCTCACAGTTAAGGCCCAACAGCTAACACTTGCCTCTATTAATCCTGAGTCCTTAAATGGTCTCAAAAAACCTGAGGATATGAATCAAATTAAAGAAAGAATTCTCCTTGCCCAAGCAAAAGAAAACCGTATCATCACCAAACTGGAGATGCGTGAGAGACACCCTATCTCTCCCCACCTGGAACCCATGAAGAATATTACCCTCTACCCTTTTGGAGATAATCCGACTCAAGGTGTCCACCACCAAAAGAAAAAGGAAAGGGGAAAGAGGTCACCTTGTCTAAGACCTCTGGATGCTTGAATCCTTCCCCTAGGTTTGCTGTTGACCAGAATAGCGTAATTAACCGTTCTTACACAACTCCAAATCCAAGATCTCCACTTGAAACCAAACCGCTTTTTAGCTAAGACTTTATCCAAGAAGTTCCAGTCCACATGGTCGTAGGATTTCTCAAAGTCTATCTTAAACAGGATACCCTCCTCCTGTCGGGATCTGTAATCCTCAATGACTTCATTCGCAATTAACACTTGATCCAAGATCTGTCTCCCGGCTAAAAAAGTTCCTTGAGAATCAGAGATCGTCGAAGGGAGGACCTTCCTAAGCCTATTAGCTAAAACCTTGACAATAACCTTGTACACGCTAGTCACCAAACTGATGGGCCTAAAATCCTTAACTTTCTTAACCTTGTCCTTTTTGGGAATAAGGCAAACAAAGGTCTCCCCCAAGGTATTGTCAATAATGCCTCTTTCATAGAACTCGCTGATAAGGACAACAGACCTCCACATATCTCCACAATGATATGATATTGTCCACTTTGAGCATAAGCTCTCATGCCTTTGCTTTTGGTTCCCCCAAAAGGCCTAATACCAATGGAGATAATTGTCCTCACTTATATACTCATGATCAACCCTTCCCTAGCCAATGTGGAACATTTGTTTACACTCCTAACAATCTTCCCCTTGAACAAAGTACCACAGTTGAGCCTTCCCTCAAACAAATCCGTCTACTCCACAACGGATCACTCACATTGTGGGATATATTTCTTTGATGGCATTGATTACCTATCGCACCATCCACTTCCTCCCCCTCGAACAAAGAACTACTCCTCTATCATGGCAGCTTGATAGTGTTATCACTTGCTTGCCACTCCACTACTTTTTGTTCAACCATGGGATTCATCCACAATGTCAAAATGAGCTTCATTACTTTGTTCCACTTTGAGGATTCCTCCGGCATATGGCTAGGTTTAGACCATGGCTCTGATACCAATTGATAAGGACAACGGACCTCCACATATCTCCACAATGGTATGATATTGTCCACTTTGAGCATAAGCTCTCATGGCATTGCTTTTGGTTCCCCCAAAAGGCCTCATACCAATGAGATAATTGTCCTCACTTATATACCCATGATCACTCCCTTCCCTAGCCAATGTGGGACATTTGTTTGCACTTCTAACACTCGCTAAAAACTCTCCAAAGATCCTCCTTAACGCCCTCCCAATTACCTTGGAAAAAAGCCAAGGAAAAACCGTCCGGCCCAGGCACCTTGTTCCTCTCACACTCAAAAACCACTCTTCTAATCTCGTCCAAAGAAAAAGGACATCTAACGAGGCTTTATCCTATGTAGAGATAGGAGACCAGTTCACACCCCCTACAAAAGGTCTAGGACCAACAACGGTACCATACAAAGAAGAGAAAAACGAAAGAACTTCCTCCTCAATCTCCTTATCCTCTTTGAGTACCACACCAGCTTCAGTCTCCAGAGAGCTAATAAAATTCTTACTTCTTCTACCACTAGCCACTCTATGGAAAAAAGATGTGTTGCAGTCTCCTTCCACGGCCCACTTAACCTTAGCTTTCTGTCTCCAACTCACTCTCTCCTTTCTAACGATCTCCTCGAAGTCAACTTTAAGAGCCAACCTCTCCTCCTTATCAATCTCACTAAGCCCCTGATTCTCCTCGTCCAATCTATCCAGAAAAATCAAGCGTCTCAACACCTCTTGCTTCTAAACACGTAAGTCCCCAAAAACCTCCTGATTCCACTATTTAAGCACCCCTTTGAGGGTCCATAACTTCCCCATAAACCGATAGCCCTCCCAATTTCCAGGAGCCTCCACCTGCCACCACTGAGGAAAAGAAGCTTTAAAGGAGGGATGAGTTCACCACATATTCTCAAATCTAAAGAGACAGGGACCCCACCTCAACACACCAAAATCCAAACACAAAGGCCAATGGTCCGACGTAACCCTTGGCCCCAAAAATTGTCTCACATTAAGGAAGACTTCCATCCACCCTTTAGACAACAGAAACATATCAATCTAACTTCTATACCTACTATTAGACCTAGTGAACTTCCCATTAGACAAAGGAGGATCAAATAACGAACACTCCTCAATCAACCTATTAAAGCATCTCATAGATCTGGTCACCCTGCCACCCGAAGCCTTCTCCTGAGGACTACGAACCACATTAAAATCCCCAACCAAACACCTACGGGGACCACATAAGCCGAACAAACCCCCAAGCTCATACCAAAACTCCTTTCTCCTTCTTGGACTACGAGGGCCATACACCCCTGACACCCACCCCTCCACCTCCCTAGGGAACCGAAAGGAGACTGACACCGAGAATAACCCTTTAACCACCTCCAAGGCCTGAACTAAACTTCCATCCCACAACAACAAGATACCACCCAAGGCACCTAACGACTTCAAAAAAGCCCACTCAACTCTCCTCCTACCCCACAAACTTCTAACTAACTCGTAACAACAACTCCCGAGCTTAGTCTCCATGAGGATAACTATATCTGGATTTTCTTGACCAATAACCTCCTTCACCAACCTCCTCTTCCTCTTCACTTACCCTCCCAGCCCTCTAACATTCCAAGAAAACACTTTCATTTATTAACCTCTTGGACCCCCAACCTCGAACCACCTTTTCGCCCCTCATAATTAATCGAGCATTCCACCTTTTTTAGTTCTCTATCCTTCTTCTTCCTCTTCAGCTTGCCTTCCCCTTTTGCATTGGGGCCTAACACAGGGGTCGACTATCCTTTATCAAGCTGGTTCGAGCGAATCAAACTAGAAACACCACCCAATCCCTTACAGATCCCCTGATAGGCAACTGGAACAGTCTCAGCGGAGATAGCTTGCATACCCGCAGAGGTTAACAGGGCACAAATTGAAGGCTAGTGTCCCACACCACCCCTGAAATTCAGCCCACCCCAAAGGTTAGGCAAAGTAACAGGGTCGCTCGCAACACCCCCATCAACTAAAGGAATGGCTCCCCCCACAAAATCACTCCTACCCTCAACACCGGGCCAGCAAGCTTCCAATGGTGAATTCACCCCAAAAGAAACGACCACTTTATTTGGCACACCAACTCTAGAAACCGGGAAAGAATTTTGAAAGACCAAAAGGAATAGGTAGGTTAAACACCAAAGTTGACTCGACCTAGAAGGAAAAGGGAACGGACACGGAAACCACCAAGGACCGACTGGTAAAGAGCTCACCTCCACCCTTGACCTCTCCTCAGAAATAGAAGGAAAAGAATGGTCCTCATCCCTTTGAATGGGCTTTGGGTGGGGATTAAAAGGCAAATTCAAAAATCCTTTGGGTGGGGATTAAAAGGCAAATTCAAAAATCCCTAAAAGCTGATCTCTTCTAATTTTCCTCTTTTCCCTCAATTTATGAAATGCTTAGTAGGGAATGGGTCCAACCCCTTACTTTTAGGAGAACACTGGGTTGGGTGGAAAGTTTCTTTGATATAAATTCTCTCATCTTCGTCTTTATCACATATCTTCTTTAAGGTTTAGCCTGATGGCTTCCTTTCTACCTCCTGGGTGTTTATTCATCATTCTCTTGTGGTTTGACGGAAAGAGGTTGTGGCTGTTCTTTCGCTGTTCTTTCGCTGTTAGGTGACCTAGACATGGATCTAGAGAGTAAGGGTTCTCATTTTTGGGCTTGGTTGCATTCATTGTATAAGAGGGCATCTAAGGACCTAAACCACATTCCTATTCACCATATCTATTTGGGATTGCTTTGTTCAGTGTTTGATGGTTGTCTCATTGTCTGCGTAAGAATAATGAATGCATCACTATGTTGGAAGAGGTTTTTCAAAATCCACCCTCTCATAATAGGAGCTAAATTTTGTGGCAGGCTGATTTCTTCACAATCCTTTGAGGTCCCTGGTTAGAAAGGAATAATAGAATATTTAGGAACCTTCAAAGTTCTATAAAGTAGGTTTGGTTGATGGTTAGATTTAATGTTTCCTTATGGGCTTCAGTTTTTAAGCAGCTTTGTTCTTACCTTCTTAAGTCTTGTTATTTTGGATTGAAGCCTCTTTTTGTATACTTAGCTGCGGTCTTTTGGTATGGCCTCTTATTTGTTGTTGCATTCTTTCATCTTTCTCTTAATAAAAGCTCAATTTCTTAGGCCCCGTTTAATAACCATTTGGTTTTAGATTTTTTATTTTGAAACTTACACTTGTTTTCCTACAATTTCTTTATCATAGTTGTCATCTTTCTTAATTAAAGATTTGAGTTCTTGGTCAAATTCCAAAACCAAAAACAAGTTTTTAAAATCTACTTTTTTTAGTTTTCAAAACATGGGTAGAAAGTAGATAACAAAACAAAGAATCTCATTGGTAAAAGTAGTATAAGCTTAATTTTCAAAAACCAAAAACCAAATGATTATCAAACAGAACCTTAATAAATTATTTATTTATTTATTTATTTATTTATTTATTTATTTATATTTTAAAAAAAGGAAAAAAAAAGCATGTCTTCTTCAACCTTCATGATGCAAATCCACACTTGATTTCCTCTACTATATTACCCATTTCCAATAACATTCTACTCAAGTCAATACTCATTTCCAAAATAGAATGGTCTATACCAATTTGATGTGAAGCAAACAATTGATATAGAAATTGTGTAGCAAGATTGAAGAACGAGAAAGTATCATGAAATAATTCCATGTAATTAAAGGAACTTGGACTCCTCCCCTCTCGAGCAAGTTCAAGCCATAACAATCACAAAAAATTGCCTCGCCCTCACCACCTCATTCCCCTTTTATAAAAACTAGTCCCTGACCAACTCCTAACAAACACCTTACTATTATCATATTACCCCTTGCCTTTAGTCCTATCAGATCCACAATTTATTGTCCATCTATAAAAGCAAATTGATAACCAAAAAAGGTGCAAGGAAGCACCCATTCCAACTGCACATACATAATAGTAAACTAAACCCGAGCTAAGCCACTTAGAATAGGCTTAGATTGTGTCTTTTAAAAGAAACAAAACTTTTCAAGGTTGGCAAGTTACAATCAAGGCAACAAACCCCCCATTAATGAATCCAAACAAAATCCCCCAAAGTTGGATCAAAATGTCAAAAAAAGAAAATAAAACCTAATTTAAAAAATATCATGCAATGAATAATCAAAATTATTTTGTAATTACACCCTATCCATGATCCTTCGAGATTGCAAGGCTTTGATCCATTAGTTCTTTGGGAGAAGGCTTTCATAGAAGCAGAAGAAGATAACAAACACCAAGAAGATATCCACTCTCTCGTGCCACTGGTAAATCTGTCTTTAAAAATCCTTTGGTTCTTAACCAAATTCTTTAAATAGTCACTTTAAGCACATTTTCCAATAAAATTTTGGCTTCGCCTCTAACCTTGACACTACAAAGAAGTTGAAAAATATTATTCCAAGTGCCCCTATCTGCTACGTCTCTTAAAGTCCTATGGTTCCTCTCAAGCCAAATTACCCCCACAAAATAGTAAAGAAGATGGCATGCCATAAAACATTGCCCCTCTCCCAAAGGGAGGATTGAAAAGCACCTCCTCCAGCATAGACCACCCATCTCTATTGTGAGCCCACAAACACCAAACGAACTCATCCAACAACTATATTTTGTATATGCAAACAGAACAAGTGTGTTCACTTGCTTTCATACACAATAAACAAACCAAAGGTTGCAGGCTATAAAAAAGGCATTTTCATTTGAAGCTTTTCTGCTATATTTATGTTAAAATTCCCCTTACAAGAAAACATACGATATTGCAATATCAAGAGAAATTACAATATCAATAATCTTTCGAGAGGGCTATCTCTCCCAAAGTTCCACACTGAACAATACCCAAAAACACTCTCCTCTTCTAAGGTCCCTAACTCCCTCTATTTATAACCAAGGCACCACCCTAGCCCTTACTAATATCCTACTAATATTTCCAATATATTCCCTACTAGTACTCTCACATTACCCCGTCCTTAAAGACACCTTGTACTCAAGGTGTGGTTAACAAGATACAATCCCAAAATTGGGTAACGATGAAAACAAAAAATTTAACGAAATCACAAAACCCAACCTAGCTAGTCGACGCTCCAACGGCCAAGTGCAGCAGGTGGTGGTGAGCAGCAGCGACAGCAGTAGGTAGGGTTTCTCTTCACGTGGGTAGGTTTTAGGCCACCAATCGTGAGTCAATAAGGAGGGGTAGGAAGGGGAATTCACCCTCCACAAGTTAGTTAAAAGAGGAAAGTGGACCACTGGGGGAATGTGGGTAGTATATACATTGGGAAGGGGCATAGCCAGCTTTATGCTTTTTGTTATGTTGCTTGTCTAACTTGGGGAAGAAGGAGGAGGAAGGAGAGTTTACCAACCCTTTTGAATAGGCTGAGATCATTTTGTATTGCCTTTGGGCTTGTTTTGTCTTCCTCTGTTTATCAATACAAGTAAGGAGATACTTTGCAGTAAGATCTTGCAAAAATGGGTCGATTTTTGGGTTTGAAAATAGAGACAAGTTGGCCCAAAACTCACATACCACTCCAAGGCAACGGGCCTCAACCAATTCATTTAAACTAAGCCCATTCGAGAAAATCTGACCCACGTGATTAGGGTTAGCTTCATTTTCCCTTTCTTTCTTTCTTCCCTTTCATGATTGCCTCCCTCCACTACCACCCGTTCACGATTCTTGTGTCGGCGTCACCAAGTCTTCGTCTCTGACCATACCATCCTTCGTCGTCGACTCGTCGACCATGGCTTCCAATGATCATTTGTCTCTTCTTTTCTCCATGATCGTCTCCCTTTGATCCCCTTGCCGCCTCTTCACGAAACTTCCATCGACACCTTCCCCAAGGCTTCGTCTCCGACCACACATGCCGACATTGTCGATAACAAACCTCTGTCGGCCTTTTCTCTTCTTTTTTTTCGGCTATCGAAGCGTCCCCATCCATAATGGTCGATGATCTCACTCTGGAAATCCAGCCTTCGACATGTCAAATACCTTTCCAACCCATTCGCAAGCGACCTTCGAACTCCGACAAATTACATGTCGGCCTCCCCTCGATCACTTCCCTTTGACCTCTTTCTTTCTCGATTGTCGCACTAGCTTCATCTTCCAACCTCGACGGTTTGCAATTCTCCTCCTCCGCAAGCATTGAAGACTTGACAAGACTTTGTATTTCTTAGACCTAAACAACTTGTCTTCTAGTTCCTTCTCCATCTCTCTTGCACACTCTCATCTGATTCTTGCCTTTTTTCTTCGGCTTCTTGTTTTTCTGTCTTTATTCCTCTTTTGAGGATTTAGATGATTCTTCCTAATTTGTTTCTATTAGGGGTGATCAAACAAGATCGAAAAACCGATTCGACCAACCAAAAGCGACCAAATCGACATCGGTCGATAGTTGGCAGTTTGGTCAACGTCGATTTTGCAGTGCAAAATCGACTTGTCGATCGGTTGGCGGCATCAAAACATGTATTCCCGACCGAACTGACCGACTTCCTTCATTGTGTAAAAAAGAAAACATATAATAATTATTTGACGCAAGGTTGCCGGCTGCAGCAGCAATTAATGTTACTACACAACCTTGGGAAGACCATTTGGTCTTCTCGAGGTTGTTTTAAAATTTTAATATATTATATTAATAGAAATAAAATATATAATATTATGGTAATAAAATATTTATTTATTGTTTTAATTATTCCTTAACTTTTCACACGCCCCTTCTTTATTTCTCTCTCTTTTTTCTTTCTCTTCTTCTCTCCCTCTTCTCTCCTTCTTTCTCATTCAATTTTCTTCTCTTCTCCATTTTCTTTTCAATTTTTGGTGGTAACAACAACAAGGGAGATGAAACGCCTCTTCTTCTCTATTCCTCTCCATCTCTTCTTCTTTTTTTTCACTTTTTCTCAATAGTTTGTTGGAGTTCTCTCAATCCCGATGAAAACTAACTGACCGTTAGTGTGATCAGTCAGTCAGCGGCACCAACTTCTTTAAAACAGACTAATAAAAACCAATAGGTCGGTGATCGGCATAGATTTGAGCCCAAAACCGACGTTGACCGGCCGATGCTCACCCCTAGTTTATGTTCTCATTCCATCTTTTGGTGATTGAAATCCTCAAACCGTTTTCGCATTCCTTCCATTGTTTGTCATAGTTTCACAAACTCCTATTGTATGGCTTCCATATGTTCACCTTGTTTAACCAAGGATCTCTGTAACTTCAACATAAACTCTACCACACACTCATATCATTGCCGGAATCGATGCTCTGATACCAATTTGTTTGGATTCCCCTAACAAGAAAACAAACGATAGAACTATATTGCAATATCAAGAGAAATTACAATATCAATAGCCTTTCGAGAGGGCTATCTCTCTCCCAACGTCCCACACTAGACAATACCCAAAAACATTCTCCTCCTCTAAGGTCCCTAGCTCCCTCTATTTATAACTAAGGCACCCCTAGCTAATTACCACTATGCTCTTACTAATATCCTACTAATATTTCCAATACATCCCCTACTAGTACTCTTACAATTTACCCCACCATTTTGTAAGATCCATATGACAATAGGCCTGAAATTATAATAGAATATAGAATATAAGGCAAACAAATTAGATAAATGTTGCATCATTAAAACAACCCTAAGGCCATCTCCAAAAGCACTTTTCAAACTCAAAATATAGAATAAGTTTGGAAGTGCCCACCACTAGGCACAATTTTTCCTTTAATTAATCAAACCTTCTTTGTCACTTCAAGTACCATGGGGAGGCTAGCCTTAAATAACCTAGACTTTTGAGTTTTGATGAATCGACTTGAACTCCAATGGTCAAACCTAGAAATGACATGTTATGTGAAAACACATTTCTTATATACAATATATTGGTTCGATTGCAGTGAAAAGCCTCCCTAGTATGTCCTAAAAGATTTGTTATATCCACAACATAAATGAGAATATCATCAAAATATACCACCATAAACTTCTCAATAATTGGTTAGCAACATGTACTGCCCCCACTAGGCTAGTTATTGATTAGAACTAGTTTTCCCAACAGCCAATTAACTGCTTGCTAGCCATCTCAATACACGGTTATAACAAAATAGAGCTAACACACTACGACAGTTCAACGGAACCCTATACTTCTTCCTCATAAGAGTATTGGGCAGACTTTTATTTTGCCCTGGCTTGTTTCTGTCTATGTAAGCAGCAGCATAAATACCAATATTTAATGAGAAATTTGTATTCTCATCATATTCTTGCACAAAATAACAGTGGAGTTTTTATTAAAGGAAACTAGAGAGAGAGAGGGAGAGAGCAGGTACCCACCTTTAGTTCGTCGCAACATTATTGCCCTTAGAACAGCCTGAAGCTTCTTATAGCCAGTAACTGAATTTCGGGAAATTGGAACCTTGATTGTATGGTAGAAAGATTTATAGACGGCATAAGGATCGTACCTCAGAAATCTGAAATAGCTATATAAATCATCAATTGCATTTTGTATAGGTGTTCCAGATAAGCACCACCTTCTTTTGGCTCGAAGGCTACAGCAGGCTCTAGCTACTTGAGTTCTGTGATTCTTTATTGTCTGAGCTTCATCCAGAATAACCCTGAACCAACCCACTCTTGCCAGTGGTCCAGAATCACACTCAATTGAAATACCAGTTCCTTTCCTGCCCTTCTTACCCTTCTTACTGCTGATAGAAGTCTTTTTCCTCTTTCTGTTAACGGAAAAATCAGCTGATAATCCGTATCTATCTCCATTTTTTTCCTCAGCGTCATCCTCCTCAACTAAAGGTTGTTTTGGAACTTCATTGGTGACTATTGAATATGTTGTGAGAACCACATCAAACTTTGCAAGCTCATCAGGATCCCTAGTCCTACTTCCCCCATGATAGATTAAAACTGAAAGTTTTGCTTCTTCAGTGACCTTGTCATCTAGTTCTCTGGCCCACTGCCGAAGAATACTTGCAGGGCATACAACCAATGTACCAGCCGCTGGTCTCCGCTTACTGATTGCTCTAGTTATTTTCACTTCTTGAATTGGCTTAACATCATCAGACTCTCCAATCTGCTGCATTTTATTTGAATCAGCAGTGCCATTATCGTCGTCGTCATCCAAATTCAAAGCTTCAGCTTTTGTTTTGCTTCCATCTTCTAGTTTTGCCTTTGATTGCAACGACCTCTGCATTTGTATGAGTGATATCATAGAAACTGTCTTTCCAAGGCCCTGCAAGAGGAAAAGTAAAAAGTCTAGAACCTAATTAAGGACAAATTTCAACAAACAGACAGGAATTTAATCCAGGTCCAGTAGCTTACTTGGTCATCCGCTAAAATTCCTCCCAAACAATGCAAACTTCTAGTTTCCTTCTGTAGCATCCATGCTAAAGCAATTTTCTAAAAGACAAAGCATACAGAGAAAAAAGTTTTAAAAAAATGCCTGGCAGTAAAAGAAAGACACTACATGCCGATAGAAAAACCTGATGTCTTAAAAGAGGAACAGATAAAAGACCATCGGGTAAATTAGCCTCAAGTTTTGGTTGATTTAGATCCTGCAAAACAAAAAGGGAAAAAAAAAAAAAAAAAAAAAAACCTAAGAAGATAGACTTAAATAGTAAATTCAGCAGAAGAGAAGCAATTATAATATGAAAAAAACTTCTCCACCAACTGAAAGCAACCAGTTTCTTCTATCTTGATCTTTTTGGCCAGAGTTGTTTCCTCTTATCTTTTGGACTATCATCAGTTTAACCTCTTTTTATTTAAATGAAGCAATCTCATTGATCTATGAAATAAACAAAGCAAAAGGCCTACAAAATTGAAGGAATTACAAAATACATCTCCAAAATGGTGCAAATCAAAGAAATATCACAGTTAGAAAAAGGATTTATCTAACCAAACTGAATAAGAGAATAAAAATAGTATGCTCCAATAAAATTGACATTCATCCTACTCCAATAAAATTGACACATCCCTTCCAATATCCTGAAAGATGCTCCTATTTATTTCCAACCAATTGTACAAAAAGCACAACTCGGTATACTGAGCCCAAGGACTTTTGCTTTGGACTAAGGTAGTGCCAAATGAAGCATCAAGTTAAAACTATACACGGAGCTGGAGCGAATCACATTCTGGTCCAAAAGCATTTGCCAAACTTTAGGAGAGAAAGGACATTTGAGAAATAAGTGTTTCGTGTCTCTTCACTAGGTTTGCATAACATAAGCACTTTTCAAATTTTTCATTGTGTTTGATAAATAGTCAAAAGTGCTTTTAAAAATTCTAACAACACAAGTTAAAAGCATTTAAAGATTTTTGTAATTATGATTTTGTGCAAGTTTATGCAATTGGGAGTCTTTTCTGCAACCCCCTTGGCTGTTTGAGGATGGCTCATGTCCATTTTTTTTACATCTTTTTGAATACAAGTCTTTGTTTCCTATAAATAAAATAAAATAAAGCATTTAATGTGTTTTTGGAGGAAGCGCTTAACTGGTACTTCAACATGTCCTAAAACAAAATGTGCCCCACATAAAAGTATTGCTCTCAAAAGTCATCACAAATTCCTTTGGAGTAAGGTTTATACCCCTTTCTTTTGTAATTTCATACCATGTTTATACCCCTTTCTTTTGTAATTTCATACCATCAATGAAATTGTTTCTTATCCAAAAAAAGTCATCACAAACTCACTCTCAAACCTCCTAGCATCAGTCTGCTATGCTAAGTCACTAGCTTGTACAAAAATATCTCTAAGACCCTTGCAAATAGATTGCAAAAAGTATTGCGACAAAACATTTCTCAGAACCAGGGTGCTTCCATGGCTGGTAGATAACTTGTAAATGAAGCCCTCATCACTAATGAAACGGTTAAGAATTAGAGGTAGTATGCAGGAAGGAATCATTTTCAAAGTCGATTTGCAGAAGCTGTATGATTGTGTATTGGAATTCTTCATCCAAATTTTTTATGATGCAGGGATTTAAACCCTTTAAATTATAAAATAGCCGTTGAAGGTTTCTGTTAAGAAAATAACCGTTAAAGCCTTTCAGCTAGTTAGGTGGTAAGGCTGTTAGATTAGTTAGTTAAATATAAGTTAGCACAAACTAGTATACATACTAGTCTTCTTTGGTATTAGGGAGGAAAAAAAAGGCAGAATCAATAATAAAGCTTTGTTTTCCGTATTCAAGTAGAGGACTTGGATGGCAATTGTTTAAGCTCGGAAAATTTCTCCATTTTGATCACTGAGAGACCTAGGGAAAAAAATTCTTTCAAGGGTAGGAGACAAAAGGGTTTTTCTCTATCCTTCTTCATTGTGGTGGTGGATGCTTTAAGTAATTGACAAGGAGGACAGACGGGCTTAATTGAAGGCTTTCTAGTTGGAAGGGATAAGCTTCATCTCACTCATTTTCAATTCACTAATAACACCATTTTTTCATTCGAAGAAGGAGATTTCTTTCCTTGTTTTTATAAAACCGGTAGGTTTTTTGAGTTGTTGTCTCATCTTAAAATAAATGTTAGGGACAATAATCTACGGTTGAGGTTAATTGTGATATGTATAAGCTCTAGTAGCCGCTCAATTTGTGGTTTCCAAGGTCAATACTCTACCTTTTATGATACTAGAGGCTTTTGCTGGGAAAGTCTAAGATGCTCTCATTTTGGGCTACTGATTAAAATGTCTTCACTGTGTCTTTCATTGCGGGAAGACCGAAGACTTACTATAATTCAAATTGTCTGGAGGGAAATCACAAGCTACTTAATCTATCTATAAAGCATGTGAGGATTTTCTTATGCAAAAGGTTGAGGTGGTCCTCATCTTGTAAATTAGAAGTCAGTTTCTAGAATGAGTGAGAAAGATAGCTTGGCAACTGTTAAGTAGGAGTCATTGATGCTACAAGGGCGTCCTTCATTATGCCACCCCCAATTCCACTGGGGCTTCATAAAGGTTCACAAACAAGAGAGGGGCATTGGTGCTGGAATACAAAGAAATAAAAGCTTCCTAAAATAGCAAACCACAGCAATCGAAGATGGTGTAGGTCTGAAGCAGATATCAGGATGTGTTTTCAATGCCAACTTTCCACTCATACGACCATGTCGTTGTGTTGAGGGAGGGCACTTCGACCTCTCCCATTAATATCAAACCTTCAATATCCAACCCAAAGCTTTAGCTACCTTCTATAACTTGTAATAAGGGGAAAACGGAAAGCAAATATTCCCTTTCCATAACCTGCAACAAGAGTACTTTTGCCCTAATGGATTGCTCTTTCATTTTATAAATTCCTAGATCTTCATATGATTAATTGGTGGATACTATTTTTCCATAATGAATTGCCGTCGAATTTTTTGTAGATTCCTAAAACTTCATATTACTAATTGATGAAATGTTGGGCAATCAAAAACCGACAACTATGATACAAACAAAAGAGTACAAAAGAAAATAGAATTGAAGCAATACTTTCTGCTAGAAGATATGCTAAGGAACGCTAAGAAATACATTAGTGAAAGCTTCAATCATAATCCACAAGAAACAATCCAACTGATCAAGGACCACTTTTACACAGTTCGCAATATAGGCATGCTCCCTCAATTCTGTAACCTCCTAAAACCTCATATTACTTATCATCCGTGGAATACTGGACAAGCAGAAAATTTTTAATGATACCAAGAAAAGAGTATCAAATAGAAAAAATGGAATTGGAGCAAATCCTTTTCCGAGAAAAGATGCTAAAGAATGCTAAGAAAAGCTTAAATCACAGCCCACAAGAAACAATCGGATTGATCAAGGACCAATTTTACATCAAGACATTACCTAAAAAAACATATATATAAATAAATAAATCAATTGGCACTTGTAATGGTGCATTCTATCCTAACTTACCCTTTGGACAAACCCTCCTCTCCTTTTTTCTTTGCTGTGGGGAGAGAGGAGATCCTAAACTAAAGGGAAAGAAGAAGCAAACAGACTACTATCTCAAAATAGGCATCTTGAAATTCGCTAGTAATGAAAGCCAAAGAATCTTAAAATGTAGTATCCAGTTTTGAGAATTTTTTTTCCTTACTAAAATCCAATCGCCTGAAAAATGTTATATCAAAAATACCTCCAATGCTGCTTGATAAATCAGTCTCTCATCACTTCCAGCCACCATTTCTTCACCATAACCAGGACGATAGGGGTGTTCACTTGGATACTGTGAAGAAGGTATAGTTTTCCCAGGTGCCAAACTCACAGGGAGGACCCTGTAATCCCTGTTCTCAGAACTAACAGCATCGTCACTGTTGCCTCTGAAAAAATTCTCTCTCCCATAAACCCTGCCGCTAGTTGAACTTGGCCTTGAATCATAAGAACCGGCATAGGCAACACGAATTTGACTGCTGCCCACATTATCTACTAAGCTATTTGATTTTGTCGGGGGTGCATATGACTGAGAAGTGTAAGGTAGGGTCCTTCTTAAAGCCTGTTGAGAAGATAATCTTTCATAATCTGCACCAGCTGTGATTGCAATTCGAGAATTCACAGTTCGAGGTAGACCATCATTCCCATTTTCAGTAAGATATTGGGTATCATCTGGGAGGATAATATGATGATTTGAGGCTTTAGTGTCACCATTAGAACCAGAATGCGGGCTTTTATTAACATTACCTGTAAATTTGATAGTCAGTTTTTTTTCCCTTTATCAGAGTTCTTTTGAGAAGATATAAAAGAATTTTTTCTTGTGCAAGACTCACTTTGACCTGGACTAAAATCTGCGGATGCCCACTGAGGAAGCTTTCTGCTGTGACTAGATTCCCCAATACTTTGTGCAACATCATCACTGTCACTAATATATTCTAGCTCTACATCGCTGTCTGATGAACTAATGTCTATAAAGTTTGTCACGGACATGATGGTTCAACTGCAAGATCTCTCTTCTTCAACAAAACTAGGAAGAAGCTACTAAAGGATTAGCCAACCTGCCACAGAAAATTATAGAAATTGCCTTACTACGAAGAAAGCCACATAGATAAGCAACAGACTGATCAAAATATCAACTGCTTTCTCCACGTACATAGTCCAAGAAATTTCTGAAAATAAAGTTACAAATCCATGTACTTACAAACGTGTAATACCTCTGAACTAAATCAATGAATTCTCAAAGATAGTCCGAATCATCAAACATGTAGCCATGCTGCATTATAAATCTTTTCAGATGCAACCGATCCATTAGCAGGGACATCTTTGTCAAAAACATCCCTGCAAATACCCCCCCAAAAAAAGAAAGGAAAAAATTAAATGTCAAACGTCTTATTATTAGTTGAATACAAAAATATGAATTGTCAAAACATCAATGATACAGCAAAGAAAAGCTAGTGAAACTTAAGTGGTCTACTGGCAGGGACTAAAAAGACACTGCATCACTTAAACGAAGCCATTGCAGCGAAATATACATCAGTGACATAAGTCATTGATTAGTAATACTGCATAATGTATGCTTAATTTGCAAATAGATCCCAGTTGATAATAGTAAACTGGATAAATTTTGAAATAACCCGAAAGTTTTTCAGAAGTAGCAAGCCGAATCTATCAAAAAAATTCACATGCTTCACAAACATGCAGAGACCCCCTCACGATTTCTAAAACATGGGATAAGGAGCTGATGATAAAGACAATGAAAGCAATAGAAAGGGAAAGGGAAGGGTTAAAATTAATTCAATAAACTACGTCTCACGTAGGCTTAGTCCTCCTACCTCAAACACTTGTCGTCAACAATCTACTATAATTCCAATAGTGAAAAGCAGCAGGTCTGTCGACCATTATACAATATATTTCCAGTACTGAAGAAGCGAGTCTGTCAAGTATGTTAAGATGATAACCCCCTAATGCAAGAAAGGCAGTTTAAATCCAAATCTCGAAGTGAATTTAAAGTTCTCCAGCACCTAAAAAAAGCAAACCAATTAGAACATCGAAATCAACAATTCCACTTCCATATTTACCTTTCTAAAACGAAATTAAAAAACTTAAATTCATTCTTTCCCTCGTCTACGAAGCAGAATGCGCTCTGTGCCAACCCCATTAAACCAGTCACTCAAAGATCAAGAATCCCAAAACCCAAAAAACCGTGAAACACGAACTTCAATTTTCAATTACTCAAACCATGAACACAAAAGCATCGAATGCAGAGCCACAGCATGCATGAGGCGGAATGAGTGATTAGTGAAAAAGAAAAAGATCCCATTACACAAACAACAGTACTCCAAGATTCACACGCACATTCAAACAAAAATTCAAATGAACTGAAAAAAAAACAACGAACAAGACGATGTATGGTTAACAGGCGATAAATGTGGCGACAGAAAGGAATGAAAAGGAGAAGGAATCCATACGAGGAGTGGCAGATTGTGGTTGCAGAGGAAGTATCTTCTCTCCCTCCGTACTTTGTAGGGTTTGAGGTTTGAAGTTTCCGTTCAACGCCAAAGCTGAAAGAGGTTCTTTTTCTGGATTTCTATTTTTTCCTTTTTCTTTTTTTTTTCTTTTTCTTTTGCTCCGGAATTTGAGATCGACGACGAGTTAACGGCCGTGTTGTTGTAGTCTATAGACTCTGCCGGTGTAGTGTACTTGCAGTACGAACCAAGTTTAAAATGTCGATCTCTCGATTTTACGAAAATATCGATAAAATGTCGATCTCGATAAATATTTCTGAAAACATTATAATAACAAAAGATTTAAACAAATATTTAAATTAACAAATAAACACTTTAATACAACTCCAAAATTTTCCTTATTAATTTCATCCGATTAAATTATAAGTTTAGTCCTTCAATTTTTAGATTTGTATTTAGGGGTTGTTTGGCGCGCTGGTTTGGAATCAGAAACCCTGGGGTTCTGGACCCTGGGTTTCTTGGCTGGAATCAGAAACCCTGGGGTTTATGATTCCTGTGTTTGGGGTGCAGGGTTGTGTTGGGCTGGTTTGCTGAAACTTGTGTTTGGGGTGCAGGGTTGTGTTGGGCTGGTTTGCTGAAACTTGTGTTTGGGGTGCAGGGTTGGGTTGGGCTGGGTTTGTTTAGTTTGTTTTTTTTTTTTATAATTTTTCAAACTGTTTATTATTTAAAAAAAAAATCGTACACTGTTTTTTTTTCCTACTCCATTTTTTTAACTTCATAATTTTTTTGGTGTGTTACATACCAACTATTTAACCAATTATGTAGAGCAATTGTTACAACTATAGTTCAATTTGAATTATACTATGTGTAGTTTGTATAACTATATGCTATCTCATTCACTCCACTCATGATGACATAAAATTGAAGATTATGCGTAACAACAGATAATTAATAGGTGCAATGTAAGAATGGTGTTGCCAATGGTAAAGTAAAACCAAAAATTAGAACTAAGATCTAGTTCTAAAAATATCATAACACACATTCCAGATGAAATGACAAGAAAGTAGAAGTAGTTGTCCAAACACAAATGTAAGTCATAAGAATGGTAGATGAAAGTGATGAAAAGAGAGTCAGGTTCTAGGTGCTTTCCCCAAAATTTTCACGTAGTAATCATACTTCCAATAAGGGGCGAATGTAAAGAAGGAGTTCAACATCATACTATCCGAGAGAATAGTCTTTGCAACAGCCATTCAGTCTTGCCTTGTCATCCCTGGGACCGCCTTTAGTTTTGCATATAGCTCGTCAACGCTGGCCCTTTTAAAATATTGACTAGGTGGTTGGGTCGCTAGGGTGATTGTTGGAGTGGTCGTTGGGGTGGTTGGATTGATAGGGTGTTTGGGTATGCCGAGGTGGTCGCGCGATGGTGATTGCACGGTGGTCAGGTCGTCGGAATGGTCGTTGGGTGGTTTTCAGCAGTAGTTGTCGGGTCGCTGGAGTGGTCATCAGGGTGGTCATGTCGCTGGAGTGGTCGCTGGGTGGTTGTGGCAGTGGTTGGGTTGTTGGAGTCGCCATGGTGGTCGTCAACAGTGGTTTTGGATGGTTGGGTTACCAAGTCGTCAGGGTAATCGTCGAAGTAGTCATCATGGTGGTCAGGTCATCGGAGTGGTCACTAGGTGGTTCTCTACGGTGGTAGCTAGGTGGTCAGGTTTTCGAGGTGATCGTCAACTATGATTGTCGGGTGATCGGGTCATTGAAGTGGTTGTTGTCGATGGTTCGGGCAAGTCGGGTTGTTTGAGTGGTTGGGTTATCGGGGTGTCTAGTTGTTGGGGTGGTCGAGTCGAAGGGGTAATCGTCAGACTGGTCTCTCGAGTTCTCATCGCAGTGGTTGTCTGAGGTAATCGTCAGCGGTGGTCGGGTCACCGTTGTAGTCGTCAGAGTTGTTGTTATCGGTGGTTGTTGGGTGGTCGCCGGAGTTGTCATCAGAGTTGTTGTCGAAGTAGTTGCTAGAAATGGAGAATGATAAATGGAACTGGTTTCTAGAGTTCTCATCGCAGTGGTCGTCGGAGGTAATCGTTAGCGGTGGTCGGGTCGTCGATGTGGTAGCCGGAGTTGTCATCAGAGTGGTTGCTGGAGTTGTTGTCGGAGTGGTCGCCGGAGTTGTCATCGGAGTGGTCACCGGAGTTGTTGTCGGAGTGGTCGCCAGAGTTGTCATTGGAGTGGTCGCGCGGAGTTGTCATCGGAGTGGTCGCTGGAGTTGTTGTCAGAGTGGTCGCCGGAGTTGTCATCGGAGTGGTCGCCTGAGTTGTTGTCGGAGTGGTCGCCGGAAATGGAAAACGGCATATGGAAGAGGAAAACATGGCACAAACCCCATGGGGTTGCACTGTTGTAACCCCTGGGGTTGTGTTTCAAAACCAAGGGTTTTGAAACACCTTGTGCCAAACATGGTTTTGGGTTTGGAACCCAAACTCATCCCAACCCAAACCCATGGGCCAAACGGCCCCTTAAGGTCTATGGATTTTTAAGTTTGTATTTAATACGTTCATAAATTTTCAATTTTGTGTCTAATAGATTTTTGAACTTTGAATTTTGTGTCTAATCAACATTTTTTTAAAATTTATAAATCTACTGGATACAAAATTGAGGTTTAGGGTTCTATTAGACACAAAACTCAATTTTATGTGTAATTGATCAATTAATTTTAAAATGCGTCGAATATTTCAGAGACCTATTAGACATGAGTTGAAAGTTTAGAGATATATTAGACCATTTGAAAGTTCAAAGACCTATTAGATTAAAAATTAAAAATTATTATAAATTTTTAAACTCAAGATACCTATTAGATTCAAATTTGAAAGTTCATGGATTAAATTTGTAATTTAACATTTCATCTCTGATGTTATAAAAGTTTGGTTAAATTATAAAATTGGCTTATGAACTTTTAAAATTGTGTCAATAGGTATCTCGAGTTTAAAATTATATAATAAATTTCTAAACTTTTAGTGCCCCTAAAAAATATCTCTGAAATTTAAAAAATGTTTAATAGATTTCTAAACTTGAATGTATTATGTAAAATATCTATAAACTTTTAAAAATATCTAATAAGTTTATTACCTTTAAAAAATTATTTAATAGGTCATTGACCATTAATTTTGTATCTAATAATTCTTGAACTTTCAAAAATATCTCGCAAATCAATTACCCAATTGACATAAAATTAAAATTTTCAATAATCTGTTGGACATTTTTTAAGTTAATAAACATATTAAATACTAGCTCTAATAGTTTATGCCACGTTTGATAACTATTTGATTTTTTGTTTTAAAAATTAAGCTTGCAAACACTACTTCTATCTATGAGTTTTTTTGTTTTGTAATCTACCTTTTACACATGTTTTTAAAATTCAAGTCAATTTTTAAAAACTTTTTTTTGTTTTTTGAATTTGACTACAAATTTAAATGTTCTCTTGAAGACTATTTGTAGAGAAATTATGAGAAAAAAACACAAATTTCAAAAATCAAAAGACTAATCTTAGAGGCCAAATTTGTAGTCTAACCTTGTAATATTTTTGTCAATTAAGTTTTTTCTTCTGTACTAATTAGTGTTTATAAGTACTGTTTTTACTGATAGAACGATGAGTTGACTCCAAAATATTTATTAATTGAGTTGTTAGTTTCTTGATTTTAATCGAGAGAGTTGGATAATTTATTGGGTGTATGACTTGATTGAAAACTACTCACTACACAAAGGGATGATTTTGAAATTTTAAAAAACTTAGGGACTATTATATATTTCATTGATGCATTTTGTCATATGATCTGTTTAATTTAATAATCGTACTTTCAAATGTTTCATTTTTTAGTCCTTATGTTTTAGTTAACTTTTATGGTTTTTGTCATTAATAAACAATATTAATTTTGACCATAGATTTACATGTTGATGTATTAGATAATCGATATAGTTTATTTTTATATAGTTAAGTTGTTAATTTTAGTCAACTAGTTTTATTGATTTTTTTTGAAACTAGTACTTTTTGAATTATTTGATAACTTTCTCGACATAACTTATTTGAAGTGTAATAATTCACTTTTAACGCGTCATTCAATAAAAAAGGGTTTTAGAGATATTTTTCTTGACTCTTTGAAAGTATGTTCAAAATGAAATGTCCAATTGTCCTTAGGCATTAACGGTCATTTTACCAAATTCATTGATTCATTACACACCTAGATTCATTAACCTAATTCGACGTTGTCCCTACCTACCTATGCAAAACGAGGTAATTGCATGCAAATATGGACATGTTATTCAAAACTCTCTATTCCTCTTGAACAATTGGTGATTAGACATGGAAGTTCCATGCCTAATCACCAATTGTTTTTTTCAAATAAATCGCTTACTTGTAATCCAACTTCGACCCTCTAATTTTTTGGCATATTTAAAGGGGTATCTTTTTTGTCTTTTGAGTGCTTGCTACCATTGTTCGAGCCATGTAATTGTCATAAGTTAGAAGCTAAGATGTCCTGAAAATGTTATCATTAAATGCTCTCTTGCTTACAAATGTTATCTTTACTTTAATCTTTGTATTCATAAATTTATTGTTGCTTATTGCGTCATCTTTCGTGAATTTTTGTTCATGTTTGGTAATATAACTTCCATCAACGGTTCCATTCCATTCCTCTTATTTATGTTAAGGTCAGTCTTCATCCCCTATTTCCATCTTGTTCCAACCATCTACTATTTCACCTTGTTCATACTTCTTCTAAATCAAATATTCATAATCAATTTTAATCAAACATTGTGCCTTTCAAATTAAACAATCTTACCTTTGTATTTATTATTAATCATAACATACATTATACAAATTAAGGACATATTTAGAATGACTTTGTAAATGCTTAAAAATACTTTTTAAAGCACTTAAAAAGTCATTTCAAATATACCCTAACTCAAAATTTAACATTTTTAATAATATGTATACACCTACTAATCATTTGGAATTAGATAATCCTGTTAGATATATTTCACTTCCACCATCACAAAATATCCCAATAGAAACAAGCCTAGCAAATTCAACAATATCGCAAAGAAATATTGAAAAAAAATTGTCACCTAAAATGGTACTACCCAATGGTAATTTGATAATCAGCATCTTAAAAATACCTTTAAAAAACATACTTGACTCTTGAACTTTCATGAAAGTAACAATTTAGTCCTTAAACTTTAATTTGTAACAATTTAGTTATTGTGTACTTTAAAAATTGCAACAATTTAATTCACGTTCTTTAAAAGTTAAAAGTTGTAACAATTTAATATTTATTCTGAAAAAATTTCATCCATTTGTAACAAATTTTATTATGCAACAACTTAGTATTTGTAATTTATAAACACATTTGGTCCCTAATTAGTTTGTCTACCTACATACATAAGAAATCTTAATAATATTTTTCATGACAAGGACTAGATCGTTACAAAATTTAAAGTACAAATACTAGATTGTTACATACTAAAATTTAGGGACCAAATTATTACAAAAATTAAAGTCCATACTAAATCACTTCGAAATAAAATTTACAAGCTAAATTGTTACTTCCACAAAAGTTTAGAGACTAAAAGCAGTTTCTTAACCTATAAAGAATATCCACCGTTCAAAATATACCATCTTATTTTATGAATGTTAAATTCTCAACTCCATTAGACCACATATTGACCTCTAACTTAAATAAGTTAGTTTGTGTTTTTTTTAGTAGTTCAATAATTGTATGCAAAAGATTTGAATCTTTGACATTTTGGTAAATGAGACAATGCTTTAATTAGTTGAGCTATGCTCGAGTTGACAAATTAAGTTGATGATTAAACTGCACCAAATATATTTAACTCTTCATTCTCTTTAATGATTTATCGCATTGCTTTCAAAATTTTGATTTCCAACACCAACAAAATTAAAGAAAGGGAAACATTGGCCTTGGCAAAGGCTTCTTTGCTAAATGTAAAAAACCCAACCACACATCCTTGGACAGTGCTCTAGGTCCATATTTGTATGCAGGTAATTACTAATTTTAATAAACAAGTATAAATACACAAATTTTTAAAATTTATCGATGTCGATTAACTTCAATAATGTCAAAAGTGAGCATGTCTCACTGGTAGTTAGCATGTATCATTGACCAAGATGTCAGAGGTTCAAATTCTTCTTTCCCAGATGTTGTTAAATTAAAAAAAAAAAAAAAATTAACAATGATAAATCAATATGTTTTTCTTTCAAAAAAAGTTTTTAATTTGAAAAAAAAAAACAATTTTTACTTTCAATTTTGTATATCAAATTTGACTATAGGCTTTCAATTTTATTAAATTGAATGACAGTGTTACAATTTTTATTAATTTACCTACTAATTAAAAAAACAATGTACAAATATTTAAAAACTAATTGATTTAAATAAAATCAATCATTGTATAAAATTAAATTGAATCATACACAAAACCAATCATCAAATAACCATGCCAAAACTAGCAAGTTTTAAAAACAAAAACAATTCTAATGTTGTTTTTATTTAAAATCCTATCAATTTGTTACTATATATATATATTTTATAATTAACCAAATACACATGAAAACATATGTGTTTTTTTAACAATTCTTCCAAATCTAGGTAAATATTACAATATGTTTTTTTCTTCTCAAAGTCAACATTACAATGTTTATCTAAATTTAATGTCATATCGATGAAATTGAATATTTAAAGTAACAATTGATATGTATTGTCAAATTAAGGGTTCAAATTTGTTTTTTCCTTTTATTTCACATGATACGACACATACTTATTAACATAAGTCAATAATTACATGTTAACGGTTTTTGATGCGTGATGTTGTCACAGGTGGACCTCACTTACCTCAAATATGAGGTAGAGGTGACACAATTGACGTGATGACATACACAAAAATCTTACACCAGCGAGGTGTTATGCTCAACACACTCTAATACTCGAGTGAGCACTTAAGTCGAGGTAGTATCAAGTTGGACAAAAGTAATTAATATCGTGTACACGAGTATAAGGCGAGTTTTTTTATTTATAGAAAATTTAGGGGAAAATTATGCGATTTGGCCGGTCATATCTGAACCAATGTCACTCGTTGTATTGTACAATAGGCACTGTTGAAGTGGGAATTAAGGTCCACTTCAATCCACGTAGGGGTGTCACAGTGTTCCCCATCTCGGCCTTGCTTACTTTTTTTTTTTTTTTTTTTTTTTTTTAATATATTATTATTATTGTGATTATAAATATATAATATTTAAATTTAGAACTCCTTAAATAATTTGATATGTTTGAAGTATATAATGATAAATAAATAATTAGTTAAAATACAATTTTGGTTCACATACTTCTAAATGTCCAATTTTAATTATTGTACTTTCAATAAAGCTTGAAATTGTTCCTTATGATAAGTTTGAAGTTAATTTTTATTAAAATTAGTTAAATAATAACAATAATTTTAACACAAGAAAAGACACAATGTAAACCAATTTCTAAAATTTATAGAGAGAAAACTAATAAATACTAATTTTTTTAAAGAAAAATTTACAATAAACTAAGAGTAGAGACAAATTTTAAGCTTTATTGGGAGTACAATGACTAAAACTGAACATTTAAAAGTACATGGATCAAAATAGAACAAAACTCAAAATATAGGGACTAAAATGATATGTTAACCTAAATAATTTGATAGATAATATTTTTCCATTGAAAGTTATCTTTACATGGAGATTTTTTTAAAAATAATTACCTATTTAAAGGAAAAAATTTCAATATAAATTAACTATATAATGAAAAAAAATTAATAAAATTTATTTAATTTAATTAACTTTTTTTAAAAGAGAATAATTCTCCATGGAAAGCACGAGAAATTTTGCGGGGTGAAGAAACCGCCCCATAATCTCACTGGTGTGGTCGAGGTGGGATCCACCTGGGTCTCACGTGTGCCTTGCCAAGGTGGGATCCACTTCAACCTACCACTAGAGTCTATAATATCTTAACAATAAATAAATAAATAAATATATATATATATATATATATATATATATATATTTTTTTTTTTTTTTCAATTATTTTTCCTTTTTTAGGACAGCCAGTCAGCAATATTTATATTTACTTTTTGTTGTATGTACAATTATTTGTTGGTGACTATTTTTATGAACTTTTCTTTTTTTTTCCACTCACCTCATAATAAACACGTGGTGTTTATTCATACTAATTTCATCACGAGGTTAAATACGACAATATTAAAAATAGGGTAAAATATAGTTTTGATTATTGAAATTTAAACTTAATTTCTAATATAGTCTCTAAATTTTCAAAACTAACACTTTGATCATTAAAATTTGAATTTAGTTTCCATTTGATCTTTAAGATTTCAAAAGCAACATGTTTGGTCTTTAAAGTTTGAATTTAATTTCTAATTAATTCATTAAGTTTGAAATTGATTTCTAATTAGTTTCTAAAGTTTGAATTTGGTTTCTAATTAGTCAATGAGTACAAAAATATATAAAAAAAAACTTTCAACTCGATTACATAATACATATCATCAAAGTCTACTTAGCATATATTAACTACCATATCATTATTTCATTAGGTCAATCAACGTCAATTTTACTAGGAATCATTTAGAAATCAATTTCAAACTTCGGAGGCTAATCAAAAATTAAATTCAAACTTTGGATACTCAATATATCACTTTTGAAACCTCATGACCATATAGAAATAAAATGAAATCTAAAAGACTAAAAGTGCTAGTTTGAAAAACCCAAATACTATATCAAATCCAAGGCCCAAAAATGTATTTTACCCTTAAAAATAAGTGGTTAAATTACAATTTGGTCCCTATGGTTTGGAGAAAGTTAAAATTGAGTCCCTATAGTTTTAAAAGTTAGAATTTCGTTCTTATGGTTGCTCTATGGTTTGATAAAATTCTAGAGATTATTTATGAGAGTTTTATCAAACTATAAAGACTAATTCAGACATTTAAAACCATAGGGACTACGAACCTGAGAGAGAGATCCAGAATACGAGGAAGCGACTGGAATGGAAGTAACTGGTCCTGAAATCCGCTCATTGCTATAACGTTCTAGAGTCATGCATAACATACATTAATCATCCAAACATGCCAGGTATGCCTCCACCCTGTGTCTGCAATTCCAGACCTTCAATCCTCGATCATCCTCTGGACTTAGTTCACATGTTCTTGCTTAGTTCGTATTCAATACCCAAGTTGCTGAAGTTGATTTTCAAAATTAGGAGTTCAAATTAAAACTCACAAATCTCTTCTTTTTGACACTGGTGCATTTGAGTTTGCTAAGCGCTTTTTGAATCATGGACCTCAACATTCTGTTGCTCATGGTGTTTCACGATCAATATTGAAAATGAACGGACAAGTGGTGGAACGTGCGGAACCACATATTGGATTACTCAAGTGCAGCATGAAGCCGTTGACAATTCTAACTTTTTCAAAACGGTAGGAACCAATTTTGTAATAAAACGCAAAAGCCCAAGGCCAGGTTTACCCCAGGCCCAATAAGTCCAGCCCAGGTATATCAACAGCCCAATGATTCCAGCCCAGACCCATTTAGCAGGCGCTCTTACAGAGACAAAAACAGTATGAATTTGGAACGTCGATACAAAACCGAACAATATCAACGGTTAAAGATTTATCCAACTCACGGATCCTCGTGAAACGAAAACAAAACGCGGGGATTAAGGGCGCCAAAATTTAGAAAAAAATTTCCCTCTTTCTTTAATAACAATGGCCGCTTCCTTCATTTCTCTCCCACGAAAAATTTCCCATTCGCTACAATTCTTCTGCATTTTCGACGTCACCGATTCAGCGGCGGAGGAGAGGAAATGGCCGGCAGAGGATCGTCGAACTCGAGGAAGAGAGTGGAGGCTACTCCGGCCGACGCCGCCGCCACTGGCCCTTCCCTTGTGAGAGCCAAAGACGGCAGTGCTTTTGCTCGATGGTGCGTTCTTTTTTCCATTTTCTTTATTGATGTTCTTGTTGAGTTGTATTGACTGGCTTAGAGCTAAAGAGGATGTATTCACATTGCTGAATCATTGTAACTTTGTGTTTTCTTTCTGCTTAGATTTATACGTTGCTTTCATCGTTGTTGTGTTATACTTTCCTAACACTCCATTTCTTCGACTATTTTCGGAACGAACAGTGGCTTCTGGAGCTTTTGTTTCTTTGGCATTGATAATGTTTGGTTTTCAGTTCGCCTTTTAGTCCGATTTCGTTTAGAGTTGAATGAAATGTTCGTTTTCTTTATGAATGTTCCTGTTAAGTTACATTGACTGGCTTAGGGCTAAAGAGGATGTAGGATTATCGCCGAACCTTTATAACTTTGCGTGTTTTTACTTTTATCTGTTGGTTTCATTGGTGTGTTCGTGTTGTACATTCCTAACATTCAATTTCTTCGATTATTTTCGAAAGAAATTATAGTGTATGATTTTCTGTTCGCATTCTAGTCTGATTTTGCTTTACAGTTGAATGAAATGTTTATTTTCTTGTATTTAGAGGAATTGTAGAAGCAACATTCTTAAGTTTCTTGATAATGGAAGAAACTGATTTCTCTTATTTGAATGGTTAATTTCTGGCTGTTACAGTGACGAGTGCGGCAAAAGTGTTCCGGTTGCCCTAATCAGCATGCACAGCTGTAGCCTCGATGCCAAAATTAGAATGAATTTAGGTATATTATCCCTGTGGATTCGTGAAAACTTTTTTCGGTGTAATTCTTTTCTGATTTGGAACTCTTACCTTTCTTCTTTCCTGCAGAGGCTCAGACTGTCGAGAAGCAAACTCAAGCTAAAAAGCCAGCCGAAAGGTGTTCCTCTGAACATTTTCTTTGTTCTTATCTTGTTAATCTGATGCTTTGAGTTGTATTAACTTGATTGTTTCTTTGTACAGGAAAAGATCAGCACCATCTGAACCTAAGGCCAAAAAATCCAAAACGGAGAAGAGGGGGAAGAAGGACAAAGATCCAAATGCCCCCAAACGACCTCCTACAGCCTTCTTTGTCTTCATGTATGCAAATTCCCCTCGTTCCTTCTGCTCCCAAATGTCGGATTTATCAGATTACTCCATTGGTAGTTTCTATTTGCTTGAGTCTTTACTGAATTTGGTGACTGTAATACTTCAGGGACGACTTCAGAAAATCATATAAAGAAGCAAATCCTGATTCTAAAGGCGTGAAGGAGGTTAGCACAGACCCATATACACCTGGTGAAAAAAATTGTATTGATACCCCAAATTATTGAATGCTGTCTCCTGATTGAGAATTTCAATCTTTTTAGGTTGCAAAGGAGGGTGGTGAGAAATGGAGGTCGATGACTGATGAAGTGAGTTAGTTTACTTGCCCCATTTGAAAACATGTTTATGATTTTTAAATTATGTCTTCTAAACTTTAAAATGATCAACAGGAGAAGAAGCCCTACCAAGATAGAGCTGCTGAACTGAAAGCAGAGTACGAAAAAGCCTTGGAAAGTCAAAATGCTGAGAATGAAGATGTAAGATTTGAGCTCTGTTAACAGTTGAAATTTTTTGTTTGATTATTCAAATGCTAATGTGGGATATTTGTTCAGGACGAAAAAGAGCCAGAAGAGGTTGCAGAGAAGGAGGTAGAAGAAATAACAGATGAAGAGTAGAAAACATTCCATGTTAGTCTTTTGTGATAGCAAAATAGCTAGAAACAGCTTCTTCACTGCCTGGTTTCTGTTGTAAATTCAGAGTCTAATTTAGTCAAAAACTGCTGTTGGATTCTATGGTTGCGTTTGAAGCAATATAGTACAAATGCTCGATTTTTGTGTTGTCATTTTTTTTTTTTGTTTGCTTTTTATCTTCATGAATATTGGTTCTAACTTTTTTCTAGCAAGGCTCAATCTGAATTTGAATCCATTTTATCAAAACCCAGTTGAGAATTACAGTGCTTAATGGGAGCTTTTGTTAAGCTTTTTGCCTTTTTTTTTACTGTCAGTTTTTTAAGGCCATATGCATTTGCCATTTGTTTGAATAAAATCATATTTTGGTGCATGTTCTTGGAATATGCCACTGTATTTCATCTTACTTGTCCAGACTTCTCTTTCTATCATTCGACGTGTAAGCTTATGAACCCTTTGCCACCCTCATAACCTATTACCTATTTTTGTAGTTAATTTAGTCTTTGTTTGACGCCTGTTTAATAGTCATTTTATTATTATTTTTTCAATTTTTTTTTAAAATTGTGTTTGTTTTTTTTCCCTTATTTTTTTTTATAATGGATTTTATTTTTTTTAGAAGATATTTGAATTCTTAGTTAAATTCTAAGTTTCAAAAACTTTGATTTTTGAAAATATACATAAAAAAATAGATAACAAAATAAGAAAATTTATAGGTAGTAGTATTTATAGGCTTAATTTTTAAAAATTAAAAATAAAAAAATAAATGGTTATCAAATGGTGTTTTAGTTTTTATTTTTAAAAATTGTGTTTGTTTTCTCATCAATTCTTTATAGGAATGGTATAAATACTTGTAATTGGGTTTCCATGGATATTTGCCTTGAATGGGGTAGAAAATCCCCAATTTGATCGGGTATGGGGTCAAATTGGGAATTATCTTTGGGTCCTCAGTTGGGAATGGTGTGGTGATGATATCTTTGCCCCATCCCTGTCTCTGAACTTGCTCCAAATAATTATTTTACTAATTTTTATAATAGTATATAATTATTTGTAAAAAGATTATTATTAATAACATATATATATATATATATATATATACACGGTGGAAAAAGTCGGTCGACATGTCGTCGAGGGGGATGTCGTTTCCCCCCCCCCCCCTTCGATGACATGTCGTCTGCTTTTTTGTTTTGTTTTTTTTTTTTTTTACAAATAGGAGAAAGCATGGTTTTTATATTATTATATATATATATATTTGAATTTAATTTTATTATCTTGAGAAGAAATTGAGTACAAAATACAGAGAGCAATTAGATAAGAGTTTAAATGGTGTATAAATAAATTGATTTGCATATCACTTAGCGAGACTCCTGTATTTGATCATTCGAAGTGCTAGATAATAGGTTCAAAGTATTTCTACACTCCAATTCCTATTATCTTAATTTCCCTCAAATTCATTTCAATTCTCTCAAATTTTCTTCATAGTTGTCTAATTGAATATAAATATTATATATATTTAGATATACGATGTTAAGACTTAAGAGTAATTAATTATACTATAATTGAGTCAAGACTAGAGATGTTCACGAGGTGGGGCGGGGTCGGGGAATGGATTCCCCGTCCCCGTCCCCACCCCCCATTTCATTCCCCGTCCCTGCTAAATTTCCCGTTTAATTTCGTGGGGATCGGGTTCCCCGCGAGGAATTTTTTCCCGTTCATTTTTTTTTTTTTAAATTTATTCTCAATCATAATAAAAATTATTTCTAAATGAATAATTTTCAATATAATTCTATTTAAAGTAAATGTTATAAAATTTCCTAATAAAAATAATAATATATTATAAGTAAAAATACTATAATGTCGAAACAACTTAATTTCTAAAAATTCAAATTTCAATATTACAACATAGACTTTAATTTTTTTTTATAATGAAATAGTCTTAAACTAATTCTTACTATAGTTTTTTTTAAAAAAAAAAATTATATTTATAGGTAATAATATATATATATATATATATTAATCGGGGAATTGGGGCGGGGAATATATTCCCCGTCCCCGTTTAGCCAACGGGGAAAAAAACTTCCCCGCTCCCTCCCCCATTCCTCGTGTATTCGGGGATTCCCCGCCCCGTTCGGGGCGGGTCCCCAGCCCCACGGGTTAAATGGACATCCCTAGTCAAGACTCACAATTAAGGTTTCATGAAATAATTTTAATAATGTATATCACTTTCCATATATTTTTTTTTTCAAATTCCTACTCGCATCGACATTTCAAAATTTCAATTGACATTTATATATAAATGTTATCTTAATTTTTAGATGTGGTGCTTAAAAATAGTCCATTATAGTCTAATTAAGTCAAAATCTAAGTTTCATTGGCTAATTCAAACAATTTCCATCAATTTCCACGATTTCTGTAAATTTCCACCGAAATTTCCATTGACATTTCCATTTCCATCGACATTTCCATAAATTTTGGACCTCGACATTTCCATCGACATCGACATTTCGAACCTTGTATATATATGTACATTTTAAAATCCTTAATACAGTTACTGTTTTTTTAAAAATAAGTACACTATTTTTAATTTCATATTGTAATACATTTTTATATTAAATATTTTTCAAAATTTAATGATTTAAATAAATGAAATAATAATGATATTTAACTTTTATATGATTTTAATAGAATTTTTGATTTTTAATAAAAAGAAATAACTAAAAAAAGTAAAATACTATGGGGACTCGATGTTTGATCGGAAATTCCTCGACCTTGACCTTGATTCTCCAAAATGGGGAATGGGGTGGGGACATGGATGAAAAATCCTTTTGGGGATAGGGATGGGGAATGCATCTCTGATCCTATCTTGTCTTGTTGCCATCTCTAATTCTCTGGTAAATTATTTAGTTTAGAGTGCATATTGATGCTAAAATGAGCATAGTTCAATAATAATTGACATGTACCATCGACGAGGTCAGAGGTTTGAAGCCATCCACCTCAAATGTTATTGAAAAAAAGAAAACCAAAGATAAATTGACATTTCTCTAGTAAATTTGTAATTTAGTCTTTTATTTAATTGTTTCATTTATGGTTTAGACAACTCTACCAGTTCTTTATATCCTTGTCAAGAAAATATACATCAATTTTAGAAATAACTTGCCAAATAAAAGATAGTGGCAAAGTTGGTTTTTTGCAATCTCATTGTAGCGTCTTTGACATTCATTTTCAAGTGGAAAAAAGTCATGTTAGGAAAACATGATTTTTCCACGAAACCAATCAAATCTTAAGTTGATAACTGTATTCAAAAGTTTAAATTATACAAAATGCTTTGAATTCTGTTGTAGGCTTCAATTATGTTCCTAAACTTAAAAAGTTTCTCTTTTATCCTTGAACTTTGAAATTGTTCCAAAAAATATATATTTTTTGCTAATGTGTACAAATTAGAAGGCATATGTTATTATTTACAAGTATATAGAAGATTAAGTTTATTGTTACCATTTATTTCACCACAAAACATATCGTTAAAATTATTTACACAATCAATTTTTACACATCATTTACGTGAATGATATTGTAAATAATGTCGCGTATGCATTCCAATTTTTACACATTAACCGTTGCATTAATTTCCATCTTTATTTTAATGAAATAAACTCTCCAATAGTATTATTTAGAACAAATTTCAAAGTTCATAGTTTATGGGCAAAAATGAAACTTTTCAAAATCTGGGGGTATGATTGAAACTTACCCAAAAATTCAAGAGTACTTTGTATAATTTGACCTATTTAAAACTATCATATCCTTAAATTATTGAGATTTTTTTCTTGAGTTCAACATGTGAAGGGTGGGGGATTTAAACTTTTTAGTCGAAAGTATATCTTGACCAATTGAATTATGCCCATATTGGTTTTAAATTATAGAGATTTAATTAAATTTATTCTTTATCATTTTTTTTGTCGAGTTCTATTCTTTATCAAAAATTAAATGTATTAGTAAAATAAAATTAAAACTATTGCTAAATGTTATATATATATTTTTATCAATATCTAGTTGCACATTTTGAGATTTATCACGCTGATCACAAATGTTAAATTACAAATTTGGTCTTTATGATTTGGAAAAAGTTAGAATTTAGTCATGTGGTTTTAAAAGTTAGAATTGCATCTTTATGGTTGGATAAAACCTCCTGAATAGTTTCTATGGTTTGATAAAACCCTCATAAACAGTCTCTATAAAAAACCATAAGGACTTTCTAACATTTAAAACCATATGGACTAAACCTTAACTTTCTCTAAATCATAGATGCCAAATTTGTAATTTAACCCACAAACAAATTAGAACTTTTTCAAGTGGTGCTTGGATTGAGGAGTTGGGGGAGTAGGAATTAATAACTTCCCCAACTCCTTGTTTGGTCTAAGTATAATTTAACTCCAATTGTGAATCCACAAACTTATTAACTCTCCTCGGACTCCGAGCCCCATAAACTTATGGGCACAACTTGGGTGCAGCCTGGACTGCAACCAAATGTGGTGCTGCCCACCTTACAACCATAGGATTTTCTAAAAAAAAAAAAAAACACCAAAAATTGGTTGTGTGGTTGAATAGTGGGCAACACCACACTTGGGTGCAGCCTAGGCTGCACCCAAGTTTTTTCCTAAACTTATTAACTTCTACTCCAATTACCCCATTGTGGGCTCTACAATTTCTTAACTCTAACTCCAACTACTCGTTGTGGGCTCATAACTTTCTTATCTCCTATTTTCTTCACCTCACCTCACTCCTATATCTCTCTCCTCTCCTTTCTCTCTCCGTTTTTTTTAAATTTCTTAATTTACAAATTTTTCTTTGTTTTTTTTTTTATATAAAATTTATAATCATTATTACTAATTAATAATTAAATATAAATAATTATTAACAAAAATATTTTTTATTTTTATCCTATAATTTGAATAAATTTTTTAACAAAAATATTTTTCTTTTTATTCTATAATTTTATTTTTTAAAATATAAATTATATAAAATTGTTTTAGATATGATACAATTATTTAAATTAAAAATTTAATGTAAATTAGAGTACTACATAACAATTTTTTTAATGGATAAAAATCTCCATATCTCACTTTCTCCACATGTCATCTACAATTTTTTTTAAAGTTTAAACTAAAATTACTTCTAAGAAATAACAATCTTATCATTTTGAAGTTTATTATTTTTATTAATAGCTCAATATATATAATTTTATGATTTGAAGATAAAAAAACATATTTTAAACTAACCCGTATTACAATTTAAGAAATTAGTATTTAAAAAGGTTAACGTATTAAAAACATTTAATTTTCAAATTAATCACATTTCAAGTAAAAAAGATACTTTCCAAACTTAATCAAATAAAATTATTACAATAAATAACATAAATATATAGTATTTTGAACAAAAATATTTGTATGATATTCATTTTGAATGGTGTTAAAAATATATATATTCATTTTGATCTTAATTATTTTAAAACAGCATAAATATTTGATACTTTATTTTTAACTTCGAAGAATATATATTATTTTCAAATTAATCAAATTTTAGATAATTCATTACATTTATTAGTTAGTCAGAAAAATAAAATCTTAAATTATGAAAAAAAAACATAAAAATTGAGAGAATAAAAACATAAAATTTTTGAAATTTATTTGAATCCTTTCAAATTAATGAATTGAGATCCTTCCAAATCGCATGTAATATTTAAAAAATTATTGTAAGGCTTTCTTTTATTTGAAAACTATCAAAGGCAAATAAATAATTAATGTGAGACTTCCTAACTCCAGACTAAACAACTCTGCACCCCAAACGCAAATTTCCTAACTCCTCAGACTTCTTAACTCAGCAAACTTATTAACTCTTATTTCTTGCAACTCTTTGCTCCAAACAGTCTCTCAATGATATTTCTTATGTACTTTTGAACCTTTATTTTTTTTAATAGTGTCATTTCCAAATGTGTTTTCTTTAAAGAGAGACTTATGGAGTGCCACTATTATTTTTATAATTAAAAATATATTAAATTATAAATTTAGTTTATAAATATTAACAGTTGTCTACTTGGTCGATAAATTTTTATGATTGTACCTATATAGTTTCTAAACTTTTTAACAATTTTCAATTACATCCTAAACTTTTGTTTTAGATTCTAATAAGTTCTTATCATTATTAAAATTACTTAATTTTGGCATATAAAGTAGATTAGTGATGTGATAATTTGGCATAATGCGACGAGCGAATTTTTCTTAGGTGGTGTTGGTGATTTTTTGGTTGGGACAAGTTGGGCAAATTGACCAAGGTGACCTATCCACGAAAGCAAGGTTGAGGTCTCCATGTGAGTAGATTGAGCAGACTTGTAAAGAAAGAGCTAAGCATCAGTGTGATACTAGTCAAACACCCTCTGGTGCTTAAGTTAAAGTCTTGTGTTAAGCCTATGAGTGCTGAGCGACACAGGTAATTTCGTAGGGTGGGCACCTTGGGATGAGAATTTTGCGCTGGAGACACTATTCTTTGTGGAATATGACAATAGTGGAGCTAAAGGATAATTAATAGTCATTCATAATTATCAATGGAACTAAAATGAAAATATTTCTACTACTATTGTAGTACATGCTTCTTTCATTCACAATTTAACGCATCATTAAGTGACATATTTAATTTATAGGCCCCACACTATTCTTAGATGCTTCTATTATGACAAACAACGAATAGAGGTAGCCACACCATTCAATGGTGTGCCGATTGGCTAGCCTTCATTGACTTCCAATTTTACTTGGGTTCCACATACACAACCTCCATTTAAACTTTGATCTCGTATCAATAAAAAAAAGGGCTATTTACTATAATTTCTAGTTAAAAAAATTCCCTTGATCCATTTATACCTTACCTACATATATTTCTAATTATGCTCAAGTTGATTTTACCTACATACTCCTTCCATTCAACACTTGACATGTCATTTCATAATATATTATTTTATTTTATAGACCCCACACCATTCCCTTCAACACTTGACATGTCATTTTTCATACTACCATAATACTAGAAATTTTCTCGGAAATAGACATATAGTTGCACGTTAGAACTTCATTTATAATAGAGAATCATCAAAACAAGAAGGAATATGGCTAATGAACTCCATTACGACTAGCCAGCATCTAAGTTTAATTTGTAACCACATGAAATGCAAACAAAACAACCTAATTAAGATAAGCATAGAATGTTCACAAAAATACCATTTATGAACAAAATCGTTATGGTAGAGTGAAAAAAAAGAGTGAAACTTATTTAGCTAGTACTACAGGGCTCCCATATACCAAGATCCAAAATGTTAAGTTTAAAAACATAAAATTGTTTGAGAGGACCACTAATTATCATGCTCAACTGATTAACAGTCCTTTCTTTTCGGTATACTACACTACAAATAAGAGAAAGAATTCAAACCTAAAGGTACTAATACCTAGTCATTTGAACTATACTTAGATCATATAATACTTTAGAAGAAGAGAAATGGACATATGACAATTAAATAACTTCAATTATGGTAAAGAACTCAGGAAAAGATAAAGAAATATGGCTAATAATGAACTTCAATTTATGACCAATCAACACCTAAGTTTTATTTATATCCACATAAAATGCAAGCAAAACAGCCATAGAATGTTCTTCAACAAACCCCATTTATGAACACAAATTCATATGTTTAAAGAGGAAAATAGAGTGGAAGATTCACTTACTTTTATCTACCTTACAAGCCCCAAGTTGAGGATTCCCCATGATGTGTTAGCCCATGTCCTCTCTTTGGCTTTCATCAACAGCACTCTACCCCAAGCAATCCAGCCCTCCCATGGCATCCTCTTGTCCCAAGCACTGCTCCATTCAAGCATCAGCCTCACCCCTTCCTCAGCCTCCTTTTCAGCCTCCTCAAACCGCCCTTTCCCCAAATACAGCTGCCCCAACGCCACATGCGGCTCACCAACAAACGGATTCTTCTCCACACATCTCAACAGCAACTCCTCAGTTCTTTCAGACATTTCACAAACACCTTCCCAGTACGAATCCCTTGCGGTAATTTGATCCTTTGAGTCGAGAATTCTTGTGCAGTTCTCGAAAATTGGGGGAATTACCAGGTCTAAATCCTCGTCTCTCTCTGTTTTGAGCCCTAATTCGCCGTTTCTCTTTCTCTGTGCGATTAAAATGGCTTCCTCTCTCGCGATTAGGGAGTATATCGCTCCCATTCTTGATGCGGAGTTCATCCATAGTCCAGGCTTGCCGTTTCCAGGCCAGAGAGATGTGTAATTGTTACCTGAAAATTCGAGACGTCCGTTGGAGTTTTCGAACAACGAATCTTGGAATCCGAAGAGTTGATCGCTAAAATCGGCTATTGTCATCATGAGGAAAATCGCAACCACTCGCCTCGAAACCGCCACGTCTTCTCCGGTTTTGATGTGCTTTACGGTTACGCCATTGGCTGGAAGAATCGACTGTAGTTTCTTCCTCCAGGTTTCATCGTCGTTGAAATTTCCGTTTTCCAGGGCGTTCTTCAGCGATGCCTCGGAAAATTTGAGGTGATCGACAAGTTCCGTATCGGAGTAGTGGAAAAGAAGATCGTCATGAATCAGAGGCTGCCGAGGGACGATACAGAACAAATGGATCAATCGCTCCGCCGCCTCACCGACATGGCCACGAACGACATCACGGCCAGTGGAAGGATCGAAAATGGCGAGATTAACATAGGAATTGGAATAAGCCGAGTGAAATAGGCCGCACAAACAAACCGGTTCTTGCGCTTTCCAGATTTTGAGAATTCGGTAGATATCGACCAGGTGATCAAGGAAGGTGCCGTGCTTGTGCCAGCACTCGCCGGCACCGACGGAGCGGAGGACGGAGATGAGAGAAGGAAGGTTCGTGTTAACCTTTTCAAGCTCGTCGCGAAGGAAAGGACGAACAGAGCCTAACAGAGCCTCGAGGCGGTGATTCTCCGGCGATGACGGAGTGGAGGAAGAAGACGGCATGGTGATGTGGAGAGTGAAAGAGGAATCTCCACCGGAGCTGAATCGGAGACGGCCGCCAGAAAAATGAAGAAGAAAAGGAAGAGACGCAGTGATGGTTGGATTTGAATTTGATCATTCTGTTCCTCTAAGAGCGATTTGTCATTTTGTTGTTCCTTCTTTGTTGACATTAGAGCGATTTGTCTTCATAGTATATTGTTTTTTTACAAAATGTGTTTTTTTGGAAAAAATATAATTTGATTTTTTTTTCTTTCTATTTTATATTTTCACATTATCTACATTCTACAACAATAATGGTACATTGTAGTAGTGTTCATAAAAGCCAACAAAAAAAAAAAAAATGTGATCCAACATGGTGAAAATATACATGAGAAAAATAATATTATATGATGAGTATGAACTATTACAGTAAATTGTCTTTTGAAAACTAACCAACATTACAGTAAATTAAAAAAAAAATGTATTAAATTCATCATGACTTTTTAGCGTAAAAAAAACGAAAAATTCAAAATGTCAATGTTCATTATATATATATATATTTGCAAATAGGCATTTAAGTAATTCTTCTAACATGGATTTTATTTCTAGAATTTGTTGTGAGATTTTTGAGTTAATTATGAACTAAATTTCTTAGGGGGTTCAAGGATGTGAAGTTCCTAAGAAGTGAATCTAGCCTAAATGACAATGAAAACCGAGCTTACATTTCAATTGTTCGCTTGTGTTGAATAAAACGTTGTTGAAATCCTAGATTGATCAACTAGGGTAGCAACTTAAGCTTGAATCTAATACCGACAGAATTAGTGATAAGAAGATTTTGCACAAGTGATGGAGACAAAAGTTTAGACATAAGCCAATTCTTTACCTTAGAAATAGAGATTAAAGAATCCAAAACCCATAAAATTGTTGAGCTAAATTATCTAAGATAGAGGGACTATGGACATATACATCACTCACTTAGTCTTTTAAAAACTCAATTTCAAGGTGAATAGGAGTAGTAATTTTGGTTTATAATTGTGTACAGAGTAGGTTAGATTTGCAATCTTGATTTTGCAATTTACGATTTAGGGTAGGGACATTCTCGAACTCTCCTTCCCCTTTTAAGCATTTTCCTTGCAATTTTATAGTAATTCACCATTTTGTACTTTGTTTTTGAAGTTTTTGTTCTTTTTTTTAGTCTTTGCCAATTTTGTCAAATCAATTTTGCAATTTTGTTCCTGTAATTTTGCCTTTACAATTTCTGTTTTCTTCATCTTGGTTGTTGTCACCTTTGTCAGTTCAACTTACAATTTTGATTATGAAATTTATTTTTGCATTTTGACTTTTATTTATGTTGCTATTTCACACCAACCCAAAATCTATTTTTGCACTTTTTAGTTTTCAAGTTGCAATTCTACTCATGTTGTTGTTTTTACAATATTTTTGTTACACAATTCCCTGTGGGATCGATACTCAGGAATACTCATGTTTTATTACTTGCATCGATAGTGTGCACTTGCACGGGGGTTGAACGTATTTATTTACTTTTTCTTCACCTAAAAGTTCACCCGATCAGGAAACTGTTTGGGATTTCTTGAGGTGTGTAGAAAATCCCTGATTTGTATTTGGGTAGCACTAAACAACTTTTCCCACTCAAGATCTCCATGGTTCTTAACCCGCATGTTTCTGCATGTCCAAATCTTCCACAAAATGATCATGAAAATATTAAAATCGTCTCGTTTGGCATTCGCTTTGTTCTAGCAAAAATAGTTCGCTGCAGTCCAAGTATTCCTGAAATTGTAATACAAACCAACATTAGAAGGAATGGAGTGATTCCAAAAGTTAGAGGTTACCTTGCATCCCAAAAAAATGTGGTTGATCTTCTTCAAATGCTTAGCACAAAAAGGACACCATGGTTCCAAAATTAAACCCTTCTGAATTAGATTTGTTCTGGTGGGCAGAAGATTTTGAATGATTTTCCAGCAACAAATTTTAATTTTGTTTGGAAATGGGGCCTTCCACAACGTCTTCCACATGGATCTCGACACCTCACTTTCAGAACTCGAAGCCTCATGTGCAAAATGGATGCATACACATATATACAAATCTAACACACACATATTGTTATGCAAGTTGCAAACTTAGTTGGCTATCGTGTGCACATTTCTATTATCGATAATTTTATTAAATAATTTTTTGAATTTAAAATTTATTATTTAAGTGTCAACTTGAGCATAGCTCCGGTTAAGACATAATAATTTTGACCAAAAGGTCGAACGTTTGAATTTTTACCCCTACATATAGTTAAACTAAAAAAATATTATTTAAATCCGGCCCCTCCAAAATAAATTCTTTGGATTTGCCCATGCCCACTCCCACATATACCTTTGACCCAAAGATTAGATATTCGAATCTCCACCCCACATATTGTTGTCATGAAAAAAAAATTCAAATTTTCACCGCATAATTGCAATGTTATATTCTAATAAAAATAATAATCACAAGTATGATGTTCCTTGGAAAGAATTTTACACTTCTCCAATTTTTTTGAATTCTACTCCCAAACTTCCCCTCCATGCTACTATAAACATGATGTTTCTAAGCAATCCTAGTCACTACTAACTCTCTAATTGTTTCAAGTATGTACTTCTTATTATTATTTTCATTACAACTAACGTAGAATATGGAGGTTTGAATACCGACCTCAAGAGAATGAGTAGCTAATTACCGTTGAGCTATGTTCACTTTAGTAAGTATGTACTTAAATTATTGGTATATCTCTTGTTTGCAATATAAATGCATTAAAAGACTAAAATATGTTGTTCAACAAGAAATCAAATTTTGCTATAAGTATGCTCAACCAAAATTTGGTGGATCTTCGTGTCAAAATTGGGATACTTCCACATTCAACTTACCAAGCTCTATTATTACCTCATTAATCCTTCCTACTATCGTTGTGAGAATGTATTGAATTTCTTCACATTTTTAAGTTCCAGATATTATTCCATAAAAACGACAACTCGAAATCAAAATTAATAAAATTTTCTTAGAAGTACTATTCTTGATAACACTTCGAGAACATAGTATATTGATACTACAAAAAATTCTATTAACCGGTTATACTTATACATGCCATCAACTTTGGATGTGCAAGTAAATTTAGAATAACATTTGGTATTTAGAAGAATAGAAAGTGGATGGTTTAACAAAAGGCATTGTTTTATTTTTTCCTTAGAGAGATAAGAGTTATTGTTGTTGGTAAAAATGATCCTTCAATCTCTGAAGAGTCCACTTGGCTTTAGTGCGAGTAGAAGAATATGATAAGATAAGAAATCCAATTATATTCTAACAATTTGCTTGACACGTAGGATTGATAGACAAATTTTAGCAAAATAATTAAGTCAATGCATTTTTTATAAAACATTTTGCAGTTTGGATTTGGAAGGTTCTTTTTGTAACTTATCAATTCTAAAAATTTATTCATTAAAAAACAATTTCAAATTTAGAACTGTGTTTGAAAGTCTTTCTAAAATAGTTCAAGAAAACAAATGCTAATTAAATACTTCCTTTAAAACTACTTTTTAAATACATATAAAAATTCACAAACTGCTTTGTAGTATGCACTCAAAATCCTAAAAAATTCGAAAAAGTTTTTTTTTTCTTTTTTCAATTAACTAAAAACATTATCAACAAATAAAAAAACAAAAAAACCTATTCCTTTCCCAAGTACTTCCAAACCATTACAACCAATAAAACAACTAAACAAGTCATACAAAATATTTACAATAAAAGATCTTCCTCAAAGTCGTCTTGATGATGAGATATCTATAATAGCCAAATTAAACTATCAAACAAACCCATTTAAGGTTATGTTTGACCTTCATTTTGAAGACCATAAAAGTGATTATAAAAGAATTTTATCCATTTTTAGTGTTTGGTAAAGCTAATTATAAATTAATTTATATAAAAGTACTTTTTTGTGATTTAGAAGGTGTTTGGAAAATTTAAAAAATTTGATGTGAAAAGTGAAAGTAATTAAATGAAAAAGTAATATATATATATATATATAAAGTTAATGTGTATTAAATAATTTAAATTTAACTTGTTCACTTATTAGTTATTTCATTGTGTTTAAAAATAAATAAATAAATAAATAAGGTGCATCCAGTCGTGTTAGTCAACTGACTGACACATTAACTGACTGATGCGATTAAAAAAAAGGCCAAAACTCAAAATGTCCACGACATGTTGTGGAAACCTCGAAATTTTGAGGATATGTCGTTGAAATGGGGGGAAAAACGAATTTTTCCCATCCGACATGTCGACCGCATCGAAATACCAAAATTTTGAGCGACATTTCGATATGTCGCTCGAAATTTTACACCATGCTTCCATCTTCGTTTTTTATTTTAAATTTAATTTGTAGCTTCATCTTATTTTAGTTCTATTGAATTTTTTCCTTTTTTTAATTTAAATTGAAATAACATTTTTTTTTCTTCAATATAATTTTTGTATAGCAATTATTTTTCTTATCAAAATATAGAAATATCTAGACTAAACACAATATTGTAATTTAAATCATATGAAATTTAAATTAACTGTCTTATAAAAACTTTTAAATTAAATATCAACCCAACAATCAGTGGCGGATCCAGAACTTTATGCCGGAGGGCACAAGTTCATATTAAATTAGTCGTTAATTTTTAGATTTGTGTCTATATGGTCTCTTAACTTTAAAAAGTGTTTAAAAGGTACTTGAATTTTAATTTTGTGTCCAATAGACTTCTGTAGTTTCAATTTTGCATATAATAGGTCTCTAACATATTACAAAAACTTTAAACTTAAATGTTTTATTAGACATAAAATTTAATTGTGTCTAATAAGTCTTCAATCTATTCGACAATTTTTTTAACTGTATGTATTAGGTACAAATTGAAAGTTTAAGGTTCAACTACATACAAAATTAAAATTTATGTTTAATATACCAATTAATTATAATTTTTTTTGAATATATCTAAGATCTATTACATAAAAAATTGAAAGTTTGTGGATCTATTAGACATTTTAAAGTTCAACGACTTATTAGATACAAAATTAAAACTTTAAGACCTATTAGACATAAATTTTAAAATTAAGAGACTAAAAATGTAATTTAATCTTCATATAAATATAATTTTAAGTGTATTGATATATAATAATTAGAATAAGTAATATTAATGACACAATTATAATAAACCATTTAATAATTATTCACCAAAATATATAAGATAACTTGAAATATATAAGATATAAGATTTAAAAAAAAATAGAATTAAGTTTTTTTATGCAATTATTTTTTTGATTATTTTATTTTGTATGAATTTGTGTAGAATTAAAAAAAATTAACAAAATTCTAACCACATTCAACTTAGTAAAAAAAAAAATAAAAAAAAATAAATATATATATATAAATGAATTTAACTGTAGCGTTTATACCTACAAATGCAGAAAATGAAGATTAACTCAAAATGCACACTTTTTTGGTAAAGTATATATATACAAAATAATTATTAAAAAAAAAAAGTTAAACTGGGAGATAAAAGCGAAAAAATGCACGCTTATTGGCATTTTATATGAAAAAACCTTTAAATATATATTAAATGCATAATGTCAGGGGGCTAGCCCCAACATGCATCCGCCCCTGCCAATCGCCCCTGCCAACAATATGCATTATTGAAATATTAGGCTTTGGTTATTATAGTTAAGAGGTAAATAATTTAGTATTAATTTACCAAACATTTTAACCTGCTTTTCCCTCTTTAAAGCTGAAAACTTACCACACTAATTTACTTCATATAATACTTCATTTTTTTTAAAAGCACAACTTGCAATAATTATGTGAGAAGTTACAACAATTACAAACTAAGCCGAAATCCTTTGTCCCACTGAAAGAGAAGAATCCGAATTGCCTAGTCCATATCTTGACACTACTACAAAACCATTTCATGTTCTAAATCTATACTACATTAAAAAGTGAAAAGGTTAGAAAAACATTTTTGGACACTTTTGTCATTTCTTTAATTTACTAATTCATAAAATATGCCATTAGTGATTAATTATAAATAGTAAATTAATTAATTATGAATAATAAATATATATGATCTACTAAAATTTTGGAATGTAAAAAGTTTTTCCTATAACTTTTTTTTAATTATAATTCATAATTGAATTTTAGAAGTTATTGAATTCAAAAGATTTTGTAACTCTCATCTTCTACTACTATAAATGAGCTTTCTTTACCACTTTCTTCACCAACACTTGAAATTTCATTCATTCTTTATTTTTATTTTCTCTGTTCTATTTACTTTCAAAGCCTCTTCAATCTTCAAAACATCTCAAGTTCTTTGTTCTATTGTATAAATGTGCGAGAGAGATTTTACCTGCTGCAAATATAACGAGAACTGCAACTGTAATATTTAAGGAAATGTAGATTTCTCGAGACATTAATATATACACACACACAAACAAAAATACCTTCCATAAGGTGATGAGACGATACGCAAAATCTCGACCCATCAACTCATTTCTATGATTTCTTTTTCTTGTTATCATCAGGTTTGACAAGCTGAACAGGAGCTGCGGGTATTCTAATCCACCATTCCCTTGCCCGCCTAATCCATTTGTTACTGGTTTCCTTCCTGTATGGCATTTCCCTCGTATACGCCTCTACTAATACTAGCATAATTATGTACTTAAATGGCAGAAATGCAAAAACTAAAGCTGCAAAAACCAGCAGTAGAGCAACCATGTCCGTCGCCTGCAACACAGACCAAAGCATTACAAGCTTTTACATACATATATATAGGAAATATGATACTTTTTAATGTGTGAAAAGTACAAAAAGGCTAAAGGCCAAAGATTTCTTATGCTTACAAGAAAAAAAATATTACAGAAATAGTGATTGTTGTTTTATGATGATTTTTTTTTTTTAGTACAACAAATGTGGGGTCAGAATGTGAACTTCCGATCTCAAAGGAAGGAATAGATGTCTTGACCTATGAGCTATGCTGATGTTGGCGATGTAGAAGGTTTTATTCCATCATATGGGTCGTATTCTCTAGAATATTTTTTTTTCCTCGTTTTTTTGGAGCATTTGGCCTTATAGGGATGAGAATTTATTTTTAGAGGGTTGGAAAGGTATTGGGAAGAGATGTAGGCTCTCGCTGAGTTTAATGCCCCTCTTTGAGTTTTTGGTTTTAAGGACTTTTGTAATTGTCCTCTTAGTCTTATTTTTTCTGGATTGGAAAGGTATTGAGAGAGAGAGAGGGGTTGGGTTAAAGCAAGGCTCAAAGAGGGGTTGGGTTAAAATGTACAAGATTCCAATCATCCTCTCAAAGTACTTTCTGGATAAGAAGATGAAGGAAATAGTCATAATAAGATAATGACTTTACTTCAAGCAAATATTCATAATATACATACCTGTGGAAGTACTGCAAATAAGAGAGCTCTTATTTTTAGGAGAAAAATATTCCCGTCTTGAATCAATGCTTCAACTTGAGTGATGACTTCTTGCAAGGTCAGCAACTGTTCTACAGCATTTCGATTAGGGGGGGATGTGATCCTGAAGGGTTCTAGTGGGTTGCTTTCGCCAAACTTCCTGCGGCAAGTCATGAGAACCGCAAGACATACTAGAATGCAAGGCAAAATAAACCTTATCCAATTCCTGCATTTCCACATGAAAAATCTCGTTATCTGATCTTCAGCTAATCTCATTTCGCATTAAAACTTTGATGCATGGAATGAAAGTTGAGAGGTTAATTGTAAGTAAAATCAGAATGCAACCATAGCTAAAACGAAGAAAGAAATTTTATAAATATTAACTGGCCCTATAATTGAAGCTTATCAATTGGCTAATAATAATAAAACAAGTGGTGTTGCTGAACCATTTTTAAACATCTTATCCACTCTCTAATCGTAATATTTCAATTATTTACATGTTACAAGCTAACTTCACATATAATGAATTTTCATTGGTTTACTAGTAACCATAATTATTGTTAGTGACTAAAAGAATTTGTATGAACAATTTTTTTTTCGTCTAAAAAGGGTAGTAGAATATAGAAACTTAATAAATTTTATGCATTTTAATTAATATATTAAATCTTAGCAAAATAAAAGAAAATTGAAATTCTTTGGAATCTTTCACCGTCGGTCTTCAACCTGAGTCACCCCTTTGAGTATGGTAACCACTGTGATTCTTCTTCGATTTTAGTCACCACTGTTCGTGGGTCTGTCTGCATCAAACTAGATTGGCTTCATCAATATTGGTTGCTATCATGGAAATTAGTAGTTGTGTCCAGAATCGGTTCATTTGCTGGTTCGAAAGTCTTTAGTAGATATGATGCTTCAGCCATTTTATTGGCACTTTTTCAAGAAAAATAGAAATGATTTTAGGTCACTCTTTTATCAAAATTTAAATCTCCCTCTGGTTGGACTATTGAATGCGTGTTTTGGCCATCTACTAGAGGACGTAAGTTGATTCAAGTGCCTATGGGATCTCAAGAAAAGGATGGCTTATCTTTTGGGAAATGATAAAAGATTTCCTCTTAAAATTCGAAGTTGCGAATCAACATGAAAGGACTCATCCTAATCCACCTTGGATCAGCATTAACTCCATTGATAAGAACTATGCACAGGCAGTTATATCGAATTTAAAAGATCTCAATGCAAAGCAACGAAAGATTCCAGATAGAGAATTTTGCTTCGATCAACTCTATGGTAAATGGTTTGTTCTGGGTTAGAAAGGCCAATGAAGTGGTATCCTTGGATTTCAATCATTTATTGGTTGTATCCAAATTATTTGCACACAACAAATGGATCGATATCAAAGCAGCATTAGAAGAGTATTTCAAAGTCCCGTGCTTTTAAATCCATTTCTAGCAGACAAAGCGTTGATCCATTTGGATAAAAAAGTATTACCTTGGGCTCTTGTGTTGAGTGGTAAATGGAAACTTTTTGGTGACTTTCATTTGCTTATTGAACGATGGTCTAGCAAAAAACATAGTCATCCAGGTTATTTGGAGGGGTACAGCGATTGGATCTCGATCAAGAACTTGCCATTGCCATACTGGAAGCATCAATCTTTTGAAGCAATTGGAAAATATTTTGGAGGATTGGTCAATGTCTCTTTCAGCACTCAGAACTTAATTGATTGTACATAAGCTCGTATTCAGGTAAAAAGAAACTTGTGTGGTTTCATCCCGCCACAATTGAAGTCAAGAATAAGCTACTAGGGAATATTTTTCTGAGCTATGGTGATATTTTTCCTTTGGATCATCCATACATTATCCATGGTGAATTGTCACCAAGTGATTTCACTAATTCTTTGGACCTTTTTAGATTGCATCAAGTTATGGATGATGAGGGTGTCTTTGTCCCAAAAGATCAAGAGAAAAGATGATGATTTTTTTAAGTTTGCAATTGATGATATATTGTCTATTAAGGTGACTAAAGCATCATCGAAGGAAGTCGAGGCAATGCCTGAGGTTGCGATCCAGCAAATGACAGAGGATCCCATTATGATAGCAAAGAAAATTAGAACTATCCGAAAGGAACTAGGTTTGGAGATTGAAAATGATCTTTCAATTAATCTTCTACTCTCTTACATTTGCATGACCTTTCAACTTCCCTACTTAATGCAGATATTATTGAAGAGTCTTGTGCAATTTTATTGGCTCTTACAGCAAACTCACAGAAAGAAATCTTCCAAAGAATTCATCACAAAATCTAATTGTAGAATATTGTAATTTTGGGCCCAAAGGTACACATTTTACTGAGGTTTTATTACATTCTTTTAAAACAAACTCACCACACAATGATCACTCTTCTTTCCATGTTGAGGACTTGAATTGTGAATCTGATGTTAGTGTAAGTAGTGTGGAACTTGATCTTCGGCATCTTAGCAGCCTTTGTGAAGAAGTTATATATTAGGATTCCGTTTATGCTGACTTAAAAACTCTTTTCTAGTCACCTATCAAGTCAAATTGCCCCATTATTAAATTTTCAGATGAGAATCAACCATCAAGAAGTGATATTTTGCTATCGGATAAATTCTTCTCATTAATCAAGACGAGTGGTTTGCAATTTAAAGAGATTTCCCCTTATGCTCTAGAGGGAGTCAGTCAGAAAGCTTAATTTTTCATTGTTGGTCTATTTTTGGGTATTCATGAGGTTTGGGGGGAGTTAGCTTGTTTATTTTTCACCTGAGGTTTGTGGAGGTCTTTCATATTGCTGGTGCATTTGTTTGGAAAGGTCATGCAAATGTAAGAGAGTAGAAGATTAATTGAAAAATATATTGCAGCAATTAGTGGCTTTGGTGTTGTTGTTCCTTTTGATCATAGTTATATTGAGGTAGTGTAAGAGAGTAGAAGATGAATTGAAAAATATATTGCAGCAATTAGTGGCTTTGGTGGTGTTGTTCCTTTTGATCATGGTTATATTGAGGTAGTGGTATCTGTTTTTGTTGTTTTTCTAGTTGACTGGGGAGTTCAGTTGTTTCTAGCTCGATTCTTCACGTCTCTTCTGCTTTGCGCTTGTTTAAGGTCATCTTGATGGATTATGCCCGAAAATTGAAGTTCATTGGAATTTCCATTTTTTGTTGTCTCAATCCTGCATTTGCTTAGAATCTTTTATAAGAAGTTGAAGATAGTGAAGGCTTCAACTCACTTGGATAGTTTTGTGGTTGGTTAGTGGCGTCTATAGCTCAGTTCATCTCTTGGTTTGTTCGGTTTGTTTCCGCAAGATTACAATTCTCATCATGGTGTTCTTCTCTCTCCAGGCCTCTGTTGTTCTCTCCCTCCATGGTTTATGTCTTTTTGGGATGCTTTCCTTTTATTGTTTTTTGTATTCACTCCCTTGTGGAGTTTGTATCTTTTGAGCATCAGTCTCTTTTCATTTTATCAATGAAAGTTTTTGTTTCTTGTTCAGAAAAAAAAAAAAAAGAAATTAGATGACTATAACCATTAACGGATTTTTATTTTTCTTTTATTTTTTTTTTTCCCAATAAAGTGCCAAACTTTCCTTGAGGAAAAGAAAATGAAAGAATACAAAAGGATACAAAAAACCAACCCCAAACCAAAGGAGCCAAACTAAAACAAAAACGGGCTCCAATCAAGCAGGGTAATTACAAAAAAACTTAACAACCGATGCCCAAAGAGAGATATGAAACTTAACAAGAGCCCACACATCTTCCTTGGTTCTCTCCAGGCCTCTAAACATTCTTATTTTCATAAAATAAATATTCATTCACATCAAATAACATAGAAGAAATGCAAATTCTTTCTTTCGTCTCTTTGCTTGGGGCCCTAAACACAAATGACATTATTCAGAAATCCCAACATTGTCCTAAATCCCAATTGATGCATCCTAAGCAAAAAGTATTTGAAAACGGCATACTATCTCTTTCTTTCTCGTCATGTTATGGGCGGCCATTGGTCCAAGCTCCTGGACATTTTTCAATTGCATCTGTCCTTCGCTGAACACATTAACCAATAATGGAATCTTCAACTCTGAATAAGGATCTTCTTTCGACCTTTGGGATTGAGAGAAACAATGGAATTCTTAAAGGGATTGAAATTGAGGAAGGAGGTGTGGCCTCTGGCCAAGTTTCATGCCTCTCTTTTGGGTGTTATTTTCAAAGGATTTTTGAAATTACCCTTTAGTTAGGTCTTATCCAGTTAGATTGGAGCCTTTTCGTATGGTTAGTTTTGTATGGCTCCTTTTGTTGGGCCCTTTTTTTGTACGCCCTTATGCATTTTTTTCATTTCTCTCAATGAAAATGTGGTTTTCAAAATAATAATAAACCCCAAACATTAGAGGGGCGACGTTCTTTAGAATTGAAGATCTTGTCGTTATGCTCCAACCAGATGTGCCAAAGGAGACCACAAGCATTAACTCAGAGCCTAGAGGACTTTCTTCTGTTCTCTAAGGTTAAAACTGGAGAGAAATTCAACAATTTGTTGCTCAATATGCCTAGCAAATAGAAGCTGAAATTGAAAGTATCTGGAAGTTTTAACCATAGACTGGTCATGAAGGTACAAGAAAGGAAATCAGCTGCCTCTAAACTCTTCTGACAAAGAATACACTAGTTGGGGTTTCTTCTCTTGGAGAGCCTCTAACCTCTATACACTAATTGGAGAACCTATTTTAACACCTCTGGCTCTGGCATCCTTTTGTGTATTTGTAATTTCATTTATTTCAAAGAAATTTCTCTTATGCGAAAAAGGGAGAAAAAAGAAAGTCTATCATTTTTCTCCTTCGGTTCTCTTTCTCATTTGTTTAGGAGCATAACCATGGGGTTCACTTGGACTTTAGCAGCTGTAGTAAGCAAAATAAGTCCTTCATTGAGTTATTTAGGTTTGTTAGTAAATCTTAGGGTTTGTTGATTACGTTAAAAAAAAAGAAAAAGAAAAAGAAAAGAATTACATAAGATTGCAATAGCAGCAGTTACTTTGGGGAAGCACGTAATGGTCAAGCTACTCCAATGTCCTTTGGATCACAATTTCTTTAGGAAAGTTAGAGTTGTGGACCTAAGTGGATACAAAAAATATGATATCAAAATGATGTGAAAGACCCTTCTATTACTTCTCAAGCTCATACTAATAAATTTTACTACTAAAATGCATGAATATCTATGATTATGTGCCCAAAAAGCTATTATCACTTCCATTATCACTCATGCTCGGAAGTGCTGAAATCCTATCCATGTAAAATGTCTTGACAGATTATGAACTTAATCCAAACATAGCGTTAAAATAGGTAAAAGTAAATACTATAAGACCAGCATATTATAGCATGTACATGACTTACAAGATTTGTTTTGGAACACAGTTATTTGTGAATCAATAAAGCGGCACCAAGATATCAATGTTCTATTTTGACCCAAACATGACTCAAGAAAATGAGTAGTTACCTTATAATAGCAAAGCAGAACAGCAGCAGAAAAGCTGTTGATTTGTAAGCGTTTCCCCATGAGGCCAAAATCTGAATACGTCTAACCAATTCCAGAAATGGAAACAACAGTTCCTGGGCAAACAGAGAGAGACTCAGCTCCAAAATACTCTCTCAAAGAATTCAATATTTTTTTTTGGTCGACTGTCCGAGCATGCAAAAACTTACCACCTATCTTGTATCAAATTTATCAATTTGGTTCACTCAAATGGAGAAGTGGGGATTAAAATTCCTCATATTTCCTCCAGAACGTAAAAAGATAAAAGAAAAGATACTGAAACATGACAGTGATGATAACAGTTGTTGATCAAGAAGATATACAAGTCCATGAGTTAAATCAGTACTGAGTTTTAACTCGATTGCTTGCATATCTTCCAAGTATCTCATAGAAGGAAGTCTATTTCCTCAATGAAACTCAGTAGTTTACCTTCATTACTGCAAGATTTGTATCAATACCCTCCACTTTCACTTGGTCAACAGTTGCTTGTGCAGCTTCAGCCCTGCCTGAATCTGATATTGATTGTCTCACTACAATATCCAAGGGATTTGTCTCACCCACCCAAACATCCCCAACTAAGACTCCCTCGCCTTCATAACCTATCTCTTTCTGTAAGGTGAATCCAAGTTGACTTAGTGCTAGAAGAAAAATTGGAGTCAATTGTCGTTGCTGCTTTGCAGGTGGACTCCCAGAAGCATCATGCTGAATACCATCCCTATTTATCAACATCAATCGACTCAAGAGAGTTTCCAAAATTGAATCTCCCCCAGGAAGACTTTCTGCCAGATTAAAAGTGAGTAAGGTTCTGTAATGTGATGAAAAAACATGAAAAGCTTCTCTAATTGCGCGGATTCTGAAAATGCCAAAAACTGCCCTTGCAAGTACTTCTGATTTCTGAGTTTCATTAAGATTGTGCTTTCTGATAAACTTATGTGCTCGCAGGATCTCAAGACAGATATCCAGCCAATAATCCCGGCGAGAACTGCCTTTGAATTCAGGAAACTCAAAATAAACAGGTTCTATCCTGTAAAGGATCATTAAAGAGTTTAACCATAAAATAAATTAATAAAAATAACCTCACAGGAAGAGGAAACAAAGATTAGAATCTAGGGACTAAAATATATAAAAATACTTAATATCATTCAAGAGATAACATACACAGATGTTGACTTGTACATAACAGCTTTATCAAAGAGACGAGCACCCAATGGTCCTGTAAGTTCAGGTTTTATTTTCTGCTTCATATCGGATCCCAGATCATATCTAACAGCTTTGTCATATAGACCAACACCCAATGACTCAAAGTACAAGGCATTACTGGTCAGTGTCAACCTCCCTGCATGAATAGATAAACCAGATCAAATGTAGACGAGGGGGAAAACACTTCACCTCAGAAAAATCAAGTGAATACTACATCACACAACCCCTCTAAGTTTATCCTTTTGGACTCCTATTGTAGAGAATGTCCAAAAGCATCTTTCTACGGGAAAAGGATGGATTTTTCCCCAGGGGGATTTCACTACATCAATTGAGTTACAAATGTGTGATGGTTCTCGTTGGTGGTTTTCTGGTGTTTTTGGGCCAACTTCAAGTAGATTTAGGAGTAGTCCTAGTGTGAGTTATGGGGCATTCAAAATTTTTGGCCCAATTGAAGAGCTTTATTGTAACTCCTTGGTCTTCGTACATCTTTTGGAATTTTCGAAACCTTGTACTCTACTACCGTTTGAATGATTTACCTTCAAGATTCTATTGGAACTCTCTAATCATTTCCTAAAAAGACAAACCAACCTCTCTTCTTTACACAGACGAGAAACAGAATGCACCTTCTCATTGCTTCATTAGACAAAGTAGTCTTTTATTATTATTATTGTTAATTATTTTAATGCAAACCAAGCTTTCATCCTAGAAAATGAAAGATTCATTAGACAAAATTACAATTTCAGCTTTCAAAATAAACTCATTCACTTTTTTCAGCAACTACCGTTTAATGGAGATTAGAGAAGATTAAACGACGAATGTTCTAACCACTGCACTTGATTCCATTGCAATCCTATGAAAAAAGACCTATCTCTTTTCTCCTCCAATCTGAAAGCATTGACCCTTTCATCGCTAACTAATCAAATAAAAATGAACATATTTTCTACGCTAACAACTTCTAAAATCCATAATCCATCAAAAAGCTCATACTTTGCAACATATTTGAGATAAAATCTTCGGGGCTAGAAGCGACGCATGCACCCATCACTCCATTGCCAACCAGCTATAGGGGCCTTCTGGCCCCCAAAGGCATGTGTCGTTGGCTAAGCCCTCATGACGGATGAGTCGTGGGGGTTGCCTTGTAACGTAATTCCCACCGAGCGATGAGTAGAATCTTTTGCAGATGACTTAAATACACGACAAGGTATTATAAGTAGCAAAGTAGCCTTGTTGCCACGATCCACTGAGATTCAACCATTCGTTGCTCCGATTCGTTAAAAAAAAAAGAATAAAAAAAAAAAAAAAAAAAAGAGAGAGAGAGAGAGATAAAATCTCCAAAGAGAGAACTATCTCCACTTTCTTAGTCAATAAACAAATATAACTTATCCAACATGAATCATCTATATTTTGACCGGCAAAGGAAGGAAGCTTGAATTTTTTTAAAAAAAGAAACATGAATTTTTATTAATGGTTGAAAACTACAATCGAGAGAAGGAAACTTGGATCTTAAATTTCAATCTTCAAAATCTAAACTGAGGTAATTCAATCTATTTAATCTTGAATTACATTTGTAGAAATAAGACTCACCGGGCCATGCAGAAATGCCAATATGCTGAAGAACTGGTTGAATGGGTACTGTACCATCAACTTCAAGGACAATTTCTCCTTCAGAAAGATGAAGATTTCCTGTTGATGGGTGCAATGCATGTTTGGTTGCCTTAATAACCCTGCACCACAGACATCGTAATTTTTTTTTCTTTCTAATAGCAACATTAGTCCATAAACTAATCTATTCTGGAACAGAAAAGGTCATGATCCAGAAATAGATAGGTCCCATCCTAGGAAGCACGGATACTTCATTTTAGGCCAAGTGTCCGTGTCAGACACGGATACGTCCGGACACGTGTCCGACACGCTATTTTACGTGTCCTTTTTTATTTATATTTTTTTAAATTTCGGACACGGCTTGGACACGGCTGGACATGGCTGGGACACGGCTTGGGAAAATTTTGAAAAAAAAAAAAGGCTCAAATCATTTAAATTTAAAAAAAAAAACAAAAAGGACATAAAATCATGAAATCTAAAACCCCTAACAAGTAACACCGCCGACCACTCACCGCTAGCCGTCAGTTCTCTTCGCCATTGTTAGTCCTCTTCACCACCGGACCACCGGTTGTTCACCATTTAGAAGTATGTTTTTTTCCCTTAACTCTCTATAAGTTAAATTAAATTAGAGTAAGTTAAACTTTATTAACTTGACATTTTATGCGTTTTCGTGGAATATATTTAGTATTTTATGTTATATTTACATGTATGTTAAAATAATAATAATAAAAAAAGAACGTATCCCCAACGTGTCCGTGTCCTAGTTTTTTAGAAATTGACGTATCGCCGTGTCCTGTCGTGTCCGTGTCCCGTGTCCGTGCTTCTTAGGGCCCCATCTTTAGACTTCTTTATTAACCATTTGATATTCACTAATTTAAAAAATTAAACATAATACAATAATTGCAATATATTTCTGTTACAAGGTGCAATTATCATACACTTCACACAAGCTTGAAAGTAACAGCCTGTAATGTAAACACCCGTACATTAAAAGACAATCATTCTAACAATGCTGCAGAAGCATAAACTTTAGGAACAAAAGCAAATCAAATAATACTTATTGAACCAAAAGCATGAATCCAAAACTAAACTAAAATCAACTTTCATTAAAAAACAAAAGACTAATCTTGGAAGATCAAACTTTAAAATACAAGATCCTAAAAACTAAGGTCCCGTTTGATAACTATTTAGTTTTTGGTTTTTGAAAATTGTGCTTGTTTTCTCACTATTTCTCTACAATGATTTTCATCTTCTTAAGAAAACATATGAATTCTTAACCAAATTCCAAAAACAAAATCAAGTTTTTAAAAACTACTTTTTTGTAGTTTTCAAAACTTGACTTGGATTTTGAAAAAATATGTAAAAAGTAGATAACAAAACAAAGAAATCCATAGGTAGAAGTAGTGTTTATAAGCTTAAGCTTACTTCTCAAAAACCAAATGGTTATCAAACAAGGCCTAAGGTGTTGTTTGATAAACATTTTGTTTTCAGTTTTGATTAGAACAAAAACTGTACATCACACGTTTAAAGCTTCCCTAACTAAACATATAAAAGTTGGAGAAACAATTTCAATCACATTAATAAAGATCACACAATTGTCAACACTAACAAAGCAAGTTCTTACTTGTCAAGACTTCTAATATACTTGTCGAAGACAAGAAAATGGAGTCGATGACCTGAAGAGCTCGTCAGTGAGTCAAAAAGATTGTGAACAGTTATAATATCTGCAAGAGCAATGCAAGCAGGAGCTATCCGTGCAAAAGCTTCTGGCCCAACAGTTTTCTTGTCATCAAACTGATCACCACAATATAAAAGTTTTAAAAACTAGTACCTCAAAAGCCCAGTCAATGCTAGCAAAAAAAAGCTTCAAAAGTACCCATCCTAGACATAAGATAACATAATGTGCCTACCAAGTTGCAGATAAGAAAACCAGAAAATTATTAACCTGAACAGCCATGTTTGTAGAATTCGAATAAAATAGTGACCACTCTTCCTTATCCTCTACTTCCTCATTACTGCAAGAAGCAGTTTCCTACAGTTGGAAAGAGGATTTAGAAACACAATCAATTCCTTCTCTCCCTCTTTTTTTACTATCTTTGTAAATGAAAAACAAAAGACTAAAAGCTAAAATATCCCGAATTCCACCCCTCCACAACCCACCCCCACTGCCACGAGAAAAAAGAAAGATGCATTTAAGAGATAATCTCACTCTATCTTACTAAATATCAATGGAGTATAATGGTAGACTGTCTCACTTGCAGTAGTGGTTCGCTTTCACTACCAGGGCACTCCCAGGCAAGCATCATGTCATATGCCAAGCGACGAAAGTCCTTGTCGCTTAAATAATCGGGACGTCTACTCATTGAATAGAGTGTTTTGTATGAGCAAAATTCCAACAAACTTCTAGAATAGGTTTCGGGCTCCTTATTAATTCCAGGTAGCCCTGAATCAAATAGTTGTTGCATTTCTTCAGTGGACATTTGAAGAATCCTGCATAATAGAAATGCCTTTAGATGCATGATGATAATATAAAAGCTGAAGTCAATGTCCAGCAGTTCTGGGGATTGCATTACAAATGCTGAATCCAAACTATGCCTTCATTATGACATGCAGCAAATCTTTAAGGGCACTTAAATTAGTGAAATCCTCTGGGTAAAAATTTGTAAAAGAAATTAACTTTTATATCTTTCCTAAAGTATAGGCTACTTATGAAGGAAAGATAAACTCTTTTGTTGCTCTAAAACAAAGCATAGTAACCAACTTATAAATTTCAGAAGGCAAAGAAACTAGATTCTGCGCAATAATGCAACAGTAAATGAAGAAGATTTTTAGAACGGGTAAAATTAAAACACTAATCTGGTTTAATAGGTATAGGTCAGGAAGTGATTATTTTGATAGATATGCTTAATTTAAATCGACGGTTGTCGCACTATACTCGCACATTGTCCATGGAGCATGAATGAAGTGATTGATTATTAATACACAAGTTCTTACTTCTTCCACAGTAACTAGAAAATTTCCCGAGAATCAGTCATTTGCACATTATCAACGACTAATCATCCTACTTCGTTAGAACAACTTTTACTTAACTATTTCACCAGTATGGCAGTATTTTATCATCACACATAAATAATAGTCATAGTATCAGATAATAGATGGTAAACACATCAAAGTTTGAAGTAAAAAATACCAGCTGATATTGTAAGATAAAGCCTCTAATGTCAACATTACAATACATGCAATCTCGTGCAAAAACATACATGATAGCAGCAAAGAAAATATTTGACGAATACAAAAATGAAGATCACGAGAAAAAAAAAAAAAGAGGAGAAATACTTGGAACAACGAGCGACAACAGAATTTGCGAGGGGGGAGAGCTGAGGGATGGATTTAGGAGAATCGGAAGGGGATGGATCATCTCCATTCTTCGATTTCTTGCGCTGAAAGATGGATCTGAATGTGTTCGGTTGGTTCTTTAACAAGGTCTCGATCATTGTAACCTTCACTTTCTTCGCCATCATCTCTTGGAAACCAGATATTTGTCCAATTTAATTCGAAAATGTTGAATGAGCAATCACAAATTCAAGAACCGGATTGATTGATAAAGATGATTTGAACCTGTTCGTAGTCAATGTTCCTCCAGTTCAGCCTCTCACATTCTTCTTCCTCGAATCCTCTGCTCTAATTCTCGGCGTAGAACTGAAGAATAGAATAATCACATGTTTTTTTTTTCTTCTCTCTCTCTTTAAATTACAAATTGAATCCTATGGTTCTAAAATTTTGGATTTTGTTTGGAAGGGTTGGGTTAGGGTTTTTTTAAATTTGGTTATATTTTCAAAAGTTTCAATTTAATTTGTGGTTAAGTGTTTTTTTTTTTCTTTTTAGTTCAACCATGTGTGGAAATGAAGATTCGAACATTCAATTTTTTAGTTGATGATATATGTTTTAATAGGTTAAACTATTCTCAAGTTCATGTTTATGGTTTAGACTCTCATCATTGTCTATGTTCTTTTTGTTTAAGATTCAAATCTTTGACATTTTGATCAAATATATAATGTGTTAACTAGTTAACTTTGTTGTTGAACTAAAAATAAAAAACTTCAAAAACTAGTTGAATGTTCAAATTGGCTCATAACTATATATGTCTTCTATTTAGCTAACTAAGATCCCGTTTGATAACCATTTGGTTTTTGATTTTTAGTTTTTAAAATTGTGCTTGTTTTCTCACAATTTTTCTATACTGGTTTTCATCTTCTCTACAATGGTTCCCATCTTTCTTAAGAACACATTTGAGGTTCTAGCCAAATTCAAAATTCTAAAAACAAGTTTTTGAAAACTACTTTTTTTTAGTTTTTAAAACTTGGCTTGATTTTAGAAAACATATGTAAAAAGTTGATAAGAAAACATAGAAACCCATAGGTAGAAGTAGTATTTATAGGCTTAATTTTCAAAAACTAAAAATAAAAAACCAGATGGTTATCAAATGGGGCCTAAACTTTTTTTAGTACAATAAATGTGGGGTATGAATATTGAATTTCAACCTCAAAGGAAGGAGTACATATCTATTATAGGTTTAGGGAATAAGGAAGAGTAAAAATTAGAAGGGGTAAGTGTACAAGACATAATTTTTTAGACAATGTTAGAGGTTCAGGAACAATTTTTTAGATCTAATTAACCTGGAAAAAGGAAACCAAACTTTTAAAATCATAGGTACTAGATTTGAAATAAAGTCCAAATCATAGTGACTAAAATGAAACTTTAAAAACCATATAGGTCAAATTGAAACTTTTATTTTCCTTTAAAAAAAATTGAAACTATGCCCAAATCATGGAAAGTGGGATTTTTATACGGATGACTCATTCTCACGCTCTTCAATGTCATCTTACATGCTTTCTAAAAATAATGAAATATGACCCATTCTGATGGGTAAAATTACTCAGGACGACAATATGAGGTCGTTTCGCTTGCTCACGCTCTCAGACAGGGTAACACTTTTGCTACTAATTCTCGTTCTCGCTTGCCAAGTCAGCAAAATTGCTTGGATTTTAAAAGAAAGAAAGAGAGCGAGAGCGAGATTGAAAAGAAAGAAAGAAAATAAAATTAAGTCAGAGAAGAACAAAAACGATCGAGAGCGAGAGCGAAATTGAAGAAGAAAAGATTGAAAAGAAAGAAATAAGATAAAATTAAGTCAGAGAAGAGCGAGAATGGGAGCGAGAGTATGTTGCCCTCACGATAATTTGGACGAGTTGCAGAGTATGGAAAATGTCATATGTCATTAATTTCAGAATGCTGGTCAAATGACATTAAAGCGCGTGAAAAGAGGTCATCCGTGCAAATACCCTATGGAAAGTTGGAGACTATATTTGTAATTTAACTTTTTTAGCTTAAATTACAATTTTGGTGTAAATGGTTTAGGCTTAATTTCAATTTGATCTTTTATCTCAAAAAAAAATTGAATTTGATCTCTACCATTTTAATGGCCTCAATTTAGTTTTATGATTTGAAGTTTGTTTCAATTTAGCACATATAATTTGGTTATACCTTACAAAAAAAATTTCTAAATTGGTTTTTACATATCCACTCAAAAAACACACCCACTTTTTCATATTTTACTATGTCGTAGACCTAATGTAATTCACTAACATCATCATCAACCAAATAGAAAATATTAGGGCACTGACACCAAAATAAAAAATGTGTTTTCTCAATAATAATAATAATAATAATAATCATATATGTGTCACATGCTTACTATAGTAATTAATAGACGTAATTTAAGAGGTGGAATTAAATAACACAAATCAAATTGTAAGACCTCGTTCGATAACTATTTAGTTTTTGAAAATTAAGCTTATAAATACTACTTCTACGGTTCTACCCATAGGTTTCATCTTTTTGTTATCTACTTTTTACACATTTTTAAAAATCAAGCCAAGTTTTTGTCTTTAGAATTTGGCTAAGAATTCAAATATTTTCTTAAGAAATATGAAATTCATCTTAGAAAAATGATGAAAAAACAAACATAATTTTCAAAAACCAAATGGTTATCAAACGGGGCCTAAATAATTAAGCGTCTTTTGATAACCATTTAGTTTTTGGTTTTTGAAATTAAAATTAAGCCTATATATATTACTTTCACCTATGAGTTTCCTTATTTTGTTAACTACCTTTTACATATGCATTAAAAAACCAAGTCAAATTTTGAAAACTAAAAAAAAGTAGTTTTAAAAAACTTATTTTTGTGTTTGGAATTTGGCTAAAAATTCAAATGTTTTCTTAAGAAATATGAAACTCATTGTAGAGAAATGATGAGAAAACAAACATAATTTTCAAAAACTAAAAACCAAAAATCAAATGGTTATCAAACGAGGCCTTAGTTTTGGTTTTTAGTTTTTGAAAATTATGCTTATTTTCTCACATTTTCTTTACAATGATTTTCATCTTTCTTAATGAAACATTGGGTTTCTTAGCCAAATTTCAAAAACAAAAACAAGTTTTCAAAAAATGCTTTTTTTAGTTTTCAAAACTTGGCTTAGATTTTGAAATCATTAGTAAAAAGTCGATAATTAACCAAACAAAAAAACTCATAGGTAGAAGTAGTGTTTATAAGTTTAATTTTCAAAAACAAAAAACCAAATAGTTATCAAACAAGGCTTAAACTTTTAGATTTTTTCCTATTTGGTCCCTTGAATTTTTAATCTAATAAGTTTTTAACTTTTAATTTTATGTCTAATAGGTCCCACAATTTTTTATTTTGTGTCCAATAAGTCTCTGAGTTTTTTATTTTATGTCTAATAGATCCTTGACCTATTCAATATTTTTTAAAATTCATGGACCTATTAGATATAGAATTGAAAAGTTTAGAGTCCTATTAGGCATAAAATTCAATTTTATATTTAATAGATTAATTAATTTTTAAAAATTTTTAATTTGGCAACAACCTATTAGAACAAAATTGAAAGTTTGATGAGTTAATAGATATTTTTAAAGTTTATGGATATATTAGAGACAAAATTGAAAATTCAAGAATCTATTAGATACTTGTTAAAGTTCATGGATATTTTAGATACAAACTTGAAAGTTCAATTATTAAATTTGTAATTTAACATTAATCTTTTAACTGGTAATGAAAATTTAATATATATCAAGTTGGAGTGAAAGAAATGAGAAATGGAGAATGAGGTATTAGTATAACTTCCCACCAACCTGAGCATAGTTCATCGATCCAATTGACGATTTTGAACTCGTACAAAAAAATATATAGTATTTTTGGATATATGAATCAAATGTAAATTCAGAAATTATTAAAGATGAATTTGAATGGAGTGCGAACTCTTTGGTTAAACAGGAAAAAGTGAGCATAGTTCAACGATAATTGACATGTACCATCAATGAAGAAGTCAAAAGTTTAAATTCTCTCACCTTCAAATGTTGTTGACTAAAAAAAAACTCTTTGGTTAAATAGAGTTTCAATTATTTTGCACATTGAAGAGTTTTATTTAGGAACAAAATTTTAATAAAAACCACACGGATAGGTTTATCACTAAACGATAGGACTTAAAGTTGTGTCATATTTGTAAATACTTTTAGATTATGCTAGATTTGCTATTATTTTGAGTTTAGATTGTTTTTTTAAAAAAATATATACATTAACGTTTTTTTTTAGTTTAACAATATTTAGAGGTAGGGGAATTTGAACCTATGACCTCTTAGTCATAAGCCCATATTTTATGATAGTTGAGCTATGTTATTGTTGGTGAAAGGTATATTAACGTTGAGTTACCATGAATTTAAAAAAAAAAAACGTTTGAGTACCACGAAATGCATATTATAATCAAATAAACATGATTTTAAATTTTTAATTGAGGCCAATAAAATAATTAATTATTTTATTTGAGTTATTTAGTTGCTTATTCTTGACGCAAGCCAACGGTACATTCGAATTAAATTTGGCGCCTTTTCTGGTTTCTTTAAGAAACGGACTGAGTTTCGTTAAGAAAAACGGAATCAGTTCTCTTTTCACCCTAAACCTAAACCCTTTTCCGATTGGAATCTATCGCCGAGATTTTTTCCCCAACAATTTGAAGGTTTAATTATAAATTTCCGTCATCAATTTTGAGATTTGTGTTTATTAAAATTATAAATCTAGTTTTAAAATTTTTAAATTTATTAAAATTCATGGATCTAGTTGATACACAATTAAAATTTTAAGGTTCTATTAGATATAAAATTCAAATTTATATTTAATAGATCAAATAATTTTTAAAAATTTCAAATTTGTCGTGGACCTATTATATTCAAAATTAGAATTTTAGGGATCTATTAGACATAAAATTGAAAATTTAAGAACCTATTAGATACTTTTGAAAGTTTAGAAACCAAATAGACACAAACCTTAAAGTTCATGGACTAAAATTGTAATTTAACCAAATTCCAAAATCTGTCTGATTTGTGCCCTAACCCAAATTTTGAACTACTTTCGATATCTACTATCTTCATGGGGGGTTTTCGTTGGGGTTCTTCAAGTCTTACCAATATGTTAAAGTGAGTTTAGCTTAGCGGTAATTGGCATGTACCCTTGATCAAGAGGTTAGAGGTTCGAATCTCCCACCCCAAATGTTGTTGAACTTAAAAAAAAGTCTTACCAATCTCGAATCTCTAGGGCTTCTGATTGTTTCCTATCGCTATAACACTAGCCATTGAGATCTTTGATTAATTGTGGGATTAAAATTATTGGGATTTATGCCCTAAAGCCTCGTAATTAATGCTTGATTTAATCATTAATAATTTTGATTATTTTATTTACAATATAATATCATCCATTATATGCAAAATCCAAGGTTCTTAGTATAATCTTGAACAGTATGTGGTTGACACACGAGAAGATCATGTTCAAGAAATAACTTAAATGGTCATAGTATATGGATAAAGTTGGGTGCTTTATCTTGGTAACATTATTGATATGACCCACTTTGTAATAGTTACAAACGATTTGATCAAAATCGTTCATGTAGAAACATGTGAGTAGGGGTAATCTTATACAATGAGTTTGTATAAGACTGGACTACGAAATATTTAATCTCTCTTTATAAATCTGTTAATTGAGAAGATTAATATTTCATCAGGATAATCATATGCAACTCTATCTTAATCCTGAGTGAGTTGTGAGCTCCTGTCTATGAAGGTTTGTCCTTTGATTTGCATGGGTGAGAATGACTTTTGGAGCCAATTCAATAAACCTATCATTTTGAGTACTTGACCAAATAGGGACCTGGGAATATAATCTTACAAAGATGGAATTCACTCCGTCCCATATATGATAAATAGATGAGTAGTTCTCTTAAGTGCTGATTTCGAGACTTGAATAATGGGGCATCACCCTCTCATTGGTCTAAAAGGGACTTAGTTTATGGTTGGATCATAAACAAATTGTTCATTAGAGGATTAGTGGTACTTAAGGTGCAAAATGTAATTATAGGGGTAAAATGGACTTTTGACCTAGTTATAATTACGAATAACTCGTGAAGGATCAATTTGCATGTAATGGTTATATCCATGGACACAACTTGTCCTACAGTACATAAGAGCGCAACTCTAGGTCTATAGTGGAGTGATCTAAAATTAATGAATGAAAATTGCTTAATTAAAGAGTTTAATTAATTATTTTTATATCATTGGAGCTTATAATCTGTAGATCCATAAGATCCATTGCTAACTCATAGTAACGCTAAAATATTAATTTAGTTGAAAGAAAAATTTGAAATATTCAAATTAATATTTAATATATTAGATATATTAAATATAAAAGAGAAAAATATATTTATTGTATTTGATATATTGAATATTAAAATAATGAATGTATATTAAATACATTAAAGAAAATATATTTATAAAATTTGAATAAGATTCAAATAGATTAAATATATGTATTTTAATATGTATATTATTTAATTATGTCAATGATTTGCCTTAAGTCTCTATAAATAGGACCTTTGGGTTGAGTCATTATAACATATATCTTATCAGTAGAGAATTAGAGAATTCTCTCTAGACTTCTTCCTCTCCAATCTCTTGTGGATTTTCTTTCAACATGCTCCCACAAGCCTTAGTCCTAGCCTTAGTTCTGTGTTCGAGTCAGCTAGAAAGACTTTGTGGATAAGATAAAAACCTGCTAGAAATATCTTCATAATATACAAAAGTATTTATTGCTTAACCTTAGTATTCTGTTTAATTCTAAGTAAAATCTAAGACGATCCAATGTTTCCGCTGTGGGATGAAGTGTTCACTCCTATAAAAAATAAATTAAAAAAATTCTTATCGATTTTTTTCAATTATTCGACTGCTTCGATACCCTTTCATGCAAATTATTTAGAAGAACAATACTTTGTTGCATACCGAATAATACTTTGTTGCATATCGGTGTGCATGAATCTCTTGCACACCACTATTGAATCGTTAACAACAAAGAGAGAGAAAGCACAAGTAGGAGAGAGAAAGAACAAGTAAGAGAGAGAAAGAACAAGTAAGAGAGAGACATGTGGAAAATATTTTCTCTTTGTATACCAATATGCAACCAAGTATTTTTCCATTTAGAATAAGGAATTGAAGAGTTCTTTCTCTTGGATTTCCTAGAAGTTTCAGTAAAATTTGATACTTTTGTTGACGCTTGGTCAAAATTAATAATTTTTTTTTGAGTTCAACAACATATAGAGCAAGGATTTGAACTTTTGACATTTTGGTTGAGAATATATAACTTAACTAATTAAGCTAATATGCTCAAGTTAGTATATAGTCAAAATTTGATCATTTCTTTGCGTCTTAAGCATTTTATTGAAACAGTATTTTAAGAACACATCAAATTTTTTTGCTAATTATTTCTTTTAATGAAAGGAACTAATTGAGAATTTTCAATACATTATAGATAAAATTGAGAATTTTAAAAGATTAAAGACTAAATAAAAAAAATACTTTAAAAATTAAGGACCAATTGATATATTTAGCATTATTTTCATGAAAAATTTAGGTTAAAAACATACATATAACCATTATTTTATCATTCTTTATAAAATGCAAAGTAAACATATAAAAATAAATAGGTTAAAAAACACTTATTAAGTATTTTATAAAAACTTAAGTTTTTTGTACTTTATAAAAACATTTAGTTTCTAATTAATCAATTTATTGATCTACATACGTAAGAAATCTCATTAAATTGTAACAATATTTTTACAATAAAGACTAAAACATTACAAATCTTAAAGTACCAGGACTAAATTGGTACAAAATTGAAGGTATATGGAATAAATCGTTACAAGCTAATGTTAAGAGATTTTTTTTTTTTTAAAAGTTTAACAACATAAGGGGTGGAGGGATTCAAATCTCTGACAAGAAACTCTAAATTGTTACTCCCATGAAAGTTCAGGGACCAAAAGTATTTTTTTTACAAAATAAATATTACGTAAAAATTTTGAATATTTTATTTTAAAAACTAACTTTTCGTGTAAAATTTTAAATTTTTATTTTAAAATTTTAGAGAATAAGAAATAATAAATGATTACCAAACATAATTATGTTTCTTTTTAATAAAAAAGAAAAAACGAAAAATGGAGACCGTTATCAAATATAATTATGCTTCTTCCATATTAAAAAAGAAAAAACACGAGACAAGGAAATAAGAAACAAGAACGTTGCCAAACGAGCTCTAATGTTCCCATTTGATTGATCAGTTTCAAACCCTTTTCACAAAGATTAATACTATTATTACATGATTCTTCATATGAATCTTTGCCACCAAATCTTTCGTCACAAAAAAAAGACTATTCCTGTCTCTTCTTTAAAACTAATAAAAAGGATCGGGTGAGGTTAAAAGAGACAAATCCTTTTGTTTTGAGAAAAGCATTCCAACTTTAAAGGTAGCAGGTGAGTCGAGTCAAGAAGAAGTTTATGATGGTTGGGATGAGATTAGATCAATCCTACTTGAAGCAATCTTATGTAGCTAGGGTGGACTTATAGAGATGCACTACATACTCCATTCGAAAAGAACTTTCTCTTCTGAATAAAGAGAAAATTGATAGAAATGAACTCTTCATCCCGCAGTGGAAGCATTGGATCGTCTTTGATTTATTTAGAATTAAACACAAAACTAAGGTTAAGCAAACATACCTTAGGATTATCATGGAGATATTTATGGCAGGTCTTTATCTCTTCTACAAAGTCTTCCTAGCTATGACTCGAGGACCAAGCTTGTGGGAGCCTCTTGAAAGAAAATCCACAAGGGATTGGAGAGGAAGAGGTCTTGAGAGAATTCTCTAATTCTTTCTATTGAGGAGATGTGTGCTATGAAGAATGTACAATGGCTCACCCTTAGGGTTCTATTTATAGTGGTCTAAGAAAAATAATTAAATAATATATTTTAATATCTAATATATTAAAATATATTTATCTAACCAATTTGAATCTTATTCAAACCGTTTAAAATTCTCCTACGACATTTATTTCCTAATTTGAATCCAATTCAAATTTAATAAATATCTTTTATTTAATGTATCTAATATACATTAATTATTTTAATATTTAATGTATCAAATACAATAAATATATTTTCCTATTTTATTTAATACATATGATATATTAAATATTAATTTGAACATTTCAAATTTTTCTTTCAACTAAAATTGATCTTTTAGTGTTACTATGAGCTAGCAATGAGACTTTATGGACCTACAGATTATAAGCTCCAATGATACAAAATTAATTAATTAATTAAACTCTTTAATTAATTAATTTTCATTCATTAACTATAGGTCACTCCACTATAGACCTAGAGTTGCACTCTTATGCACTGTAGGACAAGTTGTATCCATAGATATAATCATTACATGCAAGTCGATCCTTCACGAGTTGTTCGTAATTACAGCTGGATCAAAAGTCCGTTTTACCACTATAATTACATATTGCACTTTAAGTACCATTGATTCTCTAATGAACAATATGTTTATAATCTAATTATAAACTAAGTCCCTCTCGGGCCAATGAGAGGGTGGGGCCCCATTGTTCAAGTCCCGAAATCAGCACGTAAGGGAATTACTCATCTACTTACCCTATATGGGAAGGAGTGAGTTCCATCTTGTGAGATTATGTTCTCAGCTCCCTATTTGGACAAGTCCACAAAATGGTAGGTATATTGAATCGGCTACAAAAGCCACTCTCACCCATGCAAATCAAATGACAAGCCCTCACAGGCAGGAGTTCATAACTCACTCAAAATTAAGATCGAGTCGCATATGATCATCCTGATGAAATATTAATCTTCTCAATTAACGGATTTATAAAGAGAGATTAAATATTCTGTGGTCCAGTCTTATACAAACTCATTGTATAAGATACCCCCACTCACATGTCTCCACATGAATGATTTGGATCAAATCATTTGTAACTATTACAAAGTGGGTCATATCAATAGTGTTACAAAGATAAGGCACCAAACCTTATTCATATACTATGACCCTTTAGGTTATTTCTTGAACATGATCCTCTCGTATGTCAACCACATACTGTTCAAGATTATACTAATAACATTGGATTTTTCATATAATGGATAATATTATATTACAAATAAAATAATCAAACTTATTATTCATTATTAAATAAATTATTAATTATGAGGCTTTAGGGCATAAATCCCAACAAAAATTACATTATTTAACTAGTAACGAGTCACAATATCATAATAAGATTAGAGGGGTCGGAATTGCTTTTGAAAGTGGAGAATATTCTTTAAAGCTCAAGGAGATAAAAGTTAGAATGTGATAAAGGCTAAAAGCTCAAAACCAAGACAAATTATTTAATGAGGCTGCTACAATATGACTGTCTCGTAATAACCATTAAATGTGGATTCAATAATTTTCATGCCCTTAATAACCACTTGATATAAAATGAAAGTCCAATTGCTATCAAAGTTCCATTGTGATAAGGTTCATAATAGAAACAAAATAACAAAATAAACTACAAATGCGACAACCAACTCCATTAGAAATAGTTAGACCACATGCACAAAAAAATCCAATTACAAATAAGATGTCTATATCTATATACAAATATACATAAAATAAAAGAGATGCAAAATGAAAAGTCTAAAACTTCCTTAAAAATAGCTGGATTGAATCACACTACCCTATAGAAATGCAAAATAGAAAAATTGCTATAACAAAATATCTATGTCAAATCTCAAATGTGTTAATGCACGAGTAAGTTTCATACTTATATGAAGTAAACAACAAAATGAAGTCCTTTATAAATTTATAATTACGAGTAAGAAAAAAGGTATGATATCTCATTCCAGTGGATTTGATATCTCATTCCAATGATACAATGTTTTTTTTTTTAGTTCAACGACATGGAGTGGGGAAATTTTTACCTTTGATTTATTGGTTGAAGATATATACCTAAATTAGTTGAATTATGCTCAGGTTGGCATGATACCACAAGTTCTACAACTACACTTGACACACACAAATTATGAGGCATAATTCATGAACCTCAAACCGAGACCGACCAGTTTAGATAGGTTTTTGTGAGGCACAAAAATTTATTTATTTATTTATATTTTAGTTTAACAACATGTGAGATGACGAGATTGGAACATCTGATCTCTTGGTTGATGACATATGTATTAATTAGTTGAATTATGTTTAGGTTGACCATAAAATTGAATTGAACTATTTTGGAGTCAAACTGACCAATAAAATATGTAATATGTCATTGATGTATTAGTATTACTTTCAAGATTTTCCTAAAAAAAGAGAAATTTTGTTATTCACTCATGAATTTAGCATGGGGAAATTTTTATCAAATTTAACTGTTAAGTGTTGCAAACTTTTACCATCAACCTGAGTATTGTTTTATTTATTTATCTTATTAATAAGTATCTAGAAATATAGATATTTATCAATATTTGCCAACATGAGCATAACTCAACATAAAGTATGTTCCATCGACTAAGAGATCAGACGTTTGAATCCTCCATCCAACATATTGTTGAATTCAAAAAAAAAAAAAAAAAGCAGAATTTCTAAACATATCATATTAAACAACTAATAAGAAATTAACGTAAAAACTAAAATAATTTTACATTAGCCACCTTTTAGTTCAATAAGCATAAGAGGTGGGAGATGGAACCTTAAACCTTAAGAAATATAATAATTAATTTATCAATTATGTCGGGCTGGAATTAGCACATTAGTCATCAACACCACTAAAATAAGATATAGACTTAAATAATCATGCTAACAAGCATGGCTAACGATTAAGGCATTAGTAATATTTCTGATATGGGTTCAAACTTTCACTAATGCTATATTCTAAAAAAAAAAAAATCAAAATGAGCATAGTTTAACTGTAATTGGAAGGTATTTCTTCTTTTGAGGTCGAAGGTTCAAATATCGTACTTCACATTTGTTGTACTAAAAAAAAGTAAAAAAGAATAAACTATATGTGTATATTAATTAGTTCAACAAATACAGAGTGAAGATCAAATCTTCAACCTATAAAAGATAATAAGCATCTTATTTTTGAATTGGTCAATTATACCTTTATTTGACATACCGAGACCCAAAGAGAAATCATAGAAGTATTCTCTATTTTTTTTTTCTTTTTTGAGAATATTATATTGCAATGCGATAGAGAATTCGAACCTACAACTTGATATGATAAATAACTCGAGCTAAGCTCACAATTTTTTTAAAAAAATTTTATTTTCAGATCACAAATATTGGTTAAATTACAAGTTTAATCCCCAAACTTTCAGATTTGTATCTATGGTCCTAAAATTTGAAATGTGTCTAATACGTCTAGATCTTTTGGTTTTGTCTCTAATAGGTCATTGAACTTTAAAAATGTAATAGGTCTCTGACATATTCGAAATTTTTAAAAATTAACCGATTCATTAGATATAAAATTGATTTGGGATCTTAAACTTTTAATTTTGTGTCTAGTAAGTCCATGCGTTATACAAAATGTCAAATAAGTCAAGAATCTATTAGACATAAAATTGAAAATTCAAGGATCTATTGGACATAAAATTGAAAGTTTAAGGATCTAGTAGACATTTTTTAAAGTTCAACAATCTATTTGACATAAAATTAAAAGTTTAAAAACCTAATAGATATTTTTAAAGTCTAGAAATTAAATAGATATAAATATAAAAATTTAGGCCCCGTTTGATAACCATTTGATTTTTGGTTTTTGGTTTTTGAAAATTAAGCCTATAAATACTACTCTCACCCATGAATTTACTTGTTTTGTTATTTATCTTTTACCTATATTTTCAAAAACCAAGCCATGTTTTGAAAACTAAAAGTAGTTTCAAAAATTTGTTTTTGTTTTTAAAATGTAGCTAAGAATTCAAATGCTTCTTTAAGGGAGATGAAAACTATTATAGAGAAATTGAAAGAAAACAAGTTTAATTTTTAAAAATCAAAAATTAAAAACCAAATAGTTATCAAATGGGGCCTTAGAGACCAAACTTGCAGTTTAAACCCACAAATATTCTTATAAAAAAAAAAAAAAAAACCCAACAAATATCCTCCAATCGGAACTTGTTTTCAGTCCACTTTTCAAAGTTTAGACCTTATTACACATGTAACAACGAGCAACCGCCTGCTTTTATACCATGATATTCCAATTTGACTTGAGAGAAGGATGGGTCAAGCTGAAAGCGTAGCCGCGGCATCGTCTCCGAACGATCTTCCACAAAGCCGGAATTCATCTCCAAGTTCCGTCTCCGGTTCCTCTTCCGATTCTCCCTCCATGGAGTCTCTAATTGCAGGTTCGTCGCCTTCTTCCTGACTTCTTCTTGCCTTTTTGTTCAGTTCGCATTCTAGGTGTCTGTAAAGATGTCTCTGTAGGCGAACGACGCGATCTTTTTCATATTAGAATGATTCGTGTTCAAGAAATTTAAATTTCCAGCGCTAAAAGATCTTACGAGGAATATCATGAATTTTGCTGAGTTTATCGATTTTTCTTTTTCTTCGTAACATGCTTTAACTACATTCACTTCTCGGAACGGTGCCTTGTTTTTATTGAGTGATTAAATAAGGGTTTCTAAATGAAACTGAGGTTTCTGGTAGTTTGAGAGCTAATCATTGAGCTGCAGAGATCTTGTTGAGGCATGCGGGAGGATTACAGAATACATGAGCCTGTACTGGAAATACTTCAGAAATGAAAAGCTACTTACCATCCCACTCGTTTGAAATACTAAGCTGACAGCACAAAACTTAATGGTAGGCAAGAGGAGAAATAATCTGCAGTATGGCCTGCTTCAACGAAGGGATTATATTTATCATTTAAGGCCTCCTTCATTCATGGTAATACTATCAACGGGACTTCGCCAGGTTATTAGCAGATGATCTTGTTTTGACATCTTTACTGCATGGATGACTATGGAGAGGGGCTGGTTGCCGAAGAAGAAGGATTCTGGGAAGTGGGTTAATTGGGGGGCTGGGAGTTGTCACTCAAATTGGAATTAGAAGGAGAACGGGTATTGGTAAGGTTTTGTAGAAAACTTGAAGCAATAGGGCAGCAGGAGCATGGCATTTTAAGTACTACATGTCTTGAGATATACATACATTCTAGCATTTATGAGAATCACTATATTTCTACAAAGACCTACCTAAAAGGTCGATACTGGAACGTGGTAGATTGATTGTGTTTGAGGTAAAGGTTGCTGTAGCAAAGGTTTTCAGAAAAGAACAATTGGGAAGAGAGTTGTGGAAAAGTTAAAAAGGAGTTTGGCCTTAAGAACTGGTTTGAGGAGCCTATTTATCAAATGACCTGTAGTATAAAAGGCTTCACCAATTAAAGTGGCATACATGCTTGAGCTAGGAGAGTCAATCCAGTTTCAATAAGACAGAGATGCTTTATTTCAGCTCTCATTTTAAAAGTGGTATAGAAGAGACAAGATAATCTTACTGGATTCCTTGTTCTTCTGCTGTTCAGCAAATTAAACCGTGGTAACTCTTGTCCACCATCAATCAATGGACTAGGATTCTTGTTTCAAGTTTGGTTTCAGTAAGAAGTTTGAATTTTTTAAGCCAAGGATAGCTTCTCAGTTCATTTTGAAGGAAAAATGAAAATGAAAAACAAATAAACTACAGTAACAATAAATAAGTGCAAGCCAGCATGATTCTCAATGCAAAAGATCAAGAGGTTTATCTGATTAGAAATTGACTTGGGGAAGAGAAATTTATGAAAATAGAAAATTAGCAAGCTTTACAAAATGATACAAAATTGGATCTTTCACTGTAAGATGTGGCAATTAGAGCAAAGGAGCTGCTCATGTTGAGCAAGTGTGCTTTACATATACTGAATTATATTTGCAATAGCGTAAGGCAACTGTGTGACTCATCGTCCCATATAATCTACACACATGGTTTCTCAATCTTGATTTCTTTCCCCTCCTCTATATCTGTTGCCTTGGTTTCCTTTAAGTTGGGCCTATTCTGACCAGGTGAGAAATAAACGAGTATTTGGTTTGAAGGTTTGATTTTGTGAACCTCCTCCAGCAAGATTGACATGAATTTGACTAATAATCATGTTACTTCCGAAAAATGCAGCTGGTCAATCTTCATTCAACATAAAACTGACTAATAATATTTAGTTCTTCATTGATGGGGAATTTATTTGAGCAGACACTAGTCATTGTTGCTCACATACCAACATAAAACTGAGGTTTTTTGTAGGCTAACCATTGAAGTTATGAGATCTTATTCAGGTAAGGGGGAATATTACAGAGTACATATGAGGCCAAACTGAAAATACCTCTAAAAAGAAAAGCCACAAACTACCACACATATGAAATACTAAGCTGGCATCACAAAAGATAACAGAAAAAACTGAATAATACTGCCATTTAATCAGAAAACATAACGATGTTATTTGTCTAGTGTGCTTTAACAATTCTTTGTTTTTAATTTTATCAGGTTTAAGTACAGATAAATGAAATATTATTTGCAATTCCTGTTGTGCTAGTTTTGTTTGGTGTTAGATTTGAGAAAATGTTTGATAATCAACAACGTTTTCATTCTTGCAGAAGCTGCAGCTTATGGTAATGAAGCAAATGAGGTTTGTCCACTTTAAAGATATAAGCTTCCTTTTGAAATTGGAATTGCCAAAAAGAAGTTGACCTATGCTTCTTTCAGTCTCTTGATGCCAAAGCTAACAGAGCGTTAGAGTGCCCCTGCATAGCTGACTTGCGTAAAGGTCCATGTGGGGTCCAGTTTTCTGATGCTTTTCTTTGCTTCTTCAAGAGTACTGCAGAGGAAAAGGTAAGGAAAAAGAAGGAACCACCGCATCCTATAACTTTTAAAGGAAAAAAAGGAAGTTATGGCAAAACATTTTGGTTACATTATATTTTCAATCCCTATCCTTTAATTGTTGAGTCAATTTGTTCTCTATACGTTTATAAGTTTCATTATGGTTCATACTTTTTCATTAGAACTTACCAAATTATGTGTATGTAGCAGATTAGTTTCACAATATGACATTTTATTTTAATGAGGTAGGAATTTGATATATCACATTGGTTGAAAAACATGATATTATGCTAGGTATTGAGACTTTTTTTTTGGTTGAAAAGTAGAAACAAGGGGCTCTAGCTAATCTTGTATAACACTGTAATTAATTGTGTTGGTTAGATTTCTATTACTTTATTTTTATTCAATTACAAATAATTTATCACATTTTATATTTTAAGGATAGTGACATTGTTAAGCTTTAATGAAAAAGATGGCCAAGCGGAATTAGTAAAAGTATAAGAACTAAATTGAAACAATAGTTAAAGGTATGGGATTGAAATTTTGTTTAGAATCTTTACAAAAATTGTGGTACATACTAACAGCTAAATTGTGATTGGTTTTTCCAAAGGGATCGGATTGTGTGCATCCTTTTGTAGCTTTGCAGAGCTGCATAAAAGCAAACCCAAACGCGTTCTCAAAGGATATCTTGGATGAAGAAGAAGAAGAAAAGGAAATGGAAAAAGAAAAGGCAGAAGAGCCAACTCAAGATTACAGAATCATTCCTCCTTCATGGTCTAGAGAACCTCAAACTCCCAAGGCCAAGCTTTAACTCAAACCATTAACTTCCATTTTGTCTCCCCTGGTATGATTATTATGATTATTTTATTGGGGATGTTGACTACATTCTTGTAATGAATAAGTTTGAAAATCTGTTAGTTACATCGTAGCAAATATTCCTGATTTTTCGTTTTATTCCCTAAGTAGCACATTTTAAAATCAAGTTAGGTATGAATTTATCAAACATGCTTAATGAGTTTATGCAATAATAGTGATGTTGTGGATAAGTATCTTGAAACTAGAAAAGCATATAGAGAATAAGTATTTTGGTGGTGACCAAGATAGCTTTTACGACAAGTATGATGACTAGATTACAAAGACTCTCATAGCTAAAGAATTTGAGGATCATATAGGAAATTTTGGATTATGAGATATGTCTCAACTTCTCTAGGACAAGTGGGAGAATATCACAGGGCCCAAGTGGTTCTTAGTTTAATTAAGGCTAATCTACACCTCTCAACTATAATCATTTTCCTCTAGATTTTGACTGCATTAGGTATTAGTGCCTCCCCTAATCCTTGGTTTTGTGATTGAACCACTTTTGTTGAGGGCCAAATCTTCAATGGGCCGTTTGGTTTATGTAAATGTGATAATGATCTGCAAAGTAGAAACATGTATAGCTATCCCATTCCAGTAACATACTCTGCCAAAAAATTTTACAAATAGAAGAAAATTGCAGATATCTTTTTCTGCCTTCCTAACAAGCCCTTGCCTGAGTACAAAATCAAAGCTAAGAAAAAAAAGAATTATAAGCTGGCCACTACAAACATTTATTGTAGGCATTTTTATTGATGGGTCATTTTTTTTGTGGGAGGTTTTAAGAATCAATGAGTGCAATAAGTGGATCCAAGACTGTAGGATCTGCAAGTGTTGAGGTATCTCCAATCTCATCCAACTGCTTGGAGGCAATTTTTCTCAAAACTCTTCTCAGTATCTTTCCACTCCTTGTTTTTGGCAGCTCATTTGCCCAATGTATTTTATCAGGTGCTGCAAATGCCCCAATCTGAAAGCGTAATAACAAAATATTTCATTCTCAATTATTATTCTTTTACAATCCTTTCAAGTCTATATTGATGAAAGTGATGACTAACCTGTGTTCGAATTGTTTGAATTAGGCTTTCTCGGAGCTCTTCACTTTGAGGAACTCCCTCTACTAGCGTAACAAATGCACGAATACTTTGCCCTTTGACCTAAAGACAATGGAAATGTTAAATTTAAACTTCAATCTCTAAACTTCGAACTACGATTCTATGTAGTTCACATTTTTTAAACTGTTAACTAAATAATGATATCACATGTCTATTAGACTAACACAAATGGATTTGACACAACATGAGACAATTGAATAATATAAATTGGTGCAATCTATAAAAGGGTTTTGATATCTTGTTTCATTTAATTTTATCTATTTTTCCAATTCCATATGTTATCTATACTAAATTAGCCCACATTAAGTTTTGAAAAATTAATATAATAGTGAAATTAAATAATATGAAGTAATGTGAGAAATTAGGATTGAAATAGATTGTGACCTCATGATCAATGCCAATCACTGCAGCTTCTGCACAATGAGGGTGTGAAACTAATGCAGATTCCACTTCTGCTGTTCCAATTCGATGTCCACTGCATAATATAAAGTTTTTAGACCATATATTTTATGTCTAAACTTCTAAATATTTTGAAAGATGGTTAGTTTTTCGTTGATAAATTTAACAAACATTTGAATTCATTTCAAAGTTTAACACCTAATATATAACATATAAAGACACCTCCTCACGACATGCGAATGAAAAAAAGATGTCACACCAAGTCTTTGCTAAATAATTTATGAAAAATTATAAAGTTCATTTGACTAAAAAAAATATTTAAAAGTTCAAGGACTAGAAGTAAAATAAACTCGAAAGGTTAGAAATTTATAAGATTTTAGCTAGAGACAAAATTGTATGATGGTTTCTTTTTCATTATTTGATACTATGTTAAATCTTAACCACCATTGATTGGTGTAAAAAAGATAAAACCAAACAACTTTTAACTTACAAATTCAAAGCATCGTGTTCTCCTATCTAAAATATAAAATATCCTACAAACTTCTTATTCTCAAATATTGTAGAGTCAAACGCTAATTCTATAAGCTTAGTCAAAGTATATATGCACAAGTTAATTCGGGCATCACACACATGTCAACTCATCAACATCAAGAAAATGAAATGTACCTAACATTGAGAACATCATCGACTCTTCCAGTAATCCAGAAGTATCCGTCTTTATCCCTAAATGTTGAACATAACAACACCAAGATTAACATAATTACTATCTAAATCAAATTAAAGGATTTCATTAATGCCAAAAAGACCCAAGAAACATGAATTTAAAGAAGAAAAATAGAGAAAGGTAACCTGGTACAACCATCACCAGTGAAATAATATCCTGGAAATGGCTTGAAGTATGTGGTTTCAAATCTGTCATGATCACCATAAATTGTCCTCAATGCCCCTGGCCATGATCCTTTTATACATAAATACCCATTGCCTTCTCCTTCTATTTCCTTCCCCTCTTCATCCACTATCACTGCCTGCATTGAGGTGTAAGTAGGTCGGTTCGGCTTGATTTTTGTCTAAGATATGAATGTTAGGGAAAATATATAGTACTATCGTTGTAGGTTCTTCTTCGATTAATTTTAAACTACGTATTCAATAAATATATTACTTTATTATGTAGTATCCATAAACTTTTTGTGTTCTAGTTTAAGGGAGTAATTGCAACTGGTTTTTCCAAAAAAAAAATTTGGATAGGTTGGTTAAAGAAAATTTGAAACGAGATTAAAGACCGAAATTTTGAAAATCAAACATGTTATAACTAACTTAAAAAAAATTCTTTTTAATCTTTCATTTGATGTTTGTGTAGGTTTCTTTTCTCTCTTTTCTTTTGTTTTTTTTTTTTAAAATATGAATGCAATTGATATAATTGAAATAAAATATTATAAAAATAAAAACTAAAAGAATAATTATTACTTTTTTTAGCTCAACAAATATTGAAGTAAAGTATCAAATCTTCGATTTTAACGAACATAATAAATGTCTTATCTACTAAACTATGTTCAAATTGATTCATTAGTACATAAATTCATCAACGATTGTTTAGGGTTATTAATTATCAATAAAAAAAACTATTATAAAAATCAACAATTAATGAATTTAGTTTTAAAAAACTATTAATTTGTAAACTGTTTTTTTTTTAAATGTGATAATTATTACATTTAGAAATGATAAAACGGTGTAGTTTTAGATGAAGAACCTGAACTCCAAAAAATGGGAAAGTAGCAGAACCAGGCTTCAGTGGCCATGCCCCTGGAATTGGAGTAATCTACATCCACAAACCATATTAATTAATTAATAATAATAAATAGATTTTTATAATTTAGATTTTTTAAAATGAAATGTGTGCAATTAATTACCATGGCTGCACCCGTCTCAGTTTGCCACCACGTGTCCGAAATAGGGCACCGTGAGTCACCCACCACCTTGTAAAACCAACTGAATATCCAACCACACCATATTATTATGCTATTTTTTTTCCAAAAAATATATATTTTTTTAAAGTTTGAAAATTAAAAAAAAAAAAAAAAAAGTTACATCGTAAATGAGGTGTTATGTATTTTTCCCACGTATTGTCAAAAAAAAAAAAATCGAATATCTACCAACCTGAGCATTGCTCAACTAGGTTAAAAAACAAATACTCTCGAAAGTTCGTTCCTTTCTTATCCACATATTGTTGATCTAGAAAAAAGAATTCGAATATCTACCCTAATATATTCTTATAGTACATTGATCAATCTCGATACATTGAAAATTTTCTACACACTCCAATTTCTACTATTTTCATTTATATACTCTAGTATATTATTATTCTACTGAAATTATTAATATCTTAACTAGTTAAACTACATTCAAATTGACCACATCAAATAAAAGTGGACTAAAATAACAATGAGCTTATGAATACCAAACATATGATTGAATAAAAAATTTATTAAAAACAAACTACTTGACCAACCTAAACACAACTTCGTGATTGACATAAAACTTCGTAAGTTTGACCCCTCACTCCATATTTAGAAAAGAAAACACAATTTAAAAGTATAAGATTGAATTATAACCTCCATGCAGTTGGATTAATCGGCTCGCCTGCACTTCCAAGTACCCGTAAAGATTTTCGAGAGTAACGCTTAACATGCTGCATCCATAATATGGATTTGATTAATTTACGTCAAATTACAAATTTAGTTCCTAAATCTTAATAGCGATATCTATTAATTTTTTTTTTAAAAAAAAAAAAAACTTGAATTACCTCATCACCATCACGCATGAGAGAACGCAGCAATGTGGGAGCAGTGAAGAAAATGGAGACTTTGTATTTATCCACTATTTCCCAACATCTCCCTGAATTTGGATAATTTGGAACCTACATCCATTCCAAGATCAACATTTTGTTATTTTATTATTTATAAAAAAAATTGCAATGAAATTTTAGGATTGTATATGCGTAGTTCTAAACTTTTAAAAGTTATAATTTTGTTTTTAAACCTTTCATTTCTCCACTGTTAATATTGTTACTTAAATGTTGATAGGGCTCGTTAATTTAGACGGACAAATAATGATTCGTCATGACATAACATAAGAGAGTAGATCCGATAGGAAAAAACAAGAGCAATCAAGTTTTGTCATTTTTAGTTTGTCCAGTTGTCAATTTTCTTCTATTATTTGTCTTTCTTTTTTTATAGTACTTATGTTAGTTGTCTATCACGTTGTGTTGAATCAACCAATTTAATACAATAGACATGTCATCTTATCATTTAGTTAACAATGTGAAGAGAATGGACCACAAAAAATTGTTAATATAACGTCAATAATTAAGAAGTAAATAAACATAACTACACAAATTTAGAGACTAATTTCATAATTCAACCATTAGTTTAGTTATTATTGAAATGTAAATGAAATTTGAAAAAAGTTAGAGATTTATTTATATATTTCAGTAAAATAAAATAAAAAGTTAAAGTTTTAAAATAATAATAATAATAATAATAATAATAATGCTGTTAATTATGTAATTACCCCCTCATGAATAACAATTGTGGCTCCATTAAGCAGTGGCCCATACGTCACATAGCCGTGACCCGCACCCCAACCACAGTCAGCCGTCGACCTAAAAAATAAAAAATAAAAAATAAAAAATAAAAAATAAAAAATAAAAAATAAAAAATAAATTAATTTTCAAACTTTCAAAATATTTATTTTAGTAGGTGAGCTTTAAAAAACATCCATTTTAATTTTTAGTTATATTATTTTACCATTTAATATTTATTTACCTAATTCTCACATCTAACCTATGTGGTTTGTACACATTTTCGAGTTAACATGTTATACAAATATTTAAATGCATGCTATCAATTTTTTAAGAACAAAATAAATGTAAGAACCAACCAAAATAATTGTTTTTTAAAAAGTTGTAGATTAATATAAATATTTTGAAAGATTAGACTAAAACAGAACAAACCAAAAGAAAACCAAAATGAAATAATCGTGAAAGTTTGAGTTCCAAATAGAATTAAAAAGCAAAAAAACAACCTTGAAGTACAAATTAGAACCATATAAAGTAAAGGTTCAAATATCTACATTTTCTTGCTTATTTTATTTTAGTTCTTGAATTTTACATCAAAATTCATAATTTTTTTAAAAAGTTATTTAATTAGAATTTGATATAGATACATTTTGTAGTAGTATTTTGAAAGTTATTTTTTCATAAGAATATAACACTACTAATATGAGAATAAAGATTTGAACTTTAACTTATATGAAAAGAAAAATTATGATACTTTAACTAATTGAATAATACCTAAATTTAGATAATAATTAAATGGTTAAGAGACTAAATAAAATATTTAGAAAGCTAAAATGGAAGAATAAAAAAGAATTAAATGACCAGAATAAAATTTAAACTTAGATTAAAATTAGGGATATTATTGTTACCCACCAATAGATATCAGAAGGTTTGTAATCAAAAACATATTTGAAAGTGGTTCCAGCATACACCATATATCCACCTGTTGTATGAACCACACCCTATTCCACATATAAAATCAAATAATTAGATATTAATACTTATATATATATATATATATATATCAATTACTAATAAGGTTAAATATGATTTTTCCTAATAAACTCTTGCCCATTCTTTATTTCAATCTCTATAATACTTCAACTTTAATCCATAATAACCAAGATTGACCGGTGAATAATAAATATTGATATAATTAACCATGGTTTTTTTTTAATATATATAAGGTCGAGATTCAAATCTTTGACACCGGGGTTACTAAAACATTGATCTTTAAATTATGCTCAGGTTGTAACCGTTGATTTACACTTGTTAATATATATATATACAATATTTTTTTTGAAAAAAATACACAAATCATCCTTGAACTATGAAATTTGTTAGAATTTTGAACTTTTAATTTGATCAATCGGCCCTCTGAACTTTGTTAAATGTTGCAATCATCCCCTTAAACTTTGTTAAGTGTTGTAATCACACATTTAAACTTTTAATTTGATTAATCAACTCCTATACTTTGTTAAGTGTTGCAATCAATCCCTTGTACTTCTTTTTTAAAATAGTGGGCTAATTGCAACACTTAATAAACTATAGGGGTTGATTGCAATACAAAATATTGATTGGTCAAATTAAAAATTTAAGGGTGTGATTGCAACACTTAGCAAAGTATAGGGGGTTGATCGATCAAATTAAAAATTCAGGAGTGTAGTGGTAACAAACTCCAAACTTTAGGGGTAGTTTTTTTTTTTTTTTTTTTTTAAACTAGTTTAAGGGTAGTTTTTGTCATTTTTCCTATTATTTTTATAATATTTTATCTCTATTATACTAAATTTAATGCTATAAATAAATTAATTAGACAAGGGGTCTGTAAATACCTTAGGCTTTCCAGAGCTTCCACTTGTGTAAAGCAAAAAAAGAGGATCCTCAGCATCAACCCATTCCACACTACAACTCTTTGAATATTTAGGAATCACATCCTTCATAAAATAAAATAAAATAAAATTTTAAATAGTCTAAATAGTTTGTTAAAAAATAACTAAAAAAAAAAAGGAAAAATTTTCTTGTTGTTCACAAACCTGCCACCATATATCTCTTCCTTCTTTCCATGAAGTGCCTTCTTTCTTCAGAGTTGATTTATTTTCATAAACCAAACATGAATCTAACAAACAAAATTACATAATAACATCATAATAATATTATTATTTTTAATATTTTCTTATGTGTAATATTTTTTCTCACATATTGTAAAATGATAAAATTTTAAGACTCCGTTGGATAACCATTTGATTTTTGAAAATTAAGCGTATAAACATTATTTCCACCTATGGGTTTTCTCGTTTTGTTATCTACTTTTTACATATGTTTTAAAATTCAAGCTAAAATTTGAAAACTAACAAAAAAATATTTTTTTTTTTGAATTTAGCTAAAATTTTAAATATTTTTATTGAGAAATATGAAAATCATTGTAGAGAAATTATGAAAAAATAAACACAATTTTCAAAAATTAAAAATAAAAAATTAAATAATTATCAAACATGACAAAAAAGATTAAAAATATTAATTATCTATATTTAACTTTATAAAAGCTGAACAAATTTAAAACTATTATATAAGAACTTTAAAAAAAAAAAAAGATTAATGGGTAGTAGAGATCAACCTATAAATTGATTAGTATAAATCAGTGATATAAATGTATATTTATTTTGCTATACCCACCACTAATTTTTTAAACTTCAGTAATTTAAATGGGGATAATTAAATTCAAGAAAAAAGTAGATTAATGAAATCACTTTTTAATAATTATTTTTGTCCCTAAATTATTAAAAAGATTATGAGATGATAAGAACAAAATTTTTATGAATTAGAGAATGAGTGAGTTATATATTGTAAAATTAAAAAGAAATTAATTATGTCTATAAATGGATTAAATATCATACCAATAGAAAGCCCATGTTTGGCTGATTGGATGAGGGCAGCATCAACAATTTCTTTAAGAAGGATGATTTTGGAACCCCTTTTTGCAGCATTGCAAGTCATCAAAGCTTTTGGTTTGCAATCAATTATTCTTTGAGCAAGTGATTCAGAAGAAAATCCAGCAAATACAACCTTATATTATACCCAAAAAAAAAAAAACTATACTGTCAAAAATTATAAAATAAAATATTGTAAAGTATAAAGTCTAGAATAAAATAAATATAAAGTACGTACAGAGTGGATGGCGCCAATGCGAGCACAAGCAAGCATTGCAATGGGAAGCTCCATAATCATAGGCAAGTAAATCACGACAGTATCTCCTTTTTTAATTCCAATATCTCTTAAAAAATTAGCAACCTAAACAATATCATAAATTTATAAAAGTTTCATTAATGATGAAGAATACACAATCAAATAGGTTATAACCTAATTAAAAATCCAACCATTCGTAAATTATAAGATAAAAAAATTTCTATTATGAAGTTGAGACTTGAGATGAAATGTAATATATAAACGGTTAAACTATAAAATGGTTACTTATGTCTTAATCAATTTAGTAAGGCTCATTTTAGCTATAAGATAAAGACTTACCTATTATTTCTATATGAGTTTTTTTTTTTGTTTAAATTTTATTATTATTTTAGTGCTCACAGTTTTATGCACTTTAGAAGTATTGAATCAATGAATTATAATGTAGATATTCAAACCAAAGTTGAAAAGAATTAAATTAGTTAATTAAAAATAATAGAAATAGTCCCACACCTAATTCAGTGGTGGGTTTTAAAATAAATTTTGTTTTTCCAAAAAAAAAAAAGTCCCTTTTTTTTTGTTCTTTATTGTAAATGTGCCGTTTATATAGTGAATTATTTTAAAGCGCTTTCAGCTTAGTTATTTATTTTCATAATAGTCTTTAATTTATGTCTTATTAGATAACAAAACGACACAACCCATAAATAATGAGCCGCAATAAATGCACATGCACAGTAATTATGGTATTAAATTTTTATTTTCATCATTTTTACATGTTCATAGATTCAATATGACTTAAAAATTGAATCGATATCTCTTTTAAAATATTGATGAAAAAAAAATAGTAACAAAATATAACTAATGTGAATATAATATTAATAATAAGTATTTTAACACATTTAAAATATGAAAAAAATATTTATTTATTAAATTGAATATATTTTTGAATGTTTTGTTTTTAATATTTTTTTCATAAATATCATGGACATCGACATTTCCATAAAATTGAGACTTTGACATTTCTATTGACAAGTAATTATGGTGTAGGCATATCTTCTTTTCATTTTTTTTTGTAAAATATCTTGTTGACCAAAAAAAATTATAGAATATCTTTTTGAACTTATAAAACAGTGGTAAAAAAAAATTACTTGACAAAAGATACCTTCTTCTCTTTAATATAAAAAATGAAATAAAGTTAAGTAGACATGAATATTAGAAAAGGGAAAAAAAATTACTTGGCAAACTTGGTGAAGGAGTTTGGTGTAAGTTAAAGAAGTATCAAAACCAGGCTCATTTCCCTCCCAATACATTGCAATTTTGTCTCCAAATCCAGCTTCAATGTTTCTATCAATACAATTGTAGCAAATATTTGTGATGCCACCCTTGAACCACTGCAAAAGTAAATAAATATATAAATACAAATCCAAACAAATATAATTGAGATTTAAATCTAGTTTCGATCTCTAAACTTTCATGCTTATTCTATTTTAATCTCTAACTTTCAAATATTTTATTTTAACTATAAACTCAACATTAAAAAAATAGTTACAGTATTCATCGTTACTTTCTTAGATTTGACATGACATGTCTTTTTGTTAACTTACGTGTTGAGTAGATGTCTACATGAACAAATATTTTAAGTTATATGATAGTGAGTTAAATGTCTGGTTTCAAATTGACAACGATTTGTATTAAAATGATCAATAAAAAAAATGTATTAACGGTAGTGACTAGAATGTTTTTTTATGTTAAGTTTAGAAATTTAAAGTAATATATATATATATATGCAGAAACAAAATTTAGAGATTAAAATTGAAGTTGAGAATTTAGGAAGTTACCTCTATATTGATATTGCCTTTGGTTAAATCAAGGTTCTCATTGTAGGTTTGATGATGGTTCCACTCCTTTTTCCAATAGAACTCAGAGGATGCAATTTCAGACCAAAATTCTGAAGGTTCTTCAATGGATCTTTTGTACATCTCCAAGTACTAATTTATTTATTTTTTTTAAAAAAAAAAGATCAAGATAAATGTGTGAGTAGTTATAAAAAAAAAAGGTAAAATCCTAAAAAAAAATGTTCTTATTTTATTTCCTTTTTGTGTTTTAAGTTTGGCAATACACATGTGGTTGGTCATTGTACTGGTTTCTGTTTCTATCTCCTTATTTAAGAATAAAAAAAAGGTTTCCAAAATTGTATACCAATTTTAGAAAGAAAAAAAAATGGTTTCTCATTTCTTGTTTTAGTCTCTTTTATAATAAATAAAAACTTCAGTTTGAACATTTTTTTTACTTATGAAATGCAAGTTAACATAACCTAATAATTTTATAGTAATTTTTTTAAAAATAGAAAATTCAAAAAATATATATATACTTTTTAATTTTCTTTCTTACCAAAAAGAAGAAAATAAATGATGAGGAACGAAAAACAAAAACAATATTAAATGGGTTTTAAGAGTGTAAAGTTGTGAATGGTGATTGAGAAATACCTTTTGAATGTTAGGAATATGGGCTTGGCGAGAAAATTCTTCGGATGGAAAGACAAGTTCATCTTCTTGAGAGGGGAGAAACTCCTGCAAAACGACAACATGTAGGATATTAAAAAATTTCGAAGACAAACTAATTTAAAATTTAGAAGGCTACCTCAAGAACATTGATGTTGTCTTTGGTCATATCAAGATTCTTTTGATGGTGATTCCACTCCTTGTCCCATTTGGACTCATCTGTTGTGATTTCTAAAGGTTCTTCCATAGATCTTTTATAGACCTCCAAGTGCTAAGTCAATCCCACAAGAAAAATTATTTAATTCATGAGTATAGCCAAAAATAGATTAAAATCTCAAAAAAGAAAATAAATAAATAAAGCCCCGTTTGATAACCATTTGGTTTTTTGTTTTTGGTTTTTGAAAATTAAGCCTATAAATACTACTTCAATCCATATATATACTTAAAAAACTATGTACTTGTTTTTTAAGTTTTGATGTTAACATTTTTCTTTTTCTTTTTCTTTTCTCTGATAGTTCATATTTATCTTTCTTTTTTATTACAAATTTTAGGGGAAAAAATTGTGGCTTCTTATTTTTTTGTTCTGTAATCTCTTATTTTTAGAAAACATAAATAATAAATTTTTTTACTTATAAATTGCATAATAAGTATTTAGAAATCACCTTAACATAACAATTTGAATAATTTATTTTTTAAAAAAATTAAAATTTATCTTAATTGAAACAGAAGTTTAAAAAACCAAATATATATTTTTCTGTTTTCTTTCCAAAAAGCATAAAAAATAAAGTAAATAATGATTAAAAAAAAACTAATCACACGTTTTGTTTTCTTTATTAAAACATAAAACGAGAAGAAGAAGATTACCAAATGAGCTTTAAAAGGCTTGACAAGAAAATTTCTAAAAGGGAAAGACGAGTTGATATTGTTGACAAGAGGGAAATTCTTGCAAAACAACAACGTTTGAGATCTCCATAGCACGTTGTTTGAAATCATTTTGTTTTTTCTTGTGTTTCTTTGTTCTTTTTGGTGTGTGAGATGGATTGGAATCATTGCTTAATTTATATGCCCAAAATTAAATTACATTGTGAGTGTTATTTTCAGTTTCTTCAGCTAACTCTTCTAAAACTCTTTGCCAATTAATACCAAGCAACTGTTATAAACCATAGAGAGGGAGGTTATTTTGATTTTCCACTTTTGTAGGTACAACAATATATATATATATATAAAAGGTATGATAAAATATATATATGAGAAAATTTATAGTGTATTAAATTCCAATTTTTTTTAATAAATAATTATTTAATGCTATCGGTCCTATATTATTATTATATACTATTGACAACAATAAATATGTTCATAAAAGACACAATAAGCTACTTAAAAATGGGTACACACCTTTTTTTTCCGAAACAATTTTAGGAAAAGCACCAAGTACTTTGTCTAAAAGTATTTTTAAATATTTTAATAGTTAAATAGTAAATTTGGTCCTTATGTTTGAGCATAATTTTAATTTAGTCCCTATAGTTTTAATAATTTCCATTTAGTCTCTATAGTTTGAGCATAACTTTAATTTGGTCCTTATAGTTTGAGTTTAATTTTAATTTAGTGTATGTGGTTTCGAAAGTTTAAATTTTGTTCCTATGATTTAGTTCAATTTTACAAATTGTCTATGTCGTTACTATATTGACAATTTTTTTTACGTGACAATAAGCTAATGTTTTATATTGGTTAACTGTGTTAGTTGATTACATAGAGTTTAGCACCGAGTAAAAAAATAGAAGAAAATAAGTAAAATTTTCAAGTGTGTAAAACACAATTTAGTGTGCAACTTGTGAGATTTAATTGAATCATAGAAACCAAATTGATAGTGTGTGTTTGGTATAACTTGTGAAAAAAATATTGTTTGAACAAAATCGATTTTTCTATAAGTAATTTTGGAAAAATTAATAATTTAAAGTATGTTCAGTATAACTTATGGAGTGATTTTAGGTGATCAAAAGTTATTTTTTTTTTAAAAAAATTAAGAAATAAAAGTATTTAATAAAATTAGATTAATTTAAAAACTTTTTTTTAAGAAACCCTTCATAATCCATCCATCAAAATATGTAACAAAAAATAAAAACAAATACTTTTGAATAGAATACAACCAAATAAATTTGTGATTTAATACTTTTGAAAACAATAAAGATATAATAACATTTCTACTGAAAATATTTTTTTTCAGAAGTGTTTAAACTTGGAACGTATTCTAAATGGACCCTAAACTAAGTTCCAAACTCAAAAATCAATTGAAACTTTTTAATTGTCTGAACCAAATTGAAACTAAATCTAAACTATACAAACTAAATTGAAGCTTCTAAAACTATATAGAAACTAAATTGAAAATATATCAAAATTATAGAGATCAAATTTGTAATTAACCTATTTTAAATTCAAAATTACTTTTGATTGTCTAATAAAAAATACTACGAAAATTTTGAAAAGGGCCAATAATTACTCTCGAGGGATACAGAAAATGTGATTAAGGAATCCATTTAAAATTAATGGTTTTATCAAAGTTTTTGTCCATTAAACACGTTTCTAATTCTTGTATACGGTACTGCCTAATACTTTGGTCCTTGAAACTTTAAACTGGAAAATATTAATAATTAACAGTCCGTTGAAAAAACTCTCATTTACGACTCATTTGTTTGATAGGAAAAAAAAAATTTGATATGGTTTTTTTTTCCTTGCAAAAAGTGTATAGGTTTTTATTATCATATTAGGAGGTGATATTTCTTTCTTTCTTTCTTTTTTTGTGAAAATAAATAGCAGAAATAGAGAGATATTTAGGCCTCATTTGATAATCATTTAATTTTTAAAAATTGTGCTTGTTTTTTCATCATTTCTAGTTTCATCATTCTTAAGAAAACATCTGAATTCGTAGCCAAATTCTAAAATCAAAAATAAGTTTTTGAAAACTACTTTTTTTAATTTTCAAAACTTGACTTGGTTTTTAAAACTAATATATGTAAAAAGTTGATAACAAAACAAGGAAATTCATAGGTGAGTGGAAGTAGTATTTGTAGGCATAATTTTCAACAATCAAAATTGTTATCAAACGGTGTCTTATTTATTTTAATATTAATTTTTAGTTTATTTCTAAAAATTACTGTTCTTATAATTTTTAAAATTTTCTATTAAATTTAATTAAAAATATATATTTTTAAAGTTAATGGCTTAAACTAGTAAAAATACTAATTTTAATATATATTTATTGATATTTTATTACTTTTTATTAAAATAAATATAAAATTAGAAATTTTCTCTATGAACTATTCTCAAACGAAGATTCTTCAACCTTGACCAACAATATTTCAAATCTGAGAACCAAGTCAAAATAGGAATAAAGAAATCCCATGATATTGGAGACAAGAAGTGAATAGAGATGTCCACGGGGCGGAGCAGGGCTGGGGAATGGATTCTCCATCCCCGTCCTCGTTTAGCCAACGGGGAAAAAAACCTCCCTGCTCCCTCCCCCATTCCCCATGTAATTGGGGATTCTCCGTTCGGGGCGGGTCCCCGCAGGGCCCTGGCCCCGCAGGTTAAATGGACATCTAGAAGTGAATCCTCAATCTCACCCTGTTGTGAACATCTTTAGACTCGATTTGATATATTAATTTTTTTTTTTTTTATAAAAAAAAGATAAACTCATGATATTTTTTTGTGTAGGTTTACTTATTTTAAACTATGTAATTTTAGACTCTACATGCATATAAACTCATGCTTTTAAAACCACTTCTCATATTAATACTAATTTCGTACTAATCTTAAACTTACAAAATTCACAAATCAAACTCAAACATGAGTTCAAACTTTTTAAGCTAATCTCTCGACGTAAACTCTTCCACTACAAGAGAATTCATGAACCAAATACTCCTTAGATTGTCAAAAATTATGAAGCCCTCTTGAGGCCAAAACACAAAAGAATCTCAATCTTAGCCAAAAGATGAAACAACACTTGGAAAAAAAATTAAAGATTATTCTGTTTGGTCAATATAGGTCCACTAATTCCTTTCCTTAAGACCTTGTTTGCCAAACATATCTTCTCACTCCCTTATGGTATCATTCATATTTGGCATCTTAACAGTATCCTTTCCTGTACCTTTAGTTGATTTCATGTTTTATGCTTTAATTTTTCTTCCAATGTTTTTTAGAATATAAGACTTGGTTGAAGATTTAAACTTTTAACTTATAAAAGAGATTACTAACAATTAGCCACTAGAACATGTATGAAAATTTTTTAATTTCACAATGGATTTTATGAGTAATCAAGTTTTGTGACTAAACTCTTCATTTAATTTCTTTTTCGATTTAATTGGATGGTTAAAATTTATATATGGTCCCACTTTTTCCCTTCCCTTTCAATTTTTTTTAATGATTTTTTTAAAAATTTTGTTCATTGTGCTTTCAAAAAGGATGATTTACTTGTCAAACATTCATGATCAATTTGGCCGACGACAGTTTTTGCGTCGGGGATTAATTGACCTACGGTTTATGGACTTTGGCCGACGTTTTTTTGCGTCGGCAAATCCCTAAATTGTTGTAGTGATAGTTAGAAGTAATAGTAAATTTCTTCTTCCAATGTAGTCATCTCCTTATCTCCAAATCTACTTCAAGAATTATTGATTTGTGTAAAGGATGTAGAATCTTGTCCATTAAAGATTTCTTCCAATATTTCTTTGATTTTGACAATCAGGTATTTTTATAGGAGAACAATGTGACATGACTACCCACTTCTTGAAGGAGATATGTTTTCTCGCAAAGAGATGTCAATGAAGCGCTTCCTAAACCTCAGGTCTCAAATTAGGGATATGTTGTTTTTTCTTTTATTATATTAATGTATAAAATTTTCTTGTAGGAAAAATAATACTTGAAGGTGTTGACTAATAATGTATAATTAAACATCGTTGGTCTTTGAGCAATATTTAGGAGTTACATACACTTTAAACCACCTCCCTCAACTCAATGGAAGTTTCACAAACCCACTATTAATTACTTCACCCAAATTTGACCATTTTCATGGAATATTTGACCATCACAATTTATATGGAAAAAAAATAACTAAATCCACATTAATATATATAGCATCTTGTATAAATACTAAAATACCCTTTAGCATTATTGTTGAGACTTTGTTCCATCAAGATTTTCATTATATATGTACACACACTTATTCAATTTAAAAATATCCCAATGGTCCACATCATATATTTTAGGTTAAAATACCATTTTGGTCCATGTACTTTGGACTTTGTTCCATTTTGGTTCATGTACTTTCAAATATCCAATTTTAGTCCTTGTACTTTCAATAAAGCTTAAAATTGGTCCCTATGATAAGTCTGAAGTTAATTTTTATCAAAATTGATTAAATAATAATAATAATTTTAATACAAGAAAAGACACAATGTGAACATACTTCTAAAATTTATAGAGGAAAAACTAATAGAGACCAACTTTTTTTAAGAAAAATTAACCATAAACTAATAGTAAGAATTTTATTGAAAGTACATGGACTAAAATTGGACATTTGAAAGTATAGGGACCAAAATGGAACAAAGCTCAAAGTACAGGGACCAAAATGGTATTTTAACCTATATTTTATTTAAATTTGTACCACAAGAGTTAGCTAACTTTGGTTAGTTTTGTTAAGACGTTGGTGGTTGGTTAAAGTTATTAATAAAGTTAATATATGCTTTACCTATTTATATAAGCATGGTAATTTTTTTAATGAAAGATAATTAAACACATATATGCTACACGGTATATTTTCATGTTTATTATATAGTTTTAACATGGTACAATATATCATCACAACCAGAGTCATATTCAATCCTCTATAATATTATTTTTCTTTCTGATTAATATTAATAGTGCCCTTATTAAATCTCATACTAATTTTCGAGCTCATGTAGACTAAAAAGCTTAAATACACTCTCTAACTACCTCACATCAAATAGCATCCTATTGTATTTTCTTCACTGAAAAAGTCACCAACTTGTGACGTTGCCTCCAACGGTAGCGGTACCCGAGCGAGCGGGGGGTGGTGGTGCTCGGGGCAGCAACTCGGCGGCGAGCGGTGGCTGGGAGGAGCAGCCAAGAGGGTAGGCACGGCCACTGGATAACAAGGCTCAACCATGCAATAACACAAATGAAGCTGCTGGCTTTGGAGAATATTGGCTAATTTGTTCATTTGCTGATGATCATCTCCATTGTTATTGCAATGATTGCTTTTATCTGAGCTAATTATTTCTTCTTGCTTAACAATGGAGGAAGATGAAGGCTTTGAAATGGACCTTAATGGCTGCACTAATGTAATTTGATCATCAACTTTTTTCTCTTCTTTTGGTGAAGAGTTAATTTGATTATTGTCTTGGCTCCAAAGTTGTGCTTGTTTTCCAGCTTTATGAAGCTTCTTTATTAGAATTTGGGGATCAGCATTCCCAAAAATGCTCACTTTTGGCTGTAGTGGGTCAATTTCTATTTTCAAAACACCTGAAAATTCAAGAAAAGGAACTTAAATTTATAAAATAAATAAATAACTCAAAACTTTGCATAATTTTGGGTATAAACCTAATTCCTTTGATGTCCATTTCTATTTAAAAAACACCTTAAAATTACCCAAAAAAAAACTTTAGGGGACAAAAAAAAAATGAAACCTAATTTATTTTAGGCCAATTTCTATTTTCAAAACACCTGAAAATCCAAAAAAAAAACAAAAACAAAATGAAACTCCAAAACATTAGAATAGTTCAACTAGTTAAGACATAGGCCCTCGACTAAGAGGTGATAGGCTTGAGTTGAATTCCTACCGGCCCTCACATGTTGAACTCAAAAAAAAAATTCTTTTTGTATTTAATATATGTATGTGTGTACCTTCAATGCTATATAGTGCCTTTTTCACTTTCCTCTTGCAACCATCACAGCAAATAACTGAGACTTTCAGTTCTACCTTCTAAAGAGAGAGAGGGAGTATTGAATTTAGCCATTTTGAGGGCAAGAAAGCAAGAGGGAATTATATGCAACAGAGAAAGAAAAAGGTCCAAAGTGCAAACCTTTAGGACAGCTTCTGTTGCCATATAATTGCTATAGTACTCCTTTGTGAATATTTGGCAAGAGTACTTAGAAATAAATATTTAGAGAAGAGACAAAAACAAAATTTTAAAAAAGGAAAAAAAAAAACAAACAAACAAGCTAAGTTTTAGTGAAAAGTCACCCCCACTAACTTTGTTCATGATTGAGCTCTATTTATATGCTAATTGACAATTAAATTTGTCAAAAGAGATGTGGAGTTGGGGATTTGAATATAAGAGGGTTTTATTATTAGCCTTTCCTTTTTTCTAATACCATATTATATTCTCTCTTTTTTGGGTTCTAAAGCAAAAGGCACTTTGGAAGAGACTGCTTTCTAAACAAGCAAAAACTTTTAAGTTAACCCTCCTTTGATTAATTATTTGCTATAATGTTGGGAGGCCCATGTCCCTCTTCCTTTTTGTTTATGATTTTAGGTATATGCCAGTACTGATTAATAAGTCAACTTATCATTTTAAGTTACTATTGTTTGAAGCTTACAATTTCAAAAGTTTATTATATAATCTTTGTTGTATGGTTAAAAGTTTACTATTGCCAGTGTGCGTACGTGCACGCGTGCGTGCATGTAAGTATATATATGTGATTTAAAATTTTATTGTTAATGATTTAGATAATTATATATGTTTGAATTATATAATTAAACATTTTAATTATATGTATGGATTAATTAGATAATTTGATATGTAATATTGTTTTGTTTTTATTAGGAGGTTCAAGAATCTTATTTTTAAATAGAAAATTAACTATTTAAATTAAGATTTTTTTGTGAATAATTAACAATGTAATTGAAAATTAATGGATATTTTCCATAGAAGTTAACTATTTGAAAATATATTAAAAGAATTATTTGATTATTAAAAAAGAAAAAAAAAACTAAACGGGGAATAATTCCCCGCGAGGAACCCGATCCCCACGAATTTCCCACGGGGAAACCCCGCCCCAATCCCAGTGAAGCGGGAATGGGGATTCAAATGGGGGACAGAGACGGGGACGGGGAAACCATCCCCGTCCCCACCCCGTGGACATCTCTAGAAACGAGTTGTTGGTATCAAGTTCTAGGGATTCAGATTTTTGAAAATCATATGAGAGCCTTCAAGAAAGAGAATCGAGTTTAGGGTAAAGGAAGCTTAATCTTAGAAATTTAGGTTTAAAAAATTGAGCATGGAATAAAAAGCACACAGCAGTCTGGAAGGAAGGGTATCACAAGTGGATATAATAATATAAAACTTTTTTTTTCACAATTTTCTTGCGAAATGTTCAATAACTCTATGCTTGTTGGTTCCTACTTCAACCCTTCCCTAAATTTTTTATACTTATAAACTTATAATTTCTTTACAACATAACCCTCTTCTCACATAAAAAATTTTGCAAAAAATTACATGTAAAATTTATTATCAGAATAAAACAGAACTGTGCTTCTAATCAAACTTGATACTGAGATTTAATGAATATGATATACAGACCCAAGGGACAGAACAAATTGTGACCTGAGGAGTGAAGTCTTAGCCTCTCTCGGAATGTCAATATCATCGTATACATGAGCAGATCCTGGGCACTGCTATATATTCTGGAAAGATAACTCCAGCTTGTATCCTGCAATAAGAAAATCCATTGAAAGAAGCGGCTAGTAGAGGGAAAAGAACAAGAGTTTTCAGTTTTCCCAGGGCTTACCTTGAAACAATGCTCTAAATTGATATCCATCAGCTTGTTCCAACTTACTAACAAAATGTAATATACTTTTGCTTGGTATTGCATATCATGACACGATTGATGCACAAAGATTTGAGATTTTCCATGTCAAAAGCTTCTTGTTCAGAGACCTCAGAGGCCAAGTCTATATTTCAGGCTTTTAAAATAACAAGCCTGATAAATGTATGTTATATGCATGTAGCAACCATGTGATTAAGCAAATCATTGTAAAACCTGCTGTTATAAGAGCTAGTATTTGATCAAGGCTGGGAGGGAAGCATGAAGTTCCACCAAGCATTCAAAGATCCAATTTAGCAGTTGTTCTCTTGGTAGCTCTAAGAGAAGTCCAGCCTGCCAAAAGTGAAATGGAAGGAGGATAGAAACGACAAAGAGAAGAAAAAATAGTAAGATACCAATTTGAATTGTATAGGTTAGAAACAGAATGCAGATATAGTCTTACGCAGCAATAGCAGCATTGTTCAAATGTTTCAGTTTTGTGCGCATAGAGAAGTTATTTAGTATGGCTGACACAAAGTATCACAAAAAGAAGGTATGGCTGACACAATGATGCTTCCAATTTTACTTCAAACTGTACGCATAAGAAATTAAAAAATATTTTATGACAATGCATCTGACGTTATGAGAGTAGTAGCCACATTGTGGCGGCCATAGGACTACAAAGGTTTCCTAGAAGAGGTGATCCCAAATTCTCTGTTGGTGGACAGAGGAAAGTTTCTTTGACAAGCTAATATTTTGTCTATGTTGAAGAGTGTGTGCCTAGAGAGGAATGGGAAAATCTTAGATGATGGGGGTTGGTAGGATTTGCCACCCTTGGTTAACCCGAAACTCAAACAAGAGAGGAGGACAAAAGAAAACGACGGAATCCAGGTAGTTTCCAATTAAGGGAAGATACCTTGTAGAAGGGTTTGAGAGTTCAACACACTACCCGAAAGCAAAGCTCTAACCAACTAACTTCACATTCGATTATACGCTCACATGCACTTTCATCAAACTGAATCAATAAAAACCCTCCCTCCTCCCCTACATTAATATTCTACTATTCAGTTCTTTTTTCTCCTTATTCATATTCATGTTCTGCAGATTTCAATACCTCCCTTTGCCTTCTTTCTACTTGGCCTCGTGATATTCTTGGTCTAGTTTGCTAAGTTATAACTAGGGTGCTTTGCTGAAACTTTTTGTTCTTTTTCCGTCTTTGTTTAGCTATTTCACTGACTCAAGCCCTTGCTTACTCTGAGATCCATCATTGTTGTTTTTCCTTTGATTTTTTATAAGAAAAAGTTGTTCATAGACTAAAAATAATTTTGACATTTTTTTTCCATACAAAAATTCCTTTAATTATATTTTCAACCACATAAGACCTTAGATTCAATATTCTATACTTTACTTTTTTCCGTTTCACATTTCCTTAGAAGCATTTTCCAACTGGAGAGAAGACTAGAGATGCAAGATCAAGAGTAACAAACTTCAATAAATCAAGATTCAAATAGCAAGATATTTTATATGCTCACCTTGATCTGATGTTCCTCAAAAGACAAACAATTTCGATGCACCTCTGATGTCATTGAATCAGATATTAACTTGAAAACTTTCTTATTCATTTCAGTTTCCATGCAAACGGTCTTTCCTGAAGCATATATCCGAGAAATTCCTAGATCCGCTGCCATTCTCCTCACATAAAGCTTCTTCAGCAGAATCTCCATGGAGTAAGGCTCTTTTCCATGTTGACGGCGCAAATTCTCAGTAAATTGCATTAAAGTCCAGATGTCTGTCTCAGCAGCTTTCTCAGCTCCATCAATTATTTTCATGGGATTCTCCAAATAATTAATGTACTCAGAAGGCAAATGAGGATTAATATCTATATCAATCTGTAAGAAAGCTATAAAAATCAGACACAATTTAAAATATAAACTAGAGAATTATATTAATAATGAATAAACTCAAACCTAAACAACTCAATTATTACTTTTTATATCTCTTTTCTGTTCATTTTTTCACTCCCTCATGGAGTTTGTATCCTTTGAGCCTTAGTCTCATTTCAATTATTCAATGACAAGTTTCGTTTCTTGTTTAAAAAAAAAGCCAACTCAATTGTTACTTGTCTTTATCTCTTCTCACTCCCTCAATTTACAACAATCTCTTTAAGTTTCAACTTCAAATTTTACCTTCAATCTTTAGAAGACAAGTTTTATTTCACAAAGCAGTTAATGTTGTACTGAATTTCAGTAGAAACAAAGCAGTCAAGTTGTTTTTTGCATGTTACAGACATCGTAATCCTCTCCGTCAACAAAAGAGAGCTGGCTTACGACCATGTAAAGTAGTTATTATTTAGACCCTTAAATTCAATAATCAAACTTCTTTTTCTTTTTTCAACAAACACCAATCAAGAAAGTACCTTTACTGACTGGTATGGGACAGAGACTACCCTGTGTTCGTCAACCTGCAACTCATGGGAAAAGAATTCATCCAGAATTAGAGAGATTAGCAACCAACCATGCTTCAAAAGTTAGCTAATTGATCAACTGTAGATTTCATGTGCACACACATCATTACTGTTGAAGATAAAGGAAACAGGAAGAAGAAAGAATGGCAACAAGAAGAATGCACAGGAAAATCAACACTTGGTTTTAAAAATGAGGTTGGCACTTCAGCGAATAAAAATTTTAAGCATTATTTGTACTTTGCATTATATATTTTTCAAGCCAGAACGGAGTAAATAAAAACTTTAAAAAAGGAGAACTACAGAGTTGAAGCTAATGTGATGAGTGATTCATTTAAGCACAATCCTGCCGTCTCAAAATATAAATTAGTAGATGGTGAATCATTACAAACCTTAGACAAGCTGTCAAAAAGCATTTCAAAGAAGAGATCAATGCCCACATTTCCAACATCACCAGTTTGTTGCTCGCCAAAGATGGTACCAAAGCCTCTTATACCCATGTCTCTCTCAGCGAGTTGGAAACCTTGCCCAAGTCCGCGGCATTCTTCAAGGGCGGCAAGCCTTCCCTAAATGATAATAAAGAAGAGCAATAAACACTAGAAGAATTTGAAAGTTTCATGGTCCTAAAATCTCCAAGAAATAGTTGCCCAGAATAGATTATTAACGCACAGAACTTCCACATTGTTTGCAATTGCAAAGACGAAATGGCAATGAAACTACAAACCAGTGCTTGATCAGATAGCAGGGACTTGTCTTGGTAAAACAAGTATGCATGAGCTTCCTTGTCTGCCCGGCCCACCCTTCCACGCAGCTATCAGATGTCAGAAAGAAATGTAAGGGAAAGAGTAAAAGATAGTAGAAAAATAAAATAATAAAGATAAATATAAAATTCATACAGATAAAAGGTAGTAAACACAATATTTACATGACCATTTCAATTTTTTTATCCATCCCCAAAAAGTAACATCTCCAAGGGGCATAAAAAAAACCTATACAAGACATGCTTGCCATTATAAAAAGCAAGTGTTCCTCTTTGCAACATTCAATAGTATCATCTCTTAATCTCCATTTACAAATATACATTCCAAACAAAGATTGAAATGTTAATTTTTGAAACACATTGTTCTCCTCAAAGACTTGATAAAAAATGAAATAAAAGAGAGAACAGGCAAGACCTGGTATAATTGTGCTAACCCAAATTGTTGAACATCCTGAACAATGATGGTGTTTGCATTTTGAATATCCAGACCACTTTCAACAATATTCGTGCATATAAGAATCTTAATATCACCAAGTGCAAAATTTTCCATGGTTTCTTCAAGTTGCTTTGAGTATTGCTGCAAATAATAGTTATATAATTGAAATGAAAGAACAAATGTACAATATGCAGCTATAACATATTCAAAGATTGAACATGAAGGTATTCCTGACAGAAATTATGTTTGCTTGATAATATTTTTAATATGATAGCCTTAGACCTTAAATGAGGCTTTGGATGACTGGTTGTCTGAAAAAAAGGTACTTTTCCATAATCATTAATGGGAGACCGGGAGATGAAATTTAAGCCCACAAAACAATGTGCAGTGATCTAGTTGAATATCTTAAAGAACCAGGAGTCTTTCCCATGAAAAAGTAATATCCAGCAATTAAAGCAGAGTATCCTACAAAATAATTTATTCATCAAACTTCTTGATGCCCTAAGCTTGAATGAACTAAAGCAGAGCACATTTTTGTTGTTGTAACATATTCTAGCTTGGTAGTCAATGTAGTTAAAACTCTAGAAACAATTGCTAAAGCTTAAGTTGTATCAGATAGCAACTAATTCAAGACACAAAGGCCTCACATAATTGACAAAGGGCAAAATACCTTTCCATGAGCAAGAGCTATTTCAATGTCTGGAAAACTCGCCTCAAGAAAATCCTTCACTTCCTCAAGTCCTGTGATTCAATTATGGCATTACCACACTGGATACAAAACTGCATGAAATTCTTATAAATGGATGTAATAGGGAAGAAGTGTACATATTGTTAGCTCAATGATAAGAAATACAACTTAACACAATAAAGCAAACAACTTTAGGAATTACATGTTAATGATTATATCCGGAAAGGAGAAATCAAAACATATTTGGATATTATCACTTTTCTACTTTTTCCTCTTGGTCTTCTCATGATAGAAATTGTAAGTACAATGTTTCCACAGACTGAAGAGGACTTTGTAACTCCTTTAGCCTTCTTTTGGGTTTTGCTTTTATATACCTTTTTTTAAAAATTAAATAATTCCTGGAAACAGTATGTCTACAGAATCATCCAAAAGGGGAAAATGATTGAATTCACTTCACTCGTGTTAATTCATTGTGGCTCACTAATATAATGTCTTTAAGTCAATCTCTATCTTTCCATGTGACACCCAAACCCCCCATTCAGGCCTCTAAACTTTGTGAGAAGTCAACAGAACCTCACACCTCAAAATGAAAATATTGAATGGATCCCTCTAGTGTAATTGGTAGTGTTCATTTGGGCTCAAGTCTCCAACTTTAATTAGCGTCTCCTTTGGATAAATTCATACCAACTGCAGGAGATTTGAACTCTTCACCATCATAATGTAAAAATCCCCACCAGTTCACCAGAAAATCAATTTGCAGTAGAGAATCTAAATACTAATGAGGTTATAATTTCAAGTGTCCTAGATGCACTCTTGGTATGGAAACGAAAGAAAAAAAAATTAAGAAGGGTTACTTAAGACTAAATCCCAACAAACAATATGCAATGTGCTAGAGGTCCCCTACTTGTAAACCACCCTGAAGCCTAAGTTTCTTGTCTGCTTAATTTATTTTGCTCTATTGAGTATTGAACTAAATGGCCCACCACCTTTCAAATACTTCCAAAAGTTTTTTACAATCGTAATTCCTTTTATCAATGGCTAGTTGCCGCACGAAGTAGCAAGTCACTAGGTTTTAGTAGTATATTCTGCCGATTAAACCAACATCTTAGCAATTGAGAGGAATTTGTAGCACAGATTCTCATAATTTTGACCTTCTAGGGCAGAAGAAAGGGGACTGACACAGATTGATATGGGGAACAAGGCTAAAAAAGAGCAATTTGCAAGAGACCACATTAGAAGACTCAAGTGTCCAAACTCTGTTATCTCTAAAGCTCGAGGAAACAAACATATCATGTAAAATGGATAATAAAGATGTCAAACAGCTATCTCCCTATCAGAAAGAACTCTCTCGAAATGAAAATTCATAAATATTTGAGATTGTCCAGGGCAGATATTGAAGTGACGTAATAGGATTTTGGTTTTAGGAGGAATCTAAGGTATGACAAAGAAAAGAATTGATTTCTTTAGCTAAAAAGATTCAGAACTTTTCTCCTAATCTAATGCGCGGTTATAAACTTTAGGCTTTGGAGAGGTTGTGTCAGTTTACTTATAAATCCTTGTTCCATGATATCACAACAATGAAAAGCGTCGTCCCTTTTCTCTGCAAGGCTATTTGGAAAAGAAAATATTTTAAAGTATTTGATCTGAGATCGAATTAAGATTGCTGACAGAATTAAGAACTCAGATATTGCCTGATAGGCCGGTGCTCCAAGTGCAATCAGAGAGGGGGAAAATGCCAATCACCTTTTTGAGCACCATCACTTCGCATGGAGGTGCTGCAAATATACATTGAACTAATTTCTGGGCAAATGATGTCTCTTTAGAGTCAGAGAGAGTATCACTTAAATTCTCACCAGCCATAATTTCAAAGGAAATGATAAGAATCTTTGGTCCAATGTAATTATGATCACTTTTTTGGTGGTTGTATGCTGTCATCCTCTTGGAAAACCTTATAAGCATTTTTGTGGTTATTTTCCATCCATGATCAATGCCAGTTCAATTTAATAAAAAAGAAGAATTACAAGAAGGGGTGAAAGAGAGCTTCCTGGGCAGGAAAAGGAGCAAAAAAGCTCTCTAATTGGCCTGTCGGGATCTTATTTTCCTATTCCCCCTTTTTGGTATTAATTAATGAAAGTTGTTTGTTACCAAAATGTGTGCATATATACACATATAATTAAAAAATAGTGCCATGAAGGAATGGATAAAGAAAAGCAGTTCTTGAGAGTTGAGCGCACAGTACAATTTAAATCTTAAAAAAATAGTTATGGGATTACCTTTAATTCGAGGTAAAACATAAAAAACTTGGCCTCCACGTTCCAGCTCATATTTAATAGCCGATTTCACTTTTTCTTTACTGAATGATGAGAGATGGGTTTTTATCGGAACTCTTTCCGGAGGAGGAGTTGTAATCAAGCTAAAGCATGGAAAGAAAGCAGTGATTTAGTCCCAAAAACTCATATTAGAGAACCATGGAGATAAGTCTTGCGAAATGAATGGTTGAAACAGATAAGTTCAGTAGGAACAAAACATTGATGCCAAGGAATGTGATAATATTAATAGTAAATTAAACAATGAGATAACTTACTTCTACTATCTAGTATGCCTATGACCAAAATCAGTACTTAACACACACAAAATGTACCAGATCATATTTTGAAGAAAGAAGTACCACGGGATAAAACACAAACAATCACTGACTTCATTTTCTAAAGATGTCAAATATTCCTAAATCTATCATTAAGTCAAATATACAATAATATGGTTGCGCTTCCCTAGCTTATATAACAAAGTAGAACGGGCTATCAGAATAATTACAAAATCAACAAATCCAAACAGACAGAATAATTACAAAATCAACAAATCCAAACAGTATCTTCACTCATGAATTACAAGCGTTGAGTTAATTACCTAGCATCACGAAATCCAGTCAATGCTAAATACAGGGTCCGAGGTATCGGTGTTGCAGAGAGAGTGAGAACATCAATTGAAGTTTTAAAAGAGGCAATTTTCTCCTTCTGTTTGACACCAAACCTCTGGAAAGACAAAAAGAACAGAAGGAAAGAAAGTTACTCTTACACCAGACCAGGATGATTAAAATTTAAAAGCAACAAAGATGAGATACCAAAAAAAAAAAAGAAAAAAGAACCTGTTCCTCGTCAACAACCAGAAGCCCTAAATTACTATACACAACACGATCTCCAAGGAGTGAGTGAGTCCCAACAATAATGTTCAATTGGCCTTCTTTGATCATGTCTAGATGCTTCTCTTTCTCCGCTTTTGTCTGCATGTCGTAATTTCTATGGTTAGCTTAGACATTCAACGGTTATACTCATTTAGAGTGAGTTCGCATAACAGAAAAAGAGTAAGATTAAGTCGCTGCATTGATGTCGAGTCTGCTTCAAAACGAACTAATTAAGAATATATTTTAAGGCAAGCCTACATGCACCAAACGGTTGAAGAAATTCAAAGTACTTCTTTATAGTTGTTTGTGGCCACGTGATAAGAACTTATGCCTTGACGTCTTACTAGAACTTATAAGCGGGTGTCTTCCCATAATTAAGGCTTATCTAACAGTACCTGGAACCTGCTCAACAGTCCAATCTGGACATCAGGAAATGAAGAAAATCTCTGTGTGATAACTTGGAAATGCTGTTTAGCAAGGACTATCGTTGGTGCTAGAACCATAGCTTGCTTTCCTGCTAAGACTACACAGAAAATTGCACGCAGTGCAACCTCAGTTTTACCAAAGCCAACATCTCCACAAATCAATCTGTCCATCGGAGTTTCCCTCTCTGTCAAATCTTTCTCGACATCTCTGAAAGCCTGCATAAACAACAGACATTTTACAAGAAGAGGAGTGAAGAATATGCATATCCACAAAAACTTCAAAAAACACAAGTAGGGATCCAGGCCTTTAAAGTAATATAGCAATAATCTGTAAGCATCTAATGGCTAATATAAGGATGGATTGGTAGAGTTATATATAATTTGGAAGCATCTAAGGCAAGCAAAACCTATTATGCTTGCCGTTGCAGACATAAATGAATCAGAGCAGCAAAAGTAGATCATGTTGTAATGAATAGAATATGAGTATGCACTGGTACAAAGAGTAAAATATAAGCAATTGATTCAGACCCATATTAAAAAGACATCTGGAAAGCCACACTCACCAACTTAAAGAAGTCAAACAAATGGGAAAGACTAAATATCGATTCCATCTCTAAACTCTAGGCTAGTTTTCAGTTTGGTCCTTAAAACCAATCAATTGTTTTTAAAGAATCCCTAGTCATTACTCCCAAAATTAATGGTAAGATGATGTTGTAAATTATGTTTGATTGTCGTTTTTAAAGAAAGATAATATTAACGTCGTGATAATGAATTTTGATCTTTTACACTTTTCTAAGTAATTTTATAAAATTCATGTTGTTAAATCTCTAGGTGTCCTTAGTTATATATATAAGCCAATCATAATGTACAATGTCATATTACCAATCATTTGTCAAAACAACTCTAAAATTAAGAATGTTCTCAAAATAATTGATAAGTTTGAGAACATTATTGAAACTATTAATTTTTTATTCAACTGAAATCAAGATTACAGTTTAAGGAAAGAAAGTATAATTAAGCTGATGGGAATGTAAATATACATATGTAACATCTCAATTCAAAACCATACATGAAACTTTGGTTTCATTCGGCTCCCTTATGGAAGTTGGATAAATTCCAAGAAAGCTCTGCCCTCCCTCTCCATCTATCCAAGGAATGGAAGGGCAGAAGCCTTTGAGTGAAAGTACCTCCTTTTGGTCCACTGTAGGCTCGTATGGAAACTGAGCAGCAAATTCCTCCATTGTCGAACATTCAGGGTAGGGAGGCCTTCTCTGTTTCAGCCTATGTAGATACAGTTCCATCAAGTCAACAACCATCTTCTGAATTGCAACCTTTCCCTTAGTCTTTCTCTTTTCCCATGTGGTGGTGTCATTCAATTTGCTCAATGCCCGAGGTTTTTTGTTTTCATTTGGGCTGAAAAGGTGATAAAGTGTGAAATAAATGGAACATGGATACGTAAACAGAAATATAACAAAGCAAATAATGAATTTGGTCAATAATCCCGAACTCTAGGAAGAGCATTAGCGATAGTTCTAGACAACTGCTGAGAATAATCTTCTTACCCTTTTCATCTAGGTTCTGTAGGTTTCTAGCATGCCATTATATAAAAGATAAAAAGCACCACCAGTCGAACAATAAATTCACATTAAGTAATTAATACCTTCGAGATCTCAGTAAATTTTGAAGCATTCATTCTTGGTCTATAAAGAATAAACCGTGTGTATCAAAAAAATGTTAAAAGAGATCAATTGCTTCCAAATATATCTGGATTGACACTGCTGATGGATGTTAGATTTCTTAAAAGTCATTGAAATATCGGACATCCTAAATGCATAACAGAGCCAACTCATTCGCAAAATATTTTTTTTATATCCGTGAATGTTCATGTCAACTTAAGTGCACCTCAATTGATATGACCCTATAATATTTTGCTGTCAAGAAACCATAGGATTTTAACTTTTTTTCACATATCCCAATGTCACTATGGGTTGGTTCAATCAAAATATTTATCAAGTGTAAAACAGCAATAACGAGCTAGATTTTCAATAATGAAATGCAATTCTAAAAAATTGCAGTAAGTAAGCTAAAGAAATGAGGAAGCAGAAATATCCAATATTCCAGATATGACATTAGTAAAAGAAAAACCCAACTACTAGTCTGCTATTACAATGCCACCAAATGATGACCAACATATCAATGAATGTAGCGAATAATTCAACAGCAGCAATTGACGAAAGTCCACCGTGAACAGAATGTATAAGCCGGTAAATGAATGAAAGAACAAACGTACAGATTATAGCGATACAGCATTCGAGACGCCTGCTTAACAGGAAGCTTTGCCATCCCATCAGCATACTCAATGAACACATACTCAATAGGCTCCGTCGAACCCTTCTGAACATCAAATTTAATTCCAACAAATCGGCCAATACCGACTTTCTTGTGCACAACATAATCCCCAGAACGAAGCGTATAAGGATCAACCTTATAATTAAAACCATCGCTCTCTTTCCTTTGCCCATCCCCCTTCAACTTCTGCAAGCCCCTTTGCTGCTGCTCCTTCACCATCTGAATATACCGGTCCGCCTCCTCGGCGTCCATAGCCGTTTTCGAAGACTCCCTCTTCCCATGGAACCGCCGAATTCGCTCATTGAGAACCGAAATAGAGTCGCGCTCGAGCTCAATTTGCTCTCTCCTCCTCGCCGATATAGCGGTACCAGGAACCATAACACCTTCGGCATAGACGACATTAGTAATCGAAACACATCGCTTAGGGCAGCGCCGGAAAGTACAGTTGCGGTTGAAGAGCCCCCATAGCCTGGGAAATGAGGCAAGTCTGAAGGCTACTAGAGGTCTGGAAGAAGAAACGTCTGGTGCGGGTGAAAGAAGAGCCATTAAAGGAATTGCCTACGAGAGAAGAAGAAGACGAGTGGTAAGGTATTGTTATGTAGGTGGGAATTCGAGTGAAGAGGATAATGGGGATGGAAATTCCGCCATTGAAGGACTGGAAGAGAGCTTTGGGAATGGGAGAAATTTACAGAGAGAAGGATAATAATAATAATAATAATGTGGAGGTTTTGGAGGGGTTTTTGGATTTGGACTGATTAATTGAACTGTACGTGGAAGCAAGCCAGCCAAATTTTCTTTAGATATTTATAAGTTGGGCCGGGTCGGGTGTCCGTATAGTGAATAATTTCCACTTTTTAGATATTTGATTTTTTTTTCTCGGATAAAATACAGTTTTGGTAACTGCGATTTGAACTTAATTTCTATTTAGTACTCGTGGCTGCATTTGATAACTATAATTTTTTATTTTTTATTCTTGAAAATTAAGTCTATAAATACTCTTTCACCTATAAGTTTCTTTATTTTGTTATCTACTTTTTAGTTATATTTTCAAATATCAAATCAAGTTTTGAAAACTAAAAAATGTAAGCCCCGTTTGATAACCATTTAGTTTTTGGTTTTTAGTTTTAAAAATTAAGATTGTTTTCTCTCATTTTATCTACAATGGTTTTCATCTCTCTTAGGGAAACATTTGAATGTCTAGCCAAATTCCAAAAACAAAAACAAGGTTTTGAAAAATAAAAAATATATATAGTTTTTAAAAACTTGTTTTTGTTTTTGGAATTTGACTAAGAATTCAAACTTTTTTCTTTATAGCAATGAGAACCATTGTAGAGAAATTGGGAGAAAACAAGCTTAATTTTCAAAAACCAAAAATCAAAAACCAAATGGTTATCAAACGGGGTCGTAGTTTTCAAAAAATTTGTTTTTGTTTTTGAAATTTGGTTAAAATTTTTAATATTTTCTTAAGAAATACGAAACTCATAGTAGAGAAAATATGATAAAACAAGCACAATTTTCAAAAGTAAAAAACTAAACATCAAATAGTTATCAAATGAAGCTTAAATTTTCAATACTAACTCTTTTGGTTCTTGAATTTAGTTTTCATTTGGTTCTTCAGATTTAAAAAGTGACATGATTAGTTTTCAAGACTTGAATTTGATTTATAATTGGTCTCTAGAGTTTGAAACAATTTCTAATTGGTCTTTGAAATTTTAAATTGATTTCTAATTGGTCTCTAAGCACAAAAAATGAAATATATATTAAAAAAATTCAACTCATTTCAGAAATACATATCATCAAAGTCTAGCACGTCATTATTCCATTAGGTCAATTAACGTCAAGTTTGCAAGGGATCATTTAGAAACAAATTTCAAACTTCAGTGACTAATTAGAAATTAAATTCAAACTTTGAGGACTCAATATATCACTTTTGAAATCTCAATGACCAAATAAAAATAAAATTAAAACTCAAGGACAAAAAGTGTTAGTTTTAGTTTTAAAAATCCAAAGACCAAATAGAAACTAAATTCAAGTCTTAAGAACCAAAAGTGTATTTTACTTTCTTTTTTTTTTTCTTTTCGAACTTTCAATTTTGTGCCTATAGATATAGATGTATTTGAAATTATATATAAAATTAAATTTTATGTCTAATAGAATCTTATATGTTCAATCTACCTATTGGACATATTTTAAAGTTTATCGACCAAATGAACACAAACCTTACAGCTTAGAAATTAAATTTGTCATGTAATTTTTTTTTTTTACAAAATTATTTAGAGTAGAATTTGGAAATAATTTTGGAAAAATATCAACTTTTATCTTGAACTTAGCAATGTGTATCAATTTTTACTCTAAATTTTCAATTTTATTAAATTGTACTTTTTTTTAGAGTTCAACGTGTGGAGTAGGGGGGATTCCAACATTTAACTTTTTGATCGAGAGTGTATGCCTTCACCCTATGCCCACGTTGGTCATTAAATTGTACATTAAACATTGATAAGTGTTTCAATTTTTACCTTAAACCTAAATAAGTGTTACGATTTTGTACACTTTGATAGACTTTCACTTAAATATTCATTAATGAAAACATTTTCATGTGGGTTTGATGAAAATAAAAAACATATGTCTAGTACGAAATTAATGACGTTTCAAAGAAAAATGATACTCGAGTTGAATTTTTGTTCAAATTTGTGAGTTTTGAAGGATTTATTCAATCATATCGTTCTCGTGCATTAATCATGCTTAATTTTGTGGAATGCTTGATTTTTGTTTAAATTAGTAAATTCTATGAATTTTTACTTTACTCTTTGTTAAAATTAGTAGGTAAATTTAGCAAAAACTAAATATAAGGTAAAAATTGACTCACATGTTTAAGTTTAGAGTTTAATTTGATGAAAATAAAAATTTAGAGTACAAATTTACACGACTCTTCAAGTTCATAGGTAAATTTTGATTTTTTTTTCCAATAACTTTTTTTTCTTCCTTCAATGACTTAATCTTTAAAAGGTTCCAAATTATATTTCTAAACTTTTCATTGTATAATGCAACGTCAATGTTATCTTAATACTGATATATAAAATAATGAAATTACCCGTTTATTAAACAAACGTTGGTTGGATGAATTACATGCTTATTGGAGCAACATTAGTTAGTTTGACATAATAAGTCAACCACATGTAAAGAACCAAATAAGTAAATAAAATAAAGTGACACATGAAATATACTCACTTATTTTATATATCGTGTTACTCTATTTTGTTAAACTATTTATGGCATGTTTGGGAGTGATTTTGGAATGCCCAAAATCACTTTTAACATGCCCAAAATCAATTATCCTTTAAAATTGTGATGTTTGGCAATGATAAGAAAGTGATTTTGAAAACATCCAAAATCACTTTAAGTGATTCCCGGTCAATCACTTGGGAGGTGATTCCCAAGTGATTTTGTCTTTAAAATGACCATTATTTCATATTTTAAAACAATCTTACTTTTTGTGACGGGTAAAAACCGTCATCTTTTATAAAAATTCATTAATTTCCATAAAAAAGCATGTATTCTCAAAACTGTCACCATTGAGGTCATCCATCATTATTTAAAAAATGTCAATTTTTCTCTCTCTAAAGTTTTTATAATGTCTATCTCTTACTTTTTTCTCTTTTTTACATTTTTATTTATTTTCTCACTTTTTTTCTCTCCAATGGTTTTAACTCTCTCTACCTTTTTAAATCACCTTTGAAAATAAACATTAATCGTTTTAAAAAATACTTTTAATTAAATTTAAATCACTTTTACAATAGTGGAACCAAATATTAAAATGATTTATAACTAAAACTTTTACAAAATTAATTATAATTAAATCACTTAGCTTAAAATACTTATTTTAAAGTCACTCTAAAAAATGTCCTTAATCATTGGAAGTCACTTTTAATTGTATGAAAATTACTATTAAAAGTGTAGAACCAAACATTAAAATGATTATATGAAAATCACTTTTTATAAATCAATTATAAACAAATCAATTATGCTAAAATCACTATTTCTAAAATCATTCCCAAACATGTCCTTACTTTCTTTTTGTAATTTATCTATTACGTCGTGTCAAGTCAACTAGCTCATACTCAATGTGAAATATATATTTTCTTTTTTCTTTTTTTTTGTGTATTTAACACCCACTCATAAAATGCACATGGTTACGAGTAATGAATTAAAATACAGAGTTGAAATTGAAATGTTTGAAAATAGGAAGTATACAACAAATTTTCAAAATTTCCCAGTTTCAAATATATTCTTCCAACTTTTTTTCCCTATTTTCTTGTTTCAACATTGCCACGCCAACACTTACAATTTTTTACAAAAACAAAATATGACATATCCTCATCCATGTTTCAATTTTTTTCCTTAAACCATCAATAAATTGAAATTTACCAAATACTAGTTTACTTCACATGATTTTTCTAAAAGCACATTTGCGAGCAATTATTTAAAAAGTTACAATAATCTCAAATTATCTTTTAATAGCGTTAGTACAATGATGATATATCTTTAAAACAAAATTTAAAAAAAATAGAATTATATTTTAATCTATAAATAATATTAGGTTAAAAACACTTTTGGTACCTAAACTTTTGAAACTAACAATTTAGCCCTTAAACTTTAGTATGTAACAATTTAATTCATGAAGTTTATAATAATTTAGTCCATATCGTAAAAATGTTATTAAGATTTAATAGAATTTCTTATCTATATATATCCATAAACTTAATATAAGAACAATACTAAAAATAAATAAATAAATAGAAGGACAACAAATGTATTTATAAACTACCAAGATTAAGTTATTATTTATTAATTTGGATGAAATTTTTCATTGTAAATATTAAATTGTTATAAAATTTAAAGTACAAATACTAAATTATTGTGTACTAAAGTTCAATTGTTATAAATTTTTAAGTACAAAGATTAAGTTGTTACAAACCAAAGTTCATGGACTAAATTGTGAAAATTATTCAATGTGGCCGTCACAATGTGGCTTTGGATGTAGATTAAAAAAATGTGTGCATTTCCTCTAATACCCACAAGATGCAAAATTGAAATATTTTTGCAATTTCTCTCTCATACATCCAATAGCGTAATCTACATTGTAGCGACCTTCTCGAATAATTTCTTCTAAATTGTTACTTTCACGAAAGTTCAGGGACCAAAATTATTTTTTAACCATAATATTAATTAATTATTTTCTTAGCTAATGAAGAATATAAAACACATTGTTTGTTAACATATTAATTACCTTCTCATTATAAGTCGTAAGTTCAAATTCTCAAGCTAATCACGAGTATAGCTCAATAGATAAGATATCAATTATTATTGTCGATGGTTCGATCTCTTACTTTTACAATTGTTAGTATCAATGGTTCAATCTCCTACTACCACAATTGTTAAACTCAAGCAAAAAAAAAAAGTTCAAATTCTCACCTAATCCATTTGAAATGCAATACTAAATAAAGCTTACATAAAGTGCCAATATTTTTATAGTAAAAGAAAAATGAAAGGATAAAGTCAAACTATCAAACATGCATTACACATTACATAATATATATATTAATCTCAAGCCTTCTTTATACTAATAATTAATCTTAAGACTGAGAGAAATAGAAATTAGCCGCCGGAGACTCAAAATCACTGGCGCCGGCGTCGGAAACCGCCGGCGTTGAACCGAAGATCGGGCCATGAACGTACTCACTGCTTGAATCAAATCCCAAACACGATCCTATTCCAATCGAAGACTGATCGAAACATTCAAATCCAGAGTTCTGCAATTCCATCAAACCGTAATTGTAATTATAATTATAATCATAATTCTCCGATTCCGACGAGATCGCCGGAGGAAACGGAGGAAGCTCAGCGCCGCCGTCCCCATCGCCGGTGAAGAAGCTCACCGGCAAGTCGCCGGTAGGCGGTAATTGGTGGAAAAGAGGCGGCGAAGTGGGCGGAAGCAGAGGAAGAAACAGAGGAGGCTGATCGGGAGGGACGGCAGCAGCGGAGGGAGGCGGCGGCGGCAGAGAGTCGGAGTAGAGGAAGTTGGTACGTGCGAGGGAGCCGCGGAGGGAGCGGGCGGCCCGGTCGTAGGCGACGGCAGCCTCCTCGGCGGTGTCGAAGGTGCCGAGCCAATGGCGCTCTTTGGTGGAAGGGTCTCTGATCTCGGCAGCGTATCGGCCCCACGGCCGCCTCCGGACTCCAAGGAAACGGTGGGGTGTCGTTTCCGGCGGCGGCGGCTGCTTTCTTTTGGGTTTTGATGGCGATGGACTCATTCTGTAAAAATGAAGAAGAAGAAGAAGAGGTTCTATTTTTTTTTTTGCTCGGTGGTTTTTTAGTTTTTGTGTGAATTGATGTGAGGGTTTATATAACAATTGCAATGCTTTGCTTTTCTTTATGTTTGTATTTTCTATATTGATGAAATTTACAATTTACAATATTGATTTTTTTTTTTGTTAAAATGTGAAAAAACAATTTAGTCTACAAACTTTATTATAGAATTAAGGGCGTGGTCTCATAACGTTATAATTTGAAACAAATTTAGTCCCTAGCCTAAATTTTAGTAGGTATTGATTTAATCCCTATAGTTTAAAAAGTATTAATCCATAAACTATACTATGGAATGATTTACTTATTTTAGTTCAAAATTTGTAAGAGTTTTGTCCTTATGGTAAACAAAAATTTCAAGTTTACGTCTATTTGGTCTCTAGACTTTAAAAAGTTTAAAAACTTATTAGATACAAATTTGAAAGTTTAGACACTTATTTGTTTAGACACTTATTAGACACTTTTTAAAGTTCATAGACCAAATAAATACAAACTTGAAAGTTCAAATACTAATTTGTAATTTAACAAAAATTTTATCAAGGTAAAGTGTTGATTTTTATTATTTACTAATTTAGTTCCTATAGTTTATAAACACATTTAAAATCTCTAAGCTATTAGTTTGTATAGGTAAAAAAAGCACATTGAATATGAACAAGATTTTGTATGATAGGAACTAAAATGTTACTAATGTTAAATTACAAGGACTAAAATGTTATGTACTAAAGTTTAAATTACAAGTTTAGTCCTTGAATTTTGAGGTTTATGTGATCTATTTGGTCTTTTAACGTTTAAAAATATCTAATAGGTCCCTAAACTTTCATCTACTAGACAAAATTGAAATTGTATTAGTTTATTTTTAAACTCCTATGAATAAGTGTGTAATAAATCGTTACTTATTAAAATTTAGAGACTAAATCGTTATTTTCATGAAAGTAGATGAAAAGTGTTTTTTATACATTTTGTTTAATACCGAAGAGCTTTTAAACACCTACTTACTTACTTATACAGTTTATTTGTATTAGTCTATTTTTAAACCCCTACGAATAGGTATGTATGTGAGTGTTGTTCTTTTTGTATTAGTGTAATTCTATTTGTTTCTTAGAATTATGTGCAAATTCTTTTTTTTTTTTTTTTCGCAAAGGATGTGCAAATTCTTTTTGTTAGAGCAGGAATACAGTCTCACTCTATGTAAGAACCAGAAAAAAAAAAAAATCTTTAGTACATATTATAACTCTTTTTAGAATTTAAAAGTAAAAATGCAAAACAACCTCAAAATAAAAATAAAAAAAATAATAATAATAATTGACAAAAAAAAAACCTCATTGTTTTAAAAAAAAAAAAGAAAAAAGAGACAATATATAATATTATATTATCGAAATGTGGAGAGAATGATTGTGCAAAACAAATTTTCGTTCTAAATAAGTATTTTCATATTCAGTATGGTTGATAATGATTTCATAAAATTAAATTTTCTCTAATATCTAATTCTTTTTCAAAACATTTTTAATGTCTAAATCAACATTTTTAAAAACTAATTTTTTAGAGACCACGTTTGATAGAAATTTCATTTTTAGTGTTCTATTTTAAAAATGTATGCTTGTTTCGTCACTATTTCTTTAATATGATTTTTACATTTTTTAAAAAAACATTTGTATTTTTAGTCAAATTCAAAAAAAAAAAAAAAGGAAAAAAAGTGTTATTAAACAACTAATTAAATTTTAAAAGTGAAAATGATATTGAACATGTGTAGACAAGTATTCTTCTTGTTCACTTTATTATTCGAGTATGTAATTTTTTTTTTAAGTTCAACAACATGATGTGAGAGTATAAATTTGAATCTCTAACCTTTTAGTCGAAAGTATAATACTTTAATCAATTGAACTATATTCAGATTAGCAAATGTGTGAATGAATTGCGTGTAAAATATGAAGTATTTGAAATCATCTTTAGTGAGAGAGACTTAAAAGTTGCTCAACATATTAAGTAAAGAAATAATTTTAGAGAGAGAGAGAGAGATTGGCAATTTGGCACATTTTTCTTTGGTATATGTGTAACTTTCATTACCCACTAAATCTCACACTTCAGTCTTCAGGGGAGCCTAAGATAGAGCTAGTATAAAAATTATGTATGAGAGCCTATGATATATATAGCTATGTATTAAAATGGTGTATGAAAGCCTAGTAACATATATATATAGTTAGGTATTAAAATGTTGTATTTCTTTAAACCCTTGAAAATACACATGTTATATAAGTTTTAAAATATTAAAATGCAAAAAAAAAATAATAATAAAAATACAATTTATAAGTAATGACAAAGTTCAACATATTATATTAATATAAAATTTTATAAACTATAGGTTATAATAATATAATGAAAAGTAGAAGGCATAGAGGGTGCTTGAGTTAGGTATATTAGAAAAATAATATATAATAGTTTAGGGGTAAGCATGCATGCATGTGCTTTCAATTTGACTGTTGGAGCAAAGGCAAATAAATTCAGCAATCATATGCTCCACGCACTCTTCTCTTAGTTCGATGCTTTTTTTTTTAAATAATTATTATTAGTTATTGTGACATTCTAATTATTTAGGCCGAGTTTGATAACTATTTGATTTTTAATTTTTTAAAATCGTGCTTGTTTAGTTTTCATCTTCTCTACAATAGTTTCTATTTTTTTTAAGAAAACATTTGAGTTTCTAGTCAAATTTTAAAACTAAAAACAAGTTTTTGAAAACTATTTTTTTTAGTTTTCAAAATTTAATTGGCTTCGTTTTTGAAAATATTGGTAGAAAGTATACAACAAAATAAAGAAACTAATAGGTAAAAGTAGTGTTTATAAGCTTAATTTTAAAAAACTAAATGGTTGTCAAATGGGACCTTAGATTATTTAAAATTATAAAGTTTAGTATTGAAAATTTTGCTAACATGGTGACTCATGAAATTATTTTTCTAGGTATTGATTTTTTTTACTACGGTGGATAGTGCATTTTGAAGCTCAAAGTAAAGCTCGAGAAGTCGAGCATTACAATGTTTGAAACAAGACTCACCGAAGGAATCTACTCGTGCAAAAGCAGTTTATACAATTTGAAGGGTAGTTTTAGAAACTTATTCTATTAGTCTCTATACTTTTAACTATTCAAATTTAGTCTTTTAATAAATCTTAAAATTAGTCTCTACACTAATTTATTGTTAATTTTTTTTTTAAAAAAAGTCTCTATTAATCTTCTTCCTATAAATTTTATAAAGATATTCACACTGTGTCTTATTTTAAATGAAAATTATTATTATTATTATTATTATTTTATCAAATTTGATAAAAATTAACTTCAAACTTAGAATAAGGAGTCGTGACTAAATTTAAGATTTATTTTAACCTAATTATTTATGCAATTTCTCTCTCCAATTATAAGCATGGTTTGTTCAATCACTTTTTAGTTTATAGCTTGGGTTCAGACATTCTTATTGTGGAGTTTGGACGACGTTCACTTTTTTTTTTTTTTACTCCGAAAAAAAATTAAGGAAGAAAACATAGTATTTTGCTCTGAAATTCATGTTTTCTGGTTAAATTAACTATCCATAGTTCTTTATTAATTTGTAGGGGAAGAAAACAAATTTTTACTCTAAACTTGATAAGTTGTATCAATTTTTATCATAAATTTTCAATTTCATCATGTTGGATTTGGACTTCAAACTTAATATAAGTGTTTCAATTTGTACCCTCTATTCAATTTTGGCTAATTCACCTACTATTTTTTTTAAAATAATGTAAAAAACTCTAAAAACTCATTAATTTAATGGCAATCAAGCTTTGCACAAAATTGAATTTGATTCAAATACACAAAACCGACCATTAAATAACTATATGACAAAACATACAAATTTCAACAAAAAAAAAGCTCTAACGTCGTTTTTTGTTTGGATTCTATCAATTCCATATCAAATATACATTATATAATTCATGGAGCGCACATGATAATACTTTTTTGGTTAAATTACACATTTAGTTCCTGAACTTTGAAGTTTGGATCTATTTAGTCATTGAACTTTCAAAATTACAAACTTAGTCCTTGGACTTTCGAATTTTTTAAAATTCACGGGTCTAATAGATACAACATTGAAATTTTAGGGTTCCATTAGACATAAAATTCAAATTTATATCTACTAGATCAATTAATTTTTAAAAATTTCAAGTTTGACAGGATCCTATTAGACACAAAATTGAAAGTTTAGGGACCTATTAGACACTTTTGAAAGTTTAGGGACCAAATAGCCACAAACCTGAAAGTTCAGAGACTAAACTTGTAATTGAACCTACTTTTTTCAACAATTCTTCAAACAAAACCCTACTATAAGATAAAATTGCAACACTTTTTAAACTTCAAGGTGGAAATTGTAACACTTATTCAAGTTTAAGGTGCAATTTGATGAAATTGAATGTTTAGGATTAAAAGTGATTTTTTTTTCTTTCTAAATTTTAAGTTTTAAGTTGATTTAAATATGGCGTGTTAATAAATTAACACATAGAGATGAAATAATATATATATATATATATATATATGTATATGTATATGTATATGTTTCATAATGATTTTAATATTAAAAACAATTATTTTTTTTTAAAGAAACAAAAGTCAATCTATAAAAATAAAAAAATAAAAAAAAAGTTCTATTTTTATTTTTTATTTTATATTTGAGCTTCTATGTGGATGGGTTGCATGTGAATCAATCAAAAAGACATATATAGAGACAAAAGGCTTTCTTTTTAAGAAAACAAGGAGTAGCTTCATAGGCATCACTTCATATCATAATTATAATAATTCAACTTCAAATTACCATTACTTCCTTTTGCCCAAATGTTCATCTTTATAATTACACATATTTAGGCTAACTATATGTCTTAGTTATATTTTAAATTTAGTTTTTATATATTAATATTTTACAATTTAGTTCCTCATTTTTTTTAGTAAATATTGAAATTAGTTGATGATAAACTTATATGACATAATATTTAGAAAATTGACATAGATGTAGAGGAGAAAAAATGATATCTAAGAGAAGAAAACTTGAAATTTTTATCAATTTTTTAGAAATTTAGAGAAAAAATTATAATTTTTTTTCTTTTAGATGACATTTTTCTCATCTAAATTTATGTCAATTCACTAAGTAGGGTGCCATCATATAGGTCTATTATTGGCCAATTTTAACATTCATCAATAGTAAGGGACAAATTGAAAAATGTTAAAACACATAAGGGACTAAATTAAAAAAAACACCTCAACATTAGAGACTAAAACCTATATTTAACATCTATTATGTGATTATTTTATTTATAGTTTTCATTTTTTTTAAGGAAGTCTTTGTTATTGATATTTTAAAACTAATTGTTTTCTCTTATTTATTTATTTTATATGTTATTCTCACTAGTTCGTGTGGTGATATCAATTGAATAATATCCTTAACTTTTAAATTTTACTTAATCATAATTATTGAAAATAATTTTAATAATCAAAATAGGAAATTGTTTTGACAAGTATCTAAAGCAAAATACATTTTAGTCAATGATCATTTTAGAAGATTTTTATTGATCATTTTTATACCTAGTTATTTTAAAACATTTTTATTGATCAATAAAAATCTCCTCCCTAGATAATAGACAAGTATCTAAAGCAAAATAAACACGAAAACATTTTTATTGATCATTTCAAACTTTGATATATTAACCTTTGTATTTTATTTTATGTGTATTTGTTTATTTCCTTAATCAATGATTATTAAAATATCACTATAATCCTTTTATGTGCATTTGTTTATTTCCCTAATCAATGATTATTAAAATTTTATATATATACAAGTTACCCATTTAATTTTTTATCTTTTACAAGCCATCACTTTTTTTTTGTTATCTCTTTGTACTTTTTGAAAATGACCAAGTTGGTCACTTTATTGAAAGTTGCAACTTAGTAATGAATAAAAATTCCACGTGAAGTACATTACATCCTTATTTATTTTCACTATTTTTTCACTAAATTCTCTTTACTTTTTACATGAATGTTATATTATTTATATTTGCTCGTATAAAGACTTCAAATTTAATCGTGAAAGAAAATAATTTCTTTACTTTCAATCTAAATAAAAGAGGATGAATATTTGAACCTATAATTTATAAGGGAAATTACCAATTGTCTTGATCTATTAATTTAGGTTTAGGGGAGAGAAGATAATATTTCTTAAACACTAATAAAGAAAATAAAATATATATATTTAGTCAATCACAAATTTGAAGGAAAAAAATCTCCTTAAATCTCCCTCCTCCTAGATAATAGACATAATTATAGAGTAAAATATCACTTTTAGTCTTTTAATGCAAATATAGTGGGTGACACCTAAAGGAATTTTAAAGAAAAAACTATTTTTATGTAAAAGATTTTTTTTATACAACAAATGTAAAAGAAATTTAATTGAACTTTTAGTTATTGGATGTTGATATTGCATTTGTTGAAGGGCTAAGTGAAAGTTGGTTGGGATTTGGAGTAATGTGCTTCACACTCACTATGTTGCAATTTTTTACAATGGTTTTTCAATAGCTAGTTATTAGCTATAGCTTCCCATGTGTGCTTTCTACTTAATTAGATGATTATTATAATATGCTTAGCAATAGGTTAAGCATTTGTCTCAAGTGAGTGATGTCTACAAAGACCATAAAGAGTACTAAAAAGAAAAAAGAAAAAAGAAACAACTAGGGTAGTACCTATCACAATAAAATTTAATGAATATTCCAATAATCTCAACCCTCTATTTTCATCCAACAATAAAGTTGAAAGTGTATGGAATCCATAGTCTTTCTTGTAGTTAAGACAATAAGAGGTCGTTTGGTTCAAGATTTTATTGGATGTCTAAAGATAACATGTGTCTGGGAATAAGTTGGATAGAAATCAAATATTAATATGTTTAGGTTTACATGAAAATACTATCCAAATTTCTTTGGAAGAGTATGAAATATCCTTATTCATGGGTGAAAAGAATGCATGAAAATAACATATTCTCATTCTTAATGATATAAACGTTGTTTCAAATATGTTACCCTTACTCATTCCCGCCTTTATTCTTATCTCTGACTCCATTCCCTCATTCCAAACGGCTCTTAAGAGTGTGTTTGGTACACCTTTTAGTTTAAGCACTCTTCCTTAAAATATTTGTTTATAAATCTTTCATTTTCTAAAATGTGTTTTAAGTAACATTTTTTTTTTCCTTTTTTAAGGTCAATAATATGTAGAGGTGGAAATTTGAACTTTTAACCTGGGTGTCCATTTCACCACAAGAGTGGGTTCCGTGGGGTGGAGAATCCCCGTTTAGGCAAGGAATGGGGGAGGGAGTGGGGGAAAAAAATCCCCACAAGCTAAACGGAGATAGGGACGAAAAATACATTCCCTGTCCCCATTCCCTATTTCGTTTATTTTTATTATTATTTTTTAAAATTATATATATATATATATATATATATATATATATGTTTGAATCACTTTTGATTATGAATAGTAATTTTTAAATTTAAGGTTTTATTAATTGTTTAATGACCTAAGAGATATTGTATGAATAATTGATATGTTTGAACCATTTTAAAATCTTGTCTATGGATAATTAAATAACTTAATATGAAATATCATTTTGTTTCATTTAAGTTGTTTAAGAATTTTTCATGAAGAATTAACTATTTAAATGAAGATTCATAGTGGAGAATTAATTATTTAATTGTAATTTTTCTTAATAAATCATTTAATAATTTTTCTTTAAAAAAATTAATCAAGAATAATTCCCTGTGGGGAACACAACCCTCGTGAATTCCTCGCGAGGAATTCCACCTTGGTCTCCGCAAAATTACATGAGAAATTTCGCAGGAATGAGGAATGAAATGACGTCATCCTCATCCCCACCCTGTGAACATCTCTACTTTAACCTTTTGGTTGAGGATATATATTTCAACTAATAGAACTATGTTTCGGTTGGCTTGGTTGCACTACATTCAAAGGTAATCCTATTGATTACAAATATGTTTTTTTTCTTTTACATATTTTGAAGATTTTCAATCAATCATTTTAAAGTTATTTTAAAATGTTTCTTGAAAAAAAGAGTTTTTAAATTAATCTTTTTTAAATGATTTTTATTTATTAAGGTTTTAAAAAGAAAACACTTTTGATCATCTAAAATTACTCATTAAGCTATATTAAACACACTTTAAATTAGTAATTTATATAAATGTGCATATTCGAAAAGTGATTTTATCTAAAAAAATTTTTCAAAAGCCTTTAAAAAACCATTCTTTTTCAAATTATGTTGAGCAACTGTATTCGAATTACTGTGATTTGAACCTCCGACCTCAATGAAAAAATACATGTCATTGTTGAGTTGTGCTCATGTTGATTTCATAGTTAACATGAGCATAGCTCAACAAAAATTAGCAACTATTCCTTCCCTTAAGGTTGAAAGTTTAAATCTTCACTCCACATTTGTCGTACTAAAAAATGTGAATATTCTTTTTTTTTTCTTTTTGAAACAAAAAAAAAAGTGAATATTCTAGTATTTTTCTTTTTAAAATGTTACATCATAAAGAAGAAAACAAGGGTTCAAATCTAGGATCTATAAGAAGAGATACATATTATATGCTTAAATCACTTTAGTTATACTTGAAAAAAAAATGCAGTAGTTAAAAGAAAAGTAGTACAAAAGATCTTCCACGAGTCCATAAATTTTGATGCTAGGTTTCAACAACTTTTGCAACAAAATGACAGTAGGGTCGTTACAAAGTTTAGATGTTTCAATAACAATGTTTTTTCACCCAATTTTGACATAAGCGATCGATTTTTTTATTGAGATAATTTTAAGTTCATAATAGTACTAAAAAAAATTAAGTTCCTTTAATTCAGCAAAATCTTAAGACATTTAAATTAACTATAAGTTCAAATATAAATTTCGTAAATAGAAATTAAAAATAAAAATATCTATTCATATGTCGATATATTCAAAAATCGGAAGGTTTGACGTTAACAAGGTTTTACATTGATGATCAATGTCAATGGCAAACTCTTTGATTTATAAATATAAATACCAATAATAAAATCTATAACTTAGTTTGAAAGTAAAAAATCAGTTATTAATTTAAATAACTTTTTATTTACAAAAATATCTGTATATTTTATCAATATATCCATCCATATATATCTGTGACATTGAAATCTCATTATCAATATCAAAATTAATATTGTGATCCTTTAGAATATGATCTTTGAAGCTTTAATGTATCTATTTTAATTTCTCAACTCTATACAAGTACATTTATCTCGTAAAAAAAACTGCTTTAGAAAATTTTAAATTTAATACGAAACTGAATATGTGTAATTCAACCCATACTATCACATAAAATTATTGTTTTACCATAAAAGAAATATATAAATAACAGAAGCCAACTTGTTCACAATTTAAGAACTAATATTTAGATTTCAGTTGAAAATATAAGGAAAGCACTAATGCTTAAAAACCATAACAAATACAAAGCAAAATAATGATGAAAACATAGTGGCCAAAATAATGTGTAAATCTACTTTCAAAATAATAATGTTTAAACCTCAAAATTAACTGATCCAGCTAATTATAGAACTAAGTAACAACCTTAACCCTAAAAAGTATTGAACTAAAAAAGACCCCTGTAAAGTTTTCTTTTGGTTTAAATACCATTTTAGTTGTGTACTTTGAATCTCATTAATTAAGGTCATGTACTTGCAAATAAATCTTAAAATTAGTACTTTTTATCAAAATTGATTAAATAATAATAATTTTCATTCAAGAAAAAATAAAGTGGAAATATGTTTTATTCCCAAAATTAAAAAGAAAGAAAATCGAGAGTAAATCTTTCTTTTTTAAAAAAAAAGTTAAACCATAAACTAGAAAGTAATTTCCAGATTCATTGGAAGCACCATTTTAAGATTTATTGAAAATACCCGAACTAGAATGAGTTAATTACAATAAGTTAATTCATAATCCAAAATCATTAGAAAAGCTTACAATCATAATCCAAAGAGTTGAGTGATTCTTGTAGAACAATCAACATTCGCTCACTTGAAATAGTGAAAGAAGATCCTCATGAAAATCCTCCTAAAATCATAGTCATCCACTCCAATAAAGCAAAATGAAGAGTAGAACAAAGAAAGTTAAGCTTTACTAGATGCACCTAAAAGTTCAGTACATGAAATTCATCTTTTAAACAAAACAAGATAACTCTAAAAAGCCAGATATAATCTATCTAGGAGAGATAGCATAATCAAGTCTGATACCGTACAAGAAAAATAAATATACCATGATCAAAACAGAGACAGCAATTTCTTCCCATCAAAAAGAAACAAGGAACCTCATCATCATTCAATCACCCTTTCTCCTGAAAGAACATCCCTCAGTGAGTCTAGCGCGTCCTCCAGTTGGCTGGCACAAGACTGTCTGGCAGTTACCGCATACCACGACAGTTTGAGAGTGGCTGAAGACAGTGGTACTGCATTTCATCGACGAAAATGACAATCAGAAATTTTCAATACACAACGTCTTCAGGCAGAATCCAGAGGAATTACAAATACAACAAACTAATGAAAAGGGATGGCACTTACATGTTGAAGCATCCCTGGCACTTAACGTCCTTCACAACGATAAACAACACAATTACAGGCAAAACTTATCAGAATATCATATAAATCAAGGCAAAAATGAAACGCTTAGCATCAATATGCTTCTAAGAAGAGCCTCAAGGAACAAAATTTGATGGACAGAGACAAGTAGAAACATGGGCTAAATTGACAAGACAATCATGGGCTAAATTGACAAGTAGAAACATGGGCTAAATTGACAAGACAATCATAACAAATGAAATGGAATTGAAATATAAGCAAAGGTATACCATGAAGAAGGAGTTGGGTGACTGCACAAGTCGCTTGAGCTTGTGCTTCTTCTTCTCTAACTCAGCAGGAGGATTCAGCAAATCAATATCGTTTTGGAGAACCTATTGACACAGAAACAAAAAAAAAATCCCATTTAAACAACTCAAATTTTGAGAATCCAAGATGAATTTTTAGGCCAAAAAATTGCAACACGAACAAACAGCATTGAATTGATAAGAAAAAGAGTATCAGCAAAAATTATATGCTACACTAGGAAGCATTGACACTGTATTTAGAGCATTGCATTGATCATTGCACTTTTCAGATATCAACAAGCTCAAACATGAGTTTGAATGACTTTAGTATTTGACTTTTTGTTTTTTTTTTTAAAACAAACACGTTGAGCAACATGAAAGACGTGTTCAAGTCACATAAGAGTAACGTTAAGAACACGTGTGAGATGTACTCAATAGAAATATGAAGACACGATGTTGCAAAAATAAATATAGTTTCTTCATCAGATACAAATATAAGTGCAAGGTTCCTTTCAATTTCAGGACACCAAATAAAAATAAAACAGCAGCAAATGGAAAAAAAAGACACTTTCAAAAAACGTCAGGGCATCAGATAAAAATAAAACTGCTGCAAATTGAAAATAAAAGAAGAAGAAGAAGAAAATTCTTTCATATAACTTCAGGGCATCCAGGTGTAATCCACCGGCTTGCAAAGTTTTGTTCATGGTTCCTCTCAATTTACTGCAGGTTTTCAATTTTTCTCTAAGAATTGCGGAATGAAAAATATTTCATTACACTAACTCGCCAAATATTCCTTTTCGTTCCGGCCCATGTTATAATTTTTTTTTTCTAGAATCGTTCGCTAACTTTCGTTCACAACAAATCTGAAACAAAACAAAAAAAAAGAAAGAAAACAACTTTTTTTTTCCAGGAAACAGAGGTTTCAAATGTATCGATTCTTCCCACCCTCTTCCTACAAACACGAATCCATAAACTCAAAAGGATTCAAACAAAAATCTGGGGGCTAAAATACACCTAAACACATTCAACTTTACGGCCATAGAATTCTCAATAAACAAACAAGGAAACGAACAGAATGGCAAACGAACAGATCCGAAACGAAAGACGAAAGGTTACAATACAAGAAATCGAAGTAGAAGATGAATGATAACTCACCATCTTGGAAAAATCTCGAAAGAAAACCGTTGAAAGAAGGAAATCCTGCGAAGGCTATCGAGAGCAGCGCACGACCGCAGCAGAGGGAGGAAGCAAGAACCCTAAAACCTCAAATTTATATATAGGGTTGCGTAAACGGGTCGTGTATAAATGGGCTTGTTAAATTTGAAAGCAGATTTCGGGCCTTAAGTTGGGTAATCGTTGAGGCCGTTGCACCTTGTAAAATTATCTATTTCACGAATTATATTTCACAAATGTCAATTTTTATGAAAATTTTGCACTTTAGTTTGGTTTTGAGTTTTTTTTTTTTTTTTTCTTACAATTTTATCTTTATTTAATATTATATCTTCATATTTTAATTTCCTATCTTTGTTTTTTTTTTTTTGGTCAAATTTTCCATTTTAAATTTATATTTTCTTAATATACATATTTTCATTTAAGACAATTATTCCATACATTTATAATATATATGATTTCATTTTCGAAAATATATTGTTTTAATTAGGAAAAAAAATACATTTTTACCTCTTGATTTGAGTTTAGTTGCATTTGGGTATCTGAGTTTTCAAACTCAACAATTTTACTCGAGTTTTGGATTTTGTTTCATTTTGGTCCCCCGTCTATTGTTTTTGTTATTGTAGTATTTTTTTAATTTTTCTTCTTATTCTTCCATCAGAGTCGCTGACGCTAGTATTTTTATTTTTTTGTTTTCATTCCTTCTTTTTCCTCTTTCTATTCTTCTTCTTTTTCTTTTTCTCTCTTCTCCTTTCTCCCTTTCTTTCCCATACTTTAAAGAAAAAAAAAAGTAAAACAAAGGGGACCTATTCACGCTTTTTTTTAAATGTGTATAGGTCGACTTATACACGCAGCAAACCCTTTCTTCAACACGTGCCATTGCAGAGTGATGAATTTCATCCATGTAATTAAAACAACGATATTTTTATAAATAGTTTGAAAAACATTATATTTTAATAATAAATTTTAAAAACAACAATATTAAGAAAAAATGTCTTGTTTAATAACCATTTGGTTTTTGAAATTTATGCTTGTTTTTCTACAATTTCTTTACCATAGTTTTCACATTTCTTAAAGAAACACTTGAAATCTTAGTCAAATTCAAAAAACAAAAACAAGTTTTTAAATTTTTTTTTTTTTTAGTTTTCAAAATTTAGCTTGGTTTTTGAAAATATGGGTAGAAAGTACATAACAAAACAAAACAAAAAAAATCATAGTTAAAAGTAGTGTTTATAAGTTTAATTTTCATAAACCAAAAACCAAAATAATTATGAAACGGGACCTAAACTCTTTGTTTTATCTTTTTCTTTATTTTTATATTTTTTATGAAAAAAATCAATTTATTTCGTCAAACTTTAATTTGCAGGTCGTATCAAGTAAAACTCTAAACTAATAATTGTATCAAATAAAATCCCAAACTTTCATAAATGTATCAATTATAATTTCCATACGCGTGAAAATGATGGACTAATGTTTTTCAAACAAAATCTAATTGTGTAAATTGATATATTTGTGAAACTTTAGAATTTAATGGATACAATTATCAATTTAGGATTTAATTGATTCAATATGCAAAGTTTAGATATATAAATGAATTTATTTTTTATTTTTTATTTTTGTGTTAAAGTACAAGTTTTATCGATGAATTTTCATGTGTTTATGTCTATTTGGTTCATAAACTTGTGTCTAATAGGTTTTTGAACTTTCAAATTTGTGTCTAATCGGTCAATGAACTTTAAAAATGTCTAATAGGTCCATGAACTTACAATTTTGTATCTAATAAGTTTTCGACATATTTGAATTTTTTAAAAATTAACTAATTTATTAGATATAAAATTGAATTTCATGTCTAATAACATTCTAACCTTTCAATTTTATGCCTAGTATTTCTATGAATTTTTTTAAAAAAATGTTAAATAGGTCAATGATCTATTAGATACAAAATTAAAAATTATATGATGTATTAAACACAAAATTGAAAGTTTAAGGATCTATTAGATATTTTTTAAAATTTAAGAATCAATGTGACACAAAATTGAAAACCTAGAGACTTATTAGACATTTCTTCAAGTTAAATGACCTAATACACGAATCTAGAAATTAATGGACTAAACTTGTAATATAACCATATTTTTTTTCATACATAGCTAAGGCCCTTTTGATTTTTGAAAGTTAAACCTACAAATACTATAGGTTCAATTTATAAGTTTTATTGTTTTGTTATCTCATTTTTACACGTGATTTAAAAAACCATGCTAAATTTTAAAAACTAAAAAAAAGAAGGTTTCAAAAACTTATTTTTATTTTTAGAATTTGGCTAAGAATTCAGATATGTTGCAAGCAAAAATGAACTCCATTGTAGAGAAATGATAGAAAACAACCATAATTTTCAAAAACCAATAAGCTGTTTGAGGTATAAATTATAGTAGTATGAGTTATAATAGTTGATGACGTTATATAATATGTGTTTAAGATGCACAATTGTTTAGTCTAGATTTTAATAGTTTATATTTAAGAGTATATGGTTATTTAATTCCATAGAGAATTATTATAACAAGACTATTATAACTTAATGCGAACAAGTGCTAAATGATTATAAAAGGGCCTAAATAAACAGAATAAAAAGCCCAAGCCCATCCCTGGTGGCTTTATGTTAGGGTTTTTCATTCTCTCTTTGCATATTTATGTTACAGCCATTGCAGTCGGTAGTCTTCCGCAGTCTTCAATTATCCTCTCTCGCACTAACTGCTCATAGTAAGTGTTTTTTTCCCAATCAAACAACTCTTTTCTCTTCTTTTTTGCGTTTGATTTCTCGCGTTATAGTCGTCTCACTCCCGCCCGCCCCGCCATTGCTGAAGAACAGATGAAATTAAGCATTTTGAAGAGTGTAAAATGAGGTTAGAAATGGAGGGTGTGGCATAGCCTTGGAGGTTTTAGGGTTCTTAATTCTATATCATAACCTAGGAGGTTTCAGGGTTCTAAATTGCGAGTACTCATTTTCTCTACTCCTTGTACAGAAATCTAGAAGGGAAATTCTTGAGCTCCCCATATTACAATGTCGACTTCGTATTTTGGATGCCAGTCTTTGAGATTCTCCCCAACGAGACGCTTTTTTGTATCCAAGAACTTTGGTTCCAGGAAGTATGGATATAATGCTGCTTTTGCTTCAATGAGCGAATCGGGAAAAGACCTCTCATTTCAAACGAAGGTACTTATTGACCATTTCCTTCTATTGTTTTTCCATGGAGGAATCAGAGATTTTTTTCTGTTTGAATTAGTAGGGATTGGTTAGGTTACGAATCTTACGATCTGGGTTGTAAGTTCCTGTCATCATTAATTTGGAAGAATGCCATTTTCCATTGTTTGTTTGTTAAAAATTGTGATTCATGAATTTTGTTCGTCGATTTGTTTCCTTCGAAACCAGAAATGGTAAGCACAGTAATGAAATTAAACGTGATAAGGAAACCTTTTTTTTTTTTTTTTAAAATTTTATTTTTATCTTTCATTGTGGGCTTATGCAAGCCTGTGGCCATTGCACTTTCACGTGCTTTTGGCTAAAAAACCACTGGTTTATACAATCCACCGGATACGTATGACAAATACTAATGAGAGTGTAGATATTTTAAGAATTGATATGTAACCCGATAAAAGTGTGCTCTGCACCCTTTTGAAGGCAATATTCACATACTTTTTTTTAAAGAATTTTACCAGACTTAGAGGAATCTACCTTGTTTATTTGGTAGGGCCCGCTATATTATATGTCTGGAAGAAAAATTGGGGAGATTCGATCAAAATCTCTTGAAGGTGTTCATCGTTGCCCGATAATACTTATTATTATTATGCGAGCTACATCTGGACTCCACATTCTTTAGAATCAAACTCAGTTGCATTGATTGGGTTGATATCTTCTCACATTTCTTTGCATGATACAGTCATAATGTGTGTGCTGTTCAGCGTGTGGTTTTTGAAAAGAAAGCTGCACGTAATAGTTTAATTTTTCATTAATGTTGAAGAATGCCTACTTACTCACGATTATTTTTCTCTGTGTTTTATGATCAAATAACAAAACAAGTTTCCATAACCACTAGAACATTTGGAAATATAGGGAAGGATTATTGTGTCATTATGTTAACAATCAAGTTAATATGATGAACATAAAAAACATTGAATAGCTGCATATTAGGTCTGTGTACTCTCTCTAAATCCCCTGAAGAGATTTAAGAATGGGGATGTAACTAGATTAAAGAGCGCTCTGCACCTTTTTGAAGGCAAGATTCAATGTTTTTTTTTTACCAGACTTAATGAGGAATCTATCTTGTTTATTTGGTAGGGCCTGTCATATGTCTGGAAGAAAAATTGGGGGGATTGGATCAAAATCTCTTCAGGTGTTCATCGTTGCCCGATAATACTTGTTATTATTATGCGAGCTACATCTGGACTCCACATTCTCTAGAATCCAACTCAGTTGAATTGATTGTGTTGATATATTCTCACATTTCTTTGCATGATGTAGTCATAATGTGTGTGCTGTTGAGCATGTGGTTTTTGAAAAGAAAGCTGCACGTATAGTTTTGATTTTTTATTAATGTTGAAAAATGCCAGCTTATGCACGATTATTAATTTTTTAATTTGGACTTAAATTTTTAAAAAAAAAATGAAATTCAATAAGCCCTAGAGGCGCGTGGAGCGCACGCCTCACAAGCTTCATGGAAGGCGCACGCCTTCTTACCAGCGCCTTGCGCCTAGGCACGCGCCTACGCGCCTTTTAAAACACTGGATGTGGGGTAGATTTTCAGGATTTCATAGGTGTTTCAAAAAGCTGTGGGTAGGAACACCCTCCAGAAACTCGCTGAATTGCACTGAGTCTCGTGCGTGCACTGAAAAATACTCTTGAAAAAAAGACCATTCCTCTCCTGATTACTTTATTAGCCTTAATTTTTCTCATTATTTTATTAAACTTAATAGTATATTATCATTTATTGCACTGGATACATGTGCCTTATGCTAAAAAACTCGGTGTCATAGATTCCACTGGATGGGCAGGACATATGCTAATAGGGTGTAGATATTTTAAATATGGGGATGCAACCAGATAAAATACTGTTGTACACTCTTCTGAATCCAATATTCACATATTTTTTTTATGCACCGTGGTGATGAATTTTACCAGACTTAATAAGGAATCTATCTTGTTCATTTGGTAGGGACCATAATGTGTCTGGAAGACGAATTGGGGAGATTTGATTTAATCTCTTCAAGGTGTTCATCGTTGCCCGATAATACTTATTATTATTTGAGCTACATCTGGACTCCACATTCTATATAAGTCCAACTCATTGGAGTTGATTTTATTGGTGTTTTCCTACATTCTTTGAATGATGTTCTCATGACGTGTATGCTGTTGACTTTGATTTTTCTTTTTTGGAAACAATCATTTTGATAGTTCAAAGACCCTAACAGAATATAGGGAAAAAAATTCTATTAGTTCAACTCAGTTGAATCGATTTTGTCGGCGTTTTCTCACTGTTCTTTGTATGATGTACTCATGATGTGTGTGCTGCTGAGAATGTACTTTTTGGAAAGAAAGCAGCATGTCTATTTTGATTCCTCATTTATGAAGATAGACATTTTGATAGTTCAAAGATCAATTTAGGAAACAAATGAGATTTGAACCAAAGTTTTATCATACAATCTCATTCTAAATATTTTTTTTTGCCCTCGAATTCTTCTGTTTTTAGTTCTTCAAGCGTTTGCATTATTCTATTACTAATACTAAATGAGCCATGACGGTGTATATTAATCCCAAGATCCGATAAGTTGAGGATTGATAGTGCAACTTTCAACTATTCTCTCTCTATTTCCTCTGTTATTTTCTTCTTCTCATTGTAATCAAATAATATTGAACAGTATGTTTCAGGTCGAGACGCTGCTAGATAGCATAAAATGGGATGACAAAGGTCTGGCAGTAGCTATAGCTCAAAATGTTGACACAGGAGCCATATTAATGCAAGGATTTGCAAACAAGGAGGCTGTTGCTACAACTGCTTCCCAACGTAAGGCTACATTCTATAGCCGATCCCGATCACAGCTGTGGACAAAGGGAGAGACCTCTAATAACTTCATAAACATTCACGACATATTTCTCGATTGTGATCGTGATTCTGTATGGCTCTAACTGACTATGACCTAAAACACGTGCTTATTGTGGTTTACTGTGCATGGCTAACTCAGTTCTAAAACTGATTGGTAGATAATTTATCTCGGGAAGCCTGTTGGGCCTACTTGTCATACTGGAGCTGAGACGTGCTATTATACATCACTTGATGATTTGATAGACAATCAACAGGTCTGCTGCATTAATGTAATCGTTTATGCCTAATGAGGAGAATGAGCTTGTGACTTATTTGTCTGTTAATTCTTGTAGGATGCAAAGGATAAGTTGGCCTTGTCCACTTTGTACTCATTAGAATCTACAATTTCCCAACGCAAAGCAGAAATAGTAGCTCCACAAAATGGCAAACCGTCGTGGACGAAACGACTATTACTCGACAACAACTTGCTCTGCTCTAAAATTAGGTATCGTATTTGAAATCAACATTTAGTTTCCTTTGGTAAGTCTCTTTCTGCACCATGTAGTCCGAGTTTTCGACAGGTTCAGTATTTGTTCCAATTTTGACAGGGAAGAAGCAGACGAGTTGTGTCGAACGTTGGAAGAGAATGAGGATAAGTCTCGCACTGCCTCGGAAATGGCAGACGTGCTGTATCATGCCATGGTTCTCCTGGCAGTTAAAGAGGTAGACATGGAGGATGTTCTTCAAATTCTGCGCCAGAGATTTTCTCAGTCAGGTATCGAGGAGAAGAAAAATCGGGCAACAAAAAGTTAATGAATCATCTATTACTAGTATGTATCAATCAGCTATTGATTATCACCCTCTTTAGTTATGGCAATGTATATGCATGATGAGCACAAGCACATGCCATTTATTGTAGTTTTCCCCCCTTGATTAAGAGTTGTTGGGAATGGGAAGGCTTCAATAAGAGTTAGGTGTAATCATGGAGCTAAGTTTTGCATTCCCAGTGTAATTTGGAAATCTAGCAGTCTTATATTGCGATAATTTTTGGTCTTTGTATTGTTGTTTTATAACACTTTGTGAGGCCAACTCCCAGGTATTTCACATTTTATTATTTTTTTTCTTTTTTAATGCAGCAGCTGTTATTGTTAGCAGGGAAAAAGGTCTTTTTTTTTTTTCTTTTTTTTTTTTCACATGTACACTGATTTTTAATAAAGAATTAGACTGAAGAGAATCTGCTAAGCTCATTCAACTAGAATCTTAATTTATATTTTGGCAATTGAGCTTTCATACCTACTCAGCTCTGTTTTAAAATTTTGTATAAAAGATAAGTTTGAAGTCAGAGTAGGTTGGTGTTGAGTTATGAAATGGGTTTGGTTATTGTTAAATTATTAATGAAAAATAAGTTACAAGGATAAATAATTTTTTATGTAAAGTTGTAGGAGTAAAATATATGAAAGGTAGAAGGATTATAATAAAGTATTTGAAAGTTGAAGGATGAAAATGAAATAATGGAAGTTAATAGATTAAAATAACGTTTAAACTTCAATATTTCAAATGGTTTGACAATTGGAGGGATTTGGAAACAATTTGTTTTCACAGTTGGATTTTTTTTAATGAAAAAAGTACAATATTCTTAAGAAAAAGAACAGTTGGATTTTTTTAATGAAAAAAGTACAATATTCTTAAGAAAAAGAAAATATTGTGAAGGTTAAATTACAAGTATAGTCTTTAAACTTTTAGTTTGTGTTTATTTGGTTCTTAAACTTTAAAAAAGTTTTTGAATTTTTAAATTTATGTTTATTTGGTCTCTAAATTTTAAAAAGTTTCTAATAAGTTCTTACACTTTCAATTTTGTGTTCAATAAATTTTTAAAATTTAGAGATTTATTAGGTATTTTTAAAGTTCAAAGACCTATTAAATACAAATTTACAAATTTAGAAACCTAATAGATATTTTATAAAGTTCAGGATCAAATAGACACAAATACTAAAAGTTTAGTTTTTGAGACTAATAGATAATAGATATTTGATTTTTAATGGAAATTTGAGAGGGAATCCTAATTATTAGTGGGCCATATGAATTGGAGTAATTAATCCTACAATATTTGCACAAGTCTTCACTCTTTCCCTTACCTTGTAATTTAACTTTTAGATTAAGTCCCATTTGACCCTTTCTTTCATTTTAATGTTGATTTAGTCTCTTCGTTTTAATATGAAATTGATATGGTTTCTATGGCGAAAAGTCTCACTTGGATACTATCGACGTGTCATATTTTTTATGCACATGTTGTCTTTATTTTATATAAGTGAGAGATCCAAGTCACTATCAAATCAAAATAGATGTTACATTTTAATTAGATATTTCATGATAAGGACTAAACACTACAAATTTTAAATTATAGATATCGAATCGTTATTCTCAAGTTTATAAGCTAAATTGGTAACGATTCTAAACTATAAGGTCTAAACCGTTGTAGAACGAAGTTTTAGAATCAAATTGTTACCTTTGTAAAGTATATGGACCAAATGTGGTTTGTAACCTAATGTAGCTAGCATAGTTTTATTTTTCAAAGACCATCGAATCTTTTAGTTTGCCTCACTTTCAAATAGATTTTTGAGCTAACATAAGCATAACTCAACTTGTTAAGACATATATCCTCGACCAAAAGCTTAGAGGTTCTAATTTCCACTTCTCCATGTTGTTGAACTAAAAAAACAAACAAACAAACAAAGGGATGTTTGTAGTTTTGTTTGTCAAAATTGCCCTACATCTTATCTATAAACCCTCTGTTTCAAAAAACATTCCACAAAGCGAACTTTAGATATGTTTAGAAAATGGCTTTTGCCATCTTGTTTACCAGTGCTGAATATTTTTCCTAATGAAAAGAAGACTTAAAAATCCTGTTTGGGTTTGACATTGAAGAGACCATGTAAAAACAATACCAAAACTAAACACACAAGACAGTCAAAATAATATATGGGAACAAGAAATTCAAGAAAGAAAAAGGGTAAAAAAGGTAAAAAAGTTAATTTGATCCCAATGGAAATGGATCCTCACATTACCCTTTTCAGTTTTCATCCTTTACATTAACTCTTCGAGCCTTCTTCCCTATGATATAAATAAAGACAGATAGGACCACTCTTCAAGCCTTGCCTTCTTCCCTATGATATAAATATTGTTGTGTTGGGGAAAGATTTGGTATTTATTTGACGACTAAAATTATTTGAATTATTCAACAAGATTTCTTTTTTAGGAATGCTCTATGTCAATATGGGTGAGTTGGTTCAGTTGATTTAGAAAACTTATATAGTATTTAAATTCTCTCCCTATAGTTATATGAAACAACTCAACCGACAACAATTTATTGGTTTATAAATTTGACATTGGTTTCAAACTTTTGAAATCGTCCTTAATGGGTTTTAAAAATTCATTTTGAATTGATTTTTCTTACCTTTATTTGATTTTTATAAAAGATAAAAATAAAAATAGGTGTGAACTAGTCCTATAGAGACAGTTCAATTGAATAGACCAATTTGCAAAAGAAAAAAAAAATCTTCTTTGGACCAAATTCTCTCCTCCAATTATATTTGATGATGGAAATAATACATTGTGTATAAGAACTGAGTAACATTAACAAATTTGATTACAACTTAATTGACAATAAATAATTCCAGTGTAAACAATAGTTCAGAGACCGTATGTAACAACAATTTCAAAATTCAAGAACAAAAGATAATAAGTAGTTGAGCCATGCTTACAAAGCGTTGTCTTGAAGACAATTATTTGCTCTACATGGGTTGCAAGCAGACTACAACGATCGTTGATCCGCTAACACGCAAGTGCACGTGATCGAAGTAATAAAGAAACTGGAAGTATTCCAGAGTATCGTACCCAAGGGAACGGTTTTTAACAAAATCTATTGAGACGACACAAAATATGTTTGCAAATTGCAATTGTGGTAACCAATGGTGTGAAAATGATTGAGTGGTTGTTTTTGCTAAAGAAACTAAATAAAAATGATAAAAGAGGGATTCAAACGAGTTTTTGCTCCATTGAAAGAAATTGCGGCCTAATTGCAATTGCATTCCTTTGACTTCAACATTTAAGCTTTGTAAACCGAATTCAACACCTATTCGACCTTCTATGAAGTATCTTTAGGAGGCTAAGCGATTAAACCGATATTTCTATGGCTAATACGAACTTAGTTAATTTTGAAACACAATTCTTTTGGTTTTAAAGGTTTTGCCCTATGTCTAGGGTCAAAAACAAATTCCTATGTCTAGGCTATTTTCCTTTATTGCTTTTATGAAATCTAAATTTTTATCTAACCTTTTCAGAATTAGACTCAATTTTTGTATACTAATCTAGGTGATCAATCTAGACTAATAATAAGCATTAAAATCAATAAAAGCAAACAAGCTATTGATGAAGCAAGGTTGCTCTCACAATTAGGCCTTTATTCCTATCTTTAGGGCATCCACATGCTTGAATCCCAAAGAAGAAATTAGCTCATCATAATTAAATTAACAAAAAACAATAGTAAGCTAAAATTAAAGTAATTCATTGGTAGAAAAGAAAATTTGGAAAATAAACTAAAGAATGCTAGCAAACAAACTTGTATGGAAATTCTATTATGCCCAAAAGAAGCTTTAAAGCAAAATGGAAGAAATTATAACTTTATTAAAATGCTAAAAAAAAATACAATTAGTAGCTATCTTTAATTAAAAACAAAACAGAAAATAAAAATAATAAAAACAAAACAGAAATTAAAAACAGAAAATAAAAATGAAGAACACAGTTCGTTCATGAAAGAAACCCACAAAAATAAAGTGCAGAAAACTAACTAACAGCAGCAAAAACTTCCTTCATTTTCGTGAGGAAGGATTGAGAGTCTGAACAATGAAGGTTTTGAAAGTGAAGAAGAAAAATACAGCAGCAAAACAACATAAAAGAAGTATAAAAACAGAAAATTCGGAACTGTGGGCGAGCATTCAAAACCCAGCCACCATTTGCTTCGTTTTCCACCATTTTTATAGGCATTGAGGGCTAGGGTTTCCATATAAATCATCCTCAATCCATGGGCTAACTTCTAGGAATCAAATCGGGATGAAAATCTTCCAAAATCGTGCATAAAATCCATAATTTGCGTGATTTGCGTGATTTTCGCACTTGGTTTGTAATTCCAGAGAATGAAATTAGATTGCAATTGCATTCTTCTTCCTTGTTCTTCACCTTACATTGCAACTGGGAATGCAATTGTATTCTCTTTTGCAAAGTCTTCATTTCTTCAAATCCAAATTCTCCATAAACTGTGCAAATCACGCAAATCTTGGTGATTCCCGCGAATTTCGAGCTTGACTTGTTGTTCCATAGAATGCAATTAGATTGCAATTGTATTCTTCTTCCTCTGTTTTTCACGCTACATTGCAAATGGGAATGCAATTGCATTCCCTTTTGCAAAGTCTTCAAATCTGCACAAAAGAACAACAACTTAAGCCATTTTCTTCATCTTTCTTCTTAATTCTTTTAATTATCAAGTTTCAACAAGCTTGCATGAATTTATCTCATAAACGCTATTTTTAGCTTGCTCGGTAATCAATAAAGCATGCAAAAATGGCAAAAACAACTTAGTTTTAGGGTTAAATAATCCTCATAAATGAGAATTATCAATCGTCTCAGTAGAATACAACGACTAACTTCGATAGAATAGCAAACTTGAACTACTCGGGATCTGGCAGAACTCTTGGATATTTGCTCTCAACTTGACTCAAGATTAAAGAGAAGGAAGTGAGGAGAGAAGAACTCTTCAATTGAAATGAGATACTTCAAATGAAGAAACAAGTTGCTATTTATAGGCTAGCAACTCAGTAGCTCTCCAAAAATAAAATTAATATAAAAATATGAAACATACATCAAAAGTAACTCAATTGTGTAGTTACTTGTAAAAATTCAAACATAACTCAACAAATTTAACTTTTAAGTTAAATTTGTAAAATAAACATCAACACATTTTGATGTTTCAAACAATTTTGAAACTTTTGATATTCAAGTCAAGTAACAACATAAATGATATATCAATTCATTTTTTATGCTTCAAACCAACACTTTCTTTCACAAATTTTACTATAAAATCCAACAATCCCCTACATGAAAGAAAGTTTGAAAATCAAAACAAAATCGTTGAGAGCAAACAAACAAGCTATGCATCAGGATTGGTGTCTTCTGGACTTGAACCTTCCTTAGTAAATATCCATCGAATTTATCGAAGAAATAGTGAGACCAACTCTGGAACTATTCTTCTCATTGGTAAATTAAAACAATAGACATAACACATAACTCATCTTGTATCTTTGAGTTCTATACGTTTGTGTCTATTTTGGTCCTAGACAAAATCCCGAATTCATGAGAGCTTTAGGAACATAAGTTATTTTAAAAGTCTTCATAGAAGCAACCCCACTTCTACTCTCACATAGGTGATATTAATTAACAGTATTCTGTCATTACTCATATTGTAAACAAGATATCAATATGACCTTAACATCAACAGATCACATACTCTACAACATCAAAGAAATGAGAAGAAACTATAAGTTTCTTAGTGTGTCAACTATAAATTATCCAACCAGTTTGCCTATTGAACCTAGATCTTGGGATCTCCAGTCACTAGGTTAGGTTACCATTAGATAATTCATTTCATAGGCTTTAGCCACATTTTCCTCCATGTATAGGTTACTTGCTTTCTTGACAATCCTTTCGTTAAAGGATCTGCAATATTCTCTTTCGATTTCACATAATCAATGGAAATTATTCCATTAGAGAGCAATTACCTTATCAAATTATGTCTATGTCTTATATGTCGCTACTTCCCATAGTAAACATTATTCTTGGCCCTCATAGAAGCCATCAAACTGTCACAATAAATACATATTGCGCTTACATGCTTTGGCCATAATGAAATATCTTCAAGAAAGTTTCTAAGTCATTCAACTTCTTCTCCAGCTTTATCAAGAGCTATAAACTCTGATTCCATGCTAGAACGTGTTATACACGTCTGTTTTGAAGATTTCCATAATACAGCTACTCCACCTAAAGTAAATATATACCCATTGGTTGATCTAGTCTCTATGCTATCAGAAATCCAATTAGCATCACTAAATCCTTCCAATATATGTAGATCCCTTGTATAATGCAATCCATAGTCTAGAGTGTACTTCTAGTACCTTAGAGCTATGACTAAAGCATTCCAATGATCTTGCCCAAGATTGCCGGTGTATCTTGCTAACCTTTCTATTGAATAAGCAATATCAGGTCTTGTACAATTCATTATGTACATTAAGCTACCAACAACTCTAGAGTATTCTAGAGAAGACACACTTTCATTATTGTTCTTCTTTAACTTACAATTTGGATCAAATGGAGTAACAACTGGTTTACTCTCAAATTGATCAAATTTTCTCAACACGTTCTCTATATAGTGAGATTGAGAAAATACGTATCCATTTGAATTTCTTGTTATACGGATTCCAAGTATAACATCAGTAAGATCAAAGTTGATAAGCCTTAGAATTAAGGCTTATTTAACTCTCATAAGCTTAATTTATGCTTGCTTTGCTTTAGAAATCATAGGAGAAAGTTGGTAAAGACTTGAAAAATATCAATAATTTGTGAGAAGTGCATGTGAAAGAAAGAATGAAGAAAAGAGAAAGATAAACTAAGAAAAATTTCTTGTGTACAGGAATTGTGGAAATCGCATAACCAAAATTACAATATGAAGTTGCAATTCTGGAGCAGTAGAAAAAATATAAAAAAAAGGAAAGAATCTTCACATAACCAATATGGAAAATCTTTATTTGCTGCACGATTTAATTTGAAGGTTATTGAGCATGATTGCTGGGCAATATTGAACCCTAACGAAGACCTACAAAAGGAGAAGAAGATGAGGAGAGAAGGATTATTTTTTGAAGGTGTTTTCTTGGAATTTTGCTTGTGGGTTTTCTTCCCAATTTTTCCTACGTTTTTTTTGCCAATTCTCCTTTGTTTTCACCGAAAAGCTGTTGCAAGTTTGGTTATGTTTTCCCTCGATTTTTTCAGTCCAATTCAAGAGAAAATTTGGGTTGTTAAGACTCAATCTCTTCCTAGAAATAGTTGAGGGATTGAATCGATTGGAGATTAAGGGAACATTTATAAACAATAGCTTGAACGGTTGATGAAATTACTCTGTTTTTAATTCAGTTTCTGTTTTAGTTCATTTGGTTGTAATTTTTCATGCTTTTTATTCCTCACTTACTGTATTAAACATTGAAATTGAGAGAAGATTGATGAAACAATTGATGGGTATTTTTCTAGAAGTCTTCTTCATCGGTTTTTGTCCAGACTTTGAAATTGAATAAGGGTTGCCACTATAGTGTTCCTTCTTCTTTTTTGTCCTTGTATTACAACAAGCTATTTTTATTTCCTTAGTTTTTTTTATAATTGCAAATAAGCTTTTTAAGTAATTCTCATATTTTAATTCTAAAATTTTTTGTGGGATTTTTACTTTTAATATGAGCTAAACCTCTTAGGGGATTCAAGGATGTGAATTCCCTAAGAAGCAATTGTAGCCAAAATTCCAACAAACCAAGCCTACATCTCAATCGTTTGCTTGTGTTGAATAAAATTTCGTTGAGATCCTAGCTTGATCAACTAGGGTAGTAACTTGAGCTTAGATCTAATACCGACAGGATTAGTGATAAGTGGATTTCGCATAAGTGATGGAGATAAGAGCTTAGACAGAAGCCAATTATTTACCCTAGACATAATGATCAAAGACTCTAAAGCCTAAGAAATTATTGAGCCAAATTACATAAGATAGAGGGATTATAGACATATAGATCACTCACTTAGTCTCCTAAAACCTAATTTCAAGGTGAATAGAAGTAGTAATTTCGGTTTACAATTGAATGTAAAATAGATTGGAATTGCAATTTTGGCTTGCAATTTACAATTTACAATTTCTCCAAGAAATTACCCTTGCAATTTTCATTAGTTGGTTAACATTTTGCTACTATCAGTTTTTGTTCAAATTACCATTTCTTTTATCAAGTTCGTTTTGTTTTGCTATTCAATCTTGCAATTTTCGATTCTGCAATTCAGTTATGCAATCTTTGTTTTTCTTACTTAACGTTTGTGCCACTTTAACTTGCAATTAGATTATACAATTATTTTGTTTTTACCAAACACACCATCCCAACCTTGTTTTTGCAATTTTTGGTTTCCAAGCTGCAATTCTCCTTACATTTTTCTCTGCAATATTTTTATTACACCATTTCCTGTGGAATCGATACTCAAGAATACTCTTGTTTTATTACTTGCATCGATAGTGTGCACTTGCACTGGGGTTGAACGTATTTTCTTACTTTTCTTCACCCAAAGTTCACCTGATCAAAGGTCTTTCATATCAAAGTTAGATTTTAACATCTTTTTAGTGGAATCAATGACACTTCTATTTGTGCCTATTATCAACATATCATCCACATACAAGCAAATAATGACACAATGTTGATCTATGGTTTTAACATAGACACATTTATCACACTCATTTATCTTGAATCCATTTGATAACATAGTGGGATCAAACTTTTCATGACATTGTTTGAGTGCTTGTTTCAACCCATAAAGAGACTTAACTAGTTCGCAAACTTTATCTTTAAGCCCCTTTACAACAAACCCTTCAGGTTGTTTCATATATATTTCTTCATCTAAATCTCCATTTAAAAATGTAGCTTTTACATCCATTTTGTGTATTTTCAATTGTAAAGCTGCTATTGAGATTAACATCCTTATAGATGTAATCCTCGTCACTGGAGAATAGGTATAAAAGAAATCTAACCCTTCTTTTTTATGAAAGCCTTTAGCTACTAAATTGGCTTTGTATTTATCAATAGTGCCATAAGTGATAAGCCGTGAAATTAAGGCTTATTTAAATCCTCAATTGCTTGAAAAAACTCTTGTTTGTCCTAATATTAATTGAAAATGGTGGAAAATTGTTGAAAGAATGAAATAATGAAATGTGATAGCAATTGGAAAAGATTTCTAAGTATTATGGTTCTTTTGCAGGAATTGCCAAACCAAATTGCCAGACCATTGCCAAACCGGCGAATTGGCAATCCTGGAGCAGGGAATGTGACATTGCTAAATCAGATTGCCAATCTGGTTTGGCAATTTGATTGGCAATCTGTGTCTGGGCAGAAAATTCTGGGCGCGAACGAAGCGAAAATTCCGCACGAATCAAGGGAATTGGAGCATGATTTTTGGGCAATCTTCAACCCTAATGAATGCCTACAAATGAGGAAGAAGAAGAGGAGCCATTAATCGGATTTTGAGGGCGATTTGAAGGACCAATTTTCGTGGGTTTTTGGGTTTTAAAAAAGGAAAGAATTTTGCATTAAACCCATTTCGAGATTCTTCAATTACAGCCCGATTTGGAGGAAATTAAGCACGATTTTTGGGCATTCTTCAACCCTAATGAAGGCCTATAAATAGGGAAGAAGAGGAGGAGCAATGGCAGTGAATTTGGAGGCGAATTTAGAAGTAAACGTCATGGGTTTTTAGTTTTTTTCGCAACCTCTGTTTTTCATCTTTTTCTGCTGTCTTTGGTTAATTTAGTTCAATTCTCATTTCGATTTTCTTCAGTTGTATTACAGGAGTTAGATTGCATTTTTTTAATCTCATTTGATGTAATTTTGAGTTTAATTTCAAGTCAAGTTCATGGGTTTTCTTAATTTCTTCAGCTCTGTTTTTCCTTTCTGTTTTGTTAGCTTCTGTACAGCAAGAAATTTTCAATTTAAAGTGGTAGGAAGGCATGGCAGAAGGGAGAAGATAAGGAAAATTAATTATTTACCCTAGCCACCTTGCTTAGTTTCTATTATTTAGTCTTGCTTGAATACATAGGAATAGCCAATTTTTATTTTAGTATTTCATTTAACTGATTTCCACCATTTTACCATGAATTTTATCTTTAAAATTAGTTTTAGGATTTTTATATTTAAGTTGAGCTAAAACTTCTTAGGGGGTTCAAGAATGTGAATTCCCTAAGAAGTAAATGTAGCCAAAATTCCAAGAAAAACCAAGCCTACATCTCAATTGTTTGCTTGTGTTGATTTAATTTCCGTTGAGATCCTAGATTGATCAACTAGGGTTTCAACTCAAGCTTAGATCTAATACCGACAGGGTTAGTGATAAGTGGATTTCACACAAGTAATGGAGTAAAAGAGCTTAGACATAAGTCATTCATTACCCTAGACATAGGGATTAAGGACTCCAAGACCCATAAAATTGTGAGCCAAAAATCATCTATGATGGAGGGACTATAGACATATAGAGCCCCCACTTAGCCTCCTAAAAAACCCAATTTTGAGGTAATAGGAGATGCAATTTTGGTTTACAATTGAGTGTAGAGTAGGTTGGAATTGTAATTTTGGTTTGCAATTACGACTTAGGGCAATGACATTCTTGAGCCCCATCCTTTATCATTTCATTCTTAAGTTCATTCAAATTGCCATTTCATATTGCCAATTTAGATTAGCAATTTAATTCTACAATTTTAGTCTGTTCGCACATTGCCATTCTGGATTAGCAATTGGAGTAGCAATTTATGTTATTTCCAACATTGCCATTATGAATTAGCAATTGAATTAGCAATTTCGATTTTCCACCAACAACTTGATTTTTGTATTTTTTTCTTTTCAAACTTGCAATTTGCCTTACATTGCAAAACAAAATCTTTGTTACTCCGTTCCCTGTGGGATTCGATACTTGGTACTCATATACCATTTTATATTACTTCGATCGCGTGCGCTTGCGTGAACACCGATCAATAAGCCTTCAGCTTTCTTTTAAAAATCTATTTAATTCCAATTGGTTTACTTCCAAGAGGTAAATCAACCAATACCCAAGTATTGTTATGCAAAAATGGATTCTATTTCATAATTGATAGCTTCCTTCCAATAAGGTGCATCTGAAGATAACACAACTTTTTGAAAAGTTTAAGGCTCACCTTCAATCATATAAGTTATGAAATCTAGTCCAAAGGAAGTAGCTTTCTTAGCTTTTTGCTTCTTCTAAGTCCAGACTCAGTTTTCTGATCGTCTTGACCTTTTGAAGAGCTAGCCTCATAATTCCTTTTGATACCACTACTTCTATGTCTTTCCTCTTTCAAAAGAAATATATCCTCGAAGAATTCAATAGATTCCATAATAATATTATTGTTAATATTCGGTATTTCTAATTTAACTACCAGGAATCTATAAGCAACATTATGCATTGCATAGCCTATAAAAACACAATCAATTGTCTTAGGTCCCAGTTTGGTCTTGAAAGAATGAACGTCTCACTCCGCCGCGGAAGCATTGGATCATCTTTGATTTTATTTAAAATTAAACTAAAAAAAATAAGATTAAGTGAACATACTTGGAGTAAATATGGAGATATTTCTGACATGTCTTTATCTCTTCCACAAAGTCTTCCTAGCTATGACTCGAACACATGACCAAGACTTATGGGAGCCTCTTGAAAGAAAATCCATAAGGGATTGAAGAGGAAGAGGTCTAGAGAGAATTCTCTAATTCTCTATTGAGGAAATATGTGTTATGTCTAATGACTCAACCCAAAGGTTCTATTTATAGAGACCAAGAAATTTTTTTTGCCATAATTAAAATATATATTTTAATATCTAATATATTAAAATATATCTTATATTTATTTGAATCTCATTCAAATCTCCTACGATATTTATTTATTTGAATCTTATTCAAATTCTATAAATATCTTTTATTTGAACACTTCAAATTTTAATATTTAATGTATCAAATACAATAAATATACTTTCTTCTTTTATATTTAATATATTTAATATATTAAATATTAATTTGAACACTTCAAATTAATATTAATTTGAACATTTCAAAATTTTCTTTTAACTAAATTGATCTTTTAGTGTTACTATGAGCTAGCAAGGAGACCTTATGGACATACAGATTATAAGCTTCAATGATACAAAATCAATTAATCAAACTCTTTAATTAATTAATTTTCATTCTTTAACTATATGTCACTCACCTATAGACCTAGAGTTGCACTCTTATGCATTGTAGGACAGGTTGTGTCCATAGATATAATCATTACATGCAGGTCGATCATTCACGATCTTATGCACTGTAGGACAAGTTGTGTCCATAGATATAATCATTACATGCAGGTCGATCATTCACGATTTGTTCGTAATTACAGCTGGGTCAAAAGTCCGTTTTACCCCTATAATTACATCTTGCACCTTAAGTATCATTGATCCTCTAATGAACAATTTGTTTATAATCTAATTATAAACTAAGTCCCTCTCGGGCCAGTGAGAGGGTGTGGCCCCATTGTTCAAGTCCCGAAATCAACACTTAAGGGAACTACTCATCTACTTACCCTATATGGGAATGAGTGAATTTCATCTTGTGAGATTATGTTCTCAGCTCTCTATTTGGTCAAGTCTACAAAATGGTAGGCATATTGAATTAGCTACAAAAGTCACTCTCACCCATGCAAATTAAAGGACAAGCCCTCATAGGCAGGAGTTCATAACTCACTCAAGATTAAGATCGAGTCGCATATGATCATTTTGATGGAATATTAATCTTCTCAATTAACGGATTTATAAAGAGAGATTAAATATTTCGTGGTCCAGTCTTACACAAACTCTTTGTATAAGATACCCCCCCACTCACATGTCTCCACATGAACGATTTGGATCAAATCATTTGTAACTATTACAAAGTGGGCCGTATTAATAGTGTTACCAGGATAAGGCACCCAACCTTATCCATATACTATGACCCTTCAGGTTATTTCTTGAACATGATCCTCTCGTATGTCAACCACATATTGTTTAAGATTACACTAATAACCTTGAATTTTTCATATAATGGATAATATTATATTGCAAATATAATAATCAAAATTATTATTAATTATTAAATAAATTATTAATACGAGGCTAAAGGGCATAAATCCCAACAGGTCTTTTTTGGTAAAGGAACATGTATCTTTGCCAAACACCCCTACACTTTCAACATTTTATATAAGGGTAATTTTCTATTTCACACTTCATAAGGCGACTTATCAGTTTTAATTCTGTTTAGAATAAAATTTGATGTAAGCAAGCCTCCCCCCACAAATTATGGGGTAAACCTGAACTATTTAACATACAATTAACCATGTCCTTTAAAATTCGGTTCTTTCTTTCAGCTACACCATTTTGTTGTGGTGTATAAAGTGTTGTAGTTTGATGGATTATACCATTAACTTCACAAAATTCATAAAGTGATGATGATTCATATTCACTACTTCTATCTGATCTAAGCACCTTTACTTTCTTCTCAAGTTGATTTTTAACTTCTGCTTATATGCTTTAAAAATGTCTAAGGTTTCATCTTTACCATGTAATAAGTATACATAACAATATTTACTACAATCATCAATGAATGTGATAAAATACTTCTTACTGCCTATTGTAAGGGTACTTTTCATGTCACATACATCACTGTAGATTAAATCAAGAACCTCATAAGAACCTCGTTACTTCTTTCCATAGATGAAAATGTCTTCAACACAAACTTCGCATTTGTGTCTATTATCAATGTTAAAATTAGACAATAGTCCTAAATTTATCATTTTATGTAAAGAATGATAATTGACATGCCCTAGCCTAGAATGTCATACATCACAGAACTCAACAATATAAGTAGAAAAGTTATTATTATTATTATTCTTGGGCATTTGTGCCAATACATTCAGTTTGAGCATGCCATCATTCAGATAACCTTTGCCCACATATATACCCTCACTACAGAATAAATTTATCTGACTCAAATACAAGCTTGAACCCATTCTTATTAAGTAGAGTTCCTGACACTAGCTGCTTTTGAATCTCTAACACATGCTACATATCATTGAGGGTAAGCATCTTTCCAGAAGTTCATTTCAGCAGGATCTTCCCTCTGCCTTCCATAGAGGCAATTGAAACATTTCCCATGTATAGCTTATCGCTACCATCTCGCTTCTCATATGAGGTGAACAATGACTTGTCCTTACAAATGTGCCTAGTAGAACTAGTATCAATCCACCAACTTTTGGTGTTAGAAGCCATATTTACCTTAGAAATGATAGCAATTAGATCGTCATTTTCCACAACATTGGCTTGATGGTTTGAGCTTTGTTCTTTTTTGTGTCGACAAGTTTCAGTCGTATGGTCACTCTTATCACAAACCCAACAGTTTCCATGAATGCGCTTGTTGATGTCACTCCTTAGTCCAAGATTCGCATTTTTCTTCTTGGATTGTTGCTTTTTGGGTTCATGCCTTGGAGTTTCAGCAACATGAGCTTTGACTTCAACTTCTACTTGAGCTTTGTCTCATTTTTTATTATCATCTTCTATGCAGAGTTTAACAGCAAGATTGTCCATGGACAATTCCTTTCGCTTGTGCTTGAGATAGCATTTGAAGTCCTTCTAGGAAGGAGGCAACTTCTCAATCACAACAGCAATTTGGAATAGTTCGCTGATGTTCAATCCTTCACTTTACAAATCACTAATGATAATTTGCAATTCTTCCATCTGATTGACTACTAGCTTCACATCAATCATCTTATAATCTAAGAATTTTCCTACAAGGAATTTCTTAGTACCAACATATTCCAGCTTATACTTCTTGTCTAATGCCTTCCACAATTTCCTTGAAGTATTGTAGGCATTACAATAGACATTATATAAGGTGTCTTCAAGACCACTAAGTATATAATTATGGCATAAGAAGTTTGAATGCATCCATGCTTGCTTGACAACTTTAGTTTAGGAGTGACAGCTAGAGATGTCTATTTTTCCCATGGGAACCCACCTCTAATGGGGCGGAGAATCCCCGTTTAGGTGGGGAATGGGGGAGGGAGTGGGGAAGATTTTTTCTCCGTTAGCTAAATAGGGACGGGCATTCCCCATCCCCTCCCCGATTTTTTTTAATATATATATATTTGTATATATATAATAAACCATAAATCCAAACTTTTATTCAATATTATTTTTTTTCTAAGGAAATCAAAAAAATTTCTTTTAAATATAAATATCTTATTAAGAATTAAAAATTTAAGTAGAAATTTTAAAAAAATAGATTTTATTTGACCAAATTTAAAAAAATAAAAATTATAAACGGTGAATTATTCCTTGCGGGGAACCCAATCCCCGCCCATTTCCCAACAAAATTAAATGAGAAATTTCGTCGGGACAGGGAATCAAATAGGGGCGGTGACGAGGATGAGGAAGCCATTCCCCGGCCTCACCCTCGCCCTGTGGACATCTCTAACGACAGCTTCTAGTGGGGTAATTGGGCATTCTTCCTTCAAGATGTGAGCAAGGTTCAACGTGGTGAGATAAAAGATCATCTTATGTTACCATCTTTTGAAGTTTTCTACCTTGAATTTCTCTGGTTTTTCAGCATGAATTTTGAGGATGATCGATCCCATCATGGTAGAAACAATACCATTAGTGGATGAGCTTGCAACCATTAGTTCAGCTAATTGTCTTCAAATTGTTGGAAATAATACGTTGTGCATAAAAATTGAGTAACACTAGCAAATTTGATTACAACTTAATTAGCAACAAACAATTACAGTGTAAACAATAGTACGTACACTATATGTAACAACAATTTCAAAACTCAAGAACAAAAGATAATAAGTAGTCGAGACACGCTTACAAAGCGCTGTCCTAAAGACAATTATTCTCTACACAGGTTGCAAGTAGACTACAACGATCGTCTCAGCAGGATACAATGACTAACTTCGATAGAACAATAACCTTGAACTATTCGGATCTAACAGAACTCTTGGATACTTGCTCTCAACTTGACTCAAGATTAAAGAGAAGAAAGAAAAGAGAGAAGAACTCTTCAATTGAAATGAGATACTTCAAAATGAAATGAGATACTCTAAATGAAGAAACAAGTTGCTATTTATAGGCTAGCAAGTTAGTAACTCTCCAAAAATAAAATTAATATAAACAATATGAAACATACATCAAAAGTAACTCAATTGTGTAGTTACTTGTAAAAATTCAAACATAATTCAACAAATTTAACTTTTAAGTTAAATTTGTAAAAGAAACATCAATACATTTTGATGTTTCAAACTATTTTGAAACTTTTGAGATTGAAGTCAAGTAACAACAACATAAATGAAATATAAATTCATTTTTTATGTTGCAAACCAACATTTTCTTTCACAAATTTTACTATAAAATCCAACATTTGAAAATAAAGATAGTGAACCAATTCTATACGTTTTCTTCTTATCGTTTACGATTTTTGGTTGCAAAATCCCTTACGTCATATGCCTAGTGACATTTTTTTTTGGACTTATGCATCTTTGTTAAAATGTATAGATGAATGCGTATGCATGTATTTTATATATAAATATTCTATTAACATTCATCTGATATCTATGTATGAAATATTAATTATATAGTTGTGCACATCAAATTAGGTGAGCATTAAGTATCTCTAGCTTCTCTAGTGGTTCAAATCTCCACCTCATGTAAACTATAATACTAAAAAAAATAATAAAATTTATTTGAATTCATTGACCATATATAAAATCAAAATTAATTTAATGTATAATATTAATCTTAAATTAACCTAAAGATTAATATTATACCACAAATAAATTTAATATACACCATATTAGTATAATTTAGGCTTCATTTGATACTCATTTGGTTTTTTATTTCTGATTTTTGAAAATTAAGCCTATAAATACTATTTCCACTTATGAGTTTCCTTGTTTTGTTATCTATTTTTTACATATGTTTTTAAAAATCAAGCCAAGTCTTAAAAACTAAAAAAAAATAGTTTTCAAAAACTTATTTTTGTTTTTGGAGTTTGATTATGAATTCAAATCTTTCCTTAAAAAAGATGAAATTCATTGTCGAGAAATGATGAAAAAACAAACACAATTTTAAAAAACAAAATGGTTATCAAATCCGACTTTATTAACTTATTTACTACACTACATCCTCCTACAATTTGAATCTGCTTGCATTAAAAAAGACGAATGATTTTTTTATCACCATTTTTCCAACCATGTATTACTAAAATGTTATATAAAAATAATAATAAACGAAGAAAATAATCAAATTGAGTAGATTTGTTTAATTATATCTGATTCTGCAACGTAATCATACAAAAAATAAATTCATTTTAAATGTTATATAAAAATAAGCAATTCATATTGAATTGGCATATGAAATGAAATATTATAATAAGTTGACTTATAATGTATAACCAAATTAATATAGATTAGAGGGATGTGCAGAATTAATCTCTTAAATTAATATTAAGGACATTATTAAAAGAAGCCATAATTTTATTATATTTCTATGAATAAAATCCAAACAATACAATTAGCAAAATAAGAGCTAAATGTTTCTATCTATAAATTAGCCCTGATAAAATTACTACTATATATTTTCTAGTCTATATAAGCAAGTTTTTGTTTTCTTAACAACAATATTATAAAAGAGGTTACTTTGAACCTTCGACTTGAAGGAAAATAATAGATGCCAATTAAAAAAATGTTACTTTGACTTAAACTAAAAAATAAAATATAGTAATTTTTTCCATTGCTAATTTTGTATAATTTGTCATTAAACTTTAAAAAATTTCAAACATAATCTTGATAAACTTTTCGAAAATTTTAAAATTACTATCCTTTAGGCAGAAGTGAAGTGAAGAAGAAATGTGCATAACAATAGCTCAATTTTGTCTGTCATAGATTATAAAAGATTGTATTAGAAAATATGATTTTAAAGTTTTTTTTCTCTAATTTGCCCCCTTAATTATTTTTAGAATTGAAAAGTTATATGTATATATAAAGTTTAAAGGTAAAATTTTGTCTCTTCTAATAAAGTTTTTTTGGCTTCAACTTCTAGCCCTGCGCCTTTGAATTCACATTATTTAAATCTTGATGAAAACATGAAATGACATTCATGTATATTAGTGTTTAAATCTTGTCCTTAAACTATATATTAAGTTTTCACTTTAGTATGTTTATATCTTGTCCTTATACTAAATATTAAGTTTTCACTTTAGTTTTTAAACTTGAGAGGTGATTATGAAACGAATAAAAATTTAGGCATAAAATTGAAAAAAAATGGAAAGGTAAAAATTATACTTTAGCCTATTATCATTATTGTAAGCTCCAAGAGTGAAAATAAAATAAATAAAAGGATAAAATCAATATGTCAAGATATATGTAAACAATAATATAAGTGAACCAAAGGAGAAAAATCTAAGAATAATTCCACAAAAGTATGACCTAATTCAAATAGTTAAATAATAGTGTCTCTAATTTATTGGTTATGAGTTTAAATTCATTGGCATGCAACATTTATTTAATCATATTACAAATTTAGCCCCTACCATTTAAGTATAGTTTTAATTTAATCCTATGATTTAACCAAATCTTACAAATCATTTCTACAGTTGCCATGTTGGCACATTTTTATGGGCAATCTGTTTAATTGTATTACTTAAGGTTATTTAGGTTTAGGGCTAAGTAAAAAGAAGAAAAAATAAATAAAATATTTTTTTTTAGTGGGCAAAATAAATGATTTGTATGGTTCAAACAAACCTGAAACTTTTAAAATTATAGGAACTAACTTGAAATCTAGCTCAAACCACAATGGCTAAATTAAAACGTCTAAAACCATCCAAACGATAAGGATTGTCAATCGGAATGAAATTTAGTAGATAAGACATTTATTACTATCTCTAATGTCGCGATCTCCACTCCATAATTGTCAAAGTCAAAAAGATCAATTCATAGCTCAGTAGATAATAAACTAATTATCATATCAAAAGTTGATAAAAAAAAATAAAATCATAGATCAAATTTAGAATTTAACTTGATTCTAATTAAATCAAGAAGGTGAAGGGTGTCTCTTCATTCATTCCATTTATTGGGTCTCACTCATGGAGGGTGCCAGCAATAACCAATGCCTATGGGGGTCTTTAGCTTTGCATAATTCTCAATGTAATCATTATTCATACTTTCAAGATTTGTACAATTTTTTTTTGGTTAAAATATCATTTTGGTCCCTATACTTTAGGCTTTGTTTCATTTTGGTCCTTGTACTTTCAAATGTTCAATTTTAGTCCCTGTACTTTCAATAAAGCTTAAAATTGGTCCCTACTATTAGTTTATGGTTAATTTTTCTTAAAAAAAGTTAGTCTCTATTAACTTTTTCTCTATAAATTTTGAAAGTATGTTCACATGGTTTCTTTTCTTGTATTAAAATTATTATTATTATTTAACCAATTTTGATAAAAATTAACTTCAAACTTGTCATAAGGACCAGCTTTATTGAAAATACAGGGACTAAAATTGGACATTTGAAAAGTACAGAGACCAAAATGGAACAAAGCCCAAAGTACAGGGATCAAAATGGTATTTTAACCTTTTTTTTTCAAACAAATAAAATTAATTTCTACATTAAATATGAATCTTTTATTCATATTTGAATGGTTATTACAAGTTAAACAAACTTTAAAAATCTTATTTAATAAATTTATTAGACACAAAATTCATATAACTTTTAATTTTGTGTCTAATACGTTAGTGAATTTTTTTAAAAAAATATTAAATAAATTAAATATTTATTAGACACAAAATTAAAAGTTCAATGACTTATTAGTTGCAAAATAAAAAAATTAAAAATTTATTAAACACTTTTTAAAATTTGAAAATCTATCTGACACAAATTTTAAAATTTAGAGAGTGAACTTATAATTTAATATAATAATAATAATCTATGAAAATAATGATGTGACTGTTTCTTAATTATAAATTTTGATTTGAAAGCTTAGTCTTTTGAATTTAAGAGGTCAGAGTCTCAATCAATTTGTTGAGTATTGAAAAGGTACCTTCAACAACATTATTATTCTCCATAATTTATGGGATTTTTTTAGTTTTTGAATTTTAGATAGTTTTACTTTTTTTAGTCTTTTCAAGCCTACTAACTTGAACATAATTTAATGGGTTAAAACACTAGTAATCTTTTAAAGATTATTTTTTAAAATTTCCAAAAGTTTTTATACCACTATTTAACTTTGGGCTCAATTGCTATACAACCTAATTTGATTATATAACATATTAACATAATCAACATAATCACTTAACTCATTTATAAATTCTAAATTCTTTTTTATATTTGCAATCACTTTTGTAATATTTTATCTAAATTATATTTAATGTATTAATTAATATTTAATTAATTTTTATGTGAAAATAATTAAAAAAATTCCAATCAAAGATTTTTTTCTCAAATTTCTACCCGACCTTAATTTTGGTTCCTTAAATAATTTGAACTATGGTTAGATTGACAATTAATTTCAATTTGAGTGACGTTATAATTTTATTATTAGTTTTGCAATTATTAGGTGACAATTGCAAGTGGGTTATAATTTTCCCTCCTAGGAGCAGCTGTTTTTTTTTTTAAAATAATTTATTTCATGAAGTGTATTTCTCATGTTTCTAATATGGAGTTTCTTTTGTTCATGTGTCTCAATCTTGAAAAGATTTTGATAGCACATGATTAACCTTGTATTTCAACCCTTTTTTTTTAAAGTTGATCAATTCACCTTTTTTAAACAATATATATGTATGTATGTATATGTATATGTATGTATGTATAAAGTCTAAATTTTCCTCTCCCTCTTAACATGAGCTACCTTAATTTATACACCAAAACCAAAACCCAAAAAGTAAAAAAAAAAAGTTTCAAATTCTATGTTGTTCTACTCCTTTTAACTCTAGTTTATTTTGTATTAGTATTAAAAAAAAAAAAACTCTGGTTTATTTTGGTTTGTGTTCTTTCAAAACATTTATTTTTATTTATATATTTTTAACTTTAGTCTATTTTAGTCTCTATACTTTTATATTTTAAACTTTAGTCTATTTTAGTCTCTATACTTTTAAAATAACTGTTTTAATCATTATATATTTTTTTAAATGTCTAATTTGATCATCGTCTCCAAAATTCTAATACAAATTCTATACCTAACAAAAACTATTTAATATAAATTATGACAACATTTCAAAAAGTTTATTGAGTTTAATGTTGTATTGAAGTTGTGATTGAAACAAATGGAAAAAGAAATCAAAGGGACCAATACAATCACTATTTTAAAAATACATAGATCAAAACAAATATTTTAAGAGCATAAGGACTAAACTAAAATGGACAAACACTCAAAGTAAAGGAATCAAGATAAATGATTCAGAAGTATAAGGGCCAAATAAAAAAAAAAAAAAAGAGACCAAAATAGACGTATTAAAAAAGGGGATAAAATCAATTTATAACCCTAAACTTTCACAAGTAAATCAATTTAGACTCTATGTTAGAATTTCGTTTTAAAACTATTGGGGCCATTTGTTTCGTGGTCATCCAAGATTCCCATGGAATGAGCATGTGGATTACTTCGTTTGTTTTGTAGGAATATAAGATATATACCTTGGCATATCAAGATGCCCAGGTATCCTAGGATGCCCATTCAGAGGGCATCTGGTTAAATTTGGATGCCCTTTTGAAACATAAATTTTTAAGATTCTCACGTTGAGGGCATCTGTTAATGACATATTTGCCCCTAATCAATTTTCTTAAATTTACATTTTTATTTTTATTTAAAAATAAATTAATGAATTATGCACTAATAAACGATCAAATGTAGTTAACTATATTTATATTTTACATTTAGATATAAAATAAAGCTGATTTAAAATTGAATTAATATTTAATATCAAATATTTTATAAAAATATTAAACTAATATAAATTAATTTGTTCTACAAAATAACACATAAATATTAGTATAAAATAAATTGATATACAAATATAATATTAAATTAACAACACCAAAATGCATGTGATATCAATTTAATTATATTAAACTAATAATTAAATTACGTAAAGGTTAGCAAGGGCATTATTAATATAACACATAATCTTAAGACATTCCCATATATAAATCCTGCAAAACAAACATAGCTATCTAAATATTCCCAGACATCTTTATAAATTTTTCTACAAACATGACAATCTAAAGATGCCGGACATCTAAAATTCCGGACATCTAAGATTCTGGGCATCTAAGATTCGGGGCATCCTTAGGGAAATCATGATTCCCTAAAAAAAAACGGCCCCTTAATGTATAACTTTCACACGTGCACAAGACTTCCTTAAATCTAGGGATTAAGGTAAATTAGGGAGAAATGATGGAATCAAATAGATAATAGCAATTTTTCATTAATATGAGTGATTTTTATTTTCCCATCTTCCTCTATTTTTCTCTATTTATTTATAAAAAAGTTACTTGATAATTTTTCATGCTACTTTGGTAGGATTTTGAAATAAGAATAATTTTATTTAGGTGATTTTGAGCCGATTTTAATTGAAATCAAGTACAATAACTATAAATTACTAACGAAATGTCTAAATTGATTCACTAAAATTGAGAGTTTAAATTGATACAATTATTAGTGTGTGGTTTTAAATTGATACACACCAAAAAGTTGGTCCCCTTTGATAACTATTTGTTTTTTAGTTTTTGGTTTTTGAAAATTAAGCTTATAAATACTACTTTTACTTATGAGTTACTTTATTTTATTATATATTTTTTACATATATTTTCAAAAATCAAGCCAAATTTTGAAAACTAAAAATAAATAGTTTTCAAAAATTAGTTTTTGTTTTTTGAATTTGGCTAAGAATTTAAATGTTTTTTTTTTTTAAATGAAATTTATAGTAGGGAAATAATGAGAAAATCAGCCTAATTTAAAAAAAAAAATTTAAAAAAAAAAAAACGGAACCTAAGGTTATAAATTGATTTTTGACCTAAAGAAAAAACAAAACTTGTTTTCTTTTCACACATAACCCTCCCTCTCTCTCTGTTTCACTCTGCAACAAAATTTGGACAGTTCTCGTGTCATTATCCACTCATCCTCGTAATATAAATCACCTTTTCTGAAGAGTTACATAGAAGAATCCAAAGAACAACAGTCTGATTCTCACAAATTTCTTTAATATCACAACCAAAACAAGAAAAAAGAAAAAAAAAGCATTTGGATGTTTTAACGTGCTGCATATTCTCGTCCTTGTTTGTTTCTCTCTTGTTTATTCCATATAAATTTCCACTGTTTTTTTTCCTCTAAACAAAAAAAAAAAAAGTCAAGTGGAACGAAGCAATGTCAACATAGCTGGCTGGTGGGGATCGTAAACCCCACATTGCCACTGCATCGAATCTCCTTTTTTTTTTTTTTTTTTTGTTTGATGTTCTTGTTTAATTAAAATTCTTCAGAAAGGGGGCAAGCTGGAAAATGGGTAATGATTTGAGTGATTTGATTATTCTTTTGCTTTTTTTTACTTTTTTGATTTTGATTTTGATTTCTTGGGTTTCTGGAGTTGAATTTGTTTGCCGATTTTTGCAGCTCTGTGATTTGAACACAGCCAAGATGCTCTGTACACGACACAGCAAAATGAACCCACCTATTCTTTCAACTTGCAGTACCAGACAACACTATTTTGCTGCTTTACAGCCCACACATTACTCAACAACAACAACAACAACAAAAACAACAATATATATTATCAAATTTTAATTCCTCAAGTTTAATTTCAATTCTCTCTCTACGTTATCACTTTTCTTTGTTGTTGTTGTTATTGATCATTGATCGTTTTTCTTCCTTCCATTTGAGTTTTCGCCGCATGGGTTTTGTTCCTCTGATCGTTTCGTTTAAATGGTAGCCGGGTTTTGGGTTTTTATTAATCTTCTTTTTGGGGTTGTTCAGATGGTTTTCAAATTGGGTTTAGTTAGTCTACTAAATTAAATTCAATTCAATTCCCTCTCTCTCTCTCTCTCTCTCTCTCTCTCTCTCTCTCTCTCTCTAGGTACATTATTACTCTTTTGTTGTTATTGATATTGATCCTTTTTCTTCCTTCAATTCGAGTCTTCGCCACATGGGTTTTGTTCCTTCGATTGTTTTGTTAAAAGGGTAGGCGGGGGTTTTGATCTGATTTTGATTTTGTTTTTTTGGTGGCGTTGAAATTTTAAAATCGAGTTTCTTCGTGGGTTTGTGGGTTTATATTAGTTTTTTTTCTTTTGGGGTTCTTGTGGTTTTGAAATTGGGTTGGTTTGGTGGAGGGGAATACGAAGCAATAAAACTCTGAGAAGTTGTTGTCGGCGCGAGGTCACTTTCTGTCGGCATTGTCTGTATCCAATGATGCAATTCGTATTAATTTAACCAAAAAGTACCCTCCCCACTGTTTCTGCTGCTGTTTAGCCGATTTCGTCATCTTCTTCCTTCGATTTCATCTTCAGCATTTGCAGCAAGTGAATGATCGGCCTCCATTTTTGTGGTTTTGAGTTCTTTGATACTCCATTTTTGGCTTACCAGTGAGGAGATTGATCTTCATCTGCTTTTGGAATGTGGTTTGAATTTCATCGGCTTTTCTCATCGTCTAGTGGAAGGGGACGAGTTCTGCAATTGCTGATTGTCAAATGACGCAACGCCTTCAGAAGATCTGCATTCTCCTCCATAGTTTCTTCACGATTTCAGGTTTGAAGTTCATGATGATGATGATGAATTGATGATGTTCATGTTCGTTGTTTGTTGTCTTCAATCTGTTCCTCTTATTGTTGCTGAATTTAGATGTTCATTGTGATGAAAATTTTGAGAAGAAAAGTGGATAAAAAGATGAAGATCTGTAGCTTGAACTTCAATTTTTTAGTTGACTGTAAGAATTGCTTCAATATCAAACACTTTAGGGTGGGTACGCAAAACGCACTCGGTTTGGTATGTGATCTGAAAATTTGTTTCTGAAGGGATAGAATTCAGGATTCTTTAACTTGTTTTAGAAATTGTTTTGGAAAAGAAGTAATACCAAACACATTGTTTTGACAACAAGGAAATGAAAATGGATCACGAAACAACCGTGGCCTTTTTTAACTTGTGGTGGTTTGTTCAATTTTGGTCCCATGGTTGTACCTTATATCAGTGTTGTGTTTTTTTTCATTTGTGTTTTCAGATTCAATGTATAATAGTGTGTATAGTAGTTGTTATACTGTAAAAAAGCATCAACGGTGAAGGGAAGAACCCACATGAGATGTCAAGAGTCCTTGCAGCAATATTAGGAGGTTCTGCAGGAGCCGTGGCATTGGTGGGATTGATTATTATACTTATAAGATTCTTAGCACGCTCGAGAAATGCTGCAAGAACTTCCGAGACTGGCTCTTCGGATCCTTCTGGTCAAGGTACTGGTTTCATCTTTATCGCCCGAGTTATCGATTAGCACATGTACTTTGTTTTTAAGAAGGATGATCATCAGCTGGTTGTGTTTTTGATTTCTTGTAGTGGGAAGACATGTTGGGATCGAGTTGTCTCTTCGAGATGCTAGGCATTTCGAGATGGCAGAGTTGGCGTTAGCCACTAATGATTTCAGCGACAAGAACTTGATTGGAGAAGGGAAGTTTGGGGAGGTCTATAAGGGCATGCTTCATGATGGAATGTTTGTCGCTATCAAAAAGCGGCATGGAGCGCCTAGTCAAGATTTTGTAGATGAGGTAATGTTCATTTATTGTCCTGTTGATGGAATTGGTTCTGTAGCAAGCCTTCAACATGATATCCTATCTGAACATGCATAATTTGAGCATAAATGAAAGCGTTTGATGATTACATGAGATCCTTGCAGATACCTTAGCCATTCCCCATGCTTTCAAACGATTGTTGAAGTTCTTGATTCAAGAGATTCAAACTCTACTTGCCTTTGTATAGCTAACAATCTAATGATCGCATGCTAGTATCTTTTTTGCTCTTCAGTCAAAAGTCTTTAGTGTGTGATTCCATTATTTTGGACCATCGATTGAGCAGATCCTGTTCAAATGAGGTCGTTAAAGTCTCGGCTCTTGAAATATTAACTTGACACATGAATTGCATACCACTTCACCTGTATTTTCTTTTGATATTGTCATGTATTGATTAATGATAAACCAAGAGTTTCACTTGACATTCACATATCCTCTTCAGTTGCTCATTCTGCCTTACAAGTCAGTGATTGGCTTCGTTTCGTGTTTTTGGAAGGGAAGGTGCTTGCGTCCATGTTCAAGTCATGTTTTAATCTAATTTAGTTCATTTACTATCAGGTACACTACCTCTCGTCTATTCAGCATCAAAATCTCGTAACTCTTTTGGGCTACTGCCAGGAAAACAATCTACAGTTTCTCATCTTCGATTACATACCCAATGGAAGTGTTTCTAGCCACATATATGGTAATGGTCCATCCAGCTGCCTTGTGAAAATTTTACGGTTTCCTTACATCTAAAAGCGCTATTTCTTGAAAGTCACTCCAAACTCACTCTTAAAGAGCACGGATATTTGCAGGCATTGAGCAGCGTTCGGCTGAGAGGCTAGAGTTCAAGATCAGACTCTCAATAGCTCTGGAGGCAGCTAAAGGTGAACCTCTGCAAACAGTGAGCATTTATTTGCATCTCTTGTAGATTGACTAACCATCAAATATATCAAATGGTGAAACCAAATTCTTATCTATGAGTGCTTTCAAGAAACTCGTCCCTCGGTTACGTGACCCGATTATCTTATGTAGGTCTGGCACATCTTCACTCCATGAGCCCTCGTTTGATACACAAAAACTTCAAGACATCCAACGTTCTTGTAGACAAGACTTTTACACCTAAAGTGGCTGATGCAGGACTTCACAATGTCATGGGAAGGTCTGACATTTCAGAATCATCATCTCGAGCAACAGAAGATGAGATATTCCTCGCTCCTGAGTATTCATTCTAAAACTTTCTACAATTGCCATCAGCACTGCATTTTTAATTCTATTGTATTCTTCATCTTCATCATCTTTTGTAGGGTAAAAGAGTTTCGACAATTTTCCGAGAAAAGTGACGTATATAGTTTTGGCGTATTCCTTTTGGAGTTGGTAAGCGGTCAGAAAGCGACGGATGCACCTGTTTCCGATCCAAATTATACTCTGGTTGACTGGGTAAGTAGTTTTCTCTACCCAAAAGCTCATAGCCAGAACTGCATTTTGAAAAATCTCCTGGAAACAAATTGGCAAAGATATGTTCATATGTATAATGTAATTTCTTAAGTCTAGTTTGTTTATAGACTCGTAATGTTTCGGAGGTGAAACTATATTTGCAACTAGCTTATCATGTCTTGCTCTAAATTATCTCAGTATCGATCATACTTTATTAGAGACATTGTTTTAGGTAACTTTAGAACATGGTTTGCTTTTCACGATACAACTCCCATCTCGGGAAAGAAGGCGAAGGTTAATGAAAGCAATACAGAGTAATTTAGGCGGTATTACCCTATTACTTCACATAGGTCTAGTATCTGCATCTGTGTTGCAAATAGGGCATTCTTGTTTTAGCTTGCTATCGTTCGACTTTTTGTTTATCGGATTCTGAAACCGTGTTTCATTCCATGCCTATTTGAAAGATACAAAACAATCAGAACAATAGCGATATTGCTAGCATTATGGATCCGAGATTGGGGAAGAGCTTCACCGAGGAAGGTATGGTTGAACTGATGCATTTGATACTTCAATGTGTCGGATACTCGAGCGAGAGGCGCTCGGTGATGAGCTATGTGGTGATGGAGCTTGAAAGGATATTGGAAAAAGAGAAGAACTTGACAACAGTCATGGGAGAAGGAAGCCCAACTGTTCTTCTTGGGAGTCAGTTGTTCAAAACCACAAAGTAAAAAAGAAAACACAGGCTTGTTTGTTAGCCAAAAGTGTGGTATATGTGTAATAAGATTCTTTTTAGTTCTTTATTATTTTTTATAAATATTCAATTCCCTTTTTTTTCCCTCCACATCAGAGAAGAAGAGTAAGAGACCTCAGCTGTTGTAAGTGTATAAAAAAGAAACAGCTGAATCATTCTTTTTATCAATTTTTTTTTTCTTCCATATGTATGAAAAGTAAATGTTGTTAACTGATTGTTGATTCTTCATATGAAGGTGAAGGGGTGAGATTGGTGTGCCATCATTTTTTTTATTATTATTTTATAATTTTTCCCCCCATTTTGCAGTCTAAACCAAAAGTATTTAATTAGTTGCTGGCACAATATATTTTCTTTTAAATAAAGCATATTTCACAACAAAATCGTTTACCTCTTTTTCTCTTCTTTCTTCTCTCTTTATTTCATATATCTCTTTTTTTATATATTATTATTATTGAAAATCTAACTTTCTTCTTACTCTTTCTCTGCATCTTTCAATTATTATTATATATTGACAAATAAACTAGAAAATGTTTATACCAACCTAAATTTTGACAAATAAATTTTCTAAAACAAATCAAAATTATAATATAAAATTAAACTACCACATAACAATTTTTAATTGAAAAAAGAATTATATTTCTATAATTGAAAAAAAAAATCACACCTTCTAATTTAGTAAACATAAAGATAAATTAAATAATTGATTAATCAAATTTAAATAAACTACATTAATGATATTAGTAAAATTATCGATTGAATAGTTTGGATAAATTTTTCCAAAAATGATTTTTGCAACATCCTACCTTTTAATGTAGTAGTAATCATAATAATAATAATAATAATAATAATATGAACTACAATATTCGTACAAATTAAAAATTCATAAAATCATAGTATCATTTTTCTTAAAATAAATATGTACTCAAAAAAAAAAATCTTAAGATAAATATTTTTTTTGTTGAAATTTGAAATTAGAGCTAATTTGTTTGTTCAAATTTGTGAATTTTGACAAAGTTATTCAATGGTCTGGTCAAATTTATTTTTGTCAAAAGCTTGATTTTTTTTAATTAATGAGTTTATGGAGATTTTTTCATTGCTTTTTGTCAAAATTAGTGGATAAATTAGCTGAAATTAAACCATAGATAAAAATTGTAACACTTATCTAATCTTAGGGTCCAATTTGATGAAATTAGGATTCAGGGAAAGAAATATATATTTTACTACTTACATGAATTTACTTAGAACTTACTTGGAACAAAAAAAAAAAACTCAACATGAGATTGGGTTAAAGGAAAAGAGATTGGGGTAAAGGAAAAAAACAATAAAATATATATTTTATTTCTTAAACGATTTACTTAAAAGGAAAAATTAAAACTTTTAATAACCACGATTTTTTTTTTCTTTGGACAAAATACATTTTTGGTCTTGAAGTTGATGTCTATTTGGTCCCTGAAATTTCAAAAGTAACACTTTGGTCCCCAAGGTTTGAGAAATGGTTCTAAATGGTCCCTCAGCTTCTTTGACCGTTAGTCAACTAACGGAAAAAATGATGCGGTGGTTAAATGTATGACTGTATCAGTTGATTTGGCAAAATATTTTAATTTAATAATTTTTTTTGCTGATTGGACTCTCTCTCATCTTCCTCACATTTGAGGACTTTAAGGGCCTGTTTGGTAGGCAATCTGAAAACAGAATTTTGAAAACAAGGGATTCAATGAAAACAAAGTTGTATTTCATGTTTTCAGATATGTGTTTGGTAGCAGATTTTGAAATTAGATTCCAATTTAAACAATTGTTCAAAATGTGTTCTATAATATATTTATAGATCATTAACTAGTTGTAGTTGCAAAACTAAATATTATATTGAATATAATCCATTATTAATTAATTTATGAACATGATTTTTATTATAAATTTTGTATAATTATTATTTTACAATATCATATAATTTATAATATATTATATTATACATATTTTAATTTAACAAAAATAAATTGAGTTTATAACATGAAATACTATATTTATTAAAGTTTTGGTCTTTTCTAATGTAATTCTGCATTTTAAATTTTCAAATTCAAAATCTGGATACAATGAAAACATAAAAATGTTGTTTTCAGAATTTTCACTATTTGGATCACAGAATCCGAAAACAATTTTCAAAAACACATCTGTCAAACGCATATTCACTGAATTCAGTGAATCTGAAAACATAAAACAGACTCCAGATTGCCAACCAAACATGCCCTTAAGGAAGCCAGAATGGGCCATTTCTGAGAAGTTTGTCCAGATCTATCTTATAACATTGCAAGAATCTTAACATTTTTTCTAACCCTCACACTGCTACACTGTCCTCTCGTCGTTTGTTTTAGCCTACTTTGTTTTTTAACTTCACTTCCTCTTCTTCTTCTTATCTCTTTTCTTCTTCTCTCTTCCTCGGTTTGTTCTGAGAAAAATGGGGAGAGCGACGAGATGGCTGAAGAATTTGTTTGGGATTAAGAAAGAAAAAGAACCGACCAGAGAAAATTCCAACTCCGGCGTCAAAGAAGGATAAAAAACCCACTTCTAATTTCGCCGGCGACACCGAACTCTGCAACAATCCAGCCACAATACCGCCGAAGCCGAATTTTTCGGCGGCGGAGGTGGCTTGGCTGAAATCAATCAATCCAGCCACAATATCTGGAAACTTTTTTCCAGATCTGAAATTTTACAGACTCTTTCATATCAGTAAAATTTTTTCTTCTAAAAAACTCTTTCTAGGAAAGGAGAGTCATAATTAATGACTTCTTTTCATTCCAAAATCTGACTTGATTATGAGGATATTAAGGTGAGATTTGGAAGTTTTTGAGAGATTTTAGGAGTTTTTTAGATTTTCTTTTGCCAAAATTTAAAGAGATTTTTTTTTCCATTTTTTTCTTATTGTTGGCTAGATCTGGAAGAAAAATTTTCAGATTTCGAAAATCTTTCTTTAATAAACTTCTTGAGTTCATTGGTGGAGCAGCAACAGTGATAGACAAGTGATAATATAAAGTCCTCAAATGTGCTGCATATAGCTCAAATATTTGAAAGCTTCCGACGAGGGCAAGGTTTTCCGAGAGAGGAAGGAGAGGAGAATATGAGAGAGAGTCCAATCAGCAAAAAAAAAAATTATTAAATTAAAATATTTTGCCAAATCAACTGATACAGTCATACATTTAACCACCACATCATTTTTTCCGTTAGTTGACTAACGGTCAAAGAAGCTGAGGGACCATTTAGAACTATTTCTCAAACCTTGGGAATCAAAGTGTTGCTTTTGAAACTTTAGAGACCAAATAGATATCAACTTCAAACCTCATAGACCAAAAATGTATTTTGTCTTTTTTCTTTTTTCTGTTAAAGGGTGTGGTGGCTCGTTTACTTAAAATGTTTATTTTATTAACCATAAATATCTTTTTCTGCTAGAGGGATTTCTAGTTAAAATGAGGTAAAATCATTCCTCTTGAAAGAGAAATATAAAATCTAAAAAACAAGCTCTCCTCTCTCTCTCATTATTTTTCCATTAAATCTACTCTTATAATCTACCATTTCTAATTTCAAGCATGATTTTGAGTGTTTTTTTTTTAGATAAAGCTTGATTTCGAGTTAAACCATGACAAAATACTTTTTATACCTGAAGAATTTCTAATGTTGTAACGGAGTGATTTGTGTTAAATCATAGGTTAGTTACAATCAATTTCTTGTATCATTTAATTTATCTTATGTTAGTTATAAATCATAGGTTAGTCTTCTTTCAAATTGGAACTTATTTTGCATTTTTTGTGTATCTGTTTAGACGTGATGAAATTATTTAGTTTTAGTAGCCTTTAACAATTTATTATTTCAAGCATGATTTTGAGTTAAACTCACAATAATTTTTTTTTATACCGGTAGATTATTAATGCTGTAATTGAAGGATTTTTGTTAATAGAGATTGAATTGAAAAGAACCCCGAAGATGTATTAAGCCATAAAAATATTCAACCTACTAAATAAGATTATATTATAGGAATATATAAAATTAAACTAAGTAATTTTAAAAAGGAATTATATTGAATAATAGTTTACCCAAATTATATAAAATTTTAAATATTTCAAAATTAAAAAAAAAAATACATGTGGTAAAACAGAAGTAGGGGTGTGGAGAAATCCGTCCGAACTGACGAGCCGAGTCGACTGGTTTGATTTGATTTCTTTGAAAAAAATTTATTCTTCGATTCAACTATTTTGATAGCAGAAGTTTCGATTCAGTTATCAATTCAATATCTTAAAAAAATAAGAAAACTAAACTGAACCATAAATTATATAATATATATTTTAATTTAAAAAAACTAACCCAACTCATCTCTCCCTCTCTCACGACCTACTTTTTCTTTTTTTTTTTTTTTTTAGTACAATAGGGGTTGGAGAGATTTGAATCACAGACCTCGTGGTCGTTAACATATTTAATATGCCAATTGAGCTATACTCTTTGGCAGGGCTTACTTATGCATATCATTAATAAAAAAAAAAATATTTGCCAAATTATAATGTTCCTCCAAAACATTAGAGTTATATACATTTTTGGACTTATAGTTAAATTAAGCAGATGATTAATTGACCCATGTGCCCTTAAACCAAGGTGATTAGGAAAGGAGTTTCGAAGATTTGAAGATTAGAATCGACAATTTTTTACTTAAATTAATATTTTTAAAAGAAAAGAAATTTTGAGATTAGTATTTAAATTGATTATTTTAAAGGAAAAAGAATATTTTATAATGTACTAGTTTTTTCACACTGCCTTGCACGTGGTTTATCCTTCTAAAAATTAAATTTAATATAACAATTTTTACATCAATTAATTAATTATATTATTATATAATTTAATTTAACAATATAATAATAGATTATATAATTTTGTTGTCAATATTTGATATCTCTATTTTCTTTAAATATATATTCTTTTTATATTATTAGTCAATTACTGAAATGTCTATATGTAAGTAGGAGTGCAAGACTCTTAAGAGGTTTAGAGCTATTATTACTCAATTGCTAAAATAAACATGTTATTAAATATTAATTATTTAATTTAGAAATATTTATTACAGCATATTTTTACTCATATTTAATTTGTTAAAAATGACTAATTTTCATTATTATTCGTGTGATGCGATAAAAAAACAAAAATTAAAAATACTAGTTGTATACTACGTGTTTTTGCACGTGGTTAATCAAGTTGAATTATTAAAACATTTATGTTCGTATTTTCTTTCCTTTATCTCTTACTCATTTGTAAGTCTGCAAACTTTTATAAAGATTTTGTACTATTAGAAGAAAGAAGATGGTAGATAATTTGGAATGAAAATATAGTGTATATAGTCTATAATAAATGAAAAAATATTTAATTGTAATAATAAAAAAGTTCATTATCTCATAATCCAAATATCATTAACTATCCAACTTTTATAATACTTCTATAGGGTAAGTAGGTGAGTAGTTCCTTTAAGTGCTGATTTCAGGACTTGAATAGTGGGGCCCCACACTCTCAATGGTCCGAGAGGGACTTAGTTTATGATTTGATCATAAACAAATTGTTCATTAGAGAATCAATGGTACTTAAGGTGCAAGATGTAATTACAGGGGTAAAACAGACTTTTGACCCAGCTGTAATTACGAACAACTTGTGAAAGATCAACTTGCATATATTGGTTATATCCATGGACATAGCTTGTCCTACAGTGCATAAGAGTATAACTCTAGATCTATAGTAAAGTGACCCTAGAGTTAATGAATGAAAATTGATTAATTAAATAGTTTAATTAATTAATTATGTATCATTGGAGCTTATAATCTATAGGTCCATAAGGTCTCATTGCTAGCTCATATGAACAAATAGAGATCAATTTTGTTGAGCGAAAATTTTGAAATGTTCAAATTAAAATTTAATATATTTGATATATTAAATGAGAAAAAACATATAAATATCAAAGAAATTATTAATGTATTAAGATACATTAAAGAAAATATATTTATTAAATTTGAATTAGATTCAAATTAGGAAATAGATGTCGTAGGATAATTTTAAAAGGTTTGAATAAGATTCAAATTAGTTAGATAAATATATTTTAATATATTAACTATTAAAATATATTATTTAATTATTTTCCCTATGCCACTATAAATAGGACCCAAGAGTTGAGCCATTGTGTGTTCTTCATAAGTAACACATCTCATCTACAGAGAATTGTAGAATTCTCTATGAACTTCTCCTCTCTCATTTTCTTTTAAGAGGTTACCACAAGCCTTGATATTGTGTTTAAGTCATAGCAAGTAAGCTTTATGGAATTGGAGTTTCAATATTGTTGGAGTTAGAGCAAGAAGATTAAAGACCTGCCTGAAATATCTCTATATTTATCTCAAAGGTATGTTTTGCTTAGCCTAAAATATTTTTTGTTTAATTCTAAAATAAAATCAAAGTCAATTCCAACGCTCCTGCTGTGAGTTTAATTCGATTATTCACTTCACTTCAAAGTTAGAGACAGAGTTTGGAAGGCTTTCCAATTGTGGAAAGAAAAGCTTTTTTCTCAAGGCAGGAAGGAGACCCTTATCAAAACGACAGCTCAAGTGATTCCCCTTTATACTACGAGCTGCTTTCTCCTCCCCTAGTCGATTTGCGATGACCTTAACATATGATGTGCCAATTTTGGGTGGGGATCATCTAGTGAGAGGAAGAAAGCTCACTGGGTTAGCTGGAAGAAGATGTGCCAGAGTAAATAGTCGAGAGGGTTGGGGTTTCGAGATATTTCTCTTTTCAATCAAGCTATGCTAGGAAAGCATAATTGGCGCATTATGAGGAACGCCCTGGAAGTCTGCTTGCTACTATTCCGAAAGGGAGATACTTTAAAGATGGGGATTTTCTTGGAGCTAGTTAGGTCAGAATCCTTCATTAACCTGGAGAAGCATCTTGTGGGGAAAGAAGTTGTTTTCCAAAGGCTTCAGATGAAAAGTGGGCAATGGTAATCATATTATGTTAGACAAAGACCCTTGGTTACCTAGGAAAGGGAATCGGACCCTGGTTTGGGTAAAGGAAGATTTTAGAAACAAAAGAGTTAAGTGTTTAGTTGACAAGCGAGGCAGGTGGAAAGATTCATTCATAAAGGCAAACTTCACAACTCTTGATGCAGAAAATATCCTCAACATTCCCCTGAATAGTAATAGCTCTACGGACGAAATCATCTGGCATAAATATCCGAAGGGCATCTTCTTTGTGAAGAGTGCTTATCATCTTGCTTCAAACCTTGCGTTGCGCGATCAAGCTTCTCCTTCGAAGTCTATTGATGGAAAGTCTCTATGAAAAAAGATTTGGAAGTCGAAAGTGATTCCCCGAGCAAAAACTTGTGCTTGGAAAATTATAAATGATGCACTCCCTACATTTCAAAATATCCGGAAGAGAGGAATTCATACGAACATTTTTTGCTTGCTTTGTAGTAGGGGTGTACAAATGAACCGATAACCCGACCAACCCGGCTTATCCAACCCAAATTAGAAGGGTTGGGTTGGGTTAGATTTTTTTTTGGGTTTGATTGGGTTAAAATTTGGGAGAACCGAAAATTTGGTTCTGTTCTCGGGTTGGAAGAAGTTTGGTTCGGTTCAACCCGAACCGAACCGAACTTAAGGTTTTTTTAAAAAAAAAAAAAATATATATATATAAGTAAAAACTGAAAACCCTAGCTGCTCTCAATCCTCAATTCACGCAGCCCTCAGCCCCTCTCTTCGCTTTGCAGTTCGACTTCGTCACATCCCCTCTGCGAACTCACGCTCAGCCCTCAGCCCCTCTCTTCGCTTTGCAGTTCGACTTCGTCATCATCCCCTCTGCGAACTCACGCTCAGCCCTCAGCCCCTCTCTTCGCTTTGCAGTTCGACTTCACCCTCTGCCCTCTCTTTGCACTTTGCAGTTCGCCCTCTGCCCCTCTCTTCGCATTTCGCACGGTCGCTCACCTCACACACGCAATCGCAACACTCCGGCCGTCGCTCCTCTCCCTTTCTGGCCGTCGCTCCTCTCTTTCTCCCCGTCGTCGGCATCTAAGCTTCCGGTGACTGTGAGTATTCTTCTTCAGTTTTTTTTTTAAACTTATCCCTCCCCTCTCTCTCCCTATCGTCTGCATATGAGAAAATTCAAAATTTCTTCTTCAAAATTCAAAATTTCTTCTTCAGTAAGCCTTGTTCTTACCTCTCTTGAGAAGATCTTTCACAGCTTTCTCAAATTACATTTCCTTCTGTTGAATTTATGTTGAATTGGTCGAAGTTTGTTAAGAGTAACTTTTATGCATTAAATACTTGTATGGACAGTTTGTGTCTTTTTTGTTAGATCGATTAGTATTGGTTCAAGGGAAAATTAAACCGATGTTTAAACGAACCTTTTGGTAACCTGCCTGATCCCTTGGCTAAAAGCCTAAAACTAATTGAATTAACTGATGTTTATTGGTCAAACGGATCGAATCAACTTCATTTGCTTGCTTTTTTCATATTTTGGCCTTCGGGGATGGGATAATTGTTTTTGAGGTGAGATGGGATGGGCTGTTACTATTGCTTATAGTTGAGCTGATGATTTGGGATAATTGAATCTTTTCTTCTTTGCTTGATGGAACTTTGAACCAAGAAAGCTATTGAACTGAGTTTATTTGTTGGGTTTGTATTTTTGTTTTTGGTTGGTTTGGTTTCTTAAATTTCAAAACCAAAACATTTAGTTGACGTTTTGGATAGGTTTTGTTGAATCTGTTTAGTTCAGTTCTAGTTGATTCGATGTTTGTTTTAGGTTGACTAGCCGGTTTGGTTTCGAAATGTTTGTTCCAAATGAAACAGAATATTTGTTGTGTTCATTGTCAATTTTGGCAATATATTTTTGCTTTGAGATGACTGTCTTTTTTAGTATAAAGACATTTAGACATTTAGACATTTAGATGATGATAGTAATATAATCATTTAAATTTTATGGTTGCTATTTAGTATAAAGACATTTAGAGTTTTTTAATGCTTGATTTTTTATATATCTTTATATTAATTTATATAAAACTTGAAGGTATACAAATAAATTTTAAATTGAAATTAAAAAAAAAGGAAAAAAAATGATCCAACCCGATGACCCAACCCAACCCAACCCGAAAATATTGGGTTGGGTTGGGTTGGGTTACTCTCTTGAATAGGGTTAGTTGGGTTGAAGGTTTGACTAACCCGAATTTTCGGGTTGGTCCAAAAAACTCCCCTAACCCGGCCCAGCCCAACCCAACCCATGTACACCCCTACTTTGTAGGAAGAAAGTGGAGTCCACTACCCATCATTTGGACCTGTAAGATGATTTCAAAAGTGTGGCCTTCTTTTATCCCTAGCTTATGGGAATTTTTTTCTGCGTGCAGGGATTATTGGACAACTAAAGATTCTTGGGGCTGGATGATAAGAGTGTTAAGGGAGGAGGAGATTTGATAGCCATTACTATTATGTGGTGTATTTGGAATTTTAGGAATACCATTAATCATGCACCTCCTAATCCTCCTGCTGGTACATTGCCAAATAGTAGAAGCCTCATTGCAGTTGTTGCAAAGAATTTGGAGGAGCTTGATGATGAGGGGCGACTCTCCTCTTTGCCGTCAAGATCTGAGAGCATCGTGAGTCTGACTGTGTGGTCCCACCCCTAGATGGAGTGTTAAAGCTTAACGTCGATGTCTCTTGGTGTGAAGCAACATAGAAAGGTGGGATTGGCTGGCTGGTTCGTGACTCCCGTGGGTCTCCCATATGTGTCGAGTTTCAGCAGTGGAGGAGGAGATGGTCGATTAAATCTTTGGAAGCCGTCACTATCCTCGCGGGCCTGAGAGCGCTCAAAGGTCTTGATCTTAGCTATTTCCCCTTGATCATTGTGGAGATTGATTCTCAGGAGGTTGTGAATGCACTTCACTGTCCGGGTACAAATATTTCAGAAACCAAAACTATTTTGGATGAAATTGAGACCTTTGTTTCTCTTTAGTCCGATTTTTCTATTTCTTTTTGGCCTAGATCTTGTAATACCATTGCCCATTACCTCGCGCGAGCGACTTTTTTGGGGCCGGTTGTTTGGCGTCTTCCTCTACTTCGAAGGAAGACCCTGTTGTCTGATTTTTGGACTTTTTCAATTGGGTTCGGTGTATCCTTCTTGAGGACGGTTGTTCCTCCTCTGTTTAACAAAGTTCTAGGGGTGTTCAAAAAACCCGACAACCCGAAAAATCCGACCAACCCAACCCGAATCATAAGGGTTGGGTTGGGTTAGAAAAGCTGGCTGTTTGGGTTGGGTTGTAATTTTTGTGAACCAATCGGTTTGGTTCGGTTCTCGGGTTGAAGGAAAAAACCGTCGGTTCAACCCGAACCGAACCGGTATATATATATATATATATATATATATATATATATATATATATATATATATATATATATATATATATATATATATATATATATTTAGGGTTTCACTTTCACGTCCTTTTCTTTCAATTCCAGCCGCAGCCACGCCTCTCAATCTCTCATTCTCTCCTACGCATAGCCAAATCCCAACTTTTGTCTTCCGATTTTTCAATTTTTCGTTTAGCAGCCATCCATCATCTCTCGATTCTTTCCTACACGGCGCCAAATCCCATTCTCTTCCGATTTTTCAGTTCGTCGTTGAGCAATCACTCATCATCTCTCGACTCTCTCTTACGCAGCGCCAAAATCACATCTCTCGTCTTCTCGATTGTGCAGTTCGTCGAGCAGCCATCATCTTCTCGATTCTCTCCTACGCGGCGAAATCTTCACGTCTCGTCTTCCCTTGTCGTGCAGCTTCCAGATGAAGCTGTGGCCTCACGTCGTGTGTGACCTTGTCTTCCCGTCGCTCGCCGTCATAGTGAGAGAAATTTCGCCGTCGATCGCCTATTTCTTTACATGTAAACATTGATATTGGTTTTACTTTCTGTTTTAGTATTTCTTTTTTTTGTTGTTGTATGAGATGTGTGTTTGTTTGTAATTTTTGTTTCCATTGTTTTTATTGATTTTACTTGGGCTGTTTTCATTGTTTCCACGGTACTGGATTTGATTTTTTAGGTAGCATTCTGTTTCACACATTTTGATGTCTTGCTCCTGAAGATTAAGTTCTTGATTTATATTGTGATTATTTGAGTTATTATATCAGTTATCAATGTGTGAGTTTGCTACTATGAGAAAGGTCTCTGTTTCAAATAGTTTGCATTTGGGGAGAGTTCTCAAATTTCTTCCAACTTTTCTTGTCTTTTTCTGATCTTAATACAAATATTATAGTATATGGAAGTAGAACTCAAAATGCAGCTTGGTGTTTGTGTGCATAAATTTCTCAATGAAAGACGTTTAAAATTCATCTCGCTGGAATGTGTGCATAAATTTCTCAATGAAAGAAGTTTTAATTCTTAATTTTTTTATATGTATGTTGATTTATACCAAAATTGAAGGTATACAAGAAAATTTAAATTCACAATTAAAAAAAAAGAAGAGCAACCCGGTTACCCAACCCGACCCAACCCGAAAATATATGGGTTGGGTTGGGTTGGGTTGCTCTCATAAATAGGGTTGAGCGGGTTGGGGGATTGACCAACCCGAATTTTCGGGTTGGTCCAAAAACTCTCCCTAAGGTTTTTTCCTTTTTCACAAACGGCTTTTTCAGGTTTAAGGTTTAGGTTTCACATTCTCACTCTCCTTCTCCTATCGCCCACTCTCAGTTTTTATTTCTCTCCGCCGTCAACGCTCGCCGGTAATTCCTCACTGCCAGTTTGCTCTTCTTCTTTATCTGCTGCAACCGAAGTCTGCTCTGAGCAGTCACGCAGTCGGAAAATCCCCCCACCGAAACACGCGAACAAGGTATTTTTCCATTAAATCTCTCATTCCTAATCTATGATTTCTAATTTCAAGCATGATTTTGAGTTAAAGAGTTAAATCACGGAAAAATTGCTAATGGTGTAATGGAGTGATTTCTGTTAAATCACAGATAGTTACAATCAATTTCTTCTACCATGAATTTTTTTGGTCTTAGTGATAACTGATTCAGTACCCTTCGTGTCTTCTTTCAAATTGGAACTTATTTTGTTTTTTTTTTTTTGTCATTTGTTTAGATGGGATTCAGAAAGCAAAAACGTCAGCGGAAAGCTGTGGGATTTTACACTACATGTTTTGGATTCAGGGAGCCGTTTAAAGTCTTTTGTGATGGAACTTTCGTTTATCATCTTCTCTCCAATCAGATATTGCCGGCCGATGATGCCATTGCTAAAGTTCTTGGTGGCCGAGTCAAGCTTTTCACCACCAGGTCTGTTCTTTTTATTGAGTCAATCATACCTACGCCCATTTAGCCTGTTATTTTTCATTATCTCATTGGTTTGCAGATGTATACTCTTAGAGTTGAAGGCCCGTGGTCGATCCCACTCTAAAGTTTTAGAGGCATCTAGTAAGCTGTTTATTGCAAGGTCAGCCACGGACTCATCTTATTTACATTCTTAATCTGAATATTTGATGACTGATTCTTGAATTTGTCATGTTCTTGTTGTATTATCGAGCTATTTGCTTGTTCAATTCCATCTTTTCTGAGTTGAAATTACATTTTGGTGTTAGATGTAACCATGAGAGAAGAGAGCATGGTGTGACATGCATCATGGAGATGATTGGTAAATCAAATGCCGAACATTTCTTTGTTGCCACTCAAGATGCTGATCTTAAGAAGCAGCTTCGAGAGGTTAGTTTATTTTATGAATTGATCCCAAAATTATTAATTTTCCATTACATCTATACTGTTTTTGTTTGCTTCAAATCTGATTATTTACTATCTTTTTCAACTTTCTAGTTTATGAATTGTTTCTAATTTCTGCTTTTTTTTTTTCCCTTCTTTTTAAAAATATCCACTTAATTAGAAGTTCTCTTGGAAGTCTAATTATGTGTATTTGAATTGGTATTTTGGTTATTGTTGGCCATTAGTTTTTATTATGTTTAGATTGAATTCTCCATGCCTGTTTATATGGATGGATTTGTGAAGGGTTGAAATTATCAACTTGCTGCCATGCCTAAATTCTTTCATGTATATATTAGCAGATACCTGGGGTCCCACTCATATTTGGTTTGAGAAATGCACTTTTCATGGAGCAACCATCTGCTTTGGACTACCAATTTGTTAAATCTTTGGAAGAAAAAGGATCCCATGTCTCTGAGGTTGAACGTAATTTGTTACAGAAAATAACAAAGAAAATATTAACACAGTATGAAGTGGAAGCTGAGAAAACTAATGAAGATGGAGATGTGGGAGGTGATCAAAATTCAGAGATACAGGATGTGCAAAAGAAAAAGAAAAGAAATTTAAATGATTTGAAGGATAGACCTCAATTTAAGAGAAAGAAAGCAAAGGTATTTTTCCATGATGACATTTTCTCTCTTCATTGTAGACTTGATTTTGTGCTTCACTTTGCATTATTGGTTGATTAACTTCTTTACTAACTTGTGATTTTGATGTTTTGGTCATACTTGGAGCTTTCTATATTAGAATACCATGGAATGAAGAGTCTGTAGTTTTTATATTGTTCTTTAGGGGAGTGCTTTGGACCCTAGTTTGTTTACTAAAGGAATTGCACAAAAGAATTTTCAGTTGACTATGAATGCATGTTTTGAAGATAAGTTTACTGATTTTCATTCTTTTTGTGGGAATTTTCAGCTTATTGCCTCTTGGTGGGTTCATATTTATAACCAATTCTTTTGTAATTACCCAATTGCTTTGATATATAACAATTATTATTATTATTATTTTTTTTGTAATTGGGTCCTTGGGACGGGGTAGAAAGAAATTTAATGATACAAAGCCAAATTTTTTTTTTCCCATTACGTTAATGAAAACTGATGTTTTTCTTCTTGACATGTGCATTTTTCATTTACTCCTTCCTGTTTTCGATTGCATGCATGGTCTTGGCTTTTATATTGTGTCTTGACTAGAGTTACCAGATATGAGATTGGACTGATTTCATGTGAAAATCCTTTTAGCTATTTTAATTGCAATGTTCAATGCTGAAGCATTTATTTTAAACAGTGGTGTTACTTTAATAAATGTGCAATGAGGCACTGCTATTGTATTTATTATTCATGTTTCCATTCTACTATATTGATGTGTTTAGTTATTAGATGATATATGATATATGATATTATTATATCTATCACTTGGTCCAATTTTCTTGAATATTTTCATTTTATAATCTTTCCACAAAACTCTGCAGGGTCCAAACCCTCTTTCGTGTCTGAAGAAGAAGAAAAAGGTCAATCCAAACCAACATCCAGTTTCTGATAAGGTAGTTTTGCATCTTATATAATTTTCAAATTATTGTTAAGTCATTGCATCGCATGTCATAAGTTTTGTATTATTATTATTATTATTTGATAGGATTCAAAAATTCATTGAATGAAATGAAAACCAATGGAGATAAGATACTAATCGTTCAGGGTGAAGGGAGATTAGAATTTCAATCATAAGTCGTAACTGAAATATGTTTGAGTTGTATTCTTCTATTACTTGTGTCTGTCCTTAAACTTGTCTAACATGAATAATACCATTTTTAGTCCTTAAGCTTAAAAAAAACTATTTTGGTTATTTATATTATTTTTCCATTTGATTACCCACCCAATACTGACCTCAAAAAACCTATGTCACTCAAAGTTACAACATTCATTTGTTAAAAGCAAAATAAACTTAAGGAACAAAATTCCTATCTAAACAAAAAAAGGTAAGAGTCAAAGTGATTACTTTTTAAAGTATAGACTATAATTTATATTTTGAAGTTCAAAGACAAAAATAGAATAAATTTAAAAGTTCGAAGGCCAGAATGATGAATTTGAAAGCTTACGGACTAGAATAGAATAAGTTTGGAAGTTTCGATATCAAAATGGGATTTTAGTCTGAAATATTCTTGAAAATTCATGTCCCAATCCAAGGAAATCTGAATATAGCCATGACTCATTGTTATTGAGTTTATCAGTAGCTATTTTTTAATGTGGAAAGTGCATAGTGCTAAATGTGTATATGTCTTTATTTATTTCTAGAACTGTTTCTGTAAAAATGTAAGAATGGGTAAGGGAGACCAGGGATTCAACTTTTTGGTACTTCCAGTCTCCATGGTTCATTAGAAATTTATATTATCTTAAAAGTTAAATATTCCAATAATTTTCTTTGAGATTGGTATTTGAAGGTGACATCTTATGTCTAGCATCCTAGAAAACTCTTAAAATAGGCTCCTTTTTCATTGTGGCATAGTCATGGGAATAAACTTTATTACTTTTTCTTTAATTACATCTTACATCTTAAACACCATATAATTATCTTATATTTCTATGCATTTTATTTCAATGTTTGTATTAATATATATTTGTGCTCTTGGGTTGTGATTGGATTATCCATCTTATGCTGCAGAAGAATGATGGCGATAATGCTACTAAAAAAAGGACTCGTAAACGAAAGCGGTCACGAAAGACCAAAACGCCAGTAGAGACGAGCATGCCATAGTTAGTCCTCATCTGATGTGGCTTTGGCAATTTTGGTGCTTTGTGGTAAATGGTAGAATGATTTGGTTTTAACTTTTAAAATGCATCCCTAGCTAGAGGATTAGAAGTTGGGACTTGGATGGGAGGTTTTGGTCTTCCCTTAAAAAGTTGTAGCTTCCCTAGATAAGGAAATTTGATTATAATAATACTTAGGTCAATATTATGTTAAGAGGTCAGAGATACGAATCTTTACTTCCAACATGTTGATATTGGTCAATATTTTTTTGTGTTCTTGCAAAGGAAATTGATTCTTTGAACCTCTACGAGCCTAGTTGCACACGAAAATGGATCGTTTCACCTTGTAAGGCAGTTTATATGGTTTTGCTATTCGAGTAGAGGGGACTTTAAGTTAAGACAGGTTTTAGGGGCTTTTGCTCCTTTGGGAGAACTTAGATTTAAATGTGGTCATTGAACTTTTATTCTTTAATTATTTTGGTCTTTAAATATTTTTGGTAGTTCACTTTATACTTGAATTTTAACTTGAAAGTTCTAATTTCATCAAAATTGAAGTTGAACTTAAATAAAGGGTGAAACTAACACCATTAATTAGTTGAGTTTTTGTTTTGTTTTGTTTTTTTTTTTTGTTTTTTGTTTTTTTTTTAAAATAAAAAATGTGGTTAGTTTTGAGCAGACTACTTTTTTGTACTAGTTTTTCCAGTTGGGTTGGATTTTTTGGGGGTTTAAATCTCATTTTATCTCCTAAACTGTTTGGATTATTTTACAAGCTTTCAAAAGGTCTATTTTAGTTTCTAAGGTCTCGTTTGATAACTGTTTGGTTTTTGAAAATTGGTCTTGTTTTTTCACTATTTCTCTACAATGGATCTCATCTTTCTTAAAAAATATTAAGCAAAAACAATTTTTTAAAAACAATTTTTTTTCAGTTTTCAAAACTTGGCTTGGTTTTTGGAAATATAAGTAAAAAGTAGATAACAAAAAAAAAAAAAAGAATTTAGTGAAAGTAGTGTTTATAAGCTTAAATAAGTGGGACCTTAATAATTTGTTTTCCTGGCTTCTAAACTCTTGCACAAGAAACTATCGTTTTTATAATGCTTTTCTATGATTTAAAGAGAACCTAAATCCGTTCCTTTGTAGTTTTAAAATGGTTCACTTAGACATTAACAATTTGTTAAGTTTTGAAAAATTACTTCACGTGGTCAGCTTGCACTTTGGCTATCACAATGAATAACAAGTTTTGAAAAATTACGTATCAAATCAGAAATTAATCCCTTGAGCCAAATCGCTTCCTTTACTGATTCTGTGGGAACAACATAATCTGATTCTGTTGTTGACAAAGCAACCACTGGTTGAAGAGAGGATCTCCAACTGTGTTTCCATAAAGTTTAAAAACAAAACCAGTTGTTGATCTTCTCTTATCCAAGTCTGCAGCAAAATCAGAATCAACAAAACCTTCTAAACATTGCACGTCTGAGCTCTCTTCAGTGTAAATCAAACCACAATTAGAAGTTCCCTTAAATCCACTTCACAGCTTCCCAATGTGGCTTCCTTGGACAGCTCACAAACCTGCTGACTACAATCATAGGACGAGTACATGTCATAATATCATACATTAAACAACCCACTGCATTTGAGTAAGCAATTTTAGACATTTCACCCACCTCCTTCATCAGATTACTTTAATCGGTTTGGCTGCATCAACATGGAACCTCTTAACTACCCTCTCAAAGTACCTATTCTTACATTCTACCAGCAGCTCTATCTCTAAGAATTTCCATGCCATGAATCTTCTTGCAGGCCCTAGATCCTTCATATCAAATTCCCTGCTCAAATCAGACTTCAAAGTAACTATTTCAGACATGTTTTGAGATGATATTAACATATCATCAACATAAAGGAGAAGAAAAATTGACATATCAGCTGTAGTTCTCTTTACATAAACGCAACTGTCATACAAACTCTTGTTGAAACCACAATTGACTATAAAATTATCAAATCTCTTGTACCATTGTCTTGATGATTGCTTGAGGCCATAAAGAGACTTCCTCAATTTACAAACTAAGTGTTCTTTTCCTTCTTCTATGAAACCTTGAGGCTGTTTCATGTATATTTCTTCTTCTAATTCTCCATATAAGAAAGAAGTAGTAACATCCATTTGTTCTAATTCCAAATTAAAATGGATTACTAAAGAAAGTAGAACACGAATTGAAGAATGTCTCACCAAAGGAGAATAAACCTCATTATAGTCTATTCCATATTCTTGTGTGAAACCTCTAGCAACAAGCCTAGCTTTGCATCTTGGATGATCCTTCCCACTCAAACTTGATTTTATAAACAATCAACAAGTTTACGATCATCTGATTTTTTAGTCAATTCCCAAGTTTCATTTTTGTATGGTGAAGCCATTTCCTCACTCATTGCATTAGACCACATCTCACTGTATTCTGAATTCATAGCTTCAAAATAAGTAGTTGGTTCATCATACAAAACTTCCTCATTACAATTTAAAGCATAAGCTACCAAATCAATTTGATTAGTTGCAAGACTAGCTTGATCAAATCTTACAGGAGGCGATGTAACTCTTCTTTGTCGGTCTCTTACTAATTGATAATCTGCCAATTGTGAGTCTGGCGCTAAATTTTTAGAAGAAATATTTTCTGTAGAATGCTGCGTTTCAGAAATTCCTAGCTCCTCCTGAACTTCAGTGTTAGTATGCTCTTGTTGTTCGGCTAATGTATTACTACTGGATGTTCCCTGATTTTGAGAATTTTCTAACAAAATTTCGAAAGAAGTTACTGTCAAGTCCCTTGTTTTTTCGTAACTAAGACTTCTAGACTGCTCCCATGGCATATCTTCTTTATCGAATTTTACATCCCTGCTGATAATACACCTTCCCTTCTCCTTCAGTCTGTATCCTTTCACTTCTGACGGATAACCGAGGAAGATACACTTCCTTGCACGAGGCTCAAGCTTATCTTGACGTATATATGCATAAGCTGCACATCCGAACACCTTTAATTGATTTAAATTTGGTGGTTTGCCCGTCCAAATTTCTTCTGGAGTTTTCATGTTTAAAGCTGATGAACGACTCCTATTAATTAGATAAGCTGCAGTGTTTACAGCCTCTCCCCAAAACACCTTTGGAAGTTTTGCATGCATCTCACCCTCTTGAGTAAACTACGATTGAAACTCTCAGCTTGCCCATTCTGTTGTGGTGTATGTTTAGTTACATTTTTTCTAAAGTGTTTTATACCACTCTAGCAGCTCGATGAAAAATTCGGTGATGCCCTCCAACGGTGGTCAGCGATAGTGAGCCGGTCATACATACGAGTGTTTTAAATACAAATTTGAACTTACTAGTCATAATGTTTAGTAGTCGTCCTTTATAGTAATTTGACATTAGTATAAGCATAATCAAATAAACTCGTGTATAAAATACTTTTGAGAAAATGTAACTAAACATACTAGTATTGTTATTTTAAATGGTTTTTATAGAAAAATGCTTGAAAGAAAATGCATTTTTGAAAACATTTAAATTGAAAGGTAATCTAAATGGGTCCTAACAGGTCCGAATACTTTTCTCCTATTTTATTTACAAATTGAAAAAAATAAAATAGAAGAAGAGTAAATAACATTACCAAAAACAAAGACCACAACAATGCTAAACTTTGGCTCTATTTTTTCTGTTATTGTATTAAAATGTTTGGAATTGATTGGAATAACATATTGGTTAATATTAGTTTCTTTTAAGTCTTAAATTTGGAATTAAGCTTTAACATCTTGCAAGGGAGTGTATTTTGGATCGGAGTAAATGCACCGGTTGTTTTAGAAAGATGGAATGAAAAAAATAGCTATTTTCAAAAAGTTTCGAGTAGAGATGGGAGTTGGATTCTACACCTCTTGATTGGTTTGAAAGTATGTAAACCTTTTCTATTTGTCTACTTAATCATTTTTTTTTTCAAATTATCTATCATAGGCACAATTTCAAATGTCGTTCGACATATCGAAATATCGAGCGACATATCAAAATTTTCACACCCTCGAAACGTCGAGTATGGGGAAAGTTATATCTTCCTAAGATATCGTGAGATTTTGAGGATATTTCGAAATATCGAGAGAGGGCCCATGAAAATTTTAAAACTGTATTGAGCACTTTAGAAACCCACAATCGTAAATCACATCCGTCTGCTTTCTTAAACACCAATTTATAAACGTCTTCCATCATATATCGATGTGGGAAAGGAATGGATAATTCTTTTAACTTTTTTTTTTTTTTAATTTCTCTTTAACCTCTAATAGTAGCATCTCACGACGAAAACGAGTGTTGCACACGTCGTCCAGTTTTATCTCTTTTCCCTTGCTTTGTTTCTTCAATTTTAGGAATTTTTTTAATGAACACTTGTTGTATTTTTTTTATTAGTTTTAGACTCTTGGTTGATTGTAATTTTGAACTATGTTTGGTTTTTGAGTTGTATTATATTGCAATGTCATTTATGCATATTGTGTGAATTCTCTAGCTTTTGGCCATAGCTTTGCATGTTGAATTAAATTTAGCTTGAGAAAGTAAATTTAATCAAGGAACTTAGATGCATGATTGAGATTAATGTATTGCATGAGAATGAGTAGGTTAATGCTAGAAGTCATTAAAGAATTCCTTAATGTCATGTTTAGTTGTAGAAATAGACCAAGAGGTTGATTTACCACTTTGCATGAGTTAATTGGGCTTGAGAGAGTCAATTGCATATTTTAGTAATTTTTGGCTTAGGGTTGTTGCATGTTCTCCAATTCTTTAATCAAATTCATAGTTGTACTTCATGTAATGCAATATTCACTTATCTCTCTAAATGGACTCCAACCATGTATATATTTAGTTTAGTTTTATTTTCTCTTTTCTCAAGGTTTTGTTTCTCTAAATAAAATTGAGCATAATTAACTATGGTACTTAATTAATCTAAAGAAAACCAATCCCTGTAGAGACGATAACTCGATACTTATATCACTATATTAAAACTTGACACCGTACACTTGCGGGTATCTGAGAGCACTTAAAAACACACAACATGTACTCAGTTGAAAACTTATCCCTAAGTTTAACCCACTTTTTATTCATTCTTAATTGTATACCAATCAAATCAACTCCTAATTCGTGAAAGGCTAAAACCTGTATAATTAGACAATAATTGAAGATCTTGGTGCACCATACTTTTTTGTTGGTTACTTCACAAAATTAGAAGTCTAGTTCTTAAACTTTCAAGGTTATGTTCAATAGGGCTTTAATTTTCAACTTTGTGTCTAATAGCTAGTAATTAAGTTTAGTTAATTTGGATATAGCTAGTTTTCACTTTCCCAAAATTACAAGTTTAGTTTTTAAACTTTCAAGGTTATGTTTCATAGGTCCTTAACTTTCAACTTTATGTCTAATTAACTATTAAATAAGTTTAATTTGAATAGGTTTCACTTCCCCAAAATTACAAGTTTAGTTCTTAAACTTTGAAGGTTATATTTAATAGGTCATTAACTTTCAATAACCTGAAAACCAAGCTCCAAGTAAATCTCAATTTAAAGTTAACATCTTCATGTTAAGATATTAAAATAAAAACTAATAGAAATAAAAAGTCTACTTTGCATTTTGTTAACAGATTCTAAAATGCCAAAGTAGTAAACATGCTTTCAAGAAAAGAGTAACTACTCACCAAAATGAAATTAAATGCCAAAATGAAAGGATCCTATGAACCTTCAAAAAGGAATTCAAAATACTGAAAGAACCAAATTCAAACACCAAAAGCAACAATTAAAACATCGAAAGAAACAAATTCAAACACCGAAAGCAAAAAATTCAACAGATTTATAAAAGAGTATCTTGCATCAAAACACCCAAAGCAACAATCAAAACACAAGGACAAAAAATAGATATTCACTAAAGCATTCACTTGTTTGAATTATACTAATTATCACAAAACCACATTTATTTATATTTATATACTTATCTAAAAGAAGAAAAAATTATAACTAAAAGCCCACTTGGCTCATTTTTTTGTGGGCTACCTAGCTTTGTCAACTAATATCCTCAAAATGTACTACTCAATTTGATCTAACTAAATTAAAAGTGAAGTATTTGTTGTGATGCCCAAATATCCCCATATTCAACAATATGCATAGTTGATAACTCTTAAAATAAAAGTTATAGGCTATCATTTTAGGAGTGAATAGCCATTTTTACCTCATTTTATCTTGGACATCCCCTAACTTTGATTTATTTTGCTCTTGGTTGCTTTTGATTTAGTAAAATTCTTATTAGAGCAGGATTTAAATAATTAATGAGCTTATTTGATTAAGTCAGGGTATGCTTAAATGTTGGATAATTATTGAAGAAGAAAGACTTTTGAAGCAAAGGGCAACAATTTTATAACATTTTGCTAGAGCAAATTTGATAGTTCAAGACAACACAAATTTCGCACGTGAGAAAAGACAGCTCATTAAATGAGCTGGAAGATGTCAAAACAGTCAACTTATTTCGGCCAATGGGAGCTTGCCATTTCTTGGGTCTTGTCTAATCAGCCCTGATTTGAATAAATGAGGACGTATATTTGTTGGGCAGTCGTTTAGGGAGGAGGAGGGAGCTAAGATAGGTCTGAAAAAGGAGATAGAGAGAAAAAGAGAAGAACCTCCGATTTTAGGGGCCAGGAGCGATAGTTTTCCAAAAAAGGAAGATTTCCTCCCATGGAGCTGACGCTAATGCTGGACCAAGCTATTTGGGGCAACATTCCATTTTCTTCTTTTACTACTTCTTCTAATTAGTTTTTCTGCACCGTTTACTTCATGTCTATATTTCGATTTCTTTACTGTATTTTTTACATTATGAACTAATTACCTTAAGGTGAGGATTAAAGAATGATTGCTTTTAATTAATGTTACAATTGAATATATTTCATTTCCTTAATCTGGTTTTTAAGAGTTATTATTGTATTAGCTCATTTTCATTTGGCTAGCCGATTTGTAACATTATTCCTTTGATCTCTGGGAAGAATAAGAGGGGCTAAATGCTTAAAAACCACATTAGCTCCTTGTTAGGGTTAGTAACTGATAATTCTCATTTATGAGAATTATTTGACCCTAAACTAAGTTGTTCTTGTCATTTTTGTATGTTTTGTTGAATAACGAGCAAGCTAAAAATAATGTTTATGAGATAAATTCATGAAAGCTTGTTGACGGGCGTACAAATATGTTTCCGTAAGTGCACGGGGTCAAGTAATATACAATGGTATTCCTACCGAGTATCGAATCCACAGAGATCGGCTTTTAATTCAAATAATTACCACGAATACTCTCACTTAACTTTATTTAGAGAACTGAAATCAAGAGAAGATAAACTAACTAACAAAAGAAAATAAATGCAGAAAATAAATGGGAGACACAAACACGAGGGAGAACTTGGGAAAGGATCAATTACTAAGCTAACAGATAATTATAAACAAATGGACACTGAACTCATAAGTCTAGAAGCTCTAAAGATATGGATTCTCCTCTCGGACTCCTCCACTCTCAAGTACTTATTAACCAACCTAGGTCTCCCTAGCGCTAGCTAACTCATACAAGGCGTTAAGACTCTTCATTATGAACTTTTAATGTTTATTTATTAATTCTGATTGTCACTCTGGTAAAGAAACACTAGTTATGCAATTGAGTTATTGTCTAAGCTTCTCTCCTTCAAGTTTCTACTTAGAAAACTAATCGATTAACCAATGCCTAACTAATTAATCTTCATTACCAACTACAATTAATTAACTATTAACCTCGCTGTCACTTGAGTAGTTAATTAATCGCGCATTAAGCTAAACTAAGTATTCTCTCTCGAGCTCAACTTAGAAATACCTCAATTAATTAGAGAAACAATGGTTAAAGGCATTAAGAAACAATTGCATAAATGATTCAAAGCCCTAAAAGCAATAAATATCTATTACTTAAGAAATCAATCCAAAGTTTCCAACAATCAAGCATAAAACAATATTTAACAATAAACCCAAGTAAATAGGGATTAAATCATACAAAATCAGTCAATACAACCCAAAAATCTCTACTTCACAACCACAAATAAATAAAAGAAAAAGGGAAGAAATTGCAAACAAAGGGAGATCTCGCGTTTCTGAGGTGTTATCCTAAGAATCCAAGCTCAAAATCTTCAATATTGCTCACAAATGCTCCAAAATCCTCTCAAAATAGCATGGAGTCATGTTTAGGGCATAAACCCTCAGTTTGGCCTCCAAATATAGAGAAGGGAAAATTATGTATATATAGCAGAGATTGAAACAGATATGAAAAAATGCGTTATGTTGTATTCGTAGTGCCTAGGTGCCCAAGACAGCGCCTAGGTGCTGTCATTCTGTCCGACTACTCTGCTTCGGGTGCCAGGGCACCGATTTGGGAGCCTAGGCGTCGAGTTTTTTTTTTTTTTTTTAAAACTTTCAACTTGAAAGTCTTAAACTTGGACTTTCAAAATGAAAACTTTCTTACTTAACATTTTATTAATTTTCCCTTCTCTTCTTGAATTTTCAACAAAGCTCCAAAAGGCTCCAATATCCATCGAAGTAATCTCGAACACTCGATTTTGCTCCGTCAGCTCGATTTCTACAAAATCAAGATAAATACACATCAATGTTCACTAATTCAATACAAAACTAGCCAATAGAGCATAAATATAGCACTAAATTAGTGCCATCACTTGTCGAAGTATTGAAAAGAGAAAAGAAATGGAAAAGAGAATGAAAATTAAGCTAATTTGTTGTTTTTGTGTAGATTTGGAGCATGTACGAAAATGCAATTGCATTCCACTTTCAAAATGCAATTGCATTTCCGTGGGGAAACAAGATGGTTAACAAAAGGGAAAATGCAATTGCATACCACTTTTGAAATGCAATTGCATTTTTTGGAATTCTCAAAAGCTGCGGGAATCACTGAAACCACCACTATTTATGGAAATTATTTGATATATAAGAGATTTTTCAGCCCAAACTCATGCCCAAACGTTGACCCAAGGTTGAAGGAGAGTGAAGATGGAAACCGTAGCCTTTGATGCCTATAAAAATAGGAACAACAAAGCAAAACATGGCTGGGTTTTTCTACTCGCCCACAGTTCGTAGCTCAACGTTTTTTCTGTCATTTTTACAGCAGTTTGCTCTTCATTTTTGCTCTGAAAATTTCGAGATTGATCCCTTCTCAACGAAAGTTAGAGGAGGTGAAGGTCCATTTTCTTTTGAATGGATATTTGGATCGATCAAAGTAAGAAAAACATCAGTCCAGCTATGTTCTTCTGTTTTTATTCATTTTTATTCTATAGCTTGCTTCTATTTTAAACTAAATATTGTAAGTTGTTAAATTTTAGTTAAACATTGAATCCTTTGAATTTCGTTCTTCCTTTTTATAAGAAGTCAGTTGATTTGTGGGAATTACATCTCTACAAGGTTTTGAATTTTCCATTAAGTGTTACTGCTATCCTTAAAAAAAATTTGGTTGAATGGAAGTACTGTCCTTGAATTTTAGCATTGACCTTGAATCTCCTTTGTGGGTGTTTTTGAACTTGTTGGATTGATTTTTCTTCAAGTCTTTTTTTAATAAAATTTCAATTTAAGTTGCCTTTATATTTTGGAATTTTCTTCCCTTTTATTCGGCTATTGAATTATGAGTTTTGTATCCATTCATTTGTTATTTTTCATCCCCATCATAATGAGCTAAATTTTCTTTAGGGGTTCAAGTTGGTGAAAGCCCTAAGGAAAAATGTAAATGCTCTAAAGCATAACCAATCTAGCTAGCATGTGCACTTAGTTTATTTTTGTTGAGTTGAGATTTAGGTAAACCTAGTCGGCCAACTAGTGTTGATTTTCCAGCTTGAACTTAATACTGAAAGGGTTAAGGATAGGTTGATGTCACAAAAGCAATGGAAGAAAAAGCATAGAAATAAGTTCTGAAACCTCAACCCTAGACATAGGGCAAGACTCCAAAACCATTAGAGTTGTGTGCGAAATTATCTAAGTTAGATTAGCCATAGACATATAGGTTTAATCACTTAGCCTCCTAAAGATTTTGAATCAAAATTGAATAGGAGTCGAATTCGGTTTACTTAGTTTTCACATGTTAGCTATGATTGCAATTGCATTTTTTATAGCATTTTTCTAAAAGGTGTTTGAACCAGTTGAAATCTCTTATTTTCACTCATTAATTTATTTTTTAAATTTATTTCTTTAGCAACAGCACCTCCCCACATATTTATAACCCTGGTTACCGAAATTGCAATTTGAGAACAATTTTTGTTATCTTTTGAATTTTGTTGTATCCGTTCCCTGTGGGATCGATACTCTAAAATACTTCCAGTTTTATATTACTTGCATCGACAATGTGCACTTGCACTAGACCGAAGCTTTGTTTTGAATTAAAAATCTTTTCTTAAAAGCCCCCATGTTTCAGTCCGATCAATAACTAGCTACGCAAGGGGATTAGGGATAATCACTCACCTAATGCACACAAAATACTAGGGGTGATAGTCTTAACAGAAAATCGACCAATCCGAACCGAACCAAATCGATCCAATGGTTTAGTTCGATTTTTAGAAGAAAATTGGACATCTCGATTTTTGTTTTGGCAAAACCGAAAAATATTAGTTCGGTTCGATTTTTGTCTAGAAAAACCATTAAAAAACCGAACCAATGTATATATACCTAAAAAAATTCATAAATTGAATCCCACTCAATTCTTGTGTCGTTTCATCTGTTTTCTTTCAATTAATTTTAAAGTAACAAAATGAGATTGTTAACTCTATGAATTCTTATTGAGGTGTTGAGAAATTTTATGGCAAAAAATACTAAAAAAGGGGCTCGAGCTAGGAAGTAAATAGCAAAAAAATTGTAAAAAAAAAAGGACAAAAAACTGAAAACCGAACCGACGAACAACCGAACCGATGGTTTTTTCATTTATTGGACATTGGTTATGTTCCTCTTTTGCTAAAATCGATTGGATTGGTTCGGTTCTCAATTTGGCCTAAAACCGATGAAAACCAAACCGATATCACCCCTACAAAATACAGTGGGTTAAATTGTTGTTGTAGTAATGGGAATGAAACAATATATTTTAGGTAATTCGGGAAAATGTCGTGTAATCTGTAGTGGGTTAAGCGGAATGAATATGTACTCAAGTTGTAAATTAATTAAATCACGAATTACCTCTAATCCAAGCCTTTGTATTAGCTCAAAGTTCTACATCCAGATGTTATCTGTTTAATTACGATTCCTCTGTTTCGCTCTATTTTAGCAAGTATTTTGTTCCAGCATTGTTATTTTATTTTATTTCGGTCCCTTGATGAATTTTATTGGTTACAAATTGAGTTTACTGAGAATTAATCTGTGGTAAAATAGAAAATTACTGGTCTCTGTGGATACGATAATTTACTTAGCACTTGCTACATTTACATGTGTACACTTGTGCATAGACAATCATATTATTGCTTATTTATTCACATTACTCTAGCACGTGTCAATAGTCCAAGGTGAAATATATTGAAAAGAAAATATCATTCATTGAAAAGTAAAGTAATAACATCTTTACATTTTGCACCTAAGCATTTAAGATATTTTTTAGGACCACATATAACATAACAATTGTTGGTTATAACAACAATTTACATTTTACACCGATAGAAAAAATTCCGACAAATCACAAAACCCTCAAATGGACTTTAAGAGTTTTAAGAGTTTCTAATAGGCCTCCCTTAAACCATAAGAGATTTGTACCTCTCTTACATCAAAATGTTGGTCCTTAATTAACATTCCACAAAAGGTTCCAAACTTTTGTGAGTTAATTTACAAGGGTTCACGGATTTTAAAAATAAAATTACAACATTCATAACTCAAAATTAGACCACAAATATCAAATTAGTATAGTTCCATTCACAATCACATTCACAAGAATAACTTCCTTTGATCACATTCATAATTTCAAATCAAACCTAAATGAACAAGAGACATTCTTATACACTTAATTTTCTAATTTTTCCTATAAAAATTTTCAGAAGTTTAGAACTACATTCACCAAAACAAATAATAAGCAAAACACAAAGTCTTAATTTCAATTCCAAAGCTTCAAATATTTAATCTAACAACTAACATATAATTATCTTAAAAAACAAAATCAGATTTAAAGTTGGAATAGCTCAAAAAAAAAATAATTAATAACTCACTGGCAGCAATGGTGATGACTGGAAGCGGCGACAACAGTGAGGACTAGAAGATGAGGTGGCGATGGTGGGGGCTGGAAGGATTTAGGCCTGGCGGGGTGAGATTTCCTACGACCACAAAACCCACAGGGGTGACGAACCCATGGCGACGACAAGCTTCCAAACAGCGGCGGTCAGCGAGAGAGAGTGAACAGGATGGAGGAAGGTTTGAAGCTTTTCGCGAAATGAGGGAGAATGGGGTCTTTTAATCGAACCTTTCCTGACACCATAGTAAAGCACGTTAGGAAAGGTCACCTATGCCAACGCATGGGGAAACCGCGTCGGCAAAACCCAATTCTCCCGACGCAGATAAAACGTGCGTTGGGAGAGTCTTTAAATTTCAAAAACTCTCCCGAGCGCAACGTCACATGTCGGAAAATGGAGTCTTTTCTGACACGGTGTTCCATCACACGTCGGTATTGATTAAGTTTGTCGGCACTCCCGACGCGATTGTGCCTGTGTTGGGAGATGCCACTTTTTTCAACGCCTTCCGGTTCGTCGACCACTTTATGGGCCGGAAAGGGGGTTTGGATCCTGCAACAATTTAATTTAATTAATTTAGAAGAACAATATTGAATGAAATCAATATTGAGATTTGTTTTTTAAAAATAAAAAGATTAATATGAATTAATCTCTAAGTACGCAAAAATTTGAAGCAATGGAAGTTGTTTCAAAGATTGGAGTATATTGAGTTTGAAAGAGTTTAAGCTTTGCAGCAGAAACAACTAAATGATTGTATTTAATTGTTTGAATAAAACTCTTTAAATGAGAAAAATGTTGATCTATATTTGATGAAAAGATTAAAACATCATCAATATAGATAATTGCAAATTCTTGAATAGGTTCCAAAATATCATTCATGATCTTCTGGAATTCGGATGGAGCATTTTTTAAGCCAAAAGGCATTACGTTCCATTCGTATTGACCAAAAGGTACATTAAATGCTGTTTTGTACCTATCTTGTTCGACAATTTGGATTTGCCAAAATCCTGATTTCATATCGAATTTTGGAAATAATTTTGCATTTGAAATTCTTTTGAGTAAATCATTTTTATTAGGAATTGGATACCTAATCCATTCCAAAACCTTGTTTAAGGGTTTTTAATTTATTACCAGTCTTGGAACTCCTTGTTCCTTTTCAGCCTGATTGTTGACGTAAAACGCTGCACAGGACCATGGGCTCTTGGATGTTCTGATCAACCTTCTTTTGATTAATTCATCAATTTCCTTCCGACAATGGCGTAATAATTTAGAATTCATCCGAATTGGTCTTGCCTTGGTTGGAATTTCTGATTCTTTGAAGTCCTTTTCATATGGTAGTGTAACCATATGTTTCTTCCTTTTCTAGAAAGCATCTGGATGAGTGGAGCAGATTTGTTCTTCTATCTGCTTTTGAATAATCTGGATCCTTCTCTGTAGTCCAGGTTCTTTGAGTTGGTTCTCAACCTTTTTGAAGCTAACTTCTTCCTTCAGGAAATCAATTTGCTTATCTTTGAGGTTGATTCTTTTAACCACTTTAAGATCATCTTCTCTTAATGGATTAATGAAGTTGAACAAGATTGTCTTTTCAAGGACGTTTGATACAATCCCTTCATCAGTTACCTGAAAAGGATATAATTGAGTAATAAAAGGTGTACCTAGAATCACTCCTTGATTTAGGTTCTTGATGAGTAAGAATGAAGTCACGAAACAAATTCCATTGTTGCAGATGTGAACTTCAGGTAGCTTGTGCTTTATGAATAATGGTTGACTATTGGCTCCTCTCAAGGTTTCGATCGTTTTTTCGAAATACCTTGATGGTATAAGTCCTTCATGAATGCAATTTTGATCTGCACCGGAATCTACCAGAGCTACTGCATCAAATTTGAAGTCTTGTACCCTTAAGGATATTTTGACATACCATTTTTGATATTGAACTCTCTGAAGAGTTGACAAAAATGATTCTTCTTCTGGAGAAGGTTCTGAAGGTTCTGCTTCATCTTCTTTGCTTGTTCTTGAGGAAGTTGCTTGCTTTGATTTAATCAATGCGACTTCAACAGCTAATTGAGAAACATCCTTTTGATAATCTGTACGAAGTTGTTTTACTTCGTATTTGAGTTGATTTATTTCAGCCTTTAAATCTGAAATTCTGACTTCTCTTTTCTCCTTCTTGAAAAGTGCATAGACATCTTCTATAGAAGGATACTCAAAAGTTATTGAAGAATCTTCTTCTCCCTGATTTACTTCATCTTGGAGAGAAGTCTTCAGTCTGTTGAGAATCGTCTTTTTGAGAGCCACATCCGTGATGTTGCTTACAGCCTCAAAAAGTAACTCCTGGTCTTTTGATAAAACGTTTATGCAATTAAAGCAATCACATACTCGTTTACCTTTGCATCCAGGTTTATGAATAACTTGAAGTTCTCCTTCTGAAGAAGAGTAAGAATCCGTCTCTTCTTGCAAATAAAGGATTTGTCCTTTGTGTTCATTCGAATCATATTATGATTCTTCTGAATCTGTTTGGACGAAATTGAGTAAATCAGCTTTAATATCTTCGTCGATACTAAGCTTGTTGATTCTCTTCTTCATGGGACACTTTGGAGCATAGTGCCCATATCCTCTGCATTTATAGCATTGGACTTTTGAAGAATCTCTTATGGCAAATTTCTTTCCCCTAGGATTCTTCTTATCATAAGAAGTTTTCCGATAAGGATATTGCCGATGAGATCTAGACACAGTGGGTCTGTTGCTGTATGGCCTTGAGTAGAAAGTCTTGGGTTTTCCAAGTCTTTTCTTAGCCTTTACTGAGGGAGGCTCAGTATGGTTTTGATAAAAATATGTTTTGCAGAAATGTCCAAACTCTTGCTTTCTTTCTTGAGTTTTGGTCTGCTTCTCGATCCTAGTGGCTTCGAGACATTGCTTTCCAGCTTGGATTATGACACATTGATAGATTTGGCCATAAGTGACCTCTTCCCAGGGAATATTTCCTCTGTAGAATTCCCGGAGGTAGATCATAAGTTCCAAGCTGAATATTTTGGGTAGTCCAATAATGAATCTTTCTTTCCAGAAAGGACTATTGGCGTCTGCCCTTTTGTAAACTTCTGTCAAGAAGGTATCTTTATACAATTGGAAATCCTGAAGTTTGGGACAGGTTAATTTTTGGAGATATTCTCCTGCCTGACCTTGGTATTCTTTATCGTCTCCGACAAAGTTTTTGACTATGGTGAAGCAGAGGGTTACGACTGGATCGTTGGTAAGCGTTTGGTGTTCCAGGCAGCAAGACGTAAGACCGTTGGCAAGCCGCGTGTTCCCATTGCAGACGAGCAGTTCGTGAAGAAGAAGGAGTTTGAAGGATAATATTGTGTTCAAGCAATATTATTTTTATTTTTCAAAAATATTTTGATTTTTATGGAATAATGTCCAAGTTACTCAAATCTTTGATTCCGAAGAAGTTACTCAAAGATACTTAAAACGATGGCGCAAGCTCAAGTAATCAAATGATTCATAGAGAATCATCTACTCAAAATGAAGAAGCTCATAAGGCAGAGAAGAATGCCAATTTACTCAATAATTCCAATGAATTACTTCAAATAGCTCGAGTAGAAGAGCAACTCGCCAATTGGAATATTCCTCAGTTAGATCCAAAAACGATCTATTACAGGAGTACTTTCAATTTTACTCAAAATTGAGGAGTTAAGATTATGGAGAACACTATCGCCATAAAAGACAACCCAGAATCATTGAATCTCTTCACAAGGGATTTAATACTCCAACATCAAGAAGAATACTCATTCATACACCTTGGTGTAATCCAGGTAGCAATTAAGCCACTTTTCAGAACTGGTTTGAATACTCCTGTCCTTCTAACTCTAAGGGACAAGAGGTTCAGAAATTTCCAGGACTCTCTTCTAGGAATGGTTGAAACCAATCTGGAAAATGGTCCAGCCTATTTCAATTGCTATCCGCACTATTCTCTTTCTTTAAGAGACCCCAACATACTCAAATCATTGATTCTTGATGTCCACTTCAAAGATCTGAATGTAGAACCAGAAACTCATGGGTTCGTGACAATATTCAGAATTTTCTATCGTTTGATGAAAACCCAGATAGCACCAAGAGCTTTAAAGGCTTCTCCTAGAGGTAGGGGTGTGCAAAAATCCGTCCGAACCGATGAACCAGACCGGACCGAACCGAACCGACTGGATCGGTTCGATTTTCTTGAAATAATTCGGTTCCTCGATTTATTGGGAGTAAAAACCGATGGTCTCGGTTCGATTTTCGGTTCGTATCCTTAAAAAACTTACTAAAACCGAACCGAACCGGAATTAATGTATAAGTTATGTTTTATATATTCCATATGTAATTTGTACTAGCCCACATTCCACTGCTTATATAATTTCAAAAGCCCATATGTAGAAGCCCAATAAGCTTTAAATTGAAACCCTACATTTTCTTATTCTAATCACAAATCATTTCACACCATACAATTTTCTACTGCCGTCTGCCACTGCCACTGCCAGTCCCCTCTTCTCCTTCCTCCTCCCTCTATCAACTGCTATGAAATTCTCCTCCTTCCCATGTCCATGGCATTTCTGAGATCTCTTGCGTCTTCTTCTCCTTCGTTCAGTAGCGTTCAGTAGCCTTGCGTATTCTTCTTCCCATGCCATTTATTTTTTTTCTTGGTGCGTGTGATGCGACTGCGAAGTGCGAACTGATTGAACGCTTACATTGCTGTTTCTTTTGTTGTTTTTCTACTTCTTTCTAAGGTACGGTATGGAGCTATCATTTTTAGTGTAGATCTTTAGATCTTTTGCTGCAAAATTTGGTTACCATTTATGTTTGAGTGTAGATCTAGAAAAAGATTGTAACAGAATATTTATCAATGCTTCTAATTTTTAAAAATATTGTAACAGAATATACTGAGCTTCTTCTCACTGCTACTTTAATAGCTTTCATTAGGTGCGGCGGCTTTCTGTAAACAGGGTACATAGAATTGTCCCTCTGCGAACAAAAACTTAATCCTTTTTCTTATCTAATAACACGTTAATAGGATCAAAAATAGGTTGGCTGAGTCCATTTATAGTCATTTTTGTTCTTTAATACCACAAATATTAACATGTACTGGTTAAAAAGGAGTCAAAAGTAGTAGAAACTTTAGAATTGGAGGCTTATTGCTATTAATGAGAAAAATATTTGTTCTGATCTGATTTCCTTAAATTTTGCAGTGCACATATCTGAATTTAACATGGTTTGTTTTGTCTCATGAGCTATTTCATTAAAAAAAATGTTTTTTTTAGTTCATGAGGATTCGAATTTCTATTCCTTTGATCAAGGGTTTTTAAAAAAATCTGCAAAATTTGGTTGCCATTATGGATTTAGATTCGTACAGTTTGATGGAAAAAACAAACTTTTATACAAAATCCAATTTCCAAAAAACTCAAAGACTTTTTAGGCATGCCATCCATCACTTTGTAGATCTAGGATTTTTACAGTGTAGATCTAGGATTTTTAGGCATGCCATCCATCACTTTGTAGATCTTGGTTGCCATTATGGATTCGTACAGTGTAGCTCTAGGATTTTTTTATTGGATCTCCATATCAAATATAACAGCTTTTTAGGCATGCCATCCATCACTTTGTTTTATTCCCCCCATTCTTTTTCTTAAATCTTAATCTAAAATCTCCCATATTCAAATCATTAAATCTATCTTAATCTAGTTTGTTTATCTTGTATTATATAAAAATTCTTGCTTCTAAATCCTAATTCTCAAAGGCTTTTACAGATATGTTAGTTAATTTAACATAACTTTATCTATTGACTTTGCTCGTTTATCTTTATTACAAAATAATTTGCTTGAATCTAATCTTAAAATCAATCTATTTTATTGACCATGTAAAACATAATCTATCATAATCTATTTTGTTTGTTTTTTAAATAGTTGCTTACTATGGATGGAGATGGAGAAAGTCAAGATACCACAAATTCGAGCATAAAGAACAAGGAGAAGAAAAAGTCACCACCCACCACACAACAAACACAAGTTGCAAAGAAGAACAAGTTAAGTAATACATCGAATAAAACTTCAGGTGCGTGGGAACATTTTAAAAGGATTGAAGATAGTTCTGATGTTCCTAGGGCAAAATGTAATTATTGTGGTATTACATATGCTTGTGACACTCAAAAGAATGGTACAACAAATATGTTAAAACACATTCGTACTAAGTGCAAAAAGTATCCTGGGAGAATAAATGAGGCTAAACAGAAACTTTTACGTTTTGAACAAACAGAAAAGGAAGGAGAAGCTAGTTCTAATTTGGTTGTTACAACTTTTAGCATGGAGAAATGTAGGCTAGCACTTGCAAAGTTAATTATTGTTGAAGAGTTGCCATTTAGAGTAGTGGAATCAGAAGGATTTTGATAATTCTCAGTTATGAGAATTATTCAACTCTAAAACCAAGTTGTTCTTGCTAATTTTGCGGATTTTGTTGACCAACAAGCAAGATAAAAGTAACATTTTTTATAAATTCATGCAAGCTTGTTGAAACTTGATGAATAAAAGAATTTTGAGAAAAGATGAAGAAAGTGGCTTAAGTTGTTGTTCTTTTGTGCAGATTTGAAGACTTTGCAAAAGGGAATGCAATTGCATTCCATTTGCAATGTAACGTGAAGAACAGAGGAAGGAGAATGCAATTGCAATCTGAATTGCATTCTATGGAACAACAAGGCAAGCTCGAAATTAGCGAGAATCACCATGATTTACGCGATTTGCACCGATTATGGAGAATTTCCAGCAAGATAATCATGTCCAAATTCTACCCACTAATTATGGACCCAATTTTGGAAGGAGAGGAGGCTCGGTTTTGACTTTAAAAAGGGAAGAAGCCGAAGAAGAAAAAAGCAGTTTTTTTTGGGTTCTATTCTTCTGTTTTTCCGAAGCAATTTTCTGGGTTTTTATTTCTCTGTTTTCTTCGTAGACAACAACTCATTTTGAATTCCAATTGTTATTCGATCAGTTCTTTTTCAACTTCTATTTTATTTTCGCAACCATTCCTTACATTGTAGCTCAAGGAGTTTCTGATTTTAGTTTCAATCAACAAAAATTCAAGTTTCTGCACCTTTTGTTTATGGGTTTCCCATTTGTTTCGATACAACAGTAATCAGTAATTTATTCTCTGTTTTCTTTCCTTCTTTTGCTCGTGATTTGGTTAATTTTAGTTTCCGATACAAGATCTCTCCTCGACGATTGTTGAAGAGATTAAGATTCAAAGAATTGAATGAATTTGAATCGATCGCATTAAGGAATTTGGGTAATGTTTTGCTATTTTTTGATTTTGTGTGGGTTAAGCACTATATACTGTAGGTGGTGGATTGGAAAATGTTGTTAATTTCCATACTCAAAACCCTTCATTTTCTTATTCATCCGTGGGCTTCCTTTTGAAAACAGAATTTGAACTCCAGTAGCATATTCTAGGAAAATTGACTTTCTTAGTAGACATTTTTCTTGGTAATTTAATTAGGTTTTCTTTGGAATTAATTATTCCCTCTTTTAAAACTATGAAATTTTCAATAAATAATTTTGGGATTTTTATTTTTTCTACAATGAGCTAAATTTTCTCTAGGGGTTCAAGTTGGTGAATGCCCTAAGGAAAAATGTAAAGCTCTAAAGCATAAACAATCTAGTTAGCATGTGAACTTTGTTTGCTTTTGTTGAATTTAAATTTGGGTAAACCTAGTCGGCCAACTAGTGCTTGCTCATCAAGCTCGAACTTAATATCGAAAGAGTTAAGGGAAAGCCGATGTCACAAAAGCAATGGAGGAAAAGGCTTAGAAATAAGTCCTGAACATCGACCCTAGATATAGGGCGAGACTCCAAGACCACTAGGGTTGTATGTGAAGTATCTAAGTTAGATTAGCCATAGACATATAGGTTTAATCACTTAGTCTCCTAAAGGTTTTGAATCAAAATCGAATAGGAGTTGAACTCGGTTTACTTAGTCTCACATGTTAACTATGATTGCAATTGCAAAGTGAGTCGCATTATTCCAAAGGTGCTTGCATCACTTGAATCCCTATTTTATTTTTAACTCATTGAATTTTCATTCACTCTTGTTAAACAAACCAAACCTCTTAAATTTTTACATCTTCGGTTAACCCTATTGCAATTTGCAAACATATTTTGTGTCATTCTAAGTAAATTTTGTTAAACCCCGTTCCCTTGGGTACGATACTCTGGAATACTTCCAGTTTCTTTATTACTTCGATCACGTGCACTTGCGTGTTAGCGATCAGATTTCGAGAGTATTCAGTTACTTTGCAACCTAAATTTGTTGTGCCCTCCCAAACCACTGTTACAAGAGATTGTCTTCAACTTTACATGAATGAAAAGAAAAGTTTGAAAGCATTTATAGCTAGGAAAGGCTTAAAGGTTAGTTTAACTACAGACACATGGACTTCAATCCAAAACCTCAATTATATGGTACTCACAGCCCACTTTGTTGATGATGATTGGAAATTGCAAAAAAGAATTTTAAATTTTTGCTTAATTTCAAATCATAAGGGAGAGACCATTGGGAAAAAGATTGAGAATTGTTTGTTAGAATGGGGGATAGAAAATATTTTGGCTGTGACGGTAGAAAATGCGAGCTCTAATGATGTCGCTATTAATTACTTAAGAAGGAAATTAAGAAATTGGAATGAGACTATTTTGGATGGTGAGTATTTGCATGTTAGATGTTTTGCTCATATTCTTAACCTTATTGTGGGTGATGCTCTTAAAGAACTCCATGAATCAATTGTTAAGATTAGGAATGTAATTCGATATGTTAGATCTTCACCATCTCGACTAGCTACTTTTCAAAGTTGTGTGAGAGCTGAGAAAATATCTAGTAAGAATTCACTTTGTTTGGATGTCCCTACTAGATGGAATTCTACATATATCATGTTAGATGTTGCTGAGAAATTTCAAAAAGCTTTTGAAAGGCTAGAAATGGATGATACACAATATAATATAGAGTTTACATGATTGGGAAAGGATAAGAAGAAGAATACTCCTTCGATCAACGATTGGGAAAATGCACGTGTTTTGGCCAAGTTTTTGAAATTATTCCATGATGTTACTTTGCGAGTGTCTGCTTCATTGTCTGTAACAACGAACCTACATTTTCATGAAGTTTGTCTTATTCAACAACAAATCCAAGATTATTCAACATGTGATAATTCTCTCTTGTGTGATATGGCAAAAAAGATGGAAACAAAATTTAACAAATATTGGAAGGATGATGATAGAACAAATTTACTCTTGTATGTTGCTGTTGTGCTAGACCCTCGTTATAAGCTTGAATTTGTTGTGTTTATGCTTACTGACTTATATGATGAAGTGACTGCAAATGAAATTGGGAAGAAAGTTGAAGATTTGGTTAGAAAAATGTATGATGAGTATAAAAATGTTATTGATGATGAAGAGGATAAAGCGAAAAAGAAGAGTATTCAATTGGTGGAAGAGAAGAAAAAAGCTAATGTGGATGTTGTTGGTGAACCTCGAGCCCGTCGTAATTATTTAAAATTTGCTCAGCACTTGAGTCAGAAAGATAATCAAGAGAATAAGACTGAGTTTGATAAGTACATATCTGATCCTTGTGAACTAGTAGTTGATGAAATCGACATAGACAATAATTTCAACATCTTGGAATGGTGGAAGGTAAATTCTACGAAGTATAAGATTTTGGGAAAAATGACCAAGGATATATTTTCCATTCCTATCTCAACAGTGGCTTCAGAGTCGGCTTTTAGCACAGGAGGTCGAGTATTAAATTTATATCGTAGTACATTATCTACAAGAACAATTCAAGCTCTTGTTTGTACACAAAATTGGATATGTTCTACACCAATCACACATACTGTTCAAGTAATTGAAACAACAACCGATCATCTTCAAGAGATTGAGTCAGGTAATTGTTTTTTCATTCTAAGTATACTTTTTTAATATATCTTTATTATTTATATTTTATACATTAATCTTTTATGTGTATCTCTTTTTTTGTTTTTGTAGAAGTCATTAGTGGAGATGAAGAATCAAAAGTAATTACTTTGGATGATTGAATAATGAAGTTGGAGGAGTATTATGTTTGCTTCTGTAATTCGATATTGAATTGTGTTCGAACTTTGATGAACTTTGATGGAGACTTTATAGTTTATGTATTTTAAAATCATGTGTTTGAACTTTGGATGGTTTGTATTTAATTTGCAGGTTAATTTGTGATATTTAATCCTTAAAAACTTGGTAAGAACTTTGTTTATTTTATTTGAAATTTGATTAGATTTGTATTTGATTGTATTTGGATTTTTAAATAAATTTAAATTAGGCTATGTATATTCAAAATGAATAAGTTCTTATTGGGCTTAATAAAAGAAGAAGTAATGTAAGAGTAATGTTGGGTTGGGTTTAGAAGGAAAAAAAAAAAAAAAGTTTCATCCGAACCAAACCGAACTGAAGTTGGCGGTTCGGTTCCAAAACCGAAATTTTGCTGCAAACCCGATCTATTAGGTTCGGTCCTTGGTTCTGTCCAAAATCGGACCGAACCGAACCGTGCACACCCCTACCTAGAGGTACAACAATACTCATAGAAGCCAATACTACGAGAGCCAACGTAGAAACTCCAAAGAGATTATCTTGGGAGGACATCACCAAGACATCTCACTGGGTTTTGGAAAGAGCAGTAGCAGCTCCAATACCAAAACCAAAACAACTTTCTCAACTAGTTGAACATCCAGATGGAACTGTTGAGATCAGCTTCTAACAACCTTTGACAACCGGCCCAAAGGTTTCAAATTTTGCCCCTTCAAGGCAAAGTGTTTCGGAATTTAGAGGAGAAGCTTCATCCTTAACAAGTTTCGAACAACAAGAACCATTGAGAAGATCTTTCTCTGCAAAAATCGACTCAGTGGATTTTAGCCCTCGCATACCAGAAAGTAGGTATGTACGGCCAAGCTCACCTACTCAAACAGATATGGACTCAGCAAGCAGATTTAATGAGCTCCATGTCATATATGAAGAATTCAAAGTCAATATGGAGAGTCTAAAAAAGGATTTTCTTGACAAAAAATGGAAAATGCCTAGAGAATTCTTCTTTAAGGCATATGATACTGAAGAAAGAGAAAATTTCAAGAAAGCATGGATCTCTACCATGGAAGAACTTGAAAGAAATATTCCTTTCTTCGAGTGGTTCGCCAATCAAAATGATTATAATCAAGAGGTGAACACTCTCAAAGAAACTCTCTGGAAGACATCAGACGGAGAGATTTCAGATACTCATCCACCGCTAGAGCAGATTGAATTCAGAACCTCTAAAGGAAATATAGTTGTTGCAGCTCCATTCAAGCAAATATCCTTGAATGAAGATGAGAAGAATCCCTCCAAAGGAATCAGAGGAATTAATCTTCAAAACAACTATACAAACAAAATCCTGTCTACAATGGCAGAGCAAATGTGCAGGATCGAAGAAAAGGTCTTCACTTCGTCCAGCACCAAGGGATTTTCTGCCACCACTTCAGGAATTCCTATTGTTAGCGAACCCTATACCAGTCCTTTGTACAGGATCAGGAGGATAGATCCCTTTACTCAAAAGCAAAGAGCAGGTTATGTTTGAAAAAATTCATGAAGAACTTGCCAGGCTAAGTGGAAAAAATCCACAAATCTACGTACTCAAAGACGAAGAGATAGAAGATTTAATTTTTGCTATGCAATAGAATTCTATCTTTGATGAGGAAGAAGATCCTAAAGAAGTTAATAGGATCTCAAAGTATTACTCAAAGAGCAACCCAAGGACTTATTATCCAAGGGCTACTCATCCAGATTTATCTATTAAGGATAGATCTTTTATTCAACACGCTTCATATGACGGTCAATCCATTTATGAATGGAACATTGATGGTCTTTCTCAATATCTGATTGTTGAAGTTGTCCAGGAAATGTTTGTTGCAAGCGCAACATACAATTCGAAAGGACATAATGATCATGCCAGCGCTTGCCTTTTGTTTAATTGTATGTAATGATGATAGTAAGCATTTATTTATTAGAACACAAATAAATGCTTACTATCATCATTACATACAATTAAACAATATATATGTTAATGATAAATTAGTATGATTGTAAATTATTAGAAAAAAATCAATTTATACTCCTAAATTTTGGGTACATAAAATATTATAATTAAAAATAATAGGTATAAAATAATTCTAAATATAATAAAAAATTATTAGAACACAAATAAATGCTTACTATCATCATTACATACAATCAAGGTTCGAAATGTCGATGTCGATGGAAATATCGAGGTCTAAATTTTACGAAAATGTCGATGGAAATGGAAATGTCGACGGAAATTTTGGAAAAATTTATGGAAATCGTGGAAATTGATGGAAATTGTTTGAATTAGACAATGAAACATTAATTGTGGTTTTACTAGACTATAATTGACCATTTTTAATCATCATATCTAAAAATAAAATTAATATTTAGATGTACATATCGATTGAAATGTAGATGCGAGCAGGAGTTTGAGAAAAAAAAATTAAAATTGATTAAAATAATTTGAATTATTTTATAAAACTTTAATAGTGGCTTAATTATACTATAATTGATTATTTCTAACCATCATATCTAAAAAATATATAATATTTATATTAAAATGTCGATAGAAATATCGATGTCAGCAAAAATTTTGGAAAGATTATGGAAATTGATGAAAATTATTTGAATTATTAACTGAGACTTTAATTATGCTAACTTAATTAAACTATAATTAACTATTTTTAATCAACTATACAAAATAATACATCAAATATGGGTAATTAGTTATAAAATTAAACGAAATATGAGAAACATCTGTATATGAAAAAATACTTGTGAATTGCTTAATATAAAATGTACATTTGTCTAAAACCAAAAAAAATACCTTGGAGCGTCTAATTCATAATCTTGATAATTTTGATAGAAATTACTTAAATGAAAACTATATAAAAAGTTTAAATAAAAAAGCATAGCTTTTATATAGAAATAAATTTATAGAAAATGAAAAGATATAGAAAAATATGAAATTGTATAATATTAATATCTTTATTTTATTAGTGTAAAAATTATATTTATTTTATTATTGTGACTTTGTGAGAGAGAAGAGAAGGAGAAGTTGAACAGAGAAGGAAATACAAAAGGTGGGAATTGGGATTGAGATTCGTCCCACATCGGCCAGATTTGAAAATAGAGGGGCACACACCACTATAAAAAGGCATCTTCTCTCTTGCTTTTCTACAATTCCAGACAAAGACTTCTCTCTTCCCTTGATTTGGGCTTTTAAATTGGGCTTTGACTCAAACTAAGGCCTTGAAGTTAATTTTTTTTTTTACTCACATTCAACATTGTCGAAATTTCGACGACATATTGAAATGTCGACGACAAAGTCGATGTATCGTCGAAATTAGGGTAAAAAAGAAATTTTCCTTCAAAAAAATTTCGGCTCCCTCGAAATCTCGATATATCGAGCCACATTTCGTTGTGTCGCTCGATATTTAATACATTGCATACAATTAAACAATATATAGATTAATCATAAATTACTATGACCGTAAATTATTAGAAAAAAATCAATTTATACTCCTAAACTTTGGGGGTTGTATCAATTTAAACCTTCAACTTCCATAAGTGTATCAATTTACACACTTCGTTAGATTTCGTTTGAAAAACGTTAGTTCACACATGTGCAAACTTACAATTGTATCAATTAAACTCCCAAACTTTCACAAATGAATCAATTTAGACCCTCAATTTTGAAAATCATTCATACATCAATTCTTACACGACTTCTAAAAAAATTTAGACTCTCTATTTGAAAAACATTCATGCATTTAAAGTGGATGGTCTAAATTGATTCACCTATAAAGTTCAAGAGTTTTTAATTGATACAATTATAAGTTTGCACATGTGTGAACTACAGTTTTTTATGCGTTGTGTGAACTAATGTATGTATGTATGTATGTATGAGATTTTAGGTTGAAATGAAGTATTAATAATGAAATTTTAGTCAATCTTAATCTCGATGGCCTGCCCTTCTTATGCTTTAACACAATAAGGATGACGGTGATAATAACGTCCCTATTGAAGGGACCACTCCAAAACGAAAGCGAAAGCCCAAAACGTCAACCACAGGCACACCATAATTCGTGTTCTGAATATGATTCTTCCTGTCATTTCTCACTATCTCATTTTATTAATTGCTTTACAAATGTGTACACTTGGAGTTGATGCATCTCAATAGACCTAACGCTTTGGATGCCAATAATCTAATGGATCCATCCCTTTACTCAAAAGCAAAAAGCAAGTTATGTTTGAGAAAATTCATGAAGAACTTGCCAAGCTAAGTGGAAAAAGTCCACAAATCAACATACTCAAAGACAAAGAGATAGAAGACTTAATTCATGCAATGCAGCAGAATGCTATCTCTGATGAAGAAGATCTTAAGGAAATCAATAGGATCTCCAAAACAGTTCTCAAAGAGAAACCCATTGACTTATTATCCAAGGGCTACTCATCCAGATTTGTCTATTGAAGACAGATCTCTTATCCAACACTCATCATGTGATGATCAATCCATTTATGAATGGAATATTGATGGTCTTACTCAATACCTGATCATGGGAGTCTTTCTCAATACCTGATCATGAGAGTCTTTCTCAATACCTAATTAAACTTTAAGCATATCAGAGTGACAATGAACTTCTAGAGACCATAACCCTATTCTAAGTTTTTGCAACCCAACATAGGTAGGCATAAAGTACTCCACAAATGCATTGGATGAACATAAAAAATTTAAAAATTCCTCAAAATCTAAAACATGCTCACTGATTGTACTAATTAAGTGCTTCATTTAGGTTTAATTATTTGCTAGTTTTGTGTTTAATTGTGAGCTTTTACGTGGATATTTTGTATATTTTAGGAAACCGAGCAATTCAAATTGAAATTGATGAATTTGGAGCCTCGTGTGAATTTTGGAGCTTAATTGGGCAAATTCTGGAGCTAAGTATGAAGAAAGGAGATGGCACTAGCTGTTGGAGCCCAGAGGACAGCGTCGAGACTCCCAAAATGGCGTCAAGATGCTGCCTCTAGTGATGCAAACCCGAGAGCTAGCGTCGAGACGCTGCCCTGTAGCGTCTTGATGCTAGTGAGGTGTGTGCGAAACATTCTCTGTCTAGAGCTTTGCGACATTGTCCTCAACGTTGAGATGTTGATGGTGCAAGCTAAATGAAATGACGCGTTTATGGTAGCGTCTCGACGCTGCTTCGACCAGCAACTTTAAATTCATTGCTTCTTTGACGAATTGGGAGATATCATTTTTAGGGTTTTAGCCCATTTTTTGATTTCCTACCCTATTTGGACCTGTGGAGCACAAATTGGAGGATTTGAGAGTGGTTTTCGAGCCTCGAGGGCACAAGATTGGAGGCAAAAGTTGAGATTTCAGCTACGACAGTCTTCTTTACTCATTTCTTCCTCTGTTTTATGTTCCTTAGTGCTGTAAGAATGGGACTATTGTGCTATATGTTGAACATTATGGGCTGATTTAGTTGTTTAGAGGTTAAGAGCACGATTACGTTTGTTATTATGGTGTTATTGGATTCTATTATCATTTAGTTTCCTTGTTAAATTTCACTTAGTTAAATTGTTCTTAATGCCTCTTGTTAATTTGCTGTTAATGAGTTGATTGCAGTCCTAAATTGAGCTCGACGAAGAGAATTTAGGATAGAACTAATTCAATTAACGCCTTGTCGTGATCAGTTATGCAACCTATTGAGCGAGTGCTCTAGGTAAGGGTCCCACGACTATTGTGTGAACGCTAGTGCTCTCAGCGTTAAAGTGATGCAAGTTTTCTCCGAGAGTTTGCATACATGTGAACTGAAGTTTTTTAATTGATACATACATGCATGCATCCATGCATACATCCATGCATGCACACATACATGCATGCATGCATGCATACATACATCCATGCATGCATACATGCATGCATCCATACATCCATGCGTGCATACATACATGCATACATACATCCATGCATGCATGCATACATCCATGCATACATGCATACACATATATATATGCACATATGCATGCATGCACATGCATGCACATATATGTAAACATGTATCTATGTATGTATGTATGCAATTTATTTTTGAGTGGTCAGAAAGAAATGATTTAGATTGTTTTCACAAGAATAACACTTTTCATTCCCTCGTGCTTACTTGCATCTAAGGCCAAATTTAAAGTGTAATTATTCTTTTTAACATAGGAATTGAATAAAATCAAATAATTATTCATTACAGTATAGTTATTGTCTTAAAAATCATATCAATAATATAAATATCAACAAACTAAATTAAATGTCAATCCTGTGGCTAAGGCTGGCCTGGCATTAGTCAGTAGATTATTGACATCCAAAGCTTTAGGTCTATTGAGATGCATCAACTCCAAGTGTACACATCTGCAAAGCAATTAATAAAATGAGATAGTGAAAAATGACAGGAAGAACTATTATATTCATATTCAAAACATACATAGCGAGTCGTGAAAAGTTTAACAGAATTTCAGCAATGGCAGCATTAGCATCCAGTATGTCATTCGAGATGAGATGATCCACAAAAGAGCTATCGCGAAAGACTATAAATGATTCAGTACTCTCCCTCCCTTTATGTCTATTTTCTTTCAAATTACAACTAATTTATTTTTATTTTTATTTTTATTTATTATTATTATTTTTTTGGCTATCGATTTGTTTAGACGAAACCCAAAAGGGACAAGTGGTATCAAAAAGCGGCAAGAGTTCAAACTAAAGACTTTGAGTTCTGTCGTCCATTTAAAGTCTTTTGCGATGGCTCTATTGTGCTATGCTTGGTGAAAACAATCCAAATCATTTCTTCCCGGCCGCTCAAAATGTGGCCCTTAAGAAATTTGTTAACGAGGTTAGTGTAATGTGTACTTGATTTTCATTATTTCACTTAATTAATATTATACATCTAATTAATTTCTACTTTCTTATCTTCAGCATATGCCTGGGTCCCACTCCTGTTTGGTGATCATATAAATTTATTTGTCTCATAAAACCAACCTCCTTGAAACGCTCCATTGCTGAATCTCCCAAACAAAACAATGTGGAATCTAAGAAAAAACTTATATGGAAGAATGAGATCATCATGTGGGACTGCATGGAGATTTGCAAGAGAAGAAGAAAAAGAGTAGAATAATTCAGGCGCAATATTGCAAAGGGAAAAAAAAATTGACAACCTTTGCAATCTTGCGCCTGAATTATTCTACTCTTTTTCTTCTTTTCTTGAAAATCTCCATGCAGTTCCACATGATCATCTCATTCTTCCATATAAGTTTTTTCTCAGCTTCCACATTGTTTTGTTTGGGAGATTCACAATGAAGCGTTTCAAGGAGGTTGGTTTTATGAAACAAATAAGTTTATATTATCACCGAACATGAGTGGGACCCAGACATATGCTGAAGATAAGAAAGTAGAAATTAATTAGATGTATAATATTAATTAAGTGAAATAATCAAAATCAAGTACTCAGTACACTAACCTCGTTAACAAATTTCTTGAGGGCCACATTTTGAGCGGCCGAAAAGAAATGATTTGGATTGTTTTCACCAAGCATAGCACAAAAGAGCCATCGCAAAAGACTTTAAATGGACGACAGAGCTCAAAGTCTTCAGTTTAAACTCTTGCCGCTTTTTGATGCCACTTGTCTCTTTCGGGTTTCGTCCAAACAAATCGATAGCCAAAAAAAAAAAAAAAAATAGTTGTAATTTGAAAGAAAATAGACATAAAGGAAGAAAGAGTACTAAATCATTTATAGTCTTTCGCGATAGCTCTTTTATGGATCATCTCATCTCGGATGACATACTGGATGCTGATGCTGCCATTGCTGAAATTCTGTCAAACTTTTCACGACTCGCTATGTATGTTTTGAATATGAATATAATGGTTCTTCCTGTCATTTTTCACTATCTCATTTTATTAATTGCTTTACAGATGTGTACACTTGGAATTGATGCACTCAATACACCTAAAGCTGTGGATGCCAATAATCTACTGACTAATGTCGGGCCAGCCTTAGATTTAGCCTTAGCCACAAGATTGAGATTTAATTTAATTTGTTGATATTGATATTATTGATATGATTTTTAGGACAATATCTGTACTGTAATGAATAATTATTTGATTTTATTCAATTCCTATGTTAAAAAGAATAATTAAACTTTTAATTTGGTCTTAGATGCAAGCAAGCACGAAGGAATGAAAAGTGCTATGCTTGGTGAAAACAATCCAAACAATTTATTTCTGGCCACTCAAAAATAAATTGCATACATATATGCATGCATGGATGTATGCATGGATGTATGCATGGATGCATGCATGTATGGATGGATGTATGTCTATCTATATAAATTTTAGGTTGAAATGAATTATTAATAATGAAGTTTTAGTCCATCTTAATCTCGATGACATGCTTTTCTTATGCTTCAACACAACAAGGATGACAGTAATAATAACGCCCCTACTGAAGGACCACTCAAAAACGAAAGCGAAAGCCCAAAACGCCAACCACATGCACACCATAGTTGGTGTTCTGAATATGAATATAATGGTTCTTCCTATTATTTCTCACTATCTCATTTTAGTAATTGCTTTGCATATGTGTACACTTGGTGTTGATGCATCTTAATAGACCTAAAGCTTTAAATGCCAATAATCTATTGACTAATGTCGGGTTAGCCTTAGCCTTAGCCTTAGCTACAGGATTGACATTTAATTTAATTTGTTGATATTGATATAATTTTTAGGACAGTAACTATATTGTAATGAATAATTATTTGATCTTATTCAATTCTTATGTTATAAATAATAATTACACTTTTAATTTGGCCTTAGATGCAAGCACGAGGGAATGAAAAGTGCTATGCTTGATGTAAACAATCCAAACCATTTCTTTCTGGCCACCAAAGAGAAATTGCATACATTGCATACCAGTCAAAAAGAAATTGCATATCTCTCACACACACACACACACACACACACACACACATATATAATGGGACTTTAGGTTGAAATGAATTATTAATAATGGAATATTAGTCAATCTTAATTTTGATGGCATGCCCTTCTTATGCTCCAGCACAACAAGGATGATTGTAATAATAACGCCCCTACTGAAGGGACCAATCCAAAACGAAAGCGAAATCCCAAAATGGCAACCACATGCACACCATAGTTTTCTCGGGTCCTTATCTAACATGTGGCTAAATGATTGAATTCAATTGATTTTGTTTGTTTTTTGGAACTTGAAATATTAAATATGTCATTTGTGAGTAGAAGAAATTATTTTTTTTTTTATTACAAGCAGAGGAAATTGTAATACAATAGTAACCACTTGTCAATACTCTTCTATCTTAGCCTTGTTCTTCCTTATAATATACTCGAAGCAAAAATTAATTCTCCACTTTTATATGACTTATGTTATTGCTATTCAAGTACAAAAATTATTTTGAAACCTAAACACTCATCAAAACCACACATTACAAGAAAAATATGTTTTTTCGACGCGAAAAATCTCGACGCACTGATATGCATCGGGTCATTTGACTTCTCTTAACGTTGTCTTAATGGCATTGGGATATCCTATAAACAGGGTCTCTCCCAACGCAAGAATTCTAGCTCGTCAGGAGAGACCCCATGCCTCGACGCTAGCAAATAACGCATCGGGAGATCAAGACCTCTCCTCATGTTGTTATTAATGACGTTAGGAGGCAATTGCATATCACATTAAATACACACACATACATACACATATGCATACATACACACACATACACAAACATGCACACACGCACACATACACACACGCCGCACACACACACGCACACACGCGCGCACACACATATATATTTGATAAGTCGTAGTATTAAGGCTTATTTGAATTCCAATTGCTTGAAATATTATTGTTTTGCCTTAAGATCAGTTGGAAATAGCTGAAAGTTGCTTAAAAATAAGAAATAAAGAAGAATGAAGGCAATTAGAATAAGATTCTAAAAGACTAAACGTGTTGTAGGGACTGTGGAAATTGTAGAACAAAAATTGCAAGATGAAGTTGCAATTTTGGAGCAGCAGAAAAATTCAACAAAAAAAGGAAAGATTATGCACGCAACTCGTATATGGAAACCTTCAATTGTCGCATGATTTAGGGGATTCAGAGCATAAATTCTGGCATTATTAAGCCCTATGGAGGTTCTACAAAGGGCGGAAGAAGAGCAGTCGACAAGGGTGTTCGTTTTTTGGATAACTTTGCTTGTGGGTTTCTGTGAAATGAATGCTCTGTTTTTCTTCAATTTTCTCTCCCTGATTTACCGAGAGCTGCTGCCATGTTTAGCTTTGTTTTTCCTTCGATTTTTCTAATTCGATTCAAGTGAAACTTGAGTTGTTAAGACGAAATCATTTCCTATAAATAGTGAAGGGATTGAGTCGATTGGAAACCAAATGAGGATTTCTTTGAATGATTGTGTAATGACTTTGTTTTAATTCAATTCTTTTTTCTGTTTTATAATGGTTTCAACCTTTGTTTGCACACTTTAAATTTCTGTCGGATTCGAAGGTAGAAGGAAGTAGAGTTGAACTACTCTACTATTGAAGCTCTTGATTCATGAGTTGTCCTCAATTTTAATTCAAATTAAGAGTTCTTAGAAGCCTTGTTGTGTATTTGTCTAGATTTTCATTAACTGTTATTGATTTAATTATTCCAATATGCAATGCTGATTAGGGTAGAATTTTTGTATTAATTCCTTTAGTTTTGGTTACCATTAGCAATTTAATTTAATCCTCTAATATCAATTATAATTCTAAAATTAGTTGTAGGATTTTTACTTTTAATATGAGCTAAACTTCTTAGGGGGTTCGAGGATGTGAATTCCCTAAGAAGTAATTGTAGCCAAAATTCCAAAAAAAATCGAGCCTACATCTCAATTGTTTGTTTGTGTTGAATAAAATTCCGTTGAGATCCTAGATTGATCAACTAGGGTAGCAACTCAAGCTTAGATCTAATACAGATGAGGTTAGTGATAAGCGGATTTCGTACAAGTGATGGAAAAAAGAGCTTAGACATAAGTCAATTCTTTGCCCTAGACATAGAGATTAAAGACTCCAAAACCCATAAAATTGTTGAGCAAAATTACCTAAGATAGAGGGACTATAGACATAGAAGTCACTCACTTAGTTTCCTAAAACCTAATTTCAAGGTGAATAGGAGTAGCAATTTTGGTTTACAATTGAATGTAAAATTAGGTTGGAATTGCAATTTTGGTTTGCAATTACAACTTAGGACAATGACATTCTTGAGCCCGTCCTTTCTCTTAAAGAATTTCTTTTGCAATTTTCATTTCTTTTATCAAGTCTGTTTAGTTGCTATTCAATCTTGAAAATTTTCGATTCTGCAATTCAGTTCTGCAATCTTTGTCACTTTAACTTGCAATTAGATTATGCAATTATCTCGTTTTTAACAAACACACCAAACCCAATCTTATTTTTGCAATTTTTAGTTTCCAAGTTGCAATTCTCCTTACATTTTGCTTTGCAATATTTTTGTCACACCATTCCCTGTGGGATCGATACTCCTGTTTTAATACTTGCATCGGCAGTGTGCACTTACACTAGGGTTGAACGTATTTACTTATTGTTTTTCACCCAAAGTTCACCCGATCAATTTTGCTTTTGTTGTTTAACAGTGTTAACTAAATGGATGTGACATGCCTTAACTTGGATATACAATAATTTAGGGGGAAAAATCAATTTTATACCCTTAAACTTTAGGAGTTGTATTAATTAAAACCGTATACTAATAATTGTATCAATTTAAACCGTGCACTTTCATAAGTGTATCAATTTACACCTTTTGTTAGATTCAGTTTAAAAAATTTTAGTTCACACATGTGCAAACTTATAATTATATCAATTAAAAACTCTTGAACTTTATAAGTGAATCAATTTGGATCATCCATTTCAAATGCATGAATGGTTTTCAAATGAAGAGTCTAAATTTTTTTGGAAGTCTACACAGGTGTGAGATTTTCATGATTGAGGGTCTAAATTGATTCATTTGTGAAAGTTTGGGAGTTTAATTGATACAATTGTAAGTTTGCACATGTGTGAACTAACGTTTTTCAAACGAAATCTTTTAATTTGATACAACTCCGAAGTTTAGGAGTATAAATTGATTTCTTTTTTCAATTGTTTACAATCATAGTCATTTATGATTAATCTATATATTGTTTAATTGTATGTAATGATGATAGCAAGCATTTATTTGTGTTCTAATAATTTTTTTATATTTGGAATTATTTTATGCCTATTATTTTTAATTATAATATTTTATGTAAATTATATGTTAGGTTTGTAGCCAAAGAGAATTTTTAGTGAACAACATTTTTTTTGAAGGAATTGCAAATGTGCGTTTCTCTAAAAGTAATGGTAAAATATATCACTTTCAATAAATCAATTTAACCTTATTTTCAAGATTGATACTAAGTTGAATCTTAAATAGTTAAGAAATCATTTCTATCAATTGCTATCTAAGTTGTCTTTGATTTTATTTAGAATTAATTTTTCTTTTTGCTGTCTGATTCGATCCTTCAGCCAGCGTTACTGTCTGGAGAACAAAGAATCTATTCGGTAGATGAGTCAGCTAGTATCAACGGAAACCCTTCTAATCGGATAGTCAATGAGGATATTGCTCGTGTGTGTGGAACGCATAAACTCACAAAGTAGTCAGCAACCTCAATTTTCTTTTGATCTCTATGTTGATTGTGGCAGCCAATGGTTCTTCATCATGGAAATTAGGGTTTTGTAAACCCTAATTTTGATTGCCCAAATAGAGAAATTGAAGACTAAGATAGGTCTTAGTATTTCAAATTGTGTATTTTTTAATTCTCTTTAATTTCTAGGATATTTCAAATATGTCTATTCAATTTTTGCTAGTTTTAAATTTGTTTATACATGTTGATGTATGTTTTAAATTATTTGAATGTTGCAAAATATATATATGTAATTTAGATTAAAATCCAACCAAAGTTTAAGCAATTATTTTGAAGGTTAAATTACAAATTTAGTCTCTAAACTTTAAAATTTTTTAAAATTCACGGTTCTACTAGACTAAAAAACTGAAATTTTAGGATTCAATTAGATATAAAGTTCAAATTTATATATAATTGATCAATTAATTTTAAAAAAAAAATTTCTAGGGACCTATTAGACACATATTTGAAAGTTCAATGACCAAATAGACACAACACTCAAAGTTTAGGAACTAAACTTGTAATTTAACCTATTTTGAATACATAATTGTAATATTTAGAATAACGAGATTTGGATGTTTCCTAATAGGATTAATATGTTTTCCTAATAACACATTAAGTTCTCCCCTAAATAAAGATATTTTGATTCAATATTCTTTAAATCGTATAAAATTTTGAATATAGTTTGTTTTATTTGTTTTATAATAGGATTAGAATAACAATTTAGGACAATCTTTCAATATTGAACTTTGAAGGGTTTAAAATAGTAGAATTTTAATACTATCCATTAAGTGAAATAATTTTTAATGGGATTAAAAATAATGTAAATAATTCACTTAGGTTCAATTAATCTAATAATTAATAGTTAATTAAAGATTAGTGAATTTGAAATAAAAAATTGATTATAAAGGAATTCAGCACTTAAGCAGTAACACCTATTTTCTACATTCTGGTGCTTAGAAATAAAATTAAATAGATTAAAGAAATTGGAAGTGATGTGTTGGACATTTTTTTTAGTTGAAAGGATTAAAAATAACTTACCACTCACTGGGCTTTGTTAGCTCATTTTTTCTTCTAAATTTTTCCACTAGGTAGCAATTGAGATTCTAACGAGCTTATTGAGTCGATATCTACCACTAGACCTGATAGATTGCATACCATTTTGTATGTACATAATTCAATGGCTTCTTTTGTAACTGGTGTGGCTAGCACATTTTGAATGACTTAATACCATTTTGGGATTTTCTTTGGCTTGTAGTCTGAAACCCACATGTCTATCTACTAATAGGTTTGTTGAATTTCTGAAATGGTGGTTGAAGTTTGAACATATTATTTTGGGAGTGTATATATTTCTTCAAGTGTGTTTTATTCAGTTTTCAAGGGAAACTCTGTCGAAACTTTTTATGAATTTTGTATCAACAAAGTTTTTGCTAGCCACTTGTGATTTTAAAAAATGAGTTTTGTCTTGCAAAGTTTGACAATAGATTCCATAGTTTAGTTGGGATCTAATGTCGGCACGCGACGTTCTATGTTAGTTAGGATAATCTAAGGTGGGGCGGTCATAAGCTGACCAAAAGAGAACACATCTATCTGAGAACTGACTTAGGAGTTTAATTAGTCAAATTTTATTTAATTTCATTAAGTAGGCTCATAATTTTGATTACCTTTTCAATTGTTTAAAACTTGGTAATTCAAATCAAAATCAATCTAACCAACATAAGGGTAATTATGAAGGGGTGGATTGGAAATTTAGATAAATGAGATTTGTTTAATTTGTCTAAGCAATAGAAAACCATATTTTCAAAATAGTAGATGGGAGAAAAATGTGTGACAACACATTTTATGGTCTCCATTGTCCTTGGTTCACAATGTGAGATTCATGTGGCACTACACGATTTTTAGCCTTTCAGAGTCCGAAAAAGCCACAAAACGCATCGAGACAACCTCTCCCAATGTAGTTCCATGCGTTGGGAGCAATGTCGGCATAAACCGTTCGGGAGAGGTTCTGCCGATGCCAAAATGTCCAACGTCATCAGAACTTGCTTCTGCTGATGCCACTATATCAGTGTCGGCAAAAGCTTTCTGTCAACTCCATTGTTCCAGTGTCGATAGAATTTGGATCTGTCAACGCCAAAGTATTGGGCGTTAGTAGATGTTTGGCACAGGAAAACTGCCGACGTCGGTACTTTGGTGTCAGCAGATTCGACTTCTACTAACATCGAAATAATGGCATCAGCAGAAAGTGCATGTTGCAATTTTTTTTTTAATTTTAGATCTCCAATGATTTTTTTCATTGAAATCTTGTTGTACCTAAATAAAAATTATTTTGAATTGCATTAAAAAATTGTTGTACCTAAAATAAAACATACACACAATCGAAGGGAGATTCATCCATGAGATGGAGCATGGGGCGAACGGTTCATGATGGCAGGCCAAACTCCGCTGCGGCGGATGAAATGAAATGAAGCATACAAAGAGAGATGGTGGCAGATGGCTAACGAAGATGGCGACGGTGGCAAACGAATGAAAGATCTTACCCATGGTCAGCGAAGAGAAGACTAAGGGTAGCGCGCGTATGGGGGAAGAAGAGAAATAGGGAAGAAGAAAATGAAAAGGTAGGGTTTAAAAATTGAACTCACTCCCGACGCATACAAAACGATGTCGAGAGAGGAATCCCTATCTCGACGCAAGATGATACCACGTCAGGAGAGGCTTCGATTTTTATAGCATCTCCCGACACCACAAAAAGGGCATCGGGAGAGCCTCTTTCTCCCAACGCGATATTTTTTGGCTTCAGGAAAGGGTTAATTTTTTTTCGTTTCTCCCGACGCGACCTTTTATGTTGTCGGGAGAAACAGCCTCTCCCGACACCATTTACATGGCATTGGGAGAGGCTTAACTCTACCGACATTGATTTTTTCAGTCAACAAAGGTTGTTTCTCCCGAAGCATTTTGTAGCTTTGAGAGAAAAAACGTTGGAAAAAATCAAATTTCTTGTATTGTTGGGCCTCGTGGCGACTTTTGAACTGTCACCTACGAAAGGTGTTTGCATGGATCAATAACAAGGTGAATCTCCTAAGAAGAATAAGATTGTAGTTTTATTCTAATACTGACCTACTCTTGACGATACTTGTTGGGATAAAACTATAGAATCTGAAATGGTGAGTCACTCTTACAAAGGGCCTAGTAAGGTTGTTTATGACATTCTTGACCAAATTAATGGTAACTAAACCTTATAGAAATAAGAACTATTTTGGTGTAAGACTTGGTTGAGATTGTTTCCGTTTAATGAAGGAACACTTAACTTACCCTACGACGACACTTGTTCTAACTTACTAAAATACCATAGCATCATAAATTATTTATAGGATTCATTTATCAAATTTTTTGTTTTCTATGTTGAAATTGAATGGATAATTGATTGCATGATATTTAAATAATATATTTTATATATTTCAATATTATGTTTTTTTCTCTCCATTTTAATTATTTACTAATTAGTCAAAATTGAGAAAATTTTATCACTTTGAAGAAGTGAGATTAACAATATAATGACAGTGTAAATATATAATTTGTCTTTATTGAGAGATGTTCTCAAAACTTTGTTGCCAGTGCCAGTAGAATTTTTTCGTAAAGCACATGATTAATAAATCAAATGTAATGAGATAGCTTGTATATATTTCCTAGTTGACACATGTTAGATCTCAAACTAAGAAGATAGAGAAAATGCAACAATATATGGGATAGCGGTGTGCATAAAACTGCCAAACTAACAAACTGAATCAGACCAAACTGAATCTATTTGTTCGATCTAGTTTTTAAAAATATTTCGGTTCATTCAGTTTAGGGTATTAAAAATTCGATAAATTTGATTCAGTCTTCGGTTTAATACTTAATCAAATAAAAAATATTCAAACTGAGCGGAACTCTATATTATAAAAATATATATATTTATAAAAACCATCATTCCCTTCAAGCCCACCTAACCTTACTTCTCATCTTTTCTCATATTTTCCACTCTCCCTTCCCCTCTCTCCATCGCACACATGTCTTAGCATTCTCTTCCATCTTCCACTATTGTGTTTGGAGAAGAGTGGAAGCTTGGCGGCGACGTTGCACTATGTCCTCTCTATGTTCAACGTTGTCGGACGTCGCCTCACCCTCTGTCTGTTGGTTGCCGCCCTTCTTTTCTCTATTTAGTCAAGTCGTCGTCCTTCACTCACATTCACTCCACTACTCTCTCTGTGTATTCTCCCCATCATCAGACGCCCTCCTATTCTCTTTGTGCCTTTCTTCTATGGACGATGACCGTTTTCACTTCGCACTCTCAAATAGGGGACAATATGCATAAACTAATTAACATTATCAAACACTTCACCAAATTCGATTAAAATTGAAACCAAATTGATTCAAAATGCAACTGAGTTGGTTTGGTTTGAACTGAAACCAAAGAGAAAATCAGTTCTCTCGGTTTATGTATTTGGCAAACTAAAGGGTTTGGTTCGATAATCGATGTTGACCAAAATCAGACCAAACCGTACCTTGAACACTCCTAATATGGGATGTTGAAGTTAATAAAAACTAAATTTAAATAATTGTCTAAAAGATCTCGGAATTAAGTATTACAGAAATCCAGAAAAATAAACCAATTGACTAAAGCTATAAAAAGAAAATAGTTGCTAAATAGGTAGTTGTAATGAAAGGAATTATTGAAATACCTACATGGAAATAAAAATATAAAGGAAAGTAAATTTGAAATACCTCCACGAGAAGAAAAATATAAATGAAAGTAAATTTGATTACTGAATTTTTTATAATCCACCATTTGATTCACGATGTCTTTGGTCATCGAACTTAGCAACCATGATTTATCTTACTTCTAATATTTCAAAAATTGTGGGTTCTTCTTTTCAAGTAGATGAAGATTTGTTTGATTCTTCACGAAAATCTTGAGTTCTTGTATATGATTGTCCGAATCATATCCTTGAATTGTAACATGAACATGAATATCTCCAAGTAAAGTAGTTCTGATGGTTTAATTTGATTGTAGAAATTTTGTTTTCGGAGCTTGGTAAGAAACTCATCTTGGGTTCTTGATTTTAGGTCAAACGATGGAATAATACTCTTCTTCTTTTGGTCGTGAGACCACTCAGGCTCTCTTACCATCTTAAGAATCTTGAAGCACACAAGAAATAAGGAAGAATATTTTATTCAGACTCCTTATTCTCTAGGGAGGACCAATCCCTAGGGTTTTAATCTTTATATATACACATTTCATCAGGGTTTTAAATTGGGAAATTACCTTTTAATTAACTGGCCCATTAATGTAGTGGGCCTAAAATATTAAGATAGAAATAAATGTATATGGGCCACTTTAATGATAATATTAAATTTAAAAATCTAACAGAAATAAGGAAGAATATTTTATTCTGACTCCTTATTCTCTCTGTTATAATTTTAGGCTAATATACAACAAAAATAAAATAGATCTAAATTATGGCAATAGCAAATGTAAATAGAGTAAGAAAAGAACACAAAGAAAATTACGTGGTTCGGACTATGCCTACATCTACGGGCGAAAACAACGAGATTATTTTCACTAATGTTCCAAAACATGGGATTACAAAAGAGCACCCAAGCACTCACTAAATATCCCATACACCCAAATATAAACTCACCATATATTAATTTCTAAATTGAATTAGAAATTAATTACAAAATATTTAAACTAAATGAGAATTTAAACCAAATGAGAAAACTCTCAAATTCCCATATATCATAAAAGTAAAGGAAAGGGGTTGTATATATATATTGACTGCTTTTGTCAATAAGTCAAATTTCCCGATGTGGTAATGACGTGAGTTTGTCAGGTACATCAAAAGATATTTATAAACTGAACTAACTAATATTTTGCAATATAGTGGCCAGATCGATCCACAGGGAAGCTAGCTGGAGTTATTTGGAATGCTTAATATTTTTCTCATGCTTGAATTGGATTTTAACACCATGGGAGAGGGGTTTTGGATACAAATAAAGTAATTGTAAGAAAAATTAAAAAAACGAAGGTTTAAATCGTAGGAAAATAAATCACTTACGAAGCAAACGGGCTCATGGCTTCATTCGGGATCCAACATGACAGTTTATCATCGATTATTTAGACATGCATGCACTTAATTTTATTGCTTAATCCAACCAAATGGATAAGTCGCCTAATAAAGGCCTCTTATGAGATTAATTCAGCCTAGGACTTATTTAATCCTAAATCAACCCTAAGGCTGAGCACGATGGCGTTCCATACCGCTTGAGTTAATTGCAATAAGCCCAAGATCGATAAAGGACACTTTGATTAACTAGATAGCTTAATTAATCTAGGTGTTGGTTATCTACTAAGGCTTAGGGCCCAGGAGCATACGTTCCACTTTTAAGCAAAGCAATGGCCTAGTGCTACTAAATACTTAGAGAGCATATATGAAGCCATCAGTGTTCTATGCTAGCTATACAATGAGATAAATGTTCATAGGTTGTCAATCTAAAACATTCATTCAATGCTAACCATAAAACAATTAGAAAACCCAATAAAACTAAGTACGAAATGGAATTAAAGCATAAACCTCCAAAATATACATGTTGGAGTCCTGAAATCACTCCCGCACCAACTTAACTGTCTAGCCGAATGATCGGTGTACACGCAAACGCACGCAATCGAAGTAATATAAAATGGTATGTGAGTACCAAGTATCGAATCCCAAGGGAACGGTGTAACAAAAATATTGTAAGTAAAGTGTAAGGAAAATTGCAACTAGAAAACTAAAATTGCAAAAATAATGTTGGGATGGTTTGTTGGTAAAACAAATTAAAATTTTCATAATCTAATTGCAGAATCAAGAATTTGCAATATTGGAATAAAGAAAAATTGCATAATCTAATTGCAGAATCGAGAAATAGCAATATTGGATAGCAAATTAGATAAGCTTAGTAAATGAAATTGCAAAGGGAATTTTAGAATAAGATGGGGCTCAAGAATGTCATTGCCCTAAGTTATAATTGCAAACCAAAATTACAATTCCAACCTACTCCACACTCAATTGTAAACCAAAATTACTTCTCCTATTCACCTTGAATTTAGGTTTTTAGGAGGCTAAGTGAGTGACTTATATGTCTATAGTCTCTCTATCTTAGATAATTAGGCTCAATAATTTTATGGGTTTTGGAGTCCTTAATCTCTATGTCTAAGGTAAGGATTGGCTTATGTCTAAGCTCTTTTCTCCATCACTTGTGCGAAATCCGCTTATCACGAACCCCGTCGGTATTAGATCTAAGCTTGAGTTGCTACCCTAGTTGATCAATCTAGGATCTCAATGAAAATTTGTTCAACACAAGCAAACAATTGAGATGTAGGCTTGATTTTTATTGAAATTTAGGCTACCATCACTTCTTAGGGAATTCACATTCTTGAACCCCCTAAGAAGTTTTAGCTCAAATTAAAGATAAAAATATTACAACTAATTTTTGAGAAAAAGTTCATATTAGAAGTTGGATTAATTGAATAATTAAGACAATAAATTGTAGTGCAATTCTCGGCAAAACTACAAGGAATTTAAGAAGAGATTCTCAATGGGAATTAAAGCAAAGAATCAAGGGCTTCTATATGAATTTTCAATCTTCTTCCTTCTGCCCTTGAGTCTGATGAGCTTTAAACATTCCCACAGAAATTGAACTTGAATAAAAGCAGAGGATAAAATCAACTAATAACGGAAATTCATTCAATAATTGTTCAATACAACTCACTCCATTCCAATCGACTCAACCTCCACCAATTTTAGGAGACGATTGGTCTTAACGATTCAAGAACCACTTGAATCGGATTGGACAAACTGAAAAATTGCAGAAAAATTGCAGATTATAACATAACAATAGTAGCCCATTGAACATCATGAAAAACAGAATTTTAATTGAACAAAAATGTAACACAAACGAAGAAATTGAAATAACATCAAGTTGTACTGCTAACATTGTCGGTATTACAAGAAAAACTCGAAGAAAATGAAAGACAGAAGCTGCAACTCCTCAGAACTTCCAAAAATTTCAAAAAAATAGAGTGTAAACGAAAATGGAACCCACGAGCTAGAATCTCTCCAAAAATCGAATCCCCTCTTCGTCCCTTATTTCCTCCTCTTTTGTAGATCTTCCTAGGGTTGAAATTGGCCAAATTTGAGCTCAAATTCCCCCAATTCGTGCAGTAATTGTGGTATTCCATATATGGGTTTCTTTTCTTCTTGCGTCGGAATTTTCGAGAGTTCTTGACTTCTGCTGTCCACATATTGCAGAATCTGGAATTTGCAATTTCCATTTTCCTGCAAACAAGATTACTTTAATTAGAATTCTACCTTGAATACTATCATATTTATTTCTTTCTTAATTTTAGAACAATCTTTCCACTAAATTCAATTGGTCTTAAGTCAAAACAAGAATATTTTAAGCAATTGAAAGTTAAATAAGCCTTAATTCTAAGGCTTATCACCGAACATGGAAATTAAAGAGCAAATGGTCATAATACAAGCCATGATATAAAAACTAAGTAGAAATGGGCTAAAAGAGAGTGAAAACTAGAGAGAATTTCGAGTTTGGTGGCTGCATACAATTTGACCTAAATGCGGAAAAGAACTATTTGTAGTTCTCGCAGTATCGTCGAGACGCTAGAGGCAGCGTATCGACGCCACCCTTAATCAAACTAGGGTAAAGGTGGGCTCATCGCAGCGACGCTCCCTATTTCGCAACAATCTATCTTCAGCATTTTTTAGGCATCTAGATGTTTCTTCTAGGGGCAAAACAGTCATTCGTCCTTAAAATCTTCAATTAGGGCTCGGGTGACCTCTGGTTGAGTTTAAATTCTCCCCAAACGTTCTAAATAACTCCATACATGCAAATTGCACCAAAATGCTCCTCAAACTAGTTTACCTACAAAATAGAGAATTTAGCACATAAAATCACTAAAAACTACCAGATTTAGGCTTAGAAAATGAGAACTATTTTGGTTTCATCAGATAACAACCAACGCCACAACAAATCTCCACTTTGGCGTTAATTGATCCAAAATGCCAAATGAAAAACTTCAGTCATCTTCTCCAAATGATTATGTAGTTCAAAAATTGCAAACACCAACAAAACTCAAAAAATGCTTGAATTTGCTCAATGGAAGAGATTTAATCATCATGTCAGCTGGATTATCGATGGTGTTAATCTTGCTCACAACAATATCACTTCAAGCAATGACCTTACGTAAAAAATGGTATCGGATATTAATGTTTTTTGCCTTCTCATGAAACATCTGATCTTTTGTAAGGAAGATAGCACTTTGACTGTCACAAAATACTGTAGTAGCTCACCAAATAGTCCCCTCAACCATATAGCTTCTTTACAAGCCTCTGTAATAGCCATATACTTAGCCTCAGTTGTAGACAATGCCACTGTATTTTGTAAAATAGCTTTCCAACTAATAGCAGAACCACCAATAATAAACACATATCCTATCAGAGATCTTCTTTTATTAAGATCTCTAGCATAATCAGAATCCACGTAACCAATGACTCCATCTTTGGTTCTCCCAAAATGAAAACAAACATCAATAATACCTCAAAAGTATCTCAATATCCACTAAACTGCTTTCCAATGTTCTTTACTAGGATTGCTCAAATATTTACTGACTTCACAACTACGTAGGATAAATCAGGACGAGTACAAACCATTGCATAAATGAGAGACCAACTGTACTGAAATAAGGAACTCGAGACATATAATCAACCTCATCATCTGACTATGGAGACAAAGCAGATGATAGTCTGAAATGTGATTCATAGCCTTTTGACTCAAATAGAGTTTTCTCACCTTTCTATCTCTCACAATTTTCATACCTAGTATTTTCTTTGTTGCTTTCAAATATTTCAGATCAAACTTCTAACTGGGCTCTATTTTTGACTTGTCTAATTTCTGTTATATCTTTAGCAGCTATCAACATATCGTCAACATAAAGAGAAGATACACAAATGACCCATCATGATTTTTCTTAAAGTACACACAACTATTATAACTGCTTCTCTTGAAATCATGAGTAGTCATAAAAGAGTCAAATTTCTTGTACCATTGTGTTGGTGACTATTTCAGGCCATAAAGAGACTTCTTTATCAAACAAACATAGTCTTCTTTTCCTGAAACTATAAAACCCTCTGGCTAATGCATATAAATATACTTCTCAAGTTCTCCATGTAAAAATGTAGTTTTTACATCTAATTGCTCAAGTTAAAGATAATGAATAGCTACAATACCAAGCAATGCACAGATTGAACAACACTTCTAATAATTCTCATTTGTGGATTATTTGACTCTTATACTTAAGTTATTCTTGCTATTTTGTGTATTTTATTGTGTAAAGAGCGAGCAAAAGGTGGTTTTATTAGAAATATTCATTAAGCTTGTTGAAATAATGAAGAAGAGAAAAAGAAGTTGAAAAGAGATAGAAAAGTGTTGATTTGGTGATTTTTGTGCAGGATTTTGAACAGTGCAAAATTGCAATTAAAATCCAAAATGAAAAATGCAATTTCATTTCTTCGCAAATCTAGATTTTGAATAGGGCAGAATTGCAATTGCAATCCAAAATGGAAAATGCAATTGCATTTTTGGGCAGATGTAGAAAAAATAGAAATTTTGGATTTTTGAATGATTTTGAAGATATTCTCCCCGATTCTCGGCATTAATGGCATGGGTCTTTCCATACACTAAATTTGACAAAAACATTAACTTATGGAGGCCTATAAAGGGGGACAAAGAAGTCGAAACAAGGGGAGTCTGCTGCAAAGAAGCTGCTATTTTTCTTTTCTTTTTCTGCTATTTTTCTTCTTGTTTCCAGCACCTTCAAACCTCAATAATCAATCCAATCTAGACGAAAATATCATATTGTAAAGATTCTATGCCCTTTGAAATAAGTGGGATCGAGTTCGATTGATGAAATTGGCAAAAAGAGTGTTTTATTGCACTGTATTTCGTATATTTCTTTTAGTATTAATTTCAGTTTTGTTCTTCAAGTTTTGTTCAATCTAGTTGTTGTATTTTTCTTTTGTTAATTTTTTTTATTACTTCTCCTTCATTCAAAAACTTAATTTCAGTTTTATTTTGCTAGTTTGTTGGCACTTCATTCTTGCAAGTTGTATCTATTAGACCTTAATCTTGGTTCAGTTGCTGGGTTATTATTTAATTTTTGCAATTTATTTACAACAGCTTTTAGTTATTTCTTTTAAGTTCATTATGTGATAAGTCTTAGAATGAATGCTTATTTAACTCCAAATTACTTAAGATATTCTTGTTTTGTCTTAAAATTCTTGGAAAATAGCTGAAAAATCTTAAAAATAAGGAAGAAAGAAGAATGAAGGCAATTAGGGTGAGAATCTTAAAAACTAAACTTGTGTAGGAATTATAGAAATTGCAGAACTGAAATTGCAAGATGAAGTTGCAATTGCAAGGAATTGTGGAAATTGCAAAATCGAAATTGCAAGATGAAGTTGCAATTTTCTGGAAGCAGTAGAAAAATTCAAAAAAGGAAAAAATATATGCATTTACCCATATTCGAAAATCATCAATTCTTGCACAATTTGGGAGATTTTGAGCACGAAATTTGGGCATTATTCAACCCTAATGAAGGCCTACATAAGGAGAGAAGATTGATGAAGAATATGATCGATTTTTGGAGGCGTTTTTGGAGTTATTTTCGTGGGTTTTTCTCCTTTTTTTTTTTTTAATGTTTTCCAGTTTTTTTCTGCTTTGTTTTACCGAGAGTTGTTGCCATGTTTAGCTTTTTTTTTCCTTTAATTTTCCCAATCCGATTCAAGTGAAAACATGGGTTGTTAAGATTAAATCTATTCCTAGAAATAGTTGAGGGATTGAATCGATTGGAGATTAAAAGAAGTTGTATGAACGATAGTTGGAATGGTTGATGTATTGCTCTATTTTTTTGGATTCAATTTCTATTTTGAATTAGTTGAGTTGTGTTAGTTTCAATCTTTCTTTTGATACACTTATTGGATTCAATTTTAGGTTGAAGAAATTCAAATTGCCTATGCTGGAAGTTTCATGATTCATGGGTTTTTGTCCATACTTTGAAATTGAATAAATTTACTGGTTTCTTCTTCCTGTTATCTCTGTATTACAGCAAGCTACTTTTAATTCCTTAGTTTTTTTTTCTTTGTTGCAAATAGGTTTTTAAGCAATTCTACTTGCATGGATTTTAATTCTAAAATTAGACGTAGGATTTTTACTTTTAATATGAGCTAAACTTCTTAGGGGTTTCAAGGATGTGAATTCCCTAAGAAGTAATTGTAGCCAAAATTCCAACAAAAATCAAGCCTACATCTCAATTGTTTGCTTGTGTTGAATAAATTTCTATTGAGATCCTAGATTGATCAACTAGGGTAGCAACTCAAGCTTAGATCTAATACCAACGGGGTTAGTGATAACCGGATTTCACACACGTGATGGAGAAAAGAGCTTAGACATAAGCCAATTCTTTACCCTAGACATAGGGATTAAAGACTCCAAAACCCATAAAATTGTTGAGCCGAATTATCTAAGATAGAGAGACTATAGACATATAAGTCACTCACTTAGCCTCCTAAAAATCCAATTACAAGGTGAATAAGAGTAGCAATTTTGGTTTACAATTGAATGTAAAATGGGTTGGAATTGCAATTTTGGTTTGCAATTACAACTTAGGGCAATGACATTCTTGAGCCCCTCCTTTATCTAAAATTTCTTTTGGATTTCATTTACCAAGTCTACCTAGTTTGCTATTCAATATTGCAAATTTTTTATTCTGCAATTCAATTATGCAATTTTTATCACTTTATTTTGTAATTTTTGATTTTGCAATTCAATTCTGAAATTTTTGTCACTTTAATGCAATTTTCGATTTTGCAATTATTTTGTTTTTACAAACACACCAATCCCAACTTTGTTTTTGCAATTTTTAGTTTCCAAAGTTGCAATTCTCCTTACTTTTTGCTTAGCAATATTTTTGTTACACTATTCCTTGTGGGATCAATACTCAAGAATACTCTTGTTTTAATACTTGCATCGACAGTGTGCACTTGCACTGGGATTGAACGTATTTGCTTACTTTGATTCACCCAAAGTTCACCCGATCATTATGAAGGTTCTATTTTTTCAATCCTTTTTCTTTCTTTCTTTAAGCATGAGGATTCAAGCATGTGAATGCCCTAGAGAAAGAAATTTAAGGCTTAATATGTAAGAGCAAACTTGCTTAACCTTATAGCGTTGGTTACTTTTATTGATTAAAATTTTCACAGTGAGTTTAGTTTGATCACCTAGCTTCGCATACAACGATTGAGTCTAATAGTAGATACAATTGGATTTTCATAAAAGCAATTTAGGAAAGGAGCTTAGAAATAAGACCTTGATTTTGACCCTAGATATAGGGCAAAACCTTTAAAACCAATAGGATTGTGTTTTTATTTAACTAAGTTCATATTAGCCATAGAAATATCGGTTTAATCACTTAGCCTCCTAAACATACTTCATAGAAGGTCAAATAGGTATTGGATTCGGTTTACAAAACTTAAGTATTGAGTCAAAGATTGCAATTGCAATTAGGCCGCAATTCCATTTAAAAGGGCACAAGCATGTTTGGATCCCTTCCTTTTATTTTGGACATTTATTTCTTGTCCACAAAAACCATCCTAATCATTTTTATATTTGGTTACCAAATTTGTAATTTTTGGACAATCTTTGTGCTATCTTTGAATTTTGTTGTATTCGTTTCCTATGGGATCTATACTTTGGAGCAGTTCCAATTTTATTATTTGCATCAACAGTGTGCACTTGCACTGGGGATGAATTCTTTCTTTTAATTTTTAACCCCAAAGTTCACCTGATCAAGTTTTTTACTCCATTTTCGAGGAACGACTTTACTAACAAAATTCAATTTTGTAGCACATATTGCAATTGCAATTATCCTCTTTCTAAGAGAAAGCCCAATCCTTGTTTACATTGTTTTGCAAGTTGAGGGTGAGCAATTGCAAGAGGAGAAAGATACAACATAGGATTGGATTGCTTGAGATAATCCACAAGATGGAAGTAGATATCATTGCAACATTGAGCGCACAAGCTTCATCATTAAGCTACATGATGGAAACTTTGATGATGAGAAATTTCATAGCTCCTACTAACTTTAACCCTTCTATTTCTTGTATTTATTGTAAAGGAAGCCAGTTATTTGAGAATTGTCCTTATAATTCCGATTCTTTATGTTATAGATTTTTATCCAGTTTTGCAAACCAACATCAGTACTAGTGTGCCCAACAAGGAAAGATGATTCCAAAATAGCCTAGCATCAAAGAACTCGTGAGGGAATATAGAGCAAAGAACGATGTTGTGAACCAGAGTAACGATGTTGTGATGCAAAGCCAAGATGCATCTCTATGGAATTTGAAGATCCAGATGGAACAAACTGCAAAAGAATTGAAGAACGGGTCTTAAGGAATCTTGCTCGACAAAATAGAGACTTCAAAACAAGAAGAAAAAGAACAATGCGAGGTGGTGACACTTAGAAGTGAATTTAAATATGAAGATTTTGAACTCCCAGTAAAAGAAAGAAGTGCTTCAACACTTGAAAACAGTAAGAAGCTAGAAGGGAGAAAGAGATTATAAAAGAACCACCTCAAGAAAAAGAATGAACCACCCAAGGAAGTTGTAGTGAGCTATGCAGTTGCAATTTCACAGCAAATGACATCCAAAGTGCTCACGATAATAGAAATGTCTTGCTTTCACTTATTGCGGCTTGCAGGAAACACTAAATGAAAAAGAATACAAAAAGGAGAGCATGAAGGATGACAATTTGCAGTATGTGACACAACTTGCAACCACAATTTCTACTTTCAAAGGCACATGTAAATCTCTTGAGCAGGCAAGACTTGTTGTGATTAAAGCACCTCAATTAAGACTGAAATCTCGTCCATCATCAAGACCTAGGTACAAAATGAAGAAATATGGTTGCGGTCTCCCTACTGAAATAGGATAAGTTTATCTTTTCGTTCATTTTCTTTAAAAAAAATTAAAAACATAGACAAATTTTCAGCTTATGGAATTCCAATCAGAATGAAGAAGCTTAATTAAGAGAATCTATGTCTAAGGAGAATCTTGTCAAGGCGAATATTGTCAAGGCTAAGGTATTTAAGTTGACCGCTAAGGCAACACTTCTACTTAGAGATTCACCGAGGAGTTCAATAAATCAACTTTAAGTTTGAAATTGGAAATTTCAAAAAGTTAACTATGGCTTATGAGAAATTGTGTGAACGTTTTGATGCTCTACTTTTGAGTTTCAGGTGAAAAAAAAAAGAGAAGAAAAATACGAGGCAAAAGGAAAATATAAGAAGAAAGAGCGAAAGTAAGAATTGCAATCATAATTACTAAAGCAAGTTGCAATTGCAAATTCAGGAAACTCAACCAAATAGGGCATATTGGGAGTACGTCAAAGAAAATGATGAAGGAATAACTTTCCATGCTATCCAAAGGCAAATGACTGCTTTTCCGAACTTCCCAACAATTCTTCTTCAAGACTCCAAGACCCCTGAAGAAAGTAATGACAGCAACAACACATTTTTCTCTGCATAAGGGAGTTTCTTTCTGACTTATCTTTCCAGCTTTTGTTATTTGTTGTTCCTTCTGGTTTAAGGTTTAGTTAGGTTCTTTTATGATTTCTTTAGTTATTTGCTCTGGAAAAAAAAAACAATTGTGAATGCTTTTGACTTGCTTAAGTTGACAACACATTTCTTGTCGAATTTCTTTGAGTTTTGTTCTTGTTGAATACCCTTAATGGTGAAAATTTGGAGTATGCTCAATTCATTAAATACTTAGAAACATTATGTAGATGCTTCCCAAACAAAAAATTTCATACTTCATTGTCTTTATAAAACACATAAGCCTCAAACTCACATAAGTTTGTACATTGAATCCTCTTAGGAGAGTCTAGCTTAGTTGTTTTGTAAATCACCCTCTTTCACCCCTTGTACTATTCTCAGTCGACGGGAACATTGACCCATTTAAGTTTGGGGGGTGAGTTTGTAATATTACTATTGTAATACTATGTTGTTGTAACAGCTACAAGGATTCAAAAAGAAAAAGGGATACTCCTTTTCCCAAGGGTTAACTAAGTAACTAGGGGCGGTCATGATACTCATGATTTCCTTTGCATGAAATGTTAACTTAGGAAGTGAGTATGTGAAAATGGCCTTGATGTGATAAGTACTCATAGCTAGATATTTTTATCAAAAAGCGTTAGTTAGCTATAACGAAGGCACGAATGACAAAAAGGTCCCCTCTTGCAAAAAAAAGAAAAAAAAAAAAGAAGTATGCATCCTAGCAGTGAAAAACAAGTTTGGGGGGATAATGTTAGTTGAGAAAATTGTGTAAAGTTAGCTTGTTTAGCAACTAAGTAAAACTTGACTAAGGGTAATAGGTAGTAAGAATCCAAAGTGAAGTTGTGAGATGAAAGTATTTTGTCTAGGTATGAAAGTTGCATGTAGTGGAAGCATCCGAGTAAAGTTAAAGTGTTATGAGCATGAGACCTCCCTTGAGAGGCGTGTTTTTCAAAAGAATTATTCTTAGAATCTACTGTGGCTTGTGTTTATGTTTCTATATTTGTCTTGCAATGGCTTGAGGACAAGCAATAACTCAAGTTTGGGAGTGTGATAATTCTCATTTATAAGGATTATTTGGCCTTTATACTTAGTTATTCTTGTTATTTTATGTGTGTTATTAGATAAAAAGGCTGGGAAAAGTTGGTTTGAATTGAATTATTGTTGGAAGCCTTTTAAATTAAGCAAGTGGAAAAAAGAAAGCAAAAGAATATGAAAACCGCACTTAATATTTTTGTGCAAGAAATTAAAGATTGCAGTAGAATTGCAATTGCATTACAACATAATTGGCATTGCAATTGCAATTCTTCACAGATCGGAAAAATGATTGTAGTATAATTGCAATTGCATTTCTGCACATATCTGAAAAATGCACAAATTATGTGACCAGTGTGATTTTTGGAGAATTTCTGAGATTCTTCTCCACAATTTCAGCAAGAAAAATTGACCATAATTGTTCATTGTTCAAGAAGGAAACTTATAGGACGTATAAAGTTTTATTTAATCACACTTAACTCTTGTTAGTTGGATAGTTTTTGTGTTTTCATGTTTATTTTGTAGGGATTCGAGCAAAAGACATATTCAGAGACTCTATGTCGAATAACGATTCAAACAAGCCAAACTGGAGGTCATCCGGACACCTGAGCGAAAAGTTAGAGCAAAATTACCAAATCTGTCAAGGCAGCAGCATCTCAACGCCACTCAACACTATGCTCAATGCTAGCAGCGTCTCAACGCCATGCTTGACGCCGCTCAACGCTAAACTATTGTTTTTGCTCAACGTTGCAGTTTGGCTTGCTCAACGCTAGTAGCGTATCGACGCCATTCTCGATGCCGTTCAACGCCATACAAAGCAATAACTCAAGTTTGGGAGTGTGATAATTCTCATTTATAAGGATTATTTGGCCTTTATACTTAGTTATTCTTGTTATTTTATGTGTGTTATTAGATAAAAAGGCTGGGAAAAGTTGGTTTGAATTGAATTATTGTTGGAAGCCTTTTAAATTAAGCAAGTGGAAAAAAGAAAGCAAAAGAATATGAAAACCGCACTTAATATTTTTGTGCAAGAAATTAAAGATTGCAGTAGAATTGCAATTGCATTACAACATAATTGGCATTGCAATTGCAATTCTTCACAGATCGGAAAAATGATTGTAGTATAATTGCAATTGCATTTCTGCACATATCTGAAAAATGCACAAATTATGTGACCAGTGTGATTTTTGGAGAATTTCTGAGATTCTTCTCCACAATTTCAGCAAGAAAAATTGACCATAATTGTTCATTGTTCAAGAAGGAAACTTATAGGACGTATAAAGTTTTATTTAATCACACTTAACTCTTGTTAGTTGGATAGTTTTTGTGTTTTCATGTTTATTTTGTAGGGATTCGAGCAAAAGACATATTCAGAGACTCTATGTCGAATAACGATTCAAACAAGCCAAACTGGAGGTCATCCGGACACCTGAGCGAAAAGTTAGAGCAAAATTACCAAATCTGTCAAGGCAGCAGCATCTCAACGCCACTCAACACTATGCTCAATGCTAGCAGCGTCTCAACGCCATGCTTGACGCCGCTCAACGCTAAACTATTGTTTTTGCTCAACGTTGCAGTTTGGCTTGCTCAACGCTAGTAGCGTATCGACGCCATTCTCGATGCCGTTCAACGCCATACAAAATAAGCAATTATTCTTTCCTTAATCGCAATGGCAGCGTCTCAATGCCACCCTTGGCATCTCAACGTTGTCCAAGCCCTATTTATAGCACTTTTTTACTTTAGGTCATGGACTTTTGCCTCCTTTGCTTAGACTTTTAGAGAGAGATTTTCTCCTTCTACTTTTACACTTTTATTGTAGCAAATTGAACCATGTTTAACGAGAGATATACGATCACGATGCTTGGCTAAACTCCACGTTTCCAGTTTAGAGGTCGGTTGTAATCAATTGCAATGTTGTGAGGCTTGGACCTTAATGTAGTTTTCTTTCAATTGCAAGTATTATTTAATTCCTGTGTTAATTTTATAAGCATGTATTTTTTATTGAATTGACGCCTCGATCGTTTTACATGTTTGATTGTTAATCATGATGCATGATCCGTAATTGTCATGTTGATTGAACCGATAGCTTTAGGATTATTACATGTGTATGTTTTGTGGGTTTCCATATTACATGGCTTGCATGTTTAATTCTAGGAATTAAAGGAGCATCTTAATTAGATTAAATTTATTTCATAATTAGTCGTCTTGGTCCTTCCAAAGCACGTAATGTTTTTATCTAAATAATTTGGAGCGGTTTCGTAAAAAATTGTTTAGGTAATTAGCGTTAACTTGACATTTGTTAGAGTTAATGACCTTAGGGAAGTTGCTAGCCCAAATCCTTTATAAATATATGAGAAGAAGCCGTAAGAAAGGGATCGAATATACATGTCATTTTCAGCCTTGTTTTGTTGTTGTTCTTCACGGTTCTGCTACTATTTTTTTTTTTTATTTCTGTTCCAGCCCTTTCGAACTTCAAAACTCAATTTTTTTCTCAACGAAAGTTGAAGGAAGTAAAGACTCAATTCCCTTTGGAAAAAATGGAGTTGAGTCGATTAAGTAAGAAGTGAAAAAGGGGTTTTGTTATTCCGTTTTTTAGAATTTATTTTCTACTTTGTTGAAGTTATTTCGTTCCAGTTTTAGGGAGTTTCAACTACTGTTTTTATTCTTCCCATTTGTAGTTCCTTTTGAAATTAAGTAGTTTCTGAGTTATTTTGCTTAGTGGAATTTAGATTGTTCTCTTTATTAATATTAATTTGTTATTAAATTACTTGTTCATTAATTCTGAAATTTCACCCATTACTGCTTTTTTTTTAATGAATTTTAATTCTTTTAACTTACTGTGTTCCATTCTTTCAATGATGAGCTTAGTTTTCCTTAGGGATTCAAGTTTGTGAATGCCCTAGAGGAAAGATGTAAGGGTTAATAGAAAATGTAATCTAGCTTAACACTTAACTTTGTTTGTTTTTGTTGAGTTTAGTGTTGGGTAAACCTAGTTGGCCACCTAATGTTGCTCGTCAACCTTAAACTTAATACCAAAAGGGTTAAGGGAAAGCAGATATCACAAAAGCAATAGAGGAAAAAGCTTATAAATAAGTCATGAACATCAACCCTAGACATAGGACAAGACTCCAAAACTACTAAAATTGCGTGCTAAACTATCTTACAATACCAACTATCTTACAAGATATATTATTTTCCATTAATACTGCACCTTTAGACATTGTATCATATGTTGAAAACCAGTCTTTTTTTAGGACACATATGTAACAAACATTCTGAATCAAGAATCCATTTACAAGAAGTATTTAAATTGTTATCAGAAGCAACTAAGAGATCATCATCACTATCATCACCTTCAACAACACCATCCTGACCAGAACTTTCTGGTTGTTTTACCTTTGGAGTTACAACAGCTCTTTTATCCTTATTATGTAACTTGTAGCATTTAGATTAAACATGACCCTTTTTGCAATAATTGCATATTTTATCTTTATTTCTAGATTTTGACCGATTTCTCTATTCATCGTTGATTTTCTTCTCTTGTGTTCTCCCTCGAGCTAATAACCCATCTGTTGAACTCTCAGCTCCACTAGTAATATGTTTTATTTTCTCCTTAGAGAATAAATTATCATATACTTCATTCAAAGTAAGAGTATCATGACTATAGTAATATCGTATCTTTAAATTTTGCATATGAGGGAGGTAGAGAACACAATAAAATTAAAGACAAATCTTCTTCATCATAACTAACCTCCATAGACTCTAAATCATAGAGAATTTCCTTAAAACCAACTAAATGGTCATCTAAAGATGTACCTTCATCCATACGATAAGAAAATAATCGTTGCTTCAAATGCAATTTAGTAGTTAGAGTTTTCATCATGCATAATTGCTCTAACCTTAGCCATAAACCAGTAGCACTTTTCTCTTGCAAAATTTCATTTGACAAATGAAGATGAATTAAAGTAAGAGCCTTTCGATCTTTGCTTTGTTTTTATTCTTGTGTCCAAGACGCATGCATTTTAGTAATTCCCAATAAAGCTTCTCTAAGTCCATTTGGACAAGTACTGTCTGCATTTTAGCTTGCCATAATAAAAATCTAGTATTGCGATCTAAAAGTGGTACGTGGATCCAAAAGATCTCAACTAACAAAACACTCTAATAAATCAAGTTTTAATAAACTAGATCCTCTAATACCACTTGTTATAATTTTAAGCTAATACACAGTAGAAATAAACTAGATTGAAATTTTGGCAATAGAAAATGTAAATAGAGTAAGAGAAGAAAAGAACACAAAGAACTTACATGGTTCGAACTATGCCTACATCCACTGGCAAAGACAACGAGAATATTTTCACTAATGTTCCAAAAGATGGGATTACAAAAGAGCACTCAAGCACTCACCAAATACCCCATACACCCAAATATTTAAACTCACCAAAAATTAATTTCTAAATAGAATTAGAAATTAATTATAAAATATTTAAACCAAATGAGAAAATTCTCAAATTCTCGTATATTATAAAAGTAAGGGAAAGGGGTTGTATATAGATATTGACGGCTTCCATCAATAAGTCAAATTTCTCGATGTGGGAACAAATAACGCCACAACACTCTCTTTGGCTTTGGCTTCCTCTTTTTCCTCGCTCTCTCTTTCTTCTTCATCGATAAACGCAGTGGAGTCGTCAGTATCGATGAGGTAGGGATCTCACCCCTTTACTTCATATTTAAAAAATTTTAAACTTGAAAATTTTCATATTTAGATAGTACCGTCATCGACAAGGAGAGGATGGAAAGAAGAAAATGGTGAACCAATAGAGGGAGGGAAAGTGAGAGGAAGTAAGAGAAAAAATATTTTTAAAAAGTTTTAAAAAATTAGAAAAACTTATTTTAAAAAGTCATGTCAAATTTCATTTGGGTTTAAATTGTAAAATTAAAAGGGAAAAAAAATACAACTAAGCAAAACCTTTAGGGGGCGTTTGGAGCACCGTTTCGGAATCAGAACCCTTGGAATCGGAACCCTGGAGGGTTTGTTCTGGGGGGTTTGAAAGCCTGGGAATCAGAACACAGTGTTTGGGGTGCAGTGTTCTGAAGCCTCGGAATCAGAAAACAGTGTTTGGGGTGGAGTGTTCTGAACCCTGAGAATCACGAAACAGTGTTTTGAGTACAGTGTTCTGAACCCTGGGGTTGTGTAGTTTTTGTTTTTTCTTTTTTCCTTTGCTACTTTGGTCTCTTTTTTTTCCTTTCCTTATTTTCTAGTGGCAATCTTTGGTTAGTTGTAGAATCCTTTGTGTAAGTTGGGTAATTTGGTTAGGTTGATGGCATGTATAAAAAAACAGTTGTAATAATTTATTGTTTTTTACAAAAAAAAAAAATGTGAGTTTCCAATGAAAAATAATTGCTTTGTCAAATATCAAATTTGATTAGGTTTATGACAAATATTAAAAAACATATTTGTAATATTTTATTATTTTTTACCAAAAAAAAATATGAGTTTCCAATGAAAAATCAACATACTTTGTCAAATATCAAATTTGGTTAGGTTTATGACAAGTATAAAAAAAAATATTTGTAATAATTTATTGTTTTTTACAAAAAAAAAATGTGAGTTTCCAATGAAAAATCAACATACTTTGTCAAATATCAAATTTGGTTAGGTTTATGACAAGTATAAAAAAAACATTTATAATAGTTTATTGTTTTTTACAAAAAAAAAATGTGAGTTTCCAATGAAAAATAATTACTTTGTCAAATATCAAATTTGGTTAGGTTTATGACAAGTATAAAAAAAAACATTTACAATAGTTTATTGTTTTTTACAAAAAAAAAAAAAAAAAGTGAGTTTCCATTGAAAAATAATTACTTTGTCAAATATCAAATTTGGTTAGGTTTATGACAAGTATAAAAAAACAAAATATTTGTAATAATTTATTGTTTTTCAAAAAAAAAATATGAGTTTCCAATGAAAAATAATTACTTTGTCAAATACGAAATTTGGTTAAGTTATGGCATGTATAAAACAAACATTTGTAATAATTTATTGTTTGTTACAAAAAAAAATGTGAGATACCAATTAAAAAAAACAATGGAAGAGACGGGAGAAAGATAAGAAAATGTGATAATGAAAATAGGTGCCAAATGAGGAGCAAACCGGTGTGTTGGAAATCAAACCCCCCCCCCCCCCCCCATTTTACTATGCAAAACCATGGGGTTGTGTTTAAAAACCATTGGGTTTTGAACACAGTGGTCCAAACAAGGGTTTGGGTTTGGATTCCAAAACAACCCAACCCAACCCATTGCTCCAAACACCCCCTTAAGGTGGTGTTTGGGGGATGAGTTTGGTTTGGGTTGTATTGGCTTCCAAACACAAGCCCATGTTTGGGGATAAGTTTCTCATCCCTAAGGTTCAAACAATAAACTCCATCCAATCTCATGGGATTCCTCCTCTAAACCCATGGGTCTCTTGAAATTACAAAAAAATTAGTGGAGCCCATCACTTTTCTCACTACATCTGTAATAATTATGGTTGGTTCCACTACTTCTCTCTCTATTTTTTTTTTCATAATTATGATGAGTTCCACCATTTCTCTCTTCCTCCCTATCTATCTTTCTCTCTTAAAAATGTAAATAAAATTATTCTTTTTGTTTATTTATATTTAATTCAATTAACAATAGTTCAAAATATATATAATTTTTAAATTTTAAGATAGGAAAAATATATTTTAGACAACTTACTTATATTAATATTTTAAAAAAGAACATTTAATTTTAAGTTAACATATTAAAATTTAAGCCTATATTTTATTTTCAAATTAACAATATTCAATGTAACAAAAATAAATGGTATTTTATTTTGAAATTATTAAAATAAAATAAATAATATTTAATTTTAAATTAGTTATAGTAAAGAAAATATTTAATTTTCGAATTAGATAAAAAAAAGTATGATATTAATTTTGAACTTAGTTATATTAAAATAACTTAGATATATATATATATATATATATATATATATATATATATATATATATTTAGTCAATTTAAAATAACATATAGAATGTATTTTAATTTAATTTAATCAAATTAAAATTAGAGAAACTATGTACATTTTGCTCTGTATGTAATTCTATATACTAATTTCACTTTTTCCATGAACCATGCAATTTTTTTTCTCATTAACTACTTTAACTTATGACATCTACCAAAATTTATAAAAATTTGGAAAAATACTTGAAAAAAAAAAAGTTAATTTCTCAATATTTAAACTTTTTGTCAAACTACTTTGTAAAATATACTTTCAAAATTCCAAAACTTTAACAATACTCTTCTTACTTTTAACTTATTCATTCTATGCTTTTGATAATGTTGTTTAAATTGACATCACCATGAATTGAGTAAATGACATAGATTAGAGTTACACATACTACACATGGTATAATTCCAATTTGAATATGGTTGGGACAAAATCTTTTAAATATCGATATGCAAATTTTCACACAAATTTTGTCAAAATATTGATATGCAATTCAAAAACAAATTATTATGTCACAAAAAATAGAAATTAAAAAAAAAAACAACATAAAAAATATCTTTAAAAAAATATATAAATAGACTCATTCCAACCCAACCTTGCACCTCAAATACGTTTCAACAAATTAGACAGACTCAACACTACATCTCAAACATAGTAATCAGGAATCACATGCTTTTTTATTACGGAACAGGATTTCCAAGATTTCTGATTTTAAAAATTCATGATTTCAAACAAAATGATTCCAAACAAAAAGATATAATGTATTAATGATTGTACATAAAAAAATGCTTTTTGGAAACTTTTTTTTATTGCTCACATATTGAATACGAGAATGAATGGTTCAGTTGGCATTGTCAAATCAGGATTCACGCAATTTTGATTGTTGAAATGATTTGAAGAAAAGCCACAACAATAGCCAATTTAATAATAATTTATAACAAAAAAAATACAATATTTAGTGAAATTCAATTCCGAAGGACACCAATCGAGTCACTGACAATTGACAGACATTCAGCGCGATTCCTGCCTCGTGGTTCGTTGATGTGATGTCACCAATGTTCGAGGGCATCCTTGTAATTTCACATCCTCCATAAATAATGAGAAATTATCAAAAGATAGTTGAAAACTTGAAACAATGTAATGAGAATATAAAATAGTTAAATGTATGAAAGAGAAATTATAAAATGTATTTTGAAATTGTATCAAATAATTATTAAGGAACATATATATTTTGAATCTAGTAGGAGTCGCTAGATTAGGGTGATATTATTCAATAAATTTTTCATAAGTAGGGATTTTTGTACGGATGACTCATTTTCCAGCATTTTAATGACTGATAACTTGCGTTATGAAAATAATGAAATATGATCCATTTGTCGCACAAAATTACACATGAGGGCAATATGAGGCGGTCTTTCTTGTTCACGCTCTCGTACGCGAAAACGCTATCGCTCTAGCTCTCTCGCTCTTGTTCAAATGAGTGGTTGAAAATCTAGAGAAAAAAAAAGACAAGAAAAAATTACGTCAGAGAAGAGCTAGAGTGAGAGCGAGAACGAGCTAGAGCAAGAGAGAAAACGAGTTAGAGTGAGAGCGAGAACGAGAACGAGAACAAGAGCGAGAGCGAGAGAACGATAATTAGAGAGCGATTTTCCTTGTCTTTCTTTTCTCTAGAATTTTGATCACTCCTTACTATCACGAGCGAGAGCGAGAGAGTTGGAGTGAGAACTAGAGAGCGATTTTTCTTGTCTCTTACTATCATGAGCGAGAGCGAGAGCAAGATTGAGAACTAGAGAGCTAGAGTTAAAAAAAGAACAAGAGTACGATGCCCTCACGGTAATTTGGACGGGATGCAGAGTACGGAAAGGGTCATATGTCATTAATTTTAAAACACGGGTCAAATGACATCGATGCGCGTGAAAATGAGTATTATGTGCAAATTTCCCTCATAAATAATAGGTTTTGAGTTTATTTTATTTTGGTCTTTGAATTTAAAAAAAAATGAAATTTAGTCTTTCAACTTAAAAAAATAATAATAATAATTTGGATCATTGGATTTTCAAATTTTCAAATGTAATTTTAAACCTTAAAAAAACCAAATATTTTCGTTATTAACTTATTGTTGTTCACTTATGTGACTCAATCTACTACATTTTGTTTAGTTCAATAATATGTGAGTGTAGATTCGAACATCTAATTTTTTGGTCAAAATTATAATGTCTTAACTAGTTAAATTAGTTAGCGGCTCTTCTACAGGCCTACATCAACATGTTAATACAAATATAGTCACATACTCTAAGCCACATTGCTTTATCTTTTAACTAACTATCAGCAAAAAAAATTAAAGTTAAATAAATTTGAAACTTTTAGGGACTGTTTGGGGCGCTAAGTGAGTTATAATAGTCTGTGGAGTTATATAATATGTGTTTAGAATGCATAGTTGTTTGATCTAAGTTATAATAGTCTGTGTTTAGGGTGCAGAGATATTTAACTCCACAAACTATTATAACCTAGATTATTATAACTCACTCAGCGTCCCAAACAGATCCTTAAGAACTAAAATAACTAATTTAAAGGGCAAAATACACTTTTAATCTTTGAGGTTTGGAGTTGGTGTCTATTTGATCATTTAAATTTAAAAAAAAATGTTTCAAGTCATCACTAAAATCATTTGACCATTAGTTGGCTAATAGAAATATAATCTGGTAGCAATTTTGCTCACTAGACAAATTATATTAATTTTAAATTAATTTTTGATGATTGGGCACTGAGTTGGTCATCTCCTTTTCTCTCTTTCTTTTCCTTCTTTTTTCTCCCTCTTCTAGCGAACTTTACCAACACTTGTCTTTCTTCTTCTCTCTCTTTTTCTTTCTTTCTTTCTTCTATCTCAATCACATCTATCGTCATCTCTTCCATCCCTGTCGCATCAATTACTGCCTCGTCGACAACTCTGCCAATTATAGTAAAGGGAGAAGCCTCATCGTACTAAAACAGATCTAAAACGAAGGGATCCTTTTGGCCCAAATCTATTATGGTACGAAGGGAGATTATCTCATCCATTCCAAATGTGGTACAATGAGAGAAGAAGCTCCCTTCTCCTTCATACCAAAATAAAGCTAAAACAAAGGGTCCTTCATTCCAGATCTTTTCTAAAACGAGAGAAGCTTCTCTCATCTGTTTTAGATCTGGTACTATGAAAGGAGCTTCTCCCACCTATTTTAGATCTGGTGCTATGAAATGAGCTTCTCCCACCTGTTTTAGATTGGTACTACGAAAGAAGCTCCCTTCATACCCAAACAGATATGGAACAATGGAACCTCCTCCCTTCGTTCAAGATTTGATCAATCTGGAACGAAAGGGATTTTCCTTCGACAATGGTAATTCTTTCTTTAAATCATATACAACTTGGAAGGAGGGGAAAAAAATTAAGGATGGAAAAGAAAGAGAGAATGAGATGACCAACCCACATGCCCAATCATAAAAAATTAATGAAAATAAATATAATTTGTCCGGGCAGCAAATTAATTAATGTCACATCATATTTTTATTAGTCAACTAAGGGTCAAAGACTGTATGAACCATTTGCAATATTTTTTCAAATTTTGGAGACTAAAAATGTCTCTTTTAAAAATTTAAAGACCAAATAGACACAAATTTCAAACCTTAAAAACTAAAAGTGTATTTTGTACTAATTTAAATGTTCATAGGCTAAAATAAAATAGTCCAAATTTTAGGAAACTGAATTTAGACCAAGCAAATAATATCAAATAAATATTTCCCAAACTTCAAGCACAAAGATTCTTTGGTAGGGTTGGTTGGAAGGTGTGTTTTCTAGTTTTGGGGTTTGAGATTTCTTGGGGAGCTTTTCATATGTTTGGATTTTTTTATGAAAGAAAATTATATTTCGTCCCTTTTCACTTTAATTAATTTATGATTTTGAATCCAATATTACATGTCTATCTTCTTAATTTCATCGGCAAATATGCCTCATGCATGAGTTCTCTATGTTGGAGGTTCCTTTATTTATTTATTTTTTTTTTTTGGAGCGAGTTTAGAGATTTTTGTTTAATTTTGATTTGAATATTTTGCAAAAGTCTCACTATTATTATTATTATTTCTTTGTTGTTGTTAAAAAGTGACATAAATTTAACATGCAAAGTGATTTAGGGCCGTGTATTTTCCCCCTCTCAAATAATTTAATTTATTTTGATCAATTTTAATTACATAATTATATTTTTGTTACTATTACCAAACTTGTTAATATTTTTTACTTTATTATTACTATTACTATTGTTATTGTTATTATATAAATTAATCGATAGTTATGCTATTTAACCCTTTTTTTCTAATTTAATTTTAAGTTTTAGTATAATGAGTCACAATAAATCACTATAAAAGTTTACTTTAGAATAAAAAAATTAATCTTAGAAATTTACATATATTATCATAATCAAATTCATGTTAAATTATAAGTTTGGTTTTTAATGGTATAAAAAAATTAATTAAATAAAATAAATTTGATTTCTAAACTTTTAAAGTTGTTTTTTTTTTTTTTTTTGTCAATGAATATTTAAAGTTGTGTCTATTTAATTCTCATGCTTTAAAAAGTTCCCAATGGCTAGGTTCTTAAAATTTTAGTTTTGTGTCTAATATGTTTATGTCAATAAACTACACCATTTTAATACTTATACCACTACATCTACATGCCTAAACTTGTTGGCCCTACTAACATAAAAATGAAGTTCCAAGATGTAATAAATAATTTTAAAATACATGGACTAGAAAATACAATATTGAAAGTTTATGGACCTATTAGAAATATTTTTAAACACTTAGACTAATTATTAGACACAACCCTTTCTTGTAATTTAACCTTAATGGGCACGTATGAATTGCATTCTCATTTTTTTTATTTTAAAATGTGAATATTTATAAATATTCATAAAAAAAAAAAAAACAAAGGATTATTTTTAAATTATTTAACTATTTCTTCTATTAAAAACATTGAATTATAATCTAGTCTTTAACAAAAATTTCTTTTAATCCTATAAAAAAATAATTTTGATCAATTTTTTTTTAATTTCTAATATTCATTTACTAATAAGAAAATTTTGACTCTTGCAATTTGTTAATTATAGATATGTTCACAGGTTAATCGCTCAAAATGGCAATGACCTTTCGTGTTGGCTTGATAGAACATGTGCAATCTCTCTCAATCGTGTGATACATGTTGATATCACTAACGAAACAATTCAAGGTAAGTATATTTAATTTGATGAATTATATAACCTTACAACCAAATAGAGGGAGTACTAAAATCAAAATTGGAGAAATTGGGATATATATACAAACAAACTAACTAAATAGAGTTGTAAGGCTACATAATTCATCAAATATCAAACACACTTACCTTAAATTTTTTTCACCCAAAATAATCCTAGCATGAAACAATTCAAGGTCAGTATGTTTGATGGATGAATTAGGTAACTTTACAACCCTATTTATACAAGAGTACAAAAATGGAGATAAACTAAGATATATAAACTAACTATTTAGATCATTTGACTTCAACACTCAAGTACTAGAGTTATATACCTTCATCACTTAAACAATGTGTCAAATAATTTATGGTTCACTTTGTGCGCAGAGGTTGTTGTCGCAATTTCAAATAGTTGTGTTGAGTAAATAGACAAATTTGAGCAAATATAAAATCGATCTTATTAATTAAGTATGTATTTTATATAAAAATTCGACCGTGCCCTTTTCGGAGGTAGAAAGGTCCTTAATGATTTGAATATTATCCTCAATCAAGAAGTCAAAGGTTTGAATCTCTTCACTTCCATATGTTTTATATTGTAAGAAAAACGCTCACTAACTATCACTTACCTTATCTAAATGCAATAACTTTCTTCTCATATAGGTCATATTTATGTTGTTTTGATTGATGAGGGAGATTGTTGTATTTATTATTTAATTGATCTCATCATTATTTGGTAACCTTTTATAGTATCAGTTAATGTAGGAGAGATGTGTGGCTCTTCATCTATAATCTATAATATATTAAAAAGCTACAATTTTTTTAAAAAAAAAAATTGGACTATTTTGTTCTTTTATCAAATTTTAAATTTACAAAATATGTCACATACAATTAATTACCAATAATTAATAAATTATATATTAAGATAATATCAAAATTCTCCCTATTAAATGATCTTCTTTTTAATTAAAAAATAGGTGGTTAATTAAAAAACACTTTCACCCCACCCACCCACTCACTCACCCACGCTTTTTTTTTATACATAATTTAATAAATTAATTAAAATATAAATTTGTTTCTTCTTTGATTTATTAATTTACAAAGTATCTCATTAATAATTACTTATAAATTGTACTAAACGAATAGTTAATTAGAAGTAGTAGATTGATTATAGGGAATGCAAAAAGGTTTTCCTACAACTTACGGATTTTTTTCCATTTTATTATATAATTTCAAAAGTTTTAGAATACCAAAAGTATTGTAATTTTCTATCATCTACAATTATAAAGATGACATTTCTTTTATCATTCTTCCACCAACATTTTTACCAAAAGTTTTTCTAGAATTGTACTTTCTTTATTTTTTGTTCTATCAATTTATTGTTCTTAAACACGTATCTTACTTAATGCAGATTAGTTGGATAGAAACTCTAGTCATATGTGAAGCCTTCCAGTTGTGCTCAAGCGCCACCAAACTATGTCATCCAGATAGCAAAATGCTCTGAACACGGTGAAACTTTTAAATGGGGGAAGATGTCAAAGACTTGGCTAGAGGCAAAACTGCAATTTCTTTTCATCACAAACCTCAAGGTAAAAATAGATTGGTCTATGAGATGCAAAGTATGCATGTTTGAATTTTTCTTCTCAATCCTAGCATAATTATATTCCCAAGTGGATTTTGGACATGAGTGCTAATGTTTTTTGAAGCATTAAGCCAAAGTAGGGGTTGATCCTATCCTACTTATGAAATTTAATTCTAGGAATGTTATTTCTTAAAAAAAAAAAATCATTGTTCACAAAGACTCTTCAATTTTAAAAGCATCTCAAGATGTTGGTGTTTGTTCTTTTAATACTTGGTGTATTATTTTTATCTATAGTCTCTAATTATTTATTAAATCTATACTATATTAAAAGGTGCTATGGAGTAGAATCTTTGCCTTCCTCTTTTGCTCTTATATTTTTAATGAATTCTCATTTTGCCCTTTGTTAATGAGACATGACTCTTCAAGCATATACATGTATGGGTGCAATATAGATGTTGATGAGACACAACTGTTTGGGTGGAGGTAGTTACACAATGAATTGATGCATCCTAAAGGTGTGATCTATGTATAAAAATAAAATAACATGATTAGCAAATACATACACTAGCTATCTATTTTTTTCTACCCAAATGTCAAGTGATGATGGCAAAAACAAGAATGGAAATTAAAAGTTTTCGTTTTTTAGAAGGGAAACATTGAATTGTGTCACAATGAAGTCTTGACTGAGAATTCATAAACTTATTTTTGTCAATTAAGAGGTATTGTTATCTATCTTTTTTTACATTATTTGCTATAACGAATTTTTTAATCGCTAATTTCCAATTTTTTTTTACATTTTTCGTTATACTGTTTGACATGTAGAATCATATTGATAAAGTATTAGTATTTTGTGATATCTGTTGATATTGGCTTTCACGTAATTTTCCTCTCTTAATCATTGTTAAGCTTTCCTGATACAAGGTTTCTATTCAGTGGCGGATCCAGGAATTTTATACAGGGAGGGCACAATATACATACAAGTTCAATAAAATGAATCTATAATGAAAATTTAAAAAATATGCATAACTTCATAAATGAACTAATTTAATAGTTCAACAAACTCAATATTGGAGCGCACATCAACAATGTAATTTGAAGTTGATCCTCAAGCACAGAGAGTTCAATACTTGAAAAGTCTCTTGGATAAAATTGAGCAAGCCGACTAAGTTTTTGTCTATCAAAAGTATTTAATGAGTTACTTAAAAACTTCAACACGATAATGATGCAAACTTGTAATTGGTTGAGATTTTCGCTTTTGTCGTCCTCAAACCAAAAACATATCATCCATCTTAAGCACTTGAATATCATGGCTATTGCAGAAATTAGAAACTACATCCAACAATGAATCCCAACTAGATTCCCTTGTGGTTTGCAGTTTTTTTTTTACAAATTTTGACTAAATTCATTGCATTCACAATGTCATGGTCTTTTTTTTGTAATGCTTGAGACAACTCATTTGTGATTCCCAAGACAATTTTCATAAAATGTACATCAATGGTATATTATGTATATCTCGATGAGTGATGCAAAATTATACTTCCTAGTTAGCTCTGAAAGTAATGAAAAATACAAAATCAATTATGTAAATCAAGAGAAAGAAATTACTCGCAAATAAAACAATAAACGATAACTTTTGAGTTTATTGATTACAATTTCCTAGATTAAAAATTATAAAAACTAAAAGTCTAAAAAGAATTCGAATCTTACTTGTCAAATGCCAATGATATATTTATTATGTATATCCCGACGAGTGACGCAAAATTATACCTCCTAGTAAAAACTCTGAAAATCAATTATGTAATCAAAAGTAAGAAATTACTCACAAATAAAACAATAAATGATACGTTTTTAGCTTTTTGATTACAATTTCCTAGATTAAAAATTATAAAAACTAAAAGTCTAGAAAGAATTTGAATCTTACTTGTCAAATGCCAATGGTATATTATGTATATCATGATTAGTGACGCAAAATTAGACCTCCTAGTAATAACTCTGAAAATAATGAAAAATACAAAATCAATTATGTAAATTAAAAGTAAGAAGTTACTCGTAAATAAAAAAAATAAACGATACCTTTTAGCTTTTTGATAGAATTGAATGCATTATTTAGAGGGTGAAAATATTTCTAAATTTAAAAAAAAAAAAAAATACTATGACTAGTATTGTGTTGGTTTTAAATAAAAAACTTACTTACCTTATACAAAATATTATATAAGAGATTTGAAACTTGGAAGAGGGGGAACATGCAAGCCCGTGTGGAGAGAGAGCCCATCATTTGCAAAAAGAGAATATAAGGTGAAAAATCAAAAATAAAATTGTATCCCGCGTGTTTTGATCCCAAGTTCTCATAGGATAGTTGGTGCCCCTCCTACCAACTCTTCCAACTTCAATTTTGATACTTATCATGTATCTATATATTATATTATTAAATAGCTCTTATAATTTATATTAAAAATATAAAGACGAGATAATTTGAGGGGGGGCACGTGCCCCTCCTGGCCCCTACGTGGATCCGCCCCTGTTTCTATTTATATTTAGACATGCATTGTCTTTTATATTTAGAGCTCTTTTACTCATTCTATACACAAAGCAATATTGCGTCATCCAAGTATAAAAAGAAAATAACACAATTGTCAAATACATATACTATATATGATTGCCAAATACATATACTATATATTTTTTCCTACCAAAATGTCAAGTGATGATGGCAAAAACAGGAATGGAAATTAAAAGTTTTCATTTTTCGAAAGGGAAACATTGAATTGTGCCACATTGAAGTCTCAATTGAGAATTCAGAAACTTATGTTTGTCAATTAAGAGATATTGTTAAATCTATAATTTGTTTTTAATTTTCAATTTTAAACTTATTTAATTTTCAATTTTTTTTGTTAAATTATTTTTTTTTGTTAATAGGTTAGTTTTTTTTATATTGCAAAATAAAACAAAAAAATTTTGACGTGCATCCCACGTGTTATTAACTAGTTTATTAAAAAGGAAGGATGTTGGTGTTTGGATTATTGTGCCCATACTTTAATTTTAAAATTTACAACCGTGCCATTAACATTAATTATTAATAATAGTTTTTTAAAATTAATTAATAATAATTAATGAATTGTTATAAGTGTAATCTCTCTTTTATTATTATTATTTTTTTCTAAAAGGCTAATTATTTAAATCTTCCGTCAGTGAAAATCACAATAGACTGAAGAGTCATTATATTCATTATTATTAATTTTTTTGGTTCATATTAATAAATTTTATATATTTATTTATTCATTTTAGGTATAATTAATTAATTGTTTAAACATTAAAAGTGTAACCTCTCTTTCATTATTTAAATGTTTTCTAAAATCAATTAGTTATTTAAATTTTCGGTTAGTGAGAAGGGAATTGCAACTAAGGATTTATTATCATTAATTATTCATTTATATAAATATGGTATTTAAATAAATAAATAATAATAATATGCCTTACAAATTATTTTTTTATTTAAATTATTTTTTTATTTGATAGATTTATTTTGTCGTTGATTTTTTTTAATAGACAAAACTATAGTATGAAAAAAGTTTAGTTTATTTAATTGAAAGATAATATATATTTTTTAGCAGAAGAATCTCAGGAGCTTTACTTGAAAGAGATAGTTGTTGATTGGCCACTTCATTTACGAGGTGGGCTCTTTAATTAATATTTTGTTTTGTCAGTGTACCTCAAATATATATATATATATATATATATATATATATATATATATATATATATATATATATATATTAGCAAGTAAATTATATAATCACATTTTTAAATAAATGTGACATTCTCATGCATAATTAATATTGAGATTAAGAAAAGAATTTTCTTTTTAAGAAAATTAAAGTGAAAGTGCAAGAATGTAAAAAGTTAAAATATAAAAAATTTTGTTGAATAAATTTCTAATTATTATAAAATATAAAATTAATGGCTTTTCATTTCATTATAATTAATAATTGAATTTCAAAAGTTTTGAAATTTCAACAGTTTTACCACATTTTTCAAATCCTAACAACTAACCACTATATAAAGAGCTCTCCCCTATTTTTTCTATAAAAATAAAAATTTGAGTATCTTCTTTTTAGTTATTTTTTCTCTTTCAATCCTTTCTCTGGAAGTTTCAAAGTTTGTATGAATTGTAAAATAGAATTAACCACTAAGAAAGATAAAGATGCTTGATCAAAATGCTTTCAAATATAGGTATCAATTCTAACTATAGATGTTTTCAAGTTTTTTATAATTAATATTTCTTATTATTTTATTTTAAATGCTTATATATGATTGGATTTTTTTTTTTTTTTTTTTGCATCGGTATGATTGGAATTCTTTTAATTTAACAATGAAAAAAAAAATCTCATCATAATATAACATGATTGTTTATTAATTTTCTCATATTTTAATTACTGTCTATATTTGTAATTTTTAAGATATATAAACAAATTTATGATCTTAAAAAACTATTTTTGAACTATTATGTTCCTTTTCAATATTTACATTTTTTATCCCTTTCAAATTTAATTTTTAATTTTTAATAACTTATAAGGAACATATTTACATTTTTTACGCCTATCAAATTTAATTTTTAATTTTTAATAACTTATAAGTAAGGAATATGAAGTGGTTGAATGTGAAAAATTTTGTCTATTTATTTATAGAAATAATTCTAAATATTTATAGTTAATTATTAATCAATGAAATAATTTGAATCTTATATATTTAGACAATATTACTATCGTTGTAAAAAAATTATATATGAAAAACTAAAACTAATCTGTGATATGCATTTTTACCATATTTTTATTATTAATAATAAATTTGCTTTTAATTTTATATTTTAAGAATTGTAACCAAATATATGTGCTATTTGTTAATAATATAATTAATTTTCTTTTCACATTTTTAAAATAAAACAAAATTAAAATGAGAAAAACATGCATTGCACCGATAATATATATATATTAAAAAGCCACAATCTTTGAAAAACTGTTTTGGACAATTTTTTTCTATTGATAAATTTGATAATTACAATTTTATCTATTTTAATTAAATATTCAAAACTAAAAAAAAATGACGTCCAACTATTGGAATGAACGTTGCTAAATAACTACAATGGTTAAAAGATAAAACAAAATTAAAATGAGAAAAACATGCATTGCACCGATAATATATATATATATATTAAAAAGCCACCATCTTTGAAAAACTTTTTTGGACAATTTTTTTCTATTGATAAATTTGATAATTATAATTTCATCTATTTTAATTAAATATTAAAAACTAAAAAAAAAAAAAAAAACTGACGTCCAACTTTTGAAATGCACCGTTGCTAAATAACTACAATGGTTAAAAGAAACAATAAATCCACGTAAGAGTCTTTTGAATTTCTTAATTAATTGCTATTTAGTTGAATTGCTATAAAGTCATTTCAATTTCTTTTTAGAAAAAATTAAAAGTAGGAAGAAAGTTTACAAGATAGGAGATTTAAAAAGAAAGCTAAGGGGAGAAGAATACTCCTAAATAATTGAAGGAAAGAAGCTATTGGTAAATTAAAAAGGTTGGTATTTTTCTTAAAAAAATCTTAAATGTTGAAATTAGGCCTCTTTTGACATCTCAATTTCCACCCAACTACGGTACTGGAAACAAAAAAAGGAGGGACGTCTCTGAAATGTTTTCCAATCAATAAGATTTCCTAACTCTTTTATCTTCTCAATAATCAAATCTATCTAAGGTTGTACATTTTTCAAGTTTATAACTAGCGAAATTGTAATGGTCAGATTTAATTGCCTAAAAATAATTAATGAAGTGCAAATTGATAAAAATAATTCCATTGTTGTGTTAGTAAAATCAAAATTAAATAGTACGATGTGGTTTTAATCCGTTTATGTAGTTTGGAAAAAACAATTGGTTAAAATATTATAAAAAAATATTTTTTTTAGTTCAAGATTTTTTTTTGAAAAATATAAAAAAAAATGTTATTTTAATGGGTGGTAGATCAATTTACTATATTTTCAAATATAGCATACATGAAATGACATTAATTTATTTTAATAACAAAATCGTAAAAACATTCAATCAACCAATTAAGATAAAAACATTGCATTCTAGATCATTTTAATTAACTTCTAAAAGAATTTTTTTAAAAAGAATTTTTTAAATAATTTACGTAACAATATTTTTCCAAAATCCTTATTAAAATGTAAGTTATATTAAAAATTGAAAAATATACACGTGCAATGCACGTGGTAACATACTAGTTTATGAAAGTTACTGAAAAAATATTCATAACCATACAATATCTTATCTTATCGTGGTAACATACTCTTTGAAAATATATTTGAGAGTCAATATTACTCATCCATATTTATCATGATGGTGAATTAATACTGAAAATTTTTAAGTAGGAAAGACTGAAGATCTCTTTGTAGATTAATAAAGGCTAAAGAATGATATATTTACTGTGATAGGTGAGATTTACCCATACATCATATTTTTCTTTATTTAATTTTTTTTTTCTTTTCTAGCTTTTAAAAGTGCTTAAAAGAAAATCTTAGCCAAATTTAAATAACAAAACAAGAAAAGATTTTGGACACTACTATTTTTTCTTTTCAAAATTTAGCTAGAAATGCAAAAATGTCTTTGAAAATAGATTTTAAAAAATAAAGAAAATATTTGTAAATAATTATGGTAATTTAAAATTAAAATAAAACGTTATCAAATGTGTGCCTTTTTACTTTTTATATTTTAACTTGATACTTTCTAAGTTTCTTAAATATATAGGTGCAGTATCAATTAACTCAAAAAAGAAAAAAAGAAGAAGAAGAAGAAGAAAAAAAAAAAAAAAAAAAAAAAAAAGCGCAGTCTAAATGGTGTATGGTTGTGCTCTAGTATATAGACGTTAAAGATGGTTGTGCTTTTAGACTTTAGTAATAATCTGAAAAAGCGTTTAAAAATGCTTTTAAGAGTTGTATTTTCAAATTAAACATTTGTTTTGAAAGGAAAAAAAATATAGTACTTCTAATTTTTTAAAATAGCTTTTAGAAAATATTTATTGGTGGTCCAACACCACTAGATATTCTAATTTTATTTTAGTAAGTCAAATATACCTTTTTTTAGGTTAAAATTAAATAATATTTTGGCTAACTTTCATTTCATTTTGGTTTTTTTTTTTAAAGGTTCAAATTTAGTTTCTATACTTCTAATAAAATTTAAAATTGGTTGCTATGTTATTTTATTGTTAACTTTTCTAAAAAAATTGTCTTAAATAATTTTGAAAATATGTTCACATTATGGTTTTTCTTGCATTAAAATTATTATTATTATTATTTAACTAATTTTGATAAAAATTAATTTCAAACTAGCAATAGGGACCAATTTTGACCTTTATTGAAAATATAAGGACTAAATTTGGACATTTCAAAGTAGAGAGACTAAGATAGAATGAAGGCCAAATTACAGAGACTAAAATAATGTTTTAACATTTTTTTAATATTAAAAGAAATCAAAATACACTATTACTATGTTTTTTTTATCCAATCAAAAAGTAAATTTGTTTATTAAATTAAATATTGTTAGTCATTGACAATTTTGTATGTGATTTTTCCTTAATCTCCAATTTATCAATATTGTGTTATTTTCCTGTTTAGTCCTCTAAATTATGTCATGAATCACCATGATATAAAATATCCTTCACTTGATTTTTCTTAGAATATTCATATCATTTACTTGATATGATAATACAAATTTATATAGAAACTTCAATAGAAATTTCATGCTTATTTACAAATATATATTTTAAAACTTTTTGTCTCGTGTGCATTGTATTGGTCAAGTTTTCTATGTTAAAAAAGTTATGATTTGAACTAGTAAGAAAAAATTAATCCCCTCTTGTACATTTTCTATACATTAATCGATAGACTTAAACAATTTTTTATTCATAAAAAAATTTAAAATTTAAAGATATTTACGAAAACTAATCTCCATGATATCATTTGGACACATCATAAGCAAAAATGTTGACATGAGCAACAAGATTAATCTTATAAAAAAAAAAAAAACACAATCTGCTACAAGGAAGACTTTTAAGTTTCGAAGGATTTTAAAAAACCTTTAAACCTGCAATATATATATGTTTTTTCATAATGAAGTTTTTTACATTCAATCCATGACTCAATGCGATGAATATATATCTAGATGTACCTGTCAACATGATAATTACTAGCCACCAAATGTCAATTTGCAAGCATTTTCACCCTCTCAAAACCTCACCAAACTTTGAAGTTATACCTCAACTATGAGATGAAATGCTACCTTTTTCTTTTCTTTTTTTGAAAAGAGATGAAATGCTACCTTTAAGTCTCTCAATGCGCCCATCAAATGTTTCTTTGATCCTTTTAATCCTTATTGTGTAAAGGACTTCATCCACAAGGGTCCAAGTCTAACTCAACCACTCCTAAAAGGTGTAAAATTTTAGCTAGCATATTTTTTAAATAATATTTTAGTAGTATTTTTTAAAAGTATTTATACATGTCCTGTCAATCTGAGCATAGTTTAACTGGTTAAGTCATATATAAGATCAAGAGATCAGAGTATATATATGTATGTATGTATGTATGTATGTATGTGTCCTACCAATCTAAGCATAACTTAACTGGTTAAGTCATATACTATTGATCAAGAAATCAAAGATTCGAATCTTCAACCCACATGTTATTGAATTTAATATATATATATATATATATATACACAAAATACTTAGATTTATCTACTTAAAGCTTAGTTAATAATGTTAATTTAATTATATTTGCACAATCAACTATAGTACTATATCACCAACATGAACATAGTTCAGCGGTAATTGGCATTTACTCCTTTTCGTCAAAGGTTCAAATCTTTATGCCTCACATTTATCGTAGAGTAAATGTTATTAGCAATATTTGTCTTTCTTTCCTTTTTCTTTTTCTTTTTTTAATTTTTGTTTGTTCATTGTAATTGGCCTCTTCCCTTTTTCATAAAAGAAGACAAATCTTCTCTTTTATAGTCAACAAAAAAGTTATGAGGAGAAGAAATTTACTTCTTAATGGAAACTTTAAATAGACTGAAATTTAATATAGAAAAGCTATCACGCAATTTCAGAGTAGTTTCAAAAATATAATTTTTAATTAAAATATTATCTTTTTTTTTTGAAAAGGTAAAATCAAGACAATTTTAAACTTCAAACTTTAAAAGTGAATCTAAATTTGTTTGAAATAGAATCATTCCCACGTGTAAATGATGTTTTTAAAACAAAATTTCCATAAATATACGTATCAATTCTAACTTTTAAAATTATAACTTGGGCAAATTTATAATTTAACAAAAAAATTCTTATAAATATAGATTTAAAATAAATTAATTGCAATTATAACACTAAAAAATTTATACCAATTTACAACCACCTCAAAATGTTAACATCAACATGCCACTACTTAATTTTTTTTTTTTTTTATAAAAAAAAAATCATCCTTAAAAATTTTAACCGAAATTTCCTTGTATATGCTTTTTTTTAAATCATTACTTTTATTCTTTTACAAATATAACATAAATTTGATATATTTTTTTTAATTATACTTTACACTATGTTTAAATTTGATTGAGTTTTTTTCTTTCTTTTTTGAATTTAACAACACGTGGAGTGGCGGAAATATCTAACATTTTATTCTAAGATATAATATAATGCTTTTTTTTTAAAGTATAGAATATAATGTCTTAGATATGCTCATGTTGACAAATCTAAATTGAATTTTAATTATACTATTTTAGTAAAATTTCAAACGTTATACCATATTTGAAAATACACATTTATTTCATACTATATACATTTATCTAAACACCTCAATTTTTTAAACTTTTACATAATTTTTAAAAAAAATTCAAAGTATTTTTCCCTTTTTCATTATTATAAAAAAAAATAAAATAAAATAATTAAAATTGTCGTTAAAAATAAATAAAATAAAATTATATGCATGTGAATGAACAGCGCAACGTAGAGTACAGTTCCCGATCCTTACCTTACGCCGCTTGCTTTTGTCTTCTTCTTCTTTCTTCTCTCTGATTTCACTGAAATCTCTTCAACTCCATCGATTTCTTCTCTCTTTCAACTTCTTCTTCCATTTTTATCCCTTTTTTCTATTCATTTCTTCAATCGATTTTCCATCAACAATCTTCAATCAACCCCACGTATACAGAGAGCGACATTTTTACCGTTTCTAAGTGTTTTTTGTTGCTGTTTTTCTCACCGGATTTTTCCGCCGGCGGCAAGCTTGTCGAAGTATTCTTCTGGCGGAAGGTGGTTCTTCTCTCTCTCTCGATGTCTTCTTCTCTTTCATGGTTCTTGTTCTTTTCCCTCTCGTTTACTTTTTCCGGCACGGGCGGCTCGGTTCCCGATGATGCAATGTCGCTCCTCATGTTTAAGGGCTCGATTTCACTCGACGGCTCTGATGTTCTTCGTGGCTGGAATTTTTCGGTTTCTCACTGCGAGTGGTTTGGAGTTACTTGCGATGGTGTTACTGGTAGAGTTGTTGCGCTGAATATCAGTGGAAGTGGTGGCGTTATGGCGGCGAGTTCTGTTCTGGTTGGGAAGTTGAATCCGGCGATTGGAAATCTTGCTGCGCTTCGTGTTTTGTCGCTTCCGAATAATCTGATCGACGGGGAGATTCCCGGGAGTGTTGGTAAGCTTCAGTCGTTGGAGGTTCTTGAGCTTCAGGGGAATAATTTCTCTGGAGAGATTCCGAAACAGATAAGTCCACTTCGATCTCTTCGCCTGCTTAATTTGTCTGATAACTCGTTTTCTGGCTCGATACCGAGTAAATTGATCGGTTCGGCGAAATTAGAAGCAATTGATTTGTCGTACAATCAATTATCTGGTAGGATTCAAGTTTCTGATAGTAGATGTGGCGTTTTGAATCATTTGAGGCTTTCGCATAACTTTCTGACCGATAACATTCCGGCGGAGATTGGACAATGTTGGAAACTGAAGACTCTGTTGCTCGATGGTAATATATTAGAGGGCCAAATTCCGGCTGAGATCGGCCAAATTTCAGAACTCAGAATTCTTGATGTTTCTAGGAATAGCCTTACTGATTCGGTTCCAAAAGAGCTCGGTAATTGCCGGAAGTTGTCACAGATCGTGTTGACGAATTTGAATGATATCAATCCCGACGACAATAGTTTAAGGGGGGAATTCAACGCTTTCAATGGAGGTATTCCTTCTGAGTTGTTATTGCTTCCAAGTCTGCAAGTTTTTTGGGCACCGAGAGGGAATTTTAATGGCAAATTGCCGAATAATTGGAGTTCTTCATGCTCGCTTAGAGTTCTCAATTTAGGGCAAAATTACATTGCTGGTAGCATACCCGAATCGATTGGGAAATGTGTGAATCTAACTTACCTGGATTTGTCTTCAAACAAGTTACAAGGTAACCTACCTGTGCAGCTTCGAGTTTCATGTATGGCGTATTTTAATGTCAGCCAGAACAAAATTTCTGGTGTGCTTCCGAGATTTGAGAAAGATAGTTTCTGCAGGAACAAGATCCCACTTGAACCAGTTCCCAATTTCTTAGATGAGGAAGATGGTTGGAATTCTTTCTTCAATTTTCCTGTTTGGGATTTCCTGAGATTGAATGATAATCTCATAATCGCCCATGATTTTAGCTGGAATAGGTTCAGTGGCTCATTAACTTCATTCAGAGTGGGAGAAGAGCTTTTGGCTAATGGCCGCAAGTTCTCGTACAAACTGTTGCTTAATAGCAACCAGTTCAATGGATCACTTCCCGTTGATCTGGTCTCGAACTGTAACGATATGAAGAGCGTTTCGGTTAACTTGAGTTCAAACTTAGTATCAGGTGAGATTTCTGATGCATTTTTTCTCCATTGTCGACAGATGATGGAGTTTGAGGCAGCAAGCAATGAATTAAATAACTCGATTGGACCTGGAATTGGCGACTTGCAGATGCTTCTTCGTCTCAACTTGATAGGGAATAGGTTGTCTGGAGTTTTACCAGATCAGTTGGGGAAGTTGCAGAGTTTGAAATGGATGCTTTTGGGGGGAAACCATTTCACTGGAGAGATTCCATCTCGACTCAGTCAATTGACTGCTCTCATGAGTTTAGATCTTTCTCGAAACGAATTTGCAGGAGTTATCCCTGAAAGCTTGTCATATGCTTCAAGACTTGAGATTCTGTTGCTTGATCATAACAGGTTAACTGGGGAAATACCAGCATCTTTCTCTGCCCTTTCTCATCTCACTAAATTGGATGTCTCTTTTAACAACCTTTCTGGCCACATTCCTCATCTTCAGCACATGATTGACTGCATTTACTTTAGTGGGAATAAGTTTCTGCATCCATGCCCGGATTCATACTCCGAGTCCCCAGCTGGACTTCCGGTTCCTCTCGACGTTGAGAAGTGGAAGAGACGAAGAAAGTTCGTGTCTATGATAATCGCTGTGGCTGCTTCCTCAACTCTAATTTGCATACTCATAATGATAGCTGTTATCATCATTGTGAAGAAAAAGCTTGGTAGACAAAATAGGTTAAAGAAGAAACAAGTGGTGACTTTCTCAGATGCTCCTTCCGATCTGAATTATGATAACGTGGTCCGGGCTACCGAAAATTTCAGCCTTCGCTACCTAATCGGTACTGGTGGCTTTGGGTCAACATACAAGGCTGAACTGCCCTCAGGTTTCCTGGTTGCTGTAAAGAGACTGTCCATTGGTAGGTTTCAAGGAGGCATTCAACAATTCGATGCAGAGATTCGAACATTGGGAAGAATACGACACAAAAACCTCGTAACTCTTCTCGGGTACTATGTTGGAGAGGCTGAAATGTTCTTAGTTTACAACTATCTTTCTGGTGGGAACCTCGAGAACTTCATTCATGAAAAATCTTGCAGACACATAAAGCACTCGGTGATCCACAAGATCACTTTGGACATAGCGAGGGCTCTTGCATACCTTCATTACTCCTGTGCTCCTAGGATTGTTCATAGAGACATCAAGCCTAGTAACATCCTGCTTGATGAAGAGCACAACACTTACATATCAGATTTTGGGTTGGCCAGGCTTCTTGAAGTTTCAGAGACTCATGCCACAACAGATGTAGCAGGAACATTTGGATATGTTGCACCAGAATATGCTACCACTTGTAGGGTCTCGGACAAGGCAGATGTTTATAGCTTTGGAGTTGTGCTCTTAGAGTTGCTTTCAGGAAAAAGGTCGCTTGATCGATCCTTTTCCGACTTTGGGAACGGGTTTAACATTGTTACATGGGCAAAGATGCTGATCAAGGAAGGTCGTTCTTCTGAGCTTTTCACTCCTGAACTTTGGGAAATGGGACCAAAGGAACACTTACTTGGGATGTTAAAGCTCGCGTCTAATTGCACAGTTGAAATTCTCACTCTTCGACCGTCGATGAAGCAGGTCGTCGAGACACTGAAACAGTTGTAATTTTTTAGGATCACTAACCCTTCCAACTGGTTGCTGACACAAAATGACAGAGCATGCCATGCCTCCTACACTATAACCAATCGTACATATTGAGATGAATTCTTTTTCTCCCAGGTTCATTTTCTAAGATCTCTAGCTTAAATGAAATGTACTATCTCCTTTGTTTTATATAGTTAATCCTAGAATATAAAGATACTAACCTTAAGCGTATTCGAGTATTGTCATGAGAAAACTGCAAATGTTCACCTACCTATAGAAGTTACAATTATACTCTCAAACTTTTAATTTGAACAATTCTCTCCTAAAAGTTACAAAATCATCGTAACTGACCCTTTCATTATATTATAACTCAACTAGTGGTTGAATTTAGTTGTAGCAATTTCAACCTCATTGCTCAAGAGTGGTTTAGGGTTTAAACGGTAGTAGTTGTACATTCTTTAAGTTGCAACTCTGCAAGTTATAATTGTAATGATTTGAATGAGTTAATGCTCGAGTTGAAAGTTTTGGAGTTACAATTATAAGTCTCTTTAGTCATGAGATTTTTCACTTGTCTCTTAATTAATTGTTTTTTTCCACAAACAAATGAGTAGTGTAATCAAGGAAAAGGGACCACAAATCTGCATAAATCAATTTCCCTTTCGCTGTTGTTGGCTCTGTACAGGAAAGTTTTTACTGAATTTGGAGTATCTGTTGCCATTTGGAATCCATAGATGCTTTTTTATGAAAATAGTAAAAAGTGCATCATATGATATTTGGCCGTTTTCTTTGAGTAAATGATGGCAAGTGACAAAACTTTGAAAAAAAAAATATTGGTTAAATTAGAAGTTTAGTTTCCCAACTTTTAAGTTTGTACCTATTTTGGTCTGTAAATTTTAAAAAGTGTTTAATAAGTTTCTAAATTTTTAATTTTGTGTGTAATAGGTCTTTGAACTTTCAATTTTGTGTTTAATAGGTCTCTAACATATTTAGAATTTTTAAAAATTAACTAATATGTTATGTCTAATAAAACTCTAATTTTTCAATTTTATGCTTAGTAGATTCCTGAATTTTAAAAAAATGTAGGCCAAAGACCTATTAGATACAAAATTAAAAATTCAAAAATTTATTAGACACAAAATTGAAAGTTTAAAGATTTATTGGACACAATTTGAAACTTCAATGACCTATTAGATATTTTTAAAGTTCAATGACTAAATAAATACAAATTCGAAAGTTCACCAGCTATACTTTAGTTTAATAAAAAAATATTTCACTTCATTGATTTTCAATTGCTGGTGAATAGTACATTTACACGTCAACGGACTGACTAATCATAACAACAGTCCTCTAGTTATAAATTTCTACAAAGTTTGTTTTTTTTTACAAAATTTCTACAAAGTTGCGCCAATATTCCTCTAGTCTAGTTTTTTTTTTTTTTTTGAAAATAGTCCTCTAGTCTAGTTACATATTAATTACCAGGGCAAAAATTAATTTATATCCCTAAACTTTCGTAAGTGTATCAATTTACACCTTCTGTTAAATTTCTTTTGAAAAATGTTAATTTAAATGTATGGAGACTTATAATTGTAGCAATGAAACTCTTAAACTTTCACAAGTAAATTAATTGTATGAAAGTTTAGGAGTTTAATTAATACAATTATAAGTCTCCACACGTGTGAAAATTAACGTTTTTCAAACAGATAGTATAAATTGATTCACTTATGAAAGTTTAAGGTTTTAAATCGATACAATTATTAGTTTGTTTTAATTGATACAACCCCCAAAGTTTATGAGTATAAATTGATTTTTGCCCAAATTACAATCCAATCATAATACATCTATGAACTTTCACCAAATACGGTAGCTTCAATCAAAACTTTGTGGATGTGCAAAAGAGAACTACCATCCTCACTTGATCACAAATTTTATTGTTAGAATAATTAGTACGGTAGGATAACCAAATTCATTATTATGGATAGTTCCTACAAAGAATTGGACTAATAATGTATATAAGACTCGAATTCTCAGTGTCAATGCTCTTTAGTTGATTCTATTTTCTAAAGATTATAAGTGTAATAGAATTTTTGTTAGCACATATTTCCAATGAATCAGTAGCTCAACTAGAAAGTTGAACTCAATAGAAGGTAAATATAATGAGTGAACTTTAATGTAGCTCAACTCGTTAAGATATTAATAATGGTTAGATTTAAATTTCTACCATTTAGAACTCAATTATATGCATATTTAGTAATAGGTGGTATTTAGGTGTAGAAATAACAACTTTTTCTATAATCATTACTAAGAGTCACAAGCTACCATTTACCCTAATTTATGAGTCCCTCCCAACCACAATTTACTACTAATTAAACTACCATATTTTTTACATTAATTTATAAACAATTTTATTTAAAGTTTGTAACTACATTATTTTTCATTTAAAAGAAATCCGATTTAGAATAGTTCAACAAAACATCATTTACAAGCAAAAGAGTTTAAAACAAAGTTAGAGGAGACTACCACAAAGTAAAAGAAACCATATTTAAAAATTAGATTTGAGTAAATAAAAGAGTATATTTAGTTTTATAATGAAAAATAAAACTATAATTTGAAAATCGTGTATAACACTATTGAAAAGTTTTCTGTAAGAGGTATACATAAAAATAATAATAAAAGCCAAAGCCAAATAATGTCTAAACCTACTTCCAACAAAGAAGTCTTCTTGAGGAAGGAATTTCTTCAAGAAAGATCCTTCATTCAAAATCTCTCAAGTCTTGATTCCCTCGCTCGCACTTCACTACCAATGTTGTCGACCTCCAAATATAGTTCAAATAGTTAAAAATTAGTCTCTTCTTAATGGATAATAACTCATAAGTTTGAATTCCCTCCTCTCATTTGTAAAATCTTCAGAAAAAATAAAAAATAAAAACCAAAGCTGCAACTAAACAAAATAAAACTCAGCAGAGCTGCAATTATTACAATCACCTCACATGAGCTGTCTTCAGAAAAATAATCAACAACTTAACAATAAATAAAAGGAAACAATCAGGAGAATCATCCCTTTTAAGCATTGGCCTCAGATGGCGTTGTTGTAGCCTCCAAAATTATTGAAATATCTTTCTAAGCAACAGAACAGAGAGGAGAGTTCAAAAATAAAGAACAAGCTACAAAATTTTACCTTACCAGGCAAAAGCATGGATCTTCCCTTCCATCACTTTAAAATTTCTTCTTCTCTTCCAGCTGCTCTCATCTAACATCTAGATATATACATGGTGTTGGGTTGCTCCTCTTCTTGTATGAATTGGGTATGTATAACACAGCCTACCATCTTTGATTACACAAAACCAGCTCACTTTGAAACATCCACAATGTTTCTTTTTCTCCATTTTTCTGATAAAAATCTCAGGCTCCAGTCACATGCATCTATAGCTTATGCCACTGCTGCATCTTCTAGTCCTGACTCCAAAACCAAATTCACAAGTCTGTCTCTTATTGGAACAACTAAATGGCCACAGATTTCCCTCATTGATTCCATGATCTCAAATATGGTTTCTCCATTGGATCAGTCAAATTGGAATTTTGATGCCTCATGCCTACCCAGTTCATACCCTGGGATGGTATTTCGTGCCCTCCCAAGTAATCGAGTGAGTTGGATGCTTCTGGTAGAACGTTGCTGATCATGGGATTTCCTTCGCGCAACATTCCGTAGTTCCTTGGGGAAATGAATTGCCCGTTTGAGCCCATTGAATGAAAAGGGGAACGGAATTGATTACCTTGAGATAGAACACTGAATAAGGTTTGATCTGTGCTGCTGCTTCCACTACCAATGCTTTGATTTGGGACTATAATGCCATCTGACCCCGTAAACCCACCACGGACTTGATGCTCGCCCGAAAACCAATTCTCACCTAATAAATTTCCAGCATTCATGGGATGAGAATGGATATGGGTAGACATGTGAACCGAGTTGACAGCCCAGTCTTGCATTCCAACTGAGGGTAACTGTTGTTGCGTCGGGATCATATACCTGTTGCCATCAGGATAAATGTTCTCAGGGACACCATGGGGCATGTAAACTTGCTCGTCTTCCTTCTGCCTTTGCTGCAAAGGCACGGATAAATCTGGCTGCTCCTGTAAATTTCTAGAATACTGACTCTCTTCTATCAAGTCATTGTTTGATGGCTGGAAATCCAAACCTGGGTGCCTCTCCTTATGTTGAAAGGACAGAGCTCCCTGTCTCTTAAACACAGAATGAAGTAACTCATCTTTACCTTGATTTTCATAACTAAAGGTGCCATTCTCTGATTGTCTATGTAATACATGTTTTCCAATATCTTTACCTTGATTCTCATATGAACTAAAGGTGCCACCATCTGATTGTCTATGTAACAAATTTTTTCCAACATCTTTTCCTTGATTTCCATAAGAACTAAAAGGGCCATCATCTGATTGTCTATGTAACAAAATTTTTCCAATATCTTTACTTTGATTTTCATAAGAACTAAAAGGGCCATCATCCGATCGTCTATGTAACAAATTTTTTCCAATATCTCGGCTATGCGAATCAGGTTCCACAAAAGTGTCATTATCTGATTGTCTAGGCAACAAAATTTTCCCGATATCCCTGCTATGTAAACCAGATTTCACATAAGTGCCATCATCTGATTGTCTAGGCAACAAATTTTTAGCAACACCTCTGGCAGGCATGTCAGGTTCAACGTTGAAAACGCTCGTTTTTTGCTCTTCGTCAACATGAGAATCTGCAAGAGACAAATTACTAATAGATTTAGCATAATCATGGCTGGTCGCAGAGTTGTAGTAATTCTTTGGCGGTCCTGGGCGAACATCACCAATAGAAAGTAGCGCCTCTCCCTGGCTGGCTGAGCATTCTATAGCATTCATGTTTCTTGATATTCCAGTTTCTTCGAGATGAGTATCACCAGAATTTGGGGTGACTTGGTTTTCGGAATCTGAACTGCTGTCTGTCTCCAGCCCACCATTGACCTGCTCTGAGGATTGACTACTTTGGGAGCCAGAAATTGATTTTTCAATAGATTCATTGCCTGTTCCTTCCATATCCATTTGATCTGTTTCTTCAGTATCCATTTGATCTCGAAGCACGCTATCATGGCTTTCAGTGTCCACATCCTAAACCCTCAATTACAGGTAAAAAGTTAAAAAGACAATGTTACAGAAGGAACCAAAAAAAAAAGTTTTGGTAAATTAACAACTAGCTAGATTGCATACAGCGATGACCAAACACTTCAACACAGAGAAGAAAATAAATGAGAGAGAATAAAAAACAGAAGCAGAATTGTTAAGCACCATCAGCAATTTTTGTCTGTCTTTCAGATCTTGCTCCAAGGCCCTGATTATTTGCCGTCTCTGTAAATGAGTCTCTCTCCAATTTGCATATCCAACTGGGAGATGAACTTTTGATAATTGCAACCTATGCCAAGAAAGAAACTATGATATGAGGGACACGAATGAAACTTTCAATTTGGTATAAAAATAAATACGTTACTTCACATATGCTCTCACCAGTGCTCATGCAACTTCTTCCGTTCTTCCTCTACAAATACTTCATATGGTTGTACATTAAAAGCTTCTATGTCACCTAAAACTTGGTCAAGGGATCCGGATTGCTTCATGTTCTTCACGAGGTCATGCTGCTTCTTGCTAATCTGAAGTGTGTGAACAAGAAATCAACGTCAAATCCCGACCAAGTGTTGCCTCTCTTTTCAAGAAGAGAAAAACAGATGCATAAAGAGAAAATAACCAGATTTTCATGAATTCTATTCAACCATAACTTTTAAATTTTAATCATCAACATAACAGAATGTGCTATAACTTCGTTAACTTTCTCAAAGCAAGGGTTATATGGAATGAAGACACGCAGGTTATAAATCCTAATGACAAGATCAAGAAGGCCGTGGCAAGAGTCTTGTCTAGTATCCAGACATGCGCTAAAGTAGTTAAAAAGTAAGTCAAGAAAGAAGTAACATAAGAAAATGTGACCATAAAATGTATACACAATTATCAAACATGCAATGGATAAATCTCAAAATGAAACTATTTTTCCATTAACAATTCTACAAACTTTTCTTTACTTGAAATTGTTAAAAGAAACAAAAAAGAAATACACTCTTTTAATATATATCTCTTTCCACATCTCAACTTTCATCTTTCTTCTCCCGTCAATCCTGACTAAGAAAACCAAATATTTGCATGAGCCAAAATCCACAAACACACCAAAAATAGCTGTTCTTGCAAGGACAATGTTCGAATCAGTCTCCTCCACTTGGCTGACTGCAAAACCACATGCCACAAATGACAAACCTATCCTTGCTTTGCTCCCACATAGTAAAGACGAACTGTCATGGCCAAGTACTAAGTGAGCGAATATTCTAAACCTCACAAACCTCTCTGTATCAACCTATCCAAGACGAAGTCAACCATGACTATGTCTATGTAGCTAGGCGGTTTGAGAAGTCATCAACCACATTTCATGACATGTGAACCTTCTAAAAGAAGCAATGGCCTTCCTACGTGCCAGAACCTCTGAACATCCTACGTCTTTCATCTTGTAGCCTCTACCCATGACCAACCCCGACCCAAGCCTATACATATGAAGCCAATTCCCAATTCAAGGTATGCAATCTAAACTATTCAAGTCTGCCAAAACCACTTGGCTAACAAGTGTGGTTCAATCTTGCAAGTTCGAGAGGTAAATCTGTAAGATTACCCGGCAGACTTGCATAAAATCAATTTCAAGCCATTTACCAGATTTTATGTGGCTCCCCTTACCACTAGAGTTCTGTATTTGGCTACTTGCATTCCAACGGCATTTTAAGGAGCCAATTGGCAAATTACCGTGCGGACCACCCATTCTGGTTCTTAACACACACCTATGACTTTTTCCGTAGACCAAAGTTTTCCAGAGAAAACTGCCAAAGCCACTTGGCAAGGCCGTGATTCTGTTTTCGATATTCCCAATTCCAAGACCACCCAACTCTTGGGGAAGGGAAGCCCATTCCCAATTGAGAAGGTGACCTAGCCCCTAAAGCATGGGGTCATCCCAAATGAAGTTCCTTAAAAGCTCCTCATTAGCATTGCAAATCTATGTTGGAGCCTTGAAGAGGGACAAGAAATAGGTAGGTAAATTCCAGAGAACCCTTGAGAAGAGCAAGTCTTCCTCCTCTAGTCAACTTGGATATGATTCTTTCTCGGACAGGTTCCCAAAAAGCTAGAGAAACGGGGTTTGTGTGAAGAGGAAGCCTGAGGTAAGTGTGGGAGAGAGAATCCACTTCACATTCATAGAAGTCCGACATCCTATAGACTTATTTCCCTCTTAATTCCTACTGTGGCTGTTGTGGCTGTTTTGGACATGTTAATTTTTTATTTTTATGAAAAACCAAGCTTTCATTGAAAATTAATGAAAGAAAACAAAAAGGAAAGCCAACAAGCAGAAACTCGCTGAAAAATGAAGAGTATCTATTTGGACATAAAAAAGGAGAATAATTACAGAACTCCTAAAACAAAAGCTCCAAGGAGAGCAACCAAAACATAGTATTATCCCAAAATTCTCAATACTATTATTCTATTCATTTCAAGCAAAATGTTCCAAAAAATTGCTCAAATAGCATTACGCCAGAGGACTTTAACTTTCTTCAGGAAGTAAAGAGAGAGCGACAGAGGAGACGTTTAAAACAGTGATTAAAAAATTCTATTTTAGTTTTTTATACAGAAAGCTTGTTTGGCAAGATAATTTTTAGACAGTTTTCAAATGAGAAAACAGCCAAAAAGAAAGAAAGGGAGGGAGAGAGAACAGAAACAATATTTTGTTGTTTTCATGTATTTTCTTTAGCACTTTTGAAGTTGGCTGTTCAAATATAATTAGGTTAAATTACAAGTTTAGTCCCTAAATTTTTAGGCCCCGTTTGATAACCATTTGGCTTTTGGTTTTTGAAAATTAAGCTTGTTTTCTCTCAATTTCTCTACAATGGTTTTCATCTCCCTTAAGGAAGCATTTGAATTCTTAGCCAAATTCTAAAAACAAAAACAAGTTTTTGGAAACTACTTTTTTTAGTTTTCAAAATATGGCTTGGTTTTTGAAAACATGGTTAAAAAGGAGATAACAAAACAAGTAAATCCATAGGTGAGAGTAGCATTTATAGGCTTAATTTTCAAAAACCAAATAGTTATCAAACGGGGCCTAAATGGTTATCAAACGGGGCCTTAGCTTTGTGTCTATTTGGTCCCTGAACTTTAAAAAGTGACTAATAGGTCCTTGAACATTCAATTTTGTGTCCAATAGGTCCTTGAACTTTAAAAAGTGTCTAATAGGTCCTTGAACTTTCAATTTTGTGTCCAATAAGCCCCTTAATTTTTCAATTTTGTGTCTAATAGGTCCTTGACCTATTCAACCTCTTTTAAAATCCATGGGCCTACTACACAAAAAATTGAAAGTTTAGGATTCACAAAAAATTGAAAGTTTAGGATTCAATTAGACATTAAATTCAATTTTATATCTAATAGATCAGTTAATTTTTAAAAATTTTGAATATGCCAAGTGTCATGGTCATGCTTGTCCAGGGCGTGTTGCCCGTGGCCGCATGCCCATTTCAACCCATTTTTATCATGCTTTCATGTCATGTCTTTAGTTTAGTGTTATTGTTTACTTTCCTTGTAATTTTGTTGGCGTATGACTCCTCGCCATTTTCATGTTTAAGTCTGTCATAGGCATAAATCCTAGAATGTACTATAGGTGAATGCGACTAGTTGTCAATTCTTCCTACCCAGAGTTATATGTTATTTAAGTCGTTGTCCCTTACTTGCTTACTAGTGTATAACAATCTTTTTCTTGAATGTTTTCAAATACTTTTTCTCTCGCGTTCTAATAAAACATTTTCTCTCGAAACATGAGCAGAGGCTAGACCCTATACCAAAGTTGTCCGCAACTTCCGTTTTTCCTATGGATGACTTGCTCGCCAGATTAGAGCAAGTGTCGCATAATCGTTGTCCCGTTGCAAAAGAGTACGATTGTGACAAGTGATATCAGAGACTAGTTGGCTTCTCATATTTGAAAAGTTGCGATCATGTCAGCGAAACAATAGCTGGGCAAGTTGGATAAAGACCGACTGACTGAGATCGAAGAGCAAATGCTCTTCCTAATAAAAGTCCCTGATAATGTACAGTTTTTGGAATCTCGCCTGGATGAGATTGCCGCCAAGGTCGACACGATTGATGTGGTAGCTAGCCGCCTAGACAGGATGCCCGTCCAAGAGTTGATGGTGAAGGTTGAGGCCCTGGAAGATAAAGCCACACGACCTGTTGGATTCGAGCGTGGGGATAACTCGTCGGGCTTTATTGCCCATATAGAAGAGCGTGTCGAGAGCTTGGACAGCGCGCAAAAAGCAATAGCTCATATGGTGTTTGACCTCTCTGAGGATGTGAGAGTTGCCATCGATGTTGTAAGGGCAGAGGTGGCGGATCTGAGCGTCCGAGTGAATCTCACCGTGAGAGCGGTGGGTAATCAAGCCCCGGTTGGGGGCGTGGTCCAATTAAACAAGGTGAAAGTTCCCGAACCTAAGCCCTTCTGTGGGGCTCGTGATGCAAAAGCCTTGGAGAACTTCATATTTGACATGGAACAATACTTCAGGGCCACAAGTACAACGTCCAAAGATTCAAAAGTTACCTTGGCGACAATGCATCTGGTGGATGACGCCAAGCTATGGTGGAGATCACGTTATATAGACATCCAAGAAAGGCGATGTACCATTGATACGTGGGAAAAGTTGAAACAATAATTCCGCTCTCAATTCTTCCTAGAAAATGTTAAAATATTAGCAAGATGCAAGTTATGAGAGTTAAAACACACTGGGACAATTTGAGAGTACGTGAAGCAATTTGCTCGACTGATGTTGGACATTTGAGACATGTCAGTGAAAGACAAGGTCTTTTGCTTCGTTGAAGGGTTGCAATCGTGAGCCAAGTCCATGCTTTATGAACAAAGAGTACAAAGTTTATCAGAAGAACTTCCCCAAGTAGAGATAACATAAATCATCGACCTAACTCTCCCAAGGGTGGGGGAGGGGACAAGCTGAGAATTGAAGAGGGAGATCGAAGGCCTTTCCAACACAAGGGGGGAAATACATGACGAGCATCAGCTCAACAGTATAACACTGGTCAAAAAGCCCCTTCTTGTTACCTTTGTTGAGGCCCCCATCAAGTTTACAAATGCCCGAACAAAGCCACCCTGAAAGCTTTTCAAGCCTCGTTGGCGAGTACTTCAGGGACCAAGGTCAAAACCTCTGAAGCAGAGATCCTGCTTGAAGAAGATGGGGGCGACTCCCGAATTCGAAGCATTGAAATATCTGTCAGCCTTGCAGAAGAAAGTGGAGGGAAACAAGGAATCCACTCCACGTAGTCTTATGTACGTCGACGCATGGATTAATCAAAAACCCACGAATAGTACCATGGCCAACTCAGGAGCAACTCATAACTTACCGAAGCAGAAGCCCAACGGTTGAACCTACGTTTGGGTTAAAGAGGTGAGAAAGATCAAAGTTGTCAATTTGGCAACCTTACCCATCTTGGGGGTTGCACGAAGGGTGACAGTAAAGCTAGGTGCTTGGACTGGACAAGCAGATTTTGTGGTTGTCAAGATGGACGACTTCGACATTGTGTTGAGGATGGAGTTTCTCCTCGAACACAAGGTCATACCAATACCATTAGCATAATGTTTAGTAATCACGAGGTCTAATCCAACCATGGTCCACACCAAACTAAGACAACCGAATGGGGTAAAATTGCTATCAGCCCTCCAATTGAGTAAGAGCCAAGACGAGCGTCGCAACGTTGGGCTCCATGTTGTTGACCAACTTTGTGGAAGAAAGAATAACCAATTTTATAATTCTCCCAAGGAGTGGAGGCCAAAGACGAAAGTTGCTCAAAAGTATTCGAAGGAAGCACCGAGGTGCACGGAGGAATGGGTCAAGCAGAAACGACCCCCTGTGATGAGAAGGTGTGAGGTGTCAATTCCACCGATCACCTTGAAGAACGCCTTTAAGGCATTGTCTGAGAGAACGCCTCAAGAAGTCAATCAAAATTGGAACGTGAAGAAGTTCCTAGAAGAGTGGAAGAGAAGCCAAGACACAAAGGTCCGTTGGGATTGCATTGAAAATTTGAAGACAAGCTGCTCGTGAGACCGCCGAGTTCGAGCTGAGTCGGTTGATAGGAATGTCAATCATTTAAGTGGGGGAGAATGTCACGGTCCTGCTTGTCCAGGGCGTGTTGTCCGTGGCCACATGCCCATTTCAACCCCTTTTTATCATGCTTTCACATCATGTTTTAGTTTAGTGTTATTGTTTACTTTCCTTGTAATTTTGTTAGCATATGACTCCTCGCCATTTTCATGTTCAAGCCTGTCATAGGCATAAATCCTATAATGTACTATAGGGGGATGCAACTAGTTGTCAATTATTCCTACCTGAAGTTATATGCTATTTAAGTCGTTGTTGTCCCTTACTTACTAGCGTATAACAATTTTTTTCTTGAATGTTTTCAAAAACTCTCTCTCACATTTTAGAAAACATTTTCTCTCGAAACATGAGTGAAGACTAGACCCTATACCGAAGTTGTCCACAACTTCTATTTTTCGTACGGCTGAGTTGCTCGCCGGGTTAAAACCAGTGCCGCACAATCGTTGTCCCGTTGCAAAAGAGTAAGATTGTGACACCAAGCACCTATTGAACACAAAATCAAAAATCAAAAGTCCAAGAATCTATTAGACATTTTTAAAGTTTGGGGCTTATTAGACACAAAATTCAAGAACCTATCAGACACTTTTTAAAGTTCAAGGATCAAATAGAACCAAACTTAAAAGCTCGGGAACTAAACCTGTAACTTAACCAATGTAATTAATATATTTTTAAAAAATGAAAAGAAAAGAATAATGTACAAATAGTTTTTAAATTTAATCTTTCAAACATGAGTTTGCAATACAAAACTTGAAAACTACACTCAAACAACCCCAAGTCTTGCACTTAGTTGAGGGAGGCAAACTGAATTCCAAAGATATGGAAAAAGTTCCACCAACATTGAGAAGCAAAAGGACAATCTTTGAAGGAAGTGATTTACTTCTTTTCAAGAGCTTAGTAGAAGAAACCAATCGGGCTTTTCTTTGCGGGATCTTCTCAGTTGTACTACAGCCTCCAAGAAAAAGGGACCAAGGGAACAGTTTACTTGGGAATTTGTAAGTAAAAGAAGAGTTAAAGAAACAAAAGTCAACCCAACTAATTAAACATTCGGACTAACATATTCATAGCTTTTCAAACATGTCTAAAATCACACTTTTCTAGAAGGAAAAATTATATTTCAAATCTACAGCCAAACCACAAATTTTTGCCGTCTAATTTATTCAAAAATAAATTTTCATTGGTATTATGAAAAGTTACAAATAGAGTTATAATGCACTACTGTTGGGAGAAAATATAAAATAAAACTAAACCCCCAAAAAATCTAAGTTAAAAAGATACAATACACAAAAATCAAACCACGAACCAAACATATTACATAAAACAACCCCAAAATGTGGCATCCAGGAAAACCCTAGGTGGAAGAGGTAGAATGATCCAAAGAATACCTGAATTCTTCTACCCTAAAATAATTTCTCCTTCAAATTACCCAAGACAGCTTTCTCACTAACCTAGGAGGAAGAGGTAGAATGATCCATAGAACCCTAAAATGTTTCCCATCATATTCAATGTTTTCAAACAAGTTTGATATTTTTATGTTTCTAAATTTCTTATATTTCCCCTATATTTATTCTAATGTCTATTTTTTTAGAAAATATAAATAAATGTTTGCACTTCAAAAAATATATATATATACATGTTTGTACTTCAATTCAAGTGTCCAGCAATTCTTCAACTCATGTTTACAAGTCTCCAGTACATGTTCTGTTATGCTTAACAAGTGTTCAACACATATACAACAAATGCCGGAAATGTATCCAACTTGTTTAACAAGTATATGACAGTAAGTAACTATTGTGCTTAACAAGTGACTTATACATGTTCAACAAGTGCCAAAGTGTACACTGTACAAGTGTTTGATATGTGTTGAACATGAAAATGCTACCCAAATTAAAGTGTGCATGCTTTGTAGCAAGTACTATTTTGTTGTATGTAGCACATTTACTCCAAGGTTATATACATAATCAAATTCATAAAACATCACCTAACCTTGAAATATGACATGTATTTGGAACCATCACTACACTGGATGTTGCGCTTTTGTAGCTTGTCCTCAGGTCTAGTTCCCACATTGAGCATGTCATCTAAAGGAGTTGAAGTTCTGCATCTTTCTCGCTGGTATCCTTTACTGCACATCCTGTTAATCATAAAAACTAATATATAGTCAACAGAACAAAACGCAGATTGAATATAGAGAAATTGCCTCTCAAATAGAGATTACTAGGAAGAACATGATGTGCACCTATACTAACTATTCACAACTTATAGCAGAAAACCATCGCAATACAAACTATCCCTAACTAAAGGGAACGGTGGATAAACCAGACAAGCATCCACTAATCTCATAAAAAGAAATATGGATGCTAACTATATGAAGAACCAACAAACAGATTCATTCGGAAGTGGCTAATGGCTATTTTAGTGACATTGTTCCTTCAGAATTCATAAACACCAGGTCTATATAAAACACAGGTTAATATGCCACATGCATATTCCAGAACGATAAGCAAAGTTACCTTTCTGAAAATTCTCTACCCTTCATGAATAAAGTCTGATTATCACTGCTACATGCTTTCTCCTCTGCAGCCCATGAACCAGACTCTGATGTAGCTATAGCATTATCATCGTGATAGTCAAATCTGGACTCATTCACTAGGGCGGAGACTCTCCTTTCTGCATTTCTTGACCTGCTTAAAGTACATTTTGCATTCTGAATTTATTTCATTTTCTTTCCTGACCAAACCACCCACCCCCACCCCCACCCCACTAAAAAAAACCCAGAAAAGGAAAAGGAAAAAGACAGTTGGAGCAGTCATTTAACAAAAGAGAGTGACAAATCTTATGAAAGCGCTATAGATTGTAAGACTATGGAATAACTGACATCATCTAAAAATGTATGATTATTCCAATTTCCAAATAAATCTGACAAATATCTTGAATTTATTCCGTTTGATAAGAAAAACTTTGGCATTCTGTTTAAATGGACACAATTGGCAGGCAAGGTCTAGATTAAAATATTTGCTAATTAACTTCTTTTCGTTTCAAGATTAATTATTGAATGCTAACCTTGACCATTAATCAAAAATTCAAGAAATGTGCAGAAGACTGAAAAGAAAAATTACAAAGATAAATCAACAATATATTTTTAAGATTAGTCATTTATAAACACTAACCACTAAAGGGTCATTCAATTTAATATCGGGAAAAAGATTAAAAAGAAAAAAGAGTTGAAGCAATTCTATATGCCAGCGACCAGCTTTAAATACCTTTCATTATAATAATAAGCAGGATATTGTCCAAGCTGTTGTTCAAAGTCTATTAGGACAGAAGGTCGAAAATTATGAGTTTGAAAGAAGGAAAAAGAAAAGGTAGCAACCTCCATGTTTGATGTATGATTTCCTTCTCCGGATCTTTGCAGTTTGAACATCTATCCTTCAGTTTCCGCAGATATCCAATCATACTGCCACAAGTAGGAACTAGTATTAGCAACAACATGCTTCAGTTAAAGTAAACACCATTGAAAGGCTAACAGAAAATAGTGATATTTCAAATAGTTAAGAATACATTGTTGAAATCATCAAGTTATAAAATGGCAATTTTACAGATTGAATATTAAGTACACTTCTTACTTGTTATGATACTTCTGCAACTCACTGGAATACGCTTTTTTATCTGCCCTTAAGCACTGTTCGTGTTGAAGAACTGCATCAGGGTGAAGGGCACCAGAGCAAAGTGAAGACTCCCTGCAAGTACATATTTTGATAAATTCAACAGTTACTTCATAGCCATCAATATTCCTCCAAGAAATTTTAACACGTTCAAAGTTTATCCCGTGCCATAAAGTCTGATGGAACAACAAAGTAACATGTAGCACAAAATACTGAAAAAGAAGATGAGAAACAAAATTCCAAACTTTAATAAGCAGAGTCTGAAACAAATTAAATTGGAAGAAGAACCCATGACTTGAGGCTCTTCTTTACTAGCTCAATCATGAATCACCCAGGTTCGTGCCATGATCTATCCAACTGTGCTTTTTTTTTCTCCTCTCTCCCTTAGTCCCTTTCTTCTTGATAAGAAACAAATATCAATGGAGAGAAAAATTCATAATTAGGAACCTATATTATATAAAAAATTTGTAATTATTCCACCTTTACCATCAATTAAGATTAGAGGGCATTTATGCAACCCCTTCTTTTGAAAAAGGGACGATTTGTACATTTGTCCATTAGGCTGTCTCGACCCCCAATTGATGCTTTTTTTAATGAAAGTGTTGGCTTGTTTTTTATCAAAAAAAGAAAAAAAAGAAAGAAAGAAAGAAAGAAATACTTGCCATGTAACAAGGGGATTTCCAAAGTGAAAATTATCCCCAGAAAACAATGCTTCCACAACATCAGTCACATTTTCTTGTTCTCCAGGAAGAAACCTCCTCAGATTGTTTCTCTCATTATCTGAAAGATATGTCTGCCAAACCTGTAATAAATTCAAGGCCAAATGAATAAAAAGAAATACAGAAGGGAAAGTGATAACTTCAATACAAATAACAAGAGCTAACCACAAAAATATTGCTACCTCAAGTGAAAGGACTTCTGATAAATTTTCCAACTCAAAAATCTCATGAGGGACATCAAAAACATCAGCTAAGATAGTGTGTTCATTGGAAACTGAATCAACAAATGGTCTTAATTTTCTCCAACTTATGCCAACTTGTTCCCTTTTAGAAACAACTCTTCTTTTACTCCCATCCCACACCAGAGTAATATGGGATCTTAAGTTTGCATCACTGTGTGGCAATGCTACATTCTTTTTTCTTACTCTATATGAATCTCTTGTACTGTAACCGACTACACTGGCAGAACTCAATCTTTTTCTCCGTTGATTGGCCGCCATTGGTCAAGTATCAGAACGAGTTGCAGGAAAACAACATACTATCACATAGATAGTGCAGCAACAAGTTTAATGAGAGGCCTGAAAAAATGAATCAACTAGTGAACCTTTCAATATTATAAAATCATCAAGCCTCAGGGAACAACACCAAAAACCAATTTCAGGGATGGGGCTTCAAAATCATACCCAAAATCAAACTATTCTTTAATAAGTAACTTGCATAACATCCCAGTCATAGAGAGAACATATTAAAGCCATAAACAACGTTAAGTAGAGAAACAGAAATTCAATTAAAAACACATTTTAAAATGCTGCTTATTGCTAAAATGAAACATCCAATTTCAGGCAGCCAATTAGCCCCTTCAATTTTCAATTTTATTTAATCACTAGAATATCCAATTTTCAAAATACCAAAAGAAAAATGATAAATCACTTTATTCTCATCAGAGATCATGTCAATCAAAATGGTTATATTACAAACAAGTATTGAATACATACTAAGTACAGGAAAACTCACTTGAACAAAAACATAGAGAGAAACTTTAAAATCATACCCAAGTCTCAGAAAGAAAACCACTTTTCTACAGAAAAACCATGGATTTAACAGTTCCAAGAAAACAGAAAAGAAACTATTCGAAATGCATTTGTCAGTAACCTGAGTGTGAGTATTGACTCGAGTTAAAAACACAGAGAATTAAAGTCAAATTTAAGTTAATTAAGAGGTGAATGGTTACAATGATTCTTCACAAAAATCGACAACACAAATAACTCGCAAGTCCACAGAAGGGGGCGGGGGGGCCTTCATCCTCCACTTACAAACAATAGACAAACCATCCATATTCCTAGTAACAACGATACTCAAAACACCACCAAACAAACCCATCAAAAAATAACCTAGCAAATTACTAACCGAAGCCCTCTCCCTCCTCTTCATTCAAAAAACATCAACAAAGCCTCAACATACAACCAAAAACAAATTCCACACCAATAGAGAAACACAAAGGTCGCAAAAAGAGCCACAGCAATGCAATTAGAGGAAAAACAAGAAAAAGAAACACCTCCGAGAAATAAAACAAAAACCCCACAATCGAAACAACAGAAAGAAACAGAAAGATTGAGATTACTGAGCGAATACCTTCGATATCCCCAAACGAAGTTCCTTATCGCCGCAAAAACATCGAGTGCAAGAAGTCGGAGTGAAGAATCGGTGAGAATTCTGAAACGAAACGAAAGGAAAATGTAATTGATGGAAAGTAGAGCTAAAGCGGAAGCGTGAGAGAGTGATAGATAGGGTTTCGAGTTATCCAAAATTTTGTGGAGGCTGAAGTTCGAGAGATAGAGAGAGGCACTGAAACAGAGACCCAATGCCCATTCAGAGAAGAGAGAGAAAGAAGAGAGAGATGGAGAGATCAGACGTTGTTCGGAACCGTTAACTCGTGTGATTTTACATTCGCGGGTTGTAGCCTCGGCTCGGCTCGGTTCATCCCGGCTCGGTCGGCTCGGCGTTTGTTTTACGTATAAATCATAATATTTGGCTCATTGTGATTCAAGGTTTGAATTTTATTTTATATTTTAGGTCAAAGCAAAAAATAATTTTATTTTATATTTATTCTTGAACTTCATATTGGTTTTAGATTAAATTAATAATTTATCAAGTATAGCTAATGGAATAAAAAATTAATTACTTTCTCAAAAGTCAATAATCTGATTTTCACCTGAAATTGTTGAATTAATAAAAGGTTTAATTATGAATTATGCTCTAGTTTTTTAGGGTTGTTTTTGTCTAGTTTTTTCAACATTTAAAATTTTGAAGATTTTAATTTTGATCCTAGTAATAAGTCTTCGTTGCTGCACAGTAGTTGAATTAAAAAACTAATAAATTATAAATTTAGTCTATAGTTCTTGAGTTACTTCTTTTTAATCTCTTAACATTTAAAAAACTTTGAGGGTACAGTTGGTCAATTATTTGAAAATATAAATTTTAAAATAAGGGATTTAATGAAAATTATTTCCTATTTTTAGTATTTTCAAATATGTGTTTAGTAGCTGATTTAGAAATTGTATCCCAATTTAAACAATATTTAAAATGTGTTTGATAATATATTTATAAACCATAAAAATAGTTGTAGTTACCAACTCAATAGAAGGTTGAATCTCAACTATTATTAATCAATTTATGAACATGTTTTATGTTATAAATATTGTATAATTATTACTTTACAATATCATATAGTTTATAATAAATATTATATTATACTATTTTAATTTAACAAAAGTAAAATGAGTTTATAACATGAAATAATATAGTCAAACTGAACATAACTCAACTGGTATAAAGTATGTGTACCAACCAAAAGGTAAGAGGTTTGAGCCCCCCAACCCCACCTATTGTTGAACTAAAAAAATAACATGAAATAATAGAGTCAAACTTAGCTTAGCTCAACTGGCATAAAGCCTGTGCACCAACCAAGAGGTAAGAGGTTTGAGCCCCCCAACCCCACCTATTGTTGAACTAAAAAAATATCATGAAATAATATATTTATCATGTAATTCTACATTTTTAAATTTCAAATTCAAATTTGGATATAGTGAAAACATAAAAATGTTGTTTTCACTATTTTTACTATTTAGAGCACAAAATCTAAAACCAATTTTAAAAAACAAATATGCTAAATAGATATTCGTTGAATTTTAATCTGAAAACATAAAACATAATATTGATTTTTGCAGATCAAATATACCTTAAATTTTCGATTTTGATTCTAATAATAACAATGGTTGAATTTAAAATATATATATATATATATTAATTATAGATTTGGTCTATAGTTTTTTATCATTGTCTCTATCTAATCTCTCAACATAAAAGTAGTAAATATTGGATTTTGATTATGATAAGTCTTTGTTGCTAACACAATTACTTTAATAATGATGATGTGAGATGTTGATTGAACTAATAAATTGATGGTTTGACATGGGACATGGACAGTGATACAAGAAAATAAGTTAGTTTGACAAGATAATCTCAAAACAAAAGTTAGTTGGATAAGTGCTCGTATACCCCCCAAAAAAAAACCAACTTAAAAATGTATTTTGTCGGACTACGTCTAATGTTTTGGCCTGCTTGTCCTTATTTTATCTAGTTGATCTACTTTATTGTAACACTCCTTTCCTATCATGTTAAATCATCACCTATTAATTCATGCATCATGATAATATATAAGTTAACAACATTAACTTGTTAAAATCAAAATTGAAAATTCAAAGATACGATTCAACCTTTTCAAAATTTAGTGACTAACACATAAATTTGTAATTTACCATTATCTTATATTGGTTATTATATTTTCAAACCTTGTATTCATAAACTTAGTTTAGTCTTCACAAGTTTTGAAAGTATTAATTATACTCTAACTTATATGAATCATTTTAAAAGTGTCTCTGTCTCTATTTGAGAAAATAAATAGTAATATGATAAGAAGTTATGGTTGACTAATATATTTATAAAAAAAAGTATATAGAAACATTGTTTGATAGAATTGATAAAGAATAAATTTGACTTTTTATGATATGCTTATAAATCCTAAAAATTTATGTACTTTCTAGGAAGTATTCTTATTTAAGAAAATGAATGGCAAAATGACACAAGGTTATGGTTGATTAATATATTTATGAAAAATATCTAAGTAAAGAATAAAGTTAACCATTTATAATATGCTTATAAATCTTAAGAGACTGTTTGGGGCAAAGGTTATAATAACATGTGGAGTAATCTGTACTCCAAACGTAGACTATTATAACCCCAAACCAAACAACTCTGCATTTTAAACAACATTATATTATTTCACAGACTATTATAACACACAGACTATTATAACTCATGTTATTATAACTCATTCAATGCCCAAATTATTATAACCCATGTTATGTACTTCCTAAAAAGTACTCTTATTTAAATATGTAAACAAAACACAACATATAGTATCATATTATCCTTTTTTCCTCAAAAAAAAAAGTATCATATTATCATTCTAATGTATATTAAAATTAAATATACATTTTTTAAACTTTTACTTAAAATAAAAAATTAAAAAACAAAAAACAATTTCCTTCCTTCCTTCATTCCTTATTTTATTTTTTATTTTTTTTTTGAAATATAACCAAATCGAATTTAAAGTTTATCTTTAAAAAAAGAAATCGAATTTAAAGTTTTATAGTCAATGATGGAAAGAAAAAAATTAACCTCTAATTTGTTAGGTTTCAAATATTGTATTTATTTATTGAATTCTCACCAACAAATTGTTTTTGTTTAGGTTTCATTCAAACTAAAACCAATCTAACCTCAATGTTTTCTTTTGGGTTATCTATAGAGGCAGTTTTTAATCTGTGAGTTATAGTTTTATTTGGTCCTTAAATTTTAAAATATAATAATTTAAGCTCTAAAATTAGAAAAAGATCCTGAAAAACAAAGTGAATTTTTATATAAAAATGATGTGATAGTTATGTGTCCTTAACATATTTGTTGATTTTTCATTAATTCATTATCTATATCTTACCTAGTTAATATGATTAGTAAATTGAAATGTATTATTAACCATTTAGTTAAAATCATGTTTAAAATTATTAGAATAAGATTTCAAAATGTCTATAATAATAAATAAGTATTTATAAAAGTAAATGGGGTTATCTCACCTTCGTTATTTTAGAAATCATACATACTCTCCTCTCTGTCTTTTTTTCTCTTTATTTCAATAACATCTGTGAATGAAAATTCGAACCTCTAATCTTTTGATCAATGGTATATGTCTTAACCAATTGAATTATAGCTCTTTTTTGTTAGATTTGGAGATTCATCTGCAATGTCATACAACTTATAAGGCTCACTAATCTTTGTTCCACTTTGGAGAATTTCTCCAACACAAGCTAGGTTTAAGATCATGGTTGATGGTATGATATTGTTCACTTTTGACATAAGCTCTCATGGTTTTGCTTTTGGTTCCCCCTAAAGGCCTCATACCAATGGAGATAATTGTCCTCACTTATATACCCATGATCACTATCTTCCCTAGCCAATATAGAACATTTGTTTGCACTCCTAACAAGATCGGTAATGGTTCACATCTACGGTCTAGATCATACCCGTACACAGAATGATGCATCGCTTCACCATGTAATCACTTCCATTGGAATTCTCTCAACGAACAGCTTGACCCAAAGAGTTGCAACTATTTGAAGAGAATGACAAAATAAGAATTTATGAAAATTTTAAAGGCAAAAGAGGAAGACAAATATTTTCCTCCATAGCCCTATTTATATATTATAAGATTTTGTATATCAATAAAAATTGGTTAGGTATTTTTTCGAGAAAAATATTAAAAATCAAATCTTAACATTCTAATACATTGATCTACTCTAAAATCCTAGAAAGAGCAACTCAAGAAGATAATGGCCTTAGGAACATTTTATTGAGGCCTCTTAATTTTTTAAAGGAAAAATTCCACGAACCACCCATGAACTATGGAGTTTGTTACAATCACACTCTTGAATTTTTAATTTTGATCAATCAGCCCCCTTTTATTTTGTTAAGTATTGCAATCACACCCATGAATTTTTATTTGATGAATCATCAATCTCCTGTATTTTGTTAAGTGTTGCAATAGCCCATTCTGTTAATTGTTGTTAAATTACTGTTTAATTGATCTTCATATGTGTGGCTCACACATTAGTAGAGAATAGAAAACTTGTCATTGACAGATCAAAAAAAAAGAAAAAAAAGTTTAGGAAGTTTCAATTTAGTGGGTGTTATTTAGGCGATGTGTTTTTTTTTTTTTTTTAAATGAAAAAGAAGAAACTCCATAAGATCAAAGAGATTGCCAATGGTCATAACTGAAACTTCCATCTTCAAATTAGCCGATGACAGTGCTGCCCAATTTGTACAACTCAAAAATAGGGGTTTCCCTTACTCACATACGAGTCACACATGTGAAATCCAATTAAACAATAGTTTAACAACAACTAACATAAGAAGTTGATTGCAACACTTAACAAAGTACAAGGGGTTGATTGATCAAATTAAAAATTTATAGGTGTGATTGCAACACTTAACAAAGTATAAGGAGCTGATTGATCAAATTAAAAATTCAAGGGTTTGATTGTAACAAACTCCATAGTTTAAGGTGGTTTGTGTTTTTTTTTTTTTAATTCAATTTACTTTTACAAAATTTATAATGTTCGCTTTATTGTAACCAATTGATTGGACATGTGTTAATACTTAATTAGTTTTAAATTTTTGTTCCTTTGTCTAAGTTTTTATTTTTCTTAATATTTTAACTCAAAATCTCATAAGTATATATAACCTATTTTGTTTATAAAATATATAATGGATTTAGTTGTTCTAAATTTCACAGTTTTCATTATTTTCCTATTTTTAATATTTTAGTAATTTTTACGTATTTTTAAATATAATAATATTTGTATTTTATCTCTTCTTGCTTATAGAGATGATACTTGGATTTTGATGAATTAAAAATGAACTGAAGAATAAGACATAAAAATTGAAATATTACTATTAGAGAAAAAAAATGTTTTCACTCAAAAAAATCAAAATCAAATTCTTAATAAAAATTATAAAAATTTCTTAAGTATTTCAAAATTATAATAGAAATTAGATTCGTATTTCAAACATCTCAAACAGTTTGAAGAACTTTTTGAAATGTATGCATAGCCAAAATAAAAAAAGAACTGCAAAATACATGGATTCAAAGTTTCTAATATTTGTCTACATAAATTTTTAATGGGTGTACCATTTTATTAAGCATTTTCTTAATTTATTTTTCAAATAAGTTAAATAAAAACAGTAATTTACATTTGCAATAAAAAAATTAAACTTTAAAATACTTTTATTATATTTTTTTGACAATATATAAGGTCGAAGATTTGAAGTTTTGACCTCTTAGTCGATACATACTGTATGTCAGATGAGTAATACTCATGTTGGCGCTTTCATATCGTTTGTTGAAATAGCGTTTCTAACCTCTAAGTTAATATTGAAAATTATTTAGTATTTAGTTGACCATCATTTTATATCCCAAAAATACATTTACAAATGTTATTTATATTAAACAAGTAATATTGAAAATATATAGGTTTAAATAATATTTTAATCTATGTACCGTAAGCTTTTGTTCATTTTTGTCTTTGTACTTTCAAAATGTTCATTTTGGTCCATGTGTTTTCAAAATGTCCATCTTAGTCTCTATATTTTTATAAAGTGATAGTTTTGGTCTTTGTTTAAAAAAATACTAATACAAATTCTATACACAATAAAAACGTACTCTTTTATACAACAACATGATAATATTTCAAGAAACTTATTGATTGTAGTTTTGTGTTGAAATTGTGATGACAAAAATACGATGAAAAAAGAAACAAAATAATTAAAATGGATGCTTTCAAAGTATAGAGAAGAGATCAAGAATAAACAAAAGCTACAAAAAAGTACATGACCAAAATAATATTTAAACCAAATATATACTACAGGAAAATGAGGCTAAATTGAAGGGAATGAGATTGGAGTCATCATCATTTGCTTATACTTTAAGTCAATCTTACCTAAAATATTGACATCTCAAATATTTCAAGATTCCGTCGTTGGAAATAATAAAAAATTTGTCTAAAATTTGGGTATTCAAAGAAATATTTATCAAATTGAAATACAAAGAAGATTATAATGGATAATCAAGTAAAAATTATAATAATCTGTATAATATTATTCCATAATGTATATATGTAACCAAAATTATACAAATCGAAGATAAGAAAGATCATTGCAATTGGGCAAAAGAGCAAAACTAATGGAAATGCTATTTATCTTTTGGCCATATGAGTGGCAGTATGTTTAGAAATTAAAACAAACAAACTAACTTTTATTAATTAGTATTGTATCTAGATCTCGTTGTCCCTTCAAAGCTTTCGTTTTTTGCATGAAGAAGAAACCTCACAAATTTGTGCTTCTCTCTTTCCCTTCTTCAGTAGCTTGCTCTTAGTAGTATTATATTTAGATTCGGTTGATCCTTTAAAGCCTTGTTTCTTATTGCTCGAAGAGGAAACCTCACAAAACTTTATTTGGCGACTTTGTTTTCGAGCTTTTTCCTTTTGGCAGTTTTGTATATATCGATTCTCAATTTCCATCGCCTTCTTTTCTAACTCCTTCATTTTCGCCTCATATAATTGCTTCCATCTAAATGGCTCCTTTTTATATTGCATTCTCTCAATTACAGAATTAGTATCATCTTTCCCGAACTTTTTTTCATAGAAGTTTTTCCACAATTTGTCGGTTACTGAAGTGAGATCTCTTCCGTTTGAACTTTTCTCCACATGCATCAATTGGTCAACAGTGCAATGTGACAAAATACGCTCTAGAAAATGTAGATCGGTTTCGCCAACATCGCCAAGAAATTTCACACCATCTATAGCTTCGTTAACGGAAACATCATCATCGAAGGACGAAATTATTTTACTTACTTGAGACATCTTCGTAATTAATTTCTAAGGTAATTGCGAAGCCACAGAAACAAACGAGAATTGTTGAAGCAAGAGCGTTGGTTGAAGTAGATTTAAATGAATCGGCTCTCATCATCACCTTTTATAGTTTCGTTTTCAATTTCCTTTTCCTTTTACGAATCCGAAATCAAATATATCATTTTCTTTTTTTAGTTTTAGTTTTTCTTTTTTTTTAATTCTTTTTACGGCCTTCTTTTTATTATTCGTTTCATATTACTGGGTTTTTTATTTATTTATTTTATTGCTTTTTAATTATATAATAATAATTAAAAGTTAAAATATCATTTTAATTTTTGTATTTGGATTATTTCATTTTAGTTAATGTACTTTTAAATGTCTAAATTTAATCCACGTGCTCTGAATAAAGCTTAAAATTGGTTCCTACTTTATTATTAATTTTTCTAAAAAAAAGTTAGTTCCGCTAAGGCTTGAACAATTTGAAGATTAGAAAATTTTGAAAACCAAAATATCTTTGAAGATAAAGACTTTGAACACAAGTTGAAGGCATCACACAAGACTTCGATCAATTCTTAAAAGATCAGAGACCAATTCAAGCAAATCAACAAGCTAGAAGGCGTATTAGAAAATATTAACAATTGAGAACAAGTTGCCAACCCTTGAGATATTTGTACATTCAAAAGAAAGAATAAACACATTAAAGATTGTATTCTACTATACAAATTGATACAAATTCAAGTTTAATTTCATAAACTAAATTTCTTTTAAAATCTCGTGTAACAAATATAGTTAACAATTAATAAAAGTAGTATCCATACTCGTAGCACTTAAAATTTTCCCTCAAATGACTGAACTCGTAATAACTCAACTATAAAGAAAAAAAAAAAAGAGACGACTCGAAGTCCAAGTGAGCCAATTTGTGGGAAGGATAACGGCAACCACGAGATGACGCAGCGACGTTTCACTAACCTTTTATCCTTTTCTTCTTTGTTGTGGCTGTGGCTGTGGCTGTACCTCTCTCTTTTCTTCATCTTCTTCATACTCGCACACTTCTCTCTCCCTTTCTCTGGTCGACATTAATGGCGGCCAAGCTTTTACCATCTCCTCATCTCTATCCTCTTCCTTCCCCCTCTCTCCCTTCCAAATCCTCAGACCTAACTCCGCGCCCATGCTTTGGCGGACCTCGCACTCATTTCCGGCCGCAGAGATCGGTGACGGTCAGAGTCGTCAATGCGGAGCCGCTCATCGCTCTCCATGACCACCACAACTCCGCCTTCCTCCTCGCTGAGAGCGTCGGCTATTCCATGGCGAGTTACTACACTTCTCTCGGCCTCTTCGTCATCTCCGTCCCTGGCCTTTGGTCTCTCATCAAGCGATCCGTCAAATCCAAGGTTATTTATAAATTCACCTCTGATGCAATTCGAATTACGTCGCTCTGTTTTTCCTCTGTAATCGATTGAATCGCATCGATTAGGTTGTGAAGAAGACATTCGTTGGCGAAGGAGAAGCGAGGAAGGCGCCGAATCAGATTGCGGGAGAGATCTTGTCGTTTTTCACTCGCAATAACTTCCAAATCACTGATAGAGGCGAAACCATAACGTAAGGCGATTTTCTCTTAGAATCGGAACAATTTTGTGATTCCTTTGTTTTTGTTTTTGTTTTTCTGCGTGTTTGGTTTGAATCGAGTAGAATTGATTTAGGAGATTTGATTGATGTTTTAATTGTGAAGGTTTGAAGGAACGATGGTTCCGAGTCGAGGCCAAGCGGCATTGTTGACATTCTGTACGTGCATTAGCTTGGCCAGCGTCGCCCTCGTTCTCACCATTACATATCCAGATTTTGGCAACAACTGGTTCTGGCTTAGCGGCTTGAGTCCCTTAGCGTAAGTGCCACTGAACTTCTCTTCTCTTCTCTATACCTTGAAACTTTCTTGGTTGTTCAAGTTCCACCACTGTGGATTTGACTCTTCTAATTCTAAGACTGATTTTGGGATCATTTTGGGCTTCTGACTCAAAGATTGAGCCAATTCAGTATTGGCCCAAAAGTTTAGAGGTTTGATGGATTGGCTCACTCGTTTGATCAACTAAGCTCAAAGGATCAAGATCATTACCCAATCCAAAACTCAATATTTCAAAATTTTCAAAATTTTTATATAATGGATAAATACCATATATGAAACTACATTTTATAGTGGAGGGATAAATTGTACTTTATCATTGAAGTTTGGATTAGGATTTTGTTTAGATCATTAATTTCAGTTTAGTTTTCAAACTAAAAATAATAATTTTAAGGTTAAAATATCATTTTGATTCCTGAACTTTGAGTTTCATTCCATTTTAGTCCATGTACTTTCAATAAATCTTAAGATTAGTCTCTAACAATAAGTTTATTATTAAATTTTCTAAAAAATATTTAATCTATTAATTTTTCATTTATAAATTTGGGAAATATATTCACATGATGTCTTTTATTGCATGGAATTAGTATTATTATTTAACCAATTTCGTTAAAAATTAACTTCGAATGACTAATTAAAAGTACATAGACTAAAATTGAACATTTGAAAGTACAAAGACCAAAATATTATTTTAACCTAATTTTAAATAATCTCTAAGAACAAACGGTTAAGTAATTTGTAATCCTACCATGACATGATAATTAATACAGCTACATCATTTTTAAAGCCATCGAAGGCGAACTTTTATCAAGTGTCATTCACAATCATTTTCTAAATAGATTCTTAACCTATATTTCATGGACGGACAACAAGCGTATGTCACTATATATATCATCTATACACATACATAGTATAAATTTGTAAAAGTTTCTCGTAAATTAAAAGAAATACAATTTAACTTCGAGCAACGTAAGTTTGAAGAACCTTTATAACAAACTTTAATAACTATCATAAATTACATTTTTAAATTAAAATCTCCCTTTCGTTTTTAAAAATTTAACTAGGATACCAAAAGTATAAAATTAAAAAACAAAATAGAGAAGTTAGCTATAAATAAACTTCATTTTTAGAAATATCTAATGTAACCAAAAAGTAATAACCAATTATTTATTTAAAACAAAAAACAACAAAAACAAAACTAAAACAAAATCATCATTTACTTAGGCTTCATTGGATAACCATTTAGCTTTTAGTTTTTTATTTTCACCTATAGATTTCCTTGTTTTGTTATCTACTTTTTACATATGTATTCAAAAACCAAAACAAGATTTGAAAATTAAAAAAAAAATAATTTTCAAAAACTTTTTTTTTTTTTTTTGAAATTTGGCTAAGAATTTAAACGTTTTTATTAAGAAATATGAAACTCATTGCAGAGAAAACAAGGAAAATTTCTAAAAATCAAAGGGTTATTAAACGGGACTTTAGTTTCCAAATTCAAATTGAGATTGAAATACATAACAATGCCTTAGAAGCTAATCTGAGGCTCTTTGACAACTGCAGTGGAGCATATTACTGGGTGAAAGCATCAAGAAAGGAGGAGATCAAAGTTAAAATGATAGTTGGAGAAGATGGAAGCCTCGGAGAGATTGTTGTTCAAGGCGACGACCAGCAAGTAGAGCAAATGAGAAAGGAGCTTCAGTTAAGTGAAAAAGGCATGGTCTATGTCAAAGGCATTTTTGAGCAATGATTATTACTTTTTCTGTTACATCAAATGCTAAAAGTTCAAAAACTCAATTAATCAATCCAGATTCTGGAAAAGATTTGAAACTTATACAACAATTTTCAACACATGAATCATACAAACAAATACATAAAAATTGAATGTGCCCCCACTTTATCTAATCTATCTTTCACTCATTCAGTCAAATTATTCAGATTCATTCATGCGCCAAGCAATGTTACAGTTACAGTGTTTTATCACTGCATAAAGATTTCTAAAATCTCAAAGAAGTATAAAGAAACAAAAACATGTCTGCAACTTATCTGCTTTAAATAAAAATTGAGGCTCTCAAACTTCTGTATTACCTCGAAAAAGAAAGAGTTTGGTGTCTTAACCGATCAAAAGCTTGTTCTCATCCAAAAAGGTGTAGGTGGGTACCTCCAAATTGTAGGGCGCTGGCCCTTTTCGGATCCTGCCAGAGATGTCGTAATGAGAACCATGGCATGGACAAAACCACCCGCCGTAATCACCAGCATTTGGCAAGGGAATGCAGCCAAGATGCGTGCAGACGCCAATCACGATAAGCCATTCTGGATTTTTAACTCTCTCTTCATCCTGTTGCGGGTCACGAAGAGATCCAACGTCCACGCTATTTGCTAACTTAATGTCGTCCTCAGTTCGTCGCCTGATGAATACTGGCTTTCCACGCCACTTAACTGTCACAGTGGAACCAGGCTCGATGCTTGATAGGTCAACCTCAAGTGAGGCCAGGGCAAGAACATCCTTACTGGCTGACATGCTAAGAACAAACTTGAGAACAAGGAGACGGATCAAAGAAGCATAGACAAACCGACCACCTGACAAGACAAAATAAGCAAATGCACGCTTGCTGGGGTCACCGGGAGGAAATCGCTCATGATTGTAGTCGTCATAGACTATCTTTGAAGAAGGGTTCTTAATAGCCGCTATAGTTGCAGGAATATCCAGAATTAAGCCATCATCCCTCGTTGTGGTCAATGCATCAGAAGAATAACCTAGCAGAGACAGAGAGTCATTTCCGTAAAATCATGAAACCACACCAAAATGAAAAGAAATAATCATGTATAAGATGTTGAATCACAAATTATAATTGCAAAGCAATCAACTAGGACAGAATGCTCAACTCTAAACGATTTAAGTAATTGTTAAAGTCAGATTCCAAATCATATAGTAGCCATGTTTTGTCAACTAGTATCATATATAAAACCAAATTATAAAATGGCACTATCTGGAAAGCAGCCCTCTAAACCATTTCCTGATGTTAATAGATTTCTTAACAATATTTCTACCCTCAACTTTCATACAAAGCTAGGGAGTAAAACTCCATAATTAGTCATGAGCATAGAGTATTTACAAATTAGTAGTGCATAAAGAAGGGATCTGTATAAACATACAGAACCAAAAGTAAAACCATAAAGGTTATTCAATTTTGCAAGAGTGCACACAAACCAATTAACCAGCAGTTCCCACAATTGGGAATGACGCAGTGGCATACGCATCTTAATAACATTTCATCTGAATTAGTTGTTTCTTAAACAAGTAGTTTCAATGCATCACATAGGCATAGAAGATCAGCTCTTAAGATAACAAAAGCATTATGTGATTGTTCTTGCTCGATTTATGTTGCCTGATTTTTGGAGCAAATTTGGATTTACTATGTAAGTTTGAAGAAATTCATCTTCAGAACCAGGCCAATGGAATAGGATTAGAGTTATTTAATCTTTTTGAACAGAAAATTTGAAGCTATTTCATAAAGGATTATATTTACCTTGTGAATAAGAGATTCCATGATGCAATTTTTCTAGGAGAAATGGTTTCATTTTTTCTTATACTAATTCTACATTATTTCATACAAGTAAAAAGATCAATTATCCTCATACCTTCTTATCCATTCTCTTAAATTAATTTATCAAAAAAATTTCTCATAGAAAAATATGGCTAGCAAATTTTATTGATAGTATATTCAAATTCAAGCAACTGATCAAAATTCTCCCCAATAGTAGCAAAAACACTCTACATGGGGAAGACAATGGCTTAAACTTCGTAGTAACAACTATACTCTTTCAACAACAATAAATTATGCTCATAGTTATACCCAACACAAAGCAAAAAAATATTTTCCATATTGATATTGGTGAGTTTTTACCCGAATCAATTCAAAATTTTCTTTTTTTTTTTTGAGTTCAACGACAAGTGGATGTGAGGGGATTTGAACCTTTGACCTCTTAGACAAGGGCATATGCCTTAATCAGTACTTAGTTTGGCAATCAATTAAAAAATTTCTAAGCACACAAAATATGGAAAACAACTAAACAATCTTAAGATATAACCCCACCGACCCATTCACACTAAGAGGTTGTTTGGGTCGTGGGTTATAATAGTCTGTGGAATACTCTGCACTCCAAACACATACTATTATAACCCAAACTAAATAACTCTACGTCATAAATACATATTATATAACTTCACAGATTATTATAACCCACTCGACGCCCCAAACAGCATCTAAAGCTTCTATATTAGAAGAAAAAATCTCAGCAATAAAGCATACGAATAATATCATATAGAGTTTTCCAGTGGAAATAACATAACGACCAAACATAAAGTTAAAAGTCTGAAAAGAAACGGTGGAAGATTCACAAATGAACAAAGAAGAAGCGATTGCTTCGGTGAAGGCGGTATTGTTAAAATGCCCCAAAAGTACCAATAGACAACTTTCACATTTTGACATTATTTTCAAAACGAGAAACTAATATGCAAAAACCTGATTCAAAATCATCAAAGCAATCAAACAGTGGATCAATAAAGATGAATATCAATCCCCATCTACAGCCAAACACGATAATAGCAACACAAGCAAGTGAAGAAACTGCAAGTCAAATACTAAATAAGGGTTGCCCTTTCAAAGAGCGAATATGGCATCACATCTCGACAAAACCAAACCCTAAAAAGCGCCATAAATCCACTACGAGCAGAAAGAATAATTAAATTTCAGAGAATAAGGAAGCAAACTCTAACCTCTACAATTACGATCAAAGTGAGGTCCGAAAGGGAAGGCGTTGAAGAATCCGCCGGATCTGAAATCATTGGAAGGGGCAGAATCACCGGAATCAACGATCTTGCGAGAACCGGGCAAAGAAGAGGCAATAGAGGACCTGAAATGCGAAGAAGAGAGTGAAGAAAGCCTTCGAGCCGCAATCCTCAACATCTTCCTCCACCTTTACGTTATGCAGAAATGATTTGAGAAACAGGCTTCGATTTCGAGAGAATTCAGAAGGAGGCGATGGAAGAACAAGCCTTTTCCCCGATTCGCAGAGGGAACCGAGCTATAAATTTGACCTCAAACTAGCTTCAGCCATGGTCGACTTTGTTAATTTACAAATTTGCTCGGTGAAATTTAAATTAGGTTAAATTATACGAAATTTTGAAATTTGTGTGAAGTAGGTCGATAAACTTTAAAAAATATTTAATACGTCTTTAATCTAATAAGTCTCTTATATTTGTTATTGGTAGTTAATTATCCTTTGTTATTATGTTATTTTAATTAGAGAGTTGTTAGTATGTTATGTATACTCTCTTTCTTTCCACGTGTATATAAATTAGGATGGAATCATTTTAATAAAGACAAGTATTATTTTCATCCCACGTCACATGTAATATGGTATCAGAGCAAGAGGTTTTGTGTTCAAATTTTGTAATGTTATTTCCTTTCCAATTAATATTGATTTCCACTTGTTTGATATTTTTACAAATTTTCAAGCCCACAAGTGAGGAAGAGTGTTGATATAATTAAATTTAGGCTAACTTATAGAAAATACTTCTGAACTCTGAACTTTGAACTTTGTTTCAAAAATACCCTTGAACTTTCAAAAGTTTCATTAATATCCTTAAACTTTCAAAAAAAAGTTAAAAAATACCCTTACCGTTGCTTTTGGATGAAAATTGTTAGTACTTTGTTTAAAAAATACCCCTAAACTTTCAAAAGTTTCATTAATACCCTTAAACTTTCAAAAAAAAGTTCAAAAATATCCTTACCGTTAATATATGGACAAAAATCATTAGTACCTCGTTTTAAAAATACACATGAACTTTCAAAAGTTGCATTAATACCCTTAACCTTAAAAAAAAAGTTAAAAAATGCTCTTACCATTAGTATATGGATGAAAACTATTTATCTACACTCTATTACCTCCCTTTTCTATTTCATCTCTCTCTTGATTTGCTTCAATCAGGAAAAGTCCACTTTGAGGACGATTGGGAAGGAGAATTTCCGAGATGGTGTCTACATCCTTGAGAATACTACTGCTTCTTTTATTTTTCCATCTGCAGATGTTTCTAATGCAGTCTTAGGTACTTCAACCTCCTTATGGCATTCAAGGCTTGGTCACCCTTCTGTTAGTAGGCTAACTGCTATAAAGATATTTTGTTGATTGATTCATCTCGTTCTGATTTAGATTGGTCTTGTGAAATCTGTCCACTTGTCAAACAGAAATAGTTGTCTTTTGTTTCTCATAATAATAGATCAAAACACTTGTTTGAGCTTGTACATGTTGATATTTGGGGTCCAATTGCATCAGTTTCTCAGGCTGGTCATTGTTATTTCCTTACTTTAGTAGATGATTGCAGTCAATATACCTGGGTGTTTATGTTGAAGAGAAAGTCTGATGTTCTTAGTATTATTCCTCAATTTTTTACTCTTGTTGAAACTCAGTACAACAAAACTATTAAGAAGTTTAGGTCTGACAATGCCCCTAAACTACTATTTGATGAGTTTTTTAGATAAAGAGGAGTAGTGCATCAGTTTTCATGTGTAAGGAGACCTGAACAAAATTCAGTGGTTGAAAGAAAGCATCAGCATATATTGAATGTGGTTAGAGCATTGTATTTTCAGTCACAAGTCCCTATTCATTTTTGGAATGAATGTATATTGACTGTTGTACATCTTATTAACCACACCCCTTCTCATGTACTAAAGTGGAAACCCTTTATGAATTGCTTCATGGTACCCCTGCAGACTATTCCTTGTTGAGAGTTTTTGGTTGTCTTTGTTTTGTCTCTACTTTATCTCATCATACTAAGTTTTCTCCTTGAGCTACTCCTGTTGTGTTTATTGGATATCATCCAAGGATGAAAGCTTTCAAACTTTTTGATATAGTGAATCAGAAGTTTTTTTATTTCAAGGGATGCAATCGTCTTTCATGAGGCTTGTTTTCCCCTTCATAAAGTTATCTTAGCAAGTGAACAAAATGATTTTCTTTCTGATTTGGTTTTACCTAAGCCTTTCAACCTTCCCTTGCCTTATGATGATCAGATTGTCCAACCTTCTCATTCTGATTCACCTACCAATTCACAAACTCAGCCTTCTTCCTTTCAGACCATAACCACACCACAAATTCAACCTATTCCTGTAACCTCCAACCAATAATTTGTTTCACCATTTCAATCCCAGACTCAACATGAACCTAGCCCAACGTCTTTAGTCATAGCCTCATCACTGCATGAATCTGTTCAACCTGCTTTATGCAAGTCATCAAGGCCATCCAAACCTCATTCTTATCCATGAGATATCCCTTACACAATTATGTTTCTTACAACAATCTTTCCCCAATTTTTTGTGCTTTTTCCTTAGTTGTTTCCTCCCATTATGAACCTCAATTTTACCATCAAGCGTTACCCTTTGACCATTGGAAAGAAGCTATGAAAGTTGAGTTACAAGCCATGGAGACCAACAACACTGGCAAGATTGTTCCCTTGCCTCCAAATAAACACAGCATTGAGTGTAAATGGGTTTACAAAGTGAAACATCGGGCTAATGGATCTATTGAGCATTACAAGGTGCGTTTAGTGGCTAAGGGGTATACATAACATGAAAGACTTGAGTTTGTTAAAACCTTTTCTCCAGTTGCAAAGCATGTTACAGTACGAGTTTTACTTACTATGGCAATTTTCTATAATTGACCACTCATTCAACTTGATGTGAACAATGCATTTCTGCATGGAAAATTGTTTGAAGAGGTTTACATGGACTTACCACTTGGTTACAAGCCACAAAGGAATTTTCCTCAGGGGGAGCGACTTGTTTGTAGATTAAATAAATCTATATACGGACTTAAACAAGCTTCAAGACAGTGGTTTGCAAAGTTTTCAGATACACTCATTTCTATTGGCTTTGTGCAGTCTAAGGCCGACTATTCCTTGTTTGTTCGAGGATATGGTGAATCTTTTATTGCATTCCTTGTATATGTCGATGACATAATTGTCACAGGGGCCAGTTTGCATCTCATTGAAGGGTTAAAAGTGATTTTGAACAAGCGTTTTAAACTCAAGGATCTTCGTAATCTCAAGTTTTTCCTTGGTCGTCTTGAGTTGGCCCGATCTTCTAAAGGTGTTTGTGTATCTCAAAGGCAATGTACATTACAACTATTGGAAGATTCTGGTTTATTGGGTGCTAAAAATGAGATAGTTCACATGGATACTTCTCTTAAATTGCAACAATTAGATCATGATTTGTTACATGATCCTTTTCTCTATAGAAGATTAATTGGGCATTTTCTTTATTTGACGGTCTCGAGGCCAGACATTACTTTTGCTGTAAACAAATTGAGTCAGTTTGTTGTCAAGTCGTGTAAATCCCACTTAGTCATTGCACATCATCTATTACGATATCTGAAGACATCTCTTGAACAAGGTGTTCTGTTTACACCTACCGAGTCTTTTCAGCTTTGTGGGTTTACAGACTTTGATTGGGCATCTTGTTTGGATACATGACGCTCCATAATAAATTTTTGTATTTTTCTTGGCGATTCTCTGGTCTCATGGAAGTCTAAGAAGCAAAGCACCATCTCTCGATCCTTGCTGAAGCAGAAGACAGAGCGCTTGTGTTGACTACTTATAAGCTTCTCTAGCTTACTTATCTACTGTTTGATTTGCAAATTCCATATTAGAAGCCTTCTCTCTTGTTTTGTGATAATCAAGCAGCAATGTACATTGCCACTAATCCTATTTTTTACCAGCGCACAAAACATATCGAGTTGGATTGTCACTTTGTTCGTGAAAAAGTCTCTGATGGTTTTCTTAAACTGCTGCCAATCCGAACACATCTTTAGCTGGCTGATTTGTTTACTAAGCCTCTTATGAAAGGAATAATCGAATTAAACTGTTGGAATAGACTTTGATTTTATTTCAGAATTAAACAAAAAACATTTTAGGCTAAGCAAAGCATACATTTGAGATAAATATGGAGATATTTCAAGCGGGTCATTAATCTTTTTGCTCCAACTCCAACAAGGTTGAAACTCCAATTCCATAAAGCCTATTTACTATGACTCGAACACAAGATTAAGGCTTGTGGGAGCCTCTTGAAAGAAAAAAGAGAGATGAAAAGTTCAGAGAGAATTCTACAATTCTCTGTTGAGGAGGTGTGTTTCTTATAAAGAATATACATAATGACTCACCCTAGGGTTCTATTTATAGTGGCATAGGAAAAATAATTAAATAATATATTTTAATATATAATATATTAAAATATATTTATCTAATCAATTTGAATCTTATTCAAACCTTTTAAAATTCTCCTATGACATCTATTTCCTAATTTGAATCTAATTCAAATTTAATAAATATATTTTCTTTAATGTATCTTAATACATTAATAATTTCTTTGGTATTTAATGTATCATACACATTAAATATGTTTTCCCTCATTTAATATATCAAATATATTAAATTTTAATTTGAACATTTCAAAATTTTCTCTCAACGAAATTGATCTCTATTTGTTCATATGAGCTAGCAGGGGACCCTTATGAACCTACAGATTATAAGCTCCAATGATACAAAATTAATTAATTAAACTCTTTAATTAATTAATTTTCATTCATTAACTCTATAGTCACTCCACTATAGACCTAGAGTTGCACTCTTATGCACTGCAGGACAAGTTATGTCCATGGATAAAACCACTACATGCAAGTCGATCATTCATGAGTTGTTTGTAATTACAGCTGGGTCGAATGTCTGTTTTACCCTTGTAATTACATCTTACAACTTAAGTACCACTGATCCTCTAATGAACAATTTGTTTATGATCCAACGATAAACTAAGTCCCTCTCGGGCCAGTGAGAGGGTGGGGCCCCATTGTTCAAGTCTTAAAATCAGTACTTAAGGGAACTACTCATCTACTTACCCTATATGCAATGAAGTGAATTCCATCTTGTAAGATCATGTTCTCAGCTCCCTATTTGGTCAAGTCCCCAAAATGATAGACTTATTGAATTAGCTACAAAAGCCACTCTCACTCATGCAAATCAAAGGACAAACCCTCACAGGCAGGAGTTCATAACTCACTTAGGATTAAAATCGAGTTGCATATGATCATCTTGATGAAATATCAATTTTGTCAATTAACAGATTTATAAAGAAAGATTAAATATTTTTTGGCCTGGTCTTATACAAAATCATTGTATAAGATACTCTCACTCACATGTCTCCACATAAACGACTTGGATCAAATCATTTGTAACTATTACAAAGGGGCTATATTAATAGTGTTACCAGGATAAGGCACCCAACCTTATCCATATACTATGACCCTTTAGGTTATTTCTTTATCATGAACTTCCAGTATGTCAACCACATACTGTTCAAGATTACTCTAATAACTTTAAATTTTTCATATAATGGATAATATTATATTGCAAATAAAATAATCAAAATTATTATTAATTATTAAATAAATCATTAACTACGAGGCTTTATGACATAAATCCCAACTAGGGATGTCCATTTAACCCGCGGGGCCGGGGCCCCGCGGGGACCAGCCTCGAACGGGGCGGGGAATCCCCGAATACACGGGGAATGGGGGAGGGAGCGGGGAAGTTTTTTTCCCCGTTGGCTAAACGGGGACGGGGACGGGGAATATATTCCCCGCCCCGCCCCGCCCCGCCCCGATTCCCCGATTAATATATATATATATATATATTATTACCTATAAATAGAATTTTTTTTTTAAAAAAAAAAAACTATAGTAGGAATTAGTTTAAGACTATTTCGTTATACAAAAAAATTAAAGTCTATGTTGTAATATTGAAATTTGAATTTTTAGAAATTAAGTTGTTTCGACATTATAGTATTTTTACTTATGGTATATTATTGTTTTTATTAGGAAATTTTATAACATTTACTTTAAATAGAATTATATTGAAAATTATTCATTTAGAAATAATTTTTATTATGGTTGAGAATAAATTTAAAAAATAAAAAAGATAAAAACAAAAAAAAAAGGATCGGGGAAAAATTCCCCGCGGGGAACCCGATCCCCGCGAATTCCCCGCGGGGAATCCCCGCCCCGATCCCCGCGAAATTAAACGGGGTATTTCGCGGGGACGGGGAATGAAATGGGGGGCGGGGACGGGGACGGGGAATCCATTCCCCGGCCCCGCCCCGCCCCGTGGACATATCTAATCCCAACATCTTCCAACTCCAACGTTGTTTCTTTTACTATCCAAGTTGGGCATTCTTGATGTTTACCACCCCACTTGAGGGGGAATATTGGATTTAATATTTGTTATTGGTAGTTAATTACCATTTGTTATTATGTTAGTTTAATTAGAGAGTTGTTAGTATGTTATGTACACTCTCTTTCTTCCCACGTGTATATATTTGGATGGAATCATTTTAATAAAGACAAGTATCATTTTCATCCCACGTCACTTGTAATATCTCTAAACTTTAAAAAAATTATAATCATATTATGAACTTTGATTTTGTGTCTAACAAGTGCTTGAGCTTTCAATTTTAACATCAGTTTAAGCATCCAACCTATCATTGAATAGCCCTATGTAGAGATACACTAAAAAGATAAATATTTTGATAAATATACTAAATCTTGTTATATATTCATTTTACTTTTATTTAAAACTAACAAATGTATAACATAATGTATTATAAATTATATAATAAAATAATAATTATACCAAATTTATAGCATAAAATATGTTGATAAATTAATTAATAATATGTACTAAAAAATTAATTAATAATATTTGATATTCAACTAAATATTTAGCTAGTAACTACCCATATTTTCGCCAAAGAGAGAACAGCTCAACTGATATATCGAATATGTTAACGGCTATGAGGTATGTGGTTCAAATCCTCCCAACCCCTATTGTACTCAAAAAACCAAAAAACAAACTACCCATATTTTCATTGTTTATAAATATATTAACAAACAAATTATAAACAATTTTTTAAATTGAGATTCAATTTCTAATTCTACTACCAAACACTTCAAGAACACTAAAAACATATAATACAATGCTATTTTTATTGAATTCCTTTGTTTTCAAATCTCTGATCACTTACGAAATGCACCTTTAGTTTTAATGTCATTTTTCTTTAATTTACTATCAATTTTGTATTATACATATGTTTTATAATTCACTGAATGCATATGATAATATTTTTTTCAACGATCTTTTAAACAAAAACTTATTGGTTGGTAAAAATTGCAACTTTTTTTCAAGTTTAATGTTAAGATTGCAACATTTATTCAAAGTTGAGGTGCACTTTGATAAGATTGAAAATTTAAGTTAAATTACGAATTTAGTTCATATAATTTTGACATGATTTCAATTTAGTCATGATGATTTGAACTTATTTTCAATTTGGTGGAATGAGGCTTGATGTATATAAGAGATCAACCTCAAGCAAGGCCAAACCAAGAACAACCTCACTGGCTGATATACTAAGAACAAACTTCAGAATAAGGAGTACACAAAAATAAACCAATGAAGTTGGTAAATATACATTGCATATGAGTTGAAGCTAGAAACAATTATATTTACCATGTTAATTGTTAATACAGGAACATACACTGCATATGAGCTTAAGCTAGACAATGAAAGGAGATTAAGGTTAACTACCCGGTAAATTACCCAATTCATGTGCAAATGTCTTTATTTATGTTAGAAGTTTAACTTGAAAATATAATAAACTTTTGGTTAAAATATCATTTTGGTACATGTACTTTTAAATGTCCAATTTTAGTCCCTATACTTTCAATAAAGCTTAAAATTGGTCCCTACTACTAGTTTATGGTTAATTTTTCTTAAAAAAAGTTAGTCTCTATTAGTTTTTTCTCTATAAATTTTAAAAGTATGTTCACATGGTGTATTTTCTTGTATTAAAATTATTATTATTATTTAACCAATTTTGATAAAAATTAACTTCAAACTTGTCATAGTGACCAATTTTAAGCTTTATTGAAAGTATATGGACTAAAATTGGACATTTAAGAATACAGAGACCAAAATGGAACAAAGCCCAAAATACATGAACCAAAATAGTATTTTAACATAAACTTTTTTATACAACATCTCATGCATATATACAATAAATTATAATATTATTGTGTGAGTAATTCCAATTATTTACTTTTAAGGGTTAGTTTGGATGAGCTTTAGCACTCGTAGTTGACTTTAGGCACATGTTTTTGTTACGTGAGCAAGAAAAGTGCACCTTAGGCACATTTGAACTACTTAGGAGCAAAAGGCGCTAGTTTGAGAGCATTTGGTGGTGAATTATTAGTCCCTTGAGGAACGATTTTGGTTACGTAAGTTAAAAAAATGCATTTTAGGCATGTTTGAGCTTCTTCCTAAACTTTTTTTTTTTTTAAAGTTTTTTTTATTTATATTTTGTATGAATTCAATTTATAAATGTATTGTAAAGAATAGAATTGGTTGTAATATAAATCTATAATTATGATCATGCATATTGATTGATTAATATGCAATGCAATTGTGTTTTAGATTCGAATTTAAATAGCATTTCAAATTTATAAACTGAAAATGATACCTATGCCAATGAAAGTAAGAAAAAGGTAGCGTTTTCATTTCTCGACATTGATACTTTTTGTCGATGATTTTCTTGTAGTAGGTATTTATTTTAGTACAACAAGTGTGGAGATACGAAGATTTGAACCTCCATATTAAAAAAAAAGTTAAATTATAAATTTGGTTTCTATGATTTGAAAAAAGTTAAAATTTAGATAGTTTTAAAAGTTAGAATTTCGTCTTATTCGATAAAACCTTTGTAAATAGGGACTATTATACAAATTCTAACTTTTAAAACTACAAGACTAAATTATAACTTTTTTATAACTAAATTTGTAATTTAACAAAAAAAAAAATTAAACTAGACATGAAATCTTTCCCCTCGAGGCTCAAACTCAAATTAAAGAAAAAATACAGAAACAGGTGAGGGATATAAAAACCCCAATCCCCAATCCCCATTCTTCCCCTCTTTTGCCATAGTCATAATCAATTGTATCAAGCCTGCGAGAGATCTCATCCGCATCTTCTTTGATCGACTTCAAATTCTGCGTCTGCTCTATCGCCATCCGCACCGACAAAGCTTCCATGGAGTTCTTCAATGCCGAATCCAAGCGGCGAAGCGTTCTCGCGTGAAGCGGCCTCTGCTTCACATCGTGGATTAGATTCTTCAGCCTCTCCATTTCTTCTTCAGGGAAATCCAGATGCTCGTTGTGCTCTTCCATCTGCTTCACCAGAGGAATCATGGCTTTTGCCTTGAATTTGATGTCCCTAAGCAGTTGATTGTTGGAGTTAATTGTGGCCATTTCGCCCAAATTCGAGATGGCCTTCAGCAGCTCCATTTCCATTTTTGAGAATTAGAATAAGAAGAAGAATGGAGCGATTTCTCGTTTTATTGCAGAGCTGAAAGAGTATGTGGAGTTTGGAGAAGACGAAGTCGTCCATATTAATTTCTACTTTTCTTCACGCGCTGGGTCTGGCTGGACCAATGACCATGACGAAATTTCAATATCTCAATTTTATGTAAATTTCGTAATAAAATGTCGATTATTGTATTAAATTTTATAACGTAACTAATGTGAAAATATTAATAATAAGTATTTTAACTTATTTAAAATATTTAAACATTTTTTTTGAAATTTTTGTTTTAAATATATTTTTAGAAATATCCATCAACGTTGACATTTTATCAAATTTTCATAAAAGGTGATACTCGACATTTTAATTGATGTTTCTATCTATAGATTTTTTTTTTATAAAAATTTTATAAAAAAAATTTAAATTAACAACTAAAGATTTTATCCTTTTTAAATAATTTTAAATTTCTTATTATTAATATTAGGTCCACAACATTGATATTTTGTTGATATTTTAGTTATATTTCATCAATTTTCTAAGATGTAATGAAAATGTTGATTCACCTCTCATGTTGATATCAAATCTATGGACATGTAGAAGTATGGATAAGAATATCGTCACGTCCATGGAAATTAAAACTCAATGTTGACAAAAAAAAATTGATGGAATGGCAATGGAATGTTAACAATTTGATGGTCCCCAACGCCAAGCATGGTTGAATGGTTAAAACTTCCAATAGTACTCAAGGCACCAACTTTTCAATCACCTTCTTAAATGTAAGCTTGGGAGGACTTCTTCTTATGTGCAAAGGAGTATTATTTGGGGTAGAGAGTTCTTATCGACGAGTTAGACCGATGTTTATGAACACAATAAATGTAAATGGGTTCTTAGTTCGACAAGTGGATGGGGAGATTCAAACCTCTTAATAAGTAATGTTAGCACTAGTTTAGCTCATATTTTGTCACCAATCAATTTTAACGTTGAGTGATTAAATTGAAAAATGTTAATACATAGGGGATAAAATTGAAACATTTTAAACCATGGGGATTAAATAGAAACTATACCTAAAAATTGGGGACTAAAATATATAGTTAGCCTAACTTTATTTATATGCTTTTATTAGAAATATATAAGGGCATTATTGTGAAAAAAAAATGTGAAATTTCCTATGATTTAGACAAAAATTCAATTTAGTCTCTCTATGGTTTTTACTTAGTTTGAATTTGGTTCTCTTATGGCTTTAAAAGTTTTGATATTGTCTCTATCATTTAGTCAAATCTCACAAATTATCCCTGTGTTACTGTATCTATACATTTTTTTAGGCGTCAATGAACTTATGTTTTATATTTGGCTAATTGTGTGGGTGTGTTTTTCTAATTGTACTACGGTTTAGACTAATGATAATTCTCATTTATGTGGATTATTTAACCCTAAACTAAGTTATTTTTGTCATTTTTGTATACTTTATTGATTACCGAGCAAGCTAAAAATAGCATTTATAAGATATATTCATGCAAGCTTGTCGGAGTATGATAAAAGAAGGAATTAAGTGAAAAGATGCAAGAAAGTTGGCTTAAGTTGAGTTTTTGTGCAGATTTGAAGAAGTGAAGACATTGCAAATGGAAATGCAATTGCATTCCCTTGGGAAGGCAAGGTGAAGAACAAAGAAGAAGAATGCAATTGCATTCTCTGCACCTATCAAGTCATTACGGAAATTTCGGGAAATTCACCAAGATTCACGCAGTTTGCTCTATTTATGGAGAATTTCAAGCCCGAACTCATCCCCAACCCTTGACCCATGATTGAAGGAGCATATAGATGGAAACCCTAGCCCTCAATGTCTATAAAAATGGGGAAAACAATCCAAATCGTGGCTGGGTTTTTCTGCTACTCGCCCACAGTCTGTACTCACGTTTTTTTTCCTGTCATTTACAGCAATTTTCTCTTCATCTTTTGCTCTATAATTTTCGACTTTGGTCCCTCCTCAACGAAATTCGAGGAGGTTAAGATTCATTTGCTTTTGGATGGGTATTTAGACCAGTTTTTCAGACTCTGTTTTTCGGATGTTTGCTCTGGTTGTTTTGTGTTTGTTTTTTTTTTTTTTTCTTTTCCAATTATTTGGACGACGCGCTGCAACCTTTCAATTTTTGCATTTCATTTCTGTAATTTTATCCTTAATTTTTGTTCTTTAATTCGTTAAATCCTGAGCATTTCATGGGTTTTATGTTCTGTTCTTTTTTTTTGGTTTCTTTCTTCTGTTTTTTTTGTTATCTCGAGCAGTGGCAGCAAGTTTATTGCTCTTCAATATTCAAGTCGTGTGTCTTTAAACGTTATCTCTCATTTCCATGTATTTTTGTTTTGTTCTTCAGTATTCAAGCTTGTTTATTTATGGGTTTTTAGTGAGTGAAATGTTTAGCGCATGTTTACTGTAATTTTGATTTAAATTTAGAAACTCTAGTATCATTATTTCCTTGTAGGTCTTCGAAATTAGTAATTACCATTGGTTGCCTTAAGATTAATTTCTTTATTTTATTGTATTAATTATGAATTTTACACAAAGTAAATTTTTTATTTTCGTTTCTTCCATAATGAGCTAATTTCTTCTTTGGGATTCAAACATGTGGATGCCCTAAAGATAGGAATAAATGCCTAATTGTGAGAGCAACTTTGCTTCATCCATAGCTTGTTTGCTTTTATTGATTTTAATGCTTATTATTAGTCTAGATTGATCACCTAGATTAGTATACAAAAATTGAGTCTAATTCTGAAAGGTTAGATAAAAATTTAGATTTCATAAAAGCAATAAAGGAAAATAGCCTAGACATAGGAATTTGTTTTTGACCCTAGACATAGGGCAAAACCTTTAAAACCAAAAGAATTGTGTTCCAAAATTAACTAAGTTCGTATTAGCTATAGAAATATCGGTTTAATCGCTTAGCCTCCTAAAGATACTTCATAGAAGGTTGAATAGGTGTTGAATTCGGTTTACAAAGCTTAAGTGTTGAAGTCAAAGGAATGCAATTGCAATTAGGCCACAATTTCTTTCAATGGAGCAAAAACACATTTGAATCCCTCTTTTATCATTTTTATTTAGTTTCTTTAGCAAAAACAACCACTCAATCATTTTCACACCATTGGTTACCACAATTTCAATTTGCAAACATATTTTGTGTCGTCTCAGTAGATTTTGTTAAAACTCGTTCCCTTGGGTACGATACTCTGGAATACTTCCAGTTTCTTTATTACTTCGATCACGTGCACTTGCGTGTTGTAGCGAAAGCATAGCGATCAACTAAATTGATGAAAATAGATGGATTTTTCAAATGGGTGAAAGACAGTTTAACAATTTGTGAGATTTAACCAAACCAAAGAGATCAAATTAATACCTTTAAAACCATATAGATCGAATTGAAACAATATTCAGACTATAAAGAGTACAATGAAACTCTTAACACCTTAGGGACTAAATTGAAAATTTTAAAACGATAGGAACCAAATTAAAACTAAACTCACACCATATTGATCAAATTAAAACTGAACTCACACCATAAGAATCAAATTGAAACTAAACCCAAATCTTGAGAACTAAATTAAACTTTCTGAAACCACAATAACCAAATTGAAACTAAAATCACACCAAAAGGATCAAATTGAAACTAGACCCAAATCTTTGGAACTAAATTAAAACTTTTAAAATCATGGGGATCAAATTGAAACTAAACCCAAATTTGAAAATTCATGAACTAAATTGTAATTTAACATTTATATAAATAAAATCAATGCATTAATATAAACTAAATTCTATCTAGCTAATTTGGAAGTCGACGCATTTGTTTATACATGGTGGGTAAAAAGTAAGGATGGCAACAAGGTGGCCGCAGTACTGGGGATGCACTCCCCATCCCCATTCCCATCCTAGCCCCATTCCCCGTCTTGGGGGAATCGGGATCGGGGAATCCTCATTTGGGGATCGGGTACCCACGGAGAAAAATTCTCTTTTTTTTTTTTTTAATTTTTAATTTTTATTACAAATTAATTAAAAATCGATAAATATATTAAAATTATACATACTTAATACTTTTATGTTGAAGTTAAATATTATTATTGTTTTATTTATTTAAATATTTAATTTTTAAAATATTAATATTTTTATTAAAAATTTATAATAAAAAAAATTATTCCAAGCGGGTTCAGGGTCGAAGATAGGGCAAGGATACCCGACTCTGCAAGGTAGTTTTACATCCCTAGTAATAAGCTGATTTCTATTTGGCTAATTAGGAAGGAGAAATGGGTGGATTTTTTAGGTAGATAAAAAACAAGTAGGAATTATGAGTAAAATTTAACCAACCCTAGGGATCAAATTAAAACTAACCTTAAAGTATAAGGACTAAATTGGAAGTTTTAAAATTATAAAATGGTAAGCTTATTAAGGTGGTTGGGAAAAATATGGCATTGGGTTCCATCGAATATCATTGAAAAATTATATAGTATTTTCTAATATATATGGAGTGCATAAATTCGAAGTTGTGACCTTTTTCTTTAGTTCAACAACATTTGGAGGTGAGAGATTTGAACCTATGATCTCTTGATCATAAGCTCATACTTTATGCCTAGCTCAAAGCTCTGACTTCTTGGTCAAAAGTATATATGCTAAATAATTTTAAATTTCTTATTATTAATATTAGGTCCACAACATTGATATTTTGTTGATATTTTAGTTATATTTCATCAATTTTCTAAGATGTAATGAAAATGTTGATTCACCTCTCATGTCGATATCAAATCTATGGACATGTAGAAGTATGGATAAGAATATCGTCACGTTCATGGAAATTAAAACTCAATGTTGACAAAAAAAAATTGATGGAATGGCAATGGAATGTTAACAATTTGATGGTCCCCAACGCCAAGCATGGTTGAATGGTTAAAACTTCCAATAGTACTCAAGGCACCAACTTTTCAATCACCTTCTTAAATGTAAGCTTGGGAGGACTTCTTCTTATGTGCAAAGGAGTATTATTTGGGGTAGAGAGTTCTTATCGACGAGTTAGACCGATGTTTATGAACACAATAAATGTAAATGGGTTCTTAGTTCGACAAGTGGATGGGGAGATTCAAACCTCTTAATAAGTAATGTTAGCACTAGTTTAGCTCATATTTTGTCACCAATCAATTTTAACGTTGAGTGATTAAATTGAAAAATGTTAATACATAGGGGATAAAATTGAAACATTTTAAACCATGGGGATTAAATAGAAACTATACCTAAAAATTGGGGACTAAAATATATAGTTAGCCTAACTTTATTTATATGTTTTTATTAGAAATATATAAGGGCATTATTGTTAAAAAAAATGTGAAATTTCCTATGATTTAGACAAAAATTCAATTTAGTCTCTCTATGGTTTTTACTTAGTTTGAATTTGGTTCTCTTATGGCTTTAAAAGTTTTGATATTGTCTCTATCATTTAGTCAATCTCACAAATTATCCCTGTGTTACCGTATCTATACATTTTTTAGGTGTCAATGAACTTATGTTTTATATTTGGCTAATTGTGTGGGTGTGTTTTTCTAATTGTACTATGGTTTAGACTAAATTGAAGAAAATAGATGGATTTTTCAAATGGGTGAAAGACAGTTTAACAATTTGTGAGATTTAACCAAACCAAAGAGATCAAATTAATACCTTTAAAACCATATAGATCGAATTGAAACAAGATTCAGACTATAAAGAGTACAATGAAACTCTTAACACCTTAGGAACCAAATTGAAAATTTTGACTGGTGAGTTACGATCATTGTGGAAAATTTCGGTCGACATTTCGAGGTGTCGACGACATGTCGTCCATATTTCGAGTTTTTTTTTTTTTTTTTTTTTTTACAAACATGAGAGCAGGGTTTTTATATTATTATTATTATTATTATTATTTTCGAATTTAATCTTTTCTTTGTTAATAAATAATAAGTAATAGCCTACGTCCAAAGGTAAAGAGAGAGAGAATTTTATAGGTTCAAAACATTTCTACACTCCAATTCCAATTATCTTAATTTCCCTCCAATTCTCTCTAATTCTCTTAAATTCATTTCAATTCTCTCAAATTTCCTTCATAGTTGTCTAATTGAATATAAAATATTATATATATTTAGATATATGATGTTAAGACTTAAGAGTAATCAATTATACTATAATTGAGTCACGACTCACAATTAAGGTTTCATAAAATAATTTTAATAATTTAAATCAATTTTCATTTTTTTTTTCAAATTCCTACTTGCATCGACATTTCAAATTTTCAATTGACATTTATATCTAAATATTATCTTAATTTTTAGATGTGATGCTTAAAAATAGTCCATTATAGTTTAATTAAGTCAAAATCTAAGTTTCATTGGCTAATTCAAACAATTTCCATCAATTTCTATGATTTTCGTAAATTTTCACCGAAATTTCCATCGACATTTTCATAAATTTTAGACCTCGACATCGACATTTGGAACTTTAATGACGAGGAAGGGCATTTTCACGGGGCCACAAACGTACGTTTAGAAATCAATAGCGTTGGAAAATTAACTGTGAGGACCTAGCCGAAGACGGAATCTCCTAAGGATTCCGTCTTCGGCCGTGTTCAGTCTCCCCTTCGCCGAAACCCACAGCAGCTAGAGCTTCAACTGCAACTCCTCCAATGGCTTTAAAACGAGAAATTCTTCTACTGCTTCGTCCATCAGTCGTCGTCGTCTTCTTCTTCTCCAATAGAATAGAAAGCATAACGAAGATCCAAAAATGGTGGAACTAGTGAGCGGGGCCGTATTGGGCGCTTTAGCAGGGGAGGTGCTGAAAGTCATCGTGAATTTGGGCGAAAAGGCAATTAACTTCAATCCAGTGCTCGGCGATTTCAAATCCAAGGTAAACGCCATAATCCCTCTTTTGAAGCAGATTGCTGATCCAAATCCGCATCCAGAAATAATGACGAACCTGAAGAACGAATTGGACGAAGCGAAGCGGCTGATTGAGCAGTGCAAAGATCTTCGTTTTTTGAAGAGACCATGTTACACGGGAAAGCTTCGCAAATTGGATTCGCGTCTCCAAAGCTCATTGCACCTTTTGCAACTCCAAATTGCTGTAGAACACAACCAAAACTTCAAGACCTTGAAAAGGACTACCTCTGAGATTCTGCGCAGGCTTGTTCGAATTGATTGCAGATTTAATCGTTTGTCTCGACTCTTCTTCTTTGCTTCTTTTGGCTGTTTCTGCGTTGTTGCTATTGGTATGCTTCAAACACTGTTTCTTTCTAGAGATTAGGATTTGATTTGATACAGTGTTTTTCAATTTTGGATCATTAATTAATTCCATCATTCATTCTTTGTATACCAATTTCCAATGAAATTAAAACTCTACTCTAGTCGCCTTCATCTTGCAACATCATTTTCCATTTGTTTTCTTTCATAAGGTTTTCCAAATAGTTTAATTTAGAGCTAGCAAATTCCCAACCAAACTCCTTAACAACATGATACATCGGTGAATTCTATCTTGTGAGATTATGTTCCCAGCTCCATATTTGGTCAAGTCCCCAAAATGGTAGACTTATTGAATCGGCTACAAAAGCCACTCTCACCCATGTAAATGAAAAGACAAGACCTCACAGGCAAGAGTTCATAATTCACTCAAGATTAAGATCGAGTCGCATATGATCATTCTGATGAAATATTAATCTTTTTAATTAACGAATTTATAAAGAAAGATTAAATATTTAATGGTTCGATATTATACAAACTTATTGTATAAGATACCCCCACTCACATGTCTCTACATGAACAATTTAGATCAAATCATTTATAAATGTTACAAAGTGGACCGTATCAATAGTCTTATCAAGATAAGACACCCAACCTTATCCATATACTATGACCATTTAGGCTATTTCTTGAACATGATCCTTTTGTATGCAACTACATATTGTTCAAGATTACACTAATAACCTTAGATTTTTCATATAATTGATAATATTATATTGCAAATAAAATAATCAAAATTATTATTAATTATTAAATAGATCATTAATTATGAGGCTTTAAGGCATATATCCCAACATCGGTAAACGCATTTAATCGTAATAAAGTGGGACCTACATTTTTGGATTGCGTTTGATCCATTACGTTTGCGAGTATGTAAACGTGCCCTTCGTTTCAAATCTTTCTTATTTCAAACCAAATAAAAATTTAAAATTGTTTCTTGAACTTTCTTAATTCAAAACAATGAGTTTTTAGAATTACTCTGTAACATGCCTTTAATCATTCAAAATCAACTTAATGTTTAATTTTACACTTTTAAAGGCGATTTTCATACCATAAAATTGACTTTGAATGATTAAAAGCATGTGTCGAAGTTATTTTTGCAACAAAAGTGATTTTAACTATTTCAAAATCACTTCCAAACATACCCTAAGAATTGTAATGTAAACTTATTCAAAGAAAAAAAAAATCCAAAAAAGGAAGAAAGAAGAAAAATGGTTAAAATATTATTTTGGTCTATACTTTTGGCTTCATTCCATTTAGGTTCCTGTACTTTCAAATGTCTAAATTTAGTATTTGTATTTTCAATAAAGCTTAAAATTAGTCTATGCTATTATTATGAAGTTAATTTTTATTAAAATTGGTTAAATAATTATTAATAATTTTCATGTAAGAAAAGACACAATGTAAACATATTTTTAAAAATTATAGAAAAAATACTAATAGAGACTAATTTTTTTTAAAAAAAAGTTAACAATAAATTAACAGGAGAGACTAATTTTAAACTTTATCGAAAGTACATAAACTAAATTTAGATATTTAAAAGTAGATGAACCGAAATAGAATGGAATTCAAGACCAAAATGATAATTTAAAGAAAAATTAAAGCGAAAAAAGGGAAAAGGGGAAGGGAAGGCGTGGAAAGAGCGTAATCCACAGGCAGCCGACAACAATACCACCATTTCCACACACCTACCAACTCTCTTGATTTCAATTTAGATCACAGCAGAGAGAGACCCAAACCTTGAAAGTGATAAGCCCCCCCCCCCCCCCCCTTCCATTCCATTTACGAAGGAGGAACAAGCTTCATGATACATCGGTGGAGGTTGCAATGCCGTCCCGCTGGATACAATGAAAACTCTTTGTTGGAACGTGCAAAGGAAAATAAAACGAGAGGAGGGTTTTGGTTTGGTGAATAAATCAGGGAGAAAAACAAATAACGTAAAGACTTGAGAAAAAAAAAATTCTTTACATTAAATTTTGTTACATATGTTCCCTTGAGATTCGATACTTGGAGTATTTCCACTTTATTACTTTGCTTGACAGTGTGCACTTGCACTAGATTGAAAGTTTTTCTTAGACAAATCTTTTCCAAATACGCATACACGTTTTTTATCATCAACAAACAAATATACCTAGTATATATTTGTACATAATTAAATATATCGAGTGTATATGACGAAATCCATAAATACATACCTCAATAAATATGAAATAATATATATAGACATAGTACATATGTTGGATTATATTAATTTAATTTTATAACTTATATTGTTGTGTTTGCAACTATATATATTATAAGAAAAATCGATTATAAATGGCTACAATGAGAAACAAAAAAAAAATGTGTACATGGTATATATGAGATATGTATGGAGTTATATATGAATGTCAAAATAAAAATATATATATATTAAAACAAAAAACTATTTTTTTATATAAAAAAAATTAGACATGTAATAAAGGAATTAAATGTTGCCTTTAAATGAAAATAAGTAAATTAAGAGAATATAAATTCAATATAGAAGGAGGAGAAATTTTTTTGTTGTAAAATTTTGAATGTTGACGGCAAAAACAAAATTATTTTTTAAAATCATAATTATGAAATGTTATCTATATATTTTTTTAAAATCAAGTCTATCATAAATGTATAAAATATAGTAGTTTATTAAAATTAATAAAAATAATAATGATATGTAATTGATACTAAAACCATTTACTTTAAATGAATGATCTCCTTATGGAAAAAAATAAAATACAATGACATCATTAATATAAAGATGTGCATAAAATTTAAGGGTAAAAATGGATGGAAAATGCTGCAAAAAATTGAGCCAAACTAAAGCTTAAATGTTTTTCTAAAAATTGACATTTATGAAATATATTTTTTAAAATAGACCATTGGCATAATTTCTACCAAAAAAATATAAAAATAATTAAAATAATAAAATAAAAATAGCAATAATTGAATGATAATTTGGCCCAAAGCCCAAGCCCAAATAGTCCGGCACACATAGTACTCGTGGGAAAACTCTATAAATAGAAGAGTTATCATTCATTTCAAAGATTCAAAATATCAGAACTCAAATAACTCATATTGACCTCTCAGAAAACTAAAGAGGTTGTTTGGGGTACTGAGTGGGTTATAATAACATGGGTTATAATAGTCTGTGGGTTATAATAGTCTGTGAAATAATATAATATTATTTAAAATGCAGAGTTGTTTAGTCTGGGGTTATAATAGTCTGTGTTTGGGGTGCAGAGTACTCCACATGTTATTATAACACAGATTATTATAACCCTTGCCCCAAACAGCCCAAAAGAGTCTCTAAAGACTAAAGACCTCAAGACAAAAAGAATCAAAGAATAAACATTTTTTTATGTATTAGAGTATAAACATTAGAGATTGTAACTATTCAAACATAAATAAAATCAAGTTCATTTAACACAAACTTTTTTTTTTAAATCTCGTGTGAACAATACTATCAAACACATTTTGAACAACTTTTTAAATTGGGATCCAATTTCTAAATCTGCTACCAAACATATATTTGAAAACAATGATATCATGAAAGAAACCATTATTTTTCATTGAATCTCTTGTTTTCAAATTTCTATTTTCAAATAATCACCCAAAGAGACAAAAGAAATGCGCTTCGAAAGGAAAAAAAAAACAAAAAAGGAACAAAAACAAAAACATGCTTCAAAAAGGAAAAAAAAAAAAAAAAAAGCCTTGTTTAATAATTACTTTTACCAAACACAAAAAATGGTTAAAATTCTCATGCAAAAGCCTTGTAGTGTACCCCCTATCCTCCAAGAACCAAGTTCAACCTAATCTTTAAGGCCTCATTTGATAACCATTTAGTCTTTAGCTTTTGATAATTGTGCTTGTTTTCTCACAATTTCTCTACAATTATTTTCATCTTCTCTACAATAGTTTCCATCTTTCTTAAGGAAGTATTTGAGTTTCTAGCCATATTCTAAAAACAAAAACAAATTTTTGAAAACTACTTTTTTTAGTTTTCAAAACTTGGCTTGGTTTTTTAAAACATAGGTAAAAAGTAGATAAGAAAACATAGAAACCCATAGGTGGAAGTAGTATTTATAGACTTAATTTTCAAAAATCAAAAATAAAAAAACCAAATGGTTATCAAACGGGGCCTAAATTTTCTCTCCCTACAACTTTTCTTTATTTTTCTAATTTGTATTTATTTCTCTAACATATCTTTTACTCTTGTCTTAACTTTACTATCTCTCTAAAATTTCTCTTTTTATTTAACTTTTTTTCTCTCTAAAATTTATCTCTCTTCCTCTTTAACTTTTTTTTTTCTTTTTTCTCTAACTAATATTTTTTGTGCAATCTAACTAATAGTCTCTCTAAACTTTCTCTCTCTAAATATTTTCTTTCATGTCTCTAAATTTACTATGTTTATCTTATCTCTTTAAAAAAACATTTATATCTATGTATCTAAATTTTTATTTTCATGCCTCCACACATTTCTCTCTCTCTAAAACTGATAAAGACAACAACCCTCCACATAAGTATGATATTGTCCACTTTGGGCATAAGCCCTCATGGCTATATTTTTTGCTTCACCCAAAAGGTCTCATACCAATGGAGATAATTGTCCTCACTTATATATCGTGGATCTCTTCCTTCCCTAGCCAATGTGGGACTTTTGTTAGCACTCCTAACAATCCTCCCCTCGAACAAAGTACCACACTTGAGCCTCCCCTCGAACAAATCTGTCCACTCCCAACTGAGAGCTTGCTCTTCATCTTAAGGCACAATCAGTTCATCTTGAGGCAACATCCAAATAGAGCACAAACACTTATCACACTTGCTCTTATCAAGGCGAGAAGAAGAACACCCTAATAGAGAGTGACACTTGCTCTTATACCTAGGCGAGTGGGAGAATAACCAGATAGAGCATGACCGAAGCTCAAATCTTTGTTCCAGTTTGAGGATTTCTTCAGCACACAACTAGGTTTTTTCCCATGGCTCTAATACCAATTGATAAGAATAAAATTGAGAAACAATCAATCAATCAAAATCTCACCAATCGCTAACGATAAACCAAGAATTAAAAGACTTAAGAGGGAAGAGAGATTCACACGAATGTTTATAGTGGTTCGATCGTAGTCTACATCCACTTTCGAATCAGAGAGAGAGGCTTTCATTCAACTCAAAAACGCAACAATGGAAGAAAGAGAATCCTCAAATTACAAAGCTCAGACACCCAACTCTCTAACTCACACCTTTTTTCTTTTTACCGTAAACCAATTAACAAATTTTTGTTTACGTAATAGCTGTCCAACTAATTCACAAAAATTACAACTGTGCTTGCAACCACTATAATGACTGTGGTAAAAAGATGGGGTAAACGAGCTAAAGAAATAACAGCATATGTGAGTCACAAAAAATCAACAATCACGCTCTTGAAAAGCATATGCAGTAGCTTCAAAAGAAGAACAAAAAAACTCACTTTGAATTGACAAATCTTCAAACTACAAAAGCAATTAGCTAGCTCCTAATTTTAGGAGCTCACAGAGATATTCAAAACTATCTCCTGTAAGAACTTTTGTCAACAAATCAGTTGGATTATGAGAAGTATTAATCTTGGACAAAGATAACTTCCCTTCTTGAAGAACATCACAAACATAATGAAACCTCACATCTATATGTTTGGTTCGATCATGGAAGCTTGGATTCTTCGATAGAGGTAGTGCACTTTGACTATCTCAAAATATCCTCACTGAACATGGTATTGAACGCATTTCAGAAACCAGTTCGTTCAACCACAGACTCTTTTACAGAATCGGCCAAAGCAATATATTATGCTTCAGTAGATGAAAGTGGGATATTCCTTAATGGTGGCGATCACCTACCACACCATCTCTTCATCTCTCTAATTTTTTAAAAATTGAAAACCAAAAACAGTTATAAAAAAAAGTTTGGTTTTATGTTTTTTAAAAACAAAAAACATTTATCAAACATATATGGTTTTTGTTTAGGCAAAATTCCTTTTTAGTCCCTCAGTTTTGCATTTGGTTCTCTTTTAGTCCCTAAATTTTTAAACTCAACAAATTTACCCCTGAGGTTTGGATTTGGTTCCTTTTTGGTCCCTTCGTCTAATTTTCCGTTAGTCCCAAACAAAAAGGTGACGTGGCACCTATTTTTTATTAAAAAAAATATTAATTTATTATTATTTATTTCCATTTTTTAATTAAAAAATTATTTTTTTCTCCTTCTCCTTCTCCCTTCTTCTTCTTCCTTCCTCCTCCTCCTTCTTCTTCTTCAACCCATTTCTACTGCCAGTCGTCGCCGCCCTTCTATTTTTTTTTTTTCGTTTCCTAATTTCCTTCTTCTTCCTCTTTATCTTCTTCTTCTTCCTCTTCATCTTCTTTTTTTTTCCGTTTATAAATGATCGATGGCTTTGCTACACGCAAGTGCACGTGATCGAAGTAATAAAGAAACTGAAAGTACTCCAGAGTATCGTACCCAAGGGAACGGATTTTAACAAAATCTTATGAAGACAACACAAATTTGCTTACAAAATGCAATTGTGGTAACCAAGGATGTAAAAATATAAGGAATTGGTTTGTTAACAAGAGTGAGTGAAAAATCAATGAGTTAAAAATAGGTATTCAAGTTATTCAAGCACCCTTGGAAAAATGCTACTCAAATGCAATTGCAATCTTAACTAAACATGTGAAAACTAAGTAAAACGAGTTCAACTCCTATTCAATTTTGATTCAAAATATTTAGGAGACTAAGTGATTAAACCTAGTCTATGGCTAATCTAACTTAGATAATTTCGCACACAACTCTAGTGGTTTTGGAGTCTCGCCCTATGTCTAGGGTCGATGTTCAGAACTTATTTCTAAGCCTTTTCCTCCATTGCTTTTGTGACATTGGCTAGCCCTTAACTCTTTCGATATTAAGTTCAAGCTTGACAAGCAAACACTAGTTGGCCGGTTAGGTTTACCCAAATCTAATTTCAACAAAAGCAAACAAAGTTCACATGCTAGCTAGATTGATTATACTTTAGAGCTTTTGCATTTTTCCTTAGGGCTTTCACCAACTTGAACCCCTAAAGAAAATTTAGCTCATTATGAAAGAAATGGAAAACCAAAATTTACTTTTTAACAAATTCATAATTAACAAAAGAGAAAGGTAATTAATCTTAAGGCAAACCTATTTGAATTACCAATTAAGAAAGCCCACTAAGAAATAACAATGCTGAAGCTACGAAATTTAAATCAGAATGTCATAAAGCATGATACTAGAATTTTAAATTTTTTTTTGTAAACAAAAAGAAACCCATGAATGAATAAGCTTAATTTATGGAGATGAAGAATTTTGAATATGGAATTCAACTTTTCATCTCCATCTCGCCACCTACAGGACATAGAATTTACCCTAGACCAAATCAAAATCCAGAAATTACTCAAAACTTGTAACATCAAAATAGAAAGACAATTAACCCAATAACAAAACAAGCTACCGAAACCCCTTACTGTGATCGATTCAGAATTCTTTTTCAAACACTTGAATCTTAACCTCTTCAAACCTTCGTTGAAGAGAGATCTAATTCAGGATTTTAGGAGCAAACCGGATCATAAACTAATAAAAAGGAAAACATAAGATGAAATTGAAATTGATGCTGTTTGAAGACAAAACAGAGAAAATTGCAAAACAAAATACAGATACTGAAAAATTGTTGAAGATAGATCAAACTCAAAATTTTATCGAGCGAAACTACAAAATGAAATGCTGAAAAGTAATGAAATTGTCAACTTGCTGGATACTGTCCGAAGTAATAAAACAGAGAATTAAACCCAGAGAACAGAGTTCTCTTCCAAAAAACGCCCCCTTTCTTCTTCGACCTTCCTCTCCTTTTAAAGATATTCCGAGGCCTATTCTTTCCATCTTGGGCTCCTTAATTCTTGGGTAGACTTTGGGCGTGAGATTCATGCTGGAATTTCTCCCATAAATCAAGCGAATCGCGTGAATTTTGGTGAATCTCCGAGAATTCCGTAATTGATTTATAAGTGCAGAAAATGCAATTGCATTGCAATTGCATTTTTCTTCTTTGTTCATTACATTGCCTTCCCAAAGAAATGCAATTGCATTTCATTTGCAATTTCTTCACTTCTTCAAATCTGCACAAAAACTCGACTTAAGCCAACTTTCTTGCATCTTTTCACTTAATTCCTTCTTTTATCATATTCCAACAAGCTTGCATGAATTTATTTAAAAATGTTATTTTTAGCTTGCTCGTTATTCAACAAAATCCGCAAAACTGGCAAGAACAACTTAGTTTTAGAGTTAAATAATTCTCATAACTGAGAATTATCAATAAAGGAGAGCAAGAAGAGAAAGTTCTAGATCTGAAACAACCCTTTTTCCTGATTTGGAACATAACGAATAATTGAAAAAAATCTCAAAACCCAGTCTACAAAATCAAAATCTCGTTATGTTAGAGTCATCAAATTTACCTGATATCGTAGAAGCCAATATATTTTTACCGAAAGTCAAATTTACCGAAATTTCAACGCCAATCTTCAACACCCAAATGCAGAAGAAGGGTTTAGCCAAGCCCTAGTCAGAATCTACCACCCCAAAATCGAAATCAACTGAGGACCCATCGACGCATTCATCGTATTTGATTGAAAAGAGGAAAAAGTCGATCCAGCTCTAGTTCAAGAAAAAAAAAAAAGAAGAAGGATATTAGAAAACGAAAAGAAAAAAAATTAGAGGGGTGGCAACCGACGACAAACGACGGTGATGGCAGTTGCAGTGGTCGGCAGTGACCAGCAGGCATCAGCAGGTTGTGGTGGAGGAAGAAGAGGGAAAAGGAAGAAGGAGAAGATGAAAAAAAAAATAAAAGAAATAAAAATATATTTTTTTTTGTTAATTTAATATATTTTTAAATATATTTTTTTAATAAAAAAAATGTCACGTCAGCTTCCATCAGCTACAGTAACGGAAAATAAGACGGAGGGACCAAAATTGAACCAAATCCAAACCTCAAGGATAAATTTGTTGAGTTTGAAAACTCAAAGACCAAAAGGGAACCAAACGCAAAATTGAGGGACCAGAAATGTATTTTGACCTTTTTGTTTTTACAAAACAGAAAATCAAAATCAAAAAACCAAAAATTGAAATGGTTATCAAACTGGGTCTTAGAGATTTTTTTTTTTTCCAAAAGAAAAGTTAGAGATACATTTATTAGAGAAAAGAAAAAGTTAGTGAGAAATTTTAGAAATAGATAAGTTATAGAGAAATATTTGATTTTTAGAGATAGATAAATTGGAGAGGTATGTTGGAACTTGGAAGAGAAAGAGAAACGAAAGTTAAAAAGAATATTAATATTTTTCGAGAGATAAAAAAAGATATATATAGATGAAAATTTTAGAGAGAGAGAGAAAATAAAAAATAATAAATTGAGAATAAAATTTTAGAGAGGAAAACGTTTAGAGAAAAAAAAAAGGTAGAAAAAGAAATTTGTTCGAGAGACAGATCAAAGAGGGAAAAAATGAACATTAGAAGAAAAATGAGTTTTGAAAAATAGAAATCTGATTTTAAAAACATTTGCTTCTAATTTCATAAATGTTTTTAAGAACATAAAACAAAAAACCGAATTAGTTATCAAACAATTCTGTTTTTAAAAAACGAAAAACAAAAACATAAAATAGAAAACCAATGCATCATTTGATAACCATCTGATTTTTGAAAATTGTGTTTGTTTTCTCACCATTTCTCTACAGCTATTTCATATTTTTTCAAAAAACATTTGAATTCTTAACCAAATTCTAAAAACAAAAACAAGTTTTTGAAAACTAATTTTTTTTAATTTTCAAAACTTGGCTTGGTTTTTGAAAACATATATAAAAAGTAAATAACAAAACAAGAAAATCCATAGGAAAAACTAGTATTTATAGATTTAATTTTCAAAAACCAAATCGTATACCTATTTTTTTACCTACTTGACGAAAGGGAACGAACTTTGTTTCGTTTCCGGGTTTATGGATTGGATTCAGTCAGCTAAACTCATTCCTTTTTATTATGTTGTGACGCTTTGGTTACCGGCGAATGCTTCCAAAGGCGACCCTCTCGAGTTTCCGGCGGTTTCTGTCATTGAAGTAGCCTTTCGTCATCCTACCAAACGAAAGAAGTCACTATCAAGCAGCGAGCCCTTATTAGTTTAGTTTAGTAAAGTCAAGCTCCAAAAAACGAGAGATTAACCTGCGGTGCGCTACGCCCGACAACTCATCAAGCAATTTCTTTGCGCTTTCATTTCAGTGATGAGGTCGCAAAGAGGGAAGTAGGGATCCTATTGACTAAAGGTGGATTCTTCGCTTTCCTTTAGAATGAAAGTCGCTATGAAGCCCCTACTACTGACTTTTGACTTTGTTTGATTCAAAAGGCGAACAGCCCCCCCAACTAGTAGTATGAGGTGGGGTGCTTGTGGTAAGCTGCTTTGGATATGAGGAATTCCTAAAAAAAAAGGCAAAGTCCGGTATTTGACGAAGATCTTTCGATCAATAGATAGGATTTAGTGTTCGATATAGGGGATAGGATCCATCTGCTCTTTCTTTCTCAATTTTTTTTAGAGAGATATAACGATATAAAAAAAATCGGGATAAAGAATACATAGACATCTAAAGGGATGTCTATTCTATTCCTCTTTTTTTTTTCAGTGCAAGATAGGAAAGCGCCCTCTTTTTGTCATCCCTGCTGCTTTCCAGATTTTGTACTGAACGCATGGCGTAGCTAGGACCTTCAAATCATGTTTGAGCCTATGTTCAAACCAAACCCACCCCTATTTGTTCGAATAAGGCTAGAAAGAATGCCCGCCAAGTTCAGATAAGGAAATGCTTCCCCCAATTATTAAAGGAAAGGCTCGACGAAGGGAGGGGAAGGAAAACGCTTTCGGAGATCGAGATTGGATTTCTTTTGAATCAAAAACGAAGAAGGCCGAGGATGGCCTACGGTGCGTGTTATTTGAAGGGAACACGCTTTTTCGACCGCGGTGGTATGATTGTTGGGCCCTCTCCTCGTTCCGCCCGCTGGCCTATTAAGTAGGATAGCAGTCTTCGGGCTTTGCCTGCCCTTTCTCATAAAGAATTCCGGCTGGTTATCGAAAGGGATATGCCCCTATAATTTAAATAAAAACCACTTTTTGAACACGTTGATTTGCAAAATCGGGTTAAGAAGCTTCTGGATTTGGCTTCCATAAAAATTTAGGGTTATGACAAAGTTTTTAAATTCGTTTTTTATATTCTTACATATCTACAACAAAGGGTTTTTAAATATTATTATTCACAATTTATCTCATCTCATCTCTCATCATTTTTATTTTTAAATTTAATTTGTTGCTTCTAATTTTTATCTTTTTTACTTTTTTGTATCTAAACTAATTAGATTTTGTTTGACATAATTTTTTTCTTGATACTTTTTTTAATTATTTAAAGTAAACAAAATATAATTTGAAATTTGAAACTTTACACAATTATCTTATAAAAACTTTGAAGTTTCAAAAATTTTCCACAATTATATTATATAAAATTTTACACAATTATCTTATAAAAATTGTGAAGTTAAATATTAATACAAACTCATGCTTAATTCAAATATATATTTATTTTAGTTGTTATAGCTATTTTGCAATAATTTAGTATTAATCCTTTGCAACAAAGAATAAAAAATAATTTAGTATTAATTTACCAAATACTATATAACCTAACTTTCCATGTATAAATCTAAAATATATCAAAGACTAATTTACTTCACATAATAGTTGATTTTCTTAAAAGCACAGTTAACAGTAATTATTTCAACAACTACAACAATTCCAAACCAACTTTAAGTTGTTAGGTTCACTTTCGATAAATAGTAAGTAATAAAGATATCAAAGTTGAGTGAGGGCTCAAGTCCCTCGGCCCAACATACGTTTGGCACTAAAAGAATGTGATATAAATTGATTTTTTTCCAAAAATAAATTCTAGAAGTATGGTAGTTTTTAAGGTAAAATTAAAAGAATGATATGGTTGAAGTTTAAAAAAAAATAATATACGATATTTTTTTTAAATTATTGATAAAAATAGGGTTGTTTTACTCTGTGCGCCATAAAAGCAAGTTATGGATTTACGTGGGTTGCCACAATCAAGATTTCAGCTATGGGGAATTTCTTATTCTCTTTCTCAATCGAATGTAGCATGGTCTTTTGTAATGGAGAAGAAAATTGACGAGAATAATTATTAAAAATAATTAAATAATACACCACAGAAATATAGCTAGTACATGTCAACTTAAATATAGCTCAACACGTTAAAGCATATACCTTGACCAAGAGGTCAAAGCTTTAACTCCTCATCCTCACACATATTGTTGAACTGAAAGAAAAAGATTAGCCAACAACAAAGCGTACACACGTGTTACAGATATATTGGTGACCGATTTTTATCCAACCATAAAAAAATATCTGAAAGTTTGTTGAATAGAAGGTTTTGGAGATAATGTGTATGCAATTTCCATGGTATAATTTGAAATAGATGTCAATGACTATGTAGCAAACTAGATTAACGGTAGTGAAAATGGTGGTAAATTTTCTAGTACTACCTCTATGGGAAAATAGTGTGGAAAATTTTCCATACTACCTATTGTTTGTCATGAAAGAAGCATTTAAAAATGATTTGGGGCCCATAAAATAAATTAGTTTATCATCAAATGATGTGTCAAATGCTAAATTGAAAGAGTATGTACTACAGTAATACTAGAAATTTTTCTCTGCACGTTAAAAACATACTATTTTTGTATGGTCTCCACTTGATCAGGCTATCCAATCATAGGTTAAACATATAATTTTTATATTGCATTGCATTGGCGATGCACAATTATGGTGAAATCGCAACGGTAGCACAAGATTAATATGAAAAGATCTTTGTATACAACTAAGGATAAAAATATTCGTCAATATGTTGATATATCCGTAAATTGGACGGTTTGATATCGATCGATATTGAGAATTAATTGACATCTTCGATATCTTTTATAAATACCCATAAAATATAAGAAATGTCTAACTCCAATAGTAATATAAATACTAACAACAAGATTTATAACTTAGATTGGAAGTAAAAACAACTTGATTCAAATAATTTTTATAAATATTTTGATTTACAAAATTATCCATCAATATCAATATTTTATCGATATATCCGTAAAAATAAAATCCTAATATCAATATCGACATCAATATTTTAATCCTCTTATACAACTTAGTTAAACCATGTAATTATCCCACAATTCATATACTCTATGTTTGTAATTAGTGTTAGAATTGCCTTACATTTTTTTTAGGACGTCCTTACTTTTGTTTATTTGTTAAAAAAAATACATTATTTAAGAGAAAAAATATAATATGATTAAATTATAAATTTAATCCTTGAAGTTTCCGTAGTTTGTCTATTGACTCTATTCAAGGTTCTGATTCCGAACTTATAGGACAAAAATGAATTTATACTCCTAAACTTTGGGGTTGTATCAATTAAAACTCTAAATTAATAATTGTATCAATCTAAAATCTAAACTTTCATGAGTATATCAATTTACACTCTATTAGATTAAAAATGTTAGTTAACACATGTGTAGACTTATAATTGTACCAATTAAACTTTTGCAATCATTTTAATGGACAATTTTTAAATGAATGGTCTAAAATTTTTTAGAAGTCTACACGTGTGAGAATTGATGCATGGATGATTTTCAAATGGAGAGTTTAACTTGATTCCTTATGAGAGTTCAAGAGTATAATTGTTACAATTATAAGCCAATGAATGGTGTATAAATTCATACCCTTATGAAAGTTTAGACTTTAAATTGATACAATTATTAATTTAGCGTTTTAATTTATATAACTTTCAAAGTTTTAGAGATATAAATTTTTTCTTTCGCCTGAAACTGATCTCTCCCTCATTTTTAGACTTGAAACATTTATGGTTGAACATCCACAATTCTGATGAATTTCTCAGACTTAAAATATACTCATTTCATTTTTCAAATGGAGTTTGTGCTGTACTCAAATACTCCTCCAAAGAAAGCATTGGTAATTCATTGATTTTTTAAAAAAAAAATTGTAGCAAAGCTTCTTAAGTACTACTAATTTTTTCAGAGGACCAAATGAACCTATAAATTCCTATTGCCAATTATTCAGAAAAATAAAATAAATAGAGCCACAACTCACACCACCAACCTGAGAGCATAACTCAACTAGGTAAAACATATACTCTTAACCAAAAGATTATAAATTTGAATCCCTCCAACCCACATGTTGACCTCAAAAAATAAAAAATAAAAATAAAATCTTCAAGAGTTACATCACATGTCCAGACATGCAACCAAATGCTTAACTAATCAGTCCAAATACCCTGGAAGAAAATTTTCTGGACTTAGAACAGCAATTTCAGACACATAAATCATACAAAGAAAATTCGGTTTCCAATTTCACTATCAAGTCTATTCCCAAAATCACAAGATCTCACTTTATGGGCCAACACCCCATTCAAGCAACTTATTCAGATTCATTCATGCACCAAGATACGGGACTTACAGTATTCTCATTACATAAAGATTAACTCAAAGAAATTGAGTAGAAAATTAATAAAATGTCTGCAACAAATCTTCGACATTATCATTGATGATGGTTCCAAACCACTACAAACCCAGAAAAAGAGCTTGATTTCTTAACCAATCAAAAGCTTGTTCTCATCCAAAAAGGTGTAGGTGGGTACCTCCAAATTGTATGGTGCTGGTCCTTTACGGATCCTACCCGAGATGTCGTAATGGGAACCATGGCACGGGCAAAACCACCCACCAAAATCACCAGCATTTGGCAAGGGAATGCAACCAAGATGCGTGCAGACGCCGATCACGATAAGCCATTCCGGATCCTTAACTCTCTCCCCATCCTGCTGTGGGTCACGAAGAGATCCAATGTCGACGCTATTTGCTGACTTAATATCATCCTCAGTTCGTCGCCTGATGAATACTGGTTTTCCACGCCACTTAACCGTCACAGTAGAACCAGGCTCAATGCTTGAGAGGTCAACCTCAAGTGAGGCCATTGCAAGAACATCCTTACTGGCTGACATGCTAAGAACAAACTTGAGAACAAGGAGACGAATCAAAGAAGCATACACAAACCGACCACCTGACAAGACAAAATAAGCAAATGCACGCTTGCTGGGGTCACCCGGAGGAAATCGCTCATGATTGTATTCGTCATACACTATCTTTGAAGTAGGGTTCTTAACGGCTGCTACAGTTGCAGGAACATCTGGAACTAAGTTGTTTTCCTTTGTTGAAGTCAAGGCATCAGAAGCAAAACCTAGCAAAGAGTTATTTCTATAAAATCATAAATCTTCACTACAGGAGAAAGAAAGAATAATTCATAATAAAAGGGCTGAATCACAAAATACAATTGAAAAGCGATCTTCCAATCAAACCACCTAGGGCAGAATGCTCAACATCTAAACCATTCCATTAATTGCTAAAGTCAGAGTCCAAACCATTCAGTTGCAAAGCTATTTTTTTCTTAATTAGTACCAAATACAAAACCAAATTATAACATGCTAGTACACATTCCCCAGGTAAAGTTATAAGCAGGCCTCTAACTGTTTCCATAGTGTGCTAACAATTTCCTGGCCAATATTTCTATTGATGACTTTCATGCAAAGTTAGGGAGTAACAATTGGAACTTAGAAGTAAAAGTAGAAACGTGCATAGATGAGATATCAGAATAAATGTCCACGACCAAAAAATTGGGCCATAATGGCCAGTCAGTTTTGCAAAAATGAATTTGAAACTGATTACCACATTTGACAGTGGCGTGATTTGAGTAGTTTGAGCATCTCAATAAAATTTTTGTTTCTGAATCATGTAATTTCAATATGTCACAAGGAATAGGAAAATTAGCTCTCAAAGTAACATGTGTTCTTCCTTGAGTTTATGTTGCCAATGCCAGACAATTGGTGAAAATTTTAATGATTTTCAATGTTAAATTTGAATGAATTCATCATCATGACCTATAGATAGGGTTAAAGTTTTGACAGCTTTTTCATAAATGATTATCTTTTCTTTATACATAAAAGATTACAGGATGCCATTTTTCTAGGAGTACGGACATTTCTCATTATTGCATTCAAGTAAGAGAATCGATTATCCTTGGTACTCTTAGTGAAGAGTTCAGAGAAGTGCAGGTAAAGGGGAGTTTGAGGAGTTAGTTAGAGGGGACAATATTTGTTTTTCTATGGTTAAATGGGTGAGTCAGGAAGATTGAAACACTCCATTCTCCCATGAAGTTGCAAGCTTTAGAAGAAACAAGAACGCTCTTCCAGGAGAGGGTGGACATATTGGGATGGTAGACAAAGCAATTAAGGGGGAAAACTTGTCTTTCTCTACTTTATTCTATTCCCTTTGTGTTTGCTCTAGGTTTGTGGAAAGTTTAGATTGGTATGCTATCCTAGATAGGGATAGGAAAAATTAGAGGCTCCTTCCACGTTGGGAAGATAAGGGAGATGATATTTAGCTTTTTTTTCTTTCCTTTTTTTTTTTTTTTTTATTGCCTAAACCAGTTGAGCTATGCTTAGATTGACTTATTAACTAAGAGATATTTTTTAGCTTGGATGACAATAAATAATTAGGCTATGGGTCATGATGGTTCCACTATGGCTTTCGATCCAGAAAATTGAGATTTTATCCAGAGAGATTTAGGTTATGTTAGGCTAGTGAGTTTCATGAAACTGTTATTGATTTAGAGAACAAAACCTATATTTGCCTTGTCCCAAGAAAGGAACATGCTCAAAGAGCGAAGAATTCCATACCAATCAGCATGGTTACTAGCTTGTATAAGATCTTTGCCATGATGTTGGCTGACAAGTTGAGGAGGGTTCTTCCTAGTACTATTTTGGAACTTCAAGGCACCTTTATTGTAGACAAATTCTACATTAGGTTCTTATGGCTAATGAGGCAATACAGGATTTTCAGGCCCAATGCCCATTCATGTTAGAGGGAATAGAGGGAAGAATCTCTATGGTTGATTTTGAGAAAGCTTATGACCATGTTGATTACAACTTTTCAGATGAAGTATCATGCAGAAATGTTTTGCTTAGATCTCTTGGATTTGGGATGGTCTTAGATCAACTAACTATTATATTTTGGTTAATGGTACGTCCCAAGATAGGATTTTCACTTTTAAGGGCGTTAGGCAAGGAAATCCCTTATTGGTTTCCTCTTCCTCATGCTTGTGGGCTAGGGTCAACAAGGGTGGACAAAAATCTAGTTAAGGTTTTTCACATGGGCAAGGAGAGAATTCACCTTTATCACCTCAGTGTGCAAATAGTAAAATCTTTCTGTTCGAGTCAGAAGGATTTGTTTGTTAATCTTAACATTATTTTTCCTATATTTTAAATCCTTTTCAAGCTTCAAATCAATGAAGATAATCCCAGTCACCTGCCCTTTTGGAATCTGATTGTGGAAAAGGTTTGAATATCCAATCAGTTTCAAGTGGGCCACCAAGGTATTTCCTATCTTTCGTCAGGATTTCTTCCTACATTAATGCAAGGGTGGAAAATACCATATATGTGACGTGGAAAGTTGTTTGAACTTTGAGTAGGGCAAGGGTTCTCCTCCAATTAGGTGGAGATCATGACGTGTCTGGCTGACCTTAAAGTGTTGAGCAAAAAGAATTTGAGACTTTATCATTTGGTATTGCTCAAAAAATGGTTGTGATGGTTCCCTTTGGAGTCTAATTCATCGTGGCATAAGATTATAGTGACTATACAGCCTCACTGAGTTGAGTGGGTTTCAATTTGTGAGGTTAAAGCACTTCTAAGAACCTTTGGAAGGTATTTTGTTTGGTTTTCTTTTCCAAGTTCTTGAAATTCACTATTAGGGAGGATTGCTGATGAGAGAGTCCCCTTTGCCTTCTATATCCTTATCTCCATCACCTCTCTTCCTTGAAATATGCCTTTGTTGCTTCTACCATCCTTGTTTCTACTTTGATGTCCTTGTTGTTCGATTTCCTTTTTTTCCCTGGGGCTTGAGATGTTTGTTTGTGGACCCCTAATCCGTAAGCTTTTTCTCTCTTTTGTATGACTCTCACCCTTCAATACCCTTCTACCTTTTTCTCACTCTAATTAAGTTAGAACCCCAAAAAGGTCCCTTTTTTGTGCCTAATAAATCTTGCATAGAAGGATTAACACTATCAACTTTATATAAAGGTTATCCTTTTTCTTTGTTGTAGGACTTCAATGGTGAGTTTCACGTAACGATGTGCCACATGCTTCTAAGGATTTTGGATTATGTTGTATGGAGCTTCCAATCTGACTATTTAATTTTGGCAGTTTCTGGGAGACTTTTGGAGTGGCTTTGGCTCATAACAGATCGTACTATTCTATGATGAAAGAGGTGTTGCTCAACTTGCTATTGCAGGAAAAGGGGACCCTTTTGTGAATCGCCCCTTTTTTACAGTCTTATGGAAAAGAGAAATAGGAGAAGCCTTAAGAATAGGGATAAGTATGGTAGCTAGAACATAGAAGCCAAGATTAAGTAAAAGGACTCTCCCCAACCCTCAACCTAGGCATAGAAACTCCTTTCTCTAGAGCTGATTTCATTTCTTCTCTTTATTAACTATAAAATCTTCTCCTTGTTCATGGAACTACCCCAATTGAGTCTCAAATCTCTGTCAAGAGAGAATAGCAATGGCATACTTTGAGTAGCTTGCTCTTATTGGGCAAACTTTCATTTATTTTCTTTCCATCATTCTGGTTATATAGTACGTAAGGGTGTGGACTATGGAAATGCCTCATCTGAGGTGTTTATGGCCAATGCCTTTTTTTAGGTGTCCAAATTCTCAAATACTCGGCCTTTTTTTTTGTAGTTAGATTCCTTTGAACAAGCTCCTATCACAGTGAACTTTTGGGATATTATGTACGCTCCTAAATGGAGTTTTATTATTATTATTATTATAGGGATATTGTAACTTCTCAGATATCAATAAAAAGTTGTTTCTCATCTCAAACAAAGTACCAGTAGTAAGTTCTCTTTGTAGAATACTTAGAATTCAAGAATTGATACAAATCCTTTGAGACAGCAATAAAAACAATTCCAACGGAAGAGACAATTGCTTAAAGTTTGTAGATAACAACTATACTCCAATAACAATAAACTACGCCCCAATCACCGCTGCTGCATAACATCCGTTGATCAAGATTTGGCGAGAACTTAAAATGAATTAGTGTACTGAATGTTCTTAGTACAGAAAATAACAACTATACTCCCTCTACAACAATGAATTATACCCCAATCAGTGCTGCTGCATATCATCCGTTAATCAAAATTGGGTGAGTATTTAAAATGGACTAATGCACTGAACTTTATCAGTACAGAAAATACAGAAAAACTTAAACTGAATAACGAAGAAAGATAACTCTGACACAACTTATGCACTCGAATGGGCCACTGTTTTGTAAATCATACAGCTCAATGCAAAGAAAAGGGAAGAAAAAACCATAAATAATTTTTTTTTTAAAAAAATGGGTAGAAAAGGCAAATGAAGCCAGAGCAACCAAAATCAAATCACGCAAAATCCTAGTACCATTTGTAACGTCAGTTCCTTAGTTCATGTGTGTATCTCCACCAAAAAACGATACCCCAATCGGAAAAATAATAATTTTAAAAGAGACAGAAGTACAGGTCACAGCTATATAGTATATAAGTAACAGGACTGTTTTGGGTGGTAACTTGGTAAGCCACCAAAAATAAAGTTAAAAATTTTGGAGAGCAACGGTGACACATTCAGAAATAAACGAAGAAGGGGTTGCTTTAGCAAAGATATATCATCATATTGCTTGAAAAATAGTGTCTGTAAATAACTTTTCACATTTTCACATTTTCACAATATTTCCAGAATAAGATACGAATATGCAAACATGATGTTAATAGCAAGTCAAATACTTTGAAAAGAAACGGTGGAAGATTCAAACACGAACACCATGAGGAAGTGACTGCTTCGGCTAAGTGATACACCCCAAAAATACAACCCGTAAACAACTCTCACATTTTAACATTATTTTCACAATGAAAAATGAATATGCGAGACATGATTCATCGCCATCAACGCGACTAAACAGCAGATCAATAAAGACCATTATCGATCCCCATCAACGGCTAAACACGATTATAGCCAGACAAGCAAGTGACAGAACTGCAAGTCAAATACTAAATAAGGATTCCCCTTTCCAGCAACAAATTTTCATAAAAGGTATCACATTTACTCAAAAACAAACCCTAAAAAACGCCATAAATCGACTACAAGCCGAACGAACAAAAATATTTCAGGGAATAAGGAAGCAAACTCTAACCTCTGCAATTACGATCAAAGTGGGGTCCAAAAGGGAGGGTGTTGAAGGAGGTGACGGATCTGAAATCATTGGAAGGGGCGGAATCACCGCCATCAACGATCTTGTGAGAACCGGGCAAAGAAGAGGCAATAGTGGGCCTGAAATGGGAAGAAGAGAGTGAAGAGAGCCTTCGAGCCGCAATCCTCAGCATCTTCGTCGAGAAAAATCGAACCCTTCCGCCGGAAAAAAATGAATTGGGAAACAGAGCTTCGAGGGATATGGAGTATTGGAATGGAGGCGACAGAACCGGCTTTTTTTTCCCCCAATTTGCAGGAGAAATTTGACCTCGACTTGTTTTGCCTAGACGGTGAGCATTTTGATACGTGTCTATACTTTTCTTTTTCGTTTCCTATTTATTTTTTTCCTGCAACTAAATGCAAGTTTTTTTTTTAACCATTATGGGTAGGGGTGTACAAATAACCCGGTAACCCGCAACCCGGACTACCCAACCCAAATTGTAAGGGTTGGGTTGGGTTAGGTTTTTTTTTGGTTTGGGTTGGATTAAAATTTTGGAGAACCGAATTTTCGGGTCGGTTCTCGGGTTGGGCATTTTGGGTTCGGGTTGACCCGACCCAACCCAACCCAACCCAAATTTTGATTTTTTTTTTTTTTATATATACTTATAGATGAATTGTTTGTGAACTTTTAATGTTTTTCATCTAAGATTGCAATGAATATTAAGATGTTATGAACTTTGAAGTTTGATATTTGAATTTTATGTGATTTTAGTTATTAATTCAAGCAAAATTTATTTCAAATAATTAAGAAAATGAAAAAAAAAAATAGAAAAAGTCAACCCGGTGACCCAACCCGAAAATATTGGGTTGGGTTGGGTTGGGTTGGGTTGGGTTACTCTCCTGCATAGGGTTAGTTGGGTTGACGGATTGACCAACCCGAATTTTCGGGTTGGTCCAAAAAACTCCCCTAACCCGACCCAACCCAACCCATGTACACCCCTAATTATGGGTTGGAGATCCAACCAAGATGTCGAGGTTATCCAATATATTAAAATGTCCATGAAAATGTCGAGGTTAGATTTAAACCATGAAAATTTTGAAAAAAAATTACGACAATCATAAATTTATGTAAATTATTTGAATTAGTCAATAAAATTTTGATTATGACTTAATTATACTATAATTGATCATTTTTAAACATAATATAAAAAAAAATGATGAGAAACAAGGAAATTGAATAAATATCAAAAGAGGAAGAACATAGTCTAAAGGCATTAGGGATGAGGAATCCCTAAGCCTAAAATGGAGGAGCATAAAATAAAAGGGCTCCAATCTAGATTGATGAGCATTAAATTAAAACAATAGTTAGATATAAATGTAGATTGAAATGTCGATGTGAGTAAAAATTTTGGGGAAAATGAAAATTGATTAAAATTATTTGAATTATTTCGTAAAACTTTAATTATTGTTTAATTATACTATAATTGATTATTTCTAACCATTATATATAAAATTTATATAATATTTATATTAAAATGTCGATGAAAGTGTCAATGTCTGCAGAATTTTAGAAAAATTATAGAAATTGATGAAAATTGTTTAAATTATCAAATGAGATTTTGATTATGATGACTTGATTAAACTATATATAATTAATCATTCCCAATTAACTATGCAAAATAATATCAATATATGGGTAATTAGAGGAGATATTTGTATATGATAAAATATTTGTGAATTGTTTGATATAAAATGTACATGTCTAATATCAAAAATATGACTTTGGAGCATCAAATCCAAAATCTTGACAATTATGATAAAAATTACAATATTGCTCTCAAGTCATCATTTATTGAAAATGTTGAACATATTTGCTTATATGAAAACAATATGATTCGTACAACCAACATATAAACCGTATTGGTGGATACATCTCATTAGTCGATGGTTCTTGATTTTCAAATGGATAATAACTATTTTGTGGAAAGTCGGGTTGGAAATTACTATGACCAAGACTTGAACAATCGTCATAATCTGCATACGAATAATTACCTTGACCATAGCCTTGTTGCGTGTTATTATTGTTTATTCTCATTGTTTCCAGGAATTTTCATCCGATTGTGTTGAATAAATATATCATGCATCTCATTGTTGCTAGAATGGTTTGCCAATAGCAACAATTCTCTCACCACCCTCTCGAGATATGTGGTCATCGTCTTGGGTGACATGGTTAAATCCAATCTCACATAAAAAGGAATTAATCTTGGCTGATTAGATTGCCTCTCTTCAGCTAGGTCACCACTTGAAGTCCCTACATTTGTATCACCTCCTTCACCAAATGTATTATCACCATCATTGTCATCATTCGTACTGTCATTTTCGTCTTTGTCATTCATTGACTTACTTTTACAAAATTGTTTTCCTCACTTTTAGAAGCTTCGTTTAGAATAATCAGGTTCTAACACAAAAATGTTAAATTGATAAGTATTTAACTGTTCGTCAAGCATATTAACTTATTTGTCTATTACTTATTCCATATTGATATAGGTCATTGCAACCATGTTGACAATCTCGGGGTATGGATTGCCAGATTCACCATTCAAATGTACTAGTCAGACCTGTTGAAAAAGTGGGTCATCATCATCACCATTTGGATTTGTAATTTTTGTCTGCTACTTTTTCATCTTTGACATCCATATCTCTAATCTTTAGTTTCGTGTTGTAGTAGCAAAAAAACGAATTTCGGAGCCTACTGGAAGCTAGCTGTTTACATTATTTTGTGTGTATTAAAGCAAACGTACTTCAGTTTCACTCACATACAGATGAAAAAATCGTTTGAGACAAAACCCACATAGTTAGCTTTTGTACCATAAGAGCATAATTACCATACATGGCCCATCAACAAACACATTGAAAAAATATAATAGACAAAAATTAGTACTGATTATTTTGTTGAAAGCAAAAATGTCCGTCAATTACATTAACGATAATAATTTCTTTAATTTTAAGAAATAAAATATTTGTTTGATTATGAGAAAATAGAGGATAAAATATGAATCCTACAAAAATTAAAGAACTAAATATACCAAATTAAATAAAGACATAGTTGAAACCTACCTTAAAATTCAATGACATATATAGTTAGAACATGCCACTTGTACCACGTGCATTATTGAAACCTATCTTAAAATTCAATGATAATAGTTGGAATATGCCACTTGTGTAACGTGTATTGTTGTTTTACAAATCACTATCACGTCACAAATTTCTGTGTTTATATTAGTAGAGGAGTTGATAAAAGAGTTGTTTTGAAATGAACTTAAAGTTTTAAGGATAAAAATGGAACATTTAAAAGTTTGAGGGCGTTCATGAAAAATCCACTAAATTTAAGGAGTATTTCGTATAATTTAAACTTTTAAAAGTATTTTTTTTTCGTAAAGACATAGTTTGGTGGTAGTGTTGCTCATAGGGGTAAGGTGTGGTCATATGTTGAGATGATACTTGTAGTCTTTATCAATAAAATATATCTATTTGATTTTATAACTATTTTAAAAAGTGACATGGGGAGGAGAAAACTTATAATTTATAATATTACCTTTGTATTTTTTTTTCTTATAATTTTAGTTATTTAACAATTTTTTTTTTTTTCTGAGTTCGAGTTTTTTAAACTTTTTGTAATTTTTAATTCATTTGTTATTATTTTCTTCTTTTTTGTAAATACAATTTAACTTCAACTTGGGAGGATCTTTGACGATATTCACTTCATCGTAGTTAATTTTAGTGATATGTGTGTAGTGACATTAAACCATGTTTTATAATATCTAAAAAGTGCATTTCATCTATTAAAATACATATGTTCACACGTGATTTCAACCAAGGGACGATACACGTGTAAATAAATTTAATTTGTATTAATTTGAGTTTAACGGAGTACAATCTCTAATATTTATTCCTCTAATTATTTCTCTCTCATGTACAAATATCTCAAGGGCTGAAAGCTTGTTCTCGAGTGCGTTTGCTGGTCTTTTCTGATTGGCCTTTGGCTTGTTGATATTTGGATCAATCTTTGAATTGTTGATCATTGGATCAGCTTTTGACTTGTTGATCCTCTTGAAGATAAAATGAGGTATTGGAGTCTTGTACGCTTCAAATGCCTTCGACTTGTCTTCAAATATATTTTGGTCTTTAAAGTCTTCAAGTTTTCGATCTTCAAAGCATTTTTTATATTTAAAGAGTGTTTACTCTTCAAAGAGCATTTAACACTTACATCCCATTTGTTTCACCCAATATCATGTAAATTTTGTCATGGATAATTTTTATCGTTGTTTGTTACTTGAATTTTGTTTTTTCGAAACCTGGATATTAATTATCTGAGATAAAAAAAAGTACTCCCAAAATATTGGTTTTTATTACCCTTGTAGAACGTGGGTTTTTAGTTTGGTTCTCAAAGCATGAGAGAAGAGATTTTAAAAAATCAGGACATGATTGGAAAGCTAGCCATTTTTTTTAATTCTAAAAATATATGGACATTTTAAATTGTTTTGCTACGTCTCTTTTCTCGCAACAATAAAGTTTACCATTTTTATTAATTAATTATCAGTTAATAGTAATATTTTTTAATTAATTAAGATATTATTAAATAATTATTAATACTATTTTAATGTTTTATATTTAATTTATTAATGTTGGTTTTCATATACAAAACGTGTGAAACAAACACATGCATTTAACTCCCAAATATTAATTATTTTGTATATTCCAAACACAGACATTTATTATCCCAGATATTTACATCTCAAATATTTAAATCCCAGATATTTAATATCCATATCCATGAAACAATACCTGTGATCCAAACAGGCAGTTCAACACTTCAAGAAGTGTTCAACACCTAAGGATTGGACCCCATGGAGCATTCAGCACCTAAGAATTTTGGCATTCTTTGCTCTCAATTATCTTGAGTTATCTAGAGAATAAAATGTCGAACCCCTCAAATGAAGGAGAACTCATCTATTTATAGAGCTTTCCATGACATGTGAGCTTGGACTTTAGTGACATTTTAGTCCAACCATGGATTTGGGCTTAACCATTTGAATTTGAGTTTTATTTAACTTTGACCCAAATTTTATAGAATCCAATTTGATCAAATAAAATTTAATTGTTTGGTCAAATTGTCGTAATGAAAATATGTAGCTTTTTAATTTTTAGAATTTGCCAATTTTTGTGTTCAAATTAAATTTGGGATACATGTCAATTTATAATTGGTCTCAGACTCAATTATTTGTAGTTTCATTATTAATTTGGAATAATGACATGACAATTAGAGAGTGACCGAAATTTCTCAGTCAACGACATACATTAAAAAAATATATATCTAAAAAATGTATTGAAAAAACTTTTGATTCTCACCCTATTTCCACATTTTCATATTTTAACTAAAGTAATTTTTGTACTCTCTGTTTGTTTTTTAAATCTATAAAGTAAATATTGATTAAATTCTGCAAACAAAAGGAGAATGTTAATTTAAGTATTATTAATAATGTTAATATTTTTTTAATCATATTAATATTAGTGCCAACATGAACATAGATATTAGTTAAAAGTTTAACACATTTGTTATACAATGCATTGATACCTTCTAAAGTCAAAAGTTTAACACATTTGTTATATTAAAAAATTGTATTAATATTAGTTATATTATAGTAATTGTAAGTTTGACGATTTATTTATTTTTTTAGTATATAATTTTTACATAATTGAGAGAGTATATCACTAACATACCATTAATATGATCAAATATCTCATTGATGACTGATATATCTATTATCTAATATAAGTGAACATGATCAAAACTTAGCGGTTAAGACATGTTTTTTTATTATTAAAATATCATTTTGGTATAATACAGAACCACTCATGTCGATAAAATGATTTCAACCCCTTTTTTTAATTATTTTATTAGATTTTTTGTTTTGTAAAAGAAAAAAATGAGGATTTTCACCGTATTTTTTTATCTAATGCTGAATCGATGACCCATGTTATGTATAAAGTAAGAAAAATTCTTTGGATTTGAAGAAAGAAAAAGAAACAACTTTGTTGACAATTGTTTGTTTGGTTAGAAAAGTCTTATGAATATTCGAGTTTTGGATTAATGATCAATTTTTAAACAACTTTGCTGACAATTGTTTGTTTGGTTAGAAAAGTCTTCGGAATATTCGAGTTTTGGATTAATGATCAATTTTTTTTTTTTTAAATTTTTCTTTGTCAAATATGAATAGAGAAAAGAGGATAGATTCATTACATTTAAAAAGATATGCCGTACTTTCAAAAAAAAAAAAAAAAAAAGATATACCGGAATTTTCCAGAAATAATTGCAATAATTGAGAGTGTCGAGTGAGAGCCAAATTATTACCAAAAGTTTTTTAAAATGGATAAAGATAAAAATAAAAGAATGCATAAAAATGACCTGGCACTTTAAAGTGGTAACGAAAGTTTTTAAAATGGATAACATTTTTTTTTAGTTATATTTAATTCAGTCTCTATCATTTCTTCGGCCCCGCTCTCCATCGAAGTCATCAGAGAGACAATCTGTACCTCTACTCCAAGCAAACTCCACTCAACTTCCGCCATTTTTACTCAGCATTATTCAATTTCGAAGGGATAGGCCCTGTGAAAATGGCAATGTTTGCTATGAATTCGAGCTCCATTGCTGCTGTTTCCTCTATTTAACTGAGAACAGCAGTTGTTAGATCTTCTTTCTGTTTGAATTGGGCTTGACATCTTCATTTTGTTCAGTTTGATTTTCAATGGCGACGAGACTAGGGCTGTTTTTCGGTGCGATCCTTCTATCGGTGCTTTTTGGCGCTGAATCGAAGTTCATGGTCTATAATACCTCGCAGACTGTTGTTCCTGGGAAGCTTAATGTTCACTTGGTCGCGCATACGCATGATGATGTTGGATGGTTGAAGACGGTTGATCAGTATTATGTTGGCTCTAACAACTCCATCCAGGTTGATTTCTTTTCTGACTCTCTGTTTGAAATGATCGTGAAATGGGTTTTTTGAAATTTGACCCCGCTCCCTTTTTTTCAACGCAGGGAGCTTGCGTGCAGAATGTGTTGGATTCTATGGTTTCAGCACTACTGGCCGACAAGAATCGGAAATTTATATATGTCGAACAGGCACGTTGTTCCTTCTTTGTTTTAGTTCTGCGAATTAGTATCAATATAATAGTTTTTTGGGGTTCTGAGGAAATAATCCATGACATTGGGAAGGAACAACAATAAGAAAAAAAAGGATGATGTTTAGACATTTTTTCCTAGCTCTTCAGCTGTTGAAAACTAACGCATAATTTGGTTGGATCTTTTTTCCTCTTGCTTGTCTTTTCGTTGATTACTGTTGCTACAGGAGGAATTTCAACGTTTTATGTAGATGGGAATATTATAGATTGTAAGGGTTATTTGGATTAGCACATAAAAAAAAGGTGGAAAAAAATAAGGAACAGAAGGGGACAGGAAACTTGTTAATCTTTTATTTCTTCCCGAGTTGATAACTTGTAAAGGTATAAACAATCATGAATTATTTTTAGTACAATGTCTGGGAAATTCAAGAACCATGTCTCTCTAGATTTATCAAGTGGATCGCTGAAGTGCAATGATTGCCTGCAAATAGGAGTTGGGAGTGCTAGGTATTTGTGTACCTTCTCTAATCATATCTTATGTCACAAGTCAAATGGATGGCCGTTATTATCAAGACTGTCAAAGTGGCAGTTGATTGGACGATTTTCTAAAATACTTGATAAAATCAAGTTTCTTCTTCAGGGCAATTTTTAAGAATATAGTTTGTATTTTATTATATTCCATCTTCTGCTCGCTAATACTTACACTTTTACTTGTTTTGTTAATGCAGGCATTTTTCCAAAGATGGTGGCGAGATCAGAGTGAGATTGTACAAGATGTAGTCAGGAAACTAGTTAGCTCGGGTCAATTAGAATTCATGTACAATTATTGCATTTTGTGTCCATGTTTGAAGCTCATGAGCTTGTTGATATTTTCTACCACCTTTCAATGTAAATATTTGATATTATCATTCCATTTTGAATTCTTAAACTTAATTTTCCCAATGTAGAAATGGGGGCATGTGTATGCATGATGAGGCAGCAACACACTACATTGATATGATTGATCAAACAACTCTTGGGCATAGATTTATAAAGGAGGAATTTGGTGTTACTCCTACAGTTGGCTGGCAAATTGATCCCTTTGGCCATTCTGCTGTGCAGGCCTACCTATTGGGAGCAGAAGTAAGCTGCACTTTATTATATCAAGAAATCATTTTTGAGGCAACAAAGAAAGTTTAAATCACAGTACATTTAGAGCCACATTTTGGAGGGGAGCTTTGATATGGAAGTAATTCTCTATGAACTATTGACGAGTTGCTGTCACTGTAGGTTGGGTTTGATTCACTTTTCTTCGGTCGGATAGATTATCAAGACAGAGCCAAGCGTAAAATTGAGAAGAGTCTTGAAGTTGTTTGGCAGGGTTCTAAAAGCCTTGGTTCATCTGCTCAGGTAAAATTATGCTAGCAGTCAGCATATAAATAGGCAAATGCTACCTTGGATTCTAGTCTCTAACTGTAAAATATGATGAGAATTACTACTGTTCACGATGTGGTTTTGTAATTGTTTTTATCTTCTTTAAAATTTATTTGAAGGATTATGGTTACTTCATCTTTGTGATTCCCTTTTTGATTGCAGATTTTTGCTGGTGCTTTCCCTGAGAACTATGAACCTCCATCTGGTTTCTACTTTGAAGTTAATGATGATTCCCCAATAGTTCAAGTAATCTTTTTTTATTCCCCTTAATTTCCATATTCGATAAATTATATATTTATTATAATGGTTAATAAGGGCGGCACTATTTCCATCTCTGATATGAAGGATGATATTAACTTGTTTGATTACAATGTTCAAGATCGAGTGAACGATTTTGTCGCTGCTGCAGTAGCGCAGGTAACCAATTAAAGTTAACTCTTATATTATGTAATATTGACTCTTTTAGTGTGAAAAATCATCTTCTTCATATCTTCTCACTTTTTCTTTGCTTATTTTGGAAAACTATCTATTATCATGTATTTTACACAACTTTTACAATTGTTATAAATATTTGGATTAAAAGTAATGATTGCAGTTGAATGATGATTTGGCATTTTTTTCCCCTAAAATATTGTTGATTGATAATTTTTCATTAATTAATAATGCAATATTCTCTATGTGTTGATTGTTAAATCTCAATTATTAAGCACACACTCTGTCATGTAATATGTTCATATTTACAATTATACGCATATACACACATACAATATTTTATTGACCCATTATGGAAAACCAAATTCTTAATTGTGTAACTCCTAATTATACTACTAATCATATCAAACTTTTTCTTGATACGATTAATTTAAATATCAAAGTTAAACAAAATAATAATGAGAAATGTAGTTTAAAAAATGCAACTTTAGATGTCATTGATTTTTGATAAATTTAGAAAGGCATGTGAACACATTTCACTACTTTTACTGTTCGTTTATTTTCTTTTTCATAAAAGTTCATTCAATCTATCACAGTAGATAATAAGTACGTGCTAATGTTAGCAAGACTTGAGGTGATTTTTGGTGCACTCTTTCTTTTTACTTTGATTCGAAGTTGGTTTTTCATTTTCTTTTGAAAGGAAAGAAAGTATATAATCTTGTAAATTGTAATTGAATCTAATTTTTTTTTATTGATTTCAAGAATTTAAAAATACTAGCAACAACGTGGTAATTTCTTTTTTGATGGCATCCTACTTTTTTTATATGTTTTAAACTACTTGTATTCTACTGTAACTTACAATGTATTATCAGAGTAGCTTTGAATTGTATGCTTTCTCTTATGCAAATAACCATGCATATATTGCACATAGTATTCTTCGAATAAAGTTTTATATGCTTAAATTAGAAAAAGAAATTCCATGAAAGAATTAGACAGAGACGAATAATAATAAAAATTAGTAGAAGAATAAATAAATAACTAAAAACACACACAAACACACATGTTCAATAAAGATATGCTATAATGTCATCTTGAGGTTTAACTATGAGTGAGTTCCACTTCACATTTGCAATCAATTTTGGTGGATATATGTCATCTAGAAGATGATTGAATCAACTTTTTTTCTCAATACTTGCTCAAAAGTGGTGTTTGAATGAGAAGTTCATGCTCAAAACTTAGTGGACTTAAAAGTTGACAGGGAAGAGTTGTATCCCACGTTGAAACTTTAATATGATTCAGAAGTCATCATATATGATTACTCATTTGTTGCAAGTTGGATTATATATTTGAAAGGTTCTCTTTCTTGTGCACTGGCACGCAGGGTGAGATCCATAGATTGTTGATGATATTTGACTCCTGCTGTCTTGTGTAGTTGTGCAACTTCTAAACATGAATTGTAGAAAATTTGATGTTAATAAGACAAGCAGTAAAATCATTTGTCTTACTTTCTCTAACTCAAGTACACCTTCAAGGATTTGTTTGTCTGAGGGCACATACAAGGAAGAAGCTGTGTTCCTTTTTGTTTAACGAGTAATTGATGGTGACCATTCTGGATTCTCAGGCAAACATAACTCGAACAAATCATATAATGTGGACAATGGGAACAGATTTCAAATATCAATATGCACAGACCTGGTTCAGGCAGTTGGACAAGCTCATTCACTACGTGAACAAGGTATTATGAGTTGTACTGAAAAATCTTTTAGTTAGATTTTATGCTATTGTAAGTTGCAATTTTATATTATAGGGCGTCCCTTACTGTTAAATTTAAACCTTGTGCTAATATGGTTGTCTTATGATCTTGTGGTACGTCTTCTATACTTGGTAATTATTGGTAGATTGCTTTTGGAAGTTTCACCCTTGTTGTGCAGTTCAAGGGACAAAAGTGACCATGTTTAGACCCTGTACTTTTTACTCCTTCACAAAATGTTCCACGCTGGGAGGAAATTTTTGATTTATGAGATCCATAGTGGGGGGGGGGGGAGGGGTGGGGTGGGCGGGAAGAAACTTGGTCAAAGCAGAGGACATTTATCTATCGTTTTTCTGATCAAAATAACTTGAAAGACCCTCTGAGTTGGAGATCTGAACAATCATTGATAATCAACTACCTAAAGTCTTGGGCCAGATGGTTATTTTGCAGAATCTCTAAAAGAAGTGTTGGAATATATTATCAAAATGGATCTTCTTAAGGTGTGCTGAACTTTCTTGAGAATGGCATTTCTAACTTGTGCATCAATGAGACCTAAATTGGTTTTATCCCCAAGAAAACGGACTTCCAAAGTGGCTGATTTTTTTCCATAAGAGTTAGATTTCCATGCTCCTCCAAGGATAGGGAACCTGTTTTCTCCAATTGATCAATGACTCTGAGGTGTGCTTGGAGGTTATTTAGTTGTTTGTTTAAGATTCCAAAGCTGAAAACACCCCATTCTTTAAGCTTTTGTTGGATGCCCTTTAGGCTTGTTATGAAACTGTGACCAAGCCAAACCGTCGTAGGATTTTTTGACCACATCCCTCTGCCAAAGGAGAATGAGATTTGTGCTGGAGCCATATGTTTTAAAACGAGTTGGGGGATGGTCTTTGTTTGATGTTGCCTAAAACAAGAGAGATGGGAAGTAATATGAGGTGATTCCATTCGGTCTCTTGAGGTGGGCGTCCCATATTTCACCAAATAGCTGTTGTGACTAAGAATCTATCAAAGAGGAATAGTAGTGATTGTCTTTTAAATTGGATCAAGTGTAGCAACCATTATTGAAAGGGACATTCACCAGTCCCAAAGAGGAGACAAGGTTTTTGAAAAGCTGTATACTCCTAGTCCTGTTACTTTGAAGAAAAGTTGTATACTCCTAGTATGGTTTGCCATGATTCTCCCACAACTATCTGATCACGTGGAAGTCACCTCCAACGATCTTATTGTCATACACAAACTAGAAAAATCCAAATCTCTTGCCAAAAAGAAAATTGGTAAGATGGTCTAGTTGGTCTATAGATACCAGAAAGCCAGAAGGAAAAATCATCATCTAATGAGATATTAATGGATAGAGAGAAAGCACCTTTTATCACATTGTTGTTTGAATATGATGGATCGTTCCACAAAACTAGAGTACCATTTGTTGAACTAATGACATCTAAGGAGGCTCATTCAATGCAAGAGGAGCTCGAAATAAATTTAATAAGAATTTGTCAATGCTACCTAGCTTTTTTTCCGGAAGGATTACAAAATTCAGGTTCTCCTGTTGAATGAAGGCCTTGGACGAGGGAAGGATTTCATCAATGGCCAGAAGAGCCATCCCTAAAAGCTTCACAAGAAGTTGTCATGGTTGATGGAAAAAGGAGGTTTTTGAGCAATAGGGCTCCCCTATTTGATCTTTTAGCCACTTTGTCATTCCCTTTTTGGCCTTGTAATGGAATAGAACTGCACAGACTACCCAGAGGCCAAACTCAAAAGGGATGGGGGGCAGTACTGTCGAAGGTTGGTGGTATGCCTTCAATGGTAGGGGGCTCAAAGAGCGAAATAGTTCCCATTTCCCAAAGGCTCTGGTTGTGGTTGGATATCCAGAGAACAAGGGTTTCTACCATGGGATTGGAGCAGCCAATGTTGGGAGGAATAAGTATTGTTGGTCCGTTTTCTAGTTTGGGAGGCTCAATATCCAGAGAATGAGGGGCCACTGCCATAGGACTGGAGATAGGAGGAATGTGTTGTGGCCCCATTTTCTTGTTGGGGTGGAGAGTTGTCAAAGAGAGTAATAAGGGTCTATTAGGAGACGAAGAGGCAAGTGATAGGGAGGTGGAAAAAAACATGATATATTTGATTTTAAATTGGTGTATTTTGTTGATTGGAGTTTGTAACTATGATTTTTATTTATTTATTTATTTTAGTTTAATACCAATTCACAGACCTTATTGTAAACTCTTTTAGCCATTCTGGGTGATGCCTTATCTATCCCCTCTTTTGTATTCTTTTTCCTTCAATGATATTTTTCTTTGTTTCTTATAAAAAGTTTGGAAAATGGAATGGAAATAAAGCTCGTTTATGAGGAATTTGGAAATTGTTTAACATCAAAGCATTTGGTGATGAGATAACGGGCATTATTTTGGGACTACCCCCCTCCCTCTCTTTACTATTTATAGCTTCTCATACTGATTTCATATTTTTATGATTCCACAATGAGCGAGCAAGTGCTTTGGGTATTATTATGGAAATCTATATCCATTTTGACTATTTTTAGCTTTTCTATCTATTACTGATTTCATACCGTACAATTCCAGGATGGACGTGTAAATGCTTTGTACTCTACTCCATCTGTTTACACTTCTGCAAAATTTGCTACAAATAGTTCCTGGCCAGTCAAGACTGATGACTTTTTTCCGTAAGTTTGATTGAAGTTAATGTATGGACAATCTATTTGCTCAAATTCAATTTCTCTTGAAAGTTGAAGATTTTCTATATCAGCTATGCAGATCGAGTAAATGCTTACTGGACAGGATATTTCACAAGTAGGCCATCCATCAAGTACTTTGTCAGAATGATGAGTGGTTATTATCTGGTATCTGCGATGTTGCTGTGCAGTTATAAATTACATTTACTACAAAACTTTGGGTTTAACATAAGTTGTGACTATAATGTTCTGTTGTTCCACCAGGCGGCAAGGCAACTGGAGTTTTTCATTGGAAGGAGCAGCCCAGGCTCAAATACAGATTATTTGGCTGATGCCTTAGCAATTGCTCAACATCATGACGCAGTTACCGGTACCGAAAAGCAGCATGTGGCAAATGATTATGCAAAACGACTGTGGATTGGCTATAAGGAGGTACATTGTTGACTTTGTTCCAGAAATACTTTAGAACTTTGAGCTTATTTTTGGTCGACCAATCTACTCAACTGTATTTCTGCAGGCTGAGAAGTTAGTGGCATCTGCACTTGCTTGCTTAGTGGAGTCCACTCCATATTCTGAATGTGGTAACCCGACCACAAAGTTCCAACAGGCAATGATCACAAACATCTTTGGAACTTTATTTTGTTGTTTGGAAAGTTATGATGGCATCTAGCTGTGGGGTTCAGAAACGTAAATGATAAAGCATGAAAAGGAGAGAAAAAGGATATTGAGAGTAGGATATATGGCATCTGGAGAAAGTAGAGAGTGAGAAAGAGATTATAGAGGGTGGATAAGAATTCTGCTCTAAGACCTATTTACAAAGGTCAAAATTTGCAGTACACCAAATAAAAAGAAAAGTAATAAACTCTAAATTGTAGCTAAAATGGTTGTTTTCTAAATTTTGAAGGCGCTCCATGTGTTCCCAAAATGAAATTGATAATTTGTTTTCCTTCAATAGTTTTCACGGATTTTAACTGTTTAAGGACCTTCAGTTTGTTAGTTATCAGTACGGGTGAAGAACTTTTTGCTCAAGTCTTTGTGTTGAATTAAATTGATGGCATTACTGTTAGATCTTAAGCCTATCACAAATTAGTAGATCAAATCAGTTTTATCATTGTTCTCAAGTTCATCTCTATATAGTAGATCAAGTTTACATCATTAGTCATGATAAAGTCGATTTGACTTGTTAACTGAGCTTGTTCCTTTCTATGGCTGTCTAGTGCCCCCTTCTGAATGTAAGCTATTGTCCTGCATCAGAACTTGATCTATCTCAAGGAAAAGATTTGGTACGGGACTTCCATATCCTAGTGTTTCTCTTAAATAGAAAAAACTCTGTTCAGTGATCTTTGGTGCACAATCTAATCTATTATTGTGTTGTTTTTTTATCATATTTAGGTTGTTGTTATCTACAACCCTCTTGGATGGACTAGGAGTGATATCATACGAATACCTGTGAGTGCCACCAGATTTCTCATTGACTGTATGATTTTTTACCCTACTTGAATATTTTCATTGATATCAAATGAAAGAATACAAAAGGAATAGAAAAAAACCGATCCCCAAAAAGAGTCCAATTAACCTAGTAAAGGGCTCCAATCAAGCAAAATAAGATCTAAAGGGTAATTACAAAAAGCTTTATACACGAAGGCCTAGAGAGGTGTGAAATCTAACAAGGGACTACACCTTACCCAAAGGGTTTTATGCATGTCATAACTCATAAGCTATTCATTTTTTCTTGTTTTGTGTTTTGAATATATTTATGGACCATGCAAGTGCATACATAGCAGAGAAGTAATGGCTGAATTTTGGCACTGCATGTAATATGTTTCCATGGTAGTTTATTGGATGTATTTATGATCCATTGTTGAATAGTGAAGTAATGGATGAATTATGGAATTATAGAAGATAAATGCATGATGTTTCTCCAAATGTCACCATCTGTCACTACACAAATATGTGTGGGACTTTATCACTGGACCATGTTCTTGAATGATGATACATCTCTCTTTTTGAATGATTTCTTCGTGTTATTACTCGTTTTCACGAGTTTAAGGTTTCTATATGTAGGGTTCATCATGTAATAATGACCGTGTAGATTTTCTTTATATGCTTAATATTTTCTTTATCATAAAATGTTTTATCCATATCTTGATATCCTTCAATCTTTCAGGCATTTATTTATTCGTCTCTCATAATGCCTTGAATGGGAATACTTGCTTTTTGACAATATGGCCTTTTATTCTACAAGACCTGTTCCTGCTACTTGTCCGGCGTTTGCACCAACCAATTTCTTTTCCGTATAAAATATATTACATCACCAATTCATTGACACATTCTCAATTCTTTCTTTTCTATATAAAATATATTACATCACCAATTCATTGGCACATTCTCAATTTTTTTAGTTGCAAATTCTAAATGGCTACAGGTTATCAGTGAAGATGTTGCAGTTAAAGATTCTGAAGGGAAAGTAATCGAGTCACAGCTCCTTCCTTTTGCTGATGCAAGCATGCGCTTGAGAAATTATCATGTAAAGGCCTACTTAGGCAGCATCCCTACTGCAACTCCAAAATTTTGGCTTGCATTTCCAGTTTCAGTTCCACCATTTGGCTTCAGCACATATATTATCTCAACCTCCAGGAGGGCAGGTCGGTTTATATAGGGTTGTTTCACGTTTGAACTAAATTGTATGTGGAAGTTGGAACGCCATTGGAACTCATGTCATTGTCACTCTTTTGGTGCAGGTGTTAATTCAATAAAATCTTCAATTCATACATTTCCGAGTGCTGAAATACCCACTTTTCAAGTCGGTAATGGAAACCTTAGGCTTAAATTTTCTGCCGATCAAGGAAAACTTATTTATGGCAACAGCAAGAGTTCGGTGTGTAATCTAACCAACATTAAATTGTTACTATTATTTAATGCTGAAGTTCTTAAATCTTGAATTCCCTATTTATAGCCATGAAATGTGTGACCAAATAGCAGGTTTTTTTGGTAGGAAACAAAAACCCATAGTAAGAGAGAAGAGTTTTTCTTTCGTTCTTTCTTTTTTCTAATGTTTGTTAGTGTTCGGGCGAACTTGCGTGCACCTCAATTAATCTAACTATACAATTGTTTGATCCTACTGCAAGGCTGACAAGAAAACTCTTACAGTACACTTCTAATAAAATCAATTAGACAATCTACACCAGCTAGATGCTAAAAGAATAAGGACATCCACTAAATTGTCTAAAACTTCTATACATATTCTATAAAGTTTGCCATTTCTCTTTGGTCAAATTCTCTATTGAAACACGGTTACCATTTTGGACCAAAGAGATTTAGCTTTCTCCTTGAACTGCTGCTCCCGAAGAGCTTGCACCAGAAAATTAGAAAGCATCAATCCATCCTTGTCATTTTCATTAAAGAAAAGCCCAAATGTTTTTTGGCTACGATAGAAGTTCATTTTGTATAATAATATTATGCAAAAACACCGAACTGTTCTTCATTTTCAGCCCTCTTCTTGAAAAAAAGAGAAGAAAGAAAGGAAGAACCGGTGGGTTTATGTACTGACATACCTATTTTTAATCATTGAAGGTTGATGAATTGGTTGAGCAATCATACAGCTACTATTCAGGATATGATGGAAGACATGACAAAGCTCCGCAGGTACACTGTTATTTGGAAATGTTTATTTCAGTTATTTGAATTCTAACTTGACAATTGGTATTTGTTACTCCATACGAATTTTGTCAATACTAAGTTGATAACAATAACATTTTCAGAACGCTGGGGCTTATATTTTCCGTCCAAATGGGACATTTCCCATAGCACCCAATAAACAGGTATATTTTCTCACCGAGAATATGGGCTTTAGCATCAGTCATAATTCTCATGAAAGAAAAAGCTTTTCTTCAAAATTTCAGGTTCCCTTGACAGTTATTCGAGGTCCTTTGATGGAAGAAGTACATCAACAGATAAATCCCTGGATATATCAGGTAATATTCTTTATATTAGTGTTGAATATTAGTTTTCCATGTTCATGATAATGATTAAATTATCTTGTTTCTGTTTTTCTTTTTCTTATTTAATGGTATTTCTTTTATATAGGAGGGCCTTGTATTACTATTACTATTACCTTCACTTATAGAAAGAAATACAATATTGTTCTTCATAAAATTAAGTTGACATACATTCATTTTGGCAAGATCCTGATCTGGGATTGGTTGGTTCATTGTCATGGTTAGATTTAGTATCTTCTTTTCTCGTATTCTTCCAAATCCTGTTGGCTCTCGATTTTGTTAAATAGGAAACTGAATTTCATGAAAAGGAATGATGAACAAATGACCCTGAGTTACAAAAAAAATCTCTAATTGTTCAACAAAGGTGAAAGAGAATAATAATTAAAAAAAGACAACTAAGATATGAAAGTTGTGAAAGGTACAAGAAAATTTTGTTGTTTTTACTCCAGAAATTTTGCCGGTATCATTGTTTTGGTCAAGTTTATTAAGAATTGGACAACTGAGAAAAATTCTCTTGGGTCACTCTCGTTGTTAAATTGAAGCTCTGGAGTGGAAGTCATCTTATATGTTTTACCATACACGGCGATTAATATTTTCAGTTATTGCTATTTGGACATTTGCAGGTAACCAGACTTCAAAAGGAAAAAGAGCACGTTGAAGTAGAATTTACTGTAAGCTTACTGCACTATCTCTTATACTCTTATTTTGAGCATGTATGCAAACTAGCAAATGCATAAGATAAGAGTTCATAACAGAGTGCCTAATCTATCCTGCATATGTTGTTCCGACACTACAGATAGAAAGGAGGGGCATTGACTAAACATATGCTGCAAAGTCTATTCGGCAATAATTATAGCTTAGAATTACAATTCGATATTATTTTGAAATATTTATTAATATCCGTAAAAAAGTAGTTATTAATATTATTTAATCAATATTGTTTAAACTAGTTAATTTAATTAAAGAAGAGTATTTACAAATTAATTATCTAATCAAATTTAATTAAGTACAATAGTAACTGTATGAACCTTATAAGTATTCATAAGGTAGGCAATAAATATTACCATGGATAATATAATAATAAATATATTATTAATAATTTAGAAAAGTAGTATATTGTTATTTATTCCTATTAACTAATAAAATATAATATGTTAATAATTGAATGGCAATGTTAGTTTTAGTTAATCTCTTAACTGAACCAAAAAGAAATGATTTTTTGGTTTCATTTGAACACATCAATCTAATTCTTGCTTTGTATTTGTTCACGATAAATTCAAGCTACATTCATATATGCACACACTTCTTGTTTGTTTTCATTATTTATCTTATTTCTGAAACCACCCAACTCCCCAAACAAACACCCTCTATCTTAGTAAATTTCTGCATTTAGTACCGCTGCTGACTATATGTGTGCCTTTTAGGTTGGGCCTATACCTATTGATGATGGAGTTGGCAAAGAAGTAACAACTCAAATTACTACTACTATGAAAACCAACAAAACATTTTATACAGATTCCAACGGCAGAGATTTTATCAAAAGGGTATGACATCAGCTTATTTCTTTTTCACTTTATTGCACTTTAGAATTGACGTTATCGCAATATAAGAACTTTCATCCGCATTGTAATTACTTGGTATTACTAGTGCCTTCTTATTACAGATTTCAGAATTGGTGTATCATGGTCTGGAGAGTGATGTTTTCCTTGATTGAGTTGATATGAACCTCTGATTCCTTGTCTGCGATATCATCTGATTATTCATTCTTGCAGATTCGTGACTATAGAGCAGACTGGAACCTGGAAGTGAACCAGCCTGTTGCAGGAAATTATTACCCAGTAAGTGCTTTTATGTCCCTGTGGCCTTTTTGGAGCATTTTCTTCTGTAACAACTCTATCCTTTAGGACTCCCATGTACATCAGGTGCTCTATATATACGACTCTAATGAATAGAATAACAACGAGTGTTTTCTCTGAAACCTCTTTCACTCTTTGTTAGGACTGTATTGTATTAGAGCATAAGGTTATTTAGGTTTTCTTGAGACAATTAAGACTTCATCTTCCAAGTAAGATAAGGGCTTGAAAGTTGGGTCATCACTTTTGGGGTGGCTCCCGCTCCTTTGTCAACACCACCACCCTAGGAGGAGCATTGCCTATGAATACGTGCTAATGTTCATCCATCAATGAAAAGTTGTTTCTTGTTAAAAAAAAATGAATATATAGCCAACCTAAGTATATCTCAACTAATTATGGTATTATAACCTCGACAAAAATGTCAAAGGGGTGAGGCAACTCGTTATGGTATTATAACCTCAACAAAAATAAGGTTTGAATCCTTACCCCCAACATATTGTTGTACTAAAAAAAATGGATGTGTACATGAGCCAGATAAGGTAATTGCTTGCAGAAAATCTGTGAATTTTATGCTTGTAGATGAATATGGTTTCTGATCTTATTCTCGTTGCTCCTTAGTCTCACATTAACTTTGCACTCTATAGTTGTTTAATTAAGTGCATTTGACCTTTCAGGTAAATCTTGGGATCTATACGCAAGACGATAAGAAAGAATTTTCAGTTTTGGTAGATCGTGCTGTTGGGGGGTCCAGCCTAGTTGATGGGCAGTTAGAGTTGATGCTTCACAGGTGCATTAGTTATATTTTCAAAAAAAGTGTAGTTCCTTTTTGCTCCTATATGCGATTTGCTAGTTTACTTGGTTGTTATAATTACAACTCACAACTTAGCTAATTGACACTGGGAAACTTTTTCTTTATGCAAAATATGTTTGTCGGCCCTAATTTATGTTCTTTTTACTATATAGGAGGCTATTACTAGATGATTCCAGAGGTGTTGAAGAGGCTTTAAATGAAACAGTTTGTGTTAATAATGAATGCAGGGGACTAATCGTAAGTACTTGCACCTAACTCTTCAAAATATATGGCACCTAGAGCATTTTTTTTTTCTTTATCCTATATTATAGAATTGAAGGGGTCTGCAGTTTATGTATCGCTCAACGTTGGTTACCCCAAATATAGTCTAATTGGAAATGGTATTTAGTTCATTTGGATTATTAAAACTAATGTGTTTGATCAGGCTTGTTAATTTGTTGTGATCATGAAACCGTTTAATTGTTTCTTACGAAAAAAAAAAAAGAAAAGGAATCAATTGCACGAGATGAGAATATCTAAAAGAAAAACTGCACAAGATATTCTCATCATGTGCTTGGTTGGTCTGTTTCTAGTGAATTCACCTTTTTTTTCTTTCTGTAAAACTTTTAATTTCTTATATTGATTTTTTTTTCTCAAGATTTTGATGTAAAATAAGAAACTAAAATTTATGATTTGTCTTTGTAAACGGTAGTAAGATTACACTACACTTCTTCATTTTCCTCTCCTACCCCTCTCAGTGATCTAATGGATTTAGGATCAAGTCAAATTCATCTACAAGGGAGAAACAGAAAAACTATCTATAGTTCCTCTAGTTTAATGTTAAAAAACTATACAATTCAAGCTGTTATTTATAGGCTTACAAGTTACATGAAAACAGAGCTAACTATTCTAAACATTAATAAATTTATAAAACAAGTTAACCAAATTAACAACCTGATCAAATTAATTAGCTAAATCAAAACTAATATAATTATTTTTTTTCTCACATCACCCACAAATCTCTCTCTCATCGTCGACTTCTATTCATTTTGCCTTTGTTCTCCCTCTCTGCTTTGCTGTCCTGTACCACTTTTAGTAGTCACATTTTACACTATGCTATGCAGATTCAAGGAAGACTATATTACAGAATTGACCCTTTAGGAGAAGGTGCAAAATGGCGTCGTTCTTTTGGTCAAGAGATCTTTTCTCCACTTCTTCTAGCCTTTGCTGAACAGGTGAATATTGGAGGAAAGGAAAAAGGAGAAGTTATAATATGATTATATTGACCTTACAAGGTAATTAACCTGCAGGATGGAGATAATTGGGCAAATTCTCATAAACTTACTTTCTCTGGAATTGATTCATCATACAGTTTACCCAAAAATATTGCTGTTATAACTTTACAGGTAACTATGATTCTTTTGTTGGCTTGGTCCCTTCCTGTAGTTTTTTTTTTTTAATTGAGAAACAGTGAATTCTTCAACACCCATTGTCATAACATTTCGTCAGTTTATTGGAATTAAACTTGTTGCTTTTTCTTTTTTTTTTTTTCATTTATAATTTTTTTTTTATCATTGCTCCAATTTTAAACAGGAAATCCATGATGGAAACATTCTACTTCGTTTGGCTCATTTGTATGAGGTACTAATCTATCCATGCTCAGGAAGTAGTGTCACTTTTTCTTGGTCAAAACTGGCTTAAGTTTTGCTCGAGTTACTTGATTATAATCTTGCTTTAGAATGACATGCAAATATATATGCTTTATTTATGAACTTGAGTATATTCAATTCACTATCCATAGCTATGTATGCTAATATTTTGTATATTAATAATCCTCAGTTGCTTTATTTCCTCTCGATTTTCTGGATGAAATTTTAGAAAGAAAGGGGCTAGGGAAAAAACAGAGAAAATGGTTTTTCAATTATAATTCTTCTCCAACTTCTCCATCGTTCTCTTTACTTGGCCAGTGGTAAAACCTGTGCATCTAGATTATGATGTTGTGGTTCATTTATTGAAACTGTCCAAATTATCTATGCTACTATTAAGAGAAAGCATGTTTGTAATTGCCATTTATAGTTTTATTATCTGTTATTTGGGCTGCAAAGTTTAAGAAAACCTGCTGTGTGTTTCAATCGTCATTGAACGATCAATCTACTATAATGCTCGCTGTTTTTTTATCCAAAGTTATAATTTGCTATTGTGTTGGCTTATCAAAATGGCAAAGACGGGAGAGGAAAAGGAATATTCAGTGATTTCTAGAGTAGAACTAAAGAAGCTATTCCCAGGAAAGGAGGTATGAACAACAGATTCTTCCAAACTAGTTGCTAATCATTTAAGCCTTGTTTGGTAACCATTTGATTTTTGAAAATTAAGCTTATAAACACTACTTTCACCTATGAGTTTCTTTTGTTTTGTTATCTATTTTTTACAAATGTTTTCAAAATCCAAATTAAGTTTTGAAAACTAAAAAATGTTTTTGGAATTTGGTTAAGAATTCAAATCTTTCCTTGGGAAAGATGAAAACCATAGTAAGCAATAGTGAGAAAACAAGCACAATTTTCAAAAACCAAAGGGTTATCAAATGGAACCTTAGCTTCTTTCAATAACTTCTGATTTTTCCCATTCATTTCAGATCAAGAAGGTAATAGAAATGAACTTGTCTGCAAATCAAAAAAGGGCAGATATGGAGAAGAAACGAAAGGTCTGGAAAGTAGAAAATGGTGGTTCAAATGAAGTTGAAGTTAAGAGAGGAGGACCTGTAGATCCTAAAAAGTTAGTGGTGGAACTTTCTCCTATGGAAATCCGGACCTTTATCATTGATTTGGATGAGAAGCTGCTCAACCGCAAATTGCTTTTTGATGCCTAATATTCTCAAGTAAGTTCCTGGTCTCTGGTCTGCGTTTGAGTTTTGTTTTCTATTCTCTGACAATTGAGGTTAATCTTTCAGTTTCCTACTGAACGGGAAGAATAAGAAAATATATAAATAATTTGAGAGGTTAACCTTTATTGTATGCGAGACCAGACCTCATGTTCATCATGAGAGAAGGTAATGTCTTGTGTCTTGAGTGTTTCAGTTCTGTAAATAAAATACACATGAACGTTTTTTACAATGGATTGCAAGTTTAGGGAGTTCCAGTTCGTCCTTTTTTTTAGTTCAACAATATTAATATTAGGGAGGAGGGATTCGAACCTTTGACCTCTTAGTCAGGTGTATATGCCTTAACCAATTGAGCTATGCTCATGTCGGCCACAGATCATCATTCCTTCTTATCATGGAAAAATGTTGTTCGTATCCATTAAAAAAGTAGTTAATTTAATTTTTTTTTAGTATAACAAATGTGGGGTATGAGGATTTGAACCTCTGATCTAAGAAGTACATGCCAATTACCGTTGAGTTATGCTCACTTTGACAAGTAGTTAATTTAATAGCTGCTATAAGATTTTTCCAGAGAGATAAATGTCTATCTATATTAGTGGTATACATCTATCTCTCATACACAAATAAACATGGTTAAATTACACATTTAGTCCATGAACTTTGAGGTTTGTATCTATTTAGTCCTTGAACTTTTAAAATTACAAATTTAGTCCTTGGACTTTCGAATTTTTTAAAATTCACGGGTCTAATAGACACAAAATTGAAAGTTTAGAGTTCCATTAGACATAAAATTTAAATTTATATCTATTAGATCAATTAATTTTTAAAAATTTCGAATTTGACAGAGACTTGTTAGACTCAAAATTGAAAGTTCAGAAACTTATTACACACAAAATTGAAAGTATAGAGACCAAATAAACACAAACCTCAAAGTTCAGGAATTAAACTTGTAATTAAACCAATAAACATAAATCAATGATAGATATGTGGGGCTAAGATAGATTGTTTAGTCTTTTCAACTTTTCAACTTTTTATACTTTTATTTGGATCATAAAAACTCTTTACTTGCAAATCTCTTTACTTTATGCTAGATTTGCTATTATATTTTAGGCTGTACTGTTATATATGCAATTGTGCCATTCAAATATACCTTTTTTCCCTTCCATTTAACTAACATTGCAAAAGCCTTTTTTTTTTTTTAAAGAAAATTAAATTAGCCGACACCTCTTTTTCTTTTTTAGGGAATTAGTAGACAACTTTATTCTTTAACCAAAATAGTTAACTGATAATCAAATCTATATTATAATAAAGAGTGACTTAAACGGGGAAAATCTTTTATTTCTTCCTTTTCCTTTAGGCTTATTCTAATGTTTGTTTTCCAATGCTATTTTATTTTTGGTTTTGGTACTTAAATTTAATCTAAATTTACAAGATTACTTTATGTCTCCAAACTTTCAAAAAGTTGATTTTAATTCTTAATGTTATATTTTAATCCCTAATCTTTTAAAAATGTCCATTATAATCCTTGAAATTTAAAAGCAACTATTTGGATCCTTAACCTTTATTTTGGTTTTAACAAATTAACAATATAATTTTGAGCATGTGTATTAATATGTTAACATGAGGTTGTATACAAACTACATAGGTTAAAACTACTTACTATTAAGTAAGTAAATTTTGAGTGGAAAAATAATATAACAAAAATCAAGAGTTCCTTTTAAAAAGTTTAGCTAATAAAATAGATACTAATGACAGTTTAAGAACCAATTTTTTTTTTTACTGTGTAAGAACTAAATATACATCTTAAAAGTTAAAATTTAAACCTTTGTTCTTTAAAATATATTGTTTTAACTTATTTAATAAATTTTTTTATAAAATCAAAAATAAAATTAAAAGTCCACTTTGAAATGTAGGAAAATAATTTCAATTGAATATTTTAATGTATATTTGTAATTAATTCATCAAGTGGCTCTTTTTATATTATAATATTGAATTTTCTTACATTAGAAATTGAATTTTAGAAAACGATGGTAGCCAACTAAAACATTATTGAAGTGCTCGCACCTTAATATATGGTTCAAGTACCCCAAATTGACTGAAGAAATTGACAATTTTCTAGCAGTTCATAAAACTATAGTCAGTTCGATTGATTCAGAGAAGGCCAAAACCGATATATTGGGCATTGTGTGACATTAAAACATTTTCTCTTCTTTCAAAAACAAAAACAAAACAAAAAGTAGTAATTTTCACTCATTTTACTATTTGGCAATTTCTCCTATTTAGAATATTACATCCCTCCAAGATACATGGTAAAACAATGGTTTTTTCTTCCATTCACAATTTGACACAAAAGTTAGGAAAACACTTGGGTGCAGCTCACTTTATAACTACAATATTTAAAAAAAAAAAAAATCAATTTTTTTTCTTGTGATTGTCAGGTGGGCTGCACAACACTTGGATGCAGCTAATTGTGCTCCAAAAGTAATATGTTATTTTATTTTATCGACTAAAAGTTATTGATATAACAAATAATGAAGGTTCGTAAAAAAAAAAAAAAGAAAAAGTATGATAGTGAATACATCACACAATAACTACAATTTGAATTCAACTAGAAAAATTTCAAGTACTACGAAAGTATGAATACTAACTCCATTTATTGTCTTCCGCGCCAGTCGCCTTTTAAAAATGGGGTGGAATACACTAGCATTTAAAAATACTTCAGAACGATTATAGCTTCCCTCCAATGTTTGAACTTTATTACTTAATCCCATATGATTTTATAAATTTCCACAGTTCTCATTCATTTTCTCAATATTTTCGTACTCACAGATGAGATTGCCTAACTCTAGGCTTATGATCTCCATCAAACAATAATTTAATGATATGTTAAAGATTTGAATTTGCAGAGCAGCAAGCTACAACGACAAAAATGAGAAAATATTGTTCGTAGTTTTAAGTATGAACATTAGAGTTCGCAATTCTGACGGTAAAATTGAGCAATATCATTTCGAGAACGCTCGCAAGAAGCTAAAATCAACAGCAAGAACGTCAGCTATTAGATTTGATTTCCTTAACTTTTATGTATTTCAAACAAATCATACAGAAAATTCAGCCGAAATTCCAAAATTTAAGAAAAGCAGATAAATCTATCTATAATAATAAAAAGATGATGGAAAAACACTCGAGAAGAACTTAGAAGAAGCGACGGACCTATTTTTTGATGTAATCCTCAGGAACAACCTTGAGGAGCTTCTTCTGCTTAGACTTAGCAATCTTCTTCAATGTCTTGGGATTTGTAATCTTCTGTAGCTTAGTTCCAGATCTCAAAATGTTCTCGTTCTTCTTCTTCTCTCTCTCCTCTCTCTTCTTCCTCTTCTCCACCTTGTTTAACCTAATCTGCTCTTTCAATTCCTCCTTCCGTTCCCTAAACGCCGCCTTAATCATCTTCTGCTTCTCTCTCTCCTCGAACGTAGTGCCTTTTCGGCTCACCTGCATCGCGGACGCCCTGTGCTTCCGCGGCTGTTTCCACTTCCGTCCGGAGACCTTTCCGGCGATAACGCCGTCGTAGGTAGGGTTTCCGAAGGTCGGTTTGTCAGGATTTTCCGAAGAAGGAATCGCGGATCGCTTGGAAGGCGGTGGAAGCGAGTCGTCGATGTCCATGGAGGCGTCGGCATTTTCAGAGTCTGCGATTTTGAGGCTGTTCTGAGCTTCTTCGCGCTTTCGCTTGTAGGTCTTTCCCCCAAAACCCTCGTCCAGGCGGCGAAAGTCGATGGTGCACGCCATTGAAGAGATTTGGGGATTAGGGATTCTGGTGGTGAAATTAGGGTTTCAGAGCGTAGAGTTCCGGAAAGTGCAAGGGGTTTTCTTGAAGGCGGTTATACACAATATATAGATAATGGGCTGAAAGCATTTGGGCTCGGTTCGAAAATAGAAGAATAGGGCCTTTTTATCAGATATGGATATTATTGGAAAACAATTACAAATTTCAAATTTTAATTTTATTTATGAGGCTCGGTCCATAACCATTTGATTTTTTGTTTTTGAAAATTATGTTATTTTCTCATAATTTTTTTACAACGATTTTAATCTTTCTATTGAAAAACATTTGAATTTTTAGCCAAATTCTAAAATTAAAAGCGAGTTTTTGAAAATTAAGTTTATAAACATTGCTTCTACTTGGGGTTTCTTTCTTTTATTGTCTACTTTTTACAAGAGTTTTTGAAATTCAAGCGATGTTTTGAAAACTAAAAAAAGTAGGCCTTATTGGTGACCATTTGTTTGTTTGTTTGTTTGTTTTTAATTTTATTTTTAGTTGTTGAAATTTATGCTTGTTTTCCTACAACTTCTTTATCATGGTATCCATTTTTCTTAAAATAAATATTTAAATTCTTAGTCGAATTCTAAAAATAAAAATAATTTTTTAAAAACTACGGCCCCATTTGATAACCATTTGGTTTTTTGTTTTTGAAAATTAAGCCTATAAATATTACTTCCACCTATGGATGTCATTGTTTTGTTATCTACTCTTTACCTATCTTTTTAAAAACCAAGCCAAATTTTGAAAACTAAAAAAAGTAGGTTTTTTGTTTTGTTTTTGTTATCTATTTTCAAAACTTGGCTTAGTTTTTGAAAACCTTGGTAGAAAGTAGATAACAAAACAAAGAAAATCATATGTAGAAGTAGTGCTTATAAGCTCAATTTTCAAAAAAATCACAAACCAAATGGTTAAAAATGGAGCCATAGTTTTTAAAAAAATTGTTTTTGTTTTTGGAATTTGGCTAAGTATTCAAATCTTTCCTTAAGAAATATGAAGAGTATTGTAGAGAAATGATGAGAAAACAAGCACAATTTTCAAAAACCAAAAACCATTTGATAACCAATTTTTTTTTTGTTTTCTATTTTTGAAAATTATACTTGTTTCTTCCCCATATTTTGGTAAGCTTTTCACTTTTCTTAAAAATACATTTGAATTCTAAGCCAAATTTCAAAAACCAAAATCAAGTTTTTAAAAACTATTTTATTTTATTTTTTTCAATTTTTTGCTTGGTTTTTAAAAGTAAGTAATAAAACAAGGAAATTATAGGTGGAAGTAGTGTCCTATGCTTAATTTTAAAAAACAGAAAACAACAAACAAAATGATTATCAAACAAACAAAATGGTTATCCAACATGCCTAAAAACTACTCTTTTTTTTTTTTTTTTACATAACTTGATTTGGATTTTGAAAACATTTGTTAAAAGTACATAACAAAACAAAAAAAAAATAATCCATAAGAAATAATGTTTATAAGATTAATTTTTAAAATTCAAAAACTAAAAATTAAATAGTTATCAAACGAGCCTTAAATATTGATTTTTTTTCATGGTCGTCACTAAAATTTAAGAGAAGGAAGATGCTTGAATTTAAAGATAAGAATTTTTATAAGTTTTCTCGTTGTTAATATACTAACATTTTGATGGATCAAATTTCTATAACTATGAGTAATTTCTAATTAGTAAGTTACAATGTACAGAATTCCAAGTAAAATTTTAATTCATGGTATAGTATTATGTCTATTTGATCGAATTAAAATATAAAATACTTCTAACTCAATTAATAAAGCGTATGATGACATTACAAAATAATTATTTTATCGATTAATTTTAACATGTTGTGACATTAATGACTTCATTAAAAAAAATTAATATATTAGAGATGAAATTGAAACTATTGAAACTTTTAAAAGAGTATGATCAAATTAAAAAACACACACACACAAATACTAGAAATCAAAGTATATATTCAAATTACAAATTTAGTCCTTGTAGTTTGGGCATTGTTACATTTCAATTTGGTCTCAATGATCTCGAGTATATTATCAACAAGTTCTATGATCATAGTTTTGAATGTCATTTCTAGCTAACATCAACTTTTCATCCTCTGCACTCACCAATCTCAGAATCGTTTTAAGATCATCAGTGGCTTTCACTAACTTCTATTGAACCATGATAGCTCACTTTCAACTTTTTTTCTCCACAAGCTAAAATTCATATGTCGCATCTCATCAAATTTCTTGATCTCAAATCTTTTTGTACCATTATTATTCTTTCTTTCCTCTATGTGGCTCTAATACTAATTTGTTGTTATGCAAATTCACCTTTGCACTTACAAACTTATAGCAACACACAAAAGATTATGTGAAGAATCAACCAGCAAAAGAAAACTAAAAACAGTAGATAGCAACAAAGAATTAGAAAACAATACGTCAGGAAAGGGGATCATACTAAACGTACACTTAACTCTTTGTCTGGCATGAATTTTCTTCCTTGAATTTTGCATGAGTTGTCCTTTTGCCCAAAAGGACGGAGTCATTAGTACAATCAATGATTAAAATATCGATGTTGATATATAAATCTTATTATTAATATATATATTCATATTAGTGACAACTGATAAATTGATGATATATATATACATATATTATGTTTTATGGGTATTTCTTCGAAATATCTAAAATATCAGAAATATCAAGGATTTTTAATATCGATGTCGAATACTTAGATTTACAGATATATCGATATATATTTTTATCCTCGAGTACAATAATTCAGTTAGTTGGTCCTTTTGCTTAGTTGGTGAGTGAGATTGAGCTGCATGGTGACATGAGGTCCATGATGTTGGAGTGTTTTGCTGAGTTGGTAAAAGAAGATGTAATCAACCACAAATAATCACATGTTAGTGTCAAAATAACATGGTAATAATTTGATACGACATGACATGAAGTATAGAAGTGAATGGCCAAAAGCTCGGATAAAAGAGTGGGTGAAATACATTTTTAAGTTTAATTTTTTTTCGCCCAACTTTCTGTATCATCCACCATCCTATCCCAAAACTATTTTTGTTAAGCCATTAACACATTTAAGTAATAGTGTCTTTTTTTTTTTTATTCAAAGAAGCAAATTACATGTCAAGAAAATCGTGGAGACCCATAAAAAGTTACTCCTTCCAAACAACATTTGACCTCAAATGGAGGCCTCGTTTAGTGAGCTTATGCGCTTCTAAATTATTACAATGAGAAACATGCTAAAATTCTATTGAAGGCCAATGATGTTTTAGAACTTGCACCTCTCAAACAAACCGATCAACTTCAGTGATATCAACATCTTGGCCATTCACTAGGCGAATAACATTGAGAGAGTCATATTCCACAGCTAAAGGAATAGACCTGTTAGTGATTGAAACCAAACATTGTAACATTGCCTTCAGCTCGAAAAGTAAAACAAACCATCGAATACTAATAAAAGTGTGTCTAGCAACAATGATATTTCCTTCCCAGTCTCTAACAATCCAACCAAGGCCTCCAGTGTTTGTAATCGAACACCAAGTAGCATCCATGTTTAGTTTCCACCACCTAGATATAGGAAGAGCCCAAAATGAATTCTGAGGTTGGACAATCCTATTACTAGTCCCTGATATGACCTGTCGACTCATAATTTCATCATTGTAGGATTCCGTCAAGGTTAGAGTGCGTTCCCACTTCAAATCGACTTGGCGCGATTCATGAACCAAACGATTACGACAATTCCAAATGGTCTACAAAATGAGGAGAAAAACATTCAGATCATCTCCTAAAGCGTTTTCTCGAGTCCATTCGAAGAAATCTATAGTCGTCCAATTATTTTTGCAATTAAAATAAAAATCCACATTAGAAGGTAGAACTTTATTCCAAAATTTATAAGTTACCTTGCAACCCCATAAAATATGCACATTTGTTTAGGATGCTTGTGACAAAAGGGACACCATGGCTCAATTGAAAGACCTTTCTAAATTAAATTTGTTCTTGTTGGCGGGATATTTCGAAAAAATTTCCAGCCGCAGATCGTCATTTTATTAGGGATCAAGGAAGACCAAAGAGTCTTCCAAAATCGATGAATTCCCTTTTGATTCGAGGATGAGGCTTTTGTTGAGTTCTGAATTCGCATAGCAAGTTTATAAGCACTTTTAACAGTGAAGACTCCTTTATTATTATACTTCCAAATGATTTCATCTGAAAACCGCATACCATTTCTTGGAATATTAAGAATGTTCTCCACATCACTCGGCAAAAAGCTTCTTCGAATTAACTCCTCATTCCAGGAACCATTCTCATTAATCAAACAAGCTACCTTTTGATCCACTAAATCTAAAACCACAAACAAAAGTTTATCCTTTTCTTCTCCTAATAACTATGGATCATCTTTAATGTTAATTTGGATACGTGTTCCAATTTTCCACCTATAACCTTTCAAGAAAAGATTTTGACTCCAAATGATACTACGCCAAGTAAGGGAGGGATTTGATCCTATAGTCGCTGTAATAAAATTCCCTAATTGAAAATAGCGACCTCTTAGGATCTTATAAACCAAACTATTTGTATTTCAAACAAACCTCCAAAATTTAGAGATTAAATTTGTTAATCATATGCATTTGTTATAATCAACAACAAAAGGTTAGTCCTGTAATTAAAATTTTATAAGTTTAAAAGCCAAACAAAATCTCTATCAAAATTTAGAGATTAAATTTGTAAGGCTAAATATATATACAAAATAGTCTCTAATATTTTAAAATCATTTTTGCTCTTAATCTATAATCTATAATATATTAAAAAGTAAACATGTTTGAAAAAAAATTTAGACTGTTTTGCCCCTCTTATTTTTAATGAATTACAAATATGTCATTTTCTTTAAGACTATCACATCTATTATATTTTGCAATAATTACAAATATATTATTTTATTTAATTATCCAATCATTTTTAATTTTAACAATTAATAATTTATTTATAAAATGCCTTAAATTTCACCAAGGAACAAAGGAACAATAAAATTCTTTATAACTGAAAAATTAACTACAACATTTAAAATCATTAGGCTACAACATTAAAATTCATTAAGTTAAATAAGAGCAGTTATACATTTATGTCTTCTTATTACTATTATTATTAAAATAAAAAGACAACTAACAAAATTCTACATAACATATAAAAATACACCATCTTGGAAACAAACTCAAATCCAATTATGGGATAGTGCATGATGAAGACCTATGTCAGGTATGCACTCTCCCTCAGATTTTTTTTTTTTTTTGTATTATTTATTTTTATACATTTAGAATACATTGTTCACACTTTTCTTTCTTTTTTAATTTTTAATTTTTTTTTATAGATTTAGCAACACAACTCTTTAGAACACATTGCTCATGCTTCTCAAGAAAATAACATTAGTCTTCCCACTATTGAACCATACACAAGTTTAATGTGTAGCGACTGACAACACAAAGAAGATCAAAGAAGTTGAGTATCAATAGATGATGAATGACAAAGATAAATATCATTAGACGAGCGACAAGTGGAAAGCTGTGAATTAACAAAATGAGAGACTTTGATGAGAGAGAGGTGGTCATTTGTCAACAGTACCAATAGAGAGAGAATATAAAGGTGAAATGAGACTTGAGAAGAAAGTGAAAAGGTGATTATAGTTTGGAAAAATATATTGGCTACAATTTACAAAATACCCTTGAATAATTTATACATATACGTACATGGTACATATTATATTATATTTTCACTTGGTGTAGAGAGAGAATGTGTGACGTTCTTTCTTTTTCTTTTTTTTTTGTAAACTAATTATACACATACATACATGGTACATATTATATTATATTTTAGTCACTGGATGTGGTTTACATAATAATTGTCTTTAAACAACTTAGATAAGTTTGAATAAATTAACATGATTGGTTTGATTAAATGACCAAATTGGTTCAATTCGATTTATTGGTTTAACTCAATTTTTTACACTCTTCACGACATTAATAGAGGAGCTTTTTTCTTTTTCAAAACACTCCATTGGAAAATCAATTAAATAACATATATATATAAAAGATAAATAACACATATTCTATCATCCTTTAAAAGTTTTCAAAACTACCCTTTATAGAAAAATTAAAAAATCAATTACTACGAATTTCTACTTCGCCATCATGTTTACAATTATATAGGAACTAAAAAATAGTTTAAAAAACACAAATTAAAGGCCACAAATGTTATTTCCAATTCTTGATAATAAATAGTTCCAAAATTATGCCCCCGCTATAAAATTATAAATTGTGATGTTAAATAGGTAGTAAAGAAATTGAATTTTATAGAATGAGTAAGTAATTAAATTGCAACTCAAAAAAGGTAAGTAATTAAACAAAAATTATATAAATTAAAGAATATTATTAATGTATTAATACCTTTAAAGTTAAAATGTATTAACCTTTTTTTAAAAAATAAAATGTATTAGACAAATGAATTATCTTGTGATCCATTTCACTTATATTATATTTACTTCCATTCATAAATTTTCATTCGTATTTTTAAGTTTCTAACTTCACTTAAGAACTCAAAAAAAAAAAAAAAAAAAAAAAAAAAAACCTTCACCTACAAGTAAATAAAATAAAACTAGCTTAAACAATTCTATAATACGTTAACTGATGGAGTTAATATTAAGAATGCGGAAGAAATTTTGGATCTTAAGCACTCTAATTTGATCAATTTTATCAAACAAAAAACATGCTCAAAACTGGAAAAACAGAGAATAAAAACACAAACCTTTGTAGCTCAATATTCTCTTAATCCGTGGGCTTTCTTTGAACACAAACGAGTTGTGGACCTCCTCTAGAGTATTCCCTACTATCCTCAGGCCTTGGAACAGATTGTGGGGTCTTTGATTGAGAGAATTTGGGAGAATAATGAGTAAAGGTCTTAAACAAATAGCTAGAGAATTTTCTTCAAAAATCTCTTTTTTACTAATCCTTTGTTTCCCATTGTGTTTCTTCTCTATTTGTAGAAAACCACAAGCTTAGTGAAGAAGCCAATTGAAAGAAGATAAGCTTCAAACAAGAAGCTTAGTGAAGAAGCCAATTGAAAGAAGATAAGCTTCCAACAAGAAGCTTAGTCATGAAATTATGAATTTGGTCCATATTTCATTTCCAAATGAATTTGAATTATCTTTTAATTTTAATTCAAAATTAATATAAAATTAATTTTAAATTAAAATCAATTTATAATTAATTAAACAATTTAATTAATTTTAAATAAATATTTAATTTAATATCAAATATCAAATTAAATAATTGGACCAATCCCAATTTCTCAAAACGAACGTTCGAACATGAATCCCTATTCATGTTTTAAACCGAACCAATATTTAAATCATATTTAAATATTTCCAACACTTCTTTATCATAGTTTAATTCATAATTAAGCTATGATACGTTAAGTATATCGCATATAATTAACTTTTTCTACCAAATTCGAATTTGAACAATTCAAATTCTTTTCTCTCAAATTGTTACAAGGCATAGTCCGAGCTAGTAAGGAGAACCTAATGGACCTACAGATCATGAGCTCCAACGATACAAGATTAACCGGCCAAACTCTTTAGCCTAGCTAATCAACATTCGTTAACCACCGGGACACTCCACTAAAGCCCAGTGGCTGCACTCTCCTCACTGTAGATATATTTCTGTCCACTCGATATAACCATGATTAGTAAGTCGATCCTTCACAGGTCGTTCGTAATTACAGCTGGGTCAAATAAACCGTTTTACCCCTGTAATTACTTATTGTTCCTTAAGTCCCACTGATCATCTAATGAACAATTTGGTTTGTGGTCCAACCAACAAACCGTATCCCTCTCGGCCCAACGAGAGGGTGGGCCCATTGTTCAAGACCCGGAGTCAGTACTTAAGGGAACAACCTTTCTACTAAACCCTAAAGCGGGTAGGAGTGAATTCCATCTCGCATGACTATGTTCCCAACTATCTACCTGGTCTTATCCCCAAAATGGGAGGCTTATTGAGTCGGCGATCTCGGGCCACTCTCACCCATGCAAATCTAAGGATAATCCCGAATAAACAGGAGTTCATAGCACGCTCAGGATTAAGATCGAGTTACCTAGGTCATCGTATGAATATAGTCAGTTAAGACAGTAAACGGAGTTATAAAGTCTAAGTGACTATTTCGCGGTCCAGTCTTATGCAAACTCATTGCATAGGATGCCCCCACTTTCATGTCTCTACATGAACGATTCAGGATCACATCGTTAGTACTATACAAAGTGGGCCGCGTCCATAGTGTCTCCAGGATAAGGTACCCAGCCCTATCCCTATACTATAGACCGTTCTGGCTATAACTCGAACTTGATCCACTTTTATGTCATACATAAAGTTCAAGTATACATATATAGCCAAGGGTACTTAGTTCATTGATTTGAGTTATAGAATACACAATTCACTTTATTCAATAACACATTTACTGAATAAACCTCAATAACATCTTTATAGTAAAATAGAATATACATTCAGTTTACAAAACCACGAGTTTTAGGACATAAAACCCAACATTAACTATGTGCATTTATAGACTCAACGTACATGTTAAACAAAAAAACATTTTATCAATCTTACTATGAGTTGTATAGGTTAAATGCAAACATGTTTTATTATAAAATAAATAGATATAGAAATCAATCTTAATTCATTATAAAAGTAATTATGCTCAATAACATTTTATCTAAGTGTTGTTAATAATTTTATTAGAATTAAAAAAAAATACACGTACAATGCACTTGGTAACACTCTAGTATATTAAAAAGCTACAAACTTTGAAAAAAAAAATTAGACTATTTTACACCTTTGTAAAACTTAAATTTACAAAGTATAACACCCATAATTAATTACTAATAATAATTAATTTTTTAGTACTCAATAATTATTAAATTATATAGTTAATTTAACTCATAAAGTAGCATTTAGAAGTTGGAATATGAAAAGTTTTATCTTTATTTACAAACCTACAAACTTTTAATAAATTTAATTTAATTCGAACTCAAAAAACAAACAAAAAAAATTAATTCAAAAAAATTATAAAAAATTTGAAATCTTAAAAGTTTTACAATTTCAATAACTCAAAAAACAAACAAAAAAAAATTAATTCAAAAAAATTATAAAAAATTTGAAATCTTAAAAGTTTTACAATTTCAATAAATTATATGTTGAATTTAAATAATAAAATCTATAATCTATAATATTGGACATAATTGTCACCGTCCTTATTAAATTGTGTGTAAATTAAGAAAGAATTATTAAATAATTTTTTTCCCACACCACTCACCACACACCCCATGTAAACACTATTGTCTTTTTTTAGTTGTTTTATTATTAATTATTCTTTAATTAAAATATAAGTATTTGAAAGATAAGAATTTTTTCTTTTTTAAAGAAAAAACTTAGAGATAAGAGTTAGAATATGAAAAGTTGTGTTCTTTATTTTTATAAATTAATTCTAAAAATCTATGAGTTTAACTTTAATTATATTTAATGATGAAATTCAAGAATTTTGTAAGTTACTATATACTAATGGTTTTTTTTTTTCATTTATGGTCTTTCTTTAAAATCATTTTATTAGTCATTATCATTTAATTAAAATATAAAATTCATCGATGCCATAGTCCTTATTAAATTGTGTTTAAATTAATGAAAGAATTATTAAATAATTTTTTGTCCACACCACACACCCACAACCCCACGTAAACACTATTGTCTTTATTTATTTATTTTTAATTGTTCTATTATTTATTATTAATTATCATTTAATTAACATAGAAATATTTGAAAGATAAGAGTTAGAATATAAAAATTTTTGTCTCTTTAATTTTATAAATTAGTTCTAAAAATTTATGAGTTTAAATTTAATTATATTTAATGATGAATTTTAAGAGTTTTGTAACTATTTATCTTGTATAACTATATAAAGAGCTTTTCTCAACATTTTTCCACAAACATTTGAGTTTCTCTTATGCATAGGTTTGCTTTCTTTCCACAAACATTTTTTCTTATAATTTTCTTTCGATTGCTTAATCTAACATTCATCTTACCTTGTCTTTTGATGCAATATTGATACCTTACAATTTAAAGAAGACTTGAAGATATGCCAAAAAAAGAGAGTTATAGATGATATACTACCAATTGAACTCAAGTGCAAATATATTGTAACTTCACAGGTATTCTCTCTTATATATGTATTTTTGTTTTAGTGCTTATTTTATAATAATTATTATTATTATGAAAAAATATATATAATAGAAACTTTTTTAATTTAGTTTGTAGTGCATAGATTGTATTTCTTAGTTGTCTCCTTAAAACCACAAAAATAAGCAACTATACCATTATTTTTTTTAAAATAAACGTTATATTTTTTGTGTGTCAAGAATTAAATAAAATTAACTAAAAATAATATATATATATATATATATATATATATATATATATATATATATATATACATATATATACATACACACACACGTTTGAACACTTAAAAAAAATGAGATTTCGATTTAGTATAACTTTTCACTAGCTAACAATTAATACTAATTAAATTACTTTTTACCATTTTCTTTTATCAAACTTCTCACACCCCACGTAGAGTGGAAGAGTAAAATGTGAGTAATAATGAATGATTAGTTATTTAATTAGTTTTTATTTGATAATGTAAAAATTTAGAATTTAAATAGTTACAATATGAAAAGTTAGAATACAAAGAGCTTGAATTTATTATAAGTTCCATTCGTTTCTAGAAATTAATTTTAAAAATTTATGAGTTATTTTAAATTAATAATTAATAATGAAATTTCAAAAGGCTTGGAATTTCTAAAGTTTTGTTGCTTCTTTGTTTTTCTTTATCCTACACCATATAAAGAGCAACTTTTAACTATTTTTCTAAAAAAATTGAGTCCTCACACACTACTTAAAGAGTTAATAGTACACCTTTTTTTCTAGATTAAGAATTAGTACGTAACACACCCACCTGGTTATTAATATTTTAAAAAATCTTAATATTACAAAACATTCTCAATTATCTTTATTTATTAATTCGGTTTAAAATTTTCTTTCACACCCCACATATAATGTAACAATTATGTTAATAACTATCTTAACTATTTAAATAAGCTTAAACAAATCTAAGTTATTCTATAATTAAACTAAGTAGTTAATGTGGATTAAAAAAGCAATTTTATTTGAGTAATTGATTAAAAAATTATTTCACCTTCTCCAATCTTTTAAATACACGAGTTTCATTTCTATAGTCAAAATGACCAGGTTTGCGACCCTGAGTGTTGGATCGTGGAATATGATTCAATAGCCACTGTTCACCTCCTTCAAAGCGTGGATAAAAACTATTGGAGGTGAAAACTATTTTTCTTAAAATCCTACCATTGACAAAAGATGTTGCCTCAATTTTCCTTGACATACATAAAGGGGCGAACAAGTAACTATATGGATTCTAGTGGACACTTTGGTGAAAAAGTTTTGACGAAACGGTGCTCTACTATTTAGGATCATGATTTCCCTTGTGGTTTACCAATATGGTTGTCGAGGACATGAATAGTATTGTTTAATGTTTATTAGTTTTGTACTAAAAAATACATTATATGAATTCATTTAATTTCTCATTTATCATATCTAATATTGTTATTATCTTTCTTTGAAGAGTTCATGGATTATTAGAATTCTTTAATTTAATTCTTACAAAAAAAAAAATATTATTGGATACTCACTTCTTCTAACCATTATAATAAGAAATAATACTAAATTCGTTGTTTTACTTTTTAATTTTTTGAAAATGAAAGTAACGTGTTTTTAATATAAAGTTTTGCTATAATATAGCAAAATTCACCATGGATGCAATTTTTTTATATCATTTTATAGAATACAATTATGTACATTTATCTTCCAAATATATTGTTCATGAATATATTTCCATTCAATTTATAAAAACATACATTTAAATTTATATCCATGCTTAAATTTTATATATTTATTTATTAATTAGATTATGTTTTTCCATATGTTGAATGTTTATGAATATTTAAATTTTAAAAGATTATAAAATAAAAAAGTAAATATAACGTGCATTGCACGTGGTAAAATACTAGTCTTTTTAAATGCTTAATTTTAACTAACGTATTAAAAATTAAAAATTATATGCTTTCATATTAAAATTGTTTAAATTTTTTAATAAAAAGTTGATGTATTGTCAGATAATTATTGTTTTATTAACATATTTGAACATGTAAACATGACATTTGGATACTATATCCGACACATAAAACCGAATTTGCCTATCAACATAATTTATACCTTCCAAATCATGTACAAGTGGCATGCACACGTGTCTAATTCTAATTCAATATGTTAAAAAAACAATAGTTTAATAAAAAAAAAAGAAAAACTTTTTGCTGTACTAAAAATAATAATAACAAAACTTTTTGTAAATTACTAAATTAATAAATTTTTAACTTATTGACCAAATTGAGAAATTTTAATATATTAAAGGTAAACTTGAGAATTTTAAAAGATTAAGGACAAAATTTAAAAATGAAAATTAAAAAGATTAGAAATCATTTGATATATTTAGCCAATTTAATAATAGCAATTTATCAAGATGCATTTGCGAACATAAACATAGTTTGACAATTAAAATATTTTTGTTTCTTCTCTCTTCTTTTTTTTTTTTTTTTTTTTTTTGTATAGAATATTTTTGTTGGTTAAATTAAAATTTTAGTCTCTACAGTAAAAACTATTTATGACGGTGTTTTATTAAACTATAAGGACAATTTATGAGGTTTTATCAAATCATAAAGATGAAAATCTAACTTTTAAAACAATAGAAACTTAATTATAACTTTCTCCAAACCACAAGGACCAAATTTGTAATTTAACTGTTTTTATTTATTTTTTTAATTTTTTTAGTTCAACAATTGTGGGGTAGGGGATCGTATGCCTTATTAAGATGTAGTAATTGGCTTCTTATAATTATCTACTGAATTATGTTCGGAATGAAAATATCGATATCGATATCCGAATTTCAATTTTGGGATGGATCGATAAAATATCAATATCAACTACCATTTCTGTAAATAAAAAATAAAAAATACTTAAATTAATAATTAAGTTATTTTTATGTCCAAACTAAGTTATGGTCGATAAAATATCAATATCAACTGACATTTCTGTAAATAAAAAATAATTAAATTAATAATTAAGTTATTTTTACTTCCAAACTAAGTTATAGATCTCCTTATTGGTATTTAGATTTATATTAGAATTAATATAGATGATATCTTTTTTGGATATTTATAAAAGATATTGGAGATATGGATTAATCCTCAATATCCATCTTGAACCCTCCGATTTATGGATATATCATATGAACGGATATATTATATATTGTTTTTCCCCCCCAAAAAAAATGTAATTGATGTTTGCCCAATGAGAAAAAAGCATTGCACAATGCACTTCAGCCCCTTTTTGATGTCTTCACAAGTGGTCTAAGAAGACATAAATAAATATTAATTATTAATTAAAATCCAGTGGCCTCGTAAATCCCTGAATACAAGCCAGTGCCACCTATGCCCTAATGGGATCGAATAAATATTATAAGAATTGAAAATCAAATATTAGCGTTTTTGTTTAAAATAATAATAATAATAATAATACTGTTTCAATAATAATAATAATACCGTTTCAAAAATAATAATAATAAATTCAATATTTTAATAGCCACAATCTTTGTCCACAGACCAACTTTATGTGATTTGTCGCTGTCCTCCAGATTTCTGTGGATTTCTAATTTTCTATTTTAACAAAGATTGTATATATATATTAATATTATAACTCTATTTCCAAAACGTGGGGTTTGCTGTTATGGTCAAATATTCTTTTTCTTTTTCTCTCTCCTTAAATAAACTTTTCATAGTTCAATATATATATATATTTTTGACAACATGCGAGAGAGAATAATCGAATCTTTGATATCGAAATGGATAGAACAAATTTTATATCAGTTAAACTATGTTTATTTTGGCTTTTATATTCCAATATTGTTTATCATTGGTTTAAAAAACTATTTAAGAAAAAAAATCAGTCATATAGGTGAATATAAATAAATAAATAAGTCATTTAAAATTACATATTCAACTAGATAACATTTCAATAGATATAAAGATTTAAATAGAGATAAAAATGAAATGTATACGAGATTAATATCACATGTGAAGTAGTTACTTAACGTGTACAAGGGTGGATCGGAGCTACTGCAGGCCCGGGGGGCTCGAGCCCCCTCGAACTTGAAAATAATATTATATTAGTATATGTCTAAATGCTTTTTGGCCTGGTGGCTTAGTGTGAAGTCCATTGGCGTTTAAGGCTAAGTACCAAGGTTAAAACTTTCCCTAACGTGCAATATATAGATTTTTTTTTTGTTTCCTTTCATGCAGTAATGTTTTTTATGGGTTTTTTTTTTTTTCTTTTTGATAACGTTTTTATTGTTTCTTTTTTTTTTTTTGATATATTATATTGTTTCTTTTCACGCATCGTTTTTTTTTTCTTTTCTCTTTTTCATTTGTTTTTCTGTAAATGTTAATATATTTTTTAAATAAAAACATTAATTTTTTCTTTTTATTTTTTTTAAAATAAAATGCTAATTTTTTTTAGTTTAAATAAAATGCTAATGTTTCCTAAATTCTCTTTCCTTGATATCAAATATAAATAAAAATGAATAAATATATTTTTAAATTTTAGTAAATAGTTTTTAAGAAATTAATTCCATAAAAACTATTATAACTCTTATAAAGCAAAATATTATATATATTATTCCAAGTTATATTCTCTTTCTTGTATATTTATATACAAAATGTTAGAAATTACTTTTAGTCTCTAAACTTTCGTGGAAGTAACAATTTAGTCAATAAATTTTAATTTGTAACGTTTTAGTATATGTATTTTTAATTTTGTAACAATTTAGTCCCTATCGTGAAAAATATTAAACATTTAACAAGATTTCTTACCTATATAGATCGATATACATATTAGGGACTATATGTGTTTATAAATAACAAAGACTAGGTTACCACATAATTAAAATTGACACTTAATTTTGAAGCAATTTTTTACACTAAGGTTAAATTTTTATAAATTTTAAAGTACAAGGGCTAAATTGTTATATACTAAAGTTTAAGGACTAATTATTACAAATTTGGAAGTAGAAGGACTAAATTGTTACAATCCATGGTTCAAAGACTAAATTGTTACTTCCATGAAAGTTTAGGGACTAACGTTTTTTAACCTATAAAAAATATTAGCTATACTTTTTATTAAACAAACTAATATTAAAATATATCAAGCCCCCCACATAAATTCTTGATCCGCCACTGAATGTATGAATATAAAAAATTCAAACTCGAAAAAAAAAAGAATATAAAAAATGAAAAGTGAAAATTTTTATTTTATACTTGAATAGATAATTTAAATTTAAAAAAAAAAAGTCCAATTCTTAGTTTGGGATTATCGTCCCTATTAAAATTAGTTTTCATCTCTACTTTAAAAAAATTAACGGTAATATAAAGTAAAAATTTTAATTTTAAATATAAGCCTAGCTTAGTGATTAAGACACTTATAAATTCTCTTAAGGTTGGAAATTTAAATCCCCACCCTCACATTTATTGAATTCATTAAAAGTTTGCCAAATTTTTTAAGAAACAATATATTGACCTAATTGTACAAATCAACGTAATTAAAAAATAGTTTTATTTAAATTAATATAACTCAATTTTATCATGTTAGAGACTGATTTTAGAATAAGTGTTTTTAACCCAAGTGACTTAATTATAATTACTTTTGTAAAGATGTTTAATTATATATAAGTTTTAAATGTTTGGTTTCACACTTTTAGAAGTGATTTTTGTGAATAGTATTTTTTTTTTCAAAGTAATTTTAAAACCACCAAATTACTAAAAAAGTATTGTATTAGAGAAAAAAAAATTAAACATAAGTCAAGAGAGTGATTAACAAAAGTTACAGAGAAGGAAAACAATTTAAGAGAGAAAACAGAGAGAGTTTAAGAAAAAGTTATGAGATAAAAAAGTTAAGGGGTCGTTTGGTACAAAGATTTTAGAGATGGGAATGGGCAAGGGCTTGTGATACTCTTGTTTGGTACAAGATTTGGAGCATTGACTCTGGGAATAAGTTATTCCCATGTGTATATCTATGGGTAAGAGGTATTTGATATCATTGCAAAAGCATAGGTTTTCTTGATGCCTTCTCTTTCTCTCTCTTATTTTTGTTAATATTCAACTTTCTTTTGAATATATTTATTTATTTTATTAAAACTAGTTTTTATAATCAACTAGATTCTATAAAAAAATATTTTATAATAATTTATTGAATTGACCTGATTAATTAATCAATTGTAATAAAATAATCATAACTAATTGATTGATTAAAAATATACTCAATGAAATCTCATTTATAAAAAGGAAAAAAAATCAATTTTTACTCCTAAGTTTGTTAAGTTGTATAAATTTCTACCATAAACTTTTAATTTCATCAAATTGTACCCCAAACTTAGATATGTATTGCAATCTTAACCTTAAAAAAGTTTTGCAATTTATATCCTGTAATAAGTTTTTTTTTTTTTAAATCGTTAAAAAAAGTACTCTCACATACTTTCAATGAATTATAAAACATATGTATGATACAAAATTGATAGGATTTAAAAAAAAAACCAACATTACTATTAATAAATTAGTAATCTATTTAATCTATTTAATTAATTGAAATAATTTAGTATAAAAAAATTAACTTTTTATAATTATTTATTCAATTAAAATTATACATCTATTATGATAAATTAATTTACATCTATTTGTTGAAGAGTTCATTAATTAATGCATCATAATTATATAAAATTTATCACATAAAAAGATAAAAATATCATTTATTATTATAAAAATTAGCATTCACAGCTATACAACCAAACACAACAATCAATGATTCTTAACAATCTTATTTTCAGACATTTTATTTATAGATATCCATTATTTCCAAGAATATAACAAATCTTGAATGAAATGGCTCCTAAGTGACATGGAGGGACAACAACTTAAAAGATAGAGGCAAATTTTGGAAGAGGTAAAAGCTGAAAAAGATAAATAAAGTTAGAGAGAAACAAAAATTTAGGGAGGAAAAAAGTTAGAGAGGGGGAATTTTTTTCTTTGGAAAAGATGGTTAGAAAGACATTAGAGAAAGAAAAGTTAAAAATGAGAGAATTTTTAGAAAGAAAAAAAGTTGGTGAATGATATTGATATAAATTTTAGGGAGAAAAAAAAAGTGAGAGAGAGGGAAAGAAAAAGAAATTAGAAATAAATACGGTGAAATAAGATAACATTTTTTGAGTTTAAAATAACAGTAATTCTAAAAACAAATTCTCTCTAAATTACTAGATTAAAAAAAAAAAAAAAAAGCTAGGAATCACTTAGGTGTCATTTGTTTGGTAGTAATTTAAGATTCCCATGAGATTAGCATCTGCATTACTCTATTTGTTTTGCAACAATGTAAAATGGCTAGGTATCTTGAGATGCCCGAACATTTTAAGATGCCCACACGGAAGGCATTCGAGAAGATTTTAATGCCCTCTTGATATATGAGTTTCTAAGATTCTCATGTTGAAGGAATTACGTATTGGCACTTTGGCCCTTCATTTTTCTTTTACATATATTTTCTTTTATCCGTTTTTTTTATTTATCAATTTCTTAATTTTATAATTAAAATAAATTTGTGAATTCGTTCACTAATAAACAATTGTATGAAGTTAACTATATTTATATGTTTTATTAGCATATAAAATAAACTCCATTTAAATTGCACAATATATAACTCAATTTACTTTCAATTGAATTTTAAAGTGAAATTATTTATTTATTTTATTTTTCCAATGATGATCATCCAATGTTTATTTTTTTAAAATATATTACAAAATGATATTATTTCTCTCAAAAAAATTTCTATCTTGATAATGTATAAATATAATTCAATAAAAAAAACACTATTAATTATATAATTATCTTCTCAAAACAAGTTCAAGTATTTCAAGTTAAAATCGAAATTAATATTTCATTCTAACTTTTTTTTATAAAAATCTTAAATCAGTATAAATTAACTTGTTTTACAAAATAACATATAAAATTAATATAAATGAAATGAATAAAATAAAACATTAAATAATTTAAGACAACAATGTTATATACACTCAAATTATATTAAATTAATATATAAATTATCTAAAAAAAGGTAAGGGTGTTTTTGGAACAATACATCATTTAAAAACATTTTCATACAGAAAATCCTACAAAACAAAAATGTTTATCTAAATATTCATGGACATCCTTATAAATTTTCTTGCAAAACAAATATGATAATTTAAAGATGTCGGACATTTAAAATTCTGGGCATCTGAAGATGCCAGAATCCCCTAAAAACAAACGGCCACTTAAAGTAGACTTTAGATTTTTCCAATATCACTTGTCAACTATGGTTAAACATCACTATTTTAAAATATAATTGATTTTAGCAATAGCAAGAGTCACTTTCATATCTTAAAACACAATCAAATTTTCTCATAATCACTTTTGATCCTACGGTGTCGTTTGATAACGATTTTATTTTTAAAAATTTCGCTTGATTTCCCTCACAATTTATTTACCATGGTTATCAACTTTCTTAAAAAAAAAAAAAAAAAACATTTGAATTCTTATCTAAATTTAAAAGAAAAAAACCAAAAAAGTTTTTAAAAACAATTTTTCTAGTTTTTAAAACTTGACTTTAATTTTAAATTTTTTTTTTATACAAAGTAGATAATAAAGCCGAGAAAATTATAGATGAAAGAAATGTTTATAAACTTAATTTTAAAAAATTAAAAACTAAGTAGATATCAAATGGATCTAACAAAATCAATTCTCAACCAAGTACCAATGAAATAATCTTTGGAGCATATGCTTAAATAAAAAATTTCATATTTCTTAAGAAAACATTTGAATTCTTAACTAAATTACAAAAATAAAAACAAAAATTTTGAGAACTACTATTTTTAGTTTTCAAAATTTGACTTAATTTTTGAAAATAGGTAAAAGGTATATAACAAAATAACAAAATAACAAAATTCAAATGTGGAAGTAGTATTTATAGGTTTAATTTTTAAAAACAAAAAAAAGAAATAAAATGTTATCGAACCAGCCTCTAAGATTAACCCGTTTGATAACTATTTGGTTTTTAAAAATTAAGACTATAAATATTACTTATTCCTATAGTTTCATTTGTTTTGTTATCTACTTTTTACATAGGTTTTCAAAAAACAAGCACGGTTTTGAAAACTAAAAAATGTAGTTTTCAAAAACTTATTTTTTTTCAAAGATTTTGACTAAAAATTTAAATGTTTCTTTAAGAGAGATAAAAATTATTATAGAGAAATTGAGAGAAAATAAACTTAATTTTCAAGAATAAAAAATCAAAAATAAAAATAAAAAACTAAATAAATTATTACATTTATGATTAAAAAAAACTATCACATTTATGAATTCCTATATTTTTTTTCGGACGAAAGATCTTGGATTCATTGTTCATACAACTTAGATTTAGCCCATTGCTTCAAGCCTTCGATAAAACAGAAAACTTTATCCTTCTCGGACATGTCACGTATGTCCAACATTAGCCCCGAAAACTGCTTGACGTAGTCACAGATGTTTCCCGTGTGTCTCAGATCCCTCAATTTTCGTCTTGCCAATATCTCTACATTTTCAGGGAAGAACTGTGAGTGCAGCTCTTGTTTCAGACTCTCCCAGGTGTCTATGGTGCATCGACCCTCCTGGATATCCCTATATTTGGATCTCCACCATAACTTCGCATCATCAGCTAGATGCATTGTGGCTAACGTAACTTTTGCTTCTTCCGCCACCGTATTCGTGGCTCGAAAATATTGTTCGAGGTCAAAGATGCAATTTTCTAAAGCCTTGGCATCTCGAACCCCACAGAAGGGTTTAGGCTCAGGGACTTTCACCTTATTAATCTAGATCGCACCCCCTGTTGGGGTTTGGTTTCCCACCGCTCGCATGGTGGTTTAGTCTGGCGCTCAGGTCCGCCATCTCGCCCCTAACAATGTCGAGGGCTGCTTTAACATCTTCAGAAAGGCCAGAAACCATATGAACTAACACTTTTTGTGAGCTGTCTAGACCATCGACACGCTCGTCCATATGGGCAACAGAGCCCGTGGAGTTATCACCGCGTTCAAAGCCACCAGGACGTGTGACTTTATCCTCAAGGGTCTCAACTCTCATCATCAATTCTTGGACGGGCATCCCGTTTATGCGTCCAGCCAACGCATCAATCTTGTCGGTCTTTGCGGCAATCTCATCCAGCCGAGATTCTATGAACCGCACATTATCAGGGACTTCTCGTACGAAGAGCATCTGCTCCTCGATCTCGGTCAATCGGTCAACATGGGACTTGCTCAACTGCTTAGTCGCAGACATGATTGCTTTCGGGAGCTGACTAGGCTCTGATACCACTTGTCACAATCGCACTCTTTGAGACGGGACGACGATTGTGCGGCACTTGCTCTAGCTCGACAAGCAAGTCAGCCGTATGAAAATCGAAAGTCGAGGACAACTTTCACGTAGGGTCTAGCCTCCCCTCACGTCTCGGGAGAAAAGGTTTTAGAAAACGTGAGAGAGGGTGTTTTGAAAGCATTTGAGAAAAGGTTTTGTTATACACAAGCAAGCAAGTAAGGGACAAACAACGACTTGATTAACATATAACTTCGGGTAGGAAGGATGGACAACTAGTCATACCCCCCTATATAGTACATTCTAGGATTTATGCCTATGACAGACTTGCACATGAAAATGGCGAGGAGTCATACGGCCACAAAAAAACTATCACATTTATGAATTCCTATATTTTTTTTCGGACGCCAAGCAGACACCCACAGAACGAACGTTTTGCTGCGGCCCACGGAGTTCGAAAACGACACGCATGTTTATGTCTTTATAAATTGACTATATGGTTCACACAAATTACGAATCATGCCACTGGCCTCAAATACTATTCTAACCCATTGTGTCATTTTCATTTCGTGACAGGACTCATATGCACCGTTGATTTGAGGGAAGTCAAAGCAAGGGATTTGGATTTGTTAAACAATTGAACCGAATCTGGTTTAGACTTGAGACGAACGGTGAAGAAAGCAGTCTATAATTGAATTATGTGTGGTTGGTGACAGTCAAAGATTGACTCTTGATCGTCCATTCCATCCGAAACCGCCAGAGAGTTTCCCAAATTTACAAAGGAAAAAAAAAACGATTTAAACAAAGAAGGAGAAGTTAAATTTGTCTATTGAATTTGTTATGACCACTGATCAAAAGCTAATTAAGTTGGGACGTAGTTAAACAAAACCATTTTTAAAAAAATCAAATTTGGTCTCTATACTTTCAAAACATTGGCAAATTGGCCATAGCTTATAATTCTCGAACGAGCAATCGAAAAGATTCTCACGTGCCATCGATCAAAGAGTCAGTGGTTTGAATGTTCATTTTAGTCTATGTATTTTTAAAAAATAAAATCAACTATTTTGTTTTGTAAAATCCGAACCCACATTCTATGTATAGCGATACCCTTCCATATATAAACCTGCGACAATTATTTAAATTTATTGGATGTGTGTTGTATTGAAATTGTAATGTGACAAAATAAACCAAAGTACTGTGACAAAAATTAATGTTTTGAAAATATAATGACGAAATTAAATCAAAACTGAAAGTATAGAGAAAAAATAAGATTTAAATTTTTTTTTTTTTATTATCATTATAATGTTGGCAATATTTTATTTTCTTGCTACCAACACAAGCCCCACTCACTCTCCTCTTCTCCAACGAGTGGTTCAAAAAATGCACATCGGCATTTCACTTGGTTCAACACACAAAGCTTTATGTATCGCTAATCTAAACATAACTCTACTAATTAAATATATACTTTTGATTAAGGAGTTAGATGTCCGATTCTCTCTCTGATGTGTTGTTAAACTATCAACTAAAAAAAACTAACAAAAACTTTATGACGAAAGCTAATTTCAAGGATTGTTTTGTTATGGATTATGCAAATCTTGGAGATTATTTATATTTCATGCAAAAAAAAAAAAAAAGGAAATAATTTATTCGAGTAATTATTTCATTAATAATCTATAAATGGTTCCAAAATGCAAATTCAACAATTCATTTAATTGAGTAAATCTAAAAACAAAACAACGCAATCACAACAAACAACATAACTTATTCAAAAGTTGTTAAGATTTAAAACACCCAAATTTTGAACTAAAAAACAAAAAAGAAAAGTTCTAGATAAGTTAAGGTTTTAAATGTTTAAATCGATTGAAATATTAAAATGTCAATGAAAATATAGGTAAAATGTAAAACATTTCTAAAAAAAATCATAACAGTTAATAAATTCATAAAAAATATAAAAATTAAATTTATTACCATTAATATTATGTCATATCAATGATATTTCATTGATATATTTTTATTTTCCACATTTCATCGGTATTTTTACAAGGTATTGAAAACATTAATTCATCGTTTATATGTTGGTGTCGAACTCATAAACATATGAAAATGATTGAAATATCGATGAAAATGTTGTTGACATGTGGATGGAAATTTTGTAGCAAACAAGCATACCATTGAACAACAACTAAGATTTAAACTAATTTTTTTTAATGAATTTTTGTTTAGTTCAACCATGTGTGGGTGGAGAAATTTGATCCTTTAGCTTTTGCTCGAAGATATATGCTTTAACACTTTTAAAAGTGAATTTTTAGTCCATAAAAAGTGATTTTGAATAAGTTAATTTTGAAATAAAAGTGATTTTGAGCATAACAAAAATGATTTTAGAAAAGTAATTTTGGTCATTTCAAAATCACTTCGAAACATGTATGAACATATATGCCTTAACAAAGGACATTACTTGACTACATATCTGTGTGTAGGTATCCTTTGCACACTACTATTAAAATTTTAACAATAATAGTTTCATTTTTATCTTCTATGGACACCTTTCCATTAAATTTTTAATAATGGTGTATGGCTATCTATGGATGTAGCTAAATATTGAAAATTGAGTTATGCTCAATTAACTGTTGGCTTATTCATGAATTTTTTACTTTTTCTTTTTTTGACAGAATGAACTTTTTACTTTTTTAGGCTTTGTAACTTATTTCTACCTGCTTTTTTCTAAGTTGAACAAACTCATTGATTCTTCAAGTTGTAACGGGACGCGACCCACTGGCTTTCTGTGTCGTTGTTCTCTCGCATTGATTCTTCCTGGTTTTGCGTTCTCGCATTCCCTTTAGACTTCGGAGCCGTAAACCGGAGAACGCCGACCATTTTTCTGAGGGAATACGAGAAGCTTTTTCATTCTGTAGTTTCAGAATCTATCGGAAGAATTTCCGCAACTCATTCTTGGGAGCTCGGTCTTTGAGGTAAAGTTCTTCATCTTTGGCTTTTGAGCAATACCGCGTGGAGATTTTTGGTTGTTCTGAAGGATAATGGAACGACTTGTTTGGTTTTATTGAGAAAATCGTGAGTTCTTTTGTTTCAACATCTGCGATGCATTTATTTCGTTTGTTTGCTGATGTGCGTGTTGAAAATGGGGGAAAATGAGAGTTGAAATGGCTATTCATGGCTTCTGGTTGAGTTTTGTGGTTGCAGACATTCTTTGAACTGACTGTTTTCTTTGTGGATTGTGTAGATCGAGCTGCAGTTTTGAAGCATTTGAATCGAATACGAGTTTTGTTCAAGGTCTTCGGAAATTAATTTGCTAAACTATTGTGATTGCATTATTCGTCGAAATAACTCATGGAAGGCGCTTTGAATCTTCTTGAAGGCGCAACTATTTGCCCTGCCTCTTCGCGTAGAACACTGCGTTGCCAACCTTTATCGTCTCGGCAGCTTTATTTTGTGTCATCCATTGAGCAAAGTGCTGGATTGTACACAAATGGCAAAAGATTATCTCGTAGACGTGTAGGTTCAAGAGTCAGATGCGAGGGGAGTCTTGCAGATGTGCTTGATAGAAAAGTGACTGAGTCTAGAAGTTCTGGTGAAAATGAGCAACAGTTTACATGTGTCATGAAGTTTGGTGGCTCATCAGTGGCTTCTGCAGCGAGAATGAAGGAAGTTGCTGAACTTATACGCAGCTTCCCTGAGGAGCGGCCAGTGATTGTTCTCTCGGCCATGGGAAAGACAACCAACAAACTTTTGCTGGTACTCATGTTCTTTCCAATTTTCTCTCCTCGTATTCTCTCTTGAGAAAGGTACATATCCATCATGGTTGATACGAAGTTCCCTGCTAATTTAATAGGCTGGAGAAAAGGCTGTTAGCTGTGGCGTTACTAATGCATCAGATATTGAAGAGATGAAATTCATAAAAGAGTTGCATCTGAAGTAAGAATTTTGAGTCCTTCAATCCCCTTCTGAATAATGTCGTATATCATCCTCACAGGGCGTTGTCATGTTTATAGGACCGTGGATGAGCTTGATGTAGACAGGTCTATTATTGCAAGTAAGCTCTATTTTGTGCTTGAAACTTGTTAGTTAAATAGTTCATATTCTTGCTGCCTCTCTTTTTCCTCCAGTTTGATATGTTGTTATTGATTATTTCTGTTATTTTCTGGAATAAGAATAAATTTTAGGCTGGTGTGGACCCATAAGAGAAAGTACAGAGAATATAGAAAGTAAGAAAAAGTTATAGTCCTTAGGAATGAGGAATGGATGAGATATTTTCTTTTCCAACAAGATGTAGGCAAGAAGAATGAGCTGAACAACTTAATGTTGAGTATGAGGATGGGGGGATTGTTCCTATTTCTCCTTTCATATTCTTGATATACAAATATTAAATCTAATGGGGACGTTATTCAGAAATTATTGAATTACTATGCATTGTTGAGCATCAACTAGCAAATATCAACTCAGCATCTGAAAGAAAAATCAATATTTATAAAAAAAACATAGTAGTTGTTCATCTTGCTTTTATGCTTGTTGAGAGTCTTCATGAGCACCTTGCACTAAGATGCACAGAATGTGGTTTATCTGAAAATTTCTAATCTAGGTAGCTGTTTTGTTATCATACAATCTAGTGACTAATAATGATATTTCGATTGTACTACACAAGGGGTATCTAGAATTTTCCTGTCGAAGTGGTAGTGATGAAATCTTCTAAATGTCAAATTTAGTTCTGTAGTATTTCTTGACTGGTCTGCCTTGTTTAAATATTTGCATACGGTACCTTGTTTTTGGTACTCTGCTGGCCTTAAAATGTGTTGGAATATTTGAACATGATGATGTAAAATACCTTTACGTTAGAAAGGGATATCTTCATCTGATGGCTTAAATTTATATCACCTTTTCATGTTCCCTTGTGAACAATCTAATGCAGTGCTTACAGATTCGTTTCCTATTGATATTAGGATCATAAATCATAAAATAGCATAAACATTGTGAATGCTGTGAAATTTATACGTTTAAATTTTACAGCAATATTACCATGATCATAATTGTTATATATATATATATTGCATAATTACGTTGCAGATCACCTTGATGAATTGGAGCAACTTCTCAAGGGAATTGCTATGATGAAAGAATTGACTCTTCGAACAAGAGATTACTTAGTTTCCTTTGGGGAGTGCATGTCCACGAGGATTTTTGCTGCATATTTAAGTAGGATTGGTGTCAAAGCCCGTCAAGTATGCTTCTGTTCCTTTACTGTTGAATATATTTGACACACTCAACCTAAGTATTTCCTTGTTAGTTAAAGTATTTCCAGTAGGTATTGGATTACTAAAGTCGGTATTGGTTTATTATCATTTTTTTTCTTTATTATTCCAATCCCTACTGGAGTCAGGAGTGTCATTGAGGGATTATCACTTTCCGTTTGGATAAAAGTAGGATTGTTTGTGCATGATTGGCACCATCAGTAATTTTCATACGTTAGTCTGAGCCACAATCATGAATCCTAAACAAGCAATTTCGGCTGAAATTTTAGGGTAAAAAAAACAAAAACAAAAGAAAAGAACTAGGAAGGCAAACTTTTAAATATCTGGCTATCAATTACGGTTTGGTTCTTCAGAAAAAAAAATAAAAAAAATAAAAAATTACGGTTTGACCATCTAGTACGAGACTCCTTCCTGAAGGAAAATTTATTCCAAGAAATTAAGATGTCTCTTTCAGTATGCCCCCCCACTAGTCACTGTTCTTATTTTTAAAGGTTTTTATTTTTTTATTTATTTTTATTTTTTATTTTTATTTATTTAAAAAAAAAGAACTCTAAATCTGATATAGAAGACTATTATTATTTAGGCTAAATTATAGAGAATACCCCTGAATTTTGTACTTTGTTTCAAAAATACTCCTGAACTTTTAAAAGTTTCATTAATACTCTTAAACTTTCAAAAAAAGTTCAAAAATACCCTTAAACTTTCAAAAGTTTCATTAATATCATTAAAAGTTCAAAAATACCCTTACCGTTAATATATAGACAGGAATCGTTAGTACCTCGTTTTAAAAATACCTCTGAACTTTCGCATTAATAGCCTTAACCTTTAAAAAAAAGTTAAAAAATGCCCTTACTATTAGTATATGGACGAAAATCATTTATCTACACCTGATTATGTCCCTCTTCTATCTCCTTTCTCTCCTTATTTGCTTCAATCTATGGCCTAACACTTCTCTATTTTTCCTTTTTTTTCCCTTTCTTTTTCAATACCCTCTTACTCTTTTCTTCCATTTTTCAATTTCTAAAGCTTCTCTCATTTCTCCTATCTTCTTAAATATTAGAACTTTAAATAAACAGAAAGAGCTCTCTCTCATTTCTAAGCATACCCAAACATAAATATAAGAAATTTCAACACCCAAATAGTCAATGTCCTTTGAAATTATTTTGAGTTGGAAAAGAACCAATTTGAAAACAACTTATATAGATACCCTCATTTTTTTTCATATAAATACTCTCATTTTTCCTCCATTTGTCCAATTCTCAATCATGGGGAACCTTCTTAACTGACCACAATAAATAGACTAATTTGAATTGCAAAAAGGATTAGTAAAATCTTCATCCACTTCAAATTTGGTAATGCATATGTTTTCTTTCTTTTTCCTCCCAGTAGATATCCTCAAAATTATGACCCAAATTCTCAACATGTCTTTCTTTTTGTGTATTAAACCAAAACGTACTAACTCAAATTACTAACATTCAACCTTGTTAAAGCATTTAAGTCTTAAGGGCCCTTGGTGATTCCATTATTCTCCTTTCTTCTTGCTATAGTCTATATACCTTGATTGAAGGGGGTAGTTTTAGAGATTGGAAAATGGAAAAAGAGAGTAAAGAGGGTATTGAAAAAGAGAAGGAAAAAAAAGGAGGAAAAATAGAGAAGTGTTAGGCCATAGATTGAAGCAAATCAAGAGAGGGAAGAAATGGAAGAAGGAGGTAATGGGGTGTAGATAAATGTTTTTCGTCTATATACTAACGGTAAGGACATTTTTTAACCTTTTTTTTTTAAAGGTTGAGGGATATTTTAAAACGAGGTACTAACAATTCCTGTCTATGTACTAACAGTAAGGGTATTTTTTAACTTTTTTTTTAAAAGTTTAAGGGTATTAATGAAACTTTTGAAAGTTCAGGGGTATTTTGAAACAAAGTACTAACGGTTTTCATCCAAAACTAACGGTAAGAGTATTTTTGAACTTTTTTTTGAAACTTTAAGGATATTAATGAAACTTTTGAAAGTTCAGGTGTATTTTTGAAACAAAGTACAAAGTTCAGGAGTATTTTCTATAATTTAGCCTATTATTTATTCCCTTTTCACCTTGAAAACTTAATATGCTTTTCGAAATTTTATAGTGGTTTCCATTATCACAATAGTTGAAGTATGGGTAAGCTAGCCTGAACACTCATTGATAACCAAAAAAAAAAAAAAGCAAAAAAGAAGCTTTCCAGTATTCTAAAATTGTCATTTACGATGACAACAACTTGTGATAATGTGTGCTCTTGCAGTATGATGCATTTGAAATAGGATTCATCACCACAGATGACTTCACAAATGCTGACATTTTGGAAGCAACCTATCCTGCTGTTGCAAAAAGGCTCCTTGGTGATTGGATTTCTGATCCTGCTATTCCTATTGTTACTGGCTTCCTCGGAAAGGTCTTTCAATAAACCATTTTGCTTTATTGTTTGTATGTTTTGAAGGATTGGATCTTTTTGAGTCTTGAAGATAATGCAATCATGAGAGTTTATTTCTTTTCTAGAAAACAATTATAATGCAAACATTTTTTTTTTCAATTTAAGGGCTGGAGGTCATGTGCTGTGACTACATTGGGAAGGGGTGGTAGTGATTTGACTGCTACTACCATAGGAAAAGCACTTGGATTGCGGGAGATTCAGGTTGCAGCATATTCTTAAATAAATTTTGGAAATGCAGTTCCTGTTTTGAGTTAAATTTTTATTATTTGTTAAGAAGAATGCTGTTATACCTTTTTTCTTTTTTTTCAAAGTTATAGATATTAAATTAATTTTGTGCCTTGCAGGTTTGGAAAGATGTTGATGGTGTTTTGACATGTGACCCTAATATACATTCAGGTGCAGAACCTGTTCCCTTTTTGACTTTTGACGAGGCAGCTGAACTTGCTTATTTTGGTGCTCAGGTGATTACTTGCGTTTGAGTTGGTGGAATTGTCAAATTCTACCTTTTTGTTGATTTAGCTATGAAGTTTAAACCGGGATTTGTCTTAGTTGATGTAGTTTGACCACACTTTTAATATATCTGTCTCTTTGAAATGTTCAAACTATATATTGCTTTTCACATGGCACTTTAATTCTACTCCAACCTTTCCTCAAACTGTAATTCGCTCTTTTCGGGGGCTTTTACATACATAAGTTGATAAGAATTAATGGACAATGAAGGCTCCGATTTGTGTATATTATTCTGTCATGAAATTCATTACTTTCTCTCGTTTGATTATCCAGAATCTAGGTGCATGATCCAAGCGATATATTTATGTCTGAGGTGCATAAGTTATTGGCTGATCACCACCTTTGGTCTTCTTTTGGCCACCCTTTTCTTTTACTTTATTTTGTAGGTCCTGCATCCACAATCGATGCGACCAGCTAGGGAGGGTGATATTCCTGTTCGGGTGAAAAATTCATACAATCCTCAAGCTCCAGGTACTCTCATCACTCGGAACAGAGATATGAGCAAGGTTCGAGCACTTAGATTTCTTGAAAAAGAAGAACTAAAGCTGTATAGAAGACTTGAAACGAGCTGTAATTTTTCGTATTCTCAATTGCAGGCAGTGCTAACAAGCATTGTTTTGAAACGCAATGTAACCATGTTGGATATTGTTAGCACTCGCATGCTTGGTCAATATGGTTTTCTTGCCAGGGTATGGAGGTGATTAGTTCTTTTCCAAGTGCCCTGATTGAATTATTATTTTTTAATTGATATCTGTGTGTGTGTGTCTTCTTTTAAGTACAGGTGTTTGCAATCTTTGAGGATTTAGGCATATCAGTTGATGTGGTTGCTACTAGTGAAGTCAGTTTATCCCTGACTTTGGATCCATCAAAGCTTTGGAGCAGGGAGCTCATACAGCAGGCAAGCGTATGAACTATATACTCTCTGTTATTTGTGATCTTTACTTTGTTTTTCCTTTATTTATTTATTATTTATTGTTGCTTTCTAATTCTCTCTTGTTTTCGACTGTTGCTTTCTGTCTGTCTGCCTCTCTCTCTTAGATTTTAGTTTTTCTTTTGTTTCTTTCTAGAAAACCTGGCTTTCTCTCCTCTGTTTTCTTTAAAAGAATTAGAGATGTAAACAATTTTGTTTGTTCTCCTCTCAGTTTTTATTATTTTTTTAATTTAAAATATTTATTCTTGTTAACTTAATCTACCGTGTGTTTTAATTTTAGTTTAGAACTATGGAACTATGGAATTTTTTGTTTTTACTTATTTTCAAGTATTACATATCATATTTAATGTTTAGGTACTATGCGACTCTGTTTTCTTGCAAATTATTGTTATTTATAATTTTATTTATTTTTTAATGTGCGTCTCACTCCACTCGGGCGTTGTCTTTTTGTTCCTCTTGCCTGAAGGTGATTGAGAGACTTATTGTGTTTTCTTTCATTTTGAAAACACACTGTAACATGTGTTTTATAAATAGTTCATTATGCTAGTCTTGTTACTTCACTCTGCATTTGTCATTTATGTTCAACAATGAAAATCTCAGCAGAGTTTGCATCTACATCTGATTTTACATTATATCCCATTGGTAGGAGCTTGATCATGTGGTGGAAGAACTTGAGAAAATTGCTTTTGTGAAACTGCTTCAGCATAGATCAATCATTTCTCTCATAGGAAATGTTCAAAGGTCATCACTGATACTGGAAAAGGTGCTGCATCTAGTTACCCCCCACTGATTCATGCACTCGCACGCACAAAATTCACTTTTCTGCATAAAAATTAATTCATTAGTCATGTTTAATAATAATTTTTAGTCCTATTTGATAACCATTTTATTTTTGAAAATTAAGCTTATAAACACTAATTCTACTCATGAATTTCTTTGTTTTGTTATCTACATTTTACCTATGTTTTCAAAAACCAAGCCAAGTTTTGGAAACTAAAAAAAATAGTTTTTGTTTTCGGAATTTGGCTTAGAACTTAAATGTTTTCTTAAGAAAGATGAAAACCATTATAGAGAAATGGTGAGAAAAGAAACACAATTTTCAAAAACCAAAAATCACATGGTTATCAAACGGGGTAGTTTTCTGTTTCTAAAATTTATGTTTAATTTCTAGCATTTTCATTTGAACTGGTATTTTTTTTGAACAAGAAACGAAACTTTTCATTGAATAAATGAAAAAAGACTAATGCTCAAGAGATACAAACTCCATGATGGATTTTTTTTTTTTTGAACCGGTATTTAAAATCATATACTCAATTTCTTAACTAAAAAACAATTAAAAATCTATTTTTTTTGTTTTTGAAATATCTTTATTGTGGCCTTTATGATCATGTTCAATTCAGTTGAATGTTTATGGATTTTTTCCAATTTCCGAAGAAGAATTCTCTCCGAAGTAGAATTTCATTTTGATGCAAATGGAGAAAATTTGTGAGCCCAAGGATTAATATCTTCATCGGTGTATTTACATTCTACATTTTGCTATTACATAAAAAGTAGATGAGCATAACAATAATAATAATAATAATTCATTCTAGTAATTGCAAATATTATCAACCTGCATGATTTTGAGTTATCGAGCATCATTCTGTTGCTTGTTTCTAATGCATTACTTTTTGGCAGGCATTTCACGTTCTTCGTACCAATGGAGTAAATGTTCAAATGATATCCCAGGGTGCTTCTAAGGTTTCTTCTTCTTTTTTATTACCTCGCATCGAAAATCCATTCTTGTGCATGTAATCACTTATCCATCACAGAAATGTATCTTAGGGTGTTTGCATTAAAATTCGTATTTCAAATATCATCGGGATTACCTCGAGGTGGCCCTGATGATAAGAACTTAGTATATTACAGTCACCACTGTGGGTTGGTCTAATGGTGTCAATAAGACCATGTAAATAATGAAGGGTTTAGAGGAAATGAGTTCAATCCATTGTGATCACTTATCTAGGATTTAATATCCTATGAATTTCTTTGTCAACCAAATGTAGTAAAATCGGACGGTTTTCTCATGAGAATAGTCGGGTGCGCACAAGTGGTCCGGATACTCACAGATATAAAATCCTATCTGAGAATATTAAGAGGTACTTAGGTTCTAAATTGAAGTATTAGGTGGGAAACTTAATAATTTAGGCCCCGTTTGATAACCATTTGAGTTTTGGTTTTTAGTTTTTGGAAATTGTGCTTGTTTTTTCATGAATTCTCTACAATTAGTTTCATATTTCTTAACAAGACAATTGAATTCTTAGCCAAATTTCAAAAACAAAAACAAGATTTGAAAACTACTTTTTTTAGTTTTTAAAACTTGGCTTGGTTTTTGAAAACATGGGCAAAAAGTAGATAACAAAACAAGGAACTCCATAGGTGGAAGTAGTATTTGTAGGCTTAATTTTCAAAAACCAAAAACCAAAAACCAAATGGTTATCAAACGAGGCCTTAGTTTTTTCTCGTCTCCTAGAACTCCACTCTTAAACTGGGTGAAGACTCCTTTAAGATGAGTGGAATAAGCTTTTGAGCATAATATAAGGAGTGGGCTGCAATACCTTGATTATACAAAAAAAAAAAAATCGTTGTGATCGAATGACCTTGGTTCTCTAGACCAAATAAGAAAAGCCATAACAAGAAAACCTTGTGGATTAAATGAACTTATGTATAAGATGTGTGACATGCAATCAAAAAAAAAAAAGATTTGTGACATAGAAAGCATTAGAATGTTGATTGCCCCATGCTCCTCTCCTTATTTGTGCAATTGCTGTTCTGTTTTGGAAATGTTTGTATGTTCACTATGACTCAATTCTGTTATCCACTGGACAGGTCAATATCTCATTGATTGTAAACGACAGTGAAGCGGAGCAATGCGTTCGGGCTCTCCATATGACCTTCTTCGAGACCGATGAACTCACATTAGATGGAGAATGCATATCTCAAAATGGCTCAGTCTAGCTAGCAATGCTGCGTGAGCATCGAGGGCCATTTTTTTGTCGCGAGAAGCTGTATTTTTCAACCATATGAGGAAGGAGCAAATCCATAACGATCAGTATACGATAGTTATTGTCGAAATCGGGCGAGTCGAGTTAGTTTCTTCTATTGGTTTCATTAGATAGACTGTTGCTGCTGCTAATAGTGTAGTATTTTAACTGTTTCAGAAAAAGAAAATTAGGATTCATGATTTATGTTGTACACTAACCTTCATCATATATGTTTTATGTGCTCTTTTATGGTCTAGTCCATCTCTTGATATAATTTATATGAATTAGTGAATTAATACGTGCATGCAGTGATATAAATCATTAATTTTTTAAATAATAGTAATTTGATCATGCGATTTAATGGCTAATTTTATGAACTGTTCCGTAGAAATTACGATCACGTGTCTTTTATAATTTTCTTTTTAGTGCTGAATACAAATATTAGATGCTATTTAAATTTTTAATAAGCTTTGTAATTATACTTTATCTTGTTGAATTAAAAAACCATGGCATTCTTAATGTGTACGTAATTTTTAAAATTTAACACATTTCTAATCATGAAAAGAATTTTTTAAAATAATATAACCAAGGTTAAATTATCAAAAATATCCCTAAACTATGGGATTGGTTTCAATTATATCGTTGAACTTTGAAAATTTTCATTTTAATCCTTGAACTTTGAAGTTTGTTTCAAAACAACATTTGAAGGGTTTTTTTTCATTAAATTCATGGGCGAAAAATAATGTTTTTGCATTTGTATTGTTGCTTATGTGAACATATATGTTGAAAGAAAAATCAAAATATATGCAAATACGTCATTTTTTGTCCATAAATTTAACGGAAAAAACCTTCAAGGGTTGTATTGAAACAAACTTAAAAGTTCAAAGGTTAAAATAAAATATTTCAAAGTTCAGGGGTATAATTGAAACCAATCCCATAATTCAGGGGTATTTTTGATAATTCAACATATAACCAATGAATCGATCTAGAAAAGTGAAGATGACCAAAATGAGCATAGCTCAGCGGTAATTAGCATGTATTACTAGAATATTCAAATAACTCAATAACCTGAACAACTCAACCTAAACGCATATCCTCTCCTCTCCCCCATCGTAGTTCGCACGCCGCCACCCTTCTTTTCTCACTTTGAGTCTCATTCACGTTCGCCATCACACATGCCCCTGCTCGTCACGGTTGGCTAATGAAAAAATCACTTATAAAGACTCAAAAAAGGATCTCCCTCAAAAACTCAAAAGCTCGTAACAAAGCTTGCCATCGCAACTCTCAGATCTCAAAATGATGAATGCTTTCTGAGATTGTAGACTTGCAAAAGTTGTAAGTTATGTATTTATAATATCTCTTTCTCAATCGATTCTTTTTGTAACATAAACTGGAGGATGCATGTTCTTATAGTTATGTTTTATTCTAAGATTATCTCTTTAATTTGTCACAATTTTAAAAACAACCCGATGATCCGGCCCGGCCATACCCGAGAATATAAGAGTTGGGTGGACACCATGTTCGGTTCTTTTGGGTAGCAGAATTAACCGACCTGAAAATTTGGGTTGATTCAAAAAATCCCTCCAACTCGACCCGTGTACACCCCTATGTACTACATTCTTTGAGGTCGGAGGTTCAAATCCCCATTCTTCCACATTTGTTGTACTAAAAAAGAGGTGAAGATGAATAATAAAATTCTCCTCTATCATTTTATGGGCTGTATGCATATGGAAATGATATAATTACATTATAAAAAAAGGGATTGGTAGGTGAAGTTGAATAATAAAATTCTCCTCTATCATTTTATGGGTTGTATGCATATGGAAATGATATAATTACATTATAAAAAAAAGGATTGGTGATTGGTCCTATAGTTTCATTCCATTTTAGTCTATGTACTTCAATAAATCTTAAAATCAATTCCTATTTGTAATTTTATCAAAATTGGTTAAATAATAATAATAATAATAATTTCTATGTAAGAAAAAAAAATAATATGAACATATTTCTAAAATTTATAGAGGAAAATTAATAGGGATTAATTTCTTTTTTTTTAGAAAATGTAGAAAAAGAAAAAGGAAAAGAAATAGTATAATTAATAAAGGATGTGCGAATGGAATATGCCTTCCCATTAACACTACTCACTTTTCTGGTCTTCCTTGGCGACCGTCAAAAATTAAGTCAATATTCTACCCGTTTTGTTTTCCTCTCTCCCATCTCAAATGCATGCTTTGACTTAATTGTAACGAGGGAAAATTGCAAAAACTAAACTAAAATTTGATTTATCATTTCCTTAAACTAATAAAATTGCTGCAATTAAAATTTTAAATACTACAAAATGTCGCATCATTCTTGAATTTTAAATGTTGTTTCAATCTAACACTTTATAGGATTGTTATGAACTTACAATTGAATCCAATTTTTATAAATTATTTTTTGTCTTCTTAAATGGAGATCAAAATTCAACATAATTGATTTGAAACCAATTTTTTTTTTTTTGTTGAAAACCAATTTTTTAAATGGTTAATATTATGGTTATCAAAATTTATAAAGTTGAAAAAAAATTGGGCTAAATTGTAAAAATTCTATAATTTGAGGGTTTAGTTGTAATAATTCTTATAGTTTGTGAATGATTTTGTGCATTTTTCAATATTTGAGAGCTTTAATGGTAAATTTTTGTAAGTTTAGGAGGGTGATTGAACAAATTGAAAGTTTGTTAGTGTGATTGTAACAATTCATAGTTCAAGTCTTCGATGATAGCTTTTGTAAAATTTAGATTTAACAATTAATTATCATAATATGAATTACAAATAAAAGAAGAAATTAAAGTTTATATCTTTAATTGTAAATACATGAACTTGGGATGCAAATATATCGCTCTTCTTAAAAAAAATTCAAGTTTTTCAGATATGATTTTTATTAAGCTTCAACTGTTGTAGAAGGATTTTTTTTTTAAACATTTATTATTATTATTATTTAGTTCAACAATGGTTAGAGTAGAAATCGACATTTAGAATGATAAATGGTAACTAGTACTTTATCTACTAAACTATGTTCGAATTGCATTTATTATTATTATTGAGGATTCAATGAATTAGTTTAGCCCTCCAGTATGATTTTGAAGGAAAATAATTTTCAGGAGTTGCCTTCATTTGTTTATAGATATTTTTTTTAGGAAGTTACTTTTGTTGATTTTTTTTCTTCTTCAGATTGTAAATTGTATGAAAATCAGGTTGTCAGCTAGGTCTAAAAAACACACTAGTAGTATTTCTAGACCCCAATTAGGGTTTTTATTTGTCAACCTTAGAAAACCTAGGCAGTCCTAAATCTTTAAATACTCCAAATTTGACCTGCATTTCTTTTTTCTTTGAATTCATCAGATTTGGATCCTTTTAATAGATAATAATTCAAAAGATTGCAATCTTTGTACTCTTTATGCCACTTTGTTTAACCCATGACGAGAGATTTGAATTACTTCATATTACAGATCAAAAAGTACACTTGAATCTAATAACATAGTATTAGTTAAACCAATTAATTTTTTTCCCTCTGGCTACATTTTGAGGCATATGAATATGGCAGAAGATTATCATGAGTTATTTTCAAGGATTAAATGTCAATCTAAGTAGGGTTTTTTTTTTTTTTTTTAATAAAAAAACTCAAGGATTAACCTATATGAATCATTTTGGCACAAAACCACTCACAAACTATAATGATTAACCATTATTGAGTTATTTTCAAGGATTAAATGTCAATCTAAGTAGTTTCTTTGTTTTTTTTTTTTAAAAAAAAAAAACTCAAGGATTAACCTTTATGAATTATATTCGAATGCTGACTTTTATCAGTTCTAACTCTTTTTAACTTATCTACCACATTAATATTTAAATTCCAAGAATATTTTTTTGAAAAAGTTATCAAGACCATCAAATTTAATTTTAACACTAGTATATTTTTAAAAGGTTAAAATATCATTTTGGTCCTTGTACTTTAAGTTTTATTTCATTTTAGTCCTTATGCTTAATGTTCAATTTTAGTAATTGTACTTTTAATAAAGCTTAAAATTGGTCCCTATTATTAATTTTCTTAAAAAAAATTTAGTCTATTCTATAAATTTTGAAAATATGTTCACATTATGTATTTTCTTACATGAAAATTATTATTATTATTTAATCAATCTCGAAAAAAATTAACTTTAAACTAATGGTAAGGACCAATTTTAAGCAAGTACATTGACTAAAATTGGACATTTGAAAGTATAGGGATTAAAATGGAATAAAACCCAAAGTACATGAACCAAAAATGGTATTTTAACCTTTTAAAAATCACAAGTAAAAGCGACACAGATACATATTTCCTTCAATTTAATTTCAAAATCACATGAATTTGTGTGAATTAAATATAATAATTTGATATTTTTTTGCCAATATCAACATAGCTTAGAAGTTAAGACATCTATTCTTTTTTTTTTTGAAGAGATTTAGATTCTCACACCCAAATTTGTTGAGAAATTGAAAATGATGACCCTTTTTTTGCGGCCAAAACGAAATATGACCAAGTGTTTCAGAATAACGATAAATAACCTTTTGCTTATGTTACACTGAAAGCGAGAGTACGATAAAACCCAATGAGAGCGAGAGACCATTTTCAACTTTTTCTTGCAGACGCCATTTTCAATCTTTTTCTCCTCCACGCATGCCGACGCCAACCTACCTCAAATCTAGGTACCAAATCTGGAATCCATTTTCAACCCACCTCAAACCACGCAAATCCCGTCGATATCAAATTTAGAATCCATTTGCGTGGGTATCAGATTTGAAATTCATTTTCAACCACCATCTTCTGAATCCATTCTCAGCCACCTTCTTCTTCTCCTTCACGCACGATGGGATTTTCGACGTCGAATCTGGAAGGTTGAAGATGGATGTTTTTCTCGCTCTCGTTAGGTTTTTTTCATACTTTCGCATTCTCGGTGTGATGGCTCTCATTGGATTTTCTCGTACTCTCGCTCTCGGTGTGTCGTAAGTAAAATGTTATCCATCGTTATTTTGAAAGACCCGATCATATTTTGTTTTGGCCACAAAAAAAAATGTAATCCATACAAAACCTCCCAAATTTGTTGTACTAAAAAAATTAGTACTTTTCTAATACTTATAGGAGATGTTCTAAAAATAATTTTAGTTTTATTACAGGTTTCACATTTTTCAAAATCCATTATTAAATTATAATTACTCCAAGACTAGTCAAAGTTTTTACACATTTACTATGAGAAAATTACCATTTTGGTCTTTGAATTTTCAAGAATGAGTGCCTTTGTTCCATAAGGTTTCAAAATGTTCCTTTTTAATCCTTGATATATTTAAAAGGTCCTTGAGTTACTTTTTTTTAAAAAATTATTTTTAATGCCGAGATGACATTTAAAATTTAAAAAGTTAAAAAATATATTTTTCCCTCACCCCTCCCTCACCACATTTTATCTCCTCTCTCCTCCCTCCAGTTCGAATGTCTGACCTCTTAGTTGAGGGCAGTGGCAAATCCAGGATTTTATGTCAGGGAGGGCACAAATTCATATAAATGTAATTTTAGATGTGTGTTGATGTAGTATTCAAATTATATAATATCGATTACTAAACTATAATAAATCATTGTGCATAATATAAATTTGTTATATAGAGATTAAAAATACAATTTTATATATACATAATTTTAAATTAAAATAAAAATATAATTAGATTATCTAAATAAATATAGTAGAACAAAAAAAAAACTTAAAATAGGCAGGGAAGTTTTTCTAAAATTGAATTAAGTTTCTTTATGCAAAATTAGTTTTCTAAAAAAAAATTTATCAAAAATTTAAAAATATTTTTAACTATTTCTATCCCGTTGATATAAAAAAAATATATGAAATTCATATTTTTTTTAGTTTAAAATATCATTTTGGTCCTTGTACTTTGGAACTTATTTTATTTTATTTTTTGTACTTTTAAATATTCAAATATAATCCTTGTACTTTTAATAATTTTAAACTTAGTCTCTATTGTTAGTACATGATTAACTTTTTCAAAATAAATTTAGTCTCTATTAGCTTTCTCTTAATAAATTTTTGAAACATATTAACGTGATGTCTTTTCTTAAGTGAAAATGATGATTATTATTATTTACAATTTCAAATTAATAATGAGGACCAATTTGAAGATTTATTGAAAATACATGAGCTAAATTTTAATATTTGAAAGTACATGAACTAACATAGAACGAGTGTCAGAATGCAAAGACCAAAATAGTAATTTTTTTTTCTGCAAGACCAAAATAGTATTTTAATCTTCTATTTATTTCATAGATGAATTTAAATTTATTAAAGAAATGAAAATTTTGTTTATTTTATTTTATTTATTTATTTTGAGAATTGAAAATTTTGTTTATTAGATAAGCTAATCGGGAATAAAAAAGTTTACATAAAAAAATAATAATATTCTTTTACAATAAAAAGCCTAAATTTTTTAGTTTGACAATCAAATGTATATTTTTTATTTTTAAAAATGAAAAATGTTTTTTTATTCACCAAAATCAAATAATTTGCTAAAACGAGGGATGAGGCGGGCAAAATTCAACTTTTTACTTACCAAAAATTAATGTGCATCATGGGACTCGAATACGGGAGCCAGAGGGGGGCACCAAATGTGAAGAAAGTTGGGCGCCAACAAACCAATTGTAATTTTTGTTATAAGTGATGTAACTTCTATATATATAATATATATGCTTTCAAGTTGAGGGGGGCACGTGCCCCTCCTGGCTCCTTCTTGGATCCGCCCCTGGTTGAGGGAACATGTCAATTACCGTTAAGATAAACTCACTTTCACCCCTCCTTCCCTCTTCTTCTCCCCTCTCCGACAAAATATATTTTCAATTTTGTGGTTTCCACCATACGGTAACGATTCATCCTTCTTTCCCATTTTTTTTATTCATATATAAAAATAATATATTGTGTTTATAATAATATACATAGTATTAAATTTTTATCGACATTTCTATATATCCATGGGTTTGACATCGACGAAATGGGTGAATTGACATTTTTATTATACCGTAAAAAAATCGATGAAATACTAAAAAGATAGCAACAAAAAATCATTAATGTAAACATTATATTAGTAATAAGTCTTTTAACTCATTTAAAAAATGTAAAATGTTTATTTATTAATTTAAATATTTTTTAACATATTTTTTTAATTGTTATGATTTTTTTAGAAATATTCGTCGACATCGACATCTACATTTTATCAATATTTCCATCGACATTTTCATAAACTTGAGACCTCGACATTTCCATCGACATCTACATTTTAAACTATATATTTGGGAAAAATACCTTTTTGGTCCCTGAATTTTCAAGAATAGAAAACATTTGGTCCGTGAATTTTCAAAATAGACCTTTTTAGTCCATGAGTTTTGAGAAATAGGTTTAAAAGGTCCATCATATTATTTTTTTAATTTTTTTAATATAAAATTAATATTATTTATTAATTTGTAATATTAAATGATTTTTAAAATTAAAAAAAAATCTCTCTCTCCTCTCTACCCAATTCTCTATCCTCTCTCCTCCCTTCATCTTCCTTCCCTCTTCTCTGTCTTTTACCCTTCTCTCCACCATCTTTTTCTTTTATTTCCTTTTCTTCTTCTTCTTCTTCCTTTTCTCCTTCTACCTCTAATTTTCATTATTCTCAGACACATCACTTCCTCATCTTCAAATCAAATTCCATTTCCTCTAGGTCTAAGGCCATGGTCGATTTTAGGAAACTCCTTCAAATTGGCCAAAACGCTCACATTTCAGTCATTCACTTTGCCAAATCTACAGCCCTCTACTCTCCCTCAACCTTGGCGCTCAACGCCTTGTCGTCGCTTCTTCCTCGGCCACCGCTGCAACTCTTAAAATTACAATATCCTCAAAACTACATAGCAATAAACTTGAAAATTAGAGGTAGAAGGAGATTTCCCCTGATTCACAATACTACTCTCCCTCAACCTCGACCCTCAATGCCTCGTTGTTGTTTTGGCCAATTTGAAGGAGATTTCCTAAAATTAGCCATGGCCTTGGACTTGGAGGAAGTGGGAGTTTATTTGAAGATGGAAAATTGATATGTTTGAGAATAATGAAAATTAGAGGTAGAAGGAGAAGAGGAAGAAGAATGAGAAGAAAGGGAAATGAAAGAAGAAGATGGTGAGGAGAAGGGTAAAAGACGAAGAAGAGGAAAGGAAGGTGGAGGGAGGAGAGAAAAGAGAGAATGGGGTCGAGAGGGCGATGCATTAGATTTTAAGATTAGGCCAAGTCCATAGCCAAAGAAGGAAAATCCATCCCAATTGAGAGAAAGCTCTCTAAGAACACAATGTTCTATTCAAATTCTATTTCAAAAGCTGCTTTACAAACATAAAGATGAGCTATTTATAACCTTACAACAAACATAAGCAAAATAACTAATTAAAACTAAAATACTAATTAAGAACTAATTAATCTAAAATTAACCACTAAACTAATATTAACTAACACGAGGCTAGTTATCTACCAATTTGTCCCACATCAGAAGGGAGAGAGAATTTCTTTCTTTCTTTTTTTTTTTTAATTTAAAAAATTATTCAATATGACAAATTAATAAAGAAAATTAATTTTATATAAAAAATTGAAAAAACAATATGAGGGGCCCTTTTAAACATATTTCTCAAAACTCAAGGACTAAAAATGTCTATTTTGAAAACTCAGGGACCAAATGTATCTATTCCTGAAAACTCATAGACCAAAAAGGTATTTCTCCCCTCTCTCGCTCTCTCTCTCTCTCTATCTATCTATTTATCTATCCATCTATCTATCTATATATTTATTTATTGTTTTAAAATTTTTGTTTTAAATTTTCAAAAGCATTATGCAATCTCTACGTTCACATCGGAGTCAAACCTGTATCCATAAACTACCAAGGGAAGTAAAAGACTCATAACAAAAACCCTCTTCACAATTCTTCCCAATGCATGATTTCACCAACGGCACGCCAGGGAGAGGAATAAACGAAAAAAAGCGGAGGAAAGGATTAAAAAAGGGACTGATTAATTACTATTAGATTTTATAGTAAAATTTGTGAAAGAAAGCGTTGTTTTCAAACATAAAAAATGAATTGATATTTCATTTATATTGTTGTTACTTAATTTGAATATCAAAAGTTTCAAAATGGTTTGAATCATCAAAATGGTTTGAAATATCAAAATGTGTTAATGTTTCTTTTACAAATTTAATTTAAAAGTTAAATTTGTTTAGTTATATTTAGAATTTTTACAAGTAAGTACACAATTGAGTTACTTTTGATGTATGTTTCATATTGTTTATATTAATTTTATATTTAAAGAGTTACTAAGTTGCTAGCCTATAAATAACAACTTGTTTCTTCATTTGGAATATCTCATTCCATTTTGGAGTATCTCAATCCAATTGAAGAGTTCTTCTCTCTTCTCTTTTTTCTCTTTAATCTTGAGTCAAGTTGAGAGTAAGTATCCAAGAGTTCTGCTAGATTTGAGTAGTTCGAGGTTGTTGTTTTATCGGAGTTAGTAGTTGTATCCTACTGAGGCAATCACTGTAGTCTGCTTGCAACCTGTGCAGAGCGAATAATTGTCTTCAAGACAACGCTTTGTAAGCGTGCCTCGACTACTTATTATCTTTTGTTCTTGAGTTTTGAAATTGTTGTTACATACAATGTTTGTACTATTATTTACACTGTAATTGTTTGTTGTCAGTTAAGTTGTAATCAAATTTGCTAGTGTTACTTAGTACTTATGCAAGCTATTTTCGATCACAGAACGCCTAAATGCAAGCTATTTCCTAACCATTTATTACCTAATCGACTCATCGTTAAAACCGACTAAGTCCCTAAGAAAACTTAGGTCTCCTAAATCCCAATTAACTTAACCTAGCATCAAGTTAATTATCCTAATTAGCCCTAATTAGCTGAGCACGATAGCATTCCATACTAACGTAGCTAATCACCTGAAGTTCTAGGGATTGGTTAAGACCAATTAATTAAACTAAGCATGCATTTCTAATTTAACTAATTAGCTCTCTTGATTCTTAGGCCCTATTATGCAATCTACATGAGAGACTAGCCTCTACGATGCAAACACGAGCCGATCCTATTGCTAGCTAAAACTAACGATCACGTATTCAATCGATGCGAATAGGTTGTCAATCTATCTACGAAAGAATACATGTTATGGGCATTCAAGTAAGAATCAAGAAATAATAGAATTGTTGGGTTTTATGTCCTAAAACTCGTAGTTTTGTAAACTGAATGTATATTTTATTTTGCAATAAAGATGTTATTGAGGTTTATTCAGTAAATGAGTTATTGGATAAAGTGAATTGTGTATTCCATAACCCAAATCCAATAAACTAAGAACCCTTGACTATAAGATGTAAACTTGAACTTTATGTATGACATAAAAGTGGATCAAGTTCGAGTAATAGTCAGAACGGTCTATAGTATAGGGATAGGGCAGGGTACCTTATCCTGGGGACACTATGGACGCGGCCCACTTTGTATAGTACTAACGATGTGATCCTGAATCGTTCATGTGGAGACATGAAAGTGGGGGCGTCCTATGCAATGAGTTTGCATAAGACTGGATCGCGAAATAGTCACTTAGACTTTTTAACTGACTATTTTCATACGATGACCTAGGTAACTCGATCTTAATCCTGAGTGTGCTATGAACTCCTGTTTATTCGGGATTATCCTTAGATTTGCATGGGTGAGAGTGGCCCGAGATCGCCGACTCAATAAGCCCCCCATTTTGGGGATAAGACCGAGTAGATAGTTGGGAACATAGTCATGCGAGATGGAATTCACTCCTACCCGCTTTAGGGTTTAGTAGAGAGGTTGTTCCCTTAAGTGCTGACTCTGGGTCTTGAATAATGGGATCACCCTCTCATTGGCCCGAGAGGGATTCGGTTTGTTGGTCGGACCACAAACCAATTGTTCATTAGAGGATCAATGGGACTTAAGGAACAAGAAGTAATTACAGGGGTAAAACGGTTTATTTGACCCAGCTGTAATTACGAATGGCCTGTGAAGGATCGACTTACTAATCATGGTTATATCGAGTGGACAAAAATATATCTACAGTGAGGAGAGTGCAGCCACTGGGCTTTAGTGGAGTGTCCCGGTGGTTAACGAATGTTGATTAGCTAGACTAAAGAGTTTGGCCGGTTAATCTCGTATCGTTGGAGCTCATGATCTGTAGGTCCATTAGGTTCCCTTTACTAGCTCGGATTAAGCCTTGTAACAATTTGAGAGAAAAGAATTTGAATTGTTCAAATTTGGTTTTGGGAGAAAACGTTAATTATATGTGATATACTTAACGTTTCATAGCTTAATTATGAATTAAACTATGATAAAGAAGAGGTGGACATATTTAAATTTGATTTAAATATTGGTTCGGTTTAAAACATGAATAGGGATTCATGTTCGAACGTTCGATTTGAGAAATCGGGATTGGTCCAATTATTTAATTTGATTTTGATATTAAATTAAATAATTATTTAAAATTAATTAAATTGTTTAATTAATTAAAAATTGATTTTAATTTAAAATTAATTTAATATTAATTTTGAATTAAAATTAAAAGAGAAATCAAATTCATTTAGGAATGAATTTTGGACCAAATTCACAATTTGATGAATAAGCTCCTTGTTTTTCCAAATTCATCAAAATTGGCCATCTCCTTCTTGATTTATCCTCATCACTCATGTGTTGGCATCTTCACAAAGCTTAAGGAAGCTTATGATTTGTTTTAAATAAGAAGAAACACCATGGGTGAGGTGAATTTTGCAGAAAATTGGAGTGATTCTCGGTTTTAGACATTTGCTCTTTCTCTCAAAAATTCTCTCAATTTAGGATCCCACAATCCGTTACAAGGCCTGAGGATAGTAGGGAAGATCCTAAGGGTGATCCACGAAGTGTTCGTGATAAGAAATTGGCCAAGGATTAGGAGAATTTTGAGCATCAAAGGTAGTGTTCTTATTCTCTGTTTTTCCAGTTTTGAGCATGTTTTTTGTATGATAAAATTGATAAAATTAGAGTGCTTAAGATCCAAAATTTCTTCCGCTTTCTTAATATTAACTCTTTCAAGAACATGTAGGAAAATATTGAAAATATGGAATAAATCTCACAAAAATAACATAGTACCTTGTTTACAACTCGAAACGACGTCGATAGTCTAGCCGAACATCGTTACAATGTTGCCCGACACCAAAGATTAACCAAAAACAACTAAACTATCCTAAACTACTGAAAAATAAAGAGGAGAAAGCTTAAAATGGTCTCATGACGACTGAAAATCAGAGACAAATGACGTAGGGCACAAAAGAATCACTTTATAGAAATTGACGTAGTGTCTAAACGCTTTCCTGCATCTGCGTATTCTATCTTCTTGACGCTTCATGCAGCGTTGAGATGCTCTCATAAGGGACAAAATGATTATTTTGCTTGTAATCTTCGCTCGAGTGCCCAAATGACCTCCAAATTAGCTCATTTTAACCCCAATTGGATGCAAATGCTCTAAAATACTTCTTTTGCTCAAATACCTACAAAATGGACAATTAAACACATATAAACTATCGAACTAGCATGAATTAGGCACAATAATATAGGACTATTTTGGTTTTATCAAAAGGCTATATGAATAATGACATGTTCAAACTGAATGTATTGGCACAAATGCCCAAGAATAATAATAATAACAACTCTTCTGCTTATATTGTTGAGTTGTGTGATGTATGACATTCTAGGCTGGGGCATGTCAATTATCATTCTTTACATAGAATGGTAAATTTAGGACTATTGCCTAATTTCAACGTTGATAATAGACACAAATGTGAAGTTTGTGTTGAATCAAAGTTTGCTAGAAAGTCATTTTCATATGTGGAAAGAAGTAATGAGGTACTTGATTTAATCCATAATGATGTATGTGACATGAAAAGTACCCCTACTAGAGGTGGTAAGAGGTATTTTGTCACATTCATTGATGATTGTAGTAAATATTGCTATGTATGTTTATTACATAGTAAACATGAAACCTTTAGGGGGGCGTTTTGAGCACCGTTTCAGAATCAGAACCCTTGGAATTGGAACCCTGGGGGGTTTGTTCTGGGGGGTTTGAAAGCCTGGGAATCAGAAAACAGTGTTTGGGGTGCAGTGTTCTGAACCCTGGGAATAAGGAAACAGTGTTTGGAGTGCAGTGTTCTGAACCCTAGGGTTGTGCAGTTTTTGTTTTTCCTTTTTTCCTTTGCTACTTTGGTCTTTTTCTTTTTTTTTTTTAATTTTTTTTTTCTAGTGGCAATCTTTGGTTAGTTGTAGAATCCTTTGTGTAAGTTGGGTAATTTTTTTTAGTACTTTTGAATGGACCTTTTAATTAGTATAAGAATGAGAAATTTGTTACTGGAAATGAAAATAATTACTTCGTAAAATACGAAATCTGGTTAGGTTTATGACATGTATAAAAAAACAGTTGTAATAATTTATTGTTTTTTACAAAAAAAATGTGAGTTTCCAATGAAAAATAATTATTTTGTCAAATATCAAATTTGGTTAGGTTTATGACAAGTATTAAAAAAAATATTTGTAATATTTTATTATTTTTTACCCAAAAAATGTGAGTTTCCAATGAAAAATCAACATACTTTGTCAAATATCAAATTTGGTTAGGTTTATGACAAGTATAAAAAAAATATTTGTAATAATTTATTGTTTTTTACAAAAAAAAATGTGAGTTTCCAATGAAAAATCAACATACTTTGTCAAATATCAAATTTGGTTAGGTTTATGACAAGTATAGAAAAAAACATTTATAATAGTTCATTGTTTTTTACAAAAAAAAAATGTGAGTTTCCAATGAAAAATAATTACTTTGTCAAATATCAAATTTGGTTAGGTTTATGACAAGTAAAAAAAAAATATTTGTAATAATTTATTGTTTTTTACAAAAAAAATGTGAGTTTCCAATGAAAAATAATTACTTTGTCAAATATCAAATTTGGTTAGGTTTATGACAAGTATAAAAAAATAAAACATTTGTAATAATTTATTGTTTTTCAAAAAAAAAAAGTGATTTTCCAATGAAAAATAATTACTTTGTCAAATACGAAATTTGGTTATGTTATGACATGTATAAAACAAACATTTGTAATAATTTATTGTTTGTTACAAAAAAGATGTGAGATACCAATTAAAAAAAAAATAATGGAAGAGACGGGAGAGAGATAAGAAAACGTGATAATGAAAACATGTGCCAAATGAGGAGCAAACCGGTGTGTTGGAAATCAAACCCCCCCTATTTCACTATGCAAAACCATGGGGTTGTGTTTCAAAACCATTGGGTTTTGAACACAGTGGCCCAAACAAGGGTTTGAGTTTGGATTCCAAAACAAACCAACCCAACCCATTGCTCCAAACACCCCCTAGATGTTTTTATAGCATAAAAGGCAGAAATTGAAATCAACTTGAGAAGAAAGTAAAGGTGCTTAGATCAGATAGAGGTGGTGAATATGAATCGTCATCACTTTATGAATTCTGTGAAGTTAATGGTATAATTGTTAGGATTTGTGCCATAAAGCTCGTTTTTTGTAATTAAACATTTTCTCATTTATTTAAACAAAATTTAGTTATGTTTTTACGAGAAAAAAAACATAAACAAACATATTTTGATAATTTTGAAGTAATAGAAAACTAAAAGTTGTATTGGCAGGTCTCACAAATTTAGTTATGTTTTTGGGATGGTAATTGGTGTCTTATCCACTAAGCTATAGTTAAATTGGTGGCAGATCTCACCTAATCGCATGACACAACATTTCAATATCAAATAAAAGTCTGTTTGGAATGACTTTTCAAGTATTTAAAAAAAGAGTTTTGTGTGTTAAAAAATATTTTTAAACACTTGAAAAGTCATTCTAAACACGCCCTAAGTTTTTTAAATGAAGTATATTATAGAGAAAAATTTTAAATTAAAACAATCTTCATGAACCAACCAATACGATCCAACCTTGTAGTCCCAATAAGGTGACTCAGAGAAACAAAGTGAGACCAAAGCTACAAGTAGGAACTAGAATTCCAAAGACAAAGCTTTAAGGTGGGGCCTAAAATAGGTTTAGGCGTAACCAAACTATGTGGCTTGTATCCCAACACTTGAAATAGATGAGGCACGATGTTTGATGAGGTCATATATGTTAAGGTAGCTCACCGAGCTGTCCTTTCTTTTACCAGTAATTTAGTTGATTTTCTAACTTTTTTTGTTGTATTGGTTAAGTTTTAGTGTTACTGTTATTTTAGTTTAATATTGGACATATTTGAGAGTGATTTGAAATGGTTAAAATTACTTTTATCATGTTCAAAATTATTTCGAAACATGTCTTTAATTATTCAAAAATAACTTAATATTTGATTTTACACTTTTAAAAACGGTTTTCATACACAAAAATTGATTTTGAACAATTAAAAGAACGTTTCAGAATGATTTTTGTATATGACAAAAGTGATTTTAATCATTTTAAAGTCACTCCTAAACATGCCCATAATTATTACTCTGTTATATTAGGCATCCATTAGCCTTTATAAGGCAATGTACAAAGTTTCTGATAAAGAAATAAGTGACTAAGGAGACCACGAGAGAAGGCCACAAGATGACACCAACTCAATCAAGCTTGAAAAATGAACTATCTCAATTATGATAAAGGAACTATCTCGAAGAAGGGGAGAATAATGAAGAAACCATCTCAATTATGCTTGAGAATTCCCCTTATACCAGGTGAATCCCCACAACAATAATAAGATAACCCCCATAACGAGATGATAAAGCAACTCCAAGAAAGTTAAACAGATTTTTACTTAGAAAAATTGATCGATGATCAAGAAGAAAGGAGAACTTGTGTTCCTATCTTCAAGATTTCGAACTCTCCATAATCTAATTGATCAAACTAGATTAAAAGCTCGAAACATGCATTCTAACACAAGAATACACAGAAAGCATAGAGCTTGAGAGACTAAAACTCAAATATGAGATTTCATTCGACTTCAACTTGTATTCAAATGACAAAATGACAGCCCTATTTATACTAGTTGAATAGACACCATGAAAGGACACAATCATTCACCAATGTAGTCTAAATTCAGCCCCCAACCTTTCAAATCCATACATGAACCATATTAAATATAAATACATGAATTATATAGGTACATAATGCATTTGAGATGTGAATGAATCTGCATTTTTTAGATTCATTATGCCTCTTGGATGAATGGGTGCCTTATCAAGCTTGAAAGGATTCAACTCTTCGCCATGTGTAGACACCTTAGCTTGAAAGTAAGAATTCAATGCTTCTTGTAGTCTTTTAGCTCTAATGATTGGAATTTGGGGCATAATGATTGGCTTATCATTGGTTTAAATTTAAGTTGACTCCTGTTGACTTTGTGAATAAACTTATTTCAATCTTGATTGAGCTGCTTAAGCTTGGTGTCATCTTGTGGCCTTCTCTCATGGTCTCCTTGGTCACTTGTTTCTTTATCAGTTTCTCTTAATCATAGTTTTCCTTTGTATTAGTTTTTTTGCTTCTTGATTTTTGAAGACTATTAATGTCCAATAACTTGCCTTTATCTTCCGTGCTTGCAACGCCAACCTATCCTACAAGCTAGGTATGTCACTATAACCCTCGAATTGACTTTGATGGTTGGTTAGTCTGACCAATAATGTAGAATCACACACATCTTCTCTATATATATGTTAATGAAGATTTACTAGGGTACTCTCTCATCAAACCAAAACTCTGTCAAATTTTAGACTCAAACAGACTTAGTGTCAGAGTAAATTTGGGAGACACCACACGATTGTTCTAACTCTTATCTTAAGGGTGTCTATGACCTTATGCTAAACTTTCCAACTCATTGCTTGTTCAAAATTTAGTAACAACAAATTAAAGCTAGATGCAAGTGGATACTCACATTTGCTCAATTTTTGTTGCTTCTGAACTTTACATGGGCACACTACCTATGTTTAATACAATCACATCGACTCGACACATGGTTGCATGCTTTTGTCTCTTCAATGTCAATTGCTCAACTTAATTAATTCATCACAAGCCCACCATTATACGAGATCCTCCACCTTTATGATATTCACAATGAGTTCCTCAGTCTTGCTAGATTGAATATATTTATGATTCAACTTATGTTCTCATAAATACTAATATGAACGGTTGCATGTGGTATTACTTTTTAGGAAAACAAATACACTGTTAGTCCTTTTTGATGTTTGAGTTTGGTTGCATTTAGGTCTCTAGATTTTCAAATTCGACATTTTAACCTCAAGATTTGGAAAAATGGTTTATTTCATCCCTGCTGTTAACACTTTTGATCCTTATGTTAATTTTCTGTTATGTAGGATTGACTCGACATTTTTTTCTTATTATTTTTTATTGATGTAGCATAAATATATTAATTTTATTATTTGTTAATATTAAAAACTTATATTTTTTCCTCTTTTTTTTTTCTCTCTTTCCTCCCCATCTTCACCTCCACCACAACTCTATTGCACGTCGCCGCCATCAATTGCCAATTTTTTTTTCATTTCTCTTCTTCTTCTTTCTCTTCCATTTTTTCTTCTTCTTCCTTATTATTCTCTTTCCTCTTCTTCTTATTCTGTCTCTCTTCTGCCACCAACCATTTTGATTTGAAAGGAAGAGGAAGTCTGATTTCTTCTTCGTTTCACCCTTTTGAGCCTTTTTTTTTTCAAACGTGGGGAAGAGGGGGAGAAAGGAGGAGGAAGGAGAAAGAGAAGAAGAAGAAGGGAGGGAGAGGAAATAGGAAGAAGAGGAAAAGAAAAAAAAAAGAAGAGGTAGTCGTGACGTCAGTTGCCATGGATGGGAGGAGAGAGAATGAGGGAGAAAGAAGAGAGAGAAAAAGAAAAAGAAAAAGGAAAAAAATAAAAAAAATGTCACGTCAGCTTTCTATTAGCTAATTAACGAAAAAACTGACAGCAAAGACCAAAATGGTACCAAATCCAAACTGCAGGGTTAAAATGTTGCGTTTGAAAACTTTGGGACCTAAATGCTACCAAACCCAAATCTCAAGGACCAAAAATATATATTTTTCATAATTTTTATATTAGCATACCAAAATTCTCCTACATTCTCCTCTATATATACTTTTTTTAAGTACATCCTCTATATATACTTGACATTGTGTATTTGACTTGATCGTTTGAGTTGCTTTTACAAATACCATACTAAAGTCAATTTTTTTTTTCATTTGAATGATTAATGTCAATTGAATATTAAGGCAATTAATAGCAAACATTTAGCATCTAATAAGTACTCATAAAACATATTCTATTTCCACTTCTAAAAATAAAAAATCTAATTGAACCTGAAATAAATTATTATGAAAACAAAACCTAAAAAAAAGGAAAAAGAAACATTTGATTTAGACATTAATTAGACCTGCAATCAGACAACGCACACGTAAGATTATACTCTTATAATTCGCATTCAAGAACCAATCGTAGCCGTTGATTGTTGAACCGTCCAAAAAAGGGCAGAGTCCCAAAAAGGCCACTTTGGAATTCGCGTGTGACCCACGCGACTCCCGGGCAGCGTCATACCTGCCCGTTGACTATAAAAGCAACCACAAATCACAAACCTCATTTCTCCATTTCACAAATCTCAGAGTGAAAATCAAAGCATTTGGCGTTGAGGGATTGGTACAGTTCAGAGAGAGAAAAAGCGAGGTTTCTCTTCTAGGGCTGCTTCCTTTTCCTTCTCCATCTCCATTGTTGGAATTTTGCTTTGCTCTGCTCTGCTCTAAATCCCATCTCCCATGGCGCTCTCTGATAAACCCTCTCGCCAATCTCTCATCCCCAGCTTCCTTTATTCTTCACCTTCTTCCACTCGCACTCTGCCCCTCAAGAAGATGCTTCAGTCTTCGCCCAGTCTCGATGCTGTTTCCTCTTCTCCTAAGAGCTTTGTTATTCCCGCCCCGAGTGAGCCGTCTAAGAAGATCGAGATGTACTCGCCGGCTTTCTACGCTGCTTGTACTTTTGGTGGAATTCTCAGCTGTGGTCTCACCCACATGACTGTTACTCCTCTCGATTTGGTTAAATGCAATATGCAGGTTCGATAGGCTTCGATTTGTGATCGCTTTTCTGCATGTGTTTACATTTGCTTGTGTTTGTGTTTGGGAATTTTGAAATGTTTGTCGTCGTTCTCTGATTCATCTCTATTCTGATCAGATCTGTGGTTTTTCTCGCTTTGTTAGGAGGTTTTTGTTTTTGTATTAATTTCTTAACGGTGGTTGTTGAATTTGTTTGGATCTGATCTGAAACTTGGCTGATGTATTTTAGGCGTAGTAATGGATCTGCTAAGGATGTTGTTAACGCTAGTTTTATTCTTATTCAGATTGACCCTGCGAAATACAAAAGTATTTCGTCTGGTTTTGGAGTTTTGCTCAAGGAGCAGGGTGTGAGGGGTTTCTTTAGGGGTTGGGTGCCTACCCTCCTTGGCTACAGTGCACAGGGTGCCTGCAAGTTTGGTTTCTACGAGTTCTTTAAGAAGTATTACTCAGATATTGCTGGACCTGAGTACGCAGCTAAGTACAAGACCTTGATCTACCTTGCTGGCTCTGCATCTGCTGAGGTGATTGCTGATGTTGCACTTTGCCCTTTCGAAGCAGTGAAGGTTCGGGTTCAAACTCAGCCTGGTTTCGCTAGAGGACTATCAGATGGATTTCCCAAGTTTGTCAGATCTGAAGGAACTCTAGGGTATGTCCTATAAATGATTCATCCGTCATTTCCAATGTGAGAGGAAAGATTTCTGGATATTTTAATGGATTAATGAGTTACAGCTCGTTTGTAATTGCAGGTTGTACAAGGGTATTGTTCCACTCTGGGGACGCCAGATTCCATGTAAGTTCAAAAAGATCAATTCTGATCTGTAACTTCTATGTGCTCTTTTTGTTCTCGTTGCCTTTTCTTGCATGGAATGATCATGTTCTCTCACACATACATAACAAACTTGGAACTATGGTGAATGATACTTTAAAATTGGCATGCTCAGCTATTATTACAAGCACATTCCTATAATTGAAGATTTTACAAGGTAATACTTGTGTTTCTCTATGTCCTGATGGAAACTTAAACTTGTGCACTGATTTAAATGTTTATAACGCTTTATAAAATTTAGTGTTTGTTGGTGTTTGTTCTTTTTCGTCACATGGGTAGTTTAGTTATTTTCTACTACAAAATTTTTAATTTTGCTTTCTATTTATTTTGATGAGAAACTGGCTTTCATATTTGCTTTCTATTTATTACTTGAGAGTTTGATTTGAATATGGGTGTATTCCACAAGGCTGGTATAGATATTTTAAGCTAAGATGTCCATGTTACCTTTAAATACAATATGAAATTAAAGTGATAACTGATTTTGAAATGCCATAATTGTATCTCCCAGCTATACGATGGAATTTTAGGTTTTTCTGGGAATATTGGAAAGGAGTATGAGGAAAGGACAATATTAAAATATTAATTTCCCATTTTCTTTGAGATGAAACATGGGTTATTTCATTTTCTGTTTTGAATTGCTTGTATTCTGATGCTTCGTCAGGTCTACTATTTTAATCATTTGGTTTTCCCCCGTTTTTGTGATGAAACAAATGAAATTGTTATTTGGTTTACTTTGTTTCAATTTTTTAATTGGTGATAGGGGTGGAAGTGGGGTGGTGCAGGTCTGGGGATGCACTCTCCATCCCTGTTCCCACTTGGATTTTTCATTCTTGCCCCCACCCCATTTCCCATTTTGGAGAATTAGGGCCAGCGTCGGGGAATAATCTCCGTTTGGGGATTGGGTCTTGACTCTCGTGGGTAAAATCCCTGCATCTCATGTTTGTTTTTAATTATTTATTAATTAAAATTGATAAATATATTACAATTATATATACTTTTATGTTACTGTTACTGTTAGTATTATTAATTATTTTATTTATTTAAATAATTGATTTTAAAAAATATTTAATATATTATAAATTTAATATAAAAAGTTAATAAAACATACATAATTAACTAATTATAATCAAGTATGGGGTTGGGGCGGGAAATGCATTTCCCGTCCCTTGCCCCTGAAAAATAATTGGGAAAATTTCTTTGCCCTGACCCCGCCCGTCCCCCTTCTAAAGGGGAATCTCTGCCCCATCTGGGGTGGGGACTGGATGTGGGGATTTTTGCCATCCCTAGGTGGGGCCATGAATTATAGTTTGAATCTTTTTCATTTGTTGATGCTTAGGAAGTTTCTACTGGTTTGGTAGATGCTTGGTCGTTAATATATAATATCTATATGCATTGTCTGGTACACGTACATCTAATTACAGTTGGCATTCCTCGGTGTTTTTTGTTCTTGTTTGATAGTGATGCACGATTTTATGGAGTTTTGTATTGTATCTTTCTGCATTTTCTGTATCTTCAAGTGGAGAATGTAAGAGAATTTATTTGTTGAGATATTTTTCAACCTTGCTAGTTTTTACTTTGATTGCTCTATTTATTTGGACAAAAGATAAGAATTCATCCCTCTACCCCAACCATTTGAGCATGGGCTGTACTAATTGTTTTATGTAATTTACTCCCAAAGACATCTGGGGTCCTCAAACGTGGTATCACAATGGTTGAGAATATGGGGATTTTCCTCCCCCTCAAAACCATGATAACACTTCTTCTCCTCTGTTGTGGTGGAGAATAGTTTGTGCATATGGTATTTGTTTTGATGTCACATTAATATTGCTCAACTTTTCTTCTCCCCCACGATGGTTGAAGGATATGGGGAGTTCCCCAAGTTGATTTTGAAAATTTTCTAATTGTCATTAGATATGTACTTGAGCTTCATACGTCGTTGTCCAGTCAATGAGCCAGTTGCATAACCTTTGTTTTTCTATCTATATTGTCATCAAAACTCAATTTTCTTATCTTATTTCAACTTTTACGTACTACCCTGCTAACAGAACAATCAAATTTCATTTGATCCTGGATTCTGTGATTGGATTTGAAAGCCTAAATTGTGAAGTAGAGTTTTGCTTTGCAAAGCATAGTATTCTCTGTTTTTTTTCTTTCCTTTTCTTTTAAAAACAAGCCGTTATTTTATCTTGTCTTTTACTTAGCTTTCAAACTATTGCTTTGTTTCATTTAGTTATTCTTAATGATCCGTGCTTTTCTTTCAGACACAATGATGAAGTTTGCATCCTTCGAGACAATAGTTGAGATGATATACAAGTATGCCGTTCCCACACCAAAGGACCAGTGCAGCAAATCTCTCCAGCTTGGTATTAGTTTTGCTGGTGGATATGTGGCTGGTGTTTTCTGTGCTATTGTGTCTCATCCTGCCGATAATCTCGTGTCGTTCCTCAACAATGCCAAAGGAGCAACTGTTGGTGATGTGAGTGCTGCCTCCTTTTGGATGGAGCTCTACTTGGTTCTCATTCTATTTGTTGTTTCTTAACTTTTGGTTTTTCATTGTGCAGGCTGTCAAGAAGCTCGGATTATGGGGTCTCTTCACCCGTGGTCTACCCCTCCGTATCGTTATGATTGGAACTCTTACTGGTGCTCAGTGGGGTATTTACGATGCATTTAAAGTATTTGTTGGACTGTAAGTTCATCCCGATGGCTAAACCTTTGTCCTGATTTTCCCCCATTCATTTAAGAACTGTCACTCACATTAGCATTTTCTTTCGACCAGGCCTACTACTGGTGGTGTTGCTCCTGCTGCCCCCACACCTGCTGCTTCTGAGCTTGCAAATGCGTGAGATTGATGCTCGATCGATCAACCAGAGTTTTGTTGTTTTTACGAATTGGGGAGAAGAAACTTCTTCATAGAATTGAATAAACATAACCTTAGAATGATGCTTATAGACCTCGAAGCCGGAAGAATATCTTCATAGAATGGATGGACCCTTTTCCATTCGTTTTTCGTTTCCTTTTTTTTTACTCGGCATTCATTGAATTTGTTCGGCAAAGGATGGTTTTGATCTCATCCTTGTTAGCTTGGAATACTCATTTGTTTGTAGTAGTTCAGAATTCAGATAGAGATTTGCAGTTTGATGGTTTAAAACCATGAGCATGTATTTTGTACCCATGTCAGGAAGAAACTTCGCCAAATAAACTGACAGAGATGATGGGTAAAGAAAGATTTGGCTGAGTTTTCATCTCACAAAGTTACTGCTATTAGTAAGCTAAAGCGTAAAACCTCTCTTTTTCACTATTTGAATGCCCTGTCTGAATTTTACTAGGTTTGATCCGAATTTACCTCTAAGGGCTTCTTTTAAGACAAAAAAGGCTCAATGGTTAACCACAGGTTTTTAGGTTGATTAAAGTGGCGAGATTGACATATTTTATTGATATTAGAGATCAAGATATATATATATATATATAATAACATATTTTATTGGCTTGGTTTTTAGAATTTTATATGACTTTTATGTTTTAATTTGATTGACTTCAGAATTTTTTTGATAAAAAAAAAATAGTATCACTCTGTACATTAGAATTAGAAGCAATGGAAAGGTGCGTTAAAAAAAATTGGAAAGGTGAAAAATTAAAAGATATTGGTTGATTATTGTTATTAGTATTATATAAAGATTCAATAAGTTCTTTATATATATTTTAGGTTCGAATCATTGCTTCAATTCTTAAAAAATGAAAAAAAAGGGGTCAAAATCAACAAGACATACATGACTAGCTAAAGAACTAGGTACTCATCTCATATACATCTCGATCAACTCTCTAACAAGACCATCTCTTCAAATAGTTCTACAATTTGACACTCAAGCTCATTAATGTTTCCACAAACTTGTTGACAACTTCTACGATTGCTTGTCTCAACGCGTGAAATATTGTCTCCTTTGACCTTTTAGAGGTTGTGATACTAGTGCACACCTCAATTGTCATGGTTTGACAATGAGAGATTTGAATGACACAAAAACTTGCACATCTAACAAAGAAAATAAATAAAAGTCTCACCCTCACCTTATTTTGCCCATGTTGTTCTAACTTTAAATGTGTAGTTGAGAGTCACTCTCCAAGGCCTTCTAGGCACATAGGCTAGGACGAAGAAGAATGAACTCTCTTCCCATTTCTTATTGCTTGAAGTCGCCTTTTGGCAGATTTATTTATGTTTGTCTAAGTCTGAAGGTGGATTCGAAAATTTGCATGTCCCTTGAAAAGTACTTTTGTAGTTTCCTCTCGTACATATAACATTTCAACACTGCCAGTCACATTGTGACATCCTCTTCTATTATTGAGTCGGCACACAACTCGCAATTGAAAAAGTACTCCACAAAAGAAGCATGGAATGAGAAGCCTACATAAGAACTGGTTCCGCATCATAATAGGAAGACAAACTTATAAATTACGATAGACATATCCATTTCATAGACGGATATTCATGTTGTTAATCTCCTTCGGTAGGCTCATTTTTCACATTCAGTGAAACTCATACGCCTTTCAAATCACTCATGAACCCTTCTTTCACAGTGTACAGGCAAAGTCTAGAGCAAGCCTTATCCTATCCTTCCTTTTATCCCTAACTTGGACAATCATCAATGAAAATTTGTTGCTTGGTGCCTCTTCTTATAATCACCTAATTAACCTTGCAATTAGATTAACATTCTCTTGGATCACCAACGACCAAAGCACTTTGAATACGAATGTAGAGAGGACAGTTGCTAGTGAGCTTAAAGCAAACTTTGCTAGGTATCAACCAAAGGAAACCACAGAATAATAAAGAAGAGAATTTCATAAGCAATATGAATGGTGGAAAAACTTAAAAGGAGGACGATTCTGAGTGCTAGAGAACTGCTCAAATCTAATGATTTAGATTCAAAGAACAAATCCAACAATTTTGGGCTTCAATATACCATAATTGTTGCTAGTAGGGCATCTATAATGATTGGATGATCATGCCTCAAATCCCACAAACCATTGTGACTAACACGACTATTCAAGGCATGCCACATATCTAAGTGGAATCTCAATCAATATGTTAGGTATCCAAACACAAAAAAACGTAGAAAATATGAATAACACAAAGAAACTAATATATTGCAATATCAAAGGACGTTACAATATAACAATAGCCTTTCGAGAGGGCTATCTCTCTCCCAAAGTCCCACTATGGACACTCTACTAAAATTCTCCACCCCTAACTAAGGACCCTAACACTACTATTTATAACCAAGACACTCCTAACTAATTCCCAAAATACCCCTTATTGATATACTACCAATCCTCCATATATAATCCATACTAGTACTCTCACAATACCGGGCCCTTCAAAACACACCTTGTCCTCAAGGTGTGGGTAACCCATTACAAAAGTCAAACCACATATCCAACAAAAAATAAAGACCCCAAAAAAAAAACAACCCCAAATTCCCATAAAGCACTTGCACACTTGTTGTTCCAACATTCCCTTTCAAAAAGAAATGGGCCTTGTCATGCCAATGCAGCCCAAAAACCACCCCAAAGTTCATACCGCCCTTTTTCCGACTCTTGGCCCCACCTCCTGACACTTCACGTGGTTAGGAATTTGGATTTCCCCTTCTTCACGAAAGTTGCAGCACCTTCCCCAACCTTTCTTCTTCGTCCATCCGCCCACTTTCCTCTGCAATTTTCGATATACACAAATTCTTCGTTCGGCAGTGAGTGACCGCTCCAGCATCTTTCTTCCGCCATTTTTTTTTTTCGCCTGTCACCCTGCGACTCCCACCACTTAACCCTCGGCATCATTTCGTCTCTTCTGCCCCCGGTGACCGCGGATAAGTCATTCCTCCGTTGTTTCTTCTTCCTCCATCGCTTCTTCGTCCGTCAGCCATCTCGCTTCTCCGACCATGTGTCTGCTGACTTTTTTTCTTTCCTCTTCCTTTTATCCTTCCACCGGGCTTTCATCTCCCACCATACCCGTCGTCGACGGCAATAACCTCCGGTAGCCATTTGTCTCACTTTTTTTCTGATTTTTTCATAACAGTCTCCCTCTGATCCCTTTATTGCATTTCCTCGAACCTTGCATCGGTGCCTTCCTCGAAGCTTCGTCTCCAGCAACACATGTGGGTATTGTGGCAAACGGTCTTTGTCAAACTTTTCCCTTCTTCGTTTTTTTTGAACCTTGCAGGTACTGAAACCTTCCCTCCCCCTTAATGGTCGATGATCCCACCCTCGAAATCCAGCCTTCGACATGCTGAATATTCCAGCCCCTTCGTGCGTGGTCTTCGAACTCTGACTGAAGTCAGGTTGGTTTTCCCTCAATCGTTTTCCTCCAACCTTCTTTCTCGATCGCACTATCTTTGTCTTCCAAACAGCCTCACTTTTCGGCTTCTTAACGTCTTTCACCAGCTTCTCTTTTTCTCTGTATCTTTAGCACTGAGATGATTCATTTTCATCAATCGCCATCGATTTCAATGATTCTTCCTTCTTTTCTTCCATGTTTTGTTGATGAGGAGAGCTTACAACAATGGTGGAAGTTATTCGAACCTTGCCATTGGAGATTTCAGTCATCATGGCTCTTTGATTCTCTATTTCAGCCACCAATCGATCCATGCTCTTGGCTATCCTCTGTAAAGCTTCTTTCATTTCAACCACATCCTTCTCTACTCTCCCTATTCTCTCTTCCAGTTGTTTTTCCGCCATTTTCCAGGATGAACGTGCTCTGATACCAATTTGTTAGGTATCCAAACACAGAAAAACGCAGAAAATATGAATAACACAAAGAAACTAATATATTGCAATATCAAAGGACGTTACAATATAACAATAGCCTTTCGAGAGGGCTATCTCTCTCCCAAAGTCCCACTATGGACACTCTACTAAAATTCTCCACCCCTAACTAAGGACCCTAACACTACTATTTATAACCAAGACACTCCTAACTAATTCCCAAAATACCCCTTATTGATATACTACCAATCCTCCATATATAATCCATACTAGTACTCTCACACAATAGTAGTTGGCTGATACTTTCTAAGTACACTCGAGACCCTTGCTTTGCTAAGTTCTTGATCAAGAAAAGAATATTGGATAAATTGTATGGCATGTTGTTACTCTAAATGCTTGACACGACAACTCACAATCAAGCCAATCTGTCAAAAGCTCATAATCTTGCTCCTCACTAATTCATTTAATCTGAGATAAGATATATCATTTCCCAAAACTTTCTATTTAAAATCATCAAAGGTTGGCACGTAGTAACACATCTTACCCTTACTTAGCCCACTAGCTTGATTTGATAACAAAGTTCCTCCTATTTCATGATTATAAATATCTCAATCCTTACAGATGCCTTAGCCATGCCCTTTTAGTACTGATCCTGAAACTTTAATTCTCTACTCATTTTCCTATTTCACCTACAACCTTCTAACTTGATTGTCGAAGTTGCATCTACAAACACCACCGGTACAAATTCAACAAGTTGCTGAACTCAATAGTACATAATTACACAAGTTTGCCTTTTGACATTAGGACCTAGTTGGATTGCATGTGAAAAGAAGTGTTTTTAAAAAAATGCATTTTCTTTTAAACTATTTTTATAAAAAGGGTTTAAAATTAAAACACTCACATGTTTGGTTATATTTTTTCAAAAGTATTTTTATACACAAGTGTTTGGTTTTCTCTATACTCAAAATGCTTCTACAAATGTCAAATTTGTAATTAAAACACTATGACCGACTGCGGTGGTTGGTGGAGTGATCGCTGGCGGTAGAATCTGAAGGTCGTGGGCAACAACGGTTGCCGACAGTGAGGTGGCGGTGGACGATGACAAAATTCAGCGATCGCCGGTTGTTGCCGGTGGTGGGCGACGACTGCCATGGAAAAGTGAAGGTAGTGTGAAGGTATTTTTGTCATTTTCATATATCATGAAAATTTAAAAGAAATTCTCAATTAAACACTTAAAAACATTTTTAATGTTTCTAGAATTTGATTTCAAGTGTTTAACTCAAAATAGCTTATTTCTCAAACTCATTTTTTAAAAAATTATTTTGAATAGTTGCCAAACACTACAAATCTTATGAAAATGAATTTTTTTTTTTTTTTCAAAATTAGACACTTGAAAAGTCAATCCAAACAAACCCTTACCCAAGTTTCAAATAAAGATATAGTTATTTTGCATAAAGAAAATAAGTAAACTTTATCTTATGATATTACATCATCAACCCCTGATTATGTCTCTGAAATCATAGGGCTGCTTATTCATTTCATGACCTTATTGGCAAAAATCTAAATCTACTCACGATTAAGATAAAGATTATATAATCATTTTATGATATTTCAATTCTTTAAAGTTTGATTATAATTAAGCATTAAGACGAACCTCTATAGAAAAAGAATACTGTTTTGTTAATTAAACAAGAAAAAGAAAACAAAAACCAATGGATACAGAACAAAACTATGCCCCATTAATTACTCGAGGGGGAAAAATTTACGTACCGCAGCACATAATCCACAATCATTGCAATTGAAGAGACAAGCACCTGAACTTTGGCCATTGTTAATACTCACTCTTCTTTTACATTTTCTTTTTTCTTTTTTTTGGGTAGTAAAAACGTTTACATATCAGTTCACTATTCTTCACATTGTACAAGTGCATTAGACCAACCTGAAACTTCTACAAACTATTAATGAAAGGGACAAAACAACCATTACCCTCAATGAAACAAAATTCTAGAAATCCTCTAATGAGGGTTTGGCGGACTTCTTCACAAACAGCTTGCTTATATCTTCAGTGACAATGTTACTCCTGGCACAGGCAAAACAAGTGCAGTATTGCAATCAGAATTCACCTGAATTTCTATATTTCAAACTACTAAACATAATAGAATATGCATGGTTATTTGCACGATTAAAGCCAGCCAAGCTCTAAGACTTCTGCATCTCTATGTATAATTCTTGAGGTGATAGAATCACACTGGCTGGAGGCCTCGAGCACATCCTCCAGGATATTGAAGAACAGTGACACAGAAACTAGCAATCAGAACAAAGAAGAAACGAGCATCACACCAGTTAAAAGATTCTTCTTCTGTCAAATTTCCTTCCAACTAAAATCAGTGAAATTATAATATCTTAAAGGAGTTACGGTTACTTTGAGTAGTAATAGTAAGGCATTGGTAACGAAATGCTCCAATTGCATCCTCTCAATTAGAAACCCCAAATCAATTATACCATATAGCAGATTGTATACCTTGTTCTTGGATAAAAAAAAAAAGACAGTATGAGTTACATAAATCTGAAAAAACCACTAGTTTCACTGTCAAATAGAATCACTGACTAACTAAAATGAAACTCAACTCTATTGTTAACTATAGAGGTTTATAATACAAGCAACTGCAGGTTCGATATCTTAGAATGGAGTCTGAGACTGAGGCAGCAAATGATAATGACCAACGCCCATAGACGCATTTACTTTTATAAAACCAAATGTATTAACAAAGTTTCAAACACTAGTATTGATTTAAAGGAAAAAAAAAGGCTTACAAACTATTCATGGCCAAAAGTCCACAAACCATGTTTATCTTAAGTTATACCTAACTTCATAGTACTGCATTACCATTATGACCGTGTGTGCCAACTTAGAATCATAGATTTTTATTGGAAGCCTGAGAGACCTCTTTCACGGGAATTAAATAAATAAAAGTCATCTACGTTAAAATGTAGGGGCATAAATTTATTACAATTTTCTAGAGCTGTATACACACATGCAAACTCCCATTCGCCTATAGGGATATCATTAATTTATTCATTATGTTTCCTAATTGAAGAATGAATGCAACTTTTGTCAATCTATCACCTCGTAAGGATAGATGTACCTTATGAAGCTATCTATGCCAATGCATTCATCTGTATGTACAAGATTTCGAAATGATTTGATTTTCATCACTGAGTGCAGACTTCATAAACTATATATAAATCAAAGGGTTTTTTAAGAAAAGGAACAGCCTCACGATAGACTCTTTGATATCTTGTTATTTACCATGCTATTTCTTAGTGTAAATTGTCTAATATCTTTGCTTCCTATAGCTATACCTCCCTTTCAACCAATTGGGAAGTTCTTTTGTAATCTCCATGGATTCACCATCCTTTTTGTAAATTTCATACATCAATGAAATTGTTTCTTATCAATATATATAAATATAAATACATCAAATCCGATTATTTCCTTTCTTGCAGTATCACTTATTCAGGGAACAATGTCATTAACCTTAAGTGAATCCGAATACTAGCATAAACAAAAGCAAGAGAAGGGGAGAATATATTAGAACGAACCTTCCGGTAAGCTGAGGTGGAACCAACAAACGCCCTACCGTATCTGGAACATTCTTTGAGTGAGGCAAGTTCGATCGTGGAACTTTACTCCGGGGAAGAGAAGATCCTAAAACATTTGTTTCTCTCTTGCGAGATACATTGGCAGCCATAGCCGCTGCCACTCGAGAAGAGTGATCGCTACCACAAAAAAGACTAGAAGAAGAAGGAGAATTCAAGAGTAGGGAAGCATCAGGAAGCTCAACCGAACGCACAGAAGAATCCTCATTAGTTTCAGGTGGCAGTTTTGGCTTAAGAATGGGCCTACAGAGCCAATCACAAGGAAATAAATCACACTCACCACAATACAAACCAAAAACACCAAATATTTCGTTCCAACTCCAAGGTAATAGAATCAACAGCTAAAGCATTCCCTAAAACCACGTAGCGGCCATTTCGAACTTGCAAAATACCATTAGTAAACCAAAAAAACAGTATGACCACAATAGCGATCTTTAAAAAGCCACTCAAAAACATCTGGAAGCACAACAAACTCCCTTCCTCCCAGTTTAACTAATAACAATAACCCTAAAAGATATAATACAAAAAATAAGGAGAACTGGTAAAGAACCAACCAACGCGTCATTAACTTCGAAACCAAAACCTATATGCTTTGTGAAAAATCAGGAGAGGAAAATGATTGAGCTTCGATTGGAATAGAGAAAAAGCAAAAAAGAGATTGGAATTGGTAACTCTTCCGCTTGGAAATTAGAAAATCTGAAGAAATGGAAGAAAAGTTACTGGTTGACGGGATGAGATTGAGGCCTCGGCTCGTGGTTGGGGAATTGAGGCTCCTCGACGGTGAGGCTTTCCGGTTTCTTCTGATTCTCCTCCTCCTCCTCCGCCGCCGGCTCGTCGTCGTCCGACGAAGCGTAGTCTACCAATGACATTTTTGTTTCTACTCTTCTCTCTCTCTCTCTCTCCTAGTCCAGTATTTACGAAATTATGACCCGCTTCTTCATACCAGTCGGGTTTTTTCTGTGACCCGACCCATCCCACTAGGAAACGACGTCGTGTAGTGTAAGCAATTTCCCTTTTCTTTTTCTTTTTTGTTTATATTAATTATCTCACTTTTTTTTTTAAACTCACTTACTCTCTCTTCTCCTTTAAAAATTAAAACTAATTGCTCATCCATCACTGTTGAATAATGAAACGTAAAATAAAATTTCCTCGAGATCAATAATTACAAAAGTGGGAGAATTAAACTATCGATTTTTAAGATGATAATATGGATCTTATCTTAAGTAGCTATGCTTAGAGATGAATTAAAAAAAAAAGAAGAGAAATTGTTTGAAATTTTATATTGGATTGTTAAATTTTATGGACTAACATGTGATTCAAGAAGAAAATGATGACAATTTTTTTTCCCTAAAACTTGCTTGGACAGGGTGTCTTTAATGATAATATCTTTTATTTATTTATTATTATAAATATAAACACAATTTTTTTTAGGTTCAACTAGAGGTTATAATTCCACACTTCTGACCTTTTTGATTGATGTTATAATATTTTAATTAAAAAGCTATGCTTAGATTGACATATAAACACGATTAAATAGATAATGTTGTCAATTAGAATCTGGCGATCAATAAATGTTAAGTTTTTTTTTAATGTGCTTTTATTTATTTATTTGAGGAACAAATAATGATGCAACATTAAATTACATTTCATCAATTAAATTAAAAGTATATTTATGTTTAATATTCCATCCATAAAATTTGTGCTGGATTTCAATTTGAATTTTATGACAGGTTGTAAAACACTATTAGAGGTGAACAATTTTCTTCATGTGGCATCTGTTTGAAACACAATAAAAATTTGAACAGAGAAAAAAAAAGGGATGGATGAATATGTTCAAACTAGCAGAAACCTTAATACATTTGGCTTAACATTACAGGTAGCCAATTTAACATCTACTGTAAGCTTCAGAACCCTATACAAAAAGGGGAAAAACAACCCCTACAAAAATCCTTTTAAAAGAAAATATGCCCAACAAAAATGCTTCTTTCTCTTTACAGTTCTACATTCAAAATGCACATGGACAAGAATACATACAGAAGAGGTCGTTGAAGACGGTTAACGCTGCTGTCCGAGAAGCGATGGCTTATAGAAAACATGAGATTGTGCAATCTTGATACGATCTCGAGGATCGGTTATCGTTTCGTCTCTCAAGGCTTGAAGAATGGCCTCTGATGAAAACTCCCTGAATATTCAAACAATGAAAGTAATTATCAGGTTTATAGGCTTCTTACATGTCCTTTTGTACAACTACAACAAAATCTAGAAAAAACAAGAGAAATTGAACTGAATCTCTTCATACCTTGTTATTAGTATACTGTAGAGCATCTTTAGAATTGGGCAAAGCTTAACTGGAGCAACAGGCTTGTTATCTTCAGGGTGTAAAACACTCAAGCTGGACTGACTGAGCAATTCATAGAATGCTTTCACAGCAGAGACCCCCTGCCAGAATGATCTCATTCAGTCAAATTCACTTGACGTAGATCTTGGGCGTTAAAAAAAAATGATAGCCCCTTGAAATCCGAATGGGATGGGATGGGTTGATGGGTCGTTTGGGGTAGGTTGGTTCAATTTAGGAATGGTTTGGTACGTGATTCTTTCAAAGTTAATTTAGATTCAACTCGAACCAATCTCGATTCACTAACCTATTCCCAAACCATGAACATCTCAATCTAAAGCTGGCAAAGCCTTACTCCCTATTTTTGCCTTCCTAAACCTGATCTCTTAAGATTATGCTGCTGCCATGCTATAATACACATACACATACACATGCATACATGATCGAGTCAAAGACGCCCCCTACTTACTTGATGTCTCTCGGGTCCGGGCCTTGAGGCAGGCGCGGGTGCCCTCGGGTATAGGGGAGCAAAACTCTGACTCCTGGTTATAAAAAAAAAAAAAAAGATGCCACCTACTTATCACCAGAACACATATCGGCATAGGACAAGAAACAAGAGTAACAACGACAAGAAACATGGTTTTAGTATCTCAAGCTACCAGAACAGTTCAGAGGAAGATATTTGAGCTTTTCAACTTCGGACTGGTGCAACCCAAGGACAGCTTACAACATTCTATGTCAAACTTGTTCCGGCCATGGTACAACAAGGGAACTCCGTGGGCCAATAGTTGCTGTGGGTTGGGTTGCTATGATTATTCGGTTGAGGGGAGATTGAGGATACATTAAAGGAAGTTATAAAGATTACTTTTTAGAGTTCAACAACATGTGGGGATGGAGGATTTGAACCTTTAACCTCTTGGTTAAGGGTATATGCCTTAACCAGTTGATGCTCAGGTTGTCAGAAGTTACAAAGATTATTGATATTGTTTTCTTTCAAGCTTCTAGCAAAGTATTTTTGTCTATTCTACCGTTTCAGCAGATTGTAAGATATTCCAAAAAAGGTATTGCTATTTCTAACTCACTAATAAGTAACGTACCTGAATCATACCCTTGCCTTTGATGCTATCACCCATTTCGAGACTCAGCTCTCCTTCCGCTAATTTTTGCCCATACCATGCATTACGACCTTTCAATAAGGTAACATAAGTGTCAGCCAGTAATGGTCCCGCCAATTTCTCTGGTTCTTCAGCCAATAGATGAGTAATAAATATCATCTCCGAGGTGCAGTGTGCAAAGTACACTGCTTTGCTGGTGGCACTCTCTTTTGTTAAAGCTGCCACCATTCCTGTCGAAGAAATAAAATTTACTGTGTTAAAGCCAAAGAGGCAATGAAGATTGATCCATTATGCGATAATTTTCTTCATCCACACAGCATAAGAATAAAGTTAATCAAACATAGATCACAGTAATCAAGAGTGGGAAAGAGGTAGAAAAAAAGTTTGGATTCTCACTTAAATGTGAAGAATTTTTTAAAATGATCCACACAGATCTTGATCGTTCTATCAATTTTCCAATCGCATAAACCATCAATCCATGTTAATTAAAGTAAATTATAAAAAAAATAGAAACCAAGTTGAACGCTTCATTCACAAAACTTTTACAGTGATCTCGATAAATACGATGCAATAATATTTGTTTTCCTAATTGTAACTCGAGATCCAGAACTAACTTAAGCTAAAGATTTCTAAGAACTAGTTCAAACATAAAAAGTTGCAGCCAAGATACGGAATGAAAAGACTAAAACTATATAGACATGTCTTCTGTGGGTGTATCAAATAGTTCAAGACATTTAATAAACGAATAATAAATGAGTGTTACCGGCTCCAATGGCATAGACATTCTTTAATCCGCCCATTACTTCATGGGTAACAAGGTCGCCATTGTCCCACACAATGAAATGAGGTTGCCTCAAAAATTTTGCCAGGGCTTTTCTCCACTTTTCAGCTCCACAAATTCGAGCATTGGCGTATTCCCTATTGTAAATCTCTGAGGCAATATTTGGTCCCCCAAGATAAAGAATGTTCTCCGAAGGAACTCCAGCTGCAAATCAGTAATATAAGTCTTAGGCTTCTGACAATTTTTAGGAATCTTGTAGAATTTAAGAACAGAATAAGAACACAAATTAAAGGGCAATACTATATGTTCTCACTTGTCTACACATGTAAAGCAGAAAAAAAAAAGATATAATCCTGTTTGGGTTTTTCCCCCTCCCAATGGCAACTTTTAGTTACAAAGACCCAATATATTTTGACCATCCATGATCATACTTAGGAAGTGCAAGTTTTCATGACTCAATAAGCAGGAAAGAAGCCCTTGGAACTACAAGATATAAGGAAAAGAAACCAATACTATTTGATTCAATACCATGGTTAAAAGATACGAGAAAGGGTTTCAGGCAATGATTTTACTTTCTAGTTTCTTCCTTCTCAGCTCACTAAGAAATTTTCATCTTTCTCATATTTCCCATTCCACCTGAGCCAAAAACTCAATTAACTTGAGAATATGCAACTTCTAGATAGGTTAACGAAGACCCTTTTCTTTAATAAATTTGGTGATTAGATAAATCATCACTGAGCCTAGAAGCCTCTAAACCAATAAGTTAGTGCAAAATCTTTATAATATATTCTAAAAGTAAGGCTCTAGTTGCACAATTAAATACAACCTCAGCTTTGTCTTTGAACCACCAATCTGTGAGGCTTCAGTCAGCCACACCCATTCAACAAGTGGAATAAATATTATATACGAATTGAAACTCAAGATCTCTTACAGTTACTCAAATTCCACATCTTGTTAAGTTATTACTACACTTAGAAACTTCAAACTGATGCTGTTAGTATAATTTTTTCACTACCAAGAAATATAAACGATACTAAGAGGAAGCAATCTTACTTGCGCTGTTAATCATCTGAGTAGGAGTTATTATCCGTGGATGAGGCTCCAATTCAGCCTCCACGCCCTTTGACAAAGAAATGATAACGGGCATTGTTAATCTCTCTTTCCAATACCTTCCCATTTCGTCGAACACTTGGCGGGTGTCGGTCGAAGGCAAGCCATTCACCACAATGTCAGCATCCCACACAGCCTCCTGCAAATTATTGACAACCTTCAAAGGACAGAGAGGCGTATCAATCATATTCAAGCAGAACCCATCTTTCAAAATCTCATCTGCATACAGAGTCCTGTCGCCTAATCTAGCTTCCACATATTTCAAATACGCACATCGCCTAATCAATCTTCTCAACACATCTTCCCTTGAATTTATCACTTCAAATAAATGCTCTGCAGTTGCTTTATCCACTGTTCGTCCATGTCTTCTCCAAATCCTTATCAGAACTTTCTCTCTCAAATGACCATAACTCTCTTGCAGCATGGAAATGAAGACACTGCCCCAAGCACCAGCTCCAACGCCGACGATCCTCAGTGGATCCCCATCGGCTTTTCCAAATACACGACGAAGATCGTCAAGCTTCTCCTCCATTGGATCGTTTGAGTTCAGAATTGAGCCATTTGTATGGCTATTTCCGTCGATAGCACCAACCATTTTTCTTCTTTCGAACTTGCAGAATCAGAATTTAAACAACTTGTTCGTGAATCGAATTCAATTGGGTTTTTGTAGGAAAAGAAACTAAACGGTTTCTACGTACCAAAATCGAAACGCGATTTCGCCTTTTCAAGCTCCAGCTATCATTGACCCCAAACAAATCGACATGTGTGCAAAATTCGAGACCCAAAAAGCAAATTTCTATTGTCTTACTCTTATTTCATCGACACCGATCAAGAACCGCGTAATCCAGCCCCATGTAAACGCAAAATGGAAATTTAGAATACATTGTCAATCTGCCGCCATGGAGCACTCAATCAAGATCTTGGAAGCTTCTTTTACCTCTTCAAATTCAAGTTTTACCGAAATTAACCTGAAAATGATATTGACAACCAATGAAAATCAACAGTAGAACTCGCAGCCAAGTTGTTATTAGAATAAAAGCACAATCAGCGCTACTGAAACAAGTAGAATTCAAAATTTTTTGATCTTTCGATTCTGTAATCCATGAATCTATAGGGATGCGAGAGAATTGAGAAGAAAAAGAAGGGCAGCAAATAATGAAAACTGGCAGTTGGTCAAATATGCAGTATATTCTTCAGTTATGGAATTTGGGGATTGAAAGGGAGTAAAAATATGATTAAAATACTATTTTCATCAATTACTTTCAAAAACTTGTTCTATTTTATTCTTTATATTTTAAAATATTTATTTTTAGTGCATGTACTTTTAATAAATCTTCAAATTAGGTTAGTTTATGGTAAACTTTGAAAAAAACAAAAACTCTACTAACCCTCTCTATGTAAATTTTGAAAATATATTCATATTGTATTTTTTTTCATGGAAATTATTATTATTATCTAACCAATTTCAATAAAAATTAACTTCAAACTAACAATTTTTTCGAAAAAAAAATCAAACTAATAATAAAGACTAATTTTAAGATTTATTGAAAATACAAGGACTAAATTTAGACATTTGAAAGTATAAAAACTAAAATGGTATTTTAACCAAAAATTAAATTGAAATATATCAAATACCTTTTATGTTTTTTTAGTACAACAATTACGGAGGTGGGGATTGAACTATTGAACTTTGAGATGAGTACCTTTCATGTATTAAACTTTAGGGAAAACGTGAATTTATATATCTAAATTTCGTAGGTTGATTAATTAAAACTCTAAATTGAACTAAAAAAAACTAAATTAATAATTGTATCAATTAAAATCCTAAACTTTCATAAGTAAACCAATTTAGAACTTTTCCTTAGTGATTCGTAACTATTTCTACTGAACTTCATTTAAAATCAACTTAAAATCATCTAAATAAAATTATTATTCTCTCAAAATCCTATTAATGTAATACAGAGAAAAAAATAGGGAGAAGAGAAGATGAAAGACTATCGATATTGATGAAAGCTGCTACCACTCGCTTGATTCCTGCACTTCCCTCTAATATTTCATTAATCTTGCATTTAAAGAAGTTTACACACGTGTGTGAGAGATATGCACTAATGGGTTTCAAGTGGAACTATGTTCTAAATTAATTCACTTATAAAAGTTTATGATTTTAATTAATACAATTATTAGTTTAGGTTTTAATTGATTCAACCTACAAAGTTTATGAGTATAAATTGATTTTTTTCCATGTGAAACTCAATTACTAATGCAAATTCTCATAGAATTTCCTAAACACCCTTAGTGGTTGTTGGTAGTTCTAGTTGATAGTTGTGAGATAAAGTGACGATTTCTGTTTTAAGTTAAACAATTGTAGGGTGGAAGATTGAACGGTCTACCTTTGAGATGGTAATAGATGTAATGGGTAAAATCCAACCATAAGGACAAATAATGTTTATAAAGGAAGTGGAAGAGCAAATATACAAAAAGGAGCTCAAAACGAGTTAAAATGGATCATATTGGACCAAATTCCTGGTCGCACATGGGCCGACCCCACCATGGGTTCAAGCCCACCTTCTTTGGCTCCCTTGACATGGTTCAATCCGTCTACGACATGTTTCCTCTCCTAATTTGCCACAGATTTATCATTATTTCCTAAAAGAGTCCTATCATAGAAATTAAAGACAAGATAGGGCTAAAAGGCCCAATACATATCACAACGGACCGAAACCGACATGGGACCGACCCAAAATGAGAGGGAGAAGAAACGGGCTTGGGCTTCGGTCCAAGCCCGTGGTCTGGCCGGTTGAGGCTGACCAAGTTGGCAAGGCCCATTTTTGGGCCTTGCCTCGGTCCCTCGTGGTTCGTGTACCCCGGATTCAGCCCAGTTCAACCTTTCCTTTCCCTATTTGAAGATAGAAACCCACGAAAAACCTTGGGAAGGAAGGTATTTAAGCTCTCCCAAATGAAAAAAGTGGGGTAAGTTTATTCATTCTCCATAACTCTTGCTACACTCTCTAAAAAAGCTTCCTAGCTGATTTAAGCATCGGAGCCTTTGTGGCAAGTACCATACCAGTACCCAGATTTCACTTGTCTTGCAGGTCACGTTCTTTCCTTGAACTACAAATTCACCGTGGTTGTCACGTGGTGGTCAGATAAGATTTCTCCTGTCCAAAATTTGACAACAACAATAGATATCTTATTTATTGAGCTATGCTCGGTGAGTCTACACATATTTTTGTTGTGATTGAATACCTTTTTACTGGCTTAATTTGGTAGCTAGATTATGTTCTCAATTGAATCGGATATTTATGTGATTTGGTTTTGCTGATTGAATTTTATATGCTTTATTGATTTATTATTGAGTAATTTTTTAATTTTATTTTGAAGAAATATTAATTCTACCACATACTCAACTTTAGGATATTAATAATTTAAGATTAACTATCTAAGTATATGAATAAAAATCAATTGGGTTGTTTATTTTTTTTCCTCTTGAATTTAGCAAATATTTGTTTTTTGTCCCAAATTCTAATATCGTCTAATTTAACTTTAGACTTGAACCGTACAACGATTTTTATATTCTGTTTGGAGTAAAGATCTTTCAAAACTTGCTAATTTGAAGAAAAAAAAAAAAAATTAAGCCCTCACAACAATGCGAGATCAAGTTGAAGAAAATCAAAATATACTAGTTTTATCATTGAATAAACCTCTCCCGACTTTATATGAACCCTAATAGCATACTCAAGGGCTAAGGTCAAGAAGATCAAGAAGGTTTTTAAATAGAGTTCAAAGAGCTCATTTTATTCCATTTATGCCAAGAAGAGCACCAAGATGGAGTTGCATTATTAAATGCACTTTAGCTTGATTTATGACAAACTCAAAGCGAAGGTCTAATTGCATTTATGAACTAAAAGAGGTTAGAGTCAAGTAGCTTTGTTGAGCATAAATTTCACTAAATAAAATCAAAAGTGACTTAAGTGTGTTCAAGATAAAGGAAGTTTTATTTATGGAACTAAGACTTTAAGTTACACGAAGTGAAGCTTCAATTATATTCGGAGGCTATAAAGACTTTGAAAGCTGACCACAACACACTTCATTCTTGGATTTATAGTCATCTTTAAAGCGTTTTTAGTTTCAAACCTTCAAATTTAGGACCCGTTGGAAATGACTTTCTAAGTGTTTAAAAAAATATTTTTAAGAAAAAAAATTGTCTCTAGGTACTTAAAAAGTCATTTCAAATACTTTTTTTAGACTACTATCAATTGTTAGTGGACTTGATGTATTTGAAGGTTACGACCAAATTCTTTTACTCTACCTTCATTTTGAAGGTAGTTAATTAGGGTTTTTTTTCCTTCTTCTTCAAGGTTTTATAAAGCCTTGGTTGCGTCTTGTGAAATCAAATTTGGATTAATGATAATTTGTTTCTTTTGAAAGCTTTGAGCCAGGATCTTATTTCTTTTCCTATATAATAATTAGATATGCATGTTGATGTCAACATCATTCAAGTAGTGTTGATAAAACTACTAGTAAAATAATTCAAATGTTGAGTTTAGAAACAAATCGGTTAAAAAACACTTTTGGTCTCTAAGCTTTAATGAAAGTAACAATTTAGTCTCAAAACGTAGTTTGTAATAATTTTGTCTCTTTACTTTGAAAATTGTAATAATTGAGTCCCTGAACTTTAATATGTAACAATTTAGTCTCTGAACTTTAGTTTATAACAATTTTATCTTTTTACTTTGAAATTTGTAGGAACGGAGTCCTTAAACTTTAATATGTAACCATTTAGTCTATGTTCTTTGAAATTTGTAACAATTTAATCTCTATCATCATTGTAGTTTATGAATACATTTGGACCCTAATCAGTTTATCAAGCTACATATGTAAGAAATTTCATTAAATCTTAACAATATTTTCATGATAGAGAGTAAATCGTACACATTTGAAAGTAAAGGAACAAAATTGTTACAAATTATTAAAGTTTAAGGACTAAATTGTTACAAAATCAAAAATATATGGACTAAATTATTACTTTCATAAAAGTTCAAGTACTAAAAGTGTTTGTTTAACTAAATAAATTCTCTATTTCTGATCTTGATAATCAAGGTAAATTTGTCCTAACTTTTTTTTGAGTTGAACTCATCTTGAGAGTTTTAGCATTTGTGATTTAGGGTTAATTCAATTTACTAGGGTTTCCTTACAGGTCATTGGAACTTACCAATTAATGTCAACAAATATCCAATTTTGAGCTCATATTTCTATAAAAATCTTTCACTTTTGTATCTGATTCTTACCTGTAATTGGTCGAACTTACGTGAAAATATATATTTTGTCAATTCTATAGTAAGTTTAACTATTTTAGTCTATATACTTTTAAATGTCTAAATTTAGTCCGTACCTTCAATAAACATTAAATTTAGCTCATATTGTTAGTTTATGATTAACTTTTTCAAAAAAAAAAAAAAAATCCATTTGTCTTCCCTTTATAAATTTTGGAAAGATATTACATTATGCTTTTATTGAATGAAAATTATTATTGTTATTTTACCAAATTCCATAAAATAAATTAACATCAAACTTAACTAGAATGACTAAATTTGGACAACGAAAAGTACAAAAACTAAAATAATTTTTTAATTTTTTTAATTTTTTTTTTAATTTTTTGACAATTTGACATTGACACTTTTTTTTTTAAAGTTTAACAAATGTGAGTGGAAGGATTTGAACCTCTCTCTTCTTGATCCTCATGTTTGTTTTTTTTTGGTTAAATTGACAATCTTGTAATTTTTTTGGTTAAATTACAAATGGTTTGGAAAAAGTTAGAATTTAGTCCCTATAGCTGGTCATTCACCCTTATAGTTTGATAAAGCCCTCATAAATAGTCTCCAAATTTTATCAAACCACAAAGAATATTTATAGAATTTTATCAAATCATAAGGACGAAATTCTAACTTTTAAAATCATAGAACTAAATTCTAACTTTCACCAAATCATGAGACCAAATTTATACTTTAACTTCTTTTTTTGAATTAGGATAAAAAATTTCACAAATAATATCTCAAAATATAAATAGCCACTCAAATTTCCCACTTTCTTCATTTAGTCCATTCCAAATAAGAAACCACGTCTTATCTTATTGGGCTAATAGCATTATGGCAAGATTGAGACAGGCGTTTTGAAAAATGTCCAAAAACGAAAATTGCTTGATTAATGTCCACACGTGTGGAGCACGTGCCAATGGATTATTTTATTTTTCTGTTTTTTTCCTGTAGACGTGAATTTATTTATACTGTATTTAAATTTTAAACAGTATACCATATCTCCTGTTTATTCAAATTCGAATTTGTTGGCTTCTTTAGATTTGATTTTTGAATCTTTTGATATTTTTTTTTATATTAACTTATTTTTTTCTACTTAAATTATCTTCCAAAGTTTTAAATTAGATTCTTATGATCTTTTTTTATTTCTACGTTTTTATAAAATTTATATTATAACTGGGAATTTTTTTTTCTTCGAATTAATAACCTTTTAATAGGTATGTAGTTGTTGTCTTCATGGGTCTCATTATTATTCAATTACTCCCGATCATTCTCTATATATTATATGGTTGTTTAGTCTTGTCTGTTCTATATAATCTAACTTTTTTTTTTTCAGTTGAGATGTCTCTTAAACAAATTACTATATTATATATGGTGGGAGGTGGGATGAAAATAATTGTTGTCATGATTTTAGGTTTGTTGATGTTTAAATAGTCATAGAATCAACACTTCAAAGCTTCATGGATTGCATTTAGAGTAAGTTATTTTTATCCGATAATAAAGTTATCACTAGGTTGACTATGTATAGGAATGGATCAAATAAGTCTAATATAATCTGGATTAACGATGATAGGGATTTTTTATGATTTATGTCCACTATGATAGATGGTATGTCGAATGATATATGTGTATTGTTGACCATTTTGAGATTGATGACACTTCTCCAAATACAATGTTTTTAGAGACTGGGAATAGTAAAAGTATTCAACAACACAGGAGTGAAAAGTTTGTTAAAATCATTAATTCTATTTATGTAAATCATGTTTTATCTATTTCTAAATTTTTAGTTTTCCAAAAAAAGGTTTAGTTGAGAAAGACTATACATTTACTTGCTTTGAAGAACAGTTTTCTACTCCGAACCATTAAATCAAATAAGAAATCACTAGTTGTCTGATATAAAGAAGTTTAATTTCATGTAGTTTGGTCCCTTCAGGCGTCTCGTCATTTAGATGACGATCTGTGGATTATTCGTAAGTTTATGGACAGAGATTAAAAAAATGGGAAGTTTACAAAATGGTATATCGAGAAAGGTAAGTACAATGTAATTCTTACCTTTTGATGGGATGAAGAAGAAGAATCGGTCAAGAATCTACGCAATGCTTGTGTTCTTTTGGCATGAACGACAGAAAAAACTCTAACAGCCTAGGGAGGAGAAGAACAATCGGGTGAGGGTTTGCAGTGTGTTGTTTCAAATGAATGCATTTTTCAAGTTGGGGCTATTTTTTGTTCGGGCAATGTGTATAATTAAAAGTATTTTTGGTTGCATGTTTATTGCCAATATCGTGCATGCAATGCCTATTAATTTAACCTATATCTGATTTTTGTAGTCTATGATTTGATTTACCGTGGTTTGATTTTCTATGCAACTTTCAATCCAGTGGTAGTTTCTATTGTCTATGGATACTGGATATATGTGTTTACGTTCTTTACATTTCCATAAGCATGCTTAGATTTTTTTAGGTCAAATTCTATTTATTCATAATTTGTTGTTTATTCATCTTAGAATGCCCATCAAATTATCTTTCTAGTTAAGTTAATTTATTATTTAGTTAGGATTTTAATTATTATGTATTTTTTATTTTAAAATACATAATTAGTTTTTGATTTAAGATATTCTGTGGAAGATACGGTTGTTATGATTTTGAATTTTAGATTTGAATTAATTATAGGATAATTGTATTATCTTTGATTCAAATTTTCGTACCGGTCATTTTCAACATTAAAATTCTATTTAAAAATGGAAGAAAAACATTTGTCCTTTTTCAAGGAAAAAAATTGGACATTTTTCAAAATACCTATTTTTGGGCTAACAACAAGAATTTAGGCATTTTGAAAAATGCCCAAATTCTTTTTTCTTGAAAAATGGCCTTCCATTTTTAAATAGAATTATTAAATGTGGAAAATGCCCTCTAACAAAAATTTGAATAATAAATACTACAATTATCCTATAATTAATTCAAAATCACAACAACCATATTTTCTACAAAATATCTTAAATCAAAAATTAATTATGTATTTTAAAATAAAAAATTCATAATAATTGAAATCCTAACTAAATAATAAATTAACTTTGATGGGCATTCTAAGATGGATAAAGCAAGCTAATGGAAACGTAAAGAACTTAAACACAAATACCTGATATTCATAGACAATAAAAACCACCACTGAATTGAAAGTTACATAGAAAATCAAACCACAACAAATCAAATCATAGATTGCAAAAATCAGAGGTTAAATCAATAGGCATTGCATGCACGATTTTGGCAATAAACACGCAACTAAAAATACTTTTAATTATACGCGTTGCCCAAACAAAAAGCAGCTGTTCACACAGATTTTTGGAGAAATTTTTATGTCGTGGAAATGAACTTGATTTTATTGAATTTGAAGTAGTGTTACAGTCTCTAATGTATAATCCTCTAATGCTTTCTCTTGGAATGTAGACTTTGATCTGAGGGCTGACGAGCTTGTTCTCAGACGGAGGGAGATTGAATATTCGATTTGTAGTTGGTGAAGATACGATCATTTTGTTGAAGCCTTCTAGTCGTTGAATCTTCTGAATTATGAATCTTAGATCTTCTGAATTCTAGAGATTCTCTAATTGAACTTGAAGCTTCTAAATTCTGACTCTTGAAAACTCTAAACTCTCTGGTTGAATGCTCTAGATTCTGACTCCTCAATGTCTTGAAACGAAGGGTGACCTCCTCTATTTATAGAGTTTGGTGGACATTGTATGGGTTTGGGCTTGGGTTTGGTTGACTTTGAATTTAACTTTTGGACTTAAACTTATTTGGGTTTAATTCAATCATTTTCAATAAGCTTGAATTATTTAAATTTGGCCCAATTCCTTTTTAATAATCTTGATTTAAACTAGTTTTGGGTCCAACTGCCACATGGCATAATTTGATTGGATTGGCTTAAGTCGTTGAATGGATCAATACTAGACATACAACATTATTTGATTTGTCAATTTTTGATGTCTTTTAATTTAATTTTAGAACACATGTAAATTTGTAATTGGTCTCAAATTTATTTTATCATTAATTTAAATTAATGATGTAACAATTTGTGATTGGCCCAAATTTCTCATTCAATAACAACCCAACCTGAAAAATGCATTCATTTGAAACAACACCAAACCCTCGTCCGATTGTTCTCCTCCCTAGGCAAGAGTTTTTTCTGTTGTTTACGCCAAAATAACACAAGCATTGCAAAGATTCTTGACGATTCATCTTCTTCATCCCATCAAAGGGTAAAAATTACATCGTACTTACTTTTCTCGACACACTGTTCTGTAAACCTCCCATTTTTTAAACTTTTTCGATAAACTTGCGAACAATACACAAATCGCCATCTAAATGATGAGACGCTTGAAGGTACCAACTACATGAAACTTCTTTACATCGAACAACTAGTGATTTCTTATTTGATTTAATGGTCCGAAGTAGAAAACTATTCTTCAAAGAAAGTAAATATATAGTCTTTCTCAACTGAACCTTATTTTGGAAAACTAAATATTCAGAAATAGATCATAAAATAAAATCCACATAAACAGAATCAACGATTTTAACAGTCTTTTCACCTACTATGTTGTTGAATACTTTTACTATTTTCAGTCTCCAAAGATACTGTATTTGGAGAAGTGTCATCAATCTCAAAATGGTCAACTATCTACCATGGTAGACATAAACTATAAAAAATTCCTATTATCGCTAATCCAGATTATAGTAGACTTATTTGGTCCATTCATATACTATACTGGTCAACCTAGTGATAACTTGATTAATGTATGAAAATAACTTGATCCAAATGCAATTCGTGAAACTTTGGAGTGTTGAATTTGTGACTACTGAAACATTAGCAGACCTAAAGTTATGATAACGATTGTTTTCATCTTACCTCCCACAACCTGTTTCCCAACTAAAAAAAAGTTAGATTACGTAGAATAAACAAGGTCAAATGACCATATAATATACAAAGAATGATCGAGAGTAATTGGACAATGAAACTAGGAAGACAACAACTACATACCTATGAAAAGGATATTAAACTAAAATAATGAGACCAACAATTACGATCAAATGACTGAAACTTAGGAAGACAACAACTTGTGGTCAATTCAAAAAAATAATCCCTAATTATAAAATAAATTTTATAAAACCGTAGAAATAAAAAAAAAATCATAAAAATCTAATTTAAAATTTTGAAAGATAATTTAAGTAGAAAAAAATAAGTTAATATCTGAAAATATCAAAAGATTCAAAAATCAAATCTAAACCAGCCAACAAATTCGAATTTGAATAAACTGGAGATTTGGTATACAGTTTAAAATTCAAATGCAGTATAAATAAATTCAAGCCTACAGGGGCAAAACGGGGAAAAGAAAATAACCCATTGGCACATTCTCCACACGTGTGACATTAATGAAGCAATTTTTGTTTTTGGACATTTTTCAAAACGCTCCTCCCAATTTTGCCATACGGTGGAATTGCCCTCTCTTATTCGCTAACCTGCAAAAGCTAGAGATTCAGACGGCCGTACAACCATGAACCAACGGTAGATCAAATCCACTGCGTTGTCGATCGAGGAAAGAGAAGAATCGAACACCAATCAGGTCTATGATTCAAAATCCCTTCAATTCTTCTGCATTCATCAACTCGAATTTCTTCTGTTTATATGTTTATGGTCACTGATTTCGGTGTCATTCCACTAGATGTTGTTCTCCATCTTCCTTCTTCTTCGTTTTCTACAATTATGTGCTCCTCGCGGTTCAATTCGGCAATCCGACTGAATCTGAGCTTTAATGTTCACTATTTTCTTGATTTCATTCGGTTTATTATTGTCTCGTTTCCTGCAATAGAATTGAGTACAGGATTTTGATGTGCTGGATCTTTTGATTTAATGCAGAATTTTCATGTTGCTTTCTGACAATTCCTAAGGTTAGAAACGAGTAGTTGTAATTAGGACTCGACGATTATCCCTTGAACGATGGCAGCGTCGGCAAGAACTCTCGCTATTCCGGACCAGTCGAATTCTGGCGACTGGACGGTTGTTCTACCTCGTCGTGGCAGGCAGAGGAAAAACTTGCCGAAGCTCATACAACAAGATGATCGGCGGAATTGGTCTCCCTCTGATCAGGCCAACGATACGATCAGAGAATCGAAACTGTTGCAGAAGATGGAAATCTGTATTAAGAAAGTTGAGAGCTCCCAATTTTATCAAACTCTGGTTGATGAGCTTGGAACGACGCCGGTCTTGGAATCCTTGAATAGGGTTCTGGCCTCAGAGTCGAAGATGGGGATGGTTATCTATGGCGTAGGAAGCATTGAGAATTATGAAAATCCTCGATTGCAGCTCAGTCTTGCAATATTGCTGAACAGAAATTTTGGTTGGATTGGAAGTTTGGAGGTGTTCGATCCAATTCTTTCTGCAACCGAATGTCGAGTAATGGAGTCCTTTGGTTGTTCTGTTTTATCAGTAAATGAGCAAGGAAGGCGATGTGCGCAGAAGCCAACAATGTTCTTTATGCCCCATTGTGAGGCAGAGTTGTACAACAATCTTTTACAGGAAAATTGGACGGTGGAGCTGTTGAATCATGTTGTGCTGTTTGGAAATAGCTTTGAGATCTATGAGCAGTTTGTATCTGAATTCAAAAACTCACCCGTTGTTGATTCGGCGAAGTACATCTTGGCCTCTAGAAAGTTCACACGCGAGATCAAAATCAAGACACTTTCAGATGATTATTTTGGTGCTTTTCATGATTCAAGTTGGCATTTTTTTAGCCCTGTTTTACCGATAGAGCTGCAATTCACAGATCTTTGAGGACATTGTCTAGTGCTTGGAAAAATAGCCAGGTAAATGCAGTGTTATAATTGAAAATGGATTTTGTTCTTTGCCTGATTGTCTCTCATCTCAAAATTTTGGTAAATACCAAATATAGGAATATTTATCATTTGTGCCATGCTTGACTCACATTCCAATATGTGATAATTTGGCTCCATACTGAAGATGAAAATAAAGAACACAAAGATATCTCAACGGTATAAAATAGACTTATTGGCATCATGTTGCAAGGAAAAAAGCTTTCTTGAGAGTAGAGATTTACATTACCTTATGAGGAGTTGAGAACCCTTTATAGTTGTAGATCGATTTCTATCTCACAACTATGATGAACTGAGTGTCCATTTGGTAGTGCCAAGTTAGGTAACGATGTAGTTATTGAGGAATATCAACTCACTATACTTGATCCATTGTTTGAATTGAATATGATTGTAGACCTTGATTGTTGTGCCTTCAGGATTAATATCGAATCAACTATATAGTAAATTCATAAAGATCTTGTACACATAGGTCAAGGACTCGTTACTAGATCTCTTAGCTTCTAACCCACTTTCATTTTGATTTTAGATAAGGATGAAGTTGAGCTTTTAGTTGGAGAAAGTATAGTTTATAAAATCATTGCTTTTCTTTTACTTCCTACCATTAACAATGACGTTGGAACGAATAGATTTGATATAATGCGTCTCAACAGTATTGATGCCGAAGAACAGTTGCTTAGGAAGTTGCAGAAGTAACACACCATTTTAACTATTTCAATGTATAGGTTTGCCTGCTATGCAATATAAAGTGAAGTATTGCAGTGCAAGTTCTTCTTTCACCCACCCCCATTTAGTTGAATCTTGTATCTTATTAAACATGGTGTCTCTTACATTATCTTACTCTTGTTATCACTGGCATTTTTGGGCGTGTACAGAAGTTTTAATAATTTTTTTCTTCTGCATCTTAGAATCCAATGGTTGTGATGTTGGGGTGAACTCCAATCAGTCTTCTAAATGCCAATTTCACATTGCTATTTAAAATGATTTAAAGCTTTTTGGAATCAGCATGATGTGTAGTTTCAAAATCAACTTTTATAAAGGAATAACTTGTTTATAATTGTTAAAACTTATAATAGAGAACATGAAGAGTGGTATAATGTAATATAATAATAAGAATTGAATGAAACATTATTTTCGACAACTCCATGTTCTTTTTGTAATAGAATATCAATAAAATATATCTAAGTATTTTTTAAAATTCTTTTGTTTAGTTTTCAGTTTGCCCTTGCAAATTTCCAAAACAAATGAAGATGTCTTTTTTCCAAAATCAGTGAAGGATGATTACAAGTAGACAATAATCTTTAGCTTAACAAACCATACAATCATAGCCTTTAAAAGGCAATAAAAATATAGCCAATGCCTCTTTTGAAACAATTTTCCAAACAATGCCCTAATAAACCTATGAAAAAGGAAAGACTCCCTTGTTTCTAAAGAAAGTATATGCTTATATGAAACCAAAATATTTGTGCTCAAATAGATGCAATCAATTTTGTAATATTAAATTGTCAATCAGAGCTATGCTAAGTAGTTAAGACATCGCTACTTCCTTTCCTTTTTTCTTAAAATGTCATATCGTATTGTAATGTAATATTCTCAAAAAGAAGATTAAATAAACAAATCAAAACATTGCAAAACCAAACAAGAGCAGATTAATCTAGCATATATTCCACATCTTTTTATTTACACATCACAAATATCAATAATATACAACAGCTACCCAAGGAACATGATCATTTTTTGAAGGTGCTTTCATCATACCCAACAAATCAATTTTCAAATTTTATGCCAGTAATTGACTAAATATAAAATAGAGGCATTTGGAATCTAAAATCATATGATTTCAATACTTCACCATACCAGCAGCTATTGTGTTAGAGGAATGCATTCTAGCTCAATCTCAAGGATTCCTCTCTCCACATTCTGCAATCTAAGAGATATATCCTGTCTGACCTTTCCATCGACAAGGTTAATGATTCCATCTTTTACCAAGGTATTGTCACTACTAGCCACCCATTTTCCCAGCTGCATTGATTCATCAATTGTCGACTTCTCATAGGCCTTCGTGGCAGCGACCAACGGTTGAATGTCGATTTCGGCCTCGCCCATAAAGTCATCAGTGGAAAATGTGTCCTTATCATAGACAAGCTGCAGAAATCATCATTTGGTATCTTACTAACTGTAAATGATCTAATACAACCAGAAGCTTAAGAACATATGATTATACAAGAGGTTCAATGATGAAGCTGCAGACATCATCATTTGATCATCATTTGGTATCTTACAAACAGTAAATGATCTCATTCAAATGGGTAGCAAGAGGTTCCTTGATGAAGATGCTTTTGGTAAAAAACAGTGATAAATTTGGAATAAGAAGAGACTCAACTTTCTACAAAATAGTACTCAAATTTTGATTTAGTTGTTGAAATCATGATGATTTCGTTCTCTAATGTGTTTAACATTTGCCAAAGATATGTTGTTGCTCACCACTTTTAGCGGAGGGATATGCTCAGGAATCGACAACATTAGGCTCTCGTTCCAAACTGGGTTAAGGTTGTTCTTTATGACGCGAGTCCTCACTGACTGCAATAGATATCAATTGAAGTCACTACCAAATAACAGTGTAGCTGATACCAAAATCTTAAACCTAAATGTGAATCAAAGTTACATAAAAGAGAGGCTCACTTGGTGACCCAACACGAGAATTACATAGGGATCGCTAGTCACCACGTCTCGAACAGCTAGGTTTGTCCCTCTAACCACATTGACCTTAACCAACCCGACAAATTCAACCATACCTGCCTACAAACATTACATCTGAATTAATAAGATCCAACATCCATCAATATCAAACAAAAAAATTTAAGCCACAAAATTTGCTTTGCTTTTATTTCCCTCACTTATCCTCTTTAGGTTTCAGTCTCTAACCTCCAACATAAATTTGACTGCTAGCTTAAAGTTCCAGCTTTAATTTTTCAACTGTTCATTGATGGAGAACGTGCCATGGTATGCATTTATATGAGATAAAACTAATTCTTGGCTAATCAGAGCATTTTGAACTAATTAGAACCAATAAGTGTGCTTATTCAGTTATTCTGTCCCCTCTTCTTGAATGTGTTGTCCATCACTTAAAAAAACACATTTTTATAGCTCAATATATCAAATGATCCCTGTTATTCTAAGTGGTTCTCAATTTAGTCCTTAAATTATTTTAAAATCCCCAATTTTACCCTTAAAATATGTTAAAATCTGTTAGTAGAAAGTTGATGCATCATTAAGCTATTATTTTGTTAATATATTTGGACATATGGACATGTCAACTTGGAAGACATGGGTGAGTCAAATTTTGATGAGGGAAGTGTTGGATTTTGTATGCCAAGCAACATCCAAGTGACATACCCATGTGTCCAAATATGCTAATAAAACAATAATTTAATGGTGCATCAATTTTTGTAACTAAATTTTAACAATCTTTTTGAGGAAGAGATTAAGAATTGATCATTTTAATACATTAAGGGTCAAATTGAGAATTTTAAAAGATTAAAGGCCAAATTGAAAATTACCTAGAAGATTAGGGACCATTTGACATGTTTACCCCATTTTCACAGACCCTTTTGAGGTAAATCTATTTTATGTACTACCATCACGGGTTGGCCTAATAAACATTATAATAGCTAAAAAGTAAACGAGTTTAGGAGGGAATGAGTTCAAGCTATGATAACCACCTACCTAAGATTTAAAATTCTAGTAGCAAGATCATGTGGTTTGTTGTCTTGTAAGATTAATCAAGGTGCATGCAAACTAGCCTTCACTAACACCCAAGTATTTTAACTATTAAAAACTTTAAGCATATGTGAACGTTTGAATTTGGAGGAAAACGAAATAAAATGAAGCACTGAAGCAAGAAACCAACGACAAAGTTTTGGAAACTTCACAAAGCAAATTAGAGAGCAAATCCTATTCTTTAAGAAAGCTCAATGTGTCGTTTCAAAATAACTTACGTTGTATTAATCTGAATTTCATAGAGAAAAATGTAGCTAACTAATGGAACATGTTCATTAAATTCCATTTCAGTAAGATGCAATACATTAATGTATTTCACGTCATTTGTTCACTTATGAAGAATATCCTACCATCCTCTATCATGCTTAACTCATCTCATATTGTTTTCAAGGTCAAAGTGATTAGATTTGTAAAGGAAAACTAAGTAGCCATAGATACTCTAATTGTAGACAGTATAACTTCAGCCAATTGTTCTCATAAAAGTATGCCAAATTTTTACATATTGGAAATGTTCCTTGCTTGAAAAACGTAGCATGTTATCTGTTGTATCGTTTCGCTCTAAGTAAGACAACCATAATTTTCTATCTACGAACCCCAACTTTTATCAATGTGCAAGTGACTAAACTTAACTGTCCTAAGATCAAAACGGTCTATCTATGTGTGTTTTGTTCACCTCTCTAATTTCCAATTCAAATACCCTAATCTTAACTCATAGCTTTTCAACAAACCGAGCTCCCAAATATAGCCCAACACGTCATCTGGACTTAATGTCTAAATGTTAGACCTCCTATTTTGAAACATTATCAAAGGAGGGGTAGGAAGGACAAATCGCCTCTGGCAAATTAGTTAGGATGGTTGTGCGCAGTGAAATGGGAGGGGACCACGGCCAGGGGAGTATATGTGTTACGTTTTTCTTGTTTCTTTGCATGCTTTCTTTTGGAGAAGAAGTTCTAGCTTGGGGAGGAAGGGATAGTCCAGTCTCTTGTGTGGGCTGGGAGTTTTTTTGTATTGCCTGAGGGCTTATTTTACTTCTGAATATCAATAGAATTGTAAGGGAAACCTTACAAATTGGTATCAGAGCAGTTCATCCTGGGTAGGTTGGGAAAAATGGCGCAGAAAAGACTCGACGAAAGGATCGATGGAGTAGATGAAGAACTGGGAGGGATTAAATCAGAAATCGCAAGCATCCAAGAAAGGGTATTGAGAATACCGAGGATCGAAGATACTCTGTTATCGTTGTCGAATTCGGTAGAAAGGTTGACAGTCCAGGGGGATGAGTTTAAGCGATCGTTCACGAGCCAGAGTAGTGAGATTAAGCGAGCCCTGGTAGCGTTATCTGCGGAGGTAGTGGGCACACGACTGCAGTCGACGGCGACCCATGGGGAAGAGAGCTCGCGACAAAAGCAGAAGGAGTGTATCGGTTCCGAGGTAATGTCTACTCCTAGTGCGGTTGTGGCTGATAAACCAGTGCCGGAGAAGATGGAAGAAACGACTAGTGACAGGAACAAGTTCAAGAAGGTGGAGATGCCCATTTTTGGGGGCGAAGACCCCGATTCCTGGTTATTTAGAGCAGACCGATACTTCCAGATCCATAAGCTCACAGATGCAGAAAAGCTTACCGTAGCGGTAATTAGCTTTGAGGGAGTAGCGTTGAATTGGTATCGAGGCAAGGAAGAACGAGAACCATTCAAAGATTGGGAAGACCTGAAGGGAAGGTTGTTGGAACGGTTTTGTCGATCGAAGAAAGGGAACGTCCTAGGTCAATTTTTGGCCGTGAAACAAGAGTCAACGGTGACGGAGTACTGTGAACTTTTCGAGTTATTGATGGCCCCTTTACCCCATCTGTCGAGTGAAGTATTAGAGAATACCTTTTTGAATGGGCTCAATCCGGTAGTTAAAGCTGAGGTGATGTGTTGGCAGCCAGTCGGGCTTGCAAATATGATGAAGATTGCATTGCTGGTTGAAGATCGGGAAGAGGCCCGTGGAGGAATGAGTAAGCCCATGTACTCGAGTGGGAAAATCCCAAGTCCGAATCTAAAATCGGGCAATAGTGGGGGACGAGAAGCCACGAAGCCGCTAGATAACATACCCAAGCGGACGATAACGTTGACGAGTCAACATGCAACGGCACCACGATGAGAGGGACCGATGAGAAGATTATCTGATGCTGAGTTTCAGGCTCGAAAGGAAAAGGGGTTATGTTTTCGGTGTGAAGAGCGGTATACGGTGGGTCATCGATATAAAGCCAAAGAGCTACGGGCACTGGTCGTACAACCTAATGGGGAGGAATTTGAAATTGTAGAAGAAGGAAATCAAGCACCAGAAGAAGTCGAGATAGCCAACGAAGAGGAAGATGACGCTGCCGAGTTGTCGTTGAACTCGGTTGTAGGGTTTACGGCTCCAGGAACCATTAAGATGCGAGGTAGGATTGGTGAGCAGGAAGTGGTGGTTTTGATTGATTGTGGTGCTACCCACAATTTCATCGCCCAACAGTTGGTGGAGAAGTTGAAGCTTCCGTTGACTGACACGGCGAACTATGAGGTGATAATGGGCACAGGCATAGCACTAAAAGGGAAAGGGGTGTGTAAAGGTGTTGCGATCAATCTGGGTGAGTTATCATTTTAGGGATGCAATGGCTCCACACTCTTGGGGAAACACGGGTGGACTGGACATCTTTGACAATCAAAATTGAAAAAGGAGATGAGCGTGTAATTACCCTAAGAGGAGATCCAAGTCTAACCAAGACAAAGGTATCGCTGAAACGAATGATGAAATCTTGGGAGGAGACGGACCAGGGTTTTCTAGTAGAATTTAAAGCTTTATAAGCTTCAGCAACGTTGAATTTAGCTGAAAGTTCGGTCGTTACTGGAGAACTACCTTCGCCGATTGTTCAGTTACTCTCAGAATATGGCGATATTTTCGAAATGCCGAATGGAGTACCTCCGAAGAGGGATATCGATCATAGAATCCATTTGCAAGAAGGCACGCAACCAATCAATGTTCGTCCTTATCGGTACCCTCATGTACAAAAAGCTGAGATTGAAAAACTAGTAGAGGAAATGCTCAGGGTGGGGGTGATAAGACCAAGTGTGAGCCCTTTCTTGAGTCCAGTGCTGTTAGTGAAAAAGAAGACGGGAGGATGGAGGTTTTGTGTCGACTATCGCGCTTTAAATAATGTAACAGTTCCAAACAAATTCCCAATTCCAGTCGTTGAAGAACTACTAGATGAACTGAATGGCTCCAACATATATTCCAAAATTGACTTGAAGTCTGGATATCACCAGATCAGGGTCCACGACCAAGATGTGGAGAAGACAACTTTTAGAACACATGAGGGCCACTACGAATTCCTTGTTATGCCGTTCGGCCTCACAAATGCTCCATCCACGTTCCAAGCCCTGATGAACAGGATCTTTCAACCATTCCTACGTAAGTTCATCTTAGTTTTCTTTGATGATATATTGATCTACAGCGCTAACTATGATGATCATTTACGCCATTTGGAGATGGTCTTTGACATCTTGAGGCAAAATCAGCTATATGCCAACCGAGCAAAGTGCCAATTTGCTCAAGAGAGAATCGAATAGTTGGGGCATTGGATTTCAGCAGCCGGAGTCGAAGCTGATTCAGAGAAAGTCAGAGCCATGATAGAATGGCCGATACCTCACAATATCAAGGAACTTCGAGGTTTTTTGGGCCTCACAGGATACTATAGGCGGTTTGTAAGGAATTATGGTGAAATAGCAACACCTCTCTCCCAATTACTTAAAAAAGGAGCATTTCAATGGACTGATGAAGCAACGGCAGCCTTTGAAAAGTTGAAGGAGGCTATGGTAACATTACCTGTTCTTGCCCTGCCAGATTTTAACCAACCTTTTGTAGTGGAGACCGATGCTTCAGGCACGGGTTTGGGTGCTGTTTTATCCCAAAAGAAGCGCCCTATCGCTTTTTTCAGTCACACTTTATCCACCCGGGATCAAGCTAAATCAATCTATGAAAGGGAATTGATGGCTATTGTGTTGGCAGTCCAACGTTGGCGGCCTTATCTACTGGGGCAAAAGTTTATTGTGCAGACCGATCAGTGTGCTCTTCGATTTCTATTAGGGCAGCAGGTAGTGCAACCTCAGTATCAACGATGGGTTTCCAAATTATTGGGCTACGATTTTGAAGTAAGATATAGACCGGGACAGGAGAATAAGGCGGCAGATGCTTTGTCTCGATTACCACAAGTGGCCTCACTCGCACTACTGTCTGTCCCATGTATTTTGGATGTGGAAGTTGTCAAAACAGAGGTAGAAGATGATCCCAAGCTCAGTAGAATTATTCAACAATTAAGGGAAGACGAAGATAGTGTGCCTCGATTCTCTTTGTCTCAAGGGCGATTGCTGTACAAGGGAAGGTTAGTGCTTTCAAAAACCTCCTCATTGATTCCTACGATTCTTCATACTTTTCATGACTCTATTTTGGGGGGACACTCGGGTTTTTTGCGCACTTATAAACGGTTGACTGGAGAATTGTATTGGGAAGGAATGAAGGCAACTACTAAGAAATATGTAGAAGAGTGTTTGATTTGCCAGAAAAACAAGTCCTTGGCAGTGTCACCGGCTGGACTCCTAGTGCCTTTAGACATTCCGATGAGAGTGTGGGAAGATATCTCAATGGATTTCATTGAGGGACTGTCGAAATCAGCAGGATTTAATGTGATATTGGTGGTGGTTGATCGTTTGAGCAAGGCTGCGCACTTCATTGCTTTGAAACATCCTTACACAGCAAAGGCAGTAGCGGATATTTTCATTAAAGATGTGGTGCGATTACATGGCTATCCCCGTTCAATTGTCTCGGATCGCGATAAAGTTTTTATTAGCCATTTCTGGACAGAATTATTCCGCATTCAAGGTACGAAACTTTGTCGTAGTACGTCTTATCATCCCCAATCTGACGGACAAACCGAAATTGTGAATAAATGTTTGGAAACCTATCTAAGGTGTTTTTGTGGAGATCGTCCAAGACAGTGGTCGACATGGTTGAGTTGGGCTGAATTTTGGTACAATACCACATTTCATATTTCGATTGGGATAACTCCCTTCCAGGCAGTGTATGGACGCCCTCCACCTCCCTTATTTTCGTATGGCGAGTTAAAGACTTCAAATGCCACACTTGACCAACAATTGCAGGATAGAGACGCGGCATTGGAAGTATTGAAGGCACACCTGATAGCTGCGCAAAACCGAATGAAAAAATTTGCTGATCGCAAACGGACTGACCTGAATTTTGAGGAAGGGGAGTGGGTATTTCTGAAATTAAGACCATACAGACAAGCGTCTTTAGCCAAGAGGCGGAACGAGAAACTATCACCAAAATTTTTTGGCCCATATTGCATAGAGAAGAAGATTGGACCAGCAGCTTATAAATTACAATTGCCAAAAGACACCTAGATTCATCCAGTTTTCCATGTTTCGCAATTACGAAGAGCTTTGGGAGCCCATCATGAAACACAAATAGGCCCTCCGTTGCTCAATGAAGATTTTGAGTGGGTGGCTGAGCCCCAAGAGGTGTTTGCTACCCGAATGAATGAGCAGACCAAGGAAGAAGAAGCATTGATTGGTTGGAAAGGATTACCCGAGTATGAAGCAACATGGGAACCCGTGAGTGACATGAAGAAGCAGTTTCCAGCTTTCAACCTTGAGGACAAGGTTCTCATGCCGCCCGAGAGTGATGTTAGACCTCCTATTTTGAAACATTATCAAAGGAGGGGTAGGAAGGACAAATCGCCTCTGGCAAATTAGTTAGGATGGTTGTGCGCAGTGAAATGGGAGGGGACCACGGCCAGGGGAGTATATGTGTTACGTTTTTCTTGTTTCTTTGCATGCTTTCTTTTGGAGAAGAAGTTCTAGCTTGGGGAGGAAGGGATAGTCCAGTCTCTTGTGTGGGCTGGGAGTTTTTTTGTATTGCCTGAGGGCTTATTTTACTTCTGAATATCAATAGAATTGTAAGGGAAACCTTACACTAAACTTCTGTTATTGTGTTTACGGATTGTGCTTTAAGAAGAAACCTCTTGCTCGTACCTTTTTCATGTGTGGTGTATTTGATCCTTATTTAAGCCTTTTCTTTTCTTAATTATATTTACAATACATTTTTTCTAGAAAATTTAAACTTGAGTTTGACCCAATTAGACCAAACCATGTATCAAGCCAAAACTCATCAAAGTATATTAGGATTCTTCCATACTTGGGAGATCTTATTTTTCTGACCAGATCAAATACATGATATATAACCACATGGATCTGGGTACATGCCACAGTTTTAATACACTTAAAACCTGAAATTTTATAAATCTCAAAGATTATTTGATCAAAGTGGAAGTTGTTAGCTTCCAATATCTTAAATTGGGAGAAGGATGGTTGCAACCAAAAATTTCAAAATAAAAAGGAATTTGTGATCTCTACTGCACTCCACAACTTAAATGCTGAAGGAAATCATTAATAAGAAAAATCCATAATCAAGATGCATAATAGAAAGAACAGTTATTACCGATGTTTGTCTTGAGACTGAAGGGCTACTCTTATCAAAACTCTTGTGGTCGCTATCTCTTCTTCCCCGGCTGTTACGAAATGCATGCCCAATGCGATGCCTAGTAGCTTGTTTCTCATAGTGCCTTTTGTCCTGGGTACCATTCTTGCTTGAAGAGTTACTTTGAGAGCAGGATGAACTCTTATTAAATGAGTTGTTATCACTAGAATTATGACTATTGGCGTTATAAAATTGAAGCAGTTCATACTTTCTCCTGAATTTACAAGAAATGTGATTCTTTAATAGAATGTCCTCAATATTTCAGATTCATCAATGCATGAAAGAACGTGGGCTAGCAATACCTTATAAAATCAAAGCGCTCCTCTATACAGGAATCCGGTTTTGGTTTCCTGTTCACATCTATGATGCCAGCTTCATACTTCTTGTTTACATCTGTGTTTCCGCCCATGCTTATCAAGGTATTGACTTGTTCATCCGTCCAATTATCTAGTTTCACTGAGAAAACCTGGCATTTATTGTTGATAAATTTAGATAATTTCAGTATTGAGATTTAAAGTCAATATGAAAATAGTAAACAGAAATTACTTCAAAAATTCAATTCAGGTGGTCGATATAATAGAAAGGATCACATAAGTATTATCCTACCGAGAATAACTATCTTCAAACTAGATCATCTAATTATATTCCCTACAAACAAGTTGATGTGGAAACTGTTTTCCCTCATGCCTTATCAAGCTTCAGCAACTAAATCCCTAATCTGCCCTTACAACCCAAATGTTGCATCCATAATTCTTTTTTTTTTTAATGCATATAACTCGAGTATCACCACTCCTTACATTATGCTCATGGATCACTCTTACTAATCCCAGGAGTGGCTTTGTCCATCCCAAGGCCAACTTTGAGAGATGGCAAGGTTTTAAATTAAGGTTTCCACCTAGGGTTTAAAACCAAGACTTTAGAGGGTATCTCCAAATATCCCAATCCGTTGCCATCTTTTTGTCCACCAGATATTGTCCTCAACAGAAATTATGCTAATTTCCTGAAGTCAGAACATGAACCATCCTAAACATACATCTAAATTTTAAATACTCTAAATTTCCCACCATCATCATCAAGGTTCACAATCAAAATATCTGTTCCTCATACAATTATAGTGCCAAATTTCCGTTTGGCATTATTACATTGAAGGAGTCAAATTTATCATCTATATCAAGTATCAACTAAATGTGGGAGAAGACGTGCAAATCCAAGCATCTGACTTTTATTCATTTGGGTGCAGTGTTTCAAAGTATTTAGAGAGTTGATGATGAGTTTAAAAAGATCAAAGGTTATCTATTATTTAGATTGTGATTCTGGAGCGACAGACTCTATGATAGTGTTCTTTGGCAATGTTGATATTGTGACCTGCTTTATGATATCGTCTAATGCCATAAAAAATTTCCAATATGGAAAGCTTATCTAAAATGACCACGTCATCAAGCAGCATGGTCGAGATGTACCTTACGTGTTTGTTATTAGGAGAATAAAAAGCAACAAGAATAAAAGGAAAAAGAAAAAGAAGAAGAAACCTTAGAGATGTGAACTCCAAGACTTCTGTGTACTCCAGAACACTTTATACAGATAAACACTCCCAAATTTAACGATCTGCATCCATAAATCAGAGGTTAAGAACAAAAAACTAAACTCTTAGTATTGAAATATATGTTTGAGAAGAAGTGTCAGTAGATATCAAAGGTAACAGTTGTTGCATTTTGTGTGATGTAGAAACCACCTAAGACACCAAGAGTGTTTAAGTAACTGATCCTTTTTGTAATTTATACACATAAAAGAGACTTGTCAGGAGTGACATAAAGTGGCCTAAAGAGATTCAATGGTCTGCCCAAGTAGATTGAGATCCCAATTCCCTAATAGTAGTCCATTAGTTGCTTCCAGAACCGGTCAGAAAAAAGATCTCAACACAATCATACGGCAATTATTACCCCGACTCCCTCCCTGTGCCCTAGAAAAGGGAGAAAAAGAGGCATGCAACATATGAAAATGGTCAGTTGGCTGAAGTTTAATCCACCTATTCAACCTCCGAATAACCGACGCAAGGGAGGAACTTCCAAGAGAGAATTGCTTCCCCATGGGTTCATATGAAAGGAAAAGAAAGGAAAGAAACAAAGGAAAAACAGAAAAACTGTTCTATTGATGTCAGAAGAAATTTGAGTCGAAGGAATGGAAACTTCTCCCTTTAACAATTCAATGGCATTGAGCTTTTAAAATTTTCATCAAATTTCCCTCACACCACATTACAATTAAATCAGGACTTAAAGGAGAAAGAGAGTCAATTTGCAACTTGTATGAATGAATAACTAAATAAAAAGCAAATAAAACATTTAGACTTACACCCATTTCGGATCCGGTGAGCCACAATCTGCACAAAACTTATTACCAGACTGACGCAACAGATCTTCCAACCTTTTCTGGGGGCCTGATTGAAGGCAACACAAACTAATATAGTTCACAGAGCTTCTTCTACTATATCGGGTGATAATATAAGACTACTAGAAACATAACTCATTCCAAAAGAACATAAAAAGAGCACATGACGATTATCAGTGAGAAATCAATGCAACATTCAAGAAAGTAGAAACACATGCATGCAACAGAGATTGGGAATTGGAGAAACAACAAATTCTCAAACTTAATCTGAACAAAAATATAATTAAAATTGGGAAAGAAATATGCAAGACCTTAAAATTAGGATTATTGGTTGATAATATACCATAACACTAAGTTGAACTGATTTCATCGTGAAACTAAAGAATGCTCAGTATAGAACGAGGGGAACTGGAAGCCCCAAAAAAAGTTAAAAGGAAGGGGAAACTTAAACCAAATTAAGAAGGTTGCTATCATTTTGATATTCATGGGAGAAAACTAAAAGCTTGTCATCAAGAACATGCAAATGGACACGAATCCTATTTTAACCAATAGTGAACCCCTTCAATCAGACCCTCATCGACCTCGGTAGAAGAATTGTGCTAAAGCAATTACTTAGCGAAAGATGACAAAGAGAGAGATCACCTTGGCTTAGGAGGGGAAATCTTACCCTGCAAGCTTACCATTGATCAAAATAGAATAGTCAGCACTAGAAATGCAGACCATCGTCCACATCCTTCATTTTTCCCCTGAAGCTCTCCTTATCAAGAATACATCAACTTTGTAAAACACTTTCTCTAGATCAAGTTTCAAAGAACCTTTTTTACTCTTCTTCTTCCACTCATCCAACATTTAATTAACTATAAAAATAGGAAAAAAAATTCCCCACCACGAATGAAATTCAATTGGGCCTAAATATGGTAGAAGGGGGAAATAATTTAGCATCTTTCAAGAACATTAGCCAACATCTTATAAACTGTGGTAGTGAGATTAGGGGCCTAAAATCTCCACCTTAATTGCCTGATCCTTTTTGAGAATGTGGCCAATGTATGCGTTCCATTCATCTTATCATAATAAAACCATTTTCAAAAAGTCTTAGAAAATCTTGATAAATAAAGGGTAGAAAATATTCTGACCTTTTTGAATTCAATAAGCTGCAATTTTGGAAACCTTTAAATAGCTTGGTTCTCCGTCGGCCACTCACTTCTTCCAAAAAATCTAACTGACTTCATCTTCTAAAGGCTATTTTTTAGAAAGCAAACAACCAATCACTTCCTCATTCTAGCATTTGATGTCCGACATAATATTTTTCAGCTTCAAAGTATCACGTACCAAGGTCTGCTAAACACGTTTACACTACTAACAGTCCCAAGGTGCTGAGAAAATTAGGCGGTCATAAATAGTCCAGAATTTTTACTGCTTTAATCAATGTTTTTAAAGGCTCAAGGCTCACTAAGGCGCAAAAAAAGGCGCGGACTTTTTTTTTAAGGCGCACTATATATAAAAAGCCATAAAATATATATATATATATACACACATCTAGCAATGCCTTGAATTTGTTATCAAGCACTTTGAATGACCAAGTACGAGAATTCAATAATCCCTAGGGGCGTGTGGAGAGCGCGCCTCAGGGGCTTCTTGGAAGGCGCGCGCCTAGGCCGCGCCTTGCTTCTTCGAGGCCAGGCGCTTCACATGCGCCTTGCGCCTAGGTGCGCCTGGGCGCACCTTTTAAAACATTGGCTTTAATACCTTGAGGCTAATCTAGGCTTGCTTGATTGATTTAATTTCTTTTGACATCCTCAAGTAAAGCAATCATAAAGAAGGAAACTAAGAGGCTGCTTGAATGTTTTCTTATTGTTTCTAAAAATAGCATCGTAATGATTTTTTAAAACTGATTTATATTGTTTTTTATTTTAAAACTGTTAGTAAAAGAATTTGTATTCTTGAGTTTTCTTTTTTTTTTTCCTTTAACAAATTAATCACATTTAAATCAAGTTTTACTTAGAAGATAAATGATGATCATATATAAACAGTTAACTTAAAAAATACTTAAGAAAATACATGAAAAGAACAAAATATTGTTTTCATTTTCTACTTTTTGATCTTGAAACAAGATTTAAAAATTATCCTGGAAAAAAGATTCATTGAAAACTGTTTTTTCTATTAAAAAAAAAATTCAAAACCCTACTTCCAGACAACCTCTAACTTTATCTATAGCATCCATAAGGAGGGCCTTTTTTCAAGGTAAAAGGAAACTGGTAGGACACAAGAGGTTAAGCGTATGGCATAAACAAAAACCTTTTAACATAAGATGGAGACATTCAAATGAAAGAAGAAAAATTTTCTTCTCTCTTTCTTGAGCTGGAAAAGAAGCCCTTAAAAAAGGAGATCTTATGCAGGATAGCATTTTGAGCACATTTTTTTAAAGTATCCACAAAATCCCAAATCACGTGGAAACTAAAAGTTGCACAATAAAAGCAAAGCATGCCTTAACTCACCTCTCTCCAGAAAGCTAGCCCTATGATTGAGCTTGGTAGCCATCAACTTTTTCTTGCCCTATGCCTATGTCTTAACTCACCTTTCATTCCTTTGGATTGGAATCATTTTTTGTAGTTTGTTGGGCTTTTTTTTTTGTATGCTCTTGTATATTCTTTCCTTTTTGATAGCCATCATTTTCTAGTAGCATACATATATTTTTCAGTTGGCTTCAAAGTGCTAGTTGTAGCACACCTGCGCCCCTAAGAGTAAAGCTCTTTTGTGGATTCATACTCAATGAGCCTTGTCTTCCCTCCAACCACTAACTTTGTCCCTTGTCTCGATCCAACAACAAGGAGTGCTTCTCTTATCAAAGGTCTTCAAACTGTAGTGTAGTCCAACCCATGGGCCGCCCTCATTTTCCTACACTAGGCAAAAATTAGGGAACTGCAAGAGTACTGCATACAAATGGAATGGGGAAAAAAGAAAAGGAAGGTGAAAAAGAGTGGTTCTAACTTCTAACTAGCTGAAGTTTAGTTGTCCAAAAGATTAATCTCCAAACAACCCTTTTGCACAGCAACCCATTGGAAGCATTGAAGAGTGGAATATCTGACAGCTAAACTGAGCATTCTGATGCTACCCAAACAACAGTAAAAGATTTTTTTATTAAAGTTGAAAATGACCCCTAGTTCACTAATTAATTAATCTCATGAATATGAGTTTCTTTTTTAGAATGGAAGAGATGTTACTGGTAAAAAATCAGCAGGTTGACTAGATTTTACATCTTCTACAATTACAATTTTTGTAGGAATTAGCTCCATCCACTTTCAATAATATTCCATAACAAGTGCTATTACAGTTGTAAAGATATTGAGAATTGAAGACATAATACCAGAGAGCTGTTGATCCTTTTTCCAGTTCCAACGTTGCGTTTCTGAATCTGAATACAAGAGATCATAGAGAATTGAAGCACTTACAAGGAGTGAAAGGTCTGACAGCTAAACTAAGTATTCTGATGTTACCCAATCTACAGTAAAAGATCATTCATTGAAGTTAAAAAAGACTCCTAGCTCAGTAATTAATTAATCTCCTGAAGTTGAGTTTTTTTAGGAATGCACAACATATTACTTGTCATCGACTTAGCAAGTTGACTAGACATTACATTTCCTACAATTTACTCTTCCTCCAGGATTTGGCTTCATCGTCTTTCAAAATATTCCTTAATAAGTGCTAGTGCAGTTATAAAGATATTGAGAATTGAAGATATAATACCAGAAGGCATTCGACTCCAGTCCCAGCCTTGCATTTCTGAATCTGGAAACAGGAGCTCAAAGAGACAAGCCCCTGGCACATTTGAATGGTGTCAAGGAAATTTCAATATAATGCAGGTGCATAAGCTGAGCTTTTTATAGATCGGTAACAATAGATACATTCTCACTTTTCTTAAGCCATATGAGTAATAACCCAAAAATTTAGGTCCCGTTTGATAACCATTTGATTTTTTATTTTTGGTTTTTGAAAATTAAGCTTTGTTTTCTCTCAATTTCTCTACAATGGTTTTCATCTCCCTTAAGAAAGCATTTGAATTCTTAGTTAAATTCTAAAAACAAAAACAAGTTTTTGAAAACTAATTTTTTTAGTTTTCAAAACATGGCTTGGTTTTTGAAAACATAGGTAAAAAGTAGATAACAAAACAAGTAAATCCATGAATGGGAGTGGTATTTATAGGCTTAATTTTCAAAAACCAAATGGTTATCAAACTGGGCCTTAGATAGCAGAGAACATGTCCCAATGATCCGTTTGAACAAATGACAAATAGGTGTCTACCCACAATGCTACAGTACAAATTCCTGTATATTGAATAGGATACTCACCCTTATTTCCAACCTCCACAGCAAACACAGAAAAAATCACACAACACAACATAAGGTTTCAACGGGTTTTCAGTACACCAATTAATTCTATTATAATTACTCAATAGCTTATGGTAAATAATCAAGTTTTTCTTTGACGGTTCGAGCACTATACTTCTGCATCCAAAGATTTCGTTAACCAGCTAAAATTTACTCAAATTTTGGTCTTTCCGTGTCCATAGACAATCTTAATTTTCAATTTCACGCAGTTATTTTACTCCTAAAGAGAGACCCTTCCATAACATAATCAAATGGGACACTGCATTCAAATCCCAGTAATTTTTCTGAGTCCATAAGAGACTTATTACACCTAAAACAGTTCTTCAACCATAAGTGGAGGAAGAAAAATCACATGACACATCATCATAATGTATCATCTCAATAAAAATCAAAAAGATTTTCAAAATTATCTATGACTTAATTACTATTAAAAAAATATTTTTTAGTATAACAAATGTGGGGATAGAAATTTGAACCTCCAACCTCATAGGAAGGAAGAGACTAAAGATGCTCATATTGGCTATTAAAAAATGAGTTTATTATACACTTACCATCATACTTACTCTCATAAAAGGAAGTATTTGAACAAATTCTTCAATGAATTGATTTTGTAATATCCCAAATTAAGGTTTAAGAAGTATCAGCTGGAAATATGAATTTTTTAGCTGACAGGAGAGATTACAATGGTTGAAAGGATACCATAGATTTCAAATAATTAAGAAGCGGTTCAATCTTAAATTCATCCACACAAGATCTGTCTCTCCACCCAACCTCCACCTCTTTTATTATAGTCCATACTCCATCTCTTTTACTATAGACTATAGTCCATAGTTCATATTTAATTTGAGAGCCAGTCTCAGTTCTATCTCTAGTGATCTAAATATTTGTCCATTTAGCATATAACTTCCAAGAGGTATCTAGAAGATCTAAAACATTCCATTGAACTTAAACTTGGAAACTTATCAACACTCTTTAAATAGCAGCTGATTTTTTTTTCATCTTGACTATGAAGCACATGTTGTTGGGGACGAAATACGTCAATATGATCTAGATTATCCAAAATGCTTCTCATACATGTATATAAAACTTCCCATAACCTGTAGTTTGTATGAGAAAGCGAACTTTTAATGAGATAAAATGAAAGAATACCGACACAAAAGAGGGCATACGAAAAGAAAGCCCAACAATAGGAGCCTCAAAGCTAACAATACAAAACAGGGCTAGAGACTGATGCTCAAATTGAGGCATCTTCTCTTTTCAAAGGAAGAGAAATCCAGTTAATCAGTAGTTAACTTAATCAGCACTTTCAAACCCGCCACACTGGCCATTTGGCTGCTATAAGGTCCCTCAACTTCCTATTGGATGATTAACTGTTCTACTGAGAATTGATATTCAAATCTTTATCCTTACACTAAGCCTCAAAGTTTTCTTCCAGTATTGGGTAACAGTAGTATATCCACAAAACTGAAGTCAAGTGAGTTTCACATTCTAATATTACAAGAATTCCAAACCCTTAAATTCCTCTATCACAAAATTAATCAACACGAAGATATCTTGGGCCATGGAGACGAATAATCATTTGCAGAGATGAAAAATACCTGAAACGGTATTTGAATCAGAATTCTGCTGCTGGGTTGACATCTCCAGCCTCAAATAACGTGCACACAAATCATGAAAGAATGGGGCAATCTGAAAACAGCCATTCTCTTAGCTCATCCACTGGACCCCCTTGAACTGGGTCTTGATCTAAAACTCGAGAGAGAACATAATAAACATAGTGGATAGGAAATCAAAGGAGTTCTTCTTACAGATTGATACAACGACGAATGAAATGAATAAGCCTAGATTAACATGATTCTGCCCTGGCTTCTTCTCTGCATGAAACAAAATCAAAATGCACTAACAAAAACGAAAACCCAACACTTCGATGCCAAAATTAAAGCAAATAGCCATAACACACAAGCTGAAAAACACCAAATGATGCTTACCGTTCAAGAAATAAAAGAGGGGAGGCGCGACGCTGGCGGTAGTTTAATGCATTAGAAGGAAAATCTGCAGATGACGATGCATACAAAAGGCTAGAAACCCATTCGTAAACGAAAAATATCGAAGAATGATTGAAAACCGAAAAACGTTTCCATCTTCAACGAAATTGGGTGGAATAAAAGCAGAGAAAAAACGGAAATCAGAGAGAAAAACGATATTATCAGAATGTGTTTTTCATTGCTCAAAAATTTGGGGTCGGTTAGCAACAAAATTCAATTGAATTGAGGAAAAAAGAAATGGGTCTGATGATTTTCGAAAAAATTTCATTCGTTTTCGTTCGAGTCAACGTAGTTTGTTTCATGGTGTACATGAAATGGATGTGATGTGAGTGCCAGGAGAGACAATAATTAAATAAAAATTAATTAGTTCAAAATCAAATAATTAACAAGTAATTAGTTGAAAATAAAATGATTAACAAATATTTTTAAAGAATAATAATAATGAAGAAGAAAAGGTCAGAGGGTGGGGTTCGGTAGGGACAACAGTACACAGCCACGCATCCAATGTACGTCCTTGAACTTAATATTTTAACGACACAAATGCTTCGTTTTAAGATTAAATTCATAATTTAATTTTGGTTAAATTACAAGTTCAGCACACCATCACCATGGTGCGGAGTTCGATCTTGTAAATATGCAGTTTATTATTTATTTATCTTCCAAATTTTTAGCTAGCAATAGTAGCTCAATTGGCATGATCAAACACTCACCTGACGTAGTGGCTGAGCGCTTGTCTTACCACACTATGATGTGGAGTTCAATCATACACATATGCAGTTTATTATTTATTTATTGTCTTCTTATTTTCCCTAATCTATCCTTTGTGTTATTCAGGTGTAAGTGGTTGCTCGTTGTGCCACTTAGATGGGGCAACAATGCATCTTCCCTCTGATTCTCCTTGGGTCTGATTATCTTGATATCTTAAAGTTCAGTCTCCAAACTTTTGCATTTAAATAGGTCGTTGAATTTTAAAAAGTATCTAATAGGTCCATAAATTTTTAATTTTGTGTCTAATAGATCATTAAATTTTAAAAAACATATAATAAGTGTCTAATAAATTCACAAGCTTTTAATTTTGTGTCTAATAAGTCATTAACTTATTTGACATTTATCAAAATTCACGAAAGCATTGGACTCATAATTGAAAGTTTGATGTTCTATCTATTAGACATAAAATTCAATTTTATGTCTAATAAATTTGTCAATTTTAAAAAATGTTGAATAAGTAATTAGACACTTGATTTTTTTTTTTTTTTTTTTTGAGATAGACAAAATTGAAAGTTTAAGGACTTATAAAAAGTTCAGAGATCTATTAGATACTTTTTAAAGTTTTGGATCTATTAGACACAACAAGTGTCTAATTACTCATTGACATATTCGAAAACTTTTTAAATCACGTGTTGTATCTAATAGATCCGAAAACTTTAAAAATATTTATGGTTAGGGACATGTGTAATTGAAACTTTTTAAAGTTTTAGTACTAAATAAACACCATCGTCAAATTTTAAAACTAAGGCTTCTATTTGATAACCATTTGATTTTAAAAATTAAACTTATAAATACTACTTCCACTTATGATTTATTTGGTTTTTTATCTACGTTTTACTAATGTTTTTAAAATTCAAGCCAAGTTTTGAAAACTAAAAAAAATAGTTTTTAAAAACTTATTTTTATTTTTAGAATTTGGTTAAGAACTCAAATGCTTCAAGAAGTGAAAACCATACTAAAAAAAATTGTGAGAAAACAAACTCGATTCTCAAGAACAGAAAACTAAAAAAGAAATAGTTATCCAACATGGTTTTTATTTTTAGTTTTCTATTTTTGAGAATTAAGTTTGTAAATACTACTTCTACCTATAGTTTTCTTGTTTTATTATCCACTTTTTAGAATTGTTTTAAAAAACCAAGCTAAATTTTGAAAAAAAATAATAATAAATCGATTTTGTTTTTGAAATTTGGTTTAAAATTCAAATATGTCTTTAAAGAGACTAAAAAATTTACCAAAAAATTGTAAAGAAACAAACATAATATTAAAAAAAAAAACAAAAACAAATAGTAATAAAATGGGATGAGTTAACTTTTTGACTTAAATTAGAAAAAGAAAAGTCCAATTGAGTTTATGGAAACCAAATTAGATGCTAGCGACCATATCACTTAGGAAGGATTCCTTAATCACTCAATCTCAATCATTTTGGGCGGCCACTTTTTTTTTTTTCTTTTCTTTTCTGCAAGAGGTGCGGCTAGGGATGGCAACGGGAGCGGGGCGGAGCCGGGGATGCACTCCCCATCCCCGTCCTCGTTAGGAATTTTCATCCCCGTCCCTGCCCCATTCTCCGTTTCGGGGAGTCGGGGTCGGGGAATCCCCGTTTGAGGATCGGGTCCCCACGGGGAAAAATCCCCGTTTTTTATTTTTATTTATAATTATTTTTTTAATTAATAACTAATTAAACATGTATAAATATATTAAAATTATAACTTTTATGTTAAATTAGTATTATTATTGCTATATTTATGTAAATAATTAATTTTTAAAAATATATAACACTTTTATTATAAATTTAATATAAAAGTTATTATATTATGAAATTAAATGTAATAAATACATATACTAATGAAATTAAATCAGAAAATAAAATATAAAAACAGTACAATAAGGTGTTTTTTACTATATATATATAATGTTATTAATAATATTATTATAAATAATTATAATATATTTTTAAAAATTAATATTTAAAAAAAATATTCGGGGCGGGTTTGGGGACGGGGACGGGGACGAGGATACCCTCCCCGTCCCCGACCGGGGACCCAAAAAAATCCCCGGTTTGACCCCCATACCCGGTCAAACCGGGGATTCCCCGCCCCGTTTGGGACGGGGACCCGCAGGGATCCGACCCCGCAGGGATTTTTGCCATCCCTAGGTGCGGCCACTTTATGGTTCATAGATTCTAGAATAAATTTTAAATATATTAAAATATCAGTTTAGTTCTTACCGTTAATTTGAAGTTAATTTTTATCAAGATTGATTAAATAATAATAATAATTTTCATTCAATAAAAGACATAATGTGAATGTATTTCTAAAATTTATAAAATGAAGGTTAATAGAGACTAATTTTTTAAAAAAAATTAATAACAAACTAAGAGACCAATTTTAAACTTTATCGAAAGTACTGGGACTGAAATTGAACATTTGAAAGTACAATAACTAAAATAGAATGAAACCCAAAGTACAAGATCAAAATGATATTTTAACATTTTATTTATCATTTAAATAGGAGAGTTCGAAATTTAATGGGCTTTTTTTTCCATAAGGTCCTCCCCAAAGGTCTATATACAAAATTTTGAGATAAACTTTTAATAAGCTTTCAACTATATATTTTCTCAACTTTTGTCAAAAGAAAAAAGAAAACAAAATTCTCTTTATCTCTCTTTCTCATTATTCCAAGAAAATGTCCACATGCTAGCTTTGTTAGTGTACTAGAAAAGCAAAAATGATATGCTAAAGTCTCTTGAGCAACACCATTATTTAAGAATATATAAATTCTTCAAAAAAGTTAAATTGTTTGATTTAGCTCTTTTTTTTTTCCAAAACTTTCAAAATCGTTTAAAACTTTTAAAAACATAATCTTTTAACTTTTCATTTCTGGCCTGATTACGTCTTACGGTTACAACTTTCAAATTATAACTTGATCCTCATTTCTATTGAATTTTAAAAACAAAATTGCCTTTCACATGTGGTGTTGTGCCAAACACGCTTCGATAAAATCAGTGTTTAGACTAAAATGGTGTCAAGTATAGCTATGGTGAAATTGTGCCCCTGCATATAGAGTAGGTTCCACTATTTATAGAGTTCTCCGTTATCACTTGATAAATCTATACTCGACATGGCAATGGAGATTCCACCAGTAGTGGACATATTGCTCAGTTCAATTAAGATCGAGTTCTATAGACCAAATTGTTCAGTGGCTTTCGAGTTCGTCTTGTCAGCTTGGAATACTTTCTTGCCACCTGCATTAAATTGTGCCACTAATGAAGAGTCATGTGGTAGTCACTGTAAGTGTGTTGTCCCTCCCCATAACAACAGGAAATAAGCATAGATCTATAATTATATTCTTATGAAGGAAAAAATTTCAAGAATTCATGAATCAAAGCCCCTTTTATATTACTATGCTTTCATTTGTGAGACCCCTATGCAATTTGCATTGCTCTTCATCCTTAATTAATTGGTGTGTCTTAAAATTCTAAGTGAAAAATGTTGCAAATGGCAAACATGTAAGGCATACATAATAAAATATTGAAACCTTGGGGACAGTTTATTCAATTCATGATGTGACATAGTTTATTAATATTAAATATTAATATTGTTAAAGTTAACATATGGTCCTACATACCCCTAAATCAAATGCTTTTCCATTTCGAACAAATTCAAAATCTTCTCCCTCCACTCATTTAATTACGTGGAAGCCACTAAAATTTGTCTAGTGACAATTTCTTGATGGTCTAAATGCCAACATCTTTTTAATTACGTAGTCGAATATAAATGAAAGTACTATTTATCGATAGATATTGTTCTATATTTTCATGAGCATTATTTTAAGATTAGGTTAATCTAAATTTATGTTTCTACATATTTAGGGTATGTTTGGAAGTGATTTTGGCATGTCCAAAATCACTTTTGTTAGTGCCAAAATTACTTTTTTCTTAAATGTTGATATTTGGTAAAGGGGTAAAATTGATTTTAGAAAATTTTAAAATTATTTAAAATTGATTTTTGAATAATTAATTGGGATGTGATTTTGGTGAGTGATGGCAGAGAATCACCTATTAAATTTACCTTCAATACTATCAAAAGTAGAAATACCAAAATTGCCCCTATATTTAAAAAGGAATTTTCAGTCCTAATTCTCATTTCTTTCTCTCTCGACTGGCTCTCAACTGAAGGCTCTCTCGACTGAAGGCTTCCTCACCATTAGGGGTGTACAAATAGCTCGATAACCCGAGCAATCCAGACTACCCAACCCAAATTGTAAGGGTTGGGTTGGGTTAGATTTTTTTTCGGTTTGGGTTGGGTTAAAATTTTAGATAACCAAATTTTCGGGTCAGTTCTCGGGTTGGCCTTTTTAGGCTAGGGTTGACTCGACCCGACCCAACCCAACCCAAAGTTTGATTTTTTTTTTGTTTATATATATATATATATATATATATATATATATATATATATATATATATATATATACACTTATAAATGTACTATTTATGAACTTTTAATGTTTTTCATCTATGATTGTAATGAATATTAAGATGTTATGAACTTTGAAGTTTGATATTTGAATTTTATGTCATTTTAGTTATTAATTCAAGTAAAAATTATTTTAAATAATTAAGAAAATTATAAAAAAAATAAAAATAAAAAAATCAACCCGGCGACCCAACCCAACCCAACCGAAAATATAGGGTTGGGTTGGGTTGCAACCCTTGATCGGGTCATTCGGGTAGCCAACCCGACCAACCGAATTTTCGGGTTGGTTCCAAAAAATCCTTCAACCCAACCCGACCCGTGTACACCCCTACTCACCATTGCAGAATCTTCATTCTCGTGATTGCTTCCTTGGTTTATCATACATGTGTTATCTTCATCCGTGTTTGAGTTTGGACTTGTAGTTTCTTCATTGATTTTGTTGTTTGTATTGTGTAATTTTGATTCCTTGCTTAAAGGGGTGAATTTTTAAACCTAAGAATGATTTTAAAAATGTAGTAAAGAGCTACTCCATTCTTCGACATCAACATTTTGACGTAATCGAGTCAAATAAAAAAATGTGGGCAATCAAGCGTAAAAAGTATGAAGATGGGTGTATGCGGCGGCTTCGTGCATGTTGCCTTAAATGACATGGTAGATTTGAAATTGCATTGTAGGTGTTGGGAAGTAGTGTTTAGGAGGTGGACGTGTTGGGTTTTATGTCCTAAAACTCGTGGTTTTGTAAACTGAATGTATATTCTATTTTACTATAAAGATGTTATTGAGGTTTATTCAGTAAATGTGTTATTGAATAAAGTGAATTGTGTATTCTATAACCCAAATCCAATGAACTAAGTACCTTGGCTATAGTATGTATACTTGAACTTTATGTATGACATAAAAGTGGATCAAGTTCGAGTTATAGCCAGAACGGTCTATAGTATAGGGATAGGGCTGGGTACCTTATCCTGGAGACACTATGGACGCGGCTCACTTTGTATAGTACTAACGATGTGATCCTGAATCGTTCATGTGGAGACATGAAAGTGGGGGCGTCCTATGCAATGAGTTTGCATAAGACTGGACCGCGAAATAGTCACTTAGACTTTATAACTCCGTTTACTGTCTTAACTGACTATATTCATACGATGACCTAGGTAACTCGATCTTAATCCTGAGCGTGCTATGAACTCCTGTTTATTCTGGATTATCCTTAGATTTGCATGGGTGAGAGTAGCCCGAGATCGCCGACTCAATAAACCTCCCATTTTGGGGATAAGACCAGGTAGATAGTTGGGAACATAGTCATGCGAGATGGAATTCACTCCTACCCGCTTTAGGGTTTAGTAGAGAGGTTGTTCCCTTAAGTACTGACTCCAGGTCTTGAACAATGGGCCCACCCTCTCGTTGGGCCGAGAGGGATACAGTTTGTTGGTTGGACCACAAACCAAATTGTTCATTAGAGGATCAGTGGGACTTAAGGAACAAGAAGTAATTACAGGGGTAAAACGGTTTATTTGACCCAACTGTAATTACGAACGACCTGTGAAGGATCGACTTACTAATCATGGTTATATCGAGTGGACAGAAATATATCTACAGTGAGGAGAGTGCAGCCACTGGGCTTTAGTGGAATGTCCCGGTGGTTAACGAATGTTGATTAGCTAGGCTAAAGAGTTTGGCCGATAAATCTCGTATCGTTGGAGCTCATGATCTGTAGGTCCATTAGGTTCTTCTTACTAGCTCAGACTATGCCTTGTAACAATTTGAGAGAAAAGAATTTGAATTGTTCAAATTCGAATTTGGTAGAAAAAGTTAATTATATGCGATATACTTAACGTATCATAGCTTAATTATGAATTAAACTATGATAAAGAAGTGATGGAAATATTTAAATATGATTTAAATATTGGTTCGGTTTAAAACATGAATAGGGATTCATGTTCGAACGTTCGTTTTGAGAAATTAGGATTGGTCCAATTATTTAATTTGATATTTGATATTAAATTAAATATTTATTTAAAATTAATTAAATTGTTTAATTAATTATAAATTGATTTTAATTTAAAATTAATTTTATATTAATTTTGAATTAAAATTAAAAGATAATTCAAATTCATTTGGAAATGAAATATGGACCAAATTCATAACTTCTTCACTAAGCTTCTTGTTTGAAGCTTATCTTCTTTCAATTGGCTTCTTCACTAAGCTTGTGGTTTTCTACAAATAGAGAAGAAACACAATGGGAAAGAGAGGATTAGTAAAAAAAAGAGATTTTTGAAGAAAATTCTCTAGCTATTTTTTTAAGACCTTTACTTATTCTTCTCCCAAATTCTCTCAATCAAAGATCCCACAATCTGTTCCAAGGCCTGAGGATAGTAGGGAATACTCTAGAGGAGGTCCACAACTCGTTTGTGTTCAAAGAAAGCCCACGGATTAAGAGAATATTGAGCTACAAAGGTTTGTGTTCTTATTCTCTGTTTTTCCAGTTTTGAGCATGTTTTTTTGTTTGATAAAATTGATCAAATTAGAGTACTTAAGATCCAAAATTACTTCCGCATTCTTAATATTAACTCCATCAGGACGTACGTCGTAACTATACCCCTGCATTGAGTCGTATTTACGAGCAACTGAGTTTTATGGCATATCGTACGTGCATCAAATTTATTCAGTTGGATTGGCATCTGATGACTACATTAGTGGAGTGTTGGCGACAAGAGACACACATGTTTCACTTGTCTCATGGGGACTGTACAGTTACACTACAAGATGTAGTCATCCAACTAGGACTACCTATTAATGGGCAATCATTGATTGGGTCGCTCAACCACAACTGGCATAATGTTTGTCATAATCTATTGGGAGTTATGATGAATGACATTGTTTTGAGATGAGGTCACCTTAGCCTACCTTGGTTGACTGTCCAATTTGATAAGTTGGCCCATGATAATCCTCATTCATGAGGATTATTTGGCCTTAAAACTTAGTTATATCCGTGATTTTATTCATATTAATTGATGAAAATAAAAATATTCGATTGAATTTAATCACTTGATCGATGGAAGTCCTCTAATTTAAGTAAGTTGAGAAAAGAAAACAAAAGAAGGAAAAATCTCACTTATTTAATGTCTTATTGCAGATTTTTGATGAAATGCAACAACAATGCAACTGCAAGGCAATTGCATTTTCGGCAGACTTAGAAACAAAGGAAAGAACGAGATTCTCGGGAAAAATTGTGAGCAATTTAACCATGATTTCAGGGATTGATATGCTGTAATTGAGTATTGACTTCAAAGACGAAACCCTAGCTCAAAAACTCCTATAAAAGATGAAGGAAAAGCCTAAGAAAGGGAGGATTGTTCGGGGAGATTTTGAGGAGAAGAAATTCGCTCGTTTTTGGGTTTATTTTCCACCGACAGCAGCAGTTTCATCTGAGGGTTTTATTTCTTTATTGTTCTTCTCTGAAATTCTCAGAATCCCTTCTCTCAATCCCACAACAACGAAAGTTGGTAGTGGTTAAGGGCGAATTGTTCGATTGAGTCGAAGAATGATGGGTTTTTACGATGAAGTCTAAATTTCTGCACTTGGATTTTCTGTATTTTGGGCTAGAATAGCCACTGTTGTATCTTTTAATTTCAGCATCTTTACCTTCTGTTATGAAATCTCAATTTCAGTTTCTCAATTAAGTATTTGGAAATCTTACTTTCTGATATTGGAATTTTTGGAAGTCTACTGGAACATGAAATTTTGCCTATGAATTACTTAGTTCTTAGCTACTGTGATTTTCAACTTAGCATTTAGCTTCTGCTTTTGGTATTTCAAAAGATCAATTTCCTTATTCAGTGAAGTTATTACCATTTTTCCGTGGGTTAATCGGCATTTTGAATCCTTGGGTTGTTTCTTTAAAATACTCACTTGCATAGCATTTGCAATCTAATTGCATTATTTCCTTTGAGTTTCTTTTAATGATCTCCTACAATTCTAATTTATTGTTTTCATTTTATTCCATCATGAAGAGCTAAATTTCCTTTGGGATTCAAGTTTGTGAATGCCCTAGAGGTAAGATGTAAGCTCAAGAGTAAAAACAATCTAGCTAATTCTTGAACTCGAGTTTGCTTTTGATGAGTTAATTTTGGGTAAACCTAGTTGGCCATCTAATGTTGCTTGCCAAGCTATAACTTAATACCGAAAGGGTTAAGGGAAGCGGATGTCGCAAAAGCAATGGAGGAAAAGGCTTAGACATAAGTCTGAAACATCGACCCTAGACATAGGGCGAGACTCCAAAACCACTAGAATTGTGCGCAAAAATATCTAAGTTAGATTAGCCATAGAAATATAGGTTTAATCACTTAGTCTCCTAAAGATACTTCATAGAAGGTCGAATAGGAGTTGAATTCGGTTTACTTAGTTCTTGAGTTAGCTACGATTGCAATTGCTTTCTTGTTGCATTTTCTTTCCAAAGGGGCATTAGCAACTTGACTCCCTTTTTCCATTTTCATTGAATTTTCAAATAATTTTATTTTAGACAAAACACCTCTCAAATCATTTTCACCTTCGGTTACCTTAACTTGCAATTTGTCAACAATTTTGTGCCAGCTAAAATTCATTTTATTAACCCCGTTCCCTTGGGTACGATACTCTGGAATATTCCAGTTTTTATTACTTCAATCACGTGCACTTGCGTGTAGCGAAAAGCACCGATCAGCCCATCTACCGAAGGATGCTGATGAATTAGATCTCCAATGTTATGCCCGAGCATATATTCTATCACTTATAGGATGTGTGCTATTCACATATAAGTTTAACATCCGAATCCACCTGACGTGTCTTTCCCTACTAGTAGATTTTTATGATGTAGGGATGTATAGCTAGAGAAATGGGTGTCTTGCATGACTCTTGATCGGGTGAAACTTGTGGGTAATTTAATGAGAATTAAGCTCAACCTTAAGTGCAAGTATACATGTCGATCGTTGCAAGTAATAAGGAAAGTATTCCAAGTTATCAAATTCCAAGGCAACGGACACTACAAATTGAAAATGTAGCAAGATTCCAAACAATAACAACAGAGGTAACCAAAATATATAAAAACGCAAATAATTGTGCGTTTGATGGTGAAAACAGAAATGAAAAATAAAACTTAAAACTGATTACAAAGACTCTAAGTAAAATGTAGGGATTCAAGTCCATTCCTGCCTATTGGTAAGATTGCCAACCAATTGCAATAGCAATCGGACATTTTGTAGCACCAATTGCCAATCAATTACTACAACAATCAGACATGTCACAGGAACCGATTGCTATGCTTGCTACAACAATAGGGCTTTTTACAGAAACGTGGAAAACATAATCAACTTCCATTCAGTTTTGATTCAAAACCTTTAAAAGACTAAGTGATTGAACCTATAAGTCTATGGCCAATCATACTTAGGTGTTTGAGATCGCGTTCTTGGTTTTGAGGGTCGTCCTATTTCTAGGATCGTGTTAGGCTTATGTCTAAGCTCTTCCTCATTGCTTTTACGAAATTCGTCTTCTTCTAACCCTTTCTGTAATAGATTGGACTTAAAAGCAACCCAAGTTGATCATTCAAGGGTTCCACTAAGAAATCAATTCAGTAAAAATAACTCACGTTTAAATTAATGTCGATTACTTCGGTTTATTGGCTAAACATCCTTACCTTAGGGCATTCATGTTCTTGAACCCCTTTGGAAGGTTTAGCTCATAATTAAATTGAAAACGTCATTGAATTAAAGTAGACAGCTATGGAAGCAATAAAAAGATGAATACTTGAAAAAACACGAGACAAAAACTAAAGAACTACACTTCGACAGGAAATCAATACTGACTCGATTTATTACTCAATGATAAGGGTAAAATAGTACAAATGAAACGTCTCAAAAATTGAAGATTAAACTTAAGCTATTGTTCGAAAAATAAAAGACATAATGGAAAGAACTATAACGCAGAACAACCATAAACCGAGAAGCACTTAGTCGATTTTCCTCTTTCTTTTTCTAGTTAGAGAAAATCTTCACAATCCAAGGAGTGACCTTCGATTGGACTTTGGCTTTTCTCAAGAACCGAAATGAAAAATACAAAAATATAGACTTAAACAAATGAAAATGAACGAGGAAGTCAGAACGTTAAAAAGAAAGAATTGTGTGGCGTAAAAACGATGCCCTCTCTCCATCTTTTTCTCCTTTTTAGGGTTTCCTTCTTGGCATCCTTCTAACTTGGAAGCTCTAAATTTTCGCTTGATTTGATGGAAATAATCTCCCTTTTTACACAATATGCTATTATTCCGAAATCTGCTTTTTTTTTTTTTTTTTAAATTTATGATTGCTACAGCAATCTGTTTAGCAATATGTCTTTTCATCAAAACTACATTAAAAACACCTTAATTAGTGCAAATCTTATTCTTTTCTTCCCTTTATTGATTTTTCCTTACTTTGAAGAGTTCATGATGTTTTTGTTGGAATTTGAAATATTTTAATAAGATTTTTGTTAATGAAATCAAGCATAACTTCCATTTATGGGCTAAATAATTCTCAATTATGAGAATTATTAGCTCTATTGACAACTGCATGCAAAGCTGCGGTAATTGATGCGAAGGATTTAGGAGGGCCACTTATACTCCTACAAATTTGGGAATGAGATCGATTTCCTTTTTTAGCACATCGACGACTACATCGATATGAGGATCAGTTGGGAGATAGACTACTGAGAGTACGGTAATAAATTTTAACGAGTTCAACTATACTCATACGCATTTCACCTCTGTTACACTAATATTCAATTTATTCTACTTGTAGATGAAATGACGATTTTTGAGTAATTAGATCACTTACCCATGTATTGCTCCAATATAGATACATGCTTGATGTAATTAGGCTAGATCAGGTATCATTAAGTTTATTTAAATATTATTTTTAATTAACAATTTATTTTAGTTGAGTTTATCTTGGTGAACTTATGTTCAAAAAATTATGCAAATTATACCATATAACCATATACTCCAAAGATTGCCAAAATATTATCTTATTGGTAGTTACATATGGGTAGCTAGAGCTCTACTCATTTGCTTCTATGTAGTAGAGTGATAGTATCCAAAACGAGTGATGCATCAATTCGGGTGGGTGGAATATGTTTCTATACCCTGCAATACGGACATGCAATTGCACTCATATGACTTATGAGGTAGACATGAACGAGATTGGGTAGCTTATTTGGTTCCTAGCATAGAAATTTGGAAAGGTAGAGAAAATGTTCTTATTCTCGAATGATGAATCAATGAGGGAGTAGATGTTGAGCCTAATTAACCAATGGTATGCTACAATTACTAGAAAATACACCGCAAGACCAGGAGCATCATATCATTACTTTGTAAGAATTCTTTTTATTAAGTTTACGATGATATATAATTAAACATTTAACATGTTTAAATTTGATTTCATTTGTTTTTTCAGTGCAACTTACCTAACATGGCTATACTTGGCAGAAGTTGTCTGGAAAATCTAATGTTCATATATCGACTCCTACATCTGAATGGAGGTCTTCCAGTTGGAAACGAAGATGATCCAATTAAGCAGCAGACTGATCCAATTCAATATGAAGACCAAAATGTAGATCCAACACCTTCCAACGAGCCATCGTGTACAAAACCATTTACTCCTGATTTTCTTGATGCAAAGCCTTATGATGTTTAGATCATTTTCGACAACCTCTTCATTCAACCATCCAAAAATAATTACTACGAAAGAAGGTCAGTCCTCACATACGCATCATGGTCTCAAGATAAGTATGTGACCTACCGACATCCTCGCGAGGATTATACATTAGAGATGAATGTGAGTTTTCAAATACACAAGGTCGTGGTGATCATGGACAACATGTGATTCACAGAGGACAATCTACGAGTCGTAGGAGATCATCTACAAGTCATGAATGAGAGCATTTTCTTTGTATTTTTAAATTTTAGAAGAAATTTGTAATTTTAACTTTTTTATAATATATGAAGCATAGCCACTTTTGTCTTTTATTTTTACAATTTGAGTCGTCTTTTTCTCATTTTTTGTGGAGTTACATATTTGTTTGTTATTTTAGTAAGCATTTTAGAGGGTGATATTACCAAAGAGAAAGATTAATTATAGAAAAAGAGATGATATAAATGAAAGTATGAACCAAATAAGTATGTAACAATTCAAGGAAGGAATCAAGAAATTGAATCAATCCTAAAAATTTAGAAGTATTCTCAAAGATTGATGATCAAAAAAGATTTTGTCGAACAAATTCATATAAACTAATTCAAGTTAAATTTGGTTAAAATAAATTCAAAATTTACTCATTGAGTTTGGTTATAAGTTCTCTTGAAATGAGTTTGAATTAAACAAAATTAAGCCGAATTTGTTATTAATTTTTTAAATAAAATTACATGTGCATACATCCAGTTTAGCTTCTTATTTATTTATTTTTCATTTTTCTAAATTTTTTTCCTTTAACAATTTTTAATACAATTTTAAGTTATTTGAATTTTTAATATAATTTAAAATTTTAAAATATAAAAACATCAATGACATGAAAATGTTATCTTCAAAGTTTACATTAATTAGATCATTGAATTAAAAACCAAACATTTTTAAAAAGCAAACCAAAAAAAATAATGATACAAAAATGGATATAGGTAGGTTAGCATTAGGGTTTAGAAAAATGAAAAAAAAAGAAGGAAAAAATGATTAAAAAATAATAATACAAAATGGATATAGGTAGGTTAGTAATAAGGTTTCGGAAAATTATATATATATATTAAAAAAATAAAATGAACAAAACAAGTGGAGAAAGACGTTTGTACCGATAAGGAGAGTGCGTTTCTTGGAGAAACGCATTCATCTGAATGCATTTCACCAAGAAACGTATTCCAACGTGAAGAAACGTGCTTTGTTAATGATAGTGTTGCATTTCTTTGAAAGACGCATTGGAATACGTCTTAGGCATTTAAAAAAAAAAAAAATTCGTTTTTTGTAAATATTTTTGTTTTTTAGAATATGTTTCTAAAAGACTCTAATATTTCTAAATAATCCAAAGTTTCGAGTTTAATTCGATGATATTGAAAATTCACGGTGAAAATTAATACAAAGACAATGAAATTGAATTTTTTTCATCCTAAATTATTGAATTTTTTATCCTAAATCTACAATTTAACTTTAAAAAAACAAAAATTATATATTTGAAAGTTCTATAAAAAAAAAAGAAAAAAACATGGAAATAAAAGACCAAAACAAGAGCTATATTTGAATTTCTAGGTTCTTCACCATTTCACACACTAGCAAGTGGCAATCCAACACAAGCCAAAAGCTTAACCAGCCCCTTGCGGCCGTACTCCATCGTCCTCCATTCACAAACTCCAGAAACCCCACCGAATCTTCATTTTCAGAACCGTCCGCCATTGATATACAGTCGCAGAAGCTCCAGCCAATGTCATCAGCAACAGTTTCGCCAGCCATGGAGTCCTTGGTTCTGCAACTCCACGAAATCTCTGCTGTTAAGTTCGGCAACTTCAAGCTCAAGTCCGGTATATACTCTCCTATTTACATTGATCTTCGTGTTATTGTCTCATACCCTTCACTCCTCAGCCAAATCTCCAAAACCCTAATCTCCTCTCTTCCGCCGTCTACCTCCTACGACCTCGTTTGCGGTGTTCCTTACACTGCCCTTCCTATTGCAACTTGCATCTCCGTCTGTAACCATGTTCCGATGGTTATGCGCCGGAAGGAGATTAAGGATTACGGCACTGCGAAAGCGATCGAGGGCCATTACGAAGCGGATCAAATTTGTTTGATTATTGAGGATTTGGTGACTAGCGGTGCGTCGGTTTTGGAAACTGCTGCGCCGCTGCGGGCGGCGGGGTTGAAGGTGAGTGATGCGGTTGTGTTGCTTGATAGAGAACAGGGCGGGCGGGAGAATTTGGAGGAGAATGGGATTAAATTGCATTCGATGATTAAGTTGAGCGAGATGGTGAGGATTTTGAGGGAGAAGGGGAAGGTTGGAGAAGAAATGGAAGGGGTGGTGGCGAGATTCTTGGAGGAGAATCGGAGGGTTGCGGTGTTGAAAGTGGAGAAGCCTGTTAGAGTTAAGGCCATTTCCTTTCAAGAAAGAGCGAAGTTGGCGAAGAATCCAATGGGGAAGAGGCTGTTCGAGGTGATGATCGAGAAGGAAAGCAATTTGTGCGTAGCGGCCGATGTTGCCACCGCCTCGGAGCTGCTCGATATTGCGGAGAAAGTAAGAGCATCTAGAATTTCTGAATTTTCTTGGGATTCGTTCATTAACACCCAGATTAAAAAAAGTAAACGAAATCATCATGAAAGATGATAATGAATTGTGTTTTTAAGAAAAACCAGAGAGTTCTTCGAGCTCCTGTTCTTGTAATCCATCTGGCTTCAGCTGCTTTGGCGAACGAGGTTCTTGGTAGAATTTTACCACTGAGAAGCATTTATGGTTTTTGGGACGGTCCCACGTGCTTCATAGTTGATGATTTCGTACTACCTTCGTTTGTTCTTTGTCTGTTTGTTCATTGCTTTGTGTCAATCAGGTTGGGCCAGAGATTTGCTTACTGAAAACCCATGTGGATATACTGCCAGATTTCACCCCAGATTTCGGTTCCAAACTTCGCTCAGTATATTTCTTCCACAAACTTCATTTATTTCTTACTTTCTTTGCACATTATAGATTTTAGCTATATCTTGGAACACAGGTTAGTTGTTAATACTTGTTCGTGTACAGTAGTACCGATGGCGAGATGCCAAGGATGTTGATAATAAGAATATCATTAACCTTATGAACTTGTTAAGTTGGTACTCTGTTTTGACATTACCAGCAGTTCATTACTTCCATATTTTCAATACCAACATTATGATGTCAGCTGGATTTTAAAAACGCCTCACGGTTAATTTCCTCATTTGTTGGAGTCCTTTTTGAGGGGGGAGGTGTGGGATGCGGTTAAGCTTAATGTCTCTGGTATTCAAAGAGAAATGTAACTATCATTTTGTCTCCTATCTCAACAACAATCGGAGTTCTTTCGTATAATTTTTTTTTGTTAAATTACAAGTTTAGCCCCTAAAATTTGAAGTTTGTATTTATTTGGTATCTGAACTTTAAAAAATGTCTAATAGGTCTTTGACAAATTCGAAAATTTTTAAAATTAATTGATCTATTAGATATAAATTTGAATTTTATGTCTAATGGACCCCTAAAATTTCAATTTTGTGTCTAGTAAATTTGTGAATTTTAAAAAATTCGCAAGTTTAAGGGCTAAATTTGTAATTTAACCTTTTTTTTTTTTGCAATTGCCTTCTGTTATTTCTTATTTGAGTTTTTGTTTTGGCATGATGGTTATCAGAAGAACTGCTATATGTTTGCTTACACTATCTCACTGCAATGCAGATTGCTGAGAAACACAACTTCTTAATCTTTGAAGATCGCAAGTTTGCAGACATTGGGAATACAGTAACCATGCAGTATGAAGGGTGGGCCTCTCAACTTTCCAAATTAGTTTAGCTGTTTCTTACTTTCATTTTCTTTTACTTTTGGTCCCTGAAATCTTGTGTTGCAAATGCAGGGGCATTTTTCACATATTAGACTGGGCAGATATAATAAATGCTCACATTATCTCTGGTCCTGGAATTGTAAATGGGTTGAAATTAAAGGTATATAGCAACACTCAAATGAGAGTTTAAGCAAGGTTCATAAGAGTGTGTTTGAGAGTGTTTTCTAGAGGTTTATTCAAAGAAACTTTTAAAAGACATTAAAATGGTTTTTTTGATGTACTTGTGTTTTTTCCAACCATGTTTTTTGAACAAGTATTTCATTTAAAAGCTACTATTTACTAAAGTATTCTAGACAAATGCTTTCTTCAATAGCGATCTAGTTATACTTACATTTCTCAAATTTATTTATCATTCTGGATGGTGTAGGGGTTGCCTCGAGGTAGGGGTCTTTTACTGCTGGCTGAAATGAGCTCAGCTGGAAATCTTGCCACGGGAGACTACACATCTGCAGTAGTTAAGATTGCAGAAGAGCATTCTGATTTCGTCATCGGCTACATTTCGGTTAATCCAGCATCCTGGCCAGGTGCGCCTGGAAATCCAACATTCATTCATGCCACCCCTGGAGTCCAAATGGTCAAGGGTGGTGACAATCTTGGACAGCAATACAATACCCCATATTCTGTAAGTTTCATCCAATATTTTTTTCTGCATCTTCTGTTCTCCATCACTTGGCATGCATTTCTATCGAATACAGTATTGAACTTGACTTCATCTTTTTGAATCTTTCTTTATTCCCACTAATTGGTCGTCGATATAGGAAAGTTGTAGAAGGGAAAATGAGAAAATGGTTGTTGTTCTGATATTTCTTCTTTTCTTTTTGTTATTTATATGATTAAAGAGAGAGTATTAAACATATTTGTTTCTGAATGTATGTGAAAAATGTAATAGAACTTTGGAGGAATGAATTCAAACTTCATCACGATCACCTACCTAACATATTAAAATCCTAGGAGTATCCAAATAACTCAATATTGTAGGCTCATGCGGTTGTCAAATGAGATTAGTAGAAAGATAAAACTTGAAATGGCATAAAGCCAATTGAATTTGGGAAATGATGTTGTGCAGGTCGTCTATGACAGAGGAAGTGATATTATAATAGTGGGGCGTGGGATAATAAAGGCAGCAAATCCTGCCGATGCAGCGCGAGAGTATCGTCTGCAAGGATGGGATGCATATTTGGCTAAGACCACCTAGAACAATTATTCAAGTAGCTTTAATAACATCTCCTGTGCCCAATGAATGTAGTTTCTTTCTACTTTTCCTTTTTGCTCGAGTTGCTTTCCCTACATGCTTGCAGGATTTGGAGGTGATGAGATCTATTTAAGAGAAGCACTGCTGATTCAGCTTTGAAATAATTTCAACCTACTTCCAGTTCCAGTAGAAGAAAAAAAAAACCAAGTATTTTGTGGTTTTGGTTTTTCAGTTGTAACCTGCAAGCATTGTTAACTGACAATGTGTGTTCTATGTAATCCTTATGTTAATCATGAGAATGAAAGTAGTTTAGCAGTTTTCCTTTTTGCCAAGAGGAGCCATCAATTTAACCTGGGTTAATCATGAGAATAAAAATAGTAGTTTAGCAGAGATTTCTTTTTTCCCAAGAGGAGTTATCAATTTTCATGAGGTTAAATTAGAAATTGAGTTTTTAAAATTTGAGGGACTGTATCTGTTTGGTTTTAAAATTCCAGCTATATGCCTGAATTAGGATTCTATGTACATTCTGTCATCATGTCAATTAAATGTTGAGATGATGACATATTTATTAGATAATTGATTTATCACGAACATGAACATAATTCAACTGACATAAAAATATATAACTTTTGACCAAAATGTTAGAAATTCGAATCCTCCACTCTATATTGTAAAAAAAAACTAACATTTGTCCAATGGGTATATTATGTCATCACATTAACTTATATAGAATCAAAATTTTAAAATACTTATATAGAATCAAATTTTAAATTTTAAAATGTAATTGAAAAGGTTTGAAGTCTGGAGATTAAATACATGCAATGATCCAACACAAAAAAACACACAATGATCCAAATTTAAATTTGAAATTTAACCTACACTTGGCTCCATGCCAAAAAGCTGAGAGACTTTGAAGATGGTTCTGTTGTGTCAGTACACTTTCTATTCAGAACAACAACAAAAGACATTGTTGCAATGGTAGAATCAAAATTCAAGAATTGGACCTACTTTTCCCAAAACTCAGATGCACAATTTGTTTTGTCTTTAAGACATCTATCTGATCAAACCAAAATCACCAACAGCATGAAATGTCCAGTCATTTACAAATTTAACCATATAATCATCATTTCATAAATTTTGTGAAGTGGATAAGTGGACTGAACATCATATGGAGCCATCGTTGCATCTCTAACTGAAATTGTTAATACTCAACAAGGAAATATGAGGAATAAGTTCCAGTTCTGCAAGTTCTTTTCCAAATCATGGTTTCATGCAAGAGCAAAGAGTGTTTGCATCTTAATTTAAAAAGAAACACATGATTAGAAAGCCTCATTTACTCTACAAAAAGGCAACCAACCTACTGACCAAGAAGATAGGATTTGAAGTGAGAGTTCATAAGCAGTTCTCCCAGTTTCACTGTTCTTTCCAAATTCTACCAGTCACCCTAAGCTTTAGTTCCTTCCGGTCTCCACCGGAGAAGAAGAGAGCCATGTTGCGTTGGATGATGAGCCCATCGAAACTGTCCCGAACTTTCCGATGGCTGTCCCTGATACTTCTGGGCACCCCTTGCCATACCATCTTCCTCCCATTTCCTCCCACCTCGAGACTGTAGCTGTAGTTCTTTGCATCATTATCATCACCCATGAACCGCAAGAATGCTATGTATACTGGAGCCATACCGAGCTGGAAAGCTTCAAAATGCAGGCAAAAGTATTGACCATAGCAACTGAAAACCTGAGTTTTAAAATTCTAAATCAGAGTCACCCCACAATCAAGAATTCAAAGCTAATATAAGCTATGGGTTTGCAGAATGATAGTAAAATGAGGATCCTAGAGTTCTAAACTAGCAAAATCTCTTCCACTTGAGGTACTCCGAGCTCAGTAAAAATCAGAAATATTTCTAATCTACAGGAGTACATTTTCTGATGTAATGATAGCAAAACCAAATTGAGCATTTCTTCTTCCTAATTTCTGATGTATCCTAAATTGCTTAGCCATCCATCAAAGGACATCCCAATTCCATGAACACGAGAACTCCAAACAAGTGCATGGTTTCATGTCAAGATCAAATCACTAAAATTTATGCATCTAACATGATTCTAATGCTCAAAATGAGCATAAGAAATGCCAAAGGGATTTGCCTGCCCAAGAGGGTAAGAAACAGAGTAGGCAGCTTGAGAACTGAAACAAAAGTCTACGAGGAAAATTACCGTTAGCATCCACGTTGCATTTTCAACTTCTTGAGGGTTTGATTTTACATAACGATGGTTGAATGTGCTTCCACTGTGCATGTCTACTTTATGATCATCTTTAAGGTGGGCCACCAAATGGGGTATATCACCAACGATCGAACATTCTGATCCAGCATATGGACAACTATAAGGTCTATAAACACATTGGGATTCATGTTTGACCTTGCTGTAATATGGATATATGCCAATGCAACCATAGCTCTGATATTTACACGGAAGTTCTAGCGATGCGGCCACCTTCTCCAACGCAAGACATCTAATATTGCCAAGTTCATGCCTACACGTAGGGCAGCGATTGTGCACCCTAGGCTTGCAACCTGAACACAGTGTATGACCATTTGAACACTGCAGTAACAAAAAACACCATTAAAGAAAATGCTGTCACCCATAAGCTTAAGCACATCCCTTTTGGCATGTATAAAACTTAAAGAGACCAAAATGTACAAAAAGTGATAATAGATTCCAAAAGAAGCATTTCACTCAACTCATTCTAACTATAATACTTCATTTTTTGGCTAAACACTAAAAACAAACCTCCACAATCATAGAATCTAACAACTACATCCACACGAAAGTCGTGTGGACATCATCAGTCTGCAAAGTTAACCACATTACATAAAGATGAATTAAGTTATTAAACAATTCATAACCAAACCTGATGTATTGGAGGATACATTGCATTCAAACACACCGGGCATTCCAAAAGCTCCCGAACGCTGCTGGAAACAGCAACATTCGGTTTAAGTTCATTTTGAGCTGGATCATCCACAGTTTCCCTGATATCCATCATATCTTCATTTTGGGGAGGATCAATAACCTCTGGTTTGCTCCTCATATCATCAAAATAAGGACTTCCAGATGCCATCCTCAAGAGGACAGTTCTATGTTATCTGAACATATGCACAACAACTTGTTTCAGAATCAATCTTCTCTTAAAAAAAAATTGAATTCAGAACTGCCATGTAGAGAGTACAACAGATAACATGCAAAACAAACAGACTCTGTATGAAGAGAATTCCTAAAAAGAATCCGAGGTTGAAATCAGTATTTTATTAATGGAAACCATAAATTTGCACGTCATGAAACGAGACAAGAGACGGCGATAAGCACATGGATTCCCTTCCCCTGAAGAATATGAAATGATAAAATCTTCATTAATTGCATAATCTGAACACAGCCATTTAAAAAACACAAAAAGAAAAGTCCACCCTCAAATTCAAAGAACCCCACCATGGATCTACGATTTAAACAGCCGATGAACATTTACACAAACTTCACATTCCATCAAACCTTGCCCCAAGCGAAAATTATCAAAATCAGAGAAGTGGGTCAAAATTATCAACGACGATAATTGAAATTGAAGGGAAAAGAACAAAGAAAAGAGATCGAATTATACCGAGAATCGCGACGAAACAGTGATTGAAAAGCACGGAAACCCTTGAAAAGAGTAACGATTTGGTGGGGGTGAAAATTGAAACTCAACTACCGCATCGGAGGAATACGAACACCAAAAAAGTTAAGGGTCTTCCAGCTCAAAGACAGAGAAAATTTCAAAATGAAGCCGTTGAGAGAGACAGGACCAGAGGGTTGTAGAGAGAGAGAAATTTCTCGAGAAAGTACAAAAAGCAAAGTTTGAAATGTCTGTGGGACCTTCTTCCATCAATACTTCTTCCATATTTTGAAATTTCAAGAACAAGTAATAATTGTCCAACTTTTTCTCGCCAACCAAACAAATTTCCAATTTGAATTTTTGGATTTTTTTTGTTCTTTTATTTTTTACTTTGTATTATATGAATGGATACATTTTTCAATTGTACTCTTGTGAATGTTGAAATTAAGTGATATATATAATGAGTTGGTAGAAATTTAAAGCAAATATTAAACAACTAAGAGCATAACTCAGTTGTATTCGACATCTACTTCTTTTTTAGGTTGGAAGTTTAAATCTTCATACCACATTTGTTGTACTAAAAAAATAGAAATTAGAGCTTTGTTCGACAACATTTGATTTTTGAAAATTAAACTTATAAACATTACTTCCATCTCTGAGTTTCTTTGTTTTGTTATTTACTTTTTACTAACGTTTTAAAAAATCAAACCAAGTTTGAAAACTAAAAAAAAATAGTTTTTAAAAATTTGTTTTTGTATTTTGAAATTTTGTGAAGAATTCAAATGTTTTCTTAAGAAATATGAAAACCATTATAAAAAAAAAAAAGTGAGAAAACAAGTACAATTTTTAAAAATCAAATGGTTATTAAATTGGGCCTAGCCTACCAAAGTTTCTAATTTATGTGGTAGATTTCTAAAAAGTTGGTAAAAGCTTTCAACTTTTCTTCTCTTATGTAACCTAATTTCATCTTTAAAGATTTGTTGACTCATTAAATATTATATCATGTAAGTTTATTTATTACTAGCAATTTGTATGTTTACCAACAAAAGGAGTACAATTAAAAAATATTAAAATAGAAGGACTAAATTGAAAAATACTCAAACATTAGGGACTTAAATACATATTTATTTTATTAAATTTATATTTATAGTTTTAATTTGAAATTTAAGTTGAAAAGAACTAGTTTGCAAGTTTTTTTTTTTTTGGTAATAAATAAATTCATTTGTTTTGTCTAAAATTATTTAGATTAAATATATCAAGTTTTGAAGTATCAATCTTTTTTTCTCTCAATTTTGTCTCCAAATAATTTTTTTCTTTAATGTAATGTTTTAAAAAAAATTAATTACATCTCTACTCAATGTCTTTATTTAAATGGAAATAGGACTATAACATCTTAAAAAGAAAGAATGTATCATTTTTGTATGATCATCTCTCCATTTTGAATTTAAGGAACCCAACAACATTCTCTACTATAGAAATAGCAATAGGACGAAAGAGGATTGGTGATGCCTTCTCCATCTCCATCATTGTAGGGGGATTTGAATCTCATTCTCGACCCGTCTTCAACTTTAGAGCATTGAGGCAAGATCAAAGCTTCCCTATTCAAGAGATGAATTCCCCTGAAAAGATCTTCGATTACTTGTTCTACAAATGCACATTTTTAAGTTCAAATTTAAAAAACAAAAATTTTACTAGATTATTTACTATTATATTTTTTAGGTATTATTTATTACTGTTAATCATGAATTTTCTAAAACGATTTAATGCGTTTTATTAAACTATAAACATAGAAGTCAAATAAATAGAAAAATAATTAAAAAATTAGGATGTGGACAAAGAATTAGAGACGAGAATACACTCTTTGTTTCTATCACAGAAACTAAAAACAAATTTTCATTCTCGTCACCGTCTCCAATTGAATGAACCATCCCATCTCGTACAGAAAATTGACAATTTCTAGACATGTTTAAGAGTAATTTTAAAATAATTAAAATTACTTTTGTAATGTTCAAAATTACTTTGAAACATATCTTTAATTATTCAAAATCAACTTAATGTTTGATTTTACACTTTTAAACACAATTTTCATACCATAAAATTTGATTTTAAATAATTAAAAGCATATTTTGAAATAATTTTAAATACGAAAAAAATGATTTTAACTTTTTCAAAATCACTTCCAAATATGCCCTAAGTAATTGTTTACATCACTCAAACTTCCAAATTTTATTTTCAAATTAAATTTACAAAATGTGATAACTGGCTCCGCTTGATAATCATTTGATTTTTTATTTTTGATTTTCTGTTATGGTTTTCAATTTTACAAAAAACAAAAACCATACATGTTTGGCAACTGTTTTTGGTTTTTTATTTTTAAAAAACTGAAAATAAAAAACATGTTTGATAATTGTTTTCCGTTTTTTGTTTTTGAAAAATCAAAAGAGCATTTGATAAATCAAAAGAGCTTTTGATGTTTGAAAAATCGAACAATTTTTGCAATACTTTTCCATCTAATATACATAAGTATAAAATTATATTTATATTTTAATTTTTAAAAAATTGCATATTGAAAAATAATATTAATGTTTTAAATGTATTAATTAGGATTATGATAGAATTATTCAATGATCTTTTTTTTTAGTATAATAAACGTTGGATAGAAATTCAAATCTCCAACTGCAAAGAAAAAAGTAGATACCTTATTCGTTAAGCTATACTCATGTTTACGATTTTGTATATAGATCAAATTTAATTCCGTGCATATTTTCACTCTTAACAGCAAACACATACAAAACTTAGGACTTTAACAACCAAAAATCACCAAAAGCACTCAAACAAGCAGGTTTAATAAGAGATTTTTAAACATGAATAACTTTTCTATTGAAGAGTTATCAAACTTTATTTTAGAAATTTAAAAAATTGGAAGTCTATTTAAAAAATTAGGGAATTTAAAACTCTATTTCACAAATTATTCAAAAAACTATTTTAGGAAGTCTATTTTAGAAATTAAAAAATTAGAAGTTTATTTAATAAATTAAGGAATCTAAAACTCTATTTTACAAAGTATTCCGAAACCTATTTTTGGAACTCTATTTTAGAAATTAAAAAATTGGAAGTCTATCTAAGAAATTAGGGAATTTAAAACTCTATTTACAAAGTATTCATAAACATATTTTTGGAACTCTATTTTTAAAAAATAAAATATTGGAGGTCTATTTAAGAAATTATGGAATTTAAACAAAATTTCGCACCGTATTTTGAAATCTATTTCAAGGATAAATGAGTTATAAAATTCAAATTCTATTTTAGAAATTAAAATATTAGAAACTTTATTTTGCACAGTATTTTGAAACCTATTTCAAATATATTGGGTTAAAAATTTGTTTAGAAGCCATTTTTAGTTTTATTTTAACATTTTAAAAAATTGACTACGTGGTCGAGTTGCTGGAGTGATCGTTGGAGTAGTTGTTGGGGTGATCAGGTTGATAGGGTGGTTGGGTTGCCGAGGTGATCACCGGTGGTGGTTGCACAGTGGTTAGGTCATCGGAGTGGTCATTGGGTGGTTGTCGACAGTAGTTGTTGGGTGGTCGGGTCGCTGGAGTGGTCATATGATTGGTTAGGTCGTCCGAGTGGTCGCTGGGTGGTTGTCTGGTGGTCGAGTCATTTGAGCTGTTGTCGGAGTGGTCATTAGGGTTGTCGGGTTGCTAGGTGGTCGGGTCGCCAGGGTGGTCACTATAGTGGTCACCATGTGGTCGTCAACGGTGGTTTTGGGTGGTTGAGTTTGTTAGGTTGTCGGGGTAATCGTCGAAGTAGTCATCGAGGTGGTCGTGTTGCTGGGGTGGTCGAGTCATCGAAGTGGTCACTAGGTGGTTGTCAGCGGCGGTTGCTAGGTGGTCGGGTTGTCGAAGTGGTTGTCAGATGGTCATTGGCAGGGGTTCGGGCAAGTCGGGTTGTTAGGGTGGTTGGGTCATCGATGTGTCAAGTTGTTAGGGTGGTTAGGTCGCAAGGGTGGTCGTCAGATTGGTCTCTAGAGTTCTCATCGCAGTGGTCGTCGGAGGTAGTCGTCAGCGGTGGTCGGGTCGCCGGTGCTGTGGGCGGGTCGTTGGAGTTTTCGTTGTCGGTGGTCGTCGGAGTTGTCACCGGAGTTGTTGTCGAAGTGGTTGTTGGAAATGAAAAACGACAAGTGGAAGAGGAAAACATGACACAAACCCATGGTGTTGCACTGTTGTAACCCATAGGATTGTGTTTCAAAACCAAGGGTTTTGAACACCTTGTGTCAAACATGGTTTTGAGTTTGAGTTTGGAACCCAAAACCATTCGAACCCAAACCCATGGGCCAAACGCCCTTTTTTTTTTTTTTTTTGGGGGATTTTGTCATTTTAAAAAAAATAATTAGTGTATGGATTTTAAAAATTTTGAATAGAAGATAAAAAGTTCCGCATTTATTTAAGTTTAAAGTTCAATTTGATAAAAAAAAAATTGATATAACTCAAATTTAAGAATAAAAGTTGAAGTTCTTTTTTTAAAGAAGAATAAAAATTGTAAAAATTGATTTTTCCCTAGCTAAAAAAAAGTATCGTCCAAAGATGTTTGCATAAATGTGGGTCCTCCACATGTAACAAGGTGAATAATGACATGGTTGGCAGTCTGTAAGTAAGGTTTTTGAAAATCGAGATAAAAACGAAAATCGTTTTTAAAAACTTTTTGTTTTCATTTTTTCATTTTCTTTATAATTCTAAAAATGTTTTCAAAAATATAAAAACCAAAAACTCAATTTGGTTACCAAACATACTTGTTTTTTAAAAAAAGAAAACCAAAAGATAAATTGGTTATCAAATGGAGCCTAAAGTTTGAAAGACGCTTGTTAGGGGAAGTTATAAAACTTCCACTGTCACAAGTTATATTAAGCAACTCATCCTTCAACAAGCCATAGAACAAGGGAGTAAGCATGAATGTTGGGATGGATATTAAAAAATAAATAACCCGCCAAGTTTAGTACAACAATTGAAGAATGGAAGATCTTGTGGGTTTTTCTATTTTGTAGACGGGGTTTTGTAAGACATAATTAAGTATTTTCTTTTAGGCTAAATTATTATTAAAAAAAAATTCTTAATTTTGTCCCTTATTTCAAAAATACCTCTATTCTTTTAAAAGTTGCAATATTATCTTTGTCCTTTCATAAATGTTTTAAAAATACCATAGAAAAACCATTGATTAAAATGTCATTTTTATCCATGTACTTTAGATTTTTTTTTCATTTTAGTCCCTATACTATCTTTCAAAAGTTGCAACATTCTTTTATTTCTTTCTTTCTTTTTTCTTGAAATAACATAATTCAATATATCATAATACTTTCCTTTTTTGGCACCAAAAGTAACATGATTAATGGTAAGGAAACACTGCCCAGAACCAGGAGCCAAATTGATTGAAGTCAGTATTAATAATTTAAAAAAAGTTAAAATAACATTAAACTGTTCTATTTTAGTTCATATACTTTTAAATGCCCAAATTTAATCCTCATACATTCTTATAGATTAGTGTTTCCTGTAAGTTTATTGTTAATTTTTTCAAAGAAAAATAATCTCCATTAGTCTTCCCTCTATAAATTTGAAAAATATATTAACATCGTATTTTTTCTTGAATTGAAATTATTACTTCTATCTTACCAACGTTTGATTTTTTAAAAAAATGTTAAATTACAAATTTAATCCCTATAGTTTTGAAAAAGTTAGAATTTAATTCTAGAGTTTTAAATGTTAGAATTAGTCCCATGGTTTGATAAAACTCATAAATAATCCCTATGAACTATTTATGAGTATTTTTATCAAACCATAGAAACTATTTGTAAGGTTTATCAAATCATAAGGATGAAATTCTAATTTTTAAAACTATAGGAATTAATTCTAACTTTCTCCAAACCATGGGACCAAATTTGTAAAAAAAAAAAAAAAAACTTTAAACTATCCCTAAGGACTAATTTTTAAATTTATTCCAAGTACGATAACTAAATTTAAATAGAGTTGACAGTACAAAAACTAAAATAGAATAGAATATAAAGTACGAGAACCAAAATGATAACTAAATTTAAATAGAGTTGACAGTACAAAAATTAAAATAGAATAGAATATAAAGTACGAGAACCAAAATGGTATTTTAACTCCAAAAAAATGAACCTGAAGAACTGAAGGCTTCCAACCCATCTGCAATTACTGCCAGTGATAAAAATTCCAAGAGTTCAAAAGGAACACTGATATATCAAGAATGAGGCAATTTTAACTATCTATGGGCTTATCATATTGATTTTGCCTTACCTAGAACTCATTTCTACAAGAATTCTCAACATGGAAAAATGCTTGGGATAAAAAGACAAAAGAAAAAGTATCACAGATGACCAAAGTTTCTTGTGCAAACTGCTAAAAAGATGTTGATTTTATCTGTAATTCATTGATTCTGGCAGTGATCTGCAGAATATAATGCTTGGCCTTTGGCAGCAAAGCAAACAAAAAAAAAAAAAAAACACCACCAATTTCCATTGTTTCCGCACCATCTTCAGCCCAGCCAGGAAACTCGCAATAAACACAAAATTGCCAAAACCTTAGCTTCATTCAGCCAACTTTGAATTTTTCTGTTCTTTTTCTTCCCCTTTTCTTGAAGCTAGCATGATGGTTCTACATGGTTGAGAGACTAGAATTAATGATTCTTCTCATCTGCTCGCTTGTGTTGCTAACTGCAATCCTGAAACGATTGTCCACTGAAATGTCATTGATGTTAATGAAAAGTAATGCAAAAGAAGCAATGAAAAGTGCACGATATCCAACATGCGAACTGCGAAGGGAGTGTAACATTTCAAGATACGGTGCGCAATGAAATGAGCCCAAGTAGGCATAAATTTATCTTCCAAACCAAGTATGATTGGATTATGATAAGGCATTCTCGAATAAGATTCTGTGCGCGCGCATGAAATCAATGTCAAAATGGTATGTGACCCATAACAAAAGTTGAGAAAATGAGAAATCAAAAAGAAAAATGGTGTGAAAAATAAAAATGACATTCCCCTCTCCAAGAAGAATAAATAAATGAGGGTGTTTCCTAATATTGGAATGGGACCAACAAATTAAGAATTATTTCTGATCTAAAGTTAACATTGAGAGTGCAAATAAGAGAAAATGAGTCCCATTCTCCAGTTCCCATTTCCAATATGCACTCATGGCCTTATTGATTGGCAGCTTTGACATTAAAATAGGACCTTGAGTTATTTTCTTCTTCTGGTATACGGAGAAAAGCATTTGCTGTTAGAGCGGATTAGGTCTTTAATTGATTTAATCAATTTTCTACCATTTTTCATGAATATAATACAATTATGGGATAGTAGATGCATAAAGGAGGCAATGAAAATAAAAAATAATAATAATAATTTAAAAAAAAAAAACAAACTTGCGGCCTTACCAAATATGTGATGAATAAGAAGGGAGCAACAATCAGCTCCCTGTAGAAGGCCTTCGTTTAATTACCAAATCATCAGCTGAATAATAATCAGCAATAAGCCGATACATGTAGGATGAGTTATGACCACCTCTGTCAAAGTAACAAGAGTAAATAATGAGTAATAAACAGATAAAATCAAGATCAAGATAACAGCATTCCATTTTTTTTTTCACTAAGAAAAAAAAGATCAAATGAAACCCAGAAATTGAAATCCAAAAATTCAATAGAAAGGCAGAACTAAGTATCTTGCTTAATAATGTAAATCGAATTTAAATACACACATAATTTTTTAAAAAAACTATAAAAGAAAAAGAAAGACAAAAAGAGCCCATCAATCAATATTCCCGTGCCACTCATTTTTATCTAGGAGTTAGGAGGTAAAGGAATGAAATACAGCACAAAAAGAAAAAAAATTGAAACTGCTAAAGAAAAAGAGCTGGACTTACGTGTCAGTAATAAATAAACTAACAAGTGATGGTGGCACATAGTCAAACGTAGGGTTGACTACGTGGAGAAGAGGAGAACCAGTGTTAGTTCCAAAGTCCATGCAATCTGAAAATTCACCGAAGTCCAGTAGCTCTGATGGGGATCGCAGTTCATTGAGTAGAACTTCAGGATTGTGAGGATACAAAGGGCATAACTGTCAAATAAGTAACAGACATTTAGAAAAAATATATATACAAAACAATAAAGGCAGCATGCCAACTTAGTGGTATCCAGAGAATCTTTTTAGTATATGAAGGAAGGTGAGGAAGGTTTGGAGAAAGTGTGGCTAATGCCTAACTGGTCTAAAGTGTTTCATCATCTACCCTTTTTCTTTCTATTACTAATTCGTGGGGTGTTTTTCTCCTTAACTTTGAGGTCTGAACAGGATTTATAGTAACCCCTCTTTTCTACTTTTTTTAAATTGGAAACAGAGTTTCATTAACATGATGATGCTAGGAGAAACCAAAAGAATTAAAAATGATCGCTGAGATGAAATTACAAAAGGGGGGAGATGATCTCTCCTATCCAAAGGAGATTACAAAAAACACTTCCATTGGGCTATAAGGGAAGATAGGCTATAGCTGCAAAAATAAGTAGAAATGTTGCAGCCTGTGAGAGCTAAAAAGATAAAGAATCAATGAAGCTGTCAAAGCATTTCTCCCCATCATTGAAGACACAGGAGTTCCTTTCGTTCCAAATAGACCATATTAAGACTAATAAAGTTTGGTTTTTCTTCTCCCTCTTGAAAGGATGACCAGCCAAAACATGCATGACCACGCATGAAAGATAATAACATCCCAAATCTGGTCAAGGCTTTTATGTTTATTATTAAAGATTCTTTCATTGCATTTGATGCTTATTATTGAAGATTCTTCCATTGCATTTGATCAACACTTCCCAAAACAAAGCACTAATACAATTGATCCAATGCGCTGAGTTAAGATCTTTGAACCCATGAACACGAAAACATTGAACCAAAAGATTTTTGGTATGTCTAAGAGGATGCATGATGAACAGAAAAATATCCAAAAACCTGTTCCATAGTTTGTCCACCAGGCTGAATAAAAAGAGATTAGCATCTTCCAAGCTAATTTTGCATAGGTAGCACCAGTTGGGATGAAGATACCAACTAGGATTCCTTCTCTATAGTATCAAGATACCATTTGTTTATAAACCACCCAAGGTGGGTGTTCACCAGAAAACTTTATATTCCTTTTGGTGATTTTTATCTTCAAAGTTCCTAGCAGAAGGCCTATAAAATATGATACTGTTCAATACCAAAATGAATTTTTATCGATACCAAAACTTGATATGGCAACTGACAACATTAATCAGAGAAGTTATGCTTCCAAGGTATATAATACACTCCAATAGTCAGCATGGCCACTTCTCTTTCCGTAGGATTGGTACAAAAGCAAATCAAAAGAGGAGGAATCTTGTTCCATCATAATCTCTCTCTTGAGATGACCATGCCAATTTGGGTAGAGATGTTCTTCTTCCAATCAAACGAAGGTTGAGGTGTTTATAATGTCTTAAGCAATGGAGCTATGTTAGGTTAGTTTTGGGTAGAATTATAATAGAAGTAAATTTGCATGACTATAGGGCAAATTTACTTTGGTTCCTTTTATTGTCTCACCAAATAAACGGTTTTTCACAAATTATGATAACATGGCCATAGATGGTTTCATTGCATTTCTAGAAACAAAATTTTCTAATATTGCTTTCACTTATCCATGTTACAAAGTTGAACGTGAAAATTTTACCTATTCTTGATTGTTACCTCATTTCTTTCTACTGAGGTTTGTATTCTATGAGACATGATATATATCTCCTGCATTTACCCACCATCTAGACAGACTAGGTAGTTATGCAGTGCATTCATCCCCCTAATGAAGATATAAGCGAGTTACTCAAAGCTCTAGCCCACCTTCATCATAGTAGTCAGAAGTCATAACCACTAGCTCTAATTCAGTCCCCAAGCTGTATGCACTTAAGATACCCAAGCATGAATGTTAAAATTAATTGATTGTCTACTCTCTCCATTTCACAGCCCATCACCCCTCCCATCTCTAAGTGGTTAAAAATGTTTCCAAATAAAGAATCAAACCACTTCAAGAGAAGAATAAGAGGGAGCTAAAAGGTAACAGGTTTGCCTATCGTGGTTCGCAAACCAGAAAATTTTGACATCATCAATTCTTTTGCTTTTGATGAAGAAACAATTTGAAGGTGAAAATGCAAGATGCTCGGTTGCTAAATATTTTACCAAAATTCAAACTCGAGAATAGACTAATTCATAAAATCACCTTGTGACTTCCAGCTAGTACAACAAAAGGAACAGCATGCCTTTTAGCTGCAAGGGCCACCATATTCAATCCGACAGGTGCTATGACACCACCATTTGCCATGACAGCATGAGCTCCAACTATTACCTTGCAGAACAGATTTGAAGATGAAGCTATCTCATCAGTTGTCATGTCCATCCCACTTTATGCATACGTTGAAATAAAACGCATTTATATATGTATAGACACACTACAGCTACCACCTACCATATTTACCCGGGAGATCATGGCAAAAATTGCAGAATCAGTAATAAGTGTGGTCTGTAAACCTCTTGTAACCAACTCCTTAGCAAGAAGATGACCCTGATATCTGTCAACATTCCGAAGAAACAAGTGGTAGAGTGAACCAAAAATATCAAAGTGTAATATAAACCTGCACCCAAGCATACAGCTAGCTTTAGTTATTAGCCCAGACCTTGGAGCACCCTCAGCAACAAACACCCGGAAGGACCTTTTTTTCTCCTTAGCAGCACAAAGAAATTCCAATACCGTTCTGGAACTCCCCAGAGTTAATATTACCTCGCTGAAAAATTTTGGCATTCAATATATGTGAGGATATTGAGGTAAATTCTTAAAGAGGAAATTCTAAATTATAATTCGATAATACAAAAGTCCTCTAAGTTCCAATTGCATATTTCAGATTGAAGCCAGAAACAGAAAATGATGCAAGTAAATCAAATACAAACTTATGCAGTAGCACACAGAGTAAAGCTAATTTAATAATAAAAAGAAATGATGAAGGACATATGAAGAAGATAAAAAAAAACGCTGAATGCCTAACACATTATCGCCCTTCATATTATATATTTCCTCTGACCCACAACCTCTAACATTTTTACACAATACAACCCCAATCCTTATTCACACACCTTGCACTACACCACACTACTCACTTATTCTACATCCCTCCTAACATACGTGAAATTCATCCATGGCCTGAGGTTTCTATCATTCCCTGCCACCAACCAAACTTTCACCTTGTCCTCAAGGTGTAAAGCAGGGACTGATTATTGATGAAATTAAAGGCTTCCTATGTAGCTTCCTCAAGTTGCTGTCCAGCCCACTAAATCAAAACCTCCATGCCATGTGAGGGAGAGTTCAAGCTTAGGATTCAGTTCAGCTGGTAAGTGGTTGGGCAGCAAGCTTCCAAGCCATGAGTTGGGAAGCCTGGAATACTGGGTGTGTTCCTAGTAAATGGTAGGTGCACCTTGTATGCCACCTTTCAAATCCTTTCCAAGAACCTTGGGAGCATTTGATAGCCATTTGATTAGTCAACCAATCACCTTTGGAGACTCTACATTTAGTAGCCACCACTTTCCTCCATAGAGCTCTTCAAAAGCAAATCACCACAGATGTTTAGTCAAATTTAAGATCAAGACCACCAAAAGAACTGGGTTACTTGACCTTGGACCAGCCAACCAAGGTGGGAACCTCCTTCCTTTTTGTGGCCTGCCCAGTAAAAATATCTCATAGATTTTACAATGACAAGGCCATCTTTTTGGGCACAAAAAAGTGGGGATAGGTAGAAAGGTTTGAGTTAGAAGTTTGGATGACGGTTAACCCACCACCTTTAGAGAGACACCTTTTCCTGATTAACAACTTGCTTTGAATTATTTCAGTGGCTGGAATCCGAAACTGGAAGCTCTTTGGGTTACCATTTAGAGGGAGACCAAATTCAGGCACAGACCAAGAGTCAAAACTGCACCCACAATAGAAGCCAGCTCTTGAACTTAAATAGCTTCACAATTAATACTCAGAACCTTTATTTGTTCATGTTCACATTTAAACCCAATAATAATTTGAAGATTATTAATCTAGAAAGATTGAGGAACTTATCCTTAGAGGGTAAAGATAAAAGAAATTTTTCTGATAGGTTGCTTTTCCCACCTTCAAGCCACTAATAGTAGACCTCTCATGAGAAATCTATTTTAGAGTTCAACAACATGTGAGAGTGGGGATTAAACTTGACCTTTTGGTCGAAGATATAATGCCTTAACCAGTTGAGTGGTAGGCCTCTTATGAGAAATCTATTAAAATAATTTGTTGCAAGGATAAAAAGGAAAGGGGAGCACATTCTACTTGTCTAATCTCCCAGGAGACTTTGGTCTTACCACTTGACTTCCCATTTAAGAATAAAAATAAAAATAATTAGTTGGGCAAGCTGCAATCCAACCCCTGCAATGGGAGCCCAAGCCTTTGATATAAGAGGCAACTATAGACCAATTTACCCAGATGGAAATAGAGCACATGAAGAAAACTGATGACAGTATTTTCTTAAGGACCTCCTGAGTACAATAAAATAATATACACTAAATCTACTTCCCAAAGTCAACAACCCTATACTGCTTCAGTAAGTCATAAACTAGATAGCCCAGATCAATATGATTTCAAGGATACAAAAAAAAAAACAAAAATAACAGAAAGAAAGAAGAAGTTAGGTTATGAGGATTGGTTCAACGTGAGAAATACTTTTGATGGATGTGCTCCACTGCTTGCTCAGCAATCTGTTCATGACAAGTTGCAATATCCTGAATAAGTTCATTAACAGCTTCAATTACATCATGCTTGAGTTTCCGACTCCTTGAACTTTTATCAGCAGCTGTCAATAAAAGAACAACTTGTTAGAAAAGCAAAACTTGCATTCCAAATGGGAAAAAAATAATAAATAATAAAACGAAAAGAAAACCACTCCACATTTAACTAACGAACACACAAAGAAATAGATAAATAAGATAAAGTTGAAACGCACACATGCACATTTCTAAATAAATTTTTGTTCAAGAGAAGTAGAACGCATTTAACATTATCAAGGACCCTACTTCCAACAAAAATCAAGAGAGAGGGCAATAAACAAAGATGGGGGAGAATAATTTCCGGTAGAAAAGGTCCATGGGTGCTAAGGGTTCCCTTATGCCTTATCACTAATTCCCTGAAGAGGCTAAAAATGGAACCCGTTCCTTAATCTCACTATCCAAGTACTTATCTAAGAAAATAAATTAATCCTCATCAATCATAATCTTCCTTTACATCTATGCAGCTGGACCTCCAAATATTCACATAAAGGCATCACAACCAAAAAGGGTCTCAAATCCTAATTTACTCTATGAGGTAAGAAGCAGAACATTCAAATGATATCATTATAAAAATATTTATAAATTTCAACTCACAACAAATTATTTTTTCACATTTAAAAATTAAAATATACAATATCCATTCAAGAAGCCAATTACAAATTTCTAAAGACAGAATGTCTGATAACAATGATCTGTCAAAGAAATCCAAAATCAAACAGACATTTCCAAAAGATTTCAAAACCTTATAAGAAAAGAAAATAGAAAACCAAATATGTCATTATAATTGTATGTTCAAGCAAACCAAACAACAAATAAAATTTTATGTATATATATAAAACAAGACAAGAATATAATATGGCAACACGCTCGCGCGAGCACACACACACATATATATTTTATATATATAGATTACCTCGTAATCAATTTTAATCAGACAAATCAGTAAATATTTTGGATGTCTCAATCAAATTCCTTCAAGCACATCATAAGCACACAAATGAACGCTAATCAGCATAAAATAAGGAAGCTCACATTTGCTCTTTCCTTCTGAATCACCTCCAGATGATGAAGTTTGATGAACAGATGCTTGATTAGGAAGATCCTCAAGAAGAGTTTGCAAGGAAGGCGGCCGCAAAGTGCTTCTTGCAGCAGCTGCAACAGCAGCGGCTGAGAGGACCGGGTGATCATCTTTTTCACTGTCATCTTCATCATCACTAACTGCTGCTAAGCTCAACCCAGCAATTGAAGCTGTGGTGAGAGAGAGATCCTCCTCTCTAATAATGTGCAAAACACGCCTCACAATATTACCCACAGCAAGCTCTGCAGTTGTACATTGACATATAAATGCCAATGAAAAGCCAATAAATTAGTAGATTCCAGACAAGTAAGGTTGCAGGGCATACAAAGAAAAAGGCCACTATAAACCATCACATAAAGACAGTGTATGCAACAAACATGGCCAGGAACGAATAATGATAATTGAGAGGTGATTAACAATAGCCTGAATAAAGAAGCAGCAATGGAAACAAATTGAATTTTGTAAAGGGTAGAATCTCAAACAACCAGACTGAGGTTAAACATTAAGTCATACTAAACAAAATTAATAAATTAATATATCTACCAACAGGATTCGCAGCAATCAGCTGCTCTCCAACAGCTTTCACAGCATCAATCAAAGCAGCAGCCTGATTCGTGTAGGGTATTCGCTGCTGCGAAATGACAGAACGAAGCAATTCAGCAGTATGCTTCGCGGTGGCCAAAGAGCCCTCAATTTTACTGCCACAATATCATCACAAAACGAACCATAAAAACGAACTCTAATCCAAAACACACACAGGCTACAACTCAATTCCCAGAAATATCAACAATCCCAAAGAACTAACCGCTTCTTAAGCTTGATAACGAAATCATTCACAAGGGCTTGCACGTCTGGCATAATCCTAAACAGAGAAAAGTGAAAAAAGCTGAAGACAGAGAATATACATAACGGAGAAAAATTGGCAACGCGTAATACTTACAGCGAATATGGAAGAAAGAAATGGGGAAAAACAGGGTTGTCGCCAGCTACAGAGAGAAAGAGATTGGAAGGAAGCTCTGGTGCGAGTTGCAGCAATGGAATTTGGGTTTCGTTCTGAAATTGGAAATCGAAGGTGAGAAGTTCTTCAGTTCTCTCTTCTTCTTCTCTGCCCCTCTTCTCTTCCTATTTCGGGTTGAAATTCGACTTCGGTGGATTTTTGGGCACTAGATTCGAACCCATTTTCTTAAAATTTGTAATTTAACAACGTTAATTTTCTTGCGAAAATATTGGTCAATTTTAGCCTTCAATTTCATCGGATTGGACCTTAAATTTTGGATAAATGTGACAATTTTAACTTAAAAATTATTGGTTTTTCAATTAAAGAATTGTCTATAAAAATACTCTTGTATTTGAGGTGTGCGCAAACTGGTTCATCATGGGGTGTTTGGAGCAATGGGTTGGGTTGGGTTGTTTTGGAATCCAAACCCAAACCCTTGTTTGGACCACTGTGTTCAAAACCCAATAATTTTGAAACACAACCCCATGGTTTTGCATAGTGGGTAAATAAAAGTCAAATTGTCCTCATGTATCTTCAATAAATTATAAAACATGTATAACATTAGTCTATTGTGTCCTTAATAAATTATTTGGCATGTCTCGTATGAAATTAATCTCATGTGCCTCCAATAAATCATATAACGTATAGATATGAAATCTTAGGGAATTGGAAATAAAATCTATTTTCCCTGCGGGGCCCCACCACGGGGTGGAGAATTACAGTTTAGGCGAGGAATAAGAGAGGGAGTGGGAAAAAAACCCCATGAACTAAATGAAAGTGGGGAATACATTCTTCGTTCCCGCCTCGTTTATTTTTATTATTTTTAAAAAAACTATATATATATAGGCACAATAAGGAGAAATTTTTTGTGTCGATTTTATCCCTTCACTTTTTAATTGTATGCCAACTTTGTCCCTTGATCTTTTTATCTTCCAACCCTCATTCAATACCATCATTATACGAGGTTAACTTTTGATCTTCCTTTCGAAATGCTAAATACTACAAGAATTTCATACTATGAACACAAGCTACAATAATATTGTAATTTTATTTTTTTTAATTAAAAAATTTTCTTTTAACAATAATAATAATGTACCTACAAGGGAATTGAAAGTGGGATTTGATTGGCCAATGAAAATTTAATAATGAAACGTCTTGTGGTTGGAAATGAAAAGAGCCATTTGACGTTCAAATAGACTCATAATTGAAAAGTTTCATTTTAACCCTTAAATTTTAATATTTGTTTCAAAAATACCTCTGAAGGCTTTTTTTCATTAAATTCATGGTCGAAAATTGATGTTTTTGCATTTGTATTGTTGCTTATGTGAACATATTTGAACATATACGTTGAAAAAAAAATCAAAACATATGCAAATATGTCATTTTTCGTCCATAAATTTAACGGAAAAAACCTTCAAGAGTTGTTTTAAAACAAACTTCAAAATTCAAGAGTTAAAATGAAACTTTTCAAAGTTTAGGGATATAATTGAAACCAACCCCATAGTTCAAGGGTATTTTTGATAATTTAACCAAGAAAAAACGTGGGCTGGGCCTTTAAAAAAGAAGGAAAATGGGCTGATTTATTGGAGTACAATGGATGGATTTCATTTTTCATTTTAATTCATTTATTGGGGTTTCTACATTATAGCCTGATTTAGAGGTTCATATTTCAATTTTGGCCTAAACTCACCATTTTTTACAAGTTTAGCCAATGTACCTTAATTTTTTATACAAAAGTCAACATCCATTTACTATTAAGCCCTTTTTCCCTAATATGACAATTATTACAAAAAAAAATTAAAATGAAAATATAGATACAGAATATGGACGGTTTTTTCTCAGGTTTTTTTTTTTTAAATAGTAAAGGGTGCTTTTTTAAAATAGGAGTTTCCAAAAACAAAATAACTCCACATTTGCTTTGTGATTTTGGCCAAATAAGAAGGAGAAACCCGTGAAGAAGAAAACCGGTGCAAGTCCCTACGTTTACGAATATATCGTTGGTATATAAAATAGTATATAATGCAACAATACCATAATTAATAATATAATATATACTATGGTATATATTAAATTATTAGTTATGTTATATATCGAATATATTATGGGATGTTTGAATGTCTAATACATTTATATCAAAATAAATGAGCTAATATGTAATCATGTTATATAAAATAGTATATAATACAACGATACCATAATTAATAATATAATATATACCATGGTATACATTAAATTATTATTTATGCTATATATTGAATATACTATGGAATGTTTAAAAGTCTAATACACTTATATCAAAATATATGAGCTAATATATGTAATCATGTTATATAAAACAGTATATAATGCAATGTACAATAATTGATAATATAATATATATCATGGTGTACATCAAATTATTAATTATGCTATATATTTAATATACTTTGAAATGTTTGAAAGTCTATTACAATATATGAAAATATGGCCCAATATATATCATGATAATAACATGGTATATTTACATGTCAATATACGTTGTATATCCTCATAACAAATGAGGAAGTGGAAATTTATATTCTACAGTGAATAAAACATATAAATTTATTAGGAAAAAAAAATAGTGGAATTCATACCCATTGTTCGGTATAATAGAGCGCTGGAATCAAATGCTAGGAGTTTTATGGCTGACAGATGGATTATTTAAATAAAAGAACGAATAATGACTGATGGCAAGAATGAAAGCAAGACGACATCGAAAAAAATGGAACCAAATGGAAATGGGTGAAGAAAAACGTTTGCGAGAAATGGGAGAAGAAAATGGTGTGCCCATGATGAAGAAGAGAAAGTCAAACACAATAATCATGGAAAATTTAGTGTCATTGCTAAAATCGTGGGATTTGTATGAAAATATTATATAATAATAATAATATTTATTACTAAAATACGCATCAAGAGAAAAAAGACATAAGGGTATAATGGACCGAATCTGCACATTAAATCTAAATTTGAAAATTTTCAAATATTTGTACATTTATGAAAATACATATATTTAAATTAATTATTCATGTAAAAATTCATAATTATTTTCTTTTTATTTATTTTTTCATTTTCTTAAATTAAATAAATATCAAAGTTGAATGTAAATTTTATATTTCCATTGTGTACTTTAATTTTAGCTTAATATATCAAATGACCACTAATGCATTATGTGTTTAGGGTGTAGAGTAGAGTATGTGTTTGGAGTACAAAGTTGTTTAACCTATGTTTTCTTTTCCCTACAGTTTTGTTGTTCTAGATAATTATAGCTAGATTCCAATTTTTTGTTTAAAAAAAAATTAATTAATATGGAGTTGTTTAACCTAAAGTTGAGATTTTAAGTTATATTATTTTATGAACAGTTTACAATTTTGTTAAAGTATCAATTTCGATTAAGATGAATAAAATAAGTTTGCTCTTTTTTTTGTGTTATTTACTCTACTGTACAATTAGAATTAGATTCCAATATTTTTTTCAAACTTTTTTAATAAAGATTTGTTTTCGTTAATTTTAAAATTTTAATTTAAGATTTTTTTTCTAAGCTTAATAAAAGTTATATTCTTTCTGGCATAATTTAAGATTTTTATTTTCCTAACTAAACAATGAAATGAATTATCGAAAGTTTGATTAATTTTAAAATAAAATATATTCTTTGAAGTTTTAAAAAAACTAAGTTAAAAATATAAGATCAAATATTTATGCTATTTCCTGCCGAAGTAAGTCCCGGGATCGCACCCTCAGTGGTTTAACGCCGGATTCTTAAGGTATTTAGAAGAAAAAATACTAATCATAAAGCAATCAATCCAGGCCATTCAGGAGAAACACTGGGTGACATCATCACCGCGACAAAAGAAGATGAAGATGGACGGCGATGAAGTGCAGACATATGTTATCAGCTTTTGCTTTTAACTTTTGTAATTTTGTATTTTCCTTGCTTTTTCGAAAGTAGCTTTATTAAAGTTAACTTTACTTTATTAAAGTTTACTTTTACTTTTGTAAAGTTTTTTATTTTATTGAGAATTTTGGGTTTCCAAAGAGATAAGGTCAAGCAGGGGTCTGTCCTGTCGGCCACCTTTGGATATTCCTGTAATTGTTGTGAGAATTGGGATTTCTATATAAGGAGCCCATCCACAACTCTCAAATGGTATCAGAGCCATGAGCTCAAACATTCTCTCTCATTTCTCTCTTCTCTCCATGGAGTAAACACTTCAAGGGCTTAAGATAAGTAATAACTTTTTTCTATAATTCTTTCTTTGGTTCTTATCAATGTTCTTAATTACTTCCTTTAATTTATTAGTCAGTTGTCTCTCTAATTTAGAAGTTTTAAAGAAAGAAATCATACTTTTCAAGATAACTTGATAAAGGCGTGGTTAACCTTCAAGTTTGAATAAGAATGATTTTAATCTTGTAAACTCTCTAACTTAGATCGATTGATATAAACTAATAAATATTGTGACTAATTAAGCCAAAGTTAAGAATCAATTAAAGTTTATAGTTTATTGTTATTATGCCTCTTAAGTTCGTTTTCTCCATCTCTTTTCCCCATGCTTTCCAAGTTAAAGAAAAAACTTTTCTACACTCCCGTCGTAGTAGATACTACTACGTCTTCAAATGATCCTGCAAAGGATATTGAAAAAGCTCTGGCGAAAATAACGCATACAGAGAATCAAATAGGCCAAATTGAAGAAAAACTTCATAATTGGTCCGTACCAAAACTCGAAGTTGGGACTATATACAGAGTTCCAATATTCAGATACAAAGAACGAGATGTTATACACATTTCGGAATCAAATATTTCAATAGAGAACGATTTTTCCGAATTTCGTCTCTTTGAAAACGAAGCACTCGACACATACAGGCAGTATTTCAAATACTTGCATATCGGTTGTGTTTAAGTTGCAATCAAACCTCTCTATAGGACAGGCTTAGATTCTCCAATCTATGTCGCCTTAAGAGACAAAAGATTCTTGAACTTCACAGATTCTATTCTGGGGATAGTTCAATCAAATCTTGAAAACGGTCCAGTTTACTTTTCTTGTAAACCTGGATTTACCGTCTCTCTTCAAGATCGTAACATCATGGATGTACTCAGTCTGGATGTTAGAGGTCAAGGATTACGCATGAAAGATGGTTGCTACCCCTATGCAATCATCTTCAGGCTGTATTATAAGGTGATGGAAACCAATCTATCACCGATGGCTTTGGCAGTTTCTCCCAGAAACTACACCATGCTTATGGAAGTCAATCTAGAGAAAACCTCTATGACTGTTCCTAAGCGTCTCAATTGGCAAGAACTAACGTCTAATCCGATTTGGAGAATAGAGAATGCTACTATTCCCCAGGATAGACAGAGTTCTAATGCTCAAATATCTGAATTTGCTGATGGTCATGTGGAAGTCCAATTCGGTCCCCCGGACAACCCTAAACCTCCGCTAATTCAAGAATACTTAAGTAGTCGGCCTAGTACCAGTTCATCTGGACGTCCCACTACTAATCAAAGGTCTGTTGGAAGATCTAAATCCCTTAGAGTGGATTATGACTATCCAATTCCAGACATTCAACAAGAAATGTCTGAAGGATCTCTGTCTCCTACTCAGACTGAAATGGAAAGAAAATCTGGACATATCTATGACCAGATCAATACTCTCACAACTGAGAAGTCAATTGACGAAAGGTATGATGATTATCTCACCATGGCTTTCGAAGATCACAAAAAAGGTAAGAGGACAAGTTTTAAAGGTCTTCTTACTAAACCAGATTTCATTAGCTTGATAAACCGTCAGGTTAATGTTATCAAAAGGCCAACCATTTGGCTAACGACTACTGGAAAGGAAATAACTTCTGATTATCCTCCGGAAGAAGAAGCTAATTTTTCTCATCCTTTAGTCCCTTCCTCAAAAATAATCTCTTCTCCTTACAAGTCGATTGACGAAGAGAAAACAAAAGCTGTTGGTGTTAGAGAAATCAAGAACATCCAACAACAACTCAACTACTCTAATAAAGTCCTTACGACTTTATCAAAGTCAGTTGAAGAAATAAAAACCTCTGACCAAACGGTTAAGATGGTTTCAAAGGAGCATGTCGGTTTTCCAAAAATCGACCCTCTCCGACCAACGGTTCAACCAAATCCAAGGCAACCTGCCTTAAAGTTTGGCGAAACCGGTATTGAAGAACTTCTTGGAAAAATCAATGAGAAGTTATCAAATGAAGAACCTACTGCTAGCAATAAGGCAGAAAGTTCTAAAAGAACAATTCAGGCTTTCGGACTTTCTAAAAAAGACGAAAACTTGAATATGATCAAAAGGGTTGATCCCTCCGGATCAACTACAAAGGTTCTTCCTATCAGTAACGTTACTGAATTAAAGAATCATTACAAAAGGCCATCACCACCCGATCTCGGATGGGATGATTTCAAACCAGACTCTCGTACTTATGACGGGACTTCTCTGATTACTTGGAACATTGACGGTTGCTCTGAAGGGCAAATGGTCACTATATTCCAAGAAATGTTCGTGGCAAGTACTGCTTACTCCGCCAAGAAGCTTACTCAGCCCGAAATTTTAGTCTGCCTACTTTCCGGATTAACAGGTAATCTAAGAAGTTGGTGGTATAATCAATTAACTGAAGAAAACAGGAAGTCAATAAGCGAATCAGTCTTAGATATCACTAAGACTAGAATCAATGCTGACGGTCTAGAAGAAAGGTATGTAGACACGTCTCCCAATTGTGTAGACACTTTTGTTTACACTTGTATGAAACACTTTATAGGTCGAACAGACTTATACAGTGATCAATCAATGGAAGCTCTCTTGGGGATGAAATGCCACAAGATGAGTGATTTCAAATGGTATAAAGACACCTATATGGCACGTCTTTATAATCTTACTACATGTGGGGATAATGTTTGGAAACGAAAGTTTTTTTCCGGATTACCCAAATATGTAAGTCAAAAATTCTATTCTACCATGACAACAAAACATGGAGGAGTAGAAATCAATTGGGCGTCCCTAACTTATGGGGATATCCATAGCGCTATCCAGGCAGTTTGCTTAGAACTCTGCCAGGAGCAGCAGCACAACAAAAGAGTTGCAACAGACGCAGATTACCGAAAGGAACTGGGGTCTTTTTGCAAGCAATATGGGGTTGAAAATAAACCTCCTTCAAAGAAAAGATCGAATAAAAAGCTTTTTTCCAAAAGCAAACGATCCTCAAATGAGTATGTTCCTCGAAAAAGGAAATATTACAACAAACGGAAGGCTAAGAAAAGACAAGCCGCCGTTGACAGAAGCACTGTTAAGTGCTATAACTGTCAAAAACTTGGGCATTATGCTAGTAAATGTCCAGACCTCAAGAAAAAGATAAACAAGTTAGAGATCGATGACGATGTCAAACAATCTCTACTTAGTATCTTTGAAGATCTATCTATCAAAGGAGATTCTTCCTCAGAATCCTCTGATAATGATATGATCAATCAAATAGAAGAAGGTACTGATTACTTTGACCCTTCTTCTTCAAGTGAAATAGACGATGATGTCATTCCTTGTGGAGGATGCATCAACGTACTTACAAAAATTCAGGAAACACTCTTCGAATCTATCGAAGCAATTTCTGATCCTATTATTCAAAAACAGATGCTCGTTAAGCTCAAAGAAGAACTTAAAGGGACATCTGATGAAGAAGAAAGAAAACCTATCTACTTCAACTTTCAGGAAGTAATTGATAGGCTCAAAAGGGAAGAAAATCCAATGCCAGTCAGAATCCAAGACTTGCAATTGGAAATTAAAACCCTCAAAAGGGAAGTTGCTGATACAAAGCAACGACTCACTTCTCTTGAAAACAAAATGATTGTTGTTCAAGAAAGATCAAATATGATGATCCCTGAAACGGGAACATCTTCTCAAATACTTGTTAATGATAATATTAATTACATTAACAAAGTTTTCAATCAAAAGTGGTATTCAAAAATCACTTTAAAAATCCGTGATTATAAGATTACGGTAATAGCCCTCATAGATTCGGGAGCTGATCAAAATGTCCTAAATGAAGGAATTATCCCTTCCAGGTATTTTGAGATATCTCACCAAACTCTAAGAGGAGCGGGCAATCAGGAACTGATAGTTAACTACAAACTATCAGGAGTCCACATATGCAACAAAGATGTGTGTTTCTTAAACACATTTCTTTGTATGAAGGATTTGAATGAGGAAGTGATTCTCGGAACACCATTCCTCACTCAACTCTATCCATTCGAGGTTTCTGAAGAAGGTATTACTTCTCATAAACTGGGAAAAACAATTATCTTTGAGTTCTGTGAAAACATAACTCCAAAGTATATTTCAAATATTGAGGAATGCCTCAACAAAATCTCTAGGAAGGAAAAGCAAATAGAATTCCTTCAAGATGATATCAAATGCAGAAGGATTTCTGAAGAAATCATTAAACCTTCTGTTCAAAATAATATTCAGCTAATTCTGAAAAGAATTCAGACTGAAATATGTTCAAATATCCCAAGTGCCTTTTGGGACAGAAAGCATCACGTAGTGGATCTTCCCTATGTGGACAAATTTGATGAGGCCCAAATCCCTACTAGGGCAAGGCCCATTCAAATGTCAAAAGAACTCGTCAAGACTTGTAAAAACGAGATTGACGATCTTCTCAAAAAGGGTTTAATAAGCCCATCAAAGAGCCCATGGTCATGTGCGGCTTTCTATGTTAATAATCAAGCTGAAAAGGAACGTGGCATTCCTAGATTGGTTATTAACTATAAACCTTTAAACAAGGTTCTCAAATGGATTAGGTATCCAATACCTAATCGCCAAGATTTGCTTAAGCGAATAGCTTCTGCAAAGGTCTTTTCAAAATTTGATATGAAATCTGGCTTCTGGCAGATTCAAATCAATATCAAAGATCGGTACAAAACCGCTTTCAATGTACCATTCGGCCAATACGAATGGAATGTAATGCTATTTGGTCTAAAGAACGCTCCTTCGGAGTTTCAAAAGATCATGAATGACATTTTCAATCAGTATCAAGACTTCACAATAGTTTATATTGATGACGTTCTTGTATATTCTCAAACAATAGAAGAACATTTTAAACATTTAAAATGTTTTATCTATGTAATCAAGAAAAATGGTCTTGTGGTATCTCTACCCAAGATAACATTGTTTCAAACAAAGATTCGTTTCTTAGGATACGAAATCGATCAAGGAATCATCAAACCTATCCAACGGTCATTAGACTTCGTGGATAAGTTTCCCGATGTTATTCAAGATAAGACTCAGCTACAAAGATTTCTTGGCTGTGTCAATTATATCGGAGACTTTATAAAAGATCTCCGTATCATTTGTCTGCCGCTATACGACAGACTTAAGAAAAATCCAAGGCCATGGAAAGACGAGCACACTAGTGTTGTCAAATCCATCAAGGCTTTATCAAAAGCCATCCCATGCTTATCGCTAGTGGATGAATCAGCAAGCATTATCGTTGAAACCGATGCCTTAGATCTCGGTTACGGCGGTATCCTCAAACAAGAAGTTAACGGAAAAGAAATACTTATCCGTTACCATTCTGGAATATGGAATAGTGCTCAAAAGAACTATTCCACTATAAAAAAAAAAGAAGTGCTAGCAATAGTACTTTGTGTTCAAAAGTTCCAAGGAGATCTTATCAACAAGGATTTTCTTGTCAGAACTGATTCAAAAGCAAGTAAATATATCTTTGAAAAAGATATAAAAAATCTTGTCTCAAAGCAAATCTTTGCAAGATGGCAGGCAATCCTATCTTGCTTTGATTTTTCAATTGTGCCTATAAAAGGCAGTGAGAATAGCTTAGCAGATTACCTCTCGAGAGAACATCTCTCTCAAGAAATCTCTAAAGCTCTCTCTCTTCAATGCAACACGGTCGTCCAAGACCGCCAGCTAGGCCCCCAGGGCCAACCTCTTCAAATAACTCCAACCCAGGAGTGACTCAATCAATTGCTAGTTCTTCTGGAACTAGTTCTCAAAGGGGAAAACGCCCCATTGCTCAAACGGCTGCAATCACTCCCATGAATGCAGACCACTACGCTATGGATCTCGATTTCACCACGATTTCCAGGCGACGTCAAGGTTCCTCACAGAGGAACTTATCGATTAGAGAAGGAGAAAGACCTATTCAGGCTCCCTCTTCTCTAAATTCAATAAGGCCAGCATCAGGACCTCAATCCTATGCTAGGCCTCTTCGACCTGCTGTCTTTCAGGCAAGACCTCAGATAACAGGTTATCATACAAAAACTTCGTTAGAAGAAATCATCATCGAATCTGAATTCGATGGTCCTACTCCTAATGAAGTATGTGCTCAAATCTATCCTTCAGGGTTTCTCTTTATGCCTGAGGATATTTCAAAAACAAGATTATTCTATGAATTTATTTTAGTTGATACTAAATCAATTGAAATAATTCATGTGCTGGACAGAAATGATCCGTCAAGAATAATTTTCTCAAAACTGAGAATTCTTAGGGTTCTTACGCCATCTCACTGGTCTCAGGGGATGTCGGTTCCCAAACGATTCTCAAGAAGTTTCAGACCACAAACATATTGTTACCATGACTATATCATGGCTTGGTACAATATATTTTGGTATGAACCATATAACCATTCATGGTTTGTTACTTTTTGTAAGAAATCTTACAAATTTAACTTTCCTAATTGGTTTCAAAGATGGTGGATTCACTTTGGTATTTCACAGGAAATCTTTCCCGTAGAAATACAAAAGTCATTTCATCTATTTTCAACCAGTGTCCATTCGTCACCGCTTGCGATGACGTTTAGATTCTCTTTGAATTTTCAAATACCTTGGATTGTCTGTTGGAACTTCCAATTGGCTCCAAAGGGAAAATTTAAAACCCTTAACAAGGTTTTAAAGATCAAATGGTGGGAAAAATTTATTATTTCTCATCTCACAGAAGAAAGGATAAGCCAGTTCTTGAAGGCTAATCCTCATCATTCTCGTGTAGAAGAAGAACAATTCCTTCTACAACGAAACTCAACTATTGCATCTTTAGCCGGAGCATCATCTGCTTCCAAACTAAGGACTGTAATCCAAACAGCTTCTCAGAATCCCACTAAGCAAGTCCCAGTTCAAAAAGAAGATGATGATATTGATGACATCATATCTCAATCTTCTGTCAATAATATCGATTTTGAATACGATCCGTATTTAAATTTCGATATCTTAGATCCATACCTGGATTCTCAACCGAGTTGAAGGGTATGTTAATTATGTAAATTAATAATAATTTTTGTAAATTATGTACTTTAAGAAACCAGTCTGCAACAGAATATCATCGTCAACTATGCTAGTCTCCGATTGAAAGGGGAGGATGATGGAGATAGTGACACTCCAGAACAAGTGAGAATAACCGACTCACAGGCCGCGCAGAGAGCGAAGGACAAATCCTCGAACAGGATAAGATTGCTATGATAAATTTAATCAACTAAATACCAAGAGAAGATGGTAAGGTGCTTAGGGCAGCAATGGCAGGAGGCCGAAGTAAGTCCCGGGATCGCACCCTCAGTGGTTTAACGCCGGATTCTTAAGGTATTTAGAAGAAAAAATACTAATCATAAAGCAATCAGTCCAGGCCATTCAGGAGAAACACTGGGTGACATCATCACCGCGACAAAAGAAGATGAAGATGGACGGCGATGAAGTGCAGACATATGTTATCAGCTTTTGCTTTTAACTTTTGTAATTTTGTATTTTCCTTGCTTTTTCGAAAGTAGCTTTATTAAAGTTAACTTTACTTTATTAAAGTTTACTTTTACTTTTGTAAAGTTTTTTATTTTATTGAGAATTTTGGGTTTCCAAAGAGATAAGGTCAAGCAGGGGTCTGTCCTGTCGGCCACCTTTGGATATTCCTGTAATTGTTGTGAGAATTGGGATTTCTATATAAGGAGCCCATCCACACTTTTCTTATCTTAAAATCATAAAATTATATATATTTTTGAGCTATTATTAGTTAAATGTAAATAAAAAAAATAAGCTTAAAAAAAGATAAAATTATTATTTGTTATAACTCATAAGTAATTTTAGTTTAAACTTAAAAAAAAAAACTGTAGGTGACATAGGGAGGAAATGAGATGGGAGGATTTTTATCAATTTAAAAAAATTGTTACGTAGTACTGTAATTTACATTATTTTAATTTAAATGATAGTATCATATCCAAAACATTTTTATATAATTTATTTGTTTAAAAAAATAGGATAAAAAGAAAAAAAATATTAAAATTATAGGATAAAAATAAATATATTTTTGTTAATAATTATTTATATTTTAATTATTAATTTGTAATAATAATGTAAAAAAAATTAAATGGGGATGGAATAAAGAAAAAAAATGTAAATTAAGAAATTAAAAAAACATGAAAAACAAATGGGTAGAGAAAGGAAAGAAGAGAGATGGAAGTTGTAAAGCTCACGAAGGGAAGTTAGAGTTGGTGTTATTAATAAGTTGAAGAGCTCACAATGGATTTGATAACTCATTGGGTCAAACAAGAGATGGAGTTAATAAACTCAACTCCACCCAACTTCTCACCTCAAACACCTCCTTAATAAATTCTTAAATATGTTTGATAACTATTTGATTTTTTGTTTTTAAAACTGAGCTTATAAATACTATTTTCAGGTATGGGTATTGATTGAACTGAAACGTGAGGCTTAAAGAAAATATTTGTAAATTAAAACAAAGCTCCAGTTCAATGCAAGTGCACACTGTCAATGAAAGTAATATAAAACTGGAAGTATTACAGAATATCAATCCCACAGGGAACGGATGCAACAAAATTCAAGAGAATAAGCAAAGATGTTTTCAAATTGCAAGTTTGGTAACCAAGGTTATAAAAATGTTGGGAGATATTTTTGGCAAAAGGAAATAAATAATAAATATAAAAAAGAGAAATTCAAGTTATTCATGCCCCTTTGGAGAGAAATGTAACTAAAATGCAATTGCAATCACAACTAACACAAGAAACTAAGGGCCTGTTTGGTATGCAATCTGAAAACAGAATTTTGAAAACAAGGGATTCAATGAAAACAGAGTTGTATTTCATGTTTTCAGATATGTGTTTGGTAGCAGATTTAGAAATTGGATTCCAATTTAAACAATTGTTCAAAATGTGTTCTATAATATATTTATAGACCATTAACTAGTTGTAGTTGCAAAACTAAATATTAGATTGAATATAATCCATTATTAATTAATTTATGAACATGATTTTTATTATAAAATTTGTACAATTATTATTTTACAATATCATATAATTTATAATATATTAAATTATACATATTTTAATTTAACAAAAATAAATTGAGTTTATAACATCAAAAACTATATTTATTAAAGTTTTGGTATTTTCTAATGTAATTCTGCATTTTAAATTTTCAAATTCAAAATCTGGATACAATGAAAACATAAAAAAGTTGTTCAGAATTTTCACTATTTGGATCACAGAATCCAGAAACAGTTTTCGAAAACAAGTCTGCCAAACGCATATTCACTGAACTCAGTGAATCTGAAAACATAAAACAGAATCCGGATTGCATACCAAACAGGCCCTAAGTAAACCGAATTCAACTCCTATTCGACCTTCTATAAAGTATCCTTAGGAGGCTAAGTGATTAAACCTATATTTCTATGACTAATCTAACTTAGATATTTTCGCGCACAACTCTAGTGGTTTTAGAGTCTCGCCCTTTGTCTAGGGTCGATGTTCAGGACTTATGTCTAAGTTTTTTCCTCCATTGCTTTTGCGACATCCGCCTTCTCTTAACCCTTTCGGTATTAAGTTCAAGCTTAACAAGCAACACTAGTTGGTCGACTAGGTTTACCCAACGTTAATTCAACAAAAACAAACAAAGTTCAAGTGTTAACTAGATTGTTAGTACTTTGAAGATTTTTAGTACTTTGAAGATTTTTAGTACTTTTAAACTTAACATTTTTCCTCTAAGACATTCACCAACTTAAACCCCTAAGGAAAATTAGCTCATCATTGCAAAAGTGAAAAACAAAGCTTTAAAGTAATAAAAATGCGTAACTGTGAATGAAGAAAGAATAGATAAAGTTCTAGAATGTAGAAATAAAAATAACTTAACAAAAACTTAAAGAACATAAACTAGAACAAAACTTTGGTAGAAGAAAATTAATTTAAACAAGCTGGAAATTTTATTAAGAACTAATAACTCAATGCCAAAAATACAATAAAAACTTAAACAACTAACTTAAATCTTGAAATACAATTAAATAAATGAAAATACAGCAGCAACTAAGTTTCTAAAACAGATGAAAAATAACTTAAATAAAACAGAAAATAAATTCTAAGAAATGGAAGAAAACAACCCATTTTTCACTTCTTACTAAATCGATTCAACTCTACTTTTTTCAAAGGGAACTGAACCTTCACTTTCTTCAACTTTTGTTGAGGAATGACTGAGTTTCGAAGTTCAAAGGAGCTGGAAAAAAAAACAGTAAAAACAGAAGAAAAATAGCAGCCGTTGGACTCTTTGTTATGTGAAAAACTCATATGTCTTGCCTCCATTTCTTCCTTATTTTATAAGCTTTATGGGCTAGGGTTTCCATATTTGTTCATGTGCAGCATGGGTCAACTTGCCTTGCTGAATTTGTGGAAAAGAATGGCATAAATCTCCAAAATTTCGCTAATCCTGTACTTGGTGCGTTTTCCATATTTTTGCAGAAATGCAATTGCATTTTTGTTGCATTGTTTTCCAGATCTGCTAGAATTGCAAAATCAATGTAATTGCATTTTTGTTGCATTCTTCAAATTCCTGCACATAAACATCAAGTAAGTGTGGTTTTTATTTTGTTTTGCTTCCTTTTCTCCACTTACTTAATTTAAGGCTTCCAACAATAATTCAATTTAAACCAACTTGTTGCTAGCCTTTTTATCTGATAACACACATAAAATAATAAGAATAACTAAATATAAAGGCCAAATAATTCTCATTTAATTATCAGGTATGAGTTTCTTTGTTTTGTTATATACTTTTTACAAATGTTTTCAAAATTCAAGCCAAGTTTTGAAAACAAAGTAGTCTTTAAAAATTTGTTTTTGTTTTTTGAATTTGGCTAAGAATTCAAATGCATGATTCCTTAAAGAAAGATGAAAATTATGGTAAAGAAATTGTGAGAAAATAATCTCAATTTTCAAAAATCAAAAACCAAATAATTATCAAACGAAGCCCAAAAATGTTCGTAAAACAGAAAATGGCCTATACAATTGACATTTTAAATTTCAATTCTTAAGGCCCCCCCGTTGATAACCATTGAGTTTTTTATTTTTGAAAATTGTGCTCGTTTTCTGTATCATTTCCCTACACTCTCTACCATAGCTTTCATTTTTCTTAAGAAAACTTTTGAATTCTTAGCCAAATTTCAAAAATAAAAATAAAATTTTGAAAACTATTTTTTTTAGTTTTCAAAACTTGAGTTTGTTTTTGAAAACATATGCAAAAAATAGATAACAAAACAAGGAAATCCATAGGTGGAAGTAGTATTTGTAAACTTAATTTTCAAAAACCAAAAATCAAATAGTTATCAATCGGTAGAGACTATTTATGAGGGATTTATCAAACCATGAGGAAAAAGTCTAACTTTCTGCAAACCATAAGGATCAAATTTGTAATCTAACATATATTTTAACATCTAAACTTTCACATTTATTCTAACAGGGTCCTAAACTTTTAAAGCACGCATACACCCCTGTTTCCTAACATACCAAAGGAAGGAAGCAGAATTTCAATTCCATTTGCATCAAATGTGACCAAGACAAGAAGGTTTTCACTGCATATATTCCACACCATCTAAAAGAATGTTATCTATATCTTGCAGGGGCCATGGAATTTCATAGTGCACAAAAAGAGTGAATTATATTTCCCCTTCCCCATAGGCAACTTATGATCCCCTCAACTTTCACCTTTTTAGCTTTATAAAGTCCTCTTTATTCTTTATACACATGGCAGAATCAATTCACTAGGGCTAAGGAATCACTAACCAAAGAGAAGATGACTTAGAACCACACAAAATGTATTCAAATCTCCACTACTATAAATACAATTTTTTAAAAATGAAATTCCACACTTTCATTGAAAAAAACAGTAAAGAATACAAAGGGGAATAAAAAAAAAACCATACCCCAAAAAAGAGCAAAACTAAAACAAAAAAGAACGTCAATCAAGTCCAATCAAGTAAAATGAGTCTTAGGATAATTACAAGAAGCCTCAAGAACTAAGGTCCATTAGAGAGACATGGAACCTAAAAAGAACCCACACATCCTTCTTGGATCTCTCACAACCCCTCTAAAAACTCTATCGTTCCTCTTGATCGATCCAAAGGCCTCACAAAATTACACAAACTCCCACAAGCCACAAACAAACTAGCCCATCTCATGAAAGGACTGATGGAAAAGGAACTCCTCGACCATCGAACAGATATCCCTCCTCCAAGCAACATGAAAATCGAACTCCTTGAATATGTGGCGAAAACACAACACCAAAAAAAGTGGTCAAGATCCTCAATCAAATCATACCGAAAGACAATCCGAGGTTTTAATCCTTCTGTGAAGGAGATGCTAGACAAAAAATTTCACTTTCTTGGGAACTTTAACCTTCCACAACAAGAAAAAGACTGAATGACTAGAGGGGGAGGGATTCACCAAACACCCCAAAATGGAACTGCAAGAAAAACCTTCTAAAGGGCTAGGACATTGTGGCCAAATATCTCCTCTCCCCGAGCGAATTGAAATCCCCTCAACCAAGAATAGAAGGTTAACAATGTTCGTTGTTTCTTTATCAAACCCAAGATCAAGGGACAAATCATTTGCAGAACAAGAAAACATGGAGGCTACCACTATCAATACATAAAACAAAGTACCTTCTAAAATAATGAACAAACCAACAAAACAATGTTTTGATATTTAAACTACCAACTTAGAATGTATACATAATGGTTTTATGAGTATTTGAACTAGTTTACACAAGACAAACATCAATCTTACAATCAATATTTAGTTGTTCTTTTTGTTACAAAATATTATTTAAGATAACAAAAACCTTAATCCCATCAAGAAAGTGAAGCTCCTTGTTTGTTTAATTAATAATGAATACATAGATTTATTTTGTTTTCATTTGATTAACCAATATGCTTTGAGCACATATATTAGGAGCGGCTCAACTAATATGTGAGAAGGTGAATTTTATTCTCAAGTTGAGATAACAGAATAAAATGAAATGCAAATTTAATAGAATGACATAGAATTAAATTTTATTCCCTTAATAATAGTTAAACAATTCTTCATTTCATAGAGAGAACACTCCCATAGAGGTGGTCTTTCTAGTTTCTAGACTATAATCTCCCCAGAGTTTCAATAAGTTGATTTAATTTAAGCCTAAAGTTGCACACCATTACATGAATTAGCGCCTCAAGACTCCAACATTGACGGCCTTTTCCTTTTCTCTTCTTGAGGCAAATGTTTCTGCAACGAGTAACGGGAAAGCGATTGTGGCGTCACAATGTACCTGGTTTGGCCAAAAAAGAAATTGATTAGAATCATAACTTTGTGACGTTTAGTCAAGGAAGACTATATAATAGAAAGAGCAATGAAGATCAGTAAACTATTCAAATGCAAGAACTGGAAGCCAAGCACAATTTTGTTAATGAGATCCAAATGAATAAGGAAGCTTAGAGTGTAAAATGGTAATGAAAATGGATGAATGAGGCAGACCTTGACCGTCTTGGCCGAACCTCGAATTTTGCCCCAAGAGACAGCCTCATCAGGGCGGGCTCCGGAGTCGCTTCCATCAAACTCTTGAGCTGTATTGATGAAGACAGCATAGTCTGCACCATTCCGCATCATATTGGCATTGCAAATATGATGCTTTGGGAGACCCCCACCAAGAATTATCATTCCAGTTTTCCTTGGCCTTGCATGGACAGCTTCACCATTTATGGCCCTAATATCTGTCCAAATAACCAAATTCATCTTCATTTCCATTGCTTAAACTTGTAATTAGCCCCCCACCACCACCACCAAAAAACAAAAAGGAAAAAGAAAAAAGAAAAAAAAGGCAACCTTGAATGACGTCAATAATCAATCCAGGATTATGAAAAGAGTGGAAATACAACATGTCTCCCAATGAACCATCTGTTAATCCTGGACAGAAGACTGGAATATTGTTCTGCATAATATCAAATGCACTGTTTTAAACTACAGATGAAAAAACAGGACAAAAAATAAACTTGCAAAATTTATAAAACTTCTTAATTCAAAATGTGCCTGTCTGAACCCAATAAAGATCTTGACATCACAAGTAAACTTGTAGGTTTCTTCATAAATTTAAGAAAATAAAAACTTCAAATTTGAAGGTTCACATAGCAAAATTTAATTAAAGATATTAACTAGGAAGCACGGACATGGATGTGACAGGACTACGGCAATACCTCAATTTCTAAAAAACTAGAACACGGACACGTTGGGGACACGTTCTTTTATTATTATTATTATTATTTTAATAACATAAAATAATATATATACTTCATTAAAAAGCATAAAATGTCAAGTTAATTAAGTTTAACTTACTTTAATTTAATTTAACTTATAGGAAGCTAAGAAAAAATAAAAACATACTTTTAAATGGTGAACAACCCACGGCAAAGAGGACTGACAATGGCAAAGAGAACTGACGGTTGGCGGCAAGTGGTCGATAGTGTTACTTGTTAGGATTTCTAGATTTAACCATCTTTTGTCCTTTTTGTTTTTTTGTTTTTATTTTTCTAAATTTAAATGATTTGGGCCTTTTTTGTTTCAAAATTTTCCTCGGCAGTGTCCAAAATTTTAAAAAATAAAAATAAAAAAGGACACGTAAAATAGCGTGTCAGACACGTGTCCGGACGTATCCGTGTCCGACACGGACACTCGGCCTAAAATGAAGTGTCCGTGTTTCATTGGATATTTATATACTCAATAAATAAATGAAATTTCAGAAAGGAAATAATGGCACTCATTATAGCAATCCTGCTTTATATTTTCAGTGTTGATAAGATGCATTCTCTTATCCAAAACCAAAACATTAAGTCTATGCTTTTTTTAAAGAGAAAAAGAATATAATTAATACGAAAAACTATTAACAAGAAAGAAGAGGATGAGAAAATCCTCGAGTATATGACAAATATAAGATAATAAACTTGCCCAGTGAGAGTTCATAAAGGCAAATGTAATACCAAAATCCAAAGATTAACATTCTTAAACCAAAAAAAAGTCAAAAATAATATTAGATCCAGATAGTCTTCAAATCTCCATGTTCTACCTCAACCAGATCTACGTCTTCAAAATTGTAAAATTCTAAATAATATTAAATGATAGCTGGGAGGCTACAATGAACTCTAATTTTGATAGCCATTGGTCAAATGATAATGATGAACATGAGAACAGGTATAAGGATTCTATTTAATTTTACCTTATAGGCCCAATAAAGATACGAACTCTTGTCATTTATTTCTCTTCCCAAGCGTTGGGTTACCTTGGACGGTGTCCATAATACATTCTACAGAGACCAAACAAAACGAATGAGAAAACTTGAGAAATAGTACAAGGAAAAACATCAATATAATCTTTACTACAAAGATTGAAAGTAAGTACCTCTTCAAGTTGTTCCTTCAACATCTGATCCAAAATTGGTATAATCCAGTCCTCAAATTTGCAGTAGTTATCATTTGGGACCAATAAATTACCAATGCGATTCAACCCTTTTGATCGAAGGACTGTTCCAGGAAGAGAAAAGTCGCCTTTATAAGTGGGAGCAAGGCATTTTATAAGATCTTCTTCAATACCACCAGTAGTAGTCACAATCACATCAACCTGCAGTGACATTGAAGTAACCCCATAATTGGAGCCTAAATTCAAGTCAAAGTGCAGCGTACTCAAAGACCTTCATAAGTTACGAGCTAAAAGGGGATAAAAAAAAAAGGTGTATATTACCCATGGGGAACACATGAAACACACAAGTTTCGATGCAACTAAGCTGAAGTTTCTATGCAACTAAGCTGAAGTTTCTATGCAACTAATTGATTAGGTTAAAAAATTGGAAAAGTCTTTTGTAACTCCCATGGATTAACCATCATTATTTTTGCAAATTTCATACATGAATGAGATTGTTTCTTATCCAAAAAATAATAATAATAATAACTAATTGATTAGGTCATGCATTCAACATCCTCCCACATTTTCCTATAACCATAATTTGTCGTGAATCATGGCATTAGATAAACCTCTAATCATTCTTAAATATTACTGAATGGAGTATGCATTTCTACTGTGATTAGATTATTCTTGGTTCAGCTAACTTATCTAATACAACAAAAAGAATATTATACTTGGGGTTTGTTTGTCAAACTGTTTTCAAAGCAATTTTTTGCTTTTGTTTTTTTATACTTTTTCATGAATTGTAAAGGTAGTGGTATTGTGCATATTAAAATTATGATCCACAAACCTGAGATTTTTACTGGAAGATAATTTCATTTGTTAAAGATCAAGTCATCCGTGAAAACATACTAAGGGGCTGTTTGGGGCACTGAGTGGGTTATAATAACATGAGTTATAATAGTCTGTGGGTTATAATAGTCTGTGAAATAATATAATATTATTTAAAATACAGAGTTGTTTAGTCTGGGGTTATAATAGTCAGTGTTTGGGGTGCAGAATACTCCACAGGTTATTATAACACGGGTTATTATAACCCTTGCCCCAAACAGCTCCTAAAGGAAAACAAGAGAAATTAACTTTTAAAAAAAATGATTATCCAAACACATTTTCCCTGAATTTTTGTTTTAAAAAAAATGCAAAACCATACTAAAATCTATTACCAAACAAGTTTAGCATCCAGTGCTGTAGTTTAACTAATCAAGTTATGCTGATTGAAAGTATTTTTTAAACAGACAAACCCTGGATTGATCAAAATGAGATATCAGGTCTAACTCACCATATGATGTTCAACAAGATAGCGAATTGTATCTCGAACACCAGAAGAAATAAGATTAGAAGTGAAACCAAGAAACACTTTGCACCTTGTCGACTCCCTAAAGATTGGATTCTTCTCCTCCTCAGAGCAATCTTCTGTTATGTTCTCATCAGCAAGCCTCCAATCTAACTTCAGTCCAACTCAGTATCATTTCTCAAAAGTAAATCATCAATATTAAAAGATTTACTGGGATGAGATATATATGTTATAAACATCCCATAAAACAAAATAAAGGAACGTCCATTTGAGATAAAAGCTCACCATTTGTTTGACGACTTCTATGGCATCTCCTAAATGGGAGGCTTGAAATCCAGTGGAGACCATAGACCTTAGAAGCTTGGAGTAATTTAGTCCTTCATTGAAGTCATATCCCTCAATTTTGATGCTTTTCCCTTCAAGATTCTCTGATTCCTTAAAAACCGTGGCGTGCACAGATGTGTAAACATTATTATTCTCCATCTGACCCAATGCTTCACTGCCTGCACAAGGTATTTACATGAATATGGGACTGGAAACCGTGTAAAACAGTTGCTGTATGCCTGTACTGCCTTTCCACTTTGAAAAAGTAATCCCAAAAAGGAAAAGAGTTCCAACCCATACGTGCAACAGAAATTCTAAAACTAGTTGTCTCAGGTCATTGACGCCCACTGACCACTATTCAGACTAATTCAGGTTATTCAACTCCCAGAATCCATGCAATTTAACGCTAATAGGCAATATTTACATTTTCCTAATCCAAAGAAAAGCCCCAGTATCCATGAAATTGTGTATAGATGAAGAACTATACAGGAAAGGAACGAAATCCCTAGCGAAGTAATTCATTTTACCCTTCCTTTTAAAGAAGAAAAACAGCAATAAAAGCATACAAAAGGGCAATCCTTCTTATTAAAGTTGCAACCGTGATTTCTTTCCTTCTTATTGTCCAAAATTTTTTAACAGACACTTTGGGGCACAACTGAAAATCACAACTGCAAACTCACAATCATGTCACGATATCAACTAACAAACAAATCTCAAATTAAAACCATCCAGAAAGACTAACATACAAACTTCTAACCATCATTACGGCATATATAATTCCCAAAGAGTGAAACAATCAAACCTTTTTGTGGAGACAAGCAATCAAAAATCGTGATGGAGAAAGAACAAAAAAGTAAGAGAACCTATGTAAGAGGAGAAACAAAGAGTTTGAATGAGAAAAGAGAGAGGTTTATGGCACTACTGTAGAAACAGCAGTAGCTCTCTTCTCGTTGAGGTGAGAATATGGGAAGAATATTTCCATTCTTCCTCTCCTCTGTATTCAATCAACTCTATTATAACATACCGTAGATTGTTCTTATTTCCAGTAAATTCAAACTACCATTGGTGATTGGTTAATCTAGGGAAGAGAACTTCAATTTTCAGAAAAAAAAAAAGCTCATTGTCTTCCTCGCTACCATAATTTTAATCTAAAAACTCATCAAACTTAACTATAATCTACAACTATAAACTCTTTTCAGGAAAAAAAAAAATCTGCAACTATAAACATGCTGAGGTTGTTCTACAATTATAACAGCTCCTCCTTTCTCTTATTAAACAAGTACTAATTTGAGTTGTTGAGAAGAAAAAGTTAGATGGAGTTTGTGAGAAGACCGGTAACAGTAGAGAAGAAAGTCAGTGCAACCTGCTAGGATGGAGCGTCGGCGGCACGAGCGGAGAGAGACGGCGCGGCGCCGGCGGTACTGAACGGGGTAGAGACGGCCGGCGAGGAGGGGAGCCGGCGAGATGAGTTAGATGAAGATGAAAAGAATGGGTATTAAAGTTTCCTCTTTATTTATTTTTATTTTGAATTAAATTACAATTTTAGTCTCTAAAATTAGGTTTTTTTTTTTTTTTTTTTTTTTTTTTGGTAGGTCTCGTCTGATCTACCCCCAATGAAAATGGAATGAATTTTTTCTAAAATTTATTGGTGAGTGAAGGTATTGAGTGAGGGTATGTTTGAGAGTGATTTTAAAATGGTTAAAACTATTTTCGTTGTATTTAAAATTACTCCCAAATATGCTTTTAATTATTTAAAATCAATTTTTATGTTATGAAAATCGCATTTAAAAGTGTAAAATCAAACATTAAGTTAATTTTGAATTATTAAATAGATGTTTTGGTGTAATTTTGAACATGAGAAAAGTGATTTTAACAATTTCAAAATTACTCTCAAGCATGATATGAGACCTATCACCAATTTGAAAATTTATATTGGTAAAAGCTTAAAGAACGTCAAAGTGAGCATAACTCATCGGTAATTGACATATACTATCAACTAAATGGTCAGCTATTAGAATCTCTCATCTAGGGATGTCCATTTAGCCCGCAGGGACCCTCCCTGAACGGGGCGGGGAATCTCCGATTACACGGGGAATGGGGGAGGGAGCGGGGAAGTTTTTTTCCCCGTTGGCTAAACGGGGACGGGGACGGGGAATATATTCCCCACCCCGCCCCGCCCCGATTCCCCGATTAATAATATATATATATATATATATATATATATTACCTATAAATAGAATTTTTTTTTTAAAAAAAAAAAACTATAGTAGGAATTAGTTTAAGACTATTTCGTTATAAAAAAAAAAAAATTAAAGTCTATGTTGTAATATTGAAATTTGAATTTTTAGAAATTAAGTTGTTTCGACATTATAGTATTTTTACTTATGGTATATTATTGTTTTTATTAGGAAATTTTATAACATTTACTTTAAATAGAATTATATTGAAAATTATTCATTTAGAAATAATTTTTATTATGGTTGAGAATAAATTTAAAAAATAAAAAAGATAAAAAAAAAAAAAAAAAAGAACGGGGAACCCGATCCTGGCGAATTCCCCGCTGGGAATCCCCGCCCCAATCCCCGCGAAATTAAACGGGGAATTTCACGGGGACGGGGAATGAAATGGGGAGCGGGGACGGGGACGAGGAATCCATTCCCAGGCCCCGCCCCGCCTTGTGGACATCTCTACTCTCATCCTCAAATGTTGTTGAACTCCATAAAAAAATAATAATAATAATAATCTCATTTCTCTAAAAACAACTTTCAGCAATCTCATTATGATTCTTTCTTCTTCATTCTTTCTCAAAACATACCTTTTTATTAATTATTTAATTATTTTATATTTTACATTTTTTATCTCTCATATTTATCTTACTAATAATTTTTCTTCTAATAAAAAAATTATACTAATTTATTCTTTTATTACCTCTAACTTTTTTATAAAATTAAAATCTTTTATTTAGTTTGCTAAATATTTAATTATTAATTATTAGTTTTAAAATAAAATATTTCTATTGGACAATTTATACTCTAATACAAAATGATTTTAATGTTTTTAGTTGATCTAATTTAATTTTAGTTAGTAATTGTCTTTTTTTTAAGAAAAATAGTTAGTAATTATCTATTAGTATTAAATAAATTGTTAAAATAACATTTTGGTCCTGTACTTTGGATTTTATTACATTTTAGTCCTTGTACTTTCAAATGTCCAATTTTAGCCCATGTATTTTCGATAAAGCTTAAAACTGATCCCTATTGTTAGTTTATTGTTAACTTTTCTAAAACAAAGTTAGTCTCTATTAGCATTCCTTCTATAAATTTTAGAAATATGTTCACATTTGTGTCTTTTCTTGCATAAAAATTATTATTTAGAGGAATTGTAATGGATAGCAAAAAATATTATGATATTTGCGAATCTAGCAATGGTTTTTGAGATTTGCAAACATAGTAAACAAATTTAAATTTGATTTCCATGATTTTCATTATTCCAATTTTATCCTCATTGATGTATCAGTAGATATATCTGTAGTATATCTGATATACTTTATATTTGGTATTTTTTCTTATTATGCTATGTATCAATTTATATCATGTTTATTAGGTACATCAATATTAGGTATATCAGTAAAAAGATATACCCAAAATAGACTATATCAATAGTATATCATTGATATACTTCATTTTAGGTATATATGATAAATTGAATATGAATTACTGATATACTCTTGATATACTTCATATTAGAAATACCATTTCATGGATATACCTAAATAAACTATATTGGTAGTATATCACTAATATACTTCATTTTATGTATCTAATATACTAATCAATGTGAATTACTAAATTGATATATCTAAATAAAGTATATCAGTAGTATATCACTTATAGACTTTATTTTAGGTATATCTAATATATTGAATATAAATTATTAAATTGATATACCTAAATAAAGTATACAACTAATATACTTCATTTTAGGTATATGTGATATACTGGATATGAATTACCGATATATGTTTATATATTTCATATTAAGAATGTAATTTCATTGATATACTTAAATAAAATATATCAGTCACTAAAGTATATCAGTAGTATATGATTGATATAATTCATTATAGGTATATCATTAGTATATCAACAGTATATCATTGATATACTCGATAATAAGCTGGGAGTTATTATAGATTTTTCATAGGTTTTGTTTAGGTCGGGCCAATTTTTTTGCTATATTTACAAATTGAAAAAAGCAGAGACACTCTTGCAATTTGGCCATTTATTTTTGTCATCTTTGCAATTGGCCCTATTATTTAACCAATTTCAATAAAAATTAACTCTATACTAGAACTAATTTTAAGATTTATTGAAAGTATAGGGATTAAAATTGGATAGTTGAAAGTACAAGGATTGAAATGGAACGAAATCCAAAGTACATTGACCAAAATGGTGTTTTAACTTAAATAAATTATTCAAATATAATTTATTATTATTAAATATCATACCAATCATATTTAATTATATAATATAATTTTATCTCATACGTATGATTGTTACTCTAATAAAAATTATATTAATAATTATTAGTTGATAAAATTTTATTTTAATTAGTTGTTTTTTTAATACTACAAAAAATGGTCAAAATAAAAAAACAATACCGTCAAATAAAATAGTAATTAACTAGATTTAAATTTATTATTAATTATTATTGTTTTAATTAAAAAATTTTATTAGCATATCATTTAATAATGCATTTAAATTAGATAAAAATATGAAAAGGGTATCTTAGTAATTATAATATATCTGGTTTCAATTATGATTTCTTACAAGCTCTAGTAAACAACGTCATCGAGTTTCTAATTCCGATTTCAGAAAACTCCTAGAAGGCAACAACATTTCAACTCGATCCAACTCATTTCTATTCATAATAAAACAGAGCTTTACAAGTTTGCATTTAATAAGTCTTTAAACTATTGGAAAACTGCTAGAAGGCAACAACGAATAAATAATATTTCTATTTTTATTGATTTTCATTCTAATTCCAACTCATTTCAATTCACGATAAAATGGAACCTTACATGTTTGAATTTAATAAGTCTTTAAACTATTTATAAAATAATAATAATAATAATAATAGATCTTTGAACTTTCTTTTGTCTCTAATAGATCGTGAGTGTTTAACAAGTCATTAAACTTTTGATTTAGTGTTTTTAACTATTAATTTTGTGGTCTAATAGTTCATTGATCTATTCGACATTTAAAAAAAAAATTAGTTTAAATTATAAAGTTGGTCTCTATGGCTTGAATAAAGTTAAAAAATTTTAAAAGTTAGAAATTGTTCCTATGGTTTGATAAAACCATCTTCATAAATCGTAAATTGTCCCTACCCCTACAATAAGGACTATTTATGAGGGTTTTATCAAACTATAAGGACTATTTATGAGGTTTTAAAGCTATAAGGATGAAATTCTAACTTTTAAAACAATAGGGACTAAATTCTAACTTTTGGGACCAAATTTGTAATTTAACAAAAAAATTACATATCCATTTATAAAAAAATTGAAAGTTTGGGATTCGATTAGACACAAAATTCAAGTTTATATCTAATAAATCCATTAATTTTAAAATATGTCAAATATGTTGGAAACATATGAGAGTTCATTGATCTATTAGTCACTTTTAAAGTTTATGAACCTAGTAAATACAAAATTGAAATGACAGTTTAGGTCATGTTTGATAACCATTTGATTATTTATTTATTTTTAAAAAATTAAGCTTATAAACACTACTTCTACCTATGTATTTCTTTGTTGGGCAAAATACTTTTTTGGTCCATTAGTTTTACGTTTGGTTTCCTTTTGGCTCCTAAGTTTTCAAACTCAACAATTTAGCCCATGAGTTTTGGATTTAGTTACATGATTAGTCATTTCATCCATTTTTTCGTTAACTAGTAACAAAATGCTGACATGACATTTGTAAAATAATAAAAATTATTATTATTATTTTTTTAATTAAAAAACATTATTATTTTTTCTTTTTTTTCTTTCTCCCTTCTCCCTTCTTCTTCTTCTTCAACCACAAGCGTCACCACCGTCTTCGGCGCCCGGCATACTCACCGCTGGTAAGTTTTTTTTTTAAAAAAAAAAAATTCCTTTTCTTCTTCTTCTTCCTCTTTCTTCTCTCTCCCCTATTTTCCTCCTCTTTCCCTCCCTTCTTTCTTCTCTCTCCCAGTGCTCGAATCCCCTTCCCCTTCCCATTTTTATTTTCTTTCCCTCAGTCTACAACAACCCTCACCACTACCTAGCCATTGTCATCGTCTGATCGTCGCTTTGGGGCGGCACCGCCTGAACGCCGCCCACCGATCGCCACACTCCCAGCACCGGAGATGGTGGTGGTGGTGTTTGTGGTTGAAGAAAAAGAAGAAGAAAGAAGAAGGGAGAAAGAAGAGAGTGAAATAAAAAAGAAAAAATAATAATGGTTTTTAATTAAAAAATAATAAATAATATTTTTTATTATTTTACAAATGCCACATCAGCATTCTGTTACTAGTTAATAGAAAATTAGATGGAAGGACAAACCGTGTAACTAAATCCAAAACTTAGGGACTAAATTGTTGAATTTGAAAAATCGAGGACCAAAAGGAAACTAAATGCAAAACTGAGGGACTAAAAAAATATTTTGTCCTTCTTTGTTTGATTATCTACTTTGTACCAATGTTTTAAAATCCAAGTCGAGTTTTGAAAACTAGAAAAAGATTTTTTTTTTTTAAATTGCTTTTTATCATTGGAATTTGGCTACGAATTCAAATAGTTCTTTAGAAAGATGAAAACTATTGTAAAGAAATTTTGAGAAAACAAGCACAATTTTCAAAAACCAAATAGTTATCAAATTAGACTTTAAGAACCTAATGAACATTTTGTACAGGAATCTACTAGGCAATAAATTTAGACCTAAATAAATGTTCGAAATTTTACCTTTTGTTTAATTTTTTCTAATTTGGCTACTAATTTTAGTAATTTTTTTTTTAAATTTACAAATTTCAACAAAAATCATGCCATGCATGAAATTGAGCTATATTAATACATAATATCAACAATTGAATAAATCTCTCAAAATTCAGAAATTTCAACAAAAATACAATTGTACTGTTTTTTTTTTTTTGAAGTCTCATCGATTTCATACTTAATATATATTTTATAATTTGTGATCTCTTAAATGAAAGCTTATTAAAAGGTAAATTTTGCCGCACTTTTTAAAGTTTAAAGTAAAGATTCGAGTACTAAAAACAATAATAATAAAGATGGTAATATTTACCAAAAATTAAGGTTCAATTATATAAAATTGAAAATTTAAGTTAAAAATTGATATACACAATCAAGTTTAAATTAATTTTTTAAAAATAATTAAATTAAAATATATTATTTAAATAATACATAATACAAATGAGAAAAGGTTAAAAGGAAAAAACTAAATCCACTTTACCCCAAACCAATAACTCAGCCCACCTTGTAAAACTAGTTAATTACAATGCACGTGTTTTTAATGTTTTGAAATAATTTTTGATGGTAAGATTTAAAAATTATTTAATAAAATATAAAAATAAAAAATAAATATAGTTGAGTCTGAGTTGTTTTGATAATTATTTTTTTTTTGAAAAAATAAAGTATTTATTCTTGTTTAATAAGAAAAATGTTGTGATATTTTAAGGCAAAAAATTAAAACAATAAAATATGTTATATGAAAGAGTACAAATATATAAGGACGATTATTGGTAAAATATTAAAATTTAAAAGATTAAAGACTAAATTGAGAATTAACTAAAGTACAAACGAAAAATATAAATTTATAATCATTTTTTATAATTATTTAATTTAAGAAAACAAAAATAAAAAGGAAAAAGGAAAAAGGAAACAATTATAAATGATTTTTTTTAAGAAAAATGTGGGGAGAAAAATGAAAAGAGAAAGTTTCTCCCTTATTGCGAAATTATTTTTTCAAAGATAATTAAATTAAAACATATTATTGAAAATTAATATAAATTAGAAAAGACGAAACAAAAGAAAAATCTAATCTATCCACTATAGCATCATTTAGTTGTTCTTGTTTGTTCCAAAATAGCATTTAAGAGAACAAGACCTTAATCCCATCAAGGAAGCAAGGCTCCTTGTTTAATTATTTATTTAAGTTCAACAACATTTGAGGGTGAGAGATTCGAATCTTGACCTCTTGGTCGATGGTACATGTCAATTACCATCGAGCTATCCTCACCTTGACATCTATTTATTTAATTAATAGCATATTGGATAAATGCATGAATTTATTTTGATTTCATTTGATTTGATAAGGACAACGGACCTCCACATATCTCCACAATGGTATGATATTGTCCACTTTGGGCATAAGCCCTCATGGCTTTGCTTTTGGTTCCCCAAAAGGCCTCATACCAATGGAGATAATTGTCCTCACATATATACCTATGATCACTCCCTTCCCTAGCCAATGTGGGACATTTGTTTGCACTCCTAACAATCCTCCCCTCGAACAAAGTACCACAATTGAGCCTCCCCTCGAACAAATCCGTCTATTCCGCAACGGATCACCCACATTGTGGGACATATTTCTTTGGCGTTGATCACCTATCGCACCATCCACTTCCTCCCCCTCGAACAAAGAACTACTCCTCTACCATGGCAGCTTGATAGAGTTACTACTTGCTTGCCGCTCAAAGCACTTTTTGTTCGACTATGGGATTCATCCACAATGTCAACATGAGGCTTCGTTACTCTGTTCCACTTTGAGGATTCTTCCGACACACAACTAGGTTTAGACCATGACTTTGATACCAATTGATAGGGCCAAAAACAATATAACAACAACCCACCAAGATCTCCTCCAAGACAATCAACCAAAAAAGATATTCCAATGCACCACAAATTATTCACCAAATAATTCCCAAACAATCAACCAACAATGGATAGTAATAAACCATAAAAATTGCAGAAGATTAAATGCAAACAACACACAAATTATACGTGGAAAACCTATTCGATGTGAAGAGTAAAAACCACGGGACTTGTGAGAAATCTACCCTTGTCACATTCTCTTATTATGATAAAATTGAGAGAAAAAAAACCCAAATCAGTCATACAAAGGTTCACAACCCACCAACAGTTCCATACATAAGAGAAAAACAATAGAGAGATGAAAGATTAAAAAAATCACCCAGTTTTTCAGATTCTGTCTATCAGAGATTACCAACAAACCGAAGCTCAAAACGACGATCCAACCGTTCAAAACATGACCCTATGTGTCCTCAACAAGCTGACCAAATTTCAGCAAGATCCAACGGCTGAAACTCCGGCAATTGACAACTTTGTGGAAGCTGTCTCTGAAAAATCGATATGCTTTGAGGACATAAATTGGGAGCTAACTCATTCTATAATGTGAGAAGGTGAATTTTATTCTCAGGATAATTCAAGAGAATAGAATGAAATGAAATGAAAATGTAAGAGAATGATATAGAATTCAATTTTATTCTCTTAATCAAGAATTAAACAATTCTTCATTTCATAAGGAGAACACTCACATAGAGGTGGTCTTTCTAGACGATTAGAATCTCAAGAGAGCTTCAATAAGTTCATTTAATTCAAGCCTACAGAGTTCACAGCAAACCATAAAGCCAATTTAAGGATCAATAAATCTACTTTCATACTACCGTATGAATTAGCACTTTGAGACTTCAACGCTAGCTCCCTTCCCCTTTTCCCTTCTTGAGGCAAATGTTTCTGCGACAAGCAATGGGAAAGCGATTGTGGCGTCACAATGTACCTTGTTTGCCCAAAAAGGAAATTTATTAGAATTATATCTTTGTGATGTTTACTCTATAGGTTATTATAATACATGTTATTATAACTCACGCATCAAACAGCTCTTTAGAGTGTAAAATGGATGAATGAGGCAAACCTTGACAGTCTTGGCCGAACCTCTAATTTTGCCCCAAGAGACAGCCTCATCGGGGCGGGCTCCGGAGTCGCTTCCATCAAACTCTTGGGCTGTATTGATGAAGACAGCATAGTCTGCACCGTTACGCATCATATTGGCATTGCAAATATGATGCTTTGGGAGACCCCCACCAAGAATTATCATTCCAGTCTTCCTTGGACTTGCATGAACAGCTTCATCATCCATGGCCCTAATATCTGTCCAAATTTAACCAAATTCATCTTCATTTCCATTGCTTGAACTTGTGATTCCCCCCCACCCCACCAAACCAAAAACACAAAGAAAAGTCGACCTTGAATGATATCAATAATCAATCCAGAATTACGAAAAGAGTGGAAGTACAACATGTCTCCCAATGAGCCATCTGTTAATCCTGGACAAAAGACTGGAATATTGTTCTGCACAATATCAAATGCATTCTTTTAAACTTGCAAAATTTATACAACTTCTTAATCCAAGACCAAAGGAAATAAACTTGCAAAATTTATACAACTTCTTAATCCAAAATTTGGTTGTCTTAACTCAAAAAACATCTTGACATCATAAGTGAGTAAACTATGTAGGTTTTTTTTAAAAAAAATCTCGATTATATATGACAAATATAAGATAATAATTAAACTTGCACAACTTGCCCAATCAAAAAGTCAAAAATAATATTAGATCCAATTAGTCTCCAAATCTCCATGTTTTACTTCAACTAGATCTACTTCTTTAAAATTGTAAGATTCTAAATAATATTAAAAGATAGCTAGGGGTACAATTAATGAACTCTAATTTTGATGGCCAATGGTAAAATGATAAGTAGATGAACATGAGAGCAAGTGTAAAGGATACAACTGAATTTTACCTTATATGCCCAATAAAGATATGAACTCTTGTCATTTATTTCTCTTCCCAAGCGTTGGGTTACCTTGGCCGGCGTCCATATTACATTCTACCAAGAAGGAACGAAATTATGTAAGAAAACCTAATGTCCTGTTTGGAAATAATTTAGGCTTCGTTTGACAACCATTTCATTTTTAGTTTTTAGTTTTTTAAAATTGTGCTTGTTTTCTCTCAATTTTTCTACAATAGTTTTTATCTTCTCTTCAATGATTTCTATCTTTCTTAAATAAACATTTAAGTTTTTAGCTAAATTCCAAAAACAAAAATAAATTTTGAAAACTACTTTTTTTTTTAGTTTTCAAAACTTGGCTGGCTTTTTGTAAACATATGTAAAAAGTAGATAAGAAAACATGGAAATCCATAGATAAAAGTAGTATTTATAGGCTAATTTTCAAAAACCAAAAACCAAGGCCCCGTTTGATAACCATTTAGTTTTTGGTTTTTGCTTTTTGAAAATTAAACCCATAAATACTACTTCCACCCATAGTTTCCATTTTTTCTTATCTACTTTTTAGATATGTTTTCAAAAACCAAGCAAAGTTTTGAAAACTAAAAAAAGTAGTTTTCAAAAACTTGTTAGAATTCAAGTGTTTTCTTAAGAAATATGGAAACCATTGTAGGAGAAGATGAAAGCCATTGTAGATAAATGGTGAGAAAACAAGCACAATTTTCAAAAACCAAAAACCAAAAACTAAATGGTTATCAAACGGGGCCCAAATGATTATCAGATGGAGCTTTAGTTTTTTGTTTTTGAAAATTAAGTTTATAAAAACTACTTCCACTCATGAGTTTCTTTGTTTTGTTATCTACTTTTTAGCAATATTTCAAAATCCAAACCAAAATTTGAAAACTAGTAGTTTTTTAAAATTTGTTTTTTTTTTTTAAATTTGGCTAAGAATTCAATTGTTTCTTTTAAAAAATGAAAATTATTGTAAGGAAATATTGAGAAAATAAGCATAATTTTCAAAAACAAAAAACCAGCCCTATTTGATAACCATTTTGTTTTTGGTTTTTTGTTTTTGAAAATTAAACTTATAAACACTATTTCCACGTATAGTTTTCTTGCTTTCTCACATACTTTTTAAAAACTTTTTCAAAAACCAAGTCAAGTTTTGAAAATTAAGGCCTTGTTTGATAATTAACCATTTGATTTTTGATTTTTGGTTTTTGAAAATTAAGCTTATAAATACTACTTTTACTTATGAGTTTATTTGTTTTGTTATATACTTTCTATCAATGTTTTCAAAAATCAAGCCAAGTTTTGAAAACTAAAAATAGTAGTTTTTGAAAACTTGTTTTTGTTTTTGAAATTTAACTAAAAAATTTAGATGTTTCTGTAAGAAATGTGAAAACCATGATAAGGAAATTGTAGAAAAACAAAAATAAATTTCAAAAACTAAAACCAAAAGCCAAATAGTTATCAAACGGGCCTAAAAAAATAGTTGTTTAAAATACCATTTTGGTCCATGTACTTTCAGCTTTGTTCTATTTAGGTCATTGTACATTTAAATGTCCAATTTTAGTCTTTGTATTTTCAATAAAGCTTAAAATTGGTCTCTATGATAAGTTTAAAGTTGATTTTTATCAAAATTGGTTAAATAATAATAATAATTTTAATACAAGAAAAGACGAAATGAAAACATACTTCTAAAATTTATAGAGAAAAAGTTAATAGAGGCTAATTTTTTGTTAAGAAAAATTAACAATAAACTAATACTAGGATCAATTTTAAGCTTTATTGAAACTACATAGACTAAAATAAGACATTTGAAAGTACAGGAACCAAAATGAAACAAAGCCCAAAATATAGGGACCAAAATGGTATTTTAACCAAAATAGTTTTTAAAAACTTGATTTTATTTTATAAATTTGGCTTAAAATTCAAGTAAAAAACTAACCAAAAGATTATGAAGAAACAAACACAATTTTAAAAAATACAAAACAAAAAACAAATTAGTTATCAAACGAGACTAACACAAATGTTACACGGAAAAACATGAATACAATCTTTTAGTAAGTACCTCTTGGAGTTGTTCCTTCAACATCTGATCCAATATTGGGATGATCCAGTCCTCAAATTTGCAGTAATTATCATTAGGGACCAATAAATTACCAATGCGATTCAACCCTTTTGATCGAAGGACTGTTCCAGGAAGAGAAAAGTCACCTTTATAAGTGGGAGCAAGGCATTTTATAAGATCTTCTTCAATACCACCAGTAGTAGTTACAATCACATCAACCTGCAGTGACATTCAAGTAAAATTAAACCCTTTTAAATATTACTCAAGGAAGGCCAACACGAGCATAACTCAACGGTGATTGACATCTACTCTTTTTCTTTAGGTCAAATGTTCAAATTTCCATATCTCAAATTGGTTTTACTAAATGGAATGTCTATATCTAGATAATTCTTGGCGTGCAGCTATCTTTTCTCACACTACAAAAAGAATATTATAGTTTGGGTTTGTTTGGCAAATAGTTTTCAAAAGCATTTTTTTTTTTAATTTTGTTTTTGGTTAAATTACAAGTTTAGTCTTTGAACTTTCAAGTTTGTTTCTATTTGGTTCCTAAACTTTAAAAAATGTCTAATAGGTCTGAACTTTTACTTTTGTGTATAATAGGTCTCTAAACTTTAAAAATGTCTAATAGATCCTGACATATTCGAAAGTTTTTAAAATTAATTGATCTGTTAGATGTAAAGTTGAATTTCATATCTAATAGAACTCTAAATTTTCAATTTTATGTCTAGTAGGTCCATGAATTTTAAAAAACATCAGATAGAACAAAGACCTATTAGACTCACAATTGAAAATTAAGGGACCTATTAGATAGAAAATTGAAAGTTTAAAAAGTTATTAGATACATTTTAAAATTTAAAGATCAACTAGACATAAATCTAAAAGTTCAGGGACCTATTAGATACTTTTTAAAATTTAGAGACCACATAGATACAAACTTTAAAGTTGAGGGGACTAAACTTGTGATTTAAACTTTGTTTTTAATACTCTTTCATGAATTGTAAAGGTAGTGGTATTGTGCAAATTAAAACTATTATTCACAAACATGTGATTCTTATGAGAAGATAATTTCATTTGTTTAAAGATCAAGTCCATGCACGAAAACATACTAAATAAAAACAAGAGAAAATGACTTTAAAAAATTATCATATGTCCAAACACATTTTCCTTGAATTTTTGTTTTAAAAAAATGTAGAGCTATATTGAAACGGATTCTCCAAAAAGTTGTTAGCATCCCTTAGAGCTGTAGATTAAAAACATGTTTTAGAGTGATTTTGAAAGGATTAAAATTACTTATGTCATATTCAAAATCGTTCGAAAACATATCTTTAATCATTTAAAATTAATTTTAATCGTATGAAAATCACGTTTAAAAATGTAAAACCAAACATTAAATGATTAAAGACCTGTTTTAGAGTAATTTTAAACATGACAAAAGTAGTTTTAAATGTTTCAAAATCACTCCCACACATGCCTTAACTAATCAAGTTGTACTACTAGATCGAAAACATTTCTTAAACAGACAAACATTGCATTGATCAAAATGAGATATCAAATCTAACTAACTCACCATACGATGTTCAACAAGATAACGAATTGTGTCTCGAATACCAGAAGAAATAAGATTAGAAGTGAAACCAATAAACACTTTGCACCTCGTCGACTCCCTAAAGATTGGATCCTTCTCCTCCTCAGAGCAATTTTCTGTTATATTCTCATCAGCAAGCCTCCAATTTAACTTCAATCCAATTCAATATTATCATTTCTCCAAATTAGTAAATCATCAATGCTAAAAAGTTTAATAAAACATCATCCCATGAAACAAAATAAAAGGAGATCATAAGATCTCACCATTTGATTGACAACTTGTATGGCATCTCCTAAATTGGAAGCTTGAAATCCAGTGGAGACCATGGACCTTAGAAGCTTGGAGTAATTTAGTCCTTCATTGAAGTCATATCCCTCAATTTTGATGCTTTTCCCTTCGAGATTTTCTGATTCCTTAAAAACTGCAGCGTGCGCAGATGCCAAAACATGATTATTCTCCATTTGACCCAATAATATTGCTTCACTTTACTGCCTGCACGAGGTGATAGTTCAAGTATAGCTTAGTGAATAAAGCATTCATCCGAATATAGTTTAGTGAATACGATACTAATTACCATTCTAAAAGTGATAGTTCGATCCTCCATCTATGTATTATTGAACTTACCAACAAAAAGAAGTAAGATAATGAAAAGGGAGAGGAAACTTACTTAAAAGAGGAGAAACAAATGAGAAAGAGAGAGATATGATACTAATGTCGAAACACCAGTAGCTCTCTTGCCAGTTGCAACTGAATGTCCCTCTCAGAAATCTCTTCACATGCCCTCCAATCAAAATTCATATTTATATATATACTACCTAATAATATAAACTAATAAAAGCTGCTGTTGTTGGAGAATCTTTCTGTCCCTATAACCTAAACATTTTTTTTTATGTTTTATCTTGCATGTGCTAAAACTGTTTTTTTTTAAATATATTATTATTATTATTTTGAGTTCAACAAGAAGACTCTTTTCACTTTAAAGGGATGGGAATCTCATTTATTCCATACCATTCTCAATTTTATTCTCTCTGTCTTTTTTTTTTTTTTTTTGAGTTCTTATTCTTATTATGTGAGCCCACAATTTTTTTTTCATTAATAATTTTCCATTTTTACTATTTCTCCATTGTCCATAAATGAGATCCATTACCATTTATAATTATTTTACAATTTTCCTCTTTCTCTTATTACACAATTTATAATTTTGGGTAAATTAGGCCCATTTGATTCATGATATGAAAATAGAAATTTAAAAACAAGGGATTCAATTAAAGCAGAGTTGTATTTCATATTTTCAGATATGTGTTTGGTAGCATATTTAGAAATTTTTTTCCAATTTAAACAGTTGTTCAAAATGTGTTTTATAATATATTTATAGACCATAAACTAGTTGTAGTTGCCAACTAAAATATTAAGTTGAAAATAAACTATTATTAATTAATTTATGAACATGTTTTTTTGTTATAAATTTTGTATAATTATTATTTTACAATATCATATAATTTATAATATATTAGATTATACATATGTTTAATATAAAAAAAAAGGTTATACATATTTTAATTTAACAAAAATAAATTGAGTTTATAACATGAAACACTATATTTAATACAGTCTTTTTTATCTTTTTAATATAATTCTACATTTTAAAATTTCAAATTCAAAATTTGTACACAATCAAAACATAAAAATGTTGTTTTCATAATTTTCATTATTTGGATCACACAGAATCCGATAGCAGTTTTCAAAAACACATTTATTGCATGTAAAACAGAATTTAGATTGACTACCAAATTAAACAGGCCCTTATCTTTTTGGTCTTTGAGATTTGGGCAATTGGTAGATTTCATTTTTAGGTTTCAAAATTGTGCAATCTTACTCCCTAAATTTAGGGAATCATTCATTTTGGTCCCTCACTCAGTTAAATAGTTAACAAAGACATTGATGTGACAATAAGTTAAATTATACAAAATACCCCTTAACTTTTTGAAGTAGGTTTCAATTATGCTTCTACGTAAATTAACGTGACAGCTACTGTGTAAAAATTGATTATGTAAATGATTTTAACGATATCTTTTGAGATAAAATAACTAGTAAATAACAATCTTCATTTTTTATATAGTTGTAAATGATAGATATCACTTTTTAATTTTTACACATTAGTTTGTTAGTTCAATTTTCATCCTTTCTCTCTTATTATTATAACGGAAGAATTGGAATCTTTCGATTTGGATGAAGCTCGCAAGCTTTTTTCAATATTCTCTGTAAATATTAAATTTAGGGATGGGTGTGGAAATGGATGGAAATTGGAGAATCGAAACTGTTTTGTTTTTGGGGAACTTTCCAAATACACAGAACAAAAGGAGGCAGTTCCAAAATAATAATAATAATAATAATAAAGATTTGGGAAGAGAAGGCTGACATTCCAGCGATGGCGACAGCGGGATGGGACCGCGGTGAGCTTCACCGGAGAAGGGATTGAAACAGGGAGAGGTAGAAGAAGAGGGGGAGGGGATGACAGATTATTCCATAAGACTTGCCACATGTGGCGTATCTTTAAAATTAATTGTTGGATATACATCTTAAAATTTATTCATCTCTTAATAATTGTTAGATACAAAAACGAGTTATTTTTATAATTTCTCTCTCATATATTAAACGGTGAAAAACTATCAATCTCGTTGTAGTGGCTTTCTCAAATAATTTCTTGACGAGGGGAAGAGACAGGTGAAAGGGAGATAGAGAGAGTTTTTTTTTTTAAATTATTATTATTTCTATTTTAAAAATTGTCACTCTACATCGATCTCCATTAACTATGTAACGGAGGTGTTAATTCAAAGACCAAATTGAATGTTTTTTTGGATAAGATTGAACGATTTTGAAACCTAAGGACGACCTATTAACCAATTTACCCTTTTTTCTTTTAATTAAAAATATATATATATGTGTGTACTTTTTCTCAGTTAAAAAAAAATACTTATCTATCATTTTATGGACAAATTGCACAAACTACCCTAAAGTATGTTGGTTGTTACAATTGTATCTCTAAAGCTTTGTTTGGTAGTCATTTGGTTTTTTAAAATTAAGTCTATAAATACTACTTTTACCTATAGGTTTCTTTATTTTGTTATCTACTTTTTACATATGCTTTCAAAAATTAAGCCAAGTTTTGAAAACTTAAAGTAGTTTTCAAAAACTTGTTTTTGTTTTTTAAATTTAGTTAAGAATTTAAATGTTCTCTTAACAAATATAAAACTTATTGTAGAGAAATTATGAGAAAACAATCACAATTTTCAAAAACAAAAAACAAATGGCTATAAAATGAGACCTAAACTTTGGGATTTTTGTGCAGATGACCTAAAAAGAGTGTCGTTTTTCTATTTGACTTCTTTTTTCAAAGAAGAGTTTCTAACCTTTTGCTGGCGTCAGCAAAGGATTTTTTTAAAATACATTTTTACTCTTGCTCTCGCTCTGGTTGTTATGGTTCTCACTTAGGCTCTCTATTTGCTAGCTTCACAAAAATATATTTTTACTCTCGATCTCGCTTTGGCTGCCTTTGAGTCTCGTTCAAGCCCTCTATTTTTCCTCTCGCTTCTTCTTTTCCTTTCTTCTTCGTCGATAAACATCAACGGGATCCCACCCCGTCTACTTCAAATATGAAATTTCCCACATTGTCTACTTTAGATCTGAAATTTCCTGCATTATCTGAAATTTTCAAAATTTTTCAAAATAAGATTTTCAGATTTGAAAAAAAAATTCCAAATCTAAAAAAAAAAAAAAAAAAAAAAATCTAGAAGGTGTCTGTAGGATCGTATGGCAACACTATGGGGTGAATAGGGTTGTTTACTAAAATTTAAAACTTTTTCAAGAAATTAAACTAAAATAATTCAATGAAAAATTAATCGAATAAGCGCTAAAAAATTCTTGAAATATAGAATAATTTTTCTATGCATACAATCTACTCAAATAAATAATTAAATAGCAGAAATTAAAAGAGTAGAGAAAAAAAACGACACCGAAGATTTTTATAGTGGTTCGAAAATCCCTACTCCACTCCACAAGACACCTTCTTGGGTATTTTACTGCGACAGTCCTCTTATGGGTGAGAACCAAACCGATTTGCCACTATTTTTAAGGGTTCAAGAGTCAACCTCCAACCGATCATTTTGCAGGTTCAGGATCCAATCTATATCGATCCTTTTAATGGGTTCAAGATCAAACCACTATGATCCTTTTACCGAATTCAGGATTAAACCACTACAAATCATTTTTCAAGTTCAGGATTAAACTACTAAAATCTTTTTTCGGGCTCAGGATTAAACTGCTCACTCAAAATCCCAAGGTATGCCCACACTTTAATACAAAACCCAATTGAAATATGAAATTAAAACCCCACAAAAGTAAAAGCTCTCATGAGAGTAGATACACAAGTTTAAAGCACTCAAAATTATCTAATCCTCAAAAAAAGAAGATTTCTCACAAAAATGATTATAATAAAAATGAAGCTTTGAAGAATGGCTAACAATGGAGTATTGGAGATAACCTTTCAATAAGTTTGGGAGAGGAGAGATTTTGAAAATAGAGGAAAAAAGATGTTTAAATAAGGTTCAAAATTAGGGTAATTGAGCCATTGAATCTAGGTTAAGTAGATCAATGGTGGAGGAAATTTGGGAGGAAAATGGTAAAAGAATGATTAAAAAATAATTTTAAAAATGGTTCCAACGGTCTTTAAAAATAGTCACGTGTCGCAATATTATTCGTCTGCGTCTCATTGCAAAATAACAGTTTTTCTCAATCTTCTTTTGGTCATAACATTTCTGTTTGATGTCTGATTTGAGCAATTCAAAATATGTTGGAATCATCTTTTCGAGCTCTATAATGTGGACACTTTAAAATACTAAAATTGTTAGTAATTTAAAGGTTTGTTATCATCAAAACATATAGTCGTATGATTGAAACTCGTAAAGCTAACAATCTCCTCCTTTTTTATGATGACAAACTACTCAAAAAAAATATTCTCAAAGTAGAATGTGAACAATAATATCAAAAGAATTTAATCAGTAAACATCAAATTCAATCACTGAACATCACATATATTTTTCTAAACAAATTCTCCCGTTTTTGTTATCATCAAAAGATAACAATTAAAGACATAAGCTCCCCCTCAAAATAGTAACTAAAAGATAAATCTCCTCTTCAAAACAATAATCAAGTAATTAGGAATAATAAGTTTATTTAAGCTCCTCAAGTAAATGAAGTCAATCAATTTTGAGCAAAAATGATCAAGAACTATAATCAACTCATCAAAACATATAAACTCAATATCAAAATGTAAGTAATGATCAATAAATCAATGAACATCACCCTTATAAAGATAAACAACATAATCTTTTCACAAGGAAATGACTCCCCCTAAATATGTGGGTCATGTAGTAAATGGACCAATAAATAGGTACTCCAAAAACAATAACTCCCCCCCAAAAAATAAATAATAAACATAAGAGGAGTACATGTCAATAAAGCAATTTGGAGAATCGATATCATCAAATTCACATATAAATGGTATAATTGCCCCAAAAAAAACGATACCACCCCCTAAAAAATGCATTCTTTTTCTTATAAGCAATGATCGATAAATACAAGGAGATAAATCATTCAAGTGAAATTCATCCAAGAATAATACTTTGCACAAGATATTAATTTTAGAAAGATCGCAGTAGTTCAATTTATCTCAAACAAATCATCAATATTTTTCAATAAAATAATTATTCAAGAAGAATATGGCATAAGGTAAATAAGATATTAAAAGAGAAATTTAATACTCATGAATATGCACTAAAGTTTCGATATTTATAAAAGATACATTAAGCAAATTAATCTCAAACCAATCAACTTATCAAATTCAAGTAAAATTCAAATATAAGTTACCAAAATATCAAATGTTAGAAAATAAACATCAATTAATGAAAATCAAATATTGATATCAAATAATAGCAAGATAACATCAACATATTAGATAACACATAAGGAGAATATTATCAAACAAATATAAGCATGGTAGCATCTCAAATGGGAATTATACCAAATTTGAGCAAAATGCTAAAGGGAATTCAAGAATATAAATTATTTCTATAAATATACTCCCCCTATGAAGTAGGATTCAATAAATCTTCTCAAGCATAAATTAAGCACATTCGTTTCAAAAAAACAACCAATATACTCAAAATAATTCTCATTCAACAACATACTTCATATAAAGAATAAATATATTAAAAAGACACAATAATCAAACAAATATCAAATGTTAAAACAAATCACAACCTATAAAATCAATTATTAACAAGAATATTCCAAACTTCAATAACATCATGTTTCCACCAATTCAAACATCCATAACATAACAAGCAATTCAAGGTATTTATTAACACAAAATAAATCATATCAAAAATTTCAAACAATTAGGCAATATGAGATACCAATTAAAAAATAGGATATAAAAAAATATTTAAATATTTAACACCCAAATAATTTCGCACTACATATCAATTGATGAGGATCAAATCAATATATATCAATCAAAACAATCAAATTCATGGAATTTAGACAAAATATCAAATTTATTTCATACAAAGATATATTATACTAAAAATTAACAAAATATCAATATGAGAGACAAAATAAGATATTAATTAACAACCATAATCAAAACAAAAAAAAAAATTTAATATTTAACACCCAAAGAATTTCACACTACATACCAATTGATGAGGATCAAATCAATATATATCAATCAAAACAATCAAATTCATGGAATTTAGACAAAATATGAAATTTATTTCATACAAAGATATATTATACTAAAAAATTAACAAAATATCAATATGAGAGACAAAATAAGATATTAATTAACAACCATAATCAAAACAATTTTGTTCATAAAAGGAAAGGGTTATCAATAAATGAATCATGTCAATAATCAATACAAACAAAATAAATTTCATTTAAGAACAAAATTTCACAACCAATAGGATTTAAGAAAATATAAGTAAATTAAAGCATTTTCCCTATTAAAATGGATTTGACAACTATTTTCCATGTCTCATAATAACATTAAATAAATCATCAAACCATAATGTTTTAATCAAGGAAAAGACATTCAAGTTCATAAAGCATTATATTTAAACCACATTTTTAAACTAACAAAACTTAATACCAATTGTAAGAGTGAAATTCAAACAACAAAGAATCAAAGTGAGATAGTTTAAAAAGAATATTTTCGAACAACTTCTTTTACAAATTAATAACAAGAATTAATTATAATCAAACAATAAAAGAATTCACAAAAGTTTCCAAAAACAATTTAAATCATCAAATATTCAATTTTGAAAACCAATATGTAAGGGCTTGTTTGATAACATTCTAGTTTTCTATTTCTTGTTCTTGTTTCTCGTTTTTCAAGAAACAGACATGTTTGATAAACCATCATATTTCTTGTTTCTAAATTCTTAAGAAACGTTTCTAAAAAAACGACAGATTTTGAGAAACTTCAAAAAGTAGTTTCTCAACTTCTGTTTCTGTTTTTTTTTTCTAGGTTTCATGCATGTATTCATATTTCTCTTTTTATCCATCTCTTCCCTCTCTCTTCGTTCTCTCTTTTCCATTCTATTTTTTTTCTTTTAATACTTTTTAATCTTTTTGTTTTTTTTTTTGATTTATTTCTTTCTATTTGTTTCATATATATTATGCTTAAGAAATTTAATCTTATCTAGCATAACACATTTTTCTTGATCACATTAATTCTCAACATCATCATGTTTCACAACATTACTGACAGTTAATTTCAAGCAAGCATTTTCCTCAACTAATGACTTATTTTCAACAATTAAAGCATTCAAGTCATTTTTCAATTCTAAAAATGAGGAATTAATTTTCTCACGGTCTTCCTTCACACTACTAAGCTCATGCAATAACTCATTATTTTCGTAAGCTAATTTAGAATTCTTCTTTTTAAGAGACATGTATTTAGAGCCTACTTTTTCAAAATCAAGTTTAATTTCATTATAGGCATCCATAAGCTCATCATAAGAGATATTTTCACTACTTACTTCTTCGTCGTCGCTTTCATCATCAGTGTGAGCCATCAAGCACCAATGTGATAATTGAAAATCTTCTTTATTCAATTTTTGACAATTTTCTTGATTTATAGTTTTAGAAAATTCCTTCATATCAAGAAAATCATTAGAAATACAAGATGGGGATTCAATCAATCATGATTAACTCTAATGTTTGCCATAAGCTCAAACAATTAAGTTTTCAAGAAAGGTAATTTTGAAAAATAATTTAAGGAAAATAATTTTTGAAAAAAATTCCTTCCAAACAAAACACTTTTTCCAAATTTGAATTTCAAGAAAAAAATAACTTTCAAAAAGTTTCTTCTAAACAAAAAGAATTTCATAATTAAAAAAGTTAAGAAAAAAAAATACTTTTTAAGAACAAATTTTCAAGAAAAATAATTTTCTAGTGTTGGCTTTTCAAACTCAATTTTCCAAGTTTTTCTTTCAAAAATAAAAAATCTCAGATTTGAAAAAAAACAATAAAAAACAGTTTTTCAAAAATTGAAAACAAGATTTCAAAAATCTTTTTGAAACAAAAAACCGAGCTACCCTCTATTATACTAATTGTAAGATCGTATGGAAACACTAGAGGGGGTGAATAAGGTTGTTTACTAAAATTTAAAACTTTTTCAAGAAATTAAACTAAAATAATTCAATGAAAAATTAATCGAATAAGCACCTAAAAATGCTAGAAATATAGAATAATTTTTCTATGCATACAAACTACTCAAATAAATAATTAAATAGCATAAATTAAAAGAGTAGAGAAAATAAACGACACCAAATATTTTTATAGTAGTTCGAAAATCCCTACTCCACTCCCCAAGACACCTTATTGGGCATTTTACTGCGACAGTCCTCTTATGGGTGAAAACCAAACTGATTTGCACTCTTTTTAAGGGTTCTAGAGTTAGGGAAATTATGGCAAAGAGCACGTTTTCACCTATATATTTCATAAATGATGCATTATTAAAAAAAATTCAGCTCTAGCATGACTCACATTTATGAGAATATTTTATTCCATTGATGCCCTTACGATTTTTTCTCATTATTGTAATAATGTTATTATTATTATTTATTGTTTCCATAATCATATCATTCAATTTAGGTTATTTATTCTTTCCATAACCATATCATTCAATTTAGGTAAATAAATTTACCATTAATTACATAAAGATGTATTTTAGATTGATAAATATATTTTATTCTCCAATATATTGATATTCAAATTATGTTTTAATTTTCTTTATTGTTTATTGACTTTTATTTACGTTTTTTTTTTTAATTTATGTTTTGTTTTATTTGAAAATTTCTTTTGGTTCATTTTTAAAATATTTGACGTCAAATATATAATATTAAGTATATTGTAAAAAACAAATATATATAGAAGTATATTATATATATATCTGTATATAATTCTATTATATTTTATATAGGCAATAAGCATAGTTATATTCACAAACATATATTATATATGTTGGGATTTATGCCCTAAAGCCTCGTAATTAATAATTTATTTAATAATTAATAATAATTTTGATTATTTTATTTGTAATATAATATTATCCATTATATGAAAAATCCAAGGTTATTAGTGTAATCTTGAATAGTATGTGGTGACATGCAAGAGGATCATGTTCAAGAAATAACCTAAAGGGTCATAGTATATGGATAAGGTTGGGTGCTTTATCCTGGTAACACTATTGATACGACCCACTTTGTAATAATTACAAATGATTTGATCCAAATCATTCATGTGGAGACATGTGAGTGGAGGTATCTTATACAATGAGTTTGTATAAGACTGGACCACGAAATATTTAATCTCTCTTTATAAATCCGTTAATTGAGAAGATTAATATTTCATCAGGATGATCATATGTGACTCGATCTTAATCTTGAGTGAGTTATGAACTCCTGCCTGTGAGGGCTTGTCCTTTGATTTGCATGGGTGAGAGTGGCTTTTGTAGCCGATTCAATATGCCTACCATTTTGGGGACTTGACCAAATAGGGAGTTGGGAACATAATCTCACAAGATGGAATTCACTCCTTCCCATATAGGGTAAGTAGATGAGTAGTTCCCTTAAGTGCTGATTTCGGGACTTGAACAATGGGGCCCCACCCTCTCATTGGACCGAGAGGGACTTAGTTTATAATTAGATTATAAACAGATTGTTCATTAGAGGATCAGTGGTACTTAAGGTGGAAAATGTAATTATAGGGGTAAAACAGACTTTTGACCCAGCTGTAATTACGAACAACTCGTGAATGATCGACTTGCATGTAATGATTATATCTATGGACACAACTTGTCCTACAGTGCATAAGAGTGCAACTCTAGGTCTATAGTGGAGTGACCTATAGTTAATGAATGAAAATTAATTAATTAAAGAGTTTAATTAATTAATTTTGTATCATTGAAGTTATAATCTGTAGGTCCATAAGGTCCCCTTGCTAGCTCATAGTAACACCAAAAGATCAATTTAGTTGAAAGAAAAATTTGAAATGTTCAAATTAATATTTAATTTGAAGTGTTCAAATTAATATTTAATATATTAGATATATTAAATATAAAAGAGGAAAATATATTTATTGTATTTGATACATTAAATATTAAAATTTGAAATGTTCAAATTTAATATTTAATTTGAAGTGTTCAAATTAATATTTAATATATTATATATATTAAATATAAAAGAGGAAAATATATTTATTGTATTGATATATTAAATATTAAAATAATTAATATATATTTGATATATTAAATAAAACATATTTATAGAATTTGAATAAGATTCAAATAAATAAATATCGTAGGAGATTTGAATGAGATTCTAATAAATATAAGATGTATTTTAATATATTAGATATTAAAATATAATATTTTAATTATGGCAAAGATTTTTCCTTGGTCTCTATAAATACCTTGGGTTGAGTCATTCTGAACAACCCACATCTCCTCAAAGAGAGAATTAGAGAATTCTCTCTAAACCTCTTCCCTTTTAATTCTTTGAGGATTTTCTTTCAAGAGACTCCCACAAGCTTTGATCTTTTGTTAGAGTCATAGCCAGGAAGACTTTGTGGAGGAGATAAAGACCCGCCAGAAGAATCTCCATATTTGGAAGGTATTTATTGTTTAACCCTTGTATTTTAGTTTAATTCTAAATAAATCAAAGACGATTCCTATGCTTCCGCAGTGGGTTTAATTCGATTATTCCCTTCAATATAAACATAAGTAAATAATCGTCATATGCTTTGTTACATCAGCATGTAATCATTTTATATGTTTGGGATAACATGATACTTCTATTATATTCTCAGATATATATTATATATATCCCTACTATATTCTCAGATATATAATATATATACGAATGGAATCGTCGATAGTGGAAAGAGTTGTCTAGTTTTTAAAATCCCTAGATTTTAGGAGGAAAATCGTGAAAATTTTTCATCTATTTTATTTCTTATACAAAATTAATAGTGTTTGAAGGGAAAGATATATATTTCAACGTTTATGGAAAGTATCAATATATTTTATTTCTTATATATAATATAGCAATAAATAGAGGGGTAAATGAGTAATGTTCCTCTAGATTTGGCTTCTATTTGGCTTAAAAAGTGACAAAGCCAATATTAATAACAAAACGTGCTATTTGTGTAAAATTTGGTTTCAAATATGCTATTCATGTAGTTAACCCCTAGAGTTAACCCCTTGCAGGTTCAGGATCCAATCTATATCGATTCTTTTAACGGGTTTAGGATCAAACCACTACAATCTTTTTAACGGGTTTAGGATCAAACCACTACAAATCCTTTTACCGGGTTCAGGATTAAACCACTACAAATCCTTTTTCGAGTTCAGGATTAAACCACTACAATCCTTTTTCGGGTTCAGGATTAAACCGCTCACTCAAAATCTCAAGGTGTACCTACATCTTAATACAAAACCCAATTGAAAGATGAAATTAAAACCTCACAAAAATATAAGCTCTCACAAGAGGAGATACACAAGTTTGAGGCACTCAAAATTATCTGATCCTCACAAAAAGAAAATCTCTCACAAAAAAGATTATAATAAAAATGAGGCTTTGAAGAATAGCTAACAACGAAGTATTGGAGAGAACCTTTCCTAAGTTTGGGAGATGAGAGATTTTTAAAAGATCAAAGGGAAAAAAATGTTTATAAATAAGGTTCAAAATTAGGGTAAATTTTGGGTCATTGGATCTAGGTTAAGTAGATCAATGGTGGAGGAAAATGGTAAAAGAATGATTAAAAAATAATTTTAAAAATGGTTCCAACTGTCTTTAAAAATGGTCACTGTCGCAATATTATTCGTCCTCATCATTGCAAAATAACAATTTTTCTCAATCTTCTTTTAGCCATAACTTTTCCATTTGACGTCTGATTTGAGCAATTCAAAATGAGTTGGAATTGTCTTTTCAAACTCTACACCGTGGATACTTTAAAATAAAATCATTAGTAATTTAAAGGTTTGTTATCATCAAATCATATGGTCGTATGATTGAAGCTAGTAAAGCTCACAATGTCTCATGACTGCTAGTCGGAAAGTAGCCAATAGTGGGAAGGTCGTTGGCTTGTTGCTAGTGAGAGGTTGGGAAGAAGAAAAGTCGTGAAACTTAGAAGAAGATGAGAGAGAGAAGAGACTCGGGAGAGGGAAAGGGAAAGCAAGAGGTAGGAAGAGAAAAAAAGTATTTAAAAAATATTTAAAAAGATTAGAAAACCTTATTTTAAAAAGTCAGGTCAAATTGAAAATGGACTCTAATTTTTAGATCAGTAACTTAAATTTCTCCTAAACTTTTAATTGTAAAAATTAAGGTTCCGTTTGATAACCATTTGATTATTTATTTTTAGTTTTTGAAAATTAAGCCTATAAATACTGCTTCCACCTATGAATTTCCTTGTTTTGTTATCTACTTTTTATATGTATTTTAAAAAATCAAGCCAAGTTTTGAAAACTAAAAAATAATAATTTTTGAAAACATGTTTTGTTTTTGAAATTTGATTAAGAATTCAAATATTTCGTTAGAAAAGACTAACTCATTATACAGAAATGAAGAGAAAATAAACTTAATTTTCAAAAACAAAAAACAAATAGTTATCAACCGGGCCTAAATTATCCCGAAAGTGAACAGATTGGACTCCAAAACTTTATAATTTTAAAATTAAACCTTTTAAGTGAAGACATTGGGTCAAATTTTAAGAACCTGCTGTAATTATAATCAGAATTTTGAATTAACAAATACAAAATTCGGTGAAATGTAATCAGATTTTTGAATATCTTGCGAAGATGAGGAGAGACCAAGGAACTCGGCAGAAGCCAGCTGATAGCCAATGCCGGTGTACACCAGCAACTTGGAACACATTTTCCTTTTTATTTTTTTGCATATGGAATAACCACATAAACTTTAGTTTATACAGTACAAACTTATAAGTATATCAATTAAAATTATATTAATGCATCAATTTTCATATACGTGGGTAGACTTCTTTAAAAATCATCATTTGAAAGTCGAAATCTAATAGAGGGTGTGAATACTTGCGAAAGTTTAAAGTTTTTTTTTTTTTTAGTTCAACAACATTTGAGAATGGGGGATTCAAACCTCTGAATTCTTGGTCGAAGATATATGTCAATTACTAATGAGCTGCTATGAAAATTCAAAATTTTAAATTAATAAAATTATTAATTTATGGTTTTATTGATACAGCCTCTAAAGTTTAAGGTTATAAATTGGCTTTTTTTTTTTTTTAAATTTTTTATGGAACAACCCATAACCGGAAGAAGATGGAAAGAAAGATACAAACAGTCCCATTCAAAATATTCAAATATCTTATTATTACATTTCATTTCACAGAATTTTTAATTGGCAGAAGATGGAAAGAAAGATACAGTCTCATTCAAAATATTCAAATATCTGGTCATTACATTATATTTCACAAAATTCTGTTTTTTTCATTCAAAAATCTTATTACAATTAGAACAGGTTCTCACAAAGAGAGGGGAGAAAGATAACTAGTAAATTTTGATCCAATTTTTTCGCTTACCAAAGTTTCAGGGTGTAAGTTTTTTTGCTTGTGAAAGTTCCAGGGCTTAATTTTTACAATTGAAAGTTTTAGGCTCGGTTTGATAACCATTTTGGTTTTTAAAAATTAAGCTTATAAATACTACTTCTAACTATGAGTTTTCTTGTTTTGTTATCTACTTTTTACATATGTTTTAAAAAACTAAACCAAATTTTGAAAACTAAAAAAATAGATTTCAAAAACTTGTTTTTATTTTTAGAATTTGGTTAAGAATTTAAATGTTTTCTTAAGAAATATGAAATTCATTATAGAGAAATAATGAAAAAACAAGTACAATTTTCAAATACAAAAAACTAAAAATCAGATGGTTATCAAACGGCGACTTAGTGCTGTAATTTTAACAATCACCAAACTTCAACGGTGGTTTGTGGAATTTACCATTCTTTTGTTACATCTATTCTTTTATTGTTTGTTTGGCATCTGGAAGTGAAAAGACATGTTTTTTAAATTCCAACATTTTAAAATCTATAACCCTCTGTTTGGAATCCAATAAAGTTCAAGAAATAATTTTAAATCATGTGATTTTGAAATTCGAGAAATAATTATAAATTTTTTATCTTATTTGGAATGAGAAAGATTTGAAATGAATGTATTTAAAATTTTGTATTTAAATGATAACTGAAAAAGAAATGAAAAGAAAGAAGTTTACTAATATAGGTTTTTAACTCTGATTTATTAATAGAAAATTAAAATATTACAAGGTTAAATAAGTAATTTACTTCTAAATCCAACAAAATCCTGACTATTTTAGTTAGGAATTTTTTTTATGTAAAAACACAATTTGAAATCATTTAAGATTTCAAATCATTCTTTTTCTTGTGATAACAAACAACGAAATTCATTTGAAATCTGTGATTTGACATCCCTCCAAATTATGAGCATCCAAACATAGCATAAATGATTTTAAACTCCTAGAAAGCTCATAGATTTTAATGTATTTTAAATCAGTATAAAAAAAATCTGTTTGGATGTTCAAAAGAAGAAAAAAAACAACAATTTTACAATTATAAACAAAAAATATATATATATAACAATTTTACAATTATACCCTTATAATTATAATTAAAAGTTTTTTTTATAGTAATCCATTTTAATTAATTAAAAATAGAAAAGAGGTATCTTAGTAATTATAATATATCTCGTTCATATTTTGATTCTCCATAGTGTCTCTAGTAAATAACATCAATGAGTTTTTGATTCTGATTCCAAACAAAAACAAAAACTAATGAATAACATTCTCATTCTAATTGATTTTTTATTTTGATTTTAGCTCTTTCCAATTTTTTATAAGAATTGGGGCCTTAATGAAAAGGTTGTGGGGCCCACAGAATAAGAATAAGGAATGAGAAGGAGATTGATGAGAATTTCAGAGATGAATGAGATTTATGAGGTATAGATTCCCATATTAGTGATGAGTTCCACCAATTGATTCATTTCGATTCCTTGATTCTCATTCCGTTGAAGTAGAGGGCTTTTGTGTCTAATAGGTTTATAGATTATCGACATCTTATAAAACTCACGTATCTATTCTAAACAAAATTGGAAGTTTATGATTCTATTAGATACGAAATTTAATTTTATGCTTAATAGATCTATTACTTTAAAAAAATGTCAAATGTGATAAACTTATTAGACACAAAATTAAAAGTTTTGTGAATGTATTGGATACTTTTAAAGCTTAGGAACCTATTAGACACAAAATTAAAGATTTAGAAACCTATTAGACATTTTTTTTTAAGTCAAGAACCTTATTAGGCACAAATTGAAAAGTTCATTAACTAAACCTCTAATTTGTAGGCTAACTTTTATTTTACTAGTGTATTACTCTATGTAATTTTTTTTTTTTTAAAAATAACTTCACTTGGCCCTAAAATAACTTAACTTTTTGGTCAAAGTAAATCTAGCTCAACGGTAATTGATATGTACCACTAAAAGATTAGAGATTCAAATCTCCCTACTCCAAATGTTGTTAAACTAAATAATAATAATAATAATAATAATATTTTTTTAGATGATTTGGGCGAATTGCGAAATGCTATTGTTTTCAAAAGGTAACAAGTATTTTTGCACTACTATTTTAAATTCATGAAAATAAATTTTAATATATTCTTATATCTTTCTTTTTAGTTTGGCGGTGGACTGTTGTAATGTATTATTAATTAAATTAATATATACTTAATCACTTAATCACTTTTTTTTTTCCAAAAACGAACTTTTAAAATGTCTAAAGTTTGGTTAGAATTTTTTACTTAAGAAAGGTAATTAGTGTCTTTATTCACCTAACTATGTTTTGATTGGTAATTTTAAAATAATGTTAATATATGAACCTCCAGTCGCATAAAATAAAGTAGTTATCTCTTCAAAAAAAATATATAGTAGTTGCTTTTTGAAATCGTCATATCTATTCTGCCGATAACTTTGGTTAAATAAGTTTCTCAATTCATATATCTTTCACTTTTATTTTATATTTATATAATTGTTTGGTTATTCTTCTATCTTTATTAAAATACTATATTAAGAAAGCTGGAGAATCGTTTTTAGACTATTTTGTTCTAACTCTAATGTTATAATTTCAAATGGGTCTCGCTTAATTTATTTATTTCTTTATATTATTTAATCATTTTTCAAAAAGTAAACAAGATTTCATAACTATTATTTTAAATTCGTTAAAATTAATTTTCATCTTATGTTGTTGGACAGTGGTTGTTTGTGCTATCTCTTTGCATCTAAATTGTTTGCCAATTACCTCTCTCTCCATTGATTTATTAGGCCCCATTTGATAACTATTTAGGCATCGTTTGATAACTATTTGATTTTTGGTTTTTAGTTTTTGAAAATTGTGCTTGTTTTCTCACCATTTCTCTACAATACTTTCATCTTCTCTACAATGGTTTCCATATTTCTTAAGAAAACACTTGAATTCTTAGCCAAAATCCAAAAACAAAAACAAGTTTTTGAAAACTATTTTTTTTAGTTTTCAAAATTTGACTTGGTTTTTGAAAACACATCTAAAAAGTAGATAAGAAAACATGGAAAACCATAGGTGGAAGTAGTATTTATAGGCTTAATTTTCAAAAACAAAAAACCAAGAACCAAATGGTTATCAAACGGGACCTTAGTTTTTTGTTTTCGATTTTTGAAAATTAAGTTTGTTTTCTCATAATTTCTCTACTATAGTTTTCATCTTTCTTAAGGAAACATTTGAGGTCTTAGCCAAATTCTAAAAACAAAAACAAGTTTTTGAAAACTACTTTTTGTAGTTTTCAAAACTTGGATTGGTTTTTGAAAACATATGTAAAAAGTAGATAACAATGTGAAAGTAGTGTTTAAAAGCTTAATTTTTAAAAACTAAATGGTTATCAAACTGGGCCTTACTGAATTAGCACTCGTGAATAGAAAGTGGTGATGCTAGTCTGCTAGGAATGGTGGGTGTTTGCTCACTGTAGTGTTGTCGACCAATTGTACCAGTGTGCTGGTAGTGACAATTGTGCTAATAAGAAAAATGTTAAAATATAATTTTGGTCAATGTACTTTGGGTTTCATTCCATTTTAGTCCCTGTACATCTAAATATCCAATTTTAGTTCTTGTACTTTCAATAAAGCTTAAAATTGTTCCCTACCGTTAGTTTGAAGTTAATTTTTTGAAATTGATTAAATAATAATAATAGTTTTCATTTAAGAAAAGACACAATGTGAATATATTTTCAAAATTTATAGAAAGAAAAATAATAGAGATTTTTTTTTTTTTTTTAAAGACAAGTTAACAATAAACTAATAATAAAGACCAATTTTAAGCTCTATTAAAAGTACACGAATTAAAATTAGACATTTAAAAGTACAAGAACTAAAATAGATAATTCAAAGTAGAGGGACGGAAATTGTATTTTAACATAAGAAAAACTAATCTAGGTATAGGTTCTTTATGTGGGCTACTGTCTCCTTATTTTTACCTTATTCACAATCTCTTACCCTTCCCATCATTGTCATTCTGCAATATCTCACTTTCCATCTTTCCATGTACAATGGTATCTTGCTTCTGGTTGTACATTTCACCTATTAATGGTTGGAATCTTAATAGTTTAGGCTATTTTAATAATTATTTAAGCCCCGTTTGATAATAATTTGAGTTTTTGTTTTTATTTTTTGAAAATTAAGCTTGTTTTCTCTCAATTTCTCTACAATGGTTTTCATCTCCCTTAAGGAAGTATTTGAATTCTTAGCCAAATTCTAAAAACAAAAACAAGTTTTTGGAAACTACTTTTTTTAGTTTTCAAAACATGACTTCGTTTTTGAAAACATAGGTAAAAATGAGATAACAAAACAAGTAAATCTATAGGTGGGAGTAGCATTTATATGCTTAATTTCCAAAAATCAAAAACCAAATGGTTATCAAACGGGGCTTTAATTTTTGGTTTTTAGTTTTTGAAAATTGTGTTTGTTTTTTAATCATTTATCTAAATTTCATATTTCTTAAGAAAATATTAGAATTCTTAACTAAATTCCAAAAACAAAAATAAGTTTTTGAAAACGATTTGTTTTTTAGTTTTCAAAACTTGACTCGATTTTTTAAAACATATGTAAAAAGTAGATAATAAAACAAAGAAACTCATAAGTGAAAGTAGTATTTATAGGCTTAATTTTTAAAAACAAAGACAAAAACTAAATGGTTATCAAACAAACCTTAATGTTATATTTTATTTCATTTTTTTAACAGAATTGTTATATTTTATTAATAAGGATAATAAATACTAGATTTGTAACTGATTCTATTAATATAATGACAATTGTGAATGTTTACAAGTAATTAATTAATCAATCGGTTACAAATATTTTTTTTATTTCATAAAATGCGTAATTTATTATTTTAATAAAGCTTTAGAATCCATTAAATGGATGAAATTCAAAACATACAAAATCAAATTAAATTTAATATTTTGAATTTAAAAATATTGAAAATATAGTCTTTTTAGATTAAAAGGGAGTGGAATGTTTGTAGGTGGTAATATTTTATTATGATATAATAATAATAATAATAATAATAATAATATATTAAAATAATTAATTTATTATACATGTTTCAAATGCTTTTATATATTGAATAATTAATTTTAAGGCACTTTTTGTTTAGAAAAAAAGGATAAGGAACTTTTGGATTTAATTCTGATATTGGAGTTGTGTGATTCATATTTAGGATGTAAATGATGTCTGAAATTTATTGATAATTAATTTATTATTATTGTTATTATCAAGAATAAAAAGCTTAAGATGGTTTAAAAGAAAATGGTACATTTGTAATTCATTAAAAACAAAATGGATGCTTTCATTTTAAGAAAAAAAAAAAAAAAAGGTATGATTGTCTAAGAATATTTTTTAAAGATGCTTTTTTTTTTTTAACATATTATAGATATACTCCATAAATTATTCTATAGTGTGTTTGGAATAAGTTTTTTTAAAAAAAGAGCTTTTTAAACAAAATCAATTTTTCTATAAGCATCCTTGAAAACATTAAATCTTAATAACTTCTAGAATGATTTTAGATTATCAAAAGTATTTTTTTTTTAAAAAAAAATCTTAATAAATAAAAAAATACTTTAAATTTTGGATTAATTTAAAAGCTATTTTTGAAGAAATTCTTGAGAGATAGACTATCCAAAAACGACTTTCAAGTGCTTTAACCGAAAATCTTCAAAAATACGTAATAAGAAAACATACATTTTTTAAAATTAATATAATCAATTTTGAGTATAGTGCAACAAAAAATATTTGTTATTTAAAGCATTTTTAAGAAAATATAAGATATAAAAACATTTTTATTTGAAAATATTGTTTAGAAAATGTGTTTAACAAAAATGTATTCTAAACAGACCCTTAGTCAAATAGGTTTTTAAATTATTACGGCCTTGTTTGATTTGAAAATTGTGCTTGTTTCTTTATTTATTTATTTTTACTATGGTTTATTCTATGGTTTCATATTTCTTAAACAAACATTAGAATTCTTGGTCAAATTCTAAAAACAAAAACAAGTTTTTAAAAACTATTTTTTTAGGGGCCGTTTGATAACCATTTTGTTTTCTGTTTTTTGATTTAGTTTTTCATTTTCTAAAAACAAAGGTGTTTGATAATTAATTCAGTTTTTTATTTTTAAAATTTTGAAAACGTTTTTAAAATTGTAAAGGAATTTAGAAAACTAAAAAAAAAGGTTTTTGAAAACAGGTTTCCGTTTTTCGTGATTTTTCCACCTGAAGCGCCTCCCTCAATTTTTTTTGGGTTTTCTTTTTTGTGTTTTTTCTTCTTCTTGAAGTAAGAAACTTTTAAATACTTTGCAATTTTTAAATATTTTTCCATTTTTTAAAGTTGTTTTAATCGTTTTTAATATATTCTTCTAAAAAAAATCGTTTTTAATATATTATATTTTACTACATAATATAATTTAATAGTTACAAGGTTTTCTGAAGGTAATTTTGTTAACTAACTATTATTTCATTAGTGGATTATTTATATAAAAATTAGCTTAAAGTATATATTTTTGCACAAAATTAAAGAATAGTATTTAAATTATGTTTAAATCTTCATACCATTTTTTATGATTTAAAAAAAATACAAGTTTTTATACATTTATACCACTTGTATAAATATTAATACTGTGTTTTTAATTTTGGTAACTTTTAAGTTTTAAGCATATCTATTTGATTATTTGTATATTTAATTAGTGCTTTAGATAAAAATGTTATAAAATTAGTTTGATTTTTTTTATAGAAAAAAAAATAGTTACCAAACATGTTTGATTTTTTATTTTTAAAAACTAGTTTTTTAAAAACAAAAAACAAAAAACAAAAAACTGAAAACAATTATCAAACATATTTTTAGTTTTTAGTTTTTAAAAAACAGAAACCAAAAACAATTATTAAACATGTATGGTTTTTGTTTTTTAAAAACAGAAAACCAAAAACTGAAAACTGAAAACCAAAAACCAAAAACTAAAAACTGAAATGGTTATCAAACGGGGCCTTAGTTTTCAAATTTTGGTTAATGGCTTGGATTTTGAAAGCATGATGGTGTTTTTAAGCTTAAGTTTCAAAAACCAAAAGGATTATCAGACAGGCCTAAAATTTATACTTCTAATTCATATTTATGTAATTGTTTGGCTGATTTTATGTAATAATTATGAGTAGATTTATGTAATTGTTTGGCTGATTTTATGTAATAATTATGAGTAGGATGGTAAAGTAATGGCCAGTTTTTTTTTTTTTTTTTTTTTTTTACATTTTCATGAGGGTTAGTTTTAAAGATTTTTAAATGGGGAAATATATTAGTTAATGATTTTTTCCCATAAGGTTCTGTTTTTTTAGAAAATAAAAACTTCAAGTTGATATTGCCATTGCCATTGGAATGGCCAGATTAAAATAGCAAGTTTGAAAAATGGGCAAAGGCATTTTTTTTGGGCAAAGGAAAGGCATATGCTTTTGAAAAAAATAATGTCCATCATTTTTTAAGAAAATATATATGGATGTTTTTTAATGCATCTGTTTTTTATGTCCACTTTTTTTTTTTGTAATAGCAAATAGTTCATTAAACAATCAAAGTGAGCATAACTCAGTGATAATTGGTATGTATTCTCGATCAAGAGGTTAGAGGTTCGAACCCTCCAATCCCAAATATTGTTGAGCTCAAAAAAAAATCAGGAAATAATCAAAATCTAAAAATACGGAAATATGGAAATCAAACTAGCAAAAATGTTTTATTTCAATTTCAAATAAAGAATTGTATGGAAAATAAAATTGAAATCTCCTAAAACAAATAATTTGGCAATCACTCATGAAAATACATAAAATGATTAATAATGTGAAGAGATAGAATCCAAAAATCGAAGGTCAGTTTGATAACCATTTAGTTTTTTATTTTTGATTTTTGAAAATTAAGTTTATAAACACTACTTCCACCCATTGGTTCCTTTATTTTGTTGTCTATTTTTTTACAAGTATTTTCAAAATTCAATCCAAGTTTTAAAAACTTATAAAAAGTAGTTTTTAAAAATTTGTTTATTTTAGAATTTGGCTAAGAATTCCAATGTTTTCTTAAGAAAAATGAAAATCATTGTAAAACATTGTGAGAAAACAAACACAATTTTCAAAAACAAAAAAAAAGTTAAATGTTTATCAAACAGGCCGAAGTTTGTGGATTATGTTTTTCAAAACTCTTAATTTTGTCCATGAGTTGATAAATTTGAACTCTTTTTTTTTCCCTTCTCTTGTTTTCTAAGCAACTGATGGAAATTATGGGTTGGATTATGGCTTTTTGTTTGGTGTTGCACATTGTATAACTCTCCGAAATTTCCAAAATGGATATTCTATCAATCAATGTGGAAGCGATTAAAAAGATGCTAAAACCAATAAAAAAAAAATCCTTAGCTGAAAAACAAAGCTTAATCCAAAGCCAAATCTATTATTCAAAGAACAACAAAAAACTAGACAATCATTTAAAAAAATTAACTGAGTTATGTTAAGTCCGTAATCATCAATTTAGGAATAAATGCTAAGTCCAATAAAAAACTTAAGTAAAATACTAAAATCCTAAAGATCATCAAACTTCTCATGAGTTATGCCAGAACGCTAGTCCGTAGTCACTGTCAGAACTATAACTTGCACATTCATTTGAAAGCATTTTAGAAAAGTAAAAATGAGTAAAAAAAATATTCAATAAGCAATCTCCATATATATCAAGCTTTGAAATTCATTTTCCTTCCAAACAAAAGACAAATTACAAATCCTTGCAAAACTTATAATACAACTGCAAAAACTTTCAGTCAATTAGTGCTTTCAAAACGAAAATATTTCAATCAAACATAGCTTTCATAACCAAAATCTTTCAATCAAACAAAGCTTTTAAAACCAAAATTTTCAAAAATACAACTATCAGTCATTCAATATTTTAAAAACCAAAATTTTCAAATAAACTTTCAATAAAACAAAATTTTCAATCAATCAATACTTTTAAATATTATAGTGATAAGGTGCATTATTTGAGTAGCTTTTGAAACATATATGGTAGTTACACCCATTAGTAAAACCAACCAATCAACAATAAAAATCAACCATAATAATAAAATATAATTACAAGTGTGAGGCCAATGTTATTCAATGAATCTTCCTTCAAAAGAAATGTCAAACCACAAATGTGTCTTCCCACAAATAAGTCAAAATAAGTCAAAACAATTCTACAAATTTCATTTTAGGCTACTACCACAAATAAGTATAACATTCCAAAAAACAAAAACTTGACAAATTCAAATAGCCCTTTCGAATCAATCAAAATATTTTCCAAAATTATTCAAAATAGTAAACATATACTTTCACTTAGCCAAACAATTTAAAACATACAAAACAATTTCAATCGATTTCAAATCATACTTTCAAGCATTTTTCAAATAACCAATATTCAAAGCATAATTATACCAAAATTTCTAATTTGGAAAGGATATGGAAACAACTTACCTTGATCAATGACCTACAATTCTCAATTCTAATTTCAATTCCTTAAACAATCGTCAACCTTCTAAAAGCCTAAATATATCCAATAATTTGATAGTCAGAAACCAAAACTTCATCACAAGAGCCCACAAACTAATCTAAAACATCAACAATATTTTTTTCTTTAAAAAAAAACATCAACAATCTTATACCCATTTTTTCCCCTCAAAACAATTTGTGCATAAAAAAGTTAGAAAAAATAGAGTTATTGGAGTAAAAAACAGATCTGAAAATTTTGGGTTAAAACACTTTAAAATCCAATAATAATGTACTCGAAATATGAAGATTGTGGCTTTCCATTTGGTGCTGCACACGGTTACAAGGTATGTACACTAAGGGGCTGTTTGGGGTACTGAGTGGGTTATAATAACATGAGTTATAATAGTCTGTAGGTTATAATAGTCTGTGAAATAATATAATATTGTTTAAAATGCAGAGTTGTTTAGTCTGAGGTTATAATAGTCTGTGTTTGGGGTGCAGAGTATTCCACGAGTTATTATAACACAGGTTATTATAACTCTTGCCCCAAACAGCTCCTAAGAGAATAACCAAAATTTATTATAAATGTTGAAAACACTATTGTACACTAACACAATAAATGGTAGTACAATTCAAAAAGGTGGAAACTATAAAAGGAAAAAGGAACCTACCCTATTGAAATTTTAAAATAACAAAAATCAATGGAATCAAAACAAATCATAAGTGAGTTCTTGCAATTACATTTTGTATACTAGATGATAAAATTCAAATGTGTACAATGTATTCCTCAAAAAAATAAAAAAGAGGTACGATGTATGTGTAATTTATTCGAGGGAGCTTTTTTTTTTTTTTATTTATTTATAATAATTTGAGGGTGTTGTAAGTCAACATTTAGGGTCTGTAGATGAATGAGTGAATTGTTATTCTTTCGTATGTGTTAATAATTAAGTCGTATTTGTGAAACTTTGTGACAATTATGTAGCTGTACGGACTTCTTGCTAATTTTAAAATGAACCTTAGTTGGATTATTAGGAAAAATGAATGATGTTAGATTTTGAAGGGAAATAAATATTTCTTAGAAGTTTAACCAATAAAAAAAAATCATTCGAGAAAAACAGGAACTTGGGGGACATGATATATGCACAATGCATAATGCGTCTTAAGATTAAGAAGAACCAAATTTTATTATAAATACTAAAAACTAACAAAAATAAATGAAATTCATAAGTGGATTCTTGCACCTTCTCCAATTATGTTCTCCAATTATGTCCTAACTGGTTGACACATTTGAGAGTTGTTGTTACATTTTAATATTTAATTGTTTTTAAATATGAGTTTTTTTTTAGATATTAATTTTTAGGTTTTTTTTTTAAATCTTTTTAATGGAGAAAACATATTTGTAAGAAAGGTTTTAAGTTACATTCTTTTTGTATTAAATTTATAGAACTAAAATTCTTATATAAATACCTCTCTCAAATACTTTCAACACGCAATATTTCAATCTTCTCTTTTCACTCCCTTCTCATGTTTATTTTATTTGCTTTTTCAAGAGCAATTGGCCAAAATATGAGTATATTATTTGTTGTGGAGTTTTGATCTCAACCTCTTAAGGGTCATTTGGATTGAGGGAATGAGGATGAGAATAAAGGTGGGAATGGGTAAGGGATATACATCCCCTTGTTTGGAACAAAGTTTGTAACCTTTGGCATAGGAATAAGCTATTCCCATGCATCTCTTATACCCACGAAGAATATCCTTTCAAATGGGTGGGTTTTCTTCATTCTCTCGCTCTCCTCTTTAATACATTTCTTTATTCTTTATGTATTATTTTATTTTATATTATTAAAGTTAATTAATATATGTAAATTCAATCTATAATCAATAAATTTACATTAAAATATTAAAATTTTAATTATATTGTATGAATTTAAAATTTTCAGTTCAATAGTTTAATTGATTTAAATAAATACTTATTTTTTTAACATCCCAATTTAATAAATTAATTTATTTAAATATATACTTATTTTTTTTAATAAAATGCAATGAATCGATACAATACATTAGTAATTAAAATTATCAAATCATTAATTAATAATATATTTAATTAATTAATTATAACCATGATTAATTTAGTATGATATTTTTAATAATTATAATTAATTACACTTGAATAAATATATTCCATTGATTTTTAATTGTAAATTTTTAGAAACATTATATTTATTTTTTGAATTAATTTTGATTTTTTTATTAATTAGTGTACCATATAAAATTTCTTAAATTAATCTCATAAAACAAATGCTGACATCACTTATTATTATAAAAATCTGATAACATTTCCATGTAGAACCAAACATAGTCATCTTTGATTCTCAAACATCTTATTCCCATGCATCTTATTTCCAGGTATATATTACTCATAGACATTCAGTAAAACCTTAAACCAAACGGCCCCTCAGTTTAGAGTGGTTTGAGCTACACAACATTTCAGTCAGAGATATTCATTTTTCCCGCGGGGACCCGCCCCTAACAGGGCGGGGAATCCCCATTTAGATGGGGAATGGGAGAAGGAGTAGGGGAAAATTTTTTCTCATTAGCTAAACGAGGACGGGGACGGGGAATGTATTCTCCGTCCCCGTCCCCGTCCCGTTCCCCGCCCCTGCCCCGATTAGTTTATTTGTTTTTAATATGTATATTATATATATAATAAATACTAAACTTAATTTTTTATGATGTATTATTTTTTTTTCTAAATAATTTTTTTAAAAAAAATCTCTTTAAATAGAAATTTACCAATAGGAATTAATAATTTAAATAAAAAATTTCTAAAAAAATATTTTATTTAATCAAAATTTATAAAATAAATAAATAATATAAACGGATAATAATTCCTCGCGGGAAACCCGATCCTCGCGAAATTAAATGAAGAATTTCGCGAGGATGGAAAATGAAATGGGGAGCGGGGACAGGGACGGGGAAGCCATTCCCCGTCCCTGCCTCACCCCGTGGACATCTCTAATTTCAGTTGAGTTGTTGTATCATTGAGGGGACAAACCAAAGAAGACTTGCTGCACAAATGGTTAATAAAGAATATACATGACAAATGGCTTGAATCTCCTTAAAGATAGTGAGATATCCACACTTCAACCTGATTGTTTACATGTTTGTTTCTCAATATTTACTTCATTTTCCTCTGTTATTTGTAATTTCCCCCACAATAATTGATTTCATTTCGCCACACAACAAAAGTCTTTCTTTGGAGGTATTCCATCCGACTGTTTGACTTTAGTGTTAAATCACTTATTAACTCAAAAGTTTAAACTGATGAGTTACGGTAAATTTAATTACATTAATACTCTAACACTCCCATCATTTGTGGGCTTTAAATTTTGTAGAAGACTCAACAAGTGAAAATCAATATTAATTGAGGAGAAATGATATTACAAAGGCTCGAACACTGGATCTCTTGCTTTGATTCCATGTAAAATCATAAATCAACACAAAAATTTAAGCAAAATGGGTAACAATCTAACATTTAGAAGAGAGGATTGTTGTTTCATCTTGAATATTTGAATAAGTTATCTACGAGCACAGGTCCAGGCGAGAATGCTTACCTCACAATGTTTATAACGATCATGAATGTTAAATTGTACTGATTTACAAGGTATATCTAAACATTTATAAGACAAACAAAACAATAAATACGAGGAAATTTAAAATTTTAAGATTTGTTGACTGAACATTTGAAAATTTACGTCTAAATAAAAAAAAATCTGAATAATATTTAGGGAATATAAAAAATTAAATAAAAAAACTGAAATAAAAAATGAAATCATATCAGAGGAAAAAAAAAACCATTTGCAAATATTCTTTTTAAATAGAAAATTTGAATAAATGATAAGATTTTGAAAAAAACTATTTAAATTGAAAATGTAGGAAAGAGTGATGGAAAATGTGAAGAAATGATAGAATTTGCAAAAATCTGTTTAAATCGAAAATCTAGGACAGATAGATTGAAATAAGATAAATTCTGAAATCAGAACTTTTTGAAGGAAGGTGAAACAGAGCAAGGGAAGGTGTAAAGGTTAAAAAACTGAGAGATAACCGTAGCAAAACAAGTAACTTGAACATAATTCAATTGGTTTAAACATATATCTTTGTCAAAAGATTAGAGGTTCAAATCTTTCACCTTCAAATTTTATTAAACTAAAAAAATGGTCATTTTCTATAATGGGTGAGAAAATAAGGATCCAATTTCTTGTTTGTCTTTTCAAATCTCATTTTACTTTTTTTAGTTAAGGACGGAGGTAGGAGATTAAATCATTGACCTTTGAGACGGTAATAAACGTTATATCCACTCGAGTTAGACAAATTTCATCCCACTTTTACCCTCTCATTGCCACCATTATTGATAGACTTCTCTTCCACCTATATAGAGAGAGAGGTTAAATTATAAAACAATACCCTTAAACTTTGCCACTTGTTTTAAAAATATCATTATTCTTTCAAAAGTTGCAATGTTACCATCTACTACCACTGGAGTAGAAATTTGTTAGAATGTTGGACGAAAATCGACATGGTGATGACCTGAAACAACACGACGGTGACTAGAGTGTTTGTATGGATTAAATATGAAATGACGACATTTAAACACGTTGACTTTTTAAAGTAATGAACAAACCATAAAAGGTCTACTTGAGATTTTTTTTTGCTCAACAATTGATTTCTTGTTCACTGAGCTATGTTCGGATTGACTACTTAAGACGTGTTTGTTTCATAGATTTTGTCATGAGTTATTTAAACATTGAACATCCACATTCGTTTCACATATTTTCACCTTTTAAAACTCATAATAATATTATTATTAAAATTTAAAATTTCATCCGACATGAATTTTCTAACACCATTCATATAGGGGACACTTTTATACATGAGATGAATGGTAAAAAAATAACACAACTAATTAGTTATTTAATATTAATTAATCATTACTAATTATTTTAATTAATTATTGCTATCATTATATTATTTATACTTAATAAATTTTAACTAATACATTTATAAATGATATTTGTATTACATTAACTATTTAATAATATATGTAAAAAAACTGAACAAATTTCTTAAAACTCACAAAATAATAATAAAAAAAATACAACTTTCATATATTTTTTTTAATGAAGTTCCATCAATTTTATATAAATTTTGAATTAAAAAAAAAGTAAAAATGGTAATATTCATTAAAGTTTAAAGTAAAGATGGTAACGTTTATTAAAATTAAAATTTATTTAGATGAAATTAAAAATTGACCTACGGATTATAAATTATTATTTTTAAAAATAATTAAATTAAGCTTAAAAAGACATATTATTTAAATAATACAAACTATGAAAGGTTGAAGGAAAAAACTCTTCTATCCTCTAGCATCCAATGAGTTAGCTCACTTATTGATAAAAAGACAAAAAGAGAGTTCAAAAAATTTAAATTACGAGTTTAATCCATAAACTTTCAAATTTATGTTACAAGTTTAGTCTACATTCAATATCTATTTAATCTCTAAATTTTAAAAAGCATGTAATAGGTCTATGAACTTCCAATTTTATATTTAATAGGTACCTTAACTTTAAAAAATATGTTCACGGTAATCCAAGAACTCAACTCACATATTAGTATTAAAAAATAAGTGAAATTACAAATTTAATCTATGAACTTTCAGGTTTATGTCTATTTAGTCCATAAACTTTAAAAAGTGTGTAATAGATCTATGAACTTTCAATTTTATGTCTAATAGGTCTCTACATTTTTTAAAATATTTAATAAATCTTCGAACTTTCAATTTTGTGTCTAACAGGCCTTTAAATTATCAACTTTGTATCTAATAGGTCTTTGACATATTCAAGATTTTTAAAATTTACGGGTCTACTAAATATAAAATTAGAAGTTTAGAGTCTTATTAAACATAAAATTTAATTTTATATTTAATACATAGGTTAAATTTTAAAAATTTTAAAAATGTAAATATTTTATTAGATATTAAATACAAAATTAAAAGTTGAAAGATTGAAAAAGATGAAAAGTTTAAGAACTGAAAAAAGATGGAAAGTTTAAGAATCTCTAAGATATTTTTTAAACTTAAAGAATTAAATAGAAACAAAGTAGAGAGACTCGACTTCTTAAAAAAAAAAACAAAAAGAAAAACTCAGCTGACTCTGTCAAATAAAAAAAGAAAAAAAAAGAAAAAGAAAAAGAAAAACCCTAAACCCTCTAATCGCCCTCTCACTCACGTGCTCCCCCTTCTTCTTCTTCACGCCGGCTCCTCTCCCTTTCAGCAGCTCAGTGTCGCCGTCGCTCTCCGGTTCAGTGCCGCCGTCGCCGTCTTTCTTCCGCTCGTGCCACCGCAGCCTGCCTCGTAGTGGCTTGCACTGATTCTTTGCTCTCTTGTTGGCACTGGTGTTCTCTCAATCTCCATCTATGTCTTTCTTTTCACTTGAAAAACTCAAATTAGGACTTGTCTGATGAAAGAATGGAGCAGTTGTTTTGATTTTTGGTTGTTTGTTGTATTATAACAATAACAGAATAGCAACAAAAAAGAGGAAAAAAAAAAAAACCAGCCTTGCGGCTAATTGGGACTTTTCGAACTGCGCGTTCTATCCTCTGCCTTTTGATTTCTTCCATATGTCTGTCATTTGAGCTTTGATCATCTGTATGCTTCTCTGGTCTCTGCTGAAAATTGCCTTGTTTCTGGCCTCCCAAATCTTCGAAAACACCACCCATCATGAGTTTTCCAGCATCTCCATTCTTCTTTATTTGTCTAGAACCAGTCGAATTAATCTATCGCATACCAATTTTCCCTAAAAACAAAAAGTCACAGATATTAGAATTAAAATAATCTAGCCAAATTTCTTACGAAAACTCACACCCCCATGGTTGTATGTTTCTAGCTCCTTGCAAAGCGCACACCACAGCTGAACGGATACCCTTTTGAATACTTATTAGGAGCGGAGGCTCCTTTATTCAATTCTCTTTTAATCCCTAGCTTGCAAGAGTTTTTTTGATTGATAGAACAAGCCTCAACCATATTTTATATATGTAGATTATAGTTGGAAAGAATACAATGGGTTTAAAATTGAAATTTTCTCACTCAGATTAACTCATCCTCGGAGATAAGAGCAGTCTATAGAAAATGTTATAGAATTTTTTAAAGGTAAAATAGACATATATTCAAAAGTGGGGCTTAAAGGGGACATGAAGATTCTCCCCTAGCCCTCACTTTTATATATAGTATAGATATAAATTAGTGGGTGAGTTAGCAAAAATTGAATAGAAAGTAAAAATTGAAACAATTGTATAAGTATAGGGTTCAATTTGATGAAATTGAAAGTTTAGAGTAAAAATTGATAAATGTGGGAGACCAAAAACAATTTAGGTTACCAAATCTATCAATTTTTACCCTAAACTTTCAATTACATAAAGTTTAGGGTAAAAATTTATGTTACAAGCTGCTGTCCTTTATGTTACAAGGAAGCCGAATCACAAATTCACATCATCAGATATTGCTCTTTTGCTGCTTCCTATTGGAATAGTATATTAGAGGCTTTTGGTTGGTCCACGAATGGGTGATAATCTCTTCTTATAGTCCACTCATCTCAGTATGTCCTCAATCTTATGAAATATTTGGTAATTAGTTTTTATATTACTATTAGGTTATTGGTTGTACCTATTCTTAATGATGTCCACATTGGATTTAGACTTATTATGATTTTTGGAATAGGAATCAGTTTCTCTCAGGTAAGGCACCATTCCCCTCCCTCTCTCTCTGCATCAATTTATTTTGTGATTTTTGAGTTTTGATTGTTTAATGTAATGAACAGGGCCTGTTGGTTGAATCAGTGCTTATGAATGTTATTATGTCCGTGATTATTTTAGTTGATAGAGTGGTTTTTTTGAAGTTATTTTGTTTTCCATTTATTTATGTGAAGACTTTAGGTGGGGGTTTGACAAATAGACCAAAGCAATGTTGCGAAGAAACATTCGACTGAGGAGGGAGTATTTGTACCGAAAGAGTTTAGAAGGCAAGGATCGTTTGCTCTATGAGAAGAAGCGGAAGATTAGAGAAGCCCTCGAAGGTATTGCATCTCTTCCTCCCTTAAGAGGAGGAAATAACATTGATCAATTAAAAAAAAAGAGGGCACGAAATAGGAGGATTAAAGAACCAACTACTAGTCAAAAGAGTTAAAAAAATGAAAAACTTTTCAATTAGCTTTATATATTGAAGATATAATAGTTACAAAAAGGGTAAGAAGGAATGCACCGTGGTGGAAACCAAAAAAATATTGAATCAGAAGTATTACGAGGGATTTGGAAGATATGTTGTGAAGGCTGTTTCTTTCCAACCGCCCCCAAAGCTGCTAAACTTGTAATGGTGAACTTCTGGCTCATTATTTTGTGGATTTTTTTTTACTGCAGAGGGAAAACCTATTCCTACTGAACTCCGTAATGAGGAGGCGGCACTTCGTAAAGAAATTGAACTTGAGGATGATCACACGTCAGGTACTAGTTTCTAACTATTCTTCAATTAAACAGGGAAAATTACAACTTTTTTCTGTTCCCAACCCTCTCCGAAGAATTTGTTTGTTTGTTTTTTTTTCTTTGATGAGAAACAATCCAAGGGAGTTACAAAAGACTTCTCCAATTGGATAAAAGAGAATCAACGCTATAAGATGAAAAAGCTGGGTTAATAAAGCTATGAAAATGACATGTTCAAAGAAAATATCAAACGATTGAGCTTTGCCATTGAAGATACGATGGTTCCTATCAATCCAAACTAACCATAAGAAGGCTTTGACAATATGCAGCCGTAAAAGTCTTTCTCCTCCCTTTAAAGGGATGGCCCCCCATAATAAGTGAGAGGAGACTAGGAATTTGCCTCATTTAATGAAGAAAATAAATAAGATTGACATCTTGAAGCCAATGACTTATTTGGGATCTTGATCCTCTAATATCAATGGTTTACGATCGTTCTCTCTTGCTCTTTCTATCTCTTTCAATTCTTTCATATTTTTGTGAAAATGGACTTTTATCTCAAAAGTTCACATGAGAGTTTATTAGTTGTAGCATGGAAAACAAATCTTTCTTCATTAGCTTAGTTGGTAAGTTGTGGAGATTCTTTTTTTTTTAATTAAATTAGAAGAAAAGAGAAAATCTTCTTCTTTATGCTTTAGGTTCCAATGCGATCAATTTCTTTGGTTGGAACAAACATTGGTGGGAAGGCAGTGGAAGGACTTCAATGCCCTTAAATCAAAAGTTCATAAAAAAAAGAGAAACGTTTCATGAAGGAACATGTTGGGTGCAAAAATCTCAGTTCATAATTGGTGGTTTGTGGAAATTACTACTCTTCCCTGCGAAGTCAAGAGATGTGTTATGGTTACAACAGGGTCAGCAAGGGTGGATGGAGTGTTTTGAGAGATGTAGAGATGTTGGATAATTTTAAGAGATGTAGTGTTTTGGAGGTGTTGTTTGGACTTTGGAGTTGTTTCTTTGAGGTGTTTGACTTCTAGTTTGTCAATTCTCAGGGTTGTAGAGAGACAATCAAGGAGCTTCTCCTCCATCTGCCTTTTTGCGAGAAATGGTTGTTTTTGTGGCGAGTTAGAGTTCGTGCTATTTTTTGGAGTCTTTTGGGGTGCGAGAAATAATAGAACCTTTAGAGGGTTGGAGATGTCTTCGAGTAATATTTGGTCCCTTGTTAGATTCTATGTTTCTCTTTGGGTTTCAGTGATGAAGTTATTTTGTAATTACCCTTTAGGTCTTATTTTACTTGATTGGAGCCATTTTTTTATAGTTTGGCTCCTTTGTATGGTCTTTATTTTTGTATGCCTTTCTTTCTCTTTTTTTTCCCTCAATGAAAGTTTGGTTTATCATTAAAAAAATTTAAGAGGGAAATTATGGTAGAGGGAAGAAGGATGGGGTATAATTTAGTTGAAGAAGTTTTAGTTGTTAATTAGTGTTATTGAGACGGCCTCAGGCGCATGCCTCAGGTGAAAGGCGAGGCGATTTGAAGCCTATGCGCCTCAACAATAGTCTGAGCGAGCACCTTCAATCAGGCGCTCTCCCGACAGCGCCTCTTGTCACACGAAGGCGTTTGTCTCTTTAATTCTGCTATTTATTTTTATTTTTTTTTAAAAACATACTTATGCTAATCGACTACGCCCATGAAAAGCCATGCAAGCATTGTTCTAATTCTCTTCATTCTTTAATAAAATTCAATTCTTCGGCGGCAACTTTTGTCTTTTCTTTGCTTTCTCAGGCCAAGTTAAGTGTATTCTTCTTTGACTTTTTAAGCGGCAGCTTCTGTCTTTGTTTTTATGGTTCTTGATTTTTTCTTCTTCTATTGACTTCTTCGGTAACTTATGTCTCCTTCTTCAGTTTATTCTTCTTCGGCTTCTACTTCTTCTTCAGTTTCTTCTCCAATTCTCCTTTTATTTTGACATTTGATGTTTTACTTTTATTTTTTTTGTTCATTTTCATGGTGTTTTGAAACTGCTAGAACTTGATTATTATTTGACGGTTTTGACATTTTGATGTTTTTACTATTTAGTATTAATCTTTAAGGATTTGACATTTTATATGAATATATCTACTAAATTACTATATAAATTTATGCTCTCTCTATATGATTTATTTATGTATTTATTCATTGCACCCCGCTTCACTCTGGCCTTGCCTTTTTGTCGCCTCTCAACTTGAAGCGATCAAGGGGAAACGAAGAAAGTGGATAAATATTTTGTACCAACTGTGAAGGAAAATTAGGGAGAAAATGTTGGTGGAAGGCGGAAGATCAATTGGGAGGGAGGATTAATATTTGGGTAAGGAAGAGTATGGGGAAGAGTTTTAGGGAGAAGAGTGGGGTTTTTGAAGAAAAAAAGAATGGTTTGTAAAGAAGAAAATTGAGTGCGGTGAAATTGATTGATGGGAGCACACAGTAGTCGCCACAGGATTTCAATTCCATGATGATTGGTACACCATTGTGGAAGTGAAGATAATTTTGGGCTAGCGAGCAGGCATGTGGGAAAGCCTTTTGTAATCCATTTCATTTGCATGATATGCTTCCGTTGCCACGTTACACCACATGATCCCTAATAGTTCTTTCTGTAATTTTCAGCTTGGGGTTATTCTTTTGGATTGGAACTCCTATAATTTGTTGAGGACTCCTTTTGTGGGCTTGTTTTTTGTGTGCCCTTGTATTTCTTTTCATTTTTTCTCAATGAAAGTTTGGTTTCTTATCCAAAAAAACCACATAATCCCTTCTCTTAAAAAAAAAACTACATAATCCTTAATTAATACAGTCAGTGTGCCGTGCAAGCATTAAGTTGATAGAACTAATGACTGAGGTCTATTGACACAAAATTAAAAGCACAAGAACTAATAGACACAAACTTAAAACTTCCGGGACCAAATTTGTAATTTAACCTTTATTTTAATATGATGTTTTGTTTCTTACCGTAGAGGTGGAGGAGAAAAATGGGGCAGCGATGTTTTTGCAATTTGCTTATCTTGAATTCTTTGAATTTCTATTAAAAAAGCTCTCGCATTTTATTTTGTCCTCATTCTTAGCAGAACTCTTGAATCTTAATGTCAAATTGTAAGTGTGGGTTGGTTTATAGAAATTTTTGCTAATGTACGGCTGCCTTTTTCGAGTGGATCAAATTCAGTCCCAAGGACACTCATTGATGATGAGTATGCGAATGCTTCAGAAATTGATCCTAAAATTTTGATAACTACATCTCGGGATCCAAGTGCACCTTTGACACAGTTTGCAAAGGTTGCTATATTCTATCCTTTTCTCCTTTGTAATTTTGTAGTTGATAGATTCAAAAGTATAGTATTGGCCTTAACTGGAGTTGTACTGGACATCTGTACACAGGAATTGAAAATTGTTTTTCCCAATGCTCAACGAATGAATCGTGGTGGTCAGGTTAGTATATTCATTTTGCCTACATTATTGATTTTCTATTATCAGTTCATTTCTACCTTTAGCCAATTGCTTTTTAGTTGGAATTTCTCATTATTCTTTGAAGTCAAATAAAAAAGCCTCTTGTGACTAGAGCTTTTCAAGACGTAGTAATACTTCGTTATTTGATAAGAACTAAAGATTTAAGAAAAAAGTTCTCTCTCCATGAGAGTCGGGGAGAGGGGTGCCCTTTCTGTGAGGGTCGAGTGGAAAAGATTTATGTTTAAGTTGTGCGATGTGGGGTCGAAGGTGGAGGTCGAAGAGGTTTGTAGGGGTAAGTCTTTTAAAGTTAAGCTCCTTTTGGGACACGTTGCGTGGGTTAGGGATTGCCTTGAGGCCATCGCCTCCCACCAGCCTACTAGGTCCTTTTTTAGGAGGAGAAGAAGCCCTGAAGGGTTGGTATGGGCACAACTGGTTGTGAACGCTAGAGGTACGTGTTGTGTTGTGTCGGTGGAACTGTTAAAGGGGAGGAGATCCACGTTATTCATTCCTGAGGGAGATGGGGGCCAAGGATGGTGGTCGGTGAGAGATGTGTTGAGCAGTGTGCTTAAGAAAGGTCTGGTGGAAGGTAAGGGTAAGAAGGTCCCATCCTTAAGCCTAAACCCCCCAAAAAGGTTGGTGGCGTCCTTCACTCAGGTGGTAAAAGTTGAAGGCATTCCGTATGAGGTTTTGGAGGTTAAGGGGGAGGAAGAAAAGGATGTGTTATTTGAAGTCTCGGATTCTATTCTTCTGGTGAAGGAAAAGGCTGTTGACTCGTGGGTGAAGGTGGAAAAGGGCGTTAAGGGTCGGTTTGGGTTGCATTTTTGTGTGAGACCTTTTTCTGGGAATATGGCAGTGATCCTCTACGAGGATAGTCTTCTTCGACAAAAGATGTTCAACTTTGGAATAGGTATGATTTTGGATTGTGCTTTGAACTTTTTACCGTGGGACGCTGTGAAGGTGGCTGAGGAAAGGCGTGTGCCGTTTATGAAGGGGTGGGTGAAGTTCTTAGATGTTCCTCCTCATCTACGAACAGTGAGTATAATTTCAAAGCTGGCGGACTTATGTGGTGGGTTAGATGGAGAGAGTGGGTCGCCAGTGCAAGGAGAAGATTGGGAGGAAAAGCTGCGAGTGCTTGTTAAGGGAAGGGAGGACGGTTTTATACCAAGGGGTTGTTTTTTGAATTGGGAAGGAGTTGATTTTTCGATTAGATTTATTCCGATGAGCCTCGCCGGGGTCGGAATCGTTGGTTCGTCTGGGGTTTTGGGCTCGGAGAAGGATAAGTCGCCAGTGCTGCAGCTTTCGTACAGGAGCAGTAGACGCAGGTCAGAGGGTATCGTGGAGAAGGCTTATCCACAGGGAGGTGGTCTAAGAGCAACTGAACTTTCAAAGACAGAAGATGGGCTTGTTTCTTCCTCTCAGGCCCAACCCAACGAGAAGGGAAAGGGTTTGTTAAGGGTGAGTAGTGGGCTTTCTCTGGGCCATTCTAGTGCTGGTGATTTTCCTAAGTTGGACATTGGGCTTGTGCCATTTTTGAAGCCCCATTCCAACGTGAGTTTAAAAGGTTTCTTAAGAAAAGGAAGTGGGCTTTCTTTGGGCCAAACAATCCAGGTTGTGGACTCAGGAGAGGGTGTTAATGGTCCCTTTGAAGAGATGCTTAACATGGGTGAGATCCACAATCGACCATCAAGGGATTTTGCAGAAGCGGTGGAGAGGGGCGTTGTGTTCGGTTCTTTGGGGTTTGAGGAAGATTCGGGTCTGGGACACGGGGGGAGGGTTTCGGTTTTTTCTCAACACCCGATCCATCCGTGGTGAGTTGCTCTGAAGATGACTCGTTCCTTTCTTCACTAATGGATAGAGAACTGGGAGAAATTGCAATCGCTTCTCTTTTTGATGGTGGCAATGGGGATTTGGTCAAGTTGTCCTCCAAGGAGAAATAGAGGGTTATAGAATTAGCTAAGCCCACTCCTCGGTTTGGGTGTTTGGAGGGGGGGGGTCAGTCTTCGAAGGGCAAGAACGTACCTATTACAATTGTGGCTGGTGGCTCTAGAAAGTCTGAAGCGTGTGGTGAGGGTGAGGCTGCATGGAGGAATCTTAAGGCCGTGGTAGCTTTTTCTATAATGGAGAGGGTAGTGAAAGACATTGGGCAGTCGTTGATGAAGACGAAAGATGGGAGCACGATGGGTCAAGCTTTGGGGGTTTCTAATTAGATATCTTTTGAGGTAAATTCGGAGGTGTTGGCCGGCCAGGTATGCTTTCCTTCTTGTGCTTTTTCTCCTTCTTCTGAGGCTCTGGGGTTCGTGAGTTCTTACCCTCTTGGGTTGTCCGGTTTTGGGATTATCCCTTATGGTGGGTCCACGAGGGGAGGTCAAGGGGGTTTGCAAGCAGTTCCCTTTTATCCTTTTTAGTCTTTCCAGGTCCTTAGTCGTGCTTCGCCTCATTCGTTTGTTAACCTGTTAGGGGGAGTGCTTTTGATCTAACTTCTTTGCCCATTTCCTCGAGTGGAGATTTCACGGGAGGAGGTATTCCGTTGGCTAACGGGGTGGTTGGGGGGGGGATCAGGATCCTTCATTGTTCCCTTGGTTCATTTCGGGTGGGTTTCCTGTTCCTAGTTTTACTGGGGGTTGCCTGGGGAATTGGCTGGCCTTCGGTCTGGGCCTTCCTAGCTACGGCGGGTATTCAAGTTGTTTCTCCTGAAGGTCCTCCCTCGACCTCTTAGACCTCGACTAAGAAAAGTAGAGCTTCCGATAAAGGCGGTGGGGGAGGAAGGATTAGGAAAAGAGAGGTTAAGAATCTTACGTGCACTATAAATTATGATGGTAGAAAGGCTTCGGGTGAAGCCGGGGGTAGAGTGGTTTCTCAATGAAGGTCATTTCCTGGAATGCGGTCTTGGGGGGAGAGATAAGCGTCGGTTAGTTAAGGACGTCCTTTTGGTGGAAAGCAAGAAGTGTGTTTTGTAGGGAGTTTGTGAAAAGCGTGTGGGGTAGAAGGCAAGTGGAGTGGGCTTGTTTAGAGTCTGTGGGAGCTTCTAGGGGTATCCTTGTCCTTTGGGATGGTAGTTTTTTGTAGCCCCTGGAGGTGGTCAAAGGGGTCTTCTCTATCTCTGTGTTCTTTGCTTTCAAGGGCGATGTGATGGGATGGGTGTTTGAGGTGTATGGTCCTTCTCGATCCAAGGGTAGGAAAGCTTATTGGGAAGAGTTGGGGGGGTTGTTTGGGTTGTGTGGCTCTTGCTGGTGCGTGACATGCGACTTTAATGTGGTTTGAGGTCCTTTGGAAAAGGCTTCGAGGGGGAGGGAAACGAGATCTATGAGGCTTTTTAACATATTCATTGAGGATTGTGGGCTTTTTGATCCTCCTCTTGTGAATGGGAGTTTTACGTGGTCCAATGCTATAGCACGAAGTTAGATTGACAGATTTCTGTTGTCTAACGGTTGGATGGATGCCTTCCTTATTGCTAGACAATCCTTAGGACCAAGAATTACCTCGGACCATTGGCCGTTGTTTTTGGATTATGGTTCCCCAAGTTGGGGTCCTTGTCCTTTTAGGTTTGAGAATATGTGGCTGGATCATTCGTCCTTTAAGGTTTCCCTCTCTTTGTGGTGGCAGGAGGAGCCGTCTGGCAAGTGGGGTTAGTTTCGGTTCATGGGCAAGTTAAGGGCTCTTAGAGATAAGTTGAAGATTTGAAACCGTGAGGTTTTTTGGGGATGTAAGAATCAGAAAGCAGGAAGTTTTGGGAAGACTTAAAGTCATGGAGGAGGAGGGTGCTTTGAGTGATGCTCTTAAGGAGGAACATCTCTTAATCAAAGGGGAGTATGTAGAGTTGGTGAGAAGAGAGACAGTGAGCTGGAGAAGAAAGCCAAGGTAAGATGGGCTGCAGATGGAGATGCCAACACCGCTTACTTTCGTAGAGTTGCTAGTGGTAGACGGGGTAAAAATTTTATTGGCCCTTTGGAGAATGATCAGGGTGAGACGTTGCAAGGAGAGAGAGAGGTTGAGGAGATTATTTCTTTTTACTTTTCCCTTTATGCCCCTCATGTTCAACCTAGATTGTTTTTAGAGGGTGTTGATTGGAGTCCCATTTCTACCGTTGACAGTTCGGAGTTGGTTGCCCCATTTACCCTTGAGGAGATAAGGAAGGTTGTCTTTGGTTTCGATAGGACCAAAGCTCCTGGTCCTGATGGGTTTTCGATGGCCTTTTTTAAGGATTATTGGGAAAGTATTAAAGGGGATCTTTGGAAGGTTTTTTGTGAGTTCTATGAGAGGGGTTTTGGATAACTCCTTAAATGAAACTGTTGTCTGCTTAATTCCTAAGAAAGAGGTGGCGAGGAAGGTTGGGGACTTTAGGCCGATTAGCCTGGTTACGAGTGTGTATAAGATTATTGCCAAGGTGCTGGCTAACAGATTGAGAAGGGTTCTTCCTTCGACAATTGCGGATTCTCAGGGTGCTTTTATTACTGGTAGACAAATCTTAGACCAAGCCCTTATTGCGAACGAGGTTATTAAGGATTATAGGGTGCGCAATAAGGAAGGGATTATTTTCAAGATTGACTTTGAAAAGGCTTACGACCACGTGAACTGGAATTTCTTGGATAAAGTCGTGGCTAAGAAAGGTTTTGGGTATAAATGGAGATCTTGGATTTGGAGTTGTGTTCGATCGGTCAGATTTTCTATTTTGGTGAATGGGAGACCTAAGGGTAGGATCTGGGCTTCAAGAGGGTTTCAGCAGGGGGATCCTTTCTCGCCTTTTCTTTTTTTGCTCGTGGTGGATGTTTTAAGCAGAATTATTTCGCGGGGGGTTGAGTGTAGGGCTCTTGAGGGTTTTCAGGTCGGGAAAGATAATTTGCCCTTGTCTCATCTCCAATTTGCCGATGATACTATCTTTTTTTGTTTCGGTAAGGAAGAGTCGTTCTTCACTTTGAATAACTTGTTAGCTTTCTTCGAGGCCATTTTTGGGTTGAAGATCAACAGGGGCAAATGTCAGTTGTTGGGTGTGAAGTTGGGTCGTTTCCTTCTTTGTACCTTGGTCTCCCTCTTGGGCACAACCCTAAGTCTATTTCAGTCTAGGATCTGGTTGTGGGGAGGTTCATAAGAGGCTTTCATCTTGGAAGAGGAGTTTCTTTTTGAAAGGGGGTAGACTTACACTTATTAAATCAGTCTTGAGTGGGATCCCCACCTATTTCCTTTCTCTTTTCCAAGTCCTTGGGTCAGTAAGGGTCTGGAGAAGCTTATGAGAGATTTCCTATGGGAGGGTGTTGAGGAGGGGAAATGGGCCCACCTTCTTAACTGGGAGGAGGTGACTAAACCCGTGAATCTTGGGGGGTTAGGTATAGGTACCTGAGATCCCGTAACAAAGCCCTCTTGGCAAAGTGGTTGTGGCATTTTCATCTTGATTCCTCTTCTCTTTGGCATAAGGTTATTGTGAGTAAGTATGGGCCGTCCCCTTTTGAGTGGACCGCGCGTGGAGGTCGAGGCACGTCTAGGAACTCTTGGAAAGGCATTTCTGAGGAGTATCCCTTCTTTTCTAGCTTGGTCCATTGTTCCGTGGGGGATGGGAGGGATACTTTATTCTGGGAAGATAAGTGGTTAGGGGATTGACCCCTTTGCTTTGTGTTTCCTCGCCTTTATCATTTATCTTTAAGGAAGAGTCATTCGGTGGCTGATGTTCTGTCTCATCCTTGGCCTTGTCCCTTGCCTTAGTTGGGTTTTCACTGTCCTGTGTTCGATAAGGAAACAGTGGATGTTGTCGACCTCCTTTCTTTGTTGGGAGAGTTTCGTTGTGTTTCGAGGAGGAGGGATTTTCGCTGTTGAAGCCCTAGTCCGTCCACTGGTTTTGCGTGTAGGTCCTTTTTTCTTTGCCTTGCTCCTCCCTCTTCTCAAGGGAATTCTATCTTTGCCTCATTGTGGAGGGTGAAAATCCCAAAGAAGGTTAAGTTTTTTGTCTGGCAGGTTGTGCACAGAAGAATTAATACCTTAGATAGGGTGGTGAGAAAAGTGCCTTCCTTAGTGGGGGCGTGGTGTTGCATTCTTTGTAGGAGGTCTGTCGAGGATATCGATCATGTGCTTTGGAGCTGTGAGGTGACTTATGATGTGTGGAGCCGTTTCTTGGCGGAGTTTGGCTTTGCTATTGCTAGACCGAGGGATTGTCGAGAGATGATCAAGGAGTTCATCCGTTATCCTCCTTTTCGGGAGAGAGGAAAGTTTTTGTGGCAGGTTGGGGTGTGTGCTATCTTGTGGGGTCTTTGGGGTGAGAGAAACAATAGAATCTTTTGTGGGCTTGAGAGATCTCCTTGATTTGTGGTCCCTGATTAGGTTATAATTTTCTCTTTGGGCTTCGGTGGCAAAGCCTTTTTGTAATTATACACTAAGTCTTATTTTGCTTGACTGGAGGCCTTTCTTGTAGGTCGCCTCCCCTTTTTTTTGTGGGCTCTCCTTTTTTGTGTGCTCTTGTATTCTATCATTCTTACTCAATGAAAGCTCAGTTTATTCTTAAAAAAAAAAAACTTCGTTATTTGATAGTTGATACTTAATTACACAATGGATGGCTTTTAAATTACTAGTAAACGACAATTGGTAAATCCTGGTTGTGGGTTCAACTTTCGAAAGTCAGCTAGTTAGGCTGTTAACAACTCATGGGTGTTTTAATGCTTGGTGTTGGAAGATGACAAATGTTTCATAAGATAAGCTAAGGTGTCTGTAAGTTGGTCCAGCCAGTCACAGTCACGAAAAGTTTCTAATACTATACTTGCTGGTAAGAAAATGATAGAAACTAGAGTATTATATCGATAACTTGCAAAATCAGAAATATAGAAGAATACCCTATATTCTCACTTGTTAAGTTAAAGTGCATTTAGAATATTCTGTTGTTTCTTAGGTGATCTCAGAGATTATAGAGACCTGCCGTGCTCACGAATTTACAGATGTTATTTTAGTTCATGAACATCGTGGTGTGCCAGATGGTTTAATTATCAGCCATCTTCCTTTTGGTCCAACTGCATATTTTGGATTGTTGAATGTGGTAAGTGTTTTTTTGGAATTCATTTTTTTTTACTAATGGTTTTTGGCACTAGGTGGGGCTTGTTGGCTAACCATCTTTTGCATCCAATTCAGGTTACCAGACATGAAATTAAGGACAAAAAAGCTATGGGAACGATGCCTGAGGCCTATCCGCACATAATTTTGAACAATTTTACCACGAAGGTAACACACATGTTTTGAATGATATGACATCTCTTTTTGATTTGACATATTTCATGATAGTCCGTATTCTATATTACTTTGAACCATGTGTTCTTTAGTTTGATATTTGTATTGCATTTGCATTATGTTTGTTTTTTTTTTTTAATATTCGTGAGTGCGTGCCGGCTTGCACGCACTTTGACTATTCTTACATGACAATCGCCTGATCCTACTACATTTGGTTGCCAAAGAAACTTGTAGAATATTAAATTCTAAGTAGGTGACGACCATGGCTTGAACCCATTCCTTCTAAGCCATTTTTTTTTATTATTTTAATAGCTCTTATTGACCACTAGGCCTACCCATGGTGGTTGCATTATTGTATGATGTTTAACTGTTGAATTTGTATTTCTAGAGTAGAATACAATGAAAGGAGCTGAACCCGAAAATGAAAACTTTGTGATGTACATTATTATTAGCAATTATTTCAATCTCCAAGTTAATTGCTTTCAAAGTAATTAATGTCTACCTTTCAGAGTCATGATTTTCCTATTATTTCTATTGTTGACTCTTATCATCATCTTGTTAGCTGTCGCCTCTGATTAACTTGAACATGGTATGTTCTATTATATATTTTTTTCTTTTTCCCCCATAGGACTCCACCATTTGTTCTCTTCCTATTTGCCACCATATCCCATGTGTATGTGTGGTTGCATGTTGAGCACATCTATGTCTACATTTTTCCTCGTTATGCCCAATATGTATAGATAATCTGTTATTCAGCGTCTTCTCTAAGTTGCATTTTCAATTATACTTCTCTGCACCTTTTTATTCTACTTTGTTGTCCTATTTTTGATAGTTGGGTGAAAGGACGGCCAACATCTTAAAGCATCTATTTCCTGTGCCGAAGCCAGATACCAAACGTGTGGTTACTTTTGCTAATCAGTCTGACTATATTTCATTCAGGTTGGTTCACTAATGAAGTCTTTAACTCTGATGGCCTTGTTTTCCTTCTTGATTGTTTTATAAGTGGTCAACATGCATATTAGATCCGTAATTTATTGGTGAAATCTGGATTTCATGCATTTATCGGAAAGATGTCAAAGAAATCAGGTTGCAGGATGTTTAAGTCATTTCTTATACGCAACCTACAAATATAAATGGAAGTTAGGAGTATATCTGTTGTTTTGATATCAATTTCAGCATGCAAGAACCTTGGATTTAAATATGTCCGCCATGCATGTATGTTATGTTTCCTATCAAAAAAAAAAAAAAACAAAACAAAAGTCCGCCATGCATGTGGAGCCTTTGTTTTATTTGATTTTGAAAAATATCTAAGCTGGGGAAAACGTACCTGATTCGTAATTGAACAAGGGACCAAATAAAAGAATACTTGATACAGCCTTGATATTCATGATAGTGGTCTTTACTCTGTAAAAAAATGATGTTACGTATCAGCTAGTTATGGCTTTAAATTAGCAATTTAACTTCTTTCTGTTATGATTGGGCTCTATAAAAAGGAGCAATGCCAGAATAAATTGTGGCATTCAATTTCAAGTTATTTTTTTCTTTACTGTCAGGGCTAGGGTAAGCTTATTACTAGATCAAGGTGATTGTATGATGTAGATAGGTATGTAGAATGTGGTCCCGATTTGATAACTAAACACATATGACAAGCTATTGGAGAGATCTGTATACTCGATGAGAAAATTTGTGGTAGATTAATAAGTTATAAATATGCAAAATATATGTTCCAGTCCCTCATGACTGAGTGTTTTTTCAATTTAGTCCCTAGTTCATTATATTTTAACATTTTTTAACATTACTATTCTTTCCATAGTGAACGTTAAATTGGCCCATAATAAACTTACTGTGACACAATGGTAGTTAGGGTGAGTTTGGTATGCCTACTTGTTTGAATACTTTTAAAAAAATGTTTTTTGGATAAGAAATCGAGCTTTCATTGAGAAAAAAAAATGAAAGAAACACTTTTTAAAAAATGTTGTTCCTTAAAACTCTTTTCATTAAAGTGATTTTAGTTTAGGGCTTGGGTGTTTGGTTACATCTTAAAAGTGATTTTAATCACAACTTGTTTGGTTGCACAAAGTGATTTTATAAATGTAAAAAATTACCATAAAGAGGAGGAAAAGAGGAGAAGCTTTAAATTTGAGGGCAATTTTGTAATTTTAGCCTTCTTTGGGTTTTTTAATGTGGATTTTGGAATTTTTTTAATATGAAGAGTTTTTTTTATGTGATTTTAAAGGTGATTGAGTGAGAATCACTTTAGAATAACTTTTTTTGATAATCACCTTTAAATTGATTATCCTAATCACTTTAGAATAACTATTTTTGATAATCACCTTTAAATTGATTATCGAGAAAATGATTGTTAACCCATTTAATTCTTTCAAAAATGATTATTTTTTTGTTGCCGAGCACTCTAGATTTAAAAAAAAAAAACATTTTTGGGCCTTCATAGTCACTTACAAAGTTAATCCAAACACACCTTTAGGGAGTTGGTAGAAACTTTGACGATGAACTAAGCCACCTAAGAGAAAAAGTATCCTACACCAAATTTCTTAGAAGTTGGCAAAATTTCACATTTTCTTTACATAGGTGGCCTATTCCTCCTCTAAATTTCAGCCAAATTACTAAGTGTTATGTCCAGTAAGCTTATCATTAGCCAATTTTAACATTCATTTACAGAGTGAGTATAATTGAAAATGAAAAATTTTAAAATAGACTAAATTGAAACTTTTTAAACAAATAGAGACTAAATTGAAAAAACACTGACACAAGGGACTAAAACATATCTTGAGCCTTTCAAATACAGATCCTTACGTGACGTCTTGACTAGCTAGAACTCCGTACTTATCTCGATGGTTAATTGCTTTTGTATCAAAGTATAGTTTTTCTTTCTCTCTCTTTCTGATTAGAATGTGTGTTTAAAAGAGAGAGATCATCATTGGTTTTCGTTGCAACACCTAAGGCCCCAAGTTATTCATAATTAAGCAAATTAAGAGCAAACACGCGAACACAAATAACATATATATATATATATATATATATATATATATATATATATATATATTTATTTATTTATTTATTATAATTTATTTATTTTTTAATTTTTGAACTTTTAGATGGAGTAGAGATCTCTCTTAGTTTCAAATTCTCAAATTCTCTCTCTATACAGTCAATTTGGAAAATGTATGTTTCATTATTTTAAGTTGTGTTTCTTCAGTAGTAAGTAGCTCTTTGCTAATTTATGGTTTGTTTTCTTTGGTCATTTGAATTTAAAAAAAACTATATAGGCATCATATTTATGAGAAGCATGGAGGTGCTAAATCAATTGAGCTGAAGGAGATTGGTCCTCGGTTTGAATTGCGATTGTATCAGGTACCTATTCTGTGATTCAGTTCATTGCTTTGTCTATCGCCTGCATTTCAGATAGACTTTCCCGATACTGAAGAAAGCATTTCAATAAACAAAGATAAATAAGCAATCTAGGTGTTCAAATGTTTTACTTTAAGACTGGAGAAAGTATTTGATAAACAAGCAAATTAATAAGCAACCGTGGTCTTATATATTATTGTTGTTAGTGTTATTATTATTATTTTGAAGTTGACAATTCTAGTTTTTGAGCGTGAAAGTGCCTGCATAGTTGAGAGATCCAAACTCCCTCTGGAGTGTCTGTGAGAATCAATTTTAAGGTGGTCAAAAGATTGGAAATTATTGTCATAGTAAGCACGCCCTTAGAAAAAAGAAAATAAAAGTTGCTCAAATACTTTTCTATTTATTTTATTTTATAAGAAACTAGTACAATTGTATTGGATCCAAACAGAATTTGATGGAGGATAAGATATTTTCTGACAAAAGTCAAGAAGACTTCGTTTATAAAGCTTGATTTTATTTTCTAGGCTAAACTATAAAAAATATTCCTAAGCTTTGCCCTTTATTTAAAAAATAACCTTATCATTTTCAAAGTTACAATATTACCCTTGACCTTTTATAAATATTTCAAAACTAACTTTGGAGTAGAAATCCGTTAGAATGTTGGACAGAAAGTCAACATGGCAGTGACCTGGAATGACATGTCGTTGATTGGGATATTTGCCTGAATTAAGTCTGAAAGAATGGCGTTCTGCCACGTCCACTTTCATCCAACATTTTTACAGATTTTATACTTTAAGGGTAGATTTGAAACGTTTATGAAATGTCAAGAATAATATTGCAAATTTTTAAAGAACAAGAGGGTATTTTTTATAATTTAGTCTATTTTATTGCGGTTCATAGAAACATTCAATTTGTCAATATCAAAAGTTTTTGTTTGTAGCTCTGTTTTTTCTGGTTTCCCATTCAGTACTAGGCGTTGCTAGCAATCTTATCAAAGAAAAAAAAATGGTTATAACTGGACATTGTCCTAATACTATAAGTAATCTCAATTTTTACATGTTGATGTTACAGGGGAATGCTTCTCTTCCCATGTCATCGATAATATCAGAATTTTTATGAAATGGAGTCTTTGTTGAAGAATAATACAAACTAATTTTCCCTAGCCATTCTACAACATTATCAAATTCAGATAGAACCACTATGCATATTCTTCAGATTCAACATTCTTAAATTTTCTCTGCATTTTGTGTATTTCTTCTGAAATATCTGGATCATATCATATTTTCTTAAGCATTTGTTCTCTTCATTCATTCATTTGGATTTTGATCATTTCACCGGTCTTGCCTTGCCTGACCGCATACGAATAGAACACATCTTGCAGTTTTGTTGTGACGAGTATTGTTTTCGGCTGGTAAGCGATATTGTGATGTGTATCTAAATTTCCTTTCTGGTTTTTCTGGATCTTTGTTGCAGATAAAGTTAGGAACTGTTGATCAAACGGAAGCTCAAAATGAATGGGTGATTAGACCATACATGAAAACCACCAAGAAACGCAAGTTCCTTGGTGATTGAGAAACGGCTAAAGGAACAAGATTGTATTCTATGTTTTATTTTTTAATTTTTTTGCATAATCACGTTTTTATTAAAAATTATATTTTGTTCGGTTTGGGATACCGAAATTTCTTTAGAACAAGTACTTGAAATTGGTTGCAAACTCCATCAAAGTGTACGGAATTCTGATTATATATAAAAATGAGTCGACCTCTAGAAATTCTTGGTATTTTGTATATTTCTTGAAGAATATGATGGAAATACCCTAAAACCTAATTAAAAAAAAAATGGTTATTATCAATTTAGCTTTTAAAAGTGAGTACAGTAGTTGAGCTAGTAGTAAAATCACAGTTACCTACTACTACAAAGTCACATGCAAGGATTAAAATGTCGATGTTGATATTGATATTGAGATTTTAATTTTGTAGATATATAGATAACGAATCGATATCAACATGTATTCTTATATATCAAAAAATTATAGAAATCATATAAATTACTAGTTACGTTTTTTTCACTCTCCACGGAAGTTATAAATCTTATTATTTATATTTATATTCATATTGTGATTAATTGATAATTTATGAGTATTTATGTGATATATTGATGATACTAATTAAATCCTAATATCAATGTCGAATCCTCTAATTTGCAAGTATATCAAGGATTTTTTCAATTGAGCCATATCATTCTAGAGATTAAACTAAGAGGGAGCTTATAGAGATGAGAATGACATGCATTTGCTAGGTTATAGGTATTAGAAGATGTGCTGCCAAAGTGAGCATGGCTCAACGGTAATTAGCATATACTCGATCGAGAAGTCAGAGGTTCGAATTCCCCAACTCCTAAATGTTGTATTACTCAAAAAGAAAAAAAAAAAAGAAGATATGCTAAACAAATGTATTAGAAGATCTTTTTATAGACATGAAAACTAGATGGTTTTTTTTACAACATTTTGGGATGGAGGGATTCGAACCTCTAACCTCTTAATCGAGGGTATGCCTTAACCAATCGAGTTATGCTCAGGTTAACCACTTGATGATTACCAATTACTAGATAAAATAGTTATAAAATTTAATATAGCAATTAAAATTTCTATAGAAATTATAAAATGTTACATATATTCAAGAATTGATTTAAAACGAACAAAAACTGGCATACTTTAAACATGAATTTCTCATTCATTGGAATACCATATTTGAATAGTCGGAATACTTCACTTTGATCACCTCACAAAGCTAAAGTGAGCATAGCTTAATGATAATTAACATGTACTCCTTAATTTGAGGTCGAAGGTTTAAATTTCCAGACTTCACATTTGTTGTACTAAAAAAAAAACAACAATCATCTAAGAATATGATGTGGAATCCACCAAATATTAACTCCCAAAAGTTATTATTTGTTTTTGAACAAGACATAATACCTACAACAATGTCCATTTGAGTCCCACAAACTTCAAATAAGAGGGGGACACAAAGTCTAGAAAGTAAAAAAAAAAAAAAAAAACCAAACAGCAGAGAGAAAATTTTAAGGATGCAATAACAAAACACAATGAAAATGGATGGATATTGGATATCATTTGAAAGCACCAAATATATAATTGGGAACAAACAGCAATGCCACTTTCCTTAATAACCTGAAATTGGGAACAGCAATCAATAGAGCATAAATCTTCATAAACTCATTAATTTTGTAATTTTTACCCTCGATTCAAATTCTGCTAATTCGCTCCCTAATTTTAACAAAAAACAGTGTATAAATCTTCATAAACTCATTAATTTCAATAAAATAAAGTTTTTGCACAAAAACAAGTTTGAACAATGCACAAATTAACTATTAAATAACTTTGCAAAAATTCAAAATTTTCAACAAAAAAATTTAGCTTTAATGTGGTTTTTCTATAAAATTTCATCAATTTCATATCGTACATATGTTTTATAATTCATTGAACACATAAGAAAAAACTTCTTTTAATGATATTTGGAGCAAGAACTTATTAGAGGGTTAAATTTGCAACACTTTTTAAAGCTTGAAGTTAAGATTGCAATATTTATCTAAGTTTGAGGTGCACTTTGATAACATTGAAAGTGTACGGTTATAGTGGTCAAAATTGATTTTTTTTCTTTTTTTTTAATGTCTAATTTAGTCTATGTACTTTCAAAAAATCTTAAAATTAGTTCTTATTGTTAGTTTGAAGTTAATTTTTGGTTAAAAAACCATTTTGGTCCTTGTACTTTGGGACTCATTCTATTTTAGTTTCTATATACTTTCAAATGTTCCAAATTTAGTCCCTATACTTTCTATAAATCTTAAAGTTAGTCCTCATTGTCAATTTGAATTGAAGTTAATTTTATCGCACTTGGAAAAAATAATTATAATAGTTTTCATTTAAAGAAAGACACAATGTGAATATATTTCCAAAATTTATGGGAGAAAGCTAACAAAGACTAATTTGTTTTTGAAAAAGTTAACTATAAACTAGTAATAGAGATTAAATTTAAGATTTATAGAAAGTAAAAAGACTAAATTTGGACATTCGAAAGTGCATGAACAAAAATAGAACAAGTCCTAAAGTATAGAACTAAAATAATATTTTAACAATAATTTTTATCAAACTTGGTAAAATAATAATAATAGCTTCTATCCAAGAAAAGATACAATGTAAATGTTTATAGAAGGAAGACTAATAGAGGCTAATTATTTTTTTAAAAAAGTTGACAATAAACTAACAGTTGAGACTACTTTTAAAATTTAATAAAAATATAAAACTAAATTGGAATATTTGAAAGTATAGAAATTAAAATAAGGCAAATTCCAAAATAAGTATTTTAACCTAAAATAAAGGACTGTTACATTCTTTGTAAGAATACATTGCAAAGAATATCGTAACATGAATACTAACATCAATAATCTAAGTTTACTGAATAAAATACTATAATTTAATAAATATGCTAAATTTCTTTTAAAAATTGAACCTATAGGCTAATTCAAAATATGGACAAATAATATGAATAAGAAAATTACAGTAAATTACAATTTTTTTTAAAAAAAAAAAAAAGAAGAAGTGTCTATGCACATCTTTCTTAAAATAAAATTACCACTCACTTGATAATTAGTACAAAAATTCTACTTTACTACTTCATCAACATGGAGTAAATTTTTGGAATAAGTTTCAAAGTTCAAAGGTAAAAATAAAAATTTTTAAAATCTAGGAGCATAATTGAAACCTAATCCAAAGTTGAGAGGTATTTTATATAATTTCACATTTATTTTTAAACCTTATAAATGAGGCCTACATGATTGCTTTTGAAATTTCAAGAAACAAACCTTAAGTACCAAAACTAAAATTATAATTAACCTTCTTAATATTAAGTATGTTGAAAATGGTACATTAACAAGCTGAATTTAATTAGGTTGAAAACTACATAAACAAAATATATTGGTAAAATATGTAATCACACTATAAAATATGGAAAATTTAAATTTCTTGAAGTATAATAAAAGAAGTGTGAAAAAGTTTAACTAGTTGAGGCACGTGTGTCACGCAATGAACAAATCCATATCTCACTAGTGTTTGATATTCAACTGACATTAATTGCTTATACAAACTACAGCAAAATCGAGTGCAATCATATTCGAAATTAAATTTCGAGTAAAATACACTTTTTGGTACTTAGATTTGAATTTAGTTTCTATTTGGCTAGTAAATTTTCAAAGTCAAAATTTTTGGTCTTTGAGTTTTGAATTTAGTTTCTATTTTGGTTCTTTAGGTTTCAAAAGTGACAAATTTGGCCATTGAGATTTAAATTTAATTTTTAATTGGTCCCTAAAGTTTGAAATTGTTTTCTAATTGGCCCCTACGTATAAAAAATAAAAAAAATGTTCCAACTCATTTGAAAAATACATATAAGCAAAGTCCATTCATCACATTTAGTTGTTACGTCATCATTCCATTATATCAACTAGCGATCAACTCTACCTAAGGAATGTTTAGAAACTAATTTCAAACTTTAGAGATCAATTAAAAATTAAATTGAAACCTCAACGATTAAACATATCACTTTTGAAATTTCAAAAATCATGTAGAAACTAAATTCAAATATCAATAACCAAAAGTGCTAGTTTTGAAAATTCAGAAACCCAAATAAAACTAAGTTTAAATTTGAGGGGTGTATTTCACTTTTAAATTTTAGAAAAGGGTTGAGAGAAAAAGAGATGGAGCTACACCAGAAAGAGAATGAGAAGTGTATTTGAATGGGTAAAAGAAAACCCTATAATAGATATGAAAAAGTGATAGTTACGAAATAAAATAATTATACTATCTAATATAATAATTAAATTTCCTAATCGAGATTTGACCATTTATCTTAAATATTAAAAAATTAATCACTAGAATTAATAAAAATACGTGCACTAATTTAAACTTCAATTTTCTCATTGATAGGAGCACCTTTATGAATAATTGAATACTTCGTCGTGATCACATGTCAAAGAAAAAAGAAAGAAACACTCTGCTTAGGGGTGTACAAATAACCCGATAATCTGAGTAACTTGGACTATCCAACCTAAATCATAAGGGTTGGGTTAAGTTAGGTTTTTCTTCGATTTGGGTTGGGTTAGAATTTTGGAGAATCGAATTTCTGGGTTGGTTCTCGGGTTGACCCGACCCGACCCGACCCGACCAAACCCAAAATTTATGTTATATATAGAATTATTTGTGAACTTTTAATGTTTTTCATCTAAAATTGTAACGGAAATTAAGATATTATGAATTTTGAAGTTTGATATTTGAATTTTATGTAATTTTAGTTATTAATTCACGCAAAAATTATTTTAAATAAGTAAGAAAATTATAAAAAAAAAATAAAAAAATCAACTCGACAAACCCAACCCAAAAATATAGGGTTGGATTGCAACCCTTGATCGGGTCATTCGGGTAGCCAACCCGACCAACTTGAATTTTTGAGTTGGTCCCAAAAAACCCTTCAACCCAACCCAACCCAACCCGTGTACACCCTTCACTCTAACCATTATTTTAATAACAATATGAAAAATCTAAACTCTGTTTGATAATCATTTAGGCCCCATTTGATAATCATTTAATTTTTAGTTTTTGATTTTTAAAAATTAAGACTATAAATACTGCTTTCACCTATGAGTTTTCATATTTTTTTATCTACTTTTTACATATATTTTCAAAAACCAAGCCAAATTTTAAAAACTAAAAACAATAGTTTTCAAAAACTTGCTTTTGTTTTTGGAATTTAGCTAGAAACTCAAATGTTTTTTTAAGAAAAATAAAAACCATGGTAGAAAAATTGTTAGAAAACAATCACTATTTCAAAAACCAAATGACTATCAAACGAGGCATAAATTTTAATCCATACAAACTTCAAACAAGAGAATGAAACATTATTAAAAAATAATAATAATATTAAAATTACAAAAAAATAGAGAAAGTTCAACCAAAGAATGGGTTAAAAATCTTAATGTATGCTCATAAAATTCTAAAGGATGTAAACAACGTTCGGTCTAGTTTACATGCTCCTTGACTTGCTAGTTGTCAAGAAAACTTATAGGATATTAATTCTTGAGCGTGTAGCAACATAGTTTAAACTCATTCCTTTAAAGTCCTTTATTTTTTTCATCTACCGTGATGGCCACTAGGCCAATGGATCATCTGAAAACACGAAGAGAATGATTTACACGTACGAAGCCTCCATCGACGAGGAGATTGTCTCCACTGATGTACCGCGCCTCATCGCTGGCCAAGAACAACACAGCATTGGCAACATCTTCAGCTTCGAGTTCCACTCCCTGCAAATTAGCATTCTTTCTAGCAAACTCACGAAAACCTGTAAACACATCCTCAGTTCTCTCCTCTTCAGGCAAGTGAGCTACAGCCAAGGCCGTTGGAACTGCGTAAGGAGACACACAATTTACACGAATTCCATGTTGTCCCAGCTCGGCTGCAACGCTCCTCGTAAGCCCCAGCACGGCGTGCTTCGAGCTTATGTAATGATGCGGCCCTACTCCCGCTATGACGCTACCAACGCTGCCAAGTGATATGATCGATCCTTGTTTCTGCGGAATCATTACACTAGCAGCATACTTCATTCCCATGAAGACTGCCTTCACATTTGTATCAAACACCCTCTCGAACTCCGATACGTCGACATTGCGAATATCGGATGAGGGCGTGCCAGAGATCCCCGCATTGTTCACCATTATGTCAAGTGTACCGAATTTACTTACTGTCAATTCAACTGCAGAGCGTATTTCATCTTCCACAGTGACATCACAGTGTGAATAAAAAGTGTTCGAGTCGTTGCCGAGGTTTTCGTGGAGACGACGACCGAGATCGTCCTGCACATCGACGAAACAAACTTTTGCACCGTGTCGATGGAAGAGGCGCACAATGGCCTCTCCAATGCCAGAGGCTCCACCAGTGACCAATGCCACTTTCCCTAATAACCTGAAAATGGGAAGAATCAACAGCTATATCCAGTTCTACAATGTTCCATTCGGAAATACTTGTACATTATTCCTATAGCAAATCTAAAGAGACATTATCATTCCGACCATAATGAATGAAAGCTAATCGATAATTGAATGTATCGACGCATCAATGCAATCAAAATCAAGCTCATTCATTCCCATCAAGTATTTGCTGGGAAAATTCTTTGTTTATCCTTCGACAGCTTAATCATAGAGCAAACATATGTTGGTAAGAAAATTTACGGAAAAGGACCATTGTTTTCTCCATTTTAAACAACATAATCGACTCCATTCGAGATTCGAAAGCGAACCGTAGCGTTAAATACTTCTTCCAGTTCTGATTTTGCAGGTATGAAATGAGCATAAGCAAGCAGAACAATAGGGGGTTCCAAATATCCAGCAAACAGCTAAAGTTTAATTTTATTTAGTTACAAACAGGGAAATGTTTTAAGAACAAAAAGAGTTAAAAGCTCATTTTTGTTGATATTTCTATTGCTTCTTGGATTCTTATTCACAAATGTCCATTAGTCCTACAAAAGAAGAATTTAAAACATTCTTCTTTTGTACCTATTCTATTTTTAGTTCCTTTTTACCACCTGCCTTAATTTTAAATCATCATCTGTTAGTTCAATCCACACGTGTCAATGTTGCAGTAACTTACTAGAATTAAAATAAAAAAATTTGTCCTCTAAGACAAATTCATGTACCCTCAAAAAGATTAAAAAAAAAAAAACCCAAAATTACGCTCTAACATAGCTCAGCTAGTTAAGACCTACCAAATCAACAAAGTTATCAGAGACTCGAATCCAACACATGTCATTCAACTCTCACAAAAAAAAAAGGGCAACTGTGAATCCAATAAATTCAGTCATCCAAATCCCAAAAATGGATTTACCTCAACAAGAACTCTCAGATAAAGAATCCCATAAAAACTGAGCCCAATCAACAGCAGTAAAACCAACCCTTTTGAGAACAGAGAATGAAATTCGAAAGGAAAACAAAAGGATTTACCATCAGAGCTTCAAAATCTCAAAAGGGTAAAAATTTATAGATCCATAAGAGCTTCAGATTTGAAACCCAGAAAGAAAGTTTTGCAGAGAGCAAAAAAGAAGAAGAAAGATTAGCAAAGAAAGGATAAGGAAAATTACCTTTGGGTTAAGAGAGAAGAAGATTCAACAGACGAGACTTTGGCCATTAATGAATGCTCTGTTTTTTTCTCTGTGTTTTTCTTCAAGAATGTGTTTGAGAGAAGTGGAAGTGATGAAAAATGTTTGTGGTCAGATTCTAAATGGCAGGAAACGACAGTTTGCACGTGATTGATAGATGATGTCGCCGAAGGTAATTGGATATTTTAATGAGGTATTTACAAAATCTTTCAACTTTTGTTGGATTTTTTTATGGGGCAAAATTTGGAAGCTTGTTTCCTTTTTAATTTTTAATGAATGGTTTTTTCTTGGGGTGAGAGATTTTGGATTTTTGAATGTGGGTGGGTTTGGTTTAGATACAAAATCTTTGTATTTTAGTGGATTTTTTTTTAACATTCAACCATCTATCTTTGAGACGGTAATTGACATCTTTATCTATTGAATTATATTCAGGTTGATGTATTTTTTTTTTAAATTTATTAAATCTAAAGTTTGGAGAATGGGTTGCCTTTAGTAGTTTTATTTTGTTAGATATATGAGAGAGAAACTACAAAAATATTTTAAATTTGTATTTAATAGTTATTTGGTTCTCTCATTCAATAATTTTTTTTAAAAAAATTGAGTTTTTACAATATCTCAAGCCTACTTTTCCAAACACATTTCCTCACACTGTTCTTCTGAACTCAAACTATTTAAATCTTACACACTAAATATATAGTTTTTTAAATTTAGAGTTCTTTGACCCTCTATTTAAACTTTTGGTTTCTTAAGTATTCTCAAGATTAAGATGTGGAACCCACTCTACAAATTTTTTATTTTAAAATGTGTTTAATAAGTATAAGAATTTTTAAGGTTAGATCTATCTAATTTTTATATATATTTTAAAAAGCTCATAATAAGACTTTGAATTTTCAATTTTATAGGTAATAAATCAAATTATATTGCACTAAAAAAATCAAATTATATCAATATAATTAATACTTGCATGAAATGCTGACTTTATTTAAAGATTATCTAGGCTTAATTTCATTAACTAATGAAGTTAATAGAAATATTCTATTAAACACAAACTGAAAATATACAGATATATATTATCTTGAAAATAGAAAAAAAAAACTCTAAAAACTTAAGATATTTATAAGAAGTTTTTTAAAATATAAAAAATTAAGCCCCATTTGATAACCATTTGGCTTTTGGTTTTGGAAAATTATATTTGTTTCTCATCATTTCACTACAATGAGTTTCATCTTTCTTAAGAAAACATTTGAATTCTTAGCCAAATTTTAAAAAAATAAAACAAATTTTTTAAAACTACTCTTTTTAGTTTTCAAAACTTGACTTGGTTTTTGGAAACATATGTAAAAAATAAATAACAAAACAAGAGAATCCATAGGTAGAAGTAGTATTTATAGTCTTAATTTTCAAAAATAAAAAACAAAAAACTAAATGGTTAACAAACGAGACTTGAACCAACATAAACTTGAAACTTTTAAGACCAGACTTATAACTTAAAGTAAAGTTTTGTATTATAAGTGAAAAAGCTATAACAGGAGTTAAAGTAGGGCAGATTAGCTTTTCAATTATTTATTTTTGAAAAAAATTCATTTTAATAAGATTTGTAGTGTTTGGCAACCACTCAAAATGAATTTTTAAAAAATGAGTTTGAGAAATAAATTATTTTGAGAAACCAAATTTTAGAAAAATGGCCAATATGAGCATAACTGACATAAAGTATGTACATTCGACCAAGAGATTAGAGGTTCAAAATTCGAATCCTCTGTCATGCATATTGTTGAACTAAAAAAGAAAAAAAAAAAGAAAAAAGGTTTTAAGGTGTTTAACTTGGAATCTTTTACAAATTTTCATGATATATGAAAATGACCAAAATACCCTCACACTATCACTGTCCACTGCCTACCCACCGAAAACGACCATCTCAGGAGACCATTGCTAGCAACCCTCCGGTGGTAGTTGGTAGTGGTCGACCAGCAGGTAGTCCACTGAGATGGTCACCGGACGATGGGCGGTCATAGTGTTTTAAATACAAATTTGAACTTATTAGTTCATAATGTTTAATAGTCGTCCTTTACAATAATTTGACATTAGTGAAGTATTTTGAATGTAGAGTAAACCAAACAAACTTGAGTATAAAAACACTTTTGAGAAAATGTAACCAAACGTAGGAGTATTTTAATTCTAAACGATTGTTATAAAAAATGCATAAACAAATACATTTTTGAAAAACACTTAAATTAAAAGGTAATCCAAACGAGCATGTAGTTGCCTAGAATCTTTGGTAGTTCTTTATCCACAAAACTTTGCCTTTTTGCTTATCAAGCCATGATCAAATTCAGTTATTGAAATAAACTCGTTTATACAAATATAGTAAGAAGTGAAAGTAATGCGTTTATGATCAACTATGCTAATCTTTGAGTCCATATAAAGACCATTAAAGACAAAAATTAGTTTTGTCTAAAAATAGTGGAACTTTAGTATGACTATAATTTATTTCTTTTTCTTTTTTCTCCTTAAAAGTGGCCAGCCATAAATGGAGTATCCAAAGGATTAAAATTTTTAAATCAATGTTTACCATAAAATATAATGTATATGGTAGTATTGAGGATACAAAGCTAAACTAGTAGCTAAAAGTTTCACTCAGACATACATGATTGATTCTCATAAAGCACTTGTCTAGTTGCTAAAATCAATTCTATTAGGGGTTGTTTGAGGCATAAGTTATAATAGTCTGAGTTATAATAGTCTGTAAAGTACTTTGCACCCCAAACACAAACTATTATATCTCATACTAAATAACTCTGCATCCTAAACACAAATTATATAACTTCACAGACTATTATAACCCACTTAGTGTCCCAGCCCTTAGAGTTTTTTTTATCTCTTGTAGATACAGTTAATTCAGATTGGCGGCCACTATACTAACTTGAAGTGAAAAATGCATTTCTCCAATGGGTGATCTTGAGAAAGAGGTTTTTATGAGCTTACCACCAAGTTTTGAAAAGGAACTCGGATGTAGTAAAATTTGCAAATTAAAGAAATTCCTTTATGGTCTTAGACAGTCTTCGAGAACTTGGTTTGAGTGTTTTGGAAAAGTTATATCTAGCTATAGATTTCCAAAGTCAAGTAGATCATACTATATTTTATAAACATTTTGAGAATAATAAAATCTCAACTTCGATTGTTTTAAGAAAAATCTTGCAAGTGAGTTTCAAATCAAGGACTTGGGAACATTGAAATACTTCCGAGGGATGAAATTTGCAAGACCGAAGAAGGATATCTTTGTTAATCAAAGAAAATATGTCCTTGATTTACTTGATGAAAAATGATTATTTAGACCATGTTTGATAACCATTTCGTTTTTAGTTTTCTATTTTTAAAAATTATGCCTACTTCCTCTCAATTCCTATAGTATGTGTTTTCACCATTATTGCAAACACATTTGAATTCCTAGCAAAATTTCGAAAAGAAAAACAAATGTTTAAAAATTACTTTTTTTAGTTTTCAAAAGTCGACTTGAATTTTAAAAACACCTTTTGAAAGTAGAAAACAAAACAAAAAAACTCATAGGTGAAAGTAGTGATTATAAGCCTAATTTTCAAAAACCAAAAACCAAATAGTTATATCAAACAAGACCTTAGTTATAGGATTGTAAAAACTCCTATTGAACCTAATCTAAAGTTACGAGTAGCAAAAGAAGAAGAAATAAAGGACAAAGAACAATACTAGAGACTTGTTGGAAAATTAATTTATCTATCTCATACGTGTCTTGATATTACATATGCTGTAAGCATGGTAAGTCAGTTTATGCATGCACCTGGATTGACTCATTTTGAAGCTGCCTACAAAATTTTGAGGTATCTAAAAGGGACTCTTGGAAAAGATATTTTTTATTCAAAAGCTGTAATCACTCCCAAATGGAAGTGTATATTGATGTAGATTGGGCAAAAAATGCTACGAGTATAAGATCTACCTCTAGTTATTGTTCCTTTGTTGGAAGAACCTGGTTACTTGAAGAAGTAAAAAGCAAAATGTGGTGGCCAGGAGTAAGTGTTGAAGGAGAGTTTATAGCCAATGGAATTTGTGAGGGTATATGGATCAAAAGGATAATTGAAGAATTAAAGGTTCCTCTGAAGACACCTATATGAGTTTATTGTGATATGAAAGTTGTCATCTCTATAGCTCATAATTCAGTTCTACATGATAGAACAAAACATATCAAAGTTGATAAATATTTTATTAAGGAGAAGATTGATGCAGGTGCAAATATGTATTCCTTATCTTCCTACATCAGGCCAAATTGTTGATGTACTAACTAAAAGACTTCGAAAGAAGCAATTCGACAAATTGATTGACAAACTGGCTCTAGAAGACATCTTTAAACCAGCTTGACAGGGAATGTTGGAATTTCTACTATTAATGAATGTTTTTGTGTAAATATTAATTGTCAATTTTTTTACCTTTATTCTCCTAATTCTTTTCTATATTTGTAATAGGTCTTTCTTCGATATAAGAAGACCTAAATTGAATATATTATCATATAATATAATTTTATCCTCTCAAATTTAAAAAACTAGAAACTATGGCCCCGTTTGATAACCATTTGATTTTTTATTTTTTGTTTTTGAAAATTAAGCCTATAAATACTACTCCTACCTATGGTTTTACTTGTTTTGTCATCTACTTTTTACCTATGTTTTCAAAAACCAAGCCATGTTTTGAAAACTAAAAAAAATAGTTTTCAAAAACTTGTTTTTGTTTTTAGAATTTGGCTAATAATTCAAATGCTTCCTTAAGGGAGATGAAAACCATTGTAGAGCAATTGAGAGAAAACAAGCATAAATTTCAAAAACCAAAAACTAAAAACCAAATGGTTATCAAACGGGGCCTATAATAACTAAAACTTACCTACTATAAAAAATTTGCAGGTTTTTCTTTTATAATTTATAATTTTTTAAAATATTATATGCTTTCAATTTAAATTTAAAATTTGTTTACTCTAGATTATTTCTTAAATATTAAGAGCAATAATTGTACTTTAAAAAAAAAACAATTTGGTATTATTATTTTTTCACAAAAATTGGTTACGTTCAACTAATCAATTTAAAAAATTAGGAGATAGAATTTTGTGTGTGAAAGATATTAGATATATGGTTAAATAAAAAATTTGGTCCCTATGATTTGAAAAAAAGTTAGAAAAGACATTCTCGTCTCCACCCCGCCTATAGACATCTCTATTTAGAATTTAGTCCCTATGGTTTGATAAAACCCTCATAAATAGTCCCTGTTAAGACTATTTATCAAATCATATGGATAAATTTCTAATTTAAAATCATGAGGACCAAATTTGTAATTTAACCTAGATATATAAAATCAAACTTAATTGCTTAAAGGATTAAATTGAAAATTGAAAATGTGTTAAAGAAGTGACAATTGTTTCTACAGGAATCTACTTTTGAAAGCTTGTAGAGAACAAATTTTAAAAGTTTGTGAATGAACATGTATTTTTAAAAAGTGATTCAGTTTCACCAAGTTTAAGATTTTTCTGATCACTTTTTAACACTCTCATAATCAATTCTAAATACAACCTTAGTCCTCATTAAATGTAAAAGAACAATACTTGGCTGCATACTGGTGTGCAAGGAGATGTGCAGGAATCTCCCTTCACACCACCATTAAATTGTTGACAACAAAGAGAGAGAGAAAGCACGGCTAGAAGAGATAAAGGTGGAAAATATTCTCTCTCCTTGTTATCAACTTAATGATGGTGTGCAAGGAGATTCCTGCACATCGGTATGTATCCAAGTTTTTTCTTGTTTAATTTGGCTGAATTGATAAAAATCTAGAGGAAGAAAAAGATCATCTATCAATTTTGTCTCCAAAATTTGGCCCCATTAGATAACAATTTGGTTTTTGAAAATTAAGCTTATAAATTCTATTAACACATTTCTTTGTTTTGTTACCTACTTCTTACAAATGTTTTCAAAATCAAACAAAATTTTGAAAACTAAAAAAATTAGGCCATGTTTGATAACCTGATTTTTAGTTTTTGAAAATTAAGCTTATAAACACTATAAATATTTTCTTTATTTTGTTATCTATGTTTTTTAAAATCTAAACCAAGTTTTGAAAACTAAAAAAATAGTTTTTAAAAACTTGTTTTTGCTTTTAGAATTTGATTAAGAATTCAAACCTTTCTTTAAAAAAAGTGAAAACCATAATAATAAAAAATTGTGAAGAAACATACATAAATTTAAAAAACATAAGACTAAAAACAAAATTGTTATCAATTGGACTTTAGTTTTTAAAAATTTATCTTTGTGTTTTGAAATTTGGTAAGAATTTAAATGTTTCCTTAAAAAAGATGAAAACTACTATGAAGAAATTGAGAGAAAACAAACATAATTTTAAAAAACTGAAAACAAAAAACTAAGGCCCCGTTTGATAACCATTTGGTTTTTAGTTTTTGGTTTTTGAAAATTAAGCCTATAAATACTACTCCCACCCATAGATTTACTTGTTTTGTTATCTACCTTTTACCTATGTTTTCAAAAATCAAGCCATGTTTTAAAAACTAAAAAAAATAGTTTTCAAAAACTTGTTTTTGTTTTTAGAATTTAGCTAAGAATTCAAATGCTTCTTTAAGGGAGTGAAAACCATTGTAGAGAAAATGAGAGAAAACAAGCTTAATTTTCAAAAACCAAAAACCAAAAACCAAAAACCAAAAACCAAATGGTTGGGGCCTAAGAGGGTGTTTGGTTCCCTGTGTTGAAAGTGGGGAGTATGAGTTTGTTTAAACAAACCCACATTTGGTTGACAGTTTTGTTAACCTAGGTTTACTACAGTACATACTATTCTACCCCTCATGTTTGCTATAGTGCTTTACCTTATTGACCAGATTTGCTACAATACTTTATTCATACTCCCCAAGTTTACTACGGTACATATTTTGTCTTTAATCATGTTTTTAAAATGCATTAAATTTTTAATAAAAATATATTAGTTAAATAAAAATAATTAATTAATGATAACTTTATAATAAATAAATAAATAAATAAAGTTCAAATTTCAAATAGTAATAATTAATTCATAAACCAATATTTCGGCTTTGTTATACTTCATGTTTTAGATCAATCATAATGATAAATTTATAAGAAGGAATTTCTTTGTATTTTGTTCCTACATTGACAAATATTAGAAAAAGCCAATTACAAAACTAACTAAATATTTATTTTACAAAATAATCATTCAAAAAGTGTTCAGATTAACAATAATATTAAAAAATAAATTATTCATTTACAAAGTAATAGTTCCTAATTTATAAGAAACTTATTATTATATTTTAAATTTTTTATTAACAGATAAATTATAATAAAAATTATTTTATTATAAATTCCAAACCACACACGTTATATAAACTTAAATTTAATACGTCAATTTCCATTTGATAAAAAAAAAAGTCAATTTCTCTAAATCGACAACTTTCCTAAACTCATTTTCTTGTGAAAATGTAAGAATCATGTTATCACAGTCAATTAAAGACATAATATTTGTAAAATTAATTAGTTAAACTATTTTGGTTAGTGTATCTTGAAGTTAATAGCTTTTAAATTAATATTATTTAAAATACTTTAACTTTATAACCTTATGTATTACTTAAATATAGAAAATTAAGTTCAATAGTAATTTTGATGATAAGTAGTAAATAACTTTTGTTAGCACAACAAGTTATAAATCATTACATAAACAATTGATAACATTTTCTTTATGGTTAATTTTATGTTGGATATATTTAAAAAAATTTTGTTTATATTTCTTCATACTTTGGTAAATAGTCTGAAAATATTTTCATGAACAATTAAATATTTATTTTATAAAATAATTATTGGAAGAAAATTGAGTGGACAAATGTATTAAAAATATTTTATTTATTATTAAAATAATACTCTCTAATTTTATAATAAAAGTTACATTTAAATATGATTTAATATATAGTTTTTATTATTTTAATTAAATAATTTCTATTATTTATTACAAATTTTAAATTTACCAACCAAATACACTTTTAATAAACTCAGGTTTAACAAATTAGAATTTAAACACATGCTTAACAAACCTAGACTTGACACCATCCAAACACTGGTTTAACAAACTCAGACTTAACAAACTTATTTTTTGTACCATCCAAATACAAACTTAATAAACCCAGACTTAATAATCTCAAGTTTAATAAATCCTGGCTTAACAAACCACCCACCACATGCGAACCAAACGTCCCTTAAATGGTTATCAGCCTAAGAAATTGGTAGAAATTTTGAGTTTTTTTCTCCTCTAAAATTTTCAATTCATTAAGTATTATGTCACGTAAATGTTTAATAAATTAACATTCACCAACGTTGGAAAACCAAATTAAAAAATATTAATATATATAAGGGACTATTTTCTTTTAAAACCATATTAAAAAAAAACCTATCATCACTGAACAAAACATATATTTAACCTTTTTTTAATATTTGTTTTGTTAAATAATACAAAATACCTCTAAACTTTGAGGTGGGTTTCAATTATATATGTCATTAGACTTTGAAAAGTTTTATTTTTACCTTTGAACTTTGAAATTTGTTTTAAAAAATATCCCTAGAGAGTTTTTTCGCTAAAATTGACGTGACGACTAATGTGTAAAAATTACTAGCCATACATGACATCATTTACAACATCATTAAAATAAATTGATATGACAACTGATGTGTAAAAATTAATTATGTAAATAATTTTGACAATATCTTTTGAGATGAAATAGATGGTAACATCTATTTTAATTTTCTATATAGTTGTAAATAATATCATTTTCTGAAACAATTTCAAAGTTCAAGGGTATTTTTTGGAAAAAATTCAAAATTTAAGAGTAAAAATGAAGCATTCATGTTCACACGAGATTTCAACAAAGAAATAAGTCATGTGTAAATATACTTGATTTTGTATTGATTTTAGTATAGTAAGTACAATCTCTAGTATTTGATCATCTAATTCTCTCTCATGCTTGTAAGCTTTGCTTGAGGGCTGAAGAGCTTGTTCTCGAGGTTGAAACTTCAATGAATTCTTGGAGCGTTCTTGATCTCCGTAACGTGTTCTTCGTTCAGACGGTGTTTGATCTTCAGGAGCTTCTGGAGTCTTCTGAGCTTCGTTTCTGAATTCTCTTTGAGCTTCTTCAATTCTGAACTCCCGAAATGAAGGAGGAAGCTCTCTATTTATAGAGTTCCTCAGGGCCTCCAAGCGAGCTTGGGCCTGTTAGACTGGACTCGATTGATTTCGGGCCAACACTTTAGATTGGGCCTAGTTGATTTTGAGCCAACCCTTTTTGGATTGAGCTTGGTTGATTTTGGGCCAGCCCTCTTGAACTGGGCTTGGTTGACTTTAGGCCAACCTTTTTTTTGGATTGGGCTTGGTTGACTTTGGGTCAGCTCATTTGGACTGGGCTTGGCTGCCTTTGGACCACTTCTTTTAGACTTGGCTTGGTTGCCTTTGGGCCTAGCCTCTAGATTGAACCTGGACTTTGCTAATTAGGGTATTGAATTCAGGCTTTTGTCTTTCAAATTTCAAAGAACCCAAATATGTATTTGGATTTGCCATAATTTAATTTAAGGATGCTTGCAAATTTAATTAATCCCTAATTAAATATAATTTCATCATCAATGTTGGATAATGATGTGACAATTTTGAGTTGGTCGAAATTTCTATTCCAATAATTTTGAAACAATTGATTTTCTATATAGTTGTAAATAATATCATTTTTTTGAAACAATTTCAAAGTTTAAGGGTATTTTTTGAAAAAATTTTCAAAATTTAAGAGTAAAAATGAAACATTCCAAAGTCCGGAGGTAACCTTTTTTTTTTTAGTCAATAACCCTTAAATAAATAAATAAATTTCCATTTTCCAAAAAAAAACCCTTAGATTTTTTTTTTTAAATTTTAAAAAAACTGTTAAATCAGTTGTTTTTATGTTTTGTTGCCCTGGCTGCTCTGTCTCTCAACCACACAGAAACCAGAAATCTCCCAATTGGTTTAATTTCCATTTTCCATGCAATGGCCTCTGTTTCTTCTTCATGCCTCTCTTCCCTCAACCCCATATCCTCTTCAAAACATTCTCTCTTCATTTCCAGAACCTCCAACAAGCCATTTCCATCAAAATCTTTGAAGTTCTCATCATCTCCAAACCCACCAAATCCTGAGACTCCTCGACCCAATTCACCTGAAACTGTGTCTGATGCCGCACCGCCTCCTCTCGACCCTGTCAAGCTCTCATTCGAGCGAGCGAAGGCCTACAAGAATTTGGCCCAATCGGACTCCAATTTGAAGAAGGTTGAACTGAAACCAGGTGAGGGTTCTGAAGGCAACTCTGTCGGGACTGGTAAATCGGGTTTATCGAGTTTCGATGGGGCTGATGAGCAGAGGAAAATGCAGGGTGGGGTTAGACTTGCGATGGAAATTGCAAACGAAGTCAAGGGGGAAACGAGGGGTGTAATTGATGGAATGGAGGGTGGGGAAATTAACACCAACGAAGGTAAATTTTGAAAATGTTGAGTTGAATTAGTGTCTGGAATTATTCTGATTCGGTTAAAATTGTAACGTGCGATAGTTGCTACCTATGTATGGGGTGAGACAAGCTGTTATTCTGAACTTGGATTGAACACTTTGTTAGAGAAATATGTTTGTATAGTTTGTATTTAGATGTATAGAGGAATATGTTTCGAAAGTTTGAATTTATCTTGTTTGTATGTATTTGATGATGTATAGTTTGAGAGGTGTGTTTCAGAATCCTGAGTTTATATAGCTGATGGGACTAGTAAATAAGGGGTTACTAAACCCATGTAACAAACAAACATAGCCTTGGTGTCTGAACCTCAGGCAACTCGTGAGCCTAATTTCCATTGGTAGGTTGTGATTTTATTTTATTTTTCTGCAATTCAAGAGACGGAGGATTTAGTTGTCATGTCACTTGTGAATTTCTTGGTTGGGTTCATGTTCATGTTATGATCGATGGTCTTATATTATTTTTTGTGTGCATTATAAGGAACGTGTACCTGTAAGTAACTTGAGTTGATATTAATGGTTAAGGTGATCTTCAGGATTCAAGGGCAGAGAAGGGGAAATTTTGGGAAACAAACAAAAGGGTGATAAGAAGGGAGAGCTTTCTATCTCAAGCATTGATTTTATGGGGCTTGGCTTTGCGGATAAGAAAAAGACCAGGGGACTGCCAGCTGGATTGGTTCCAATTGCAGACCCTTTTTCAGTAGAAGACTTGCCTGAAGTGGAAATAATTGTAGGTGATACAAGCAAGTTTGATGATGCAACAGCATCCGAAACTAAACCAACTCAGGAAGATGATTCTGATCTTTACAAACCCAAGGTTTCTACATGGGGGGTCTTTCCTAGACCCGGCAACATTTCGAAGACGGTAAAATATCTGCTATTGTAGTGCTTTTGGTGAGAAAGATTCCATTAGCCCCCTTCAGTTAATTTTTGTTGGAAAATAATTATGTGCTTACTTCATTATCTTCAGTAAATGTGTTAATCCAAGTAGGGAAACTTAGCTCAGAGTTCAGGAACTATTTTTTCCATGCAAAACTTTTTTCTAGCACATTTCTGAAATGTAAGTCAAATGTTGATATACAAGGAGTTGAAGCACAAGAGAAGAAAGAATGGAAGATTGTTGTTCCTTTTGTGGCAGTTTGCTTATCTTTCCTTTTTTCAGCTGCACCCTAGTCTTCTAATCTACTAGTTTCTGTTAGTTTAAGATTCAGTATAGGAAATGTTATTCTAAATCCATCTCTTTGATTAGAGGACTATATAAACCCTGCAAGAGATTTTCTATTGCATCAGATCAGATGACTTCATATATCAATTGAAATTCCCGAATACATGTTTACCTTTTGACAACAAAGATTAGCTTCACTTGTACTCTGACCTGATGGAGAAAGAGCTCTCTCTCTCTCTCTCAATTCTTTTGGAACATCATGAATGCCATTCACATCTTGAATATTATGTGTGGAAGGTGTGTTACACCTCAAGGAGTGTGGCAACAAGTTTGTTTATCAAGAACAAACAACAAAGTACCATCGTTCACAATAAGAAAATATTTACTTGAAGAAGTACTGTATCATATATGCTAGAGTACTTAATAACAAGTGAACAATGTGGATGAAGCATGTGCATATTAACATTATGCAGAAAGTACTGTACATTCAACAAGGACTAATAAAATTTCTGTGACAACCGCTAAAGTGTTTATTGGCATAATTACTTCATTGATGATGACCAAAGTGAAAGCTACTTGAAAGGAAATGCGTTAATAATGGTGCAATTGGATTATGATAGATTTCATTAACATGTATGTAGAAGTTTGGTATTTCCATATTTTAACTAAGGTCTCGTTCATGAAGGGACATTTATTAGAATTCTTGTATTTCCCTTTCAGTTTGGAGGTGGAAGAACTATACGCCCTGGAGAAGTGCTTGAAACAGATGAAGAAAAAGCAGCAAAGGAAGCACGCAGCAGAGAACTGATTGCTGCATACAAGAAAAAATTTGGCTTGAGCGTAGATGCCAAACTGAAGTCTGAATGTGAAGTGGTGAGCCGAACTTGAAAAAAACATTATTAACTTTTATTTGTTATGTCTTTCTTCCTTGACAAAAGCTAACATCCTTTAGTTCAGTTTTGTGGCCTTCATTTATCAAATTTGTGATTTGATTTTTCAGACTATTCTCCAAGCTTAAATATTGCAAAATATTCTTACAAAGTAATTTGTTTCATTGTTTACCTATTGAAGTTTTCTCTCACTACTTCCAATGTTAAACATATTCTTATTAGCATCTCATAATTACAGGCACTAAAGGAAGGCGATTCATTGATGAGTGTTGGAAAACTCAAGGAAGCATTACCATATTATGAGACAATTATGGATAAACTAAATTTCCAGGTAGATTTTTTGTACTTTTAAGTTTATGAACAGCTTAGAAGAATATATTTGGTCGAATGCAATACTGAACTCACTCAAATCAATTATCTTTACCCACCTTGCATGATGTGCAATAATGAATTTTCTTCCTTTCGTTAAACTGCAAATAGGTATCGGGCACTTTTATTTATTTAAAACAGAGAGAAAAGAGTGCCAAGAAACCATACATAAGGTACCTTGCCAATTTGAGACGGCTAGTTCTCTCCCACACACATCACTCCATGTCCCTCTGACAAAATATATTCCACCCGGGCTAGCTAACTAACTACGGAGAAATAAGTTTCCTTTTTATCTTTTCTAGAATAAACATTTACAATAGGATGCCCAATGAAAACCTGGTTTGTTCTCAGCCAACCATCTAGCTGTCTTCCTAGATTCTCCTATCTAAATGAAGAACACTTTCAACAGGGGAGTCTCAATCTGATGTGCTATTGCTTTTTTGCACATCATTAAGGTTTCTAGACTAAACCCTGAATAGATTAGATGTTTTTGGTGTTAAAAATATATGTATGTATACAAATTAGATATAATTATTCACATGCTTTATTTCTTTCTTCTCTAAATATCTTTGTTTACTCGAAAATAATGTTTGTTCAGAGTGAGCTTCATGGAATGGCTGCTTTGCAGTGGTCGATCTGTCAAGATTCTCTCAGTAGGTATGTTCACGGTCTTGGACTAAACTTAAAAACTTCATAATGCCCGAAAAAAACAATCAATTTTGGCATGTATGGTTAAGCTTTTAAGCAAAGATCAGCTCTGCATGCATATCTTTTTATCTTCTCTCTCTTTCTCTCTGATTTTGATCACGTAAACATCCATTGAAATGAATAGTTGTTTAGGTATTGTGGTCATCAATTCTTGATTTGGAATTGTTTTGCAAAAGTTTCGGTGAACTAGTAAATGTATCTTGGGTTATTGAACTCATCAGAGGAATCAAGAATATGCCCTCTCAAAAAGTTTGAAATTTAGAATCTATAAATATTTGAGTGAAAATACGATCTGCAATCTATGAAACTGGTAATTTAAAGACTTATTAATTGGATCTAGATTTTTGTTATTGTATTAGTTAATTCATTTGCTTGTTATAGGCTAAATTATAAAAAAAAAAGCCCTAAACCTTGCCATTTGTTTCAGAAATACTTCTATTCTTTCAACTAGAGATGTCCACAGGACGCGGCGGGGTCGGGGAATGGGTTACCTGTCCCCAGCCCCGCCCCCCATTTCATTCCATGTCCCCGCAAAATTCCCCATTTAATTTCGCAGGGATCGGAGCGGGGATTCCCCGCGGGGAATTTGCAGGTATCGGGTTCCCCGTAGGGAATTCTTCCCGATTCTTTTTTTTTTTTTTTTAAATTTATTCTTAACCATAATAGAAATTCTTTCTAAATGAATAATTTTCAATATAATTTCTATTTAAAAAAAAGGTTATATAATTTCCTAATAAAAATAATAATATATCATGAGTAAAAATATTATAATGTCGAAAATCTTAATTTTTAAAAATTCAAATTTCAATATTACAACATAGTCTTTAACTTTTTTTATATAAAAAAAAATAGTCTTCAACTAATTCCTACTATAGTTTTTTTTTTTTAATTTTCTATTTATAGGTAATAAATAACAATAATTAGCATATAGGGGCGGGGAATCGGGGCAGGGTCGGGGTCGGGGAATATATTCCCCGTCCCCATCCCCATTTAGCCAACGGGGAGAAAACTCTCTCCACTCCCTCCCCCATTCCCCGTGTAATTGGGGATTCCCCGCCCCGTTCGGGGCGGGTCCCTGCAGGGCCCCGGCCCTATGGGTTAAATGGACATCTCTACTTTTAACGTTTGCAATATTACCTTTGACCTTTCATAAACATTTCAAAACTACTCTTGAAGTAGAAAATCTGTTAGTAGGTTGGACGAAAATTCGACACGGCAGAACGTTGTTCTTTTTGACTTAATCCAAGCAAGCGTCCGAGTCACTGTCACTTCATTCCAAGTCTCTACCATGTCGACTTTCTGTCCAATATTCTAACGAATTTCTACTCTAAGGGTAGTTTTGAAGCCTTTATGAAAGATCAGGGTAATATTGCAACTTTTGAAAGAATAGAGATATTTTTTAAACAAATGGCAAAGTTCAAGAGTATTTTTTTTAAATAATTTAGCCCTTGTTATATTGTGCACCAAGAAATGTAAATTGAAAAATTAAAATCAATGCAAGTATGAATAAGAAGTTACTCAAAATATAATTGAGATTTCTCAATTGAACAATAAACATATATCTAAAATAGGAGCTAGATATATGTGAGGATACCAAACAAAGGAGGAAAAATGAGAGTATAAAACTGAAAACTGAGAAAGAACCCAATAAATTTGTTATTTTTTGGTTTATGATAATGAAAATTACCATGCTTAACAGGCCAGATGAGGCTCGAGAAATGTATGAGAAGCTTCAGTCTCATCCAAATCCTCGAGTGAGCAAGAAAGCAAGGCAGTTCATGTTTAGTTTCCAGGTAACTAGTGACTGTGTTTTGTAGATAAACTTGTTTTGTATGATGTCAAATAATTAGGTCTTCAATGAATCAATGTTTGTACTGACTTACAAGGAAACTTCAAACTGCAAGGATATGGATGCTAATGCTTAGTCTAACATGCGTACTTTCGCCAGTTTACTAATTCTGATAACTTAATAATGGTTCAAAGTTTGAACCGTACCTTGTAACTACATTACTATTATTTCAAGGGATTCTTTCTGATAGATTTTGGACCTTTCCCAATGCACAGGCAATGGAAATGATGAAGGTAACGACAAGCTCGTCTTTCCTTTCAAATGACAGTAGCTACCAGAACTATTTTGAAGCTTTTCTTGAAAACAAACTTAACTACTCTGCCGAGGAGTCTGGGATCGGGGAAGGTGTACTTAATCAATCTCTTCCCTATGTCATTTTTCTTATTTCTCCTATTCTACTTGTGCTACTTGCTGCTGTACAAAAGAGAATATAAAATCATCCTGTATAATATAGGTTATAACCAAATATAATGGGATTAATCCCCTTTGTATAGATTGAGGCATTCTTTTATGCTGTACAGAAGAGAATAAAACCATCATATAGTAATAGAGGTCAAAAGATAATATAATGGGATTAATACCCTTAAATTGTATATGTCAAAGAATTCTGTTCTGAGAAACGATAATGCTGGAAGCTTAACAGATTCAACAATTTTTCCTTTGAACGCTTGAAACTAGAAGTGATCTGTCGCTTAGTATCTGAGTTCATCATTATGAAAGCATGGATTTTATTTGCGAATGTATATGATGATAGTCTGTAAAACTGTTTTCTTTGTATATTACACTGGTATTGTCATGAGAATGGAAATTTGAGCAGGGTCAAAGTAGTCACAAGGTGTCGCTGCCCTCTCCTTTCATATGGTAGAAGATAAATTCAGTTATATTCTTGTTATTATTGAAGTTCAAAGATTCATGTAGAATTGATGTAGAAGTCAATGAAAATGCCAACATCTCAGAAGGCGTCACTTGCAACTGGGTAATTAGCTGCGAATCAACATGGCTGTTTACTTCAATTAGAAGACGTATATATCTGTCATACCGTTGGTGCTGGTTATGTACATATCTGTAGTAATGTTGTAGTAACTAACAAGCATTTTGTTATAAAATACTGATGTAATATATTTCAATGAGAGTGATCAATGAAAATCACAAGTATTCTGTCTCTAAAACTTCACTGCGGTATCTGAGCCTTCTCAACAAACGCAATGGCTTCTTTTAACAATCTGCCGTCAACTTCATATCTTCTAATGGTTCTCGAACTTCCTCTCCGACCAACATTTGCAGGCTTGTTCCAGTCGGATTGGACTCGTCCAACTCCATTCTACCAATTTCAAGTTGAATTGATCTTGGAGCAAGACGATTTTTGGTTACATCTACAGCTCCATTGTAAGTCCTACTTCTGAAATTCATCCTGGCTATAGTAAGTGTATTAGTAGGATTATGGTCTCATCATCTTAGATTCTTAATCAATGCCACCCCATCCTCTCTCTATTGGGTCAACAGACTACATTTCATTATTTTCATTTTCCATAATAGTTAGTTAATGAGTCATTGTGGGGTACCTTATTGTACAGAAGGAGAAGTGGGACCCTTCAGCTTAAGGTAGTTAGAATAAGTATAAAATAGATGATGTAAGCTCCAAAAAATAGTCAGAAGAGTACTGATTTAGTCGGGGGAAGAGACTGAAAACTCTCAAATTGTCTGAGAACATGTATTCCCCCCCATTTTGCTTACTTATAGTTCAGCATATCACATTCAGGACCACCAAGAAGATGATCTGGTTTGGAGTTTGAGTGGATAGACCCCCTCTTATTTCCTTCATATAATAAAATAGATCATGTGCTCTCGATATGACAATGTCATCTGTATTATTTTTTTGAGTGTGCATTTAAATCATAACATAAAGTGTACAAAATTAGCAATGACTTGAAATACCCTCTCTTCATTAGTTCTTATGTTACTTTGATAGAAAAGTTTATGCTCTCTCTATGTATTGTTTTAATATCTCGGGGTTTTTCTATAGTCTGATAAAAGTAGCTCATGGAAAATTTTTAGTACTACAGGAATATAGATACTCCATTTATTGCTTGTCATGTCGGCATCCTTTTAAAAATGAACGGTGTGAACAAATGGAGTATATGGTACTGCCATTGAGATTTCAATGATAGATAGCAGCAATTAGTCCTACTAGACTTTTCAGCTGTATTAGGCCCACACCACACTGTTTTATGGCCAAATGCTATACTTGTTAGTCAGTTTCAACTTTTTTTTTGTTCAGACTTCCCATCTTGATTTCAAGTTCTGTTGTACCATTTGGATGGATAATTGATCTTATATTTAGACATTACTTTTTAGATTTCAAAGGGAATCCCTTTTTATGAATCATGAATTCTCTTAATGTATGTATAAAGTATTGTTGACACTTTGGATTGAGGATGCTAGAAACAAAATTTTCATAACCACTGCAAATTAAGATGCTGCATTATATCATGAAGAACTCAAAAATTGCCCTTTTTTGGGCCTTTTTGATTTTATATGTTTCATTAAGCACATGGAGGAGTTGGTAGACTTTCATGTTCTTTGCTGTCTTTGTTTGCTTTTAAAGATTTTCCTCTCTAAATAAAGTAGGGCCATTGCGGTTCCTACCATAATATGAAAGTTTTAATCAATCTTTATACCATGATAAGACTTAAAGATCGATGGTAATCAAGCAAAGTTTTGAATTTAGAGTGGGATTGAGTAGTATTTCTTAAATGTAACACTTTTATTCATTTATTTATATTTATGGAAAAGAAATACTAATTATGTGTTTCACGTAAAAGTACTCAATGTTTTTAAACCATTCAAAAAAATATTTCACATAAAAGTACTAAATGTTTTTAAACCATTCAAAAAAATGTGTTTCACGTAAAAGTATTAAATGTTTTTAAACCATTCAAAAAAATGTCTTTAAGCATTTCGTCAATAAGAAATTATTAGTTTATATTTTTTTTTGATAAAAAAGAAAACATAATGTAATATAATATATGGTGAGAAACCAAGTAGTAACTTAGTCTTACCAATTATCGTAATATCAATTCATCATCCGTTTTTGCCACATCGAAAAAAGAAAAAAATTTCTACCACATCGAAAAAAGAAAAAATAAAGAAAATGTGTCATAATTTTTTTTTAACATCTATTAATATAGACGTTATTGATATTTAATCTGATGATATATTCAAGATTCTATACTCCACTTGGAAAAACAAAATTGTTGAATTTGAACCCATTTGTTAAATTCTTGATTTCTTTGTACTTCCTAATGAGCCAAAAGCACATAATTTGCTTTTATAAAAGTAAGGAAGCTGGATGCAAATTAATGATTATATATTTTAGTGGTGATGGTTCCACTAATATATCTTTCTTTTAAGGACTGAGGTGGACCTTAATTAAAAAGGAAATGAAAGGAAAAAAAGAATGGAAATGACATTTATTGTTTATTTTTGGTTTTTAAAGTTAGAATATCAAAAGCCTATTCTCTATACCCATCAGATATGCTTCATCAAGTAGTTGGTATAATTGCTTCATTTGTCAATGATTAGGTTGAACTATCTTAATTATCAAATATTAGGAAAATAAAGGTGAGAAGAAGATCACCAAAATAAAAGAATAGAGCACATAGATTTATCTGAAAAATTATTGTGGGAACTCAAATAAAGTATTTAAAAAATTGATGATAAGGACAAAAATAGTTTTTTTTTTCTTCTTTATACCAAAAACATTTGAAAGTTTATGAATTAAAATAGAGCATTGGATAGTTTAATGACCAAAAGAAAATAAGTATCAAAGTTTAGGTTCTAAAATAGAATTTAAACTTGAATCTATTTTACTTTACTAAAGTAGATAAAAATAAGAGTAACACTCAATTTATAACCATGTATTTAGGTGAATGAGTCAATTTTTATCTTTAAAAGTTGTTAACTTCATCCAATCAAACCTTTAATCTAAACATGTGACAAATTTTATACTTTCCACAAAACTAACCTTAAAATTAGTTTAAATTCAACTAATAAATTAATTTACAATTTAGCTTAGAGAATCTCACACAAGAAACGTCTAAATCATACTTGCAAAAATATTCAACCAGTCATAAAAAGATAAAATTATTCTGACCTAACTCAACCATAAATTTAAGTACGAATCTCTAAAAAGTATAATTTATCTAACAAAAAGTATTAATATCATCATTTATTCAAGGTCGAACCCCAACTTTATGAAAGTTAAAAGATTAAATTTGAAGTCCTAGAATAAAAAACAAACTGATTCTAAATATAAGTTTTTTTTAACCAGATCCTAAAAATAAGTTTATCCTCTATTACATGACATGACACATTAAAATTTGAAATTTCATATAATGATTGAATTGGTAAAATTAATTGATATATATATATATATATAACTTCTATCTGTCAAATCTGACAAAACCCACCTGCACCTAAATAGTATTCAAAATTTTCCATTTTCAAATTCTCATGCTTGTTTACGATGATAACCTTCACCATATATTTCTTTAAAATGCAATATTTTATATCAAATTAAAAACAAGTTTAATTACCCAATCAGATAATGTAATTGTTACTGCAGGTCTATAATTACATTACATTTAAATTTTGAAATTTAAAAAATATATATGTGAAGTTTTGATTGTGCTTTATTTTGGCTTTTTGTTTTGCTTTTTGACTGTTCATGTGAAAGCAGAATGATGGGGAACAGCATAATAATGTGGGATTACAAGAAAGAGAATTTGGCAGTAACCTCATTGGCTCTGTTCATAAAGAGCCTTTCTTTTGCAGCCACATGAGTTGATGAAATGATGCCATTTTGCATAAATATTTTTCTAAAAATTAATTAATTAATTAATTATTTTTATTGAGGGGTGACACTAAGAATTTGAGAGTAAAATTCCAACTTTCAATCGATATAGATTTTTTTTTTGTTCAATAATATGTGGGCGTAGGAATTCAAACTTTTAGCGATCAATATAGAAAGTTACCGATGCCTTAATACATTCTTTTAATTATGGGTGTAATTGATATTTTTTGCTTAAGTGATTATAGTTTTTTTTTTTTTTGAGTTCAACAATATTTGAAGGTAGGGGATTCGAACATTTGACCTCTTGTTCACTGCAAAAATGAACATAGCTCAGTAGTAATTATAGTTTAAATGGTAAGACAATGATACTTCTTTTTATTGGTTATAGGCTCAAATCTTCTCTTGGCAAAAAACTTTTTAAGGAAAATTGCACAAACCGCCTCTGAACTATGTGGTTTGTTACAATCACACTCATGAACTTTTAATTTGATCAATCGATCCCATGTACTTTGTTAAGTATTGCAATCATACTCATGAATTTTTAATTTGAGCAATCAACTCCCTGTATTTTGTTAAGTGTTGCAACCAACTCCATGTACTTTGTTAAGTATTGCAATCAACTCCTTTTGTTAGTTGTTAAATTATCATCTAATTAGACTTCATAAGTGTGACTCACACGCTAGTAGGGAAGAGCAAGCTTATTACTGACTGATCTGGAAAAGAAAAAAGAAAAAAGAAGTACATGAGACTAATTGCAACACTTAACAAAGTACAAGAGGTTGATTACAATACTTAACAAAGTATAGAGAACTGATTGATCAAATTAAAAGTTCAAATGTGTGATTGTAACAAACTCCAAAGTTGAAGGTGATTTTTGCAATTTTTCCAAATTTTAATTTAAAATGTATTTTGCTTGACTGCATTATCTATTTTTTTTTGGCCCATTTGCTCTTATTTTGTCTAATTAGTCTATTGTTTGTGTTATGTTTTGTCAAATCATTACTTATTAGTCCAATCAACTTGTAGCGTGCAATGCCAATGTTTAAGTAACATTGTTAATGACATAACTTATTGGAATCAAAATTCAAAATTGAAAAACATAATTGAAACTTATTAGGTTCATGGAGCAACCAACATGAGCATAGTTCAATTGGCATAAAAGCATGTACCATCGACTAAGATGTCAGAAATTCGGATCTCCTACTCAACATATTGTTGTACTAAAAAAAAAACTCATGGAGTAAATATGCACCACCACAATGCTTAGTTATTTAACCTAAACTAATTGGTCAATCACTTTGACAATGTAATCTAATGTGATGAACATTTTGGTTCAAATATCTTTTTTCTTAGATGGTAATACTTTAGTTTGTGAATTAAAAAAAATGAAGATGTTAGCTTTACGAGCTTCAATCATACGACTATATATTTTGATGATAACAAACCTATGAATTACTAATTATTTTAGTGTTTTAAAGTGTCCACAGTGTAGAGCTCGAAAAGACAATTCCAACGCATTTTGAATCGCTCAAATCGGACTTCAAACGAGAAAGTTATGACCAAAAGAATATTGAGAAAAACTACTATTTAGCAATGACGTGGACGAATAATATTGCGACACATGACATTTTAAAATAGCCGTTAGAGGCATTTTTAAAATTATTTTTTAATCATTATTTTGTCATTTTCTTCCCAAATTTCCTCCACCTTTGATCCATCTTAACCTATATCTAATGGCTCAAACTTATTCCTTGCAACTCCATTTAAACATCATTTTCTCTCTCATTTCATAACTCTCATCCCCAAAAATTGCTGAAATTTTCTCTCAAACATTCTCCATTGTTGATCATTCTTCAAAGCTTCATCATTTTCTATTTTTCTTGTGAGAGAATTTTATATGAGAGATTATATTGTTCATTTTGAGCTAAAACTTGTAAACCTACTCTTTGTGAGAGTTTCTTTGTGGGTTTTTAAATTATTTAACTATTTCAATTGGGTTTTGTATTAAGGTGTGGGTACACCTTGGGATTTTGAGTGAGCGGTTTAATCCTGAACCCGAAAAATGATTTGTAGTGGTTTGATCCTGAACCCGTTAAAATGATCGATATAGGTTGGATCCTGAACCTGCAAAAGGATCAGTTGGGGGTTGACTCTTGAACCCTTAAAAAGAGTGTCAATCGGTTTGGTTCTCGCCTGTAAGAGGACCATCGCAATAAAATACCTAAGAAGGAGTCTTGGAGAGTGGAGTAGGGATTTTCGAACCACTATAAAAATTTTCGGTGTTATCTCTTCCTCTCTATTCTTTTAAATTTTCGTTGCTTAATATTTTTGTGAGTAGATTGCATGTTTAGGAAAATTGTTCTATATTTCTAGAATTTTTAGGGTGTTCATTTTGATTAGTTTGGATTACATTATTTTAGTTTAATTCTTTAAAAAAAGTTTTAATTTTTTTTAAGCAACCTTATTCACCCCCTCTAGTGTTGCCATACGATCCTACAGAAGAATATTCTATTTAGATTCATCTTTCTAAGGGTTATCACTGTACAACAACAAATTTATAGTTATTCAATGTTGACAATCAAAAAAATTAAGGGTAAATTAACGCATTCAAAGAATTTTTAACATTATAAGACATCATATATTTTTGAAAAAAGTTCAATTTTTCCTCTACACTTGTCACATTGTATTAATTTTCACCTTAAACTTTTAATTTCTTCCAATTTGACCTTAGACTTGGTTAAATGTTACAATTTCTACCAATCTATTCAATTTCTGCTAATTCACCCACTAATTTTAAATACACTAATTTCAATAATACCAAAATTTGTACAAATTTAAGTTTAATTAATGTACAAATTAACCATTAAATAACTTTGCAAAACTCATAAATTTTGACAAAATTTTAGCTCTAATGTCATTTTTATTTGAAATCTTATCAATTTTGTATCATACATATGTTTTATAATTCGTTGAAAGTATATTAAGAAGACTTTCTTCAACAAATTTTCTAATTGCAACACTTTTTCGAATTGAAGGTTATAATTGCAACACTTATTTAAGTTTTGAAGGAAATAATCGAATTAAACCCACAACGGAAGCGTTGGAATCGATTTTGATTTTAGTTTAGAATTAAATGAAAAATAATTTAGGCCAAGCAAAACATATTTTGACTTTAATATGAAGATATTTCTGGCGGGTCTTTAATCTTTTTGCTCCAACTCCAACAAGGTTGAAACTCCAATTCCATAAAACCTACTTGCTATGACTCAAACACATGATCAAGGCTTGTGGGAGCCTCTTAAAAGAAAATGAGAGAGGAGAAGTTCAGAGAGAATTCTACAATTCTCTGTAGAGGAGATGCGTCTCTTATGAAGAATACACACAATGGCTCATCCCTAGGGTCTTATTTATAGTGGCCTATGGAAAATAATTAAATAATATACTTTAATATCTAATATATTAAAATATATTTATCTAACCAATTTGAATCTTATTCAGACCTTTTAAAATTCTCCTACGACATCTAGTTCCTAATTTGAATCTAATTCAAATTTAATAAATATATTTTCTTTAATGTATCTTAATACATTAATAATTTCTTTGATATTTAATGTATCATATACACTAAATATTTTTTTTCCTTATTTAATATATCAAATATATTAAATTTTAATTTGAACATTTCAAAATTTTTTCTCAACGAAATTGATCACTATTTGTTCATATGAGCTAACAATGAGATCTTATGGACCTACAAATTATAAGCTCAAATGATACAAAATTAATTAATTAAATTCTTTAATTAATCCATTTTCATTCATTAACTCTAGGGTCACTCCACTGTAGACCTAGAGTTGAACTCTTATGCACTGTAGAACAAGTTATGTCCATGGATATAACCACTACATGCAAGTTGATCATTCACGAGTTATTTGTAATTACAGCTGGGTCAAAAGTCCATTTTACCCATGTAATTACATATTGCACCTTAAGTACTACTGATCCTCTAATGATTAATTTGTTTATGATCCAACCATAAACTAAGTCATTCTCGGGCCAGCAAGAGGGTGGGGCCCCATTGTTCAAATCCTGAAATTAGCACTTAAGGAAACTATTCATCTACTTACCTTATATGGGAAGAAGTGAATTCCATCTTATGAGATTATGTTCTCAGCTCCCTATTTGGTCAAGTCCCTAAAATGGTAGGCTTCTTGAATCGGTTACAAAAGCCACTCTCACCCATGCAAATCAAAAGACAAACCCTTACAGGCAGGAGTGCATAACTCTTCAGGATTAAGATCGAGTCGCATATAATCATTCTAATGAAATATTAATCATCTCAATTAATTAATCAATTTTCATTCATTAACTCTAGGGTCACTCCACCATAGACTTAAAGTTGCACTTTTATGCACTGTAGGACAAGTTGTGTCCATTGATATAATCACTACATGCAAGTCGATCCTTCACGAGTTGTTCGTAATTACAGCTGGGTCAAAAGTTCGTTTTACCCCTGTAATTACATCTTGCACCTTAAGTACCACTGATCCTCTAATGAACAGTTTGTTTATAGTCTAATTATAAACTAAGTCCCTCTCGGGCCAGTGAGAGAGTGAGGCCTCATTGTTCAAGTCCCGAAATCAACACTTAAGGGAACTACTCATCTACTTACCATATATGGGAATGAGTGAATTTCATCTTGTGAGATTATGTTCCCAGCTCCCTATTTGGTCAAGTCCCTAAAATGGTAGGCTTCTTGAATCGGTTACAAAAGCCACTCTCACCCATGCAAATCAAAGGACAAACCCTTACAGGCAAGAGTGCATAACTCTTCAGGATTAAGATCGAGTCGCATATAATCATTCTAATGAAATATTAATCATCTCAATTAACGGATTTATAAAGAGAGATTAAATATTTCGTGGTCCAGTCTCATACAAACTCATTGTATAAGATACCTCCACTCACATGTCTCTACATGAACGATTTGGAACAAATCAGTTTTAACTATTACAAAGTAGGCCGTATCAATAGTGTTACCAAGATAAGGTACCCAACCTTATCCATATACTATGACCTTTTAAGTTATTTCTTGAACATGATCCTCCTGTATATCAACCACATACTATTCAAAATTACACTAATAACCTTTATAATGGATAATATTATATTGCAAATAAAATAATCAAATTTATTATTAATTATTAAACAAATCATTAATTACGAGGCTTTATGACATAAATCCCAACAAGTTTACAATGCAATTTGATAGAATTGAAGGTTTAGGATAAAAATTGATACAACTTAACAAGTTTGGAGTAAAAATTGGTTTTTTTCTTTATATATTTTATGGCATAGAAACTAAAAAGAAAAAAAATAAAAAATAAACAGTTGTGACTAAAACATTAGAGAAGAGCAAAATGCGTCCAAGAAATTTGTTTAAACCAATATTAGTTCTATGTAGAGTTTGATGTAATTATAATTTCGTAAGCATGAAGCTATAATAAAGTCTTGAGTCTAGACTAAATTATAGAAAGTACCCCTGGACTTTTAAAAGTCTCATTAATACCCTTAAGCTTTCAAAAAAAAAAATTCAAAAATACCCTTACTATTAGTTTTGGATGAAAACTGGTAGTACTTTGTTTTAAAAATACTCCTAAACTTTCAAAAGTTTCATTAATACCCTTAAACTTTCAAAAAAAGTTCAAAAATACCCTTACCGTCAATATGTGGACAGAAATCATTAGTACATCGTTTTAAAAATACCCCTGAATTTTTAAAAGTTGCATTAATATCTTTAACATTTAAAAAAAAGTTAAAAAATGCCCTTACCATTAGTATATGGACGAAAATAGTTTATCTACACCCCATTACCTCCCTCTTTTATTTTTTCTCTCTTCTGATTTGCTTCAATTTATGATCTAACACTTCTCTATTTTTTTTACCTTTTCTTTTTCAACACCATTTTACTCTCTTCTTCCATTTTTCAATCTCTAAACTTCCCCCATTTCTTATGTCTTCTTAAGTATTAGAACTTTAAATAAACAGAAGGAACTTTCTCTCAGTTTTAAGCCTGCTCAAACATAAATGTAAGAAATTTGAACACCCAAATAGTCCATGTCTTTAAAGTTATCTTAAGTTGGAAAAGAACAACTCATATAGATTCCCTCATTTTTTTTTGTCATTTAGATACTCTCATTTTTCCTCCATTTGTACAATTCTCAATCATGGGGAATGATCGGTGCTACACGCATGTGCACGTGATCGAAGTAATAAGAAATTGGAGTACTCCAGAGTATCTTACCCAAGAGAACGAGTTTTAATAAAATTTATTAAAATTGCACACAATCGTAGACAAATTGCAACTAAGTGTAATCGTGGGTATAAAAGATTTATGAGGTGTTTTGGTTAAACGAAAACTTATTTGAAAAATCAATGGAAATGAAGAAGGGATTCAAGAATGCTAATGCCCCTTTGGAAAGAAATGCAACAAGAAGACAATTGCAATTTTAGCTAACTCAAGAACTAAGTAAATTGAATTCAACTCCTATTCGACCTTCTATGAAATATCTTAATGAGACTAAGTGATTAAACCTATATTTCTATGGCTAATCTAACTTAGATATTTTTGCGCACAACTCTAGTGGTTTTGGAGTCTCGCCCTATGTCTAGGGTCGATGTTTCAGGTCTTATGTCTAAGCCTTTCCTTCCATTTCTTTTGCGACATCCTCTTCCCTTAACCCTTTCGGTATTAAGCTTAGCTCGGCAAGCAACACTAGATGGCTAACTAGGGTTTACCCAACATTGAACTCACCAAAAGCAAACAATAGCTCAAGAATTAGCTAGACTGTCTTCGCTATCGAGCCTTACATCTTTCCTCTAGGGCATTCACAAACTTGAATCCCAAAGGAAATTTAGCTCATCATAATGAAATTAACAAAAAATCAGTAATCTTGAATTGATAAAAATTCATTGGTACAAAAGAATGAAGATGTAAAATAACTAGCAAATAAAGCTTGGTTTCAATACCCAAATTACCAAAAGGCTAAATCTGGAATTAATACCCAAGAGAAATTCATACAACAACCAATCTCCAATAAAAATTACAAGGAAGGGATGAGGAATTCAGCAACTAAGGGTTCTAAATTTAAATAACAGAGTCAAAAATCACAATAATAAAACAAAAGAAAATTACCAAAGAAAACTATAGTGGCTAAAATTCATAAGTTAGATAACAGAATGTAGATTACTGTGCTAAAAAAAAAATTAAAAGAACAACTATACTAAAACACATTACTCTCGCCTCATTCGAACAAGGATTTGTTCATAACCACCACCAACTCTCGTTGTGATGAGATTGAGGAAGAGATTTGAGATTGGGATTTAGAAGAAAATAACACAGAACAACAACTCAAAACTGAAAACAAAAAAAATCTGTAGTTGGCAGTGAAACCCACGAAATTCTCTTCCAAAATCGAGCTCTTTTCTTATGGCTTTCTCCTCCAAATATATAGGGACTTCATGCTAGGGTTTCCCTCTTGGTTGGTGGACAATCACAACTCATAATCTAGCTGAAATCGTGGGTAATTCTCGCTCAAAATCCCAAAATTTGCATTTTTCCTTAATTTTCAGATCTGTCAAAATTGCAATTGAATAGCAATTACAATGCTGTTGCATTCTGTAAAAATCCTGCATCAAAACATTAAGTAAATGTGAATTTTTTTCTTTTTTTGTTTTGTTTTCTCAACTTACTTAATTTAAAGGTTTTCCAACAATAATGTTATTAGATTCAACCACTTTTCTATTTTTCATTAAATAATATGAATAAAAATCACAAATATAACTAAGTTTAAAGGCCAAATAATCCTCATGAATGAGAATTATCAAGGAACCTTCTTAATTGACCACAACAAATAGATTAATTTGAACTGCAAAAAATGATTAATAAAATCTTCATTGGCTACAAATTTGGTAATGCATATGTTTTCTTCCTTTTCCCTTCCACTAGATATCCTCAAAATTATGACCCAAATTCTCAACATGTCTCTCTTTTTGTGTATTAAACTCAAACATACTAACTCAAATTACTAATGTACAACATTGTTAAAGCATTTAAGTCTTAAGGTCCCTTTGGTGGTTCTAGTATTCTCCTTTCTTCTTGCTATAGTCTATATACCTTGATTGAAGTGGATAGTTTTAGAGATTGGAAAATGGAAGAAGAAAAGAGGGTATTGAAAAAGAAAAGGAAAAATAGAGAAGTGTTAGGTCATAGATTGAAGCAAATCAGAAGAAACGGAAGATGGAGGTAATGAGATGTAGATAAATATTTTTCGTCCATATACTAAGAATAATGACATTTAATTTTTTTTTTAAAGGTTTAGGGTATTAATACAACTTTTGAAAGTTCAGAGGTATTTTAAAACGAAGTACTAACAATTTTTGTTCATATACTAACGGTAAAGGTATTTTTGAACTTTTCTTGAAAGTTTAAGGGTATTAATGAAACTTTTGAAAGTTCAAGAGTATTTTTGAAACAAAGTACTAACGGTTCCCATCCAAAATTAGCTGTAAAGTTATTTTTGAACTTTTTTTGAAAGTTTAATGGTATTAATGAAACTTTTGAAAATTCATGAGTATTTTTGAAATAAAGTACAAAGTTCAAGGGTATTTTCTATAATTTAACCTAAAGTCCATTTTCAAAAATACATATATATTTTGTAGAACAAATATTTTATAAAAATATGTTTGGATAATATTTTAAAACAATTGTCCTTTTTTAATTTTCTTTTAACTCTCTTCTCACTTATGATGTTTTTTTTTTTTTAAAAAAAAAGAAGAGCTAGAGAGACGGAACGCTCCGGTATCGATGCATTTTTACATCCCACAACTTTGGTAGATCTCTCAAAATCATGAAATTTTTTTTATAAGGATTTTAATGTGAAAAATAAAATTGACTTTTACTAGTAATTGGATCACAATTTGAAAAAAAAAATAAAACAGAAATAGAAATGTCATTTTCTTTTAAGGTATAATATTATTAACTAAAGGATCTTTTATTGTCAAAATGAACTTAGCTCAACGTTAATTGACATGTACCTCGATCAAGAGGTCAGAAGTTCATATATCCTCCAGCCTCCAATGTTGTTGTAGTTAAAAAAATTAAAGTATCTTTTATTTATATATGAAGTATTTCTTTAAAACAACTCAAACATCCTCTAATATTTACTTTTTCTATTCTCTATTTTTCCAAAATAAGTTTGTTTAGTGGTCATCTTCATTTTTTTAAATAAATATTTTCTCTATATTCGAAAGATCTTTCCTAGCCAAATTTTATGGATATGCTCCTAAGAACTATTTTTAAGACAAAAAAAAATTGTTATTAAAACCTCATTTTTCAAGAGAGAGAGAGAGAAAAAAATAAAACTAATAAAATAATTAGCCACTTATTAGAATGAAAACTGAATATCCATTCTGATTTAAATTTTATATATGCATTTTCGAAACGAATTAAAATTTAAAACTTCCATTCTGATTGAAAGTTGGGACAAAAAGGATTAACTTTGACTTAGAGAATGAAAGAAGCTATTTGAAATTGAATTACTTCAAATTAGTCCATTTTCATTAAAGTATTAATAATCTCTTTTAAAAGCCACAAGTTCAAAATTTTGACGCCCTTTTAATTTGTAATGTTGAAAAAAATATCTCAAGATTAAGCCTTTTAAGATTTAAAAAAAAAAATGTTCATTCTAAATTTAGCTTTTTTTTAAAAAAAAAAAAAATCTAAAAATCTAAAACACAAATAATATCATAAATTTTGAAAAATCACAAACAAAGACACAAAAAATGGACATAGCGTTTTAGTGTGGGTCAAAATCATTTCAATAATGAAGAATTATATAGAGTTTCCATGTAAGATTCAAAAAACATACCTAGGTATCTTGAAAAATGACATTTAAAAACATGGAAGCTAAATTTTAATAAATCCTAATAAAGGAAATAACAGAAATTTTACTCTAGATCATACAACAGATTTAAATCCTAATGGGAGAGATTTTGTGAATTGACTGAGTAAATGAGACAATGTAAAGATAGAGGCATGTCGACATGACATGTTAAGTAGAGAGAATTTCAAACTAGAAGTGTTCAAATAATGGAGTGTCTTATATATGTCTGACTAAATATAAATAATATCAAGTAGAATGACAAAGTGGCCAATATTTTAAATAAGTTACCAATATGAGTATAACTCAACTGACATAATGCATCATGTATGTACTATTGACCAAGAAGTCAGAAGTTCGAATATTCTACCTCACATATTATAAAAAAAATGGAAATAATAAACTAACATGCCAAACCATAATTTAATACCCTAATTTGTTGTAATGATAGAAAACGGAAAAAAAAAAAAAGAGGTATAAATTAGAGTAATTATAAGTAACAATATCTATATAAAATATCATAATTTTAAAATTATAAGATATAAATATGATGGGGTTTTTGTCTCTTTCATATTACGCTACTCAAAGTTGACGAACCCTTGATTGGAATTTGAGATAAAATCATGTTTTTTTTTTAAAAAATGCAAATAAAGTAAGAATAAAAAATTATTCCTTTTTCTTCTTCTTCTTCTTTTTTTTTTTTTTTTGGTAAGAGAGGAGTAGAGGTGTACACGGATTGGGTTGGGTTGGGTTGAGCTAGGTTGAAGAGTTTTTTTAGACCAACCCGAAAATTCAGGTTGGTCGGGTTGGCTACCAGAATGACACGATCAAGGGTTGCAACCCAACCCAATCCAACCCTATATTTTCGGGTTGGGTTGGGTCGTCGGGTTGATTTTCTTTTATTTTTATTTTTATAATTTTCTTAATTATTTAAATTATTTTTTGCTTGAATTAATAGCTAAAATCACATAAAATTCAAAACTTCAAAGTTTATAACATCTTAATTTTCGTTACAATCCTAGATGAAAAACATTAAAAGTTCATAAATAATTTATTTATAAGTATATATATATATATCTAAACATAAATTTTGGATTGGGGTTAGATTGGGTCGTGTCAACCCGAGCCTAAAAAGGCCAACTAGAGAACCAACCTGAAAATTTGATTCTCCAATATTCTAACCTAACTCAAATTGAAGAAAAACCTAATCCAATGGTTTGAGTTGGATAGTCCGAGTTACTCGAGTTATTGGATTATTTGTACATCCTTAGAGAGAAGGAAGAGGAGAAAAATTTGAGTACTATCGTAATATGAAATTTTTTTTATACTACTTTTCTTTATTATTTGCCATGTCAGTATCATTTTAAAAATCATGCAACATCCACTGACATTAAAAAAAAACTATTTATAAATTAAAAAACATAGTTCTCGAAGTACAAGAAATTTTCTCGAGGAGGAGCGTGTGTTAATGGACCAGAGGGGCAAAAGTGGGGCCCACGAGCAGCCCACTAAAACCGACCACTTGCCGTTCTTTTGTAAAGCGCGGCACCGCCCAATTCCTTCCGTCAACAGTGGAATAATATTACGCACAAAAAGGAAAAGTATGACACGTATGTTATTTTTTTTTATGTTTTGTGAAATGACCATACTGCCCCCCCCTTTTTTTTGGAGTACTCCTTTACTCTTCCTTATGAACTCCTTTTCTGTATAAAGAAAAGTTTCCCCCTTTGCATCTATCTTTGTGGAATTATTAGTTAAAAAAAAGAAATTATCTTTACTCTTTAGGTGAATCAAATTTTATGTTTTGTTCTTTTTATTTTTGGAAACTATTTGGAAATATGTATTTTGTTCTTGTCTTTGTTATATATGAACTTTCTATTTAACCGAACATAAAAAAACACATGAATGAAACAAAAATATTGTTTTCTTTACTCTTGTTATTTATTTATTTATTATGAATTTTTTTTCTAAAGATTAGCATTTTTTTTCTTCTTATTTATTGAAAAAAATAGTGGTTTTAGAGTAATTAATATATCACACAAAATTCAGCCAATACAGAAATTAAAATTAGTGGATCACATCGCTAAGATTACCATGCCCAAATTTGACCCCCTTCGTTCCTTTAACTCAAAGTGCCCAGGGGTGAAAAATAAGTAATTTTATCAACAAATTCAGGATGTTCATATGAAAAATTGTTAGAATGAACCTAAATCAATCGATTAGACATCTAGTGCTCTCGTTTGAATCTCCTCTTTCTCTACCAATAAAAAAATTTATCAATAATGTCAATAGAAATACATGTGATGAGGAGCAAATCTTCAACCTTTAAGGAAAGTAATTAATACTTTATTTACTAAGCTATGTTTCAATCGACATCAATAATGTCAATATAAATACTAATAACCATGACCAACATGTTGTATTTTAGTAAATTTGAACATAACTCAACTAGCTAAGACATTATATTTTAGTACACCATGGCCATGTGTTTTGAACAAAAAAAAACATGTTTTTTGTTTTTTTAGTTTAACAACATTTGATAATGAGAGAATTTGAACTTCTGACCTCTTGGTCGAGGGTATATGCCTAAACCAGTTACCTATGTTCAAGTTGGAGAAAAAAATATCTACCTCTTCCTTTATTGTACTAAAACATAGCTTAAAAATACTATTTTGGTCCATGTATTCTATTTTAGGTCTTATACTTTTAAATGTTCAAATTTAGTCCCAATACTTTTAATAAAGCTTAAAATTGGTTCATATTCTTAGTCTATTGTTAACTTTTCTAAAATTCTCTTGTCTCTAATAACATTCATCCTATAATTTTTGGAAATATGTTTATATGGTGTCTTTTATTGCATTAAAATTATTATTATTATTTAGCCAATTTTGATAAAACTAACTTCAAACTGGCAAGTATGGACCAATTTTAAGCTTTATAAAAAATACATGGATTAAATTTGGACATTTAATAGTACAACGACTAAAAAAATGAAATTCAATGTACATGATCAAAATGGTATTTTAACCAAAAAATAAAAAATAAAAATACTAATAGCTATTTGTAATTTTTTTTATATTGAAACCAATGTTTAAAATATCGATGTCGACGAAAATTTCGAAGTTTCAATTTTATAGAAATGTCGATAGAAATATTAATAAAATGTCGATGTCAATGAATATTTCGGAAAAAAGGTTAAAAACAAAAAATTCAAAAAAAATTTAAATTAATAAATGAACATTTTACACTTTTTAAATAAGTTAAAATATTTGTTATAATATTATCTTCATATTAAGTTACATTTTCTTGCTATTTTTTTTTAATTTTCATCAATTTTGTACGGTGTAGCGGAAATATTAATCCCCTTTTATATCGATGTCAAACTCATGAATATGTAAAGATATAAATATCAACATGTCGACGAAAATTTAGGGGGTGTTTGTTTTGGGGGTTGGGCTTGGGTGGGTTAGCATTCCTAAGCCCAACCCTTGTTTGGGACAAGGGTTTAGGAAACTATGGTTTCCTAAATCCAAACCCATGGGGTTGAATAGTAAATACTATTCAACCCCATGGATTGTTGGTTTTCTTTTTTTTTTTTCTTTTTTTTTTTTTTAAATTTATTTATTTAAATCTTCTTCTTATTCCTTCTCTATCATTATTATTATTATTTTATCTTTTAAAATATTTTCTTTCTTCTTCCTTCATCCATTTCTTATCTTGATTTTCATCTCATCAATATCAACAACTTTTTTGATAACTTCAAATGTGTTGTATGTAACTTTCGAATTTTTTCCGTTAGTCAATTTAACTTAAAAACTTATTATAATCATTTTTTTTTAACTTAAGAACTAAAATCTTGTTTTCGAAATCTCAGACGCCAAATAAAAATTAAAATAAAACTTTAGGATTAAAAGTGTAATTTGGCCAAAAATATATAATTTTTAATAATTGAGTTTAAGATAAAAACATTATTTTATTTTGAACTTGCTAATATTAAAATACAAAAATAGAATTTAATTTTAAATTAGTTAAAATAACAAAAGTATATGATATTTTGCTCAAAACTTAGTAAAATAATAAGTCTACGAGATTAAATCAAATTGTATGGGATAAGCTTTCTTTCACAATTTTGCCCATCTTTCTTAAAATAATTTGTGATTATTTTTCTCTTTCATTTCTTATTATGGTTTTCTTAAATTAATTATCTTTTTTTTTAGAAAAAATAAATTAGACATATAATAAAAATGGGCAAAATGGTGAAAGAAAGTTTATCCCATATGTTCAAACTTTTTTTTTCATTTGTTGAGTTGAACTCTACGAGACAAATAATAAAAAATAAACTCATTTACATTATAACTGTACCTCTAAATAAAATTTTATTTTTTAATTTAGTAATCTAAAAACAAAATGAATAACAAATTAGATAGTTCATTTTCTTATTAGTTAGTAAAATTAAAATCTCAAATTATGCAATATATATATATATATATATATATATATATAATTTTAGTCCAATCTCAATTTCAAAATTGATGGAAACAAATATTGGTTTAAATTTTATTGGAAAAGTAATTAAAATTGAGTTGAATTCGAATTACAAACTTATTAAATTAAATTAGTAAAATAAATAATATTTAATTTTAAATTATCCATATTAAAAAATATCAAAGTAAAAAAAAAAATGTATGATATTTAATTTCAACTTAGTCATATATTTTTTACATAGTCAATTAAAAAAATCTATCCAATGTTATTTTTTTTAGTTTAGTCATTTTTATATAATTAAATTAGTCAATTTAAAATAACAAAAATATAAGAAATAATTTTAATTTTGAATTTAGTTATATTTGAACCATACAAAATTAATTAATTTTTAATTTAACTATATTAAAATAAAAACAAATAAATAATTAGAATGAAAATTTAAAATAATTTAAAATTTAAGCATTAATTAAATACAATCAAACATTTCATAAATTTAATATTTTAAAATCTGCATTCCAAACCAAGGTTTCTTAAACCTGCACTCCAAACACAGACTTCTTAAACCCAGACTTCTTTAACCTGCATTCCAAACACAGCATTCTTAAACCCAGGCATCTTAAACCCACAGCTTAACCCCTCAGGTTTAACATTCCCAGGTTTAACATTCCAACCCTGCGTTCCAAACAGCCCCTTAATACCATAATTGAAACTAATACTTTCTCGATAATTGTTTATTATACACACAAAAGTCACATCATTATTTAAATCCTTGGCGGTATATGTACGAGCATAGAAAAGAAAATAATGGCCTAACTAACGGATCAGCATGAGTTGAATTACTTGAAAGGCAAGAACAAGAAAAACAATAACAAATCAAGTCATAAGCAAAATCTTCAGAGTTCAAAACCCACGACCACAATATAATTCAAACAAATCCAGATATATTAATCCCAACAAAGGGCCCCTCAATCGCCAAACCATTTCCTTTGCCATTCTAAGCTTTCAAATTTTATCTCATAAATCATCATAGACATTGAAAGCCTACCGACTGTTCTCCCAAAGCATGCTAAATTAGAAAAAGAATCTTTGGGTTCCCTTTGGTTTTCACGAATCTTCCTCTATGACTTTTCTTTGATGTATAACTTTCCCAAAAGGTTACTGGGTTTCTTCTAGATATTGAAATCCCCTGTTTTTGAAGAGGACAGAGATCGTCGAATCAAACCCACTTGGGAAGATGGTTCAGAGAACGGTGGCGAGCAAATTTGGTGTTCAAATTGATAGCGTTAAAGGGGAGAGGAGAGTTGCGAGCTTCAAACCCAGTTCTTCTTTTTGTTCTTCTGGTTCTTTTTCTCAGAACCCAGATGGAAAAAACAGAGCAGCTGATTTGAAGAAGAAGATGAAGAAATCACGAGCTATTCAGCTTTCGGATTTCGAGAGCTTAGCTTCGTCGCCGATTAGAAAGAACGTATCTCTGCCTGGTAAACCGCCACCGACTTTTTGTTCTAATGTTTTGGAAATCAAACAGAAGCAGAATCAGCCATCTCCGATTAGAACCAGCGATGGTTCGCCCAATTACATGAAATCGACGAGCTGTTTCGATGCGAGGAAAGAGGTTTCTCAGGTGAGTTCTCGGAATTCTCGAATTTGTAGTGATAGTAAGAAACCCAGAAGGAGGACTTTAGAGAACTCCGGTCATGTGTCTGTTACTGGCCTTAAGCCCACCAAGTGTTTGACGAAAAGCTCCAGTTTGAAACTGGTTAGGACTTTAACGAAGACGGCGAGTTTTAAGAAGTCTTCGAGGGTGGCTCTGTGTGCAGACGTGAATTCTCACAGAGCTACCTGTTCTTCCACTCTCAAGGACTCTAAGTTTCCAGCATACCTCGTGCTGAGCCATGGAGCAACTGAGTCTGAAGGAACTTCAGCCATGAAAGTCTGTCCTTATACTTACTGCTCGCTTAATGGCCATAGACATGCTCCTCTGCCTCCATTGAAGTGTTTCTTGTCTGCAAGGAGACGTTTGTTGAAGACTCAGAAGAATCTGAAAGTTGAGCCATCTGGTTGTGGAGTGAAAGGGGTTGATGCTGCTGGTGGGAACGTGGTAGATGAAGAAATGGTCACAGAGGTTTTGGTAAACGATGATGGGTTGGATTTTTTCATTGAAATTTATGCTGAAAAAATGGTTGATGGTGCTGGATTAGTTAATCAAGAGAGGGCTGTGAATGGAGATTGTGCTGGTGTTTCTTCTTCTACCGTGGGTGATGAGGCAGAATCGAGTAATGAAGAGGACAGCAAACCAGTTGCAGAGAACATATCTGATGGATCCATGGACTCTGAGGTTGGTTTAAGTGAAGAAGTGACAGAAGGAATCCTGTTCCATGGGGATGAGTATGAGGATGATGCTGGTTCAACAGATACCGAGATGGAAGAGTGGGAGGAGCAGCAGTTTTTGAGCATGGAAAGTGATGGTTTGGATGAGCTTGAAGATCAATCAAATATCGAAAATGGGGTTTTAACAGAAGAGACTCGTTTACACAACGAAGAATTCATTGGATCTTGTGATGTTGTCAAAGATTGTAAAGGGGTGTTTTTCGGAACAGAGAAAGAGTTCAATGAAAAGAGTGGAGACTTTGAAGAACAGTTCTATATTGGGGATTCCGAGATGAAACACCATCATGATTGGGAGGTGGAAGAGGCTAGCCAAGTGTCTGAGAGCTTAAGTTTTGATCAACTTTCTTATTTAGAGGATGCATTTGATGAGATGGATGCTACTCAAGCTGTTGTTGAGAGAGCTGAAATTGAATATTTGGAGCTGATTCTGAATTCTGAACTGGAAGCTGAAGTTGCAGAAACTCACCATGATCTTGTCTTGCAAGAGGAGGAATTACTAGATGCCAATATTGACAATCAAATGGAAAACGAAAAACAACTTGATAGTGCAAACCATGGAGAAGAGGTTGCTGAGGCTGACAATTCTGGTCAAGAAAGTGCTGATAAATGTCTACAAGTTCACTTGGCTGATGGACAATGCCAAGATATCTCTGCTACTGGAAACAGGAATTCTGTTGCCGAACAAGATGAAGCTGAATCTTCCACAGTCCTAGACGTGACAAGTATCGAGGAGCCTAGTGATTTGAATACAGATGAAACCTGTTTGAATGATAAAAGTGTTGTGCTGTTCGACGTTGTGGAGGTAAATGATAGAGTTGATTCATCAGTAAAAGCAGCAAAGTCATCCCGTACTGCAATCGGTTCCAGCCAAGAACTGGATCTCACTGGCAAGAATTGGGAATTGAATATAAAATGCAAGGGGCTTGGCGATGAATCAGAAGATCCAAGGAACTTCAATCCACGAGAACCGAATTACTTGCCATTGGTGCCGGACCCGGAAGCAGAAAAGGTAGATCTCAAGCATCAGCTGATGGATGACAGGAAAAATGCAGAAGAATGGATGCTTGATTATGCACTCCAGCGAACCGTCACGAAACTTGCACCAGCTAAAAAGAAGAAGGTAGCGCTGCTCGTCGAGGCTTTCGAATCAGTCATGCCGACATCCAGGTACGAAATGCATCTTCGGGATAATGCTTCTGGAGCTTTTACTGCCAAACGCATTCAAGCTTGTTTCTAATGGTGGTAGCAGAGGTAAACCTCCAAACACCATCTTAAAAAGTTCATTTGTTTTAACTTGTTTGACCACTGAAACTAAATCTTCAAAAGGAAAAAAAAAATTGTCATTCTAGAATAATGTTTGTAGCAGAAGATCAACAGCAGCAACTTGCTTGTATGTTTAGGATGTCAGAGAAGCAAGATTAACTAATTTTGAGGTCTAATAGGAGTATGAAAAATACTAAACTGTGTTAGAAAATTCTCAGTTCGATACACCGAAGTATCGTCGAGGACGTTTTTAAGATGAAGGATGAGTGGCAGGGAGATTATCTTTGCTTCCATACATCCCTGTTGGTGAACTGCAAGTTTGAGAGTCTGTCATTCTGTGTGTTCAAAGGGCATGAGAGAGAGAGAGAGAGAGAGAGTTCAGTAATGTCTAGTGTCTGTAATTACAGTATAAGCTATGGTGTTAGTTTCTTCAAAGGATGTAATTTATGTGTGCTTGTGATGAAGGTGTATTATCAAAACCTTCAAACGATGCTAATCTCACGACCCTTTTTTTCTTTTTATTTTTTTTAATTCAATTCTCTTATGTTATAATTGTGTAATAGTGGTATGGAGAAATTTGGAGGGTTAAAGATGTTGAATTCTCCTGTCTTAGGTGCAACGGAGGCTAATGTTAATTGAAAGAAAGTAAAAGAGAAGAGAAATTGCAAGATTTACATCAGTCTTTTGAGTTGAGATTCTTTAAGTTTCACTATACTAATGAAGATTAAGCAAAAGAGAACCACAAGCCTCTCTATTTTCTCTCTCTAATAGTGCTCTCAAAACTTGCCATTGAGAATGTGTGAAATTTATTTATACAGAGAGGATTATGAGCTCGTATTGTGGTTGACAAAGCCCCTAAGCCATGGCACGAGGGAATACCTCTTAGATAGAAACTGTGTTATTTGCACCTAAGCACTAAGGGGCAGTTTGGTTTGAGGTTTAGTTTAAGATGTCTGGGAATATGATGTCTGAGAATAAGATACCTGAGAATCAGATGTCTGGAAATCAAAGATAGTTGTGTTTGGTTATGCATGGAAATGCTATTAGATTTTCATAGGAATAAATGATGTATGTGTTTGGTGTCGCATAAGAATGCTATCAGAATTGCATATAAATAAATCATATTTTTGTTTGATTCTTACAATTACTGTCAACAATTTTATTGCATTTGTTAATTTATTTTTATTAAGTCAAATTATTAAAATAATTTTACGTAGCTAGATTTTGATTTAATTTTCATTCATTAGTAAATATATTATAAGATTCCAAAATTTAGTTTCAAAGAACGAGATGTTATACACATTTCCGAAGATAATATTCCAACAGAAGACGATATCACTGAATATCGCCTGTTTGAGAATGAAGAACTTGACACCTATCGTAAATACTTTAAGTATTTGCACATAGGGTGTGTTCAAGTTGCCATCAAACTTCTCTTCAGGACTGGCTTAGACTCTCCCGTCTATGTTGCCTTAAGAGACAAAAGACATCTGAATTTCTCAGACTTTATTCTGGGAATTATTCAGTTCAATTTAGAGAGTGGTCCAGTATACTTTTCTTGTAGACCTGGATTTAACATTTCTCTTCAAGATCGTAACATCTTAGATGTACTCAGTCTAGATGTTAGAGGTCAAGGTTTACGCATGAAAGATGGTTCATATCTTTATGCTATCATCTTCAGGCTGTATTACAAAGTGATGGAAACTAATCTATCACCCAAAGCTCTAGGAGTTTCTCCTAGAAATTATACTATGCTTATGGAAGTCAATATAGGGAAAACCTCTATGACTATTCCTAAGCAACTCAACTGGAAAGAGCTAACCTCTAATCCTATTTGGAGTATAGAAAATGCTACTGTTCCAAGTAGTAGACAAAGCTCTAGCGCTCATATATCTGAATTTGCAGATGGTCATGTGGAAATCCAATTTCAGGATGATCTAAAACCACCTCTAATTCAAGAATATTTAAGTAGCCGTCCAAGCACTAGTTCAACTATGCGTACTGCTACTAAAGAAAGATCTGCTGGAAGATCGAGATCCATGACTGTGGATTATGATTTCCCAATCCCAGACATTCAACAAGAAAAGTCTGAAAGATCTTTATCTCCTACTCAGACTGATATGGAAAGAAAATCTGGTTATGTCTACAATCAGATTAATGTTCTCACAACTGATAGAATACAACTATCAGCAGATGAGAAACAATCTTTTGATAAAAGATATATTGAATATCTCAAAGGATTTGTCAAAGATGAGAAAGCTAACTCTACGACTTTTCTCACAAAACAAAAATTCATTGACCTTTGGAAACTTCAAAGAGTTAATGTTATCAAAAAGCCAATTGTATGGCTAGCGACTACTGGAAAAGAAATAGTTTCCGACTATCCTCCGGAAGAATAAGCTAATTTCCCTCATCCTTTAGTCCCATCCTCAAAGATTATCTCTTCTCCTTATAAGATTATTGATGAAGAGAAAACAAAGACTGTTGGAGTTAGAGAAATTAAAAACATCCAACAACAACTCAATTATTCTAATAAAGTCCTTACGACTTTATTAAAATCAGTTGAAGACATAAAAATCGCTGACAATTCTGTCAAAACAGTTGTAACCACGGAGCGTGTTGGTTTACCAAAAATCGACCCACTTCGTCCAATTGTCCAACCAAACCCAAGACAACCTAGTTTAAAGTTTGGAAACAAGGACCTTGAAGAATTTCTTGAAAAAATTAACAAGAAACTCTCAAATGTAGAACCTACTGCAAGTAATAATGCAGAAAGTTCTAAGAAACGAGATTTAGTTTTCGGACTCCCCAAAAGAGACGAAAACTTAAATATGATCAAAAGGGTTGATATTACTGAATCAACTTCAAAAATTCTTCCCATCAGGAACTTTACTGATTTGAAGAATCATTATAAAAAGCCATCACCACCCGATCTCGGATGGGATGATATCAAACCAGAATCTCGTAATTATGACGGGAATTCTTTAGTCACTTGGAATATTGATGGTTGCTCTGAAGGGCAAATGGTCACAATATTTCAAGAAATGTTCATCGCTAGTACAACCTTCACCAGAAGGTTTACTCAGCCAGAAATTTTAGACTGCTTATTTTTTGGATTAACTGGAAATCTAAGAAGTTGGTGGTATAATCAATTAACTGAAGACGAAAGAAATTCAGTTAAAGAATCAGTCCTACAAATTACAAAAACTAGGACTAACGCCGATGGTCTAGAAGAGCAATATACGACCACGTAATCAAATTGTGTAGACAGTTTTGTTTACACTTGCATGAAGCACTTTATAGGACGAACCAGCCTATATAGTGACCAATCAACTGAAGCTCTTTTAGGCATGAAATGCCACAAAATGAGCGATTTCAAATGGTATAAAGACACCTTTATGGCACATCTTTATAATCTTACTACATGTGGGGATAATATTTGGAAACAAAAATACGTTTCCGGATTACCCAAATATGTAAATCAAAAATTATATTCCACTATGCTGTTAAAGCAAGGAGGAACAAATATCAATTGGGCATCTCTAACTTATGGAGATATCAATAGCTCTATTCAGGCAGTTTGTCTTGAACTCTGCCAAGAACAGCAGCACAACAAAAAAGTTGCAAAAGATTCAGATTACCGAAAGGAACTGGGCTCTTTTTGCAAACAATACGGGGTAGATAATTCATCTCCTTCAAAAAAGAGATCAAATAAAAAGCTTTTTTCTAAAAGCAAACGATCTTCTTCAAATGAGTATGTTCCTCGAAAAAGGAAATACTACAGCAAAAGAAAGCGCGAAGAAATATCAAGCCTCCTCAAACAGAAGCATTGTTAAGTGCTTCAGTTGTCAAAAAACTGGGCACTATGCTAATAGATGTCCAGAACTCAAGAAAAAGATTAACAAATTAGAGATGGATGACGAAGTCAAACAATCTCTATTTGCTATTCTTGAAGAAATGACCATCAAAGAAGACTCTTCTTCAGAATCTTCTTCTGATGATATGATCAATCAAATTGAAGAAGATAATAAGTCTTCTGACTTTTCTTCTTCAAGTGAATCAGACAATGATGTCATTCCTTGTATAGGATGCATCAATGTCCTTACAAATACTCAGGAAGCACTTTTCGATGCTATCAAAGCAATACCTGATCAAGAACTTCAGAAGCAGATGTTTATTAAGCTCAAAGAAGAACTTAAAGGAACATCGACTGAAGAAGATAGAAAGCCTATTTATTTCAATTTTCAAGAAATATTAAATAGGTTGAAAAATGAAGATTCTTCAATGCCGATAAAAATTCAAGACATGCAATTGGAAATTAAGAATCTCAAAAATGAAGTTGCTAGTTCCAAGCAACGACTCAATACTCTTGAATACAAGATAATTGCTATTCAAGAAATATAAAATAATATGACATCTGTTACGGCAGAGTCATCTTCTCAAACACTTGTTAATGATAATATTAATTACATTAACAAAGTATTCAATCAAAAGTGGTATTCAAAAATCACTTTGAAAGTCCGTGATTATAAAATTACGGCAATTGCCCTCATTGATTCGGGAGCAGATCAAAATGTTCTCAATCAAATCTTGAGAATGGCCCAGTTTACTTTTCTTGTAAACCAGGATTCACCGTCTCACTTCAAGATCGTAACATCATGGATGTACTCAGTCTGGATGTTAGAGGTCAAGGTTTACGCATGAAAGATGGTTGCTACCCCTATGCAATCATCTTCAGGCTGTATTATAAGGTGATGGAAACTAATCTATCACCGATGGCTTTGGCAGTTTCTCCTAGAAACTACACCATGCTTATGGAAGTCAATCTAGAGAAAACCTCTATGACTGTTCCTAAGCGTCTCAATTGGCAAGAACTAACGTCTAATCCGATTTGGAGAATAGAGAATGCCACTATTCCCCAGGATAGACAGAGTTCTAATGCTCAAATATCTGAATTTGCTGATGGTCATGTGGAAGTCCAATTCGGTCCCTCGGACAACCCTAAACCTCCGCTAATTCAAGAATACTTAAGTAGTCGGCCTAGTACCAGTTCCTCTGGACGTCCCACTACTAATCAAAGGTCTGTTGGAAGGTCTAGATCCCTTAGAGTGGATTATGACTATCCAGTTCCAGACATTCAACAAGAAAAGTCTGAAGGATCTCTATCTCCTACTCAGACTGAAATGGAAAGAAAATCTGGACATATTTATGACCAGATTAATACTCTCACATCTGAGAAGACAATTGACGAAAGGTATGATGATTATCTCACCATGGCTTTCGAAGATCTCAAAAAAGGTAAGAGGGCAGATTTTAAAGGTCTTCTTACTAAACAAGATTTCATTAGCTTGATAAATCGTCAGGTTAATGTTATCAAAAGGCCAACCATCTGGCTAACAACTACTGGAAAAGAGATAACTTCTGACTATCCTCCAGAAGAAGAAGCTAATTTCTCTCATCCTTTAGTCCCCTCCTCAAAAATAATCTCTTCTCCTTACAAGTCGATTGACGAAGAGAAAACAAAAGCTGTTGGTGTTAGAGAAATCAAAAACATCCAACAACAACTCAACTACTCTAATAAAGTCCTTACGACTTTATCAAAGTCAGTTGAAGAAATAAAAACCTCTGACCAAACGGTTAAGATGATTTCAAAAGAGCATGTCGGTTTTCCGAAAATCGACCCCCTCCGACCAACGGTTCAACCAAACCCAAGGCAACCTGCCTTAAAGTTTGGCGAAACCGGTATTGAAGAACTTCTTGGAAAAATCAATAAGAAGTTATCAAATGAAGAACCTACTGCTAGTAGTATGGCAGAAAGTTCTAAAAGAACAATTCAGGCTTTCGGACTTTCTAAAAAAGACGAAAACTTGAATATGATCAAAAGGGTTGATCCTTCCGAATCAACTACAAAGATTCTTCCTATCAGTAACGTTACTGAATTGAAGAATCATTACAAAAGACCTTTACCACCCGATCTCGGATGGGATGACTTCAAATCAGAATCTCATAATTATGACGGGACTTCTCTAATCACTTGGAACATTGACGGTTGCTCTGAAGGGCAAATGGTCACTATATTCCAAGAAATGTTCGTGGCAAGTACGGCTTACTCCGCCAAGAAGCTTACTCAGCCCGAAATTCTAAACTGCCTACTTTCAGGATTAATAGGTAATCTAAGAAGTTGGTGGTATAATCAATTGACTGAAGAAAACAGGATGTCAATAAAAGAATCAGTCTTAGACACCACTAAGACTAGAATCAATGCCGATGGTCTAGAAGAAAGGTATACGACCACGGAACCAAATTGTGTAGACACTTTTGTTTACACATGCATGAAACACTTCATAGGTCGAACAAACCTATACAGTGATCAATCTATGGAAGCTCTCTTAGGGATGAAATGCCACAAGATGAGTGATTTCAAATGGTATAAAGACACCTATATGACACGTCTTTATAACTTAACTACATGTGGGGATAATGTTTGGAAACGAAAGTTTGTTTCCGGATTACCCAAATATGTAAGTCAAAAATTCTATTCTACCATGACAACAAAACATGGAGGAGTAGAAATCAATTGGGCATCCCTAACTTATGGGGATATCCATAGCGCTATCCAGGCAGTTTGCTTAGAACTCTGCCAGGAGCAGCAGCACAACAAAAGAGTTGCAACAGACGCAGATTACCGAAAGGAACTGGGGTCTTTTTGCAAGCAATATGGGGTAGAAAATAAACCTCGTTCAAAGAAAAGATCGAATAAAAAGTTTTTTTCCAAAAGCAAACGATCCTCAAATGAGTATATTCCTCGAAAAAGGAAATACTACAACAAACGGAAGGCTAAGAAAAGACAAGCCGCCGTTGACAGAAGCACTGTTAAGTGCTACAACTGTCAAAAAACTGGGCATTATGCTAGTAGATGTCCAGATCTCAAGCAAAAGATAAATAAGTTAGAGATCGATGACAATGTCAAAAAATCTCTACTTAGTATCTTTGAAGATCTATCTATCAAAGGCGATTCTTCCTCAGAATCCTCTGATAATGATATGATCAATCAAATAGAAGAATGTACTGATTACTTCGACCCTTCTTCTTCAAGTGAAATAGACGATGATGTCATTTCTTGTGGAGGATGCATCAACGTACTTACAAAAATTCAGGAAACACTCTTCGAATCTATCGAAGCAATTCCTGATCCCAATATTCAAAAACAGATGCTCGTTAAGCTCAAGGAAGAACTTAAATGGACATCTGCTGAAGAAGAAAGAAAACCTATTTACTTCAACTTTCAGGAAGTAATTGATAGGCTCAAAAGGGAAGAAAATCCAATGCCAGTCAGAATTCAAGACTTGCAATTGGAAATCAAAACCCTCAAACGAGAAGTTGCTGAAACAAAGCAACGTCTTACTTCTCTTGAAAACAAAATGCTTGTTGTTCAAGAAAGATCAAATCTGATGATCCCTGGTGATGCAGGAACATCTGCTCAAATACTTGTTAATGATAATATCAATTACATTAACAAAGTTTTCAATCAGAAGTGGTATTCAAAAATCACTTTAAAAGTCCGTGATTAGAAGATTACGGTGATAGCCCTCATAGATTCGGGAGCTGATCAAAATGTCCTAAATGAAGGAGTTATCCCTTCTAGGTATTTTGAGATATCTCACCAAACTCTAAGGGGGGCAAACAATCAGGAATTGATAGTTAACTACAAACTATCAGGAGTCCACATATGCAACAAAGATGTGTGTTTTTTAAACACATTTCTTTGTATGAAAGATTTGAATGAGGAAGTGATTCTCGGAACTCCGTTCCTCACCCAACTCTATCCATTCGAAGTTTCTGAAGAAGGTATTACTTCTCATAAACTGGGAAAAACAATTATTTTCGAGTTCTGCGACAGCATTACTCCTAAATATATTTCAAATATTGAGGAATGCCTCAATAAAATCACAAGGAAGGAAAAACAAATAAAATTCCTTCAAGACGATGTCAAATGTAGAAGGATTTCTGAAGAAATCATCAAACCTTCTATTCAAAATAATATTCAGGTAATTCTGAAAAGAATTCAGTCTGAAATATGTTCAAATATCCCAAGTGCCTTTTGGGACAGAAAATATCACATAGTGGATCTTCCATATGTGAACAATTTTGATGAGGCCCAAATCCCTACTAGGGCAAGGCCCATTCAAATGTCAAAAGAGCTCGTCAAGACTTGTAAAAACGAGATTGACGATCTTCTAAAAAAGGGTTTAATAAACCCATCAAAGAGCCCATGGTCATGTGCGGCTTTCTATGTTAATAATCAAGCTGAAAAGGAACGTGGCATTCCTAGATTGGTTATTAACTATAAACCTTTAAACAAGGTTCTCAAATGGATTAGGTATCCAATACCTAATCGCCAAGATTTGCTTAAGCGAATAGCTTCTGCAAAAGTCTTTTCAAAATTTGATATGAAATCTGGCTTTTGGCAGATTCAAATCAATATCAAAGATCGGTACAAAACCGCTTTCAATGTACCATTCGACCAATACGAATGGAATGTAATGCCATTTGGTCTAAAGAACGCTCCTTCGGAGTTTCAAAAGATCATGAATGACATTTTCAATCAGTATCAAGACTTCACAATAGTTTATATTGATGACGTTCTTGTATATTCTCAAACGATAGAAGAACATTTTAAACATTTAAAATGTTTTATCTATGTAATCAAGAAAAATGGTCTTGTGGTATCTCTACCCAAGATAACATTGTTTCAAACAAAGATTCGTTTCTTAGGATACGAAATCGATCAAGGAATCATCAAACCTATCCAACTGTCATTAGACTTCGTGGATAAGTTTCCCGATGTTATTCAAGATAAGACTCAGCTACAGAGATTTCTTGGCTGTGTCAATTATATCGGAGACTTTATTAAAAATCTCCGTATCATTTGTCTGCCGCTATACGACAGACTTAAGAAAAATCCAAAGCCATGGAAAGACGAGCACACTAGTGCTGTCAAATCCATCAAGGCTTTATCAAAAGCCATCCCATGCTTATCGCTAGTGGATGAGTCAGCCAACATTATCGTTGAAACCGATGCCTCAGATCTCGGTTACGGCGGTATCCTCAAACAGGAAGTTAACGGAAAGGAAGTACTTATCCGTTCTCATTCAGGAATATGGAATAATGCTCAAAAGAATTATTCCACTATCAAAAAGGAAGTGCTAGCAATAGTACTTTGTGTTCAAAAGTTCCAAGGAGATCTTATCAACAAAGATTTTCTTGTCAGAACTGATTCAAAAGCAAGTAAATATATCTTTGAAAAAGATATAAAAAATCTTGTCTCAAAGCAAATCTTTGCAAGATGGCAGGCAATCCTATCTTGCTTTGATTTTTCAATTGTGCCTATAAAAGGCAGTGAGAATAGCTTAGCAGATTACCTCTCGAGAGAACATCTCTCTCAAGAAATCTCTAAAGCTCTCTCTCTTCAATGCAACACGGTCGTCCAAGACCGCCAGCTAGGCCCCCAGGACCAACCTCCTCAAATAACTCCAACCCAGGAGTAGCTCAATCAATTGCTAGTTCCTCTGGAACTAGTTCTCAAAGGGGAAAACACCCCATTGCTCAAACGGCTGCAATCACTCCCATGAATGCAGACCACTACGCTATGGATCTCGATTATACAACGATATCCAGGCGACGTCAAGGTTCCTCACAGAGGAATTTATCAATTAGAGAAGGAGAAAGACCTATTCAGGCTCCCTCTTCTCTAAATACAATCAGGCCAGCATCAGGACCTCAATCCTATGCTAGGACCCTTCGACCTGCTGTCTTTCAGGCAAGACCTCAGATAACAGGTTATCATACAAAAACTTCGTTAGAAGAAATTATCATCGAACCTGAATTCGATGGTCCTACTCCTAATGAAGTATGTGCTCAAATATATCCTTCTGGCTTTCTCTTAATGCCTGAGGATATTTCAAAAACAAGATTATTCTATGAATTTATTTTAGTTGATACTAAATCAATTGAAATAATTCATGTGCCGGACAGAAATGATCCGTCAAGAATAATTTTCTCAAAATTGAGAATTCTTAGGGTTCTTACGCCATCTCACTGGTCTCAGGGGATGTCGGTTCCCAAACGATTCTCTAGAAGTTTCAGACCACAAACATATTGTTACCATGACTATATCATGGCTTGGTACAATATATTTTGGTATGAACCATATAACCATTCATGGTTTGTTACTTTTTGTAAGAAATCTTACAAATTTAACTTTCCTAATTGGTTTCAAAGATGGTGGATTCACTTTGGTATTTCACAGGAAATCTTTCCCGTAGAAATACAAAAGTCATTTCATCTATTTTCAACCAGTGTCCATTCGTCACCGCTTGCGATGACGTTTAGATTCTCTTTGAATTTTCAAATACCTTGGATTGTCTGTTGGAACTTCCAACTCGCTCCAAAGGGAAAATTTAAAACCCTTAACAAGGTTTTAAAGATCAAATGGTGGGAAAAATTCATTATTTCTCATCTCACAGAAGAAAGGATAAGCCAGTTCTTCAAGGCTAATCCTCATCATTCTCGTGTAGAGGAAGAACAATTCCTTCTACAACGAAACTCAACTATTGCATCTTTAGCTGGAGCATCATCTGCTTCTGAGCTGAGGACAGTAATTCAAACGGCTTCTCAGAATCCCACTGAGCAAGTCCCAATCCAAAAAGAAGATGATGATATTGATGACATCATATCTCAGTCTTCTGTCAATAATATCGATTTTGAATACGATCCGTATTTAAATTTCGATATCTTAGATCCATACCTGGATTCTCAACCGAGTTGAAGGGTATGATTAATATGTAAATTAATAATAAATTTGTAAATTATGTACTGTAAAAATCAGTCTGCAACAGAATATCATCGTCAACTATGCTAGTCTCCGATTGAAAGGGGAGGATGATGGAGATAGTGACACTCTAGAACAAGTGAGAATAACCGACTCACAGGCCGCGCAGAGAGCGAAGGACAAATCCTCGAACAGGATAAGATTGCTATGATAAATTTAATCAACTAAATACCAAGAGAATATGGTAAGGTGCTTAGGGCAGCAATGGCAGGAGGCCGAAGTAAGTCCCGGGATCGCACCCTCAGTGGTTAACGCCGGATTCTTAAGGTATTTAGAAGAAAGAATACTAATCATAAAGCAATCAGTCCAGGCCATTCAGGAGAAACACTGGGTGACATCATCACCACGACAAAAGAAGATGAAGATGGACGGCGATGAAGTGCAGACATATGTTATCAGCTTTTTGCTTTTAACTTTTGTAATTTTGTATTTTCCTTGCTTTTTCAAAAGTAGCTTTATTATAGTTAACTTTACTTTATTAAAGTTTACTTTTACTTTTGTAAAGTTTTTTGTTTTATTGAGAATTTTGGGTTTCCAAAGAGATAAGGTCAAGCAGGGGTCTGTCCTGTCGACCACCTTTGGATATTCCTGTAATTGTTGTGAGAAATGGGATTTCTATATAAGGAGCCCATCCACAACTCTCAAATGGTATCAAATCCTAGATTGGTTATTAACTATAAACCTTTGAATAAGGCTCTCAAATGGATTAGGTATCCAATACCTAACCGACATGATTTGCTTAAGCGAATAGCTTCTGCAAAAATCTTTTCAAAATTTGATTTGAAATCTGGCTTCTGGCAAATTCAAATTAATATCAAAGATCGGTATAAAACCGCTTTCAATGTACCATTCGGTCAATACGAATGGAATGTTATGCCATTTGGTCTGAAGAATGCTCCTTCGGAGTTTCAAAAGATCATGAATGACATTTTCAATAAATATAAAGACTTCACAATAGTTTATATTGATGATGTTCTTGTTTATTCTCAAACAATAGAAGAGCATTTTAAACATTTAAAATGTTTTATCTATGTTATCAAGAAAAACGGTCTTGTGGTATCCTTACCCAAGATTAAATTATTTCAAACAAAGATTCGTTTCTTAGGATACGATATCGATCAAGGAATTCTCAAACCTATCCAACGATCTTTAGATTTCGTGGATAAGTTTCCCGATATTATTCAAGATACGACCTAACTATAGAGATTTCTTGGTTGTGTCAATTATATCGGAGATTTTATAAAAAATCTTCGTATCATTTGTCTGCCACTATATGACAGACTAAAGAAAAATCCAAAGCCTTGGAAAGACGAGCACACTAGTGCTGTCAAATCAATTAAGGCTTTATCAAAAGGCATCCCATGCTTATCGCTTGTGGATGATTCAGTAAACATGATCGTTGAAATCGATGCTTCAGATCTCGGTTACGACGGTATCCTCAAACAGGAAGTTAACGGAAAAGAATTCCTTATCCGTTACCATTCTGGAATATGGAATAGTGCTCAAAAGAACTATTCCACTATCAAACAGGAAGTACTAGCAATAGTACTCTGTATTCAAAAGTTCCAAGGAGATCTTATCAACAAAGGTTTTCTTATCCGAACTGACTCAAAAGCAACTAAATACATCTTTGAAAAAGATGTAAAGAATCTTGTTTCAAAACAAATCTTTGCAAGATGGCAAGCAATCTTATTTTGCTTTGATTTCAAAATTGTGCCTATAAAAGGCAAAGAAAACTGCTTAGCAGATTATCTTTCAAGAGAGCATCTCTCAAGAGAAAACCTCTCAAAAGAAAAAATCTCTAAGAGTGCAATTCAATGTTCCCAAGTTGGCCAAGGCCGCCTACAACGGGAAGGCCTCCAGGGCCAAATCCCTCAAATAACCCTAATCAAAGGGCATCTCAACAAATAACTAGTTCTTCTGGAACTAGTTCTCAAAGGGGTAAACGCCCATATCTTAAACATCTGCACTCACTCCTATGAATGCAGACAATTACGCGATGGATCTCGATTTTACTTCGGTATCCAGACGACGTCAAGGTTCCTCTTCGAGGAATTTGTCAATTAGGGAAGAAGAAAGACCTATTCAGGCTACTTCCTCTCCTAACTCAATAAGACCTTCAGGATCGATTCCTCGTCAGAATCAATCCTATGCAAGGACTGTACGACCTGCTGTCTTTCAGGCAAGACCGCAGATAACAGGTTATCAAACAAAAACCTCCTTAGAAGAAATTATCATCGAACCGGAATTCGATGGTCCTTCTCCTAAAGAAGTTTGTGCTCAAATCTATCCTTCTGGCTTTTTCTTTATGCCCGAGGATATTTCAAAAACAAGATTATTCTACGAGTTTATTTTAGTTGATACTAAATCAGCCGAAATAACTCATGTGCCGGACAGAAATGATCCGACAAGAATTATCTTTTCAAAATTGAGAATTCTAAGGGTTCTTACGCCATCTCACTTGCCCCAGGGGATGTCGGTTCCTAAAAAATTCTCAAGAAGTTTCAGACCACAAACATATTGTTACCATGACTATATCATGGCTTGGTACAATATTTATTGGTACGAACCATATAACCACTCTTGGTTTGTTACTTTTTGTAAGAAATCTTACAAATATAACTTTCCAAATTGGTTTAAAAAATGGTGGAGTTATTTTGGTATTTCACAAGAAATTTTTCCTGTAGAAATACAAAAATCATTTCATCTATTCTCAAACAGTGTCCATTCGTCACCACTTGCGATGACGTTTAGATTCTCCATATTTTTTCAATTACCTTGGATCTTTTGCTGGAATTACCAGTTAGCTCCAAGAGGAAAGTTTAAAACCCTAAATAAGGTTTTAAAGATCAAATGGTGGGAAAAATATGATATTTCTCATCTCTCAGAAGAAAGGATAAGCCAATTCCTAAAGGCTAATCCTCTCCACTCTCGAGTAGAAGAAGAACAAGTTCTTCTACAGAGGAGTTCAATTATTGCATCTTTAGCCGGAGCATCTTCTGCTTCCGAGCTTCAAGCTGTAATACAGGACGCTTCTCAGAATCCCATTGAGAACGATCCAATTCAAAAAGAAATACCTGATATTGATGAAGTCATATCAGAGTCTTCTGTCAATGATATTGATTTTGAATACGACCCGTATTTAAATTTTAATATTTTAGACCCATACCTGGATTCTCAACCGAGTTGAAGGGTATAAATTTATTTAAATTGTAAATTAAATAATAATAATTTATTGTAAATTAAAACCAGTCTGCAAAAATATAAGATCATCGTCGACTATGCTAGTCTCCGATTGAAGGGGAGATGATGAAGATAGTGACAATCCGAAACAAGTGGAATTAACCAATCCACACGCCGCGCGGGTAGCGAAGGAAGCCCTTGGATAACACCGAAGTCCCGAGATACTTTGAAGAATAATACTGATGTCATAAGGCAATCGATCCAGGCCATTCAGGATAAACACTGGGTGACATCATCACCACGACAAAAGAGGATAAAGATGGACGACGAAGAATTGCAGACATATCTTATCAGCTTTTGTAAAGCAACCTTTTAAATTTTGTCATTTTATCTTTTCTTTTTGTAAAGCATTTGCTTTATTTTGCTTTTATAAAGCATTTTTGTCTTTTTATTTTAAGAGTGAATAAGTGTGATTCCATGAAGATAAGGCAAGTCAGGGGTATCATGTCCTGTCGGCCACTCTTGGAATTTCCTGTACAATTACTGTTGTGAGTTTTGGAAAATCTTGTATAGAGTTCTAAGTCAGTATGAAGTACTGGTGGTCTATATATAGAATTCCCTCAGTACTTCATACTAACTTAGAACTCTATACAAGATTTTCCAAAACTCACAACAGTAATTGTACAGGAAATTCCAAGAGTGGCCGACAGGACATGATACCCCTGACTTGCCTTATCTTCATGGAATCACACTCATTCACTCTTAAAATAAAAAGACAAAAATGCTTTATAAAAGCAAAATAAACCAAATGCTTTACAAAAAGAAAAGATAAAATGACAAAATTTCAAAGGTTGCTTTACAAAAGTTGATAAGATATGTCTGCAATTCTTCGTCGTCCATCTTCATCCTCTTTTGTCGTGGTGATGGTGATGATGTCACCCATTGTTTATCCTGAATGACCTGGATCGATTACCTTATGACATCAGTATTATTCTTCAAAGTATCTCGGGACTTCGGTGTTATCCAAGGACTTACTTCGGCTTCCCCACCATCACTGCCTCTAACACCTTCCCTTTCTCCCTTGATACTAAGTCAAACAATTGGTCATGACAATCTTTTTCCTAACAAGAATATCCTTCGCTACCAGCGCGGCGTGTGGATTGGTTAATTCCACTTGTTCCTGATTGTCACTATCTTCATCATCTCCCCATTCAATCGGAGACTAGCATAGTCGACGATGATCTTATATTTTTGCAGACTGGTTTTAATTTACGATAAATTATTATTATTTAATTTACAATTTAAATAAATTTATACCCTTCAACTCGGTTGAGAATCCAGGTATGGGTCTAAAATATTGAAATTTAAATACGGGTCGTGTTCAAAATTAATATCATTGATAGAAGACTCTGATATGACTTCATCAATATCAGGTATTTCTTTTTGAATTGTATCGTTCTCAGTGGGATTCTGAGAAGCGTCCTGTATTACAGCTTGAAGCTCGGAAGCAGAAAATGCTCCGGCTAAAGATGCAACAATTGAACTTCCCTATGTAGATAACTTTGATAAGGCCTAAATCCCAACTAGGGCAAGACCCAAACAAATGTCATTCCGTGTGGAGGATGCATCAACGTTCTTACAAATTCTCAGGAAGCGCTTTTTGATGCTATTGAAGCGATACCTGATAAAGAAATTCAAAAGCATATGTTCATTAAGCTCAAAGAAGAACATCAGCCGAAGAAGAAAGAAGGCCTATTTACTTCAATTTTCAAGAAGTAATAAATAGGTTAAACACAAAAACTACTCCAATGCCTATCAGAATCCAAGACTTGCAATTGGAGATCAAAAATCTCAAAAAAGAAGTTGCTGATTCTAAGCAACGACTTACTACTCTTGAAAACAAAATGCTTGTTGTTCAAGAAAGGTCAAATAAGATGATATCTGTTACAGCAGAATCATCCTCTCAAATGATTGTTAATGATAATATTAATTACATTAACAAGGTATTCAATCAAAAGTGGTATTCGAAAATCACTTTGAAAATCCGTGATTATAAAATCACGGTAGTAGCCCTCATAGATTCGGGAGCAGATCAAAATGTCCTTAATGAAGGAATTATTTCCTCAAGGTATTTTGAAACTACTCGCCAAACCCTAAAAGGAGCGAACAATCAGGAACTGATAATTAATTACAAATTATCAGGAGTCCATATATGCAACAAAGATGTGTGTTTTTTAAATACATTTCTTTGTATGAAAGATTTGAATGAGGAAGTGATTCTTACGTCTAATCCTATTTGGAATATAGAAAATGCTACTATTCCAAGTAATAGACAAAGTTCTAACGCTCATATATCTGAATTCGCAGATGGCCATGTGGAAGTCCAATTTCAATTTGAGGACAACCCAAAGCCACCGCTAATTCAAGAATATTTAAGTAGTCGGCCAAGCACCAGTTCAACTGTGCGCTCCACTACTAATCAAAAATCTGTTGGTAGATCTAAATCCCTTAGAGTGGACTACGATTTTCCAGTTCCAGATATTCAACAAGAAAAGTCTGAAGGATCTTTATCTCCTACTCAGACTGATATGGAAAGAAAATCTGGTTATGTTTATAATCAGATTAATACTCTCACTACTGAGAAAAGATCAATTGATGAAAGGTATGATGAATATCTCACCATAGCTTTCAATGATTTTAAGGCTGGTAAGCGAGCTGACTTTTCAGCTCTTCTTACTAAACAAAAATTCATTGACTTGTGTAATCACCAAGTTAATGTTATCAAAAGGCCAACCATTTGGCTAACAGCTACTGGAAAGAAAATAGTTTCTGACTATCCTCCGGAAGAAGAAGCTAGTTTCCCTCATCCTTTAGTTTCGTCCACAAAAATTACCTCTTATCCTTATAAGATTATTGATGAAGAGAAAACAAAAGCTGTTGGTGTTAGAGAAATCAAGAACATCCAACAACAACTCAACTATTCTAATAAAGTCCTTACGACTTTATCAAAATCAGTTGAAGAAATAAAGATTGCTGACAATTCTGTCAAAACGGTTTCAATTAAGGAACGAGCCGGTTTCCCAAAAATCGACCCACTCCGACCAACGGTCCAATCAAACCCAAGACATCCTAGTCTAAAGTTTGGAGAAACGGGCGTAGAAGAACTTCTTGAAAAACTCGACAAGAAGTTATCAAATATAGAACCTACTGCTTGTGATAAAGCAGAAAGTTCTAAAAAGAAAAATCAAGCTTTCGGACTTTCAAAGAAAGACGAAAACTTGAATATGATCAAAAGAGTTGATCCCTCTGAATCAACTGCAAAGATTCTTCCTATTAGAAATGCTACTGATTTGAAGAACATTACAAAAGACCATCACCACCCGATCTCGGATGGGATGACATCAAACCAGAATCTCGTAATTATGACGGGAATTCCTTAGTTACTTGGAACATTGATGGCTGCTCCAAAGGGCAGGTGCTCACAATATTCCAAGAAATGTTTGTGGCAAGTACCGCTTATTCTAAAAGCTTTACTCAGCCTGAAATTTTAAATTGCTTGCTTTTTGGATTAACAGGTAATCTGAGAAGCTGGTGGTTCAATCAATTAACTGAGGAAGATCTAAACTCAGTTAAAGAATCAGTCTTAGAAACCACTAAGACTAGAACCAATGTCGATGGCCTAGAAGAACGTTATGTGGCCATGGAACCTAATTGTGTAGACACTTTTGTTTACACCTGTATGAAACACTTTATAGGACGAACTAGCCTATACAGTGATCAGTCAATGGAAGCTCTTTTGGGGATGAAATGCCACAAAATGAGTGATTTCAAATGGTATAAAGACACCTTTATGACCCGTCTTTATAATCTTTATAATCTAACTACTTGTGGGGATAACGCTTGGAAACGAAAATTCGTCTCCGGGTTACCCAAATATGTAAGTCAAAAGTTCTATTCTACTAAGAACATTTTAAACATCTAAAATGTTTTATCTATGTTATCAAGAAAAATGGTCTTGTGGTATCTCTACCCAAGATAACATTATTTCAAACAAAGATTCGTTTCTTAGGTTACGATATCGATCAAGGAATCATCAAACCTATCCAACGGTCATTAGACTTTGTGGATAAGTTTTTCGATGTTATTCAAGATAAAACTCAGCTACAGAGATTTCTTGGCTGTGTCAATTATATCGAAGACTTTATTAAAGATCTCCGTATCATTTGTCTGCCACTATATGACAGACTGAAGAAAAATCCAAAGCCATGGAAAGACGAGCACACTAGTGCTGTCAAATCCATCAAGGCTTTATCAAAAGCCATCCCATGCTTATCACTAGTGGATGAGTCAACAAAAATTATCGTTGAAACCGATGCCTCAGATCTCGGTTACGGCGATATCCTTAAACAGGAAATTAACGGAAAAGAATCACTTATCCGTTACCATTCCGGAGTATGGAATAGTGCTCAAAAGAACTATTCCACTATCAAAAAAGAAGTGCTAGCAATAGTACTTTGCTTTCAAAAGTTCCAAGGAGATCTTATCAACAAGGATTTTCTTGTCAGAACCGATTAAAAAACAAGTAAATATATCTTCGAAAAAGATATAAAAAATCTTGTTTCAAAACAAATCTTCGCAAGATGGCAAGCAATCTTATCTTGCTTTGATTTCTCAATTGTGCCTATAAAAGGCAGCGAAAACTGCTTAGCTGATTATCTCTCGAGAGAACATCTCTCTCAAGCAATCTCTAATCTTTCCTCTCAATGCAACACGGTCGTCCAAGACCGCCCTCCACAGAAAGGCCCCCAAGGCCAAACCTCTCAAACAACCCTAATCAAGGGGTAACTCAATCAATAGCTAGTTCTTCTGGGACTAGTTCTCAAAGGGGAAAACGCCCCATCTCTCAAACATCTGCACCCGCACCAATGAATGCAGATCATTACGCGATGGATCTCGAATATACTACGATATCCAGGCAACGTCAAGGTTCCTCTCAGAGGAATTTATCAATTAGAGAAGGTGAAAGGCCTATTCAGGCTCCCTCTTCTCTAAATACAATTAGGCCAGCATCAGGACCGATTTCTCGAAATCAATCCTATGCTAGGACTTTACGACCTGCTGTCTTTCAGGCAAGACCTCAGATAACAGGTTATCATACCAAAACTTCCTTAGAAGAAATAATCATCGAACCTGAATTCGATGGACCTTCTCCTAAAGAAGTATGCGCACAAATATATCATACTGGCTTTCTCTTTATGGGATTTTCTTGTCAGAACCGATTCAAAAGCAAGTAAATATATCTTCGAAAAAGATATAAAAAATCTTGTTTCAAAACAAATCTTCGCAAGATGGCAAGCAATCTTATCTTGCTTTGATTTCTCAATTGTGCATATAAAAGGCAGCGAAAACTGCTTAGCTGATTATCTCTCGAGAGAACATCTCTCTCAAGCAATCTCTAAGCTTTCCTCTCAATGCAACACGGTCGTCCAAGACCGCCCTCCACAGGAAGGCCCCTAGGGCCGAACCTCTCAAACAACCCTAATCAAGGGGTAACTCAATCAATAGCTAGCTCCTCTGGGACTAGTTCTCAAAGGGGAAAACGCCCCATCTCTCAAACATTTGCACCCGCACCAATGAATGCAGATCATTACGCGATGGATCTCGAATATACTACGATATCCAGGCGACGTCAAGGTTCCTCTCATAGGAATTTATCAATTAGAGAAGGTGAAAGGCCTATTCAGGCTCCCTCTTCTCTAAATACAATTAGGCCAGCATCAGGACCGATTTCTCGAAATCAATCCTATGCTAGGACTTTACGACTTGCTGTCTTTCAGGCAAGACCTCAGATAACAGGTTATCATACCAAAACTTCATTAGAAGAAATAATCATCGAACCTGAATTCGATGGACCTTCTCCTAAAGAAGTATGCGCACAAATATATCCTACTGGCTTTCTCTTTATGCCTGAGGATACTTCAAAAACAAGATTATTCTATGGGTTTATTTTAGTTGATACAAAATCAATTGAAATAACTAATGTACCGGATAGAAATGATCCATCAAGAATTATCTTCTCAAAATTGAGAATTCTAAGGGTTCTTACCCCATCTCACTGGTCTCAGGGGATGTCGGTTCCAAAGAAATTCTCAAGAAGTTTCAGACCACAAACTTATTGTTACCATGACTATATCATGACTTGGTATAATATTTTTTGGTATGAACCATATAACCATTCTTGGTTTGTTACTTTTTGTTAGAAGTTTTACAAATTTAACTTTCCAAACTGGTTTCAAAAATGGCGGAGTTACTTTGGTATTTCGCAAGAAATTTTTCCTGTTGAAATACAAAAGTCGTTTAATCTATTCTCAACTAGTGTCCATTCGTCACCGCTTGCGATGACGTTTAGATTCTCTTTGAATTTTCAATTACCTTGGATCTTTTGCTGGAACTACCAGTTCGCTCCAAGAGGAAAATTTAAAACCCTAAACAAGGTTTTAAAAATCAAATGGTGGGAAAAATTTGATATTTCTCATCTTTCAGAAGAAAGGATAAGCCTATCCCTAAAGGCTAATCCTCACCACTCTCGTGTAGACGAAGAACAAGTACTTCTACAGAGAAGCTCAATTATTGCATCTTTAGCTAGAGCATCATCTGCTTCGGAGCTACAAGCTGTAATCCAAGACGCTTCTCAGAATCCCACTAAGAACGTTCCAGTTCAAAAAGAAGACCCTGACATTGATGAAATAATATCACAGTCTTCTGTCAATGATATTGATTTTGAATACGATCCGTATTTAAATTTCAATATTCTAGACCCATACCTAGATTCTCAACCGAATTGAAGGGTATAAAAATTTTGTAAATTAATAATAATAAATTTGTAAATTATGTATTTTAAGAACCAGTCTGCAAAAACAATTTCATCGTCGACTATAATAGTCTCCGATTGAAAGGGGAGGATGATGGACATAGTGATACTCCATAACAGGTGGAATTAACCAATCCACAGGCCGCGCGGGTAGCAAAGGACATCCTTGTTCGGGATACAGGTTTCTATGATCAATTTATTCGACTAAATATTAAGAGAATATGGTCAGGTGTGTAAGGCAGCAATGGCGGTGAGGCCGAAGTAAGTCTTGGGATCACACCCTCAGTGGTTTAACGCCAGATTCTCAAGATACTTAGAAGAAGAAATATTGACATCATAAAGCAATCAGTCCGGGCCATTCAGGAGAAACACTGGGTGACATCATCACCTTGACAAACAAAGATGAAGATAGACGGCAATGAATTGCAGACATATGTTATCAGCTTTCACTTTCAGCTTTTGTAATTTTGTATTTTCTTTCATTTTTCAAAAGCAGCTTTATTAAAGTTTGCTTTTTACTTTTGTAAAATATTTTGTTTTATTGAGAATTTTGAGATTCCAAAGAGATAAGGCAAAGCAGGGACATGTCCTGTCTGCCACTCTTGGATTTCCTGTACAAAGAGTGGCCGACAAGACATGTCCCTGCTTTGCCTTATCTCTTTGGAATCTCAAAATTCTCAATAAAACAAAATACTTTACAAAAGTAAAAGCAAACTTTAATAAAGCTGCTTTTGAAAAATGAAAGAAAATACAAAATTACAAAGGCTGAAAGTGAAAGCTGATAACATATGTCTGCAATTCATTGCCCTATCTTCATCTTTGTTTGTCAAGGTGATGATGTCACCCAGTGTTTCTCCTGAATGGCCCGGACTGATTGCTTTATGATGTCAGTATTTCTTCTTCTAAGTATCTTGAGAATCTGGCGTTAAACCACTGAGGGTGTGATCCCAGCACTTACTTCGGCCTCACCGCCATTGCTGCCTTACACACCTTACCATATTCTCTTGATATTTAGTCAAATAAATTGATCATAGCAACCTGTATCCCGAACAAGGATGTCCTTCGCTACCCGCGCGGCCTGTGGATTGGTTAATTCCACCTGTTCTGGAGTATCACTATCTCCATCATCCTCCCCTTTCAATCGGAGACTATTATAGTCGACGATGAAATTGTTTTTGCAGACTGGTTCTTAAAATACATAATTTACAAATTTATTATTATTAATTTACAAAATTTTTATACCCTTCAACTCGGTTGAGAATCTAGGTATGGGTCTAGAATATTGAAATTTAAATACGGATCGTATTCAAAATCAATATCATTGACAGAAGACTGTGATATTATTTCATCAATGTCAGGGTCTTCTTTTTGAACTGGAACGTTCTCAGTGGTTCTCAGTGGGATTCTGAGAAGCATCTTGGATTACAGCTTGTAGCTCCGAAGCAGATGATGCTCTAGCTAAAGATGCAATAATTGAGCTTCTCTGTAGTACTTGTTCTTCGTCTACACGAGAGTGGTGAGGATTAGCCTTTAGGAATAGGCTTATCCTTTCTTCTGAAAGATGAGAAATATCTAATTTTTCCCACCATTTGATTTTTAAAACCTTGTTTAGGGTTTTAAATTTTCCTCTTGGAGCTAATTGGTAGTTCCAGCAAAAGATCCAAGGTAATTGAAAATTCAAAGAGAATCTAAACGTCATCGCAAGCGGTGACGAATGGACACTAGTTGAAAATAGATGAAACGACTTTTGTATTTCAACAGGGAAAATTTCTTGCAAAATACCAAAGTAACTCCACCATTTTTTAAACCAGTTTGGAAAGTTAAATTTGTAAGACTTCTTACAAAAAGTAACAAACCAAGAATGGTTATATGGTTCATACCAAAAAATATTGTACCAAGCCATGATATAGTCATGGTAACAATAAGTTTGTGGTCTGAAACTTCTTGAGAATTTCTTTGGAACCGACATCCCCTGAGACCAGTGAGATGGGGTAAGAACCCTTAGAATTCTCAATTTTGAGAAGATTATTCTTGATGGATCATTTCTATCCGGTACATGAGTTATTTCAATTGATTTTGTATCAACTAAAATAAACTCGTAGAATAATCTTGTTTTTGAAGTATCCTCAGGCATAAAGAGAAAGCCAGTAGGATATATTTGTGCGCATACTTCTTTAGGAGAAGGTCCATCGAATTCAGGTTCGATGATTATTTCTTCTAAGGAAGTTTTGGTATGATAACCTGTTATCTGAGGTCTTGCCTGAAAGACAGCAGGTCGTAAAGTCCTAGCATAGGATTGATTTTGAGAAATCGGTCCTGATGCTGGCCTAATTGTATTTAGAGAAGAGGGAGCCTGAATAGGCCTTTCACCTTCTCTAATTGATAAATTCCTCTGAGAGGAACCTTGACGTCGCCTGGATATCGTAGTATATTCGAGATCCATCGATTAATGATCTGCATTCATTGGTGCGGGTGCAAATGTTTGAGAGATGGGGCGTTTTCCCCTTTGAGAACTAGTCCCAAAGGAACTAGCTATTGATTGAGTTACCCCTTGATTAGGGTTGTTTGAGAGGTTCGGCCCTGGGGGCCTTCCTGTGGAGGGCGGTCTTGGACGACCGTGTTGCATTGAGAGGAAAGCTTAGAGATTGCTTGAGAGAGATGTTCTCTCGAGAGATAATCAGCTAAGCAGTTTTCGCTGCCTTTTATATGCACAATTGAGAAATCAAAACAAGATAAGATTGCTTGCCATCTTGCGAAGATTTGTTTTGAAACAAGATTTTTTATATCTTTTTCGAAGATATATTTACTTGCTTTTGAATCGGTTCTGACAAGAAAATCCCATAAAGAGAAAGCCAGTAGGATATATTTGTGCGCATACTTCTTTAGGAGAAGGTCCATCGAATTCAGGTTCGATGATTATTTCTTCTAAGGAAGTTTTGGTATGATAACCTGTTATCTGAGGTCTTGCCTGAAAGACAGCAGGTCGTAAAGTCCTAGCATAGGATTGATTTCGAGAAATCGGTCCTGATGCTGGCCTAATTGTATTTAGAGAAGAGGGAGCCTGAATAGGCCTTTCACCTTCTCTAATTGATAAATTCCTCTGAGAGGAACCTTGACGTTGCCTGGATATCGTAGTATATTTGAGATCCATCGCGTAATGATCTGCATTCATTGGTGCGGGTGCAGATGTTTGAGAGATGGGGTGTTTTTCCCTTTGTTAACTAGTCCCAGAAGAACTAGCTATTGATTGAGTTACCCCTTGATTAGAGTTGTTTGAGAGGTTTGGCCCTGGGGGCCTTTCTGTGGAGGGCGGTCTTGGACGACCGTGTTGCATTGAGAGGAAAGCTTAGAGATTGCTTGAGAGAGATGTTCTCTTGAGAGATGATCAGCTAAGCAGTTTTCGCTGCCTTTTATATGCACAATTGAGAAATCAAAGCAAGATAAGATTGCTTGCCATCTTGCGAAGATTTGTTTTGAAACAAGACTTTTTATATCTTTTTCGAAGATATATTTACTTGCTTTTGAATCGGTTATGACAAGAAAATCCTTGTTGATAAGATCTCCTTGGAACTTTTGAACGCAAAGTACTATTGCTAGCACTTCTTTTTTGATAGTGGAATAGTTCTTTTGAGCACTATTCCATACTCCGGAATGGTAACGGATAAGTGATTCTTTTTCGTTAATTTCCTGTTTGAGGATACCGCTGTAACCGAGATCTGAGGCATCGGTTTCAACGATAATTTTTGCTGACTCATCCACTAGCGATAAGCATGAGATGGCTTTTGATAAAGTCTTGATGGATTTGACAGCACTAGTGTGCTCGTCTTTCCATGGCTTTGGATTTTTCTTCAGTCTGTCGTATAGTGGCGCAGACAAATGATACGGAGATCTTTAATAAAGTCTTCGTTATAATTGACACAGCCAAGAAATTTCTGTAGCTGAGTTTTATCTTGAATAACATCGGGAAACTTATCCACAAAGTCTAATGACCGTTGGATAGGTTTGATGATTCCTTGATCGATATCGTAACCTAAGAAACGAATCTTTGTTTGAAATAATGTTATCTTGGGTAGAGATACCACAAGACCATTTTTCTTGATAACATAGATAAAACATTTTAGATGTTTAAAATGTTCTTCTATTGTTTGAGAATATACAAGAACGTCATCAATATAGACTATTGTGAAGTCTTGATATTGGTTGAAAATGTCATTCATGATCTTTTGAAACTCTGAATGAGCATTCTTTAGACCAAATGGCATTACATTCCATTCGTATTGACTGAATGGTACGATTGCGTTATGACGTTAGTATTGTTATATTTTAATATCTCGAGACTTAGGCGGTAACCCCTACAGGTGCTATTCCGAGGACTTACTTCGGCTCCCTCTGCCATTGCCACCTTAAACACCTTACCATCTTCTCTTGATATTAAAATGAACAATTGGTCATTGCAATCTTTTCCGTCTTGGAGCGATCTTCGCTACCCACGCGGCCTGTGAATTGGTTAATTTCACTTGTTCTGGATTGTCACTATCTCCATCATCTCCCCCTTCAATCGGAGACTAGCATAGTCGACGATGAGGTTATATGTTTGCAGACTGGTTTACAGTACAAATAATTTACATGAAAAAAAATATAATTTATTCTAATTTACAAATTAATCATACCCTTCAACTTGGTTGAGAATCTAGGTATGGGTTTAAAATATTGAAGTTTAAATACGGATCGTATTAAAAATCAATATCGTTGACGGAAGACTCTGATATGAGTTCATCAATATCAGGGTTTTCTCTTTGAACTGGATTGTTCTCAGTAGGATTCTGAGAAGCGTTCTGAATTATAGCTTGTAGTTCGGAAGCAGAAGATGCTCCGGCCAAAGATGTAATAATTGAACTTCTCTGTAGAAGAACCTGTTCTTCTTCTACACGAGAGTGGTGAGGATTAGCTTTTAAGAACTGGCTTATCCTTTCTTCTGAAAGATGAGAAACATCAAAATTTTCCCACCATTTGATTTTTAAAACCTTGTTTAGGGTTTTAAATTTTGCTCTTGGAGTCAACTGGTAATTCCAGCAGAATATCCAAGGTAATTGAAAAAATAATGAGAATCTAAACGTCATCGCAAGTGGTGACGAATGGACACTATTTGAGAATAAATGAAATGACTTCTGTATTTCAACAGGAAAAATTTCTAGTGACATACCAAAGTAACTCCACCATTTTTTAAACCAATTTGGAAAGTTATGTTTGTAAGATTTCTTACAAAAAGTAACAAACCAGGAATGGTTGTAAGGTTCATACCAAAATATATTGTACCAAGCCATGATATAATCATGGTAACAATATGTTTGTGGTCTGAAGCTTCTTGAGAATCTTTTTGGTACTGACATCCCCTGAGGCCAATGGGATGGCGTAAGAACACTTAGAATTCTCAATTTTGAAAAAATTATTCGTGACGGATCATTTCTGTCCGGCACATGAGTTATTTCAATTGACTTTGTATCAACTAAAATAAACTCATAAAATAATCTTGTTTTTGAAGTATCCTCGGGCATAAAAAGAAAGCCATAATGATATATTTGAGCACATACTTCTTTAGGAGAAGGACCATCGAATTCCGGTTCGATGATTATTTCTTCTAAGGAAGTTTTAGTATGATAACCTGTTATCTAAGGTCTTGCCTGAAAGATAGCAGGTCGTAGAGTTTGAGCATAGGATTGATTTCGAGAAATTAAGCCTGATGCTGGTCTATTTCAGTTAGGAGAAGAGGTAGTCTGAATAGGACTTTCTCCTTCCCTAATTGATAAATTCCTTGGAGAGGAACCTGGACGTCGTCTGGATATCGTGGTAAATTCGAGATCCATCGCGTAATGGTCTGCATTCATGGGAGTGAGTGCAGATGTTTGAGAAATGGGGCGTTTATCCCTTTGAGAACTAGTCCCAGAGGAACTAGCTATTGATTGAGTTACCCCTTGGTTAGGGTTGTTTGAGAGGGTTCGCCCTGGGGGCCTTCCCGTTGAAGGCGGTCTTGGACGACCGTGGTGCATTGAGTAGATAGCTTAGAGATTGTTTGAGAGAGATGTTCTCTCGAGAGGTAATCAGCTAAACTATTTTCACTGCCTTTTATAGGCACAATTGAGAAATCAAAGCAAGATAAGATTGCTTGCCATCTTGCAAAGATTTGTTTTGAAACAAGATTTTTTATATCTTTTTCGAAGATATATTTACTTGCTTTTGAATCGGTTTTGACAAGAAAATCTTTGTTGATAAGATCTCCTTGGAATTTTTGAACGCAAAGTACTATTGCTAGTACTTCCTTTTTGATACTGGAATAGTTCCTTTGAGCCCTATTCCATACTCCGGAATGGTAACGGATAAGTGATTCTTTTTCGTTAACTTCCTGTTTGAGGATACCGCCGTAATTGAGATATGAGGCATCGGTTTAAACGATAATTTTTGCTGACTCATCCACTAGCGATAAGCATGGGATGGCTTTTGATAAAGCCTTGATAGATTTGACAGCACTAGTGTGCTCGTCTTTCCATGGCTTTGGATTTTTCTTCAGTCTGTCGTATAGTGGCAGACAAATGATACGGAGATCTTTAATAAAGTCTCCGATATAATTGACACAACCCAGAAATCTCTGTAGTTGAGTCTTGTCTTGAATAATATCTGGAAACTTATCCACGAAGTCTAATGACCGTTGGATAGGTTTGATAATTCCTTGATCGATTTCGTATCCTAAGAAACGAATCTTTGTTTAAAATAATGTAATCTTTGGTAGAGATACCACAAGACCATTTTTCTTGATCACATAGATGAAACATTTTAAATGTTTAAAATGTTCTTCTATTGTTTGAGAATATACAAGAACGTCATCAATATAAACTATTGTGAAGTCTTGATATTGATTGAAAATGTCATTCATGATCTTTTGAAACTCCGAAGGAGCATTCTTTAGACCAAATGGCATTACATTCCATTCGTACTGATCGAATGGTACATTGAAAGCGGTTTTATACCGATCTTTGACATTGATTTGAATTTGCCAGAAGCCAGATTTCATATCAAATTTTGAAAAGATTTTTGCTGAAGCTATTCGCTTAAGCAAATCTTGGTGATTAGGTATCAGATACCTAATCCATTTGAGAACCTTGTTTAAAGGTTTAAAGTTAATAACCAGTCTAGGAATGCCACGTTCCTTTTCAGCTTGATTATTAACGTAGAAAGCCGCACAAGATCATGGGCTTTTTGAGGGGCTTATTAAACCCTTTTTGAGAAGATCGTCAATCTCGTTTATACAAGTTTTGACGAGTTCTTTTGTCAATTGAATGGGCCTTGCCCTAGTTGGGATTTGGGCCTCATCAAAATTATCCACATAGGGAAGATCCACTATGTGATGTTTTTTGTCCCAAAAGGCATTTGAGATATTTGAACATATTTCATATTGAATTTTTTTTAGAATTATCTGAATATTATTTTGAATAGAAGGTTTAATGATTTCTTCAGAAATCCTTCTACATTTGATATCATCTTGAAGGAATTTAATTTGTTTTTCCTTCACAATAGTTTATATTGATGATGTTCTTGTTTATTCTCAAACAATAGAAGAGCATTTTAAACATTTAAAATGTTTTATCTATGTTATCAAGAAAAATGATCTTGTGGTATCCTTACCCAAGATTAAATTATTTCAAACAAAGATTCGTTTCTTAGGATACGATATCGATCAAGAAATTATCAAACCTATCCAACGATCCTTAGATTTCGTGGATAAATTTCTCGATATTATTCAAGATAAGACCCAACTACAGAGATTTCTTGGTTGTGTCAATTATATCGGAGATTTTATAAAAAATCTTCGTATCATTTGTCTGCCACTATATGACAGACTAAAGAAAAATCCAAAGCCTTGGAAAGACTAGCACACTAGTGCTATCAAATCAATTAAGGCTTTATCAAAAGGCATCCCATGTTTATCGCTTGTGGATAATTCAGCAAACATGATCGTTGAAACCGATGCTTCAGATCTCGGTTACGGCGGTATCCTCAAACAGGAAGTTAACGGAAAAGAATCCTTTATCCTTTATCCTTTACCATTATGGAAGATGGAATAGTGCTCAAAAGAACTATTCCACTGTCAAACAGGAAGTACTAGTAATAGTACTCTGTATTCAAAAGTTCCAAGGAAATCTTATCAACAAAAATTTTCTTATCCTAACTGACTCAAAAGCAAGTAAATACATCTTTGAAAAAGATGTAAAGAATCTTGTTTCAAAACAAATCTTTACAAGATGGCAAGCAATCTTATCTTGCTTTGATTTCAAAATTGTGCTTATAAAAGGCAAAGAAAACTGCTTAGCAGATTATCTTTCAAGAGAGCATCTCTCAAGAGAAAACCTCTCAAAAGAAAAAAATCTCTAAGAGTGCAATTCAATGTTCCCAAGTCGGCCAAGGCCGCCTACAAAGGGAAGGCCTCCAGGGCCAAATCCCTCAAATAACCCTAATCAAAGGGCATCTCAACAAATAGCTAGTTCTCCTGGAACTAGTTCTCAAAGGGGTAAACGCCCCATATCTCAAACATCTGCACTCACTCCTATGAATGCAGACAATTACGCGATGGATCTCGATTTTACTTCGGTATCCAGACGACGTCAAGGTTCCTCTTCGAGGAATTTGTCAATTAGGGAAGAAGAAAGACCTATTCAGGCTACTTCCTCTCCTAACTCAATAAGACCTTCAGGATCGATTCCTTGACAGAATCAATCCTATGCAAGGACTGTACGACCTGCTGTCTTTCAGGCAAGACCTCAGATAACAAGCTATCATACAAAAACCTCCTTAGAAGAAATTATCATCGAACCGGAATTCGATGGTCCTTTTCCTAAAGAAGTTTGTGCTCAAATCTATCCTTCTGGCTTTTTCTTTATGCCCGAGGATATTTCAAAAACAAGATTATTCTACGAGTTTATTTTAGTTGATACTAAATCAGCCGAAATAACTCATGTGCCGGACAGAAATGATCCGACAAGAATTATCTTTTCAAAATTGAGAATTCTAAGGGTTCTTACGCCATCTCACTTGCCCCAGGGAATGTCGGTTCCTAAAAAATTCTCAAGAAGTTTCAGACCACAAACATATTGTTACCATGACTATATCATGGCTTGGTACAATATTTATTGGTACGAACCATATAACCACTCTTGGTTTGTTACTTTTTGTAAGAAATCTTACAAATATAACTTTCCAAATTGGTTTTAAAAATGGTGGAGTTATTTTGGTATTTCACAAGAAATTTTTCCTGTAGAAATACAAAAATCATTTCATCTATTCTCAAACAGTGTCCATTCGTCACCACTTGCGATGACGTTTAGATTCTCCATATTTTTTCAATTACCTTGGATCTTTTGCTGGAATTACCAGTTAGCTCCAAGAGGAAAGTTTAAAACCCTAAATAAGGTTTTAAAGATCAAATGGTGGGAAAAATATGCTATTTCTCGGTAGTTGACACAACCAAGAAATCTCTGTAGTTGACACAACCAAGACAAATGATACGAAGATTTTTTACAACCAAGACAAATGATACGAAGATTTTTTATAAAATCTCCGATATAATTGACACAACCAAGAAATCTCTGTAGTTGGGTCTTATCTTGAATAATATCGGGAAACTTATCCACGAAATCTAAGAATCGTTGGATAGGTTTGATAATTCCTTGATCGATATCGTATCCTAAGAAACGAATCTTTGTTTGAAATAATTTAATCTTGGGTAAGGATACCACAAGACCATTTTTCTTGATAACATAGATAAAACATTTTAAATGTTTAAAATGCTCTTCTATTGTTTGAGAATAAACAAGAACATCATCAATATAAACTATTGTGAAGTCTTGATATTTATTGAAAATGTCATTCATGATCTTTTGAAACTCCGAATGAGCATTCTTCAGACCAAATGGCATAACATTCCATTCGTATTGACCGAATGGTACATTGAAAGCGGTTTTATACCGATCTTTGATATTGATTTGAATTTGCCAGAAGCCAGATTTCAAATCAAATTTTGAAAAGATTTTTGCAGAAGCTATTCGCTTAAGCAAATCATGTCGGTTAGGTATTGGATACCTAATCCATTTGAGAGCCTTATTCAAAGGTTTATAGTTAATAACCAATCTAGGAATGTCACATTCCTTTTCTACTTGATTATTAACATAGAAAGCCGCACAAGACCATGAGCTTTTTGATGGGCTTATTAAACCCTTTTTTAGAAGATCGTCAATTTCCTTTTTACAGGTTTTGACGAGCTCTTTTGACATTTGTACATTTGTATGGGCCTTGCCCTAGTTGGGATTTGGGCCTCATCAAAGTTATCTACATAGGGAAGTTCCACTATGTGATGTTTTCTGTCCCAAAAGGCATTTGGGATATTTGAACATATTTCAGATTCAATTCTTTTCAGAATTTTCTGAATATTATCTTGGACAGAAGGTTTTGTGATTTCATCATAAATCCTTCTGCATTTGATATCATCTTGAAGGAATTCAATTTGTTTTTCCTTCTTAGAGATTCGGTTGAGGTAAAGATTAACTTCATCCTCAATAGTTGAAATATGTCTTTGAGTTATGTTTTCACAAAACTGGAAAATAATTGTTTTTCCCAGTTTGTGAGAAATAATCCCTTTCTCAGAAACTTCGAATGGATATAGTTGAGTGAGGAATGGAGTACCAAGAATCGCTTCCTCATTCAAGTCTTTCATACAAAGAAATGTATTTGTAAAACACACGTCTTTGTTACATATATGAACTCCTGATAATTTGTAATTAATTACCAGAGCTTGATTGTTCGCTCCTCTTAGAGTTTGGCGAGTAGTTTCAAAATATCTTGAAGGTATAATTCCTTCATTAAGAACATTTTGATCTGCTCCCGAATCAATGAGGGCAATTGCCGTAATTTTATAATCACGAACTTTCAAAGTGATTTTTGAATACCACTTTTGATTGAATACTTTGTTAATGTAATTAATATTATCATTAACAAGTGTTTGAGAAGATGACTCTGCCGTAACAGATGTCATATTATTTTGATATTTCTTGAATAGCAATTATCTTGTATTCAAGAGTATTGAGTCGTTGCTTGGAACTAGCAACTTCCTTTTTGAGATTCTTAATTTCCAATTGCATGTCTTGAATTTTTACCGGCATTGAAGAATCTTCATTTTTCAACCTATTTAATATTTCTTGAAAATTGAAATAAATAGGCTTTCTTTCTTCTTCAGCCGATGTTCCTTTAAGTTCTTCTTTGAGCTTAATAAACATCTGCTTCTGAAGTTCTTGATCAGGTATTGCTTTGATAGCATCGAAAAGTGCTTCCTGAGTATTTGTAAGGACATTGATGCATCCTATATAATGAATGACATCATTGTCTGATTCACTTGAAGAAGAAAAGTCAGAAGACTTATTATCTTCTTCAATTTGATTGATCATATCATCAGAAGAAGATTCTGAAGAAGAGTCTTCTTTGATGGTCATTAATTAGTACAATAATCAAATTGAAAGATTAATGATAAATGTTATATTTCAATTATCAAATACAACCAATTATTTTCCTCATAGTTTCATGTTCGTAGTAGACCATACAAATACAAAATATAGTTACATGCCAATTCGAAATGATGATATTTAATGATTGGCACAAAAATATGAATGTTACATCATCAATCCATAGCATGTCATTGACATGCTAGCTCAAAATAAAGATATTACATCATTTGATAAGGGCACAAAAAATATAAATGCCCATACATACCACGTTATAAAACCTCCTATTACATAAAAGAGTCAACATTATTCACACAAACTAAATATCAACATTCTCTTGCAGAACCTCCATAAAAAAATTCATACCTTTCTTTGGTGATAATTTTACCAGCTCGAATCCTCTGTTGAACACTCAATCCATCCACCTTTCTAATTTCACATACTAATGAATTTCGACGTTCCTCTCTGGAAGATTCTCGTTCAGCTACTTATCGATAAAATAAGGCAATCTCTTGAATATTTTCATTAGCATTTGAAAGATGACTACTTATAACATTCTCGTATTCACTGCTGCTACTAATGGGTCCACGCTCCTTGCTCTTTTCTTACTAGACCTATTTGATGTATGTGTAGTAGATTGTTTATTTATTGGTGCTTCACTCATTGACATCGGGCCATTCACTTCTTCCCCTCCAACGATTGGTGGATCAAGCACATAAAAATTATCTCCTCCCAAGAATTCATTGTTGCCCATTTCTCGTTCCACTGCTTCAAACATATCAGATCGCATTTAGGAATTTTTTCAGCCATCCACTTTTCTATTTGAATGAGAAATCCTAGTTTGAAAGTCCCATTATCAGCCTTCCAAGTGCCAATATTAGATAACTCTAATAAACATTCCACTAATTTCTCATCTCCTGCCTTACTCCACGTGTTTCTTACTTGAACCAACTTTAGATTGTTCACTATCATCCATATCTATGATTCACATCACATATTAAACTATTAAAACTCAAATAACATATATAACATAATATGAAAATGAAAACAAGCATGAGTACACATATTATAAATATACAAGTAGCAAACTAATAGTTCATAACATTTCATAAAGTCTTACAAGATCTAAAAAATCAAGAAATTGATTATTTACATCATCAGTAAAACCCTCCATAAATAATAACAATTCTAATGCCTAATGCCTCTCAACTCCTCAAACATTTCAATTGCTAAATTATCTCTCTAATTTGTCCATTCATTTGAACTTTATTTGATCATTGTCCATGTCAAACGTACTTGAATGAGTGTCTCCAACTTCTTCTTCTAAAGGATCTACAGGCATTTCTCTTCTTATAAGATTATGAATGAGACAATGACACGAGCTAGAGTAATGTATATATTTTAGTAATAATATGATGTCTATGCGCAAGTGTACACGTATATTTGTAGCAAGTGCGAAATAAATTATCGTATCAACAGAGATCAGTAATCTTCTATTTTATCACAAATTAACTCTCAATAAACTCAATTCGTAGCCAATAAAATTCATGAAGGAACGGAAATAACATAAAATAACAATGTTTAACAAAATATTTGCTAAACAGAGCGAAACAGGAGAATTGTAATTAAACATAAAATGGTTAACTTGTACTTTGAACTAATTAAAAGGCTCGGATTAGGGGTAATTTCCTGTTTTAATCGATTCTACAACATATATATATATATATATATATATATATTCATTTCTCTCAACCCACTACAGCTTACACAGCATTCTCCCGAATCACTAGAAATACGGTGGTTGACTCCCGTTACTGCAGCGAAAGTAAACTCACTGTATTGTGTGTGCATTAGGTGAATGATTATCCCTAACCTTCCCACTTAGCTAGCTACTAACCCTAACATGGCTAATGTGGTTTTTAAGCAATCAGCTCCTCCTATTCTTCTTAGAAATTAGAGAAACACTGCTACGAAATGGTTGGCCAAATGGAATCGAGCTAAAAAGATAAAAAACTCTTAAAAACCAGATTGAGCTAAATGAAATGTACTTAGATATAAAATAAATCAAAACATTCAACACCTAATCCTCACCTTAAGGTGATTAGTTTATAGTGCCAGAAAAATAGAGATTAAATCGAAATACAGCCATCATGTAAAACAATGTTAAGAAACTAGAAGGAAGAAGAAGAAGTAGTCGAAATGTTGCCCCAAAAAGGTTGAAGCAGCGTTCGACACCAGCTCTAGTGGAAGACCGTTCATCTTTTGGAAATTTTCCAGTAGCTCCCTCTTCAAACAGCTCCTTGCTCCTCTATTTATGTTTTTTTCGGGATCTTTATCTCTTCCCATTTTTTTCTTCAAAAATGACTGCCCAGCAGTTATATCTCATTCTTTATGAAAATCAGGGCTGATTAGACAGATCCCATGACATGGCAAGCTTCTGTTGGTTGAAACACGCTGATTGTACTGACATCTTCCAGCTCATTTAATGGGCAGCTACTCTCACGTGCGAAATTTGTGCTGGCTAAAATTACTCGATTTTCTCTAGCAAAACGTTATAAAACTGCTCCTAAGCTTCAAAAATCTTTCTTTTATAACAATTATCCAATCTTTAATAATATATATTTTTTTTTGAATACAATAGGGGTTGGGGCCTTGGGGGAATCTTTAATAATACCCTAAATTAATCACAATAAGCTCATTAACTATGATAATCTTGCTCTAATAAGAATTTTACTACATCAAAGTTAAACTTAGAGCAAAGCCAAGGGATTTCCAGAATAAATTAAGATAAAATATGACAATTCAATTAACTCTTATTTTAAGAGTTATCAGACAACAAGCTATGATCATTCGACATTGAACTTTTACTGGATAATAAAATTTTCCTTGAAGAATAGCGCATCGACCTTTTAATAGTCCAAATGCTCGTTCTATTACATTTCTTGTCGAGGAATGCTCCATATTAAAAAATTCAGCTAGAGTTCTTGGTTGGTATCCTTGCATCCAATCATTTAAATGATATCGTTGTCCTCTATAAGGTGCCAAAAATCCTTCACCATTTGTATAGCTAGCATCACATAGGTAGTAACAACCTAAATAAACCAATTGAATACTTGAGAATGTACATAAAACCTTTTTCTAATCCAAATTTATTTATAAAGTCCGACCTAAACTATATACCTATCTAAATATTATACATGGGTTACCTTTTGGAATCTTTAATCCATTCGTTCTAGATACAATATCTCGTAAAACTCTTGAGTCAGAAGCTGAACCTTCCTATTCAGGTAAAACATAGATGAATTGCATATCTTGAGAGCAAACTCCTAACACATTGGTAGCAATTTCATTCTTCCTTATTCGGTACATAGGTCTATCAAGAATACCTACGTTGACTTTAATGTAGGTTCCATCTAATGCACCTAAACAAATCTAAATACAAATAAAACTCTAAATTAATTAAGGTCACATCCAATATAAACCACTTATTAATATTTAAATATGATTAAAACTACATAACAATTTACCTTAAACCACTTCCACTTCTCGTCCAAGCAGCTAATAGAAATTGGCTCAGGTTTTTTAAATAATAACTCATGTAACCGTAACACAGAGTTAAGAACTGTATTAAAATGCCTACTAACTATTTCTCCCAAACGTGCAAAATGTCGACGTATAACTCTATTTTTGACATCATGTGCAAGGATATGTAAAAATATTGCAACCATCTCCTCAATTTCTACTTTGTTGTGCCTCTTAATTTTTCAGTTGTTTTAAGCAAGTGACATAATATAGGAAAGCATCTCCTATTCATATGTGTAGTCTCAAAACGTGCTAAATCACTCTCATGTATTAGATGAAATTTTTTTTACTTGTCTAATTCGATGTCTATAGAAAGAACTTCCACCCATAAGTCTTCTATGTGTTGGTCCTCTATACATAAGCATTACTACCAATAGGAAACATGTTTTCATCATTTGCTTTAGCATCTCTAAATAGGACAACAAGATAACAAGAATTTGTTGTTCAGTAGTTGGAGATATGTGAGTCATATATGCATAATAAACAACATTTTCAAAATCACATCTATAATTAGGTGATATAATATTATAAGTATGCTACATCGAGAATATTATTGCACACAAAGTTTTAAATGGAACAAACAAATAAACAAACCAAACAAGAAGGAACAGATAGAAAACAAGGAAAATTTCAACTCAACGAAAAGATAGAAAAGAAGGCAAATTTCAACTCAACTGGACCTTAGAATAACACCTAAGCCAAAAAGTGAAATTTAAGCTGGAGAATTTCAACTAACCATCTTCTTGCTAATTTCATTTAAAAAGAAAAAAAGAAACTAAAATTTAAATTATATGGCAAACAAAATTCTCCTTGTTGGATTTGAAATAGAAGACCCAATAATTTGTAGGTCCATATAGCATTTGGACTCATATGTTCTCCTGTTCACAATCATATTACTAAGCTATATAAAGCTTCATTTTCAAAGTATCAAAAGTATCACAACAAGAAAACTATGTGCCAACATTTAAATTCCTCAAGCTATTCTTAGTTTCAATTCATCACTCAAACTAATAACAAACACCAAAAACAGACTGGAATAACAGAAAAGAATCAACAATTTCCATTTTGTCTAGAAGTCCTATTTGTAAGATAATCAACTCAAAGCATTCTAAGGCTAAAATGATAAGGGAAAGAAGAACTTGAAAATAGAAAAGAATACACAAATTTAGAAAGGCTGAGACTTACAAGGGTACTATATACAAGAAAATTTGGTTTGCAACCTCAGGATTCCATTTCTGCAAGCATAGAGTAAGCCTCCTCAAATTTACCCGCCATACAAAAACCATGAAACGACATTTTAATTGCATTACAAAAATCCAACTATAAAAACTCAACCAACTATAGGAAAAAAATCAGAGATCACATCGGTTGAAAGTTGCGAATTGGGGATACATATTAAAAAATTATAGAGAAAAAAAACTATTTTTTAAATACACTCTATGCAAAAGGAGAAGGTCAAAGGAACTTTCATCCACAAAAACCTAACCAACTCCCAATAGCAAAGAAATCAAATCTCATTTATCTGTATTTCTCTCTGTACAAAATTAAACGTAATCACAGATTCAGATCTAAACCACAAAACAAGAACAAATACAAAATCAAAATAGAAATCAAGAAGAAAAATGACAACAACGCAAATTAAGAAAATGAAAAAAAGGATCAGATTAAAAGCACAAATAAAAAAGGAGAACAAGAAAAAAAATCACATTAAGAAAAAAAAAAAAGAAAACAAAACATACCTACAATCAAATGAAAAGAAAAATAGAAGAAGAAGAAAGGAAAGGAGAGTTGAAAAAAAAGGAGAAGGAATTGAAAAATACAGAAAAAAAAAGGAAGAAGACAAAGAGAAAGAACAAAACGTATCTGGAGGTTGGAGAAGAATAGAAAACTCACGGTCTTGGATAGGTTTAGAAAACCCTTGGATACACTTATTAAAGAATGTCTGGAAAAAGTCTTTTCCCAGGCATTTAAATTAAAACCTTCAAATAAACATAGGTTTTAAAGGCCTAAGCTCATTCACACCTCTAAAAACCCTCAACCAAACGGGCCCTAAGAGACAAACATAAGAATGTTGTAAGTTTTGCACCATAGTGCCAAGATCTACCTTATTGAACACTTAGAATAAGTTTTTCTTTGACGCTTCAATTGAATTTGGGTTGGATTTATTTAATGTTATATTTCACAATCGTAACAAATTTTGGGTCGGACTTATTTAATGATTAAATTTTACAATCGTAACAAATGATCTATCAATATCAGTAACTTAAGTAACATAACCTTTCATTTGAAATCATCGATCTAAAATTAAAAAGAAAAAAAAAAGTCAAAACGAAACATTGTGAGCTCTTGTATGTTGTTGGGAATGACTTGGGCCTTGAGCTTAAAAACTCACATAGAAAATGGAATACTTTGTTCCACATTGGAAAATTTAAGGAAGTGGAGGTTGTTTATATAGTAAAGGCTATATGTGAGTTGGTAAAAGTGGTTATAGTGGTATTAAAATACCTTCTCACATGCTCGCCATCGTTGCCGTCCGTTCGGTCGGACGGGCAAGTTCGGGTAAACGCGCTTGCGCGAAAAAAAAAAGTAATTTTTATTTCCTTTTCCTCTTAAAATTAAAACCAATTTTAAAAACCGTTTACTTTTAATTTGTTATCGTTTGAAAACGTTTTTTCCTTATTGATGGTGTAGATCTAAAAACGTTCTCTCATTGATGGTGTAGATTGGAAATGTTGATGGTGCAGATCTGAAAACGTCTTTTCGTTTTTCTTTTTATTGGTTTTGTTTCAAACCAGAACGATGAATTTTTTTATATTTTTCGATCTTCTTCTTCTCGTTAAAATTTTCGAGCATTGTTTTGATCTTGATTCTAATCCTTCATTGATGAGTGCACGTCTGTGAAGGGTGTTGTGTTAACCTTGGGGAGCAACCGACATAAAATGATTTAGCACCGAAGTCGTGCCAAAATTGCTTTCAAGGCAGTGGCACTACACGACACAACAACAATCTGTTCGACATATATTCATACAGTTGAAAGAAATTTACCATGTCGATGATCAAATCTGGGAAGGTGCTGCCAGATCTGTCCAAATTGGAACCACTGGACGGATCCAACTATCGTTGCTGGTTGCAAAAGCTTTTGATCTTCTTCGAACAACTGGAGGTCGACTACGTCCTCATCTCCAACAAATCCAAAGGGGTTGATGTTGCAGGCATTGCAGATCTAGAGAAGTCCATTGTTACTACCTATGTTGATCCCATGCTAATCGATGCTGATTCTATCAAATCAAAATAGCTCACTGATGGCGATTTTGATAAGTTTGAGAAGGACAACAAGACTGTCTGCAGTCATCTCTCTTATCGGCTTGCTTTTCGCTACACGCAAGTGCACGTGATCGAAGTAATAAAAACTGGAGTATTCCAGAGTATCGTACCCAAGGGAACGGGTTTTAACAAAATCTTATTACGACGGCACAAATTTGCTTACAAAATGCAATTGTGGGAACCGAAGATGTAAAAATATAAGGAAGGTTGTTTTTGGCTAAAGAAAATAATGGAAAAACCAATGAGTTAAAATAGGGATTCAAGTGATTCAAGCACCTTTGGAAAAATGCTATTCAAATGCAATTGCAATCAAAGCTAACATGTGAAAACTAAGTAAACCGAGTTCAACTCCTATTCAATTTTGATTCAAAATCTTTAGGAGACTAAATGATTAAACCTATATGTCTAGGCTAATCTAACTTAGATACTTTCGTACACAACTCTAGTGGTTTTAGAGTCTCGCCCTATGTCTAGGGTCGATGTTCAGAACTTATTTCTAAGCCTTTTCCTCCATTGCTTTTGTGACATCGGCTTTCCCTTAACTCTTTCGATATTAAGTTCAAGCTTGACAAACAATCACTAGTTGGCCGACTAGGTTTACCCAAATCTAAACTCAACAAAAGCAAACTAAGTTCACATGCTAGCTAGATTGGTTATGCTTTAGAGCTTTTACATTTTTCCTTAGGGCCTTCACCAACTTGAACCCCTAGAGAAAATTTAGCTCATTATGGAAGAAATGAAAAACCAAAATTTACTTGCCATAAGATTCATAATTAATACAATAAAATAAGGAAATTAATCTTAAAGCAAACCGAATTGAAGTATCAATTAGGAATGTCCATAAAGAAATTGGTAACAATGCTGGAATTTCTAATTTAAAGTCAGAATTGCATAAACTGGAAATTACAACCTTAGTGGAAAATAAAATGGCAGTGACAAAGCCTGAATATGAAAAAAAAAAAGAAATTAAACTCCAGAATTCAATTATACACTCAATTCTGCCACAAAAGGAAATGGAATTTCAACCTAGACTAACTCAATAACCAACCCGAAGCATAAACTAATGACAGAAAAACAGAGAGTTGGAATTGAAATAACTGTTGTTCGAAGACTAGGAAAACAGAGAAAATCGCAAAACAAAATGTAGAAACTGAAAATTGTTGAAGATAGATCAAACTCAGAATTTAATCGAGCGAAACTACAAGAATGAAATGCTAAAAACAATAGAAATCATCCACTTGCTGCTATTGTAATAAAGAAAAACCAGAAGAAAAAGAACCCAGAAAAATAGAATGTAAAAACCGAAAAAAAACAGAGTCTGAAAAATTCCACCTTTGTTCTTCGTTCTTCCTCCCTTTTATAGAGATTCTGAGGCTTCTTCTTCCATCTTGGGCTCCTTAATTCGTGGGTAAATGATTGAGCACGAGATTTGGCTGTAAATTCTCCCATAAATCCAGTAATTTCCATTAATTGAGGTGATTTCCCGTGATTTCCGTAATTGATTTGTAAGTTCAGAAAATGCAATTGCATTGCAATTGCATTCTTCTTCTTTGTTCTTCACCCTGCCTTCCCAAAGAAATGCAATTGCATTCCATTTGCAATTTCTTCACTTCTTCAAATCTGCACAAAAATTCAACTTGAGCCAACTTTCTTGCATCTTTTCACTTAATTCCTTCTTTTATCATATTCCAACAAGCTTGCATGAATATATCTTATAAATGCTATTTTTAGCTTGCTCGGTAATCAATAAAGCATATAAAAATGACAAAAATAACTTAGTTTAGGGTTAAATAATCCTCATAAATAAGAATTATCACTCTTCAACCACATGATCGATTCTATGTTCGATCTCTTTGTCGTCTAGAAGTTTGCAAAGGTAATTTGGGATATTCTAGAATCCAGATATGGTAGAGATGATGCATGTAGAAGAAAATACGTCGTCAGAAATGGTTGCAATTCCAAATGACGGATGATAAACCAGTCATGGAGCAGGTTCACTAGTACGAAAATATGGTGGCTAATGTGCTGACCGAAGGCATGAAGATGTGTGAGATTCTTCAAGTGAATGTATTGCTTGAGAAGTTTTCTCCTTCCTAGAGTGACTACTGCAACTACATGAAACATAAAAAGGACCTGACCTTGCAAGAATTAATCTGTAATATGCGCACTGAAGAAGCCAACATGCAGAAAGATAAGCTACATTCTCAATCCTTGAATTATGTTAATGCTAACCTTGTTGAGTCCTTTGTTGCAATAAAAGACAGGTTCAAAAACAAAGACAAATAAGTTACTAAAGATAGAACACAACAAAAGAAGGGACATCAGTTTAAGGCTTCCAATGGAAAAATTGAGAAGTCCAAGCTGATTTGTTATGTTTGTGGAAAACCTGGACACAAATCCTATCAGTGCAACCAGAGGAATGGAAAGCCAGATTAGAGACCTGTTCCACAACCCAACCTTGTTGAGCAAGATGACATCATTGCTGTTGTGGTTGAAGAAGCCAACTTAGTGGAGAACAAGTCTGATTGGATTCTCGACATTGGAGCTTTGAGACATTTTTTCTCGAACCGAGAGCTCTTCCACGACTACCAGGATTCTGCTGATGGCGAATGTGTGTTCATAGGAAACTCTGCCACTGTTGGAGTACTTGGAAAAGGTAAGGTTTTCTTAAAACCTACATTTGGAAAAACTTTATCCTTAAGGGGCCGTTTGGTTTAAGGTTTTCTAGATGCCTGGGAATAAAATATGCCTGGGAATAAGATGTCTGGGAATTAAAGATAACTGTGTTTGGTTGTGCATGGAAATGTTAACAGATTTTCATGGGAATAAATGATTTATGTATTTAGTGTTACATGAGAATGTTGTCAGATTTACATGAGTTACTTTTAAAATAATTATTCTTATTAATTTATTTTTATTAAGTCAATTTATTAAAATAATTTTAATTCAATTTTTATTCATTAGTAAATTTATTATAAATAATATATCTTAAATTTTAGATTTATAATTTTATTTAGTCATCAATCTTAATAATTATCCTCAAAGAAATGTAATTAATAAAATTATATAAATTTTTAATTATAATTAATCAGTACAATAATCAAGTTGAAAAATTAATTATGACTGTTATATTTCAAAAATCAAATATAATCTATCTAAAAGTGGCCACTAAATATATACAAAATAAAAATTTATATTATATCAATATTAATTAGTCATTTTTACTATAGTTTTAGAAAAATGATAGAAAAAAAAAAGAAAAAAAAAACTAGAAAAGAAATATAGAAAGAAAAAAGAAGAAAAAATGATGTAAAAAAATAGAGAAAAAGAAGAAAAATGACAAAGAGAAAGAAGAAGGAAGAGAAGAAAATTAATAATAGAAAGTAAAAAAAAAATAGAATGTTAGATAGAGGGAAACAATGAGAAGAGAAAAATAGTAAAAACAAAAAAAAAAAAAGAGAGGAAAAAGAAAGATTAGAAAGAAAAGTAATATAAATTTAAAATGAGAGAGAAGATAAAGAATATTTAAAAAAAAAAAAAAAAAGAGAGAGAGAGGGGGGGTTTTCAAAACCCATGGTTTCTGATGGGTTTTGAAACCCATTGATAATGATGTCTGGGAAAAACGTTTTCCCAGGCATATAGTTCAAAACCTTAAAACAAACATGGGTTTCAAAAATCCATGTCCATTCCCACCCTATATACCCTCCAACCAAACGGGGCCTAAGTGATGTTTTGTATGTTCCTTCATTGTGTAAGAATTTGGTTTCTGGCTGTCTATTAAACAGGGTTGGGCTTAAGATTGTCTTTGAGGCTGACAAGGTTATCATCACAAAAAATAGTGACTTTGTTGGTAAGGAGTACTTAGCTGATGGGTTATTTGTTCTTAACAATATGTATGTTTCTACTTCGATGAACGAAAATAATTCTCGTTTTGCTTATATGTTCTTAACACATCAACGATCTATTTCACATATTTATACATATACCACACCTAAGGAGATTAGAAAATATCAGTTCCATCAGCTTTTTCCCCATGTGCTGCATACAAAGTTGTCAACATCACTAAAAAAGTAAAGTAAAAAAAAAAAAAAAAAAAAAAAAAAAAAAACTAGTGGTAGATTTGCTTCACTGGTGTACAAAGACAACATCTGAAATCACCATGCTCAGATCATGCAAATGTTACAATTGGTAGAAGTCGTAATAGAAAGGTCACTAACAAATTAGTGATGAGGGTAATCTCAATTGTAACTTATCAAGAAGTCATAGAAGACATTGTTTTAAGGCATAAATAGAAAAGATCAATTGAAGATGATCAAAAGAGGTAGGATAAAATTTAAAATCAAGTTTAATGTTATAATTGTCATGAATTTGACCTATTTTATAAACTTGATGTCACTTCTATCAAAATAAAAGAAAATAAAATAAACTTGATGGTACAAGAAATAGTACAGAGGGTTATTTTTGTCCATTTTGTTAATTCAACTCTTTTTATAATTTAGGAAAAATTCAAATTTTACCTATAAATTTGTGAAGTTGTATCAATTTTAATCCTAAGCTTTCAATTTCATTAAATTGGACCGTGAACTTAGACAATTGTTGCAATTTTTACCCTCTAGTCAATTTCTGCTAATACAGTAATACTCCTACTCATTTTGACAAAAAAAAGGTTAAATTATAAAAAGTACCTCTAAACTTTGCTACTTGTTTAAAAAATATCCCTATTCTTTCAAAAGTTCCAATATTACCCTTGACCTTTCATAAACGTTTCAAAACTACTATTGGAGTAGAAATTTGTTAGAATGTTCGATGGAAAATCGACATAGTGGTGACTTGAAATGACATGATGGTGACTAAGATGCTTGTCTATATTAAATCTAAAAAATGACATTTAAACACGTTGACTTTTCGTTCAATATTCTAACGGTTTTTTCTACTCCAAAGGAAATTTTGAAACATTTAGGAAAGGTCAAGGGTAATCTTGCAACTTTGGAAAGAAATGAGGTATTTTGAAACACTGGGCAAAGTTTAGGGTATTTGTTTTTTAATTTAGCAAATAATAATAAGAAGAAGAATCTCCATAAACTCACTAATTTCAATTAAAATCAAATTTGACACAAAATCAAGTTTGATTGATATACAAATTAACCACCAAATAATCTTGTCGAATTCACAAAATTTAACAAAAATTTAGCCCTAATTGTTTTTCTCTAAAATAATCTTATCAATTTTATACCATATATAAGTTTTATAATGCATTAAACGCATATGAGAATGTTTTTTTTAACAATATTTTGAATGAGAACTTATTAGAGAGTTTAAATTACAACACTTTTTAAAGTTTAAGGTTAAGATTGTAACACTTGAGGTGTAAATTGATGAAATTGAAATTTAGGGGGAAAATTGATGCAACTTGACAAATTTAGGGGTAAAAATTGATTTTTTTTCCCTATAATTTATGGTTGAATTTACTATTCCTTGTTTTCAAAAAAAAAAAAAAAAACTATTCCTTTAATTTTATTCCATACTTAATAAGACCATTCCTATAATTGGATGAGAGAGATTAAATATATTTTTTCAATAATAAATAGGAGGAGTTCTTATGTTGGGATTTATGCCCTAAAGCCTCATAATTTTTTATTATTTAATAATTATTTGATTATTTGATTTGTAATATTATATTATTCATTGCATGAAAAATCGTAGGTTATTAGTGTAATCTTGAACAGTATGTGGTTGACATACAGATTATGTTTAAGAAATAACCTAAAGAGTCTATAGTATATGTATAAGATTGAGTGTCTTATCCTGGTAACATTATTGATATGACCCACTTTGTAACAATTATAAATGATTTGATCCAAATTGTTCATGTAGAGACATGGGAGTGAAGGTATCATATACAATGAGTTTGTATAAGATTGGATCACAAACTATTTAATCTTTTGTTATAAATCCGTTAATTGAGAAGATTAATATGTCAACAAGATGATCATATGCAACTAGATCTTAATCTTGAGTGAGTTATATGAACTTTTGGCTATGAAGGCTTATCCTTTGATTTGCATGGGTGAGAGTGACTTTTGTAGCCGATTCAATAAACCTACTATTTTGGAGACTTGACTAAATAGGGAGCTGGGAACAAGATAAATTCACTCATTTTCATATAGAGTAAGTAGATAAACAATGAATCTCCACCCTCTCATTAGCTCGAGAGAGAGACTTAGTTTATGATTAGATCATAAACACAGTGTTCATATTAGAGGATTAGTGGTATTTAGGGTATAAGATGTAATTACAAAGGTAAAACGAACTTTTGACTTCAGTTATAATTACAAACAACTTGTGAAAGATCGACTTGCGTGTAATCAGGGGGCAGACCCACCTTGGGGCCAAAAGGGGCACGTGCCCCCCCTGACATGATGAGTTTTATATATATTTAAGGCTTGTTTCACTTGTTAAAATAATATGATACCTTGGTTTGTTGGCTAACAGGGGGCATGTTGAACAATTTTCCCTTCAGGGTCTTGGGGATCAAATCTAAAAAAATGCCGCTCTTTTCTTTTTATTTTTTTAAACATTTTAGAAAAATTAAATGCATAAAAAAACTTAATTGTATTTTAAAAAATCTTAAATATTTCAAGTTTCATATATGTTTAGGTAGATAATTCTATAATAGTTTATTATACTTTTTCAATTAATATTATATATCAGTACATTTAAAATTATATTTATATGAAGGTTAAATTACATGTTTAGTCTCTGAATTTTAAGATTTGTATCTAATAGATCTTAAACTTTTAATTTTGTGTCTAATAAGTCATTAAACTTTAAAAATGTCTAATAGATTCATAAAATTTCAATTTTGTATCTAATAGGTCTTAGATTTCAATTTTTTTTATAATTAATTGTTCTATTAGACATTAAATTTAATTTTGTCTCTAATTGAATCTTAAACTTTCAATTTTGTAAGGAATAAATATATTTAAAAGAATTTGTGTCCAATAGAACATTTAATTTTTTAAAATTTTGAATATGTCAGAGACTTATTGGATTCAAAATAGAAGCCTTGAGATCTATTAGACACAAGATTGAAAATTCAAGGATCTGTTAGATATATATTTTTTAAGTTCAGGGATCATTTATTCACAAATTTAAAAGTTCAATGATTGAATTTGTAAAACCTAATATGAACTTGTGCTCCCCCAGCATAAAGTTCTAGATCTGCCATTGCGTGTAATGGTTATATCAATTGACACAACTTATCCTAAGTGCGTAAGAGTGCAACTCTAGATCTGTAGTATACTGATTTAAAGTTAAGGAATGAAAATGAATTGGTTAAAGAGTTTAATTAATTAATTTTATATCATTGGAGCTTATAATCTGTAAGTCTATAAGGTCCCTTTGTTAGCTCATAAGAACATTAAAGGATCAATTTCATTAAAAGAAAATTTGAAATGTTCAAATTAAAATTTAATATACTTGATATATTAAATGAGAAGAAATGTATGTATTGTATTTGATACATTAAATATTAAAGAGAATATATTAGTGTATTGGATATATTAAAGGAAACAATATATATAAAATTTGAATGAAATTCAAATAGGTAAATATATATTGTAGGAGATTTGAATGATATTCAAATAGGTAAATATATATTGTAGGAGATTTGAATGAGATTCAAATTTGTTAAATATATATATATATATATATATATATATATATATTTTAAGAGGTTAAAATACTATTTTGGTCAATGTACTTTGAGCTTTGTTCGATTTTGATCCATGTACTTTTAAATGTCCAATTTTAGTCCATGTACTTTCAATAAAGCTTAAAATTGGTCTCTATTATTAGTTTATGGTTAATTTTTCTTAAAAAAAAGCTAGTCTCTATTAGCCTTTTCTCTATAAATTTTGGAAGTATGTTCACACGACGTCTTTTCTTGTATTAAAATTATTATTATTATTTAACCAATTTTGATCAAAATTAACTTCAAACTTGTCATGGGGCCAATTTTAAGCTTTATTAAGTACATGGACTAAAATTAGACAATTAAAAGTACAATGACCAAAATGGAACAAAGCCCAAAGTACAGGGACCAAAATGGTATTTTAACCTTTTTAATATTATTATATGATTTTTTGGCAAAGATTCTACCTTCAGTCCCTATAAATAGGACCATTGGGTTGAGCAAAAATCGGTATCTCCTTCATACATAATTCTTTACGAACTTTTCCTCCCTAAGGATTTTTTTTAAGAGGTTATCACAAGCCTTGATGTGTTCGGGTCATAGTAAGGAAAACTTTGTGGAAGTCTTCGAGTTTGACCGGTTGGAACAAGAAGTTTAAAGACTATTTTGAGGTATTTATTGCTTAACCTTTATTATTTTTATTTAATTCTAAATAAATCAAAGCCGATTCAAACTTGATTTCTAAATTGTTTAAAAACCATAAGCTTCCACTATGAAGTGAAGTGTTTATTTTTAACACCTTGTATATGGTGAAACAAGTCGAGTAATTACAAATATAGTATTGAGATTCTAAATTTGTAAATATAGTGATATATCGGGGTAATAAGAAATTACGTAAAATTGTCTAAATAGGAATGTATATAATTTTAAAAAATTGTAATATGTGAAAATTGTAATCTTGTTGCTATATTTGTAAATGTGGAAATGTGGATCGTCACTCATTCATTTTTTTTAAATTACCTTTTTGGTCCTTAAGGAGTTGTTTGGGGTGTGAGTTATAATAACCTGTAGAGTACTCTGCACCCCAAACACATATTATTATAACCCCAGACTAAACAACTCTGCATTTTAAACAATATTATATAATTTCACAGACTATTATAACTCACAAACTATTATAACTCATGTTATTATAACTTATTAGTGCCCCAAACAGCCCTTAAGTTTTTAGGATTATGTGCATTTGGTCAATGAGTTTTCAAAATACACTTTTTTAATTCCCAAGTTTTGAGAAATATGTTAAAAAGGTCCATGGGTTATTTTTCTCTTTGCTATAGTAACCAAATAATTTTTTTTACTAGTTTTAAAATAAAAAATAAATGAAAATAATATTAAAACAAAAAATCCTACTCTCTCTCCTCTTTCTTTCCTCTCCCTCACCCCATGCCCCGAGTCCCACACCCAGTCCCTCTCTGCCGGAGCTCTCCGCCGGTGTCGGAGTTTCCTCTCCGTCGTATCTCCTCCTCCAGTGCCGGTTCTTAAAAACTATCCCCTCCGCCGGAGTTGCCTTTCTCTTTTTACTTGAGTTAATGAAACAAACACTAACCTAGTCGCAATTGATGAGTTGCTAGAGCTCTGAAACTTTTTTGCTAACACAGTCCTGTACAAATGAAAAAGAAGAGGAATCAAATCACAAACCTCTACAGTTCGTTTGAAATACAGAGATTCTCTTTTTATTCCTCATTCGTTTTTCTAAAGGAATGTTGGACTGAAGCCCGCCATTAAAGTCATTGGAGCATAGTTTTATTTTTTCTCATTTCTACATTATGGCATTGATCTAATATTCTAAGAAAAAAACACTACATCATACTAAATCATACATCCACATTGATTGAACATTCAATAGTCTCCAAATAGAAATCGAAAAGAATCAGTACTACACAAACCTTGCATTTTCTCTTAACAAGATATTCACACAATGTGGCTATAATTACCAAATCAAACACATGAAATTGAGATTGTAAGAGAAAAAGATGAAAGGGAGAGGTCGGATTGAAACACAGAGAGATGGAACAGAGTGCACAGACAAAAGGGAAAACAGGTTTTTGTATTATTTCTCACTACATTACAGCATAAAAGAACACACTTATTTAAGGAATGAGCTTGCTTCTTAGGAGAACAAGTTAGGACAAGACTTAACAAATAAACAACTGTAAAAAGCAGAGCAGAAGTACAAGAGGAAAATAAGAAAGCTAAAACAGAGAACAAGGTACAGAAGAACAGTGAGCAAGGTATGGACAGTAGTCAGAAGACCCATCATGTCTCAACATCCCCCCTCAAACGAATGTGGAAGAGCTTGGAGACCGAGTTTGTCGCGAAGGGCTAGAAACGGTTGAGGAGCCAACGGTTTTGTTAGGGAATCAGCCAATTGATCATGTGAGCGAATGTGACGAATTTCAAGCTGGCGGGAGAGAACCTGGTCACGGATAAAGTGAGCATCAAGCTCGATGTGCTTAGTGCGAGCATGAAACACAGGATTTCGAGCAAGGGCAGAAGCAGAAATATTATCGCACCAGGTAATAGGAGTGGCAGTTAAACGAACGCGAAGATCGGCAAGTAGAGACTTCAGCCACATGAGTTCACACGCAACGTGAGAAAGAGCCCGATATTCAAACTCAGTACTGGATCGGGCAACCACAGCCTGCTTTTTGGATGACCAAGATATCAAGGAAGACCCAAAAAACACACAATAGCCACTGACAGACTTCCGATCATCAGGAGATGAGGCCCAATCAGCATCTGAAAAACCAGTAAGAGAGAAGGACCGTGTTGGTTGGAGGAGCAACCCATAATGAAGAGTACCTTGAAGATACCGAAGAATGCGTTTGAGAGCACGCCAATGAGCAACACATGGAGCTTGATTAAATTGACTAAGTTTGTTAACAGAAAAAGCAATGTCAGGCCGAGTGTGCTGAAGATATTGAAGAGACCCTAATGTACTGCGATAAAGCTGAGGGTCATGGAATAATTCACCCTCATGTTTGGACAGCTGCTTCCCCGATAACATGGGAGTAGGCGCAGCTTTGAGATGCTGAAGCTTCAACCGAACAAGAAGATCTTGAATGTACTTGGTTTGGGTGAGGAAAGCCCCAGATGGAATGAAATGAACCTGCACCCCGAGGAAGTAATGAAGCAAACCGAGATCCTTGATTGCAAAAACAGACTGTAGCTTCTGAGTGAAGCTTTGAAGGAGAGGCAAATTAGAGCCCGTGAGCAGAAGATCATCAACATATACTAGTAGGTAGACGACTGCAGTACCATGATGATAAACAAAGAGAGAATGGTCAGCGGAGGACTGATAAAACTGCCAAGAGATTAATGACGAATGCAGTTTGTCGTACCAAGCCCGGGGAGCTTGTTTAAGCCCATACAAAGCTTTATTAAGCTTACAGACATATGTAGGATGCTGGGAATCCACATAACCAAGAGGTTGTGGAGTGTAGACTTCTTCTTTTAAGATGCCATGAAGGAAGGCATTGGAAACATCAAGCTGTCGAATGGGCCAATTGTGTGTAAGGGCAAAAGTAATAACCAACCGAATGGAGGAGGGTTTGATAACTGGGCTAAATGTTTCACCATAGTCCAGACCCAGAGTTTGAAGATACCCTTTAGCCACTAGGCGAGCCTTGTACCTTTGAATGTTGCCATCAGAATCTCGTTTGATTTTATACACCCACTTGGTGCCAACCAATGTGTGAGATGAAGAGGGAGGAACAAGAGTCCAAGTTTTGTTATGTTGCAAGGCAGCAAATTCATCATCCATTGCACTTTTCCATTGAGGACAAAGACAGGCATCACGAAAATTAGATGGTTCAACCGAGGCCCAGTTTATCGGAGTGAAGATTTGAGAAAAGCCACCAAAGATAGGATTTGGTTTATAAATGCCAGATTTGGCTCGAGTAGTCATAGGGTGGTGATTTATGGGTGGAGCAGAGGGTGGGATTAATGGAGGGGTAGTTGATGCGGAGGTGGGAATGACAGGTGAAGAAGGTGAGAGTGCAGGAGACAAACAAGGCAACGAAGGTGAGGGGTCAGAGGGGAGAGATAAAGGCGAGGATGAGATAGGAGATGATGGTGAGCTTGAAAGGGAAGGTAAGGCTGCAGGTGGTTTAGGTGGTGATGTGAATCCAGGTGGAGAGACAGACGGTAATGAGGGTAAAGGGAACCATGGGGAAATTGTAGAAGAGGAAAGGCTGGAATCATCACTAGAGGGGGCTGGAGAAAAGAGATGTTGGTAAGGGAATTCAGCCTCATTAAAGTAAACGTGCCTGGAAATATACTCTTTGCCCGTAGAACTCAAACATCTATACCCCTTGTACTTATCAGAATACCCAATAAAGAGACATTTTTCAGTGTGAAAATTGAACTTTTGTTGATGGAAAGGTCGAGTGCAAGGATAGCAGGCTGTCCCAAACACCCTAAGAAGCTTGTAGTCGGGTTTCTTTTGCTTAAGGATGTGGTAAGGACTTTGATTGTTGATCACAGGTGAAGGCAATCTGTTTATCAAGTAGGTGGCTGTATGAAAGGCCTTCCACCAGTAATGAAGAGGCATGTGGGCTTGAGCTAGAAGAGCAAGTCCTGTTTCTGCCAAGTGCCTATGTTTTCTTTCAATTCTTCCATTTTGTGCTGAAGTGTGTGGACAAGACACTTGCACTTCAATGCCATTTTCTTTAGCAAACTGAATTATAGGAGCAAACTCTCCGCCCCCATCACATCTTATCATTTTTATTTTGGTTCCTTGCTGATTTTCAATAAGAGTCTTGAATTGTTTGAAATAGTTTGCAGCTTCACTCTTCAGTTTCAAGGGATATATCCAAGTGTATCGAGTATTATCATCTAGAAATGCAACATAATACCGATACCCTTGCAGAGTTTGCACTGGTGCTGGTCCCCATAGGTCCATATGGACAAGATCTAAAGAATGCCTTGCACGAGAATGAGAGAGTGGAAAAGGGAGTTGATGAGCTTTACCAAATTTGCAAGCCTCACAAAAACTATTTTCTTTATTTCTTTTCAAGGAAACATTACAATCAAGTAGGATTTGACTCAAAATTCTAGGAGAGGGATGGCCTAACCTTTGATGCCAAACACTCTTTGTACAATATACAAAAGCATAGATATCTTTAGTGGTCAAATCCTTAATATTTAAATATCGGGAACTCCCCAAGTTGGTTGTCATCCTCATGGGGGTTTGATTCTTAGTTTCCTTTTTGACTGCATCAATCTGAAATGAGGCTTTTTGGTCACATAACTCTAGCCGATAGAGTCCGTTAGCAAGCTTCCCTATTAGCCGTGTCTCCTTGGACTTCTTTTCCTTAACAACACAGAACACATCATGAAATTCAACAGTGATTTCATTATCCTTAGTCAACTGAGAGATACTAATAAGGTTCTTCTTTATTAAAGGGACATATAAAACATCTTTTAAAACTAGTTGTAACTCTCTGTTTTTCAGAAAAATTGACCCAAGGCCTTTCACAGGAAGTTTAGTCCCATATCCTACCATAATGGATTTCATACCTGAGCACTCACTTTTGAGATTTAATTTGCTCAGATCAGAGGTCACATGATGACTAGCCCCACTGTCTAGATACCAGCCTGAATCTTGAAGAGTCTCCGGATAGGCCATAAGGGCAGATGATGAGAGGCTGGTCAATGCAGAGGAATTGACATTATTCACAGCAGGCTGAGATCCAGTTTTTTCATACCTCTGATAGCAGACAGCTGCTGTATGTCCTATCTTTCCGCATATTTGGCAAGTTGGTCTATTGTTTGATGAGTAAGAAGAGTAACGATTCTTTCCTCTGAACCTACCACCACGGCTTGAGAAGGAATAGTTTCCTCTATAACTTTGAGTTGAAGGTTTTGATCTCTCCACTGAGGCAAAATTGACCGAGGCTTGATTAATCGAAATATTTCCCTTGAGAGCTTGAAGTTTGCCCTGTCTTTCCTCATATGATAAAAGTTCACACTGAACACTTCCCCAAGGAAGATTAGCACTTCTTAATACACACACAATAGGATTATAATCTTCATCTAATCCAGCAAGAACATAGGAAATAAGACTCCTTATATCCATAGGAAAACCAGCAAGTTGAAGGTTGTCATAGTACCTTTTCATAAGAGTGAGATATTCCTCCATTTTCATATTCCCCTTTCGTGTTTGCTGAAGCATTTGTCTGTTGAAGTCTTCTTGAGACCGAGAGTAGACTCCATAATGTTCAAGAATAGCTTCCCATAAGGATTGAGTTGTAGAGTGTCCCATTACTTGAGCTGCCATAGTAGGTGTCATAGAGTTGTAAAGCCACCCCACAATCAGCTGATCAGTTTGTTCCCAGGTGTCATATTCTGGATTTTCCATGACTAACCCTTGAGGATCATCCAGTGAGGGAGGAATAATGATAGAGTGGTCTGGACAAGGGGCTTTTCCATTCAAATGACCATCTAACTTGTAGCTTTTAAGTAGGGGTAGAACTATACTTTGCCAAAGCAGAAAGTTTGTTCGATCAAGCTTAATAGAAGTGGTTTGATTAATAAGGCTGGTGAATGGAATATTTCCAATGGGAGTATCTTTGTACCGAAACTGATACTTCTCTTTGTCACCTTGCAGAGTAATTCTAGGGTGGACAGCAGTTGGGACGCCTGGGTCTTCTTTGGAGGTTTCTCCGATGAGAGTTTCATCTGTTGATTTAGGATCTGGTTTGGGTAAGGCAGTATCAGCCATTCTATAGCTCTGATACCAGGATTGAAACACAGAGAGATGGAACAGAGTGCACAGACAAAAGGGAAAACAGGTTTTTGTATTATTTCTCACTACATTACAGCATAAAAGAACACACTTATTTAAGGAATGAGCTTGCTTCTTAGGAGAACAAGTTAGGACAAGACTTAACAAATAAACAACTGTAAAAAGCAGAGCAGAAGTACAAGAGGAAAATAAGAAAGCTAAAACAGAGAACAAGGTACAGAAGAACAGTGAGCAAGGTATGGAAAGTAGTCAGAAGACCCATCATGTCTCAACAAGGTCTCTTCTTTGCAAACCAGAGTGATTGTTACAAAGACCACCATTGCAAGGGCAAACCGAGACAGAGAAGACCATTTACTGACCTCTCACTCCGGCGAAGGGGATAGGACGGAGAGGCAACTTTAGCACCGGTGGAGAGCTCCGACAGAGAGGGAGTGGGTGTGGGACTAGGGGCATGGGGTGAGGGAGAGGAGAGAGAGTGGAGTTTTTTGGTTGATATTATTTTAATTTATTTTTCATTTTAATTATTATTTTATTTTATTAAAACTAATAGAAATATTATTCCACCACTGTAGCAAATGGAAAAATAACCACACGGATCTTTTAAACCTATTTCTCAAAACTAAGGGATTAAAAGGATGCGTTAACACACCTAATCCTAAAAACTCGGGGACTTAAAAAATAATTTTTCCTTTTGTTTTTGGAAAAACCACTCACATTTTCTTAAATAGAATGATTATGAGAGTGGAAATTATTGCAATCATTTCAAATGACTTGTTAATTTGTTGAATATTTGAATTCTAAAGTGAAATATTATCCTGACCTTACATTCCCTTAAAACAAAATTCTAAATTTATGGATGATTTAACTAGTTAGCAAGGCTAAATTATAAGTTTAGTCTATGAACTTTTAGATTTGTATCTATTTGGTCAATGAACTTTTAATTTTGTGTCAAATGAGTTTATGAACTTTCAGAAGTGTCTAACAGGCCCTTAAACTTTTAATTTTGTGTCCAATAAGTCTCAGAATTTTCAATTTTGTGTCTAATAGGTCATTGACCTATTTGATATTTTTTAAAAATTCATGAACTTACTAGACACAAAATTGTAGGATTTCATTAGACATAAAATTCAATTTTATATCTAATAAATTAGTAACTTTTAAAAATTTTAAAATATTTTAAAGACCTATTAGACACAAAATTAAAAGTTCGGGGGACCTATTAGATACAAAATTGAAAGTTTAGGGACTCATTAGACACTTTTAAAAGTTCAAGAACCAAATAGACACAAATATAAAAGTTTAGGTCCCGTTTGATAACAATTTGATTTTTGGTTTTTGAAAATTGTGCTTGTTTTATCATATTTTCTTTACAATTGTTCGCATTTTTCTTAAGGAAACATTTGAATTCTTAGCTAAATTTCAATAACAGAAAAAAAAGTTTTGGAAAGCTACTTTGTTTAATTTTCAAAACTTGGCTTGATTTTTGAAAACACGCTTAAAAATAATAGACAACAGAACAAGGAAAATATATGTAGAAGAAATGTTTATAGGCTTAATTTCCAAAATCCAAAAATAAAAAACTAAATAGTTATGAAACAGAGGATTATAAACTAAATTTGTAATTTAACAAATTGGTAAAAACATAATCAGCCAACAGTTTAATAACTCTTTGATAAGATCATAAGATATATGATACAGAAAAAGAAGCCTTTTTTTTTTTAACTGAAAAAAAAAACTTTTTAACTGAAAAAGAAAGCAGTTGAATAACCATACAAAACAAGGAAGTGGCTTAATAAAGACTTTCTAGCTCACGTTGTTTGGAATTTTTTTTCCCTTAAAAGGGTGATTATTTGGGGTAATTTTATGAATAATGTAGTGTAAATAAAAATTGACAAAATTGAAGTAGTTTTGAAAAAAAGAATTTATGTACCACATGGTGGTCATCTTCTTGAACGGTCTCCACGACGAGGCTGGGCACATCAAAGTGTGATTGATGATGAATTACATCATCAATATCTTGTTGTACAATAGGTGACAATGGATCTTGTGCATAACTCTTGTGTTGATGACTAGAACTTGAAGCAATGTTCGCTGAACCTTTGAAAAATTAAAAACACAAATAATTTAATCAGTCCAAAAAATATGTAGATTGGTCTAAAATAAGTTAAAAAAAACATGTAGATTTGTCTAAAATAAGTCTAAAATGAATAGATTGGACCAAAAAAAAAAAACTATATAAATCAATCTAAAAAACTCAAAACTACTTAAACCCATTTAAAACATTTGCATATTAGTCAAAGAATGAAAAACAAATACACACACATCGAACACTTACCATGGCCGACGCGCGAGGAAGACGACAGATGGAGGGGCGGCACGCAGGAAAGGGATCGGATTTGGCGGCAACATGTGTCTATGCGAGAGAGTCGATGAGAAAAAGTTTGGTTGTCCACCAACACGAAACTCGTGTACAGTGTACACGATTTTCGTGGTTGGAACTTATGTACATGATTTTCGTGTCATTCCATGTGGCGATTTTTGCCTATGTGGCGCGACGTGTCAAGTAATTCGCGTACATGGTACGCGAATTACATCTTTACTTGCAGTCGGAGTCGCGTTTCATTAGTGAAAACGTGTACATGGGTCACGAGTTAGCTAATTTGCAACCCATGTACACGAGTTAGCTACTCCAAATCTGGAATTAGTTTGAAAACTACCCTATTTTTGTTATTTTTTTTTAAATTACATTATTTTTTTTTTAAAAATCCTGATTATTTCAACAAACAAAATAAATGATGGTTAAGTTTAACAAGGTTTTAGGGTTAAATTTTAAGTTTAGTCATTGAACTTTTAAGTTTGTGTTTATTTAGTCTATGAATTTTAAAAAATGTCTAATAAATCTCTTAACTTTTAATTTTGTATTTAATAGGTTTTTGACATATTCGATTCTTTTAAAAATTAATTGATATATTGTATATAAAATTGAATTTTATGTCTAATGAGACTATAAACTTTTAATTTTATGTCTAGTCGAATTAAAAAAACGTCAAATAGGTAAAAAACTTATTAGACACAAAATTAATAATTCAGAGATCTATTAGACTCAAAATTGAAAGTTCAGGAACCTACAAAAGACTTCTTAAAGTTCAAAGACCAAATGACACGAACTTAAAAGTTTAGGGACTAAATTTGTCATCTAACCAAGTTTTAATTGTATTTTCAATGTTTCAAGTTCGATTTTAATTGGCGACTTATATGCAAATGTGATGTCTATACTAATTATGAAAATGTGATGTCTATACTAATTAGTGATAGTTTGACATAATGTGAAATGAAATAAGAGTGAGTGAGTAAAAAAGATGATCTAAAATGAGATTTAATGTGTAGCATATTACTCCCTCCCAAAATGAGAGTGAATATTCCAAAAAATTTAACTATTTGACCCAAGATTAAGAGTTTAAGGATTTGCTAGTATATTTTTAAAGTTTAGAAATTATATAGACACAATTTTAGAAGTCTATATACCTAATGAAAACTTTTTAAAGTACATGAACTAAAAGGATTTAACCAAAGTTTTAATCACACTTCTAGGGCTGTTTGGCGCGCAGGGTTGGAATGTTAAACCTGGGAATGCTAAACCTGAGGGGTTAAGCTGGGGGTTTAAGTAGCCTGAGTTTAAGAATGCTGTGTTTGGAATGCAGGTTAAAGAAGTCTGTGTTTAGAGTGCAGGTTTAAGAAACCTTGGTTTGGAATGCAGATTTTAAAATATTAAATTTATGAAATGTTTGATTGTATTTAATTAATGGTTAAATTTTAAATTATTTTAAATTTTCATTCTAATTAATTATTTATTTTTATTTTAATATAATTAAGTTAAAAATTAATTAATTTTGTATGGTTCAAATATAACTAAATTCAAAATTAAAATTATTTCTTATATTTTTGTTATTTTAAATTGACTAATTTAATTATATAAAAATGGCTAAACTAAAAAAAATAACATTGGGTAGATTTTTTTAATTGACTATGTAAAAAATATATGACTAAGTTGAAATTAAATATCATACATTTATTTTTTTTTACTTTGAATACGACTCATTCGTAAGTAAAATATTTTTTAATATGAATAATTTAAAATTAAATATTATTTATTTTACTAATTTAATTTAATAAGTTTGTAATTCGAATTCAACTCAATTTTAATTACTTTTCCAAAAAAATTTAAACCAATATTTGTTTCCATTAATTTTGAAATTGAGATTGGACTAAAATTATATATATATATATATTGCATAATTTGAGATTTTAATTTTACTAACTAATAAGAAAATGAACTATCTAATTTGTTATTCATTTTGTTTTTAGATAACTAAATTAAAAATAAAATTTTATTTAGAGGTATAGTTCTAATGTAAATTAGTTTATTTTTTATTATTTGTCTCGTAGAGTTCAACTCAACAAATGAAAAAAAAGTTTGAGCATATGGGATAAACTTTCTTTTACCATTTTGCCATTTTTATTATATGTCTAATTTATTTTTTCTCAAAAAAAAAATAAATTTAAGAAAACCATAATAAGAAATGAAAGAGAAAAATAATCACAAATTATTTTAACAAAGAGGGGCAAAAATGGTGAAAGAAAGTTTATCCCATATAATCTGATTTAATCTTGTAAACTTGGGAAATTTGCACAGATGACTCACTTTCACGCGTATCGATGCCATTTGACCCGTGTTTTGAAATTAATGACATATGACCCTTTCCGTACTTTGCATCCCGTCCAAATTACTGTGAGGGCATCGTTGCTCTAGCTTTTCTCGCTCTCGCTCTAGATCGTTCTCGCTCTCGCTCTAGCTTGTTTTCTCTCTTGCTCTAGATTGTTCTCGCTCTAGCTCATTCTCGCTCTCGCTCTAGTTCGTTCTCGCTCTCGCTCTAGCTTGTTTTCTCTCTTGCTCTAGATTGTTCTCGCTCTAGCTCGTTCTCGCTCTCGCTCTAGCTCGTTCTCGCTCTCGCTCTAGCTTGTTTTCTCTCTTGCTCTAGATTGTTCTCACTCTCGCTCTAGTTCGTTCTCGCTCTCGCTCGTTCTCGCTCTCGCTCATTCTCGCTCTCGCTCGTTCTCGCTCTTGCTCTAGCTCGTTTGATCTCTTGCTCTAGCTCGTTCTCGCTCTCGCTCTAGCTCGTTCTCGCTCTCGCTTTAGCTCGTTCTCGCTCTCGCTCTAGCTCGTTCTCGTTCTCGCTCTCGCTCTAGCTCGTTCTCGCTCTAGCTCGTTCTCGCTCTAGCTCGTTCTTGCTCTAGCTCGTTCTCGCTCTCGCTCGTTCTCGCTCTCGCTCTAGCTCGTTTTCTCTCTTGCTCTAGCTTGTTCTCGCTCTCGCTCTAGCTCGTTCTCGCTCTCGCTCGTTCTCGCTCTCGCTCTAGCTCGTTTTCTCTCTTGCTCTAGCTTGTTCTCGCTCTCGCTCTAGCTCGTTCTCGCTCTCGCTCTAGCTCTGCTGCTCTAGCTCTTCTATGACGTAATTTTTTCTTGTCTTTTTTTTTTCTCCAAATTTTCAACCACTCATTTGAGCTAGAGCGAGAGCGAGAGAGCTAGAGCGAGAGCATTTCCGCCTACGAGAGCGTGAACAAGCAAGACCACCTCATACTACCCTCATGTGTAATTTTGCGCACTATGTCATGTCAGAATGGGTCATATTTCATTATTTTCAGAATGCAGGTCATCAGTCATTAAAGCATTGGAAAACGGGTCATCCGTACAAAAACCCCTGTAAACTTATTATTTTACTAAGTTTTGAGCAAAATATCATATACTTTTGTTATTTTAACTAATTTAAAATTAAATACTATTTTTGTATTTTAATATTAGCAAAGTTCAAAATAAAATAATGCTTTTATCTTAAACTCAATTATTAAAAATTATATATTTTTGGCCAAATTACACTTTTAATCCTAAAGTTTTATTGTAATTTTTATTTGGTGTCTGAGATTTCGAAAACAACATTTTAGTTCTTAAGTTAAAAAAAAAATGATTCTAATAAGTCTTTAAGTTAAATTGACTAACGGAAAAAATTCGAAAGTTACAGACAACACATTTGAAGTTATCAAAAAAGTTGTTGATATTGGTGAGATGAAACTCAAGATAAGAAATGGATGAAGGAAGAAGAAAGAAAATATTTAAAAAGATAAAATAATAATAATAATGATAGAGAATGAATAAGAGGAAGATAGAAAAATAATATTTAAAAAAAATAAAACAATTATTTTTTACAACTAAAAAAAAAAAACCAACAATCCATGGGGTTGAATAGTATTTACTATTCAACCCCATGGGTTTGGGTTTAGGCAAGGCAACTATGGTTTCCTAAACCTTTGTCCCAAACAAGGGTTGGGCTTAGGAATGCTAACCCACCCAAGCGCAACCCCCAAAACAAACACCCCCCTAAGGCTCCGTTTTATAAACAATTGGTTTTTAAAAATTGTGTTTGTTTTATCACAATTTTTTCTGATAGTTTTTATCTTACTTAAGGCAACATTTGAATTCTTAGTCAAATTCTAAAAATAAAAACAAGTTTTCAATTTTTTTTTTTTTTTTGAGTTTTCAAAATTTAGTTTGGATTTTGAAAACACTTCTAAAAGATAGAGAACAAAACAACGAAACCCATACATGTAGTGTTTATAAGTTCAATTTTCAAAAACAAAAAATAAAAAATCAAATGGTTAGTCTAAACTTTTAATTTTATTTTAGCATCTTGATAGCATAAAAGAGCAGTAGGTCAAATAAGATAAAGATAAAATAAAAGCGAATGCAACCATAAACAAATTTGGTTTAAAGTGAGATTAAAATGAAGATTTTGATTAACGAGGGGGGTTTGGATTTTGTTGTTTTTCCCCCTAAAGAGAGACAGGGGGAAGGTTTAAAAAGGCTAAATATAAGAGAGAGAGAAAAAAAAAAAAACAAGCACAAAAAACAGTATCACAAGCTTCTACTACACAATGCTAACAAATGCAGTTACAAACAAGAACCCACCAATTGTTTGTTCAATTTCGTTGCCTCAAACCCCTGCAAATCTCTTTTCCATTTTTCCTTCTGCTCATGTTTCTTCTTCATAAGCCTGCACAAATCTGTATCTACCGCCATAGCTTCCAGCTTTGGAGAAACATCCCTTTCGAAAAATGGCTTCCAATGTCACCGTTTACAATGAGATTACGGCTGCGAATAATGGAAATTTCATCACCGTGTGCTTGGGTTTACCTCCAAAGATTAATTCCGATGGCATTTGGGATTATGTTTTCGGGTCTCCTCCTGATACTGCCAGGTTTTCTCCTCTGCCATTGTTGGAGCTTCAGATGCTCGTTATTTTCTTTGTCATCATGCTCCTCCATTTCTTCCTCCAGCTCTTCGGCCTCCCTGTTTTTGTCTCCCAAATGATTGTACGTTTTCTTCTTCTTCTTCTTCTTCTTCTTCTTCTTTTTTTGCTGCATTGTCATGGATTAATAGTTTAAGCTATGGTTTTTGGATCGGGTGATGATTTATCTTTTCTTTTTGGTGATGATTTATCTTTTCTTTTTCTCTGCTTCTTTTTGTTGGTGCTTTGTTAACAGGCTGGCTTGGTACTTGGATCATCATGGAGAGGAAACTCTAAGTCATTTGACAAATTCAAAGACTATGTATTTCCCATTGCATCTCAAGATATATTGGGCTTGCTCTCAGGGTTTGGTTACACACTTTTTGTGTTTCTTATTGGAGTTAGGATGGATTTAAGTGTGGTTAAGAGATCAGGAAGACAACCCTTGATAGGTGGTGTTTTATCAATAGTTATTCCTGCAATAATTGTCTCAATGGCGGCATTTGGTTTCTCAAGAATTGGAGACAAAGAGGAAGTCACTAACATGGAGTTCGTAGCAGCAAACCAATCAGACACTTCATTTGCTGTTGTGGTTTACCTGCTTGACCACCTCAAAATTCTAAATTCTGAAGTTGGTAGGTTGGCGCTTTCTACTACAATAATAGCTGATCTGGTAAGTATGAGTATCTCGTTCCTTGCTACTGTCGTTGAAAATGTTCAGAGCAATGGTGCTTTGAATGCTTCAATGACTTTCGCTCTGACAATTGGGTCGATTGTCATTGTTCTGTTCATCTTTCGACCAGCGATGCTCTGGATTGTCAGATCCACACCGAATGGGAGGCCTGTGCAAGATGGATACATATGCATCATCGTTCTGTTGGTACTTATATCTAGTGTAACTTCTAACATTATAGGACGAACCGTTTATTCTGGGCCATTTATCTTGGGTTTGGCTGTGCCTGAAGGACCACCATTAGGAGCCAGCCTAGTGAATAAACTCGATGGCCTTATTTCATCGGTTTTCGTACCGCTTCCTATTGTTAGGCTTTGCATGTGGAGACAAAAGCTACAACATATGCTCCTCACCAAATGACGTGGTTTTCTTTTCTTACGGAAAAAACTTGCTTGGGCCCAATTGCCATTTAAGGCCCATTCATGGGCTTAGGTCTACGGCAAAGCACATATATATATATATATATATATATATATATATATATATATATACTCTGTTTGTGAGACTTGCGAGAGAGTTTTTGAGAAACCGAGAGAGTACCTTTTTTTTAATCATAGCAAGTGATTCTTGATGATGCGACAGTTAGTTTTTGTGAGAGAGAGTTTTTTCTCTCGTGGGTTTGAGGGTTTATTCTTCGTTGTTTATCCCAAGTTATCGGATTGTGATACTTGGAAGTCAATAGCCATTGTTGGACTATTGAGGGTTGGTTTGTAGAGCGAATTTTGAAGCTTATTGTAATCTTCCATTTAGTAGAACCTGCAGTTGCAGAAACTGGACGTAGTTCCGAGTTTGGGGCGAACCAGTATAAACTTCGGTTTCGTTCTCTTTTCCCTATCTCTCTTTAAATTATTATTGTGACTTTTGTTTAGTTGGCTTATCCTGTGGAAGTGGAGAATTAATATTGTAGTAATTTTATATTATTATTATATTATTGTTATTTTTCTCCCAACACTTATCACTGTTTCTGTGATTAAGGCTGATCTTTCAATCCTCAACTACAGTGGAACATTTTTAGCTCATTCTACAATTGTGATCTTAATGACCAGTATTGCGAAAATGGTTTGTGTATTGATACTTCTCTATATTTCAAGATGTCTTCTTATGATGCCTTGGCATTTGGCCTCATAATGAGCAGCAAAGGCATTGTAGAGCTTGTTGGCTGCTCTTACTTTTATGACAGCAAGGTAAGGCTTTACATAATATAAACTTTTATATATGTGATGGGGAACAAAAAAGTAACCTTTGGTCCGTTTGGTGTGAAAATTTACAGGTCTTGAATGAGCAGACTTTTGGAGTGTTGATTGTTGATATTTTGATTTTCTCGATACTGATACCGATGCTTGTGAAATGCGTCTATGATCCTTCAAGAAAATATACTCGCTATCAGAAAAAGAACATTCTCAATTTGAAGCCTGACGCTGAGTTGAGCATATTAGGATGCTTTCATACACAGGCTGATGTTCCTGTTTTGCTTAACCTTCTCGATGTCTCATGCCCAACGGAGGAGTCTCCCATTTCTCTGTATGCTTTTCACCTTGTAGAATTGGTTGGTCGAGCCACCCCGGTTTTATTTCACATGAGCTTCATGACCAAAAAGGTTCATATGAAGAGATGATCTCAGGTAATATAATTCAAATGCTTCACAAGTACGAAAGAAGCAATGAGGGTGTTGTATCGATGGAAGCATTCACAACAATTGCCCCAATGAAACTAATGCATGACGACATATGCACTGTAGCAGTTAAAAAACTCACTTCCCTTATAATCCTTCCGTTTCATCGAAGATGGACAAGAGAAGGATTCGTGGAATCAGAAGATAACACCATGAGGGCGTTAAATGTTCACGTCCTCGAGCGAGCACCGTGTTCGGTGGGAATCCTCATCGACCGTGGCCATCTTTCAAGCTATCGTTCATTTGGAGGTTCATGTACACTGTTATTACAAGTTTTAATGGTTTTCATTGGCAGTCAGGACGATAGGGAAGCATTTTTGTTTGCTAGACGCATGGTTAAAGAGCTGAGCATTGTTCAACTCACAGTGATACGCCTACTTGCAGAAGATGAGATCATTAGCCATTGGGAGATGGTTCTTGACACGGAGCTGCTGAATGACTTGAAGCATAGTTTTGTTGGGGCCAAACCGTTCAGGTACGTGGAAAGGAAAGCAGATGAGGGGTCAGAGACAGCAGCAATAGTAAGGTCTATTGGTGATGAATATGATCTTATAATAGTTGGAAGAAGAGATGGGGTTGAATCTCCACAGACTTCGGGTTTGATGGAATGGAATGAGTTTCCTGAACTTGGAATTATTGGAGACATGCTTGCCTCTGCTGATTCCCATTGTAAAGCCTCTACCTTGGTGGTTCAACAACAGCGACAATGGTCTTTTTACAGGCAATGATTGTACATTGCATCCATTTCTATTTTTTGTGGTGTATTTTGTTGTATCATAGTTTCTAACATACCTCATGCTGAGCCCTATGGCAACCGAGTCCGAAGGAACTTCAGCCATGAAAGTCTGTCCTTATACTTACTGCTCGCTTAATGGCCATAGACATGCTCCTCTGCGTCCATTGAAGTGTTTCTTGTTTGCAAGGAGAACCTTGCCATGATCTTGTCTTGCAAGAGGAATGACTAGATGCCGATATCGATAATCAAATGGAAAACACAAAACAACTTGATCATTAAAACCATGGAGATGAGGTTGCCGAGGCTAAAAGTTCTGGTCTAGATAGTTCTGATAAATGTCTAGAAGCTCACTTGTCTGATGAGCAATGCCAAGATATCTCTGCTACTGGAGACAGGCATTCTATTGCTGAAGTATATGAAAATGAATCTTCCACAGTCCTAGAAATGACAGGTAAACGAGGTGCCTAGTGATTTGAAGATAGAAGAAACTTTTTTGAATGATAATAGCATCGTGTCGGTTTATGTTGTGAAGGAAAAGATAGAGAAGATTCATCAGTAAAAGCGGCGAAGTCACCACGTACCACAATCGATTCTAGCCAAGAACTGGATCTCTCTGGCAACAATTGGGAATTGAATACAAAATGCAAAAGGCTTGGAGATGAAGAAGATCAAAGGAATCTCAATCCACGAGAACCGAATTACTTGCCATTGGTGCCAGACCCGGAAGCAGAAAAGGTAGATCTCAAGCATCAGCTGATGGATGACAAGAAAAATGCAGTAAGAATGGATGCTTGATTATGCAACGAACTGTCACGAAACTTGCACCAGCTAAAAAGAAGGTTGCACTTCTCGTTGAGGGTTTCGAATCAGTCATGCTGACATCCAGATACGAAATCCATCTCTGGAATAATGCTTGTGAAGCTTTTAATTTACTCCAGAAAAAAGCATTCAAGCTTATTTGTTTTAACCTTTTTGACCAATGAAACTAAAACTTCAAAAGGAAAAAAAATGTCATTCTTGAATAAAGTTTGTAGTAGAAAATCAACAGCAGCAACTTGCTTGTATGTGTAGGATGTTGGATAAGCATGAATGACTAATTTTGAGGTCTAATAGAACTGTGAAAAATACTGAACTGTGTTACAAAATTCTCAGTTTCGAGACGCTGAAGAATTGTCGACTACATTGTTAAGATGAAGGATGAGTGGCAGGGAGATTATCTTTGCTTCTATACAGCCCCGTTTGTGAACTGCAAGTTTGAGATTCTGTCATTCTGTGTGTTCAAAGGGCATGAGAGAGAAAGGTCAGTAATGTCTGATGTCTGTAATTAAAGTGTAAGCTATGGTGTTAGTTTCTTCGAAGGATGTAATTTATATGTGCTTGTAATGAAGGTGTATAATCAAAACCTTCCAACTCTGCTTATCTCATGACCCTTTTTTTCTTTTTAATTTTTTTAATTCAAATCTCTTCTGGTATAATTTTGTAATAGTGGTATTGAGAAATTTGAAGGGTTAAAGATGTTGAATGCTTCTGTTTTGGGTGCAACAAATGCTAATAAAAGTGAAGAGAAATCTCAATATTTACATCAGTTCACCCAATGTGGGTTACATCGTGTCTTGTAAGACTCTTAAATTTTACTATACGAACGAAGATTAGACAAAAGAGAACGGTAAGCCACTCTATTTTCTCTCTCTAAGGGTGCTCTCAAAACTTTCCATTGGGAACATGTAAAATTTATTTATCCAAGTGTTGTTTACACGGATAGGATTATGAGCTCGTATTGTAGTGCACAAAGCCCCATGCCATGGCACGAGGAATACTTCTATGTAGAAATTATCTCATAACATCCATGAGTACCATTGCGCCCAAGCAATAAGAGGCAAACATAAGAATGTTGTTAGTTTTGGCACCACAACACCAAGATCTATCTTATTGAACTTTGAACAAGTTTTTCTCGGACACTTTAACATGAATTTGGGCCGAACTTATTTAATGATTAGACTTCACAATCCTTACAAATGATCGATCAATATCAGTAACTTAAGCAACACAAACTTCAGTCTAAAATCAAAAGGAAACCATGTGAGCTAAGTCATTTGACATCAAACTTCCATCCACAAATTCCATCATCTTTTTTCCCATGTGCTGCTTACAGAATTTTCAACATCAATGAAATAAAGAGTGATGAGCATAGAATATCTACTAACAAGTAACTTTCAATAAAGAAAAATAGATTAGTGGTAGATTTGTTTTAATGATTTATAAAGACAACCTCTAAAAATCACCATGTTCAGATCAAATCATGCAAACGTTATAGAGGTCAAAGTTGTGATCTAGGTCATAAACAAATTAGTGATGAGAGTAATTTCAATTCCTATGTCATAGAAGACATTTTTTGAGGGCATAAAAAGTCTTCAAATAATTTCTTTCAAATAAAAGTCTTCAAATGACTATGAAAAATAAAGAATTGAAGCTTAAAATTGCTCAAAAAATCGTAAAAATGCTCTCCAAGATAAATATAGTTTTTCATAATTTTTTCATTTTTTCAATTTTTTCAAGTCTTAAATAGGGGTGGAAGAATAAAACTAATCGTTGGCTACCATGTGTCACTTTCTGATTGGTTGCAAATTTTTTTTTTGAAAATTAGTAATATTATAATAATAACATAATATTAAAATAATAATAAAATACTAAAATAAATAAGATTTGATAGTTGGACTTCTTTTTTAACAATAAAAACATTTAAAAAATGCCACGTGCCATATTTCTGTTGGTCCATGCGTCGCCACATCATCGTCCACATTATTTGCCACGTTAGCAGAAGTGATCGTTGAACTTCCACGTCATTTGCTACATGAGCCCATATTGGAACATATCTTGCCACGTTGGATTTCTTTCCAATTTTGTTTTGCCCATAACTTGTTTGAGCTCTGATTTGAGTTATTCAAAATGCGTTGGAACCATTGTTCTGAGGTCTACTCTATGGACACCTTAAAATACTAAAATTTTTAATAAACAAAATTAAGTTTGTTATCATCAAAGTATTAATTAATTAAAATTAATTAATTTAAGATTAATGACCAAAAAGCCAACATTCTTTAGCTCAATCAAGGATCCTATTTATAAGGACCTAGGGTAGAATATTTGTCAAAATCAAATAATATATTATAATATCTAAATATATATTTTATATATATGTATGTATGCATGTATGTATGCATGCATGTATATGTATGTGTATGTATGTGTGTGTGTATATATATATATATATACACACATTTAACATATTTGAATCTCATTCAAAATCTCCTACAATATATATATTTAATCTATTTGGATCTCATTTAGATTATGTCTATCTATCTATCTATCTATCTATCTCTCTCTCTCTCTCTCTCTCTATATATATATATATATGTATATATATTTCCTTTAATGTATCTAGTACATTAATATAATATTTCCTTTAATATTTAATGTATCAAAAAACAATAAATATATATTTTTCTCATCTAATATATTAAATATTAATTTGAACATTTCAAATTAATAATATTGATTTAAACATTTCAGAATTTTCTTTCAACTAAATCGATCATTTTAGTGTTACTATAGGCTAACAAAGGGACCTTATGTACCTACAAATTATAAACTCCAATGATACAAAATTAATTGATTAAAAAATTAATCAATTAAAATTTTTAATCAATTAATTTTCATTCAGTAACTCTAGGTCACTCCACTATAGTCAAAAGTTCGTTTTACCCTAGTAATTACATCATATACCTTAAGTACCACTGATTCTCTAATGAACAATCTGTTTATGAGTCAATCATAAACTAAATCTCTCTTGAGCCAGTGAGAGAGCGGGGCTCCATTGATCAAGTCTCGGAATCAGCACTTAAGGGAACTACTCATCTACTTACCTTATATAAGAAGAAGTGATTCCATCTTGTGAAACTAATGTTCCCAGCTCTCTACCAAAGTCACTTTCACCAATGCAAATCAAAAGACAAGTCCTCATAGGTAAGAATTCATAACTCATTCAAGATTAAGATTGAATCGCATATGATCATCCTGTGAAATATTAATCTTCTCAATTAACGAATTTATAAAGAGAGCTAAATATTTCACGTTTTAGTCTTATAAACTCATTGTATATTGGTATCCTCACTCACATGTCTCCACATCAATGATTTAGATCAAATAATTTGTAACTATTACAAAACGAGTCGTATCAATAGTGCTACCAGGACAATATACCCAACCTTATCCATATATTCTAGACTTTTTAGGTTATTTCTTGAACATGATCCTCATGTATGTCAACTACATACTGTTTAAGATTCTAATAACCTTGGATTTTTATGCAATGAATAATGTAAATTGCAAATCAAATAATTATTAAACAATAAAACATTAATTACTAGACTTTAAGGCATAAATCCCAATAACCACGTGGGCATTTGGCTCAAAATAAGATAGGCTCAAACCCATTGAGGCCTATGAAAAAAAAAACTCTATAAATAGAAAGGGTCATTCCTCATTTAATTCATTCAAAGAGAAAGGCAGAAAGACTGTAAGGAGCTAGAAGGAGAAGACCATTAAGAAGATCAAAGGAAAGCAGAATAAATGAGCTAAAAGGCCATAAAAGATCAAGAAGCACTAGAACGCTAAAAAAAGATCAATATGTGCTAGAAGACCATCAAAAAGTTAGAAAGCTAAGAGAAGATCAAGGAGTGCCAACTGCCAGGAAGCAACAAAAACATCAAGGGAAGCTTGAAGCTAGAAGGCAATTAAGAAGCTAGAAAGCCAAGAGAAGATCAAGGAGCGCTAGAAAAGCCTGAAGGTTAAAAGAAGATCAAGGAGTGTCATAAGGCCACAAGAGAAGATCAAGAGAAACTAGAAGGCCATCAAATGGTACCAGAAGGTCAAAAGAAGATCAAAGGGATCCAAGAAGGCCATCAAGGAGCTAGAAGACCAAAAGAAGATCAACGGATGCCATAAAGTCATCAAAGATCTAGAAAGTCAAAAAAAGATCAAGGAGCCAGAAAGCCAAGAGAAGATTAAGGGAGCTAAAAAGCCATCAAAGAGCTAGAAAGAAAAGAGAAAATCAAGGTGTGCCTGAAGGTCATCAAGGAGTTGGAAGGTTAAGAGAAGATCAATGTGTGCCTGAAGGTCATTTAAGGAGCCATAAAACTAAGAGAAGATTGAGGGGTGCTAGAAGGCCAAGAGAAGATCGAGGGGAGCCAAAAGGCTGAAAGAAGATCAAAGGGAGCTTGAAGTGATGAGAAAAACAACCCTGCACATATCTCTACAATGGTATGATATTGTCCACTTTAGGCATAAACCCTCATGGCTTTACTTTTGGTTTCCCCTAAAAGGCCTCATACTAATGGAGATAATTGTCCTCACTTATATACCATGGATCTCTTCATTTCATAGCCAATGTGGGACTTTGTTAGCACTCCTAACAATCCTCCCCTCGAATAAAGTACCACACTTGAGCCTCCCCTCGAACAAATATGTCCACTCCCAACTGAGAGCTTACTCTTCATCTCGAGGCACAACCGGTTCATCTCGAGGCAACATCCAAGTAGAGCACAAATATGGATCACACTTGCTTTTATCAAGGCGAGTGGTAGAACACCTTAATAGATCATGACACTTGCTCTTACCCAGGCGAGTGGTAGAACACCCAGATAGAGCACGATCGAGGCTCACTAATCTTCGTTCCACTTTGAGGATTTCTCCAACACATAGCTAGGTTTTTACCATGGCTCTGATACCAATTGACAAGGACAATGACCCTCTACATATCTCTACAATGGTATATGATATTGTCTACTTTGGGCATAAACCCTCATGACTTTGCTTTTGGTTTCTCCCAAAAGGCCTCATACCAATGGAGATAATTGTCCTCACTAATATACCATGAATCTCTTCCTTCCCTAGCTGATGTAAGACTTTGTTAGCACTTTTAACATGAAAGGTAATCAAAGAACTAGAAGGCCAAGAGAAGATTAAGGTATACATGAAGGCCATCAGTGAGCCAGGAGGCCAAGAGAAGATCTAGAGGTGCCTGAAGGTTAAGAGAAGACTGAGGGGAGCCAAAAAGCTATTAAGGAGCTAAAAGGCCAAAAGAAGATCAAGGCACGCCAAAATGTCATTAAGGATCCAAAAGGCAAAAGGAGATTGATAATTCTTATTCATGAGGATTATTTGGCCTTTAAACTTAGTTATATTTGTGATTTTTATTCATATTATTTGATGAAAAATAAAAAAAATGCTTGAATTTAATCACATGATTGATGGAAGACCTTTAAATTAAGTAAGTTGAGAAAAGAAAACAAAAGAAGAAAAAAATTCACACTTACTTAATGTTTTGATGCAGGATTTTCGTGGAATGCAACTGCAGTGCAATTTCTATGCATTTTCAATTCTGGCATATCTGGAAAACAAAGCAACAGAAATGCAATTGCATTTCTGCAAAAAATCTAGAAGTGCGAAAATGACGGAAATCACGCAATTTATGGATTTTCTGCACGATTTTGGAAGATTCTCACCCCGATTTGATTCCTAGAAGTTAGCCCATGGATTGATGATGATTTATATGGAAACCCTAGCCTTCAATGCCTATAAAAATGGGAAGAACAATCAAAAACTTGGCTGGGTTTTTCTTCTCACGCCCATTTATGCAAATTTTCATTTTTAGCTTTGTAGTTGCTGTTTTGTATTCATTTCTGCTACATCTCAGTCCCGAATTTCTCCATCAATCCTATCTCAACAAAGTTGATGGTGGTAAAGAGAAAATCCTTGTTCGATTGATCTCGATTTTTGGAGAAAGATTTGTTGCGTTTTTTGGGTTTTTTATCCACGGCAGTAGCTTCAAATTTCAGAGTTGTTATGTTGTTCTTTTTCAAAGATTCAGAATCTCTGTCTCAATCCATCTCCATAAAATTTGGGTGTGGTTATGAACAACTTCTTGTTCGATTGAGCCAAAGAAATATGGGTTTTTAGGATAGATGAGTTCTCTGTGATTTCTGAAAAATTTGTTCCTTATTCAGTCAATTGCATTAGGTAGCATAATGGGCTATTGTTCAATTTCAGCAAGCTTGGTTTCAGTATTTGAGTTTAGTAGCTACGGCTTTGTTGTATTTTTTTTTTAATTCAGCAATTTTAATTTCGGTTATTTGAATTTTGGAAAACTACTGTATTTTGGATTTTGCTTACATATATACAAGTTTCTTTAAGTTAATTTTGTATCTTGGAATTTTGTTGCATGTTTACCTTTGTGTACCAATGAATTTTATTAATTTACACTTACTGTTTTTGTTAATTTAATTATGAGGAGCTAATTTTCCTTTGGGATTCAAGTTTGTGAATGCCCTAGAGGAAAGATGTAAGGCTCGATAACAACACAATCTAGCTAATTCTTGAACTAGTGTTTGCTTTTGGTGAAAATAATATTGGGTAAACTCTAGTTGGCCATCTAGTGTTGCTCGCCAAGCTAAACTTAATACCGATAGGGTTAAGGGAAGCGAATGTCGCAAAAGCAATGGAGGAAAAGGCTTAGACATAAGTCTGAAACATCGACCCTAGACATAGGGCGAGACTCCAAATCACTAGAATTGTGCTCAAAATTACCTAAATTAGATTAGCCATAGACATATAGGTTTAATCACTTAGTCTCCTAAAGATACTTCATAGAAGGTCGAATAGGAGTTGAATTCGGTTTATTTAGTTCTTGAGTTAGCTACGATTGCAATTGCATTCTTGTTGCATTTTCTTTCCAAATGGGCATTAGCATTCTTGAATCCCTTTTTCATTTTCATTGAATTTTCAAATAATTTTATTTTAGTCAAAACACATCTCAAATCATTTTCACCCTCGGTTACCTTAACTTGTAATTTGTCAACGATTTTGTGCCAACTAAAATTCATTTTATTAAACCTTGTTCCCTTGGGTACGATACTCTGGAATACTTCCAGTTTTTTTATTACTTAGATCACGTGCACTTGCGTGTAGCGAAAAGCACCGATCAGAGATCAAGGAACCAAAAGGATGGCCAAGAGAAGATCAAAGAGCTAGAAAGCCAAGAGAAGATCAAAGAAGAAGCTGAAAACTCTAGCCTACTTAACTAAAAACAAGTTCATTGGGATCTTGAGCCAAATTTACATTTAAAAAAAAGAATCATAGGATTAAATTAGAGATTGTAACTACCGAAACATAAATACAATAAGTTCATTTTTCATGAGCTAAATTTCTTCGGAAATCTTGTGTAAACACTCGTTTTATAATTTATGGTTGAATTTACTATTTTTATTTTTTCATATACTTAGTTAGATCATTCCTATAATTCGATGGGAGAGAGGATTTACCAGAGATATTAAAAGTGTCTTTTCGATTGCTTATGAGAGTGCACGTAACAACCATTTCAAATAACTTCTCTATTTGTTGAGTATTTGAATTCTAGAGTGAAATATTATCATAATAGTACATTCTCTTTGAAAAAATTTCTAAATTTATCAATGAGATAACTATTTTTTAAGTACTAAAAAAACCTATTTGTTTTAATTTATTCTTTTAGAATAGAGTTAACTAGTTAACCTTGGAAATTGATGTCAATTTGGTAAACATAATCTTCAAGCAATATTATTACAACTAGATATATGAGAGAGAAAAAGAAATAGTTATATAACCATATAAAACAATGAAGTGACTCAATAACAAGTGATTATTTCACAAATAAAATAAATGATGGTCTTATAATTTTAATTCATGTAGTTAAAAAAAGTTTAATTACATTTTTAAACTTTCAATTTTGATTTTAATTACTTTCCTCTCATGGGTTAAATATTGACATATCATATCAATTAGACTAATGAGCATGAAATTAGTAAGGCATCTCGATAAAATAAGAGGGAGTGGATAAAAAAAATGATTTAAAATGAAATTAAATTTGTAACTCAACCCAATAAAAACATGAGAATGAAGACTTTGAAGTGAGTAAAGAAGGTTTTAGATTTTGTTATCTTCTAAAAAAAAATTATCTTCAATAGCAACTTATTAGACACAAAATTAAAGTTTAGAAATATAAAATTGGGCACAATCACAAGTTTAGAAGATTGGAATCTCCTTGATCTTCATCCTATTAGCATATGTTTAACATTTAGGAAGTAAATAAATACAACCATGAAAGTTTAGGTATATATGATAAAAATTAAGGGTAAGATATATACTAAATTAGTTCCTATCATTAACGTAGTTGGTTGATGTGACGAACAAGTGAAGATTTGACGTCATCCTAGCACAAAAGAATAGTAGATTAACTAGATAAAATAAAATCAACTGCAACTATAAACAAATTTTTGTTTAAAATGAGATTAAAATTAATTAAAATGAAGATTTTGATTGAAGCAAATAAAGAGGGGGTTTGGATTTTGTTGTGTTCTTTTCCCTAAAGAGAAAGAGGGAAGGTTTAAAAGGCTAAATATAAGAAGGGAAAAAAAAAAACAAAACACAAAAAACAGTATCACAAGCTTGTGCTACACAACGCTAACAAATGCAGTTACAAACAAGAACCCATCAATTGTTGGTTCAATTTCGTTGCCTCAAACTCCTGCAAATCTCTTCTCCATTTCTCCTTCTGCTCATGTTTCTTCTTCATCTTCATCTTCCTTATAAGCCTGCAGAAATCTGTATCCACCGCCATAGCTTCCAGCTTCGGAGAAACATCCCTTTCGACAAATGGCTTCCAATTTCACCGTTTACAATGAGATTACGTCTGCGAACAATGGAAATTTCATCACCTTGTGCTTGGGTTTGCCTCCAAAGATTAATTCCGATGGCATTTGGGATTATGTTTTCGGGTCTCCTCCTGATACTGCCAGGTTTTCTCCTCTGCCATTGTTGGAGCTTCAGATGATCGTTATTTTCTCTGTCATCATGCTCCTCCATTTCTTTCTCCAGCTCTTCGGACTCCCTGTTTTTGTCTCCCAAATGATTGTACGTTTTTTTTTTCTTTTTCCTTTTGCGCTATTTGTATTCGTTGTTTACATGTTGAATTTTGCCCCTGAACTTGGTAGAGTGGATTAATTTTTACTTGGATAAGCATTGCAATTTTGAACTTCTCTTTTGAAGAATCAGTAAAATCAAATATGTTCTTGTGAGCATTCAGGATTATAAAACATGCGTAGTACTTCTAGGACTTCAGAGATGTACAATATTAGAATTGGGTTTTTGTTGGATTGTGAGTTTTGATAAAATTTTGCAATATTTTCCTAAGTGTAACATTCAATTTAATGAAATGGAAAGTTTAAAGCAAAAATTGATCAATCTTGCCAAGTTTAGGGGTAATATTTGATCTCTTCCCCCTATTTTTTATGATGAGGCTTTGTAAATGAGATTAATATTTGAGTCTACCTATGAAAGAAAGTTCTAAAAATAGATAGGAAAAGATTTAATGTATTGTGAGCTAATAGTTTAAGCTAAGGATTTTGGATCTGATGATGATTTATATTTTCTTTTTCTCTGCTTCTTTTTGTTGGTGCTTGTTAACAGGCTGGCTTGGTACTTGGATCATCATGGAGAGGAAACTCTAAGTCATTTGACAAATTCAAAGACTATGTATTTCCCATTGCATCTCAAGATATATTGGGCTTGCTCTCAGGGTTTGGTTACACACTTTTTGTGTTTCTTATTGGAGTTAGGATGGATTTAAGTGTGGTTAAGAGATCAGGAAGACAACCCTTGATAGGTGGTGTTTTATCAATAGTTATTCCTGCAATAATTGGCTCAATGGCGGCATTTGGTTTCTCAAGAATTGGAGACAAAGAGGAAGTCACTAACATGGAGTTCGTAGCAGCAAACCAATCATACACTTCATTTGCTGTTGTGGTTTACCTGCTTGACCACCTCAAAATTCTAAATTCTGAAGTTGGTAGGTTGGCGCTTTCTACTACAATAGTAGCTGATCTGGTAAGTATGAGTATCTCGTTCCTTGCTACTGTCGTTGAAAATGTTCAGAGCAATGGTGCTTTGAATGCTTCAATGACTTTCGCTCTGACAATTGGGTCGATTGTCATTGTTATGTTCATCTTTCGACCAGCGATGCTCTGGATTGTCAGATCCACACCGTATGGGAGGCCTGTGCAAGATGGATACATATGCATCATCGTTCTGTTGGTACTTATATCTAGTGTAACTTCTAACATTATAGGACGAACCGTTTATTCTGGGCCATTTATCTTGGGTTTGGCTGTGCCTGAAGGACCGCCATTAGGAGCCAGCCTAGTGAATAAACTCGATGGCATTATTACGTCAGTTTTCGTACCGCTCTTTGTTACTATTTCTGCGATTAAGGCTGATCTTTCATTCCTCAACTACAGTGGAACATTTTTAGCTCATTCTACAATTGTGATCTTAATGACCACAATTGGGAAAATGGCTGTGTCTATTGGTACTTCTCTATATTTCAAGATGTCTTCGTATGATGCCTTGGCATTTGGCCTCATAATGAGCAGCAAAGGCATTGTAGAGCTTGTTGGCTGCTCTTACTTCTATGACAGCAAGGTAAGGCTTTACATAATATAGACTTTTATATTTGTGACAGGGAACAAATCAGTAACCTTTGGTTCGTTTGGTGTGATAATTTGCAGGTCTTGAATGATCAGACTTTTGCAGTGTTGATTGTTGATATTTTGATCTTCTCGATACTGATGCCGATGCTTGTGAAATGCGTCTACGATCCTTCAAGAAAATATACTTGCTATCAGAAAAAGAACATTCTCAATTTGAAGCCTGACGCTGAGTTGAGCATATTAGGATGCTTTCATACACAGGATGATGTTCCTGTTTTGCTTAACCTTCTCGATGCTTCATGCCCAACAGAGGATTCTCCTGTTTCCCTATATGCTCTTCACCTTGTAGAATTGGTCGGTCGAGCCACCCCAGTTTTCATTTCACATGAGCTTCATGACCAAAAAGGTTCATCTGAAGAGATGGTCTCAGGTAATATAATTCAAATGCTTCGCAAGTACGAAAGGAGCAATGAAGGTGTTATATCGATCGAAGCATTCACAGCAATCGCCCCGATGAAACTAATGCATGACGACATATGCACCGTAGCGGTTAACAAACTCACTTCCCTTATAATCCTTCCATTTCACCAAAGATGGTCAAGAGAAGGATTTGTGGAATCAGAGGATAACACCATAAGGGCGTTAAATTGCCATGTCCTTGAGCGAGCACCATGCTCGGTGGGAATACTCATCGACCGTGGCCATCTTTCAAGCTATCATTCATTTGAACGTTCATGTACACCGTTATTACAGGTTGCAATGGTTTTCATTGGCGGTCAAGACGATAGGGAAGCATTTTCGTTCGCTAGACGCATGGTTAAAGAGTTGAGCACTGCTCAACTCACAGTGATACGCCTACTTGCAGAAGATGAGAGCATTAGCCATTGGGAGATGGTTCTTGACACGGAGCTGCTAAACGACATGAAGCATAGTTTTGTCGGAGGCGAACCATTCAGGTACGTGGAAAGGAGAGCAGAGGAGGGGTCCGAGACAGCAGCAATAGTAAGGTCTATTGGTGAGGAATATGATCTTGTAATAGTTGGAAGAAGAGATGGGGTTGAATCTCCACAGACTTCAGGTCTGATGGAATGGAATGAGTTTCCTGAACTTGGAATTATTGGGGACATGCTTGCATCTTCTGATTCCCATTGTAAAGCCTCTACCTTGGTGGTTCAACAACAGCAACAATGGTCTTTTTACAGGCAATGATTGTACATTGCATCCATTTTTTTTATTTTTTGTGGTGTATTTTGTTGTATCATAGTTTTAGTTGGAACACATCTATTTTTTACCCTTTTTAAGTTGTTATTTTCAAGGCGCGCCTTCAATGTTACGCTCGCCATTGGTTGCTATTTGCCCCTTCGCTATTTTTTGAAAATGTATGTGAATATGAATCCATTTTCATTTTCCTATGTAATCAATTTTCTTATATACGATTCACTTTTTATAGGGGTCTTTTTGAGTGAATATTTTTTTATGAAAAAAATGAACGTCAAAGTGTTTGCTAATTATTTTTGGTCTATCTTATGGATCTTTGAGGATCATTTCATACATTAATTATGTTAGATATCAAGGAAAATCTATTCTGGTTTCAAAAGATGGAAACATTACTTTGTCAATTTATGTCTGCCTTTCAAAATCATTGTGGCTAGGTGTGTTTTTCTTAAATTATAAGTAATGAAATGAAATGAACTTGACTGTTGAACTCAAAATATAACATTACAACCTCGACCAAAATGTCAAAGGATCAAATTCCTATTTCCACATTTTGATGAACTCAAAACAACGACAATAATAATTTAACTGGTTAAATTTGTATATTACCCATATTCTAACTAAATTCACTCATCCTTCCTAATTACTATAGAATAAGCTAATCTAAACATAGCTAATTGATGAGGTATTAGTAGCATCTTTTTAAAAGTCATAGATTCACATCTAAATCTTAAGTTTGAATTGTAATATTCTTGAAAAAGAAATGTAGGAGAAAACTTGGTTGCACAATAACCCAACACACATTAGATTTTTATTTTTATAAAGGAAAATGATCAAATCCAGCCTATTTAGTTAAATAATTACCCAATAAGCACTAGAAATTGTTTGCAGTTGAGCCTCTTTACTTTGTAATCAGATTGGAGGAATGGGAAATGGACATTGTCATCCCCTTTGTGGTATGTAAAGTTGTAAAATAATTACCCAATAAGCACTACAAATTTGGAAATTACTCTATTTAAAAAAAAGAGAAGTTCATTTCTCAAGAAGAGAACCACCAGCCTTATTCTCATTCGTTATTTTGTGGGCCTATAACATTTTCATTAATTACTTCACAATTTTAACTGTTTACTAATTGGAACTAAGGCCATTTTATTAAGGTTAAACTACTATTTTGGTCTCTGTACTTTGAGCTTTATTCCATTTTGGTCTCTATACTTTCAAATGTACAATTTTAGTCAATGTACTTTCAATAAAGCTTAAAATTGGTCCCTACTATTAGTTTATGGTGAATTTTTCTTAAAAAAAGTTAGTCTCTATTAACTTTTCCTCTATAAATTTTGGAAGTATGTTAACATGGTATATTTTTTTTGTATTAAAATTATTATTATTATTTAACCAATTTTGATAAAAATTAACTTCAAACTTGTCATAAATACCAATTTTAAGCTTTATTGAAAGTATAGGGACTAAAATTGAACATTTAAAAGTATAGAGACTAAAATGGAACAAAGCCTAAAATACAGGGACCAAAATGATATTTTAACATTTTATTAATTATTTTACAATTTAACTCTCTCACTTATTTACACTACCTATAGTTTTTTTTTATTTATTTAAAAAAACTCATATTAATATTTTTTAGTTTATGTGATTTTTTTAATAAAATTAATGTTTTATTTAATTTTAATTAGTCATTGTTTATTATTTAATTTGTTAAAACATAAAATTATTATTAAGTAACATGTATAAATAAAATTAATCTATATTTTTCATCAATAATTGTTATTCAAATAAAAACTATATTAACTTTTTAGTTTATGTGATTTCATTATAAAATACTAAAAAGTTCTATTTAATTTTACTTCTTCTTTATTAATTAATATCAATTAAATGATTAAAATATAATTATTATTACTAAATATCATAGCAACAAAAATTTAATAATATTTTATAATAATAATTGTTCTTATAATAAAAAGTTATATTAATATTTTCTTAGTGGATGTAATTTTATTTTAATTAGTTATTATTCGTAAATATAAAATAAATTATTAAAAAGTTTTTCATCATTATTAAATATCATAATAATAAAATTTAATAAAATTTAATATTAATTATTATTGTTCTAATAAAAAATATATTTTTGTTTAGATCACTAACATATAGGAGTAGAGATTTGAACCATTGACCTTTTCGTTCATGATATATGCCTTAACCAGTTGACCAATGTAAAAGAAGATGAAGACGGACGGCGATGAAGTGCAGACATATGTTATCAGCTTTTTGCTTTTAACTTTTGTAATTTTGTATTTTCCTTGCTTTTTCAAAAGTAGCTTTATTAAAGTTTACTTTAGCTTTATTAAAGTTTACTTTTACTTTTGTAAAGTTTTTGTTTTATTGAGAATTTTGGGTTTCCAAAGAGATAAGGTCAAACAGGGGTCTGTCCTGTCGGCCACCTTTGGATATTCCTGTAATTGTTGTGAGATTTGGGATTTCTATATAAGGAGCCCAGGCACAACTCTCAAATGGTATCAGAGCCATGAGCTCAAACATTCTCTCTCAATTCTCTCTTCTCTCTATGGAGTAAACTCTTCCAAGGGCTTAAGATAAGTAATAACTTCTCTCTATAATTCTTTCTTTGGTTCTTATCAATGTTCTTAATTACTTACTTTAATTTATTAGTCAGTTGTCTCTCTAATTTAGAAGTTTTAAAGAAAGGAATCATACTTTTCAAGATAACTTGATAAAGGCGTGGTTAACCTTCAAGTTTGAACAAGAATGATTTTTAATCTTGTAAACTCTCTAACTTAGATCGATTGATATAAACTAATAAATATTGTGATTAATTAAGCCAAAATTAAGAATCAATTAAAGTTTATAGTTTACAGTTATTATGCATTTTAAGTTCGTTTTCTCCATCTCTTTTCCTCATGCTTTCAAAGTTAAAAAAGAAACTCTTTTATACTCCCGTCGTAGTAGACACTACTACGTCTTCAAATGATCCTGCAAAGGATATTGAAAAAGCTCTGGCGAAAATAACGCATACAGAGAGTCAAATAGGCCAAATTGAAGAAAGACTTCATAATTGGTCCGTACCAAAGCTCGAAGTTGGAACTATATACAGAGTTCCAATATTCAGATACAAAGAACGAGATGTTATACACATTTCGGAATCAAATATTTCAATAGAGAACGATTTTTCTGAATTTCGTCTCTTTGAAAATGAAGCACTAGACACATATCGGCAGTATTTTAAATACTTGCATATCGGTTGTGTTCAAGTTGCAATCAAACCTCTCTATAGGAAAGGCTTAGATTCTCCAATCTATGTCGCCTTAAGAGACAAACGATTCTTGAACTTCACAGATTCTATTATGGGGATAGTTCAATCAAATCTTGAGAACGGCCCAATTTACTTTTCTTGTAAACCAGGATTCACCGTCTCTCTTCAAGACCGTAACATCATGGATGTACTCAGTCTGGATGTTAGAGGTCAAGGATTACGCATGAAGGATGGTAGCTACCCCTATGCTATCATCTTCAGGCTGTATTATAAGGTGATGGAAACCAATCTATCACCGATGGCTTTGGCAGTTTCTCCTAGAAACTACACCATGCTTATGGAAGTCAATCTAGAGAAAACCTCTATGACTGTCCCTAAGCGGCTCAACTGGCGAGAACTAACGTCTAATCCAATATGGAGAATAGAAAATGCTACTATTCCCCAGGATAAACAAAGTTCTGATGCTCAAATATCTGAATTTGCTGATGGTCATGTGGAAGTCCAATTCGGTTCTCTGGACAACCCTAAACCACCGCTAATTCAAGAATACTTAAGTAGTCGGCCTAGTACCAGTTCATCTGGACTACCCACTACTAGTCAAAAGTCTGTTGGAAGATCTAGATCCCTTAGAGTGGATTATGACTATCCAATTCCAGACATCCAACAAGAAAAGTCTGAAGGATCTCTATCTCCTACCCAGACTGAAATGGAAAGAAAATCTGGACATATTTATGACCAGATCAATACTCTCACTACTGAGAAATCAATTGACGAAAGGTATGATGATTATCTCACCATGGCCTTCGAAGATCATAAGAAAGGTAAGAGGACTAACTTTTTGGGTCTTCTTACTAAACAAAAATTCATTGACTTGATTAATAGTCAGGTCAACGTCATCAAAAGGCCAACCATTTGGCTAACGACTACTGGAAAGGAAATAACTTCTGATTATCCTCCGGAAGAAGAAGCTAATTTCTCTCATCCTTTAGTCCCCTCCTCAAAAATAATCTCTTCTCCTTACAAATCGATTGATGAAGAGAAAACAAAAGCTGTTGGTGTCAGAGAAATCAAGAACATCCAACAACAACTCAACTACTCTAATAAAGTCCTTACGACTTTATCAAAGTCAGTTGAAGAAATAAAAACCTCTGACCAAACGGTTAAGATGGTTTCAAAGGAGCATGTCGGTTTTCCGAAAATCGACCCCCTCCGTCCAACGGTGCAACCAAACCCAAGGCAACCTGCTTTAAAGTTTGGCGAAACCGGTATTGAAGAACTTCTTGGAAAAATCAATAAGAAGTTATCAAATGAAGAACCAACTGCTGGTGAAAAGGCAGAAAGTTCTAAAAGAACAATTCAGGCTTTCGGACTTTCTAAAAAGGACGAAAACTTGAATATGATCAAAAGGGTTGATCCTTCCGAATCAACTACAAAAGTTCTTCCTATCAGTAATGTTACTGAATTGAAGAATCATTACAAAAGACCATCACCACCCGATCTCGGATGGGATGACTTCAAACCAGATTCTCGTAATTATGACGGGACTTCTCTGGTCACTTGGAATATTGACGGTTGCTCTGAAGGGCAAATGATCACTATATTCCAAGAAATGTTCGTGGCAAGTACTGCTTACTCCGCCAAGAAGCTTACTCAGCCCGAAATTTTAATCTGCCTACTTTCCGGATTAACAGGTAATCTAAGAAGTTGGTGGTATAATCAATTAACTGAAGATAACAGGAAGTCAATAAACGAATCAGTCTTAGACACCACTAAGACTAGAATCAATGCTGACGGTCTAGAAGAAAGGTATGTAGACACGTCTTCCAATTGTGTAGACACTTTTGTTTACACTTGTATGAAACACTTTATAGGACGAACAGACCTATACAGTGATCAATCAATGGAAGCTCTCTTGGGGATGAAATGCCACAAGATGAGTGACTTCAAATGGTATAAAGACACCTATATGGCACGTCTTTATAATCTAACTACATGTGGGGATAATGTTTGGAAACGAAAGTTTGTTTCCGGATTACCCAAATATGTAAGTCAAAAATTCTATTCTACCATGACAACAAAACATGGAGGAGTAGAAATCAATTGGGCATCCCTAACTTATGGGGATATCCATAGCGCTATCCAGGCAGTTTGCTTAGAACTCTGCCAGGAACAGCAGCACAACAAAAGAGTTGCAACAGACGCAGATTACCGAAAGGAACTGGGGTCTTTTTGCAAGCAATATGGGGTAGAAAATAAACCTCCTTCAAAGAAAAGATCGAATAAAAAGCTTTTTTCCAAAAGCAAACGATCCTCAAATGAGTATGTTCCTCGAAAAAGGAAATACTACAACAAGCGGAAGGCTAAGAAAAGGCAAGCCGCCACTGACAGAAGCACTGTTAAGTGCTACAACTGTCAAAAGACTGGACATTATGCTAGTAGATGTCCAGACCTCAAGAAAAAGATAAACAAGTTAGAGATCGATGACGACGTCAAACAATCTCTACTTAGTATCTTTGAAGATCTATCTATCAAAGGAAATTCTTCCTCAGAATCCTCTGATAATGATATGATTAATCAAATAGAAGAAGGCACTGATTACTTTGACCCTTCTTCCTCAAGTGAAGCAGACGATGATGTCATTCCTTGTGGAGGATGCATCAACGTACTTACAAAAATTCAGGAAACACTCTTCGAATCTATCGAAGCAATTCCTGATCCCCTTATTCAAAAACAGATGCTCGTTAAGCTCAAAGAAGAACTTAAAGGGACATCTGATGAAGAAGAAAGAAAACCTATCTACTTCAACTTTCAGGAAGTAATTGATAGGCTCAAAAGGGATGATAATCCAATGCCAGTCAGAATTCAAGACTTGCAATTGGAAATCAAAACCCTCAAAAGAGAAGTTGCTGATACAAAGCAACGACTCACATCTTTTGAAAACAAAAGGCTTGTTGTTCAAGAAAGATCAAATCTGATGATCCCTGAAACAGGATCATCTTCTCAAATACTTGTTAATGATAATATCAATTACATTAACAAAGTTTTCAATCAAAAGTGGTATTCAAAAATCACTTTAAAAATCCGTGATTATAAGATTACGGTAATAGCCCTCATAGATTCGGGAGCTGATCAAAATGTCCTAAATGAAGGAATTATTCCTTCTAGGTATTTTGAGGTGTCTTACCAGACTCTAAGAGGAGCCGGCAATCAGGAACTGATAGTTAACTACAAACTATCAGGAGTCCACATATGCAACAAAGAGGTGTGTTTCTTAAACACATTTCTTTGTATGAAGGATTTGAATGAGGAAGTGATTCTCGGAACACCATTCCTCACTCAACTCTATCCATTCGAAGTTTTTGAAGAAGGTATTACTTCTCATAGACTGGGAAAAACAATTATCTTTGAGTTCTGTGAAAACATAACTCCAAAGTATATTTCAAATATTGAGGAATGCCTCAACAAAATCTCTAGGAAGGAAAAGCAAATAGAATTCCTTCAAGATGATATCAAATGCAGAAGGATTTCTGAAGAAATCACTAAACCTTTTGTTCAAAATAATATTCAGCTAATTCTGAAAAGAATTCAGACTGAAATATGTTCAAATATCCCAAATGCCTTTTGGGACAGAAAACATCACATAGTGGATCTTCCCTATGTAGATCAATTTGATGAGGCCCAAATCCCTACTAGGGCTAGGCCCATTCAAATGTCAAAAGAGCTCGTCAAGACTTGTAAAAAGGAGATTGACGATCTTCTCAAAAAGGGTTTAATAAGCCCATCAAAGAGCCCATGGTCATGTGCGGCTTTCTACGTTAATAATCAAGCTGAAAAGGAACGTGGCATTCCTAGATTGGTTATTAACTATAAACCTTTGAATAAGGTTCTCAAATGGATTAGGTATCCAATACCTAATCGTCAAGATTTGCTTAAGCGAATAGCTTCTGCAAAAGTCTTTTCAAAATTTGATATGAAATCTGGCTTCTGGCAGATTCAAATCAATATCAAAGATCGGTACAAAACCGCTTTCAATGTACCATTCGGTCAATACGAATGGAATGTAATGCCATTTGGTCTGAAGAACGCTCCTTCGGAGTTTCAAAAGATCATGAATGACATTTTCAATCAATATCAAGACTTCACAATAGTTTATATTGATGACGTTCTTGTATATTCTCAAACAATAGAAGAACATTTTAAACATCTAAAATGTTTTATCTATGTAATCAAGAAAAATGGTCTTGTGGTATCTCTACCCAAGATTACATAATTTCAAACAAAGATTCGTTTCTTAGGATACGAAATCAATCAAGGAATCATCAAACCTATCCAACGGTCATTAGACTTCGTGGATAAGTTTCCAGATGTTATTCAAGATAAGACTCAGCTACAGAGATTTCTTGGCTGTGTCAATTATATCGGAGACTTTATTAAAGATCTTCGTATCATTTGTCTGCCGCTATACGACAGACTTAAGAAAAATCCAAAGCCATGGAAAGACGAGCACACCAGTGCTGTCAAATCCATCAAGGCTTTATCAAAAGCCATCCCATGCTTATCGCTAGTGGATGAGTCAGCCAGCATTATCGTTGAAACCGATGCCTCAGATCTCGGTTACGGCGGTATCCTCAAACAGGAAGTTAACGGAAAAGAAGCACTTATCCGTTACCATTCTGGAATATGGAATAGCGCTCAAAAGAACTATTCCACTATCAAAAAAGAAGTGCTAGCAATAGTACTTTGTGTTCAAAAGTTCCAAGGAGATCTTATCAACAAGGATTTTCTTGTCAGAACTGATTCAAAAGCAAGTAAATATATCTTTGAAAAAGATATAAAAAATCTTGTCTCAAAGCAAATCTTTGCAAGATGGCAAGCAATCCTATCTTGCTTCAATTTCTCAATTGTGCCTATAAAAGGCAGTGAGAATAGCTTAGCAGATTACCTCTCGAGAGAGCATCTCTCTCAAGAAATCTCTAAAGCCTTCTCTCTTCAATGCAACACGGTCGTCCAAGACCGCCAGCTAGGCCCCCAGGGCCGATATCCTCAAATAACTCCAACCAAGGAGTAGTTCCTTCAATTGCTAGTTCTTCTGGAACTAGTTCTCAAAGGGGAAAACGCCCCATTGCTCAAACAGCTGCAATCACTCCCATGAATACAGACCACTACGCTATGGATCTCGATTTTACCACGATTTCCAGGCGACGTCAAGGTTCCTCACAGAGGAATTTATCAATTAGAGAAGGAGAAAGACCTGTTCAGGCTCCCTCTTCTCTAAATACAATCAGGCCAGCATCAGGACCTCAATCCTATGCTAGGACTCTTCGACCTGCTGTCTTTCAGGCAAGACCTCAGATAACAGGTTATCATACAAAAACTTCGTTAGAAGAAATCATCATCGAACCAGAATTCGATGGTCCTACTCCTAATGAAGTATGTGCTCAAATCTATCCTTCAGGATTTCTCTTTATGCCTGAGGATATTTCAAAAACAAGATTATTCTATGAATTTATTTTAGTTGATACCAAATCAATTGAAATAATTCATGTGCCGGACAGAAATGATCCGTCAAGAATAATTTTCTCAAAATTGAGAATTCTTAGGGTTCTTACGCCATCTCACTGGTCTCAGGGGATGTCGGTTCCCAAACGATTCTCAAGAAGTTTCAGACCACAAACATATTGTTACCATGACTATATCATGGCTTGGTACAATATATTTTGGTATGAACCATATAACCATTCATGGTTTGTTACTTTTTGTAAGAAATCTTACAAATTTAACTTTCCTAATTGGTTTCAAAGATGGTGGATTCACTTTGGTATTTCACAGGAAATCTTTCCCGTAGAAATACAAAAGTCATTTCATCTATTTTCAACCAGTGTCCACTCGTCACCGCTTGCGATGACGTTTAGATTCTCTTTGAATTTTCAAATACCTTGGATTGTCTGTTGGAATTTCCAATTGGCTCCAAAGGGAAAATTTAAAACCCTTAATAAGGTTTTAAAGATCAAATGGTGGGAAAAATTCATTATTTCTCATCTCACAGAAGAAAGGATAAGTCAGTTCTTAAAGGCTAATCCTCATCATTCTCGTGTAGAAGAAGAACAATTCCTTCTACAACGAAATTCAACTATTGCATCTTTAGCCGGAGCTTCATCTGCCTCCGAACTAAGGACTGTAATTCAAACGGCTTCTCAGATTCCCACTGAGCAAGTCCCAATTCAAAAAGAAGATGATGATATTGATGACATCATATCTCAGTCTTCTGTCAATAATATCGATTTTGAATACGACCCGTATTTAAATTTCGATATCTTAGATCCATACCTGGATTCTCAACCGAGTTGAAGGGTATGAATAATATGTAAATTAATAATAATTTTGTAAATTATGTACTTTAAGAAACCAGTCTGCAACAGAATATCATCGTCAACTATGCTAGTCTCCGATTGAAAGGGGAGGATGATGAAGATAGTGACACTCCAGAACAAGTGAGAATAACCAACTCACAGGCCACGCAGAGAGCGAAGGACAAATCCTCGAACAGGATAAGATTGCTATGATAAATTTAATCAACTAAATACCAAGAGAAGATGGTAAGGTGCTTAGGGCAGCAATGGCAGGAGGCCGAAGTAAGTCCCGGGATCGCACCCTCAGTGGTTTAACGCCGGATTCTTAAGGTATTTAGAAGAAAGAATACTAATCATAGAGCAATCAGTCCAGGCCATTCAGGAGAAACACTGGGTGACATCATCACCTCGTCAAAAGAAGATGAAGACGGACGGCGATGAAGTGCAGACATATGTTATCAGCTTTTTGCTTTTAACTTTTGTAATTTTGTATTTTCCTTGCTTTTTCAAAAGTAGCTTTATTAAAGTTTACTTTAGCTTTATTAAAGTTTACTTTTACTTTTGTAAAGTTTTTGTTTTATTGAGAATTTTGGGTTTCCAAAGAGATAAGGTCAAACAGGGGTCTGTCCTGTCGGCCACCTTTGGATATTCCTGTAATTGTTGTGAGATTTGGGATTTCTATATAAGGAGCCCAGGCACAACTCTCAAATGGTATCAGAGCCTTGAGCTCAAACATTCTCTCTCACTTCTCTCTACTCTCTCTATGGAGTAAACATCTTCAGGGCTTAAGATAAGTAATAACTTCTCTCTATAACTCTTTCTTTGGTTCTTATCAATGTTCTTAATTACTTCCTTTAATTTATTAGTCAGTTGTCTCTCTAATTTAGAAGTTTCAAAGAAAGGAATCATACTTTTCAAGATAACTTGATAAAGGCGTGGTTAACCTTCAAGTTTGAATAAGGATGATTTTAATTTTGAGAACTTTCTAATTTAGATCGATTGATATAAACTAATAAATACTATGAGTAATTAAGCCAAAGCTAAGAATCAATTAAAGTTTATAGATTATCGCTATTATGCATCTTAAGTTCGTTTCTTCCATCTCTTTTCCCCATGCTTTCTAAGTTAAAGAAAAAGCTTTTCTACACTCCTGTCGTAGTAGACACTACTACGTCTTCAAATGATCCTGCAAAGGATATTGAAAAAGCTCTGGCGAAATTAACGCATACAGAGAATCAAATAGGCCAAATTGAAGAAAAACTTCACAATTGGTCCGTACCAAAACTTGAAGTTGGAACTATATACCGAGTTCCAATATTCAGATACAAAGAACGAGATGTTATACACATTTCGGAATCAAATATTTCAATAGAGAACGATTTTTCCGAATTTCGTCTCTTTGAAAATGAAGAACTGGACACATACCGACAGTATTTTAAATACTTACACATCGGCTGTGTTCAAGTGGCGATCAAACCTCTCTATAGGACCGGCTTAGATTCTCCAATCTATGTCGCCTTAAGAGACAAACGATTCTTGAACTTCACAGATTCTATTCTGGGAATAGTTCAATCAAATCTAGAGAACGGTCCAGTTTACTTTTCATGTAAACCAGGATTTAATGTCTCTCTTCAAGATCGTAACATCCTAGATGTACTCAGTCTGGATGTTAGAGGTCAAGGATTACGCATGAAAGATGGTTCATACCCATATGCAATCATCTTCAGGCTGTATTATAAGGTGATGGAAACCAATCTATCACCAAGGGCTTTGGCAGTTTCTCCTAGAAACTACACCATGCTTATGGAAGTCAACCTAGAGAAATCCTCTATGACTGTCCCTAAGCGGCTCAACTGGCGAGAACTAACGTCTAATCCAATATGGAGAATAGAAAATGCTACTATTCCCCAGGATAAACAAAGTTCTGATGCTCAAATATCTGAATTTGCTGATGGTCATGTGGAAGTCCAATTCGGTTCTCTGGACAACCCTAAACCACCGCTAATTCAAGAATACTTAAGTAGTCGGCCTAGTACCAGTTCTACTGGACGCCCCACTACTAATCAAAGGTCTGTTGGAAGATCAAAATCCCTTAGGGTGGATTATGACTATCCAATTCCAGACATTCAACAAGAAAGGTCTGAAGGATCCATATCTCCTACTCAGACTGAAATGGAGAGAAAATCGGGACATATTTATGACCAGATCAACACTCTCACCATTGAAAAATCAATTGACGAAAGGTATGATGATTATCTCACCATGGCTTTCGAATATCACAAAAAAGGTAAGAGGACCAACTTTAAAGGTCTTCTTTCTAAACAAGATTTCATTAGCTTGATAGATCGTCAGGTTAATGTTATCAAAAGGCCAACTATTTGGCTAACAACTACTGGAAAAGAAATAACTTCTGACTATCCTCCAGAAGAAGAAGCTAATTTCTCTCATCCTTTAGTTCCCTCCTCAAAAATAATCTCTTCTCCTTACAAATCGATTGATGAAGAGAAAACAAAAGTTGTTGGTGTTAGAGAAATCAAGAACATCCAACAACAACTCAACTACTCTAATAAAGTCCTTACGACTCTATCAAAGTCAGTTGAAGAACTAAAAACCTCTGACCCAACGGTTAAGATGGTTTCAAAGGAGCATGTCGGTTTTCCAAAAATCGACCCTCTCCGACCAACGGTTCAACCAAATCCAAGGCAGCCTGCCTTAAAGATTGGCGAAACCGGTATTGAAGAACTTCTTGGAAAAATCAATAAGAAGTTATCAAATGAAGAACCTACTGCTAGTAATAAAGCAGAAAGTTCTAAAAGAACAATTCAGGCTTTCGGACTTTCTAAAAAGGACGAAAACTTGAATATGATCAAAAGGGTTGATCCTTCCGAATCAACTACGAAGATTCTTCCTATCAGTAACGTTACTGAATTAAAGAATCATTACAAAAGACCATCACCGCCCGATCTCGGATGGGATGATTACAAACCAGACTCTCGTAATTATGACGGGACTTCTCTAATCACTTGGAACATTGACGGTTGCTCTGAGGGGCAAATGGTCACTATATTCCAAGAAATGTTCGTGGCAAGTACTGCTTACTCCGCCAAGAAGCTTACTCAGCCCGAAATTTTAGTCTGCCTACTTTCCGGATTAACAGGTAATTTAAGAAGTTGGTGGCACAATCAATTAACTGAAGACAACAGGAAGTCAATAAGTGAATCAGTCTTAGACACCACTAAGACTCGAATCAATGCTGACGGTCTAGAAGAAAGGTATGTAGACACGTCTTCCAATTGTGTAGATACTTTTGTTTACACTTGTATGAAACACTTTATAGGACGGACAAACCTATACAGTGATCAATCAATGGAAGCTCTCTTGGGGATGAAATGCCACAAGATGAGTGACTTCAAATGGTATAAAGACACCTATATGGCACGTCTTTATAATCTAACTACATGTGGGGATAATGTTTGGAAACGAAAGTTTGTTTCCGGATTACCCAAATATGTAAGTCAAAAATTCTATTCTACCATGACAACAAAACATGGAGGAGTAGAAATCAATTGGGCATCCCTAACTTATGGGGATATCCATAGCGCTATCCAGGCAGTTTGCTTAGAACTCTGCCAGGAACAGCAGCACAACAAAAGAGTTGCAACAGACACAGATTACCGAAAGGAACTGGGGTCTTTTGCAAGCAATATGGGGTAGAAAATAAACCTCCTTCAAAGAAAAGATCGAATAAAAAGCTTTTTTCCAAAAGCAAACGATCCTCAAATGAGTATGTTCCTCGAAAAAGGAAATACTACAACAAGCAGAAGGCTAAGAAAAGGCAAGCCGCCGCTGACAGAAGCACTGTTAAGTGCTACAACTGTCAAAAGACTGGACATTATGCTAGTAGATGTCCAGACCTCAAGAAAAAGATAAACAAGTTAGAGATCGATGACGACGTCAAACAATCTCTACTTAGTATCTTTGAAGATCTATCTATCAAAGGAAATTCTTCCTCAGAATCCTCTGATAATGATATGATTAATCAAATAGAAGAAGGAACTGATTATTTCGATCCCTCTTCTTCAAGTGAAGCAGACGATGATGTCATTCCTTGTGGAGGATGCATCAACGTACTTAAAAAAATTCAGGAAACACTCTTCGAATCTATCGAAGCAATTCCTGATCCTATTATTCAAAAACAGATGCTCGTTAAGCTCAAAGAAGAACTTAAAGGGACATCTGATGAAGAAGAAAGAAAACCTATCTACTTCAACTTTCAGGAAGTAATTGATAGGCTCAAAAGGGAAGCAAATCCAATGCCAGTCAGAATTCAAGACTTGCAATTGGAGATTAAAACCCTAAAAAGGGAAGTTGCTGAAACAAAGCAACGCCTTACTTCTCTTGAAAACAAAATGCTTGTTGTTCAAGAAAGATCAAATATGATGATCCCTGCTAAAACAGGAACATCTTCTCAAATACTTGTTAATGATAATATTAATTACATTAACAAAGTTTTCAATCAAAAGTGGTATTCAAAAATCACTTTAAAAATCCGTGATTATAAGATTACGGTAATAACCCTCATAGATTCAGGAGCTGATCAAAATGTCCTAAAGGAAGGAATTATCCCTTCTAGGTATTTTGAAATCTCTTGCCAGACTCTAAGAGGAGCAGGCAATCAGGAACTGATAGTTAATTACAAACTATCAGGAGTCCACATTTGTAACAAAGATGTGTGTTTTGTAAATACATTTCTTTGTATGAAAGAATTGAATGAGGAAGTAATTCTTGGAACACCTTTCCTCACTCAACTCTATCCATTCCAAGTTTCTGAAGAAGGTATTACTTCTCATAAACTGGGAAAAACAATTATTTTCGAGTTCTGCGACAGCATTACTCCTAAATATATTTCAAATATTGAGGAATGCCTCAATAAAATCTCTAGGAAGGAAAGACAGATAGAATTCCTTCAAGATGATGTCAAATGCAGAAGGATTTCTGAAGAAATCATTAAACCTTCTGTTCAAAATAATATTCAGCTAATTCTGAAAAGAATTCAGACTGAAATATGTTCAAATATCCCAAATTCCTTTTGGGACAGAAAATATCACATAGTGGATCTTCCCTATGTGAATTATTTTGATGAGGCCCAAATCCCTACGAGGGCAAGGCCCATTCAAATGTCAAAAGAGCTCGTCAAAACTTGTAAAAACGAAATTGACGATCTTCTCAAAAAGGGTCTAATAAGCCCATCAAAGAGCCCATGGTCATGTGCGGCTTTCTATGTTAATAATCAAGCTGAAAAGGAACGTGGTATTCCTAGATTGGTTATTAACTACAAACCTTTAAACAAGGTTCTCAAATGGATTAGGTATCCAATACCTAATCGACAAGATTTGCTTAAGCGAATAGCTTCTGCAAAAGTCTTTTCAAAATTTGATATGAAATCTGGCTTCTGGCAGATTCAAATCAATGTCAAAGATCGGTACAAAACCGCTTTCAATGTACCATTCGGTCAATACGAATGGAATGTAATGCCATTTGGTCTAAAGAATGCTCCTTCGGAGTTTCAAAAGATCATGAATGACATTTTCAATCAATATCAAGACTTCACAATAGTTTATATTGATGACGTTCTTGTATATTCTCAAACAATAGAAGAACATTTTAAACATTTAAAATGTTTTATCTATGTAATCAAGAAAAATGGTCTTGTGGTATCTCTACCCAAGATAACATTATTTCAAACAAAGATTCGTTTCTTAGGATACGAAATCGATCAAGGAATCATCAAACCTATCCAACGGTCATTAGACTTCGTGGATAAGTTTCCCGATGTTATTCAAGATAAGACCCAGCTACAGAGATTTCTTGGCTGTGTCAATTATATCGGAGACTTTATTAAAAATCTCCGTATCATTTGTCTGCCGCTATACGACAGACTTAAGAAAAATCCAAAGCCATGGAAAGACAAGCACACCAGTGCTGTCAAATCCATCAAGGCTTTATCAAAAGCCATCCCATGCTTATCGCTAGTGGATGAGTCAGCCAGCATTATCGTTGAAACTGATGCCTCAGATCTCGGTTACGGCGGTATCCTCAAACAGGAAGTTAACGGAAAAGAAGTTCTTATCCGTTACCATTCCGGAATATGGAATAGTGCTCAAAAGAACTATTCCACTATCAAAAAAGAAGTGCTAGCAATAGTACTTTGTGTCCAAAAGTTCCAAGGAGATCTTATCAACAAGGATTTTCTTGTCAGAACTGATTCAAAAGCAAGTAAATATATCTTTGAAAAAGATATAAAAAATCTTGTCTCAAAGCAAATCTTCGCAAGATGGCAGGCAATCCTATCTTGCTTTGATTTCTCTATTGTGCCTATAAAAGGCAGCGAGAATAGCTTAGCAGATTACCTCTCGAGAGAACATCTCTCTCAAGAAATCTCTAAAGCTCTCTCTCCTCAATGCATCACGGTCGTCCAAGACCGCCAGCCAGGCCCCCAGGGCCAACATCTTCAAATAACTCCAACCCAGGAGTAGCTCAATCAATTGCTAGTTCTTCTGGAACTAGTTCTCAAAGGGGAAAACGCCCCATTGCTCAAACGGCTGCAATCACTCCCATGAATGCAGACCACTACGCTATGGATCTCGATTATACAACGATTTCCAGGCGACGTCAAGGTTCCTCACAAAGGAACTTATCAATTAGAGAAGGAGAAAGACATGTTCAGGCTCTCTCTTCTCTAAATTCAATCAGGCCAGCATCAGGACCTCAATCCTATGCTAGGACTCTACGACCTGCTGTCTTTCAGGCAAGACCTCAGATAACAGGTTATCATACAAAAACTTCGTTAGAAGAAATCATCATCAAACCTGAATTCGATGGTCCTACTCCTAATGAAGTATGTGCTCAAATCTATCCTTCAGGATTTCTCTTTATGCCTGAGGATATTTCAAAAACAAGATTATTCTATGAATTTATTTTAGTGATACCAAATCAATTGAAATAATTCATGTGCCGGACAGAAATGATCCGTCAAGAATAATTTTCTCAAAATTGAGAATTCTTAGGGTTCTTACGCCATCTCACTGGTCTCAGGGGATGTCGGTTCCCAAACGATTCTCAAGAAGTTTCAGACCACAAACATATTGTTACCATGACTATATCATGGCTTGGTACAATATATTTTGGTATGAACCATATAACCATTCATGGTTTGTTACTTTTTGTAAGAAATCTTACAAATTTAACTTTCCTAATTGGTTTCAAAGATGGTGGATTCACTTTGGTATTTCACAGGAAATCTTTCCCGTAGAAATACAAAAGTCATTTCATCTATTTTCAACCAGTGTCCACTCGTCACCGCTTGCGATGACGTTTAGATTCTCTTTGAATTTTCAAATAGCTTGGATTGTCTGTTGGAATTTCCAATTGGCTCCAAAGGGAAAATTTAAAACCCTTAATAAGGTTTTAAAGATCAAATGGTGGGAAAAATTCATTATTTCTCATCTCACAGAAGAAAGGATAAGCCAGTTCTTAAAGGCTAATCCTCATCATTCTCGTGGAGAGGAAGAACAATTCCTTCTACAACGAAACTCAACTATTGCATCTTTAGCCGGAGCATCATCTGCTTCCGAACTAAGGACGGTAATTCAAACGGCTTCTCAGAATCCCACTGAGCAAGTCCCAGTTCAAAAAGAAGATGAGGATATTGATGATATCATATCTCAGTCTTCTGTCAATAATATCGATTTTGAATACGATCCGTATTTAAATTTCGATATTTTATATCCATACCTGGATTCTCAACCGAGTTGAAGGGTATGATTAATATGTAAATTAATAATAATTTTGTAAATTATGTACTGTAAGAAACCAGTCTGCAACATAATATCATCGTCGACTATGCTAGTCTCCGATTGAAAGGGGAGGATGATGGAGATAGTGACACTCCAGAACAAGTGAGAATAACCAACTCACAGGCCGCGCAGAAAGCGAAGGACAAATCCTCGAACAGGATAAGATTGCTATGATAAATTTAATCAACTAAATACCAAGAGAAGATGGTAAGGTGCTTAGGGCAGCAATGGCAGGAGGCCGAAGTAAGTCCCGGGATCGCACCCTCAGTGGTTTAACGCCGGATTCTTAAGGTATTTAGAAGAAAGAATACTAATCATAGAGCAATCAGTCCAGGCCATTCAGGAGAAACACTGGGTGACATCATCACTACGACAAAAGAAGATGAAGACGGACGACGATGAAGTGCAGACATATGTTATCAGCTTTCACTTCAGCTTTTGTAAAGTTTGTAATTTTCCTTGCTTTTTCTAAAGTAACTTTATTAAAGTTAACTTTACTTTATTAAAGTTTACTTTTACTTTTGTAAAGTTTTTGTTTTTATATAGAAATCCCAAATCTCACAACAATTACAGGAATATCCAAAGGTGGCCGACAGGACAGACCCCTGTTTGACCTTATCTCTTTGGAAACCCAAAATTCTCAATAAAACAAAAACTTTACAAAAGTAAAAGTAAACTTTAATAAAGCTAAAGTAAACTTTAATAAAGCTACTTTTGAAAAAGCAAGGAAAATACAAAATTACAAAAGTTAAAAGCAAAAAGCTGATAACATATGTCTGCACTTCATCGCCGTCCGTCTTCATCTTCTTTTGACGAGGTGATGATGTCACCCAGTGTTTCTCCTGAATGGCCTGGACTGATTGCTCTATGATTAGTATTCTTTCTTCTAAATACCTTAAGAATCCGGCGTTAAACCACTGAGGGTGCGATCCCGGGACTTACTTCGGCCTCCTGCCATTGCTGCCCTAAGCACCTTACCATCTTCTCTTGGTATTTAGTTGATTAAATTTATCATAGCAATCTTATCCTGTTCGAGGATTTGTCCTTCGCTCTCTGCGTGGCCTGTGAGTTGGTTATTCTCACTTGTTCTGGAGTGTCACTATCTCCATCATCCTCCCCTTTCAATCGGAGACTAGCATAGTTGACGATGATATTCTGTTGCAGACTGGTTTCTTAAAGTACATAATTTACAAAATTATTATTAATTTACATATTATTCATACCCTTCAACTCGGTTGAGAATCCAGGTATGGATCTAAGATATCGAAATTTAAATACGGGTCGTATTCAAAATCGATATTATTGACAGAAGACTGAGATATGATGTCATCAATATCATCATCTTCTTTTTGAATTGAGACTTGCTCAGTGGGAATCTGAGAAGCCGTTTGAATTACAGTCCTTAGTTCGGAGGCAGATGATGCTCCGGCTAAAGATGCAATAGTTGAATTTCGTTGTAGAAGGAATTGTTCTTCTTCTACACGAGAATGATGAGGATTAGCCTTTAAGAACTGGCTTATCCTTTCTTCTGTGAGATGAGAAATAATGAATTTTTCCCACCATTTGATCTTTAAAACCTTATTAAGGGTTTTAAATTTTCCCTTTGGAGCCAATTGGAAATTCCAACAGACAATCCAAGGTATTTGAAAATTCAAAGAGAATCTAAACGTCATCGCAAGCGGTGACGAGTGGACACTGGTTGAAAATAGATGAAATGACTTTTGTATTTCTACGGGAAAGATTTCCTGTGAAATACCAAAGTGAATCCACCATCTTTGAAACCAATTAGGAAAGTTAAATTTGTAAGATTTCTTACAAAAAGTAACAAACCATGAATGGTTATATGGTTCATACCAAAATATATTGTACCAAGCCATGATATAGTCATGGTAACAATATGTTTGTGGTCTGAAACTTCTTGAGAATCGTTTGGGAACCGACATCCCCTGAGACCAGTGAGATGGCGTAAGAACCCTAAGAATTCTCAATTTTGAGAAAATTATTCTTGACGGATCATTTCTGTCCGGCACATGAATTATTTCAATTGATTTGGTATCAACTAAAATAAATTCATAGAATAATCTTGTTTTTGAAATATCCTCAGGCATAAAGAGAAATCCTGAAGGATAGATTTGAGCACATACTTCATTAGGAGTAGGACCATCGAATTCAGGTTCGATGATGATTTCTTCTAACGAAGTTTTTGTATGATAACCTGTTATCTGAGGTCTTGCCTGAAAGACAGCAGGTCGTAGAGTCCTAGCATAGGATTGAGGTCCTGATGCTGGCCTGATTGAATTTAGAGAAGAGGGAGCCTGAACAGGTCTTTCTCCTTCTCTAATTGATAAGTTCCTTTGTGAGGAACCTTGACGTCGCCTGGAAATCGTTGTATAATCGAGATCCATAGCGTAGTGGTCTGCATTCATGGGAGTGATTGCAGCCGTTTGAGCAATGGGGCGTTTTCCCCTTTGAGAACTAGTTCCAGAAGAACTAGCAATTGATTGAGCTACTCCTGGGTTGGAGTTATTTGAAGATGTTGGCCCTGGGGGCCTGGCTGGCGGTCTTGGACGACCGTGATGCATTGAGGAGAGAGAGCTTTAGAGATTTCTTGAGAGAGATGTTCTCTCGAGAGGTAATCTGCTAAGCTATTCTCGCTGCCTTTTATAGGCACAATTGAGAAATTGAAGCAAGATAGGATTGCTTGCCATCTTGCAAAGATTTGCTTTGAGACAAGATTTTTTATATCTTTTTCAAAGATATATTTACTTGCTTTTGAATCAGTTCTGACAAGAAAATCCTTGTTGATAAGATCTCCTTGGAACTTTTGAACACAAAGTACTATTGCTAGCACTTCTTTTTTGATAGTGGAATAGTTCTTTTGAGCGCTATTCCATATTCCAGAATGGTAACGGATAAGTGCTTCTTTTCCGTTAACTTCCTGTTTGAGGATACCGCCGTAACCGAGATCTGAGGCATCGGTTTCAACGATAATGCTGGCTGACTCATCCACTAGCGATAAGCATGGGATGGCTTTTGATAAAGCCTTGATGGATTTGACAGCACTGGTGTGTTCGTCTTTCCATGGCTTTGGATTTTTCTTAAGTCTGTCGTATAGCGGCAGACAAATGATACGGAGATCTTTAATAAAGTCTCCGATATAATTGACACAGCCAAGAAATCTCTGTAGCTGAGTCTTATCTTGAATAACATCTGGAAACTTATCCACGAAGTCTAATGACCGTTGGATAGGTTTGATGATTCCTTGATTGATTTCGTATCCTAAGAAACGAATCTTTGTTTGAAATAATGTAATCTTGGGTAGAGATACCACAAGACCATTTTTCTTGATTACATAGATAAAACATTTTAGATGTTTAAAATGTTCTTCTATTGTTTGAGAATATACAAGAACGTCATCAATATAAACTATTGTGAAGTCTTGATATTGATTGAAAATGTCATTCATGATCTTTTGAAACTCCGAAGGAGCGTTCTTCAGACCAAATGGCATTACATTCCATTCGTATTGACCGAATGGTACATTGAAAGCGGTTTTGTACCGATCTTTGATATTGATTTGAATCTGCCAGAAGCCAGATTTCATATCAAATTTTGAAAAGACTTTTGCAGAAGCTATTCGCTTAAGCAAATCTTGACGATTAGGTATTTGATACCTAATCCATTTGAGAACCTTATTCAAAGGTTTATAGTTAATAACCAATCTAGGAATGCCACGTTCCTTTTCAGCTTGATTATTAACGTAGAAAGCCGCACATGACCATGGGCTCTTTGATGGGCTTATTAAACCCTTTTTGAGAAGATCGTCAATCTCCTTTTTACAAGTCTTGACGAGCTCTTTTGACATTTGAATGGGCCTTGCCCTCGTAGGGATTTGGGCCTCATCAAAATAATTCACATAGGGAAGATCCACTATGTGATATTTTCTGTCCCAAAAGGCACTTGGGATATTTGAACATATTTCAGTCTGAATTCTTTTCAGAATTAACTGAATATTATTTTGAACAGAAGGTTTAATGATTTCTTCAGAAATCCTTCTGCATTTGACATCATCTTGAAGGAATTCTATCTGTCTTTCCTTCCTAGAGATTTTATTGAGGCATTCCTCAATATTTGAAATATATTTAGGAGTAATGCTGTCGCAGAACTCGAAAATAATTGTTTTTCCCAGTTTATGAGAAGTAATACCTTCTTCAGAAACTTGGAATGGATAGAGTTGAGTGAGGAAAGGTGTTCCAAGAATTACTTCCTCATTCAATTCTTTCATACAAAGAAATGTATTTACAAAACACACATCTTTGTTGCAAATGTGGACTCCTGATAGTTTGTAATTAACTATCAGTTCCTGATTGCCTGCTCCTCTTAGAGTCTGGCAAGAGATTTCAAAATACCTAGAAGGGATAATTCCTTCCTTTAGGACATTTTGATCAGCTCCTGAATCTATGAGGGCTATTACCGTAATCTTATAATCACGGATTTTTAAAGTGATTTTTGAATACCACTTTTGATTGAAAACTTTGTTAATGTAATTGATATTATCATTAACAAGTATTTGAGAAGATGATCCTGTTTCAGGGATCATCAGATTTGATCTTTCTTGAACAACAAGCATTTTGTTTTCAAGAGATGTGAGTCGTTGCTTTGTATCAGCAACTTCTCTTTTGAGGGTTTTGATTTCCAATTGCAAGTCTTGAATTCTGACTGGCATTGGATTATCATCCCTTTTGAGCCTATCAATTACTTCCTGAAAGTTGAAGTAGATAGGTTTTCTTTCTTCTTCATCAGATGTCCCTTTAAGTTCTTCTTTGAGCTTAACGAGCATCTGTTTTTGAATAAGGGGATCAGGAATTGCTTCGATAGATTCGAAGAGTGTTTCCTGAATTTTTGTAAGTACGTTGATGCATCCTCCACAAGGAATGACATCATCGTCTGCTTCACTTGAAGAAGAGGGATCGAAATAATCAGTTCCTTCTTCTATTTGATTAATCATATCATTATCAGAGGATTCTGAGGAAGAATTTCCTTTGATAGATAGATCTTCAAAGATACTAAGTAGAGATTGTTTGACGTCGTCATCGATCTCTAACTTGTTTATCTTTTTCTTGAGGTCTGGACATCTACTAGCATAATGTCCAGTCTTTTGACAGTTGTAGCACTTAACAGTGCTTCTGTCAGCGGCGGCTTGCCTTTTCTTAGCCTTCCGCTTGTTGTAGTATTTCCTTTTTCGAGGAACATACTCATTTGAGGATCGTTTGCTTTTGGAAAAAAGCTTTTTATTCGATCTTTTCTTTGAAGGAGGTTTATTTTCTACCCCATATTGCTTGCAAAAAGACCCCAGTTCCTTTCGGTAATCTGCTTCTGTTGCAACTCTTTTGTTGTGCTGCTGTTCCTGGCAGAGTTCTAAGCAAACTGCCTGGATAGCGCTATGGATATCCCCATAAGTTAGGGATGCCCAATTGATTTCTACTCCTCCATGTTTTGTTGTCATGGTAGAATAGAATTTTTGACTTACATATTTGGGTAATCCGGAAACAAACTTTCGTTTCCAAACATTATCCCCACATGTAGTTAGATTATAAAGACGTGCCATATAGGTGTCTTTATACCATTTGAAGTCACCCATCTTGTGGCATTTCATCCCCAAGAGAGCTTCCATTGATGATCACTGTATAGGTTTGTCCGTCCTATAAAGTGTTTCATACAAGTGTAAACAAAAGTGTCTACACAATTGGAAGACGTGTCTACATACCTTTCTTCTAGACCGTCAGCATTGATTCGAGTCTTAGTGGTGTCTAAGACTGATTCACTTATTGACTTCCTGTTGTCTTCAGTTAATTGATTGTGCCACCAACTTCTTAAATTACCTGTTAATCCGGAAAGTAGGCAGACTAAAATTTCGGGCTGAGTAAGCTTCTTGGCGGAGTAAGCAGTACTTGCCACGAACATTTCTTGGAATATAGTGACCATTTGCCCCTCAGAGCAACCGTCAATGTTCCAAGTGATTAGAGAAGTCCCGTCATAATTACGAGAGTCTGGTTTGAAATCATCCCATCCGAGATCGGGCGGTGATGGTCTTTTGTAATGATTCTTTAATTCAGTAACGTTACTGATAGGAAGAATCTTCGTAGTTGATTCGGAAGGATCAACCCTTTTGATCATATTCAAGTTTTCGTCCTTTTTAGAAAGTCCGAAAGCCTGAATTGTTCTTTTAGAACTTTCTGCTTTATTACTAGCAGTAGGTTCTTCATTTGATAACTTCTTATTGATTTTTCCAAGAAGTTCTTCAATACCGGTTTCGCCAATCTTTAAGGCAGGCTGCCTTGGATTTGGTTGAACCGTTGGTCGGAGAGGGTCGATTTTTGGAAAACCGACATGCTCCTTTGAAACCATCTTAACCGTTGGGTCAGAGGTTTTTAGTTCTTCAACTGACTTTGATAGAGTCGTAAGGACTTTATTAGAGTAGTTGAGTTGTTGTTGGATGTTCTTGATTTCTCTAACACCAACAGCTTTTGTTTTCTCTTCATCAATCGATTTGTAAGGAGAAGAGATTATTTTTGAGGAGGGAACTAAAGGATGAGAGAAATTAGCTTCTTCTTCTGGAGGATAGTCAGAAGTTATTTCTTTTCCAGTAGTTGTTAGCCAAATAGTTGGCCTTTTGATAACATTAACCTGACGATCTATCAAGCTAATGAAATCTTGTTTAGAAAGAAGACCTTTAAAGTTGGTCCTCTTACCTTTTTTGTGATATTCGAAAGCCATGGTGAGATAATCATCATACCTTTCGTCAATTGATTTTTCAATGGTGAGAGTGTTGATCTGGTCATAAATATGTCCAGATTTTCTCTCCATTTCAGTCTGAGTAGAAGATATGGATCCTTCAGACCTTTCTTGTTGAATGTCTGGAATTGGATAGTCATAATCCACCCTAAGGGATTTTGATCTTCCAACAGACCTTTGATTAGTAGTGGGGCGTCCAGTAGAACTGGTACTAGGCCGACTACTTAAGTATTCTTGAATTAGCGGTGGTTTAGGGTTGTCCAGAGAACCGAATTGGACTTCCACATGACCATCAGCAAATTCAGATATTTGAGCATCAGAACTTTGTTTATCCTGGGGAATAGTAGCATTTTCTATTCTCCATATTGGATTAGACGTTAGTTCTCGCCAGTTGAGCCGCTTAGGGACAGTCATAGAGGATTTCTCTAGGTTGACTTCCATAAGCATGGTGTAGTTTCTAGGAGAAACTGCCAAAGCCCTTGGTGATAGATTGGTTTCCATCACCTTATAATACAGCCTGAAGATGATTGCATATGGGTATGAACCATCTTTCATGCGTAATCCTTGACCTCTAACATCCAGACTGAGTACATCTAGGATGTTACGATCTTGAAGAGAGACATTAAATCCTGGTTTACATGAAAAGTAAACTGGACCGTTCTCTAGATTTGATTGAACTATTCCCAGAATAGAATCTGTGAAGTTCAAGAATCGTTTGTCTCTTAAGGCGACATAGATTGGAGAATCTAAGCCGGTCCTATAGAGAGGTTTGATCGCCACTTGAACACAGCCGATGTGTAAGTATTTAAAATACTGTCGGTATGTGTCCAGTTCTTCATTTTCAAAGAGACGAAATTCGGAAAAATCGTTCTCTATTGAAATATTTGATTCCGAAATGTGTATAACATCTCGTTCTTTGTATCTGAATATTGGAACTCGGTATATAGTTCCAACTTCAAGTTTTGGTACGGACCAATTGTGAAGTTTTTCTTCAATTTGGCCTATTTGATTCTCTGTATGCGTTAATTTCGCCAGAGCTTTTTCAATATCCTTTGCAGGATCATTTGAAGACGTAGTAGTGTCTACTACGACAGGAGTGTAGAAAAGCTTTTTCTTTAACTTAGAAAGCATGGGGAAAAGAGATGGAAGAAACGAACTTAAGATGCATAATAGCGATAATCTATAAACTTTAATTGATTCTTAGCTTTGGCTTAATTACTCATAGTATTTATTAGTTTATATCAATCGATCTAAATTAGAAAGTTCTCAAAATTAAAATCATCCTTATTCAAACTTGAAGGTTAACCACGCCTTTATCAAGTTATCTTGAAAAGTATGATTCCTTTCTTTGAAACTTCTAAATTAGAGAGACAACTGACTAATAAATTAAAGGAAGTAATTAAGAACATTGATAAGAACCAAAGAAAGAGTTATAGAGAGAAGTTATTACTTATCTTAAGCCCTGAAGATGTTTACTCCATAGAGAGAGTAGAGAGAAGTGAGAGAGAATGTTTGAGCTCAAGGCTCTGATACCATTTGAGAGTTGTGCCTGGGCTCCTTATATAGAAATCCCAAATCTCACAACAATTACAGGAATATCCAAAGGTGGCCGACAGGACAGACCCCTGTTTGACCTTATCTCTTTGGAAACCCAAAATTCTCAATAAAACAAAAACTTTACAAAAGTAAAAGTAAACTTTAATAAAGCTAAAGTAAACTTTAATAAAGCTACTTTTGAAAAAGCAAGGAAAATACAAAATTACAAAAGTTAAAAGCAAAAAGCTGATAACATATGTCTGCACTTCATCGCCGTCCGTCTTCATCTTCTTTTGACGAGGTGATGATGTCACCCAGTGTTTCTCCTGAATGGCCTGGACTGATTGCTCTATGATTAGTATTCTTTCTTCTAAATACCTTAAGAATCCGGCATTAAACCACTGAGGGTGCGATCCCGGGACTTACTTCGGCCTCCTGCCATTGCTGCCCTAAGCACCTTACCATCTTCTCTTGGTATTTAGTTGATTAAATTTATCATGACCAATATATTTTTATTTTAATTTATACAATAGTCATTTATTAACAAAAATTGATGATTAATTGAACTAAAAAAAAATTGATGATTAATTTAGATAATAATAATAATTATTATTATTATTTTGCTGTTGTTTTTGTAATAGTAACTACCCTCAAGAAATTTAATTATAATTTTATTACCTAATTTGTTGGCTCCCAAAATGTATTATCTAGATTTGCCTCCCTCCCAAATATATTATTCTACTCTACCCTATCACTTTATCCATTTGTCAAACACCTAAACTTATCCGAAATCACTTAACGTGTACCTTAATTTGACAGAGTTAACGACATTGACTATTAAACATAAAATTGAAAATTCAAGAGTTTATTAGAAAAAATTTAAAATATAGAAATAAATAAATACAATTTAAAAAGTTTAAGAATACATTAAAGATTTAAAGCTTACCGATTAAATTTGTAATTTGACCTAATCTACATATATAATTTTGTTAATCCGTTGACTAAAATTTTTGGAGGAAAAAAAGAACATGTAGCACAAGCACGTTAGTATATAGTAAACCATGTGCCACCATGTGCAAATCCGTAACAACAACTAAGCTGCTTTTTTTTTCTTTTAAAAAAAACTAAACTACTTTTTTTTTCTCTAAAAAAGAAAAAAGAAAAATAAACAAACAACTAATGAACTAGCCTTATTTGATTAATTATTGCATTAATTTTCCACCATAAGGCTATGACCTATTCAAAAACAAAAAAGACAAAAAAAAAAAAAAAACAGTTTTCCATTCTTGCCTTTTAAATATGGCCATTAAGAATTTGTTTCAATTTAGTATTATGGTAATTCTTTTTTCAAATATATTATTTTGATATAAATAAAAAAAATTCATTTAATTATAGGGGCGGGATCAAACCTATAACTTTAAAGATGGTAAATAGTTGTTAATCTACTGAATTATGTTTAGACCGATAATAATGTTTTAATGTTTTGATGTTGATTTTTCTAAAGAAAACCATAAAAAATGAATTTTAATATTTTTTATGATGATTTCCATTTTAATTGACTGTTTTAAAAGGCAGTTGAGAAATTTGTTTGTATCTTTTGAAAATTTTGGGGAGTGGTCAGGACATGGGAATTCTTTTTCAAAAACAATATTTGCTTATGCTTTTTTAAAATTGTTTTAAAGATTTTTTTGAGTGATCTGTGAGTGTCAAATTCAAAGTCACTTTAGTTTTAATTGACTTTGTAAGAAAGGAAATGAATCCAAAAAACAAATAAATTTTTACTATTGAACTTTTAATGACTTATTAAAATAAAATATTCTCACCTGCTATCAATAAATTATAATACAAAATTTCAATAAATTATAATACAAAAGTTTCGATATAAAATTGATAATTCTTTAAAGCAAGAGGATAATAACAAAAATTATGAGCCTTAAGAAATTTAGAATGTGTTTGATTAGTGATATAAAAATAGAAATTTGAGAGTAACAACGCAATGAAAAACAAACTATATTCCATATTTTCAGTGTTATCAAATATGTGTTTGATAGCAAATTCAGTACTTAGCAACTAAATATTTAGTTGAATCTCAAATATTATTAATTAATTTTTTTTTCATGTTATGAATTTGGAATAATTACTATCCTCTAATATTATATAATTTATAATTTATTATATTTTACATGTTTTGATTTAAAACAAAGTGTTTATAACTTGAAATAGTATATATTTATCAAAGTTTTTATAACATAATTTTGCATTTCCAAGATTCAAATAAAAAAAAAATTCATTATTTAGATCACAAAACCTGAAAAAAAATGATTAAAGGAAAAATCGATGAAACAGAAACAAAGCATAAAAACAAAAAATAGATCTGAATTGCAAATCAATGAGGTGTTATAATAATGATGATTATTATTATTATTATTATTTTAGTTTGATTTAGTAGAATTTGATTTCGTGTAGTGTTTTATCTTTTTGTAAAACTAAATCTATAGGATAGAATTTGGTAGATGAAGCAAAAGTGAGCATACGTCAGTGGTAATTGACATGCTCTCTCGATCAAAAAGTCAGAAGTTCGATCCTAACCTCTAAATATTGAAATTTGGTAGATGATACTTAACATTACAAAAAAAGAAAGTTAACATATTGAAAATAATAATAGTTTCTAAAATTCCAAATCACATTCACAATTTAATGAATCTATCGCTTAGGGATTCTCTTAAAACTTTTTGATACTTTAATTAGGTACAAAATTATTACCCAAATAAATTTTAAAAAATGAGGCTACACATACTGAATGGTCTGTAATTAGAGATGTTCACGGAGCGGGGTCGGAGAATGGCTTCCTCATCATCGTCCCTACGTCCCATTTCATTTTCAGTCCACACGAAATTTTCCATTTAATTTCACAGGGAATAGGGCGGGGATTCCAGGAATAATTTTCCGTTTATAATTTTTATTTTTTAAAATTTGATTAAATTAAATATATTTTTTTATTGAAATTTCCTATTTAAATTGTTAATTCCTAATAAGAGATTTGTATTTTAGAGAATTTTTTTTTGATTTCCTTAGAAAAACAAAATAATATTGAATAAAAGTTTGGATTTATGGTTTGTTATATAGGGATACTTGCACATATAGCAAAGCCGGCCAAAAAAATAGCAAAAATAGCAAATCTTAAAACTATTTGCAAATATGGCAAAAATTAAATCAAGCTTGCGTCAAAAGACTAAAAACCCCTTAGTGATAGACTTTTATCACTGACAGAGTCTATTAGTGATAGACTCCTATCACTGGTAGTCTATCAGTGATAGAAGTCTATCATTAATAGACTTCAATTATTTAAAGTCTATCAATGACTATCACTTATTGATTTCAAAATAATCAATAGAAATTTATTAATAATTGTAAGCTATCGCCGATAGACTCCTTGCACTTATAAACTTCATAGTGATATATTTCTTTCATATGAACTTAAGTCCTTTCATATTTAATCTTCTATTTGGTATTGTTTGATGTTTAGATGCATCCAAATTGTTTAATTGGTTTAGTTTGCTATTTTTTTTCTTTGTATTATGCTTCTTCTAATATGTTTGGTTTCCTGTTTGGTTGGATTATGTTTTTTCTTTGTTTGGTTGTTGATTAATCACATTAAAATGGTGCATCATTGATGTTTAGTTGATAGACTACTGTGAGTGAAGTCGATAGAAGCCTATCACTGATAGACTTCAATCAAAATGGCAATTATAGCTGATTAGGTATTTTTGTACTAGTTTATCAGTAATAGATTTTGCCATCACTAATAAATTTGTACAAGAGATAGGCTACATGTGATGAATGAAGTCTATCAGTAATAGGCTTCTATCACTGATGAAGTAATCACAGTAAATGTAATCTTCTATTTGATTTTGTTTGATGTTTAGTTGCTTCTATAAATCTACTTAGCACTGTAATGTCATGTAATACAAATTAGAGATAATCCATTTCCATACTCAATTTTAGATCATATACTTTTGACTTTCATATCACATACAAATTAGCGAGAGGCCATGTAATGCAAACGTGAGTCCATGTGAAGGCACTTAACACTTAGATTTAATTTTGACTTTTAGCATTGAAGATTGAAGTGGTTTTTTTTCGTAATCGTTGATTAGTTGTTGTTTCTACAATTGAAGTCTATTAGTGATAAACTTATATTACTGACAGAGTCTATCAGTAATAGTCTCTTATCACTGATAGAGTCTATCAGTGATAAGTCTATTATTGATAGACTTCAATTATTTAAATTCTATCAGTGACTATCACTTATTGACTTCAAAATAATGAATAAAAGTTTATCAATAATAGTAGGCTAAAATTATTCAACCCTTCTACTTCATTTATTTATTTATTTATCATTGATATACTAATAAATGAAAGTGATGAGAAGCATGATGACAAGGAGGAAGATGAAAAAGAAATAGAAAATGAGAACGAGGAAGAAGAACAGAGATGGCCAAAAAAGCACATGGAAATGCACAATGTACTTTACCTAACTTATGAATGTATCATCGTTGCAATTATTGTTGATTAGTTGTTGTTGTACGATCTATCAGTGATAGCAGCATATCACTGATAGACAACATATATTTTGATTAAAGTATATCAGTGATAGGTGTCTATCACTAATAGACTACCATCATGGATTGAAGTCTATCACTGATAGACTACCAATGTGGCTAAAGTCTATCGGTGATATACTTCTATCACTGATAGACTTCAATATTGTAGTCTATCAATGATAGCTACAGTACATGTATTGTGATTGCAGTCTATCGGTGATAAACTTCTATCACTGGTAGACTTTAATCACAATAAATGAAAGATGAAAAAGAGGAGGAAGAATGCGCGCGAATTCATCTTTAAAATAAGGGTAAAACGGGAATAAGAAATAGTTATTTAAGAGATTTGCCATATTTGCAATTTTTTTAAAAAGTTGTTATATTTGCAAATAACAAACCTTAATTTGCTACCCATTACAATTACCCTGTTATATATTTACAAATATATATATTAAAAAAGAAAAAGAAATCGGGGCGGGGACAGTGATGGGGAATGTATTCTCCATCTCCGTTCTCGTTTAGTTAATGGAAAAAAATCTTCTTCATTTCCCACCTAAACGGGGATTCCCGGGCGGGTCCCCGCGGGACCCTATTCTCGCAGGAAAAATGGACATCTCTATTTATAATCTTGTAAATAATTTTCAGTTTAATTCTTCTTTTTTTTTTTTAATTCTTAATTTTACTCTTAATATTTTAAGAATTTTCAATTAGGACATTCTATAATAACTATGTTAAAATTTGTTTTAAAAAAAGTTGGTCGTACTAGTTCTAAGAAACAAATTTTGTCCATGAGTGGATAGTATGTGGACTTTGAGTCGAATGCATATCCATGAGTTAAAATACGTTAACAAACAGTAATTTAACATCACATCAACTTTTCTTTAACAGATTTCAATAATTTTTTTCATTTTAAAAAAAATTGCACAAACCACCATGAATTATGAGATTTGTTACAATCATACCCTTAAACTTTTAATTTGATCAACTAATCCATATATTTTGTTAAGTGTTGCAATCAACATATTGTACTTTGTTAAGTATTACAATCAACCATCTATTACTTTGTTAAGGTCAGAGGGCAGATTGCAACACCTAACAAAATATAAGGGACTGATTAATCAACTTAAAATTCATGAGTGTGATTGCAACACTTAACAAAGTACAGGAGACTGACTACAACACTTAACAAAGTACAAGGGGCTGATTGATCTTAAAAGTTCAAGGGTGTGATTGTAACAAACTTCATAGCTCATAGGTGATTTGTGGAATTTTTCCTTTATTTTATAGAATAACCTAATTGGAAAAAAAATTTAGTTCCTAATTAAAAAGTATTTAAATTACAAATTTGGTCCATGTGGTTTGGAAAAAGCTAGAAGTTACTCCCTATATTATATATTATAGTTTTAAAAGTTAGAATTTTGACATTTTTTTTGAGTTCACAATATGTGGAGTTGGAGATTTGAACCTCTAACCTCTTGATTGATAGTATATACTTTATGCCAATTGAGATATGCTCATGTTTGCAAAACTTTATCCTTATAGTTTGATAAAACCTCATAAATAATCCCTATGGTTTGATATAGGGACTATTTATGAGTGTTTTATCAAATCATAGAGACTATTTCTAACTTTTAAAATTACTAATTTATTACCATGTGCAATACACGTTATATATTTTTTACTTTATTTTGTATTATAATAAAAATAGGTATTTTCATATTTTTATTTTTTAAAAATTTATTTGTACTCAATTTGTACCCGTTTTTTTTTTTATTATGATTAGTTTATTTTTTTATTTTAAATAATTTATGGCTAGCTTTTTATTATATGCTGAACTTTTCAACCTTAATAAATATTAAATTAATTTACTAATTTAATTTCATATTATAATCTTAATTATAATTAAAAAAATTACTTTAACTTCTTGGGAGTGTGAAATGACAACACATTTTGTAAACCAAACTTTTAGATTCCATGCAAATTATTGTTAATAAATGATTTTTAATACATTCACGATAATTAATTAATTCACTATTTATAATTAATTAAAAACTTTGTGAGCTATTTAGTTACATAATTTTTTTTTCTCAACAAAAGAAACATAAGCTTGTAATTGATGAATAAAATTTTATTTTTCAACAAATAATATTTTAAATAAAAAGATAATACACTAATCATAACAAAACAATGAAGAAATAAATAGTAACAAAAAAAAAAATCAAATATCCTAAACTATACACTCATTTTCTTGAAATAGATTTACTTACTTGACAATTGGTAGACAAACATAAAGTGAAGTTGTAACGTCATAAGCCTAGGATCTGAGATATATATTTGACATGTGCATCCCTTATAATTTGAATATACCACCAACATCTTAAGATGTTTGGAAAATTGAAGAGGTTTTGAAAGCAAAGAGAACAAAAATAAAGACAGAATGAAACTCTAAGTGTTGGTGAAGAAAATGAGAGTTACAAAACCTTTTGAATTCTATTACTTCTAAAATTCCATTATGAATTATAATTAATATTAAAGATTTTTTTTTAAGTTGTAGGAAAAACCTTTTACATTCTAACCTTTTAGATCTTATACATTTATTATTAACAATTATTTCTTAATCAATTAATCTAGTATCTAGAATTAATCATTAATAGCATGTTTTATAAATTAGTAAATTAAAGAGGGACAAAAATGTCTAAAAATGTTTTTCCAACATCCTCACTTTTTAATTAGTATAGATATAGATAAGGACTTTCTCCGAATCGTAGAAACAAATGTGTAATTTAACTATGAAAAGTTTTAACACAATACGAGTAAACTTAATTTTAAAAGAACAAGATCAAATTGAGTATTATTCTATAGGATTCGAGACTATTTTGTATATTTAATAACCTTGTCAAAAAAGTGAAACAAAATTTTGAAATACAAAATCAATTTTTTTTTAAAAAAAAAAAACAAAACCCAAAAGAGGAAAAAGAATTTGAAAACACATTTGCCAAACAAAAAAAAAAAAAATTGCCAGACCATAACCAACTTGGTGGTTTCCTTGAAGAAATGAAAACCAACAAAAAGAAATTAAAAAAAGAAAATGGAGACTAAAAAGGCAATGGTATTAATGTCTGAAGAGTAAACAGAAAGGGAAAAAAACCCAAATCTGATTCCCTTTCCAAGACTCAGATTTTTCTTGAATCACTCCTTGAAAGTTTTCCCCAGAAAAGAAATCCAACTTTTCAAATACACAAACACACACACACACAAAACAAAAACTCAAAAACAAAAACTCTACTGTTTCTGCTGTTTGGCTGGCGAGAAAATAATCTCTCTGCAACTTTTCTCTCCCGAGAAAATCTCTCTCTTTCTCAAATGGAGAGAATGATTGCAGTGGTGATTTTGATGGGGTTTTTGATGGGAATTGGGAATGGAATTGGAGAAAGAGAATGCGATTTGTACAGTGGGAAATGGGAATTGGATTCCACATATCCGATGTACAATTCATCGGAATGTCCATTCATTAGAAAGGAATTTGATTGTGTCAAATATGGCCGTCCCGATCGCCTTTATCTTCACTTCAGATGGCAGCCTCTTCACTGCGATTTGCCCAGGTATTTTCTCTCTCTAGAATTTGAAAATGGTTGTTCTTTGTGGAAATTTTGGTTACCGATAGTTCATTTGAAATCACTTGAAGTTAAAACACTTTTTTAATACTTAAAAAGAGTTAGATTAAAGTTAAGTTGAATGTTGAATAGTGTTGCTTTATGGAAAGTAAAAGACTATTATGAAAATATTTTTTTTTTTTGAAAATCGAAAATATATTTAGGGATGACAATGAGACGGGATGGAGTTGAGAATGGAATGCTCTTCCTTTTGACTTAAATCCCTATCCTTGCCTAAATCGAGATCGAGATCAGGGTCGAAAATCTCCATTGAGAAAAAAGTTAAAACTTATTTTTAAGTTAGTTAAAAATAATATAATTTTTTTACGGAAAAATGAGTATTTATATTATTTTCTAATTTGAAGTTTTATTTTTTTTTAAAATGTAATATTTTTTTTATTAATGATTTAATTGAAGATTTTAATTAATATGTATTAAGTATTATATATTATCATTTTAAGATTAAAAATCACTTTTTGTTCTTAATTTTTTATCAAAAGTAACAATTTAGTTCTTGAACTTTTAGTTTATAACAATTTAGTCTCTGTACTTTCAATTTTGTAACAATTTAGTCTCTAAACTTTTATCTATAATAATATAGTCCCTAAACTTTTTTAAAACGATTAAATTTTTATTTGTGAAAAATCCCATCAAAATTGAGTATCAATTTTTATTATTTAATGACTTAAGCCTTTGTAGTTTACAAACATTTGTTACATCGAAGAAAGTTTAAAGACCAAAAGTATTTTTTACCCTTACTTAAAAAGAGAAATGGAGTGGGGCACTTAATGTATTCTACATATCTATTCTTAAAAAATATCGAGAAAAGTTTTTTTTTTTTTTTTTTTTTTCTCTCTATTTGCGATCTAATTTTAAATGGAGACTCTTGAACTTGTTTAGAGTAGGTCCATGGAGAATTTTGAAATCTTAGTTGGTTCCTTGCAAGTCTAACCAAATATTATTGTGCACTTAGAAATTATTATTGATATGGCATGACATGATTTTCATTTTCATAAAAGAAAAGTGAAAGTAGGTTTAAATAATTGTTAAATAAAATCATCCATAGAAATAAATTAAAGCAAATGATAATAATAAAAGTAAACGGCATTTAAAAAAGTAGTAGTTGTATTTGTATATTATCATCAAATTTTAAATTTTCAAGGAACAAAAAATTATTGTTGTTTAAAAAAAAAAAAAAACTGGTCTCCTTTTTCACCTGTGATCATCAAAATTTCTTCGGTGCGGTGTCGTTTAGTGTGTTGGTCATTTTTGAATTTAAGGCATTCATGTCGTGTCCTCTTGATATAAATTGTCCACTTTTGTAGTTCACGAGATTGATACTTATTTCCTCTCTCTGATTTTTTTTTTCTCCTTTAGTAATTAAAATACTATTTAAGTGTCGCTCGACTATAGTTCAATTAGCATAAAGGAAGAGAATTTATATGAATGACCCATTTTTGAGGGTCTAGATAAGATTTAACCCACTTTTTAAAATTAATGGTTTATAATCTTTTATGACGTCAACCATTCGCAAAAATTACCCAGGGGCAACGTGAAACACTCCCTCTCTCCAATACACTCCCGCTCCCGACTCTCGCTCTCGTTTTTCTCTGGCCTAATTTTTTTTCTTCTCTCTTTCTTTTCTCCAAATTTCTGACCACTCCTTACCGCCATTGATGCCTCCTCTCAAGCTCCCACCCTCTCTCGTCAGTCTCTCTTGTCTCCTTCCTCCCTTCCTCTCATCAGCCTCTCTCGCTCTCGTTTTTTCTCCCTCTTGTTTCCTTCCTCCCTCTCTCCCCCTTTTGTCTTCTTCTTCGATCTCGCTCTCGATCCCCACAATCTTGAGTGAGATTGTGAGAGCGGAAGCGAGATTGCGAGCTCAAGAGTGAGAGTACGTTGTCCTCATGGTAATTTAGATGAGCTGCGGAGTATGGAAAAGGTCATAACCATTAAATTTAAAAACTGGGTCAAATCTCATTTTGGCCCAATATAAAAGGTCATCCGTATAAATTCTCCCATAAAGCATGTGCTCTCAACTAAGAAATTAGAGGTTCGAATTTTCCCTCTATATTACTGAACTCAAAAAAAAAAAAAAAAAAAAAACTATTTAAGTATGATTTGACAATTCTTTTTTGTTTTTTTGTATACTTTGGGTTCAAGTTTTATTTTTTGGAAACATAAACATTTGGTAATTGTTATTTTTTTCTTATTCTATTTTTAAAAATCGTTCTAAAAATTATATATAAACGAGTAGAATTTAGTATGTTTTTTTTCCCTCAAAGATAAAATGCAAATAATAAACATTAAAAATTAAATACAAGACAATAGTTTTAAAAAATATTTTAGTTAAAATTTTATTTTTTTAAACCTAGAAGTTTAGCTAAAAAACAAGAAATGATTACCACACCTACATTTATGTTTTTTTTTAATTAAAAAAAAGACAGAGAAGGAACAGGGAACCATTATCAAACAATTTTTTTGTTTTTCTTTGCTGAAAAATAAGAAACAATTAACGAAATGTTAAAAATTAAAAAACAAAAAGCAGGAATTTTACCCACTCGATATTATTGACCATTTATTTGAATTATATATATATTAGTAGTGAGGACACTGCAAAATAAAATAATAACTTTTTAATAATAAAAGTAGTAATTTAAAAATATTTTTATAGAATTTTATTATAGAAATTGAAAATGTTATGAATATAGTTTTGTAGGTAAATTTCAATTTTGGTCCTGTAGTTTCAATTTAGTCTTTATAATTCTAAAAGTTTTAATTTGGTCTCTATAGTTTGAGTTTAATTTCAATTTGATTTCGATAATTTTGTCAAACTTCAAAAATTCTCTATTATTTACTAATGTGGCATGTTTTCTATTAACATGATAATGAGTTAATATTTTTAATTTAGCTAATTGTGTTAATTGTTTTAGTTTACTATAATTAAGGTTAATGCTGAGTTAAAAAAGAGGAAAAATAGTGGTAGATTTTTAGGTGGGTAAAAAGTGGTTTAGAGACCATTTGTGAATTTTAAACATACCATGGGACCAAATTAAAATCTAAACATAAGAATAAAATCAAATCTTTTATAAGTAAAGGGACCAAACTAAAACTAAACCCAAATTATAGGTATCAAGTTGATAATTTAACTTAGTTTTCAAATAACCTGCCATATATTTTTTATGTACTAAGATTATTTTCCCAACTTATTTTAATTTTTTGTTAGTTTTGACAACTGGTTATTTAATATTTTTTAGTATAACCTTGTAAATATGGGGTGGAGATATGACTGTTTATCATATATGACAAAATAATAATAATAATAATAATAATAAGGCCTTATTTGATAACCGTACCATTTGATTTTTTGTTTTTTGTTTTTTTAAATTGTGCTTTGGTTTTGTTGTTGAAAATTACTTTTTTTTTTAGTTTTCAAAACTTGGCTTAGATTTTTTAGAACACGTGTAAAAAGTAGATAGTAGTACTTATAGACTTAATTTTCAAAAACTAAAAACAAAAAATTAAATGATTATCAAACGACGCTAAGTTAATTAGAGATCTCATTAGTTGTTTTTTTCCAACCTGTTTTCTGTTATGAACCGTTTATTTACAATCTAATCACTTTGTTCTTTATTTGTAATTTTTTGTAAAGAATACTTTGGTAAAATTACAAATTTAATATTTGAACTGATCTTTTTTATTTTTAATTTTTGGAAAAGGAACTAATCTTTTTTATTTAAACTAAAAAAAAAAGTAGAACTTTCAATTTTGGGTATAATCTTTAAACATTTTCAATCCACTAGAATTAAATTAGGCATTTATGTAACTTAATCTTTTTAAGTGTTTTGTTGGCTGTCAATTTTGTTAGATATTTTTTTTAATAAATGTGAATTTCATTAGATTTGTTGGTTGATGCATGAGTAATTTTCCAATATAGTTTTAGAGAGGATTTAATTGCACAACTTATTCAAGTTTAGAATTTTAAACTTAAAGAAATTGTGTATAATTAAAAGATGTTAAATTACAACTTTTCTTAAAACTTTAAATTTGGTGTCAAATAGAGATATTCTAAACTTAAAGTAGTCTCTAATATGTCAGAGATCTATCAGACACAAAATTAGAAGTTCAAAAACCTATTACATATAAAATTAAAGTTTACATACTTATTAAATATTTTTTAAAATTCAGGACCTATTATAAAGAACAATTGAACGTTTATAGACTCATTAAATACTTTGTAAAGATCATAGACTACCTATTAAGACACCATCCTCAAAGTTTAGGGATCCAAAACTCGTAAACTTATCCTAAAAAAAAGGAAAAAAAAGAGGATGAACCATACTCTAATCTAACTACTTTGGAATGAAAAACACAGATTTGATGGGGAAGATTTGCTTGAGAAGTTTAGGGACAAGAAGATAATGTTTATTGGAGACTCCATAAGCCTAAATCAATGGCAATCACTTCTTTGTTTGCTTCATGCTGCACTTCCTAATTCCACCATCATTCAAGAAGCCAATGACACCTTTCGTACGATCAAATTTGAGGTTAGTGTGCATCCCCCAACGTATACATAATATTCAACCTTCATATTTTGTAACGATGGCTAGATAGAAAAGAAAGAAATTAAAGTAATATATACTTTTATTCTCCCCATCTTTTGACTTTGTAGAGATTTTTAATCTTTGTTCTTGCCCCATTCTCCGATTTGAGGAATCGAGGTCCAAAATAGAAAATCTGTGCTTGGGAATTGAGTTTCTTGTGGAGATTTTTAGGGCTGATTTGATAGCTATTTAGTCAATCTTTGATAACGATTTCACTTTTAGGGGCCGTTTGGATTGGGGGTATGGGGATGGGAATAAGGGTGGGAATCAGCAAGGGACACAAAATCCCATGTTTGGTACAAGGTTTTGAGGATTGACCATGGGAATAAGCTATTCCCATGAGTTTTGTATATCTGAGTAAGGGCATTTGATACCCTTGCAAAAGCATGGGTTTTCTTCATGCTCTTCACTTTTTCTCTCTTATTTTTGTTAATATTCATCTTTCTTTTAAATATATTTATTTATTCTAATAAAATTAATATATTTATTTATTCTAATAAAATTAATATATTTATTTATTCTAATAAAATTAATATATTTATTTATTCTAATAAAATTAATTAATTTTATCATCCAATAAGTTTTCTTTTGAAAATTCGTTAAAAAAAGTCTTTTCATATGTTTTCAATGAATTATACAAGACATGGGTATGGTACAAAATTGATTAGATTTTAAAAAAACAAAAAAAAAAAACAATGTTAGAACTACATTTTGTTAAAATTTGTGAGTTTTGGTATAGTTATTCATTAGTTTATGGGTAAAAATTAAAAGTTTACAGTGAAAATTGATACATGGTGACATGTTTACAGGTAAAATTGAATTTTTTTTCCTTTATAAAAATAAACTAAATTAATGTAATTGTGTATTTATTAAAACTTTAATACATTAGTAATCTATTTAATATATTTAATTAATTGAAATAATTTAGTATACAAATTATAACTTTTTACAATTATTTATTTAATTCAAATTATATATCTATTATGATCAATTAATTTACATCTATTTGTTGAAGAGTTCATTAATTAATGCATGATAATTATATAAAATTTATAAAATTAATCTCATAAAAAGATAAAAATATCATTTATTATTATGAAAATTAGCATTCCCAGGTGTACAACCAAACACAGCAATCAATGATTCCCAACAATCTTATTCTCAGGCATCCATTATTCCCAGACATATAAGAAACCTTGAACCAAACGGCCCCTTAGTTTTTTGTTTTTGAAAATTATGTTTGTTTTCTTACTATTTCTTCACTATAGTTTTCACATTTTTTAAGAAAATATTAGAATTCTTAGTCAAATTCAAAAAAGAAAAAGCTACTTTTTTTAGTCCCAGTTTGATTACCATTTGGTTTTTGAAAATTATACTTGTTTTTTTTTACAATTTCTCTACAATGGTTTTCCTCTTCTCTACAATGATTTCCATCGTTCTTAAGGAAACATTTGAGTTTCTAGTAGAATTCCAAAAACAAAAACTAGTTTTTTAAAACTACTTTTTATAGTTTTCAAAACTTGGCTTGCTTTTGAAAATATATGTAAAAAGTAAATAGAAAATATGAAAACCAATAGGTGAAAGTAGAGTCCGTATGGTTTAACTTTTCAAGTGTTTAATTTTGAAAAAGAAAAAGTCATTTTTATAAAATTTGTTGTGGTTGGCAACCACTCAAAATGACTTTTCCGAAAATGAGTTTGAGAAATAAGTCATTTTAAGATAAACACTTGAAATCAAATTTTAGAAAAAAATGTTTTGTAATCCCTACCAAATTTTTATGATATATAAAAATAACCAAAATACTCTCACACTACCCCACTCACCGACCCCACTCACCGTCGCCCACCATCGACAACCACTATGGCGACCATCGCTACAAGACCACTCCAACAACAACTCCAATGACAACTCTAACAACCACTCGACAAACCACCGTCGGCGACAACTTCGACGACTGCCCCGACAACTCGACCACCGATGTCGACCACTTATAGTGACCACGCCGATGACTTCTAAAGACCACTCTGATGACCACTCCCGTGACCCGACCACCCAAACATTCCGACCATTTGAGCAACCTGACCACCCTGACGACCCGACCACCTTACAACCATCACCAACGACCACTCATACAACCCGATCACCTAATAATCATGGTCGTTGACCACCCCAAAAATCCGACAACCAGACCACCTGACAACCACCACTGATGACCACTTCAGTGACCACCACAGCAACCCAACCACCCAGATGACCACTCTAACGACCACCTCGATGACCCCGACCACCCAACAACCACCGTCAATGACCATCCTGATGACTTGACCACTCGGCAACCACCGTCAATGATCGCCCGTGATCATTCCGGTGACCCTACCACCCCAACAATTTGACCACCCCAATTTTTACTCCGACGATCACTCCAACGACCACTCTGGTGATCTGACCACCCGACAACCACCACCGACAACCATTTGGTGACCACCACATCGACCCAACCACTCCAACAACCTGACTACCTGGATGATCACTATGGCGATCACCCTGACGACCTGACCACCCCCGCGACCCAACCATCTAGCAACCGCCCTCGACAACCACCCCAAAAACCCGACCACTCGACAACCACCATTGCTAATTACCTAGCAACCACCGTCGCCAACCACTGGTGACCACTTCAGCTACCCGACCACTCCAGCAACTCGACCACCCCGATGTCCACTATGGCAACCACTCTAACGACCCGAACACCCCAGCAACCCAACCACCCAGATGTCCATTATGGCGATCATCCTGACAACTCGACCACCCTACCGACCACTCTGGTGACACTACCACCCAGCACAACCGCTGACGACCACCCCTCAACCTGACCACTAGCAACCACCGCCAACGACCACCCAGTGACCACTTCGATGACCCATCTATCTCAACAATCCGACCACCATGATGACTACTCTAGCGATCATTTCGACAACTCGACCACTCTGGCGATCTGACCACCTAACAACCACGTTGATGACCACTCAACAACCATTATGGCGACCATCTTGACAACTTGATACTTGGTAACCACAGCCGACAACCACCGGATGACCACTCCGGCGACCACCTCGGTGACCCAACCACCCCAGCAACCCAACCACCCCAACGACCACTCAGGTGATCATCCCAGCAACTCGACCACCTTGACGACTCGACCACTATGGAAAACACCCCTCGCAATACTGGTGACCACACATGCAACAACTCCAATGACAGCTTCGCAACCCCTTCGGGGACATCCTCTGGTGATGGCCGACGGTAGCCAGCCGACATATGAGTGTTTTAAATACAAATTTGAAATTATTAGTTCATAATGTTTAATAGTTTTCTTTTATAGTAATTTTACATTAGTATAAGCATTTTGAGTATAGAGCAAACCAAACAAACTTGTGTATAAACATATTTTTGAGAAAATGTAACCAAACATATGAGTATTTTTATTTTAAATGGTTTTTATAAAAAAATGTTTAAAAGAAAATGCATTTTTGAAAAATATTATTTTTCACATGCAATCCAAATAGCCACATAGTATTTATAGGCTTAATTTAAAAAAACCAAAAATAAAAAACCAAATGGTTATTAAATGGGCCTTAGTTTTCAAAATTTGGCTTGGATTTTAAAAACATGTGGAAAAAGTAGATAACAAAACAAAGAAACCATGGGTGGAAGTAGCGTTTGTAGACTTAATTTTCAAAAACCAAATTATAGTTCTCAAACTAGGCCTTAATTTTTGGTTTCAATCTTTTAAAATTGTACTTGTTTTCTCACCATTTCTTTACAATGGTTTCTATCTTTTTTAAGGAAGCATTTGAATTCTTAGCTAAATTCTAAAAAAAAAAACTATATTTTTTTTGTTTTCAAAACTTGGCTTGGATTTTGAAAACATTTGTAAAAAATAGATAACAAAACAAAGAAACTTATAGACAAAACTAGTGTTTATGAGCTTAATTTTAAAAAACCAAATAGTTGTCAAATGAGATATTTTTCTTTATCTCATAGGGGTTCGGCTAATTTAACTCATGCACCCATGCATCCTTGTATTTTTATCGAATTCAAATTCTAATATAGTCTGCCCTAATTCAATAAAGTAATTTACACCGGTGTAAATTGCTTTATTGTATTAGGGTAGATTACCTTTATAGATATCTTACTTTGAATGTTAATTCATCCTCTCTCTTTGTCACGTGTAAAAATTCTTAATATCTAGTAATGACAAGTATATTTTGAAAAATATGGATGAACTATAGGATTTGCATGAAAACTTTTGAAAGCATGGGATCAAATCAAAATCAAGCAAAAAAAACAAAAGGAGTTAAATTAGGTTGTTTTGTAAAATTATTTTTGAAACTTTTTTTTTTCTTGAGTTCAACAAATGTAAAGGTGAGGTTTAAAACTTTTAACCTAGAGAAAGGTAGTAAGTGCCCTATCGAGTCATGACTCATTCATCACGAGAATGATAGATTTCTTCTTTCTTTTTTCTTTTCAGGATTATGGAACTTCAGTGATGCTATTTCTAAGTCATTACTTGGTGGATATTGAAGAGGAAGAAATTGGGAGAGTTTTGAAGCTTGATTCACTTAAAAGTGGTGATATATGGAAGGAAATGGATGTTTTGATCTTCAATACTTGGCTTTGGTGGTACCGTAGAGGACCTGGTCAACCGTAAGTTTACAAATTCCTCTTAACTCTCCTTCATGGTCACAGGTTCGAATCGAATCAAGTGAGTCGATTCAATTTAGATAGATTTTTTCTTCTTTCAATTTGTTCGATTTAATCTTTTATGAATTACTTGACTACATACCAATGTGTAGGTATCTTCCTACATCCTACCATTAAATTTTTGACAGTTAGCATAGAGAAATGTGCAAAAATAAGAAATTGAAACTTTTTTACTTTCTCTTTTAGTTGTCAAAATTTTAATAATGATGTGACCGATATGTAGCCAAATATTCATCTTTTATTCTTCTTAGTATGATATGTCGAATCACGTTTGTTTTGATTAAAAAAAAAGTTAAATTACAAGTTTAGTTTCGGAACTTTCAAACTTGTGTCTAAAATGTCTCTAAACTTTAAAAAATATCTAATATATTGTGGTAATATATTGTGAATTGTACAGATGGGATTACATTCAAATTGGCAATGAAACAGTGAAGGACATGGATCGAATGGAAGCTTTTCGCCATGGATTAACAACATGGGCAAATTGGGTTGATTCAGAAGTTGATACAAAAAAAACCAGAGTCTTCTTTCAAGGAATTTCTCCTTCTCATTACAAGTACATATTTTAATTTCTTTCCTTAGCTTTTCTTCTTCTTCTTTGTATTTTTTCTCTAGCTATCTTTTTACATCTATTGACTTTTCTTTCTCTTCTTTATTTAGTTGTCAAATAGCATTCTCATTTATTAAAATCACCACATCTAGAAGGTTAATAGGCATTTTGTTTTCAAGAAGGTTAAATTAACATTTTAGTCGTTAAATTTGTCAAAGAATTTAAAATCTACTTTCTATATTTTGGTTAAACATTTCAAAGCATTTTTACGTGGACTAAATGTTTACAATTTTCTCAATTTTCAAATAAAACACTAAACACATATTTTGTGAAGAAAAATGTTCTAGGTAAGGAAACTATCAATATTTGGCAACTTCAACAACATTATGAGAGGTTCAATAGAACCTAAGGACTAACTTGAAACTTTTAAAATCCTAAAGAGTAATTTGAAACCAAACAAATTTCATAGATTTTTTTTTCTTTTTCTTTTTAGTTCAACATGTGTGAAGGTGGGGGGATTCGAACATCTGACTAATTGGTCGAGATCAGTATATGCCTAAACTAGTTGAGCTAATGCTCAGGTTGACAACACATTTCAATAATCTCAACCTTTACAAGCCATTTGTTCAAAATAGCTTAATACAAATCAACATACTTAAAACAACACCCACTTCTCAATTCCAAGAATTGGAATTCATAAATAAAATCCAAAATTAATCTTCCCAACAATTGAACCAATTTCCTTCCACAAAAGCTAGCTTGTGTAATTTTGAGTATATGTTGTTTTTGCAGTGGCAATGACTGGAATGAGCCAGGAGTAAGAAACTGCTCAAAGGAAAGCAGCCCAATTCTTGGATCAACATACCCAGCTGGTTTGCCAACAGCATCACACACAGTCCAACAAGTATTGAATAAAATTTCAAAGCCAATTGATTTGCTAAACATCACAACTCTCTCTCAACTAAGAAAAGATGCACATCCAAGCAGCTACAATGGCTTCAAGGGAATGGACTGCACTCATTGGTGCATTGCTGGCCTTCCTGATACTTGGAATCAACTTCTTTATGCTGCTCTCATTGCTGGCTATCCTGATACTTAATTAGAATAATCAACTTCATCTTTAAGAAAAGTTGTGCTTATAAGGGCTCTATTTCATTACCCTTTTAAAAAAAAAAAAAAAAACAAAATCAATCCCGAATAAAATTGAAATAGAGGATGTTATTAGGTTAGGTCATTCATTCTTTAGCGATTCGAAACATTTCATTGGAATGAAGTTACACAGTTATAGTTTGTTTTTCTTCTTCTTATATATTGTTGATTATTATATATAAAATTTACAATATGAATGGTTTAATTATAAATTAGAGGTCTACCGTACCCTATATTTCTGAGTTGGGGGTGTTTATTTACCCTCGGGTTAGAATCAAGAAAATTAAGGCCTCGTTTGATAACCATTTGGTTTTTTGTTTTTGGTTTTTGAAAATTAAGCCTATATATATTACTTCCATCTATGGGTTTCTTGTTTTGTTATCTACTTTTTACATGTATTTTCAAAAATCAAGCAAAGTTTTGAAAATTGTTGCCAAAATCTGGTCAAGAAAAATCTCACTTGACCTTCACGTGACAACAACGGTAAATTTGTAATTTTGGGGACAGAGGTGACCTGCAAAAGAGAAAAAGCTGAAGATTGGGGTGGCGCTTGCCACACCAACTCCAATGCTTAAGTCAGAGATGAAGAAAAGTGTAGCAAGCTATAATTTGGAGAATGAGGGTTAAGTTGAACTCCCTTTGAGTCATAATAGTGTATTTATAGGATCCTTGACTTAGGTTTTCCACATTCCTTTTTAGATAAGGAATAGAAGATATTTCCTCTTCTATCTAGGAAAAGGTTAATCTGTGGGCTTGTAAGATTCCCTCGGGCCTATTTCTATTTCTCTTTTAGGCTTTTATTATCTTGATTTTTATCTTGCCTTGGCCTTATTTCATTAGGTCAAAATTTACCTATAACATTAAGCCCCCACTTCCATGTTGGGATTTGTGATTCAGCTCTTTTTTGGGTTGGACACTCAAAGCTTAATTTGGGACTATTAATTTGTAAATTTATCCTCGAGTAATAAAGTTTAACCCAAGTACAAGGCGTCCCCTGTATTCTCTCAAGTTTTGTTTTGGAATGACCTATCAAGCCCTTTGGGCTGATTTTCTAGCTTTCTAATATTTATAACAAAAAAGTTTGGGGTAAATTTTATTTTGGAATGACTTATCAAGCCCATTGGGCTCACTTTTTTGGCTTTCCAACATTTATAAGGAAAAGATTTGGGGTTGGTCCTAAATTTAATTTTGGAATGACCTATATATCAAGCCCATTGGACTGATTTTTTGGCTTTCCAATATCTATAACATAAAAATTTCTAGGGATGACCCCATATTAAATTATGACCCATCACAAGATTTATCTTTGATTTTAAGTCATGTTTGGACCAATTAACCAAACCCCTTTGTGTCCTTCGCATTTAAGGGGAGTTTTGCACAATCAGGACCATCGTGAGGTGTACCTCAAATTTTTGGGCTGCCAAGAGTAGTTAACCAAACCTGTTTGGGATCAATCAACTCTCAGGGTCGCTTCTTTTGCACCTTAGTGCTAAAGATTTTTACATATTCCATGCTTTAATTGCACGACATAATTGGCCACACCTCAGAATTGGCTCTTAGATTTTGGCTCAGAGTTTACTATATCTAGAATTAATTCTAGATTTCGATATTTCTTGGGGATAAGAATCTCCTCTGTATTCACGATCTTTGTTGCATTCCATCTTGTGATAATTTGTAACTTCTTGCTTGCATAAGTGCATTTTTGGATAGGTGGAATTTGGAATTCTTCAATGGTTATTCTACACTCAAAATATAATTTTCATGAATATTATATTTTCTCATATCACATGAACTCACTTTCAAAGCTCCACTTGGGGTGTCTCCATATAGGATCATATTTGGAAAAACATGTCATCTACCGTTGGAGCTAGAACACAAAGCTTTTTGGGCGATAAAAATATTGAACGTGGACATGACTCATGCAGAGAATAAGAAAAAACTTCAGTCGAACTAATTGGAAGAGCTTGGGTATTCTGCGTGTGAGAATGCTAAGATTTAGAAGGTGAATTTAAAAAAGTGGCACGACCAATAAATCAGAGGAAAAGATTTACGAGAAGGACAACAAGTGCTCTTATTCAATTCAAGACCGAAACTCCTTCCAGGGAAATTGAAGTCCAGGTGGTCAGGACCCTTTGTAGTCTCGAAAATTTATCAAGAGCTGTGGATCTCTTGAATGAAAAAGGCAACACTTTCAAGGTCAATGGCCAGGGAGTGAAACCTTACTAGGGAGAAGAGCCAAGCAGGGAGAAAATGTTGATCTCCCTAACTGAAGTCAAGTGAAAAATCACCAGGTTTCATGTATTTATGTAAATTACGCAATTTGAATTCGTAGTTATTTCTTTCTGTTTTATTTGGAAAAAAATTGCGTTTAAGAGAGAAGTATGATTTTGAGAAAAACAACCCAAATAAAGAAGTTTGATTTGGAGAATCTCTATCTAGGAGAATCCTATCTAGGCCGAGGTATTAAGTTGAACGTCTAAGGAACACCTCCACCTGGGGATTCACTTGGGAGTTCAACGAATCAACTCTAAGTAATGAATCAAGATTTTCATAAAGACCCAAGGGAGAGATTGTGGGAACTTTTTAATGTGTTAATTTTGAATTTTAGGTGGAAGAACAATTAAGGAAAAAAAAACCTCAAGGAAAAGAATGAAAAGAAGGAAGGGCAGTTGAAATTGCAAATGCAATTGCAATTGCAATTCTTAAGCGTCAGATTCCTAAATTCCAGTTGAAAATTGCAATTGCAATTCCTGGAATTTGCTGCCAAATAGGGTGACACGTTAAAAAGGGAAAGTGGCTAACTTTTTGAGAATATATATATTCGCGCACATGGGTTATTGACCTAAGTCAAATATTTTCAAAAAGTCCTTACACTTTTTTCGTTCCCTTCTTCTCAAGGAATCAAGGCTCTCAACTACCAACCATGTGTTGGGACTTATGCCCTAAAACCTCGTAATTAATGATTTATTTCATAATTAAAAATAATTTTAATTATTTTATTTGCAATATAATATTGTCCATTATATGAAAAATCCAAGGTTATTAGTGTAATATTGACCAGTATGTGATTGACATACGGGAGAATCATGTTCATGAAATAACCTAAAGAGTCATAGTATATGGATAAGGTTGGGTGCCTTATCCTGGTAATACTATTGATACAGCCCACTTTGTAATAGTTACAAATGATTTGATCCAAATCGTTCATGTGGAGACATGTGAGTGAGAGTATCTTATACAATGAGTTTGTATAAGACTAGACCACGAAATATTTAATCTCTCGTTATAAATCCGTTAATTGAGAAGATTAATATTTTATCAGGATGATCATATGCAACTCGATCTTAATCCTGAGTGAATTATGAACTCCTGCTTGTGAGGGCTTATTCTTTGATTTGCATGGGTGAGAGTGCCTTTTGTAGCCAATTCAATATACCTACCATTTTGGGGACATGACCAAATAGGGAAATGAGAACATAATCTCACAAGATGGAATTCACTCATTCCCATATAGGGTAAGTAGATGAGTAGTTCCCTTAAATGCTGATTTTGGTACTTGAACAAAGGGCCCCACCCTCTCGCTGGCCTGAGAGGGACTTAGTTTATGGTTGGATCATAAACAAATTGTTTATTAGAGGACCAGTGGTACTTAAGGTGCATAGATGTAATTACAGGAGTAAAACGGACTTTTGACCCAACTGTAATTACGAATAACTTGTGAAGGATCGACTTGCGTGTAGTAATTATATCTATGGACACAACTTGTCCTACAGTGCTTAAGAGTGCAACTCTAGGTCTAAAGTGGAGTGACCCTAGAGTTAATGAATGAAAATTGATTAATTAAAGAGTTTAATAAAATAATTTTGTATCATTGGAGCTTATAATCTATAGGTCCATAAGGTCCCCTTGCTAGCTCGTATAAACAAATAGGAATCAATTTTTTTGAGAGAAAATTTTGAAGTATTCAAATTAAAATTTAATATATTTTATATATTAAATAAGGGAAAACATATTTAATGTATAAGATACATTAAATATCAAAAAAAAAAAAAATACTAATGTATTAAGATACATTAAATAAAAGATATTTATTAAATTTGAATTATATTCAAATTAGGAAATAGATGTCATAGGAGAATTTAAAAAAGGTTTGAATAAGATTCAAATTGATTAGATAAATATATTTTAATATATTAGATATTAAAATATATTATTTAATTATTTCCCCTAGGCTACTATAAATAGGACCCTAGGGGTGAACCATTGTGTGCATTCTGAATAACAGAAAATTCTATAAAATTCTCTTCCAATTCTCTCTCTATTTTTCTATAAGGTTCCCACAAACCTCTTTGGTCTTTTGTTCAAGCCATAGCAAGGAAGACTTTGTCGAAGAGAATAAGAATACCAAAGTAACATTCATAACATGCAAAGGTATGTTTATGCTTAACCTCATTATTATTATTTAATTATAAATAAACTCAAACCGATTTTGATGCTTCCGCTATGGGTTTAATTAGATTATTCACTTCACCGAGGTGAGGAAACTTTCGACCAGTTACAAACGCCTGCCTGTACGGCCACTCACCAACGAGACTCTGACGACGCAACCTCCTCTTGTCCTAACACAAGAGGAAGTTCCTCAGGTAACCAACGAAGCCTCACAACCCTAGGTTGAAAAAGACGAAGACCTCATTTTCGACGAATCCGCGCCCCCCGTAGGTTCGAATGAGTGGAGGGAGAACTTAAGGAAAATGGTCGATCAACGATATGAAGAATTTTGAGCCATGGAAGTTCAACTTACCGCGCAAAGACTGATTGGGTCTTCTTCTCAAACGACACCTCCAACACCTCAGTCAACTCCTTCAACTGAATCGTAAAAGCCAAAGCCCCTGAAGAAATGTTAGAAGGAATGGGTCGAGATGCTCAGATCAATGAATGCGAAAGGAGGGCGAACTCAGATAATCTTCTAATTGACAGGTACGAGACCATGCCCAAAAGCTCGAAGAAAAAGTCAAAGTAATTTCAACCGCTAATTCGCTGCTCGATTTAACTGCCCAACGCAAGGAAGAAGAAAATGAGGTTTTAGCAAGTGAAATTCCAACCTCCAAAAAGGTATAATCTTTGATTCCTTTTATCACTACCCCTAGGAATCTATAAACATTTGTTAGAAAGAAGAAAACATAGAAGACAAATGAGGGACGAATTGAAGAAGATAAGGAGTTGATGCCACTACAAGAATTTTTAGATTTCCAGACGAAGTTTTTCTTGACGCAACACTTTTCATCGAAAAAAACATACTTATCCCAACAAAAATGGTAAGCGTCGGGAAATCTACGCACTTTTCCCGATGCTTGTCATTTTCATCGGGACTTTTTCCGACGCTTTCAAATTTCGTTGGAAAAAGTTGGCTATGCCAACGAAAATGCTTGCGTTGGGAGATCGTGTTCTTCTCCTCTGCTTCTTCTCTTTTTTTTTTTCTCTCTTCTTCTTCTTCCTTTTCTCTCCGCCGTCTACATCCAAAACCTCATACCGTCGCCTCATCTTTTTCTTCTTCTTCTCCATTTTCATCCCTATTCCTTCACTCATGGCCTCTCTCTTCCATTTCTGGAGTTTTTCTTGTAGGTTGCGGTCCGATTTTGGGCATTTTGGGGAGAAACTTTTTGGAGTTCGCTACTTTTTTCCATTTATGATTGTTTAGTTCCATTTTAAGCTTGTGGGTCTTATTTCCAAAGGTATTTATTTAATTTTAACTTATATTTGTCTAGTTATTTTTAGGTTTTCTCTCTTTCTCAATACTTTTTATTTTCTTTGTTCACAAATTCCATTGGTAGCTTAGATTTTCTTCTTGGTTAAGCATTTGGAGGTATATAGAATTCTTACATTGAGTTTTTGTTAGTTTATTTAAAATTTAAACTTGGTTATTGAGCCTTTTGAAGTTAAATTTTTTTATTTTGAGTGTATTATGTGTTCAAAGTGTAATTTAGAGGATATTTGTGTAATTTGAAGGCTATTTATGTGATTGATGTTTGGTTTTGAGCTTATTGTTTGATTAAAGTATGATTAAATTGTGATTTTAATTTTATTGTGTGTTCAAAATGTGATTTGAAGTTTAATTATTTGATTAAATTGTGATTTGTAGGCTATTTATGTGATTAAAGTTTGCTTTGGAGCTTATTGTGTGATTAGAAGTGTGATTTTGAGCCTATATTTGTGTGATTAAATTGTGACATCGAGTCCAAGTGTGTGATTAGTTTGATTTTGAGCCTCTTGTGTGTGATTAAAGTTTGATTCTAAGCTTATTATGTAATTTGATTTATAGCCTATATGTTGTTATTTTTATCCTAATTGAGCCTATTGAAACTTTAAAATATAAGTGTTACTTTTTAGCTTAATTTAAGGTTATATATTGAGTTAGAGTGCTACATTTTGAGCTTAGTAAAGATTATATTGTGATGTTTTTCTTTTAAAATCCCTAAGTGCCTTGTATATGTACGTACTTGGAACTAGGTTGGTGCACAAAATGCTAGACTCAACACGTTTCTTTAATATATCCTTGGAGGGTTAGAATGATATTTATTTAAAATTAAGTACTTTTAGATGTTTGGCGGTTAGTTTAAGATGTTTGAAGAGAAGTTAGACACTTTCAGAAGAGTTTGGAGTGAGTTTGAGATGAGTTAATCATCTAAAATTTGTACATGAGTCACTTTTAAGGGAATTAGGCACTAAACTTTCATTAAATTCTATCTATGATTAGTAATAGATTCAACTTTTGATTTTTAACTTCAATAATAAAATTTTACGTTATAATTTTCTATCTATAATTAGTAATAGCTTGTCCATCTTTTGAAGTAGACTTATTTTGATTGTATAATGACAAGCATACAAGATGGTCTCTTCTAACTAGGTATGGATGATTTCTTTGATGTTATGAATTCATTATGAAACTTATTGTCTTTTATATGTTTGGTTGTATGTTATATTGTATTTTACGTTTAATTATTATCTTATATGGCTATTTAGAAATTATTGTACCCATAATTGGGTTTAGAAATCGGTTTGGGTGAACGAAAGTTCTTCATTTAGTGTCAAAGTTTTTGCTTGGTTGTATGGTTATCCTGCAGTTATGGTAGCGATTCAAATAGAGAGTTAGTTTTAGTGAGTTAGACACATTTTTTAAAGGGTTAGATATTAGATAAGTTAGTGGGATTTTAAGTAAGAATAGATAAATTAGGCACTTTTTTTAGGGTTAGTTTGGGTGAGTTAGTGGGATGTGTGTGAAATATGTTTGAGTGAGTTTGAGATATTTGAAGTAAAGAGTTTCAATGAGTTGGGAATATTTGTTGGCTTTTAAAGTACTCTTAGGCACATTTAAGACACTTTTGTAGTATTAGGGGGTGGGTTGTGTGCTTTAAGTTCACTTTAGGCATTTTCTAGCTTTCTTTGAGAGTCAAAATGACACTTAGACTCTTTTCAGACACTTTTTGACAACTTTGTAGATTTCGAGGAGCATAGTAGACTATTTTAGGTTGTTTTGAGTTAGTGTTTTGCCTCAAAGTATGCTTAGGCACCTTTAAGACACTTTTGTAGCATTAGGGGGTGAGTTTGTGTGCTTTAGGTTCACTTTTTGCACTTTAATTTCTAAGTTTCTTTGAGAGTCAAAATGACACAGACCATTTTTAAGCACTTTTTTGCCACTTTGTAGGTTCCGAGGGGCGGAGTAGACACTTTTAGGCCGTTTTGAGTTAGTTTTTGGCCTCAAAGTATGCTTAAGGCACCTTTAAGATACTTTTGTAGCATCGAGGGATTGGTTGTGTGCTTTAGTTTCACTTTAGGCACTTTCTAAGTTTCTTTGAGAGTCAAAATGATACTTAAACTCTTTTTAAGCACTTTTTGCACTTTGCAGGTTCTAGAGAGCAAAGTAGACACTTTTACGTTTTGAGTTAGATTTTGGCCTCAAAGTATGTTTAAGCACCTTTAAGACACTTTTGTAGCATCGGGTTGTGTGCTCACTTTAGTTACTTTCTAAATTTCTTTGAGAGTCAAAATAACACTTAACTCATTTTAGGCACTTTTTGGCCACTTTGTAGGTTCCAAAGGGCGAAGTAGACACTTTTAGGTCGTTTCAAGTTGTTTTTGGCCTCAAAGTATGCTTTAGCACCTTCAAGACACTTTTGTAGCATCGGGGGGTTGGTTGTGTGTTTAAGTTTCACTTTAGACACTTTCTAAATTTCTTTGAGAGTCAAAATGACACTTAGACTCTTTTGTGCTTTAGTTTCACTTTAGGAGCCTTCTTTTATTTTTTGTTTTGTATTTAAAATTTTTCATATTTTTTTTCCAGGTTTGTAGTTATGTAATCTTGAAGACTTATTTTTCAAAAATACAGACGAAGACGAAGATTGAAGCCTTCAAGACTAATTAGTTTCTTTCCGATGTATTTGTTTTCTTCTTTCAAACTCTAGTAAATGTAGTGATTGAACATTTTGTAATCAAATTATTGCATTTCAATATTATTGCTTTTTATGATATTATTTTTTATTTTAAAATGATACTATAATGAACTATCAAGTAGTATAGAAATAAATAAATAAATAAGATGAAAATAATATTTTTCAGAGTTTTGCCGAAGCACATTGCATAGGAAAAAGTAAACGTCTCCCGATGCATACATTAGTTGTCGGGAGAAACTTTTTCCCGACGCAACACATTTCATCGGGAGAAGTCCGCTTTTCCCGACGCAATGCCATTTTCGTGGGGAAGTGGCTTTCCCGACGGCTTTATGCTGACGAAATTGCCAATGAAGTATTTTCGTTGGCCAAGACTTTTTCCAACGCAATGTAGACTTTATCCCATGCTTTGTTGTGACGGGAAAAGTGAAAAATCTTGTAGTGTGCCACCCCCTAACGCAAGTAAAAGAAGGATGAATAGGTGCAATTGGCCACAAAACTCGCTAAAAGATTGGTAGAGAAATTTCACACTCAACACTTGGCCACGGGCAATGCGACAAAGAGACCGTCAAGATGGTCCATACAAGGGCCAAGTGAAAAAAGTGGCAGCATTAAGGGCATTCAAATTGTGAATTTGGAACAGGAATTTGTAGGTCAAGTTGAGAAGAGAAGAAAAAAAGAGCAAAAGATTGATGATGAAGGACTAACAGTTACTAGGGGTGTTAGAGTTAAAGAAGAAGAAAGGGAGGAGGTGCCCACTGCAACTCCAATTTAAGAATACCCAGAACCAACTGTGGGTACTGGGAACAAAGAAAAAGAAGCCACATTGGTGGCTGGAAAAGAAAAAGAAGAAAAAAAAGGGAAATGTGCAGCTCCTGAAAGCTCAAGAAGAAATTTTTGATGAGTTGTTTGACTATGAGGTTAGAGGAGTCTCACCTGAATGGACCTCATCATTTGAGAAGGGGAATGAATATTCTAATTTTTCAGGGATCATAGCCTCAAGAAGAAATGACTGAAAAGGCCGAGAAGGAGGAAGTGGAGGTGAAAAGAAATTCTGATGCTTAGGTGCCATCATCCACCTCCTAAGAAAAGAAAAAGAGAATAAGCTGAGAATAAGAAAGGAAGGGCCAATAGGCCAAGAGAAGAGAAAGAAGAAGATGAAGAAAGGGCAAGTTTGACATTGTTGCCTGAAGATAGGTCCTTGAGCACATGAAGATCAAGGAAGACAGGGAATTCTCCACCCAATTGGGTCCCCTCCCATAGTTCATGATCGAGACATCAAGGCACACAAGTGGGAGAAACTCTATGGGCACCCTGAAAAAGTAACTACCTCATTGGTACTTGACTTGAGGGGAGAGAAACTGAATGAAATAACCCTCCAAGGCTGCAAGGTTAGATATTCGGCCAAGGATATCAATCGGATCTATGGCCTAAAGTTGCTTCGTAATCTAGCTAGGAACGAAGCAATTTAAAATCCAACAGAGGAGAAAATGGAGGAGGCATTGAACTTGCTTGCAAAGGAAGGAGCCGAGTGACAGATGGCTCTACATGGGAAAAGACACATGCTAACTGGAGACTTGAAAGATGAACCTGCATTTTTGCTCAACTTCATTCCGAACCGTCTCATCCCAACCTCACACGACACCACCATCTCCCAATAGCGAATGATATTGTTGTATAACATCTACAGGGCGTTGGAATTGAATGTGGATAGGGTCATTCGGAGTGAGGTCATCGGGTGCGGGAAAAAGAAAGTTGGCCAACTCTTTTTCCCTTCACTCATCACGCAATTATGCAAGCAAGGAGGCCTTGAAATGAACCAGCCAGACTTACAAATCAGGCCACTTGATGTTGCAGTTGTGCAGATGTTGATGAAGCACAATGCCATGAAAGCAACTCGCCGCTCCAAGACTCCGAAGGCTTAGCCGAACATTGCAACTACATTTTCTTCACAATTCCAGCCCATTGCGCCAAGCCACGAGGATTCTTTTTTTAGGGAACAGCTCAGGGTATATTGGGCGTATGTGAAGGAGAGAGATGAGGCAATCAAGGCCACTCTCTCTGTCCTCTCCAAAGGCAAAGGATCGCTCTTCCCGACTTTCCAGAAATTCTTCTTCTGCAACCACGAACTCCTAAGGCTAGTGATGGGAGCGATGGAACTTTTTTCTCCACAGGAGAGTAATCTTTTTAACTCTATCGTTTTAGTTTCTTAGTTAGTTGTTTTAGTTGTTGGGTTGTTGTTTTCATTTGTTTTTGGTTTGTCATTTTAAGTTGTTTTGTTTTCGGTTAAATAGATTATTTCTTGCTTTTTAGTTTACTGCATTATTTTTTTTGGAGACTCTGGCAAATTCTGAATGTTATGGCCTTTTTTTTTATCAAGTATATCTTTTTGATGTATTCTTTGAATGTTTTTCTAATCGAATGCCCTTGATGATGATATTTGGAGTATGTTCTGCTCATTAAACTTTAGAAACACTATTTTGATGCATCCCAAACAAACAACTTCATGATTCCTTGTCTATATAAAACACCTAAGCCCCAAGCTCACCTAAGTTTGTATACTGAATCCCTTTAGGAGAGTCTAGCTTGGATGCTTTGCAAGCCACCCTTTTCAAACTTCCTTATTTTATTTTCAGTCAATGAGGACATTGACCACCTTTAAGTTTGCGGGGTGTTACTTTTTGTGAGTTGAATTCTATAATCTTATGTTTGTTGTTGAATAAGAGAATACTACAAGGGGTGGTCATGATACCCATGATTTCTTTTGCATGAAAGGTGAACTTAGGAAGTGAGTATGCAGAATAGCCTTGATGTGATGAGCATTCGTAGCTAGGTACTTTCACCAAAAAGCGTTAGTAAGCTAGAACGAAGGCACGAATGATAAAAAAGTTCCCTCTTGAAAAGACAAAAATAAAGAAAAGAAGAAGGATATATCCCAGTAGTTAAAAATAAGTTTGGGGGGATGTTGTTAGTTGAAGAAACCTTATAAAGTTTGCTTGTTTAGCAAAATATTGAAACTTGACTAACGGTAATAGGTAGTATTAGCCCAAGGTGAGGTTGTAGAATGAAAATGTTTTGTTTAGACAAGGAAAGCATAGAAGTCGCATGTAGTGGAACATCTAAGTTTTGTTAAATTGTTAAGAGCATGAAACCTCCCCCAAAAGGTGTATTTTTTTTCAAAGAATCATTTATAGAATCTATTTTGGCTTCGTATGTGCTTAGATGTTTATATATTTTCTATGATATTGCTTGAGGACAAGAAATGACTTAAGTTTGGGGGTGTGATAATGGTTATATTTTACATATTTCTAGCCCTTTTTACTTAAGCAATTTAGCAAATTGATAGGAGAATAGCCCAAATAAGTGAAAGGATTGTTTTGAGCTAAGAAATTTGAAATAAGAGGAAAAGAGTTGATTTTTAATGAGTTTTGATGTTTTTATACAAGAATCTGTAAACTGCCAGAATTGCCACTCCAATTGCAAATGCAATTTTGCTTGGAGACAAAATTCCTAAAAATCAAGAGGAAATCTAAAAATTCAATTTTATGTTGATGTTGCCACGTACATGTGATGCGGAGCGGCCGACATCCTCGAAAAAGGAGATTTTAAAGGGAGTTGCCACCAATCGTTTTTATGGTGTGATTGGGCACCAAAATAGAATAAAACAACATTTTTTGAAAAAAAGAAAAAAACGATACGCAAAAACCAGATTTGGGCTCGAAAGTTGTTTGGGTATGGGGAAAGTGTTAGCACCCGACAACACCCGTTTAAAACGGTGGCCAAATTTTATCTTGAATTGAAGAGAATTTTAGAAGAAAAGCTTATTTAGGAAAAACAAAATATTTTTAAAACAATGTCTTATTTTACCTCTTATTCCTCCAATATTTGAAATCATGATCCCAATAAAATAACTGGATAAATATCCATCAATTTAACTATATTAGAATCATTACCAAGGATATATTTTTCACCTCAAGAATATGAGAAAATTGTAAAATTTTCTCAACTCCGTCATAGTAGCCTTTTATAAAAGGTATTTTTTAAAAAAATAATAATATTTTTTTTGTTTTAATTAAATTCTTTTTTTTGTATCAAAATCTTGGACTCCCAAAGATAATGATCCCTCACTTCAAGAATTCTAAAAGATCGGACTTCCAGATATTTCTAGATTCCATTGTAAGAATTGTTAGGAAAAATGGCCTTGAAAAACACTTTTTAGGAAAAAAGATCACAAAAATTAAAAAATAACATTTTAGTTATAAAACTTTCATAAACACAAAAAAGTACAATTTTAAAGACTTGTAAATAAGTTTACAATAAGAAAAAAAAAGTTTAAAAAAAGATTTGAAACCATGGATGGTAATCAAAATAAATCAAATTTGAATAATAATATGCAAATGCAATTTAAAGATATAGATCACGCTTAGCATAACAAATTGATCATAGCAAATAAGCAAACAAGCACTATGTACAAACATGTTAACAAATTTACGAAAAAAAATATTGGAATCGATCATGAATTTCTAAATAATCGATTTCTCACCTTAGGATAACTAGAAAATCGGACTTCCAAATATTTTTAGATTTCGTTGTCGGAATATTTTTTTTGTAAAGAGGTAAGAATTAGATCCAGATTAACACAAATGCATTTTTTTCAAACATAACATGCATAAATCAATTTGACAACAAAGCGAATAAGGAAGAAGTCTCACAGTTAAACCAATACAAAAACAAAACTTCGACAACATGCTACGAAAAAGAAAAATATAAAACTTAAATGCAATGTTTAGAAGAAAGTAGATAGGATATGCAAATGGAAGACTGGAAAGGAAAAAACAAAATAGACAAACACAAATCACTAACATATAGTCAAAATAATAATAATAATAATAAAGTACAAAATACATAAATCAAAATAAAAAAAATAAAAAAAAAAAAACTTGTGTCAACGCGACAACACCCTTTTATTTAAAAAATAATAATAAAAATAAAAGAAAAATAAATAAAAACTTTGCTACACCCACTTTATTTTAAAACAAGACAACTCATTTCATCTTTTCTTCCTCTTTTTCTTTACTCCTCTCTCAACAAAGTCCATTTTTTTCTCTCTTCCTCTCTAGCTCCTCTCCTTCAACAAAGTTAATTTTTTTTCTCTCTTCCTGTCTGCTCCTCTCCTTCAACAATGTTGGTCTTTTCAAAGCAAGAACATAAAGCTTTTTCTCTCAAACTAAGGTATGTTATACCCTCTTTTTCTTTTAATCTCACACTACTTTTTCATTATCCACTTATTTTTTTTCTTTTTTATGCAACCCTCACCATGTTTGGCTTTGTTATAATAGAAGTAAAGGTTCGCTCACCTATAAGGTATGCTACACAATCTATTTTTTTACTCAACAACACTTTCTTTTTTCACTTGTTCCTCACTTTTTTTTTTTTGTAGTAAATAAAACTCATAAGAGATAAGAAAGAAGAGAGATGAGTGAAAACATAGATAGATAAGCAAGATTAAGAGCAAGAACAAAACATCTAGAGCATATGCATAAAGATAAGAAAAGCTCATATTGTAAAAAAAAAACGTAAGAAGAGATGTAAGAAACAACAAAAAAAAAAAAAAAACAAAAAGCAAACTCCTAATACCCTTACTCAACTACTGTTTTTCAGGGCATTTTGAGATAGAGACGAAGATTTAGAGGTGAAGATCAAGAATACTAACTAAGCTCGCTTGTTGTTTGAGGTGCAGATCCTTGGACAAAAAGCCCTACCAAATGCAACCTCCAACTAAGCTATCACTTTTTTTTGTATTATGGATTTTTTTTTATTTTGTAGATGGTTTTTTTGGCTACTCACTCTTTTTTTTTTCTCTCTCTCCCAGTGTATGTGTGGCTATGTAAGTGTATGGATGTGGAATTGTATGGTTGTGTGTGTAGGTTTTTTTTTTTTGGGCTCAGAATGGTTCTCTTTGCAAGCTGAGAAAATGAGGTATAAAAAGCCTCAAAGAATATTACTTTTGTGTAACCCTTTTACTAGCTAGTTTTTTGCAATTTGAAATTCATGCCAAAAAGGAGCTAACACAAAAAAAAGAAAAAGACAAACATTGGTCAAACAAATAAAAAAGATTCAAAACACTACTCCTTTAATCCCTTTTTGTTTTTCCTCCAACAATTTGGTTGGTTACTCCAACTTAATGAACAGAAATAATAGCATAAAAAGTAAGCTAAATTAGTAATAAAATCAACAACGAGGATATAACCAATAATAAGCAAATTTAAAAACAAACATAAAAATGCATAGACATTATTAATCTAGCAATCAAATTTATAAAAGCGAGCTAGACGAAAATAGGTGGCTACAGTTCATATTTGAAGATTTTCCCCAAGGATCAAGCTTAGAGAGATCTAATTCTTGCCTTAAACATCCATGGAGCAAACCCTAGCATTTGGAGGCTATAAATATGAAGATTCATGCCACGAAAAAGGAGTGCACAATCGTCTTTACAATTCCCAAACCACCATAGTTTCTGCATTTTTTACTTTCTGTTTTATCGATTCAAATGGAAGAAGAACGTTGTCAACCCTTCAATCCATCCCTATCGAAAGTCTAGGGTTGTGAAGATCTTACTCACCTTGAAAAAAGTTAAGTTTAGATTGATTGAAGAGGTGGAAGTTATCTCCTTGAGTTTTGATTTTTTCTTGTATTCGCAAGCTAATTTTTTATTTAGTTCTTTAATTCTAGCACTTTGAATTCTATTATTTACATACACACTTTCAGTTCTTTGATTTTAATTCTTGTAGTTCTTTCATTTACAAAAAGTTTCTTTTAATAAAGTTCTTCATTCCAGTTATTCTTTCTTCTTAAGTTCGTCCCTTTAATTTCAAGTTTCGATTTTTACTTCTTTTTATTTCTTAATTCAGCATCTATTTTCTTTCCTTTAATGTTTTGTTCATTCTTTTCTCTCCATTATGAGCTAAATCCATCATTGGGATTCGGATATGTGGATGACCTAGGGATTAGAAGCTTGGCCTAAGATGTAAAAGTAACTTTGCTCAATTCCATAGCATTGTTTGCTTTTATTGATTATTATTCTTATTGTGAATCTAGCTCAATCACCTAGGTGAACATACAGAGATCGAATTTAATACTGAAAGGGTTAAACAAGATTACGTGTTCATACAAAGCAATAGAGGAAAGTAGCTTAAACATAAGCACTTGTTTTTTACCCTAGACATAGGGCAAATCTTCTAAGACCAAAGGGTTGTATTCTCATTAAACTAAGTTCGTATTAGCCATAGATATATAGTTTAATCGCTTAGGCTTCTAAAGGTCTTTCCATTAAGATCGAATAGGAGTTGAACTTAGTTTACATTACTCGGTGCTTGAGTAAAGATAGCACTTGCATTTTAGGTCACAATTCTTTCTAAGGGACAAAAGCATGTTTGAATCCCATCTTTTTATCATTGATTTTTAGTACACTCACAACCTTCCCAATTTATTAATATTGGTTACCGAGATTTCTTTGTATGAACATTTCTGCCTTCATTTTGGATTTTGTGGTATCGTTCCCCGTAGGATCAATACTTTAGAATATTTTTTTTTACTACTTGTTTGACAGTGTGCACTTGCACTACATTGTTTTCTATCCAAATTTTTCTTATAAAGCCCACATGTTTTCAGTCGATCATGGGCTAAATACAGTTCCTCAAGGACAAATCTGTAAATAAAATCTATACTCCATAATCGAGATTCGAGTGTCCAGCCCACCAAAGCTAAACCAAAAATCCCAACTTGGGAGTGGTGGCTTAATGTTATGGGTGATTTTGAACAATAAGATCAAATCAAAAGAGATAAAGGACAACTAGAGCCAAACGAGGATTCATCCAAAACCTGGAATAAGATTGGGCCCAAGTGGAGAAGCAAGTGGACAACAAGGCTCAAAAGCCTGCCTTAGCCCGAGTTGAGCCAAGCCTAACCAATCAAGCCAACTCAAACTGACGATTACAGGTGGACGTGCATTTCACACGCCCACGACCCAATAAATATGAGGAAACCATAATTCGACTCTCTTCTAACCCAATTCAGAAGAGAAAGAGGGAAATCCTAGGTCATCCTCATATAAATACCTCATTATAATTCCATTGGAGGTAACTTCTACTCAATCCTCAAACTCTTAAGCTTGCTACACTCTTTAACCAAGTCACTTAAGCATCGAAGTGTGTGTGGCAAGCACCACACCAGTGTGCAGTTCTTCTTTGCTTTTCAGGCCACATTTTCCTCTCAAAATATAAATTTCACTATTAAATCATGTACATATCAAGTGTGTTTCCTTTGCTCAAATTTGTGCATCAACAATAAATATTAGATTAATCATCAATAATAAATTAATTATTAATTATTATTATTAATTTGTATGAAATCTAAAAAGTTAGAATACAAAAAGTTTTTTAATTTTATTTCCCAATAATTTAAAACATTTCCTTTAATTATAATATGGAATCAAATTAGTAAACTAAATTGATCTTTATTGGGGTTGAAAAGTTCAAAGTTAGCTTGAAAATTGTTAAGAGTTTTAAGTAAGCAAACAAAGTAATTTTAAAAAATAAGTTGTCCATATTAGATAAAATAACTTTTCAAAATAAACACTACAACAATTTAGGCCTTAGATGTCAGTTGGAAATTTATAAGCGATGATGGATGGCCTCTATACAGTTTTCAAAAAACCCGTTGGTTTTGACAGAAATTTTCGTAGGTTTATGAAAATGTTAACAGTGATGACGGTTAAACACCGTCACCAAAAGGTCACCTACAATGGCGGTTTGAAACCGTCATCAAAAGGAGGGAAAAAAATGGCCCGCAAATTTACAAAAGCATGTGCTTCGATTAAAGCTAAATAATGTCGTTTTAGCATAACTGTCATCATAGGCTGGGTTCATAATGACGTCGTTTCGCTTTAACATACGATGATGGTTATGATGCCAGTTTAAAACAGTCACCAAAATGTCACCTACAATGGGGATTTTTCACCGTCGTCGAAAGGTGTAAGAAAATGGCTTGCAAATTTCAAAAAAGGTGTGTGTTTCGTTTTAAATAGAACGACATCGTTTTTCCATAACCATTATCGTAGGCTCGTCCCAAAACGACGTTGTTTTGGTTTTAATAGTAGAGGCCCTATATCCTATTAAAATATTGCCATTCAGCAAACCATCATTAAAGGTTTTGCTAAAACAACATCGTTTAATGGTGTATTTTGAAGTATTATCTTTGCAATTTCGTGATTTTGCAATTTTTTTTGGAGCAAGGAATGTGGAAATTGCAAAACCAAAATTGCAATTTCATGATTCTGCAATTTTTTCTGGAGCAGCAGAAAAATTCAAAAAAGGAAAAAAAAATCTGCATTTAACCCATTTCGAAAATCTTCAATTATTGCATGATTTGGGGGATTTTGAGCACGAAATTTGGGCATTATTCAACCTTAATGAAAGCCTATAAAAGGATAGAAGATGATTTAAGAAGGAGATCTATTTGGAGGCGTTTTTGGAGTTAATTTCGTGGGTTTTCTCTCTGTTTTTCTGCAGTTTTCTTCCTATGTTTTTTTCTTTGTTTTACAGTAAGTTTGTTGTTGTTTGGGTCCGTTTTTCTTTAAAAATTCAGTCCGATTCAAGTGAAAACTTGAATTGTTAAGATTCATTCTTTCCTAGAAATAGTGGGAGTTGAATCGATTGAAATCTAAAGAAGAAAAACGGGTTTTTGTTCAAGTTTTATATATTTCGATTGGTTCTTAGTTTAGATGAATTTAATTTCTGTTTTAGTTCATTTGGGTTGTAATTTTTCATGCTTTTCGTCTCTTACCTACTGTATTAAACTTTTGAATTGAGTTTAGATGGATAAAACAATTGATGGGTATTTTTATGGAATTTTTTTTCTAAGTTTAGTTTCAGTTTTTAGCTTGAATAATTGTCTCCTCTAAATTCATCATTTCGTGGGTTTATTTCTCTGAAGTTCATGTTTCACTTTTCAGCTTTGTTGGATTCAAATTTGGATAGAAAAATGTCTTTAATTCCTTTAAATTTTTGTTGCAATTAACATTTTAATATATTCTTCTAGTATGAAATTAATTCCAAAATTTGTTGTAGGATTTTTACTTTTAATTTGAGCTAAACTTTTTAGGGGCTCCAAGAATGTGAATTCCCTAAGAAGTAATTGTAGCCAAAATTTCAACAAAAACCAAGCCTACATCTCAATTGTTTGCTTGTGTTGAATAAATTTTCGTTGAGATCCTAGATTGATCAACTAGGGTAGCAACTTAAGCTTAGATCTAATACCGACGGGTTAGTGATAAGCAAATTTTGCACAAGTGATGGAGAAAAGAGTTTAGACATAAGCCAATTCTTTACCCTAGACATAGGGATTAAAGACTCCAAAACCCATAAAATTGTTAAGCCGAATTATCTAAGATAGAGAGACTATAGACATATAAGTCACTCACTTAGCCTTCTAAAAACCTAATTACAAGGTGAATAGGAGTAGTAATTTTGGTTTACAATTGAGTGTAGAATAGGTTGGAATTATAATTTTGGTTTGCAATTACAACTTAGGGCAATGACATTCTTGAGCCCCATATTTCTCTAAAATTTCTTTTGCAATTTTCATTTACCAAGTCTATTTAGTTTGCTACTCAATATTGCAAATTTCTGATTCTGCAATTTAGTTCTGCAATTTTGTAACTTCAACTTGCAATTAAATTATGTAATTATTTTGTTTTACCAACACACCATCCCAACATTGTTTTTGCAATTTTAGTTTTCAAAGTTGCAATTCTTCTTACATTTGCTAGCAATATTTTTGTTACCATGGGATTCGATACTTGGTACTCACATACCATTTTATATTACTTTGATCGTGTGCGCTTGCGTGTACTCTGATCTTCTACCATTTTGGAGACTTGACCAAATAGGGAGCTGAAAATATAATCTCACAAGATGGAATTCACTCCTTCCCATATAGGGTAAGTAGATGAGTAGTTCCCTTAAGTGCTGATTTCAGGACTTGAACAATGGGGCCCCACCCTCTCACTGGCCCGAGAGGGACTTAGTTTATGGTTAGATCATAAACAAATTGTTCATTAGAGGATCAGTGGTACTTAAAGTACAAGATGCAATTTTAAGGATAAAACGGACTTTTGACCCAGCTGTAATTACGAACAACTCATGAAGGATCGACTTGCATGTAGTGATTATATTCATGGACACAATTTATCCTATAGTGCATAAGAGTGCAACTTTAGGTCTATAGTGGAGTGACCTATAGTTAATGAATGAGAATTAATTAATTAAAGAGTTTAATTAATTGATTTTGTATCATTGAAGCTTATAATATGTAGGTCCATAAGGTTCTCTTGCTAGCCCATATAAACAAATAGGGATCAATTTCGTTGAGAGAAATTTTGAAATGATTGAATTAAAATTTATATATTTGATATATTAAATGAGGAAAAGCATATTTATTGTATATGATGCATTAAATATTAAAGAAATTATTAATGTATTAAGATACATTAAAGAAAAAATATTTATTAAATTTGAATTAGATTCAAATAAGGAAATAGATGTCGTAGGAGAATTTGTAAAGGTTTCAATATGATTCAAATTGGTTAGATAAATATATTTTAATATATTTGATATTAAAATATATTATTTAATTATTTTCCCTCGGCCATTATAAATAGGGCCCTCGGGATGAGCCATTGGTGTACATTCTAAATAAAAGAAAAAAACTCTAGAGAATTCTCCCATCATTCTCTCATTCTAAAAGGTTCCCACAAACCTCTTTGGTTCTTTGTTCGAGTCATAGCAAGGAAGACTTTCTGGAAGTCTTGGAATACAACCTCATTGGACTTTGAGCACAAGGAGAAAAAGATCCTCCAGAATATTCTCTATAACATACAAAGGTATTTATTGCTTAACCCTTGTATTTTAGTTTAATTTTAAATAAATCAAAGACGATTCCAATGCTTCCGCTGTGGGTTTAATTTGATTATTCCCTTCAATATATATATATATTTTAAATTAATGTATTAAAATAATAAAATGTAACTTAAAATTCGTTAAGAATGTGTCATAAGATAACGCAATTTAAATGCTCTTATGAAGATTAAATGAATATAATGCGAAAAGTTTTTTTTAAACAAAACTTTCATCAATACTTAGTCCAAAGCCACTTTGGCTACAGAGATTTGGTTCCCAACATGGGACTCATTATCCAAGAAGGCTCATTAGCCAATCTAGAAAATCATGAACCCATAAAGCAGACTGTCTAAGAACATCGCACCTGGCCAATTCATGATCGACAACATTGTGTTCTCGATAGATATGATTAAAGGAGATCTGTTGGAATATGATAACCCTAATTTAGTGTTATATTTATTCTCATTTTTAGACTAGTTTTGTATAAAAAATGTAAGCATTGACATTAATTTGTGTGTAATTTCAGAAACCAAGCAATTTGAGAGGATTTGGTAAATTTGAGAGGGTTATGGTGTTTTGGAGCAAGAAAGAAGTTAATTTTGAGGCTAAGGATGAAATTGAAGCCATTTGGGGAAGTTGGACCCGAGGCTAGAGCATCTAGATGCCATTTTGGGCGTCCAGATGCTCTCATTTTGAAGTGAGACCCAAGAGCAAGCATCAAGACGTTGCCCTGCGGCATCTTGATGCGAGAAAAACACCGAGTGACAAATTTCCGTCCGTAGCATCGAGACGCTTCGCCTAACGTCTCAACGCTACCCTTATGGGCGCATTAGTGAAACGAAGCGTTTCAACAGCGTCTCGACACTGCGTCGATAACAGGTATAAAAGCATCGCTTTCTTATTTGAAAAAAAAAAGGACAATTAGGGTTCTTGAGACCCCTTTTATGGATTTTGGCCATTTTGGGGAGCTGTGAAGGCATATTAGGTACTTTGGAGAGTGGATCAGGGTTCATGATATTGGGATTTATGCCCTAAAGCCTCGTAATTAATAATTTATAATTATTTTAATTATTTTATTTGCAATATAATATTATCCATTATATGAAAAATCCAAGGTTATTAGTGTAATCTTGAACAGTATGTGGTTGACATACGTGAGGATCATGTTTAAGAAATAACCTAAAGGGTCATAGTATATGGATAAGGTTGGGTGCCTTATCCTGGTAATACTATTGATACGACCCATTTTGTAATAGTTAAAAATGATTTAATCCAAATCGTTCATGTGGAGACATGTGAGTGGGGGTATCTTATATAATGAGTTTGTGTAAGACTGGACCACGAAATATTTAATCTCTCTTTATAAATCCGTTCATTGAGAAGATTAATATTTCATCAGGATGATCATATGCGACTCAATCTTAATCCTGAGTGAGTTATGAACTCCTGCATGTGAGGGTTTGTCCTTTGATTTGCATAGGTGAGAGTGGCTTTTGTAGCCCATTCAATATGCCTACCATTTTGAGGTCTTGACCAAATAGGGAGCTGGGAACATAATCTCACAAGATGTAATTCACTCCTTCCCATATAAGGTAAGTAGATGAGTAGTTCCCTTAAGTGCTGATTTCAGGACTTGAACAATGGGGCCCCACCCTCTCACTGGCCCGAGAGGGACTTAGTTTATAATTAGATTATAAACAGATTGTTCATTAGAGGATTAGTGGTACTTAAGGTGCAAGATGTAATTATAGGGGTAAAACGAACTTTTGACCCAGCTGTAATTACAAACAACTCGTGAAGGATCGACTTGCATGTAATGATTATATCTATGGATACAACTTGTCCTTCAGTGCATAAGAATGCAACTCTAGGTCTATAGTGGAGTGACCTATAGTTAATGAATGAAAATTAATTAATTAAAGAGTTTAATTAATTGATTTTGTATCATTGGAGCTTATAATCTGTAGGTTCATGAGGTTCCCTTGCTAGCTCATAGTAACACTAAAAGATCAAGTTAGTTGAAAGAAAATTTTGAAATGTTCACATTAATTTTAATATATTAGATATATTAAATATATAAGAGGAAAATATATTTATTCTATTTGATACATTAAATATTAAAATAATTAATGTATTTTAGATACATTAAATAAAAGATATTTATAGAATTTGAATAAGATTCAAATAAATAAATATCGTATGAGATTTGAATGAGATTCAAATAAATATAAGATATATTTTAATATATTAGATATTAAAATATAATATTTTAATTATGACAAAGATTTTTCCTTGGTCTCTATAAATAGGGTCATTGGGTTGAACCATTAGACATAATACACATCTCTTCCTCCCCAATTCTTTGTGGATCTTCTTTCAAGAGGCTCCCACAAGCCTTGGTCCTGTGTTCGAGTTATAGCTAGGAAGATTTTATAGAAGAGATAAAAATCCGCCAGAAGAATCTCCATATTTTCAAGGTATGTTGTGCTTAACCTTAATATTATTATTTAATTCTAAATAAACTCAAACCGATTCCTACACTTCCGCTTGGGTTTAGTTGGATTATTCCTAACACCTGGAGTACGGAGTTCGAGGTGAAAGTCACGATTTTGGGATCTACGGTCTTATTTCTACTTAATTTTCATTCTAGAATATGTATTAGGGTTGTGATTATGGGTTATTGTACTGTTTAATGGCAATTAAAGACTAAACCCATTAGTTTAGGGGTTCGGTGAATCTATTTGGACTTTGTTAATGATTAATTGAATATATTTGCATATTGTCACTCTTTGATATTCATTTGTTCTTGGTGTTTAATGCTTCTAAATTACCGGCCATAATTTAGTTGATTCATTGCTTAATCGAAACTTGAAAGAGAATGATTAGGTGTAGAATTAATCGTGCATGACATTTAGAATTTGCCTAAGTGATGTAGGATTAACGGGTTCTAAGCGAGGCTAATAATGAGTGGGCTTAATAACCTAATTTAATTAAGGTCGAAATATCTTTTTGGTCCCTTAGTTTTGCGTTTAGTTCTCTTTTGGTCTCTGAGTTTTCAAACTCAACAAATTTACCCTCGAGGTATGCATTTGGTCCCACTCTTAGTCCCTCCGTCAACTTTTTTGTTAATTTCTAACGGAAAGCTCACGTGCACCTATTTTTTATTAAAAAATATTTTCCTAATTTTTTAATTATTAAACTAAAAAAAACATTTTAAGCTTTTTTATTATTTTATTTTTTTTCTCTCTTCTTTCCCCTCTTCCCACTTCCTTCCCCCTCATTCTCATTCCTTATTTTTTCTTATCTTTTTCTCTCTCCTGAACCAGATCTGACGAACCCACTGTCGACCGCCTCTCTGTTTCTAATTGTCTGTCACACCCAATCGCCGGCGAGCAAACTCTGACGAACCCACCACCAATGACCCCTCTCTTTCTCATTTTTGTCCATTGAGATATGAAATTTCTCCTTCATATGGGAATCACCAATCCATAGTCGAATAAGTTCATCAGCGTCGTAGTGCCTTTAATCACCGACCACGATAAGGCGATTATGATCCAATCCCCAGTGACTCGAAAGGATTTCCTTCCCTCGATTTAGATCTAAAACGAGGGAAGAACTCCTCCCTCTATTCAGATCTGAATTGAAAGAGAGGATTTCTTCCCACAATTTCTTTAGATTTTGTTGCCAGCGACAGGATTCCATGGAAGAGGAAAAGAAATGAAGCAAAAAAGAAAGAAAGAGAAACAGGAAGAGGAAGAGGAAGAGGAGGGAAAGAATAATAGAAAGAGGAAGAAGAAGTCGGCGGCAAACGATTGTGGTTGGCAGCGACTGGCAGTGGTGGGCGTTTGTGGGTTGAAGAAGAAGAATGAAGAAGGAGAAGGAAGAGAGAGAAAGAATAAAATAATAATAATAATAATAATGTTTTTAATTTAATATATTTTTTAAAAATATGTTTTTTTAATAATAAAAATTTCACTTAAGCAATCTGTTAGCTATTCGATAGAAAAAGTGACGGAATGACCAAAATGAAACCAAATCCAAACTTGAGGGGTAAATTTGTTGAGTTTGAAAACTCGGGGATCAAAAGGCAACCAAACGCAAAACTGAGGGACCAAAAATGTATTTTTTCCTTTAATTAATTTGCGTTAGGGACACCTAGGTTAATTAGATTAATTAGGGAAATTGAAGGAGACCGAAAGGAGAATTCATGTTTTTAGTAACTCTATGCTAATGAATTAGAAGAGTTGAAAATTGGGTGTAATCAATTAGCACTAGCATGGTCCAAATAGTGAAACCAATCCCAACACACCATTAGAATTTCTGATTACAGCTCCATATCCCATCGTTTTCGTGATTTCATTACATGTCGCATCCACATATATATAATTTCACCCCTCCTATATTTGTACCAGCCCTCGATGGAATGAAAGGCCGGTTAATTAGGGTATTTGTTAGCCCATTTGCCTTTTGCTAGTCATGGAGATAGATCACATATCCATTCACATTTTCATGTTCTAACCAGATTACCTTCATTGTGTACAAGTATGTTCCTATCGTTCCAAATTGCCCATGCCCTAACACACACCAAGTAAAAATCACTTCCTGGCAATCCCTTTGAGAGCTGCATCCAACGGTCCTGGATTTGTATATATGGATTAGAATCCATTTGAAAATTTGGAAGTAAATTCCTCCAAATGTCATCACTCTTTTGCATTTAAATAGAATGTAAAAGTTTTTTCTTCTATGTACATAAATTAATTCTAGAACTCTTTTTCAAAAAAAATTAATTCTAAAACTAAATATTTTTATCTTATTATATTTAATTATATATTATGAAAGTTTTGAAATTATTTACACGTAATTTCAAAATAGAAAGAAATGAGACACGTGTAAATAAACTTGTATTTGTATTAATTTGAATGTAGTGGAGTACTATCTCTAATTTGTTCCTCTGATTCTTCCTCTCAAATATACATTTGTCTCGAGGGCTTTTGCAGCTTGTTCTTGAATGTGAATTTATTTCGAGGGCTTTGCAGCTTGTTCTCGGTCTTCAAAGTCTTCTAGTCTTCAAGGCTCTAGTTCAGAGAGTGTTTGATCTTCAAGAGTTTAGGGAGAATCATGATCTTTGTTTCTGAATTCTCTCTAAGTTCTCTGGAGAGTTTCTACTTCTGAACCTTCAAAATAGAGGAAGGAGCTATCTATTTATAGAGTTCCCCAAGGCCCCCAAGTAGGCTTGGGCTTGACTGTTGGACTGGGCCTAGTGGACTTTGGGTCTAAGCTCCTCTGGACTGAGTCTTATTGACTTGGGCCTAGACTTTGCTGGATTAGGGCCTCCCATTTGGGCTTTGTCTAAAATCGACCCAAATTTCATATAACCCAATTGCAGATTTGGATTTGCCTTAATTTAATTTAGGGATCCTAACCAATTTAATTAATCCCTAATTAAATATATAATTTTGTCATTAATTTTAATTAATGACATGACAATTTCTGATTGGCCAAAATTTCTATTCCAACAAATGCCCCATTTTCGAGATTTATGCACTAGTATGTGTGAGTGAATCTCGAAAAAGATAATTTAGAATCAAAATTTAAGGTATTTGCTCTTAAATTGGACTCCATTTGATGTGCCAATTCATCAAAATATGAATTTTGGTCATAATTTTGATTTTCTTACTTGGCATCGAACCTTGATTTGAATTTCGGTAGAATTTATGTTCTCCTTAATTCAAAATTTGAATTTTTTCTAATTTGAATTTCAAGTAGTATTCAAATTATATATATATATATATATATATATATATATATATATATATATATATATATATATATATATATATTTAATTAAATTTTAGGGCATAGTTTAGAATCTACCAATGAATTTGAATTCGAAGCTTGAATTTGGAGTGTCCAAATTTCACTTTTTGAGATAAAAGTCTACCCAATTATATTTTGGAATTGGAATAGAACTTGAATTTGGATTTTAATCAAATTTTGATTTGGGATAAAATTTGGATTATGACCAAATTTTACTTTTTGAGATAAAAGTCTACCCGATTCTATTTTGGAATTGGAATAGAACTTGAATTTGGACTTCAATCAAATTTTGATTTCGGATAAAACTTGAATTATGCCCAAATTTTACTTTTTGAGATAAAAGTCTACCCAATTATATTTTGGAATTGGAATAGAACTTGAATTTGGACTTCAATTAAATTTTGATTTGGGATAAAATTTGGATTATGCCCAAATTTTATTTTTGAGATAAAAGTCTACCCAATTAAATGATGGAATTGGAATAGAACTTGAATTTGGACTTTAATCAAATTTTGATTTGGGATAAATTTTGGATTATGCCCAAATTTTGCTTTGTGAGATAAAATTGAAATTCTATCATGTTTTTGACTTCCATAGAATTAATTTTATCTAATTTTGATTTGGGATAAATTTTGGATTATGCCCAAGTTTTACTCTTTTGAGATAAAATTCTACCAAATTTGAACTTTGGATTTGGAATAGAATTTTAATTTGGCTTGCAGTCAATTTTTAATTTGAGATTAGATATGACAAAATTTAATTTGAGATGATATCCTGCCGATTTCGATTTGAATTTTGGAATAGAACTTGGATTTGAGTTTGTAGTCAACTCATGCCAAAATTCAAACTTTAATATCCCCAAGTTTGAATCTTGTATGATCTTTGGATTCAAATTGATTTTGATTTGATCTTCTTGGCATTATATTTGAATTCAAATCAGATGTAATTTTATCCTTTCCTCCACTATAAATAAAGGAGATGGGTCTTCCATCAATTCACATTAACAAAGAGTGAGTGGAGCTTCACATTGAGGAATGAGGCAAGTCCCAATTTTTTTTTCATTTTTTTCTTCTTTTTTTTTTTCACATTTTTAATTTTTTTTTATACATTTGCAAGACTTGCAAATACTTTTGCTATAGAAGAGAATATCGTAACCCGCAAAAAGGTAAACATGTAGGAATTGTTTCTTAGACAATATATATGCCCTCTTGTTTTTTTTTATTCTTGCTTGCAGCTTCGACGTCTTCTTCAACTTTGAAGGTGACCAACCCCTGATTCAGGCAGAATTAAGGATGACACCTTTAGGCAGCTTCGACGTATTTTTCAACTTCGAAGGTGACCCTTTATTCAGGTGGAATTAAGGATGGCACCTTTCGGCAGCTTCGACGTTTTCTTCAATTTCGAAGTTGACCAACCCCTGATTCAGGCAGATTAAGGATGACACCTTTCGACAGCTTTGACGTCTTATTCAACTTCGAAGGTGACCAAACTTCTAACTTAGGCTAAGGATGGTTCACCTTCACGGCTACTTCTGCTTCAACATTGGAGGTCACTAATTCATCTGGCTTAGGCTAAGGATGCCTCACCTTAACGGCTGCTTCAACGTCCTCATTGCTTCAACTTTGAAGGTGACCAAACTCCTATGTGGCTAAGGATAGTCCGCCTTCCATTTTGTTTCATCATGGTTCTGCTTCACCCTTGGATTCGTTCCAACTTTGGAGGTGACCAAATCCTTACTCAATTTCTAACTCATGTGGAGTTAAGGATGGTCCTCCTTTTGTTAGTTTCGCCCTTTTCTTTTTTTGCACTTTTTTTTATAACTTTTTTTTTGTAATTTTTTTGTTAACTTTTTCCTAATTTTTTAAAGAAAACTTTGTCTCACTATTTCTCCAAATAACCCTTATCCACCATCCAGGTAAATAAAGATTTAATCCATTTTGTGAATTTCTTTCTTTTTTTTTAATCGGGATGCCCCCAGTGAGGTTTGTAAAGCAAGCATAAGGGTGACTAACTTCTGGCCTTTTTTCTCCCTACAATTCGTCCTAGGAGTTCATCGTGACAGGGATGGTCCTTTCTTCCTTGTAGTCTAAGATAGGAGTTCATCCTTACTTTATGATGGAGAGGTACAAAGCCACTAGTCTTGACGATGAAGCGATGGTGAACCCTCTAACCTGAAGATGAAGCGACAAAAATCCTCGAACTTGAAGATGGTGGAGCGACAACGAAGCCTTTGAACCTGGAGACGCGACGATGGCACAATCTTAGAACTTGGAGACGGTAGGGCGACGATGGCACAATCTTAGAACTTGGAGACGGTAGGGCGATAGCATAGTCTTCAGACTTGGAGAATAGATAATGGTGAAGCCTTCGAAATTAGAGAAGAAACGAAGATGAAGCCTTCGAACTTGGAGAAGAAGTGACTACGAAGCCTTCGAACTTTGGAGAATAAGCAACGACGAAGCCTTCGAACTTTGGAAAAGGAACGACCACGCAGCCTTCGAAATTGGAGACGAAGCGACGATGCAACCTTTGAACTTGAAGAAGAAGCGACGACGAAGCTTTGAACTTTGAGAAGAGGCTACGCAAAGCCTTTGAACTTGGAGAAGAAGCGACGACAAAGCCTTTGCACTTGAATGCGAGGCGACGACGCAGCCTTCGAACTTGGAGACGAAGCAACGGCCCAACCTTCGAACTTGAAGAAAAAGCGATGACGAAGCCTTTGAACATGATGAAGGCTTCGAACTTTGGAGAAGAAGCAACGACGAAGCCTTCGAACTTTGGAGAATAAGTGACGACGAAGCCTTCGAACATGGAGAAGAAGCGACGATGAAGCCTTCAAACTTTGGAGAAGAAGCAACGACGAAGCCTTCAAACTTTGGAGAAGAAGTGACTACGAAGCCTTCGAACTTGGAGAAGAAGTGACGACAAAGCCTTCAAACTTTGGAGAATGAGCGATCACGAAGCCTTTGAACTTTGGAGAAGGAGCAAAGACAAAGCTTTCGAACTTGGGAGAAGGAGCGAAGACGAAGCCTTCGAACTTGGAGAAGAAGCAACGACGCAACCTTTGAACTTGGAGACAAAGCGACGACAAAGCCTTCAAATTTTGGAGAAGAAGTGACGACGAAGCCTTCGAACTTAGAGAAAAAGCGACGACGAAGCCTTCGAACTTGGAGAAGAAACCATGATGAAGCCTTCGAACTTTGAAGAAGAATTGGAGACCAACGAAGACTTCTTGACTTGGGAGAGGAGTAAGTGTCGACGGATGAAACCTCTTGACTTGGTGGAGGAACGAACGTCGATGGACGGAGCTTCCTGACTTGACGGAGGGGCAAGCGTCGATGGACGGAGCTTCCTGACTTGACGGAGGGGCAAGTGTGATTGACATAAAGAGAATCCATTTTCAATTTTTCTTATTTTAGCACCTAGTATCACATCAGCCTCAGCTAAATCTTTTATTTCAAATTGTGAAGATCAAAAAGACTTGGTATTATTAATCACAACTAAGTGTGTACTGAAAATTAGCATATCATAAACATACAAACATATAATCACACAATCAGCACCCAATTTTTTTTAAGTAAACACACGTATCAAAAGAATTTACTTTAAAACCATCGTTTACTAAAGTTTTGTTAAATTTCTCATAGCATTGTTTGGGAGCTTGTTTAAGGCCATAAAGAGATTTTTAAGCTTCCATACCTTGTTCTCTTGATCAGTAAATACAAAGGCTTCAGGTTGTGTCATATATATTTCCTCCTCTAAATCATCATTAAGGAATGTCGTTTTTACATCCATTTGATGTATTAATAGACCACGAATAGCTACAAAGGCAATTAAAGCTCTAATAGTAGCTATTTTAGTCACTGGAGAATAAGTATCAAAATAATCTATACCTTGTTTTTGCGTATATCCCACAACCACTAATCTAGCTTTGAATTTTTCAATTGAACCATCTGGTCTATTTTTTTTTTTTTTTGAAAATCTATTTGCACCTAATAGGTTTATTACCTTTAGGTAAATCTACCAAGTCCCATATTTGATTCATAAGCAAAGAATCTAATTTACTCTTAATTGTTTCTTTCCAAAAATTAGAGTTTACAGAACTTAAAGCCTCTTGGTAGGTTTTAGGATCCTCATCTATTAAGAACATGCAAGCAAAGTGATTGTCTATCTTATCAGAAGTTTCTACTAGAAAAACAGTTAAAAGGTCAGGTCCAAAACTTTTATCAAATTGTTGCCTCTTACTTCTTCTAGGTTCAAACTCATGCAAACTATCAAAAGTAGATGGTAATGGTATAGATACATGGTCATGGTTTGAGATATCAACTTTCTTATTACTAGTTGACTCACTAGGTACTTTAATCATGGGAAAGATATGTTAAAAAAATACAGCATCTCTATATTCACAAATTGATTTATCATTTAAGCACATAAATTTATATGCAACACTATTTTAAGCACATAGATCCAACTGTAGGTTTCTTGAATGCTGGATACGCAACTTTAGCTAAGCACCTCCACACTCTCAAATAACTTAGGTAAGGTGGATAGTCTTTCCACAATTCATATGGTGCCTTATCTAGTCTTTTGTGAGGAACCCTGTAAAGAATGAAACACACAGAAAGTATAGCTTGCCCCTTTATACTGTCAGATAACCCGAAACTTAATAACATAGCATTCATCATTTCTTCTAATGTCTATTCTTATGTCTAGCTATGCCATTTTGTTGAGGAGAATATGGTGCAGTAGTTTCATAGATAATTCCATTTAATTCACAAAACTCCTTAAGAGATTTATCACTATATTTATCACTTCTGTCGGATCTTAACCTTTTTATCTTTTTATCCAATTGATTTTCTACTTCAGTTTTTTTTTTCAAAAACATGCTACTTGCTTCATCTATTGATTTTCAGAGATAAATTTTTTTATATCTAGAAAAATCATCAACAAAAGATATATAATATTTTTTACCACCTCCGTTTGTAGTATTTTTGAAATCAGCCAAATCAGAATGAATTAGTTCAAGTAATTATGTACTTCTAGTTGTGACAACCTTAAAAAGATTTTTGGCAAATTTAGCTTCTACACATATAGAGCATTTACCAATTTCATACGATTCTGATGCATTAATAAGGTTTAAAGTTTTAAGCCTCTTAATCGATGCAACATTTACATGTCCTAATCTAGCATGCCACATATCAACAGATTCAACGACATAGGCAGAACAGGAAGTACTTTCATTCATCAAAGCAGTAATAGCAACAATGTTCAAAACAAATAAATCATCAGCTAAATACCCCTTATCAACAAAGTCACCATTTTTTGTGATGATAACCTTGTCAGCCTGAAACACAATTCTAAGCCCAGCCCTGTTCAACAGACTTCCAGACACCATGTTCCTAAGTAGTGAAGGTATATACAACACATCACTTAAGGATAAAGTTTTTTCAGATGTATGTTTTAGAAGAACCTTCCATTTTTCAAGTACTCGAACTGTGGCAGAGTTGCCCATGAACACACATTCGCCGTCAGAAAAATCCTAGTAGTCATGAAAGATCTCTCATTTCGAGAAAAAGTGTCTCGAAGCTCCGGTGTCAAGAATCCAGTCAGACTTGTTCTCTACTAAGTTGGCTTCTACAACCACAGCAACAATGATGTTATCTTGCTCAGCAAGCTTGGCCTATGGAATAGGTCTCTGATTTGGCTTTCCTTTCCCCTGGTTACATTGATAGGATTTGTGTCCTGGTTTTCCACAGACATAACAAATCAGCTTGGACTTCTCAATTTTTCCATTGGGAGTCTTAAACTGATGTCCCTTTTTTTGTTGTGTTCTATCTTTAGTAACCTGTTTTCCTTTATTTTTGAACCTGTCTTTTATTGCAACAGATGACTCAACAAGGTCAGCATTAACGAAATTCCAGGATTGAAAATTTAGCTTATCTTTCTGCATGTGGGCTTCTTTAGTACGCATATGACTGATCAATTCTTGCAAGATCAGGTCCTTCTTTTTGTGTTTCAGGTGGTTGCGGTAGTCACTCCTGAAGGAATGAACGTTTCACTCCGCAGCAGAAGCATTAGATCGTCTTTTATTTTATTTAAAATTAAACTAAAAATAAGGTTAAGCAAACTTACTTGGATTAAATTTGGAGATATTTCTGGCGGATCCTTATCTCCTCCATAAAATCTTCCTGGCTATGACTCGAACACAGGACCAAGGCATATGGGAGCCTCTTGAAAGAAAATTCACAAATGATTGGAGAGGAAGAGGTCTAGAGAGAATTCTCTAATTTTCTCTATTGAGGAGATGTATGTTATGTCTAATGGCTCAACCCAAATGTCCTATTTATAGAGACCGAGGAAAAATCTTTGCCATAATTAAAATATTATATTTTAATATCTAATATATTAAAATATATCTTATATTTATTTGAATCTCATTAAAATATCCTATGATATTTATTTATTTGAATCTTATTCAAATTCTATAAATATTTTTTATTTAATGCATCTAATATACATTAATTATTTTAATATTTAATGTATCAAATATAATAAATATATTTTCCTCTTATATATTTAATATATATAATATATTAAATATTAATTTAAACATTTCAAATTTTTCTTTCAACTAAATTGATTTTTTAGTGTTACTATGAGCTAGCAAGGGGATCTTATGGACCTACAGATTACAAGCTCCAATGATACAAAATCAATTAATTAAACTCTTTAATTAATTAATTTTCATTCATTAACTATAGGTCACTCCACTATATACCTGGAGTTGAACTCTTATGCACTGTAGGACAAGTTGTGTCTATAGATATAATCATTACATGCAAGTCGATCCTTCACGAGTTGTTCATAATTACAGTTGGGTCAAAAGTTTGTTTTACCACTACAAGAAAGTTGACTATTTTCGAAGGTCACAACCTTTGAAAAAACACTTAATAGACCTTCGATAAATCTTTTTTCGAATGTAAATTCTGAAGGGAATAATTGAATTAAACCCACAGCGGAAGCATAGGAATCGTCTTTGATTTATTTAGAATTAAACTAAAATAAAAAGGTTAAGCAATAAATACCTTGAAAATAATATTATGGAGAATATTCTGGCGGATCTTTATCTTTTCCACAAAGTCTTCCTAGCTATGACTCGAACACAGGACCAAGGCTTGTGGGAGCCTCTTGAAAAAAAATCCCCAAGGGATTGGAGAGAAAGAGGTCTAGAGAGAATTCTCTAATTCTCTCTATTGAGGAGATGTGTGTTTTTTAGAATGCTTCAACCCAAGGGTTCTATTTATAGAGACCAAGGGAAGATCTTTGCCATTATTAAAATATTATATTTTAATATCTAATATATTAAAATATATCTTTTATTTATTTGAATCTCATTCAAATCTCCTACGATATTTATTTATTTGAATCTTATTCAAATTCTATAAATATCTTTTATTTAATATATCAAATATATATTAATTATTTTAATATTTAATGTATCAAATACAATAAATATATTTTTCTCTTTTATATTTAATATATCTAATATATTAAATATTAATTTGAACACTTCAAATTAAATATTAAATTTGAACATTTCAAATTTTAATATTTAATGTATCAAATACAATAAATATATTTTCCTCTTTTATATTTAATATATCTAATATATTAAATATTAATTTGAACACTTCAAATTAAATATTAATTTGAACATTTCAAATTTTTCTTTCAACTAAATTGATCTTTTAGTGTTACTATGAGCTAGCAAGGGGACCGTATGGACCTACAGATTATAAGCTCCAATGATACAAAATTAATTAATTAAACTGTTTAATTAATTAATTTTCATTCATTAACTATAGGTCACTCCACTATAGACCTAGAGTTGCACTCTTATGCACTGTAGGACAAGTTGTGTCCATAGATATAATCATTACATGCAAGTCGATCCTTCACGAGTTGTTCGTAATTACAGCTGGGTCAAAAGTCCGTTTTACCCCTATAATTACATCTTGCACCTTAAGTACCACTGATTCTCTAATGAACAATATGTTTATAATCTAATTATAAACTAAGTCCCTCCCGGGCCAATGAAAGGGTGGGGCCCCATTGTTCAAGTCCCGAAATCATCATTTAAGGGAATTACTCATCTACTTACCCTATATGAGAAGGAGTGAATTCCATCTTGTGAGATTATGTTCCCAGCTCCCTATTTGGTCAAGTCCCCAAAATGGTAGGCATATTGAATCGGCTACAAAAGCCACTCTCACCCATGCAAATCAAAGGACAAGCCCTCACAGGCATGAGTTCATAACTCACTCAGGATTAAGATCGAGTCGCATATGATCATCCTGATGAAATATTAATCTTCTCAATTAACGGATTTATAAAGAGAGATTAAATATTTCGTGGTCCAGTCTTATACAAACTCATTGTATAAGATACCCCCACTCACATGTCTCCACATGAATTATTTGGATCAAATCATTTGTAACTATTGCAAAGTGGGCCGTATCAATAGTGTTACCAGGATAAGACACCCAACCTTATCCATATACTATGACCCTTTAGGTTATTTCTTGAACATGATCCTCTCGTATGTCAACCACATACTGTTCAAGATTACACTAATAACCTTGGATTTTTCATATAATGGATAATATTATATTGAAAATAAAATAATCAAAATTGTTATTAATTATTAAATAAATTATTAATTACGAGGCTTTAGGGCATAAATCCCAACAAATTCAACCTTTGAAAAGTGTCGAACTAGATCCCGTTGAAAAAACTTTTTCGAAGGTTTATCAACCTTCGAAAATTAATATTTTTCAAAGGTTGCATTTTGTTGATAATTGTCAAATTATTTGTTGATAAAAAAAAAAGTTAAATTTTATCTTTTTCGAAGGTTCTCATTATTTTCAAAGGTTATAATGTTATTTTCAACAAGGTTTTAAACCTTCAAAAATAGTTCTTTATAGACAATTGTAAATCCTTCGAAAAAAGATGTAGAGATCTAAAATAAAATTGTATTTTTAATTTAACCTTCACAAAATTTCCTAAACATAATATTAGATATGACAGATATGTTAATGTCAATCGACAAGCCAACCACCCAAAGGGTTATTTGGGCGGTCGTCAGAGACTTGCAAGTTTGTGAGTGGAGCTGGATACATAGGGATGTCTTCGTCATTGGAACCATTGCCATCAGCCACAGCAGCATCATGCCCCTACCAAACAGAGACAAAAACGTCAACACATAAACTCAATGTTTAAATTAACTCTAAATGAACTAGCTTTAAACATCCTTCTTTTGAGTTATTCCATAAAAAGCAAAGGGAAATTTATAGATTATGTTTTTTGAACTTTCATTTGTGTTTTAATTAGTCTCTTTTCTATTTAATCTCTATATTTTAAAAAGCTTCTAATAAATTCCTATGGTAAAAAAAGGGAAAATTAAAGACTAAAATAAAACAAAACCAAACCAAAAATACAATAATCGACAAGTTTACATAATTATATATAATTCTGACTTCAGCATAATGACCAGTATTGTATGTAAAATAAAAGTTCAACATACTAAACTAACAATATAATTTAATAATATACTAAAACATCTCCATAACCATTTTTCTCGCGAGGGTAATATTCTTCAAACAAATACTACCAAGGCCTTGATTTTCCAAATCTTTCAGATAGGAAACTGTAGCCCAATGGTCTAATGGACACCCCTTGCATTCTCATATGCCTTCCATTGCACCCTTCCCAAAGAACCCCACGCATGATTTTCTTGATAATATTCAAAACTTTAGGAAGAATTTTCAAGGGATATATAGTACAATGGGAATATATGTAAGCTCATCCAAGGAGGGTAAGTTTTTTCTTTCCAGAGAGATGCGTCCTTTTTATACAACCAACATATTTTACCTGCAACGGGTGGTTTAGTAGCCAAGCAAGAATATATAAGCAGACTATCTCTTAAACGTATTGCCTAAATTTAGCCATGGGTACTCGTTTTTCTCCTTTTGTTTTTAAAAAGGAAACAAGCTCATGTCTACTCTTACAATGAAAACTAGCAGCTTGGGTGGGAAATGGTTCAAACCTTCAAAGTCTAGTTATTCTTTCTTTCTAATCTTTGTCAATTTCAAGACTTGCACGTTTTGGACCTTGTCCATAACAACAAAACAGGGACAATTCCTCCAATTTGTCCTATGACCCAACTAACTTCTCTCTACACTTCCGTTTCTCATTCATTTCTCTCTCACTAACTTCTCTCCACATAGATCTTATCATTAATATCTCTATTCGTACAAACTTTTCTCTCACTAATTTCTCAATGCACACTTTATTCCACTAGTTTCTCTCCACAATTATACATTACTTTCTCTCACTAATAAATACATCTCAATAATCCTTCTCTACACACTTTTTCTCACTTGATCTTTTTTTTTTGTGGGTAAATTTAATTGTTTTCATTTGCATAACTTTTTTATATTGTTATTTTACTTTCTCACACTTCTTTCTCAAAGTGTTTTATTATTAAGCACTTCTCTTCTTGAGAAAGCACTCACACACAAACATATCCTTGGTTTCTAAGTCTCTTTCAATATGAATTTTCAAAGAACAACAAGAGAGTTGGCAAAAATAGCTTAGCCAAACAAACCAGTCATTGAGAAAACAGAACATACAAGAAACAGAGACCACAAACATTACCACATTCGAGGCAATCCCTCCAGGGCAACATCCCAACAAGATCAAACCGATCAAAAGTAACGACGAAAGCCCGAGAAACTTTCTGATGAGAGCTGCAGAAGCCGACATAATCATGTATTGAGCCACACATCCAACAGTATTTAAAAGAAAGCAGTAACAGTACAAAGTCATATATATAACCATCAAGCATTACAAAAAAAAAAGAAAAAAAAAAAGAAAACAACCACAACCATGTAGAAGATACAATACACAAAGCTCAATGCAAGTCTAAATAACACTTAATCTGTGCACAAACACACTTCAAAAGAAAGAAATATCACGTGGTGAAGTAATAACAATAACAGTTTCGCAAAAATATAGGGTCCTCGACTACTTACCAACATATTATCAGTTGTATGAGTGAGGAAAGAAATTTTTTGCAGATTTAGAACCATTCAATCCAACAATTTCACCATCATACCAACGTCCATCAGTGCACCATAATCTACATTTCGATCCAACGTTGAAACTATGATCCTCTAGAGGTTCAAGATCGACATCTGTAGAATCAAGAGGCTCCACCTCAATGGTAATAATATCCAGTTTCATTGACACGGTTAAAATTTACATTTTCTTTTGATAAGTGGGACGAGACGATGAATTCGATGCTTTATTGATTGTTATTTCTTATCATATAAACATAACATGGATTTTAGTTTCACGGCTAAAGGATGGCTCAATCATCATTATCACACGATAGGAGTTAATTGTTGCAACAACTATAACAAACAAAGAAATTGACACTGAATGTTATCATCATAAGGCAACAATGTTCATTTCAACTATCCAAGTCATACATCGAATTAAGAAAAATCAACCAAAACACACAAAAATAAACAGGCGAAGATCTCTTTCCTTCAAAATGTAAGAGAAACTACCTCAATAATTTATTATCTCATAGTTGTAAATTGTAATTAGAAAGAGAGAAGACAAAAAGTGTAAGCGGCTTTAGCAAGAAATGAAAATTGTATTACAAGTCAAGAAGATCAGAGAAGAAATCAATACCTGAAATCACAAGAACTCTCGATTGAATTCACATTCATCGATTGGCGAATAGTATCTGATCTTCAGAAAAATAGAGTTTGAAGGCTTGAGGGAAAGGGATTCGAGATGGAATGAAACTTTGGTAACAAGAAAAAGGAAAATGAGAAACAAAATATAGTTTCTTTTGTTTCGATATTGCTGTCCATGGACTATTTGCTTCGATACTATAGTCCATTGACTATTAATAGGCTGAAAAAATCAATAATCAAAATATGAAATCGAAACAAACACAACCAATATGGCCCACCGTTCAACATCTCTCTTGTGCTTCTCTCAAGGTTTGTTTCAAATTTACTTTGAGCTACAATGCTATCTTGTTTGCTCTTAGTAAGAAATTTAGATATCTGCCAGGAGGTGAATGAAATGAGATTTGAACAATATGAATCAAATTATGAAATCACATGAGGTTTAGAGATTTTGCATCATTCGGTACTTCATGATATTCTTCCAAAAATTAAGGACAAAAAAAGCACCAAATCAGTAAAGGAAGAAGAAAATCGAGACAAACAAAATAGCTTTCTAGTACAGGTAGATGAAATCTAGGTAAAAACACGAAAAATACAAAAGAGATTCAAAATCGTTAAGTCAATCAAAATTTACCTTCGTAACACTTCATAGCTCTTTTCACTTTCTTAGCACTACCATGGCAATGCATATCATCTTAAAAATGGAGGTGACGGTATCATCGTCCTTCTTCTGACCAGCATCGCCGACCTTCTTCTCTTTGTAATAAATCAAAACGAAGACCAAGACCTCTCTCTCTGATCCCTCACCGGCTACAAGACGACAGCAGACCGGTTGCTTCTCCCTCATCGGCGGTAGACGCATAGCCCATGAAATTTCTTCTTCACTCTCAATCGAAACCTCACACTCGATTTCTCTCTCAACAATCAAAGGGAAAAGAAGAGGAAGAAGCGCAAAGTGAGACTACTTTACCTTTTTACCTTTTTGTGTGCTTACAAATGAAAGATAATATAAATAATATTTTAAATATAATATAATATCTTTTTCAAATGCTTGTAAGAACATTCGATAAAAGGTAGATATTTATCAAAGGTTTTTAAAAACCTTCGATAAAAGGTTGATATTTTTCAAAGGCATTCCAAATACCTTCGATATAGATACATAATTTTCAAAGGATTTTAATATCCTTTGATAAATATAATATATATTTTAAAGGTTTTTAATAACGTTAGATAAAAAGTGGATATTTTTCAAAGGCTTTTTAAACACCTTCGATGAAGGATAATATAATTTTCGAAAGATTTTAATGTCCTTTGATAAATATAATATCTTTTTCAAAAGTTTTTAATAACCTTTGATAAAAAAGTGGATATTTTTCAAAGGCTTTTTAAACACATTCGATGAAGGATAATATAATTTTCAAAGGATTTTAATGTCCTTTGATAAATATAATATATTTTTTAAAGGTTTTTAATAACCTTCGATAAAAAGTGGATATGTTTCAAAGGCTTTTTAAACACCTTCGATGAAGGATAATATAATTTTCAAAGGATTTTAATGTCCTTTGATAAATATAATATATTTTTCAAAGGTTTTTAATAACCTTCGATAAAACAGTGGATATTTTCAAAGGCTTTTTAATAACCTTCGATAAATATAATATCTTTTTCGAAGGATTTTAATGTCCTTTGATAAATATAATATATTTTTCAAAGGTTTTTAATAACCTTCGATAAAACAGTAGATATTTTCAAACGCTTTTTAATAACCTTCGAAAAATATAATATCTTTTTCGAAGGTTTTTAATAACCTTCGATAAAAAGTAGATATTTTTCAAAGGTTTTCTAAGTACCTTCGATAAATGCATATATTTTTCAAAGGTTTTTTATAACATTCGATAAAAAATGGTCGAAATAAGTTAAGTTTTTTGTAGTGTACCCCTATAATTACATCTTGCACCTTAAGTACCATTGCTCCTCTAATGAACAATCTGTTTATAATCTAATTATAAACTAAGTCCCTTTCGGGCTAGTGAGAGGGTGGGGCCCCATTGTTCAAGTCCCGAAATCAGCACTTAAGGGAACTACTCATCTACTTACCCTATATGGAAAGGAGTGAATTTCATCTTGTGAGATTATGTTCCCAGCTCCCTATTTGGTCAAGTCCCCAAAATGGTAGACATATTTAATCAGTTACAAAAGCCACTCTCACCCATGCAAATCAAAGGACAAACCCTCACAGGAAAGAGTTCATAACTCACTCAGGATTAAGATTGAGTCGCATATGATCATTCTGATGAAATATTAATCTTCTCAATTAACGGATGTATAAAGAGAGATTAAATATTTCGTGGTCCAGTCTTACACAAACTCATTGTATAAGATACCCCCACTCACATGTCTCCACATGAATGATTTGGATCAAATCATTTGTAACTATTACAAAGTGGCCGTATCAATAGTGTTAACAGGATAAGACACCCAACTTTATCCATATACTATGACCCTTTAGGTTATTTTTTAAACGTGATCCTCCCGTATGTCAACCACATACTGTTCAAAATTACATTAATAACCTTGGATTTTCATATAATGGATAATATTATATTGCAAATAAAATAATCAAAATTATTATTAATTATTAAATAAATTATTAATTACGAGGCTTTAGAGCATAAATCTCAACAACTCTAGGAAGGAGGAAACTTCTCAAGCAGTACATTCACTTGAAGAATCTCACACATCTTCATGCCTTCGGTCAGTACATTCGTCACAAGATTTTCGTACTCATGAACTTGCTTCATGACTGGTTTGTCATATGTCGTATGAAATTGCAGTTATTTGCCGACGACGTATTTCCTTATACTTGCATCATCTCTACCATATCTAGATTCTAGAGTATCCCAAATTACCTTTGCAAACTTTTAGACAACAAAGAGATCGAACAAAAAGTCAGTCATGTGGTTGAAGAGATGGTCGCGGACCGTCTTGTTGTCCTTCTCGAACATATCAGAATCGTCGTTAGTGGGCTATTTCGATTAGATAAAATCGGCATCAGCAGGCACCGGACCGACATCGACACCAACAATGGACTTCTCTGAATTTGAAACAATTGCAACACTAGCGCCTTTGGATTTTTCAGAGATGAGGACGTAGTCGGCCTCCAGTTGTTCGAAGAAGATCAAGAGCTTCTGCAACCAATAGCGATAGTTGGATCCGTCCAGTGGTGTCAATTTGGACAGATTTGGCAGCACCTTTCCAGATTTGATCATCGACATGGTAAAATTGCTTTCAAATTGATGAAATAGATGTTGAATAGATCGTTGTTGTGTCATAGAGTACCACTGTGTTGAAGATAATTTCGGCACAACCTCGGAGATAAATCGTTTTATGTCGGTTGTTCCCCAAGGTTAACACAACACCCTTCATGGACGTGCATTCGTCGATGAAGGATTGGAATCAAGAACTCCCTGTTCTTGTTCGAAAAAAGGCAATAAAAGGAAAAATAAAAAAACTCCTTTTATGGATCTCAGATCCAAAATTTCTGCAACACCATTAAGGATAAATTGTTTTGTTTTTTCAATTAAGGAAAAATGGTAAGGAAATTAAAAGCAAACGGTTTTATAAAAATTATTTTTTTCCCTGCAATTACCCAAACTTGCCCATCCAACCGGACAAATGGACGGCGACACGCGTGTGGGGAGAGATTTTAATACTACTATAACCATTTTTACCAACCCACATATAAGCTTTACTATATAAACTATTTCCACATCTTTAAACTTTTCAATGTAGGACACAAGCTTTTCCATTTCCTATGTGAGTTGTTGGGCTCAGGGCTCAAGTCATTCCCAACAGTAAACAAGCTCAGATGTCTAGCTTTGGTTATAGGCAACTTGTATGGGTCAACATTCAAAATCATGGCTGACACCCACGGTCGACCCTTATGAGGGTTGGCCTCTAAGGCCACGGCCAACCCTCATGGGGCCAGCAATGTTTGGCCTTGGCCTACCACCAGGCCATGGGCGACCCTATGAGGGTCAACCATACTAGAGTGTGGTTGCTTTCTGTAGAGTCGGTCATCTTGGATCTCGATCGTCTCTTAAGGGACTAACCTCATTGGGCTGGAGTCTTGGACTTCATACATGACTTAGTCGATTATTTCACCCCTAACAAGTTGAAGTAACCATTGCTATCAATAAGCATCGGATATAAATTCAAAATACACATTTGATTAAAAAAAATTATACATTTAATTGAGGTACAAGTCTACCAACTACATTGTAGCAAGTTCCTCAAATAATTTCCCGTAGTAAGGAGACGTGTGCAATGAGTAGCAAAATGAAGGGCAAAATACATTTTTGGTTCCTAAAGTTTAAAGTTTGTGTCTATTTGGTCCCTGAAATTTCAAAATGAACACTCTAATCCCTGAGGTTTGAAAAATAGTTCTAAATGGTCCTTGGAGTTAAGTTGACCGTTAGTTTTCTAACGGAAAAATGACATGACACGAAGAAGTGGCAATTTTTAAATGATGTGTCAAATTTTATATTATTTTGAGATTATGTAGCCTTTTTTTTTAAATTTATTTTTCCCTTTCCCTTCATCTTATCTCTTCTTTTTTTCTTCTCCTCTCCTTCCTCTCTCTCTATTCCTTCTTGCTCCGACGGGGCCTACTTTTTATTTTCTTTTTATTTCCTTGGCTCCGACAACCCCGCCGAAAACGACGATGACGAGGAAGACTTTCTCACCACATAGACGCAGTGCCTTACTCAGTCTACCCTTCGTGATCCTCAGAAACTTGTTTCTGTCCACAAATCCGAAGTACCCATCTGTTGATTTTTCTTTAATTGATTCGATTTTTGTGATGGGTTTCTGATTTTTCGGCGGTTCTGTTTTTTTTTTTTATTCTGTAGAGTGGTGTGATTGGATAAAAAGAAAATAAAACAAAAATCTTTCCACGTCATAGGCAAGAAATGGAATGCCAGAAAAATGCACGTGAGAAATCCTAAAAGAAAAGAAAAGAGGTTATGAGTGTCATGCGCTGTAGTGATACCACAATCTGGCAAATAAGGGAATAATATAAATAGTTATGTACCTTCTTCTGATCTCAATATTACACTCCAGATTTCAAACTCAAATAAAAAAAATTAGGGCAAAAACATCCAAAATCGAAACAGAGTACAAAGAAACACAAACTTGGACACAATTGAAGAGCTTAGCATCCTTGTTTTCGGATTAATTTATCAGGAGATTTGGATATTCTTGTGGGTTTTTGTAGAGCAAATGCCAAGTTTCAGAGTCATATTGCATCTTCATAGAATTTAGAAACAATTCGGTTTACAAGGTGGTGAGATTTGGTTTAGAAATTTTCGAAGTTCAACAAAAATTTGGGTCTGAGTTAGGAAAATCGGAGATAGAGCCGAGAATTTGAGTTTGATCGAGTTGACTCAAGTGGTGGGTATTTTGATGTGGTTTGAAAATTGTAGAAGAAAACTCACTGTGTTGCTTGTGAACAGAGGGAAGAATGAGGATTTGTGAGAAGTGATGTAACAAAAGGGAATGAAAGAGGAGAACAGGATGATCATGGTGGAGATTAGAGTAGACCCCCCCCCGCCCCCCAGGAGTACAAGAAGGAAGAGAGAGAGGGAGGAGAAGGAGAAGTGAAGAGACAGAAGATGAAGGGAAAAGGGAAAGGAAAAAAAACCTACATAATCTCAAAATAATATAAATTTTGACACATCATTTTTCCGTTAGTTAACTAACGGTCAACTTAATTTCATGGACCATTTAGAACTACTTTTCAAATCTCAGAGACTAAAGTGTTCATTTTGAAACTTCGGGACCAAATAGACACCAACTCTAAATCTCGAGAATCAAAAGTGTATTTTGCCCCAAAATGAATGTACTCATGAAATAAAAATACGCACGCGCAATGTGATTGTTTTTTCATTTTCTTTATTTTTAGATAAACTAACGGTGCCACGTGTTCAGATCTTGGCCTTTTTATTGAAGCTTCTAGAATATGGTATGTTTAATGTTGCAGTGAATTTAGCTTTCGAAAATCTCTCATCTTTATTGCTTTCGAAAATCTCTCATCCTTTTAGGAAAATCATAACAGAAGCACTGTGTCACAATCGGACTCTTTCGCAAAGGGTCAACGATTGTGCGGCACTTGCTTTAGCTCGACAAGCAAGTCAGCCGTACGAAAACGGAAGTTGCAGACGGCTTCCGTATATGGTCTAGCCTCCCCTCGGGTCCCGGGAGAAAGTGTTTTAGAAAACCGGGAGAGAGAAAGTGTTTTGAAAGCTTTTGAGAAAACGTTTGTTCATATAAATGTTATAGGCAATAAGCGAGAGAAGGGTCAACAACAGCTTAGATTGCATATAACTCGGGGTAGGAAGGATGGACAACTAGTCATACCGCCCTATAGTACATTTTGAGATTTATGCCTTTGACAGGCTTGCACATGCAAAGTGGCGAGGAGTCATACAAGCATAAAAATACAATGAAAGCTAACTATCAAGCAAAACTAAATACATAACATGAAAGCATGATAAAAAGGGGTTGAGATGGGCATGCGGCCACGGGCAACACGCCCTGGACAAGCATGACCGTGACATTCTCCCCCACTTAAATGGTTGACGTCCTCGTCAACCGTCCCCGCTCGAACTCAGCTGTCGCTCGAGCATCTTTGGCTTTAGTTCTTCCAACGGTCCCAGCGGACCTCTACCTCTTGGCTTCTCTTCCAGTCTGCCAAGAACTTCTTCATCTTTTCACTTTGGTTTGCTTTTTGAGGCGCCCTCTCGGCCAATGCCTCAAAAGCATTCTTCAGTGTGATCGGCAGAATCGACGCCTCTGGCCTTCTACTTGAATTATAAAATTTCTGTTCGACCCATTGTCTTGTGCTCATTGGTGCTTCCTTTGCATACTTCTGAGCAACTTCTGTCTTTGGCTTCCGCTTCGTGGGAGAATAACTAACTTGATCATCGACGTGGCCCTTGACGTCGCAATGTTTTCCTTCGCCCTTGTTCAGTTGGAGGGCAGATAATAATTTCACCCCATTCGGTTGTCTTAGCTTCGCAGGAACCACGGTGGGGTTAGATCCCGTGATGACTAAACTTTCTGCCAGGGGCATCGGTACCACCTTGTGTTCGAGGAGAAACTCCATCCCCAACACAATATCAAAATCGTCCATCTTGACGACTACGAAATCTGCTTGTCCAGTCCAAGCATCCAATTTCACTGGAACTCTTCGTGCAATGCCCAAAACAGGTAGGGCTGCTGAATTTACAACTTTTATTCTTCCCACGTCCCTAACCCAACGTAGGTTCAATCGACGTGCCTCTATTTCTGTTATAAAATTGTGGGTTGCGCCTGAGTCGACCATGGTATTTCTTGCTGGCTTATGATTTATCCATGCGTCGACGTACATGAGCCCACGTGGAGCAGATCCTTCGCTTACCTCCACCTTCTTCTGCAAGGCTGATAAGTATTTCAAAGCTCCAATGCGGGTGTCGCCCCCATATTCTTCAGAGGTTTCATCCTTTGCCCCAGAAGTACTTGCCAATGAGGCTTGGAAGGCATTGAAGGATGCAAGATTCTTGCATTCGTACGCACGATGGGCCCCTTTACATATGTAGCAGAATGGGGGCTTTTGGTTGTAGTTATTTTGATAATGTGGCTTTCGCCATGAATTTCCCCCATTCGCAATTTGGTTCCCTCCCCCATTCTTTGGAGAGTTAGGTCGAGAATTTCTATTTTCTCTATTTGGGGGAGATTTGCTTCGTCTCACATCTTGACATTGTTTGTGGCTTTCTTCGGTGGTGAGATCGAATAAACGTTCGGCGGCCCCATAAGCTTATGACAAGCTTTGTACTCTGAGTTCATATAACTTGGACTTAGCCCCTGATTGCAACCCTTCAACGAAACAAAAGACCTTGTCTTTCTCGGACATGTCTCGTATGTCCAACATTAATCCGGCAAATTGCTTCACGTACTCTCGAATGGTCCTTGTATGTCTTAACTCGCGCAACTTGCGCCTCGCCAATATTTCAACGTTTTCAGGGAAGAATTGAGAGCGCAATTCTTGTTTCAATGTTTCCCATGTATCGATGGTACATCGTCCTTCTTGGATGTCCATATACCGGGATCTCCACCATAGTTTTGCATCATCCACTAGATGCATCGTCGCCAAGGTAACTTTCGACTCTTCAGATGTAGTAGATGTGGCCTTGAAGTATTGCTCCATGTCAAATATGAAGTTCTCCAAGGCTTTTGCATCACGAGCCCCACAGAAGGGCTTCAGTTCGGGTACTTTTACCTTGTTTACTTGGACTACGCCCCCAGCTGGGGCTTGGTTTCCCACCGCTCTCATGGTGAGATTCAGTCGGGCGCTTAGGTCCGCCACTTCTGCCCTCACTACGTCGATGGCAGCTTTTACATCCTCAGATAGTTCAGACACCATCTGAAATATTGTTCTTTGCGCGCCGTCTAGATTCTCGACGCGTTCCTCTAACTGGGCAACAGAGCCCGACGAGCTACCCCACGCTCGAAGCCAACAGGTCTTGTGGCTCTATCTTCTAGGGTCTCAACCCTCACCATCAACTCTCTGACGGGCATCCTGTCTAGGCGGCCAGCTACCGCGTCAATCGTGTCAGCCTTCTTGGCAATCTCATCCAGGCGAGATTCCAGGAACCGCACATTATCAGGGACTTCTCTTAGCAAGAGCATTTGCTCTTCAAACGCGGACAGTCGGTCGACATGGGCCTTGCCCAACTCTTCGGTCGCGGACATGATCGCAAGTTTTCGATTCGAGGAGCCAACTAGGCTCTGATACCACTTGTCACAATCGGACTCTTTCGCAACGGGTCAACGATTGTGCGGCACTTGCTTTAGCTCGACAAGCAAGTCAGCCGTACGAAAACGGAAGTTGCGGACGGCTTCCGTATATGGTCTAGCCTCCCCTCGGGTCCCGGGAGAAAATGTTTTAGAAAACCGGGAGAGAGAAAGTATTTTGAAAGCTTTTGAGAAAACGTTTGTTCATATAAATGTTATAGGCAATAAGCGAGAGAAGGGTCAACAACAGCTTAGATTGCATATAACTCCGGGTATAAAGGATGGACAACTAGTCATACCCCCCTATAGTACATTTTGAGATTTATGCCTTTGACAGGCTTGCACATGCAAAGTGGCGAGGAGTCATACAAGCATAAAAATACAATGAAAGCTAACTATCAAGCAAAACTAAATACATAACATGAAAGCATGATAAAAAGGGGTTGAGATGGGCATGCGGCCACGGGCAACACGCCCTGGACAAGCATGACCGTGACACACCGCATCCAATACCTTTTTTGGCCAATCAATTCTTTGAGCTGACAAAAAATAACACAGGACAACATGCTTCAAATTGCAACCTATAAAAATACAAAAAATAAATTACTCTGCTTCAATTATAATTTCTCAATTGCCAACACTAAGTCTATTTTTCAAAATTTTAAAAGCATCTAATAAATTTTTAAGAGGTCATTTGATAATTAATTGATATTTTATTTTTAATTTTAAAAAAATAGGTTTGGTAATCTATTTATATTTTTAGTTTTTTAAATAAAAACATTGCAATCTATGACAATTTCTCTTTCTTATTTTCGTTTCAAATCCAATGATGATTTTGTGAGTTTGGGGTGATTTGACCGCCTCAACTTGAACTAGAAGGGCCTCTTATGGTCATGGGTAATAGATGTTTTAAAAATTAAGACTTTGTTTGAGCATTTTTAATCCATCGTTTCAATTTTATTTAAATAAACCATATTTAATTACTATCTTATGCCTTGAACTCAAATAAACAAATAAAAATAATATGACTTTTTGCCATATATATATACAATCTTTTATATAAAATATTTCTTATGTCATATTTGATTAAAGCATAAATATAGGTAATTTAAATTTCAAAATATTATAGAGCGAGAAAATTGTCAAGTACTCAAAAATTGTTGACAAATGATCTATCAATATTTTAATCATATTCTAAGAAACGTTTACAAGCTCTTAACAAATATTATCTATTCTTCAAAATATGATAATGGTCTCTTTATAGATTACGTTCAACTTAAATACTACTTTTTTTTTAACTAAGGTAATTTCTTTCATTACTAATTATTATCTTATGAGTAGTGAACGATTTGAATTCATTTTCATGTATGATGGGTAGTATGAAGGGTAGTATTTAGATTATAATCAAATTTAAGTAACATTGTGTATATCATATTTGTATTGTTTATATAAATACAAATATGGTACTTTGTATGCTTTAGACATATTAGGATATTTATCTTTTGACTGATGTTACTATTAAATGTTTAAAATAATTATAATTAATATATTAGATTAAAAAAATATTTTTTAAATATGTTTTCAAAATCAAAACCAAAATTTGAAAAAATAAGTCCCCGTTTGATAACCATTTGGTATTTGGTATTTGGTTTTTGAAAATTAAACCTATAAATACTACTTCCATCTATGAATGTTGAAATGTGAAAATTATAGTGAAGAAATGGTAAAAAAAACAGTGCAATTTTCAAAAACTGAAAACAAAGAATGAAATCGTTATCAAAACGAGCTCTATTTTTTTAGTTTTCAAAAATTGGCTTGGATTTTGAAAGAATTTTAGAAAGTAGATGACACAACAAAGAAATGCATAGGTGGAAGTAGTTTTTATAAACTTAATTTTTATAAACCAAAAACCAAGAACCAAATAGTTACAAAACGAGGTTTAAAAAATTGAAAAGTCAAAAATCAAAAACTAAAATAGTCATCAAATACGCTTTTGTTGGAAGAATAATTAAAAAAAGATATATTCATGTGTGTTTGATGAATGGTAAAAGATACATTTTGTATGAATTTGATACCATTTTCAAGAAAAAAAAAACTGACATTAGGAATTTTCCCCCCCTAACATTTGTAAGCTTTGGTCGCGCATTCAATGATCAGTTTTTTGTGCATTAGTTAAACTTAATTTTGTTCAAAGCTTGATTTTCTTCAAAATTAGTGAATGTTGGAGATTTCTAAATGTTATTGAGTTAAAATTATGCAATTTAGCAAAAAAGATAAAATTTGGAGAGATCTGAATAGAGCCCAAGAATTGTTACCATCTTTGTGAGAAATTACAAGCTAAATTGGCCTTCTAAATAAGCACAAGAGCGTCAACATGAGCATAGTTCAATGGTAATTATCATTTAACTCTTTTAATTGAAATCGGAGGTTCAAATCTCCATACCTTCATTTGTTGTACTAAAAATAATAATAATGATTATAATAAGCACAGGAGCGTTTGTCCTCAATAATTAAGAGGCCTTAATTGATGGATCAAAGTAAGGAAAAAATCTGCAACAGCAACAAAAAATTGGAGATATGCAAGACAAATTGTATACAAGGATAATTTGGCTGAAAGTTAGAAAGCCGCTCGAAGAAGAAAATCAAGACATGCATGATTTGCTGAAATTGTAGTCTAATTTGAGAGGGTTTGTTGTTAGTGTTGATTCTGCTTGTTGAGATGTGGTGTTTAGGAACGTATACTATATGAGAAGACATTAGGTCACAAAAATAACAACCAAGACAATAATGGTCGTATTTTAAAATTAAGAATTGAGATTAAAGGACATAAAGTTACAGATAACCAAATTATATATATATATATATAGCCAAAAGAAAACTGGACACACCAAACTGGCCTCCACAACTTTATTTAGTCTCACGAAGAAATTGAGAGATGAGGTAGAAGAAGGAAAAACAAACACAACAGAAGTGCAAACACTTAGAGAAATTTAGGAGATGATAAAACGATCGAAATGGGAGGCCTACATAATTATAAGGGCAGCCTTTCGTTGAACCGCATGCTTTACTAGGACATGGAATTGGCTGCTCCATCTAATTTCATAATTTTTCTTGGGCTAACATCGTTCAAGTAATATTCTACAACTTCTTGATGTTCATCATCGGAGAAGAGTTGAAGCACCACATTTTCATTATTGGTGGAGGAAGATAATTGGGCTAAACAACCCATAAACATCATTGCCACCAAAGCTACCACCAAACCCATTTTATGCCCCTTCTCCATCTCTCTTTTTCTCTCTCAAATTGCTTGTGCTCTTGTTCACAACCTTAGTGTACTCTATTTATAGAAGAAACTGCCCATCTTGGTTCAATACTATATCCAATGGAGCAAGATAAAAGCTTATTTCATCTTATCAAATAATTTTTTTAGTGACTGCCAGTTGTACGTGTGCATTATCGGATGTATGAGAGAAAAATTGAGAAAAAATTTAATTGACAGAAACATGTCAGTGATAATAGACAGAAACGTGTCTAGATAAAGCCAACCAATGAAACCAAATATCACTTGCATAATCATTTTTTTATTCTATTGATATAGTATTTCAACGATAGACCTAATAGTAAATGAGCATGCAAACAATTATTCATAGAAAATAAAGTCAAATATCAATTATATACTTTTTTTTTATTCTATTGATATAGTATATCAAGGAAATACTATTTAGCAAATGAGTTTGCAAACTATCAATCATGGATAGAAAATGAAAGTTAAAATACTACAAATTTACCGTTTTTAATACATTGATATGAGTATGAATGATAGACAAAATCTATTAATTACAAAATATATCTATCATAAATAGAATGATAAATACAAATCATTAACAAACGTCTATCAGTGATACATGAGGGTAAAAATGAAATTCCTAAAAATGTTCAAATACGCACATGAAAATTAATATTTTAAAAAATTGCTATATTTGCAATTAATTGGGCTTATTTTTCCATATATACAAGTGCTCGTATTTTGAATCTATATTCCGTGGTTATTAAGGGGTATATAGATTTTTTAATTCATATTCAATGGTTATTATTGTTGCAACATCATACTCTCATTCAATACTTTTCCATCCTTCCAAACATCCACATATGTTTCTTTTAAGTTTTCTTTGTTGTCTTTTAGTATCCATAAGACACGTTCAATAATTTTCCATCTTTAATTTCTCCACATCCACATTTTTTTTTTTGTCTTTTAGTATCCATCTTATGCACATGTAAAACATGTCGCGAAAAAAATATCACTTGCATTAAAACTTGTATGGTGAATTTGCAAGATGCCAATTACAATTGGTCAAGTAAAAAAAGAAAAGGTAGGCAAAGCTTTAAAAACATGGTTAAAAACAAACTAATTATAAATATATATAATCTATTGCACTCAATGATAGCTAATCCGAGCATAACTTAGTGCATAAGACACTTATTACTATTTTCAAAAGTTAATTATTTGATTCATTGCCCACAATTATTAAATTAAAAAAAAATTATTGTACATTTGGACAAAGGGTTTGGAGTGCCGGAGTTTAACAAAAATAAACTCAAGCTTCAACAATAATTTCACTATTCAATCCCATGTTAAATTTTTTTTAAAATTTTATTTTATTTCAAATTACAATATTTCAAGTAACAAAAATAAGTGGTATAGAATTTTCTGATTTTAAGATAAGAAAAGTATATTACGTTCATTGACTTTTTTTGAAGGATTTTTTGAACTATGAGTCTGCTTTTAGGGAAAATTTCTAGTACTACCGTAGTATAGAAAATTTTTCATACTACTCTCATTTATTGCTTGTCACATCAACATCGTTTTGAAAATTATGTGGGGTCTATCAATAATTATATGGGGTCCACTAGTGTTAAAACTTAGTGTGAACAAAGGGAGTAGGTACTCCCGTAATACTAGAAAATTTCCCCTGCTTTTATAGCTACATGTATTGATTAACAAATGATGCAATTATTGGATATTTTAACTATTCTTCTTAAATTTTCCATGGCCATGAAAAAAAGAGAAAATAAAATAAATTAAGGTGGAGTAATAGCCTCATACAAAAATTGAAAAAAAAAAATACTAAATGAGTAATAGTAATCATAGGAAGTAGATTTAAAAAAGTTTTCTCCTAATAATATCGGATATAAATTCAAAATACGTTTGAGAATTTTTTTTCTCATATGTTCAACAAAAATAAAACTCGCAAACCACATTGCAGTGGTCTCCTCGCCTAATAAAATGATGACAAATTATTCAATAAGGCCTCCATAATGAAGTTGTCTCTTTAAAACGGTTAGATTTTGATCTTAAAAATTAATTTGTCCCTTAGTAATAGTTGGATACAAAAACGAAGTCTTTATACAATTTTTCTCTCATACAATTATTGGTACAAAACTATTAATCTCGTTATGGCGGCCTCTTCAATTAATTTCTACTCATGAAAATAAAAATCTTGTTTGGATCGGATTGGACGGCTGAAGATTAATAATAGAGGCACGTGCGACGTTATTGTTATCCCCTTTTCTTTATTTCTAGAACTAACGATACCACGTGTTGAGATCTTGGCCTTCCTATTGAAGCTTCAAGAATATGGTCCGTTTGATGTTGGGGTGAACTAAAGCTTTCGACAATTTCTCAACCGTTGACTAAAGCAAGCTCAGGAAAAGCATAATAGAAGCACCTCATTCAATATTTTCCGTGGCCAACTAAATCTATATGAGCCGAAGCCAAAGCCAAAGCCAAAGCCAAAAAAAAAAAAAAAAGTGTTTGCAAATTATTACCTATAAAAAAAAGAAAAGGTAAAATATACTTTTAATTCTTGAATTTGAGGACAACTTTCTATTTAATCTTAAAGTTTCAAAAACTAACCATTTATTTCTGATCTTTAAAATGATGATTTGACGATTTGTTGAAATAATTTTTTAATAAGTTGAAAATTATTAAAATTATATTGCTTAGGTGACATTTCTCTTTCTTCTTCTTTTTCTCCTTCTTTTCCTTCGGAGAACTAATTGCAAAACAACTTCGAACCATTATTAACAATGGTAATTTTTCTATCTTCATTGCATTTATTCGTTTCTTCTTCGTAAATTCTTCTATTTTTAGATTTAAAGTTCTATGTTTCTTGTTAGGGACAAAAGACCTCAACATATCTCTACACTATATGATATTGTCCACTTTCAACAAAATATCTTTTAAAATATTTGTCCTCATATATATATCTTTTGGATCTTTCTCTTCCCTAGCCAATGTGACTTTGTTTGCACTCCTAACATTTCTCTTGTTTTGATAATTGTCCTCACTTTTATTGGTTTCGTGGTTTCGTAGGAGGTCAAGGTCCCACCTGAAGCTTCTTTAAAAAAATGATTCATGTGAAGAAGAAGAAGAATTTAAAAGGTCAGAATTTGGAAAAACATGCTCTTCAGAATCTTCGACACCATTAACTCTGAGTTTTTAAGGACACACCAAGGTTGTTTTGCCAATAGCGCTTGATTAAAAGACTGACTGTCTATAAAGTTTAAACCTCCCAACTCCTTAAGTAAGCATAAGTTTTCCCATTTTATCCAGTGAACTTTTCTTTTCTAACCTCTCGATCAATGAAAAACCAACCTAGTAATCTGATCACAAAAGTTCTTCGGCAACGAAAGCAACTCATTGTATAAGCTAAGTTGGAATAGCTTGAGCAATACTTTTTATTAAGACCTCTCTACCCCCAATTGAGAAAAAACTTCGCTTCCACCCTTGCATAACCTTCCATAGATGATCTTTCAAAGCTTTAAAATTTGAACCTTTACATCTAGGAAAAGAAGGAAGGCTCAAATAGTTACGTAAGGTATGTTGCCTTGCAGCCCAATAACAAAACATACCTTTTTAAAGAAATGGGCACTCCACCCATAGATTGTCATTGCAATCCTTACATCATTCGTCATCCACCCCTCCTGTTCCCGCCGTCTCCAACCTCTTGCTTGGTGTTTCCTCTTCATCTTATTCTTCTTCTTTAGCAGCTTGGGTTGCCTCGACCTGATCTCTCTCTTACTCAATGTTGTTGCAGCCCTTTTTCGTAGCAGTTATTGACAATTTTCTTCATTTTAATACCGGTATGAAAGAGAAAATGCTTTGATTTTGATCGAAAGAATTAAATAAAGAAGTGATAGAGAAAGTAATATTGTTGCTACTATATATTCTTTTTTTTGGTCAATTTGTTGGGTTTGAGATTTTGGAAAGATTCTCCAATTTATATAGTTCTTTTACCATTTACCCCCATTTCAAATCAGTTATGATTTGAAATCATTTCACACGTTTGGATGCTAAAAAAAGTGAGGGATTTGAAAACGATTATGATTTCAAATCTTGTTTTTTTGAAAAAAATTTCCGTTCCAAATAGGTCGGATTTGATAGGATTTCAAGTTTCAAAAAATATGTTTCCAATTTTACCCCAATCCATATGATAATTTCTTCACGATAGTTTTTATCTATTCAACTTCATACTATCGATATTTCTTCTATATTCAAACTCAATGCTATTAAAGCAAACTCAAGGTTAAGATTCTATTTTGTTTCTCCATTGTATTTTGCTATTTTTAAAAATTGATAACAATAATTTCAATATTTTCAATGCAGTTTTTACATTTTCAACAAGTTTTTTTTATAGACAATCAAACTATAAACTCACTAGAAGTGAGGGTTTTTTTTTTGTTTTTGTTTTTGTTTTTTTTTTTTGCTTTGTTCATCTTCTTAAACATTTATTTATTTATTTGATAAGCATAATATGTTTTTTTGCCCTTTTTATATATATTGATTCAATCGATTCTTTTTCCTGTATATTTTTTTAGCGTTATGTTTTCATAGATTGAGTTGAAGAAGAAATCAAAAAAAAAAAAAAAAAAAATCTTTTGATTTTTTTTTTCTCCATAGCTAGACAAAACAAATCAAATTTCTTTTGATGGATTTTGTTTAGATTCAGTTGGGTTCAATCTTTTTCTTTTTTTTTTTTCATTTAAATTAAGACATTTGTAATTTTTTATTGTCATTTTTAACAATAATGATAACATTTGTAAATTTTAATTTCTTGATTTTTTTTTTATTATTGGTATGTTTTCATGATGATGTATTTGATATTAAAATATTTTGTTATTAATTAAAATAATCTCCTACAAAATTTATAAGGGCATAACAGTAAAATGTTATACTTTCTTTTCATTTCTCGTGAGCATTCAAACAAGAAATTTTAATTTCGGTGATTTCAAATCAATTTAGTTCCAAACGCAAATAAGAATTTGAAATCATTTCTATCTTTTAAAATCTTAATATTTGAAATCATTTCTTACCAAATTCATCTGCCAAACAAAGCAGTTTTACGTTTTATAAAGAAAAACTCTTATTAAATTTGTAGTCAATTGATATTAATTGGAGTTTAAAATTGAAAATGGGTTAAAATTTGACTCTAACCACAATTTTGAATCATCCATGACTCTTAACCATTAAATTGATTGAAAATATGAATTTTTTTATTGGAATGTGGAATTCTATTTAATAATACATCACGAATCTTAAAAATTAAATTCAGTAGAATATCAAGATGAACTTGGATTTCTTTATGATAATGCGAAATTCAAAAGGGTAGAATTGAAACACAATTAGCAAAAAAAAGGACAAATAGGGCACAAAAAATTTCTCTTTTATTATGTCTTTTATATATACTATAGATATAGATAGTTTATACCGGAATACTTCTCACTACAAGAAATTCAAGTTTTGCCAACGTCAAAATTGGTCGGGAAAAGCCCCAAAAGCGTCGGCATAGACTTTCCCGAACTAAAAAAAGTCGTCGGCACATTCATCGGGGTAACTTTTGCTGACGTTTTTTGGTTTTGGTCGGCATTTTCGGGTTTTGTCGACCAAACAAATATTGGTCGGCAAAGGTCGAAAATGCCGACCAAACCATTTGATCGGGCTTTCAAGCAATGCCGACCAAACTAGATTTGGTCGGCATTTCCGGCTTTTGCCGACCAAAAGAGTTTGGTCGGCCTTGCTAAGTAATGCCGACCAAACTACTTTGGGTTGGCAAAAGTCGGAAATGCCGATCAAAACCGTTTGGTCGGCATGTCCAAGCAATGCCGACTATACGTTTTTGGTCGGCAAAAACTCGAAAATACCGACCAAAATTGTTTGGTCGGGCTTTCCAAGAAATGCCAACCATATGATTTTTGGTCGGCAAAAGCCTAGAAATGCCAACCAAACAAATTTTGGTTGGCGTTTCCTGGAAATGCCGACCAAAATATCGCAAAATTTTGTGTTGACCATATTTCTATTTTCAATATTTATTTTTATTAATTTCACTATAATTTCAAATTGATTGTACCTAAAACAAATTGTACACAAAATTACTTAAATAAAACATTTATGTTAAACAAACCAAGTTCAATTACCCTTTGTTCTCATAAATTTGTACATGATAGAAGTATAACTTTAACACAAATAAAACCCAATCTAGAAGTGAAATCTTCTCAAGCTTCCATTATCTTCATGTAATCGTCAGTCTGCTTTCAGAATAATATTATCGACTCAACACACCTAAGAAAAACAAAGACAATAATATTAATGATCAAGTAACAACCGAATTCAACTAACATTTCAAAAGTAATAAACAATAATATCAAAATTATTAATTAAGTCACCAAACCCAAAACACACATAACAACGCTAAAATTACTTAAAACTATTCAAAACTTAAAAGGATCCAAAATTGAAATTAATGAACTATATATATACCAACGAAATCATCTAACTTATAACGAATTATAAGGAACTAAAACAATCCAACCTTAAACTTAAAAATTATCATATTCACACCTAAACCTATTCAAACTTAGCAAAAATAATCAAAATTTTAAACTAACTTGCAAAGGTTAAACCTATGTGTCTATCATAATAAGTAACTATTTCCTACTAACACAATCAAAACTTTACAAATTAATCTAAGTTTTTCAAGCAAATCAAAGTTGCAAAATTACAGAAGCAACTATTTCAAAACAAAAATTACGAACACATTTACCTAAGACTTGACTTAGACATGTCAAAACATAAATGAGTTTTGCCTAAAACTTCTCAATATACATATATAGCATCTAAAACTCAACAACCATATGAACATAAACTCAAAAGAAGCCAAATAGCCAACCCATCAAATTTATATTTACAACAAACAAAAAGCTTCAAAACTTTATAAGCATAATCCAAAACTTCACAAAACACAACCAAATCTAAACTTCCCAAGCAAACCAAACTTTAAGAATTACACAAGAAACTAGTTTGCAAAACAAAATTTTCAAACACATTTACTTAAGACTTGACTTAGACATGTCAAAAAGTTACAAAACATAAATGAATTTTGCCTAAAACTTCTCAATATACATACATAGCATCTAAAACTAAACAACCATATGAACATAAACTCAAAAGAAGCCAAATAGCCAACCCATCAAATTTATATTTACAACAAACTAAAAGCTTCAAAACTTTATACGCATAACCCAAAACTTCACAAAACACAACCAAATTTAAGCTTTCCAAGCAAACCAAACTTTAAGAATTACACAAGAAACTAGTTTGCAAAACAAAATTTTCAAACACATTTACTTAAGACTTGACTTAGACATGTCAAAAAGTTACAAAACATACATGAGGGAATGGAGTTATGGAGGGAGAGAAGGGAGTGGAGGTATGGAGATGGTGGGAGAGAAGGGAGGAGAGAAAATGGGGGGGAAAAGGAGAGAGAGGGAAATTTTAGAGGGAATGGGAGGATCAATTTCGAGCCCCCCTATCATAAAGACTTGTCGACGGTCCGACTGAATCGTCGGCTGTTCGACAGTCAATGCCGAACGTTTTGCAAAACGGTCGGCTGTTCATCCTTCAATGTCGCCCGTCCGTTCGTGTAGGGAGGATTTTAATACCACTATAACCATTTTTTACCAACCCACATATAGACTTTACTATATAAACTACCTCCACATCTTTAAACTTTCCAATGTGGGACAAAAGCTTTTCCATTTCCTATGTGAGTTGTTGGCCTCAAGGCCCCAAGTCATTCCCAACAATCTCCCATGAATGACTTGCGAAATAAAAGAAAATAAAAAGAAATAGTTTCTTGAGCAGAAAAAGGAGAGTAAACTTAAGCATCAATATCTTTGGATTTGAATTGATGCATAGTGAAGTAGGACAACAACCTAATTAAATAAAGTGAGTTACCCCTTGAACTTTTGATAATTATAGTTTTGAGACCACAACAACATGTTTTAGTCATTGTGTTTTATCTTGATTATGCGATACAACATTATATCTTGTGCTTTTCAAGACCATGCAGATAAAACCTTGGGTCACCATGAAAGCTCTAGAAAGATATCCTTAGACTCTTTCATAGAAGGCAGCCACACCTTCACAATTACGTTAATTGCTTCATCAACTCTGTCAGAGACAAACCACTCAAAACCGAGCTATAAAGACTTTCTAGTTGTCCATGAAGTCCATATTTGGACAACCCAAACAAAAGGGCTATGGATTCATTTCAAGGATTTTAAACCTATACATGTTGAAAACTCTAGAATTACTCTCCTTGTTAGGCATTTGGTGAGAGGATCTGCTAAATTCCTCTCAGACCTAACATACTCCAAGGAGATAACTCCACTCTTTAACATTTGTTTCACAACTCCATGCCTTAAGTGTATATGTCTTCTTTGGCCGTTATACACACTGTTTTTGGCAATTCCTATGGAAGCTTGTGAATCACAATGTAAAGAGACAGGTACAAATGTCCCCCCTCCCCCACAATGGTACGTCTCCAAATAGGCCTCTCAGCCATTCTGCCTCTTGCCCTACTAGCTTGAGAGCTATAAATTCTGATTCCATGGTGGATCGTGTCATACACGTCTGCTTTGTTGATTTCCATGAAATAGCTCCTCCACCTAAAAGGAATGCATAACTGCTAGCAGAGCATATCTCATCGTTATTTGTTACCCATTTTGCATCACAATATCCTTCTAACACTGCATGAGACTTGCTAAAATGCAAACAAAAATCCATTGTACCTTTAAGGTATCTTAATAAATGACGAATAGTAGTCCAATGGTCATTACCAGAATTATGTGTATATCTACTCAATCTACTAACAACATATGCAATTTCAGAAATAGTATAATTCATAAAAAACATAACGCTGCTTATAATTTTTGCATATTTAGATTGAGAAACATTATCACCCTTATTTTTTAAAGACTCATACTAGCATCATAAGGTGTTCTTACAGGAGCGTCATTGAAACAGTCAAATCTCTTTAAAAAAAAATTCAATATAGTGTGATTGACATAAAGAGAATTCATTTTCAGTTTTTCTTATTTTAGCACCTAGTATCACATCAGCCTCACCTAAATCTTTTATTTCAAATTGTGAAGATAAAAAAGACTTGGTATTATTAATCACATCTAAGTGTGTATCGAAAATTAGCATATCATAAACATACAAACATATAATCACACAATCAGCACCAAACAATTTTGAGTAAACACACGTATCAGAAGAATTTACTTTAAAACCATCGTTTACCACTACTACAAATTTGACCTTTATTGACGCGTACAAAAAATCTTCAATAAAAGGTTAATTTTCACTTTAAAATAAATTATTAATTAAGAAATACATATATCGACAGCTATTGAACGTCAAAAAATATCTATATTTAAGTTGACGCAATAAATCGTCAACATTTATAGTTTTATTAACAGTATTTTCGAAAAATCCAGTCCAAATTGGGTGAGCTCCGTGTTTTGTATTCGTTGATGGCTAATACGCATCAACTATTAATTGTTTTGTTGACGCCCAAAATGAAGCTTTTTTGTTGACATATATTTACCGTCAACATATGTTCCTTTTATCGACGGTCAATGACCGTCAACATAGGATGTTTTATGTTTTTAAGAAAATTATTATACCATTTTCTTTCAAGTCAGGGCTGGTTTTACAATTTGCAAGGAGAGAGAGATTTTAGAGAGTAGCCACAACACACCCTAAACGTGTCTCATTCTCTCTCACCGTCTTCTTCTCTTTCATCGTGGTTGTCTCTCATCGTCACACCACCAGTCATTCACCGTTGCTCATGGGTATGCCATCGCTATTTGCATGGGTTTCTCGTGTTGTTCAGTCACCGTGTTCAATGTGGGTAGTAGATGTGGAGGTTCTGGGTAGCCGACCCAACATTGTTGATTGTAGTTGTTTGTGGGTTGTAACTATTTGTGGTCATGAAGGTCGTGAGTAGCATAAAGATTGTCATTCGGTGGGTAGTCATTATGGAAGCTTTTTGTGGTAGGAATTTTTTGCACATGATCGGAGTTATACACCATATCATCTTAGATTTAAGCTGGATCTACTTTGATTTTCAGATCTTGATGAATTTGATCGATTATGAGCTCTATAATCACAATGATTGACTTGTGAGTTCTTTCACTCTTTCCTCTTTTGTGATTGAGTTTTTGGACTTCGGTTTGGGAATTTGTAATTTTGGTGTTTGTTTTTTGTTGTTGCATGTGTGATTCTTTGATGGGTTGGTTCGTTTTTCTCTTGGTTCTTTTTTGAATGTCTGTCATTTGTTTGTGATAATATCTCACTAATGTGGGTTGAATAAATCTCAATGAATTTGATTTAAAATGTTTATATTTCTTGATGGTTTAGTTTGTTTTTCTCTTGGTTTTTCTATTTTTTTCAGTTTACATAATTTTTTCATGATGTAATATGAGCTGATTTTCATTAATCCAATTGTTTAGCTTTTTCCTTATTTTTCCTTTGTGCAAATCGTGTATATTAAGTTTGTCTTCACCCTCTGTAAAGAACAACTTTGGTCAAATAAACAGTTTTGTTTTAACCTTGCATTCGTGATCTACTATAGTGCAATTCTCAGGCATATTAGAACATTGAGTGTGTCCTTAAATAAGCTTTTGCTATGATTACTCTTTCCATTTAACCTCTTCTCCACGATTTAAATACATAATGGAATGTACATCTTCTTGGCCTTCCAGTTGGTTTTCAAAACTAGCAACTATTAAAATGACTCGCAACAAGTACTAGTAGCAAAGAATTGCATATATATGGTTTCAGAGATCTCTTAACAAATAGAGTTCTCTTTATACGTTCCTACACTACACCCAGAGGTTTGGTTCCATTCACTTGTTCAATTCCTATATCATATAAAAATTATCCAATAACACATTATTCACGACTACACTCACTCATTTGTCAGACATCCTGAATAATGGTTTCCACTTGACAGTCGAACAGATTGGGAGGATTGCATCGTGGCCGTCTGAGAAGGACAGGATTGAAAGAGCCCGGGTGAACGAGCTATATGCAAAAATAAAGGCGATCCCAAGGATGACAAGGCAAGACTGCATGGCTATTGCAAAGACTCTTCTCTCAGATAGTATGATGTTGAACTCCTTCTTTGCATTCACCCCAGATTGGAAGTATGATTATTGCGTGGAAATTTTGGGGAAAGCACTTGGAACCTGACTCTCTTTTCATCACTTTCATCTACCACTCCTATGACTTATATTTATGTTTGGACAACTACTTCTACTTTCTTGTCATTTCATTCAGACTATGTGTTATGATATATTTAGAACCAGATCTTAGTTCTAATTTTTTGTTTTACTTTACCATTGGAAACATCATTCTTACATTGCACCTATTAATTATTTGTTGTTACGCATAATCTTCAATTTTATGTCATCATGACTGGAGTGAATGATATAGCATATAGTTATACAAACTACACATAGTATAATTCAAATTGAACTATAGTTCTGACAATTGCTCCACATAATTGTTTAAATAATTGGTATGTAACACACCAAAAAAATTATAAAGTTAAGCAAATGGAGTGGGAAAAAAAAAACAGTGTAAATTTTTTTTGAAATAATAAACCGTTTGAAAAATTATTTAAAAAAAAAAACATACTAAACAAACCCAGCCCAACCCAACCCTGCACCTCAAACACAGGTTTCAGCAAACCAGCTCAACACAACCCTGCACCCCAAATACAGGAATCAGAAACCCCAGGGTTTCTGATTCCAGCCAAGAAACCCTAAGGCTCCAGAACCCCTAGGGTTTCTGATTTCAAACTAGCGCGCCAAACAGCCCCTAAAAGTGTCTAATAAAATTTTAAGAGGTCACTTGATAATTAATTGATCTTTTGTTTTTAGTTTTTTAAAAATAGGTTTGGTAATCTATTTATATTTTTATTTTTTCAATAAAAACATTGCCATTTATCGCAATTTTTCTTTCTTTTTTTCATTTTCAAATCCACTAATGATTCTGTAAGCTTGGGGTGATTTGACCGCCTCAACTTGAACTAGAAGGGCCTCTTATGGTTATGGGTAATAGATGTTTTAAAAATTAAGACTTTTGTTTAAACATTTTTAATCCATCGTTTCAATTTTATTTAAATACTATCTCATGCCTTCCACTCAAATAAATAAATAAAAAGAATATGACTTTTTTCCATATATATATATAGATACAATCTTTTATATAAAATCTTTCTTATGTCATATTTTATTAAATCATAAATATAGGTAATTTAAAACTCAAAATATTATAGAGCGAGAAAATTGTCAAGTACTCAAAATTTGTTGACAAATGATCTACAAATATTTTAATCATATTCTAAGAAAAGTTTACAAGCTCTTAACAAATATTATCTATTCTTCAAAATATGATAATGGTCTCTTTATAGATTATGTTCAACTTAAATACTACTTTTTTTTTTAACTAAGGTAATTTCTTTCATTACTAATTATTATCTTATGAGTAGTGAACGATTTGAATGCCTTTTCATGTATGAAGGGTAGTATGAAGGGTAATATTTAGATTATAATCAAATTTAAGTAACATTGTGTATATCATATTTGTATTGTTTATATAAATACAAATATGGTGCTTTGTATGCTTTAGACATATTTGGCTATTTATCTTTTGACTGATGTTACTATAAAAGTTTAAAATGTCGATGTCGACGGAAATATCAAAGTCTCAATTTTATGAAAATGTCAATGGAAATATCGATAAAATGTCGATGTCGATGGATATTTTTGAAAAAATTTTAAAAACAAAAAATTCAAAAAAAATATTTAAATTAATAAATGAACATTTTACACGTTTTAAATGAGTTAAAATACTTGTTACATTATTATATTCACATTAAGTTACATTTTCTTGCCATTTTTTTTAATATTTCTTCAATTTTGTACAGTATAGTGGAAATGTCGATTCTCCCCTAATGTCGATGTCGAACCCATGAACATGTGGAAATATCGATGGAAATATCGACATGTCGACGGAAATTTAATACCATGGTTACTATTAAATGTTTAAAATAATTATAATTAATATATTAGATAAAAAAAATCTTTTTTAAACATGTTTTCAAAATCAAAATCTAAATTTGAAAAACTAAAGCCCCGTTTGACAACCATTAGGTATTTGATTTTTTGTTTTTGAAAATTAAACCTATAAATACTACTTCCATCTATGGGTTTCGTTGTTTTGCTATCTACTTTTTGCCTATATTTTTAAAAACCAAGCCAAGTTTTGAAAACTAAAAAAAAATAGTTATCAAAAAACATGTTTTTGTTTTTAAAATTTGGTTATTATCCATGATAAGAAAATTGTGAAAAAATAAGTACAACTTTCAAAAACTAAAAACCAAAAACTAAGGCCCCGTTTGATAACCATTTGGTTTTTAGTTTTTGGTTTTTGAAAATTATGCTTGTTTTCTCACTATTTCTCTACAATGGTTTCCATCTTCTCCATAATGGTTTCCATATTTCTTAAGAAAACACTTGATTTCTTAACCAAATTCTAAAAACAAAAACAAGTTTTTGAAAACTACTTTTTTTAATTTTCAAAACTTGACTTGGTTTTTGAAAACACATATTAAAAGTATATAAGAAAACATGGAAAGCCATATGTGGAAGTAGTATTTATAGGCTTAATTTTCAAAAACAAAAAACTAAAAACCAAATGGTTATCAAACGGGGCTTAAATGATTATCAAACGGGGCCTAAAAAAAGTAGTTTTTAAAAACTTTTTTTTTGTTTTTCCAATTTAGTTAAGAATTCTCATATTCCCTTAAGAAATGTGAAAATTATAGTGAAGAAATGGTAAGAAAATAAGTACAATTTTCAAAAACTGAAAACTAAAAATGAAATCGTTATCAAAACGAGGTCTACTTTTTTAGTTTTCAAAAATTGGCTTGGATTTTGAAAGAATTTTAGAAAGTAGATGACACAACAAAAAAATGCATAGGTGGAAGTAGTTTTTATAAACTTAATTTTTATAAACCAAAAACCAAGAACCAAATAGTTACAAAACGAGATTTAAAAAATTGAAAAGTCAAAAATCAAAAACTAAAATAGTCATCAAATACGCTTTTGTTGGAAGAATAATTAAAAAAAGATATATTCATGTGTGTTTGATGAATGGTAAAAGATACATTTTGTATGAATTTGTGATACCATTTTCAAGAAGAAAAAAAAAACTGACATTAGGGATTTTTTTCCCTAACATTTGTGAGCTTTGGTCGAACATTCAATTGTTAGTGGTATTAATAGCTGTCAAATCCCACTGACATTGCTTTTTATACACATTTTGACAGCTCACACATTGAGTAAAGTTTACACTTTACTTTACCAATTCAGACTTCATTTAACATGCAAAAATGGAGGTTGCAGACGAAGTTTATTTTGAGAAGAAAAAGGAAAACAAAGAGAAATCAAAGGAGAGATGACGAGAAGAAGAACAGCACAGAGGATTATAGTGGTTCAGCGTTTAAAACGCCTACATCCACTGTAGCAAAGCAGCAGTAAAAGTTTATTGATGAAGAAGAAGATGAGAAAGGTACAATACGAAGTCTCTCACACTCTCCTCTCTTTTTCTTTTCTGTAGACTGTAAAAATACAGCTCTCTGTCACTTCTTTCTTCCCCTCTTCAAAGTCTACAAACTGAAATTAGTTTGAGAGTTGTTGTGATTGACTTGTAACAGACTTTAACTGATATTTTGAGTATTTGTTTCAACCCTTTTTAACATCAATGATCAATATTTTTGTGCATGAGTTAAACTTAATTTTGTTGAAAGCTTGATTTTCTTCAAAAATTAGTGAATGTTGGAGATTTCTAAATGTTATTGAGTTATAATTAAGCAATTTAGCAAAAAAAGATAGAATTTGGAGAGATCCGAATAGAACCCAAGAATTGTGAGAAATTACAAGCTAAATTTGCCTTCTAAATAAGCACAAGAACGTCAACATGAGCATAGTTCAATAGTAATTATCATTTAACTCTTTTACTTGAAGTCGGAGGTTCAAATCTCCATACTTTTATTTGTTGTACTAAAAATAATAATAATGATTATAATAAGCACAGGAGCGTTTGTCCTCAATAATTAAGAGGCCTTAATTGATGGAGCAAAGTAAGGTACAAAAAAAATTGGAGATATGCAAGACAAATTGTATACAAGGATAATTTGGCTGAAAGTTAGAAAGCCGCTCGAAGAAGAAAATCATGACATGCATGATTTGCTGAAATTGTAGTCTAATTTGAGAGGGTTTGTTGTTAGTGTTGAGATGTGGTGTTTAGGAACGTATACTATATGAGAAGACATTAGGTCACAAAATAACAACCAAGACAATAATGGTCGTATTTTAAAATTAAGAATTGAGATTAAAGGACATAAAGTTACAGATATCTAATGAAAACTGGACACACCAAACTGGCCTCCACAACTTTATTTAGTCTCACGAAGAAATAGATAAACAAAGACAACAGAATTAAGTGCACAGAGAGTAAGAGAAATTTAAATTTAGGAGATGATAAAACGAAATGGGAGGCCTACATAATTAAGCGCTGCTAATAGTGATTCGAACAAATTCCTTTGGCAGTATATGGAATGTAGTAGCAGTGACACCCATAAGGACAGTCATACGTTGGGCACTCTGTATAAGGACATGAATTGGCTGCTCCATCTAATTTCATAATTTTTCTTGGGATAACATCGTTCAAGTATTCTACAACTTGTTGATGTTCACCACCATCGGAGAAGAGTTGAAGCACCACATTTTCATTATTGGTGGAGGAAGATAATTGGGCTAAACAACCCATAAACACCATTGCCACCAAAGCTACCACCAAACCCATTTTATGTCCCTTCTCCATCTCTCTTTTTCTCTCTCTTTCTCTCTCAAATTGCTTGTGCTCTTCTTTTCAACCTTAGTGTACACTATTTATAGAAGAAACTGCCCATCTTGGTTCAATACTATATCCAATGGAGGAAGATAGCACATCTTTTCAAATAATATTTTTTTCCTGAGTGCCTACCAATTGTGTGCATTATTATTGAATGTATGAGAAAGAAATTGAGATATTTTTTAATAATAAATGAGCATGCAAACAATTATCGATAGAAAATAATGTCAAATATCAATATTATATGGCCCTTTTTATTCTATATTAATATGGTTTATCAATGATAGACTATTTAGCAAATAAGTATGCAAACTATCAATCACGAATAGAAAATTAAAGTTAAATACCACAAATTTATCATTTTTAATCTATTGATATGATTATGAATGATAGACTTAATCTAACTAATAAAATGATAAATATAAATCACTAATAGATGTCTATCAATGATATACAAGAACAAAAATGGAACTACCTAAAAATGTTTAAATAGGCGCATGAAAATATTTAAAATATTGTTATATTTGTAATTAAATTGACTTATTTTTTCATATATGCAAGTGCTCGTATTTTGAATCTATATCCCATAGTTATTAAAGAGATACAAATTTATTAACTCATATCCAACTGTTAATTAAAAGGCAACCACACATCATCGCAGTTTCAACCCTTCGTTCAATAATTTTCCATCCTTTCTCTACCTTTACATCCTTTACATCATTATCATTTTCATTATCTTTCTCTTTCTCTTTCTCTTTCTCTGTTCCTTTTTCTTTTTCTTTGTCTGTCTTTTAGTATCCATCTTATCGTTCAATAATTTTCCATCTTTTATCCACATCCACATTTTTTTCTTTTTTATTGAATAATTTTCCATCCCTTCCCCACATCGACATTTTTTTTTGTCTTTTAGTATTCATCTTATCGACATGTCATACATGTTGTGTGGGTGAAATGTAAATATCACTTGCATTTAAACTTGTATGTTGAATTTGTAAGATACCAATGTAAGATAGGTGAAGTAAAAAAAAAAAGCAAATCTTTATAAACATGGTTAAAAACAAACTAATTACATATATATATTTAATAGAGACATTGTCTCCTTCAATAATTTGCCAGCATTTCTCTACATGCACATCATTATCTTTCTCTTTTTCTTTTTCACATCATTATCTTTCTCTTTCTCTTTTTCTTTTTCTTTATCTTTGTCTGGCTTTTAGTATCCATCATATCTTCGTTCAATAATTTTCATCTTTTATCTACATCGAAATTTTTTCCTTTTTTATTGAATAATTTTCCATCCCTTCCCCACATCGACATTTTTTTTTGTCTTTTAGTATCCATCTTATCGACATGTCATACATGTTGTGTATGGGTGAAATGTAAATATCACTTGCATTTAAACTTGTATGTTGAATTTGTAAGATACCAATTTTAAGATAGGTGAAGTAAAAAAAAAAAAAGCAAATCTTTATAAACATGGTTAAAAACAAACTACTCATATATATCCAGCTCCCTTTTAACAAATTTTCTCCCTAAAAACCACGGTTTTAGCTAGTTATAAGCTTCTTTGGTTATTTTGGGCTTATATTATAGCCCCATGTTCGATGTAATTGATGCTCGACTAAAAATTTCGACTAGTTCGAAGTTATTAAGGATTTGTTTTGCAACACTTTGAGAATTTGGATTTAATTAAGGCCCAAAGCCTATTCTTCGCTGGAAAAGGAAAGTGAAGAAGTCAGAGTCACTGACGCTAGAGAAAAAGGAATGTCGGATTTGGAGTCATTTTCCCTTTATTTTGAGCGGACCCCACTTTTGTCTTGTAGCATATTAATATATATCAAATGAAAGCCACCTTTGCACTATCGGCCTAGCTTTTCAGTTCTTCTTTTTCTGGGCCCACGCAAATGAGATTGTTCATTCACAAGCCAAATGATGAACGGAAAATCTTTAAAAACATGCATGGTTAAAAACAAACTAATTATAATTATAAAAAATATATATAACGTCTATCGTACTCTATGGTAGCCAACCCGAACATAACATAGTGCATAAGGCATCTATTACTATTCCAAAATTCATTTATTTGATCCCTCACATGTATTTATTAAATTAAAAAAAAAATAGTACACTGTATTTTTAAGAGTATGTTTAAGTATTTCTTTTAATGATATTTAACATTTTCAAAATTATGTTTAAATCGAATAAAATTAAAAATATTATTCTCTCTATTTGGAATTTTAATTTGACAATAAATAATCATGCTCGAAACACATAGTAATAACATATTTTGGTATCGAATCAATTGATGATAAAAAATTTATCTTGTTTATAAAGAGATCATTCTCCTTTAATCAAGGTCGAGAGTTTATCAATAATTATTTCAATTCTCATAAATTTATAATTTTTATGAAATATATTTATTTATGTTTCGTTCTATCTTTTTCTCCAAAAATCAATCCATTCGAAGAATACCAAAGAATTAAATACAAACTCCAGCTAAACATGATTTTAATGCTCCGATTTTCATAATTTTTCTTGTTGATGTTCACCATGGAAGGAGAGTACTTGAAGCACCACTTTTTCCTTGGTGGAGGAATCTTAAGATTCGGCTATGGAACCCATAAACATCATTCCCTCCCACCACCAAACCCATTTTCATTTTGTCTCTCCTCCATCTCTCTTTTTCTCTCTTTTTCTCTCTCTCAAATTACTTGTGCTCTTCTTTACAACCTTGAGTGTACTCTATTTTATAGTAACTGCCCATCTTGTTGGTTCAATACTATATCCAATGGATGAAGAAAAAAACTCATCACATCTTTTCAAATATATATATATATATATTGACTGGCTGCCAATTGTGTGCATTATCAGATCTATGAAAGAGAAACTGAGATATTTTTTTAATAGTAAATGAGCATGCAAACAATTATCGATAGAAAATAATGTCAAATATCAATAATATAGCCATTTTTATTCTATTGATATGGTATATCAGTGATAGACTATTTAGCAAATAAGTATGCAAACTATCAATCACGGATAGAAAATAAAAGTTAAATACTACAAATTTATAACCATTTTTAATTTATTGTTATGATTATAAATGATGGACTTACTCTATCACTAATAAAATGATAAATATAAATCACTAATAGACATCTATCAATAATATATAAGGATAAAAATGGAACTAACTAAAAAATATTTTTTTAAACATGCACCTAAAAATATTTAGAATATTATTATATTTACAATTAAATGGACTTATTTTGCCATATATATAAGTGTTCATGTTTTGAATCTATAACTAGTAGTTATTAAAGAGTATATAAAAATTTGTTCATTCATATTCAATGATTAATTAAAAGGCCACCACATCCCTTATTCAATAAATTTTCATCCTTTCTTTACATTCACATCATTATCTCTCTTTTTCTTTTCCTTTTTCTTGTCTTTTAGCATCCATCCTATCCTCGTTCATCACATGTTTTTCTTTTTTATTAAATAATTTTCCACCCTTTCTCAACATCCATATTTTTTTCCTTTTTTATTAAATAATTTTCCATCCCTTCTCCACATCTACATTTTTTTTTTTGTCTTTTATCCATCTTATCCACACGTCAAACATGTTGAGTATAGGTGAAATGTAAATATCACTTGTATGTTGAATTTGAAAGATACCAATTTAAGATAGGTGAAGTAAAAGAAAAAAAAAATTAGCAAATCTTTATAAACATGGTTAAAAACAAACTAATTATATATATATATATATATCTATATATATCTATATATATATATATATAAAACTCAATTGTAGTTAATTCTAACATAACTTAGTACATTAAACAACGTATTACCATTCCAAAAAGTCAATTATTTGATCTCATCACATGCAATTATTAAACTAAAAAACCAATCTATTGAATATTTAGAATACGATTAAGAGTATTTTTAATGATATTTTACATTTTTAAAAATATTTTAAAATGAATAAATTTAAAATATTAATTTCTCCATTTTTAAACTTTAATTTGATACCAAATCCTACTTGAAACACACAGTAATAACCGGTATCATAAAATAATCCAAAGAATTTATGATAAGAGTAAATAATAAAATATTGATTGACTAGAAAAATACATGAATAAATTTAACTTTTAATAAGATATAAATTATATAATTTTAAATGTTCAAACTACTTCTAATATTATGGGGTCCTTTGGGATGCAAATATCAATGATAATAGACATAAACATGTATAGATAAATCATGGGCATAAATCTGTTTCAAGAAAAATCATAGCAATAAAGGAGTGTTTGGAAATAATTTTAAAATGGTTAAAATCACTTTTGTCATATTTAAAATCACTCCGAAACATACTTTTAATTAATCAAAATCAATTTTTATGGAATGAAAATCATGTTTAAAACTGTAAAATTAAACATTATGTTGATTTTGAATGATTGAAACCATTTTTTTGAACATGACAAAAGTGATTTTGACCATTTCAAAATCACTCTCAAACATGTCCTAATTCAGTGATAATATACATAAATCAGTGATAATAAACTGATAGGCTTATCATAGGCATAAATCAGTGATAATAGCATAAACATGTCTAGATAAATCCAACCAACGAAACCAAATATCACTTGCATACCCTTTTTTAATTCTATTGATATAGTATTTCAATAATAGACCTAATAGTAAATGAGCATGAAATTATTGATAGAAAATAAAGTCAAAAGTCAATATATAGTCTTTTTTATTCTATTGATGTGGTATATCAATGATAGAAACTATTTAGCAAATGAGTATGCAAACTATCAATCACGAATAGAAAATAAAAGTTAAATACCACATATTTACCATTTTTAATCTATTGATATGATTATGAACAATAGACTTAATCTATCAATGACTATATACATTTATCACCAATAGAATGATAATATAAATTACTAATAAACGTTTATCAGTGATATATGAGGGTAAAAATAGAATTGCCTATAAATGTTTAAATAAGCACATGATAATATTTTAAAACATTGTTATATTTGCAAGTAACAAAATGTTGTTGCTATATTTAAAATTAAATGAACTTATTTTGCCATATATGTAAGTGCTTGTATTTTGAACACTTACATCCAGTAGTTATTAAGGAGTATACATATTTTTCATTTCATATCCAACAATAATTAGAAGATAAATTGTTACAGCCTCATATCCTCATTCAATAATCGTCCATCCTTTCTCCACATCTAGATAATTTCCTTTTTTTGTTTATTTTATCTTTTAGTATTCATCTTATCCATCTTATCCTCGTAACCTCGTTCAATAATTTTTTATCCATTCTCCTAGCTAGGGTGCATGTAAATACCGAAACACTTCTTTGAACCGACCAAAAGTGCCATCGATTTGTTGCAGCCTCATAATTGTTGTCGCTCCAATTTTAATTCCAACAGACAGCGAGCCAAATGGAATTGGTCCACATCAACACACCAAGTGGCATATTTAACGTCTCATCTCTTCTCATTCATTGAAAATTTTCCTCATTCCATAAAATTTTCCTCTGCATATATTCCTTTTACATAAAAATCCATGTTTTCCTTCACCACACCCACACTATTTGGTTTCGGAATAGATTGATATCACTACAATATATACACTTTCACTAATACACAACATTATAGTTATCGTTCTATGTAATACAATATATACCTATTCATATGCTATATAATATTTACCATGCAAATGTCTATTCTCAATTCTACTTATATGTCATTGTACATTAAGAACTTGTTCATATATATACCCAATCAGATGCTATATAATATATACCCATATTACACTTAGCCCTATAGTATACCTATGCTACATAATATATACCCTTCAAATGTTTATTCTCAATTATACTTATATGTCCTCGTACACTAAACACTTGTTTATATATATACCCAATCAGATGCTATATAATATATACCTCACCAAATGTCATTCTTATATATTATGTTCTACAATTATTTTGTATAAACCTCAAATATAGCAAGATTGGAAAAGAAAAAATAGTTTAAAATTAAACCTCTGTTGAATTACCTCTGATATGCTAAATCAAAAATTTTCAAAAAATACTAAACCCACTTGTCGCCTTCGTTCAGAAATGCCTCGCCGTCCTTTAGAAATACTCATCATCATTAAATAATTGTTTCCATTGACATCGCAACCACTCGCCATCTCTGTCGTAACCACTAGCAATCAAAAGCTGTAGAGAACCCGATCATCAAAGATAGTAGTCGCTCGCAGTTCAAAATCCTATTCTCGTTCAAACGTCGTTGATGATACAAGTCTCCCGCTCGCTATTGAAGAATACAACCGTCAGAGGTTTTCCAGAGTATCGAAGGAAGAAGACGTTTGCGCTGCTCTGGGTAGTCTAAATCGATTGGAAGGAAAGAGTGTTTGGAAGAAATAAAGATTCTCAAGGGTTATGGCAAATATCTCCCTACATAATTTTCTCTTTCCTAATTTTAAATGTTACAATAATTACAAATAAAGAACGGGGTGAAGGGACTTAGAAAGTTCGTATTATTTCATGCCACATCGTGCTTGTTCTATTGATTTTATAAAAATATTGTGTATTTTATACGTAAATTGAGTTCAAAGTATATTTTTGGAATAGTACGCAAAATCGGGGTGAAAACAAGCCAAACCAAAGGTCAATCGGATACTCGAGAAAAAAGATACACAAGATTATATTTACCATTTTTTCGCTGAGGAGCGTTGAGATGCCATGGAAGAGCCCAGCTCGACGTTGTAAGACAAAATGCATTTATGTAGGGCAGCTTCGAGAAGCTATTGCAAGTCTCCCCTCGAAGGCGCGCTCAATTATGCGGCGAGCCCCCTTCAACACTGCTAGTGTCTTGATGCTGGTCATAGTATATTGACACTATCGCGACAAGTATACAAGCTTATTTTTCGATTTTAGGTCAAGTAAAATCGGTTCCAGCCCCCTTTTACGACTTCTCTCCCTTAAAAATACTATTTTAGCTAGTTTTAGGCTTCTTTGGTTATTTTGGGCTTGTATTATGGCCCTGGGTTAGATGCAAACGATGCTCAACTAGGAATTTTGGCTAGTTCGAGGTAATTAGGGATTTGTTTTGCAACACTTTTAAGAATTTGGATTTAATTTTAGTATATTGCAACATGTTTATGGCTTGTTGATTCTCTTGCTTAATCATAGTTCTTTCTATTTTGATTGACTTGAACACTCAATTGAATTAAAAATTGCTTAGTTATGCTAGATGTACTTGTAGGTGTCCTCAGTCTCTAGCTTAATTCAAGTAGTAAAGGGATTGATGGCCAAGTCGGTTAGTGAAGTAAAATTACTTATTTGTGTGTACATGGTAGGTTCTACACTTAATGCACATGCAATAGCTTAATTTGAAGGGCCCATTGTTTTAACCTGTTGTATCTTACCTATCCTGAGTTTTAGAATCTCGGCCCTTTGGAGAGGCTCCCACGGTGTCCGGAGGAAGTTGATCAGTCTTAAATAGTTGTATTATGCATGTGTAGAGTAATTCAATGATCATTGTGCAAAACAAATCCCAACCTACCTTGAGCTAGAGTTTTACTTAATCTGTGAGTCTCTTATTTTTTCTGCTTGTAATTTATTTGCATGCCTTTAAATTCAACTAAAATAAATTCCTTGTTTATTTTAATTCCTTGCAATTTCGATTCCTTTGCATGAACGATTTTAAGTCCATTAAAAGATAACAAAAATAACCAATTTTTGCCTTTCTGTTTGACCCGACCATTTTTTTTACTACAAATCATGGTGGTTTATAAATTTATTTGGCTGTGTGACAAGCATCGTCAAATTGGCGTCATTGCCTGGGAGACAACTTTTGGTTATTTTTCTTTTCTTTCTTTGGACTTGTGTGTTTGACTAACATCTCTCTCTTGCTTGTGCATGTTTACTCGCTCCTCGCGAGAAGTTGGACTTCCATTTTTTGCAGAAATTATGCAAGAAGAGAGGCAGATAAGGAGAGAGGCAAGAGAGAGTTGGTGAGAGGAGAACGAAAATTTCTTCATTAACCTCAGAGAGCTTTCTAATTTTGAAGAATCGTCGGAAGAAGAAGAAGAGATGGCAGAACAAACACTGAAACAATTAGCTGCCCTAAACTTGGATCAGCAGCCCTTGTATATCACATTCCTTGAGACTCAAGGTGCGTTCGAGCTCAAACTCGGCCTTATATGTAACGACCCTATAGGCTCAACACGCTACCTAAGAGTCATTACTAAGTCACGTCGCTATATTACCGAAAATTTTGGCAGCATAACGGCGTAACTACGCGAAAACCAAAAATTGGACCCTTACCTGATAAGACATAGAAAAACACACTTCTAAGATTTTCAAACAACCTCCTAGCATCCAACAAACTTCTCAATATGATGCTAGGGTTCAAACAGCAGAGACCAAGTGAATTCAAACATAGAAAGCCAAATACACGTGCACGATTTACAAAGAAAGGTTAAAAGACTTTGAAACATCCTCCTAAACATTTAAAAACTCGACATGAGTTCTATGTACATCCAGAAACATAAAAGAAGCGGAATAGCGATCGCTCGGCTCCCATGACTCGAGTAGCTGATCTCCGGTCACGCGCTAGGGCCGATCTTAGCCTTTCCTGAAAACATTTTAAAAGGAAAAGGGTGAGTATTAACGAATAATACTCAGTAAGTAACTCATAGTTTCAAAATAAGAGTTTCACTCGTATGCAACATGTCATTTTAAATCATAAAACCATCGTAAACCATCGCTTTAGTAGGGGACCTAAAATTCGTTTTATAAACCATGTACTTTTCCTTGCGGCTCTCGTGAACGATTAAATTCTCCCGAGGGCCTCGTAAATAGTCCGAAGACATAATTTTCCATCGAATAGAGTCCTCCCCTAACTCTGAGAGTTGAGCTCGAAAGCTAACATACATCGTGGAGTCCGAAGACTCAGCCCGAAGGCTACCATCGTGGAGTCCGAAGACTCAAGCCCGTCGGCTACCATCGTGGGGCACTCTCGAACCCCGGGAGCATAGAGAATCCGAAGACTCGGGTTCCCTCATAACCCGCATAAAACTTTTGGGAGAATTATCGTCACGGCCTTACATAAATCTTTTCATGAGCACACAACACATGCATGAGGTCCCGCTCGTTTTAGATCATACTCATGAATGCATAAGTCAAGGCAATCGCATTTCAAAGACATACATATCATTTCCATTCTTTTTAACATGAAAACTCAAATAGAACTCATGGAACTAGTGTAAAAGGAATATACATGTAAAACACTTTCTTTCTTAAATACTTAACACGGAAACATAAACTTCAAAGTAAATATAGGGCTAGCTCTAGGTTTCGAAAACTTCTTTCGTTGTGAGATCCCTTACCTTAAATCTTTACTTACTAAAATACCCTTTCTCCACTAGTAATGAGCTTCTCGAGTCCCCACTCCAAGTACAATCCAAGGTCCTCGACAAATCACCTAAAAAGTGTCCTAAACAGGTCTTAAACCAACCGAATTACGCTAAAACGCATTCTAACATTAATAACTCGACGAAACGGACCAAATGGCAAAATTTACCCAACTCCGGCGAACGGCGGCGCGTGGGGCGGCGGACGGCCGCGCATGGCCGGGCCGTGTGGACTCCGATCAGCGCTTGGCTCCCGGATCTGGACAGATTCGACCCTTTCCAGTCGTTTTCCGGCGATTTTCAACCTTGAACTCCGGTGAAAGAAGTCAAAGAAGGAGCAGACGACTGCGTGGCTCGTGATGCTGTCCGGCGGAACTTCGGAGCTCAGGTGAGGGGAACGTCCAGCGAGCTCTTCGACTGGCTGATGGCTGGAGTTCCGGTGAGGTCTGAACTGCGCAACTTCGGGTTGAAGGGAAACAGCTTCCGACGAAGGATTTGTGCTGCTCGTGAGTTCCAGTGGCTGACGGCGTGCGGTTCGACGATTTGGGGAGTGGGTCTGAGCCGAACGGCGATGGGTGTTCGGTTCAAAGCTTCTCCGGCGAGGATTGAAGCTGGCTGGTTCGATCGGCCGGAAAAGGAGGAGGAAGAAGACGAAGAGGAAGAAGCGGACGGTGGATGGGTGTTCGACGGGGAAGAAGAAGAAGAAGACCGGTGGCGTTCTGAACGGCGCGACGGCGAGGACGCAAAGAATTGGCCGGCGGCGTGTTGCACAGAGACCGGCGATGACCTCTGTAACTTGCCGTCCGACGGAAGAGAGAGAGAGTGTGTGTGTTCGGTGAGAGGGAGCTGCGAGAGGAAGAAGAAGAGAAAAAAAAAAGAAAAATTAAAAGAATTAAAATAAAAATGATAATAAAAATAAAAATAAAGAAGTGGATAAGGATGGGATTTTCTTTTCCTAAAAATTTCCAATATTGCCCCTTGACCAAACAAAAATACCAAACTTGCCCTTTTTCTCATTCCAAATTTCAAATTAACCTTCAAATTTAAATTACCCAATACAAATCATTCCAACTAAATTTCCATAATTTGAAATTAATGCCCGTAAATAAGCCGGGCGTTACATTATACATTTACTCTCTATTTTTCGTGGTAGTGCAAATGAATACCCACACAAGTACTTGAAGGAGTTTTATATAGTGTGCTCGAGAATGAAGCTACACGGAATCACCAACGAGTAGATCAATCTAAGAGCATTCCCTTTCTCCCAGAAGGATCAAGTGAAAAGCTGGCTCTACTTCCTCCCGCCAAGCTCGATCACAATGTGGAACCCCATGAAGAGACTGTTGCTGAAAAAGTTCTTTCCAACATCCCGAGCCACCAACTTGAGGAAAGAGATATATAAGATCACTCAGATGACGAGAGACACGTTGCATGAGTACTGGAAAAGGTTTAAAAGGTTACGTGCCAGTTTTCCTAACCATCAAATATCAGATCAATTGCTAATCACCTATTTCTATGAACGCTTGCTTCTTATAAATAGGTCTATGATCGATGCCACATCTGGTGGAGCCCTGATGAACAAGACACCCACAGAGGCCAAGCAATTGATAGCGAACATGGTAAAGAATGGCCAACAGTTCGAGACCCAAGGACCTGCACCTACATCTTAAATCACAAATCGCTAAACTCACTAACCTCGTTAAACAGATTGTTGTAGGTCAATCTTGTGTTGTAAATGCGTGTGACTTCTGTTCTACAGAGGACCACACCACTAATGCTTGTCCCGAACTCCAAAAGAAAGGATCCTAGGAGGTGAACATTGTTAGTGGATACGCAAGCAATAACTCCATAACCGGAAGAAATGCGATCCATACAGCAACACCTACAACCCGAGCTGGCGTGATCATCCAAACTTTTCCTAAATCAAAACCAAAATCAGGATTTTTCGAGACCCCCATAGTAATCCAACCAAAACTAGAAAGAATTTGAAATATTTTTTAATAATATAATATTTTTCTCACTGCCTGCCGATTGTGTGCATTATTATTGAATGTACGAGAAAGAATTTGAAATATTTTTTAATAATAAATGAGCATGCAAACAATTATCGATAGAAAATAATGTCAAATATCAATATTATATAGCCCTTTTTATTCTATATTAATATGGTTTATCAATGATAGACTATTTAGCAAATAAGTATGCAAACTATCAATCAAGAATAGAAAATTAAAGTTAAATACCACAAATTTATCATTTTTAATCTATTGATATGATTATGAATGATAGACTTAATCTATCACTAATAAAATGATAAATATAAATCACTAATAGACGTCTATCAGTGATATACAAGGATAAAAATGGAACTACCTAAAAATGTTTAAATAGGCACATGAAAATATTTAAAATATTGTTATATTTGTGATTAAATTGACTTATTTTTTCATATATGCAAGTGCTCGTATTTTGGATCTATATCCCGTAGTTATTAAAGAGATACAAATTTATTAACTCATATCCAACTGTTAATTAAAAGGCAACCACACATCATCGCAGTTTCAACCCTTCGTTCAATAATTTTCCATCCTTTCTCTACCTTCACATCATTATCATTTTCATTATCTTTCTCTTTCTCTTTCTCTTTCTCTGTTCCTTTTTCTTTTTCTTTGTCTGTCTTTTAGTATCCATCTTATCGTTCAATAATTTTCCATCTTTTATCCACATCCACATTTTTTTCTTTTTTATTGAATAATTTTCCATCCCTTCCCCACTCGACATTTTTTTTTTGTCTTTTAGTATCCATCTTATCGACATGTCAAGTGAAATGTAAATATCACTTGCATTTAAACTTGTATGTTGAATTTGTAAGATACCAATTTAAGATAGGTAAATAAACATGGTTAAAAACAAACTAATTATAATTATATATATATGATACTCAATTGTAGTTAATTCTAGCATAATTTAGTACATAAAGCAACCTATTATCATTTTAAAAGTCAATTATTTGATTCCATCACCCGCAATTATTAAACTAAAAAACAACCTATTGTATATTTAGAATATGTTTAAGAGTATTTTTTATGATATTTAACATTTTTTAAAATATTTTTAAAATGAATAAATTTAAAATATTAATCTCTCTATTTTAAATTTTAATTTGATACCAAATCCTACTTGAAACACCCAACATGTTCAGGTATTATAAAATAATCCCAAGAATTTATGATAAGAGTAAATAATAAAATATTGATTGACTAAAAAAATACACATGAATTAATTTAACATTTAATAAGATATAAATTATATACTTTTAACATTTCAAAAATATATATATATAATTTTAAATTTTCAAACTACCTCTAATATTATGGTGCTGTTTGGGATGCAAAAATCAATGATAATAGACATAAACATGTCTAGATAAATCATAGGCATAAATCTGTTTAAAAAAACCATAGGGTGGGCATGTTTGAAAATGATATTGAAAGGATTAAAATAACTTTTATTTTATTCAAAAACACTTCGAAATATGTTTTTAATTAATCAAAATCAATTTTTATGGAATGAAAATCACGTTTAAAATTGTAAAATCAAACACTAAGTTGATTTTGAATGATTGAAGGTATTTTTTTGGAGTAATTTTGAACGTCATAAAAATGATTTTGAGCATTTCAAAATCACTCCCAAACATCCTCTAAATAAGTGATAATAGACATAAATCAGTGATAATAAACTGATAGGCTTAACATAAGCATAAATCAGTGATAATAGACATAAACATGTCTAGATAAAGCCAACCAACGAAACCAAATATCACTTGCATATCCCTTTTTTTATTCTATTGATATAGTATTTTAATGATAGACCTAACAGTAAATGAGCATGCAATTATTGATAGAAAATAAAGTCAAATATTAATTATATAGCCTTTTTATTCTATTGATATGGTATATCAATGGTAAACTATTTAGCAAATGAGTATGCAAACTATCAATCACGGATAGAAATTAAATAAAAGTTAAATACCAAAAATTTACCATTTTTAATATATTGATATGATTATAAATGATAGACTTAATCTTTCAGTGTCGATATACATCTATCACCAATAGAATGATAATATAAATGACTAATAAACGTTTATCAGTGATATATGAAGGTAAAAATAGAATTACCTAAAAATGTTTAAATAAGCACATGACAATATTTTAAAACATTGCTATATTTGCAAATAACAAAATGTTGTTGCTATATTTAAAATTAATTGGACTTATTTTGCCATATTATGCAAGTGCTTGTGTTTTGAATTTATATCCAGAGGTTATTAAGGAGTATACAGATTTTTCATTTCATATATAGCCAACAATTGTTAGAAGACAACTATATTGTCCCATACTCATATCCTCATTCAATAATTTTCCATCCTTTTTTCACATCTAGATAATTTCCTCTTTTTTTTGTCTTTTAGTATCCATCTTATCCTCGTAACCTCGTTCAATAATTTTTTTATCCTTTCTTCTAGCTAGGGTGCATGAAAAAACCGAAAGACTTCTTTAAACCGACCGAAATCGCCATCGCTTTGGTTTTTAAGCGGTTTGGGTTAGCGGTTTGGTTTGAAAATTTGATAGCCGATGTGTAATGGGCGGTTTTGGATTTGATGGTAAGGGATAGCATGTAACTAGAGCCTACTGATTAAACTGAAATTCAAATTTCCAGTATTTAAGGCCCATACAATCCCAATGTATTTTTTATTTCAGAATTATGCAAAATAGCACGTTTTCAATCCTATATTTCTCAAATGTCATAATTTGAAAAAAAAAATCACCTCTAGCGTGGTTCAAATTTCTGCAACAATTTTATTCCATTTATACTCTTAAAAATTCTGCACATCTTTGTGATAATGATATTATTGTGATTCAATGTTTCCAAAATGAAAGCATTCAATTTAGGTAAATAATTTTACCATTAATTACATATATTCCTTTTACATAAAAATCCATGTTTTCCTTGACCACACCTACACTTTTTGGTTTTGGAATAGTAAGATATCACTACAATATATACACTTTCACTAATACACAACATTATAGTTATCATTCTATGTAATACAATATGTACCTATTCATATGTGATATAATATACACCATGCAAAAGTTCATTCTCAATTCTACTTATATGTCCTTGTACATTAAGAGCTTGTTCATATATATACCCCAATCAAATGCTATATAATATATACTCATATAATATACTTAGCCTATAATTAATATAACTAGGCTAACTTATTCATATATATATATATACCCTTCAAATGTTTATTATCAATTATACTTAATATGTCCTCGTACACTAAAAACTTGTTCATATATATACCCAGTCAGATGTTATATAATATATACCCCGCCAAATGCTATACTTATATATTATGTTCTACAATTATTTCGTATAAACCCCAAATATAGCAAGATTAGAAAAGAAAAAATAGTTTGAAGTTAAACCTCTGTTGAATTTTACCTCTGATATGCTAAATCGAAAATCATCAAAAAAATACTAAACCCACTCACCACCTTCATTTAGAAATGCCTTGTCGTCGTTCATAAATACTCATCATTGTTAAGTAACCGCTTGTCGTTGACATCGTAACCATTCGCCATCTCTGTCGTAACCACTACCAATCGAAGGCTGTAGAGAGCCCGATCATTAAAGATAATATCCGCTCGCAGTTCAAAATCCTATTCTCGTTCAAACGTTGTTGATGATACAAGTCTCCCGCTCGCCATTGAAGAATACAACTGTCAGAGGTTTTTTAGACTATCGAAGGAAGAAGAGTTTGCACTACCTTTGGTGGTCTAAATTCATTTGGAAAGAAAGAGTGTTTGGAGGAAATAAAAATTCTCAAGGGTTATCGTATATATCTCATATTATATTTTTCTATTTTCTAATTTTAAATAGGGGTGTACAAATAACCCGGTAACCCGAGCAACCCGGATTACCCAACCCAACCCAAGCCATTTGGGTTGGGTTGGGTTGGGTTAGGTTTTTTTTTGGTTTGGGTTGGGTTAGAATTTTGGAGAACCTATTTTCGAGTCGGTTCTTGGGTTAGCCTTTTTAGGCTCTGGTTGACCCGACGCGACCCAACCCAACCCAAAATTTATGTTTTTTTTTTTACATATACTTATAAATGAATTATTTGTGAACTTTTAATGTTTTTCATCTAGGATTGTAATGAAGATTAAGATGTTATGAACTTTGAAGTTTGATATTTGAATTTTATGTGATTTTAGTTATTAATTCAAGCAAAAATTATTTTAAATAATTAAGAAAACTATAAAAAAATAAAAAAATTAACCCTGTGACCCAACCCAACCCAACCTGAAAATATAGGGTTGGGTTGGGTTGGGTTGGGCTGCAACCCTTGATCGGGTTATTCGGGTAGCCAACCGGACCAACCAGAAATTTCGGGTTGGTCAACTACAAATAAAGAAAAGGGGTGATGGGACTTAGAAAGTCCGTATTATTTCATGGCTAAATCTTGTTTGTTCTAATGATTTTATAAAAATATTGTGTATTTTTAGGTAAATTGAGTTCAAGGCATATTTTTGGGATAGTACGCAAAATCATGGTGAAAACAAGCCAAACTGAAAGTCAATCAGACGCCCAAGAGAAAAGATACAGAAGATTGACTATTTTGCCCCTGAGGAGCATCGTAAGACAGAAGGCATGGATACAGGGCAGCACCGAGACGTTGTCGCAAATCTCCACCCTTGAAGGTGAGCTTGACGCTGCGGTGAGCCCCCATCAATGTTGTCTAACGTCTCGACGCTATCGCAACAAGTGTAAAAGCCTTTTTTTCAAGTTTAGGTCAAGTAAAATCGGTTTCATCCCTCTTTTACGACTTCTATCCCTGAAAAACATTGTTTTAGCTAGTTTTAGGCTTCTTTGGTTATTTTAGGCTTGTATTATAGTCTCGGGTTAGAAGCAAACGATGCTCGGTTAGGAATTTCTACTAGTTCGAGGTAATTAGGGATTTGTTTTGCAACACTTGTGAGAATTTGGATTTAATTTTAGTATATTGCAGCATGTTTATGGCTTGTTGATTCTCGTGCTTAATCTTAGTTCTTTCTATTTTGATTGACTTAAACACTCAATTGACATAAAAATTGCTTAACTATACTAGATGTACTCGTAGGTATCCTCAGTCTCTAGCTTAATTCGAGTAGTAAATGGATCAATGGCCAAGTCGGTTAGTTAAGTAGAATTACTCAATTGTGTGTACATGGTAGGCCCTAAAGTTAATTCGCATGCAATAGCGTAGATCGAAGGATCGTTGTTTTAACCTGTTGTATTCTGACCTATTTCGAGTCTTAGAATCCCAGTTCTTTAGAGAGGCTCCCACGGTGTCCCAAGGAGGTCGGTCAATCTTAAATAGTTGTATTATGCATGTTTAGAGTAATTCAATGATCATTGTTGTAAAATGAATCCCAACCTACCGTGGCTAGCGTTTAAATTAATCTGTAAGTTATCTTTATTTTTCCTGCTTTTAATTTCTATGCATGCCTTTAAATTCAACTAAAACCATTTCCTTATTGATTTTGATTCCTTTGCATGAACGGTATTAAGTCCATTGAAAGATAACAAAAATAATCAACTTTTGCCTCTTGGTGTTCAACTCACCAACTTTTTAGTACAAATCATGGTTGGTTTATAAATTTATTTAGTTGTGTGTGACAAGCATCACTAAATTGGTATTGTTGCCAGGGTGGCAACTTTTGGTTATTTTTCTTTCATTTCTTTGGACTTGTGTGTTTGACTGACCTCTCTCTCTCTCTTGTGCATGTTTACTCGCTCCCCAAGAGAAGTTGAACTTCAATTTTTTGCAAAAATTAGGCGAGAAGAACGGTGGATAAGGAGAAAGGCAAGAGAGAGTTGGTGAGAGGAGAACGACAATTTATTGATTGACCTTGGAGAGCTTTCTAATTTGGAAGAATCGTTGGAAGAAGAAGAAGAGATGGCAGAATAGACACTGAAATAGTTAGCCGCCCCGAACTTGGATCAGCAGCCTCTGTGTATCACATTCCCTGAGACTTAAGGTGAGTTCGAGCTCAAACCTGACCTTATACAGTAACTCCCCATTTTTTGTGGCAATGCAAGTGAAGCCTCGCACAAGTATTTAAAGGAGTTCTACATAGTGTGCTCGGGAATGTACCTACACGGAGCACTGACGAGCAGATCAATCTGAGTGCATTTCCTTTCTCATTGAAGGATCAAGTGAAAGATTGGCTCTACTTCCTCCCGCCAGGCTCGATCAGGATGTGGAACCCCATGAAGAGACTTTTCCTGAAAAGTTCTTCCCAACATTTTAAGTTACCAATTTGAGGAATGAGATCTATAGGATCACTCAGATGACGAGGGAAACGATGTACAAGTACTGAGAAAGGTTTAAAAGGTTATGTGCCAATTTTTCTAATCATCAAATATCTGATCAATTGCTAATCACCTATTTCTATGAGGGCTTGCTTCTTACAAATAGGTCTATGATCAATGTCGCATCTAGGGGAGCCCTGGTGAATAAGACACCCACGGAGGCCAAGCAATTGATAGCGAACATGGTAGAGAATGGCCAGTAGTTCGAGACTTGAGGACCTGCACCTACATCTTAAATCACAAATGTCTAAACTTACTAACCTCATTAAGCAGATTGTTGTAGGTCAATCTGGTGTTGTAAAGGTATGTGGCTTCTGTTCTATAATGGGCCACACCATTGATGCTTGTCTTGAACTCCAGAAGAAAGGATCTTAGGAGGTTAACGCTATTGGTGGATACGCGAGCAACAATTTCCAGAACCAAAGGAAGTACGATCCATACAACAACACCTACAATCCAAGCTAGCGTGATCATCCCATCTTTTTCTACAATCAATTAGAATCAGAATTTTTTGAGACCCCCACAACAATCCGGCTTCTAGCTCAGGTATGTCTGTTAAGGACATAGTCAAGAGTTTAGCTGACAGTAGTACGCATAAGTTATCGTAGGATTCGATGCAATTTCAAAAAGAGACGCATGCTGGCATGCAGAACCTTGGCAACCAGATTACTCAGTTGGCCATAGCAGTGAGTTGGTAAGTTGGAGGCGAGCCAAAGCTCTGGTAAGTTGCTTGCGCAGCCAAAAGTTCAAAGGAAAAAGAATGTGAGTGTTATTGCATTGCGTAGTGGCAAGTTGGTTGCTGGACCACCAGACCCCGATATTTTGAAGAATAATGAAGAGAAGATTGACGAACCCACCCCTGAGAAGCCGAGAGGTAATGTATGTGACCCCCCTAGTGATTTGCTTGTTGATTTACCTTATGCGCCTTTTCCATCTAGATTAGCTCCTTCGAGAGAAGAGGAGTAGGAAAAGGAGGTGCTTGAGCTCTTCAGTAGAGTGGAGGTCAGTGAAAGAGATTCCAAAATTTGCTAAATTTTTGAAGAAGTGATGTATGACCAAGAGGACTCGAAAAGGTAAGAGAAAAGAGGTTAGTAAGAATGTTTCAGCTATATCTTTAAAATCAATGCCTGAGAAATGTCCCGACCTTGGCATGTTTATATTACCGTACATGATCAGAGGAAAGGAGATAAAGCATGTCATGTTAGACTTAGGTGCATCTATTAATGTTATGCCATTGTCTGTTTATCGGGAGCTAGGGCTAAATGGTTTGCATAAATCTAGCATCATGATACAATTAGTTGATCGTTCTACTGTTCGACCTCTAGGCATAGTAGAGAACCTTTTAGTCAAACTTAATGATTTGCTGTTTTCCACGGATTTCTATGTCATAGATATGGGTGATAGGCCCACGTATGCATCGGCTTCCATTTTGTTAGGTAGGCCTTTCATGAAAATGACAAGATTAACATTGATGTAGATAGTAGGACTGTGTCTGTTGGGTTCAATGATAAAGTTGTTGAATTTAAAGTTGTTAATTTGGTGGAAAGTTTTGATTCCTTTGATTTTTCTGTGAAAGAAATGATGAGGTGATGGATGAGTTGTTCGTTGTGTCTGGAATAGAGGATGGTGCAGGATCGAGTCTGGAGGATCCTGGTTGAGTGGAGTGCCACAAGGTTCATCGAACAATCGACGTTAAAAATTTGTGCTTTTTGGAGGTAGTCATGAGTTCAAAATTTATATACTTTCTTGTATTTTTGTTTGTTTTCAGCTTAGTTTATTGCTTTGGTTGCTTTTGTAGTTGGATGGTTTGACCCTAAATTTAAGGAGATTATTTCTAGAGATGAGAAGCCGTTTACCCTGCCCCGCCCTGCCTACGTGCTTTGGAACGTCAAGGAAATATTTTTATTCCCTTGCTTGTCTTTGTTTTTCATTTCTAGATACATTGAGGACAATGTATGAATTAGGTTTGGGGTAGAGGTTGATTATTGAGCTTTGAATGTTGATAAATTTTTTAGCATGGTTGATTGAGTCCTTGAGCATTTGAGCTCGAACCTATCTTTAGGTTTGATAGTTGTGCATTATTGTGTTGCCTTGAGTACCTAAGTTTGGACTTTTGTTTGATTGTGCTAAGCATGATTTTTGTTGAATTTTTTTATGGATTAGATGAAATTTGAGCTTTGTTGAAAATCTTTATAATTTTTGAAAATTTTTGAGAAATTTTGAGCTTTATGGTTAGATGAAGTGGTTGCTTTTTGCATAATCATTACATACTAGGATTTGCTCATTTTGCTAGTTGTATGAATCGTATGAGGAGTTGAACATGTTTTCCTAATTTGAGCCTTTTTTTAAAAAAAAATCTTGCTTTTCTTGAACCCCTTTGAGTATGAATTAGCCTTTCTTGCACGTTTTCAAAGGCCTAGGATAGTCTTATGGGGGCTAGATGTCCATTGTCACCTCGATAGGCCTTCAGGTAGCTTTAGGGTGGTTTCACCATGAGAACTTGTGATGCCTTGCTTAGAAAGAAAAAAGAAGTATTTATTTGCCTAGTAAAAGAAGAAGTGAGAAAAGAAAGAAAAGGCCTTGAAAGGGAAAAAAAATCGTGTTATGGATTTGAGACTCTTATAAACCTATCTCGCTCTTGTAGGAAACATGCTAGGATGATTAGTTGCACGCACACACCCAAGAAATGTTGAGAGTATTTTTAAATTTGCTCATAGGTGGATAATTGATAATCCCATGAAATGGGAGTAACTTATCACAATTTTCACTCTTAGACCCCGCTAAAATTCGAGTTGTTTGTAGTCCGTTGTCAGTTTTGTAGCGATTATGTGGGTACTAATTTAAGCAAGCAAGAATGTTGAAAAATCTTCTTTTATTCCCTTCTTTGGTTGAGTATTTTCTGATTTTGGGCAGGTTTTCCCGAGTTGGTGAACAAATTTTGTGGGCTGGAATGCTGAATTGTGGTTGCCAATGCTACAGCATTGTAGCCCACATTCCTAATGAGGTTGCTAATGCTGCAGCATCGTGAGCCACATCGGGACGCAGTTTTTACGAAAAATTTACTGCTTACATCACCATATAAGTCAACATTTACTAAAAACCAAGCCAATAGCCTGCTGCCACGTGGATGAAGAGAGCTAAATCAGCCCTTTTAGGGAAAAGGAGAAGAGAAACATCGGGGAGGAGAGTTGGAGAGGCTGAAAAGGGGAGAAATACCCAGAAAAAATAGAAGAGGAAAAGAAGAGAGCTGCGATTTTGGGCTGTTTTCCAGAAGAAGAAGGAGAATCTTCATCCTCTACTCTCTCTTTCTCATTTCCTTTCTAGTTTCTACCTTCTAGTTGATTATTTTTGTATTGCCCTAAGTTTTTATCAAGCTTTTAGCTACATTAACGTATTTTTGTACCCATTTTGGTGATAACTCTTAGATTAATTGCAAGATGTTGTTGATTTCTGAGTTCTACTGGTTTATTCTCTGTTTTAAGGTCATGAGCTAAGCATTTTAGGGCTGAAATTTAAGGAATGATGTGGTTGGTTGAAACCTTTTGACTCAATGCTTGTCTATGAAGTTATACTTCCATTTGTGGTGTTTATTGTTGGTTCTTACTTGAGTTTGATCACCTTAGGTAAGACATAAGCTAGTTCTTAATACTGAAAGGGTTAAGAATGGGTGGATTAGCATAAATGGAGCAAGTAATTTCTTGGTAGAAATTGTGGGGTGTAGACATACATTCCAAGCTTGTGATTTTGGGGAATTTGGGTCTCATTAGTGTTATCTAGCATTGGGTTTTCATAGACATATGTTTAACTCAAGGTTAAAGATAAGAAAATCGAGTTCAAGTTTTTGGGTCGGTTGTAAGTGAAAATTCCTTTCTGTATAGCAATGTGGTGTCTAATGTTGTAGCATTGACGATCTCATTTGGTAAAAAACTGCTACTGCATTCTTAAATTCCAGCCCCTTGTTTTCATCATTTTAGTACTTGTTTAGCCTCTCTAATCGTTGTTTAAAGTTATACTTTGCATTTCTAAGTCTCTCTTAGTTTAGTAGTCGGTTTTGTGCTCGTGTTCAGTTAATTTGCAGGTTTAGTTGCGTTCTTTAACTTAGTTTGTGTTGGTAAGTTTTGTGCTTAATTCCAATAAATTTACTTGCATTAGTCCTCGTGGGATCGACCTTGTTTACCATTCACTACCTACGATTGCATATGCTTGCGTGGTGAGTTTTTGCACAACAAGTTTTTGGCACCGTTGCCGGGGACTAATTGTTTGTGAATTCTGTGACATTGAGTACTTTTATTTACTGTATTTAGTTTTTAGTTAACAAACACAAAAATTTTATTGGTTACTTGTGTATCGTGCCAGGTGCTAATTTCCTTATATGAACGAGGAGCACGATCCTGAATTGCTGCCCCTTGATTCCGAGATTGAACGTACATTTCATCAAAGAAGGAGGGAACAAAGAGGGTTAGCAATAATTGAAAGTATGGCTGATCCGCCATTGAGAGTTAATAATAATGGTGCAGCCGAGGCAGTGAACGATGAGAGGAACCGGGTTATTCAGGAATATGCTGTGCCAGTGTTAATTCCAGGAATTATGCCACCAGAGATAGAGGCACAACAATTTGAATTGAAATCGGTCATATTTCAGATGCTTCAGCACACAGGCCAATTTGGTGGTACGCCAATGGAGGATCCTCACTTGCATCTTCAGTTATTTATGGGCGTTTGCAAATCGTTCATAATCCGCGGAGTTAAGAGGAGTCTCTTAGATTGACACTATTTCCTTATTCACTGAGAGGAAAGGCGTTGGAATGGTTAAATGCTATACCATCCGAGACTATCACAAGTTGGAATGAGTTGGTGGAGCAGTTTCTTACCAAATATTTTCCGCCCACTAAGATGGCCAAGCTTAGGAGTGAAATCATGTCATTTCATCAGCAAGAGGATGAATCTTTATATGAAACTTGGGAGAGATTTAAAGAGTTGTTACGAAAGTGCCCGAACCATGGTATTCCCTACGGTATTCAAATGTAGACTTTTTACAATGGGTTGAACACGCATACAAGAATGGTAGTGGACGCTTCAGCTGGGGGAGCACTTATGTCAAAGACATACAATGATGCCTACGAGATTTTAGAGAAGATTGCGAAGAACAACTATCAGTGGCCGACCTCACGCCTTAACCCGACTCGACAAGTAGCAGGAGTGCAAGAGGCTAGTGCAGCGAACCTCGCGGCACAGATTGCTACCTTCACTAGCTCGTTAAAATCATTGAATATGGGTTCAGGAAGTCAGTTTGTGCCACCAGTAGCTGTGTCATGTGTATATTGTGGTGAGGGCCACACCTTTGATGTTTGTCCATCCAACCCAGCGTCAGTGAACTATGTGGGGTATAACAAGAATTTTAACCCCTACTCGAACACATATAACCCGGGTTGGAGGCAACACCCAAACTTTTCATGGAATAATCAAGGGGTTGGGCCTTCTAATCAACAAATAAGACCTCCTACACCTCCAGGATTTTAGCAACAAGGATATCCTCAGCAGAATTTTCAACCTCCTAAGGTACAAAATCAAGATTCTACATCTTTGCTTGAGAATTTGTTGAAAGAGCATATGGCCAAAACTGATGCCATAGTGCAGAGTCAGGCTGAAGGGAATAATCGAATTAAACCCACAGCGGAAGCATAGGAATCGTCTTTGATTTATTTAGAATTAAACTAAAATACAAGGGTTAAGCAATAAATACCTTGAAAATATGGAGATTCTTCTGGCGGGTCTTTATCTCCTCCACAAAGTCTTCCTTGCTATGACTCTAACAAAAGATCAAGGCTTGTGGGAGCCTCTTGAAAGAAAATCCTCAAGGGATTAAAGAGGAAGAGGTTTAGAGAGAATTCTCTAATTCTCTCTTTGAGGAGATGTGTGTTGTTCAGAATGCTTCAACCCAAGGGTTCTATTTATAGAGACCAAGGGAAGATCTTTGCCATTATTAAAATATTATATTTTAATATCTAATATATTAAAATATATCTTTTATTTATTTGAATCTCATTCAAATCTCCTACGATATTTATTTATTTGAATCTTATTCAAATTCTATAAATATCTTTTATTTAATATATCAAATATATATTAATTATTTTAATATTTAATGTATCAAATACAATAAATATATTTTCCTCTTTTATATTTAATATATCTAATATATTAAATATTAATTTGAACACTTCAAATTAAATATTAAATTTGAACATTTCAAATTTTAATATTTAATGTATCAAATACAATAAATATATTTTCCTCTTTTATATTTAATATATCTAATATATTAAATATTAATTTGAACGCTTCAAATTAAATATTAATTTGAACATTTCAAATTTTTCTTTCAACTAAATTAATCTTTTAGTGTTACTATGAGCTAGCAAGGGGACCTTATGGACCTACAGATTATAAGCTCCAATGATACAAAATTAATTAATTAAACTCTTTAATTAATTAATTTTCATTCATTAACTATAGGCCACTCCACTATAGACCTAGAGTTGCACTCTTATGCACTGTAGGACAAGTTGTGTCCATAGATATAATCATTACATGCAAGTCGATCCTTCACGAGTTGTTCGTAATTACAGTTGGGTCAAAAGTCCGTTTTACCCCTATAATTACATCTTGCACCTTAAGTACCATTGATTCTCTAATGAACAATATGTTTATAATCTAATTATAAACTAAGTCCCTTTCGGGCCAATGAGAGGGTGGGGCCCCATTGTTCAAGTCCCGAAATCAGCATTTAAGGGAACTACTCATCTACTTATCCTATATGGGAAGGAGTGAATTCCATCTTGTGAGATTATGTTCCCAGCTTCATATTTGGTCAAGTCCCCAAAATGGTAGGCATATTGAATCGGCTACAAAAGCCACTCTCACCCATGCAAATCAAAGGACAAGCCCTCACAGGCAGGAGTTCATAACTCACTCAGGATTAAGATCGAGTCGCATATGATCATCCTGATGAAATATTAATCTTCTCAATTAACGGATTTATAAAGAGAGATTAAATATTTCGTGGTCCAGTCTTATACAAACTCATTGTATAAGATACCCCCACTCACATGTCTCCACATGAATGATTTGGATCAAATCATTTGTAACTATTACAAAGTGGGCCGTATCAATAGTGTTACCAGGATAAGGCACCCAACCTTATCCATATACTATGACCCTTTAGGTTATTTTTTGAACATGATCCTCTCGTATGTCAACCACATACTGTTCAAGATTACACTAATAACCTTGGATTTTTCATATAATGGATAATATTATATTGAAAATAAAATAATCAAAATTATTATTAATTATTAAATAAACTATTAATTACGAGGCTTTAGGGCATAAATCCCAACACAGGCTGCAGCACTAAGAAATTTAGAGAACCAAGTGGGCCAATTAGCCTCAGCTCTAAACAATAGACCTCAAGGGACTTTGCCTAGTGATACTGAGAACCCACGAAACAAAGGCAATGAAACATGTAAAGCGGTGCAACTTCGAAGTGGGAAAGACTTGGATGAGCCTAAAAATAAGACTCTTAAGATAAAAGAGCCCACTTCAATCCAAGAGGAGGTTAAGGACAGTGAAAATAATATTATGGAGAATATTCTGACGGATCTTTATCTTTTCCACAAAGTCTTCCTGGCTATGACTCGAACACAGGACCAAGGCTTGTGGGAGCCTCTTGAAAGAAAATCCTCAAGGGATTGGAGAGGAAGAAGTCTAGAGAGAATTCTCTAATTCTCTCTATTGAGGAGATGTGTGTTGTGAAGAATACACAATGGCTCATCCCTAGGGTCTTATTCATAGTGGTCTAGGGAAAATAATTAAATAATATATTTTAATACCTAATATATTAAAATACATTTATCTAATCAATTTGAATCTTATTCAAACCGCTTAAAATTCTCCTACGACATTTATTTCCTAATTTGAATCCAATTCAAATTTAACAAATATCTTTTATTTAATGTATCTAATATACATTAATTATTTTAATATTTAATGTATCAAATACAATAAATATATTTTCCTCTTTTATATTTAATATATCTTATATATTAAATATTAATTTGAACACTTCAAATTAAATATTAATTTGAACATTTCAAATTTTTCTTTCAACTAAATTGATCTTTTTAGTGTTTTTATGAGCTAGCAAGTGGACCTTATGGACCTACAGATTATAAGCTCCAATGATACAAAATTAATAATTAAACTCTTTAATTAATCAATTTTCATTCATTAACTCTAGGGTCACTCCACTACAGACTTAAAGTTGCACTCTTATGCACTGTAGGACAAGTTGTGTCCATTGATATAATCACTACATGCAAGTCGATCCTTCACGAGTTGTTCGTAATTACAGCTGGGTCAAAAGTTCGTTTTACCCCTGTAATTACATCTTGCACCTTAAGTACCACTGATCCTCTAATGAACAGTTTGTTTATAGTCTAATTATAAACTAAGTCCCTCTCGGGCCAGTGAGAGAGTGGGGCCTCATTGTTCAAGTCTCGAAATCAACACTTAAGGGAACTACTCATCTACTTACCATATATGGGAATGAGTGAATTCCATCTTGTGAGATTATGTTCCCAGCTCCCTATTTGGTCAAGTCCCCAAAATGGTAGGCATATTGAATCGGCTACAAAACCACTATCACCCATGCAAATCAAAGGACAAGCCCTCACAGGCAGAAGTTCATAACTCACTCAGGATTAAGATCGAGTCGCATATGATCATCTTGATGAAATATTAATCTTCTCAATTAACGGATTTATAAAGAGAGATTAAATATTTCGTGGTCCAGTCTTATACAAACTCATTGTATAAGATACCCCCACTCACATGTCTCCACATGAATGATTTGGATCAAATCATTTGTAACTATTACAAAGTGGGCCGTATCAATAGTGTTACCAGGATAAGGCACCCAACCTTATCCATATACTATGACCCTTTAGGTTATTTCTTGAACATGATCCTCTTGTATGTCAACCACATACTGTTCAAGATTACACTAATAACCTTGAATTTTTCATATAATGGATAATATTATATTGCAAATAAAATAATCAAAATTATTATTCATTATTAAATAAATTATTAATTACGAGGCTTTAAATCCCAACACACAAAACATTTTAACTTAATTATGCAAGCACTTAGTCAACTTATTAGGAAACCACAAAAGTAACAAATTCCCTAAAGTCATTAACTCTAACAAACGTCAAAGTTAATGCTAATTACCTAAATAATTTTGACGAAACAATTCCAAATTATTTAGATAAAATCATTAAGTGCTTTGGACGGACTAAGACAACCAATTAGATAAAATAACTTTAATCTAATCAAGATGCTTTTTTAATTCCTAAAATTAAACATGTAAGCTATGCAATTATAGAAACCCATAAAAGACACACATGTAATAATCCTAGCGCTACAAGGTTCAATCAACATGATAATTATGGATCATGCATCATGACTAGCAATAAAACATATAAAGCGATCGAGACATCAATTCAATCAAAAATACATGTTCATAAAATAAACATAGGAATCAAAGAATACTTGCAATTATAAAAAAAAAACTACATTAAAGTTTCGAGCCTCACAATATTGCAATTGGCTACACCGACTTATGAATTGGAACACTTACCTTAGCCGCTCATCGTGATGATGTAGCCAAGGTTCGTCATTGGTTCGATATAAAGCCAAAAGAAAAGTAAAGGAAAAGGAAAAAAACTCTAAAAACTATTGTCTAGAAATATTATACTAGGAGACCCCATGTAGCTGTCCAAAAGAAGGCTTAAATAGTCTTAAAGTAAACAACTTGCATAAGTAAGAAACCCTAAATTCTAGAAAGATATTTTCCCAAAACAATTAGGGAATAATATTTAAAATAAAATAAAATAAAGTAAATAATTTTCTATCTTGCAAAATGCTGGAAAATACATCTAAAAATCGAAAATTCTTTCCTAAATTCTCAAAACAATCATAGAATGTTGCAAATAAGGAAAGTTTCTGAAGTGTACAGTCTTCAGTATTTTGCCAATAATTTCTTCTCCAAAACTTGGATTGACATGATCTTTATATGGATGGAAAGATATTTCAGAGAGCTTTAAAATGGTATCTAATTTGACTATATTTCCAAACATGATCAGCAAGATAATGGGATCGAAATTTGGCACAAAGCCTACTCGGGTATGACAGTTTCTAGCAGAAGCAGTAATCACTCAAAATATCATAACTTTCATAATACTTGGTGGAATGTAATGAGTCTTATACCGTTGGAAAGATAATTTAATAAGCTTCGATTTGACACCAAATTTGAATATATTTTCATCTCAAAATATCATGAAATGATAGGTCAAAGTTGGTATAGAAATTCAGTTGCTCAAATCACCTCCAATTATATCCGAATTAATTCTGAAATGTTGCAAACTCTCCGAAACATGCGAATTGCTCGAATCCCTAAAAAATAATAATAAAACACATAAAATCCTTCTAACTAACAAAATAAGTATGATTAAATAGGACTTTATAGGTCTTATCAAGCCTCCTTTGCACTATCGGCCTAGCTTTTCAATTCTTCTTTTCTGGGCCCATGCAAATGAGATTGTTCATTCACAGGCCAAATGATGAACGAACATACTGAATCGCCTAAACCGTCAGTTAATTAGTTTGGGGTGGTTCAGTTTCAATATTGTAAATTGTTCGGCTTTATATTTTTATCGGTTTGGTTTCGATTTCACCCAATAATCGAGCCATTTACACCCCTACTTTCTCCACATCCACTTTTTTTTTCTTTTAGTATCCATCTTATCTCCATGTGAAACATGTTGCGAATGAGTGAAATGTTAATATCACTTGTATTCAAACCTGTCTAGTGAATTTGCAAGATACCAATTTAAGATATGTGAAGTAAAAAAAAATTAAGTGGAAAATCTTTAAAAACATGCATGGTTAAAAACAAACTAATTATAATTATAAAAAATATATATATTGTCTATTGTACTCTATGGTAGCCAACCTGAACATAACATAGTGCATAAGGCATCTATTACTATTCCAAAAGTCATTTATTTGATCCCTAACATGTATTTATTAAATTTAAAAAAAAATAGTACACTGTATTTTTAAGAGCATGTTTAAGTGTATTTCTAATGATATTTAACATTTTAAAAATTATGTTTAAATCAAATAAAATTAAAAATATTAATCTTTCTATTTGGAATTTTAATTTGACAATAAATAATCTTGCTCGAAACACATAATAATAACATGTTCAAGTATCGAATCAATTGATGATAAAAAAAATTACCTTGTTTATAAAGAGATCATTCTCCTTTAATCAAGGTCGAGAGTTTATCAATAATTATTTCAATTCTCATAAATTTATAATTTTTATGAAATATATTTATTTATGTTTCGTTCTATCTTTTTCTCCAAAAATCAATCCATTCGAAGAATACCAAAGAATTAAATACAAACTCCAGCTAAACATGATTTTAATGCTCCGATTTTCATAATTGTTCTTGTTGATGTTCACCATGGAAGGAGAGTACTTGAAGCACCACTTTTTCCTTGGTGGAGGAATCTTAAGATTCGGCTATAGAACCCATAAACATCATTCCCACCACCAAACCCATTTTCATTTTATGTCCCTTCTCCATCTATCTTCTCTCTTTCTCTCTCAAATTGCTTGTGCTCTTCTTTACAACTTGTAGGGGCTGTTTGGGGCATTGAGTGAGTTATAATAGTCTGTGGGTTATAATAGTCTGTTGAATTATATAATATTATTTAAAATGCAGAGTTGTTTAATCTAGGGTTATAATAGTTTGTGTTTGGGGTGCAAAGTATTTCATAAGTTATTATAACACAACTTATTATAACCTACACCTCAAACAGTCCCTTAGTGTACTCTATTTATAGTAACTGCCCATCTTGTTGGTTCAATACTATATCCAATGGAGGAAGACAAAAACTTATCACATCTTTTCAAATATATATATATATATATATATATATATATATATATATATATATATATATATTTTTTTTTTTTTTTTTTTTTTTGAGTGGCTGCCAATTGTGTGCATTATCGGATCTCTGGGAGAGAAACTGAGATATTTTTTAATAGTAAATGAGCATGCAAGCAATTATCGATAGAAAATAATGTCAAATATCAATTATGTAGCCATTTTTATTTTATTGATACGGTATATCAATGATAGACTATTTAGCAAATAAGTATGTAAACTATCAATCACCGATAAAAAATAAAAGTTAAATACCACAAACATTACTATTTTTAATCTATTGATATGATTATGAATGATAGACTTAATCTATCACTAATAAAATGATAAAATATAAATCACTAATAAACGTCTATTAGTGATATACAAGGATAAAAATGGAACTACCTAAAAATGTTTAAATAGGCGCATGAAAATATTTAAAATATTGTTATATTTGTAATTAAATATACCTATTTTATCATATATGCAAGTGCTCGTATTTTGAATCTGGAACCCGTGGTTATTAAGGAGTATATAAATTTGTTAATTCATATTCAATCATTAATCAAAAGGCAACCACATTTTTGCATTTCATCCCTCATTCAATAATTTTTCATCCTTTCTCTACATTCACATCATTATCTTTCTCTTTTTTTTCTTCTTTTTCTGTCTTTTATTATCCATCTCATCCTCGTTCAATCATTTTCCATCTTTTATCCAAATCCACATGTTTTTCTTTTTTATTAAATAATTTTCCATCCTTTCTCCACATCCACTTTTTTTTTCTTTTTTATTAAATAATTTTCCATCCCTTCTCTTAATCTACATTTTTTTTTGTCTTTTAGTATCCATCTTATCCTCAAGTCAAACATGTTGAGTCTGGGTGAAATGTAAATATCACTTGCATTTAAACTTGTATGTTGAATTTGTAAGATACCAATTTAAGATAGGTGAAGTAAAAGAAAAAAGAAAGATTGGCAAATCTTTATAAACATGGTTAAAAACAAACTAAATATATATATATATATATATATATATATATATATATATATATATTACTCAATTATAGTTGATCCTAATCTAACTTAGTGTATGAAGCAACCTATTACCATTTCAAAAGTCAATTATTTGATTCCATCATCTGCAAATTATTAAACTAAAAAAACAATCTATTGAATATTTAGAACATGTTTAAGAGTATTTTTTTAATGATATTTAACATTTTTTTAAATGAATAAATTTAAAATATTAATCTCTCCATTTTTAAATTTTAATTTGATAACAAATCCTACTTGAAATACTCAGTAATAACATGTTCAAGTATCATAAAATAATCCAAATAATTTATGATAAGAGTAAATAATAAAATATTGATTGACTAGAAAAATACATGAATTAATTTAACTTTTAATAAGATATAAATTACATGCTTTTCAATGTTCAAACTACTTCTAATATTATGGGGTGGTTTGGGATGCAAATATCAATGATAATAGACATAAACATGTCTATATAAATCATAGGCATAAATCTGTTTCAAAAAAAAAATCATAGGCATATGGGAGTGTTTGGAAATGATTTTGAAATGGTCAAAATCACTTTTGTCATATTTAAAATCACTCCGAAACATCTTTTTAATTAATCAAAATCAATTTTTATGGAATAAAAATCGCGTTTAAAACTGTAAAATCAAACCCTAAGTTGATTTTGAATGATTGAATGCATTTTTTTGGAGTAATTTTGAACATGACAAAAATGATTTTTACTATTTCAAAATCACTCCCAAACATGTCCTAAATCAATGATAATAGACATAAATCAATGATAATAAACCGATAGGCTTATCATAGGCATAAATCAATGATAATAGACATAAAAATGTCTAGATAAAGCCAACCAACGAAACCAAATATCACTTGCATACCATTTTTTTATTCTATTGATATAGTATTTCAATAATAGACCTAATAGTAAATTAGCAAGGAATTATTGATAGAAAATAAAGTCAAATGTAAATATATAGCCTTTTTTTATTCTATTGATATGGTATATCAATGATAGAGACTATTTAGCAAATGAGTATGCAAACTATCAATCACGAATAGAAAATAAAAGTTAAATACCAAAAATTTACCATTTTTAATCTATTGATAAGATTATGAACGATAGACTTAATCTATTAGTGACGATATACATCCATCACCAATAGAATGATAATATAAATCACTAATAAACGTTTATCAGTGATGTATGAGGGTAAAAATAGAATTACCTAAAAATGTTTAAATAAGCACATGACAATATTTTAAAACATTGCTATATTTGCAAGTAACAAAATGTTGTTGATGTTATGGGTGAAATTGGACCAAAAAGAATGAGTTGGCTAAAGGGCCAAACGAGGGGCCAAACGAAGAAAGAAGCCCAATACGAAGTCAAAACGGACCGAAACCGACAGAGGAATGACCCAAAATGAGAAGGAGGAGAAATGGGCTTGGGCATCGACTCAAGCCCGTGGTCAGCCCAGTCGAGGCCAACTAAATCGATCAGGATTGGGCCTTGCCTCGATCCCTCATGGCCCATGTACCCCCGGTTCAGCCCAGTTCGGTTCTTCCTTTCCCCATTTGAAGACGGAAACCCACAAAAAACCCTAGAAATGAAGGTATTTAAGCTCTCCCTAGGGGGCAGAGCAAGGTAAGTTCATTTCAGCCTACAACACTCTCCTGTAACTACCAAATTCTCTCCAAAAACTCCATCTGACTTAAGCATCGGAGCCTGTGTGGACTATACCACACCAGTGTCCAAGTTTTTCTTGTCTTGCAGGCCGCGGTCTTCCTCCAAGAATACAAATTCACCGTCGTTGTCACGTGGAGGTCAGGTGAGATTTCTCATGTCCAAAATTTGGCCACAACAGTTGCCATATTTAAAATTAATTGAACTTATTTTTCCATATATGCAAGTGCTCGTGTTTTGAATTTATATCCAGTGGTTATTAAGAAGTATACAAATTTTTCATTTCATATCCAACAATTATTAGAAGGCAACTATATTGTTGTAAACTCATATTCTCATTCATTAATGTTCCATCCTTTCTCCACATCTAGATAATTTCCATTTTTTTTTATCTTTTAGTATCCATCTTATCCTCGTAACCTCGTTCAATAATTTTTTATCCTTTTCCTAGCTATGGTGCATGAAAAAACCGAAAAAACTTCTTTAAACTGACTGAAACTGCGATCTATTTGGTTTTTAAGCAGTTTGGGTTAGCGGTTTGATTTGAAAATTTGATAACCGATATGTAATGGGCGGTTTCAGATTCAAGGGTAAGGGATAGCATGTAACTGGAGCCGACTGATTAAACTGAAAGTCAAATTTCCAATATTTAATGCCCATACAATCCCAATCTGTTTTATATTTCAAAAATTATGCCTAATAACACATTTTCAACCCTATATTTCCCGAATGTCATAATTTAGAGAAAAAAAAAATCAGCTCTAGCATGGTTCAAATTTCTGCAATAATTTTATTCTATTTATACCCTTAAAAATTATGTACATCTTTGTGATAATAATATTATTGTGATTCAATGCTTCCATAATGAAAGCATTCGGTTCACACGAGATTTCAAAAGAGAAATGAAATGAGACACGTGTAAATAATTTATATTTGTATTAATTTTGTGAGTGTGGTACAATCTCTAATTTGTTCCTTTGATTCTTTCTCTTTCATAAACAAATGTCTCGAGGGCTGAAAGCTTGTTCTCGAGCACACATCTTGGTCTTTTCTGATCGGCCTTTGGCTTGTTGATCTTTGGATCAGCCTTTGGCTTGTTGATCGTTGGATCGGCTTTTGGCTAGTTGATCCCTTTGAAGATACGATCGAAGTCCTAGAGTCTTGTACACTTCAAATGCCTTCAACTTATCTTCAAAAAAATTTTGGTGTTTCAAGTCTTCAAGTCTTCTGGTCTTCAAAGCGTCTTTGGTTTGCGAAGAGTCTTCAGTCTTCAAGAACGTTTAGCACCTAAGGACTTATCTTGGAGGGTCTTTGGTCTTCCAAGAGTGCTCAACACTTCGAGGAGTGTTCAATACCTAAGGATTGGTATTGAAGAGTCTGAGGGTTTAGCACCTAAGGACTTATTTTGAAGTGTTTAGTACCTAAGGACTTTAGGGAGCATTTAACACCTAAGGACTTTAGCTTTCTTTGCTCTCAATTCTCTTTGAGTCCTCTAGAGAATAAAATTTCTGAATCCTTCAAATGAAGGAAAACTCTTCTATTTATAGAGCTCCCATGGACATGTGGGCTTAGCCTCTTAGGCCTTTGGGCCCAATCATTGGACTTGGGCTCTGCTAAACTTGGGCTTAGCCCTTTGGGCTATGTCTAAAATTTGACCCAAATTATACATATTTGGATTTACCACAATTTAATTTAGGGATTCTTGTCAATTTGCAATTGATCCATAATTAAATAAATAATTTTGTCATTAACTTTAAATAATGACAAGACAATTTTTGATTGGTCAAAATTTCTATTCCAACACATTCAATCTAGGTAAATAATTTTACCATTAATTACATACCTCTCTTTTTTAGCCAAAGAGAGTATAGCTCAACTGACATATTGAATGTGTTAATGACCACGAGTTTTGTGGTTCGAATCCCCCCGACCCCTATTATACTCAACAAAAAAAAAATCATACCTCTCTTTTTTATAATTTACAATATTTTATTCTCCAAACTAAGTGCTAGATTACTACAAGATTTCTTTTGTCCATTACTGCTTTCCAATTACTGCTAGCAATCTTCATAATTGTTGTCGCCCCAATTTTAATTCCAATAGAAAGTAGCGAGCCAAATGGAATTGGTCCACATCAACACACCAAGTGGCATAATTAACGTCCCATCTCTTCTCATTCATTGAAAATTTTCCTCATTCCATAAAATTTTCCTCCCCTGCATATATTCCTTAAAAATCCATATGTTTTCCCTGACCACGCCCACAGTTTTTTGTTTTGGAATAGCCTGATATCACTACAATATATACACTTTCACTAATACACAACACTATAGTTATCATTTTATGTAATACAATATATACCTATTCATATGCTATATAATATATACCATGCAAATGTCTATTCTCAATTGTACTTATATGTCCTTGTACATTAAGAACTTGTTCATATATATACCCAATCAGATACTATATAATATATACCCATATAATACACTTAACCTATAATATACCTAGGCTAACTTGTTCATATATATATATATATATATATATATACTTTTCACATGTTTATTCTCAATTATACTTATATGTCCTCATACACTAAACACTTGTTCATATATATACCCAGTCATATGTTATATAATATATACCTCGCCAAATGTTATTCTTATATATTATGTTCTACAATTATTTCATATAAAGCCTAAATATAGCAAGATTAGAAAAGAAAAAATAGTTTAAAATTAAACCTCTGTTGAATTACCTCTGATATGCTAAATCGAAAATTGTTGAAAAATACTAAACCCACTTGCTGCCTTCGTTCAGAAATGCCTCATTGTCATTTAGAAATACTCATCGTCGTTAAGTAACTGCTTGTCGTTGACATTGCAATATATGTCCTTATATTTAAAGAAGAAATTACAACCCTAGCTCATATCTTTCTCAATTTACAACCCTAGCTCATTTCTTTCTCTCTCAACTGAAGGTTGTCTCGACTATTGAGGCTCCTCCTCCTCACCATTGCAGCATCTTCATTCTCGTGAAGCGGGATTGCTTCTTTGGTTTTTCAAGTAGATGTTATCTGAGTTTTGGACTTGTAGTTTTTTCACTAATTTTGTTGTTTGTTTGTGTAGTTTTGTTTCAATTTGTGGACATGGTTATATAATTTTGTTTCAATTGTGGAAATGGTTATGTAATTTTGTTTCAATTTATGTAAATGACTTCTCTCATTCCCTTTCTGATTTTGTTGTGAAAGCTTCAGCTCATTGGTTGTGAAGGGGATTATGTTAGGGTTAAGTGAGGGAATCGTGAAGGGGATTGAATGAATTTTTTGGAGGATCTGGGCTTTGTGGTGGTACTGATCTGATCTGAGAAAGAGAGAGAGTGTTTTGTTTTGTTTTGTGGGTTTACGGTTAGATGGGAGATGAGATGGGATTTATTAGGGCTGCATACTTATTGTTGTGGGTGGTGGCTAGGACCCTTTTTTTCCTTCTCTTTCATCATGGTAATGGCTTTCTTTCTATTTCTCTAATCAACGAGTAAATGTGTTCTCTATCTCTCTCTCTTTCTTTCAAAAGTTGTGTTTAATTGACAATAGAAGTTTTTTTTTTTTTTTTTGGGTGGGGGAGGGGGGGACTGAAGTTTTTTGGGAACAAGTCGTTGGTTGGTTCTATTTCTTCAAATTGAGAGAAAGAGCAAGAGAAAGATAAGGTTTAAGATGTGAAGACAATTGGAAAAGGGGAGTTAGTAGTTTGGGACATTTGTCCTTCTGTGCAATCCTTTATGCCATATGTCATAAACCTAAATAGATACAAACAATAAAATGAAGCAGTTTCTCTTTCACTTTTGCTTCTAGGAGAATCACATCTGCCATCTCCCTTGGGTTGTCCTTTGGAATAAAAGAATAAAAGTTGTATATTCTTAAAAATCAATAAATAAATTTTCCATCACAGAGAAAACTTGATAAAAGTCCCTGCAGATAAGGACCAACACTTGCAATGTTCTCAAACACCACATAACAAAGATATGTCCAAAATGCTACATTAACTTTTGTATTGAACCATTAACAGAAACAGTTTTCCAAAAACAAATGCCACCAACTCAAAAAATATAAATATTGAGGGAAGACAAAAATGAAGTATAGGAAAGAGAAACTCCTTCATGATTATTTGTTTTGTTGAGTGTTGTTGTCTCTTACATTTGGTAGGAATGAGAATGTAACAGTACTGAGCATTTTCCATAGTTTTAAATTCTATTATCTTCCTACTAAAGTATTAAGTGAATGTTACCTTTTTGTGAGATTCCTCTCTTTTATGGCCATCTTGCTTTCGGCTTTAGCGTCGTTGTCCCAGGTTTATATTGATTGTAATGCTAATTAGTTTCTTATTTTCTTATCTTTTTAAGGTTCCGTTTGTTTCATTTCGTCCCTAAACTTTGAAAATATACATATTGGTTCTTAAACTTTCAAATTTATTCTATTTTGGTCCCAAAACAAATGTCTATTTTAGTCCTCAAACTTTAAAATAAATTTGAAAGTTTAAGAACCAATATTTGAAAGTTTCATTGTCATGTTATCTTCTATGCTTTAAAATATTTGATTATATCCTTTTCTTTTTTAGAATGTCTAAGGATATAACTCTTAGTGATGAAAAAGAGAATCAAACAAAGGCTATTTGGGATGATATTACTCTTAATTCATTCATACATGTGTGTGTTGTTGAGACTTTAAATGGGAACAGACCTAACTGTCATTTTAGTAAAATTGGATGGAGGAATGTGATAAAGAACTTCAATGAAAAGACTGGAAGAAATTATGGATACAGGCAGCTTAAGAACAAATGGACATCACTCAAGAAAGATTGGAAATTTTGGAATAAATTGGTTGGAATTGCAACAGGATTAGGATGGGATCATTTAAGACAAACAATTGATGCAACTAGTGAATGGTGGGATGAGCAAATAAAGGTGATTATCTTTGAATTTTTTTCAAAAATTTTAATTTTCAATGCAACTAGTGAATCGTAGAGTCAATAGTGCGATGACAATATTGTTATTGTTTTATAGGTCGTTCCTGAGGCAGCGAAATACCGTGCAAAAGGGTTACAAAATGTAGAGCAATTAGACATTCTTTTTAAAGATGTTACTGTAACTGGAGAATGAGCATGGTCCCATCTCAAGGTTTTGTATCTAAGGTTGTAAGTGATAGAGTTGAAGGTTTTACTGATGATACAATAGGAGAGACAGAGGTAAATGAGAATATAATGAGTTTAACAATGTTGAAAGTGCTACTAATGATGTTGATGCTAGTGAAACTTATACTCAAGGGAGAGAGAAAAAGAGGAAAAAAATTGGTTCAAGAGTTGTATCTTCTAAGATGTCAGACAAATTAGATCGCCTTTGTGATGTCATTGAATATAGAAAAAGAGATTTGACGAGATGCAATATTCTTAAAGTAATGGATACTTTAATGAGCTTGCCTGAGATTATGGAGGGTGACGAGTTGTATATGAAGGCTACCAAATTTTTACCAAAAGAGAAAATAGAGAAATGGTCGTTGCTATAAAGAATTCCGAGACAAAAATTGAACGGCTTAAGCAAAAAAAAGTTTGACATTGTATCGTTCATGTGACCTTTGGTTATTGAGGTTTTTTAGGTGCGAACTTTCTTAGTTCTAATCAAGACTTTTCTTTTGTTTTTTTGTTATTTAACAGTGTTGAAAGTGTTGCTAATGATGTTGATACTAGTAAAACTTATAGATGTTTGAACTATTGTTACTATATTTTGAATAGATATGTTATGCCATATAATTGCACTAGTAAAATTTATAGTTAATTGTGCTTTTTTTTGTTAACAAAGATGTTGTCTTATATGATTGATAATGATGATACTAATAGCTTTTCAGACGATAGTGACACTGAAGAATTCGACCATTTAGTAGAAATTGGATGTATAATGGTCGTGAGTCATTTCAAAACATATGTTGATAAAGAACCATGCAGGACTTCGTTTCACACAGGTTTCAAGTTTGTTAGAAAGGTTCTAAATGGACATGATGTTAGGTGTCATCAACAATGTAGGATGGAAAAATATGTGTTTACTCAATTATTGATGACACTTAATCAAAATTATGATCTCAATAGTAGTTCAGATATGCCATTGAAAGAGGCTTTAGCCATGTTTCTTATCACACTAAGGCATGGTTTAACTAATAGAATGATTCAAGAAATGTTTCAACACTTGAGCGAAACTGTTTCTAGATGGTTTAGTTTGGTATTAGACATTGTTTGTCGTTTAGCTGTGGATACATTAAGCCAAGTGATCTGCAATTTAAAGCAACCCCAAGTAAAATTAAAAGTGATGATCGATATTGGCCATACTTTAAAAATTGCATAGGAGCAATTGATGGCACACATATATCGGTTGTTGCTCCTAAAGATAAGCAAATACCACATATAGGTAGAAAAGATATTACTATCCAAAATGTTATGGTCGTATGTGATTTTAATATGTGTTTCACTTTTACTTGGGCTGGTTGGGAAGGTGCTGCTCATGACTCACGTATCTTCATGGAAGCTTTACGAAGTCCTCATTTAAATTTTCCTCATCCACCTAAAGCTTTGTTTCGAAAATTTTAATATTAAACTTTGCATGGTTTTTAAAAATTTTAAACATTTTGTACTATGCATTTTGCAATTAAATATTATCTTGTTGATGTTGGATATCCACAAATGAAAGGGTATCTAGGCCCTTATAAAGGCGAAAGATATCATCTTCCTGATTTTCGTCATGGGAGTCAACCAAGAGGTAAGAAGGAAATATTTAACCATAGGCATTCATCTTTAAGGTGTACAATTGAGAGGACATTTGGTATTTGGAAAAATAGATGGCGAATGGTACGTCATATGCATCATTTTCCTTTCGAAAAACAAGTGAAGATTGTTGTTGCATCAATGGCACTTCATAATTTTATAAGAACTCATTCTACAACTGACTTTGAATTCAAGCCTTATGACGATGATGAAGATTTGCTCCCCTCAAGTGATGAATGAAACGAGTTGAGTGTTACTGAGGAAAGCGAGACTTCTTGTCATGGAAGGGAGATGGAAGAGGAGCGGGAGAAAATTGCAAAACTTCTTATGTCTCATTAATGTCTTTAATATATAGTTTGTGTTTTAATAGATGATATCCAGTTTAAGTATTTTTAATGATACAAGCATTTCTAAATTGAATGAGATATATGGATTTTGATTTTTCTTTTGATATTTATTATACGTATTTTTCTTACTTAACATATTAATCATGCATATAAATTTTAACAATAAAATAAATTAATAAAAATAGATATTTATCATAATTCATAATTATTTAGTTAAAATCAAATAGAAAATGTCCTTTTTATTAATTTGGTAATTCTAAAATCGCTTTTGAAATCAAACATAATAATTCAAAATCACTTTTAAATATATGAAAATCACTTTTAAAAGTTTGGAACCAAACATATCAATATAATTGTTTGAAAATCAATTTTACAAAATCAATTGTACCTAAATCTCTTTTTCTAAAATCACTATTTCAACTATCACTCCCAAACATGCACTTAGGGCATGTTTGGGAGTGATTTTAGAATGCCCAAAATCACTTTTGACATGCCCAAAATCAATTCTCCTTCAAAATTGTGATGTTTGGCGATGATAAGAAAGTGATTTTAGAAACATCCAAAATCACTTTAAGTGATTCCCGGTCAATCACTTGGGAGGTGATTCCCAAGTAATTTTGTCTTTAAAATGACTATTATTTCATATTTTTAAAAAAATCTTACTTTTGGTGACGGGTAGAAACCGTCGTCTTTTATCAAAATTCATTAATTTCTATCAAAAAGCATGTATTCTCAAAATCGTCACCATTGAGGTCATCCATCATTATTTAAAAAATGTCAATTTTTCTCTCTTTAAAGTTTTTATAATGTCTATCTCTTACTTTATTTTTTTTTAACATTTTTAATCATTTTCTCACTTTTTTTTCTCTCCAATTGTTTTAACTCTCTCTAACTTTTTTTAGCTCTAAATTTTTTCGTCCATCTATCTATAATTTTTGTATCTCTTTAACTTTTTTCTCTCTAATCTTTTACCTCTTGCTATAACTTTTTGCTCTTGAACTTTTTTGTCCCTGACTTTGAACTTTTTTTTTCTCATTAAAGTTTTTCTCCCTAAAATTTTTATCATTATCTTCAAATTTTTTGTATATCTCTCTAAATTTATTTCTCTATCTTTCGATTTTTTCGCTCTCTATTAAATTTTTCTCTCTCTAAATTTTTTGTCCATCTCTCTAAAATTTATATCCCTCCATGTCTTTAACATTTTTTTCTCTTTGAAACTTTAATTTTCTCTAGCTTTATTTTTTTTTTGTCTCTTAATTTTTTAATTCTCTCGGTATAACTTTTGTCTACCACCTTCTATTTTTTTTTTTAATTTCAAATGTAATAGTCTTTTTAGTGATTTGATGATTCTAAAATCACCTTTGAAAATAAACATTAATCGTTTAAAAAATACTTTTAATTAAATTTAAATCACTTTTACAAGAGTGGAACCAAATATTAAAATGATTTATAACTAAAACTTTTACAAAATTAATTATAATTAAATCACTTAGCTTAAAACACTTATTTTAAAGTCACTCTAAAAAATGCCCTTAATCATTGAAAGTCACTTTTAATTGTATGAAAATCACTATTAAAAGTGTAGAATCAAACATTAAAATGATTATATGAAAATCACTTTTCATAAATCAATTATAAACAAATCAATTGTGCTAAAATCATTATTTCTAAAATTATTCTCAAACATGCCCTTATTTGATGGGGCTAAGCAAGTGAACAATCTGCAACAGTACAAAAAAAAAAAAAAAAATTGGAGATATGCAAGACAAATTGTATACAAGGATAATTTGGGTGAAAGTTAAGTTAGCAAGCAGCTCGAAGAAGCATGCATGATTTGCTGAAATTCTAGTCTATTTGAAAGTGTTTGTTGTTAGTGCTGAAAAGCAACTACCTAAAAATGTTTAAATACACGCTTGAAAATATATTTTAAAATTTTGTTATATTTGCTATTAATTGGCCTTATTTTACCATACATGTTGTTGGAATAGAAATTTCGACCAACCCAAAATTGCCACGTCATTACCCAACATTGATGACGAAATTATATTTAATTAGGGATTAATTAACTTTGGAAGGATTCCTATATTAAATTATGGCAGGTCCAAATACACTATTGGGTTCTTTGAAATTTGGAAGACAAAAGCCCAAATTGAAGGCTCAGTCCGGATGCTAGACCCAAAGGCAACTAAGCCCGGTTCAAAGAAGCTGGCCCAAAGTCAACTAGGCCCAGTCCAAATGGCTAGGCCCAAAGTCAACCAGGCTCAGTCCAAATGGCTAGGCCCAAAAGTCAACAAGGCCCAAAAGGCTGGCCCAAGGTCAATCAGATCCAATCCAAATGGGTTGGCCCAAAATCAATTGGGCCCAGTCCAATAGGCCTAAGCCCACCTGAGGCCCATGAAGAACTCTATAAATAGAGAGCTTCCTCCTTCATTTCAAGGGTTCAGAACTGAAGAAGCTCAGAGAGAATTCAGAAACAAAGCTCAGAAGACTCCAGAAGCTCCTGAAGATCAGACACCATCTGAACGAAGAACACATCGCAGAAATCAAGAACACTCCAAGAATCCATTGAAGTTTCAACCTCGAGAACAAGCTATTCAGCCCTCGAGCAAAGCATACAAGTAGGAGAGAGAATCAGAGGATCAAATACTAGAGATTGTACTCACAATACTGAAATCAATACAAATACAAAGTTCATTCCACGTGTTAAATTTCCCCGTCGAAATCTCGTGTGAACAGATTGGCACGCCCAGTGGGACCATCTCTACCTCTCATCTCTTTCTCTTCAAAGTAAAGCAATGGCACCCAAGAAAGCTGCATCGAAGGTTACTGCTTCAAGTGACGCATACACGAGACCAATTACTCGCAGTCGATCTCAAGGGGTTGAAATAAACGAAGATCGAACCCCTGACACAATTGCAAGCAGAATCATAAAGCTGATTGATGACTCTGCCAAGAGCAAAGTCACTATAAAAAATAACCCGCTGTTTGACCAGCCCATTTCCGCTTCAGATCAACTGAAGGAGACATCGAACCCTGATGTGATGTCTGTTATGATGGCTGATGTAGACCCCGATGAGAGGATGGCGGAGATGGAAAGAAAGATCAACCTCCTGATGAAGGCGGTGGAAGAAAGAGATCTTGAAATCGCCCATCTGAAAAATCAAATGCAAAATAAAGAAATGGCTGAGTCAAGTCAAACCCCTGCTATGAGAAAGAATGACAAGGGAAAGACTATCATCCAAGAGAAGCAACCACAACACCCTACTTCAGTTGCTTCTTTATCTGTCCAACAACTGCAGGACATGATCATGAACTCTATCAGAGCTCAATATGGTGGGCCCACTCAAAACCCTCTCATGTACTCCAAACCGTACACCAAGAGGATTGACAACTTGAGGATGCCCGCAGGGTATCAGCCTCCAAAATTCCAGTAGTTTGATGGGAAGGGCAACCCTAAGCAGCATATTGCCCATTTCGTTGAAACCTGCGAGAATGTCGGGACGCGCGGTGACCTCTTGGTCAAGCAGTTTGTTCGTACCTTAAAAGGAAATGCCTTTGATTGGTACACTGACTTAGAGCCCGAGACGATTGACAGCTGGGAGCAGTTTGAGAGAGATTTCCTGAATCGCTTCTACAGTACGAGGCGAACGGTTAGTATGATGGAACTCACCAACGCCAAACAGCGCAAGGGCGAACCTGTCATCGACTACATCAACCGTTGGAGGGCCCTGAGTCTCGACTGCAAAGACCGACTCACAGAAGTGTCTGCTGTTGAAATGTGCACCCAAGGTATGCATTGGGGACTACTTTATATTTTGCAGGGGATAAAACCTCGTTCCTTCGAAGAGCTAGCAACCCGTGCTCACGACATGGAGCTAAGCATTGCTGCCAGAGGGAATAAAGATCCCCTAGTCCCAAAATTGAAGAAAGAAAGAAAAGAATTTAAAGGCGCAGAGAAAGTTATGAAGAGCGCCGCCAAAGAATCCATGGTCGTCAACACGACCCCTCTTAAGTTTTCCTCAAAAGGAAAAGAAACCAATCCAAAAAAGCAACAAGAAGCAGGCGAGAGACGTCGCCCAACTTTGAAAGAAAGACAAGAGAAAGTCTATCCATTCCCAGACTCCGACATCCCAGACATGTTGGAGCAATTGCTAGAAAAGCAACTCATTGAGCTCCCGGAATGCAAGCGACCAGGGGAGCTCGGAAAGGTAGGCGATCCAAATTACTATAAGTACCACTGCGTCGTTAGTCATCCGGTGGAAAAATGTTTTGTTTTGAAAGAGCTGATTTTGAGATTAGCTCGTGAGAAGAAATTTGAGTTAGACCTTGATGAGGTAGCTCAAACAAATCATGCCGCAATAGTGACAAATCCAAGTGTTCAACCGTCTGCAATCCCCTTACACGAGAATGGAGAGTGCCTGATCCAGTTTGGGTCCTTTGAACCCATTGTGGTTCGGTCACCGAAGATTGCCTCAAGCAAGGATGTTCAAGAAAGAGGCCACCAAAAGAAGAGCACTCAAGAGAAATGCGAACAGATTGAAGACGAAAATAGCATGTGGATTGTCGTGACCCGTCGCAAAAAGCGACCACAGAACTACATTCAGAAGGAAACTCTTGTGTTTTGAGAGAGAAAAAGAAGAAGTAAACTCCCAAGAAGAAAAAGTAAGAAGATTACCAGAAAGTCGAAGCTTATAGTGCAAGAAAGCGAAGAGCTCTTCCGGCCTCGACAGACAGTTACTTTAGCGGAATTCTTCCCAAGTAACTTCCTGGAAAACAGCCAAGAAAAAACACTTGAGGTTGTTGCATGTCACGCCATCAACACTAATGAAGAGCCGACAAACTCGTTGGAAAAGTCAACCGAGCTAGGAAGCTCATCTTCCTTCAGCATAGAAGACTTGTTGTCACTCCCTCAGGCAGCCAAAGGCGCTCTCATTGAGGCCTTGATAGATTCTGATAGTGCAAGTGCTCCGACCTCTATGGCGCACCCATGTGCCTCATGCTGCATGTCAATAGGTTTTACCGATGAAGACTTGTTGCTAGGGTCAAAACCTCACAATAGGCCGTTGTTCGTCTCAGGATACATTCGAGAACAGAAGGTCGGTCGAATCCTCATTGACGATGGATCAGCTGTCAATATAATGCCTAAGTCAACTATGAAGCAGCTAGGCATTTCAACAGAGGAGTTGACAAACAGTAAATTGGTAATCCAAGGCTTCAATCAAGGAGGTCAACGAGCAATTGGCATGGTCCGCTTGGAGCTCATCATCGGTGACTTAAAAGCCGAAACTCTGTTTCATGTTATCGACTCTAAAACCACCTACAGGTTGCTGCTAGGTCGGCCTTGGATCCATGGAAACGGAGTGATAACTTCGACGTTGCATCAATGCTTCAAGTTTTACCAAGATGGCATCAAGAAAGTGGAGGCTGACACAAATCCATTTTCAGAGGCTGAGTCCCATTTTGCTGATGCAAAGTTTTACATGAGGGGCGACAACGTAGGAGAAACTGTGCCCGCGGAGGTCCCTTTGATCAAAGGCAGTGATAAAGTCAAGCCAGAGCCACCAATTGAAAAGAAAAATGAAGTCGTCAAAGAAACAAAGATATCTGATGCTAGCAAAGATGAAGCCTCAACAGACCTTGCAAGAGACAAAGTTTTGAAAGACAGAGACGTCCCAAGTCCCCCTGTCTTGCGCTACGTCCCTCTATCTCGACGGAAGAAGGGTGAATCACCTTTTGCAGAATGTTCACGGAATTTGAAAGTCGGGGATATCGAAATCCTGAAAGAAAACTTTGTCACGCCTCTCACCAAGATAGCAAAGCAAGAGGTCAAGACACCCGACGATGGTCAAGTAAAGGCAATATTACCTGAGAGACGAACGAAGGGTGGATTTGATCCTAGGGCGTATAAGCTTCTGGAAAAAGCCGGTTACGACTTTTCGAAGCACACCAAGTTCGAGAGTCTGAAGATCATTGACGAAAGACCCGAACTGTCTTCGACGCAAAAGAAGCTTTTAAAGGAGGGTTACACCCTACCTACGTCAAGAAGGGGACTTGGATATAAGTCGCCCGAACCTGTTCGCATAACCAGAAAAGGGAAAGCAAAAATGGCAGACGTGAATCACATAACGGTGAATGAAGTCGATAATCAAAGAAAAAAAGACACCAACCAAAGGATTCCTGCTCTTAGGCGCATCAGGCCGCCAATCGCACGCACTTCAGTCTCGCAAAGGTTAGGTAAGGCTGCAACAGGGGAAGAGGAGTCACCGCTTAATACTGGCTCCACTCGACTTTCAGCTTTCCGAAGGTTGAGCAAGCCCATCATGGGAGAAGGAAGTACCTTATCAACTCAAACTTCTGATACCACTAAACCCTCGGCCCTTCAAAGGTTAAGTATACCTGCAGGTGAAGAAAATAGTACCTCTTCAACACCAACTTTGGTGCGACCGTCAGCCTTCCAAAGATTAGGCATGTCCGCAAAGAAGAGGGAGAATATACTTTCAATTTCAGCTGTGACACGACCATCAGCTCTTCAAAGGCTAAGCGTAACTACGTCGAGAAATGAAGGGCATATCGCGTCAGTATTCGACCGAATTCAACCTGAAAGTTCGGTGGAGACTTCAAAAGATTCGCTTTGCAGCGAGAAAAGAATTGACAGAGACATTCGTAGCATTGTTCCCTCTCGAATGAAAAGAAAAACTTTTGTTGCGGTCAACACTGAGGGTTCGTTAAAAGTAAAGCGACGTGACGTAGTCATCACCAATCCCTCGGAGGAGGATTTAGATCAAGATGAAGGTGAGACCTCTTGCCACCATATCACAATTGAAGAAGAGTTGGAGACTGAGATGTCTGAAGAGGATGCAGACGAAGCTCCACTGCCACTTGAAGATGGTATTCAATCTACAGTGGACGAGCTTAAAGAGGTGAATCTGGGTACGCTAGAAGAGCCGCGTCCAACTTTTATAAGTGCATCACTTACTTGTGAGGAAGAAGGCAAATATATGAGCTTGCTCACGTCGTATAGAGATGTCTTTGCTTGGTCGTATAAAGAGATGCCTGGACTTGATCCAAAAGTAGATGTCCATCATCTTGCCATCAAACAGGGGTATAGACCAGTCAAGCAAGCTCAACGGCGTTTTCGGCCAGAGCTTATTCCTCAAATTGAAACGGAGGTCAATAAGTTGATTGAAGCAGGATTCATTCGCGAGGTAAAATATCCAACGTGGATAGCCAACATTGTTCCTGTTAGAAAGAAGAATGGGCAACTTCGCGTCTGCGTTGATTTTCGCGATTTGAATAATGCATGTCCAAAAGACGACTTCCCACTGCCTATCACTGAGATCATGGTTGATGCCACTACAGGACATGAAGCTCTATCTTTTATGGACGGATCATCGGGATATAACCAAATTCGAATGGCTCTGGCAGATGAAGAGATGACAGCCTTTCGAACTCCAAAAGGGATATAATGTTACAAGGTAATGCCCTTTGGACTGAAGAACGCTGGTGCAACCTATCAACGTGCCATGCAGAAGATTTTCGATGATATGTTACATAAACACGTCGAGTGCTATGTCGATGATCTAGTCGTCAAGTCCAAGAAAAGACAAGATCATTTGGAAGATCTAAAAGTGGTCTTTGATCGACTAAGAAAGTATCAATTGAAAATGAACCCTCTCAAGTGTGCATTTGGCGTCACCTCGGGAAAGTTCCTTGGATTTGTGGTGAGACACCGAGGGATTGAAATAGATCAGTCAAAGATTGATGCCATTCAAAAAATGCCAAGCCCTAGAAACTTGCATGAGTTGAGGAGTCTTCAGGGTCGTTTGGCCTACATCAGAAGGTTCATTTCCAACCTAGCTGGTCGATGTCAACCTTTTCAAAGGTTAATGAAGAAGGGAGAAAGCTTCGAGTGGGATGAGGCATGTCAGAACGCTTTTGAAAGCATCAAGAAGTACCTGCTTAATCCCCCTGTATTAAGTGCTCCGGTAGCAGGGAAGCCATTAATATTGTACATCGTAGCACAAGAAAGATCGCTCGGAGCACTTCTAGCGCAAGAAAGGGAAAGAGGGAAGGAGCGAGCCCTCTACTACCTAAGTAGAACTTTGAACGGGGCCGAAGTGAACTATTCTCCAATTGAGAAAATGTGTCTTGCTCTTTTCTTCGCTATAGACAAACTAAGGCACTACATGCAAGCATTCACAGTGCACTTAGTAGCAAAAGCTGACCCGATCAAGTACGTTTTATCGAGACCAATAATTTCTGGGCGTTTAGCTAAATGGGCGATCTTGCTCCAACAGTACGACATCGTTTACGTGCCTCAGAAGGCGATAAAGGGGCAAGCGTTGGCTGATTTTTTGGCTAGTCACCCCATTCCATCAGACTGGAAGTTGTGCGAGGACCTACCCGACGAGGAGGTCTTCTATGTTCAAAACATGGAGCCATGGACCATGTACTTCGATGGCGCGGCAGGAAGAGATGGAGCGGGGCAGGCATTGTCCTTATTTCACCGGAGAACCATATGTTTCCTTACAGCTTCACACTTAGTGAATTATGTTCGAACAATGTGGCTGAATATCAAGCATTAATAATCGGCCTTCAGATGGCCATGGAGATCGGCATCACGTGCATAGAAGTCTATGGAGATTCGAAATTAGTCATTAATCAACTCACACTTCAGTATGAGGTAAAGCACGAGGACTTGAAGCCTTATTTTGACTACGCAAGGAAATTGCTGGAGAAATTTGACAACGTAGCACTCGAACATATTCCAAGAGCAGAGAACAAGAAAGCAGACGCGCTAGCAAACTTGGCCACTGCCATGACAATTCCAGGAGATGAAACGATGAACATTTCACTTTGTCAAAAATGGATCGTGCCACCCAGCGAAGATGAATGCGAAGAAATAAACGTAATATCTGTCTACACTATTGAAGAAGAGGACTGGCGACATTCCATTATAGACTATCTCCAACATGGAAAGCTCCATGCAGAACCCCAGCGCAAGGCTGATGTACGAAGAAGGGCTTCCCGATTCATCTATTATAAAGAGACCCTCTATCGCCGCTCTTATGAAGGACTATTCCTTCGATGCTTGGGAACAGACGAATCCATCAAAGCACTAGAATAGGCACATTCAGGCGTCTGCGACGCTAACCAGTCAGGTCCAAAACTCCACTTCCAATTGAAAAGAATGGGCTACTACTGGCCTACGATGGTCCATGACTCAATGGAGTATGCAAAGAAGTGTGAAGCCTGTCAGTTCCATGCAAACTTCATTCATCAGCCACCAGAGCCTCTACATCCGACTGTTGCTTCATGGCCCTTCGAAGCTTGGGGTCTCCATCTTGTTGGTCCGATAACGCCTAAGTCATCAGCAGGCCACTCTTATATCATTGCAGCCACAGATTACTTTTCAAGATGGGCTAAAGCAGTAGCACTAAGAGAAGCCAAGAAAGAAAGTGTGGCAGACTTCATTCGAACTCACATCATCTACTGCTACGGCATCCCACATCGTATCGTGACAGATAATGGGAGACAATTCTCCAACAGTTTAATGGACAGGTTGTGTGAGAAATTCAAGTTCAAGCAGTATAAGTCATCAATGTACAACGCTGCAGCAAATGGGTTGGCAGAGGCGTTCAACAAAACGTTGTGCAACTTGCTGAAGAAGGTAGTCTCTAAGACAAAAAGAGACTGGCAAGAAAGAATTGGTGAAGCACTCTGGGCTTATAGGACCACACATCGCACTCCCACAGGAGTTACACCCTATTCCCTCGTTTATGGGGTAGAGGATGTGCTTCCTTTGGAGAGAGAGATTCCATCATTGAGAATGGCTGTGCAGGAAGGGCTGACAACAGAAGATAATGCAAAGTTACGCCTTCAAGAGTTGGAAGCACTCGATGAAAGAAGATTGGATGCTCAGCAAGCGTTGGAATGTTATCAAGCACGAATGACGAAAGCATTTGATAAAAGTATCAGGCCACGGTCATTTCAAGTTGGCGATCTCGTACTAGCTGTTCGAAGGCCAATCATTACGACGCGACATACGGGAAACAAGTTCACACCTAAGTGGGATGGTCCCTACGTTGTCAAAGAAGTTTACACAAATGGAGCATACAAGATCATTGACAAAGACGGCTTAAGGATCGGCCCCATCAACGGAAAGTTTCTCAAAAGATTTTATGCATAAAATGTAAACACTCCTTATCGTAAGAGTATAAACTACATGTTGCTCCTGGCCCGCATGAGCTTAAAATGTGGACGGCCAAAAAAAAAAATTAATAAACATTTTTGAACTACGTTATGACTTGATCCCTTCATCATAAGGGTACGTAGGCAGCTTAAATGAAATTTTAAGTTCAGTCATAAAAGTTAAAAAAAAAAAAAAAAAGAGTTATCTATGAATAAGGCTCTAATATTTTATCGATTGAATGAGAAAGAGCAACAAATAGATGATTCGCCTAACAAATGGAAAAATAGAGTCAACAAAAAAAAATGTTTACAAAAGAATAGAAATTGAACAAATCAAGGCTTCCACTTGTAGTTTCTCAGCTCTTCACGCGTAGCCTCTAAGTTTGCATGGAGTAACGCCAAAGTTTTAGCATCTTCCTCATCCACAATGGGGGCACACTCAATACTACTGATCTCATCACGGATCCGGGACACCTCGAGTACCTGTTGTTCTAAGGTTGTCTCCTTCTCATGAATCAAACTAGAAAGCTTCTTGGACTCGGCTTTTGCATTTTGTAACTTAGCTTCTAATTTCTTTATTTCCAGTGATGACTGCGTAAACTGTTGCTGTAGCGCATCCTTTTCCTTAAGTGATTGGCTTTCCACAAGTCGCACCTTCTCCAATTCAAGATTTTTCTCCCCCAGTTGGTGATCTCGACTTGTCAAAGTCAACTGGGTGGAATATGTGAATGCAAGTTTGTTGTACGTCTCCACCCTCTTGAAATAGTCTCCTACGAGATTCTGAAGGAAAGTCAAGTTGTTCGTCCGAGTCCCTGAAATGGCATCGAGTATTTTATGCGTCTCGGGCACAAGACTGGCGACATTTTCAAAGGATGTGCGTGCAATTTTTTGTTGCACAGCTTCCCACATGCCTATGGCTGCCTGTTGTTTGAAATTGGAAATCACAAGGTCAGCACAAAACTGGGAAGCATCAGGATCGCCAGCAGTGGGTTTATGTTGAGTTCGTTGAGAGCTTCCAGAAATTTAGAGAGGGCGATAAGAGGTTGTAGCTCCTTCCGATGATATCAATTTGGACATGCTCGCACGCCCGATAGCATTATCGACAGCATCAGGGCCCGTTAATGATTCCTCACTATGCTGCTCCTCAATTTCAAGATGGACATCATCTAGAGGAGACTACAAAAAAAACATGCACACAATAAGAGCAATGAAAAAAAAACACTTGATAATCATTTGATGGAAAAATTCACTAACCAATAGCAGCGGTTGCGTCGGAAATTGCGAAGCACTTGTGACCCCTTCAAAAAAATTGTCCAGCCCGGCGGGAGACACTTTCGACTTTTTCGGCGCTCTCTTCCAACAATGGTCTTGGGTGCTACTGTGGCTCGATTCACCATGTTCTGACTTATCTTGTTCGGGGGTGATGGCCTCATTCTCAGGCAAGCGTATCTTCTTACCCCCATGATCACCTCCAGTGCTCTTTGGTAATTTAGGGCGAGCTGGAGAAGGAATTACACTACCTACTAACTTATGCGCGTTCTCCTCAAAATAATCACCATGCTTCTCCAACCACCAATTTTTATACTGTTGGGAAACCTGCGTATGTGGGTCTAACGTGCACGCTGGTATATACACACGAGACAACGTATTACTTTTGGTGCAAATCCTCCAGTGGTGTAAAATATTTTCCAGGCTAAGAGCAGGCGGGTCTCCTCCTAAATCATTTGGCACATCTTGGTAAAAGCCAAACTGTCGACTGAATCGATAAGGACTATAAGATTCGATAATTAATAGGTCCCCGCACCGCGATGATAAGTACGATGAGCGAAGGCTAGGAAAATATGAAGATTGAGAAAAGGATAAGGCGTTGCTGTCTTCCAAAAGCTCGTGCTTATTTCTGCCTTGGACATTTGCATGCCATATAATGGTTGCGCCCTTGTGGATTAATTCGCGAGCATCGAAGTCCCCAAAGTATTTTGAGCCGCCCTCGCCAGAAAAATCAACCATCTTAGGGCCCCGGACCTCCACTGGGACCAAGTAGTGTGTGTTGAAGTAATGGGCTAGCCAACCATGAATATAGTGCATAGGCAAGCAAACTTCCATGCGCCCGATCGGATTGGTAGCCTCTGTTATTCTGCCTAGTCCATGATATATATTAGCCAAAGTCGGAACAGCAAGGCTAAAGATCTGTCCTTCAGCCATTAAACTAGCAACCCTAAAGACTCCAGGGCGAAGAAGTTGAGTTCCCTTATGAGGGAACACGAAGATGCACAACCAACAGGATAGAAAGGCAGCTAGATATGTCTTTTCACGCCATTCATCTGCCACACCGAGATCCTGAAATAATTTGTACTCATTGTTCGTCCAATCTCGAGGTTTGATCTTGGTACCATCCGGGTTATGAGTAAGCTTGGAACGAGACGTTTTTCTCTGTTTTCGTGGGGGAGGTTTTTCGTACTTTGGAAGGTTATTGAACCAAAAGGAAATCCAAGACCCTATGGACACATGAGCGTCAGTCTTTGAAGATGACCCTCGTTCATTCTTCGAAGAGGCTATTAGATGGTATGCTTCAAAAAGATACTCACAGCTCTTTGGAAGATGCCTATGCTTGTTCCGCGACCCAGTCAGTTCTTTCAAGCAAGGGATAACCTCATCGTAAAACTTGCCTTTAATTGGAAGACCGCCTAAAGTCCATAAATCCCACAAAGAGATAGACAATTCACCTGCTGCAGTATGGAGAGTATTTGTTGTTGGACACCAACCTTCAAGGAAAGCTCGAACCACGTCATTATTGCGGTCATAAGTATAGAGGGAGGCCATCACAGCGTTAAAAAGGTGAGTCTGATAAAGTAGTTGTTCGTTTCGACCAACTACAAATTCGAGCCACTCCCAATAACATGGAGTGAAAGTAAATTCTCCAGGAATCTTCATTATGGGGTTCCAAAGAGTTTTGCCTTCTATCAAGCGACGCCCCAAAGTTAACTCTGGGTCTCGATTAGGGGCTTTATTGTGGAGGGAAGATTTCAAAATCCATACCTTGTTGTTGGAATTTAAGGACTTCTCTGTCGACAGTTCATGTGGAAAGACAGCACCTAAATCAGGCCATAAAGGTGAAAGAGGACCAGACATCGACTCCTCAGCAAGAAGTGAAAGCCCATTTTTAATCGGTTGATCCTTATCCTTCAGAATGACGAGATATTTCTGTCCTGAAGAGATGTGTTCGACAAAGTGCACCATGACTCTAAAAAGAAAAAGGAAAGAGAAAAGTTTAGTCATACAAAAGAAGTTTTTTTTTTTTTTTTTTTTTTTAAAAAAAGAGTTATAAATCGATTAAAAAAGGAAAGCAAGAAACAAAAATTGGGAGAATTCTCTTCTAATGCAAAGTGGGGGATAAACATTGAGGGCACAATCACTATTACATGTGATGGTCCTACTATGTGTCACCCCTACACTCGCTTCTGTCTTCGAATCAGAGGTTGCATGATGCTCTGTGGCGAAATGGGGGATAATCACCCCTACACTTGCTTCTGTCTTCCAATCAGAGGTTGCATGATGCTCTGTGGCGAAGTGGGGGATAATCACCCCTACACTCGCTTCTGTCTTCGAATCAGAGGTTGCATGATGCTCTGTGGCGAAGTGGGGGATAATCACCCCTACACTCGCTTCTGTCTTCCAATCAGAGGTTGCATGATGCTCTGTGGCGAAGTGGGGGATAATCACCCCTACACTTGCTTCTGTCGTCGAATTGGAGGTGGCAAATAAAGTTTCCTGAAAAAGAGTGACAAAAAAAAAAAAGAAAAAAAAAACTTTGTTTACCTTAATGACGGATGAAAACAGTTGAAAGAGGTTGCAAGTAAAGTTTCCTTAAAGAAAGAAAAAAAAAGGAGAAAGTTAGCAAAAAAAAGCTTTGGGAAAAGGTTAGCAAAAGTAGGGGAATTAAAAATAATAATAATAAAGAAAAAAGTTTGCCAAAATAAAATGAAAAATAAAAAAATAATAATTAAAAAAAATTTGCATCTAAAAAAAATGGAAAGAATGGCAAAAAAAAAAAAAAAAAGGTGGAATAAAGAAAAAAGAGTTGAAAAAATAATAATATATAAATTTTAAAAAAAAACAAAAAAAAAAAAGAAATTGTATGTGTATATATATATATATATATATAAAGAATCTGTAAAGTGAAGAAAAAAAAATAAAAAAATTAATAAAATAAAATAAGTAATTTTATTTTATTTACTATTATTATTATTTTAAAAAAAAAGAAAAAAAAAAAGACAGAAGGCCTTTTGGGCCTTAGTTTGGTGTCCCACTGGCCTTCTCTTAGTTTTGAAAACTAAATAACAAAACTGCAAAATAAAACAAAATATAAAGAAAAGGCAAAAAAAAAATACATATAAAAAAATAAAAAAATTTAAAAAAAAAACTTCGCGTCTTTTTTTTTTTTTTCTTTCTTTCTCAAACCCGCCGCCCGCCATCCATCTCCTCTCTCTTTCTCTCGGTGAAAATAAAAAAAAAAAAAAACTTCGTCTCTCTCATTGCACCTCCCCTCTCCGACCCACCTTGCGGCAACGGATGAAACCCGGCGACAGAAACCGGCAGCGGCTGGAGATCGGACGGCGACGGCACAGGAGCAGAGACCCACGATGCTGCGGCTGATTGAAGATCTGATTCAAATCCGGCGACTGGAGCTCGACGGCAGGACTACGAAACACGGTTACCTTCACGAGCTCGGGGACTTGGAGGGATTGTGTCTCTGCTGCCCGATATTTATAGTGAAGGAAAATTTAGGGGTTGAGATTTTTTTTTTTTTGCAAATCTGAATTCGAAAACTAATTTCAGAATCAAATCTTGATCGAAGGATGAAATCCAAGATCCATGGACAGAATTTTAGTGAATTTTTTTTTTTATTACTTTTGATTCTGGAAGTTAAGTTTTTTTTTTTTTAAGTCAGATTTTGGTCTTTGGACTAGTATATGGCAAAATACAAACGGGGATTCTTTTATTAATTTTGGAGGTCCGAAATTAGTTGGGATTGTGCATTTGTAAAATCATGATTGTTGCATAACCTTCGTGATTTTGAATTCAAGTCAAAATTGGATAAAATCAAAATTCTATCAAATAAGAAAATCTTGGTAGAAATTAAGTTTAATCTCAAACTAAATTTCTCAAATTTTGGGCATAACTCACCTTTTTTTTTTTTTTTTTTTTTATCCCAAATTAAAATTTTGGCCAAAGTTTAAATTAAGTTGCTCACTCCAAAATGTGGGCATACTTTAAATTTTGTTCCAAATTCAAACAAAAATTGGATAGAATTTCAAATCCTAATCCAATTTCAAATAAATTTTGGGATAGAATTTTAACCTTGCCCCAAATTTAGAATTTTAACCTTGCCCCAAATTTAGATTTTGAATTAAACTAGATTCAAATCAAAATTTTATGCCAGAAAGGAAAATCAAAATGTTGACTCAAATTCATATTTTGATAAATTGGCATTAAAAAAATGTGTGTCAAAGAAAAAAAAAAACAATCAAAATTATGAACCAAATTCCATATTTTGATTAAATTGACACGTCAAATGGAGTCCAAATTTGGAGCACCTTAAGTTTTGATTCCAAAATAATTTTTCAAGATTCACACACGCATATTTGTGTATAAATCTCGAAAAGGGGACATTTGTTGGAATAGAAATTTCGACCAACCCAAAATTGCCACGTCATTACCCAACATTGATGACGAAATTATATTTAATTAGGGATTAATTAACTTTGGAAGGATTCCTATATTAAATTATGGCAGGTCCAAATACACTATTGGGTTCTTTGAAATTTGGAAGACAAAAGCCCAAATTGAAGGCTCAGTCCAGATGCTAGACCCAAAGGCAACTAAGCCCGGTTCAAAGAAGCTGGCCCAAAGTCAACTAGGCCCAGTCCAAATGGCTAGGCCCAAAGTCAACCAGGCTCAGTCCAAATGGCTAGGCCCAAAAGTCAACAAGGCCCAAAATGCTGGCCCAAGGTCAATCAGATCCAATCCAAATGGGTTGGCCCAAAATCAATTGGGCCCAGTCCAACAGGCCCAAGCCCACCTGAGGCCCATGAAGAACTCTATAAATAGAGAGCTTCCTCCTTCATTTCAAGGGTTCAGAACTGAAGAAGCTCAGAGAGAATTCAGAAACAAAGCTCAGAAGACTCCAGAAGCTCCTGAAGATCAGACACCATCTGAACGAAGAACACATCGCAGAAATCAAGAACACTCCAAGAATCCATTGAAGTTTCAACCTCGAGAACAAGCTATTCAGCCCTCGAGCAAAGCATACAAGTAGGAGAGAGAATCAGAGGATCAAATACTAGAGATTGTACTCACAATACTGAAATCAATACAAATACAAAGTTCATTCCACGTGTTAAATTTCCCCGTCGAAATCTCGTGTGAACACATGTCTCGTGGTTATTGAGGAGTATAATGTTTAAATACACGCTTGAAAATATATTTTAAAAATTTGTTATATTTGCTATTAATTGGCCTTATTTTACCATACATGTCCCGTGGTTATTGAGGAGTATAATGTTTAAATACACGCTTGAAAATATATTTTAAAAATTTGTTATATTTGCTATTAATTGGCCTTATTTTACCATACATGTCCCGTGGTTATTGAGGAGTATAGAAATGTGTTAATTCAAATCTAACTGTTATTATTGTTGCATCATCATGCTTTTATTCAATAATTTTCCATCCTTTCTCAACATCCACATCTTTTTCTTTTTCTTTTTCTTTTTCTTTGTTGTCTTTTAGTCCATCTTATGTTATCCTCATTCAATAATTTTTCATCCTTAATTTCTCGGCATCCATTTTTTTTTTGTCTTTTAGTATGACACATGTGAAACATGTTGCGAAAAAGCGAAAAAATATCATGTAGAGTGAATTTTCAAGATACCAATTAAAATCGGTGAAGTCAAAAAAAACTCGGCAAAGCTTTAAAAACATGGTTAAAAACAAGCTAATTATAATTAATATATACATAATCTATTGTACTCAATGGTACATATCCGAAAATAAGTTAGTACATAAGATATTTATTACTGTTCCAAAAGTTAATTGTTTTATCCCTCACTTGCAATTATTAAATTTTAAAAAATATATTGTACATTTGGACAAAGGGTTTGGAATGCCAAGTGTAGATATTGTATTTGGTCCGGTGCATTTTTACTCTTGGATTTTTTTTCGAGATAGGGGGTGTTTGGATTGAGGAGTTGGTGAGAGTGGATTTGGGAGGAGTTAATAACTCTCCCCAACTCCTTGTTTGGCCCAAGATAATTTAACTCCTATTGTGGACCATACAAACTTATTAACTACTCCTCCAACTCCCTATTGTGAGCCCTACAAATTTATTAACTTTTCTCTAACCCTTCATTGTGGGCTCTACAACTTTCATATCTCCTTTTTTCTTCACTTCACCCCACTCCTACCTCTCTCTCTTCTCCCCTCTCCTTTCTCTCTCTATTTTTTTTACATTATGTTTTTAATTTCTTAATTTAAAAATTTTTCTTTATTTTTTATATAGATTTTCTCATCATTATTACTAATTAAATATAAATAATTATTTTTTATTAACAAAAATATTTTTCTTTTTATTCTATAATTTTATTTTTTCAATTTAAATTATATAAGAATGTTTTAGATATGATACTATTATTTAAATTGAAATTTTAATATAAATTAGAGTACTACATAATAATTTTTTTAATTGATACAAATCTCCCTATCTCACTTCCTCCACATGTCATCTACAATTTTTTTAAGTTTCAACTAAAATTACTTATAACAAATAACAATCTTATCTTTTTTAAGCTTTTTTTTTTTTATTAATAGCTCAAAAATATATATAATTTTATGATTTGAAGATAAGAAAAACATATTTTAAACTAACCCGTATTACATTAAAAAAAATTTGATTTTCAAACTAATTATATTCAAAGTAAAAAGATAAACGATTTCTCATTCCAAACTTAATAAAATAAAATTATTACAATAAATAACATAAATATATAGTTGTTGGAATAGAAATTTTGACCAATCAAAAATTGTCACGTCATTACCCAACATTGATGACGAAATTATATTTAATGAGGGATTAATTAAATTGGCAAGGATCCCTAAATTAAATTATGGCAAATCCAAATATACAACTGGGTTATGTGAAATTTGCGTTAATTTTAGACGAAAGACCAAAGGGCTACGCCTAAAGTCAGCCAGGCCCAATCCAGAGGTTAAGCCCAAAGTCAACCAGACCCAGTCCAAAAGCTAGGCCCAAAGTCAACAAGGCTCAGTCCGACTGACAAGCGCAAGCCCACCTGGAGGCCTTCAAGAACTCTATAAATAGAGAGTTCCCTCCTCCATTTCTGGGGTTCAAAAAGTGAAAATTCTCTAGAGAACTTAAAGAGACTTCAAAAACAAAGACCAGAAGACTCCCTAAACTCTTGAAGATCAAACACTCTTTGAACCAGAGCCTTGAAGACTACAAGACTTTAAAGATCAAGAACAAACTGCAAAACCCTCGAGACAAATCCACATTCGAGAACAAGCTGCAAAGCCCTTGATAAGCCTTGAAATTAAGGCTTATTTAAATCCTAAAGTGCTCAAAAAAACTCTTGTTTGTCATAATATTAATTGAAAATGGTGGAAAATTGTTTGAAATTAGGAAAAAAAATGAAATTTGATAGCAATTGGAAAAGATTTCTAAGTATTGTGATTCTTTTGCAGGAATTGCCAAACCAATTCCCAGACCATTGCCAAACCGGCGAATTGGCAATCCTGGAGCAGGGAATGTGAAATTGCTAAATCAGATTGCCAATCTGGTTTGGCAATTTGATTGGCAATCTGTGTTCTGGGCAGAAATTTCTCGGCGCGAACGAAAAACCCATAAATGGGAAGAGAAAATTTCCCACGAATCAAGGGAATTGGAGCATGATTTTTGGGCAATCTTCAACCCTAATGAATGCCTACAAATGAGGAAGAAGAAGAGGAGCCATTAATCGGATTTTGAGGGCGAATTGAAGGACCAATTTTCGTGGGTTTTTGGGTTTCAAAAAAGGAAAAATTCTGCATTAAACCCATTTCGAGATTCTTCAATTACAGCCCGATTTGGAGGAAATTAAGCACGAAATTTGGGCATTCTTCAACCCTAATGAAGGCATATAAATAGGGAAGAAGAGGAGGAGCAATAAAAGTCGATTTGGAAGCGTTTTTGGGAGTTTTTGCTCGTGGGTTTTTTCACGTTTTTGGCCTCTGTTTTCTGCATTTTTCTGCTGTTTTTTTTTACCAAAATTCTGATGCAATGTAGTTCCATTTGTCCTTCAATCTTTCTAGTCCAATTCAAGTGAAAAGAAGTCGATTTGAAGGCGAATTGGAGGACGTTTTGGAGCCGGTTTTCTTTCTGTTTTCTGCAGTTTTCTGCATTGTTTCTTTTCGTTTCTGTTTTTGTTTTGTTATTGCTGCAATGTAGTTTTGTTTTCCTTCAAATTATCCCATCTAATTCAAGTGAATAAGTTGAAGTTTTAATTCGGTTTTTGGAGGCATTTTCTTGAGTTAATTTCGTGGTTTTTCCTTCCTCTGTTTTCTCTTTTTTGCAAAAAGTATGCTCTGTTTTTCCTTTATGTTTTGTTTAGTTGCTGTACAGAAAGAAACTTTCAATTTAAAGTGGTAGGAAGGCATGGCAGAAGGGAGAAGATAAGGAAAATTAATTATTTACCCTAGCCACCTTGCTTAGTTCTATTATTTAGTCTTGCTTGAATTCCTAGGAAAACCCAATTACAATTCATAAGTTAGTTTTTTTTTTATTAAATTTCATTATGAAATCTTTCTTTAAAATTAGTTTTATGTTTTTCATTAAAAATATGAGCTAAACTTTTTAGGGGGTTCAAGGATGTGAATTCCCTAAGAAGTAAATGTAGCCAAAATTTCAATAAAAACCAAGCCTACATCTCAATTGTTTGCTTGTGTTGATTTTATTTCCGTTGAGATCCTAGATTGATCAACTAGGGTTTCAACTCAAGCTTAGATCTAATACCGACATGGTTAGTGACAAGCAGATTTCACACAAGTAATGGAGTAAAAGAGCTTAGACATAAGTCATTCCTTACCCTAGACATAGGGATTAAGGACTCCAAGACCCATAAAGTTGTGAGCCAAAAATTATCTAAGATGGAGGGACTATAGACATATAGAGCCCCCACTTAGCCTCCTAAAAAACCCAATTTTGAGGTAATAGGAGATGCAATTTTGGTTTACAATTGAGTGTGGAGTAGGTTGGAATTGCAATTTTGGTTTGCAATTACGACTTAGGGCAATGACATTCTTGAGCCCCATCCTTTATCATTTCATTTTGAAGTTCATTCAAATTGCCATTTCATATTGCCAATTTAGATTAGCAATTTAATTATGCAATTTTAGTCTTTTCGCACATTGTCATTCCGGATTAGCAATTGGATTAGCAATTTCTGTTATTTCCAACATTGCCATTCTGGATTAGCAATTGAATTAGCAATTTCGATTTTCCACCAACAACTTGATTTTTGCATTTTTACTTTTCAAACTTGCAATTTGCCTTACACTTTTGCAAAACAAAATCTTTGTTACTCCGTTCCATGTGGGATTCGATACTTGGTACTCAGATACCATTTTATATTACTTCGATCGCATGCGCTTGCGTGAACACCGATCAAGTTTTTGGCGCCGTTGCCAGGGAACGGCAGTTTTAACAAAAATTTTGTTTTAGCAAAAAATTGTAAGAGAAGATTGCAACAATATCTCTTATTGCAGGAGAAGCTCGATTTCACTTGTTGAGGGAGAGAAATTGCAGAAAGACACAACATAGGGTTGATTGCTTAAGAAAATCTACAAGATGGAAGGAGACATCATTGCAGCATTGAGCGCACAAGCTTCATCTTTAAGCTACATGATGGAAACATTGATGATGAGAAATCCTATAGCTTATTTTAACCCTATCTCTTCTATTTCTTGTGTTTATTGCAAAGGAAGTCATTTATTTGATAATTGTCCTTACAATCCTGATTCTTTGTGTTATGGATTTCTACCAAGGTTTACAAATCAACATCAATACCAATGCTTCCAGCAAGGGAAGATGATTCCAAAAGAGCTAAGCATCGAAGAACTCGTAAGGGAATATAGAGCAAAGAACGATGTTGTAATGCAAAGTCAAGCTACATCTCTACGAAGTTTGGAAATCCATGAGGAACAAATTGCAGATGAATTGCAAAACAGGTTCGAAGGAAACTTGCTCAAGGATATAGAGACTTCAAAACAAGAAAAAGAAGAATGCGAGGTGGTGTCACTTAGAATAGAAGTGGAACATGAAGACCTTGAACTCCCAATAGAAGCAAGAAGCGCTCCAACACTGGACGACATTAAGGAGCCAAAAGGGAGAGAAGAAACCAAGGAAAAACCACCTCAAGAAGAGAAGGAACAACAAAAGGAAGTTGTAGTGAGCCATACAGTTGCAATTCCACCGCAATTGACATCCAAAGTGCTCCCGACGCTGGAATGCCTTGCTTTCGCTTATTGCAGCTTGCAGGAAACATTATATGAAGAAGCAAGCAAAAAGGAGAGCATGAAGGATGACAACATGCAGTTTGCGACATGGATTGCACCCACAATTTTTACTTCCAAAGAAACATATAAATCTCTTGAGTCATCAAAGCTCGTTGTGATCAAAGCACCTCAACTACGAATGAAATCTCGTCCAACATCGAGACCTAGGTGCAAAATGAAATAACACAATTGCGGTCTCCCTGCTGGAATTGGATAAGTCACCATATCTTTCTTTTACGTTAAAATTATAAAATAAAAGAAAAAAAAAAAAAAAAAAAAAACTTTCAACTTTTGAAATTCCAATATGAATGAAGAAGTTAATTCAGAAAAGCTCTGTCTAAGGAAAATCCTGTCTAGGCTGAGGTACTTAAGTTGACCGCTAAGGGAACACCTCTACCTGGGGATTTACCTGGGAGTTTGATGAATCAACTTTGAGTTCAAAAATTGGAATTTCCAAAAGGTAACTTTGCATTGAGATAAACTGTGTGAACTTTCTGATGCTCTACTCTTGAGTTTCAGGAAAATATAAGAAGAAAGAGCGGGAGGTAGAAATTGTAGTCGCAATTGTAAAAGCAAAATTGCAATTGCCATTTCAGGAGAATTCTTTGCAAGATTTCCAACAACCCCGAGGACAGTAATTGCAACAACACACATTTTTCTCTGCATAGGGGAGTCTCTCTTTAACCTATCTTTCCAGCTTTGTTAATTGTTATGTTTTTAGTTTGAGGTTTAGTTAAGTTCTTTTATGCTTATTTAGTTTATTTGCTTCATGAATTCTGGAAGAAAAAAAAAAAAAAAAAAAAAAAAAAAAAAAAAAAAAAAAAATTTTGCTCATCACACAAGCATGCCATAAAAATCATGTTTCAAATCAAGTTTACAAATTGTTTTCTTTGGTGTTTTGTTAAAAAGCTCTTAATGATGTTACCTAGAGTTTTCTCAACTTTCAAGTGCTTTCACACATAGCTTTGAGCTTCAAAATCATAAAACTTGATAAATTCCTTTTCTCCATAAAACATTCGAACCCAAACTTCCCTTGTGTTTATCCCATTTAATGGACTTAGGAGAGTTTAGCTTCGATGCTTAGCATGTTAAGTGACCCAACTATGTACCCCAACCCCTGTTCTTCTAGTTCTTAGTCAATGGGGACATTGACTCACTTAAGTTTGGGGGGGGTGAGTTTTGTAATACTACCGTTGTAATATTATGTTGTTGTACTAGTATGTTGTTGTAATATTATTTTGTTGTAACAGTATATCATTGTAGTATTATGTTGTTGTAATAGTATGTCGTTGTAACAGCTGCTAGGAATTTCAAAAAAAAAAAAAAAAAAAAAAAAAAAAGGATACTCCTCCTTCTAGAGTTAACTAAGTAACCAGAGGTAGTCATGACATCCATGATTTCCTCTGCATTAAAGGTTAACTTAAGAAGTGAGTATGTGAAAACGGTCTTAGCAGTGATTTGTGCTCGTAGTCAACTACTTTCACCACAAAGTGTTAGTAAGTTGGAACGAAGGTACAAGTGACAGTAAGACTCTCATAAAAATAAAAATAAAAAGTTCAAAAGAAAAAGAAAATGAGGCCTAGCAGCAGCTTTACATAAGTTTGGGGGAAAAAATGCTTGTAATGTGAGTGAACTTAGCTTGTTGAACAAAGAAGACCACCCTAGACTCTATGACTATGACTTAGGCAGGATAAGCATAATAGGTGGGTTTGCATAAGAATGTTTTATCTTGAAAAAGAAAAGTAAAACTTTTATGTGAGAAAATCTTTGAATTGTGTAAAGTGTTAAAAGTTTGAGACTTCTCCGGAACAACATTTATTTTGCAAAAACACCATTTGAAATCATTTTGTGAAGTGTTTGCTTGTGTTTGTTGCTATTTGTTTTCTAATTGCTTGAGGACAAGCAATATCCTAAGTTTGGGGGTGTGATAAGCCTTGAAATTAAGGCTTATTTAAATCCTAAAGTGCTCAAAAAAACTCTTGTTTGTCCTAATATTAATTGAAAATGGTGGAAATTTGTTTGAAATTAGGAAAAAAATGAAATTTGATAGCAATTGGAAAAGATTTCTAAGTATTGTGATTCTTTTGCAGGAATTGCCAAACCAATTGCCAGACCATTGCCAAATCGGCGAATTGGCAATCCTGGAGCAGGGAATGTGAAATTGCTAAATCAGATTGCCAATCTGGTTTGGCAATTTGATTGGCAATCTGTGTTCTGGGCAGAAATTTCTGGGCGCGAACGAAAAACCCATAAATGGGAAAAGAAAATTTCGCACGAATCAAGGGAATTGGAGCATGATTTTTGGGCAATCTTCAACCCTAATGAATGCCTACAAATGAGGAAGAAGAAGAGGAGCCATTAATCGGATTTTGAGGGCGAATTGAAGGACCAATTTTCGTGGGTTTTTGGGTTTTAAAAAAGGAAAAATTCTGCATTAAACCCATTTCGAGATTCTTCAATTACAGCCCGATTTGGAGGAAATTAAGCACGAAATTTGGGCATTCTTCAACCCTAATGAAGGCATATAAATAGGGAAGAAGAGGAGGAGCAATAAAAGTCGATTTGGAAGCGTTTTTGGGAGTTTTTGCTCGTGGGTTTTTTCACGTTTTTGGCCTCTGTTTTCTGCATTTTTCTGCTGTTTTTTTTTACCAAAATTCTGATGCAATGTAGTTCCATTTGTCCTTCAATCTTTCTAGTCCAATTCAAGTGAAAAGAAGTCGATTTGAAGGCGAATTGGAGGACGTTTTGGAGCCGGTTTTCTTTCTGTTTTCTGCAGTTTTCTGCATTGTTTCTTTTCGTTTCTGTTTTTGTTTTGTTATTGCTGCAATGTAGTTTTGTTTTCTTCAAATTATCCCAACTAATTCAAGTGAATAAGTTGAAGTTTTAATTCGGTTTTTGGAGGCATTTTCTTGAGTTAATTTCGTGGTTTTTCCTTCCTCTGTTTTCTCTTTTTTGCAAAAAGTATGCTCTGTTTTTCCTTTATGTTTTGTTTAGTTGCTGTACAGAAAGAAACTTTCAATTTAAAGTGGTAGGAAGGCATGGCAGAAGGGAGAAGATAAGGAAAATTAATTATTTACCCTAGCCACCTTGCTTAGTTCTATTATTTAGTCTTGCTTGAATTCCTAGGAAAACCCAATTACAATTCATAAGTTAGTTTTTTTTTTATTAAATTTCATTATGAAATCTTTCTTTAAAATTAGTTTTATGTTTTTCATTAAAAATATGAGCTAAACTTTTTAGGGGGTTCAAGGATGTGAATTCCCTAAGAAGTAAATGTAGACAAAATTTCAATAAAAACCAAGCCTACATCTCAATTGTTTGCTTGTGTTGATTTTATTTCCGTTGAGATCCTAGATTGATCAACTAGGGTTTCAACTCAAGCTTAGATCTAATACCGACATGGTTAGTGACAAGCAGATTTCACACAAGTAATGGAGTAAAAGAGCTTAGACATAAGCCATTCCTTACCCTAGACATAGGGATTAAGGACTCCAAGACCCATAAAGTTGTGAGCCAAAAATTATCTAAGATGGAGGGACTATAGACATATAGAGCCCCCACTTAGCCTCCTAAAAAACCCAATTTTGAGGTAATAGGAGATGCAATTTTGGTTTACAATTGAGTGTGGAGTAGGTTGGAATTGCAATTTTGGTTTGCAATTACGACTTAGGGCAATGACATTCTTGAGCCCCATCCTTTATCATTTCATTCTTAAGTTCATTCAAATTGTCATTTCATATTGCCAATTTAGATTAGCAATTTAATTCTACAATTTTAGTCTTTTCGCACATTGCCATTCCGGATTAGCAATTGGATTAGCAATTTCTGTTATTTCCAACATTGCCATTCTGGATTAGCAATTGAATTAGCAATTTCGATTTTCCACCAACAACTTGATTTTTGCATTTTTACTTTTCAAACTTGCAATTTGCCTTACACTTTTGCAAAACAAAATCTTTGTTACTCCGTTCCCTGTGGGATTCGATACTTGGTACTCATATACCATTTTATATTACTTCGATCACGTGTGCTTGCGTGAACACTGATCAGCCCTCGAGACAGATGTACATTTGAGAGAAAGAATTAGAGAAACAAATTAGAGATTGTACTTCACTAAATTGAAATTAATACAAATATAAATTTATTTATACGTGTCTCATTTCTTTCTATTAGCTAATCTTAAAATTAGCTCTTTTACTACAAAGCACTTCTCCACTAGATGACTGATAACTCGATGGTACTTGCAATACTTGGGATCATCGATTTTTTTCATCTCTTTTGGAAGTTTACATTCTGGAAGTTCGATCAGTCGTGTTTCCAGTAATTGTTCCAACATGCCAGAAATGTCAGAATCTGGGAAAGGATAGACTTTTTCCTATCTTTCCTTCAATGTTAAGCGACGCCTTTCATTTTCTTGTCGCTTTTCAATATTCCTCTCTTTTGAAGACAACTTGAGAGGAGTTGTATTGACAACCATAGATTCTTCTGAAGTTTCCTCGATGTTATTTTCATCTTTCCTTACGTTAGGGACTAGAAGGTATTTATCTCCTCGACTAGTGATACTTAGCTTCATGTCATGGGCACGAGTTGCTAGTTCTTCAAAGAAGCGAGGCTTTATACCTTGGAGGATGTAAAGAAGTTCCCAGTGTAGGATCTAACGGCAACACTAGAGGGGGTGAATAGGGTTGCTACCAATTTTTTTAAAACCTTTTTTTATTTTATTTTATTTTTTTAAATAATCCTAAAGTTCTAAAACTAGTTAAATGGAAAACATGAAGGAACAAGTTTTAAATTAAACACAATTCGCAATCAATATGATTTATCAAACAATAGAACAAATAAATCCTAAGGCATGCGATTAAAAAAAATGCAAAAATTAAAAACAAACGTAAAGAGTAAGGGAAAGAAGACACCGAAATTTATAGTGGTTCGGCAAATCGCCTACTCCACTCCCCAAGACTCCTTCTTGGGTATTTTACTACGTGATCCTCTTGCAGGTGAGAACCAAACCTACACGACCCTCTTTTTCTTAGGCTAAAGAGAAACCCAAGATCCTTTTTACTGGTTCAGGATCAAACCAATTTCTTTTTCTCACAACCCAAGGTGTACCCACACCTTAATACAAATCCCAATGAACAAAGAAAAATAAATCTCACAGGAATGCCTCTTTAATAGGCAAAATACACAAATTTATCACACAACAAAAACACTCCAAAGATTCCTCACACAACTATAATTAGTCGGTTCAAAAGTATGTGAGAAAGTTGAAGGATTTTAGAACCTTTTTGGAGAGCTAAGAGTATGAAAGGCTTGCTGGAAAATTTCAAAGTTTATAGAGGAATATGAGATTTTTAGGCTTAAAAGGGATTTAGAGCAAATTGAAAATGAGTCATTAGATCTAGGTCAAAAGAATGAATGATTGGGATTGAATGGTGAAATTTGGAAAGGCTCATGATTGAATTTAAGGAGAGAGAGGAGAAATGATTCTCCTCCACCATTACCATGTGTGTCATTCCTTCATTTTCGATTTTTTTTTTTTTAAATAATCAAATGAATCCTTTTAAAATTCTATCGGCACGTCATCAAAATCTAGTCATTGGATGTCACGTCACCAAATCTGACTGGTTATGCCAAGTCAATTTCCATGCCGAATGCCACGTCAGCACAGTGCCACGTGTCACTGTTTAATTGGCTTTTCCTTCCAATCTTCTTTTTCCCATATCTCTTTCGTTTGAAATCCAATTTGAACGATTCAAAGTGCATTAGAATCCTCTTTTCAAGCTCTAATAGATGGACTCTATGAAACACTAAAAAATTTAGTACAAAAATTTGATTTTGTTATCATTAAAATATTTGGTTTGATTGAAGCCCTAAAGCTAACACCCAGTGCATGCCTTGAATGCACATCTCCACAGCTGACAGTTCAGTGAGATAATCTTTGCAATCGAGACTCATGGTTCTCCAACGATTTATGTAGTCGACAACGGGTTCACCTTTTCATTGTCTAGTGTTGGTGAGCTCGAACATGCTGACGGTTCTTCTTGTGCTGTAGAAGCGGTTGAGAAATTCTTTTTCCAATTGTTCCCAACTGTCTACTGACTCGGGCTCTAGGTCAGTGTACCAGTCAAAAACATTCTCCTTTAGTGTTCGGACGAACTGTTTGACCAGTAGATCTCCTTGTGTACCCGCATTTTCATATGTCTCGATGAAATGAGCAACGTGTTGCTTAGGGTTGCCTTTTCCATCAAATTGCTAGAACTTTGGTGGTTGGAATCCAGTTGGCATCCTCAAACTATTAATTCTCTAAGTATATGGTTTATAATACAATAGAGAACTTTGAGGAGCCCTACCATATTGAACTCTAATAGAGTTTGTTATCATGTCCTGAAGTTGTTGGACATATAGTGAAGCAATCGAAGTGGAGGGTTGTGGTTGATCTTCTTGCATAACAACTTTTCCTTTATTGCAATCTTTGACGGTAGGAGTTTAACTTGATTCAACGACATTTTGGTTCTCAATCTGGATCTTTAAGTATGCGATTTGATAATCTTTTTCTTCAATCGCCTTCATCAAGATGTTGATTTTCTCCTGCATCTTTTCCATTCTTTCTTCCATAGTGTTTGTTTCAGTCATCATGACAGACACTACGTTAGAATCGAAATTGAACAAAGGGTTACACTTGACCAGGAACTTGTTGTTAGTCGATGTCCCCAGCAATGTTGTTACTTCATCTTCTTCCAACCTTAGTTCATTGGAGCAACTATGGGTAGTAGAACCCATGTACGAATTGCTCATGACAGAGATCATCAAAGAAGTCTTGAATGACATCACTTCAATTGTGCTTTGAGATGAAAGAAAGAGATGAGAGGTAGAGATGGTCCCACTGGGCATGCCAATTTGTTTACACGTAATTTCAAAATAGAAATAAATGAGATACGTGTAAATAAACTTGTATTTGTATTAATTTGAATGTAGTGGAGTATAATCTCTAATTTGTTCCTTTGATTCTTCCTCTCAAATATACATTTGTCTCGAGGGCTTTGCAGCTTGTTCTCAAATATGGATTTGTCTCAAGGGCTTCGCAACTTGTTCTCGAATGTGGATTTGTTTCGAGGGCTTTGCAGCTTGTTCTTGAATGTGAATTTGTCTCGAGGGCTTTTGCAGCTTGTTCTCGAATGTGGATTTGTTTCGAGGGCTTTTGCAGCTTGTTCTCGAATGTGAATTTGTCTCGAGGGCTTTTGCAGCTTGTTCTCGAATGTGGATTTATTTCGAGGGCTTTGCAGCTTCTTCTCGATCTTCAAAGTCTTCTAGTCTTCAAGGCTCTGGTTCAGAGAGTGTTTGATCTTCAAGAGTTTAGGGAGTATCCTGATCTCTGTTTCTGAATTCTCTCTAAGTTCTCTAGAGAGTTTCTACTTCTAAACCTCCAAAATGGAGGAGGGAGCTATCTATTTATAGAGTTCCCCAAGGCCCCCAAGTAGGCTTGGGCTTGATTGTTGGACTGGGCCTGGTGGACTTTGGGTCTAAGCTCTTCTGGACTGAGTCTTAATGACCTTGGGCCTAGACTTTGCTAGATTAGGGCCTCCCATTTGGACTTTGTCTAAAATCGGCCCAAATTTCATATAACTCAATTGCATATTTGGATTTGCCTTAATTTAATTTAGGGATCCTAACTAATTTAATTAATCCCTAATTAAATATATAATTTTACACTAATTTTAATTAATGACATGACAATTTTTGATTGGCCAAAATTTCTATTCCAACAGGAATGTTAAAACTTTTATAATTCTTTTACTTCCTTCCACTAGAAATGTGTTTCTTCCTTCATTTTCACAACCATTTGAAAGCTCTGTTTTAATAAAATTAAGAAGAATAAGTAACAAAATTAAAGCATATTCTAATAATAATTAAGAATTTTTTTATGGAGTAAAGGATAAAACCTTGACAAATTAGGAATACATAAACTATTTTAATTTTTGATAAAACATAAATTAAATCTATTTAATTAATGCTTCTCAAAAAAAGATAATTAATTAATGATTGATGTGATTCATATTTTATATTTAGAAATTATTTTTTCATTGTAAAAATAATTGCATAATATATATACATACACATATATATTACATACATTCATGTACATTAAACTAATTTTAGATACTACATACATGTTCATTTTAAAATTATTTTATTAATAATAAAAATTAATTTTAATCTTATATATTTATTATTAACACTAATTATATATAAATAATAAAACAAATTTGTAATACATAAGGAACAACTTATGATTTTTTTTTTTTATATAATTTTAAAGCACATACTAATTAATTTTGTGAGATAGATGACCTTTTAAATGAATATAATAGTTAGATTATTACTTCTATTATAATATGAAATAAAATAAAAAGAGATACAACATATATGACACATGGTAATTAATCTAGTAGTTTTAGAAATTAAATTATACTTGATCCTTTACGATTTGGTTAGATCTCTCAAAATATTTTTGTCATTCTCCTATGTCAATAGTTTTGTTATATGATATGTGTTTTGGATGTGTGGCCGTAAGGGAAAAGGGTAGGTTTCAAGGATTAAGACTCACTTGTTTTTTACGCAATACATTTAATTTCCTCATCCCTACCTCAAAAACCAACATATTTTTTTTCAATGTTACTTCAATTATATTTTTTACCCCAACTCAAATATTAATATCGTCATCATAACAAAATAATAAATATCTTGTATTGATTGAAAGTCAACTCATTACATGTCTCTCTACTATATACTTTTTAAAGAAAATTATTAATGCATTTAATAAGAACAAAGACACCTTTTTTTTTTTTGAAAGATATAACCAAATGGTAGGAACTAATATGAAAATTTGAACATAGATTTGCACGTACGAGCAAAAACTATTAATAGATTAGCCCCGCATCCGCAAACAACTCAAATCTTTTTTTCCTCATATATTATAAGTAAATCTATTCCAATTACCATGAAAAACATTGACGACTTTCACATGGATATATCTTGTTCAATTTTAGTTTCATTTTCAGATCACTTCTCATCCTTCTTTCACTCTTATTTCTATCTTCTTCTTCATCTTCATCGTTGCATCCGCTAGTTGCTAACTCTGCAAAATTGCACCATAATTACACTGCGATATCAGATTTCGACTGCTCGATCAACCGAAAAAAAAAATTTTGATAAGTTAAGGTCCCATTTGATAACTATTTTGTTTTTAGTTTTTGGTTTTTGAAAATTGTGCTTGTTTTCTCACAATTTCTCCACAATAGTTTTCATATTCTCTCCAATAATTCCATATTTCTTAAGGAAACATTTGGGCTTCTAGCCAAATTCTAAAAACAAAAATAAGTTTTTGAAAACTACTTTTTTAGTTTTCAAAACTTGGCTTGATTTTGAAAACATATGTAAAAAGTAGATAAGAAAACATAACAACCCATAGGTAGAAATAGTATTTTTTGGCTTAATTTTCAAAAACTAAATAGTTATCAAACGGGGCCAAAGTTGTCCAATAAACCTAAACCCTTATATCCAACTTAAAGTCATCTCCAACTCCAATAACCTTTTGAATGAAGAGTTCAACAATGCTACTGTTAGCGGAGTTTCAATTCTGTCGGTAGATCATTAGGTTGCTATGATTACACCTTCAAATGCAAAGTACGTTATCTCTTTATATTGTTATGTTGTAGTTAAAAATCACTTTTGGTCTCTAAACTTTTATAGAAGTAACAATTTAGTCTATGAACTTTGATTTGTAACGATAGAGTCTTGTACTTTCAATTTTGTAAAAATTTAATCCCTGCCGTAAAAAAATTCCATCAAAATTAAATGTTATTTAACGATTTAGACTTTGTAGCTTATACCAATATTAGGTTCCTCATTAGTTTATTGATCTACATATGTAAGAAATTCCATTAAATCTTAATAATAATTTTCACGATAAAGACTAAATCGTTACAATTTTTGAAGTATAGGGACTAAATTGTTACATACTAAAGTTTAAAGACCAAATTGTTACAAAATTGAAATACACTACAAAGGTTTCAGGTTTTCCTGACGCAAATAAGCGTCGAGAAAAATATTGTTTGCGTCAGTAGAATTCATTCCCGACACAACCACGCGTCGGTAAAAAGCATCGACATAGCCACATCGGGAAAGAGTTTTCCCGACACAAAAGGGTAGCGTCGGGAATAATAAGAGCTATACCGACGCAAATTTGCGTCGGTATAGATAGTCGACGCTCTCTCAAGCGTCGAAATTGCCTTATTTGTCCCAACGCATATTGCATCGACAAAGAGATAGGTTTTCCCAATGCTTTTTAGCTATCCCGATGCAAATTATAGTTTTTTATTTTTTTATTTTTTTTCGTTTTCGTAACTTTTTTCCAACGCTTTTTATCTATTCCAAAGCAAATTTGCATCGGTATAGCCTCAGATTATTGATAATGTGTTTATTTTTATTCGTTTGCTTACCTAAAAGTTCATTTCGATCGAAAACAAGGTACCATTTTATTTTTAACATGAATGCAACATAATAAAAGATAATATATTGAAGCATAAAATTGTTCATAGAAAAGTATCATCTAAAGTACTGTCTAATTACATAAAAAGTACAAAAATAAATATCCATGTTTAATATCTTCCAAAAGAAAAGTCTAATATCTTCCAAAAAAAAAAAAGAAGAGTCTTCTGCACTTGTTGTCTTCATCCATGTTTCCAATAGTAGACTTCAACATAGCTATGGACTTGAAAGGAAAAAAATAAATAATATGAAAAATTTTAAACATAAACCAAAAAATGAAATAAGGGAAAGAAAAATGCACAAAAGTTTTCCAAATGGACTTCAACGCACTCTGAGCAAGCCTAATGCACTTTTTCGCCCCTCTTGAACCTACGCAAGTGTGCTAAACGTGCAAAAGTGTGTCCTAGGAAGCAAAAACCTAACTCGAAACGAGCTTCAAGAGTATACCCTGTCCCAAAAACTTCTAAAGTTGCCTAAAAGTGTCTAAATGGCCTATAAGTGCCCAAATGGTGCCTAAGTGTTCAATGGAATTGAAAATGAACTTAAACATTTCCTTGAGAATTCTAATGCACTTCCTCGCTCCTCCCGAACCTTCCCAAGTGTCCTAAAGGTGCAAAAGAAAGCAAAAACCTAACTCGAAACAAGCTTCAAGAGTCTACCTCGCCCTCGAAAACTTCTAAAGTTGCAAATCAAAATTCAGGGACTAAATTGTTACTTCCATGAAAGTTAAGGAACGAAAAGCGATTTTTAACCTTAATTAGACATGTTTGGAAGTGGTTTTGAAATTGCTAAAATCACTTTTATTGTATTCAAAATCACTCGGAAACATCTTTGTAATTATTCAAATTAAAATCAAACATTAATTAAGTTGATTTTCAATGATTAATTTCATTTTTTTCGAAGGTAATATTTAGTTTAAAAAATTATTATTTTTATTTATTCAAAAAAATATATAAACGTTTTTTTTTTCTTTTTTTCGTTCATTTTTTTCCATCTTTTCTCTTTTTTTGTTCTTTTTTTCCTTTTTCCATTTTTTCTTTTTTCGTTCGTTTTTTTGTGTGTGTAGGTAATATTGGCTTACAAAAACTAATGTTTTTATTTATTCCAAAAAATATATAAACTTTTTTTTCATTTATGTAAATAAGTTATACTTTTTTTCTTTGTAAATTTACAATGTAAGCCATATTATTTTTAAAAAAATTAATTTATTCATAATGTATGTAAATATAAAATAATAAAAAATATATAATATTATAATTTTTTTTCCAGTTTCATCTTTAAATTTTATTTTTCTTTTTCTTGAAGTCAACTAAAAATGAAACAATAAAAATATTTTTGAATTTTAATAAATTATTTTTAAAAAATTAATTCTATAAAAAGAATTTATAATGCATATGAAAGGGAAAAAATCTAATTATTATTTCCAGTTTCATTTTATATATATATAAAAAGCTTATTTCTACTTCCTATTGAACAAATTTACTTGATTAAATTATAAGTTTGATCTATTCTAATTGACTCCTGAATTTAAAATATAGTATCTAATTAGTCTTTAAACTTTTAATTTTGTATCTAATAGGTTTTCGAGTTTCAATTTGACGTCTAATAGATCCCTAACTTTATTAAACTTTTTTTCAAGTTCAAACATCTATTAGACACAAAATTAAAAATTCATGAACTTATTAGCCAGCAAAATTTAAAGTTAAAGACTTATAAGAAACTTTTTAAAGTCAAGTACTTATTAAACACAAACTTGAAAATTTAAAGGACCAAATTTATAATTTATACAATTTAACATAAAAATATATGAACTAATATCAATATATATCAATGTATTAAAATTATTTCTATATAGCATCTCCCGCATAAAGTTCTGAATTCGCCACACGGCTGTCGATAAAGGGACCTTAGCTGGTGATCTGGATTGTTTCCCTCTTAACGATGAAGCTTATATCCTCCATTGCCTCACATTTAATAGGATTAACAGTTAGAGATCCACTAGATACAAAATTAAAAGTTTAATAATGTAAATGATTTTTTTTAATTGGCTAAGAGGTCATAATTGGAAAAATCAAAGCTAGGCCACATACAAGGGCAACTTAGAACATAAGAACAATAAAAGAAAAATAGCAACATGCCAAGTAGACAGCTAGCCTCCTAAGTATTATCAACTTTGACAATGTTAAATTAGAAGTTAATGATGAAACCTAAATTCACACGTCACTTTAATCGACTTAAATAAAATGATAAAAATTTCAATTATACATGTCTTCAAAAAAAAAAAAAAACGATTACGTGTATAAGTAAATTCTTTTTTCTTTTTTTTCATTTTCTTATTTACCTAGCTTTATTCAATTAAAAAACATAAAACTTTGAATCATGATCGATTTATTTATTTTAAAAAATAAGTCATTGATAAGAAAATATTAACAAAATATTTATCTAATAAATTTGTATTTAAATTATCATTTTGTTTCAAATTTGTCTTTGTAATTTTAAAATTATCATTTTTGTTTCAAATTTGTCTTTATAATTTTAAAAGTTACATTATACTGTTTATGATTTGGTTAGATTTCTCTAAATATTTTTGTCATTATTGAATGTTAATATATAGCTTTGTCATGTGACATGTTTTCTGAACACGGTTACGAGAGAAAAATGGTAGGTTTTAGGAATTAAAAAAAACGATAATAAGACACTTTTTTTTTTCTATATTTCTTTCTTTCTTTTTTTTTTTTTACCTCAACTCATATGTGAGTACATGACAATAAACTATTAATGCATATCATGTATTGGAAGCCAATTCATTATCTCTCTACTACATCTAAAGAAAATTATTAATGTCTTTGATAACGACATGGGTTGAGAGATTTATAACCAAATCATATAAACTAATATAAAACTTTTAAAATCATGCAAATAAATTAAAATTGTAACCAAACTCAAACTACAATAACTAAGGCCCCGTTTGATAACCATTTGGTTTTTGGTTTTTGGTTTTTGGTTTTTGAAAATTAAGCCTATAAATACTACTCTCACCTATGGTTTTACTTATTTTGTCATTTACTTTTTACCTATGTTTTCAAAAACCAAGGCATGTTTTGAAAACTAAAAAAAATAGTTTTCAAAAACTTGTTTTTGTTTTTGGAATTTGGCTAATAATTCAAATGATTCCTTAAGGGAAATAGAAACCATTGTAGAGCAATTGGGAGAAAACAAGCTTAATTTTCAAAAATCAAAAACCAAAAACCAAATGGTTATCAAACGGGGCCTAAAATAGTAATTTAATATATATTTACACAAACGAAAAATGTATATTTATAATCAGCAAAAACTATTTGTAGAATAGTCCCCAAAGAACCCAAATTATCTCATGTCTCTTCCCCCTCACAATTAAATTCATTCCAACCATCAAAACATTAAAAGCCACATTTTCCCTCCACCTCTTATTCATATCTTTCACATGGATGTCTCACCCAAACTTAGTTCCATTTCCAGATTTCTCTTCCTTCTCCCATTCTTCTTTCTATCTTCTTCTTCATCGTCGTCGCTGCATCCATCGATCGCCGACTCTGTAAAGTTGCATCGTAATTACACAGCAATATCAGATTTTCGATTGCTCAACAGAAGAAAATTGATCAATTGTCCAAATATAAACCCTTTTGTCAAACTTGAAGTCATCTCCAACTCCGAGAACCTTTTGAATGAAGAGTTCATCAGCGTTACCGTTAGCGGAGTTTCGATTCCGTTGAAAGATCATTGGGTTGCTATGATCACACCTTCAAACTCCAAGTACGTCGTCTTTTAAACTATTACGCCGTCACAAGAGATTAAACGTGTCTATACTTTTTTTTTTTAATCTTTGGAATATGATCTATTTACTGTTGGTTGATGAACAGTGTTGATGCTTGTCCACTAAATGAAGGTTTTTATCTCCAAACGGGTGATTTAAGCAGCCTTCCTCTAGTTTGCCATTATCCTGTCAAGGTAAACATATTTCATTATAAATTGAAATTGTTGGTTTTAGATTTGTTTTGTAATAAGTGACGAGGCGATTTGAAGGGTCGGGTCAGAGATGCTCTCTCCGTATATTTTCAATTTTTTGATTTGAAACCTCTAACTTCAAAGGAAGAAGTATATGTCAATTATCATTAAGTTATATTCACTTTGACTTGTTTTGACTTGTTTTAAAAGATAGTGAGCGAAGGGTGAGGAATCTTGATTATATATATATATATATATATATATATATATATATATATATATATATATATATATATATTTTTTTTTTTTTTTTTTTTTTTTTTTTTTTTTTTTTTTTTTTTTTTTTGAAGGGAATAGGTTTTCGATTTCATGGGTTGGAAGTTATATTTCACCAAATTAAAAAGATAGATCATCTACAACTCAATTAGTAAAATGTATTTTTACGTCATATTATCACTTTGTTAATAATTTTTAATATTTTATAATAATAAATATTTCAATCAAATAGAGGGACTAAATTACAAATTTGGTAAAGATTTGAGACGAAATTAAAATGAGTGAGTGAAATTTTAATTTCATTGGATATTTAAATTATTTTATTCTAACTTTGGTTTTCATGCTTCAAATATGACTCAACTTCCTTTCAACGGTCTGTTTGGTTATGGAGATAGAGGAGTCAAGAATTGGGATATACAGTCTAATTCCAATTTATTTTTTGTGTATATATACTTATACACACACATATATAATCTCGTAATGAAAAATGAAATCTTCACCAAGTTTATTCTCAATTTATTTAATTTTTATATACTTATAGGAACTGCAGGGAAAAAAGAAAGAAAAAATAATCTTTTAAAAATTAAAAGTCAACTTTTAATTATTAGGTAAAATAGTACGACTATCATTTTAAAAAATAAAAAACAAACAAACAACAACCAAGATTTTAAATGTTCATGTTGACGGAAATGTTGAGATCTCAATTTTATAGAAATATAGATAAAATGTCAATATCGATGGATATTTTTTTAAAAATATATTAATATAAAAAATTTATAAAAAAAATATTTCAATTAACAAAGAAGCATGTGACTCTTTTTAAATAAGTTTAAATTTTTTATTATTAACATTAGGTCCACAATAGAAATATTTTGTTGATATATTTTAGTATATTTCATCAATTTTTCTATGATATAATGAAAATGTCTTATAGAAATGTAAAATTTTGACAACAAATAAAAATAGGAGTGTTATATCTAATGGACTCTCTGGGCAAAGTGTATTTTGTAACATTCCAGTTTTTAAAGAAAAAAAAAATGTATGTTCGGTAAATGCATTTAGTAATTTTTTGTTTCTAAATCTTTCAAAACTTATTTTAAAAATAAAATAAAATAAATTTTAACCGAAAATATAATTTTTAAAAAATAGAAGACCAAAAATTAAAATTATAATCTAAACAAGTCCTATATAAATTCAGACATTAAAACTATTTTTTTTTAAAAGGATAAAAAATGAATAAGGCAAATAATAACTAAACTTTGACTCCATCATGTTGGAGTATTTTTCTAATTTAGTTTTTATTATTTAAAAATTTTCAATTCAAATTCTAAACTTTACTATCTGTCTTTTTTTAGTACAAACTTTAATATTTGTCCTTTTTTTTAATCATATCATTTTCGTTTGTGAATGCTAAAAGATAAACTTATATAATGTGATACTTAATAAGTTAGTCTGTAAAAGGATTTATGCAATCTATGAGAGAAATGTTTTGAAATTTCTACTAATTTCTTAGAAATTTAGAGAATTTAATTAAAAACTTTCCTCTCTTATTTAGACTTATTCTTCCCTTAAATTTCTGTCAACTTATTAAACATCGATCATGCAAATTTATCAATTTCAACATTGATCGACAAAAAAGATACAATAAAAAAATATTAAAACATAAGAGATTAAATTGAAAAAACACTCAAACTTCCAGAACTAAAATGTATATTTAGCATAGTATTTTTTTTTTTTTTTTCAAATTGGCAGGCAGCGTTTTTAAGTAGTGATACAGATTACTTGAGCTGCAAGAAGAATGAATGCAGGGTTAGTGCTGGAGGCAGATGTTTGGTAAAGACATGTAGTGCCACGCTGTCATTCCACGTCATCAACTTCAGAACCGACGTGGAATTCGCCCTGTTTGGCGGCGGGTTTATCGCCCCTTGTCTTCTCCTCAGGTCACAGCCTCTCAGCTTTCAAAATCCCAATGCTCCATTGTACGGACTTCTTACCAGTATTGATTCAACTGGAACATCTGTGAGTGCCCAATTTTTTTTTTTTTATTTTTTATAAATTTGATTTCTATAGTTTAAAAAAAGTTAAATTTTAGTCTCTATAGTTTTAAAGGTTAGAATTAGTTCCTGTTTTATCAAACTACAAGGACGAAATTCTAACTTTTAAAACTATAGGACTAAATTTTAACTTTTTCCAAATTATAGGAATCAAATTTGTAATTCAACCTTTATTTTGCTTCCTTTAATTTTATACATTTTTTTTTAAGAATAAAGTCACCCATTTCTTTGAAAAAAAAAAGAAAAAAACTTGTATAATTGTGTATGTTTCGTCGGTATATCTTAAAAAGTTTCTAAAAAGTTCATAAATTTTTTAGGGCTATTTTTGTACTTAAAAGAAATTTTAATAGACTTCTAAACTTTTAAGTTTGTGTCTAAGGGGTCGTTTGGCTCGCAAAGTTAAGTTGAGTTGGACAGAGTTAGTTTATCAATGAGTTTAGGAAGTATGTGTTCGGAATGCAGAGTTGGGTTGAGTTGTGAGTTGAGTTTTCTATTTATTTTGCTAGTTTAATAACACTTTTGCAATATATTGATGGTATGATTTAAGAATTACATGGTGTGTGGTGGGCTATTGGTGATCAGGTAATGAAATGAGGTGAATTTAGTGTTCTTTTGCGGGGTGATTTCACTTGTTTTCTTGCCCCATTCTATTTCATGTTTGCCCACCTTTAAAAATATTCCAAACACATCGGAATCCTTTACCCGCTTGCCACGTTCCTCAATTCTTTACCCACATGTCAATCGTCTAAACTTGTTTGAAATCAATTTGCCTCAACATATTATATTTTGATCTAGAGGCCATGTAATTCTTAAATAATACAATTAGTATGTCACATAAGCGTTAAACTGTCAAGATTAATAAAAACTTTTTTTGGATATATACAACTCTGAAGTGAATCAATTTAGACTTTTCATTAGTGATTTATAATTCAAAGCCCAAAAACCCTTTTTTCTCTAAGTATCTTCCAACCTCATGGGCTTGACTTCAGCCATGACTTAAAGAAGAATGAATTTCAAGTATCCTACCTAACGTCCCTAAAATCAAATTAAAAAAACAATCATTATAAAATAGATACACAAACATTTTTTCCTTCAACTTTTCTCTAGAAATTTTGTTTTTAAAAAAGAAAAACTCTTTTGAAGACATCTTCATAAATATTCCCTAAGGGTTTTTCCTTTTAACATTAATTCTAAATTTTTTAAACTATATTACAAAAGAAAAACAAAATGTTTATTAAATTGTTATTTACATATTTATAAAAGAATCAAGAAAACAAAAAAAAGATCCCTTTGTGATTGAAAGAAATTGTGATTTGATTTGCAGATGAGATTGAGTTGGGTTAGTGGGGATGAAGAGCCCCAACAAGTCCAATATGGGGAAGATGGAAGAACACAGCCCTCTCAAGTCTCTACTTTTTCACAAAATGACATGTGCAGTGAGTTTTTTTTTTCCATTTCCTTATTCATCCTCACTACATAGCTTTTTTACATCTCTATTTTCAACTCAGTTTTCTCAAAAAAAAATAAAATAATAATAATAAAAGAAAAATCTTGACCAAATAGCAAAATATGTAAGAATCACTTATTTCCAAACAAAAAAAATGCTAAATTATACAAAATACCCTAAATTTTGGGGTATGTTTTAATTATTCTTTTGGACTTTGGAAAGTTTCATTTTTACCATTGAATTTTAAAATTTGTTCTAAAAAATATCTTTTCCATTAAAATAAAGGATGTAAATTGGCGTGGCAGCTGAGCTGTAAAAATTAGAAAGTGTATACGTGATATTATTTATAATTATATAAAAGATTAAGATCGTTGTTACCATTTACTTTATCTCAAAAGATATCTTTGAAATTATATACATGGTCCATTTTTACACATCAACTACTACATCAATTACGTGAATAATGTTGTAAATGATGTCATGTATGCCTTCTAATTTTTACACATTAGCCATCAAGTCAATTTTAATGAAAAATTTTCCAAACATATTTTTGAAAAAATGAAACTTTTCAAAGTCTAGAGGCTATCATAAATTCATAATTGAAACCTACTCCAAAATTCAAGAGTACTTTGTATAATTTAACAAAAAAAAAAATGTTGTAAAACTTTGTAGATTATAGCGTTCTTTATTGCATTGTAACATCAATTATTCTGTCATTACATCAATTTACTTGTGTTCTAAGTCACGTGTATTTAGTTAAATATCAAATTCAAACCATTCAAGATAAAGAAAAAAAAAAAAGAAGAAATTTTATGAATTTAAGATTAAAAAAAAGGTAAAAAGAATGGGCATATTGTATAGAACTTACAATGTTTGATATGGTGATATATAGATTCATCATCAATTCAAAGTCCAGCAAAGGACTTTGGATGGCATGACCCTGGCTTCATTCATTCTGCAGTCATGACTCAACTTCAGCCTTCTACCACCTTTTCCTACAAATATGGAAGGTATTTCTAATGGGAAAAAAAATTGACAAAATTGATCAAATCGATTCCGCTTGAATTGTATTCACGACATGGTAGAGACTCCTCCTTTCAACTAAATTAAATGAAAAAGGTAGATCCCACAAAATAAATAAAGTAATATGTTTATTGATTAAGTGACTGAATATTCTGGAAGTAGTACTCCTTTAAACCAATTAACATCGAATTTTAGGTTGCAACGTAACTCGAAATTGAAAAGATTGATGAAATTAGTTGAACCGAGTTGTTTCGTAATTCGTAATTTGTTCCATCACATGATGTGAAATTTGCAGTGATAAAGTTGGTTGGAGTGACCAAACAACGTTTAGGACACCGCCGGCAGCCGGAGGGGGAAATGATTTTCATTTTCTTGCATTTGGTGATATGGGAAAGGCTCCTCTTGATTCTTCTTCAGTTGAGCATTACATTCAGGTAAACGTAGCATTATTCAACTCTAAAAAAAAAAACAAAGTAATTCTCAAATATATATTGTATCAAAATAAATTAAAATTTTTAGGATAACCATTTGGTTTTTTATTTTCAATTTTTGAAAATTATGTTTTCTCTCAATTTCTCTAAAATGGAGTTTCTCTCTTTTAGGAAAACATTTGAATTCTTATTCAAATTCTAAAAACAAAAAATAAATTTTTAAAAACTACTTCTTTTAGTTTTCAAATTTTGGTTTATTTTTTGAAAAAAAAATTGGTAGACATTAGATAACAAAAACAAAGAAACTTATAGATGAAAGCAACAAACGAGGCTTTAAATTTAAATTTGAACAATATTTTTAGTTCAAAAAATGTAAGGGCGAGAGTACGTAGGGATGGAAAAAATGCCCACGGGTCTCCATCCCGAACGTGGTAGGGAATCCCCAGCTTGACCGAGTATGGGGGTCAAACTGGGTACCCCGCTCCATCCCCGAACCCGTCCCGAATAATTTATTTTATTAATTTTTAAAAAATATATATGATATATGTTATAATTATTTGTAATAATATTATAATTATTATATTATATTATATTATATTATTAATAACAATATATATATATATATATATATATATATATTTTTTTTTTTTTTTTTTTTTTTTTTTTTTTAAATCCTTAAACAGTATATTGTATTTTTTTATAATTTCATAATGTAATATGTTTTTATATTAAATACACTTTCAAAAATTAATGATTTAAATAAATAAAACAATAATAATACTTAACTTTTATATGATTTTAATATAATTTTTAATTTTTAGTAAAAAATAATTAAAAAATGAAAAATGGAGATTTTTTCCTACAAGGACTCGACCCCGACCCTGATTCTCCAAAATGGGAAATGGGATGGGGACAGAAATTAAAAATCCCCACAGAGACAGGGATGGGGAGTGCATCCCCAGCCTCGCCCCACTCCGTTGCCATCCTTAGGCAAGAGATCCAACTTTAATAGATCTCTTACCTATATTGCATTATGCTTGGATTAGGGAAAATCATTTTCAAATGGGAAGTCTTAGTAACAATCCTTTTCTTTTTCCCTTTTTTTTTTTTTAAAAAAAAACCTTTTTGAAATATTAGTAAAAAATTATTTAAAAATAGAAGGAAACAATAATGAAAGTTTTTTTTTTTGTGTGTGTTCTTAACCTGTCCTACTACTTTCATTTTATAAGTATTAAACTTCACTTATTTTGTCATCCTTAATTCTACATTAAAAAAAAACAAACAAACAAAACTATTTTAGTTCTTTCAACTAACTTTTCACTAATTATATAGTCAATATCTAATTCATTTTAGAACCTAACACCCAACCTACTATATATCTTGTTTGCATTAGACGTCTGCTAGATAATTTACAAAAGAGAAAAATAACGACAAATACTAAAATGAGATTTTATGTAAAGTTTATAGACTAAAATAGAATATTGAAGGACGTATGTTTTGAGGTAATAGCCCGGGTCGATCTCGGTGGTGAACGGGATGGCGGAGGAAGTAGAATCTGGAAAAATAGATGCAGTGTTTCACATTGGAGACATAAGCTATGCAACAGGGTTCTTAGTTGAATGGGATTTCTTTCTTCACCTCATCAATCCCATTGCCTGTCGTCTTCCTTACATGACTGCCATTGGAAACCATGAGAGGTACTGCTCAAACAAACAATCTAACCTCTTTTTCTTTTTCTTCGTGTTCGAGTTTATAATTTTTAGGTTAAATTATAATTAGTATAGTCTCTAAACTTTTAGGTTTGTATCAAATAGGTCAATAAACCTTAAATAGTTTTCAATAGGTCCTTAAAACTTTCAATTTTGTGTCTAATAGATCCATGAACTTTAAAAATTGCCTAATAAGTCTCTAAATTTTCGATTATGCATCTACTAAGTTCCTAAGCTTTTAATTTTGTGTCATGTAGGTTTTTGACTTATTCGTCATTTTTTCAAATTCACAAATCTATTTGACACAAAATTGAAAAGTTTAATGTCCTATTAGACACAAATTTTAATTTTATGTTTAATAGATTCGTTAATTGTAGAAAATGTTGAATATACCAAGGACCTATTAGACATAAAATTGAAAGTTGAACCTATTCGACACTTTTAAATTTTGGAGACCTATTAGACACAAACATGAAAGTTCTTCGATGACTAAATTTGTAATTTAATTTAATTTTTACTATATTTACAATTATTTTTATAATATTTTATTTAAGATTAAATTACAGATTTAGTCTTTAAAATTGGATAGTTGTGTCTGCTATCTGTCCTTAAATTTTAAAAATTTACAATGATGTTATTAGAACTTTTAGTTTTGATTCTAATAAAGTCCTTGTCATTAACAACATTACTGAAATGTATATCGATGGAACACTAATTAGACTTACAAATGATGATTTAGTGCACAACATGACAAAAGAGAGAGTAGGCCAAATTGGATAAACTAAAGATACCAATAGATTTGATGGGACGAGCAAATGAAATATATTTTTTGGTTGACCTAACACTTATTTTATCAACCTACTTTCCTTTAACCATACATATCATGTCAAAACATTACTCGTGAGTCTAATTAACATGTCACATTAACATTTAACTTAGTGATGACAATAGTTTATTACAATCAAAATTGAAAGTTAAGAATTAGTGACCGAAATGATCAAAGGCTAAAAGATTTAGATTTGCTTTAATTAAATTAGGTTAGTGGGTGGAATGAGATTAAGTTGATATATATAAGTTTTGAATGTGAAGGGACTATGATGAATCAGGATCAGTATACAAATTACCAGATTCAGGAGGAGAATGTGGAGTTCCTTATGAAACATATTTTCAAATGCCAACTTCTGCAAAAGATGAGCCTTGGTATTCCATTGAAATTGCTTCTGTTCACTTCACTGTCATTTCTACTGAGCATGATTTTACTGTCAACTCACCACAGGTAAATTTCCTCCAACACTATTTATTTAACTACCTCTCACAATTTTAAAAAAAGTTTGAGTTTCATCACAAGAAATAATAATAATGGTCATGCTTATTCTCTGTTTTTCAATTTTTTTTATAAAAAAAAATGGCATTCCATTGTCATTTTAGTCCATATACTTTTAAATGTTAAATTTTAGTTCTCATACTTTCAATAAACTTTAAAATTAATCTCTATAGTTAATTTATGGTTAATTTTTCTTAAAAAAACATAACTAATTAATCTCTATCAACCTTTTCTCTATAAATTTTGAAAACATATTCACATTGTGCATTTTCTTGAATGAAAATTATTATTATTATTATGTTGCAAAGTTAGATAAAAATTATCTTCAAATTAAACTAACAATGAGAACTAATTTTAAGATTTATTGAAAGTGTAAGGACAAAATTTGAACTACAGTGATTAAAATGGAATGAATTTCAAAGTATAAAGGACCAAAATGATATTTTAACTAAACAAAATTCTCATAATACTTCACGAGCCTAACGGGTACTTAATTGTTTAAAACATTTTGTCTCATTTTTTACCAAAGGATTGTTTGAAAGTATAATTGTAACAATCTTTATGAGTGATTTTTTTGTTCTTTTTTTTTTCATAATAGGAATAATGTCTCATAATCATTCAATTAACTGTGTGTTTTTTTTTTCTTTTAACAGTATGAATGGATGAAAAATGACATGGCCTCTGTAGACAGGTCAAGAACACCGTGGCTCATTTTTACCGGGTAAGTTTATTACAGTTTTGGAGCTTTTAAATGTGTGTCAAGATTAAGATATAAAATTAAATGTTTGATATTATCCTTAGAAAGAAAGCATATCTAAGTTATTACATAATAAAAATTAACACCTAATTTTAATATGGGATTATTCACAGTAGGGATTAAATGGTTACAAATTTTAAAGTATAAGAACTAAATTGTTACATACTAAAGTTAAGGGACTAAATCGTTACAAATTTAAAAATATAGAGACTAAATTGTTATTTTCATGGAAGAATAGGGACGTACCAAAAATGTTTTTTTAACTAATAATCTAATACATATTTTTACGGTGGATTTTATATTTTATATAGTATCCAATAGGTTTTTTCACTTTTACTAAATTTGACAAGTACTAATCATGAAAGAGGTTGGGCAAAACATATATTAACATCATGCAAATTTTTTTTCTAAGAATGTAACATTACAAAATATAAAACGAAGATTTGAACTTTTGACCTGAAAAAAACGATTGCTAATATGTCGAACGATTACTAATACCTTGATTAGTTAAACTGAAAGTTTAAAGAGATGGTTAATGTAATACAAATGCAGGCATAGACCTATGTACTCTTCCATACATGGACTAATTCTCCCTAGTGTTGACCCAAACTTTGTTGCAGCTGTAGAGCCACTTCTCCTCCAAAATAAGGTCCCTCTTCTTTACAATAAAGCACTTGTTTAAAAAAAAAATATTTGTAAATGTCATTTTTTGAAAAAAAAAATAATATTAAATAATAATATCCACATGGTTAACCTAGATATTGATTAACTATATATATATATATATATATATATATATATATATATATATATGCATATATTTTTTTTAGAAAAAGATATTATAATCTAAGTATATCATGACCAACTCACATATTGATAAATCATAATCTTAATCTATCAGTGATTAACCTACATATTGATTTACTTTTATCTTGATAAGTTATTGATTAACTTATGCATATATGGATGTTAATCACTTATATACATGTGTGTTTTCATTTTGCTACATTCACAATTATTTTATTTAGGTAATATTTTTTATGCAAATTACCCCTAAACGATGTTTAAAAGGTCGGAAAGTTGAATTTTATAATTTTGAGGGTTCTTAATAACTAAGCTGTTTAAGTTTTTTGAAAAATATGTATAATATAATTAATAAAATGCTCATATGTTGAGATGAATATTGCAGGTGGATTTGGTGTTATTTGGGCACGTTCATAACTATGAGAGAACATGTTCTGTTTTTAACAACGTTTGCAAGGCAATGCCTACGAAAGATGTAAATGGGATTGATACATATGATCATAACAATTATACTGCTCCCGTGCACGCGGTCATCGGCATGGCTGGATTTAGCCTCGACGACTTCCCCAACAATGTACTTTGATCATCCCTCTCTCTTTCTTCTCTGACCTATATTCAATATGTAATATCATCGTATATGTAGAGGATCTGTCTGATAATGATTTTTTAAAAAAAACTAAACTAAATTACTAAACGAGTATAATTTTGAAAATAGAATAGCTAAACTAAATTTCATATCAAAATAACACCTAAAAAATTGAATTTCCCTTTTTTTTTTTTTTAATTTCAACTTTGTTGATATGGTGCAGGGAGAGAGCTGGAGTTTGTCCAGGGTTTCCCAGTTTGGTTATCTGAGAGGACATGCAACAAATGAGGAGTTAAGCTTAGAGGTTAGTATTCTATATTTAAAGAGTAAAAAAAAAGTACGCTATATTTAAGAATTTTAATCAATAATTTTCAAAACATTTGATATAATCCTAGTCAACCCAATCTACAATCTTGTGAGTTATTTGAGGGTTGAAATTATTTGGGTTAATTTTTGGGTTCAATAACTCATTCCCTTTGTAAGAAAGTTTTTTAATAGATCTCTCCCAACATAAAATTGCTTCAAGTCAAGCATGGTGGCCTCAAAAAATCAAGCACAAGTCACAAATTTTTGATAGAGTGAATGTGAGTTTAAAAATGCATTATGGGTACAAAAAAGACACGCCAAAAGTTGGATTCATGTGACTCTCGATAATGATTTCTTACAACTGATTGGTGCTAGAAAGAGAATACGTCGTAGGAAGTACTTATACATTGAAGGAGTCGTAGTGACATAGGGTTCGGTTCGCACTCTCTAAGCGAAGTAGAGGGAGACAAAAATTAGTTGTCTAAGCCCAATTCTCCACAAGCCAAATTTAGAAAGCCACTTTCGAGGTAGAACTCGATTTTCCTATGTGACATTTGTGCAAGTTGAAGGGTTGAATTTGTGCCCCATTGATAGTCAATGTTAGTAGAGCCTAGACACGTCAATTAGTATAGAAAATGACTTTGATTTTTGGGACAATGTTAGTGTTAGTTTAGTATGGAAAAAGTATTAGACATCTCAAGAAAACCAAAGAAAGAATTTAACATTATTTTAACATCAAATAGCTACCTCAACTTACCCAATTAACATTTTAAGTGTGAGCTTGACCAACTTCTTAATTGGATAGGGTTGATTGGATTTTGTAATTGGGTAAGTGAGATGGATATTTAACATTAAAAACCATTAGCTCATATAAAATAATGTCTTTAAGTGTCATGTCATCATTCTTTTATTCAATTTCAACCACGCTTTCGAGTAAAGAAACTAAATTAAAACAAAATTGAAGTTGTAAAGATAAAATGGAAAATTCTACAACATTAACTATGAAATTGAAAAGAATAGATCTTTTATGTTTTATGGCAAGACTACTTAATGTAAAGGATGTTTGAATTTGCAACTAAGATCACTACTAAGGGGAACTTCTTCTCATTATTTTTTTCTATTTTAATTTTGTTCTTCTTTATGCAGATGGTGAATGCTGTCACAAGAGAAGTGGAGGATAGTTTCAACATAATAAAAGCTCCAATTCAATAGGCAAAACAAGAATTAGACATCCAAAGAAGGTACATAGTAATTGAAGGTCCTTTTTCCATCACCTTTGGGAAGTCACATTCACAAATAACTTAATATTTGATAAATCAATAATTCCTATTTGTAATATAAGTGATACAAAATAAAATTACGACTTGTTTTATCATTATTAAATCTACCATGCTTGTATAAAATAAGCAATTGAGTTTGAAATAGTCAAACTCATATAGTATATGGTGTTAGCCAAAACTCTCTGATTGCTCAAATAAGAAAGTTGTTACAATAAATTAAGCAATGCTACGATATAAATATTTGTGATTGGAATATCAATCTCATCGATCTCATAAGTATCATACCAAATCCCATCAATTGAATCGCTTTTTCGAGAAATATGAGACATCTAAGTCATACAAGTAAAGAGTGTTTGATGGAAAGATTGTATACTTGTAGATGGATGGCTAATATGCATTCTATGTTACAACAATTTATTTTATCCCAATCTCTAAACCGTAAAAGGTCTCAGTTTGCAAAATTTAAGCATAAATTTTTCACACAATGAAAACCTTTTAATTCAAATTTATCATTACATTTCAAGAAATTTAGTAAATGAAGTATTATGCTAAAATTATGATTAAAAAATGAGAAATTAGTGAAAATAAAGGAACCAAATTGATCACTTTTTAAAAGTACAGTGACTAAAATGAACATTTTGAAAATATAAGAACCAAAATGAATCAAAGTCAAAAGTACAAAGACCAAAATGGACGTTTTGAAAGTATAGGGACTAACATGAACTAAAGTCAAAAAGTCAAAAGGACATTGACCAAAATAGTATTTAAACCTTTTGTTTTTAATTTTATGTTTCAAAATAATTAGGTCGGTCTGTCTATAACTCTTTTACCCAGATTTCAAAAACAGAAATCATTTTTTATAATTTAAAAAAATATAGTTTTGACTAAAATTACAAATAGTGATTAGACTTCACAACAAATAAACTAAGAATAAGTAAGCTTATTTCTTAAAAAACAAATCCTGTAAATAAATTGTTTCATTAAACAAGTCCTAAAATTTTGTGTTCCAAAATGTAGATATAATTTCAGAATCCTTTTTTAAAGAATGAGAGTTAGATTTAGAAAAGGAGAGATTACCAAACACATACACATTCAAAAAAAAATTAAATAGGGTTATGATTATGAACTTCCCCCTTCCATTTCCTAATTCTTTCACACAAACAACCAAACAACAAAAGAAAAACATAAATGTGAAAGCAATCAAACCCCACCACTTTAATAAATGATAACTTTAGAAAATGCCACCACCATGTAACCTAAAAAAAACAAACAAAAAAAAAAAAACAAAACAAAACATTTACCAAACTATCAAACTACTCATTTCCTTGCCGACTTGACAACTTCAATATAACTTAATTGGTTAAGAGATTATATCATCTACCAAAAGATCGGAGTTACTTCACACACCGAACTAAAAAAAAAAAAAAAAAAAACTACTACTCTAAAAGTTTGTTTATCACTAGAGAAACGTCCACAAGAGAGGAAGAATATATTTCATTCCCTTGATGATCAAAAATTGACATCGGCCCCATATAGAGGCACATTGTAAAAGATAACAAGTATCAGCATTTACAACTGAAAAAATACCAACTCCTTAACTGAAAATATATACAGTTGTAAACAAAAACTGAAAATAACTATTCAAACATAGTTTCAATGATTTCTCTTAACAGCTCGTTCCTCTGTAATAATCTCTCTATATAAAAACCTAATAAAAACTGTCCAAATCAAGACACAAAACACTCAAGTTGAGTTAGTTCAACAATGACCATTCCGATCAATACTTTCAAAGTTTTGGCTAGTATATTGGTGATTGAAATGTCACTATCCAGCAAAGACAAGATTATCATCCACAGCCAATGCCAGGGAGATATTAAGGATCTAGTTGCTCAATGTGCCCGCTTTGCATAAAAAGAGCCACTGGAGAGGAAAACCCATCTCCAATGTGCTGCAATGCCATGAGCACAACCAACATAGAGTGTTTGTGCCAGCACCTGACCGAGCAGACGAAAAGGGCTGTAGACATGGGCAAGGTGGTTCAAGTTGCAGATGTTTGTGGGAGGACAATTCCCCATGGAAGTTAGAAAATGGTTGATTTCCTTAAAATATTTATGAGCAGAAGAGATGTTCAATTGATGGATGTTTCAATAAAATGATGCTATATTATATGCAGGCTATACAGTTCCACGAAGCTGGTTGAAGAGTGAAAGAGTACGAAAATAGGCTGTGTTTGAAGAGTGAAAGAGTACGAAAATAGGCTGTGTTTAAGCTTTAGTGAAATTACGCTTAGCAGAAAACTTGTACTTGCACTCAAGGAAATAAAGTTATATAGATTGTTTTAATCTAAAGATGATGAGAGTTATAGTTTTATTTGGGTTATTGATGTGAATGTTAATGCATTTAACTAATAAAAGGAAATTTTCCTTTCAACCTTTATATTAAGTTAATTGAGTCAATTTTAGTCTTAAACTTTCAACTTCATCATATTAAAACCTAAACTTGAATATAATGTTAAATTAATACCTGATCAATTAGTTAAGTTTTCAGTCCCCCCCCCCCCCCCCCTTGAGGATGTTTTACTAGCAATGAACATTCTTTTAGTTGAATAAATTTTTTTGGGTACTAATTTTTCAAATTAAATTATATAAATTGAAGTCGTGAAAAAAGAAAATGAAAGGCCCCATCAACAGAAACAGCTCTTTATTGAGTAAATGATATTATGGTAAGTAGTGAAAACAGAGGACCAGAAAGTATCCAAATCTATACAGGAAAAGACAACACCACCCTGACAATTGATAAATGTAACTTGTGATCTCATATATTTATATATATATACAAAAGTAATTTGATGAAAGACCTGTGTCAAAGACAATTTCACCAACTAAAATCTATTTGTCTTAAAGAAACTTACATGACTCATGTGACAAGACAATTCTACTCCTTCCGTGAGCTCGCTGCAGCTGCAATCCGATATCCAGTTTGCATCACTTCCAACGAGGCTGGTGAATGACTCCTAATGTGGAAGAAAATTCATCATTCAATGAAAATTACACGAACCATATGACGACAATTTTACTCGTTCCATGTGCTTGCTGCAATTGCAATCTGATATCCAGTTTGCATCTCTCTTTCAACGAGGCTGGTGAATGAACCTTGGAGTGTGTTTTGGGCTCATGCACTTGGCTGGCTTCTCATTGAACTTTGCAGGACCAACTGGGGACTTTGGACCTTTGTTCTTTGGAGATTTTGGAATGACTAGATCCTCCAATACTTTTTTGACAGACATTTCATTACTTGCAGCTATCAAATTCCAATATGAAGGAGTCAGGGTCTTGTACTCAATTTATACTCCTTTTATAAAGTTATAAGATTAAAGGCACACCTTTAATGTGATTCTTATGATCCGTTGGTTTGACTTCAGGCTTCTCATCTGCTTCAGTTGATAGAACCATAGCCTCAAACTCCGCTTCTTCCAGATCAAGGAACTCTTCCGTAGTGACTAGATCATCGGTAATATTCTCGAAATCATCTTCCTGATGTTGGCTTAGCCAATAATCCCGGAACCACGGCGATGTCTTGACTAGTTCCCACCATTCAGGAGAGAAATCCTCGACATTACGAAGAGCAAAAGGAATGAAGATTGGAGCATTGGGGTTCAATGAAAAGCTTCTTCCAGACAATAATGTCATCCTTACTCTAGATCATCCAATTCTTCTAACCAACAGCAGCTCTACAAGCCTTGACAGACCACAAACCTGGAAATTTCGGGCATATAATACTTGATTGAGTAAACCATCATGAAAAACCCACCAAACTAGAGTCATGACTAAGTTATGCAAAGTGAGTTTAATTGACATAACTGGCTACGGAACTATATTCTCGAGTTTAATTGACATAAAGCTCTGAAACACTATCAAAGAATATTACAATCTTTCTCTTCAAATGAGAGAAAACAAGAAGAAACCTGTCTCTAAAGGGGAACTCTAAGTTTGATAAACTTTGAAGCAAAGCATATAAATCGCAGGATAGTAAGTTCTTAATAGTTAATTTAACACACCCACTTCAAAAACAGAGTCTAAGTTCTGACCATATTGGTAAATCTATCTATTGTCGTGTCCTTAAATCCAGGTGCTCGACGACCTACACAACTAAACCCAATTCAAATGAATTTGATTAACCTATCAGAAAGATCATTAACACCTCTACCAGAATCCCTATTCAATCATTTCAGAACACAAACGAAATTACAACACCCAAATTACAATGATCATTCAAAAAAAGAAGAGGAACAATCCAATCAAACAAAACAAACATAGATACAGAAGTGGATTCAGTTTCAACACACGTATTATTTGCATCATTCCAACTTCAAATTACAACAAACACTTCACAGAACACACTAAACGAAAACAGAAACAGAATCATCAAAAATTAGAAAGGATAGTTCTTGTTACCGTTACTGTGAAGAAAATAGATCTTTTTGGTAGTGAGAAGCAGGGGATAGTGAGTGATCAATGAAATGGGAAGAAGAAGAAGAAGACGACGACTTAGAAGAACCGAAGCAGTAGATTAGGATTGACGAAGCTCAGCTTCGGAGATGGCTTTTGCTTTTTAAACTGCTTTTTTGAAAAGCGCGCAACAGAATCAACGGATGGATGGCTGTGAGGGGTCTTGATCGGACGGTTGGATTAGGTTACGGGAGAGATATTTTGAGGTTCGGTGTAAAGCACAAGTAATTATTAGGGCGGCGTTTAAATAATGTTGGGCCCCGGTTTTTACTGATCCTTTGCCAAGTGTCATCGACGACCCCCCCCCCCCCCCCCAAAAAAAAAGCTTCATTTTTAAAAGGTGGCATTATGAGTTTTTTATGCTAAATTATAAAAAATACCTTAAATTTTGTCATTTGTTTAAAAAATACTCATTTTCTTTTAAAAATTGTAATATTATTCTAGACTTAATCTAAGCAAGTGTTCCAATAAGTGCTATGTCGTTCTAAGTCACCGCCATGTTGATTTTTTGTTCAACATTCTAAATAATTTCTCCTCTAAAGGTAGTTTTGAAACATTGATGTTAATATTGCAACTTTTGATAGAAAAATGGGTATTTTAGAAACAAAAGGAAAAGTTCGAGGGTATTTTTTATAATTTAATTGAGTTTCTAACAAGAATTAAGATGTTGATATCGACGAAAATGTCGAGGTCTCAATTTTATGAAAATGTCGATGGAAATAACAATAAAATGTCGATGTCGATGGATATTTCTAGAAATATCTTAAAAATAAAAAATTAATAAATATATATATTGAAATTAATAAATAACATTTTACCCTCGTAAATGAGTTAAAATGCTTATTATTAATATTATAATCACATAAGTTACATTTTGTTGCTATTTTTTTATATTTCAATAATTTTTTTATAATATAATGGAAATATCGATTCACTTCTTATGTCAATGTTGAAACCATGGACATGTGGTCTGTGGAAATGTCGACATGTTAGACGAAAATTTAATACTAGTTTCTAAAAGGTTTGATTACAATATTAGTCTTGAAACTTTTTAAGTTAGTGTTTTATAGGTATTTGAATTTTAAAATGAGTCTAATAAGTCTTAAAACTTTCAATCTTGTGTCTAATGAGACTTTGAACTTTCCAATTGTCTATTCTTGACCCATTAGAATGTTTTAGGAAATTCACATACCATTTAGATATAAAATTGAAAGTCCACAATATCTAATAGGTCTATGAATTTTTTTAAAAAAAATGTGAAATAGGTCAGAAGACGTGAAATTGAAAGTTGAGGGACCTTTCAAACACTTTCATAGGTTAAGAACCTAGACATTTTTTAAAGTTTAAAAATCTAGGTTAAATTATATTAAAAAAAATACCCCTAAACTTTGCCCTTTGTTTCAAATATACCCTTATTTTTTCAAAATTAAAGTTGCAATATTCTTCTTGACCTTTCATAAACGTTTCAAAACTACTCTTGGAGTAGAAAATCTATTAGAATATTGGATGAAAAGTCAACGTAATAGAATATCGTTCTTTCAAACTTCATCCAGGCAAGCATCCAAACAACCTTTCTATCAGTTCTTGTATTTTAAAGAGCTTTTAATAGGTCTTGAAATTTTAGGAGTAAGTTTGTTTAGTTTTTATACTTCAAAAAGATTCTAACAAACACTTAATTTTTTTTTTTTTTTTTATTTTGTATCTAATACGTCCATGTTGTTAATTTTGTCAATTTAAGGGTTATGCGACCAAACATTTAAATTTGCTTAAATAATTATCATGTCGCATAATCCTTCAATAATATAGTCATTTTATCATGTAAGTGTTAATTTGATGGGTATGAAATGGATGTCACATTCTATTTCTTCCTAATGGTGGAAAATGGATGAGTCTGTGTTACAGCCAGGTGAGTGAAATTAGACCCCATGTAAACAAAAGGAAAAGTGTGTTTGGAAAGTAACATCCACGTGTGCAGTTTTCTATTTTGCAAGCATTTCTTCATCCCTTTAATCGGTGTATTTTCAATTTTATAACAATTTAATATATGACCTTTATTGTAGAAAAATTTAATTTCTATGGAAAATAATTATCTAATCTTAAAAAATTGTATTAAGATGTAATGGAGTTTCTTGTATATGTAGATCGATAAATTATTTTTAAGGACCAAATGTTACTTTAAACTGCTAGTACTAAATCACTACATACTAAAGACATATTTCACCTTGCCTAACTTTTCATGGTAAGAATCAAATTGTTAAAGTTTTAGACTATAAGGTCTAAATCATTATATACTAAAATTTAAGAACTAAATCATTACAAATTTTAAATTAAAATGATTTAATTGTTACTCTAAAGTTTAGGAACTAATTTGTTACTCAAAAAATGTAATGATTAAATATGTTTTTTTAATATTTAAAATAAAATACAACTGCATAACATCCTTTTTTTATTTATTTATTTAGTTTGACTTAATTATTAAAATTATAATGATCTAAATTCAATTTTGATACTTAACATGCATATTTTATTGCTTTTGGTCTCTAAACTTTCAAATGGTTTGTTAGTGTTCAACTTTCAAATTCTCTATTTTAGTCCTGATAATTTGCATACGAAATTATTTTAGTTCTTACCATTAATTTCTTATTAATCCTTTGACAAGAATAAAAAATATATATTTGGAGAACTACAATTAACTTATTACACGTAGCTTCAAATACTTATCTATGTAGACATCTACTAGTTAGATAAATGAAAAAAAAAAAGTGCATTTATTAAAAAACATTACCAAAAAAGTTCAAAACTAAGTTTAAAAACTAAAATAGAATGAGCATACAAGCTTACCAACTAGGACAAGATTTAGACCTTAAAAAATAATTAGTTAAATTACAAATTAAATCCATGAACAATATTAATATTGTCTATTTGGTTCTCAAATTTCAAAAAGTTTCAATTATGTATTTATTTATTTTCTTCCCTCTAGCATGTTCTTACTTCTAACTTTCTTGAATATTAAGATGATATACTAATTGAGCTAATGAGTGATAATTTGACATAAGGAAAGTATGGGCTAGAGAAATTAAGGGCAAATAAAAATTTGATTTTAAATGTATTTTATCCACATGCCCCTGATTTCATCTAAGGTTTAAATCTTATTCATCCTTGAATTTTAGGTTTGTTCTATTTTAGGATGCATTTGGGATTGCTTTTGCAAAAAAAAAAAAAAAAAAAACAATTACAGAAGAATCTTAACCATTTTACTTGTTTGGTAAAATTGATTATTCATTAATTTATCTAAAATCACTTTCCAGATTCTTCTTACGTCCAAAATCACCTACTATAGTAGCTTTTAAAAACAATTTTCCTAAAAATCTGTCATATTATATAACTTAAATGATTAAAATACTATTTTGGTCAATGTACTATGAATGTTGTTCAATTTTAGTTTATGTACTTTGAAATATTCAAATTTGGTCATTGTACTTTTAACAAATCTCAAAAATAGTTCTCAATGTTAGTTTGGAGTTAGTTAATTTCACATGAAAATCTAATGATATAGCAAAAAAAAAAGATTTTTTCTTTCTCCAGCTTTCTCTCTCCCCCAATTCTCCCTTCTTTAACTTTCTCTCTCCCCTCACTACCCTTTCTTAACTTCCTCTCTCTTCCATCTTTTTGTCTCTCCTCTATTTGCAAGCAACTGCATCAAACTAAAATTCATGGAATTTCAAAATCTATGAAGAAAAGTAAAAGCTATATACTTTGATAAGAATCCAAAATTTATGAAAAAAATTAGAGATTCTGAGAACCGAGCAATTGAGTGTGATGGATGAGCCAATATCTGCTATAGTTATCACTCCACACCATATCGTCATGGCCACAATACCTTCCATCCTTTGTTGCACCCCTAACTTTTCCCTTTCCATCAAATCAAATATGAAGGTTTTTAAGCCATCATCAAATTACTTCTTAAAGCTTCAAACTCAACTATAACATCAATGGAGAAATTTTAATGTGTAACAAATACAGAAATCCACCCCATTTAATGTGTAACAAATGACCCAAAACTCTTCTTTAAAATTAAAAGCTACTTCTTCTTCTCCTCCAGATTTTGCTTATTTCCATCACATTTGTTTGGTCAAGTTTTTATTATAATTGTTTTTCCTAAACTTTTATCAAATAACTTAGATTAAACAAAATAATTGCAATTTAAATCATATAAATTTTTAAACAAGTAATTTAATATAAATAGATGTTAAATATCAATATAAAAATAATTGAAATAATATGTCTACTTTGGTCATTATAGCTAAATCACAACAATTTTATATTATTTTACCAAACATTATATTCTACTTTTTTTTTGAGTTTAAAGTTAAAATTTATCAAACACTAATTTGTTTTTTATGCGATAGCTTATTTTCTTAAAAGCAAAGTTGCCAGCAATTATTTTAAAAGCTACAACAATCCCAAACTAAGTCTTAGTCTCTTAACTGTCAAGATGTCTATTTTAGTTTACGAACTTAAAAAACAACTATTTTAGTCAATAAACTTTTAAAATGTCTTTTTTAGCCTTTAAACTATTTTTAGAAAAAAAAAATAACCATTTTGATCATTGTTATTATTATGCTACCTAATACTTGAGAGCCAACCCATATGGCTCTAATGTATACTCACATTTTTTAAACCACATTATCCATTTGTTAATTGCAAAATAAGGTAAAGGCTAAAATTGTTAATTTTAAAAATTGAAGGACTAAAGTAGACATTATAAAAAGATTTGAGACCATAATAGAATTAAGTATAAACCAAAATAAATCTATAAAAAAAATTATGAACCAAAATGAGATTTCCAACTAATATACTCCCTTGTGTTACCTTATGACTTATGCCAAATCATTATTTATTAGTTTAACAATCACACCACATCAACATTTAAGCAACAATATTAACAACATAGTGTAAGAATTAAAAATTAAAACTTCTTGAAACTTTTTAAACTTTAGGATTAAATAAACATACACATTAAAGTTGATAGACTAATATATCGTTAACCAACAATAAGCCAACATGACCATAGCTCAACTAGTTAAAGCATTATATATCTATTCTAAAGGTCAAATGTTCGAATCCTCGTTTCTACATTCTTGAACTCAAGGAAAAAAAAAAGTTAACCAAAACCATTAGTATAAGGATTAAATATAAAGTAGATAGTTTAATAACAAAGAAAACAACAAATCATCAGGACTAAATATAGCTAGGCACACCTATCTACAAACAGCAAACACATTTTTATTAGATATATGAGCACAACACCACAAACTGTTTCTTTCTGTATTCATTTTATATCATCAATATGCCCGACAACAACAAAACCAATCATTGGAAGGCACTTTGTCTATCCCAGTTTGGCAAGGAATGCTCAGAATCAATGCTCAAATCCTTTGTGAGAGTTCTGCTTGATCTTGTTGGCCCTGGAAGCCCCTTCAGCCCCGGTGATCTCTGCTGCTGAAAACCCCTTCTTCCACTGCTGATTGCCACTTCACTCGCCATTGATGACACCAAACTGAGCTGCTTTGTCTTGCATGGTGAATTCCCATCTGAGCATGTGTCCAATCCCCCTGCTGGCCTCAGCTTTGGCGAGCTCAAGGACCTTGCTTTTGCCTTTGCAGATTCTGTGGCCGCCATGTATGTTGGCGCCAATGGGGAGCTTGAAAATGAGCTGTTGTTTAAGTCTATTCCGCCCCCCAATGAACGTTGCTTGTTGTGGTGAGAGAGTTTTTTCAGAGATGGTTTTTCTTTTTGAGATGGGGATTGGTTGGGGAGTTCTATTATGGTTTTATCCATGCTTTTTGTTATTGGGTTTGGTTTGAATCCATCTTCTGTCTCTTTGTGTTTTGGATTTGAGGTGAAAAGGGAGTCCAAATCTTCCAGTTCTTTGCTTTTGGAGAGTTGTGTGTCGACCCATTGGTCTAGCCAGTATCTCCATCTTCCTCTTACCTTCTTTCGTTCTGATTCTGCAGATCTCTGCAAAATGGTTTCCATAGTGGAGGATCAGAAATTTGACTCAAGAAGGAAAGGAACAGAGTGTTTGTTTACTTTTGAAAAGGTTGGTTATTATTTACCCTGTGGGCGAACAAGTATTCTTTGACTCGTTCTCTCCTGATCACTGCTTCTTTCCTGCTCAAAAACACTGCATCGGCTTCTTCTTTTGATAGCAGGCTATCATCCCACCTTTGACCGTTCGAATCCAACTTCAAAATCAATGGGAAATGGAAAAAGTGAATCAGAAAACAATTCAACTAAATCAACTGCTATTGAATACTGATGCAGGATGTAAAAGAAAATCAGAGGAAGACAATGAAGAGACTTGTTAAGGAGCAACCAAAAGTGCCTGGCTCAGGTAATCCGACAGAAAATTGATTTGTGGTTGAGTTTTATTGAATAGATCAGTATAAATACGAGCAAGCCTCTCAATATGATCAAGAGTAGACGAACAAACAACTATTTAAGATGTGGCTTAGTGGTTCTTTTTTCGAGAAGAGAATTGTTGGGACGTGAATATAGTCCTACATCTAGAAATGAGAAAGATCTTAAGTGAATATGTAAAAACATCTTCATTAGTATAAGTCTTTTGGGTAGAGTTAAAAAGTAAAGTTATTCGGGCTAAGTAGTGTTTCTGTTCAAGGAGAGAATTATTGATGCAACATTATCCTACTTCGTTCGAAATGGAGAAGATCTTTGATTGGTACGTAAGGACAAATCTCCATTGATTTAGGCATTTAGGGAAGAGTCCAGAAGTAAGTCATGCTGGCTAAGTCTATGAAGAGACTTGTTGTCTTTAAGAGATTTAGAAAATGTTATCAAAAAAGAGATTGAAAAATAGACAGAGAAGAAAATGATAAACAAATAGCTGTATTCAGAAACAATAGTATCATCGAACCAACCAGTATTTTAACAGATTAAAACAATCAATACAGATACTTTGACTTGGCTTACCTTTATAATCTTATCTTTCAAGCTCTGCAACTGCTTGGTGTCAGAAGAATTGAAAGTGTTGTGAGGAGAATGAAGTCTATTTGAACAGACTTGTGATTGTATGCTAACGATGGACTGCAAGCACTTCAACGTGGCAATGGCTTGGCGCCTAACAGCTCTCCCTCTGATAATTGCCTGTAGCCTCACTATTCCTTTAAGTGCTCTCAATGCTTTCCTTGCCTGCAAATTTGCATTCTTTGCTTAATGATACAATTATCACTCAAGTAGACAAGGCTGGAGAGTCAAAACATGTAAGCAGATGCACAAGTATTTAGGACATTTTGATGCCTCAGGATTAAGCGTCTTTTGATAATGTTTTCGTTTTATATTTTCTGTTTATCATTTCTATTTTTTTTTTTTTTTTTGAAAAATAAGTGCATTTAGTAACATTCTCTACTTTTCACTGTTTTTTTTAGTTTAACAACATTTGGGGATGGGGGATTCGAACCTCTGACCTTTTAATCGAGAATACATGTCAATTACTGCTGAGCTAAACTCACAACATTTTGTCTTTTCATTGTTATAAATTGAATACCAAGTTTTGGAAAAAGAAGTTTTGGTATTCTCTTCCTCGTGTTTCTAATTTCCCACAAATGTTAATAAAACTGCCATTTTTGTTGTTTGTAGGCTTTTAGCTCATAAGTCTCATCTTCGTCCAGAAAAAAGAATAAATAAAAGACAGTTTTCTTGAACGTTTACTTTTCAAATGAAATTTCAATTCCTTAAAAAGAGAAGTTTAGAGTACAAGATTTCAAATCTTGCTCCATGGGTTATACAGTTTTAACTCAGACAGTACCAATTTGTTTCAGCATTTTTATTCTAATTCCATTGAAGCAAATAAGAAAGTACAGTCAGAAGAAGAAGTACTCACAAGGAATCCACGGAAAGCAGTTTGGATAATAATAGCAGCAAACTCATGTATTTCCCTTTCACGTTTATGGAGATCAGATGGAGGGGCCTTCTTGAGAGTTTTAAAGGCTTCATCTGCAGCCTCTTGTTGATTAGATTGAGGGGTCCCTGTGAGCCACACAACCTCAACAGCAGCCTTAGCAGCTGCAACCGCCGCTTCAGCCGCTGCAGTACTCGCAATGGCCACAGAAAGAGCTTGCTGCCTCTCCTCTTCCTCCTCTCGTCTCGTTGTCGCTTTCGGTGGCAATGGCGCTGTCAGTGTGGCTAATCTCTTGTTCCTCATCCTTCCAAACACCCATTTCCATCTCTTTTGCTTCTGAAAAAACAACATTCATTGACATTGATGATTAGTTGAAGACATGTTAAAAAATCAAGCAATATATCTATCCATCTTTACCTTCTCAGGCTTTGGCTCTGTCTCTGAAACAAATAGCTTCTTGATTAAATAAAACCAGCCCTTCTTCTTGCCCATTTGAGAACCAGCAGACAATCAATCAGCTAAGCCAATGAGATCAATGAGCAATGGAATAGAATAGTATCTCAACTAATCTCAATCCCAAAGTTGAGAAAATACTCAATCTAGATACAGATGGAAATGAAACAAACACATTTGCAGAAACAATTTTTTTCCAGCAAACTCAAAAAGTTATCAAAGTTACACAAAAATGAATCAAGGGTCATTCAAAATTCAATCCCAATTACAGAAAAGAAGTAGAGGAAGCCATTGATAGAACCTTCAAAGGGCTTTCCTCTAGAGAACTCTTCAGAGATTGAAGCCATCCACAGGGGAAAGCAATGGAGGAGGCATTTCATCGAACACCAAGCAGGCAAGAGAGCCCAGAAGCAGAACCCGAGCCAGATCTTCCCCAAATCATCAGAAACTTTGAAAGATAAGAATCAACAGAGAGAAAAACTGAAAGAAGAACCCAAATGGGCAAAATGTGAAAGGATGTCAACTCAATAATTTCATGTTTTCTGAATTCATGTTTTCTTAGCTCATTGAGATGAGTTTCTGTTGCTTGCTTCCAGTTTGGTGGGCCTTTCAGTCACAAATTGTAAAAAGAAAAAGAATGGCAGAGGACTCAGAGGTCTACTTTTGTGGGAACCTCCTTCAGTGGGTTTTTGAGAGAGCAAAAAAAAAAAAAAAAATCCTTTTGACTTGAAATGGGTCCTCTAATCTTTTGTCACAGCCTTTACTTTTTTTCTCAAATGCATCAAACATATTCAAATGCCTGTTGGGTACCAAATTACTGAATTGCCACCTGATTCCTAACAGAAGTAATTTTTTTTTAGTTAAAATATAATTTTGGTACATATATTTTGAATCTCAAACTATTTTAGTTTCTAAATTTATGCTCTGTACTTCTAATAAATTTTAAAATTAGTTTAGTTTGAAGTTAATTTTTATAGTTTTCATTTAAGAAAAAGACACAATGTAAATATATTTTTAAAATTTATAGAATGAGAACTAATAAAACTAAATATTTTTTGAAAAAGTTAACAATAAATAAACAACACAAACTAAATTTAGATATTTGAAATATAACAATTCTCAAAATACAGAGACTAAAATGATATTTTAATCTAATTTCTTTTGGATTTAGTCACCAAATTTTTAGGTTTGTAGTTAATAGATCCATGAAGTTTAAAAAATGTCTAATAAGTCCTTGAACTTTTAACTTTGTATCTAATATATTTCTGAACTTAAGTATTTAATAGGTCTATGTAGGGGCGGACAATGACCAACTTTTACTTTCTAATTACTTTAATTTATTTTATTTTGATTACTAAATTATATATATATAAATTAATTTACGGTAGTTATGTAGTTATGTATTTATTTATTTATCTTATTTATTTTATTTTTCTAATTTAATTTTAAGTTGTAGTATAAATATATAAGTTCATTTTGAATAAATTTAATTTAGTTATATACATATCATTATAATTAAATTTAGGTTAAGTTAATGCTAAAACTATGAAGTTGACGTAGGGATCTATTAGACATAAAAAAGAAAATTCAAAGAAATATCAAAATTTTGGTTTAAATCCTATTTTGATCAATATACTAGTTTGATTAATTTTAGTTTCTATACTATTATAAATTGTTCATTTTGGCTTTTGTTGTTCATTTTAGTCATTGAATGTTCAAAACATCCACTTTAGTCATTGTAATTTTAAAAGGTGATCATTTTAGTCTTTTTTTTTACTAAATCAAAATGGTCACTTTTTGAAAATATTCAAATTAAAATAGACATATCGAAGGATATAAACTAAATTGGATAAAAGTTAAAAGTACAAGAACCAAAATAAACAAAAATTAAAAGTTTAGGGATTAAAATGGTATTTAAACCTAATATTTGTTTAAAGTATATGGACATGATAGACACAACATTGAAAGTTCAAGAATCTGTAAGAAACTTTTAAAAATGCATAGACTTATTAGACACGACCCTTACAATTTAATGACCAAACTTTAATTTAACTTTAAATTATTATAACAATCAACTAGTAGGAATCACATTTCCTTTTTTTTTTTTTTTGAGGAAAAAAAAACTTCATTAACTAACCCAAAAGAATTAGGTACAACCACACGCTTCTTCATGAATAATTGAAGAGACACCAAATGGTAGTCCTCCAAACCAGAGGAAGAAAGACGCTCCAAAACCATACCACGACAATAGAGGGGCTCGAGCTAACTCGTTCGCCGCTTGTTACACACCCTCAGACAGTATGAAACCAAAGCCACTCTCGTTGTAACTCCTTCTCGTAAGGTATCCACAACGTTTTTCAGTTCAGACAAATAATCCTCCTGATCATAATAGGCTTTCACAACATCTGAAGAATATGTCTTAATAATCAGAGGGTGTCTATGGTCAACATTCGGCCAACGGACGTGATGAATACCCATGAGAATTGTCATCCCTTCCAACACTTTAACGAGCCAATTCCTCCTCCAATTATGAGCTTCGACAAAGATCAGATAACCACGAGAATCTCGAACAATCCACCACAGCCCACCTATCCTCCAATTATCTCTCTACGAGGCATCCGCGTTTAATTTCTAAAACTTGGGATCGGGGGGTCCATTTGGTTGAACTCGCTTGGGTGTCTCCTCTCGCCGATGATAGGTTAGGAATTTCCCTCTCTTGAACCTCATCTGTAAATTTATTGATAAATATGAGGATATCTTGTAAATTAAGGTGTTGAGAGTTCTGATTGTCCTATAACCTTTGATTCCTAGTTGTCCAAAGACACCAGATGACAATAATGGCTTTCGACCTCTCCTCCTCATTCAGATTTTATTCCACCAAGCCTAGCAATCACAAGTCGACCAATCCTCCCTGAAACCAACAAACAAATTACGTAAGTTGGGGAGACTATCACACCAAATTTTTCTTGCAAATTTGCAATTCCACACTACATGAGGGGTGGACTCCTCCTTGGCCCAGCAAAACAAACAAGCACCATTAGTATCAACCTCTCTTTTCATAATATTAGATTTAGTAAGAATAACATCGTTAATGACTTTTCAGGCATAGGAATAACTTTCAAATTCTAAAACCTTTTCTACAATCTATTTGTAACCAAGTTATCTGAGGAAGAGGTGAAGGAAGAGGATGAAAGAGAGGTAGCTAGGTGGTAGGCACTCTTGACAGAGAATACACCTTTCAGATCAGGCCACCAAATTATCTCATCCTTAGTTTTTTTCCACCTAGAAGGGGTATTTAGAATGTCTTAAGCATCTAAGCAAGAAAAGTTCTCAACTATGAAGTTCTTTTTCTATGCTCTCAACTCATTCAGCAGAACATTGACCCTTTGGTTTTTTAAAACCTCTTTGACCCACAAATGAGCTCTACTACCCTCCTTCGCTATCCAAGGGTCCTTCTCAATTGAAATAAACTGTCATTTACTACCCTCCATCTATAACCCTTATTAAAGAGCTCTCTTCCCTAGATCACACTCATCCAAGTGAGGGAAAGGTTATGCCCCAAGGAAGCTTTGAGAAAGTCCTCGTCTTTAAAGTATCTACCTCTCAAGATACGAGACAAGAGACTATCTGGGTTCCTAAGAATCTTGCAACTATGCTTGGCTATCATGACTTGGTTAAAAAAGTTTAAGTCTCTGAAACCCAGTCTCCCTCCCCCCCTCCTCCATCCTTACTGATGCATAAGTTCTTCTAGCTCATCCAATAGGCCTTCCTTCTATCGCTGCACACACAGCCTATTTATATATGAACAAATGCATTGTGAAAGGGGGAAGTAGCTCATGTTGTAGTTAGGGATCGTCTACGCTACTGCTTTAATGGAAATTCTTCCCCCTGGGAGAAGAGTCTCTCCTTCCAACCTTGAAGAACTTTTCAAACCCGCTTTTTAACCTTGTAAAAGAGTTTGCTTTTGTTTCGATCATTTTGGGAGGGTAACCTAAGATAATAGCCTAGAGAATTCGTATTCTTGACCTTGAGGATTCTACTTAGAACCCCTAATCTAGCCCCACTCATGTTCTTACTAGTCATAAATGAGTATTTCTCATAATTAATAGTTTACCCCAAAGCCTTTTTGCAAATGTTGAGCAACTCCTTGACTTTAATGCACTTTTGTTCGTGAAAATAACAAGCTATCATTTGCAAAGAAAATATGAGTGAGATTAGGACGACGTAAATTTACACTAAAACCTTTAGTGATAGAGATAGAGTCCTCCCTGTTAAGAAGCTTTGAGAGCCCCTCCGCATATATGAGAAATAAGTAGGGAGACAACGGATCTCCCTGTCTCAAGCCTTTAGATGGCACAAATTCCTCTTGAGGTATGCCATTCAAAAGAACCGAGTACCTAACCGACTCCACACAATTCATGATTCTCTCGATCCATAGAGCTTCAAACCCTATCTTTTCCATCATCTTCCTGAGAATGAGCCACTCCACTAAGTCATAAGATTTGCTCATGTCAAGCTTCATGGCCATAACTCCTTGGCCAACTTCTTAGAATTTAACGTATGGATGCATTCGAAGCCGATGATAACATTATCAGTGATCATCCTTCTCGAAACAAAAGCCATTTGATTAGGGGAGATCACTTCAGCAAGTATGCACTTAAGCCTGTTAGCCAATGCTTTTAAGATCAACTTGTACACAACATTGCCCAAGCTAATGGGGCAGTACTCTTTCAATCCTTTTGAGTTCTTAACTTTAGGAATCAGAGTAATAAAGGTTTTGTTCAGAGAGCCAGTAGTAGCTCCTTCATTAAGCACTTTGAGACGCACTTCCACTGTCTCTTTCCCCACAATATCCTAGTACTCTTGAAATAATTTAGCATGAGCCCCATCCAAACCGGGGGCTTTAGTGGGGCCCATATATTTTTAGAGCTACTTGAATCTCATCTTTAGTAAACGGTCTCTTCAACTCGCTATTTTGATCACCCATGTCTATAAGGGATGCCATCAATCACTTTTTCAATCGAGTCCAAATAAGGATTGGAGGTGTCGAACACCTTTTTGAAATAATTCGTTGTAATAGTGCCTATTTCCTCTTCATCCTCTGTCTAGTCCCCATTCTCCTTGGCAATCCCATTGATAAAATTCACTTTCCTTTTGTGGGAAGCCTTAAAGTGAAACCACTACGTATTCATATCGCCCCACTTAAGCCATTCATCTCGATCAATTCTCCAATATTTCTTTTCTTCCTCTAGCAGCGTTTCCAGCTCCCCCTCGGCTCTAATAATGCACATGTTGTTACTAGGAGATCCCCTAGCTGTTAGATTGGTAAGCTCCTTTTCCTTGGCCTCGATTGCCCCTTTAATAGAGCCTTGCAGCCTGGACTTGTTCCAAAAGAACAGGTTACTGAGGCAACTCTAAACTCGCTCATTAAATATAAGGATTTATAAATAATCATGATAAAAGGACAATTTTTTTTTATATAAGTTCTTAACCATTTCTTTTATAAAAAGAAATGGTAATTTAGTTATTAAACTTTTTTTTTTAAATTCTAGAAAAGAAAATTATATGCATATATATATATATATATATATATATATATATATATATATATATATATATATGAAAATTTGTTCACTTGTGAGAAATATTTTTTGGCCCCTGCATTTTGTCAATTCTGGACATACCCCTTGGTCTGTGAACGCTCAATCTTGTATCTAATAAGTCATTAACCTATTAAAAAAATTTTTTAAAAAAAAAATTGATGGCCTTAATAGACGTAAAATTCAGCTTCTTGAGGCAACCCTAATTCGCTCATTAAATATAAGGATTTATAAATAATCATGATAAAAGGAATTTGTTTTTTTTTTTTTTTATAATTTCTTAACCATTTCTTTTATAAAACAAATGGTAATTTAGTTATTAAACTTTTTTTTTAAATTCTAGAAAAGAAAATTATATGCATAGAAATTTTGTTCACTTATGAGAAATATTTTTTGGCCCCTACATTTTGTCAATTCTGGATATGCCCTTGGGTCTATGAACGCTCAATCTTGTATCTAATAGGTCATTAACCTATTAAACATTTTTTTTAAAAAAAAAATTGATGGCCTTAATAGACGTAAAATTAAAAGCTTATGGTGTTATTGGAAGCAAAATTCAATTTTATATCTAAAAGATCTGTTAATTTTTGACAGAAAATGTCAAAAATGTCAGAACCTATCAAACATGAAATTGAAAGTTTATGACCTATTATATATTTTTAAAGTTCAAGTATCTATTAGATACAAAATTTAAAATTTATGAACTTATTAAACACTTTTACAGTTCATAAATTTATTAGATCCAAAACTAAAAGTTCAGAAACAAAACTTGTAATTTAACCCTTTTTTCGGTTTTAGTTTTCATCATCATTGATATTGTACTCATTATTAATCAAAGTACTAACTCATGCACCAAACCATGTGTAACAATTTAAGACATGTTCCTTTTTCAGAAAAAGAAAAAGTTAATAAGACTGTTCAAGGTTTTATTTTTAAGAAGTTATGGGGTTGTTTAGAAGTGGTATTTAAAAACATTTTTTTTTAAAAAAAAAATTGATGGAGAAAATTTGTTTGATAGGATGATTTTTTTAAAATGGTTCTAAAAACAAACAAATAGTACAAAGTGGTAACAGTATTTTATTGTTTTTATGTGTTATTTTAGTACTTTCTAAGTTCTATGATCTGTTACAATTTACAAAGTAGATTTAAAAACAATACACCCAAACAATCCCTAGTTGTTATGTATATTTTTTTTTTAATAATTTACTATATTTTAAAACTTTATATATATATAATTTTAGTAAAATTTTCAAAAACAAAATATATTTGTTATTTTTCAAAATTTTCAAGATTTTAGTGTTTTTTGGAAGTGAAAAACAAAATAATAAAAATTCAAATTTTTAATGAAAAAACTAAAAACAAAATTGTTATTAAACTTATTATTGATCTTGAAATGAAAATAAGACATCATGTTTCAAATTTTAATTTTTTAACAATCTAATTTTTTATTGTCATACTCACTTAAACAAGTTTAAGATAAAAACAAACATTTGCATGTTCCTACAATTAATGCATCATTACAACAAACTTTTGCACAATGATAAAGACAAAAAAAATAATAATAATAACATATACATTTTAAATTTAGCAAAATTCTAAAATAGGGAAAAGATATTATAATCAACAATTTTTGGTATTTTAAATAAAGCCAAGTAATAGAAGGGTTTTGCAAACTTTTTCATGTCTAATTTATACATATATTTAATACCAACGTGAATATAACCCATATTATATTCAAGAACCTTAAAAGTTTGGCAATCAAAAAGCAATTTAGGGCTGAATCATGACATAAAAAGTTTGTTAATCTTTACTCTGAATATCCTTTAAGTTGAAAAACAAAAAGAAAATTCATGTGATCTTTGGGTATTAATTAATGTTTTTGAGGGCTAAATATCTAAGAAAGGACAATTATAACCATTTCATTGGCTTGGTTGGAGACTTTTGTAGTAGTTATAATAATGAGTCTATATGTATGTATATATATATATATATATATATATATATATATATATATATATATATATATATTATTTAACTATTAAAATGCTTCTGCCAAAGTGAGCATAACTTAATTGGCATGTATCTTCAATCAAGAGGTCAGAAGTTCGAATTTCTCCACCTTCAAATGTTATTATTGAACTAAAAAAAAAAAAACCATTAAAATGTTTGTGTTTGATGTTTTAATAGGTAGAAAATATTAAAATTATTGTACAATTATTTAGAGACTCATAAATTCAATTGAAAAACAAACTCGAAACAGTACGAGAAAATGTGAGAGTTTAGGAAAATAGTGGGTTAAACATATTTCTACCCACTTTTATTTTAAGAAAATACAAAGTAGTTTTTATTAGAATTAACAACCTTGAAGGGTTACCTTTTTTTTTTTTTTGAGTTTAACAAGATTTGAGGTTGGAAGGATTCAAATCTCTGACCTCTCGATCGAATGTATATGTCAATTACTTTTGAGCTAAGCTCACTTTGGCTCTTTGGCTCGAAAGGGTTACTTGGATATGTTTCTTAAAATACATTTTTCGAAATATTCTTTAACTATTTTTTAAAAAAAATTGTATTCCTGTACTATTTCATATGAAAAACTATTGTGTTTTTATATCTCTCATAATATATATACAAATAAAATAGGTTTAAAAACACTTTTAGCTAATATGAACATAACTTAGCAGTTATCAATTTCGGTAGGGATTAAATTGTTACAAATTTGAAAGTACAATGATTAAATTGTTACATATTAAAGTTCAACACTAAATTGTTACAAATTTGAAAGTTCAAGGATAAGAAGTATTTTTTTAACCAATAAAATACATCTAACTCAAATTAATATTTTTTCTACACAATATTATAATATAGATCTAGAGGAATACATTTAACATATAATTGATAAAAAAAAGTCAACATGAACATGAACATAACTCAGTAAATAGTACATCTATACTCATCTTTTGAGGTCGGAGGTTTAAATCTCCACCTCTATATTAAAAAACTCATAAGGAGTGACATTAATTAATACTTCAAAAAGTATTTAACATTCAAAAACCCTAGCTAAAAAAGTATAACTCTTTTCTTTCTCTTTTTAGATTCCAAACAACTTTGAAATTTGAAGTAATTATAACCCAAGTTTAACTACTTTCTTTCCTTTTTTTTACTCAGTCTCAAAGAATATTAACTATTCTAGAAACACAATGAAAGAGAGAGAGAAAGAGGAACGAAGGGTAAAATGGGAAATTGTGGAAGTGAAAGAGATGAGAGAATGTGAGAATGTGAGAATGTAAGAAAGAAAACAAAGCATAATTGTTGAAGGGAGCAGGGAAGCCAGCTGGTAATGGGACCCACAAAGAGGCATTGTCATCATATATTCTCATCTTTCTTTCTGGCTGAGGAATATAATTTAGTTTCATCTTTCCCCACATAAATTCCCACATATTATATTCTTTCTATTTTTTTTCTCTCCCTATTTGTTTTTTACAAAAAAATTAACCAACATGTGAAAAAATGTTAGATTATTAATTTAGTCTATGTATTTTGGATATTGTGTAAGCTTAGCTCTTGAATTTAAGAAAAGAAATTCAATTACATTTGAATTATATGCTTTTATGTACCCTATATAGTTAGCATAGCATCATTAATAAAACCCAATGGATTTGGATGGTTTGGAGGCATTTGAATTAACGTGTTGGATTTAAATGGTTTTGGAATCCAAACTCAAAACGTTGTTTGGGCCATTGTATTCAAAATCCAATGAGTTTGAAACACAACCCTATGGTTTTGAACAGTGCACTCCAAACACTGTTTTTTGATTCTTAGACTTCAAAACACTGCACCCCAAACATTGTTTTCTGATTCCTAGGGTTTCAAACCCCCTAGAACAAACCCCTCAGGATTTCGATTCCAAAGGTTTTGACTTTGAAACGGTGCTCCAAACGCACCTGTCAATCCAACATAGCTTAGTTGATTAAGACATTATACATATATTTTGAATGTCAAATGTTTGAATCTCTACCCTCACATTTTTTTAACTAAAAAAATATACTCATTAGTTAGTTAAAGGTTGGCTCATGATGTGGTAGACTACTAGATCACTCTTTAATAGGAGGGTTAATGGGGCATTCCCATAGAAGGAAAAAAATTATTAGATTTCCTAATTAAAAAAATATATAATTATTTCATTTTACTCCACACACACACACATATATAAGGCAGGAATGAGAATGGAAAAGTTCCCTATCTTTATTTTCGTTTATACCTCGAGAAAAAATTTCTCCTAGTCTCACCCTATCCTAAAATTAAATGGGGTGAAGAAAAGTAACATCTCTACACTTTAATCCTAATCTACATTGTCTGCCCCAACCTATGTATAGTTCAGTAGTTAAGACATTAATAACATTTATTGAGGCCAAAACGTTTAAATCATCACCTTGCAAATGTAATGATATTTTTTTCTAAAAAAAAGAAAGAAAAAATTAACTTGTCTATTGTCCTAACCCATCTTACCCTTTAGCCAAATCTATTTTAGCGCCACATAATATCAAGTAAATCAAATATCTTTAATGAACATCTCATGTAAGTAATCGATTAATAGTGTTTAATGATATGGATCAATAAAAAAATATAGTTTAAAGTTAAAATTTTAAAGTCTAAATAGATATAATACTCAAAGTATAAGGGCTAAATTTATAATTTAATTTAAAAATATTTTTTTTTCATAATTCATCATAGGAAAATAAATTTCACTTTATCCATTCATATATAGTAGAATGTACTAAAAAAGAAATGCGAAATTCTCTATAGTATGTTAAATCGTGAATTTCTCTTAATATGGTAGGTTTTGAAGCTTAGATTTTTGTCTATGTTTCGTCTCTTTAGAAAAGACCTATGGCTATGACAACGCATAGTAAAGAAAATATTTTATAATTTGTTGTTATTATAATTATTGTACATTCAAGAACAAAGTATGATAATTTGTTTTGTTTTGTTTTTTTTTTAATTATTATGGGTTAAATTTTATAAACGGCTTCTAAGTTTGGCTGGAATCAATTGTGCCTTATGTTTAAGAAGTTTCATTTTGATTATTAAAGCCCCATTTGATAATCATTTAATTTTTATTTTTTGATTTTTGAAATTTGTGTTTGTTTTTTCATTGTGAGTTTCATATTTTTTAACAAAAACATTTAAATTCTTAACAAAATTTGAAAAGCAAAAACAATATTTTGAAAACTACAACTCCGCTTAATAATCATTTGATTTTTGAAAATTGTGTTTGTTTTCTCACAATGATTTTCATCTTCTCTACCATGATTTCCATATTTCTTAAGGAAATATTTGAGTTTCTAGCCAAATTCCAAATTCCAAAAACAAGTTTTTGAAAACTACTTTTTTATTTTCAAAACCTGGCTTGGTTTTTGAAAACATATATAAAAAGTAGATAAGAAAACATATAAACCCATAGGAGGACGTGGAAGTAGTATTTATAAGCTTAATTTTCAAAAACTAAAAACTAAAACCAAATGGTTATCAAACGGGGCCTACTTCTTTTAATTTTCAAAATTTGTCTTAGTTTTTAAAAATATAGGTAAAAAGTAGATATAAAACAAGGAAACCCATAGGTGGAAGTAGTACTTATAAGCTTAATTTTCAAAAACCAAAAACCAAATGATTATCATCAAATAGGGCCTAAACTTTTAAATTTTCTAAAAAATACCATCTATTATAGCTTTTCGTTAAATTAATATAAAATTCTAACTGGGTAGCTAAGAGTGTGTTTGGTCAGTGATCTAAACAGAAATTTGAAAATAAGAAATTTAATGAAAAATAAAGTTGTATTTCATAGTTTCAGTGTTTTTGGATATGTATTTGGTAGTAGATTTTGAAACTGGATCCCAATTTAAACAATTGTTCAAAATGTATTTGATTATATATATATAAACCATAAAAGTAGTTCTAGTTACCAAATAAATATTAGGTTGAATCTCAACTATTATTAATTAATCTATAATTTTTTTTTAGTACAATAGGGGTTGAGGGAATTCGAACCACAGACCTCGTGGTCATTAACACATTCAATATGCCAGTTGAGCTATGCTCTTTTTGGCATCTATAAACTTATTTTATGTTATAAATTTTGTATAATTATTATTTTACAATATCATATAATTTATAATAAATTATATCATATATATTTTAATTTAACAAAAATGAAATGAGTTTATAATATGAAATATTATATTTATCAAAGTTTTTATTCTTTTTAATGTAATTATGCATTTTAAAATTTCAAATTCATCAAAATCTAGATACACTGGCAACAGTTTTCAAATGATGTTGTTTTCAAAATTTTCACTATTTGGATCACATCATCTAAAAATAGTTTTAAAAAATAAATCTGCGAAACAGATATTCATTGAATCTATTTGATTTATTGAATATGAAAACATAAAAATAGAATCTATATTGCCTTTTCCCTTTAATAATCATTTGGTTTTTAATTTTTAGTTTTTAAAATTAAGCCTAATAATACTACTTTCACTTATGAATTTTCTTATTTTGTTATCACTTTTTCACATATGTTTTGAAAAACCCAAGCCAAGTTTTTGAAAACTAGTTTTTAAAAACTTATTTTTGGTTTTGAAATTTGGCTAAGAATTCAAATTTTTTTCTTAAAAAAGATTAAAACCATTGTAGAGAAATGATGAAAAAATAAATACCATTCTTAAAAACTAAAAACTAAATTATTATCAAACGACACCTAAAATATTTAGGGTTCAAATAGAGAAAAAAGAATTAAAATAGCATAGGTAACCTTGTACTCTCCCTCCATCTCAAGATCAAGGGATAAAACTTTGTCCTTCACTCTCACAATCATTGCATTTTTTTAATTTTATTATTATTATTTTTTTAAAGATAACTTTAAAGCTTAAACGTTAAAATATAGTCCAAAAACGTATTATATAATTTAGCATTTATTTTCTCTATTTTAAAAAATTATGCTTCTTTATTAAAAATATTATTATATTATAATATATTTTTAAAATTATAACTAAATTTTGAACATTGTTAAAAGAAATTAGTTTTCAGATTTTTGTTATTTTATTTTTGAAATAACCAATATTTCAAACTTATTTTAAAAAGTACAATCAAATGGAAAATTATATGTAATTTTGGAATTTATATGTCAAAATTTTTTTATTAAGTATTTATATTTTCAAGTTTAATTCTATTTTGCAGTTTGCACTAAACGTTCATAACTATCCCATTTTAATTTTGGTATTTTTCAAATCTTAAAACTTTACATAAAAATTAGTTTTGATCCTTCAACTAAATTTTCGTGTTACATTTAATATGAATTTTGCTTCAAATTACATGAACATAAAATTAAACCCATGAATCAAATATGATATCAAGTTCAAAGCAAGTAGTCTAATATATTTTTAAAATCCAATGCGAAATTTCAGCCAAAAAATTAAAATATGTATTTATGGAAGTTTGAGACCGAAGGACAACATCTCAAAGAATAAAGATGTAAAAGAAAAAAAAATTTGTCGATTAAAAATCAAAATAAAATTTAAGTACAATACTTTCTTAGTATTTATCAAAGAATTATATGATTTTTTGAATCAACTCATCCAAAACCGTTTTGTAAATATTAATATTATTATAGATGTTGAGTTCAATACTTTTCTTTTTATTTTCTTCTTTGATGTAATTTCGCTATGTTTTGCAAACTTAAATATATCTTAGTCATTTAAACATTAGTAAATGTAATTACTTTACAAACATGTTCATAAAATAGTTTAAATCTTATTTTGATTGTTTGTTTTTTGTTGCACAGGCTTACATAGATCTTTTTTTTATTCTTCATTATTTTTGAGACCCCCTCAACATTCTAGTAGAAGAGTTTGTGTCTTGAGGGGAAATTCCAAAAGAAGAGGAAAGCCCAAGCAATATCTTGATAAAGCAAATTTTGTAATTTGAATTTCAAAATTTTGAATTCCTATAATATGCCAAGAACTCTCAAGGTTGTTTTTGTTGTAAAATTGAGAGGCGAAACCGGGCACCAAAACTTTACCAAAACATATAATAATAATAATAATAATAATAATAATACTTTACCAAAACATATAATAATAATAATAATAATACAAGTGTTAGAATATAAAGGGAGTATATATATATATATTATAAACAAAAGAAAGTGGAGATTTATGGCAAATTAAAAACAAATGAAATTAGAGAAAATGGGAGAGAAAAAAGAAGATTGGAGAGATTTCTTCACCAATTGTCTCTATTTATTTATCCATCAAGAACCACTATATATAGGCAATTAGGAGAGCATGATGTGGTCCATTTGGACACCAATCTATGGTCTTTGTTGGACACATGGAAGACACTTTGGCTATGGATAAAATGCCACTTGGTATGGATATCAAATGGGCATGTGGAATGGGCATTTATATTTACAATACTCCCCCTTAAATGCCCATTTATAAAATATGCCTCGTTAAAAACCTTACTAGGAAAAAAAACCCAATGGGAAGAAAAAAAAACCCTAGTGAAGGAAAAGAGTACATATTTTATATAGTTTACTATAATACATTCACTCCCCCTCATGAAGACATCACTTAAAGTCTTTGAGTCGCCGCATTCCAATGCTATATACTAATTTATCGAAGGTTGCAGTTGGTAATGCCTTCGTAAATAAGTCAGCCAGGTTATCTTTCGAACAAATTTGTTGTACAGTGATATCGTCATTTTCTTCAAGATCATGAGTATAGAAGAGCTTTGGTGAGATATGCTTTGTTCTATCTCCTTTGATATATCCTCCCTTGATTTGAGCTATACATGTTGTGTTGTCTTCGTATAACATCGTTGGAAGAGGTTTACTTGAAGACAAGCCACATGTCTGATGAATGTGTTGTGTCATTGATCTTAGCCATACACATTCTCGACTTGCTTCATGAATAGCGAGGATTTCAGCATGATTTGAAGAAGTGGTCGTTATAGTCTGTTTCACTGATCGCCACGATATAGCGGTTCCTCAACATGTGAATAGATAACCTGTCTGAGATCTAGCTTTGTGTGGATCAGATAGATAACCAGAATCTGCATAACCAACTAGATCATACTTTGATTTGTTAGAATAAAATAAACTCATATCAATTGTCCCTCGAAGATATCGGAGTACATGCTTAACTCCGTTCCAATGTCTTTTTGTAGGACATGAACTATATCTAGCTAATAAATTTACTGAAAATGCAATATCTGGTCTTGTGTTATTAGCCAAATACATAAGTGCACCAATTGCACTAAGATATGGTACTTCAGGACCAAGTAGTTCTTCACTATCATCTCGAGGTCGAAATATATCTTTCTTTACATCCAGTGAATGAACTTCCATTGGAATGTTCAATGGATGTGCTTTATCCATATAGAATCTTTTTAAGATTTTCTCTGTATAAGTTGATTGATGAACAAATATCCCATCTGCTAAATGTTTAATTTGCAAACCAAGGCAAAATTTTGTTTTTCCAAGATCTTTCATCTCGAATTCTTTTTTAAGATATTCTATTGCCTTGGATAACTCTTCAGGAGTTCCAATTATATTTAAGTCATCAACATATACAGTTATAATAGCAAATCTTGACTGAGATTTCTTTATAAAAACGCACGGACATATTGGATTATTTTGGTATCCTTCTTTCAACAGATATTCACTCAGGCGATTATACCACATTCGTTCTGATTGTTTTAATCCATATAATGATCTCTGTAACTTTATTGAATACAATTCCCGAGAACTTGATTCATATGTTTCTGGTATTTTAAATCCTTCCGGGATTTTCATATAAATGTCATTATCCAGAGATCCATATAAATACGCCGTGACTACATCCATTAGATGCATATCAAGCTTTTCATATACAGTCAGACCAATCAAATATCTTAGCGTTATTGCATCCACCACAGGAGAATATGTCTCCTTATAATCAATACCAGGCCTTTGCGAGAATCCTTGTGCAACAAGTCTCGCTTTATATCTTGTGACTTCATTCTTTTCATTTCTTTTCTGTAACGACCCTACTTAACGAAATAGACTTCCTAGGGACGTTACTACGTGCATGCTAGTGGAATTTAGAAATCTTTGGAAAAAGGCAGAAAAATTAAACTTTATTGAAACAATAAAAAAAATCTTTTATGTCGGGATCCCTTTAAATTTGATTTCAAAACGTAATAATAAACCAAAGCATGTAAAATCTGAAATAAATTGTAGCATTTGACAATTAAAAGGTCATAAATGAATAAATAAAAACATGCTAGCCTATAAGAAATTTGCGGAATAAAACTTCTCCTCGTCACCCATGGCCTCTGCAGCAACTACCATGTCATTCGCCCAGGATGCTCTTGCCTTTACCTGAAAAGAAAAACATTTTTGAAAAGGGTGAGTATTTTACAATACTCAGTAAGTGACCTCACTACCAGGTCAGGATATGCATACACACATAATGAGTTTTCGAAAACCTTTTTCTTTCCTTTAATGGGACCTAACTCCCTTTCATAGCATAAGCATTTTCTTAAAAATTTCCCTTCGGCTTTTAATGTGGACAATTAGACCCAACCTAACCTTGCCTTTCACATAGCCTCATAAATTCCTTTACATATAGCCTCGTAAGGCTCCTTTTCATATAACCTTTTTAGGTTCCTTTTCATATAGATGTACATCAATAGTGTTAGGGGGTAACTGCCACAGCCTTCGAAATAACTTTTATCATGAAAACATAATGTATGCATGAGGTCCCAAGCATTTTAACTTTTTAATTTCATGATGCAACGTAAAGCACAGTTCTCATATCATCATACATCATAAATCATACATGTAAAAACTCATTTTCACACAAACAAGACATTTACCAATTCATCAACATCATGAATAACACATTTATAAAACTTTTATTTTGAAGGTAAAATTTTCTTTTCAATTTAGTTCCCGATTTGCATTTAAGCATAGCGGCGTAAAGTCCCTTACCTTGGCTAAGCTCAAGAATCCAATCACCCAACTGCTCACCAAACAATTCCTTCGCCTTGAACCTCAGCCAAACAATTTTGAGCCTAATTCAAATCACCCTAAGGTTAGAAACAAATCCTAAAATTTATAATTCCTCTCAAAGTTCATCCCACCAACTAAAGTTCCAAAATTGGAATTAATTCCTTAACGATCAATCCAGTTTTACAGTTCTTAAATTAAATTTGGCTCAGTATCGAAAATTACCCAAGTCAGAACACGATCGGAAGCAAAACTGTTCGACTTCGAACAACTGAATGCACGGCGGCGGCGCGTGGGAGTCCGGCGGCGGCGCGTGGGCGCACGACGGCGGCGGGTGGCGTCGGATCTGGGCTCGGCGAGCGGTCTGCGCGGCGGCGAGGACGCGGATCTGAGGTTCGGTTGCAGATCTGCGCGAGCAGCGGCTCACGGCCCAAGCGGCGGACGGATCCGAGCGGCTGGAGGTTGCGGATCTGAAGGCTCGGTTCGCGATCTGCAGAGGCGCGGCGTCGGCGATCTGCAGCGGCGGTCCGGCGGTCCTGCAGTGGCTGTGCGAACGGGGGATCGGCGCAAGTCGCAGCAGCGGTTTGTGGATGCTCGTCGATCTGCAGTGGTTCGGGTCGAGGGCGGCGGTTCAGCCGGTCGAGCTGCGGGCGTGCAACGGTCTGTTCGTGGCTGGCGGTGCTCGGCGGTCTGAGGTGGTGGTGAGAGGTGCTAAAAAAAAACCTCCTTAGGCTTCCATGGTAGCTGTCGAACAAGGAGAAAGAAGAAGGAGATGAAGATGAAGGCTTAGATGGCTTGAAGGCTTGGAGGCTTGCCTAGGGCTACGTGCACAATAAAGAAATAGAGAGGAATAATTGTGGGCTGGGCTTCTCTTGGCTTGGGCTTGGCTAAAAGTCCCTTGAATTACAAGAATGCCCCCAAACTAAATAAATCCTATTTTTCCCTCAATTCTTCCCAAATTACCCTCAAATTCTCCAATTTCAATTTTGCTAATCCTCGAAATTAAATTCAATACAACCTTAAGCATAAAATTAACCTTACTATAAATTTTAAATTCAAAAATAAAGCCTTAATTACTACCTGAAAGTGCCGATCGTTACATTTTCCTTACAAATACCCATTTATATCCTACAGGTTTGACGTTTTCCGATGTTGGGACTACTGGTCCAAAAACCTCACGTTTTGAAAGTGAGTTCAACTCTGCTTGGATTGCTTCTTTCCACTTCGGCCAATCCTTTCTACGTTGACATTCTACGATAGATTTTGGGTCAAAATCGTCACTTTCATGAATAATATCGTGAGTAACATTATAAGAAAAAATGTTGTCAATAATGATATCATTTCGGTTCCATCTCTTTCCTGTTGTAACATAGTTTATAGAAATTTCATTATTATCCTCAAGCGTTTGATTTTCACCAATACTCTTTTGAGTAGTTGTATTCTGGATTTCTTCTGGAACATCCATACCTTTTATTGAATCATTTTGATTCTCAACTACTTTTCTTTTTCAAGGATTTTTATCTTTAGAACCTATTGGTCTACCACGCTTCTTGCGTGCTCCAGACTCATTATTGACAACTTGTTCCTTTGGGATATCAACTTCTGATGGAGCATTTGCAGCTGGTATATATGATTTAGTCACACTTTTAGTATATGTGAATGCATCTGGTAGTTGATTTGCTATATTTTGCAAATGAATTATCTTTTGAACTTCAAGTTCACATTGATTTCTACGAGAATCTAAATGAGATAATAACGATGCATTCCATGTAATTTCTTTTTCCAACTTCTTAATTCCTCCCCCTAATGTTGGAAAATTTGTCTCATTAAAATGACAATCAGCAAATCGTGCAGTAAATACATCACCCGTCAGGGGTTCAAGATATTTAATAATTGATGGGGAATCAAAACCAACATATATTCCTAACCTCCTTTGAGGACCCATCTTAGTACGTTGTGGTGGAGCAATCGGTACATATACTGCACATCCAAAAATTCTTAGATGGGAAATATTTGGCTGCTGGCCATAAGCTAATTGCATTGGGGAGTATTTATTATAAGCTACTGGCCTAATACGTGCCAGTGATGCAACATGCAAAATAGCATGACCTCATACCGATGTAGGAAGTTTAGCTCTCATAAGCAATGGTCTTGCAATTAGTTGCAGACGTTTTATAAATGATTCTGCTAGACCATTTTGTGTATGAACGTGAGCTACAGGATGTTCAACACTTATCCCAATTGACATACAATAATTATTAAAAGTTTGGGATGTAAATTCACCAGCATTATCAAGTCGAATGGTCTTAATTGTATTATCAGGAAATTGTGCTTTTAACTTAATTATTTGAGCAAGTAATCTTGCAAATGCAAGATTTCGACTTGATAATAAGCATACATGTGACCATCTGCTGGATGCGTCAATTAATACCATAAAATATCTAAATGAACCACTTGGTGGGTTAATAGGTCCACAAATATCACCTTGAATTCGCTCTAAAAATGCAGGTGATTGAATCCCCACTTTAGCTGGTGATGGTCTAATAATTAATTTCCCTTGAAAACAAGCATCACATGACAACTCATTGGATTGAAGAATCTTCTGGCTCTTTAAAGGATGTCCATGTGAATTCTCAATAATTTTTCTCATCATTATTGACCCTGGATGACCCAATCGATCATGCCAAACACTGAATATTTCTGGATTCATGAACTTCGGGTTCATTATTGCATAACTTTCGATTACTCGTATATGAGTATAGTATAATCCAGAAGAAAAAGCAGGCAGTGTTTCTAATATACGTTTTTCATGTGAAACAATAGATGTTATATAGAGACACTCTATATTATTTTTACAATCAGTTTCAACATGATAATTATTTTCACGTATATCTTTAAAACTTAATAAGTTTCTTTTCGATTTGCTAGAGAACAGAGCATTATTAATTGTAAATCTTGTTCCTCTAGGCAAAATAAAGTTTGCTTTTCCAAAACCTTCAATCAGATTTGCAGAACCTAATATAGTATTGACTTTTGCTTCCAGCATTGTCAATCTAGAAAAATATTTTCTATTTATGAGTATCGTGTGCGTAGTTGCGCAGTCTGCCAGACATAAATCCTCATTGCTCATTTTCGAGTTACTCAACATATTGAAATTGTTCATATTTCTTCATTGAAAAGAAAAGAAAAACGATTACAAAGAGTCTTAAATATATATACAAACAAAACAACAACAAAAACATACTAAACAGTACTTAATTATATATTTTCATACAAATCATCCTCTACTTGTTTGATTGCATCAATTCTCTCTCCAGGAGATTCAAAATAATCAGCTACATCAAGATGCATCATATTTGAGGGGTCAAACACATCATCTTCTTGAATGACAAGATTTACCTCCACATTCTTTCCTTTTCCTTTTTCCTTCAGGGAAGCTTGATAGAGATCAACAAGGTGTTTTGACGTACGATAGGTACGTGACCAGTGCCCAGTCATTCCGCACCGGAAACATTTATGTTCATCACCTTTCGAACTTCTATCTTGTGGAGCCTTTCTTTTATGATCATCACTTCGTGTGGGTTTCTTAAAATTATAATGCCCACCACGAAAATAGGTATTTCTTCCTCTACCGCGGTCCCGACCTCGACCACGACCACGACCTCGACCACGGTTATTAAAATTCACAGCATTCACTTCAGGGAATGGTGTTGCTCCAGTTGGTCGGGATTCGTGATTTTTCATCAATAACTCGTTATTTTGTTCAGCAACGAGAAGACATGAGATAAGTTCAGAATATTTTGCAAAACCCTTCTCTCGATATTGCTGCTGCAGGAGCATATTCGAGACATGAAAAGTGGAAAATGTCTTCTCTAACATATCAACATCAGTAATCTTTTCTCCGCATAATTTTAATTTTGAACTAATTCTGAAGAGTGCGGAATTATATTCACTTACTGATTTAAAGTCCTGCAACCTCAAGTGCATCCAATCATAACGAGCTTTAGGAAGAATAACTGTTTTTTGATGATCGTACCTTTCTTTCAAACCTTGCCATAGAACGTAGGGATTTTTTATTGTAAGATACTCCATTTTCAATCCCTCGTGAAGATGATGGCGAAGGAAGATCAGGGCTTTTGCTTTTTCTTGATTTGATGCATCATTTCCTTCTTTAATTGTTTCTCCAAGATTCATAGAATCTAAATGGATCTCAGCGTCAAGGACCCATGACAAGTAGTTATTTCCATTAATATCCAGGGCCGCAAATTCTAGCTTTGTAAGGTTTGCCATAATAACACTATCAAAAATAATAATATATTCATATTAGAAATTTAACATAAACCAAATGCATAAAAATGACTTACCTATAAGACTTACCTTTAGCGGGAAAAATGACAGAGTCTCGTGCTGATAACGTGTTGTAAAATTGAGAGGCGAAACCGGGCACCAAAACTTTACCAAAACATATAATAATAATAATAATAATAATAATAATAATAATAATAATAATAATAATAATACTTTACCAAAACATATAATAATAATAATAATAATAATAATAATAATACAAGTGTTAGAATATAAAGGGAGTATATATATATATATTATAAACAAAAGAAAGTGGAGATTTATGGCAAATTAAAAACAAATGAAATTAGAGAAAATGGGAGAGAAAAAAGAAGATTGGAGAGATTTCTTCACCAATTGTCTCTATTTATTTATCCATCAAGAACCACTATATATAGGCAATTAGGAGAGCATGATGTGGTCCATTTGGACACCAATCTATGGTCTTTATTGGACACATGGAGGACACATGGAAGACACTTTGGCTATGGATAAAATGCCACTTGGTATGGATATCAAATGGGCATGTGGAATGGGCATTTATATTTACAATAGTTTTTTCTTTTTCTTCTTTTAAGGATAACTCACTTAGATCATTTATAAATGATTTAAAATTTCAATTTCTTATTTACCATAACATGGTTTTGAGTAAGTGAATACTTCGACAATCAATACGTAACCACTGAAATCCATTTAAAATATAAAAAGTAGAATTCTCCTACTTATATTCGACTGATCTCAAAATGATCACCAAGAGATTTGAATTTCCAACCGAAACTTTATGGATGAAGATGAACTTAATCTCATTGAATTAGACTCCTTTTATTATCATTATTGTTACTATTATTCGTGATATCAAAATTTTTTCTACCTGATCTTTTCTCTCATTTGACATTGTTTATGTTAGAAGATTGCATAATTTTGTTGCTCTTAGCTACAATATTGTTTTAGTTATATACTCTTAAGACTTTCTAGTTTGCCCCTAGTTAGTTTGAATAATAGAGAATTTTTTAGCTTCATTAGCCACATTGTTGAATATTCCAAATTTACATCCAAAGTTCATTCTCCTCAAAGGAAAAAAAAAATGTTATTCTATAATATAATTCTCTCTTCTCTCAAGTGTTTCAATATATTCCTTAGTTGCTAAATTAAACATATCTTAATTGATTAAGATATTAATAGCTTTTTAAATATCATCAACAACTTTAATCTCCACCATTTTTTGAACTAAAAAAAATTATAAAAAATAACACATTTAGTTCTTATACTTTTATTGAAATAGCTATTTGATCCTTAAACTTTACTAGGTAACAACTTAATAGGTAACAATTGAATACCTATAGTTTAAAATTTGTAACAATTTAATTTCTATTATAAAAAAATCTTGTAAGGTATAATGAGGAGTTTGACGTGACAATCATTTGGATCCTATGTGTACAAAAATAAATATCATGTGTGTAAAAAGAGAATGATATGTCAATAGGATATCTAAGGCCCAGTTTGATAACCATTTAGTTTTTAATTTGTAGTTTTTTATAATTAAGTTTATAAACACTACTTTTATCTATGAGTATTGATTTGTTATTTACTTTTTACAAATGTTTTCAAAAATCAAAATAAGTTTCGAAAATTGAAAAAAGTGTATTTAAAAACTTATTTTTGTCTTTAGAATTTGGAATCCTTAAGAAAGATAAAAATCATGGTAAGAAATAGTGAGAAAACAAATACAATTGTCAAAACACACAAAAATTAAAAACCAAATAGTTATCAAATGGGGCTAAGTTTGCCTTTCTCAAGCTAAATTGTTACAAATTTTAAATTATAAGAAATAAATCACTACATACTAAGGCCTTGTTTGATAACCATTTGGTTTTTTTAAAATTAAACTTATAAAAACTACTTCCACTTATGGGATGAGTTTCTTTGTTTTGTTATCTACTTTTTAAATATGTTTTTCAAAATTCAGGTCAAGTTTTTAAAACTAAAACAATTAGTTTTAAAAAACTTGTTTTTCTTTTTGAAATTTGGCTAAGAATTCAAATGTTTTCATTAGAAAGATGAAAACTATTGTAGAGAAATGGTGAGAAAACAAGCACAATTTAAAAAAACCAAATGATTATCAAATGGGACCTAAATTTCATGATTTTTTTTTTTTTTGAGTACAATGAATATGAAGATTGACCCTTCAACTTTACCAAAGATAGTAACTACTTCCACTTATGGGATGAGTTTCTTTGTTTTGTTATCTATTTTTACATAGATTTTCAAAATCCAAGCTAAGTTTTTAAAACTAAAATATGTAGTCTTTAAAAACTTGTTTTTCCTTTTTTGAAATTTGGCTAAGAATTCAAATGTTTTCTTAAAAAAGATAAAAACCATTGTAAAGAAATGGTGAGAAAACAAGCATAGTTTTCAAAAACTAAAAACCAAATTTTACTATCTTAAAAAGTGGCTAATGGAGAGAATCATATTTGGACTATTTTGTCCAAATTCTTATTATATAATATCTAAATTGTCCTTACTTCAAATTTTAAGGAAGTGTACATGGGATCTGAAGGCGTTAATGGAATGAATTTGGAGTTGGATATAGACTTCAATAATATTTAGGTTCAAAGAATGGTTATGACAACCACCTTTTGCATTGATTCATTGGCTCAACTATGTCCAAATGTGAGAGCAAATAATAAAATTGGAGCTATCCATTATTTTGGTTATAATTATTTTTGGTTTGTGAAATGAGAGGGTTCATATAAATATGTAAATCTAGAAGTACTTCAATTTATTATCATTTGCAACAAGTTGTCAATTTAGCATATAAAGCATCAGTGTTTGGTGAGACCAAAAGTCTACTCTACAAACTAGGTTGGATTAAGAAACCTATAGGATCCAACTGAAGATATTTTAGTATACAATATATTTATTATCCTTATTTTTTTTAAAAAAATATTAATGGCTTAAAATCTTTTCACATCCCACGACTTATTAAAACAACGAGCACACCCACTAAAGAAATATAAATGAGCACCAATGCTTGATAGTTATAAACCTCTTCAATTTTCAAACCCATATTTATGATGCATAATTTTAAAATTAATGTATTAAATTAGTTTTTTAAATGGAAAAAATTGCATGCAACGCATGCTAGCAAAGACTAGTGGTTATCAAATGGGGCCTAAAGTTCATGATTAATTTTTTTTTTCAATACAATGAATATGAAGATTGACCATTCAACTTTACCAAAGATAGTAAGTAAGTACCTTATCTTCTAAGTTAGATCAATAGTTTATGACTAAAACGTAATAAAATTCAAGGCTAAAGATATCTTTTACTCCTTAATGTTTAGGTGTTTTTTCAATTTAGTCTCTATTGTTTAAAAAGTTTCAATTTAGTCCCTAACTATTGGTGAAGGTTAAAATTAACTAATGATAAATTTATATGGCATAATACTTAGTGAGTTGTCAAAAATTTAGATGAAAAAAGTCATCTAAAGGAAGAAAATTTCTAACTCCTCCAAATTTCTAAGAAATTGGTAAAAATTTTGAGTTTTCTTCTCTTAGATGACATTTTCTCTTTTAAATTTCTATCAATTCACTACATATTATAACACATAAGTTTATCATTAATCAATTTTAACATTCACCAACTATGAGTGACTAAATAAAATTAATACATAAAGGACTAAATTGAAACTTTTTAAACAATAGGAACTAAATAAAAAAAATTGTTAGATTATAAGTTTAGTCTCTGAACTTTAAAAAGTGTTTAATAGATCTCTAAACTTTCAATTTTGTGTTTAACAGGTTCTTGAACTTTAAAAGTATCTAATAGATCTCCTAAACTTTCAACTTTGTGCGTAATAAGTCATTTGGCATATTCAACAATTTTAAAATTAACGGATCTATTAGACATAAAATTGAATTTTGTGTTTAATAAGACCCTAAACTTTCAATTTAGATACAATAGATCTGCGAATTTTAAAAGATCACAAATACGTCAAGAACCTATTACACGCAAAATTGAAAGTTTAAAGACTTATTAGACACTAAACTAAAAGTTTAAGGACTTCTAGACATTCACGGATCTATTAGACAGAAAATTAAAAGTGTAAAGACCTATTGAAAACTTTTTAAAGTTTAGGGACATTATAGAAAAAAGGTTAAAATACCATTTTGGTCCCTGTACTTTAGGTTGAATTCCATTTTGGTCCCTGTACTTTCAAATGTTTAATTTTAGTCCCTGTACTTTCAATAAAGTTTAAAATTAGTCCTCACGTTAAATTAGCTTAACACCGTTAAAAGCAAATATCATTTTAGTCCCTGTACTTTGGGTTGAATTCCATTTTGGTCCCTGTACTTTCAAATGTTTAATTTTAGTCCCTGTACTTTCAATAAAGTTTAAAATTAGTCCCTCACGTTAAATTAGCTTAACACCGTTAAAAGCTCATCTGAGTTGGCAAAAAAATATACATATAAAACTTCCACGTGGCACAGTCGGCTTGATGTGGTTAAAAAAAATGATGGGTTTTTTTTTTCTTAATGGGTCGGGTAGGGTTCCAGTTTTATACATATAAAAACGATCCCTTCTTCCTTTTCTTCCCCCTTCCTTTTCTTCTTTCTTCTTCTTCTTCGAATTTTTTTTTTCAACGTATATGTTCAAATATGTTCACATAAGCAACAATACAAATGCAAAAATATCATTTTCCGACCATGAATTTAATGAAAAAAAGCCTTCAAGGGTATTTTTGAAACAAATATCAAAGTTCAAGGGTTAAAATGAATTTTTTCAAAGTTTGGGAGTATAATTGAAACCAACCCCATAGTTCAGGGATATTTTTGATAATTTAACATTTATTTTATTCATAATAATGCTCCGAAAATGTTGAAGAAGAAAATATTTTCAGTAGGAACTTTTTCAAACCATCAAAAGAGATGACATGATTCTTCATTTTTTCTTCTTTTTAAAACTCGTGGATGAATTTTTTTTTTGGAAGGAATAGACTATGAAGTAAGATTAGTGATTAATTAGATATCTTTATCAATTCCTTGGTTAATTAGGATTATGATTAGTTTGTTCAATTCCTTATTTCCATGGTGAAACTGAAATAGAATTTTCGAAGAAGGAAGAAAAGGAAGGGGGAAGAAAGGGAAGAAGGGATCGTTGGAGTTTTATATGTATAAAATTGGAACCCTACCCGACCCATTAAGAAAAAAAAAACCCATCATTTTTTTTAACCACATCAAGCCGACTGTGCCACGTGGGAGTTTTATATGTATATTTTTTTGCCAACTCATATGAGCTTTTAACGGTGTTAAGCTAATTTAACGTGAGGGACTAATTTTAAACTTTATTGAAAGTACAGGGACTAAAATTAAACATTTGAAAGTACAGGGACCAAAATGGAATTCAACCCAAAGTACAGGGACTAAAATGATATTTGCTTTTAACGGTGTTAAGCTAATTTAACGTGAGGGACTAATTTTAAACTTTATTGAAAGTACAGGGACTAAAATTAAACATTTGAAAGTACAGGGACCAAAATGGAATTCAACCCAAAGTACAGGGACTAAAATGGTATTTTAACCTAGAAAAAAACTTTGAAGTTTAGGAACTACTATTTTAATTTAACCTAAACAAAAAAAAAACACACACACACACTAACATTAGAGGTAAAACAAAAACCCAAAATTTAAGTACAAAAGTATAAAGTGAATTGCAATGGAAGGACACGTATAAGTACTAAAACGTGTTCAAACTTCAAAAGAAGAACAAAACGAGTCGGTCACTTCCCCCAAACATTGCGCACCCTTATGCTATAAAACTACCCTTCTTCTCATCTTCCTCTTTCAAATCCCAAGTTTTTTCACTTCACTTTCCCACAGACTTCGTCGTATACCGTCTCTCTTCTTACAGATTTGGCGCCTTTCTATTTTCACTCTGTTCGGTTTCTTTCCCCTCATAAGATGCTTCTCAATTCTTGGCCTCTCTCTGTTTATGTGATTCTCTGTTGAGAGTTTCATCGCGCAATTCCTTTTTTTTTCTGGGTTTTTTTTTGATGTAATGGGTAATTGGAGAGAACGGCCGCGGAGGATTTTCCGGAAGCAGAAGCCTCCATGGTCGGCGATAAGAAATTACGATCACGATCCTCCGCTGGGTGATTTTTTTTCTCCCTTTGTTATGTTTAGAATTTGAGAGCTGGGACTTTTTTTTTTTTTTTTTTTTTTTTTGTTATGTTGATTTGGGAATTTCCCGTTTTTCATTGAATGAATGCTAAGTTTATCACAATTTCTCTGATTAGTTTCTTTAGGTGTTGGATAGATATGGTTCATGAGTTGAGTTGTTTCGTAATTTAGTTATTCCTGTTTTGGAGAATGGGTTTTAGGCAAAATGTTGAAAGTGAAGCTTGGATTGGAGTTGGCTGGATTCTTGATTGATCCCTTGTTTTAATTTGTTACATGTTAGGTTTGTACCCAGAGAATGTTCTTATCTTTTTCTGCCAATAGAAAATAAAAATGCAATGCAACATCTGAGCTTTTTGTCTTTTTGGGAAGGATGAGGAATGGGGTCTAGTGGGCTGTGTCAGATTGACGGAAGAAGATATTCTCATTTTAAGATATAAAATTGGAAGTGATTCTTTCAATTTTTTGTTAAAAATTACTACTCTCAAGTCTCAATTTGAAGAATAAGTACTATATTTCTAGATGATTGGTGTTTTAGGGGTAAGAGTATTGTTTATTTCTTGTATTCATATAACTTTAGTTGATTAATAATATCAATAGAAAGTCATTGCTCAGAAATATATCAACTATAGGAACTGCTAATGGTTACTGTTAAAAGGATGATGTCCCACCTTATTGTATATATGAAGAGAAGAAACCTCATCAAACATGGTGAATGTAGGAAATAGGGATAAAATTGAGGTATTCTAATTATGTTGGATCCTCACTCTCTTTGCATATAAAGGTTATTCATGGTTTCTTTTCTGTTTCTATCAGATTTTGCAATTCAGACAAGTCTGAGTGGTAGCATACAGTGGTTCATGGGATTAAAAATGGGAAAGGGAGTTTTCCACAAGATAAGTTTGATTAGTCATAAAATTAACACTCAATGAAGCTTCAGAAAGATTTTTATCTAATTGCTCTTCTACTTTTTGAAACCAACTACATGTACAGAGGAACTTCACCAGGAGGATTAGATGCCTTTTTGTGTATTCCTCATGTCAATCACTGTAGAGGGATATGGTAACGGTGAATTGTTGAGGGCGATGTTGTGGGGAAAAAGATATGGAAAGAGAGGAGGAAGAAGAAGATCCAAAAAGGGTGGAGACACAGAGATTCTGAGGGTGAAGAGAGAGAACTGGAAAGAGAAGATATGGACTGAAAATATGGGAGAGAGAGGAGGGTGCAACGTAAGCATAAAAGGTAATGAATAAAAGCTTAATCAGCAAAATTACTATTAAGTATTAATAAACAATGCCACTTCACTACTTAATTGCCATCAGTTCTTTGTTAAAGTCCCTAACAGGAGGTTGATGGTAGGGGCCAATTTGGCTAATCTTCAAAACTTCAAGATTGAATAGTTTAAGTGTTGAAGATTGAGGATTAAAATGAAACCTAAACCGAATCTTAGGGATCAAAATTGTAACTTTTCCATTTATTTTAATCTCTTCACTGCTTCTAAAGCCTTTGGAAATGTGTGATTGTACAATTTTTATTTGTTTGGATAAACAGAAAATGCAGTTAAATAACACCTTATTTTTTAGGATCCTTATCCATATTGTTAATCCTTCAGTGAAATTAATGGTTCTATATTAACTTCATCTTTTCTTCTTAGTGTAGAGTATTGGCAAGATGGCATTCCTTTATGGGAAAAGAAGTTCTGCACAGAGATTGGTCGTGTTCCATGGGGTAAAATAGTTGATTCCAAGAAATTTATTTATTGTCATACTAATATAGTCAATTGGGATGATTCTGCTTGCGAAGAGGCATTCCATCATGCCAAAAAACGTTATTGGGCAGAGATTAATGGCCAACAGTGTGATGTCTATCTACCTGATCCAGACAAATATATTGAACAAATCGATTGGAGTCCTGACATGAATTCTGAAATGATTGAGGAACTGGATTGGGCATACTGCGGTCCCAATATGACACAAAGTGATGTTTGGCTGGAATGTAAAAATAAAAGGACTAGGAACTCCAGTTCTGTTTGGACAGAAGACCACATTGAAGATCCGGGTCATGTGGGTAATCCCTGGGAACATGGTAATCAATTCATTGAAAATACAGGACAAGGATGGAGTCAGTGGAATGTAAGTGATTCAGGGAAGGCGAATAATGATGGCAATCCTTGGGACAGTAACATTGCGCAGACGAACAGGGGTACGGTGGATAGTGCCTGGAGGGATAAAGCGCATCAAGTTGTCACCTCCTGGAAGAATAAAGAGTTTGCTAGCGATGCAAAGGGTATGGTGGACAGTGCCTGGAGAGATAGAGCACATCAAGGTGGTGTCATCTCCTGGAAGACTAAAGGGTTTGCTAGTGATGCAAGGGGTATGGTAGACAATGCCTGGAGAGAAAAAGTGCATCAAGGCGGCACTGCCTCCTGGAAGACTAAAGGCTTTGCTAGTGATGCAAGAAATAATTCAGGGAGCAGGCACCAGCAGAGTGCCAGTAATTTTGATCATTATAATAGGCCTCGGAATAACAGCTATAATCGGAATGCCAGAAATTTAACTGATAGAATACAGCCGAATATTCAAGGGAACGAACAGGAGTGGAAATATCAGTATAGGTATGGCAAGAGGCCAAAAGATGCAGAATTTGATAACATTAGGAGGTAGGGATCATGACAACATTCCTCCCGCCAGAGGGAGGATCTTGATCAGTGTGTTTCATGTTGGAGGGTATTCAAAGCCTCAAAGAAAATATTGATGGTGGAGGAGTTGAATCGCAACATGAATTTTGATTTTGCTCACAAGTAGCCGATCGCTTCTGTTTTTGCCTTGATACTGCAGGGTCGTCTATGTTTTTGTTAGTAGATTTTTAACTTTATTTCAACAAGAATGAAACTGCAGGATTTTTGGTATAAAGAATTGAATATGTATGGCTTGGTTCTTTTGTAGGTCATTAGGTAGATCCCTCCCCTCACAGTGCTTGATCCTTGTATGATCAGGCGGCCAAATTAAGTTTGTATCATTTTGATTTGAGAAACCTCTTTTGGGAGGCTTTATAGAGGCAATAACAGTTCTATTATCAATCTAATTCGGCCTTGTATGTTTAATTTCTTATTCTTAGCCAAGTACACATCAGGGAGCTCCATTGTACATCATCTTTGTAATCTCCCTCATTCGGCAGCCTTTGCTAGTGATCTATTGTCCTCATTAATTATTTATAATTTTCATTCATTTTTTCTTATCTTTTTTGTTCACCTCTTTTTCTTCAGAATCGCACTCTCACAGATGATTGTTTCTTTCAAGAGGAAATAAGTGTCTTCTTCAAATTTTCTGACAATTGGCTTCTTAATATGTGTTGCACACCTGGGACAAGCAGTTTATTCTGGTTCTTTGATCCTTGTTCCGAGAACTGAGAATTCTGCTGTTGGGAATGGGAATAAACCGAGATCTGGAAATACGATGACGAGTCTACGAGTTCAACATATTTGGCCACCACAGAAGAAGAAAGCACTAGGTGGGAAGAGGTAAGACCCTCCCAAGCATGGTTATTTTCAGCCTTCTTATGTTGATGCGTCTTAAAACTGAAGCCTGTTCAGCTATTTTTGTCATTCCTTTTAGGTCTTTGGAAGGAAAAAAAAGGGTCTTGACGATCTAACCAGTTAGAATCGTCTTGGTTCGTTAGTTTCCATAATAGGAAGAGGGCTTTTAACCTTTTATTGGGTCCCAATCAGAGAATTATAAGATTTAAGGATGCAGAATGTTTGATTTAAGGAATGGAAATTGATTGATGTGTTGGTTATGATCTTTTGTAAGCTGCAATACTAACTATGCAATGGTTTTTTTTTCTTCTTTTCCCTCTAGTACTTACTTCTAACACTTCTCATCACTATTATTACTGGCATTACTGGCAGGTTGAAAGATGATTCAACGACCTTACTTGAACAGGATTTGTTCTATAGGTTGTACAACTATTGAGTTCTAAAGGTTGTACAACTATTGAGTTCTAAAGGTTAAAAGATGATTCAGGTAGAGTTTGTGTGATAACCCTTTATTTTGGTTTGGTTTTCTGTTTTAAAAAATCATGTTTATTGACAAACCATGCAACTTTGGCTAAGATTTTAATGCATAACTGAACAAAGAAAATAGGCATAAGATAATTTTAAAAAACAGAACTAAATACAAAAATCATTATCATTGATTTGTTGCAGCTAGGAGCAAATTGATTTGTTGTTAGCTAGCTCTAGCTGCATAAAATTTAAACCTACAGCATGATTTTGAAGTTTACTTCTCATTACTTAAGGGAATCTGAATCTTGTTGGTTCTTGAAGAACACATTGCAAGTTTTGAACCTGATAAACATTTCTGGTTTGATCTGGCTTTTGTGTTGTAAGTTGCATAATTGGCTTTTGAATTTTTATAGACGGCTAGTTTTGGTTGATATCTTTTGGGAGAAATTTTCCTACAATTGTGTAGCTATTGGTAGATGGAAATGCTGAATGAAAATAAGCTGGATAAGGTTTGGTAATGAACAGGAAATGGTTGCTGAGATAATTGGTAATCAGCAACTGGTTTTGCAGCCTGGACTTATTACTGCTTCTTTTCATCTGTCTCGTGAAGTGGAAAATGTTGCCTTTGTAGTTCGTATCATTGAGATTAGAAGAATATTATATTTCTTTGAGAAATTTAATTTATGCTCGGATTCTAAGTGTTAAAATTCATGATATTTTACCCTCCAGTTCGAGGTTTCAATTGACAAAAAAAATTTGAGTAGATTTCTTTTTATATATATATTATCTTTTGTGATCACGTGACAATAATAAAGAGTTTGTAGTTTTATATTTAGTTTAGTTCCTGAACTTAAAAAGTGTCTGATAAGTCATTAAACTTTTAATTTTGTGTTCAATAGGTCTCTAAATTTTCAATTGTGTCTAATAGGTCTTTGATCTATTTGATATTTTTTAAAATTCATAGAACTACTAGACACAAAATTGAAAGTTTAAGATTTTATTAGACATAAAATTCAATTTTAGAATTTTATATTTAATAGATCAGTTTTTTTTTTTTTTTTTTTTTAATTTTTTTAAATTTGAATATATCAGTAATCTATCAACACAAAGTTTTTAAAGTTTAAGAATCTATTATACACAAAATTAAGCTTAAGTTTCGTTTGATAATCATTTGATTTTTGAAAACTAAGCTTATAAACACTACCTTTCACTTATGAGTGTCTTTGTTTTGTTATCTACTTTTTATATATGTTTTCAAAAACCAAGCTAAGTTTTAAAAACTAAAAAAGTTTTTAAAAACTTGTTTTTGTTTTTGGAATTTGGCTAAAAATTTAAATGTTTTCTTAAGAAAGATGAAAATCACTATAGAGAAATGGTGAGAAAACAATTACAATTTTTAAAAACCAAAAACCAAAAGCCAAAAGCAAAATAGTTATCAAACGGGCCTTATATCTCCGTTTGAAAATAGAATACAAAAAGCTTATATCTTCTTTCTTTATCTCTTTGTCCTTGTCATTTTTCTTATATTTGAGTTATATGTATAGAAGTCGGATAAATTAATTGAAGCCAAAAGTAGCTCATAGAATAGTAGTATTTTTAATTATTGAAATTTGGTTTAATTGAAGCCAAGTCGGAAAAAAACTTGGGGCTAAAATAGATCTTTTGTAAGTTTAAAAACTAAAATAATTATTTAAAAAAAGTTCAAAATTAAAATAGATATTTTTAAGAGGCCAAAATGAGATTTAAAATTAAAATTAATTAAATTTAGAACTTTATTTAGGTATTATTTTTAATTATTGAAATTTGGTTTAAATACCATTTTTGTCCAAGCTTTTAGTTCAGGTTTATTTTAGTCTCTATACTTTAACTTCATTCATTTTGGTTCCCATATTTAGAAACATTTGTTTTGATCCGTGTACTTTAAAAAAATGACTATTTTGATCCATTCATTTTCTTTTTTATCTCATTTTTTCTCGTTTGCAATTTCATCATGATGCTCCGCTCTATAAATTTATTCAAATATGGCTATAACTTTGTATTTTCATTGTGTATAAATTTTATTTATCACTTTTTAAAAGTACAAAAATCAAAATGAACACTCCATTGCCCCCAAGGGGTGGTCCTATTGGTAAGGGCTTGAAGTCTCTTGGTCATACCGACTTAGAAGTCTTAGGTTCAAGCCCTTGAGTGAGCTTAATAAATAAAAACCCTTGATGTCTCCCGAGTTCGGGCCTTGGGGCAAGCACGGGTGCCCTCGAGTATAGGGAAGTAAAGCTCCGACTTTTGATTATCAAAAAAAGAAAAAGAACACTTCCAAGGTTCAAGGACTAAAATAGACAATTCGAAGTTGCATGGACCAAAATGGACGTTTCGAAAGTACAAAGACTAAAATATATTAGAAACTAGAGTTGAAAGTAAAGGAACTAAAATAGTATTTGAACTTTGAAATTTATATTAGCTAACAAATCTTGCAAAAACTAAGCATAATTTTGCACAATTATTCAAACATTCTAGCATTCTTGTCATATTTTCCTCAAAACCAAGCATAGATACTAAAGATGCTTAGGCATCTAAATTGCCCACCAACTAAAATGATGTCAAACATCCACATTCCCTACAAAGTACAACAAATGGCCCTAGAAGATTTTTGCTAGACCTTGAATAAATCTTTCAAGGTGGGTGTAACTGGTAGTACAAAAATCAATCTCATGTCAGCAAGGGTTAGATAAAGAGTTGTTACTGAAACAATAGTGAGATCAATAATTATGCAAGTTGTTTTATTGTCTAAATATGTTCTCTATGTTCTTAAGTAGACAGCAACTTGCAACCTTTGGCTTTCAACTTGGATTCAAGATTGAAAAACTTCAATCCACATCTTACCAAATCTGCTGTCTTCTTTTTCATGTGTTCAATTAACAATTCCTCACACACAATGCAGTTAGCTTCTGTCAACTGCCTGCTCTCCTTCAGATGCAAAAAAACTTTCTTTGCCCCATCAAGTGTCCCATACTTCGACATTCCAGATACGATAGCCGAGCAGGCAACCGCGCTCGGAGGGCAATCTTGTTGCATCATCTCATTAAGAACATCAATCACCATTTCCACTTTACCCGATTTACATACATGGAGGATTGTAAGAGCATATTTAAATTCCAGAGGTCCACTTTCGATGTTTGCTAGGCAGTCCCGCACAAGCATCAAAACTGCATCAATCTCGCAGATTTTGAAGAGACCTTCGGCAAGAGAACAGTATGCAGCCACGGAAGGAACTGAACCCAGCTCCACTATTTTGTTGTGAGATGCACAAGCCTCTTGGATTTTCCCAACTTCAACGAAGCACGATATGACAATAGAGTAAGTTGACGAGTCTGGTTTGAAATTTGAGCTCTTCATGTCATTGTAGATTGCTAATGCCTTCTTTGCCTGCCCATGTCGATGAAGAGCCCCTATAACGATATTGTATACCATGACACTGCCGTAGCCCTTATCGTTCGAGCCGTGAAATACATCTAGAGCTGCACTTATTTTGTCTTCCTCTTCTACCATAATAGATAGAAATTTGGAAAGAACATCATCCACAGAAAGTTCCAACTTCTGCAACATGGATAACAACTTCCACAAGTCTTCCATTCTTCTTGTCTCCACGTACATCATCATAATAGGCTTCACAGTTTCAAATTCTGGCTTAAGATCCTCTCGTACGGTTAGTTTAAACAGTTTGTAAGCCTTATCAACTTGATTTACATTACAAAGACCTTTAATGAGAGAATTATATATCCCCAAATCAGCTCTATATCCTGAATCAACCAAATCCTTCAACAAATCACAAGCCAACCCAACTTTCTCATCTTGCACAAATGCCTCAATCAGAGACCCATAAATTGCTCGATCTATCAAAATCCTCTTCCCTTTCATCTCTTGTAACAATTCAAACCCTTTTTGCGCCTGCCCGACTTCGCACAATCCGATAATCAGAGTCCCATATGCCATAACATCAGGCTCTACTCTATCAGCTCTCATTTCATCCCAAACTCTCAAACATCCCTCCAAATTCTCCTCAGAAACCAACACTTTCACCATTGCTGTATAAGCAAACACATCAGGCTTACACAAATTCGCCCTCATTCGACCCAAAAGCTCTAGCATTTCATCAACCCTCCCTGCCTTACACAACCCTTTAATCAAAATCATAAAAGTGATGCTCTCTTCCACCAACCCATTTTCCTGGAAGTCCCTATAAACAGATAAAGCTAAATCCAAATGACCTGTTTTGACTAACGCATCAAGAATCCTGTTATACAAGAAGACACGAGGAACAACCCCAAATTTCTTCATCTTTTCGTAGACATAGTAAACTCTAAGACCCCTATTGGCATCACAATGCATCCTAATCAAAATCTCAAACTGTTTTTCACTAGGAGGCTTACCTTGAGAATCCATGAGTTCAGGAATCTGATCAGCAGCCCGGAAGCGGTTGTGGCGATTCAAGCAATAAGCAAAAGCATTGTAAGAAGCGTAATTGTGATGAAACCCCTTTTGCTTCCCGGCCCAGTGAAAGAACTTGGAGGCTAAAATGGGGTTAGAATCACGCCGCTGAGAGGCCTTGAGAACCTCCGCCACAAGGTCTGGAGTAACACGGCGGAGCTTGTTGAGTTCAGAGATCACCGGCGCGCCCCACTGGTTTTGATTCTTCCGAAAGGCGTCGACGATGAAGCGAGCAATTGGGGAAAGGCGGACGGAGCTGGAGAAGAAAGCCTCCGAGGCCGACGGCGGCGTCAAGTTGGAGTGTTGCTTAGATGGGCGATCGGGATCCCAGTTGTGAAGATGGAAGGGTTGGGGATTTCGGGAAGTGGGTTTGTGGGAGTTAGGTGGAGAGAGGGATTGGCGGTTGGAGAAGAGGCCGCCGTAGACGGTGGGGCGGTGCTGCTTGGGGTTGCGGTGGCGGTGGCCGTAGTAGAAGTATAGCTTGTTGGGTTTTGTGGGGATTTGAGGCGGCATTTGTGGGATGTCGATGCCTGTTCGTTGGATGAATTAGTTGCTGAAATCGCATAATTCATCAACTTATGAGATTTGCTCCGGTTGAGTATCGCCTGAGACGGTGAAATGGGGATATTCGTAACAGAAGTCTTCGGATTTCTGAAGCACGAGAGAATGGGTGTATCCTCTGGAAGAAGAAGACGAAGAAGAAAAAGCTGGGCTCACTATCCAGTCCCCTTTCTTGTTGTGTTGAGGCAATTGGGCTTTAATGCAATGTGAAAAACTAGGATTGCAATTTGCAATCGTGGGATTGGAGATGCATTCTTTCGTTTTGGACTCGATGAATTTATATAAATCAATTATCGATTTGATGAATATAATTTTAACTTAAACTTTTTTTTTTAGTACAACAAATATAAAGTATGATGATTTAAACTTATAACCTCAACACAAAAAATACAAGTCAATTATTGTTAAGCTATGTTCGATTTGAGCCTTTAATCTTAATAGATGGAGAATATGTTTAACCATTTTTTTTTTGATGTAGAGGTTCAAATTCTCACCTCCAACTTCAAGAAAGGAGAAATGATAGAATGCTTTAATTATGCTCATATTGGCGTAAATGCCTTAATTGTCAATTATGCTCGTATTAGTACTTTTTTTTAGAGTTCAACAACATCTAAGGGTGGAAGGATTCGAATCTCTAACCTATTGGTTGAGGGCATATGCCTTAATCAATTGAGTTATGCTTAAGTTGATACTCTATTGGTAATTTGGATTTGTTTTACATAATTTTAGAAGTTTGATTAAATTATATGTAATTGGTTCATGAACTTTAGTGTTACAAATGATCTAATGTGTTCTTAAAGTTTTAATTTTAAACTTTAAAGGGTATTTTTATATAGCCAACCTGAGCATAGCATAACTACTTAAAGTATATACTGTCGACTAGAAGGTCAAAGATTTAAATCCCTACTCCCACATATTAAACTAAAAAAAATAAAAATATTTTCCAAATGCCACACTATATAGCATGGAGATATATGAATGTTGTTTTAAGAACATAACATCATAAACATAGAAGTAGGGATTCAGACCTACAATTTAATTTTTCATAGGATGTAGAGATGTTTTTCTAAGCAACATTCATATTGAAATACATGAAATTTTGACACATGAATATGTTATTTTTAGGTCCATATTTCATATCAATTTTACTTTTTGATTTTTTGTTTTAGAAAATTAAGCTCATAAAAACTACATATATTGTTCTTTTTTCTCTTTGTTTAGTTTGTTCACTTTTTAAAATATTATTTTTAGATATTGGCCAAATAAGAAATATGTTTATGAATACTACATTTTGTTAAAAAAAACAAAACAAACAAACAAATTGATCAATGATATCAAATGTTTTAAGTAGATGGCATAAAAACGTCAATATACCATCAAAAATCAGAAAATAAGATTTAAAAAAAACATTATCAAGCAGGCCATAGAATATATAACAATATTATTAAATATCAAATTTACTCAGCATACAAACTAACTTTTTACCAATTATTATAAGCACAAAAAAAAAAAAAAATTACATACAATATACATGGAAGCTTCCTAGGTCCTTGAGCCATTTATCTGCCGTCTGAATCGATCATGTTCACCCCTCCAAAAAAAACTATGCAATTATTTATACCTCAGCTTCCCTTTTTGGGCGGTTTCGAGTTCGTGGAAGAGCTGGTTTTTCTTCAAATGATATTTCTGAACTACCATCTTTGTTCTCCTCATCTTCCTCCATTATGGCTTGATTAAGAGCAAGCTGGTTCACAAACAAAGTACAACAAAATCAATGCCCATTTCCCAGTTACAGGAAGCAATTTCCTTCAAAAACAGATCACCATACCTAAAAAATGAACTAAGTTTCTTTTTATCATCTCTTCTTATAAGAAGAATGTGGACTTGAAGTGAAGTGTCATGGTCAAACTCATCCAAGAGCTTTGCAATATGGTTTTTTGCCATCTTCCTATTTTAATGCTTCCAAAATTTTCCTGCTTTTAACCTCCAACGGAGTGACCAGGGTGGAAAGGACTCTAAGTTCAAGCTCTCACGTAGATAGCTTATTAATTTAAAATCTTTGTTGTCTCTTGAAACTGGCCAAACACTCCTATTTATAATCAAGACACCCCTAGCTAATTCCCAACATACCCCTTACTGATATACTACTAATCCCCCACATATAACCCATATTACTGATATACTACTAATCTCCCACATATAACCCATACTATACCATACTAGTGTACTCTCACAGCTACCCCTCCCTCAAGTCGAGACTAGTGGTGGTGGTGACTAGTGAAAACATATAATACAAGAAATGAGGCCTCCGATACCTAGATTGCTTTTAGGCCTATGGGGTGACCAAGGTGGAAGGGACTTTGAAGTGTTTTGAGATGCCTTCAAAGTCCTAAGTTCAAGCTATCATGTGGAAAACTTAGGGCCCGTTTGATAACTATTTGGTTTTTAAAAATTGTGATTCTTTTCTCATCATTTCTTTACAATGGTTTTTATCTTTGCTTAAGGAAACATTTGAATTCCTCACCAAACTCCAAACTCCAAAAACAAAAACAAAAACAAAAACGAGTTTTTAAAACTACATTTTTTTAGTTTTTAAAACTTGGCTTGGATTTTGAAAACATTTGGAGGAGGTAGATAACAAAACAAAGGAACTCATAGGTGGAAGTAGTGCTTATAAGCTTAATTTTCAAAAACCAAATGGTTATCAAATGGGGTCTTAGTAATTTAAAATCCTTGTTGTCTCTCGAAACTGGCCTGCTAGGCTGCTACCCCTCTCTCGAGATTAGTGGTGGTGGCAACTGGTGAGGACATATAATGCAAGGAATGAGGCCTCCGATACCAAGATTATCCAAGTGAGGGATCATCTAATCAAATGGGTATGAATCTACAAAAGCAAGCTTTTGATCACTGATGCACAAAGGGGGCAACTTTTGGGTGGGTGGAGGTATCTCTCCTTTTTTCAGATCCCACTAAACTTAATGAGACTGTTTAACAAATTAAAGCAATCCCCCCATAACAACAAGTTAGAACAATCTTAGAATTAAAATTAGCACTTGTAGAGCTAGCTTGAATGCATCATAGTAACAAACAATTTCTCAACCCTGTAATATTTGGCCTCAAAAAACTCATAATACACTTCATAATCTTAGTTTAGGTGCCATCATGTTAGAAGCCAAGCCATATCTCCAAAGACTAATTTTAAACATGAAGGCTAGCACAACAATAAAACCATACAAATTCTAACATCAAAACATATGCAAATATCATTTTCCTCAACAGTAAGCCTTAAATCAAACAGGTTATCTGCATTAATATCACACAAGCCTCAACATTACAGGAAAGCTTATCTAAACCAAACTTGAACAGAAACCAACCAGAATCTCCAACAAAACTCAGTCCCACAAACAAAATGGAGCCAAATTAGAAATCACGAAGTACCTCCTCAAGAAACTTCTTGTCGAGGTTATCGCCGATTTTAAGAGCGGTGAGGACAGTGACGAGAATAAGAGAGAAGGGGATGGAGAAGGCGAAGATGTAACTGCTAGTGCTGGCGCCGGCACGAGTCGTCACCACTCGTAGGGCTCTAGCCGCCGATGGGTCGCCGGAGAATCTCACCGCCGGCGACAATTTGGAGGGTCTGAAGAATGCCCGTGCCGGAGCGACGGGAAGAGGGGGAAACGGGAAGGTTCGGATCGAGATAAGGAGCCTCGCCATAGCTATGGAACTGTAAGGAATTGGAATGGACATTGTTGAGGCTGAAGTTGTTATCATGTAAATGGGTGTTGATGACAATGGATGGCCCAAGCAGATTTTGATGAAGTTTGGCCTGCCCTGTGAGATGCTCTGACCCAAATCCAATTTAATGGAGCTCTCTAAGCAATTAGCCCAATAGAAATGTTAAGTCTACAGTGTTTGTATAAAAGAGGAGAAACTTTGCACGGCTGACTATGCAAATGACAATTTTTTATTTTCGGTTTTGAAAAACGACCTGAACCAAGATTTTTAAAAATGGTCAAATCATTATTCATAATTTTAAATGTTAATTATTAAATGACCAGACTACCCCTAACACTTTCACATTTAAGATTCTCTAAATATCATGTAATTATAATAAATTTAAAACTCAAAATCTAAAAGAAACTGGAAAAAACTGATTATCTAAACAATAAAAAATGTTAGGATACATTATCTAAAATTAAAACAAAAATTCTTAACGATAACAAAAAAAGATGAATCTAATGTAAATACATAATTAAAAATCGATTACAAAAACAAACAAATGAACAAAAACTAGTTAAAGAATAGATTAAATTGTCAATGAAATCACATGCAAGATGAATTATAGTTTAAACCCAAAAAATCAAACTAAATCATCATTTACACACTGCCCTCTACAAAAGTAATTAAATTGAAAAAAAAAAAATTGGAGATAGATTTTCCTTGAACGCATAATCGAAGGAGTGATTTTCTAGGATTTTTTCTTTTTCGTTCCTTCACTTCAACAAGCAATCAAGAGAGCTTCAAAGCTTCCTAAACTCCTTGAACCTATCTCCTTTTTTGGCAAATCGTCAAAGCTCGTTCAGCAAAGTGGTTCCTAGTCTTGTTCGGCAAAAAAAGTAAGAAATACTCCTTCATTCTTCCTTTAAAACTTAAAGATTGGCTCCATTGGCAAATCATGAAACTCCGGTATAAGAAAAGGAAAAAGATAATTAAAGCTTGGCTCCCATGGCAGAGTTCCCATCGAGTAACGACACAGGATAAGAAAAGGAAGAAGCAACAACACATACCAAATATTATTTTCAATTTTTAGGGAAGATACAGGTAGAAAATATATTTAAATATAAATAGATTATGTGACATTATTTTATACTTTAAATTAGCCAGGTTGTTATACTTAACGTACTAGAATTTAAAAGATCTTGCACAAACATGCCATGACACCACATAACATCCATGTCCTCAATAATTCTAGTTAGACTAGATTTATTCAAATCATCCCTATAGACAGTCAATCGAGTAATAACATGATGACTAGAAAGATAAAGCTTGTTACGAATACAATCAGTAAAGTGCTGAAAACTACAATTCAATCGAACCAAGATATTAGCAACCTTAAAATTCTAGTATCGATTAGCTTCATCCTAGATACCCTCATTCAATATACTTATCGATTGAGAAAACATCTGAACCTTAAAAAAAAAGGTATCAAGCTACAAGAAACTTGAAAAATAACGAAAAAAAGAATAGGGAAACCAAAAACACGAACAAAAACATAAACAAACCTGAAAATAGAAAGAAACAAATCGAAATATAGGTAAACGAATGGGAACAAAAAATAGGACAAAATAAGGGGCATTAAAGAGATTTGGGATGGATTTTATTGTTGAAGGGAAATAGGACAATTGAGGCTATGAAATTACCAATTTGCCCTTCTAAAAAAAATCTCTAACTTCACTTCTCATCTCATTCTCACGTAGCTTTCTCCTTCTTCCCTCAAAATTTCTCATTCTTCTTTCTTCATCAACATTTATCCTTCATACATCATCACTCCAAGCTTTTGAACAGCAGGCAGCGGCGACGGCGACGGTGACGCACAGTAGCGACAATAGGGAAAAAAAAGAAGCTCCATTTCTTGAAATCTCTCTTTGGGTAGGCTTGAGAAACTTTCTTCACAATTTTATATTTTTTGTTGATAAAAAAATTTGCTTCCTTTTACTTTGTTGAGTGAGGAACAAAGGTGTGTAGTTTGCTATTTTGTTTTTGTCGATTCTGGGGTAGTTGACTATGAATTTTTAGTTGTTATTTTGGTTTGTGCTCTCTCTTGCATTGATTTGTAAGTATGAAATTCTAATAAGGAAAAAAAAAAGAATGCAAAAGCTTTTAACTATAATCAATTATATATATATATATTGAATTTTTACTATTGTTATTTTGGAGTGTTTAGCAATAAATAGTTGCTTGATACTTTAATTATGGGCTTCCTCCTTATTTCTTGCATTATTTTGTGAGTATGATAAATTATGAGAAAGAAAAATATAATGCAAAAAGTAGTAATTTTTTTTTTATTGATTTTATTTATGTTATGGTTATTGTGGAATGTGTGGCCATAAATTGTTGCCTGAAGCTTTGATTATGGTCTTCCTTCCTCTCTCTTGCCTCATGTTCTTTTTTTTTTTTTTTGTTTTGTTGTAGGAATTAAAGATTTTGTTATAATTTAAGGATGACCCATGTTCGTGTCTTAGTTCGTTATGGTGGAGTATGAGATGACAAAGAAAGAAAATATGAAGGGGATTTGTTGAAAGGTATCGTCGTAAGTAAAGAAATCACGCACAAAGATTTAGTGGTTGAAATATATGCTCTCACCGAAGTTCACCCTAAAGAGTTTGATATCAAACTGAGATGCATATATAAGATAAAATCTGAAAATCAAACTCCTCCATTTGAGATAAGTAATGATCGTGATTTGAAAATTTATCTTATGGGTGAAAATATGTTTGAAGTCCCCCTGTACATCTCATTTGAACCTAGGTACAAAGGTTTGACCTTAGGCAAAGATTTACATGTTGAAGGTAATAAATTTATTTTTGGGAGCAATCAAGTTAAAAACACAACTGTTTCGATTCCAGTGCATGCAACATTAGATGATAATGTAGTTCAAGTTAGCTTAGGTGATGACAGGAATGAGAGCACCTGTTGGGAATCACATGATTCAAAAGAAGATAACTTTGCATTGGAGTTTGATGAGGCCAAGAACTTTACTTGTCAATCCTATGACATCCAATAGGAAAGAAGTACTTCAAAATATTGTAAAAGAAAACGTGACGTTGAATGTCAATCAGGTTGCCAAAAGACATACATGAATACAAATATTTGGTCAGAAGGAAGCTCTCTACAAATGATGAGTTGGAGCTCGGACAAATATTTTTTGGCAAGAATGACTTATCCATGAAATTAAGTGTGACGGCAATGAAAAGAACTTTGAATTTAGAGTAAAGAAGTCTACCAAGGAGATTATTTATGTTAGATGTGTTGATGATAAATGTAAATGGAGACTACGTGCAGTCAAATTGAATGGTTCAGACATATTCAAGATTTCAAAGTATGTAAATGTTCATTCATGTTCATTTGATACTTTGAACCATAACCATGGACAAACAAAATCTTCGGTAGTTGGGGAATTAATAAAATCAAAATTCAAAGGAATTGGTCGTCAATACAAACCACGAGATATCATAGAAGACATGAGACAAGATTATGGTATAAATATGAGTTATGAAAACGCATCGCGTGCCAGAGAAAATGCATATATGCGAGTACGTGGATCACTAGAAGAGTCATATAATCTATTGCGTAGGTATATTGAAGCACTTAAACTGGAAAATCCAGGTACATTTTATGACATTGAACTTGAAAATGGGCGTTTCTTCAAATATCTTTTTATGGCATTAGGTCCATGTGTTCGAGGATTTTTAAATTGTATGCGACATGTGTATAGTTATGGATGGAACATTTTTGAAGTGTAAATATAGGGATACTTTGATAATTGCCACTTGCTTAGACGATAATAATCAAAATTTTCCCATTGCATTCGGAATTGTCGATAGAGAAAGTGATGATTCAGTAAAATGGTTCTTGAAAAAGTTAAAAGGTGCAATAGGTGAAGTTAATGATTTGGTTTTTGTATAAGATCGAATAAAAGCCTATCAAAGTCTATTGCTTCGGTATTTTCCACTGCATTTCACGGTCTTTTTGCGAAACATTTGAGAGAAAATTTGAATACTAAATTCAAGAATGAAACAATAGAACATTTGTTTTATAATGCTTCAAGAGCATATCGTGAGTCAAATTTTCAAGAATTGTGGGGCCTCATTCTAGCATTTGATAATGGTGTAGGAAAGTATTTGGAAGATGTTGGCCTTTCACGTTGGGCACGTATGCATTGTCCAAGAAGGCGTTACAATATGATGACTACAAATATAGTAGAGAGCATGAATGCTCTTTTGAAATAACTTAGAGAATTACCAATTGCTGCATTTGTTGAACATTTAAGAGCTTTACTACAAAGATGGTTTTGAGAACGTCGAGATGAAGCTTCAAAAGTTACATCCATCTTAACGAAATGGGTAGAAGGAATTGTACAGAAAAGTCAGGAGCATTCTTTAACAATGAAGGTTGATTCAATTGATTGTTATCAATTACATGTGAATGATGTAATTACATGTGAAGAATGTGGATGACGAGGAGACTGTTGGCCTTAATAGCCGAGAGTGTAGTTGTAAGGAGTTTCAACTAGAGCAACTACCATGTGCCCATGCAATTGCTGGAGCAAGAGCTCGGAGTATAAGTGTATATAGTTTATGTCATCGTTATTATACCAGTAAATGTTTGTTGGCTGCATATGTAGAGCCTATTTATCCAGTCGGTAATGCCTCGGAGTGGAAGACACCTATAGACTATGTGGAAATGAAGGCTTTATCCCCCAAAGTAGTGACTAGGGTTGGCGGCACAAAAAAAAAAAGAGAATCTCATCAATTGGTGAAACTCTTATATTGCATACATGTGGTAGATGCGACAAACGAGACCATAATAGATTGGCATGTCGTAATCCTATTGCATATGCCAAAAAGTAAAATGCGAGATTAATGAACCACTTGTTTGTTACGTTGAACGCTTTAGTTATATTAACTTTTTGTTGTGGTATTGAACACATTTATTATGTTAATTGTTTTATTTTATCTTAGTATACAATTGACTACTTTTACATTCCAATTTTGTTTGCGTTATGTTTTTTTTTTCTCGTTGTTTCTCGTACCTACAAAGCAAGCAAAAAAATGGGTATTTCTAAGAAAACTTTTTTTTTCTCGTAGTTTCTCGCAATTTCTCGTACCTACAAAATAAGGCAATAAATTAAAATGTGGGTACTTTGCATTCTGTTTTTTTTTTTTCTCGTAGTTTCTTGTACCTACAAAGCAAGCAAAAAAATGGGTACTTCTAAGAAAACAATGCAATAGATTAAAAAGTAGGTACTTTGCGTTATGTTTTTTTCTCTCGTAGTTTCTCGTACCTACAAATCAAAGGTTAAAACCAAAATGGTCTAGCAAAAGAAGAAAAAGAGGAAACTTGGGAGAGGATGATGGGGAAAAATTTTGGAGACAAGGAAACATTGAATAGGCAAAAAAGAGAAGAGATTTCCAAGTATTGAGCGGAAGAAGTTAAAACTTAAATTTTGGAGATAATTTTCGCTTCACCATAATGGTTATTCTTCTTTATATTTCCTATTGTTATTGTTTTCTTTCATAATATTTTTCAAAATTAAGTCTTTAATCTTTAATGTTATGCATTGTTAGTTTTCTTTTGGTTCGGCAACATGTGTGAAAGTGAGATTCAAATATCTAACATTTTGATTGAGGATATAATGCATTGTTATTTCTTCTCAGAGGAGATTGATACAATTATATCTAGTTGAGTGAATTCGAATATTAATCTATCTTGATTGAATTTGTATTTATTTTATACATTTAGATTACTAGCTTCCCATAGATTATTAGATTTAATAATAAGCTGAGAAAACTGACCTAAATCACTTGACAACTCATTCATTAAAATAGTTTTCAAATAATTCCATTTTCAATTATTTGTCTAGCTAACATAAAATATCTATAATATTCCAATAGGAGGAGGTACTTTTATAGTCTTTTCATAGTAAAAGTAGCTATTTTAAAACTATGAGGGGATGACTTTGCAATTACGTTAAATAATAAGGAAATATTTGTTCATCTATCCCCAAAAAGAATAATTCAACTTTCTTTGTTGAAAGGAAAAAAAATGCAAAAGTTGATTGAAACATTCAAAGTTAGCTTCAACTTTTCTTTAAACTTAGCTCCTAGTTTTTCTAAGTTTTTTGCTAGTGGGTGGATAGCTGAGCTTCGTCTGTATGCCTTCAAAAGACTGACTTAAAACATATTTTCGTCTTATGAATTCAAAATTTATTCTATTTTAATCTATAAATATTTAAAATATCTGTTTTAGTTCTTAAAAAAAAAAAGGACAATTTTAATTGTTGGATTTTAAAGAAGATTATTTTTATACTTAATAGGTTAAATTATAAGTTTACTCTTGAATTTTTAAAGTTGTATCTAATGTGTCTAAGAGGCAATCCTATACGTACTTTCGATGATGTGTATAGTAGATTTTTAGATTTTTTTAAAAAAAGTGCTACTAGATCCTTAAACTTATAATTTATGTTTAAGAGGTAACTAATCTATTAGACATTTTTTAAAGTCTACACAAAATTTAAAAATTCATGAGTATATTAGACATTTTGTAAAATTTAATAAGCTATTGAAAGTTTAAAGACCTATTGGACATTTTTTAAAGTTTAAGGTGTTGAGAATTTTTTATTCTTCTTCTACGAGCACAATGGTACAACTATAATAATATAAGCAACAAATAAAAAGATAAAGGGATAAATAAAATACACAACACTAGATCTAAAAAATAATTTTCTCTAAGCTTGGGATTATGTCTAGTCTTCTGCAATCACAAGTTCTACTGATAATGATGAAAATTACAATAGGATCAATAGAGAAACATGCTCAGTGAGGCTTTACTCCCTATCTATTTTCTCTCCTATTTAGGTCCAACCCTCTATGGAGAACTCTCGTGGTCGTCAGCATGGCCGTTTTATCTCTTACTTTCTCCAGAGATAAAGTGGCAGTAGAAGGCACGACAACGAACAATGATGTTGATCTCAAATGAAGTGGCAGACAATGATGTTGAACTCATATGAATTAGTGGCGAAGAACGACGCCGTTGGCGACAAAAGTGTTGAACACAGACGATGTTGGTGGCTTTACGACAATTAGGTCTAGTGCCTTGATGCTCAAAATTGGTGCCTTGGTACTCCTTGCTCGAGTTCTTGGCTCTCCAAGACCCAACATAAGAACATATTGGGCACAACCCAAAAAATGAAAATCCAAACTTGTAATTTTCACCAAATTTTGTTATTACTCTACCACAAAATATTCGTGCACCTAATTAAGTCAACATACGCAACTTCCACACATATCCATCCTAGTACATTAAATAAACATCTTTAAAACGATGCAATCTACATTAATTAAACAATTAGCAAAAACATGAACTAAAAACAATAATTATTTTTTTTTTGAAGGCCCAAGAACCAAAACGAAATAACCCTAAAAAAAAATTGGACTAAAATAAGAATTAACCCAATTACAAACCATCCTACACTTGTTGAAGAAGAAAAAGCGATAAAAAGAGTTAGAAAATTCTCAAAGTCTTCAAAGGCAATGTTTAGGCGAAGGACCACTTTGGATTTAAAAAATGGTCCATCATATCCTTAAGCATGAAGAATGAATCAATGAAGTTGGTTTGGAATGGATAAAGACTTTGAATTTGGCTTTCGGTGGTTGACCGCCTGCGGATTCCACAAGCCTAATTTTCATTCTTTTATTATTTTAATTCTCTTTTTTTACTATGTTTTTCACAAGCCTAATTTAATTACTGTGAGCACCTTCCTTCCTTCCTTCCTTTTTCTTCTTCTTTTCTTATTTTAATTATTTAGCTTTTACACTCTCTAATATTCTATTTTAATCTTCACACTTCTTTGAGATTTCACACCTTAATATTCTATTTTCATTTTTTAAACATGACTCACATGATGGTTAAATTTCTATTTCTATATATATATATATATATATATATATATATATATATTATCATTGATCTCTCTTTTTTCACATTTTTTTCGTTAATCTCTCTCTCTATATAATTTTAGTTTCTTTAATCTCACTATTTTTTTTTATTATTTTAATTATATTCATTGTAGTGATTGCCAATTCTATAAATATTTTATTAAGAAAATATTTGTTATTTTAAATAATACTTTTAATTAGATAAAAGAACACGTTTCAAATCTTAAAATCAAACAAAAAAAAGAGTTAAAAAACACTTATCCCTTTTTGGAACCCCTAGATTTGGGATGATTTCAAATCATAACTTATTTGAAATCATTTCATGTGTTTGGATGTCAAAAAAAGTGTTTATGATTTCAAATCTTGTTTTTTTTTTAAAAAAAATTCCATTCCAAATAGGTTGGATTTGACAGGATTTTAAGTTTCAAAAAATATGTTTCCAATTTTACCCCACACCTTATGATAGTTTATTCACGATAGTTTCTATAGTTTTTCTCTATTCAATCTCATACCTATATTTTGACTCAACGTCATTAAAGCAAACTCAAGGTTATGTTTCTATTTTGTTTCTCCATTGTATTGCTATTTTTTAAAAATTGATGACAATAATTTTAATTTTTTCAATACAACTTTTCAATTTTTAATGAGTATTTTTTTATAGACAAGCAAACTAGAGTTTTTTTTTTAATTTTTTTTTGTGTTCATCTTCTTAAACATTTTTTTATTTATTGGTTTGATAAGAATAATATGTTTGGATGAATTTTGTTTAGATTTGGCTAAGTTCAGTCTCTTTTTTTTTTTCATTTAAATTAAGACATTTACAATTTTTTTTTAAATTTTTAACAATAATGATAACATTTGTAAATTTTAATTTAATAAGTTGATTTGTTTGATTAATGGTATATTTTCATGATTATATGTATTTGATATTAAAATATTTTGTTATTAATTAAAATAATCTACTACAAAATCCATAAGGGCATAATAGTAAAATGTTATACTTTCTTTTCATTTCTCGTGAGCATCCAAAAAAAAAAATTTAATTTCGGTGATTTCAAATCAATTTGGTTCCAAACGTAAATATGAATTTGAAATCATTTCTTACCAAAATCCATCCACCAAACGGAGCATTATGTGACAATTTAATCAATGTAGTTTAAAATTTGTAATAATTTAGTTCCTATCATAAAAAATATTGTTAAGATTGAATAAGCTTTCTTACATATGTAGATCGATAAACTTATTAAAATCAAATGTGTTTATAAACTACAAAGACTAAAATGTTACATGATGAAAATTAACACTTAATTTTGATGAAAATTCTCATGGTAAAGGTAAGGATCAAATTATTATAAATTTTAAAGTATAGAGACTATAAAATTGTTAAGCCAAAGTGAGCATAGTTTAATAGTAATTGACATGTACCATCGATCAAGAGGTTAGAGGTTCGAATTATCTACTCCCAAATGTTGTTGAACTCAAAAAAAAAAAAAAAAAGAAAGAAAAAAAACTATACAAATTGTTACATATTAAAGTTCAAAGACTACACTGTTATAAATTTAAAATTATGGAGACTAAATTATTACAAACTAATTTAAAGTTATATGAAAATTTGAGGATCAAAATGTTTTTTTATTTATTTATTTTTTATTTTTATAAAAGTGTTTTGTACTTCTATTATATAATCGAATACTGTGAAAACTTTGATTTTATTGTGAATATGGCATATGTAAATGCCCATTCCACATGCCCATTTGTTATCCATGCCAAGTGGCATTTTCTCCATAGCCAAAGTGTCTTCTAAAGGCCATAGATTGGTGTCCAAATGTACCACATCATCCTCTCTTAAATTGCCTATAAATAGAGAGATTTTTGGAAAAGAATATACACCAATTTTTCCTCCCATTTTTCTCTAATTTTTGTGTTTTTAATTTGCCATAAATCTCCACTTTCTTTTGTTTATACTATATATATATATATTCTTTTTATATTTCATCTTTTGTATTATTATTATTATTATTATATGTTTTGGTAAAGTTTTGGTGCCCGGTTTCGCCTCTCAATTTTACAACACGTTATCAGCACGAATCTCTGTCATTTTTCCCGCTAAAGGTAAGTCTTATAGGTAAGCCATTTTTACGCATTTGGTTTATGTTAAATTTCTAATATAAATATATATTATTATTTTGATAGTGTTATTATGGCAAACCTTACAAAGCTAGAATTTGCGGCCCTGGATATTAATGGAAATAACTACTTGTCATGGATCCTTGACGCTGAGGTCCATTTAGATTCTATGAATCTTGGAGAAACAATTAAAGAAGGAAATGATGCATCAAATCAAGAAAAAGCAAAAGCCCTGATCTTCCTTCGCCATCATCTTCACGAGGGATTGAAAATGGAGTATCTTACAATAAAAAATCCCTACGTTCTATGGCAAGGTTTAAAAGAAAGGTACGATCATCAAAAAACAGTTATTCTTCCAAAAGCTCGTTATGATTGGATGCACCTGAGGTTGCAGGACTTTAAATCAGTAAGTGAGTATAATTCCGCACTCTTCAGAATTAGTTCAAAATTAAAATTATGCGGAGAAAAGATTACTGATGTTGATATGTTAGAGAAGACATTTTCCACTTTTCATGTCTCGAATATGCTCCTGCAGCAGCAATATCGAGAGAAGGGTTTTGCAAAATATTCTGAACTTATCTCATGTCTTCTCGTTGCTGAACAAAATAACGAGTTATTGATGAAAAATCACGAATCCCGACCAACTGGAGCAACACCATTCCCTGAAGTGAATGCTGTGAATTTTAATAACCGTGGTCGTGGTCGTGGTCGAGGTCGGGACCGCGGTAGAGGAAGAAATACCTATTTTCGTGGTGGACATTATAATTTTAAGAAACCCACACGAAGTGATGATCATAAAGGAAAGGCTCCACAAGATAGAAGTTCGAAAGGTGATGAACATAAATGTTTTCGGTGCGGAATGACTGGGCACTAGTCACGTACCTGTCGTACGTCAAAACACCTTGTTGATCTCTATCAAGCTTCCCTGAAGGAAAAAGGAAAAGGAAAGAATGTGGAGGTAAATCTTGCCATTCAAGAAGATGATGTGTTTGACCCCTCCAATATGATGCATCTTGATGTAGCTGATTATTTTGAATCTCCTGGAGAGAGAATTGATGCAATCAAACAAGTAGAGGATGATTTGTATGAAAATATATAATTAAGTACTGTTTAGTATGTTTTTGTTGTTGTTTTGTTTGTATATATATTTAAGACTCTTTGTAATCGTTTTTCTTTTCTTTTCAATGAAGAAATATGAACAATTTCAATATGTTGAGTAACTCGAAAATGAGCAATGAGGATTTATGTCTGGCAGACTGCGCAACTACGCACACGATACTCATAATAGAAAATATTTTACTAGATTGACAATGCTGGAAGCAAAAGTTAATACTATATAAGGTTCTGCAAATCTGATTGAAGGTTTTGGAAAAGCAAACTTTATTTTGCCTAGAGGAACAAGATTTACAATTAATAATGCTCTGTTCTCTAGCAAATCGAAAAGAAACTTATTAAGTTTTAAAGATATACGTGAAAATAATTATCATGTTGAAACTGATTGTAAAAATAATATAGAGTGTCTCTATATAACATCTATTGTTTCACATGAAAAACGTATATTAGAAACATTGTCTGCTTTTTCTTCTGGATTATACTATACTCATATACGAGTAATCGAAAGTTATGCAATAATGAACCCGAAGTTCATGAATGCAGAAATATTCAGTGTTTGGCATGATCGATTGGGTCATCCAGGGTCAATAATGATGAGAAAAATTATTGAGAATTCACATGGACATCCTTTAAAGAGCCAGAAGATTCTTCAATCCAATGAGTTGTCATGTGATGCTTGTTCTCAAGGGAGATTAATTATTAGACCATCACCAGCTAAAGTGGGGATTGAATCACCTGCATTTTTAGAGCGAATTCAATGTGATATTTGTGGACCTATTAACCCACAAAGTGGCCCATTTAGATATTTTATGGTATTAATTGACGCATCCAGCAGATTGTCACATGTATGCTTATTATCAAGTCGAAATCTTGCATTTGCAAGATTACTTGCTCAAATAATTAAGTTAAAAGCACAATTTCCTGATAATACAATTAAGACCATTCGACTTGATAATGCTGGTGAATTTACATCCCAAACTTTTAATAATTATTGTATGTCAATTGGGATAAGTGTTGAACATTCTGTAGCTCACGTTCATACACAAAATGGTCTAGCAGAATCATTTATAAAACGTCTGCAACTAATTGCAAGACCATTGCTTATGAGAGCTAAACTTCCTACATCGGTATGGAGTCATGCTATTTTGCATGCTGCATCACTGGCACGTATTAGGCCAGTAGCTTATAATAAATACTCCCCAATGCAATTAGCTTATGGCCAGCAGCCAAATATTTCCCATCTAAGAATTTTTGGATGTGCAGTATATGTACCGATTGCTCCACCACAACGTACTAAGATGGGTCCTCAAAGGAGGTTAGGAATATATGTTGGTTTTGATTCCCCATCAATTATTAAATATCTTGAACCCCTGACGGGTGATGTATTTACTGCACGATTTGCTGATTGTCATTTTAATGAGACAAATTTTCCAACATTAGGGGGAGGAATTAAGAAGTTGGAAAAAGAAATTACATGGAATGCATCGTTATTATCTCATTTAGATTCTCGTAGAAATCAATGTGAACTTGAAGTTCAAAAGATAATTCATTTGCAAAATATAGCAAATCAACTACCAGATGCATTCACAGATACTAAAAGTGTGACTAAATCATATATACCAGCTGCAAATGCTCCATCAAAAGTTGATATCCCAAAGGAACAAGTTGTCAATAATGAGTCTGGAGCACGCCAGAAGCGTGGTAGACCAATAGGTTCTAAAGATAAAAATCCTCGAAAAAGAAAAGTAGTTGAGAATCAAAATGATTCAATAAAAGGTATGGATGTTCCAGAAGAAATCCAGAATACAACTACTCAAAAGAGTATTGGTGAAAATCAAACGCTTGAGGATAATAATGAAATTTCTATAAACTATGTTACAACAGGAAAGAGATGGAACCGAAATGATATCATTATTGACAACATATTTTCTTATAATGTTGCTCACGATATTATTCATGAAAGTGACGATTTTGACCCAAAATCTATCAAAGAATGTCAATGTAGAAAGGATTGGCCGAAGTGGAAAGAAGCAATCCAAGCAGAGTTGAACTCACTTTCAAAACGTGAGGTTTTTGGACCAGTAGTCCCAACACCAGAAAACGTCAAACCTGTGGGATATAAATGGGTATTTGTAAGGAAAAGAAATGAAAAGAATGAAGTCACAAGATATAAAGCGAGACTTGTTGCACAAGGATTCTCGCAAAGGCCTGGTATTGATTATGAGGAGACATATTCTCCTGTGGTGGATGCAATAACGCTAAGATATTTGATTGGTCTGACTGTATATGAAAAGCTTGATATGCATCTAATGGATGTAGTCACGGCGTATTTATATGGATCTCTGGATAATGACATTTATATGAAAATCCCGGAAGGATTTAAAATACCAGAAACATATGAATCAAGTTCTCGGGAATTGTATTCAATAAAGTTACAGAGATCATTATATGGATTAAAACAATCAGGACGAATGTGGTATAATCGCCTGAGTGAATATCTGTTGAAAGAAGGATACCAAAATAATCCAATATGTCCGTGCGTTTTTATAAAGAAACCTCAGTCAATATTTGCTATTATAACTGTATATGTTGATGACTTAAATATAATTGGAACTCTTGAAGAGTTATCCAAGGCAATAGAATATCTTAAGAAAGAATTCGAGATGAAAGATCTTGGAAAAACAAAATTTTGCCTTGGTTTGCAAATTGAACATTTAGCAGATGGGATATTTGTTCATCAATCAACTTATACAGAGAAAATCTTAAAAAGATTCTATATGGATAAAGCACATCCATTGAACATTTCAATGGAAGTTCGTTCACTGGATATAAAGAAAGATATATTTCGACCTTGAGATGACAATGAAGAACTACTTGGTCTTGAAGTACCATATCTTAGTGCAATTGGTGCACTTATGTATTTGGCTAATAACATAAGACCAGATATTGCATTTTCAGTAAATTTATTAGCTAGATATAGTTCATGTCCTACAAAAAGACATTGGAACGGAGTTAAGCATGTACTCCGATATCTTCGAGGGACAATTGATATGAGTTTATTTTATTCTAACAAATCAAAGTATGATCTAGTTGGTTATGCAGATTCTGGTTATCTATCTGACCCACACAAAGCTAGATCTCAGACAGGTTATCTATTCACATGTGGAGGAACTGCTATATCGTGGCGATCAGTGAAACAGACTATAACGGCCACTTCTTCAAATCATGCAGAAATCCTCGCTATTCATGAAGCAAGTCGAGAATGTGTATGGCTAAGATCGATGACACAACACATTCATCAGACATGTGGCTTGTCTTCAAGTAAACCTCTTCCAACGATGTTATACGAAGACAACACAGCATGTATAGCTCAAATCAAGGGAGGATATATCAAAGGAGATAGAACAAAGCATATCTCACCAAAGCTCTTCTATACTCATGATCTTGAAGAAAATGGCGATATCACTGTACAACAAATTTGTTCAAAAGATAACCTGGCTGACTTATTTACAAAGGCATTACCAACTGCAACCTTCGATAAATTAGTATATAGCATTGGAATGTAGCGACTCAAAGACTTTAAGTGATGTCTCCATGAGGGGGAGTGAATGTATTATAGTAAACTATATAAAATATGTACTCTTTTTCCTTCACTAGGGTTTTTCTTTCCATTGGGTTTTTCCCTAGTAAGGTTTTAACGAGGCATATTTTATATAAATGGGCATTTAAGGGGGAGTATTGTGAATATGACATATGTAAATGCCCATTCCACATGCCCATTTGTTATCCATGCCAAGTGGCATTTTCTCCATAGCCAAAGTGTCTTCTAAAGGCCATAGATTGGTGTCCAAATGTACCACATCATCCTCTCTTAAATTGCCTATAAATAGAGAGATTTTTGGAAAGAATATACACCAATTTTTCCTCCCATTTTTCTCTAATTTTTGTGTTTTTAATTTGCCATAAATCTCCACTTTCTTTTGTTTATACTATATATATATATATTCTTTTTATATTTCATCTTTTGTATTATTATTATTATTATTATTATTATTATTATTATATGTTTTGGTAAAGTTTTGGTGCCCGGTTTCGCCTCTCAATTTTACAACAGATTTTTTTTTTTTGAGAACTTTTCATAATTTTATCAAAACCATATTTGTACAACTTTAAAATGATTTTTAAGTATAAATAAAATGTGTTCACTAATGCTGCTCAATTTGCATATCAACCCCATTTTAAAAAGTCTAATTGATGTAATATAATATCAAAGTGCTAAAAAAATCTCCCCACTCCTAGTAGTACTTTTATAAAGAAAACAAATTTGTATTTATGAAATTCTTTTACCTTTTGTTAGGTAATCGCAACCAAATACCATTAAATAATAATAATAATAATAAAGAATGATTGAAAAATACACAAGGTCACATGTAAGGAGAGATTCCTAGGGGCATTGATTTCTCTAATAACATGCAATTTTAGAATAAGTGTATAATGCAATTTTGGTTTTTTTTTTTGGGGGGGGGTACTGAAAGAACATACAATTTTGTATTCGCTCTATTAATTACCTACCAAAAGTAATATTCCTCCATCTAAATTTTGCTAAGGCACTCAAAAAAAGATTAAATTATCAATTTCATCTTTATAATTTGAGCCTAATTTCAATTTGGTTATTATAATTTTAAAAATTTTCAATTTGGTCTCTATGATTTGAGTTTAATTTTAATATGATCTCTATAATTTTAATGTTTTAATTTGATTTATATAATTGGATCAAACCTCACAAATCGATCTTGCTATTATAAGTAATTATTGTATTGAGCTATGCTCAAGTTATGAGTCGTTATTGTACTAAATACATGACACATTCTCTGTATATTTACAATGAACTGATGTTTTCTATTTAGTTGATTGTATTAAGGTTTAGAGTTGAGTAAAATCAGAATAAAACAAGGGTTTTCAAGTGGGTAAGGTCTAGAAACTACATTGAAGTGTTTAACCAAACTATAATGTCTAAATAGAAACTTTTAAAATCATTGAGACTAAACTGAAACTAAATCAAAACCATAGAACCAAATTGGTAATATAACCAAAGAAAAGAGAGATTTTATTTTTATGGTTAAATTACAAATTTGGTCCTATGGTTTGGAGAAAATTAGAATTTAATCCTTTTGATTTTAAAGGTTAGAATTTCGTACCTATGATTTGATAAAACCTCATAAATAGTTCATACTGTTACTAACGGATTGAGTAATTGGCATTGCCATGTACTCAATCCGTTAGTAACGGTAGAGACTATTTATGAAGTTTTATCAAATCCTCATAAATCCGTTAGTGGCTTCTAACGACCACACATTCAATCCGTTAGTGGCTTCTAACAGTAAGGACTATTTATGAGGTTTGATCAAACTATAGACACTAAATTTCAATTTTTAAAACTATAGATACTAAATTCTAACTTTCTGATTCAAATCGTATAATTTGTAATTTAACATATTTTTATTTACTTATTTTTGCAACTAATGGAGAAAGGAAGAGCAAAAATGGGAATGGAGAAAGGATTTCTTAACAAAAAAGCTTAGATTTTTTAGTTATTGTTTTTAGTTGGTAGGGATTTGAAACATTGTTGAAGCATCTCATTCTTCCTTCATATTTTGTGGGGTAACCATGTCCCCTGTTTAAGGAAGCTTGACATGTTCCTTCTTCTTTTATCAGTTGATCTAATCATTTATTTAGAACACCAAGAACAAACTGTTTCATTCATTTATTAGATTTTTCATTCAAAAAAAAATTTAAAAAAAATTCTCAGTCAAAAGCAAAACAAAAATATGCAATATAATAATTTAGAACACCAAGAACAAACTATTTCATTCATTGAATCCCTTTCTCAACTATTACAACTTGTAACAAATGTAAAAAGAATCTTTACTCAAAGAAATTGGTATACAAAGACTTCACACATCTCCACAATTTGCCACACTTACATCTTGTAAACACACCACCCCAATAAAAAAAAAAAACTAAAAAAAAAAAACCCATTCTTTATTGGTCTAGTTGAATGAATGAATTTTGACTTTGAAATATTAATTTCACCAAAACAAATTTGGAACTTGAACGAGTTAATGAGATTAATACTCTATTCAAAACTAAACTTGAAAACCGTATGTATTTGAAAACAATCAATAAATTGTCTTAAATTCAACTAACAAAACATTCAAATTCTAATTAAAAAACACCCAATAAAATAGAGGGTTACTAATCTCACTTCTTTTATAGCTCAAGGCTCCATTTGGATGAAATTGAAACTTTTAAGATTAAAATTGATTCATTCGACCAAACCTACACCTAAAAAAATCATTATTTTCTTAAAAAAAAAAATAACTTGACCCAAAAAAAAAACAAAACCCAAAACCCAATTATGCTTTACCCTAATTCTTACCATTTCTTCACATCTATGAGAAAAGAAAAAAAAAGAAAAGAAATGAAGCAATGAAGGTTTGAATAAAAGAACCAACCAATGCTTCGTTCTTCAAGGACTTTCCTCAGAAGGACGTGACAGACTTCTCTGAATCCTCTGCAACAAAAGCTCCAACTCCCATGGCAGAAGAAGAAGATAAAGATGAAGAAGAAGAAGAAGAACCTTTAGGAACCCACCAAACTCTCAAGCTTTTATCAAGGCTTCCACTATACAACAAGAATCCTTCCCCCACACCATTTGGAGCTGCCTGTAAGCATTTGATTGGTCCTTCATGTCCATTTATCACCAAAACTTTACACAGCCTTCCAAATGCTTCTCTTCTCCAAATCCCAATACTCTTATCAGCTGAACCACTGCACAATAACTCCCCCATCAAACAAACACACAAAACAGCCATTTTATGAGCTCTTTTTTCACAAACCAGCTTCCAACTCACTGATGATGATAATGATTCCCCACTTTTTTCCCAACCCATTAAAAACCCATCTGAAATTCCACCATAAACCCACTTCCCATCATTAGAAACCACCACAGAATTCATTGAAACATCCTTATGACCCTCCAAAATCCCCAACAAACAATGCCTTACTTCTTGTTGTTCTTGTTCTTGTTTTCTTCCCCATGCTTTGATTTTCCCATCTGCGGAAGCTGAATACACAATCCCATTACAGCCTACAACTCCATTAATGGCATCATCGTGAGCTTTAATGGATTCCAGACATTTCAAATCAGAAACCCTCCAGACTTTTAGGGTTTTGTCCCAAGAGCCAGAGTAAATCAGCCCATTATGAACTGTTAAACAAGAAATGGTATCAGCGTGTTCGATCCAGAGGATTTTGTGGTGCCTCCTTGTTTGAACGTAATTGCTCTGTTTCATAAACTTACCCAAATAGTCCTTCGCCGTCGGGAGGGTGTTCACGAGGCGGAAGTTGTTCTCCGACCGCCGCGAAACCTTCCAGACTCTGATTTTGCCGTCCTGATGGGCGGTGAAAACTCGACTCCCGACGGCGACCACCGCCTTCACCGATCCTTCCCCGTGGCCGAATCTGGTGAAAACCCTCAAATCGGGCTGTTGCCACACGATTATGTCTTTCCCTTGCGATGCGCTCAGAATGAACTCGCCGCACAGAGCCAAGCAAGAAACAGAGCCAATGTGGCCGGAGAGAACCGCCAGTGGCCGATACGAGCAATACCCAGATGGAGATTTGCAGAGAAATTGGCATCGGAATCGGATTTGTTTCAAATCGAACGTGTAGGAGGTGGCCGGAGTGTGCTCGTCGGCGTCGCTGCTGCTGTTAGAGCTTGTTGAGTGCAGCAATGGCGTCGATGCTTCTGTAACGAGAGGATCCATTGTGGAGAGAGAGAGAGAGAGAAAAGGGGAGCGGAGGAGTGAAGAAAAGAAGGGGAATCTGTGAAGAATTGGGGTTTGTTTGTTTGATTGATTGATTGGTTTTTTTTTTTTTTTTTTCAATTGAATTTGGGGAAAAGGGAATTGAGGAGTCGGTGTAACGGTTACTTGGGTTTATGGATATTGGGTTGTTCATTTCATAGAAAGAGAATGATCTGTGGGGTACTTTTTGAACTTTTTTTCTTTTATATGGACTTTATGGTTATTAAAATGTTTAATTATTTGATTTCTTTTTCCTGCTGTTGGTGCTTTTTCTTAAATATTTTTTTTCTTTTTAAAATACTATTTTGATATTTGTACTTTAACTTTAGTTCATTTCGATACACGTACATTCAAAATGTCTATTTTGATTTCTGTACTTTTAACTTTTGTTCATTTTAGTCTCTATACTTTCAAAACGTTCATTATGATTCATGTACTTTTAAAAGTGGCCATTTTGGTCATTTTATTTTTCCCTTTTATCTCATTTCTTTCGATCATAATTTTAACATGACACTTTATTTACTGAATTTCTTGATATGTAACCATAAATTTGTATTAAAGAGTTTTCATTGGGTACGAGAACTGAAATGAATAAAAGTTAAAAGTACTAAGACAAAGTACTAAGAACAAATGAAGTTTTGAAAGTGCATAGATCCAAATCAACCAAAGTCAAAAGTACAAAAACTAAAATAGGATTTAAACATTTTTTTTTTAAACTAATTGGAACTTTTCCCAAATATTATATTAAGGGTGTGAGATTTGTCTTCACAAGTAATTCTTCTATCCAAATTTGAGCATTTTTCTATATGTGAGAGATTGATCCAAAGAGCTTCAAGTAAAAGGGAACATAAAATTTGGCACATTTGCCTCATCATTGGCTTCCTAGATCTAGACTCAAGTTCACTAAAAGTTATTTGTTGCAATAGTTGTATGTATATTGTCTTTATTCGTATTAACGTCTTTTATGTATAGAATCTAATCTTATGCAATCTTAAGTTAGGTATGTAGTATATTTATAATAGGATTTAGTTTAAGATATGTAACTTAAGTAGTCTATAATTTATAAATATGGTTGTTGAAGAATTTATCCTAATGATGTTATTATTGATATGTTTCACTTTGCAAATGTTACAAATGATTTTATTTTATTTTATTTTTTTTGAGTAATACAAATGAGTTTATTTAGATCATGTAACAAATGCAATATATATAATTGTATAAAACTGAATCAACCATCATATATTTGTGTTTCTTAGAAAGTTTGATATTGAAAATACAAATATATCAGTAGGAGGATCATTTACCACTTGATTTCAATCTTCAATGTGTTATAATAACTCTTATTTGTGCAAGTATTTTTTTGAAAATGTGAAAGTTTTTGAAGAATTATAAGTTTTTGAAGAATTATAAGTTTTCCTTCTCGAGGCGCTAGGGGTGTACATGGGTTGGGTTGGGTCGGGTTAGGGAGGTTTTTTGGACCAACCCGAAAATTCGGGTTGGTCAATCTCCCAACCCGATCAACCCTATTCATAAGAGCAACCCAACCCAACCCAACCCAACCCAAATATTTTCGGGTTGGGTCGGGTTGTGTAAAACCGAGATTTCACGAGATTTCTCCTTGAAATTTCAAAAAAAAAAATGTTTAAAACATTTGTTTGGGGTATAAAGGAGATAATATGTGTGGGGTTTTTTTAAAAAAAAAAAAGAAAGGAAAATAGGAAAAAGGGAAAAAGAAGAAAGTGGAAGTTTTTTTTTTATTCATTTTACAAATACACCTTTATCTACCCATCTTGCATCTCATTTACCAAAGAGAAGAAGAGGGTTTCGTGGGAGAGGATGAGAGAAAGAGAGGAAGGAGGATTTTCTTAGTTTTGAAGTTGAAGAAGAAGGGGAGAAGATTCAATTCAAGGTTGCATGGCAGATTTGGTGATCAATCCTGCTCACTGCTGATATTTGAGTTGTTTTGAGCTCCACAAGAAGAATTAAGAGGTGAGGTTTGATTTTCTGAAAATTTAACTCGTTTTCGAACAAATTTTGTGAAGGAAGCTCGAGCAAAATCTGACTTTAAGTTGTTGATTTGTAAAGGGGAAGTCAGAGGGGAAAATCTGCTGTCAAATCTGAGAAACCTCTGGTTTTTGGGTCGTGCTGGTCTGTAGATTTTGAATTAGAAGCTCCGTTAGGTATGGTTGGAAAGCTTATTTAATTTCCTAAAACTTTTATGAAGAAGTTGTGGGCGAAATATGATTGGAAGTTGCTTTAAAATTCAGGACAAGTTCGGGTGCAGCAGGAAAACGCTTCTGGAATTGCAGAAACTGATTTTGAGGGAGGTAGTTTTCGAGGTATTTACGGACACATCCTTTGGGAATTTCAATTCCATTCCTTCATATAAGTTGTAGAGGGTTCAAAAAGGAAGAGTCTGGTATAAAGTACATCATTTTTGGCCAAGTAATGAGGAAGTGATGAGTATGTGAAGTTAGGGTATGGAAGTGGTAGAATACTGGAAGTAGATAGAATGGTTTTGCAATTCTAAGCGTGGAGTTCGTGAATTCAAAGTTCTAATGCTTGGTTTTGGTTTATTTGACAGGCCAAGAGGAAATAGGTCAAGTATACGGGCCGAGAATCTGGATCTAACGCTGTGAGTGACAAAACGAATTTCGAAAACATATTCTATGCTTGAATTCATGTCTATGTGAATATAAGACTTCTTAGGAATGAATTAGCTTAAATGTTTTATGTTTTCTGAACACATGGTTATGAGCATACATGATTGCCTAAGAATGATTTTAAATGCTCGTTGTGAGCTTAGATTTTTCCAACGAAATTTACATGTGAGCATATGTTTATTGATTTGCTAAAATCTAGTGAAAATGTTATGATTTCAGGAAAGCATGCTTTAGCAGGTAATGTTTAAAGATTATCATGTGTTTTTCTGAGACTCGAATGAGTAAATGATTGAGATATTGAGCCGAGGCTGGTTAGTACCGCGTGCACACAAGTCGTTTTCTGTTGTCAACGTTGAGTCTACTCCGTGACAACAATGCTGTCGTGAGTGCTGGGCGGGCCCCACTACGACAAAGACGATGGGAGTGCTGGGCGAGCCCCACTACATCGTAGAGTGAATGTTGGTTGTACTGGGCGTGCCCTACACAACGTAGATTGTCATATGTTTCTAGATGGTTAATATTCTTGGTATGCCTTGCGAGTTTTTAATGACATACTTGTTGGATTTCTGAGAAAGACTATGGTAATTATACTTTTATATTTAACGTTTGACTACCGACACATATGCCCAGAGTTTACCAAATGTTGTAATTTGCGAGTTAATAGTTATAAACTCAGTCACTCACTGAGCTTCCCAGCTCATTCTTTCAATGTTTTCCAACTTTTCAGGTAGTGATCGAGCTCCCGGTGCCTGAAATCCTGCCATAGTCTGCCGAAAGCTCTACGAGTTTGATATTTTGTACGTGGGTGGAACTGTATAGCAAGTCCAAAGCAAGTGTAGATATTCTGAGAGGAACGTATAGTATATTCATGTATGCACTAGTGGTCGTGGTTGTGTAAACCATGGTTGGGATGTATTTTGGTTGTAGTACTCCCTACCCGCTTAGAAGTTCGAGTGGGGTGGATGTATTTTGGTTGTAGTACTCCCTACCCGCTTAGAAGTTCGAGTGGGGTTTAAGTAGGACTGCTCCGTATGTATGTATAGTGACTTTCAAACTTCCGCTGTGTTGTGTTTAAACATTTTAATTCAAGTATAGTATGTTTATCAGGTATAACAGGGTCACAGGTATCGTTAGAGAGGAAACGATGTCTGTTGGCTTCACGCCATCTTCCGGGCTAAGTTAGCAGGTGGTTCGGGAGGGGGTGTGACAGGTTGGGTCACCGGGTTGTTCTTTTTTTTTTTCCTCTTTTTTTACCTGTAAAGAAAGAGCAAAAATACCATAAGACAAGTTCATGGAAATATCGGGAGAACAAACACCTAAGTTACATATATTTTCTAGTAAAAAAAAAAGAGACAAAGCTGCAGAAGTAATCGAAAGGGAAGAAGAAGTTGAAGCATTGTCAACCATGGTGAAAAAAAAAACTGACTAAAGGAAAAAAAAAACCCTAGAGTATATGGGTTCCATTTAAATAGGACCTATTGTACAACTAATTTCACAAAATTACAGGAAACATAAATGATAGAATATAATCAAGGCTTGCAGATCAACAATGGTCGTGCTGGCAGTTCGCGGCTTGAGCGTCCGAACTCCGGCGAACAAGGCTGAGGATCTGTGCAGCACGTTGGACGGCCTCACGGTGGTTGCAGACTTGCAGATCTGAGCCGGTTGGGTCGAGTGGAGGTCAATTTTAGACGATGACTAATCCGACAAGCAGATCCGGTGAGTGTTGTTTCAGTGAAGGAAAACTGGAGCTCTCGCGCGAGTCGTTCGGGCGGCGGACGGAATTGCAGCGTTCCGGTGAGCTGGAACTCGACCGGTTGGTGGTTGGATTCCAGTGAGGGTAGATCTGCGGTTTCGGCGGCTTCAAGGTGGTGCTGGTTCGATTCGGGAGGAAGAAGACGAAGAAAGAGACGGTGGAGAAAGCAGTCGGCGGATGGGTCTTCGGGTAGAACAAAAGAGAGAGAGAGGGGGGGAGAGAGAGAGAAAAAGAAAGAGAAATATGGTAGGGGGTGTCGTGGGAGTGAGATGGAGATGGTGAGATGAGGGAATAATAATAAAAAGAAGTGAGTAAAGACAAGAGGGAACAAGGATGATATTGGGGAGTAAAAATGGGAACTTTCGTCTCCCATTATCCATTTTATAAACATATATAATATACTGGTTCGGTTCGGGTTGAACAAATGGTTTTTTCCTTCAACCCGAGAACCGAACCGAACCGGACAATTCTCAAAAATTGCAACCCAACCCAAACCAACATCTTTTCTAACCCAACCCAACCCTTATGATTCGGGTTGGGTTGATCGGGTTTTTCGGGTTGTCGGTTCTTTTGAACACCCCTACGAGGAGCAATGAATACAATAACATAATCAAAAGAATAAAAAATTAAAAGGGAATAAAAACATTCCACTAGAGATATACGGTTCCAGCTTATGTAGACTTCATTTCTTCTTTTGTAGACCCTAAAATTGATGAAAATTAGGCTAAAGAACAACAGATCTCACTTATCTTCTATCAATATCAATATGGAGCCCCAAAACTCTAATGGCTTGCTCACAGTTATCTTCTATCATCTCTCATCTCTTATTTTCTATCATCTCTTTCGGTCGCTTACACTCGGAAAGTTTGATCAATTGTGTGTCCAGTAGTTGTTCCAACATGTCAAGAATGTCAGAATCTGGAAAAAGATAGACTTTTTTCTGTCTTTCCTTTAAAGTTAAGCGATGTCTTTCATTTTCTTGTCGCTTTTCGATCTTCTTGTATTTTTGCTTCGAAGAAAATTTGAGAGAGGTTGTATTCACCACCATAGATTCCTCTGAAGTTACCTTGATGTCATTTCTTTCTTCCTTTTCGTTAGGAGCTAGAAGGTCTTTGTCTTTTTGAGTAGTGAGACTCAACTCTATATCGTGGGCGCGAGTTGCTAGCTCTTCAAAAGTGCGAGGTTTTATGCCTTAGAGGATGTACAAAAGTCCTCAGTGCATGCCTTGAATGCACCTTTCGACAGCAGACAGTTCAGTGAGACGGTCTTTACAATCAAAACTCATGGCTCTCCAACGATTGATATAGTCGATAACAGGTTTACCTTTTCGTTGTCTAGTGTTGATGAGCTTGAACATGCTGACGGTTCGTCTTGTGCTGTAGAAGCGATTCATGAACTTTCTTTCAAATTGCTCCCAACTGTCAATTGTCTCAGGTTCTAGATCAATGTACCAGTCAAAAGCATTTATCTTCAGCGTTCAGACGAACTGTTTAACCAGTAGATCTCCTCACATACCAGCATTTTCACATGTCTCAATGAAATGCGCAACATGTTGCTTAGGGTTACCTTTTCCATCAAATTACTGGAATTTTTGTGGTTGATATCCAGTTGGCATTCTCAAGTTATCGATTCTCTTAGTATAAGGCTTAGAATACAAGAGAGAACTTTGAGAAGCTCCACCATATTGAGCTCTAATGGAATTCGTTATCATGTCTTGAAGTTGCTAGACAGATAGTGAAGCGATCGAAGTGGAAGGTTGTGGTTGATTTTCTTGCACAACGATTTCTCTTTATTTCGATCCTTAACGACAGGAGTTTGACTTGACTCAACGATATTTTGACTCTCAATCTGGCTCTTTAAGTATGCAATTTGATAATCTCTTTCTTCAATCGCCTTCATCAAGATGTTGATTTGCTCCTGCATCTTTGCCATTCTTTCTTCCATAGTGTTTGTTTCAGTCCTCATGACGGACACTACGTCAGAATCAAGTTTGAACAAAGGGTTACACTTAACATAAAACTTATTATTAGTCGATGCCCTCGACGACATCATTACTTTGGTCGCAATAATTGAGACTTCATATTCTTGCAGCCTCAGTTCATGGGAGTAACTATAGGTAACAAACCCGTGTACAAGTTGCTCATGACAACGGTCATCGAAGAAGTCTTGAATGACATCACTTTACTTGTGCTTTGAGATGAGAGAAAGAGATGAGAGGTGGAGATGGTCCCACTAAGCGTGCCAATTTGTTTACACGTAATTTCAAAATAGAAAGAAATGAGACACGTGTAAATAAATTTATATTTATATTAATTTGAATGTAGTGGAGTACAATCTCTAATTTGTTCCTCTGATTCTTCCTCTCAAATATACATTTGTCTTGAGGGCTTTGCAGCTTGTTCTCAAATGTGGATTTGTCTCAAGGGCTTCGCAGCTTGTTCTCGAATGTGGATTTGTTTCAAGGGCTTTATAGCTTGTTCTCGAATGTGAATTTGTCTCAAGGGCTTTTGTAGCTTGTTCTCGAATATGGATTTATTTCGAGGGCTTTGCAGCTTGTTCTCGAATGTGAATTTTTCTCGAGAGCTTTGTAGCTTGTTCTCGATCTTCAAAGTCTTCTAGTTTTCAAGGCTCTGGTTCAGATAGTGTTTGATGTTTAAGAGTTTAGGGAGTTTTCTGATATTTGTTTCTAAATTCTCTAGAGAGTTTCAACTTCTGAACCCCTGAAATGGAGGAGGGAGCTATCTATTTATAGAGTTCCTAAAGGCCTCTAGGTGGGCTTGGGCTTGTCAGTCGGATTGGGCCTAGTTGACTTTAGGCCTAGCTTTTGAACTGGGCCTAGTTGACTTTGGGCTTAACCTTTGGACTGAGCATAACTTAATTGCATATTGAGATTTGTCATAATTTAATTTATGGATCCTTGCCAATTTAATTACTCCCTAATTAAATATAATTTCGTCATTAATATTGGGTAATGACGTGGCAATTTCTAATTGACCAAAATTTCTATTCCAACAATACAAATTATAAACACTAGTTTTTTTAGTACATAAACACCATGTTAACATTATAAACAATACAAATATAATATAAAAATGTATTACTTAGACCCTATTTGATAACCATTTTGATTTTTAGTTTTTGAATTTTGGTTTTTCATATTTCTATTTCTGCCATATATGTTTGGCAACCATTTTTTTTTCGAAAAATAAAAAATCAATTATGTTTGAAAGCTATTTTTAATTTTTTTATTCTTAAAACCAAATAAAAAAATCAAAAAGTTATATGTATTGTAAATATGACAAGTAAATGCCCATTCCACATGCCCATTTATATCCATGCCAAGTGGCTTTTTCTCCATAGCCAAAGTGTCCTCCATGTGTCCAACAAAGGCCATAGATTGGTGTTCAAATAGACTACATCATGCTCTCCAAATTTCCTATAAATAGTGGTGCATTTTGGATAAATGTGAGATACATTTTTGGAAATGAAACCAATCCTCTCCAATCTTTTCCACTTTCTCTATTTTCATTTGCCATAAATTTCCATTAACTTTTGTTTATATTATATATATATATACTCTTTTATATTTCAACTTTTGTATTATTATTATTATTATTATTATTAGTATTATTATTATTATTATTATTATTATTATTATTATATGATTTGGTAAAGTTTTGGTGCCCGGTTTTGCCTCTCAATTTTACAACACGTTATCAGCACGAGACTCTGTCATTTTTCCCGCTAAAGGTAAGTCTTATAGGTAAGCCATTTTTACGCATTTGGTTTATGTTAAATTTCTAATATAAATATATTATTATTTTTGATAGTGTTATTATGACAAACCTTACAAAGCTAGAATTTGCGGCCCTGGATATTAATGGAAATAACTACTTATCATGGGTCCTTGACGTTGAGATCCATTTAGATTCTATGAATCTTGGAGAAACAATTAAAGAAGGAAATGATGCATCAAATCAAGAAAAAGCAAAAGCCCTGATCTTCCTTCGCCATCATCTTCACGAGGGATTGAAAATGGAATATCTTACAATAAAAAATCCCTACGTTCTATGGCAAGGTTTGAAAGAAAGGTACGATCATCAAAAAACAGTTATTCTTCCAAAAGCTCGTTATGATTGGATGCACCTGAGGTTGCAGGACTTTAAATCAGTAAGTGAGTATAATTCCGCACTCTTCAGAATTAGTTCAAAATTAAAATTATGCGGAGAAAAGATTACTGATGTTGATATGTTAGAGAAGACATTTTCCACTTTTCATGTCTCGAATATGCTCCTGCAGCAGCAATATCGAGAGAAGGGTTTTGCAAAATATTCTGAACTTATCTCATGTCTTCTCGTTGCTGAACAAAATAACGAGTTATTGATGAAAAATCACGAATCCCGACCAACTGGAGCAACACCATTCCCTGAAGTGAATGCTGTGAATTTTAATAACCGTGGTCGAGGTCGTGGTCGTGGTCGAGGTCGGGACCGCGGTAGAGGAAGAAATACCTATTTTCGTGGTGGACATTATAATTTTAAGAAACCCACACGAAGTGATGATCATAAAGGAAAGGCTCCACAAGATAGAAGTTCGAAAGGTGATGAACATAAATGTTTCCGGTGCGGAATGACTGGGCACTGGTCACGTACCTGTCGTACGTCAAAACACCTTGTTGATCTCTATCAAGCTTCCCTGAAGGAAAAAGGAAAAGGAAAGAATGTGGAGGTAAATCTTGCCATTCAAGAAGATGATGTGTTTGACCCCTCCAATATGATGCATCTTGATGTAGCTGATTATTTTGAATCTCCTGGAGAGAGAATTGATGCAATCAAACAAGTAGATGATGATTTGTATGAAAATATATAATTAAGTACTGTTTAGTATGTTTTTGTTGTTGTTTTGTTTGTATATATATTTAAGACTCTTTGTAATCGTTTTTTTTTTTCTTTTCAATGAAGAAATATGAACAATTTCAATATGTTGAGTAACTCGAAAATGAGCAATGAGGATTTATGTCTGGCAGACTGCGCAACTACGCACACGATACTCATAAATAGAAAATATTTTACTAGATTGACAATGCTGGAAGCAAAAGTCAATACTATATCAGGTTCTGCAAATCTGATTGAAGGTTTTGGAAAAGCAAACTTTATTTTGCCTAGAGGAACAAGATTTACAATTAATAATGCTCTGTTCTCTAGCAAATCGAAAAGAAACTTATTAAGTTTTAAAGATATACGTGAAAATAATTATCATGTTGAAACTGATTGTAAAAATAATATAGAGTGTCTCTATATAACATCTATTGTTTCACATGAAAAACGTATATTAGAAACACTGCCTGCTTTTTCTTCTGGGTTATACTATACTCATATACGAGTAATCGAAAGTTATGCAATAATGAACCCGAAGTTCATGAATCCAGAAATATTCAGTGTTTGGCATGATCGATTGGGTCATCCAGGATCAATAATGATGAGAAAAATTATTGAGAATTCACATGGACATCCTTTAAAGAGCCAGAAGATTCTTCAATCCAATGAGTTGTCATGTGATGCTTGTTCTCAAGGGAAATTAATTATTAGACCATCACCAGCTAAAGTGGGGATTGAATCACCTGCATTTTTAGAGCGAATTCAAGGTGATATTTGTGGACCTATTAACCCACCAAGTGGTCCATTTAGATATTTTATGGTATTAATTGACGCATCCAGCAGATGGTCACATGTATGCTTATTATCAAGTCGAAATCTTGCATTTGCAAGATTACTTGCTCAAATAATTAAGTTAAAAGCACAATTTCCTGATAATACAATTAAGACCATTCGACTTGATAATGCTGGTGAATTTACATCCCAAACTTTTAATAATTATTGTATGTCAATTGGGATAAGTGTTGAACATCCTGTAGCTCACGTTCATACACAAAATGGTCTAGCAGAATCATTTATAAAACGTCTGCAACTAATTGCAAGACCATTGCTTATGAGAGCTAAACTTCCTACATCGGTATGGGGTCATGCTATTTTGCATGCTGCATCACTGGCACGTATTAGGCCAGTAGCTTATAATAAATACTCCCCAATGCAATTAGCTTATGGCCAGCAGCCAAATATTTCCCATCTAAGAATTTTTGGATGTGCAGTATATGTACCGATTGCTCCACCACAACGTACTAAGATGGGTCCTCAAAGGAGGTTAGGAATATATGTTGGTTTTGATTCCCCATCAATTATTAAATATCTTGAACCCCTGACGGGTGATGTATTTACTGCACGATTTGCTGATTGTCATTTTAATGAGACAAATTTTCCAACATTAGGGGGAGGAATTAAGAAGTTGGAAAAAGAAATTACATGGAATGCATCGTTATTATCTCATTTAGATTCTCGTAGAAATCAATGTGAACTTGAAGTTCAAAAGATAATTCATTTGCAAAATATAACAAATCAACTACCAGATGCATTCACAGATACTAAATGTGTGACTAAATCATATATACCAGCTGCAAATGCTCCATCAAAAATTGATATCCCAAAGGAACAAGTTGTCAATAATGAGTCTGGAGCACGCCAGAAGCGTGGTAGACCAATAGGTTCTAAAGATAAAAATCCTCGAAAAAGAAAAGTAGTTGAGAATCAAAATGATTCAATAAAAGGTATGGATGTTCCAGAAGAAATCCAGAATACAACTACTCAAAAGAGTATTGATGAAAATCAAACGCTTGAGGATAATAATGAAATTTCTATAAACTATGTTACAACAGGAAAGAGATGGAACCGAAATGATATCATTATTGACAACATTTTTTCTTATAATGTTGCTCACGATATTATTCATGAAAGTGACGATTTTGACCCAAAATCTATCAAAGAATGTCAACGTAGAAAGGATTGGCCGAAGTGGAAAGAAGCAATCCAAGCAGAGTTGAACTCACTTTCAAAACGTGAGGTTTTTGGACCAGTAGTCCCAACACCGGAAAACGTCAAACCTGTGGGATATAAATGGGTATTTGTAAGGAAAAGAAATGAAAAGAATGAAGTCACAAGATATAAAGCGAGACTTGTTGCACAAGGATTCTCGCAAAGGCCTGGTATTGATTATGAGGAGACATATTCTCCTGTGGTGGATGCAATAACGCTAAGATATTTGATTGGTCTGACTGTATATGAAAAGCTTGATATGCATCTAATGGATGTAGTCACGGCGTATTTATATGAATCTCTGGATAATGACATTTATATGAAAATCCCAGAAGGATTTAAAATACCAGAAACATATGAATCAAGTTCTCGGGAATTGTATTCAATAAAGTTACAGAGATCATTATATGGATTAAAACAATCAGGACGAATGTGGTATAATCGCCTGAGTGAATATCTGTTGAAAGAAGGATACCAAAATAATCCAATATGTCCGTGCGTTTTTATAAAGAAATCTCAGTCAGGATTTGCTATTATAACTGTATATGTTGATGACTTAAATATAATCGGAACTCCTGAAGAGTTATCCAAGACAATAGAATATCTTAAGAAAGAATTCGAGATGAAAGATCTTGGAAAAACAAAATTTTGCCTTGGTTTGCAAATTGAACATTTAGCAGATGGGATATTTGTTCATCAATCAACTTATACAGAGAAAATCTTAAAAAGATTCTATATGGATAAAGCACATCCATTGAACATTCCAATGGAAGTTCGTTCACTGTATGTAAAGAAAGATATATTTCGACCTCGAGATGACAATGAAGAACTACTTGGTCCTGAAGTACCATATCTTAGTGCAATTGGTGCACTTATGTATTTGGCTAATAACACAAGACCAGATATTGCATTTTCAGTAAATTTATTAGCTAGATATAGTTCATATCCTACAAAAAGACATTGGAACGGAGTTAAGCATGTACTCCGATATCTTCGAGGGACAATTGATATGGGTTTATTTTATTCTAACAAATCAAAATATGATCTAGTTGGTTATGCAGATTCTGGTTATCTATCTGATCCACACAAAGCTAGATCTCAGACAGGTTATCTATTCACATGTGGAGGAACTGCTATATCGTGGCGATCAGTGAAACAGACTATAACGGCCACTTCTTCAAATCATGCTGAAATCCTCGCTATTCATGAAGCAAGTCGAGAATGTGTATGGCTAAGATCGATGACACAACACATTCATGAGACATGTGGCTTATCTTCAAGTAAACCTCTTCCAACGATGTTATACGAAGATAACACAGCATGTATAGCTCAAATCAAGGGAGGATATATCAAAGGAGATAGAACAAAGCATATCTCACCAAAACTCTTCTATACTCATGATCTTGAAGAAAATGGCGATATCACTGTACAACAAATTTGTTCGAAAGATAACTTGGCTGACTTATTTACGAAGGCATTACCAACTGCAACCTTCGATAAATTAGTATATAGCATTGGAATGCGGCGATTCAAAGACTTTAAGTGATGTCTCCATGAGGGGGAGTGAATGTATTATAGTAAACTATATAAAATATGTACTCTTTTTCCTTCACTAGGGTTTTTCTTCCCATTGGGTTTTTCCCTAGTAAGGTTTTAACGAGGCATATTTTATATAAATGGGCATTTAAGGGGGAGTATTGTAAATATGACAAGTAAATGCCCATTCCACATGCCCATTTATATCCATGCCAAGTGGCTTTTTCTCCATAGCCAAAGTGTCCTCCATGTGTCCAACAAAGGTCATAGATTGGTGTCCAAATAGACTACATCATGCTCTCCAAATTTCCTATAAATAGTGGTTCATTTTGGATAAATGTGAGATACATTTTTGGAAATGAAACCAATCCTCTCCAATCTTTTCCACTTTTTCTATTTTCATTTGCCATAAATTTCCATTAACTTTTGTTTATATTATATATATATATACTCTTTTATATTTCAACTTTTGTATTATTATTATTATCATTATTATTAGTATTATTATTATTATTATTATTATTATATGATTTGGTAAAGTTTTGGTGCCCGGTTTCGCCTCTCAATTTTACAACAATATGATAATTGTTTTTAGTTTTTCACATTTTGTAAAAAAGAAAAGAAAATCATTTTTATATTTTCTTATTTGATATACTTTAATTAATTATAATTTTGTTTTTAAAATTTAAAAAATATATGTTTATAAAACAATACAAATGTTTCCAAATGTTTAATGGTAATTAATTAAAGGACAAATAACAAATTAAATATTAAAAATAATATGATTAAAATCATAATGACGTTGATTGTTAAAACAATTTTTTTTTTCATTATGTGATATATATATATATATATATATATATATATATATATATATATATATATATATATATGTATGTATATATATATATATATATATGTATGTATGTATATATACTTATTTATTTGTTTGTTTGTTTAGCAAAATTTAAGCAAAATTGTCTAATTCTAATTTATTTTAGTAAATTAAAATATAAATATTAAATTAATTTTATTTAAATAATAAATGAAACTTATTTGGAAAAATAAATAAATAAAAGAAGAAGAAGAAGTGGTGAAGTTTTGTTTTTTTTTTTTTTTTAACATAAAGTGGTGAAGTTTTATAAAAAGGAAAAAAGAAAAAAAATAATAGTAAAATATGGGAAGGTGGAGCTGGTACACTGGTGGTGACGTGGGCTTGGAGTCCGTGAATCATATGATTCAGCACAGAGTTTTAAGAAATGGAAAATCGTATTTAAAAACATATTTTTTCCGTTTTTCAAATTTCTTAACAATTTTAAAAACTTTTTTAAAAATTAAAAAACAAAAAACAGAATCGATTACCAAACAAACTTGATTTTAAAAAACTAAAAACCAAAAAATAGAAAACGAATGGGTTATCAAACAACCTCTTAATTATTCGATTTTGAAGTTTAGAGACTCAATAAACACAATCTCCAAACATATGAGAGACCAAAAAGTAATTTACTCTAATTAAAAATAGAGTTTGAAAGGCCTTTCAGAATTGGAAAGGTAAGTTGTTCTCATCAAGAGGTCGGGATGTTCTGATTAAAGCGGTGGCACAGGCAATTCCAACTTATGCCATGAGTTGTTTTCAACTTCCGAAATCCCTTTGTAGTGATTTAAATTTATTGTGAGCAAAATTTTGGGGGGCTCTACTGAACATAATCGAAGGATACATTGGTAGAATTGGCAGTGCCTTTTCAAAGGAAAGGAGTCAGGTGGGATGGGTTTTAGAGATGTTTCTCTCTTTAATCAGGCTATGCTTGGTAAGCAAAACTAAAGATTGATTCAGAATTTTGATAGTCTTTTGTTTAGAGCTCTTCGAGGTCGTTATTTCAATTCTAGTTACTATATGAAAGTAAGCCTCAGGTACAATCCATCATATACCTAGAGATGTATTCTCTGGGGTAAAGATATTTTTATGAAGGGATATCGGTGGAAGATTGGTAGTGGTCTCCAAATCTCAATAAAGAATGATGCTTGGCTCCCACATGCTGGACGTGACAAACCAATTTTGGTTGGTAGTGATCTGGTTGATCAATCAGTAGCTATCCTTATTGATGGGAACATGAATTGGAATAAAGAACTGGTACGGCAAAACTTCATGCATGATGATGCTAATATGATTCTTACTATTCCTATATCTAGGCATAGAACAAATGATGAAGATATTTGGAAATACACTGTAAACGGTCACTTTTCTATTAAAAGTGCGTATAAATTGGCAATGCAATGTCAGACTAAAGACACACCATCTTCATCCAGTACGGACAAAATGGATCACTTTTGGAAACAACTATGGAGAACAGCTATTCCAGCAAAAATAATGATTTGTTGTTGGAGAGTCATTCATAATATTTTTCCAACGAGGTGTGCTTTAATATAGAAGGATCTTTCCATTCAAGCTTGGTGTCCCATGTGCCATCAGTTTTCGGAGACAACCAATCATCTGTTCTAGGGATGTAAGGTATCTTTTCAACTCTAGTATCACTTATTACCTATTTATGCGCGTCTGTTTTATGTGAATAGTGATAGGAGGTCGACAACAAATTTCTTTTCATGGATGCAAGATAATGGGTCAAATGAGATTATGTGTAGATTTTTGTTTACCATATGGAATATTTGGAGCTGCAAGAATATGGCGATCTACCAAAAATCTAATGGTCCCCCAAATTAGACCAAGATTTTGGAAAAACTATGAGATACAGATTCAAGAACTCATTCAGCAATTGGGTCCTAACTTATCAAGTAGTCTATCAAATACATCCCAAGCGATATTATTTTTCCACAAAGACTAGTAGTGGAAACTTAATACAGATGCGTCTTGGAATGAGACAAAGACTAGTGGTGGATTTGGTTGGATAATTCGTGATTGGAATAGAAGAATTATTGGGGCTGGTAAAAATTATTTTTCCACAAGATGGCCAGTTCTTATACTGGAACTTGAGGCAATTGTTAGGGGGTTGCGTGCTATTGATAATCGATCATTCCCTTTAGAGGTGGAATATGATTCTTTAATTGCAATTCGTCTTATAAATGGCCAGATAGATGATTTGATGGAGGCTCAAAACTTTGTTCGAGAGGTGAAAAAAATAACCCTTAATTAGTCTCGAATTCAGTTCTCCCACATTCAACATTGCAAGAATGTGGTTGCACATAAATTGGCTAAGAGGGCTCAAAGCGTAAGAGCCTTTTGTTCAACTTCATTGTTTTATTTGGTCTTTGATTTGCTTTCTTCTTGTACTAAAAAAAAAACCCTAATTTATAAGGATGGGTACGAATATGACTATTTCCATTTAATGAAAGGATCTTGACATGCAAAGGATGCAAAACGTACCAAAGCTCTCCAAAAAAGTCTCTGACCACATGGACCACCGGTAGCATTAGTAATGAATGACAATCGCAACACATCGCCAAACCTTCATTTTCCACTGTCACATCATACACATCGACTTCCACCATTCTCCCTTTACAATTTCTCTCATTCCACATTCCCTCAAATTTCAGTCCTCCAATCAAATTCGCACTCACCGTATCTTCAGAACTTCAGGCCTTCGATCGCGATGGCGGCATTTTCGACGGTGGTCGGAGCTCAGCCGGCGGTCAAAGTCGTCGCTCTCTGCGGTTCTCTTCGCCGAAACTCTAGCAACAGAGGCCTGATTCGTGCTGGTAATCCAACTCTCTCTCGCCATTTTTCTTTTTCTTTGTTCTGTTTTGTCGATTCTTCGCCGCCTAGGGCTCTGATTCGGCCGTGGTTGTTGTAGCGACGGAGATTGCGAAGGAGTCAATCGAGGGATTGGAAATTGAATATGTAGATATCTCGCCGTTGCCGATGTTGAACACCGATTTGGAGGTTGATGGAACGTATCCGCCGGTCGTTGAGGCGTTTCGCCGGAAGATTCTGGAAGCTGATAGCGTTCTCTTTGCTTCGCCGGAATATAATTACTCCGTCACCGGTAAATTCCTTTTTATTTTTACTTTTAGTTTTCTACGAGGTTAAATTATAAATTTAGTCTTTGGAAGTTTGTTTATTTAATTTTTAAACTTTCAAAATTATAAATTTAGTCTATGAATTTTTTAGTTTTTTAAAATTCATAAATCTACAAAATACAAAATTAAAATTTTAGAATTTTATTAGATATAAAATTCAAATATATATATAATAGATCAATTAATTTGTAAAAATTTCAAATTTGTTAGGTACATATTAAACACAAAACTAAAAGTTTAAGAAATTATTAAATACCTTTAAAAATTTAGGGACCGTATAGACATAAGGCATAAATCTTAAAGTTTGAGAACAAAGTACCTGTGGGGCATGCCCCTCGTGGCCAAAATAGAAAAAATTTCCCGTGGCCTATATGGAGATGGGAAATATGTTTCCTGCCTCAACTACGTTATATAGAAAAAATCTTTAAACCTTTAAATAAGGATTTAACCATTTAAGTGGAGGTTATTTGGAGAGAGTTAATAATTTGATGGGGAATTTCCTAATGAAAAGTAAGTAGAAAATGATCCCCGCAAGTATTTGAGAAGAATCTTTGCAAAATTTAATGAAAAATTTTACGAAGTCGAGAGATGAAATGAGTAATTCTACAAAGAACCTGATCCCTGCAATTACCTAAGAAGAATCTTTACAAAATTTAATGAAAAATTTTACGAAGTCAGGAGAATGAAACGAGTAATTCTATAAAGAACCTAATCTCCACAAGTACCTAAAAAAATCTTTGCAAAATTTAATGAACATTTTACAAAGTCAAGGAATGAAATGAGTAATGAGGAAGGGATTCTCGCCCATTGATAACATCCCTAGAAAGAATCTAGTCAACATTTTATTGGGACACGTGTCTAACAGTTGAAATTGCATACGATCAATTGATTGAAAGAAAATGAATGAAACATTATTCGAATGAACATTTACATAGATCCTATAGATGATTATGGAATTGGTGATATTTTTAATATTGGGTTTATTAAAATTAGTTTCTAATCGAAATAAAAGATAGTCAAATTACAACTGATTTCCTTTTTTTCTTTCTTTATTTTTTTTAAAAATTTAAGTAAATTATTAAAATAAAATAAAAAAAAACCTTGAACTTTATCATTTGTTGAAAAAATACTCATATTCTTTTAAAAGTTGAAATATGATTTTTGACATTTCATAAATGTTTCAAAATCACCCTTTAAATAAAAATCCTTTAGAATGTTTGACGGAAATTAAAATTGACAAAATTGAATCAACAAAACAACCAAGATCAAACTACAAAAACGAGCCAACCTAAGCATGGCTTAGTGGTTAAAAGCATCATTACCTCTTCTAGAGAAGATGTGTTCTAGAATAATTATGAAAAAAAGCAAAGTCTATACAAGAAAGATCAAGAACGAATCGTGTTATTAAGTCAAAAACACGCAAAAAAAAAGAAAAAGAAAAAAGAAAAGAAAAAACACATTGATTCAAAAAGTACTTCTATAGGTGCTTTTCAACTTCTTTCAAAAAGCACTTTTTCATGTCATGTCAATTTGTTGTGATGTTACTAGCGCCATTGAAGAATGCACTAGATTGGGCATCAAGGCCACCAAATGTATGGGGAGACAAAGCAGCAGCAGTCGTGAGTTCAAGTGGAGGCTCCGGTGGAGCAAGATCACAGTACCATCTTCGCCAAATTGGAGTGTTTCTTGACCTTCATTTCATAAACAAGCCTGAGTTTTTCTTGAACGCATACCAGCCGCCGCCCAAGTTCGACAGCAACGGCGACTTGATCGACGGCGAAATCGAAGAGAAGTTGAAGGCTGTTCTTCTGGCCTTGCGTGCATTTTCTCTGAGACTACGAGGAACCTCTGTTATAAATTGATGAACCGTGCTTGAAAATCCCGTAGTCTCCTCTGTTATAAATTGATGAACCGTGCTTGAAAATCCCCCCCCCCCCCTGTTGATGTATTTTAATTGTTTAAGTTTTGATTTGTTGCGTGTGGCTGGTTATGAGTGTTGTTGTCGCTGAATATATTGTTAGATTTTTAAATTTAATATTATCATTAATGTGGCCCATATACATTTATTTCTATCTTAATATTTTAGGCTCACTACATTAATGGGCCAGTTAATTTAAAAGGTAATTTTTCAATTTAAAACCCTGATGAAGGTGTATATATAAAGATAAAACCCTAGGAATTGGTCCTCTCTCTGCCAAATGAAATAGAAGTTTCTCTCCATCAAGAAACCTAATCAAGTTCTAAAGAAAGGTCAAGAGAGAGATACACAATCCTCCTTTACAACAACAATATCATGGATCAAGGTATGTTATTCTAACTCATGTTATTGTGAAAATCATCTAGTTCAAAGATCTTGGTTTTTATTGTATAATCATGTAATATAAAACTTACATGTGGTATCAGAGCAAGGTTGAGAACATGAGATTTTCCATAGATGTTTTAATGTATGAATTTATGTTTCCACTGCAAATAACTATGTTTGCTTTTTCCTTAATGAAACAAGTAATCGAATTTATGAGGATCAAGAATTCATTGTTATTGCATTCAAGAATTGAGTTTCTTGATTGATTTAGATTAACATTCAAGTTTTAATGTATCATCTGAGCTAAATCCAATTAGAATTCAATTTTATTCATGAGTTTTTGTATTTAAGAATTCTTGAGAATTTTAGTATGACTTGTTAATTAAAAAAGAGTGTTATTGAATTCTAGTCATTGAGAATTGAGAATTCTTGAGAAAAATTTTCTATCAATGCATTATTGATTATTGAGTTTCTGGAAATCAAGTATTAATTCTTATTGATTATAATTTTCATATTCGTTCTTGATTGTGTTGGAATTGGGCTTATGGAATTCATTATTAAATTCTTATCGGAATTCCAATATTACATTCCAATTTGGAATTCCATGATCAAATTTCAAGTTTTAAATTCCAATTTAAATTTCAGTATTAAATTCTTATTGGAATAATAAAATCAATTATGCATTCCAATCCTCTCACATTTACCAAGCATTCAATTGGATTATGATTGTTGTTTTTGTTCCTAATTGAATTTGGTATGATTTCCTGCATTCAAGAATTGGCTTGGTTTAAATCTAACGGTATTAAATTTTCAAATTGTGTTATGTGAATTACTTATCGTTATTTTATTATGATATCTATGTTATGAATAAATTTGTTAGCCACAAAAGTTTCCGAATTAGGAAGTTTTATAGATATCAAATTAAGGTTATTTCAATACACAATTTGGAATGCATGAAGTTTTCCTAAATTTTCTTTTGATAAAACTATTTGTAATATTAATGTTTTGCAAATTATGTGATGAAAATTACTTATCATTATCATGATATCTATGTAATGTATAATTTGTTAGTCACCAAAGTGGCCGAATTAGTAAGTTTTGTAGATATCAAATTAAAGTTAATTCAATTACTCATGTTTATGTGATGCTAATGAATGAGATGATATTAATGATTTCATTGTGAGTATATTGATATTCATTATTATAAAACATTTTGAATCGCCCAAAGGTTGATTAGTAGTTTTATAATTTTGAACCTTATCGTGGTCAATTGAAGTGCTTGGTTAGGTATGTTAAGTATATCCAAAGATAACTAATGTATCTAATTTGAGTATTTTAATTACCAATTATGTGAAATTAAATCTAGCATCAATTATATTTGAATGTCGTATATTGGTGTATCTCCCAAAGGAGAACTTCAATGTATGAATAATGGTTATTTAAAGTTTTATGAATCTGCATTATATATATTTAAGTTTATTTATCAAAGCAATAATGTGTAAACATATATTATGTATTTGCAGTAACTGCTCCAATTTCTCTCCATTCGCAAGCCACATCTATTATTAAGTTTAATGGACTCAATTTCTCTGATTGGTGCGAACAAATCCGATTCCATCTTGGTGTTTTGGATCTTGATTTGGCACTCTTAAATGAGAAACCTGCAGCAATTACTAATGCTAGCAGTGCTGAGGAAAGATCTTTCTATAAAGCTTGGGAAAGATCAAATAGATTGAGCTTAATGTTTATGCGAATGAGTTTGGCAAGCAATATCAAGTCCACAATTGCAAAAACTGAAAATGCTAAGGAATTTATGAAATTTGTAGAAAATTGTTCCCAGTCTGAGTCGGCTGATAAGTCACTTGCTGGAACACTGATGAGTACCTTAACCAACATTAAGTTTGATGGTTCTTATACTATACATGAGCATATCCTTGAAATGACAAACTTAGCAGCAAGGTTAAAGACCATGAGAATGGAAGTTAATGAGAATTTTTTGGTAACATTCATCCTTAATTCCTTACCTCCAGAGTATGGTCCATTCCATATGAACTATAATACTCTAAAAGATATATGGAATGTACATGAATTGCAAAGTATGCTCATTCATGAGGAAGCAAGGCTTAAGAAACCAAAAATTCACTCTGCTAATCTCATGGGTCATAAAGGAGCTGGAAAGAAACCAGGAAAGAAGTATGGAAAGGGCAATAACAGACACCTAAAGATAAATAAGCCATCTGTCCAAATCCACAAGAAGGAACAAATTAAGGATAAGTGTCGTTTCTATAACAAGCCAGGACACTATCAGAAAGATTGCCTGAAACGTAAGACATGGTTCGAAAGTAAAGGCAAGCATAATGTCTTAGCATGTTTCGAATCAAATTTAATTGAAGTTCCTTATAATACTTGGTGGATTGATTCTGATTGTACCGTTCATGTTTCAAATACGATGCATGGATTCCTTACGACCCGAACCACATGCCCAAATGAGAAATTCATCTTGATGGGAAACCGAGTCAAAGTTCAAGTTGAAGTTGTAGGACTTATCGTTTAGTTTTAGACACTGGACATCATTTAGACCTTTTTAATACCTTTTATGTTCCTTCTGTATCTCGTAATTTGATTTCCTTATCTAAACTTGATACTTTTGGTTATTATTTTAAATTTGGGAATGGGTGTTTCAGTTTATTCAAACAGAACATTCTTATTGGTTCTGGTACCCTTTGTGATGGTTTATACAAATTAAAGCTTGATGATCTTTTTGCTGAAACTCTTTTAACCCTGCATCATAATGTTGGTACTAAACGTGGTTTATCTAATGAATCATCAGCCTACTTGTGGCATAAACGTTTTGGTCACATATCCAAAGAAAGAATTGAAAGATTGGTAAAGAATGAAATCCTTCCAAATTTGGATTTTACTGATCTTGGAACTTGTGTGGATTGTATTAAGGGAAAACAGACAAAACACAAAATCAAGAAAACAGCCACAAGAAGCTCACAGCTCCTTGAAATTATACACACTGATATCTGTGGGCCTTTTGATGTTCCATCTTTTGGTGGAGAAAAGTATTTCATTACCTTTATTGATGATTTTTCACATTATGGATATATCTATTTGTTGCATGAAAAATCTCAATCGATAGATGCTCTAAAGATATTTATCAATGAAGTTGAAAGACAAGAGAGAAAAGTGAAAATTGTAAGGTCTGATAGAGGTGGTGAATATTATGGAAAGTATGATAAGAATGGACAGTGCCCTGGTCCATTTGCTAAATTCCTAGAAAATCATGGCATATGTGCTCAATACACAATGCCAGGAACACAGCAACAAAATGGTGTTGCAGAAAGGCATAATCGTACTTTAATGAGTATGGTTAGGAGCATGTTAATTAATTCATCTTTACCAATATCGTTGTGGATGTATGCTTTAGGAACTGCCCAATATTTGTTAAACAGGGTTCCTAGTAAGTCAGTTTTAAAGACACCTTTTGAACTGTGGATAGGAAGGAAACCCAGTTTAAGGCACCTACATGTTTGGGGTTGCCAAGCAGAAGTAAGAATTTATAATCCACACGAAAAGAAACTGGGCTCAAGAACAACCAGTGGTTTCTTCATTGGTTATCCAGAAAAATCTACAGGGTATAGATTTTTGATAGCATTAATTTAGTGCTATATTTATGCCCAATTATTGGTCAGTTTTGTATTGAATTAGTGGACTTTGAAGTATATTTCTCTTGATTTTGTAGAAACTGAGCTAACGGAGCAAAATCAAGTGTTCGAGATTATTTTGATGGATATTGGAGTCTTTTAGAGCTTTATTGAAGATTCAAGAAGATAAGAGAAAATTAATAAAATGTTAGGCAAGAAAGTTTTTTATTTTGAAATTCCAAGTTTAAGACTTTCAAGCTGAAAGCTAAAAAAAAATGAAATAAAAAAATAAAAAAATAAAAAAAATAAAAAAAAAAAAATCTCGGCGCCTAGGCACCCAAATCGGCGCCCAGGCGCCTGAAGCAAACTGGGAAAATAGAGAAGGCAAAGAAAGCAACGCCTAGGCGCTGTTTTGGGCACCTAGGCGCTGCGAATATAGCAAAAACGCGTTTTTCTTCAGATTTGCTTGATTTCTGGTATAAATACATCATATTCTCTTCAATTTTGAGAGGCCAAACCGAGGGTTTATGCCCTAAACACAACTCCATGCTATTTTGAGAGGATTTGGGAGCATTTGTGAGCGGATTGAAGCAATATTGAAGATTTGGAGCTTGGATTCTTGGGATAAAACCTCAGAAACTTGAGATCTCCATTTGTTTGCAATCTCTTCTCTTTTCCCTTTCATTTATAGTTAATTTTGTGGTTGTAAAGTAGAGATTTTTGGGTTGTATTGACTGATTTTGTATGATTTAATCCCTACTTACTTGGGTTTATTGTTAAACACTGTTTTATGCTTGATTGTTGGAAATTTTGGATTGATTTCTTAAGTAATAGATGTTTATTGCTTTTAGGGTTTTGAATCATTTATGCAATTGTTTCTTAATGCCTTTAACCATTGTTTCTCTAATTAATTGAGATATTTCTAAGTTGAGCTCGAGAGAGAATATTTAGTTTAGCTTAATGCGCGATTAATTAACTACTCGAGTGACAGCGAGGTTAATAGTTAATTAATTGTAGTTGGTAATGAAGATTAATTAGTTGAGCATTGGTTAATCGATTAGTTTTCTAAGTGGAAACTCGAAAGAGAGAAGCTTAGACAATAACTCAATTGCATAACTAGTGTTTATTTACCGGAGTGACAGTCGAAATTAATAAATAAACATTAGAAGTTCATAATGAAGAGTCTTAACGCCTTGTATGAGTTAGCTAGCGCTAGGGAGACCTAGGTTAGTTAATTGGTACATTGAGAGTGGAGGAGACCGAAAGGAGATTCCACGTCTTTAGAGCTTCTAGACTTATGAGTTCGCTGTCCATTGAGTTATAATTGTCTGTTAACTTAGTAATTGATCTTTCCCAAGTTATCCCTCGTGTTTGTGTCTCCCATTTATTTTTCTGTTTTTATTTTCTTTTGTTAGTTAGTTTATCTTCTCTTGATTTCGGTTCTATAAATAAAGTTAAGTGAGAGTATTCGTGGCAATTAATTGAATTAAAAGCCAATCTCTGTGGATTCGATACTCGGAAGGAATACCGTTTTATATTACTTGACCCGTGCGCTTGCGAAAATGTATTTGTACGCCCCATCAATTTTATTGTCCTAGCCACAGTACGAGAATAGTTGAAATTGGAAATGCTAGGTTCATTGAGAATGGTGAAGTCGGTGGGAGTTTGGAACCACGTAAAGTGGAAATTCAAGAAGCTAAGGTATAAATTTCTTCATCTATGACTTCTTCTTAAGTTGTTGTTCCTATAATTGTTGACTCTATTAATAATTCACAGGAACAACAAATTAATGATCAAACACCACATAATGATATTGTAATTAATGAATCTACAATAGAGGAACCAATAGAAACAAAATTAAGAAGATCTGTAAGGCAAAGAAGATCTGCTATTTCTGATGATTATGTGGTTTATTTGCATGAGTCAGAATTTGACTTAGGCATTGATAATGATCCAGTTTCGTTTTCACAAGCCATTAAAAGTGACAGTTCTATTAAATGGTTAGATGTCATGAAAGAAGAGTTAAAATCAATGGACCACAATGGGGTTTGGGACCTTGTAGAATTGCCTGAAGGAAGCAAAAGAGTCAGATGTAAATGGATTTTTAAAACTAAACGCGACTCAAATGGCAATATTGAACGACACAAGGCTAGACTCGTTGCCAAATGTTTTACTCAGAAAGATGGTATTGACTATAAAGAAACTTTTTCTCCTGTCTCTAAAAAGGATTCATTAAGAACTATTATGGCATTAGTAGCTAATTATGACTTAGAGCTTCATCAAATGGATATGAAAACTGCCTTTCTAAATGGGAATTTAGATGAAGAAGTGTTCATGGATCAACCAGAAGGTTTTGTGGTTGAAGGAAAGGAACATATGGTGTGTAAGCTAAAGAGGTCAATATACAGACTTAAACAAGCTTCCCGACAATGGTATCTTAAGTTTAATGATACCATCACATCTTTTGGATTTAAAGAAAATATCGTTGATCGATGTATATATCTAAAGATCAGTGGGAGTAAGTTTATATTTCTTGTTCTGTATGTTGACGACATCTTGCTAGCTACAAATGACCTTGGTTTATTATCTCAAACCAAGGAATTTCTCTCTAAGAATTTTGAAATGAAAGATATGGGTGAGGCATCCTATGTGATTGGAATAGAAATATTTTGTGATCGAGCATGTGGATTATTAGGATTGTCTCATAAGGCATATATTAACAAAGTTCTAGAGAGATTTAAGATGGATAAATGCTCTTCAAGTGTTGTTCCAATTCAGAAGGGAGATAAGTTTAGTCTCATGCAATGTCCAAAGAATGAATTGGAATGCAATCAAATGGAAACTATTCCTTATGCATCTATTGTTGGAAGCTTAATGTATGCACAAATTTGTACCAGACCAGACATCAGTTTTGCTGTCGGCATGTTGGGCAGGTATCAAAGTAATCCAGGAATGGATCATTGGAAAGCTGCAAAGAAAGTTTTAAGGTATCTGCAAGGAACGAAGAATTATATGCTTACTTATAGAAGATCTGATCATCTTGAGGTGATAGGATATTCAGATTCAGATTTTGATGGATGTGTGGATACAAGAAAATCCACATTTGGCTATTTGTTTCTATTAGCTGGAGGAGCAATTTCATGGAAAAGTGCGAAGTAGTCTGTCATTGCTGCTTCCACTATGGAAGTTGAATTTGTAGCATGCTTTGAGGCTACAGTTCATGGTTTATGGCTGCGGAACTTTATTTCAGGACTTGGAATTGTCGACAGTATTGCCAAGCCGCTGAAAATTTATTGTGATAATTTTGCAGCAGTTTTCTTCTCAAAAAACGTCAAATATTCGAAAGGTGCTAAACATATGGAATTGAAATATTTTGCTGTTAAAGAAGAAGTTCAGAAACAAAGGGTGTCAATCGAACACATTAGCACTAACCTTATGATTGCGGATCCACTGACGAAAGGATTGCCACCTAAGACATTCAAGGAACATGTTGAACGTATGGGCATTAGTGGATACCATTATTGATATTACGATTATGTTATTTGACACTTTGAGCTCATTTATTTATTGTTTCTGATTTTATTTTGTCACTCCTGTTTCTTATGATTGGTATATACATAAATGAATTACGTAAATTAAACAGGACCTTGTCTTTGATAAAGACAATTATTGTTGGACCATTATTGAATACCTTTATTATAGATCATGTTAAGTGAAGAACTAATGTTGTGATACATGGAAGGGATTATGTCGATGTAATGATATATGACTGCCATGATCCTCATCAGTTTCTTGACTTGATATTGATATCATGATGTGAAGATGAAATTTATCTTCTATGCGCATTATGTTTATTAATGTATATATAGCAAATAATGTCAAATGGGCCAAGTGGGAGAATGTTAGATTTTTAAATTTAATATTATCATTAATGTGGCCCATATACATTTTGTTGGGTTTTGTGTCCTAAAACTCCTGGTTTTGTAAACTGAATGTATATTCTATTTTACTATAAAGATGTTATTGAGGTTTATTCAGTAAATGTGTTATTGAATAAAGTGAATTGTGTATTCTATAACCCAAATCCAATGAACAAAGAACCCTTGACTATAGTATGTATACTTGAACTTTATGTATGACATAAAAGTGGATCAAGTTCGAGTAATAGCCAAAATGGTCTATAGTATAAGGATAAGGCTGGGTACCTTATTCTGGGGACACTATGGACGCTGCCCACTTTGTATAGTACTAACGATGTGATCCTGAATCGTTCATGTGGAGACATGCGAGTGGGGGCGTCTTATGCAATGAGTTTGCATAAGACCGGACCGCGAAATAGTCACTTAGACTTTATAACTCCGTTTACTATTTTAACTGACTATATTCATACGATGACCTAGGTAACTCGATCTTAATCCTGATCGTGCTATGAACTCCTGTTTATTTAGGATTATCCTTAGATTTGCATGGGTGAGAGTGGCCCGAGATCGCCGACTTAATAAGCCTCCCATTTTGGGGATAAGACCGGATAGATAGTTGGGAACATAGTCATGCGAGATGGAATTCACTCCTACATGTTTTAAGGATTAGTAGAGAGGTTGTTCCCTTAAGTGTTGACTCCAGGTCTTGAACAATGGGCCCACCCTCTCATTGGCCCGAGAGGGATTCGGTTTGTTGGTTGGACCACAAACCAATTGTTCATTAGAGGATCAGTGGGACTTAAGGAACAAGAAGTAATTACAAGGGTAAAACGGTTTATTTGACCCAGCTGTAATTACGAACGACCTGTGAAGGATCGACTTACTAATCATGGTTATATCAAGTGGACAGAAATATATCTACAGTGAGGAGAGTGCAGCCACTGGGCTTTAGTGGTGTGTCCCGGTGGTTAACGAATGTTGATTAGCTAGGCTAAAGAGTTTGGCCGGTTAAATCTCGTATCGTTGGAGCTCATGATCTGTAGGTCCATTAGGTTCCCCTTACTAGCTCAGACTAAGCCTTGTAACAATTTGAGAGAAAAGAATTTGAATTGTTCAAATTTGAATTTTGGGAGAAAAAGTTAATTATATGCGATATACTTAACGTTTCATAGCTTAATTATGAATTAAACTATGATAAGGAAGAGGTGGAAATATTTAAATATGATTTAAATATTGGTTCGATTTAAAACATGAATAGGGATTCATGTTCGAACGTTTGATTTAAGAAATCGTAATTGGTCCAATTATTTAATTTGATATTTGATATTAAATTAAATAATTTTAAAATTAATTAAATTGTTTAATTAATTTAAAATTGATTTTAATTTAAAATTGATTTTATATTAATTTTGAATTAAAAAGATATCAATCTCATTTGTTGGCTTCTTCTTGAATCTTAAAGAAGCTTGGCAATCACTCATGTGTTGGCTTCTTTTTTAAGCTTAAAGAAACTTGTGGCCAACTTCTCTTTCAATTACTCATGTGTTGGCTTCTTCAATAAGCTTAAAGAAGCTTGTGGTTTACTATATATAGAGAAGAAACACAATGGGTAAGTAGATTTTTGAAGTAAAATTCTCTACCCCTTGGTTTTAGACCTTTACTTATTCTTCTCCCAAATTCTCTCAATCAAAGATCCCACAATCTGTTCCAATGCCTGAGGATAGTAGGGAAGACTCTAGAGGAGGTCCACAACTGGTTTGTGTTCAAAGAAAGCCCACAGATTAAGAGAATTTTGAGCTACAAAGGTATGTGTTCTTATTCTCTGTTTTTCCAGTTTTGAGCATGTTTTTTTGTTTGATAAAATTGATCAAATTGGAGTGCTTAAGATCCAAAATTGCTTCAGCATTCTTAATATTAACTCCTTCACATTTATTTCTATCTTAATATTTTAGGCCCACTACATTAATGAGCCAGTTAATTTAAAAGGTAATTTCCCAATTTAAAACCCTGATGGAAAGTGTATATATAAAGATAAAACTCTAGGGATTGGTCATCTCTCTGCCAAATGAAGTAGAAGTTTCTCTCCATCAAGAAACCTAATCAAGTTCTAAAGAAATGCCAAGAGAGAGATACACAATCCTCCTTTACAACAACAATACCATGGATCAAGGTATGTTATTCTAACTCATGTTATTGTGAAAATCATCTAGTTCAAAGATCTTGGCTTTTATTGAATTATACAATGTTAGGGTTTTTATTGTATAATCATGTATAATCATGTAATATAAAACTTACATATATGACTGTTTATCGTGGATATTAATTAGGATGCTTATTTAGTATTTTCTTTGTCTAACTTTGTATGTATGATGGGGATGTTCCCATGTATTTATGTACAAAGGAGCATTAGCAAAACGTAAGGCTTTAGCTAGTATATATGGAAGTTCATACCATAGGAATCTTACAAGATTCTTTCTTTTTTCTCTAACAGATGGTCAAAACAAATTTCTTTGTTTAAGAACTAAACACTCCTCCAAAATGGGTGATCGATTTACTTGATTGTTCTTTGCAACGACTCAAGACTAGAATTGCAAAAGAATACAACTAGTACCTTTAAGCTAAACTTGAAATTAAAAAAAAAAAAAAAAGCACCAAAACACTCCATTAATCATCAAAAACTTGAAATAAACATCCTAGAGGCTATTTATAGCCTTTCAAAGCTATGCCTAATTTGGCTATTTTTAAATTTGAGGGTGAAATTAAAGCTATCCACCAGAATTTCCATACTCCTAGTTAGGCCGGCCAGATGGACTACAAATGGACTGAAAGAATTATTCACATAATATTGAAGTCCAAGTTCGGCCCAAAACTAACAAGACAGAGGCCATATTCGGTCAACAAGGCTAAAATACATGAATGGCTCTACTTGTCTTTAGGGTAAAAATATACTAATTGTCTCTAAGGTTAAAATAATCTATCTAGACATAAATAGTCTTACTGATTCATCAATTTAAACATAATTCAGTAGATAAGGTACCAATTACCATTTCAAAAGTCGATAGTTCTATCAACATTCTTGTCATTGTTGAACTAAAAAAAATCGTAATAATTAAGTGTCATCTAATTAAAACCAATTTTGAATAAATTTACAAAAAAAATGTTGTTTTTGAATAAATTTACACCAATTTTGAATAAATTTATAAAAAAAAAAAAAAGAAGTAATTTAAGGATAGGAAGAGCTCCTACTTACTCTTTTAATGTGGTTTGTGTTTTTTTTAAGAAAAAATAGTATTGGTAAGAACCATGATTTATTAAATATCATACAAACAAACTAATAGATAAGTGATTATGGAAGAAAATAAGAGTTCTCCGATAGAGATTCATGATATATTGAAATGTATTTTTAAATATGTCAACATTATTACCTGTTGTTGCCAAATTTTGGACAGGAAAAATCTCACCTGACCTCCACGTGACAACGGCGGTGAATTTGTATTATTGGGGGAAGAACACGGCCTGCAAGACAAGAAAAACCTAGACACCTGTGTGGTGTAGACCACACAGGCTCCGATGCTTAAGTCAGAGAGAGTTTTGAGAGAATTTGAGAGTTGTAGGAGAGTGTTGTAAGCTGAAATGAACTTACCTTGCTCTCCCCCTAAGGGAGAGCTTAAATAGCTTCCTTCTTAGGGCTTTTCGTGGGTTTCCGTCTTCGAATGGGGAAAGGAAAGGTCGAATTGGGTTGAATCGAGGGTGCACGGGCCATAAGGGACCGAGGCAAGGCCCAAAATTGGGCTTTGCCAAACTGGTCGGGCTCGGCCTTTGCCGAGGCCGACCACGGGCTTGGGCCGAGCCCAAGCTCCAGTATTCTCCACTTTGACTTTGGACCATGGCAAGGCCCAAAATGGGGCATTGCCATGTGGTCGGCCTCGGCAGAGGCTGTGGCCGACCACGGGCTTGGGCTTTGGCCCAAGCCCGTTTCTTCGTCCCTTCTCTTTCTGGGTCTGTCTCCTGTCAGTTTCGGTCCGTTTGGACGTCGTATTGGGTTTCTTTTCTTATTTGGCCCTTTATTGCAGCCATTTATCAAGCTCATTCTTGTTGGTCCAATTTCACCCATAACATTACCTATCAAAATATATATTTTTTAATACGTCACAACATTATTGTGTTTTTACAAATACCTTGATTTTTCAAACATAGAATTGATAGAATGTGCAATGTTGCATATGTTTCTAACTTTTATATATAATTGTTACATATATAATTTACCATTTTAATTGTAGTATTCTTTAGTTTCTCAAATTGATAATAACGAATTCTCTAGTCTCTATCCATTGAAGAAAGAGAAAGACTTAACTTAGATGCCACTTGAAGATAGCTCCAAGTGTCAAAACATTAGCAACTTTCTTTAAAAATTGTAGTGTAGATTAATCTATATTCGATATTTAAATTATAATATATAGAAAAAGTCTCAAGAGGTATATAGATATTTATATTAGTCTCAATTATATGAATTGGATTTTGATTTGATTGATTGATTTATATTTAATTGGGAATAAAATCCTTTATGTGCACTTAATAAAACCAATCACATCACGTGAAGATACCAAAAAAAGAAAGGAAAGATTATTAAAAAAAGGTTTACCAAATCCATCAAAATGCAATGAGGTCAGGTTTTGGTATATACATTAATTGTGTGTTTGACAAAGTGTTGTTTGGCTGCCAGGTTCCCTTTGTCCTCATTTAGTCATTTGTAGTGTACATAAAAAATTTCCACTTGCCCAAAACTTTTGATTTTGAACACAGCTAGTAATGATCCATTTGTTTTAACTTTTTAATCAAATTAAAGATTTAATTATCACAAAAATATTGAGGTCTCGATTTTACGAAAATAATCATATAACATGCATATTAACGTCAATGAATATTCGTAAAAGAATTATGAAAATCATAAGATATATTTAATTGAATAAGTAATTATTTCTTACTTTTTAAATAAGTTAAAATTTATTATATTAATATTTAGGTCAAGTTTGTAAGTTATCGCTAAAGTAAGCATAGCTCAACAGTAATTGACATGCACTTCTTCCTTTGAGATCGGAGGTTCAAATCTCCATACCCCCATTTGTTGTACTAAAAAAAAAGAAGTTTGAAATTATCTAATCTCTCACTCTACATGTGATGTAATATTCTATAAAAGAGTTAAAATTTTTTCTAAAAAAAAATTAATTAGTTCTTGCCATTAAGGCCATACTTAAATATTGAAGTGCTATAAGACTAACAAAAGATGATTTGGCACAACATGTCATATGATTGAACAGTAGACTAACTAGATAAAATAAAGGTGGGTAGGTGTTGATGATTTGGTGATAAAGAAATAAGTGACCCACCACAAGAGAAGCCCACAAGATGACACCAAGCTCAACCATCTTAATCATGCTCGAAAGAAGCTTATTCTCAAAGCCAACAGAAATCAACTCAAATTCAAACTAGTGATGAGCCAATCATTATGCTACAAAGTTAATCATTAGAGTTGAAAGACTATAAGAAGACTTTAATGCTTACTTCCAAGCTAAGGTATCTACACATTATGAAGAATTGCATCCTTTTAAGTTTTAAAAGATACCTATTCATCCAAGAGACATAATGAATCTAAAAATTCAGATTTATTCACATCTGAAATGCATTGTGTACCTATTTAATTCCTGTACTTATATTAATATGGTTAATGTATGGATTTGAAGGGTTAGGGGCTGAATTTAGACTACATGGGTGAAGGGATGTGTCTTTTCAAGATGTCTATTGAATTAGTATAAATAGGCATGTCATTTTGTCATTTGTAGACAATTTGAAATTGAATGAAATCTCATATTTGAGTTTTAGTCTCTCAAACTTTATGCTTTCCTTGTATTCTTGTGTTAGAATGCATGTTTAGAACTTTCAATCTAGTTTGATTCATTAGATTGTGGAGAGTTTGAAATCTAGAAGATAGGAACAAGTTCTCATTTTTTCTTGATCATCGATCAATTTTTTCCAGTAAAAATCTATTTAACTTTATTGGGGTTGCTTATCATTTTGTTAATGAGATTTTCTTATTATTGTTGTGAGAATTCACCTTGAATAAAGGGAGTTTTCATGCATAAGTGAGATAGTTCCTTTATCATTTAGTTTGCCCAATTGAATTTTTTTGTCTTTCCACCTGTATTTTATTTGCTTGCCCTACATATCTCTTTGTGTTACATCATACCAAATCATCATTTATTAGTTCAATCAACAAGACACATTATCACTTAATAATGACATCAAAGATAGAAACTTATTAGAATATATAAATCGAAAGTTTAGATATGTAAAAAACTTTTTAAAGTTCACGAACTAAATAGACATAACCATGAAAGTTCAAGAACTAGCTTTATAATTTAATCCAATATCTATGTTTACATTATTAGTGGTATTCCCGATATTTCTATACCTATAGTATAACAGAAATATCAATACTTTTTATAGCAATGTGGATTTTTCTTTTCTTTTCTTTTTTCTTTAAGTCTTTGTTTGTTTCTTTTTGGCGTTAAATCATGTGAGGGTGAGTTTACGCATGGTAAAAAAAAAAAAAAAAGAAGGCCATTTTGTATTGCCATTTCAGTCTCTTTGCTAAAGTTTTTAAGGGTTAGGTTAACATAAATTTGATTAGTTGATACAGTTCATATGATATGAATCTCAATATATGAACCAAGGAACGACCAAAACTGAGCATAGTTCAATTGATATAAAATATGTGCCATCGACCAAGAGGTTAAAAATTCAAATCCCTCATCTCCACTTATTGTTGAACTCCAAAAAACTGAGGAAAGAAATAACGTACGTTATATTAAATTTCGTCATTAGGAATAAAAGTTTAACTAAATTATTAATTTGAAATTGATATTGAATTTGAAACGATTTTTTTATCACAAAAGTGTTTTTAAGTGAAATACTTCTTCTCTAAGGATTTAATTTAGAAGATTCACTAGGCTATGTTTAAGAGTGTTTTAGATCATGTCAAAAGAACTTTCTACTCAAAATATCATCAAGTTTTAGAGTGAATTAAAAATTGCTTTTGAAAAATACTATGTGAGAATCATTTGTAGAGTGTTTTTGGTTCAACTTATTCTTATGGAAACATTTAAAAGAACTTTTAAAGATGGTAGAATCAAAAGTTAATGTGATTTATGTGATCAAAGTACTTTGACTAAAATCACTTATTTAAAAGCACTCACAAACGCCCTTTAATTAAGGTTTTCAAAACCCCTCTTGATTATCTAAATCAAACACTATGAAAATTTAAAAACAGTTTTTCATTAGACAAAAACACTTTATCTAATCTTTTCAAAATCATTTTAAACTCATGCAACCAGAGTACTCCCACACATTTCTTTACAAATAGTTTTCGAGCATATTCATCTCTTCCAACATTATTACTATCATCAACATTACATCACGTCACCATATCGTCATGTCGTTAACTTCACCACTAAAATCATGCAACAAATATTTTCATTTTCCTAAAATCAATCCAAATATATATTGTTGTAGTGAAAGTCCTAGATTGAAAAAACAAAAAAAAACAAAAAAAAGGCTATACTACACATTCTTGAGAGTTTGGTTACCAAATTAGAGACAGAAGGGCATTGAATTAAGTGGGAGCAAACACCCAAAAAGGAGACAAGCACATAGCATAGAGTACATGGGGAACTTAATTGAATGAACCAAATTTCCACACGGGCACACATTATATAATTATATGGTGGGCTTCCCTTTGATTCTCTTGCATGTAATGAGTTCAAAATAGTTGGGTTTGTATATTTGTGTCCCCCTCTAAAGGCCAAATATTGGAACACAATTACACACCTGCCATTGCCCATTGCACTTCAAAAATAGTTGACTTCCAAAAACCCTAATGTGAAAGAAATCCTACCAAGACCTTTTAAGTGTTTGTCAATAAGAGGCACAAAAAATGATAATAGGGTCCGCCCCCTTCTTTTTCCGTGTTAAACTTAAATTTCTGTCGATATTTTCATAGACATTTTCATTTTATGTCATGAGTTCGATATTGACATAAAGGATTAATAGAGTTATTCCCATTATACTTGCAAAAAATTATAATACGAATAATACGGATTTTCAACTTGTTTGAAAAGTGGGTAGTATTTGTTTAATTAGACTTAAATTTTACAATTTTGATTTCTATGGTCGGGAGAAAATTAGAATTTAATCTCTATGATTTTAAAAGTTAGAATTTCGATCATATGGTTTGTTAAAACCATGTAAATAGTCCTACCGTTAGAAATCATTTACGGATTGAGTACGTGGCAATTAGCTATCCATGTCTAATGAGGTGATCTCTTGTATTTAGCAGGTGGGATAAGAGAAAAGTTTCTAGTCCATAGTAGGGAAAATTTCCCTACCTCCCCCATTGAATGGTTGCCACGTGGTTATTCTTTTAAACTAAATTTTGATGTGGGCCCCACCAATTTAAATGGCAACATTTTCTTCCTTTTTATTTTGTCTCTCCCTTGCGTTTCTCTCTCTCAAGCAACTTTTCTTTCTCTCTCTTTATTTCTATTAGAAGGGTGGTGCATGATAAATGTGATTTATCTCCAATAACAAACTACATAAAGGAAAAATATAAATAACCAAAAGATTACAAGGAAGATTTGATTTATCTCCAATAACAAACTACGTAACTAATTACAGAATCTCTAAATAATATCTCCTTATAATATTTTCTCTCTCTAAATTCGTTATTCTCTTTCGCCATGGTCGAACCAGAGCTAGTTTAGGACTAGAAAATTTTTATTTTTGATAGAACGGGAACGAATATTGTCACCATAGTTAAACAAAAGGATGAAGAAATTCAACCAATTCATAAAGATAAATTAAACTTGACTCGGCCGAGCCATCTTAAGGCAATGACTCGCTCTGAAATCGATTAATTGAGTTCGAGTTCTGATGAAAAAAAGTTGGTTCGACCATGGTGAAAAAGAATAACAAATTTAGAGAGAAATAAAAAGAGAGGGAGAAACGAGGGAGAGAGAATCGAGGGAGATAAAATAAAAATGAAGAAATGGTTGCCATTTAAATTGGTAGTGCCCCATCAAAATTTAGTTTAAAAGAATAGCGTGGCAACCATTCGATGGGGGAGGTAGAGAAAATTTCTCCATAGGACTAGAAATTGAGTTGTTGAAAATTGGTAATTTAATATAGCTTCTTTAAAAATTAACAACTAATTTTTTATCCAGTTGATAGAGATTATTTGTGAGGTTTTATCAAACCATAAGGACAAAATTCTAACTTTTAAGACCACGACACTAAAATTTAACTTTCTCCAAACTATAAGGGCCAAATTTGTAATTAACCGTTTATTAATTTAAATATATTTTTATTTATGGATTTATTGATTTCTTCTATGGTTTTTTTTAGAAATATCTATTCTCATTTATCCCTAGCTATTTCTATCCTCATTTGCATAAAATTGAGATATATCGATACTATTGTCAACATTGATATTTCAAACCTCGGTTAAAATATTAAAAAAATATGTCAACTTAAATGCTTGTTTTGTTTCGGACTCTAAACTATCAAATATTTTGTTTTCGTTTCTCAATTTAAAAAAAAAAAAAAAAACTTTTATTTTAGTCTCTAAAATTTTATATAAGAAAACTACTCCTAACTCTAGTACATGTGGCTTTGAACACTTGTTCATATAGTCATCTATTGATAAGATACATGAACACAAAATCTATCTATGTCAAGTATAGCTCAACTGGTTAAGGTATATATCATCGACAAAAAAGTCAAAAGTTCAAATTCTCATCCTCACATGTTGTAGAATTCCAAAAAAAAAAGTTTGTAAAGAATCCACCTACGGTTCTATATATCCCTACAACCACTAGGGCTAAGGGGAAGAAAATTTCATAGGTATGGAAAAGCAAAATGTTATCTTCTAACTTTTTTTCAATGTTTTTTTTTTTTTTTTAAATTTTTATACAAACATATAAGAAAAATTTTAAGATCATAATTTTTTTTAACATTAGACAATTACGAGGGAGCTCCTTTCTTCTTGACTCTGCCCGAAATGCCACAACTTAAAAATGAGGTGGGTGGAATTTTTGTTTGGGTGTCATGTTAGTTGCAAATGTCATATTGGTTTAATTATATTAATGTGTTATTTAAGAAAAATGTCACATATAAGGCCATCCACAAAATGCCAAATATGTTTGAAAAAACAACATAAACAACTTTAAGCTCTAAAAAAAAGGATAACTTGAAAGCTTATATATGTTTTAATTTAAAACTGAAACCCTAGGATGATGCCAAAAGAATTGTTAGACTAAAAAAATAATCTGACATATGAATCTATAGAGCAATGTTACCCTAGAGTACGAGCAACGACTTTGTACATATGAAAAATTTTCCTGGACTAAACACACATGGGGCATTTGGAGCATCGTTTCGGAATCAGAATCCTTGGAATCGAAACCCTGGGAGGGTTGAAAGCCTGGGAATCAGAAAACAGTGTTTGGGGTGCAGTGTTCTGAACCCTAGAAATCAGAAAACAGTGTTTGGGGTGCAATGTTCTGAACCCTGAGAATCAGGAAACAGTGTTTGGAGTGCAGTGTTCTGAATCTTAGGGTTATGCAGTTTTTGTTTTTCCTTTTTTCCTTTGCTACTTTGGTCTTTTTTTTTTTTTTTCCATTTCCTTATATTCTAGTGGTAATCTTTGGTTAGTTGTAGAATCCTTTGTGTAAGTTAGGTAATTTTTTTTAGTACTTTTTAACGGACCTTTTAATTAGTATAAGAATGAGAAATTTGTTACTGGAAATGCAAATAATTACTTCGTAAAATACGAAATTTGGTTAGGTTTATGACATATATGAAAAAAACAGTTGTAATATTTTATTGTTTTTTACAAAAAAAAATGTGAATTTCCAATGAAAAATAATTACTTTGTCAAATATCAAATTTGGTTAGGTTTATGACAAGTATTAAAAAAATATTTGTAATATTTTATTATTTTTTACCAAAAAAATGTGAGTTTCCAATGAAAAATCAACATACTTTGTCAAATATCAAATTTGGTTAGGTTTATGACAAGTATAAAAAAAATATTTGTAATAATTTACTGTTTTTTACAAAAAAAAAAATGTGAGTTTCCAATGAAAAATCAACATACTTTGTCAAATATCAAATTTGGTTAGGTTTATGACAAGTATAGAAAAAAAAATATTTATAATAGTTTATTGTTTTTTACAAAAAAAAAATGTGAGTTTCGAATGAAAAATAATTATTTTGTCAAATATCAAATTTGGTTAGGTTTATGACAAGTATAAAAAAAATATTTGTAATAATTTATTGTTTTTTACAAAAACAAAATGTGAGTTTCCAATGAAAATAATTACTTTGTCAAATATCAAATTTGGTTAGGTTTATGACAAGAATAAAAAAATAAAACATTTGTAATAATTTATTGTTTTTAAAAAAAATGTGAGTTTCCAATGAAAAACAATTACTTTGTCAAATACGAAATTTGGTTATGTTATGACATGTATAAAACAAACATTTGTAATAATTTATTGTTTGTTACAAAAAGATGTGAGATACCAATTAAAAAAAACAATGGAAGAGACGGGAGAGAGATAGGAAAACGTGATAATGAAAACATGTGCCAAATGAGGAGCAAACCGGTGTGTTGGAAATCAAACCCCCCCTATTTCACTATGCATGTTGTGTTTCAAAACCATTGGGTTTTGAACACAGTGGACCAAACAAGGGTTTGGGTTTGGATTCCAAAACAACCCAACCCAACCCATTGCTCCAAACACCTCCACAAAGTTTTCATTGACGTGTCAACATTTCTTTTAACATTATATATATATATATATATATATATATATATATATATTCATGGGTTCAAAATTTACATGGTAAATCAACGTTTTTATTATATGATAGAAAATCGATAAATATAACTACATTATCAACAAAATATCACTAATGTCGACTTAATATTCACAATAAAAAAAACTTATTTTAAAAAAAGAAAAATGCTTCTTTATTAATTTAAATATTTTTTATGATTTTTTATATTTATAATTTATTCAGAAATATCCATCAACATCGACATTTTATCGATATTTCTATCGACATTTTCATAAAATTGAGACATCGACATTTCCATTGACATCAACATTTAAAACCTTAGTTATAAAAAATATCTAAATTAACAAATAAACATTTTATCCTCTATAAATTAGTTAAAATTCTTGTTATTAATATTATGTCCACATTAATGATATTTTATTGATATTTTTGTTATATTTCATCCATTTTTCTATGATATGATAGAAATGTCAATTCACCCTTAACATCAAATTTATGAACACTTGAAAATGTCGATAAAAATCTTGACAGGTCCACAGAAATTTAATACCTTACTTTTAACCCTTGAAAAAAACAAAAAGATAAAAAGAAAAGAAAAGAAATGAAAAAAGTAAAATTCTCCAGTTGAATGAGTTAATGGGTATCTACAACTATCTACGGGGCAGGGTGGGGGTGAGGAGTAGCTTCTCCGTCCCCGTCCACGCCCCCCATTTCATTACTCGTCCCTACGAAATTGCCCATTTAATTTCGCAGGGAACGAGGTGGGGATTCCTCGTGGGGAATTCGCAGGGATTGAGTTCCCCGTGGAGAATTATTCTCTATTTATGATTTTTATTTTTTTAATTTAGTTAAATATTTTTTTAAAAAAATTCTATTTAAATTATTAATTGTTAATGAGAAATTTCTATTTAAAAATAAATATTTTTAATTTTCTTAGAAAAACAAAATAATATTTCATAAAATTTGAGTTTGTTTATTATATATATATATATATATATATATATATATATATATATATAATTTATTTATTTAAAAAATTAAAAAAAATTGGGCAGGGGTGGGGTTGGAGGCAAGGACGAAGAATGCATTTCCCATCCCTATCCCCATTTAGCTAACGAAAATTGTTTTTTCCCCACTCCCTCCCTCATTCCTCACCTAAACGGAGATTTTTCAGTGGAGAAAATGAACATCCCTATCTACTGCACTGGCCCATACTAGATCTAAGGTGAATGTTTACTCTCCTCATTTACATAGAACCTTTTCTGATCAAGCTATCACTAATATATTTAACAATATAAATTGAGCACAGAAGGTGACATAAACTTATATACTTGACTGTCACTAGTCAAAACTATAGTACAAAGATCAAATCAAAATCTTTAGCATGCACACCTTTAATCTTTAATGAGGATTGTTCAATAACTACATAATGTTAAACCACAATTAAAAAGATATATAATTATTTAGAGTCACATGAAAATTCATATGCTTTCTTTACTCCACATAAAATGAAAACAAATTCTCATTCAACTAGCATATCATAAGATCACATATTGTAATGAACATATTTACAATGATGAAGTTGCCTCTATTTAACTTTCTATAGGCATAATTAAGAAATATCATAGATCTCTCTTTATTAACTAAAACTCTATACACATACTAAAGGTTATGTTACTGTAATATAACGCATGATCAAATCTTTGTTAAGTCTATTAAAGATCAACCTAATAAAGAAATTCCATAACATTTAGCTACCATATTTCTATGCTTGTAGTCACACTAAAATGCTATGAACAATCACTTTAATGGTGAAACCAATCACATGTGATTGTTTGTCATCTTTACCAAAGATAGTAAATTCAACCAATAAATTAGAGAGTATAATAGTCTTTAAAATTAAAGTGGATCTAGCTAGTTAACCAAAATCCTTGAATCATGTATATTGAATGACACAATCTTATAGCAAGAGCAGCACATTGTGTATGAGAAATATTTTCTTCAATTATTTTAGAACCAAAAACCTTATCCATAAAATAGGTTTAGAGTAAATATGTTTAATATCTAAAACTTTCCAACTCCTTTCATTCCACCCCATTCAATTCCATCAAGAATTAATTAGGGGAAATTGTGGCCAATGACTAAAAACATAACACGATAATGAAAAATGACTAAAATGGTTTTATATTTGGAGCTATAGCTACTGCATATTTAGAAGAAGTTGTCGATAATTGGTCATTCCGATTATGCCCCTGGTATATACTCTTATTTACCACTCTGTCAGCCTAACTACCAAGATTCGTTTTGTTAAAAAGTTCAACGTAAGATTTTTCTCGACCGCAAGATCTTAAACATATAGGATTTTTTCCTAATTGGAAGATTTGTTAAAATAAATAAATAAATAAAACCCACTTTTATTCGTTATTTACTCTACATTACAGGTTTTTTTTTGTTTTCCAGTTTTCGAAGTTCATCTCCATAGTCTCTCTGCCACCAATTTTCTAATTTTCAAATTTCATATCAATAATGGCTTCCCACCACGTTTCGATCTTGTACAATGGCGTTTGGGGGAGGAGAATACATACAATAATTTCAAGTCCGACGTAGTGGTAGTTAGTCACGGTTCAACCCTTGCTCAGCACACTGACTGAATCCATTACAGACCTTATTAAATTTGGTGTTGGAAAGAAAATTTCACAGATCTCTCTCTTCAAGAATGGTGAAAACAAGTTTAAGATTATAGCATTTTCTGAAGACATATTGTGGCCCACTCAATCATAGATAATTTTGAGTCCATTAAATCATCCAATGATTTCACTAGGTAGTAGCCACACTAACATTTGAATCTAAAAATGCATCTTTATTATCTAAATGCATATGGTATATTTAACCTCTCAAAGGATGTAAAGCTTCTTTTAATAATAACCTTATTTTATGCCATAGAAGTTTTAGCGTGAGTTTCACATTATTTTTGGAAGAGTGAAAAGAACCTTTAACTAATAAAATCTAATTTTCAAAATTTTCGTAGTATTTAATTACATAAAAAAAATTCTAAAAAATTTAAAAACTCGTACTTTTAAAAATAAATTCTTAATTAATACGTTTCTTAAAAGTACTCGTGTTTCACCCAAAAAAGCTACTTTTAAAAATGTTAAATTACAAGTTTAGTTCCTAAACTTTTGACGTTTGTGTCTATTTGGTTATTAAACTTTCAAAAAGTGTCTAATAAGTCTCTAAACTTTTAACTTTGTGTCTAATAAGTCTCTGCACTTTCAATTTTATGTCTAATAGGCCTGTAACAAATTCAAAATTCTTAAAAATTAATTTATGTATTAGATATAAATTTAAATTTTATGTCTAATGGAACACTAAAATTTCAATTTTGTGTCTAGTAGATCCGTGAATTTTAAAAAATTCGAAAGTTCAAGGATTAAATTTGTAATTTTGAAAGTTCGGAAGCTAAATTTATAATTTTTAAAATTCATCTCAAATTGTACCAATCTAAGTCAATGCAACTTCATAGCTCGTAAATTAATTTAAATCTTCTCTTTCACATTTGTAATGTAATATCTCCAAAAAACAAAAAATTCATCTCATCTCAAATTCACTCTTTTGAAGAATATCACATCCAAAATCGAAAGTCTTAATGATTACAAATGAGTATAGACAATCTCAAATGGATCTTTTGATCCTTAAATGCTTGCCGAATGCAAGAAAAGAAATCCCCATGTGAGAGGCACGCAGACATTGTCCAGCCCATAACCACCATCTCTTGTGTGCACCTTCGACAACTCACCCCATCACCATTTGTTTCACCTCTCTAACTTATCATCATCATATTCTTCCAACTACACCAAAATAATTTCAACACATTTATTTTTAATACAATCATAATCAATAACCTATGAAATCAAATACCTTTGTTTCTATTCATATTATATATAATTGTTGGTTAAATTATAAGATTGGTCCCTCTATTTACTCCTTGTACTTTAAAAAGCTTCTAATATGTATGTGAATGATTCACTATATATTGTTTCTATCTAAGTTTTTGTACTTTTAAAAGTTTTTAGTATGTCTTCGATCGAACGTTCAATTTTGTGTCTAATAGTCTCTTCTGTTAATTCTATTAGAGCTCGTTTGGATTGCAAATATAAAATATCTAAGAGTTAAAAATCTAGGATTTAAATATCTGGATAATAAATGTATGTGTTTGAATATGGATGATAATTAATATTTGAAAGTTTAATTACTACTTTTCTCTCTTCTATCTTCTCCATTTTCCAAGGGAAAAAGTCCCAAGTAAAAAAAAAACTCATCTCCTACATGGATAATAAAATCTCATGGTTCATGGGTTATTTTTATCTATGGGTAATAATTACTTGGGTTTTAAAAAGTAAAGATCAATGAAACAAACATTGATTTTTTATACCGTTGCTAAAACCCATCTCAAACCAGTGAAACAAACGGGGCGTTAGTTTACACATGTACATGGTAGGGGAGAAGAGAGAGAGGTAGGGGTGAGGTGAGATAAAGAAAAAAAGAGATAGGAAAGTTGTGGGGCCTACAATGGAGAGTTGGAGAATGAGTTAATAAGTTTGTTGGGCGTACGTACAATAGAGAGTTGAAGAAAGAGTTAATAAGTTTATGGGGTTCATCATAAGAGTTAAATTATCCTTGGGCCAAATAAGGAGTTAGGAGGAGTTAACTCCACTCCCCCCAACTCCTCAATCCAAACACCCCTTTAAGAATTATATGACATGTTGATTTTGGACTGGTTAAATGTTTTGTGGTATAAGCGTTCGAATGATGAAGTCAACAGTATTGACCTAATAGACACAAAATTAAAAATTTAAGGACATATTGTAATCTTTTTAAAGCATGATATGATAACTAAATAGATACAACCTTAAAAGTTTATGTATCTATTAAGAACTTTATAAAGGCTAAACAAATAAAATTTAAAAGTTTTAAAACCAAAATTATAATTTACCTAACCTAAAGTGAGTCTTGAAATGAACTAGTTTTGCAATGATTTCTTATAGAATTTGCATCTTAATTTGTTATAAACGATGTCAAATCAAGAGCATCTTCATTCTTATATAATATAAAATGGTGGGTGTAAGAATCCACAGTAGACCATATCCTTCAAGTCGCACCTTACTTTCTACCATCATTTTAATCGAAGTTAAGCCACAAAGAAATGAGAACCTTAAGATGTAGTTCTTTTAGACTAAAAATTCAACTTTTCAAAGTTGGGGATGAAATTGGTAGGTTAAAATCTCATTTTGGTCCCAGCTTTTAAAATTATTTTATTTTGGTCATTGAACTTTTAAGTTTGTTATATTTTGGTTTTGTTCCATAAACTTTCAAAAGGTCTATTTTTTGGTTCTTAAATTTTTCTTTTTCAAAGTAACTATTTTGTTCTTTACTCTTATTACAATTTTATCAAATTAATAACATCGCTTCAACTTCAAATATGTGTACGTTATGTTAATATGAGCAATGTTTCAAATCACATATGTTGAAAATAAGTATTAGGTATGCAAACTTTAGATAAAAAATAATATAACAAGGACAAAAATAGTTAATTTTTTAAACTTTAATGATTATTTATAAAGATTCAGGAATGAAAAAAGTTTTTTTTTTTTTTGAAAGATTGGGAATAAAATATATATTTTGAATTTTTTTTTTTAAGAAGGTATATATTTTGAAAGTTGAGATACTAGAATAGAACCGCGATTAAAGTTAAAGGTCTAAGATATAATTTAAACGAAATTTATTGTAATAAAGAAAGCAACACTAATTTAATATCATTTTTGAAAGAGAGGAAAAAGCAAAAAAAAAAAAAAAAAAAAAAAAAAAAAAAAGAGACTAAAAATGGTATACAATTGCATCATCAACATTCTTCTTTCTCGCCTTAATCGTATGGTCTGTTAGCAGTTTTAGGAGCAAAGAACGGAATCAGAGTAAAAAGTGTGGAACCTCTACGTTCGAACCCAACCAACACAGAGAGGGGAAAGAAAGAAAGAAAAAAAGTCAGGGAAATTGGTAGCAACTGCCACTTTGTTTTTCCATGCCAATCCAAAAACCTCCTCCCATTTTCAAAATTTGAAACATCCAAACACAGAGATACAAAAATTCATTTGATTCTTGTTTAACCTTCTTCTCTGAGTTTTTTTCGTTTTTCACTTTCTGGGTCGGTTTCAGAAGAAGTGATTTCTCTGTTTTTGAAGAGAAAAGAGAACAGGGAGGCCTCTGAGATTGATTTTGATTATTGGGTTTTTGTTGTTAACATCAAATCTGTGAATGAATATGCAGGAAGAATGTGGTGGAGGGAATGAAATAGAGAAAGAGGGAGAAGAATGAGCAAAGAACTGGGTTGCATTGTGAGGGCCTGGGAATTTACATTTCGAAAATCACAAACCCTTGTAAAGAAGAAGACGAAAAGCATTTTCACAACAATGTCAGTAGCGCCAACGGACGATGAACCAGGCCCCACCGCTCAAATGTACCACGCCGAGAAGATCCTCTCCAATGGCGACTTCTATGCCGGCCGGTGGCTCATGGACCTTCCCGACGGCAATGGAAAATACTTGTGGACAGATGGGTGTATGTACGTCGGCGAATGGAGTAAAGGGAAGCCGACGGGCACCGGAAAGTTCAGCTGGCCGTCCGGCGCCACCTATGAGGGCGATTTCAAGGCCGGTTTTATGGACGGCAAAGGTACATTCACGGGTTGTTCAGGGGATACGTACAGAGGCATTTGGGTTATGAATTTGAAGCATGGACAAGGGATTAAGAGCTTTGCTAATGGCGATTACTATGATGGTGAATGGCGCCGTGGTTTGCAGAATGGACATGGCCGGTATCAATGGCGGAATGGGAATCATTACATTGGGAAATGGAGAAATGGGAAGATCAATGGCAATGGGACGATGATTTGGAGCAATGGGAAACGTTATGATGGGTATTGGGAAGATGGGTTTCCAAAAGGAAATGGAACATTCAGATGGTCTGATGGGAGTTTTTATGTTGGGATTTGGAGTAAGAATCCTAAAGAACATTCTGGAACTTATTATCCATCTGGGGCTACGGATAACAATTTGGATTGGGATCCTCAGGAGGTGTTTGATGTAGATTTGAGTGATTGCATGATATATCCATGTGAAAAGATTTCAATATATCCTTCTGAGAAGGTGGTAAACCAGGGTGGATCTGAAGGGAAGTCCTTGCACTTGCAGAGAGATTCAATGGACAAACATAGTTTAGAATCTGATGTTGATGGAACTAAGGATGGGAGTGTAAGAAATGGACTGGAAGGATCCATGGATGCTCAGGTTCATGTTCATGTTCAAGAGTCAGATGCCAAAGGAAATGTACAACAGCAGATGAGAGTACAATTGAAGGGACAGGGCGTGACAATATCGAAAGGCCATAAGAACTATGAGCTTATGCTAAATCTGCAGTTGGGAATCAGGTATTAAATGGGATCAACTTTACTTTGGTTCTATATTTCATTTCATTTCCTTTTCTTTTCTTTTTCTTTTTCTTTTTTGGTGGTTTCCAGTTTTCACTCCCTTTTTGATACTTGCTTTGGATTGCTTCAATGTCCCCAAAGTGCGATTTTGTAACAATGCTTGTAAGAGTAGCTTTTGCAACCTTGAAAATGATCATATCTCATGATATGCTTTATTGTCACATATACTATGCATCTCAAAGGTCAAATTTCGAACTGGATACCTTCTAAACGGCTCTATGGTTTTCTCCAAGCAATCAGTTTGAAATTTGATTTGTCAGGAAACGTAAACTCACTTCAAGTGGTTTCCAAGTTTTGAAGTTTGTAAAAACTTGAGAATTGAAGAGGAAATTATAAATTTTTCTACACTTACCAAGCATCTATTGAAACTTTTCAACTACCAGATTGACTAAACTTTGGAACTCTTTGTTTTCCTCCAAAGTTAAGAAACCGTTGAAAAAATTTGGTGAGAAGTTTCAGTAAAGATTGCAACTTCATGAGATTTTATTTGTGTCCCTGTCCCACATTTTCTTACTTATCTGGACAGACATTCTGCTGGAAGGCCTGCTCCTGCCTCTTCATTTGACTTGAAAGCTTCAGCATTTGACCCAAAGGAAAAGATATGGACAAAATTTCCACCAGAAGGATCTAAGTACACGCCACCTCATCAATCCTGTGACTTCAAATGGAAGGATTACTGTCCAGTAGTATTCAGGTCAGCCACTAAATAGTAACATGGATTTTCCTGCTTCTTGTATTTCTTTCCAATGATCATTTGTACTGTGGATAAGTTATCTAAGAAATGGTTTTATATGACATTTATAACTGTATTCTTCAAGACAGAAGATTATTACCTTCTTATTCGACTATATCTATATGCCAACACAAATTTTTTGATAACCTATGATGTCTGAGGTGCCATCATTGGTAGCATAATTGAAGAACAATGCTCAAAACTCCTATATTGATCAAATAAATTTTCTTTGTAGAAAACATACATACATGTTCCACTTCACTATTACAAATGGAATGAAATAGTGCAGAGCCTCACGGATCATTATATCCATATTTAGGACTCTAAGGAAGTTGTTCAACGTGGATCCAGCGGATTACATGTTATCGATATGTGGGAATGATGCCCTACGGGAACTTTCCTCCCCTGGAAAAAGTGGAAGCTTCTTTTACTTAACCCATGATGACCGCTACATGATAAAAACCATGAGAAAGGCTGAAGTAAAAGTGAGTTTTCTTTGCTATTGTTGCTTCATATCCTTCGCTTCTTCTGCACCTCAAATTTAAAATCGAATCCTGTAAGAAAGACAACAATATATCTTTTTCATATTTTCTTTTTCAAACTTTGTTTTATGAAGCTTGCTTCTTCCACTGACATAGTTGTGTTTGAGGCTGCAGAATGTGAAAAGACATGTTTTGCTATGCATGTTACATGTCTCTTGAATTAAAAGTTGTACCACATCAATTTCTCTTTCATATAATATGCCAATAACACTAGCCATAAATTGCAGGTTCTCATACGGATGTTGCCAGCCTACTATAAGCACGTTCAAGACTTCAAAAACACTCTGGTTACCAAATTCTATGGTCTTCATTGTGTGAAGTTAACGGGCACTACCCAGAAAAAGGTAATGAGGGAAATATTATAACATCAGTTCGAAGCTGAAGTTTCTTTCAATTAACAGTCCTGCAATTACAGGTGCGATTTGTCATCATGGGGAATCTGTTCTGTTCTGAACATGCAATTCACAGGCGATTCGACTTGAAAGGTTCTTCCCTTGGTCGTACAACCGATAAGCCAGAGTCGGAAATTGATGCAACAACAACCCTTAAAGATCTCGATTTAAATTATATATTTCGGTTGCAAAGGATTTGGTTTGATGAATTTTGCAGGTAAACTACTTTGTCCAATCTTTTCACTCGGCATATTTTTCTGCATTCTTTTATTCTGTATTTCCTGTTATGGTGGCTGCAAAGAATGGCATGGTTGCAAGTTGCTATTCTCTCTCTGATCCTGTTGGCTATCACATAATCTAACTGGTGGAAGTTTGTAAAGTTCACCTTGGAAGAACAAAAAAAATTTAAACTCAATCAATTAAGTTGCTTCAAACTTATCCAGAGAAATGATCCTCAAGTCAACTTGACCAACCTACTTGCATTTTTCTCTTGATTATTCCACACAATGTCTAACATGTAGAATGGTTTAGTGAGATTTCTTCACAATGATAAAAATAGTAAACTTCAATTGGATTTTATGCCAAACAAAATGTTATTTGTTGTAGGAGGGATGTTTACTAAAATTCATTATTTCTTTATTTAATTTATTTTTTGTACTACTGTGCATGAAAGCAATTCTTACCACGGATTATCTAAACTATAATTGCAGTTTTAGTTGTTAGGAGTCCATTTAGTTACAGGAGAGTTATTATACATGGGTACATGTGCAGTAGGGAACAAAGGAAGTTACATATTTTTGTTTAAGGAACTGTAGGGAAGAGAATGAAAGTCTTCTCGAAATGTGATTGTCCCTGTTGTATGCGGAGTCATCTTGTATTAGGGGTTATTTGATCAGTAATGAATCACCAACCCCATGTTCTTGAATTGGCTCGAGATCCTATCAGCCGCTTAGAAACTCTGTTGACAATTGGGATGTGATTGGATCTACGTTGTTGGAAATCATTAAAAATTGACATTGAAGGGGTTGTCATTTAGTTTATAACTGTATATTGACTGTTAGACCCTGGTTTCTGGTGATAGATCATGATGCCATGTCGCAATGGGTTAAAAGGTCTTATGTTTCATTTTCTGAAATTCTTTTGGGTTCTTCTTTCATATGTACTTGTAAGGTTAGGGTGCTTCCAATATGTTTCAATGACAAACTTGCTTTTTCTCTCCCAATTATAAGTTGGAATTTACATTTATGCAGGCAGGTCGACAAGGATTGCGACTTTCTTGAACAGGAGAGAATTATGGATTATAGTATGTTGGTCGGTCTTCACTTTCGAGAAACTTCGCAGCAGGAACCGAGCATGCCTAACGGTCATCATTCTGGAAATTGTACTCCCATAGGTTAGTTCTTATCTAACCACTATTTGTCTTTCCATAACTCAAGCCATTCATCATCACCTAATGGCTATGCAAATATCTCTCTTTTGGACTCATTTTCGCAGGAAATGGTACACATGGTGGTGAAGCAATTTCATGCTTAACTAGAATGGACTCTTCAAGGTATGAAAGACCGTGGAAATCGTAACATATCTGGAAATTAGTTATAGAAATCCATCTTAACTCTTGGACGAAACATTAGATGAATTTCAATGATAATATGTTCAACTCTATTGTCTTTAAAAGCTAACCACTATGAGTATGAATTGACCTCGTAGTCAAAAAGGGTCATGTCAATAATAAAGGGCTTAGAGAAAATAGGTTCAAGTTATAGTGGCCACTACCTAGGATTTAGTATCTTACGAAGTTCCTTGGCAACCAAATGTAGTAGGGTTAAGTGATTGTCCCTTGAGAATAGTCGAGGTGCACACAAGTTGACTTAGACACTCACAGATATCAAAAAAAGAAATTGTCTTGAAAAGCTACGACCCAACTACTTCTAAAACTTGACTTTAACGTTCAAGAAGTGTCTAATTGTATCTCGTGATGTTTTTAATCGTACCGTATGATTATACAGGTGGGCTTCCACAAGTTTGGGGATTAACATGGAAGCAAAAGCTGAAAAGACCATGAGAAGAAGTGATTGGGAAGGTCAGCTGATTGGAGAACCCACAGGAGAGCGATATGATGTTATAATTTTCTTTGGTATAATAGACATACTACAAGACTATGACATTAGCAAGAAGCTTGAGCATGCATACAAATCAATGCAATACGATCCGACGTCGATCTCTGCCGTTGATCCAAAGCAATACTCAAAACGTTTTCGTGATTTTGTCTTCAAAGTTTTCATAGAAGACACTTGAGAGCAAAGCATATTGATTTTGGCCATATTCTTCGACTTCCCGCAGACAACAGCTGGTTCGGTGTTCTCTTCGAGTCTTATGGCAATGGGATTGCTTGTCTAGCAGAGGATTATCTTTTTGGTTCCACACTGCCAGATTCATGCTTGGCAATTAGATTGTTTTGTTTTCAACCAAGTTTGGTACATTCTTTTTTAAAACTATAGTCATATAAGTATTAATTGTTCTAGTTGAAGTTGTAGATTAAAGTTACAGACAGAAGATTCCTACTTACAATTTGTAAATTTGTATACGAAGGATGAGAATCAATATATATATATATATAATGATCAAATCATTCTTTTCAAACTCTTTTTTTTTTAAGTGGTAGTCTATGGAGAAAACATTGTCTTTGCTTTCTTTACCTAATTCTCTCTCACACACATATATATACGTGTGTCTCTTCTATTCCTCTGGTTTGAATACATCATAGGATGGCAAAAGAAAAAAAAAAAAAAAGCCATTAAATAGAATAAATTTTGGTCCCTATACTTTAGATCTTACTCATTTTAGTTCATCTACTTTCAAATGTTCAAATTTAGTCCGTCAATAAATATTAAAATTAGTCATTGTTAGTTTGAAGTTAATTTTTATTGAACATGGTAAAATAATAACAATAAATTTCATTCAATAAGACGCAATGTAAATATGTTTCTAAAATTTATAGAAAAAAGGCTAATAGAGACTAATTTTTTTAGGTTAAATTACAAGTTTAGTATCTGAAATTCTAATTTTGTCTAAAAAGTCTCTGAATTTTAAAAATTGTCTAATAGGTCTCCAAAATTTTCAATTTTATGTGTAATAGATCTTTGAACTTTAAAATGTCTAATAGGTCTCTAACTTTCAATTTTGTATCTAATAAGTCCTTGACTTATTTGAAGTTTTTTAAAATTAATTGATCTATTAAATATAAAATTGAATTTTATGTCCAATAAGACCCTAAACTTCAATTTTATGTCAAGTAGGTCTGTGAATTTTTAAAAATTGTCAAATATGTCAAGGATCTATTAGACATAAAATTAAAAATTCAGAAATCTATCAGACACAAAATTGATAGTTTAAGGACCTATTATACACTTTTTAGAGTTCAGGAACCTATTGGACACAAAATTGAAAGTTCATGATCTATTATACACTTTTTAAAGTTCATGGACTTAATAGACACAAACATGAAAATTTAGAGACTAAACTTGTAATTTAACATTTTTTTTTATAGAAAAGTTAACAATAAACTAATAGTAGGGACTCATTTAAAGATTTCTTAGAAGTGCGGCGACTAAATTTGGACATTTGAAAGTACAGAGACTAAAATAGAATAAGTCCAAATGTCTGATAGGTCTCTAACTTTCAATTTTGTATCTAATAAGTCTTTGACTTATTTGAATTTTTTTTTAAATTAATTGATCTATTAAATATAAATTTGAATTTTATATCCAATAGGACCCTAACTTCAATTTTATGTCGAGTAGGTCTGTGAATTTTAAAAAAATTTCAAATATGTCAAGGATCTATTAGACATAAAATTAAAAATTCAGAAATCTATCGGACACAAAATTGGAAGTTTAAGGACATATTATATACTTTTTAGAGTCCAGGAACCTATTGGACACAAAATTGAAAGTTTATGACCTATTATACACTTTTTGAAGTCATGGACTTAATAGATACAAACATGAAAATTTAGAGACTAAACTTGTAATTTAACATTTTTTTTTTATAGAAAAGTTAACAATAAACTAATAGTAGGGACTCATTTAAAGATTTCTTAGAAGTGCGGCGACTAAATTTTGACATTTGAAAGTATAGAGACTAAAATAGAATAAGTCTCAAAGTATAGAGACCCAAAATGGTATTTTACCCTTGAATTTTCTATTGAACTGTGGAAATATTTTCAAATTTGATTTAAACACTTTGAAATTATATTTCTTAATCTTAAACTACCTAACTTAAACTAACCCCAACATAAATTTCCTAGAATGTCTTCTAAAAGTCCTACTTGGTGTATGAAGATCAAATCCTTGGTGGGTACACAAGTATATGATTAGTTTGAAAAAGCTTGAGAAATTGCAATATAATTTGTTCATCAAAGAATGGATTGATAGCAACTGACTATTGCTAATGCATAACAAATATCATCACATATATAGTATGTCATATATCCTATAGTAGAGGCATAAGGAGTCTTCTTTTTTTTTCCTCAACCTCTTAAAATGTCTTGTGACATTGTTCTTTAATATGTGAATTATCAAGAGAGCATCTTCCTTTTGTTTATATAAAGATGAGATAATGTATAAATTATTGCTTAAATTACAAATTTAGTTCTTATAGTTTGGAGAAAGTTGAAACTTAATTCCTATAGTTTTTAAAGCAATAATTTCATCTTTGTGATTTGATAAAATTTCAGTCCATATGGTTTGAGAAAAACCCTCATAAATAGTCATAGGAGGATTTTATCAAACCATAAGAACTAATTCTAACCTTTAAAATCATAGGGACTAAATTTTAACTTTTTCAAAATTATAGGGACTAAATTTGTAATTTGACCATAATTATTTTAATACAAGTAAATAACATAAATAAAAATCTGAATCCAGATTTAGGCAATTAAGAAGAGTATCATTTCCTTTCCATTTCGATTCATTATTTGATCAAATAGTTAATAATGCATGTAAGCTGTGTCAATCTACTTCACTTGTACATTTCTTGTCCTTTTCCTTGTTGAGATTTTATGAACTTTTGCCCAATGATGCAAAAATCGCTGAAAATTACCAATATATAATCAAAATATCGGTATTTTAGGGAGGTCGATAGAGATTTTGGGAGATACGATCGTTTTTAAATGATTTTCAGAGTTATATCGTAAATATCATCGATATATCATTTCATGAATTTATCGATTCGCTTGAGAGGAAATTGTGGCAATATCTCTGGAAACTGTCGATATATTGTCAAAATTTTGGAGATATTTCAAAAGAATATTGGCTAAAAATATGCTAAATATCTTCGAATATCTGCACAATATCCATGTTTTTGTCTCCATGTAATTATGGTGAGTTTTCGTTTCCACTTTTGGCATTGTATTTTCACTTCAACATCAATGTTGAAGTGATTTTTGTTTGTCTGTCCAGCCAAAACACTTTCATTTCCAACACTTTTAAAAAAAAAAACCACAAAAAATGTATTTTCACTTTTATTTCCAACACTTTTACCTATGGTGAGCTTTTGGCATTATATTTTCACTTCAATATCAATGTTGAAGTTATTCTTGCTTGTTTGACGAGCCAAAACTTTCATTTCCAACACTTTTATTTTTTTTTTAAAAATGCCAAAAAATACTTAATTTACCTATATAAATACCCCCACCACACAACTCTTCTCCCACACCATTCTCAATTTCCAACATTTACTAGCTCTCAAGCAAGAATCACTCTCCATTTCCAACACTTAGTTGTAGAGCTCTTTCTTTCTAATGTTATAAATTTCACCTTATTATCTATTTTATATTTAATGTTATATTTTTCACCTTATTATACGTTCAACTGTAACATTATCCTTTTTATATGTGTAATGTTATAATTTCACCTTATTTATGTTTAATGTTATAAATCTTATCATATGTTTAATGTTATAATTGTCATCTTATTATCTTTAATTTATGTTTAATGTTAATTCTCACTTTATATATGTTTAATGTTATAGTTGTCATCTTATGATCTTTATTTTATGTTCAATGTTATAATTTTCACCTTATTTATGTTTAATGTTATAAATTTCACCTTATTATCTCTATTATATGATACTCATGTGTAACATATATTAAATTATGTTAAAATTTTTGAAAATACCTTGAGTTGGGAGCAATATTGTCACTATCAAATCAACTATATTGATGCTGGTTTAATACCTCCAATGTCATCATCTTATTACTAAACCATGTATTTGTATAACAATAATTTTATATCAATAAAGTATTCAAGTCCATTTATTTTTCAGTCTTCATTATTATCTATTATTGTATTACTATTCATATTTAGCTTATAATTAGTAATATATGCCTAAAGTAGTAGTTTATTGCTTAAATAAGTTTATTCTAAAACTTCACAATAAAATTCACAATATTTTTATAAGTTTTCGTGATATCCATGATTTTTCCCGAAATATCCGTCGATATTCAAACATCCACCGATATATTTGTAAAATTGAGTTATCACTATTAGTACTGATATCGATTTTTGCTTCCCTGCTTCTACTAAATATTACAGAGAAATGTCGGAGGTTGGTATTCAAATAATTGCTCTTATCACCCCCACATTACTAGTTACAGATCATCTATCAAAGCTCGTGTTTGAAAATAAAATAATAAATAAGGAAAAACTTCAAATTCAGGATAATTCATTGCAAATTTTTAGAAAAATCATGGTCATAATGGCCTAGAAAAACCAATGCATAGTAACTTAAGTTCATTTGATACCGTTTTTGTTATGTTTTCTTAAATCATATACTCATTCATTAACATTTCCCTTGTTTTCTAATGTGATGTCAACATCGTTTCTAAAATTTGAGTTGAATTTAAAAAACTAGTTTTACAAACCTATTTTGGTTTTTAAAATTTACCAAAAATTTCAATTTGAAAAAAAATTGAACTAAATAAATTAAATATACGTATAAGTTTAAATCTTAAAAATCGAAAACAAAAAACAAAATCATTATGCCAAGGTAAATCATATTTGTCAGTTAAATAATCTAAATGGGACAAATATGATTTTCCCTGATCTTGTTGCTCCAATTCAATAAAACGCCACAAATAAACTCAATTTTGTTGGTATTAAATTCTGACAACCATACTGATATATTATCATTCATTTTTAGTTTAACAAATGTTTGGTGAGGGATTGAACTTTCAATCTTACGAAAGGTTATAGACTGTTCGGATTAATATACTATCGGTTGTACCCTTGATGACTCTTCAGAAAAAGTTAAAAAATAAATATAAAGAGAGAAACAATGAAACAGAAGTTTAAAAAAAAAAACTTTACTAAATTACATGTATTTACATGAACATTTATACATATATACTCAGTGCTATAGTAAGGACCAAATTCTCTCAAATGCCAAATTAAAGCTTTCGGCATCTCAGGTAATGACTCCCATCCTTTTTTATTATCTCCATACAAGCTGTACTCAGTTACTATTCTATATGATGGATCACTTTTGACAGGCATCACCCCTCTATAATGTACATGATGAATCGATTACCATGGTTCGGAGTTCTTACCGATGAACTTTCGAGCATAAGAAGGTGTGCTCCAACCATCTTCCATCATAATAAGGGCAAGGCGTTTCATCAAGTTTTCTGCAGCTTCTTCCTCCTGGGAACTTACCGCTTCGGTTGGACTTGAGGAACTCTGCAGTGGTTGGCTAATGTGATCAGTTCATTGAAGGTTGGCCAATTTCTAAGTTTCAAGAGATAGAATGTACCCTTTTGTTTTCCCTTTTCTTTTCATTTTACCTAGATAGAACGTACCTTTGTTTCCTGATAGAACTTCAAATACTTCAGAGATTGCTCGTAGAAGCCACAGTGGTAGAGAAGGATGCTATAATCTCTCAATTCCTTTGAATCAACATCAAGGAGGATAAGCCGTTCACATGCTGCAAGAAGAATAATAAGCTTACAGATTAAGATCAAGTAAGATCAGAAGTAACTGAACTTTTTTCCTTAAGGAGAGAACAAGAATATTTTGGTGCTAATGTGGATGAGAGAGAATTAAAAAGAAAAGAAAGAATTGTTCAAGCTTGTAGAAATCCATGAGCGAAGTTTGAGATCTAATTGGGGTTCAGAATAAGGCTTGTACTGAGATCCAATAGACCAAAGTCTAGCTTGGTAAGGTTTATTTCGACTCCAATCAGTAGATTTAATCTTTAAAAAATCCAGTTGGAAAATAAAAACAAAGCTGGTATCCATTTTATATGGCTAACTAGTTTCTTCACCATTTCCTTGCTTTTCCCTTGTTTGGATTTCTCCAATGAAAACAAGCTAGCATGTCCGTTAAACACACTAGAAGTTACATAACAGGAAAACAAATGAGAGACAAGCAAGTCTTAGATACTAGGAAGTAGGCTGTGTTTCCTCCTTAATTCCTCACCAACAAGCTTTAAATACTATATCAGTATGCAAAGTATCTGAAAACCAATATTAAATCCTGCTCCTTCATATTCTCGTCCGTTGGATAACCAAGTAATTGTTATAGCCCTCAATTTCACATTCTTAAATAGAAGTTGAAGGATTTCTAAGTATTCAAAAGGCCTTTGGGAGGAGGTTATTAATAAATAGACTGCAGTCTAACAAACTTGAAGAGAAAGAAGTGTAGCATACCAGATAATGCACGCCTCATATCTCCATAACGTACACTGGTCCAAACTCCACGTTCTAGCCTGTGTTGAGCAGCCTTTGCAGACGCAAGCTGAAAGCCACTGGAAAAGGTGGAAAGGAAAAAAACAGAGATATTAATGCACATATCTACAAGCACTAATTGGAAGGAAGGGGGTGAGGGACGTAAAGAGTAATTGGACGGTGAATTTGGTGATGCAAGGCAATTGGCTTGAAGCATATATTACTTCTCTCAAAGTAGGGAAATACCTTTCCTCAATTGCATTCGATCGATTACTACAGTTAGCAACATCAGCGGCCCTTAAGAATAAACTTCTTGATTGATTTTGTTGAAATGGCCAAAAAGATTCCTTTAAATTGCTTAAAATCTGCATTCATGTACACATAAACAGAGAGAGTAAATCAGAACTTGTATAGATTAAAAAATAATAATTATGACTAATTTTTTTTTATCAAAAAACTTGCTTTCAAGAAAGAATACATAAGGGCATACAAAAACGACTGCCCAAAAAAAAAGAATGCCAAAACCCTAAACTAGCTATACAAAAAAAAAAAGGGGTCCAATCCAAAAGTATAAGGTCTAAAGGATAATTAACAATGGCCTTAGTAACAGACGCCCAAAGATAAGCATTAAATCTATCAAGAGACCACACATCCTGCTAAGATTAACAAAAAGCCTTCAATAGAAGATTGAACTGTATTAGGAAGGACAAGTACTCTTTTCTTGTTAATTGGAAGCCTAGAGGTAGAGTCACAATTACTAGAGGTCTTCGTTAAGGAATCCTCTTTCCCCTTCCTTTTACGGGTGGTAGTTGATGTTCTTAGCAAGTTAGTTTTGGCAGGGTGGATAACGGTGCCCTTGAGGGGTTTTGGGTGGGAAGGGAGAGACTCCAGCATTCGCATCTTCAATTTACTGATGATACAATCTTTATCAATTGTGATGCCTCTAACTTGAGCTCTTGCACTTCCTAAGAAGGCATAAACAGGTAAATGGTTTAGATACTTTTTTTAAAAAACATAAAGAACGCCAACTTTTCAACAATGGCTTCAAATTGTTAGAAAGAAATAACTGCATCTTCAACAACTCCTCAACAACTTTTGATAGAGTCATAAAGATTCTACTTTTATATTAGCTCCTCTAGGAATAAATTTACTACCCTTTCTCTTCTTATAGTCTCAACGATCTTAAAACTGACTGGAAGAGCTTTTTTTATCTAGCTTTAATAGGACCAAGTGTAAATATTACCTCCACCAAGAGACTTTGGGTTGTTATTATGTGTGGTTGATCAGATTGCTTGCTTTTCAGTTTATGATAGCCTGTGGGAAGGCTATAATCATCATGAGGATGATATATCTCTACATCAAAATCCAGAAGGCTCCATAAACGAAGCATTTTCAGAATCTCGGAGTATATGAGTGAAAGTAGTGCAGCTGAGCCTGTACGATGGGTCAAGACCTATCAACATGAAACAAAATATTGCTAAGAATAATTCAATTCCATTATAAAAAATTAAGAAAAAGAAACTCAAAATAGAAAATAGAGGGCTGAATCTTTTACTGTGTGAAGATATAGAGCTCGTGGTTCTGATTGAGCTTTAGAACTGGTTCTTCTGAAACCCTAAAATGTGAAATATGTCATTAGCAGAATTTTTAGAAGCTTTATATGTCAATTTATTATAATTATATACAGCGCAAAGGTACACGTTTTTCAAATTTAAAAATCTTACCTTTATGACGTACATATACCTCTCTATACTCTCCAAAAAACTTTCTGGTGATAAATTGAATGAAGATTTGTAGTGAGTACAATAGCCCATGGAAAGGTCATTTAGTCTATGAATAAATGCATCGATGGGAAGAGGAACAGATGAATGAGATACCAAGGAATCATCCTCTGCTGCAATATAAAGAGCAGCTTTCGCCAAATCAACACGCCTATTAATGCTAATACTTGTTTCCCGCTCTATATTGGATAAATATTGAATCTGAGTCAAGAAACCCTTCCTAGCCTCCTGCGTAGTCATTGAGTATCAAAACAAGATTTATTAGACAACCGTTTTTCTTCAGGAAATAAAACATGTCTTTGATTTTTGATAACCATGTTAACCAGGAATTGTCAAAGCATGAACTCAGAGCATAAAAATCAAACTGTGCAATCAAAATAACTTCAGATAAAAGCATCGAAGTTTAACATTAAATACAACATAAATTACTAGTGTTCAAGAATTTGTCATGTGCAGTCGAGAAATTTAACAAAATAGAAATACAATGTTCTCGTTCATGAAGAAGGAGAAAATACAAGAAGTAGTTGCAAATGCTTACAGCTAATCAGTGATCAATAGCTTTTCTTCTTTTTTAAGAAATCGAGCATTCATTGAGTAGAATGAAAGAATGTACGAGGACATAATAAAAAGAAGCTTGAAGAAGGAATCCCACAACTAACTAGAAAGGGATTCCAATCCAAAAGAATAAAACCAAGCAGGTAAGTACAAAAAGTCCGATGGACGGACACCAACAATGAAACATTAAACCTAACAACCTCCCAAACTTTGTCCCAAGATATCTAATAAGAATCTAAAGAGAAAATGAAAATAAATCCTAATTAACTGGGACCACTGTAGAATGTCTCATCACATGTGCTCAGTAGATCAAATAACTTTGTTTGTTTTTTCTCTCTTTTTTTCTTTTAAAATCAGAGTGTTTACCATTTTAACTAACTTTGTCAATCAATAAGATTTTTCCTCGTTCAACGATCTATTTTTGATAAAACATACAAAGGGGGAAATCTTGAGGCCCAACGGCTATCCAAAAACAAATCAACAAAAGTAGAGGTTAAAATATAGTTTTGATCTTAAAATCCATGTTTCTAATTTGGTTCATGTACGTACAAAAAAGACTTTGTAAATTTAGCTCTTATCTTTAAAATCTGAAATAGGAATTAACAAAAAAAAAAAAAAAAAAACCAACGGCCTCACAATTTTTTTGTGTAATAAGAATTACCCACAATTAACTAATGCTTCATGACACGGAAATGAGAAAATAGTCGTAAAGAAATTGAAAAAACAGAAAAGGTTCAGAATGATCCCAGACAACAAGAAAACAAGTACATCCCATTTCTGGAAAAGCTTTAACTGGACAGAATGTAGAACTAAAAGAACTTTTTAGACTTAAGCACCGATAAATTAGCAGAACGATGTGAGTCAAAAGCACCCGATTCGAGAAACAAATCAGAAGAGAAAGCAGAAGAATTACCTTAGCATAGGATGAGTCAATTCCGGAAGAATCCATGGCATTGTGAAGAAGGAAGTGGAAATCCTTGGGAGCATTGTGCTGCTGAGGCACGCCGGAACAAACCACTCGAAAACTCGGCGGAATCGAACGGGATGAAGAAGAATTGAAATTGGAGAATTTGGAAGAAGTTGTCAGTTTTGGAATCCATAAGGAAGCAAAAGCAGAAGCAGCAGTGAAGGAACTCATTGGAACAGAGAGAGAGAGAGTTAAAAGTTGCAGAGATATAAAATATCTGTAAAGCTTCAGGTCACTGCCACTGCTACATAGAGGGATGGGGATATTAAAATATGATTGTGTACTGCTGAACACCCGGGCCCATAAAGAAGAAAAACTATCGTAATTGTTAGGTTAAATTACACATTTAGTCTCTAAACTTTGAGGTTTATATCTATTTAGCCCCTAAACTTTTAAAATTACAAATTTGATCTCTGGACTTTCAAAATTTTTAAAATTTACGAGTCTAATAGACACAAAATCAAAACTTTAGGGTTCCATTAAACATAAATTTCAAATTTGTATCTAATAGATCGATTAATTTTTAAAAAATTTGAATTTGATAGGGACCTATTCGACACAAATTTGAAAATTTATGGACCTACTAGACACTTTTGAAAGTTTAGAGACCAAATAGACACAAATCTCAAAGTTCTGGGACTAAACTTGTAATTGAACCTAATTGTTATTAGCGTCAAAATTAGTTAAATGATAATAATAATTTTTATGCAATAAAAAAAAGACGCAATATGAGTATGTTTCTAAAAATTTATATAGGCAACTCTAATAGAGACTAACTTTTTATTGGACAAGTTAACCATGAACTAACAGTGACGACTAATTTTAAAATTTATTAAAAGTACAGGGAGTAATTTTGAACATTTCAAAGTACACTGGCTAAAATGGAATGATACCTATAGTATAGAGACCAAAATGATATGTTAACCTATATGTTTCCATTTCGTTGACACTAAGTTTCAATTAACCTTTTTCGTGTGCATAAGTGGAATTTGAACCTTGACAATTGAGAGAGTACATGCCTTAAACACTTGAGTTATGTTCACTTTGGCAATTTTAATTAACCTTTTTTAATTGAGTCTTATACTATTGGCAAATGTTAAAATTGGTTAATGATAAATTTATTTGATGTAATACTTAGTGAATTGGGAAATTTTAAAAGAGAGGAAAAAAAGTCGTTTAAAAGAGCAAAAGTCATTTAAGTGAATTGGAAAGGGAATTAGATGTTTTCCTCTCTCAATTGACTTTTTTCTTACTCTCAATTTTTGCTTATTTTATAAGTATTATACCATGTAAGTTTATTATTAGCCAAGTTAAAGAATTTACTAGTAGTGAAAATACTAAATTGAAAATTGTTAAAACATAAAGAATTAAATTGAAAATTTTTATATAATAGAGACTAAATTGAAAAAACACCAAAATATTAGTGACTAAAATCTATATTGTTTTAGCAATAAAAGTTTGTGTTTGTAGTTCACCCCATGTGTCATGTTGTAAAGTATTAACATAGTTGTTTCTATTATTAGTTTAATTAGTTGTCAACACAAGTAGAACAAAACAATTAAGACATTTTTACTTCTTTAAGAAGTTGTAGTTTTAAATCTCTCTATCCCACAAGTGTTGTAATAATCAAAACATACATGTCACCACTTGGTCGAGGGTAATGTTAATTACTGTTGAGCTATGCTCACTTTAGCATGTCATGTTGTAAAGTATTAACATAGTTGTTTCTATTATTAGTTTAATTAGTTGTCAATACGAGTAGAACTCAACGATCAAGACATTTTTACTTCTTTAAAATGTTATAGGATTGAATCTCCCTATCCCACATGTGTAGTAATAATCTATATATATATATATATATTAGTTTCTTTTAGTTCAAATGAGCTATTAAAATGGAGATTTCAAACTTTGACAGATAGAAAGATTAGTGGTGTCTTGACTTATTTAGTTATACTCGGTATTGTTGCTTCTATCAATTAGGTAAAAGAAAAATATTTAAATTTATGATTACCATGCTTTTTATGGGTCATATCATATGATTTTATTCTTCTTTTACAAAATTTAAGTTCGATGATTATGTTGAACTATACTATTTTTAATATAATATAGATATTTCAATAATACTAAAAAAACACAAATAGAATTCGAATTCTTTTCTTAAAAAATCATGGGACAATTTAAAACATTGATGAATATAAAATTCTAGTTTACTCTTATAAATTTCCAAAAATATATTTTATATACTTTTGGAATCTACTTTTATTTTTTGAATTTGGCGAGTTCGATTGTTCTGAAGTTGTTCGTATAAATTATGGAAAGAAAAAAAAAAGACAGAATTGTCAGGAAGATTGATTTTTAAAAACAAAAAATGAAATCAAAGAAGTCTTAGACACTAGAAATTAGAACAAAGCTTGATTAAAAGACCAAAACAGTATCTCAATTCATTTATTACAATTATAGAATGCATGACTATTTTGTATTTCTAAAAATTATGACGTGAGATGTATTTCTTGTATACTTTTTTTTTCCTTTAAATTGTTGAAATAAAAATTTGATAATAGAAAACTTGATTCTTCAAAATGTTTCTAAAAGGACCAATTAAATTTATTCTCGAAGATAATTAGGAGATAGTGCTAACCTAAATATAAATTAAATCAGAAATTCAAATATTCAAATTCCCAACCCCAATTAAATTGAAAGCAACACTAGCCAAAATCATTTCTACATTCAAAGAATAATTAAAAATACGTCATTAATTTTTCTAAAAATGAATACATAATTACTAAACATATCTTACAAAATGTTCCGCTCTATACATTTTGGTAGAGAAGACCTACCAAATCATCAATCTAACCTACCAACTTAAAGTTGTGTTCAATTTCAATTTAATCTTCATGATTTAAAAAACTTCAATTTGAATTCTGATACACTATCCATCTGATTTAATACTCCCGTAACATTATAAGTTTTCCTTATGATTTGGCCAAATATCCCAAAATGCCTCTTATAATTTGGCCAAAGTTCCCCAAATATCTCTTATGATTTGACCAAATCTCCCCAAATGTCTTCCAAATGACTTTTCTTGTTGCTAGATGTTAATAGTTTTCTTACGAAACCCTTTTCTCGAACACCTAGTAAACATAAATATAATCAAATCATAGAGATCAAATTGAAAATTTTAAAATTATATGAGACCCAAATTATAAACCAAGCCTAGAACTAAAATGGTAATTTAACCTTCTTTTTGACATCCAATCATCACAACTAAAAAAAAAAAGACAAATATAGATATATATCAGTGCACTCCCCATTCAAAATTAGCCTTACTATTGAAATTGATCAGAAAAATTGTTTTCAGGCTATGTACATCAAATCTTGTGAACTTTCACTATCAATACAGATTGGCATAGTTGATAATGAACTGTTTAGAAGCATTGAATGGTTCAACAACATACAAACACAAGCTTTTCACAGGAGGCAAGGATTGCAACAAGACAGCAGTATAGCCAAGTACTGAATAACTTTTCTCACTTCAATTGTTAGTCAAATTCTTAAGGCTTTAATAGAAGTTGGGATTAGGGGAGCCTAAGAGAATTAGTAGAGAAGTGATTTTTGGAAGAGCAAGATTATAATAAACACAGCCTAAACCAACTTCCAATGCAACAGAACAAGTTGACCACCAATGAACTGAGAATAGAGAACTGAGAACTGTTTTTTATATATATGGGGAAAGAAGAGCTGAAGCTTGCTACAAGGCTGGAAATTCTTCCTCTCTTGTTGACCCCACAAATACAAAATCATCTGCCTCCTATGTACAAGTCAAAATAGCAGACAATGTGATCACTTTTTACCTCTGTATTAGGTTCCTGAGCTATTCAAATGCTAAGACACCATCACTATTGTTGACTGCCATTTTCAGTCTCTTCTGGAATTGGGGTCAGCTCTCCGCTGACGTTTTTATTCTCATTTTCCTCAGGTGCAGAGTTTCGATCTCGGGGTTTACCTGGACGAGGTTTCCTGAAGTACTTGGCCACAAACATTTCAGCCATGTCAGGATACTTGCCCTTGATGAAATTATCGAGGCATTTGCGATATGAAAAGTCCTCTTTATGGCCATCGGTTGACACAACATAAAAGCACCTGCTTTCCTGAAAACTGCTGTGCCGACTAACCTGCCAAGTTGAAGCACTAGACAACGTAAGAAATCCTCAACTGTCCATTACGATGTAAGAAATTGTTGGGAGCTCCATAACAAATGAAGATTAAGCAGCAACCAAGTTCCAAATAAATCCATCATGATGAAATTTTCCACATGCCCTCACATTCCAATTCTAATATTAGTTTTGCCAATTGTTTTCTAACGTCGTGAGGGAAATAAGTAATTAACTTCACAACCAAGCATCAACTGTAGCAGTAATACTGTAGCTCATGGGAAAGCAACTTTTGAAAAGAATATCTGGGCAAGCCACTTTAGATAAAACGGCTTCTCAGCCAGAAATACTGTAGCTCTAGCTCTAGCTCTAGTGTCCAAGTTATTACATATGATGGTGAAAAGAGCACCCACAAAAATGATTTATAAATTGCTAAATAAAAGTAATGCAGATAATCTAAAAGCAAAACCAACGAGTGGAATTCATAATCAATCGTCTGAATAAGTGGTTAAAATTTCTGACTGCTGTAATTACATCTCACAAATTTAAAAGAGATGGATAACGAATGTACAAAAGACAACAGTGAGTCATCCTAATTACTCATCAACCATATGGTAGTAGGTGGGATTTAGTGCATTAGTTTATTAGTCAGTAACTGTGGTGTATTCTAACTAATAAAGAGTTAATGAATTGCAGTTTTTTCAGTTAACCAGAGAAATAAATTTGGCAAAACTGAGCCTCAATATACTAAGCTAGCCTCAATATGAAACTTATTTAATTTCTCTCTGCCAAGCAGCCTCAATATACTACCGGAGAAATAAATCTTCTGCACTTGTATATGCTTTATTGAGTTCTCTCTCCAGTCATGGCTTCAGGTTCTACTTGATCCTTACCAATGATCAACTCTGGTAACAATGAGTACCCAGCCCCTTTAATTTTTCCATTATTCTATAACCCTGGCTTGAACCAGGATGCAAAAAGTATGGTTGAAAAAATAGCAAGAATTACATAAAGATGTACTGGCACTTGGAGAAATTGAACCAACACCACAAGGAAGCTGCCGATGTCCATCAGAGAGAACACATTAGGAGAGGTGGATCTCGTAATACTTCATTGGCGGTAATATTAATTCAAACTGGATCTTACAAGCAGAAAAGAGGATTGGCCTATTCAGAATACGGAAGATTGGAACTCAACTAACACATACAAACAGCGAAGATGGGAAGGAAGATGAGAAAACAGAGCAAGGTCGAGGGTTTTCAAAGGGTCAGGAATATTAGGATTCATTTCTAATGCAACACTTTCTGTCTATTTTCTTTCTTGAGCTGCTAATCAGTTGAGTAGGATTTATCCCTGTTTCCCTCACACTTTTTGCGCACATAGCCTCTCTCACCCCATAAGAGGGAGGAGGTCGCATTGATTTGAGTTTAATTCTGTAAATTTCTTATTAATTTGAGTTGGGTTTAAGTTCTGAGGGACTATCCTAGCAGCTTTTGGATGGAATGCGGCCCTCACTAATGACCCAACTCTTCTCCTCTCTTATGTTCTTTCGAGGCATCCTTTTAAAAAGGATAAAAAGCTCTTTGGTTGAACTTTGTTCGGGCTTTCTTTTGGCATATGTGGCATGAAAGGAACCAAATGACTTTTAAAGACAAGGAGTGTTAGGCCCCCAATTAACAAAGTATATCAGAGAAAGATCAAGAAATTTTGAAAGCACATCTTCGAGCAGCCCAGGAAAGCATGAAGAAGTTTGCTGACAGCAAACGCACTGACATTTCTTTTGAAGAGGGTGATTTTGTCTTCTTAAAAATTTGACCTTATCGCAAGCATCATTGGCAAAGAAGCGAAATCAGAAGCTTGCACCGAAGTTCTTTGGACCATATCGAGTGGATCAAAAGATAGGAAAGGTGGCATATAAATTGCAACTACCTCCTGGTCCCAGAATCCACCCAGTTTTCCATGCTCCGTTGCAGCGGATGTTGGGGAAGCATCATGAAGTGTTGGAGGGTCCTCCTATGCTCAGTGATGAATTTGAATGGTTAGCTGAACTGCAAGAGATCTTCATAGGCAGAACTAATGAGCAAACAGGGGAGAAGTAATTTTGGTGAGCTGGAAAATTTTGCCACTGCACGAGGCCACTTGGGAGATAGTTCAAGCTATGCAAACACAATTCCCAACTTTCAACCTTGAGGACAAGGTTCTTAAGCAACCCAGGAGTGATGTTAGGCCCCCAATTAACAAAGTATATCAAAGGAGGGGGCAGAATGGGAAAAGGGCTCTGAGAAGTTAGTTAGAGGCAGGATCGTGCTTTGGAGGGAAGAGTGGGACCACTGCTAAGGAGAGTATTTGTAGTGTTTCTTTCCTTCTTTCTTGCTTATGCTTTTATTTTGGTAAATAGCTTTAGCTTGGGGAGGAAGAAAGAGTTTACCAACCCTCTCTACTTGGCTGGGAGTTTTGTATTGCCTTAGGGCTTGATCTTTCTCATCAATAAACTTGTAAGGGAAACCTTACAAGGAGATTCCTTTTGATCAGTCTTTCGACGCTTTAGTTTTTTTTATAATTACTTGGTGTAAATGTTCACATCTTTTCCATCACTATAGCTTTTCCTCTTTACTATCCCATCAGAGAGGTATTTTATGTCCCATGGATTGGGGATCTCCCTTTTTTTCTTTAAAGAAACAATTTCATTGATATATGAAATTTACAAAAAGATGGGGAAAGAAACCCCTATCAAAAAGAGTTACAATAAACTTCTCCCATTGGACAAAAGAGTAGAAAAGCAGTCAGAAAGAAAAAGTGGCTAACATAACAATTTACACCAAGAAATAGCTAGAAAGATGACATTTTAAAAAAAAAAAAATTCAAAGGATTGATCTTTGCCAACAAAAAGATGATGATTCCTTCAAATCCAACCTGACCAAAAGAAAGCTATGTGATGTGCATCCAAAGGAGTTTCCCCTCATTTGTAATTTCATACCAACCATAAAATTGTTTCTTTTAAAAATGGGTTTAAGTCAGTAAATTTTGGTCAATGTTTAATTCTTTTTATTTTTTTACTTTATAAAATAAAAGTTTTGGGTTTAATAGCTAATTTTTTCAGGTAAAGTAGTAAATAAAAAGTTAAATTACAAGTTTAGTCCCAAAGCTTTCAGGTTTGTGTCAAATAGATCCTTAAAACTTTAAAAGTGTCTCACAGGTCCCAAACTTTCATTTTTGGGTCTAATAAGTCCCCAAATTTTAAAAAGTGTCTAATAAGTCTCTAAACTTTCAATTTGGCGTCTAATAAGTCCCTAAACTTTCAATTTTGTGTCTATTAAGTCCTTGATCTATTCGACAATTTTTAAAATTCACAAACCTATTGGACATAAAATTGAATTGAAAGTTGAATGTCCTATTAGACACAAAATTCAATTTTAAGTATGATTGATTCGTTAATCTTAAAAAATATTGAATACGTCAGAGATACACAAAATTGATAGTTGAAGGACCTATTAGATACTTTAACTAAAAAGCTCAGGGACTAAACTTGTAATTAACCTAAATAAAACCAACAAATTATTGACACGTTCTATTTATAAAAAATTATATAATTAATTAAAAAAAAGCTCAGTCAGCTTTCAGTCACTATAACCATCAAAATGCTAAGAAGAAGATTAATTCCATGCTTTTTCAAAATAAACATGTTTACACCTCATTTGATAACCATTTGGTTTTTTGTTTTTAAAAATTAAGCCTATAAATACTACTTTCACTTATGGGTTTCCTTGTTTTGTTATCCACTTTTTACATATGTTTTCAAAAACCAACCCAAGTTTTGAAAACAAAAAAAAAGTAGTTTTCAAAAACTTGCTTTTATTTTTGAAATTTGGCTAAGAATTCAAATGTTTTCTTAAGAAAGATGAAAGTCATTGTAAAGAAATGACGAGAAAACAATTACAATTTTCAAAAATCAAATAGTTATCAAACGGGACCTTTTTTTAAAAAAATTAGGAAACAAAATACAACCTAACCTCAAGTAAAAATGTCTCAAACCTCAAAAATCGAGACTAAAAGTATTTCCTATTTTCTTCATTTTTAATAAGAAAGATGTTCCATTGCCAAATGAAATGTACCAAATCATTACAAAAAAGGGTTCCCCAACCGAGACATATATAGTACTAAGGGGCCGTTTGGTACAAGGGTTTTGGAAATGGGAATGGGCAATGGCTTGTGATACCCTTGTTTGGTACAAGGTTTGGAGGATTGACCATGGAAATGAGTTATTCCCATGGGTTTTGTATACCCATGAGTAAGGGTATTTGATACCCTGGCCCTCCTCTTTCTCTCTTATTTTTGTTATTATCTATCTTTCTTTTGAATATATTTATTTATTCTATTAAAATTAATTTTTATAATCAACCAAATTATATAAAAATTATTTTATAATAATGTATTGAATTAACCTAATTAATTATTCAATTGTAATAAATTAATCATAACTAATTGAGTGATTAATATACCAAATGAAATCTCATTAATAAAAAGGAAAAAAATCAATTTTTACTCCTAAGTTTGTCAAGCTGTATCAATTTCTACCCTACACTTTTAATTTCATCAAATTGTACCCCAAACTTACATAAGTATTGCAATCTTAACCTTAAACTTAAAAAAGTTTTGCAATTTCTATCATCCAATAAGTTTTCTTTTGAAAATTTGTTTAAAAAAAGGTATTCTCATATGCTAACATATGTATGGTACAAAATTGATAAGATTTCAAAGAAAAACAACGTTAGAGCTACGTTTTGTTAAAATTTGTGAGTTTTGGTAAAATTATTCATTAGTTAATTTGTGGATTAATCAAACTTAAAATTTTAAAAATCTTGATATTATTGAAATTAGTGAGTTTATAGATATTTTTACGTCGTTTTTTTTTGTTAAAATTAGTGAAAATTGAATAGATGGTAGAAATTGCAACATTTAACTAAGTCTAAGGTTTAATTTGATGAAATCAAAAGTTTAGAGTGAAAATTGATACATGATGACATGTTTACGGGTAAAAATTAAAAATTTTCCTTTATAAAAATAAACTAAATTAATGTAATTGTGTATTTATTGAAACTATTAATAAATTAGTAATCTATTTAATATATTTAATTAATTGAAATAATTTAGTATAAAAAATTTAACTTTTTATAATTATTTATTCAACTAAAATTATGCATCTATTATGATCAATTAATTTACATCTATTTGTTGAAGAGTTCATTAATTAATGGATCATAATTATATAAAATTTATAAAATTAATCTCATAAAAAAGACAAAAATATCATTTATTATTATTATAAAAATTAGCATTCCCAAGTATACAACCAAACACAACAATCAATGATTCCCAACAATCTTATTCCCAGACATGTGCAAACCTTGAACCAAACGACCCCTAAGGGAATGTATCCAAGAAAGCTTGGATCTAAGGCACCAAGACAAAAAATAAATAAATAAATGGCAACTACTACCCAAAAATGTTCAAAAGTTCTGAAGTTGTCGAGGACTTTCTATTTCTTTCTAACTATAAGAGTTAAAGTAGGACACAAAAACCGTTTACCCACAAAACTTTTGCTTGATCACAGTAACCGTGAAAACACAAACCAAGAAGTGGCCAGTCTTTCACCTTAGAACTCAAGGTTCCAATTGTACAACCTATAGACCAGATCCTATTCAAGTAAGGTCATAGCCCGTCATTTCACTCAAGTAGAGTGAAATGAAATGTGAAGATGTTTGACTAGTCCTCAAAAAACTTTAGATTCTCAAGAAGAGAAACAAACTATCTTGATTTTCCTCGAGCACAATTACAGAAGTAAAACCACTGTTGACGGAAGTAAAAGAACGGTTTCCTTTGTTGCACCTTATCATGGGTGTTAATGCCACCTAAATAAAGAATCCAAAGAAAAGCTTTGTACTTCATAGAAGTATACACCTTTCAGAGAAACTTGCAAAAAGGTAACAAAATCAAAGTAATGGAAGTATACGCCTATAGAGAAGCTTACAAAGAGCTTTACAAAATCAATGAAAAAAAAAATGCCTATTTTAATTACTAGCCAGTTACTGTTCCTTTTGTTTAAAACATTACTGGGCAGTTACTGAACTTACACATAAAGCTGGAACTTCTGTAACCCCTCTACCGTTGATGCTAATTATACTAACGTTTACCATCCAATTTCCTATTTTAGAGACCTCTTCTTTTGTAATTCATGAAATATGAACTGAAAATATTTTAAGCATTTTTTAGGTTCTGCATTGCACTAGGGTAAGACAGACTCCAAAGCCCAAAATTTTGTGGCAGGGTACAGTGGTCTTGCTTGACTCGTTACTGAACAATTGAAGCAAGATCAATTCAGCTGGAACACAAAAGCAGGATAAGCTTTCCAACGCCTGAAGGAAGCAAATGACCATAGTGCCAGTATTCGGTTGCCAAATTTTAAATGACTAGAGTACAGTGGCATTGCTTGACTCGTCACTCAACAGGGTTGAAAGGAATTAAGCATACATCTAAAAGTTTCGTGATTATTATTATTTTGATAGAAACTGAGAGAGGCAAACTTGGCAAGAGCCCACACCGAGACCTCTCAATCCCCTCTAAAAATTCTCATTCTTTTCCAACCAAACCAGTCTGCCAAATGGTTCATCCCTTATCCCAAAAAAGAAGGTGGAATAAGACCAAACGTCATAGAAATATCTTCTATAATGACTACGATGGTGAAATCTGAATCGAAACTCCCCAAAGGAAGTTGGCCTTAAAGATGCTTAGAAATGTTAACTACCAAGGACACCTTTTCCACCATGCCTGAGCTGAAATGTCACATCCCCCCCCCCCCCCCCCCCCCCCCCCAAAGAATTTAGGAGAAGGATTACGATTCACCAATTCAGCTGTTCTTTGAGATTCTTCTCTCAACTAACATTTTATTAGGATTATCTAGAATTCAAATTTTCTTATCATACCATCATCACCTCCTTTTTCTCTTTTCCTTTTTTTTTTTTATATATAATTTTCTTAGCCCAAAAACACAGCTTGAATCCCTATATTTTCTGAAGAACCTTTGGTGCCCATGGATGCTGCTACACACTCAAACCCGAGGTCTACCATTCTAAGGACAATAATTTTCTACAACTACTTACAAGATTCTAGCTCTTCAACGTTCTTATTGGAATTATCTCTTTAACATAGCTTCAGTTCAACCTCACAATCCCAAGCAGTATAACTCCATCTCAACATACAAGCTCACCCTGTAAAGCCTAAATAGGAGAAATGCTTGTAAAGCATAGATGATGAGTTGGATAACAGGAGGAAACAGAAGAGCCAGGGGGAAAAGTTCTAGGAATTCCCATATTTGTCCCTCATACAAAAAACCCTCAATTTACTTGCATTCAAAAAGCTTTAAACAACTAACAAAAAAGAGAGACATGGCAGAGAGATTGAATAAACAAAAAGAAAAGCTTTATGGTAATAACTGTCACTAGTATTTCACCTCAGATTTCTTCTTCACATGAAGGGAAAAAATAAATATCTCATAAACTTTAAAAAATAATAACAGCTAGAGAAACATACCATGAAGTGGTCAATTCCAGCGCCCATTTTTACAGCTTTGTCAGGATGGAAGTTGAATACACTTTGAAGTATGAAGGACTGATCTTCAGCAGACAGAGGATCCCCATCGTTGTACCTTCTCACAAAAAAAACTCATGAGTGAAAATTTAAATAAAATGACAATGTTCAAGAAACAGAGTCAGTTATATATTGATGCACCACGGTTTCACTGTTTAAAAAAAAAAGAAAGAGAACAGCAAACTTGTTTTATATGCAAGATAAAAAAAATGAGAACATGAATCTAAATACATTAGCAGACTATTTGGGCGAGTGTACAAACAAAAAGGAAATGGCATGACAGTTCATGAAGAAGCTGATGAAAAAAATGGTGAAATCAGCAGAATATCAAATTTTTCTATGAAGGTTAAAGTATTGATGTAAGAAAAGAATAATCATATAACTATGTATTTTGAAATGAGAACCCAGATATTGCAGTTTGAAGAAGAAAGAAAGAAAGAAAAGAAAAGAAGCCTTAAGAAAACTAGGAGTGAATTGCTGTTTTTTTTTCCTTTGGGAGTACAACAAATGTGGGATGGAGATTTGACCTCCAACCTCAAGGGAAGAAGTAAATATCTTAATGGCTAAGCTATGTTCATGTTGGCAGAGTGAATCATTGTTGAATGAACGGAAAACAATTATTTCCTTTTCTCATGTTTGGATCCGAGATTTTCTTTGCATGGTTAGATGAGGGAAAAAAAGATCAAAGGAAAAATACACTTTTGGTCCCTAAGGTTTGGGTTTGACTGCATTTGGGTACCTGAGCTTTTAAATTACCCCCAAGGTTTGCATTTGGTAGCATTTTGGTCCCCCCTCAATTTTTTCATTAATTAGCTAACAAAAAGCTGACTTGTCATTTTTTTATTAAAAATATTATTTTATCCACCGTTGTCCGCCACCTTTTTTTCCCTTCTCTTTTCTTCTTTTTCTTGTCCTCTTCTTCTTTCCTCTCCTTCCCTTCTTCTTCTACTCTTTCCCCTTCCTCCCATTCTTCCCACGTTTTCAAAAAAAAAAGTTCTGACTGTGAGGGAACGAACCCAGATCTAAAAAAAGGCTAAACTTGGCAACCCCATCTCCAAGAATGAACAATTTCAATTCATTAAGAGAAAAAAGGAAAGGAGGGGTCGGTAATACGTTGAGCGCATAGTTTAGCCTTTTTTTTAGATCTGGAACGAACCCTGTTTAGCCTTTGAAACTTTTTGCCCATTTAGTTTGATACTTGAATCCCCAATTCGCAGCAGCTGAATCTGAATCAATCAATAAACCTTGAATTTCCAAAATGGGTACATCGGATTTGGTGAGAACAGAGACATTGTGTTTGGAAGAGGGAATTGAGTTCTTGATGGAGCTCTCAATAATCTTCTCCTTATTGTCGGAGGATTGGAGCTTTAACCTGGAGCTGCCATCTTAATTACCATGTTTGACCTTCGAAACAGTGAGTTTGGTGTCTGAAACCATAACGGGTTTCTGTTTTTGCTTATTAATTTAGACTATTTTATCAGAAGAAACAATCTTCTTCATCTCGCCCTCTTCGTTTTTCTTACCGTCCTTTTTTTCCTTTTCCGGCTAAAGAAATATCTATTCGAACTGCTTGAGAATAGGATAATAAAAATAACTGAGGACGTAAAGTTTCAAAGATATATCTATTCGCCTATTAACTTGTTGTTTTTCGTTTTAACTGCAATTTGAGATTATTTAACAGATGAAGAGCAAAAATTACATTTCTCTTCTTCTGTTTGAAATTTGAATGAACCCAATTTCGCCTTTTTTCAGATCTGGAATGAACCCAAATCTGGGTTCGTTCCATCACAACATTTTTTTTTTAAAACGTGGGAGGAAGGAGGAAGGGGAAGGAAAGGAAAAGAAGAAGAAGAAAAAAAGAAAAAAGAATAAAAGAGAAGGAAAAAAAAAAAAGAGGTGGCGACATACGACAGCGACGGATGGGGGGAGGGAGAAAAAAGAGAGAGAAAAAGAAAAAAAAATTAAAAATAGTATTTTTTTTATTTTAGAAATTAATATATATATAATGTCATGTCACCTTTCTGTTAGCTAATTAACGAAAAAACTGACAGGGGCAAAAATGCTACCAAATGCAAATCTCAGGGTTAAAATTGTTGAGTTTTAAACTCAAGGCCCCGAATGCAACCAGGGACCAAAATTGTATTTTCTCAAAAGATCAAACACAGAATATTTTGGCTCAAGAGGGGGTATAAATAGAATTTTCTGCCCTAATATTCCTTCAACAAGAGCAAACAATTCATTCCACTTCCCTCCCTCTAAACAGAAGGTAACTTGGAAGAAATGATTGTTATGGGTGCTACAATATAATATTTAACAAGGAGCAACTAATCACTCACTCTCTTATTCCATTCTCAAGCCACCATCCAATAAAACTGTTTATTAGGAAATCCCCTTATCCTATGTCCAAATAGATACTATGGTCTTGCGTAGGTCATATCATTTTCTTCTGGCTACCACAACCAAACTAAAGATGTTTTCATAAGCAGATCCATCCTTTACGTCTAATATTTGTAATGAAACAAAAGTACTATAAGCAACCAATTATGCCTTCTGGAAGCAAAGGGGTAAACACAAATCACCATGTTATGTGAAAGCTCAGAGAGAATAAGTACCCAGATTGATGCATTATTTTTCTGATGGATTGCATTATAGGTTCAATATCTGCAAGAATATCTTGTTCTTCGGCAGTAAACATATCCAACCGTTGTCCTGATGCAGTATATAATCCGCGTAAATTAGCATCATCGTTCATAATTCCAGGAGACTTCGGAGGACGATTCTTCCTATTTTTCCACTCCCCAACATTTCCTCCCCAACTTTTTGACCCTTGATTTTTCTTATTATCCCATCCATGTGAACTTGTCAATTCGCTTAACTCTTTATGAGAGCCCCAACCATGTGAAACTTCTGGCGATTTTTGTTCCCAACCTAATGAGCTTTCTGGAGGCTTCAGTTGACTAAATTGTTTATTTGAATTATCCTGAGATCCCTGACTAAACTCTTCAGGTGTCCTCTGGAGCTGCCCCCACGAACCCAGTGAGTCCTTTTGGGAGCCCCAACTTTGTGAAGCCTCCGTAGACTTCTGCTTGTCCCATGGCTTATCCATCTTCTCCTGAGAGCCCCAACCTTGAGAGTCCCAACCTTGTGAATCAGAAGATTTATGCTCACTGGTAACTTGATCAAACTCATGACTTGATCCTTCATTTGACTCAATTCGGGAGCCCCAGCCATGTCGATTTGATTCATTGTTATCATGTGAAGGTTTTATAACTTCCCGTGATTTCCGTTGTCCCCATGTATCATTACCGTACTCTCCCTGGGAAACCTCTGGTGGTTTCTGTTGATCCCAAGAATGATTGATGACAACTGAATCACCATGCTCCACTGCTTTGGATGGAAAGTTATCCTTCAAGTCACCAACAGTTGAAGAAACCCAACTAGATGCCCGATGGTTCTCCATCCTTTGAGTGGCCCTGCTATCCCACCCATCAGACACCTTCTCTAGGTCCATATGGCTATCATTCCTGCATGCTTCAGATTGAGCACCATCTCCAGAATTCTTCCCCCAACCATTGGTTTTGGAAGAAACTTCTTGCACTTGAACCTGCCATGATTCAGCTTTATCTTTCACCTGACTAGACCAATTATCTTCTGTTTTAGAAGTTCCTCTTGACCAAGCCTTATCTTCCCATCCACTAGATTTAGAGGCTATCTCAACCTTTTTATGGAAGGCATCTTGCGTTTCAGCTTTATCGCTCTGAAAACCAGACCACACATTTGATTTTTCTGGCGCTGTTTCTCCTTCTTTAAAGCTATCAACATCTTTAGTTTTTGTCCCCCAAGTAGCTGCAGTATCCCAACCCCCAGATTTTGGAGTATTCTCCGTGGAAGTAAAGGAATCTCGTTCAACTTCTTTTGTACCACAATTTGACCAGTCATTGTCACTTGAAATATTAGTAGCTTTATTTCCCCAGCTTGGTGTAGTATCCCAACCAGATTTTGAAGTATTCTCTTGGGCTTTTGTAGTGGTCACATCAGGTTCAACTTTTCTCCCCCAACCAGACCAGTCATTGTCATCGGATGAGTTAGTAGCCTTCATATTTTCATTATTTTCCCACTGCCCACCACCAGCGGAAGCAGCACCCAGAGGTGGAGCCTTTTCCCACTTCGATTCTCCAGCATGGTTATCCAAACAGTGTTCAAATTCAGCACTGTCTTCAAAAATTGGCTTCTCAGAAGTAGAGAAAGGCTCTGGAGACATAGTCAACTCGCCATATTCATCTTCCACCATTAGATCCTCAATCTCTTCACCTAGACATGCAGACGTTGATTCTTCTGATTTACCACTTCTCACCATGTGTAAAAAGCTATAAACATCTACAACATCATCTTGTTTGGATCCTAACTGAAAAATAGGGAAAGAAAAGTTGCGTGAATGAGTTGAACAATAAAAAAGATCTTTAAAGGAATAACAACAACAATAATCATAATAATAATAATTGATCGCTACCTCTTTTTGGTCCCAGAAAATGTCAAACCTTGACCCTGTACCAACAGCAACATGTTTACCCCAAGAACAGGAGGCCACTATGCTTGATAAAGAATCCTTATGACATTTCTCAGCAGCTTTCTCAAAACATTTTCTTGGTGTCTGTAAATCCATTGAGTAAAATTGTATGACCAGTAGTGTATCAACAATTAATAAAAAGGCAACTAAAGCTCAATTGCTTTTTGAGAGAGACACAGTGAGAGGGACTTACAAACAACGTTGCTTCTGTAAATGGTACTTGGATATTTAATGCACGAGATAATGCTTTATATCCACCTGAATTGAAGCCAATCATATTTCCTGTGCATGTCATACTGTTTGCCAGCAGAATGAGGTGATCTCCAAGAACACCTTTTGAAACCATTGATACTGACTTTGAAAGCCGCTGCATATAAACCATCTCATATATCATTTTCTTCAACATTAGTCATTTACCACTTTATTATTTTTTTGAGAAGGGAAACAATTTTATAATTTTTTTGAGAAGGGAAACAATTTCATTGATGAATGCAGGTATTTACCATTCTTTGAAGTTTTAAGCTAGAACGAAACAAGTAAGATCTTTAGGAGTATACATCAGGCACCAAAGTTATACACGATTAATAAAAGCTGACTTCCACTGGGAAGATGAGACATCCGATAATGTCAACATGCAAAGCCTACAACCTTCGTATATATTTTATTCCCGTCTACCCTCCAAATTTCATTTCCTTAATGACTTCTATATAGCAGAAAAAAAGAGTCAAATTCTGTCAATGGTTCAATGTCATCCCTGAATTAACAAAGAAACAAAAATACCACTAGATCTAATTTTGTATTTAAAAACTCTTGTTCCCAAAACTGACTTGGCAATATTAGAAAGGTTGAAGTGAAAACTAAAAAAACAAAAAAGAAAATTGTTACACAATCGTATCAACGTGTGTCCTTTTCTCCACCCTTGTCCTTTCCCATTTCTCTCCACTTTGCACAAAGTAAACACAAAATGTAGAATATACATAGCCACACAATTAGTGAATCTTCTTCCATGTTGAAGATTCCTTCAATCGAGAGTTTTCCCCTTCTAAGCTGTCTTCCACTGCTAGATGAAGAGGTTGTTCCATTTCCACTTGGGTAGCAAAATGATGCAACTTAGCATCTAAGTCTGTTAAGATTTTTTAATAGATCTTATTATCTTTTAACTTTTGTATGCCTTTAAAATCTACCTTTGTAATTACTAATTATACTCTCGCTGTTTTGTTAACAATCATGAGATTCTTTTTGTAAGTTCATGGTCGTCTGTACATTCTCCCTTTTAATGAAATTTTATTTCTTCCAAGAAAAAAAAACCCTATGTTAAAATACAATATGAAACTTTAACGACTAAAATAGGATTTAAACTAAGAAATTATTAAATGGACTCTTAGACCTTATTTGATAATAACTTTATATTTGATTTTATGTTTTCTGAAATTAAGCTTATTTACTGTACCTTTGTTTTCTTATTTTTCACCTTTTAAATCGCTTTTGACAATTTCCAATTTTAAGCACAAAAAATGGATCTTGAAAACTAATTACTTTTTAAATTATATATATATATATATATAATTTATGGGAAACAATTTCATTGATGATATGAAATGTTACAAAAACGGAGAGAAATCTCACCTGGATATAAGGGAATTCAAACTCTAATTTCGAAAAGGTGGAACATGTTTACACCAGTATAAAGCCAGAAAGAGGGAGAGAGATCAAGCAATGCTTCAATGAGCCTTAAAAAATTCTGGATTGCGCATATAACTGAAATAAAACCTACATTGAATTCAAACGTTCTCTTTATAGTTTAAACCCCCCAAATAGGAAACAAGCACTTCCCATTAGGAACTTGAAAAGTACCAGAGGACCAAGCAGTTACATAAAGGCTCTCAAATTGGTCTTTATTCCCCTTAATTTTAAGTGACAAAATGTCAATGCTTCCATTTTATGCACATTAACATGTTGAAATGTGAGATGTTTATCTTCTTAATTTCATATCAATAAAACAAACGTCCTAGGAAAGGAAACTTGACTGTACCCAAGTAGAACTAAAAAATGCAGTCCCTTGGAGAGAGTTTCATTGGGCCGATCCAAAAATTACACTACAGAAAAAGGTTTCAATAGAATAGAAGTACTTTGTTGGGACAGAAAAGAGCATATATTCATCATACCTGAATCGTTTGATCAAAAGCACACGAAATGCCAAGCAGTTTCTGAACTTGTTTAATTGCGTAAGGAACAGATCGTCTGGTATCAATCAAATGAATAACAGGAAGGCAACAGTCCAGCACATTCCTCCATGCATCACCATCTTCTTTCACAGCCGATTTTTCTAGACAGACATTTAAGGCTAGTTCACCATCCTGCCACCTGGAAGGATTTCTTTGCCAACTTGTTGAATCTGGACTAATCCAGATCACATTTGCAGCACTGATCCGAGGGTCACCTGTCAAAATGGTGAAAAAGATGTCGGCAAAAACAAAATATGGCTTTAAAGCAAATTTACAAAAATTGAAATACAAATAAATGTGAGTCGTTTAAACTCTTTAATGCACTCTCCCTAAGTGGAGATTAATATTTTTTTTGTTCAACTTTTAAGATTTGGAGGGTGAAAAGATTCAAGATCAGGCAAATTCATCAAACTTCACCTCCTACTCGTGTGTCGAGGTTAAGCTTCATCTCCCTACTGATTGAAATTAGTTCAATAAGGAGGCGCCGAGTATTTCTCAATAATCTGACTTCACACATGGAAGCAGTGTTGGCACTTGTTTGTGGAGTCTAGAAGTTAAGGGATGGACCTACTTAGAAGATTGCATCATAGGGTACTTGGGCTGTTTTCACATCTTGTGGAACTCAACTATATTTTTAGAACTCAAGGACACAATTGGACAACCTATAGAACAAATCCTGTTAAAGCCAGGTCGTAACTCAACGATATTTTTCATAGGCTAAACTAAGAATTTGATCATGAACTCTGATAGTTATATATAGTCCTTGAACTTTAGAAAGGTTAAATTATGCCTTATGATTTTATGTAGTTCGCACTTTTATCAAATGTTAACTAAATAATGAAGTGGCGTGCCCTATTGAACAAATCCAGGCTATTTTTTCCTTTCTTTTTTATTTTTTATAAAAACCAAGCTTTCATTGAGAAAAAATGAAAGAATACAAGGGCATACAAAAAAACCAATCTCAAAAGGAGAGCTAAGAAAAGAGCTCCAATCAAAGATCAAGCCAAAAAAGGGCATTTTGGTGGCCAATGAGATTGTTGAAGAATATAGGCTCAAGAAATTAGCTGGCTAGATTCTTAAGCTTGATATGGATAAAGCCTTCGACCGTGTTGATTGGGATTTTTTTCATATAGTTATGAAGAACAGAGGAGCAAAAGGTGGATTCGCTCGATTATGGGATGTGTCAAAGGAACAAAATTTTCTATTTTCATTAATGGGCGGCCAAAAGGAAGAATCATAGCTTCACAGGGCTTGCGACAAGATGATTGGCTTTCTCCATTTTTATTTCTATTAGTTGTATTTCGGAACTTCTCCATTCCAAGGGTTCGTACGAAGGTTTTTTGGTTGGTATCAAATTTGTCCACATCTCACTTCAATTTGCAGACGATACAATTATTTCCGTGCACAAGGGAGGGAGGATGACTTTTATTCAGTCTGTGCTATATGGGTCCCAACTTACTTCCTATATGTGTTTAGGATTCCAATCTCGGTTAGTAAAAGCCTTTAGAAAACTATGAGAGACTATGTGTGGGAAGGAGTTGATGAGGGAGGGGTTCTTTACCCAATTAGTTGGAAGGTAGTGTTCTGGCTGATAGATCAGGAAAGGTTGGGCCTAGTTAACTTGAGACTTCGAAATGAGGCCCTGCTAGGTAGATGGTTATGGTAATTCTCTCTCTGGAGTCAAAACCTCCATGGCATAAGATAATTGTGAATATGTATGAACTTTATCCTTTTGTTTGGGCCTTAAGTCAGGAGTATTGTTAAATTGTTGATATATAATTAAATTTACCATAACCTATCAGCTTAAGCTTTTTGGTTGATTGGTGATTTAACATGGTATCAGAGCAAGAGGTCTTATGTTCGACCCCTGTAAAGTCGTTTCCTTCCCAATTAATATTGATTTCCACTTGTTGGGTCTTCCACAAATTTCCAAGCCCACAAGTGAGGGAGAGTGTTAAAGTATTGATATATAATTAAATTTACCATAACCTATCAACTTAAGCTTTTGGGTTGATTGGTGATTTAACATAAGGCATGTCCAGAAATCTTTGGAAAGCAGTCTCTTTGGAATTTCCCTCCTTTTCTAATTTTGTCAACTATCTTGTTGGGGATGGCTCAAGTACCTTCTTTTGGGAGGATTGTTAGATGGGTAATAGACTCTTGTATCTTGTGTTCCCTCGCCTTTAACACCCTTTCTTCCTTCAGGTAATGCCCCATATTTTCAATCATTTCTTCTTTGACTTCCTCGTTCAACTTTGGCTTTCGTCAGGCCTTGTCTGATAAAGACGGTACAGATGTTGCTGGTTTGGCATCTTTGTTAGGGAATGTCCTATTCAGCCTGACTACGCATGGTTTGTCCCCTCATCCTTCAAAAAGATTCTCCTCTGGTTCCTTCTTTAACCTCTTGTGTAACCCTAACCCCTCTGCCTCCCTTTTATTCTCCGTATTAATTAGGGGCAAAAATCGAGCCAAACCGATAAACCAAGCCGAACCAACTAGTTCAGTCTGATTTTTATAAAATTTTCTGTTTTCTCAGTTTAACTCTTTAAAAAACCGAGTGTTTCGGTTCCGTCTATGATTTGATTCTTTAAAAAAGCCAAAAAAAAAAACGAACTAAAAGTATTAGATAACTTTTTGAGTAAGCAACCGAACTTTCATGGAAAAAGATGAAAGAAAAACAATGGCATACAAAAAACAAGACCAACAAACAGACCCAACAAACTACAAAAAGGGACTTCAATCCAACAAAATTAAACCAATATCATAATTACAAAAAGGCTTAGTGACTGACGCCCACACGAAGGCATTAAACCTCACCACCTCCCAAACCTCATCACAAGTGCTTCACATCTCTAAACATCCTATTGCTTCTCTCGAGTGAAACTCCTCATAATATAGCGAAAAACTAGCATGCCACAAAACTTTGCCTTACGAAAAGGTGAACCCAAAAGCACCTCCTCAATCATAGCGTAACAATCACCATTCCAAGCCTAGCACAAGCCAAACGAATCCAGCCACCGAACCCAAAGGGAGTGAACAAACTAATAGCCACACAACAAATGATGATGATCCTCTGCCTGACGCCTACTGAAAAAGCACCATTACAGGAACACGCAAAAGAAGAATGTCTCTGGACACGGTCCAAAATGTTGACTCTCCAATGTAAAACCAGCTACACGAAAAATTTACCTTCCTAGGGATTTTAACCTTGTAGAGAGAGGAGAAAGTAGAGGCAGTAATGGGGCAAGGAAGGGACTAACAACAAATGGAAGAAAGAACTACAAGAGAACCCTATAGAAGAATCTGGAGTCCATAACCTAGAATTCATTCTGCCTTGGAACACACCTAGGGAACACGGACACACTTTTCGCAAAGTGTTCGTGTCAGACACGTGTCCAACATAGACACGTTCAAACACATGTCTGACACGTTAAAATGGGTGTCCAAATTTTTTTTTTTTTTTTTTTTTTTTTGGACACGGCTGAGATACGTAATGAGACACAATTGGGATATGTAGCTAGACAACATGTAGTAATTTGTTTTTCTTTATCTGTTTTTTCCTTACAAAAAGGAATAGAGATGAAATTATAGGAGAAAACATACCCACAGCTTCTTCGTAATGCAGAGAAATTAGAGGAGAGGGAGACAATACCCACAATTCTTCAAATCCTAACGCAAGAGAAATAAATGAGAAGACATACCCACAACTTCTTCAGACCCAAAGCAAGAAGAAAATGAAGTTATTAAGGCTGAGTTGAACACAAAAGAGGTAGATTAGCCTTATGATTTCCTTATATCTCATCAAATAATGAGAGACTGGCACGCATCAACATGAACCTTGGAGAGGACCTGCTACTTTGTAAAAAAAAGGAGTTGTCGATTATATAGACTTGGAGTAAGAATTGGTAGTGGATTAGTGGTACACTCTACCAATTGATTTTTGCAACATGTGGATCACTCAATCTTTCCACCTTTTCCACCATTGATTTTCTAATTTTTATAGCATAATGGTACCATTTTCTAATTGAAGTATTATTGTTAGAGGGTTGATATAATTAAATTTATCCTAACCCATTAACTTAAGCTTTTGGATTGATTGGTGATTTAACATGGTATCAGAGCAGGAGGTCCTGAGTTCGAATCCCTGTAATGTCATTTCCTCCCTAATTAATATTGATTTCCACTTGTTGGGCCTCTTACAAATTTCTAAGCCCATAAGGGAAGGAGAGTGTTAGAGTGTTGATATCAGTATTTTCAAAGCGCAAGGCGCACCTTAAGGCGACAAGCTTCATAATTCCCTCAAGGCGAGAGACAACAAATAGATGTCACCTGAGTGAAGCGAGGCGCACTTAATAAAATGCACTTAATAAAATTACATATATATAGGTATTTACTAAGTAACTTAAATAATTGAAGAAATAAAGATATAAGAATTTAAATATATTGTAAAGAAATAGTAGTTAAATAAAAGATTACGTAACACTGTTAAACAAAAACTATTTTATATAAATATAGAATTAGAATTAGTAATATTGTGCCTAAGCACTAAAAAAAATGTAATACTGCCATCTGGCAGTTTTATTACCAGATGGCCGTTATACTACCAAGCATGCAAAAGAGCTATTGACTTGCTCTACACTAATCTTTAGTGTTGCATGAAAATGTTAAAAAAGGTGAAGACATATTGAAAGGAGGAAGCTGCACAGGTTCTTCGATTTTTCTTCTCTATTTTTTTTTTATTTTTTTTTCAACTTTGCTTCTTCTTCATTTACGATTTTTTTTTTGCACATATTCAGGTTCTTCAAGTTTTTGTTTTCTTTTTTTTTCAACTTTGCTTCTTCATCTTCGATTTTTCTTCTCCACATCTTCGATTCTTGAACAAAAAAAAATCTCTAAGAGTAATATAACCAGGCGCTCGCCTCCACGCATGGGAAAGGCGTAGAAAGGCGACCAAAGGCGCCACCGGGCAAGTGCCTAGTTGACGTAGCTCGCGTTGGCTACCTTCAAGGCGCAACAACCCCAGATCGCCTTGCCTCTTGCCTTAGGCGTGCACCTAGGGTCACCTTAAAAACACTGGTTTATATTATTAAATTTACCATAACCCATTAGCTTAAGCTTTTGGGTTGATTGGTGATTTAACAATTATAATTGTCAACATATACACGTATATATTTAATAAATAAATAAATAAAATCACTTGCCCGTGTCCTACTTTATTAGAAATTAGCGTATCATCATGTCCGCGTCGTGTTGTATTTGTGTCCTATGTTCGTGTTTGTGCTTCTTAGGAGCACACACCGATCATGTAAAAGAGAAAGGAGACTTGCAACATCTAATGCCTCTTTGTCGGAATTCTCGAAAAAATGGCGCTTGAAGCCCAAAATAACGAAGAGGAAGGATCCAAGGACGGTAAACTAGAAGCCACAAAATGCAACTTCTTCCTCAAGAGCTGATATAAACACGAGAACAACTTGCGAAGGGTTTTTCACCCACCCACCAATCTTCCCAAAAATAAACACTCGAGCCCTCCCTAATAGTACATCTAACAACCGAAGAGAAAGAAGGAAAGCCAAAGGCAATTGCTTTCCAAAGGTTTTTCTCATGCCCTTTGGCACCACCAACAGCAACCCACTCCAAAAGGTCCAAGCCATACCGGCTCACAATAACATGGTGCCACAAACCATTAGGCTCCATGAAGAACCGCCACAACTTAAAAAGCCCACAATCTAAAGCCCAAAGCCTAACCCCTTTAACCTTTAGGGTTTTTAACTCACTAACCCTGGAGGAGATTCTATTCCCTCCTTCCTTTAAGGGGAAGGGTAGGGTTTTATGGAGGGTTGGGTTTTTCACCTTCTTTGAGGCATTTGGATGGAAAAAAATAATTATAATATTTAAGGGTGTGTATAGCTAGATTTAACACCTCTCCTTAGGCATCTGCGTCTAAAGACGTTTGTAATCATTCATTAGGTCTTATGCTCTTGGATTGGAGCCCTTTCCTAGGCCATTAGGTAGCTTCTTTTGAGTTGTTGTTTTTGTATACCCTTCTTTTGGTTGGTTCGTGCTTTCTAGGGCCCTCTTGCATTCTTTCATTATATCTTAGTGAAACTAAAAAAATGTCTTCAAAGTAAACAATGATGTAGAAGTACTACACATGTTTATAAGTGATAAATCGGGCTTTCACAGCTTTACTATATTTAATTGATTAACCAACTTATGTCTCCACTTTACTATATTTAATTGATTAACCAACTTATGTCAGTTGGCTTTAGACTTAGCCATTTCTTGAAAGATTGAGTGGCCTATAATTTGGTATTACCTTTTTAAGTGTCTACCTCTCGTACTTGCTATAACAAAGAAATAAGAGCAATAATTTAGATCTATTGATTAAATTTGAGAAGGAATCAGAAAATGATAAGTGGGAACCCAAAAAAGATCCACAAATTTGAAGGGAAACTTTTAAATTAAAACAGATATAACTTGAAAGGTAAAAGTATGTACTGCGAACAAATAAATACATTTTCCCCAGTTAACCATCAACTTCAAATCTTCAAGCAAATAAGACTTCAAATTCACAGAGACGTGTGTACAAATCCATCTTGTGTAGTACCACTGTTTAGTGCTTATACCACAGACAGTAGGATTCAATCTTGTTAACCTTCCACATACTGGTGCAATTAGAATTACCCGTATTTTAAAAAAAAATAGTACAGGTTTATAAAATTTACATGCACCTCAATCAAATATACAATAGATAAAGAGAGTGATATACCCTTGATGATTGCTTCTGAAAGCAGTGGAAAGACTATGTCAGCAAGGATGTGTGCAGTTCTCTCCAAATGAACATCTCTTGTCTCATGCCAGAATATTAAACATGGCATATCAGTCCTCTCTTCTCCATTCCGTTGATGAAAAGAGCAGTGTTCACTGCCAAATGCATTACAAATACAATATTACTTTTTTCTTAAATTTTCTGATGTGCTACGCACCATATTGAGTGTATGTGAAGCATTAACAATAAAACCCAACAGACAAAGTCTACGAAGAACTTTACTAAAATGTAAACAAAAATATCCCAAAAAAATGATAAAAGAACTCTGCACCAAAATTGATACTTAAAATAGTCATAGATCTCGTACATGACAAGAAGACAGTAGGTTGCAGTAGGTCTTGCTGTGAAACTTTGAAGGACAATGGATTGGTTGAATCAAATAAACTATGCTTGCTAGCAATAGGATTCACTCAAACCCATGGGAAGAGCTATCATGTATCATTTGTTCCAGCAGCCCAAGTTGAAAATAATTCAAGTACTGCTCTCATGGCCCAATACAGAATAACTCAGATGTAAAATTCATCTTCTTCCACATTCGTTAGAGATTGATATGAGGGTTGAGACTGGAATGTGTGTGAGAGAGACATTTGAGAGGGAGACGGAGGGCACTCAAGCATTGAGTGTTCACTTTTTCCTCTCCTTTTTTTTTATTCTTTTGTGTGAAATTAAAAGGGAGAATGGGATTGGACTGGTGGGCCTTAGGGGGAAGAAGAATTGGGCTAGGATATTTGGGTGGTTGGGTAGAGGGAGGTGCAGTTCGGTTCAATCTAGGTCGATTTTTAAACCACCAAACCAAACCAAACAGAAAAAATCAGTTGTTTTATCCGAATGGAAGCCGAAAGATCTAAAAACTGATCTAATTTGCTTGCACACCCCTACCATCTTCTACAACTCTCTAAGGTTCAGCATAGCAATAACTCAATGAAATCCTCCATTTTCCAAGTTTTCTCAAGCCTCCATGTCCCAGATCAAAGGCGTGAACTGTGGTACCTAGCATGAGCTGCCATTTGTTGGGCTCTATGGTTAGCATGCAACAGTCACCTTCTCTAATGTAAACAGTCCCACTCACAAGCACTTATGAACTTTGGGAGGATGTAGTCCACTTAGTGGCTCTCTGGGCTCTTAAAACTATTTCTTTTTGTAGCTACTCTTTCAATTTTGTTGACCAATTGCCAAGCCTTCCTATAAGCTACACGGTCCTAAACATCCTTGGCTATGTTCTTCTCTTAATTTTAATTGAAAAATTCCAGTCTCTTACCTTAAAAAAAATTTAAAAAAATAAATAAACCCTCCACTTAATGTCTCCCAAATTGCATGTCTATCATCATGAAAGCAAAGTCTGATTATTACAACGGAACATTCCCTATCAATATGATCGGAATCAGTTTACTTATGCATCAAAAGGTAGAAGCTATAGCTCCCTGCCTCTCCCTCCTTGCCTCACTCAAAGAGCAAGATAACTAATCACTAGGGCTGTTCAACTAACCCAGCAACCCAAAAAAACCGGGGGGTTGGGTTGGGTTGGATGAATTTTCAGTTCCGTCTGGCCCACTTTTATGGGAAAACCAATTTTCGGGTAGGTTCACGGGTTGAGTAAACACAAAGACCGGTTCAACCCAAACCAAAAATTATATTTATATAAAAATATAATATAATATAATTATTAATTTTTTTGAACAAGATACAAAACTTTTCATTAAGGAGATGAAAAGAGACTGTTGCTCAAAGATACAAACCCCGAAAGGAGTGAAAAGGAAAGCAAGAAAGTAGACAAAAAGAAAACAAATCAAACACATAAAACAAACAAACAAACTATAAAGGGGAAAGAAAAGCATCCCAATTTCAGTAGATATCCTGCAAGGAGAAATCCGCAAACGATTTAGAGAGAACACCATGATGAAGACTTTAAACGAGCCGAATCAAATCTGTCCAACCACGAAAGATGGGAAGAATAAAAGATTCTCTGATTCCTTTCCCACCACAATTCTGAAAGAATTGCCTTAACTGCATTCACCCAAACGGACCAATAAGAAGCTGAGAAACGTTTTCCTTCACACTATTAGAGAAATTCAAAAAAGCTTGAACCAGCATTGAGTAAGAACATTCAAAAAGAATGTGATTAAGAGTTTCTCCTACCGAGAAACAAAGACAACATACTGAAGGTAACAAACAATGAAGGGGAAGCTTTCTTTGCAAGACTTTCAAAGAATTAAGGCTGCCATTGACCAAAATCCACTTAAGAATATTAATCTTCTTTGGACTTTTAGATTTCCAGATAGCTGCACATAAAACCTTGTCCATGGCACTTGAAGAAGCTAAATGCGTAGTCAAGGATTTCACCATAAAAATACCAGATGATTCAAGTGACCAGCAACGGGAGTCTTCATTAAGACGAGGTGAAACTGAAGAAATTCTCCCCAAAAGGTCTTGAAAATCCGAGATTTCTGCCTCTAAAAATCTTCTAAACAATAAATTCCAAGAATGGGTTGAAGCATCCCAAAAAGAGGCCACCGATCCTTCATGATTAATAATTAGATCTAAGGTTTCATTTGTTTTTTGTTCAGCTTCAGCCGCCCCCTCCCATTCACCCTCTTCTCCTCCCTCTCAAATATCCATGGCAGCTCTCTCCTCTACAACAATGGGTTGGTTCATAAAATGTCCCTAAAATCAACCCAACCCACATATAGCCCTAAGTAATCACTCTGGAAAACATACATCCCCAAAATCTCTCCCTTATATAAATTCTTTCCTAATCAACTAAAATGTCTGGCCCATGGCAATTATAAAATCTATTACAAATTATGTAGGCACTACATAATTCCCTCGCTTGTAGTCGCATACCCTCACGATTGGGTCTATGACAATATGGAAGAACTTCTTGCAGTCATTTCCACCTAATGCTCTGGTGGTCTAATCCCATTTCCGCCTAATCCTCGCCCTTATTCCCTAGAATGTGCCTTCACTGCTTGAACAAAGGCTCTCTCAACCATCTCAGTTCTATGTCCTACCATATTTTAATACTACTTCATTACAATCATCTCATTGGAAATCATTCATCATTGTTCTAAAAGTTTTGTTACTTGTTTTTTATAACATGAAACAAGACTTTTCTAAAAGTTTGTTACTACCAGCCGAATGCCAATGGTGCGAATCCAAGCCATGAATGCTCACAATTACTTTGCACCAAAAGGAACCTTGTTCACCGGTAAATCTCCATCCCCATTTTGCAAGTAAAGCCAAATGCCTAAATTTTGAGACCATCAATGCCTAGCCCTCCATCAGCTTGAGCTTTAGAAACCAAGTTCCATCTCACCAAATGATTAATTTTTCCTCCATTAATTCCTTCCCAGAAAAAAGATCTCATCAACCTCTCAATCTCCAAACTAACCTTTGGAGGCATCAAAAATGACAAATAATGTAATGGAATGCTTGGTAAGACCGAATTGTAAAGAGTCAACCGACCTCCTCTAATAAGTTACATCTCCTCCATCTATCCATCTTTTTTTTAATTTTATCAATGATCAGTTGTCAAAAAGAAGAATTATTAGGATAACCACCAAGAGGAAGACCAAGATACATAAATGTAAGAGTTTCAACTTACAATTCAATCGAGAAGAAACTTCAATCAATTTTGAATCATCAATATTTACCCCACATAGTGCTGATTTTTCCCAATTAACTTTCTGTCCAGAACACCATTCAAAGAACTCGATAGTTTGAATAAGAGAATCCAGTACCAAATCGTCATACTTACAAAAGATTAATGTATCATCAGCAAATTGAAGGACGAAGACGTGAACATTTTCTTTCACCACAAAAAACCCTTCAAAAACCCCTTTGGAGTATGTAAGATCAATTAAGCTGCTTAGAACTTCACTCACAAGAAGGAATAAAGAAGAAAAAAGATCTCCAGCCTCCTTTCTCTGCCAATAGAGGTACACGGAAACTCCATCTTTATACTATCATTTGACAAGGTTGAAACTTATACATACCATCACAGATTTTCAACAGCCAGCAAGTACCATCTTCATCCTAGTTTTCCTAAAGAACTTCAAATTATATGGTTGAGACTTCAAAACAGGGTTGAATACAAATGGCAACCAACTTGCTCCCAACGCAACCTATGGTACGATGATGAGTTTTCATTTCTCTAACTTCACCTTGCTGCCCTAACACCAGAAACTTCACTTGATTGATAGATGAAAAGTTTATACAAGTTCAAGGATACAAACTCCCATAGGGAGTGAAAAAATAAACAAAAAAAAAAAATAATACAACCAACCAAACAGAGCAGAAGAAGCTCTGCAAAACCTAACAAAAAACCAACCAAACCTAAGGTACCAACCACTCATTCCTGAACAAAACTAGCAAAAAAAACAAAAAAACCAACAAAAAACCCCAGCCTGCAAAGCTTCGCAAAAAACAGCCTAAAAAAACATCCGAATGAAAAAGCCTGCCTCCAAACACCACCAAAGAAAAAGTAGAGCAACATGAGAATCCACGAAGAAAGCTTCGGAATAACTCACTTGAACCCTTAGACTTTATTTTTAACAAGAAACGAAACTTTTCATTAAAAGAATGAGAAGAGACTAATGCTCAAAGTATACAACCTCTGCGAGGGAGAAGAACACAGCAACAACAACAAGACCAAACTGAGAAAACAAATAACACAGGCCAAAAGAAAAAACAAAAGGGCATAACCAATCCAATTGATAAAATCCAGCAAAAGGCTTTGATAGAGAGCTCCAAGAAGAGGCCATGAGACGGGCAGCTTCAAATCCTTTGAACCGACAAATCTAACAACAAAGCAAACAAAATCAGAGAAGAGACTGATTCTTCTTGATTCCTCCATTCTTCAAAAGGAGAAAACCAAACCTTGAAGACATCCTTCATATGACTGAAATTAGAACTAAAAAACAAATTCTGCCCAACGAAGACTGCCCCACACACCAGTTGACAAAACCAACTGAGGGAGCAAGAAGAAAATGAACCCCAACCAAAAAACCAGCCTCTTTTGAAAATATGCACCAGGAGATTTTTCAAGCGTCCTACTTTTGGTGACTAATCCATGAGAAGAGTTATATTACTGAGCAAACAAGGAGAACACTAAAGAGCTTGAACGGTTGGTGACTGAATGAAAATTGTTTGAATCTGCAATCCACATACCTCAACAAGAGAAGAAAATTTGGCTGGAATTTGGGAAGAAATCTCTGGTGAAACTACTCCATCAGACACAACAACACCTTGCTCATTAACTTCATTTAAAAATAGATTTTCGAAAAGCTTCTGCAAATGAATCCTCCACAAACTTATCAGCATCCTCTATTTGTTTCTGGAACAAGGGAAACCAATTCCTCACTACTCATACTAACATCTGATTCTCCATCTAAATCAAAGCCAAGAAGATTCCCCTTTGGTGTTGAGTGTCTTAAGACACCTTTGGTTAATTGCCAGTTTGAACCAAGAAGAGTAACTTGTGATTGGCTAAAAGTCTCAGTAGGATATAAAGACTTTGCAGCTTGGAACCTTTAGTGAGAGACGCTAACGGATTTGTTAAATGAGCCAAAAGGCGAACACATGATTCCTCTAAAGTATCTGAATTTGACTTTGAATGTTTAATTAAAAAAGGAACCTCTTTTTTCAGATTATAATGAAGAGGGAAAGCTTTTATAAATCTTGGCTTCAGTTGTGAAGAAGTCACCAAGGAATCAGTAACATTAATAACCCCATTGGGACCCAGAGGATTAATGATTTCATGCCCAACGAAATTAATGTCATTTAAAATATCAAGATCATCCGAATTAAATCGCTTGTCATGCATCGTAGGGACCTTTGAACCCTCGACAGCTATCAACAAGTCCTCCTCATTTGGTAAAACAAAACCTTTATCTTCCATAATCTGATTTACCCTCTTTAATCCATTGAATTTGAAAAGTCTTTAAGGGATAAATTACCATGATTCAAACTTCTCTTGTTTGGAGGGTCTAAAGAAGCTATATCATCATACCGTAGGGAAAATTTTCTAATATTTCTGTCCTTTGACATCAATTTCTGTTGGGATGAATCCACAAATATTTTCCTCAACTTCAATTACAGCTGCTGAATAGGCTTTATTTTAGAGAGAGAGATTCAAAATTCTTCAAAACAATGCCAAAGATCTTCTTTATCCGAGGCAATATAAAGGGAGGCCAAAGAAAATCACTATCCTTAGGATGACCCTTGGATAACTTGAGCTCAATGTCTTCCAAACCAGATTGCTCATTTTTAAAGAACTTGCATGCACGTGGCCATTTGGATTTAAATGTCAAAAAGTTAGGCAACACATTCGCCACCAAGTGGCTCCTCATCAATGATAAGCGATACAAGCGAGGGAAACAAGAGCAAAGGGGTCTATCTCCCGACCACTTATCCTCCCAAAAAATAGTATCTCTCCCCTCTCCCACCAAACATTGGACAAACTAAGAAAAGAACGGAAGCCACTCAACTATACCTTTTCAAGGGTTTCTGGAAGTGCCTTTAGCCCGTCCTCCAATCTAATCAAAAGAAAGTGGCCCATATTTGCTCACAATAACCTTATGCCAAAGGGAGACTCAAGATCGAAACGCCAAAGCCATTTAGCCAGGAATGCACTGGTACAGGCCATTAAATTCCCTATCTCTAAACCCCCTCATCGACTGGCTTCGTCGCCACCTCCCACTTGACTAAATGCAACCCTCACCCTTCCACAATCCCTTCCCAAAGGAAAACCCTCCTATGCTTTTCCAAGGAATTACTCACTGACACCAAAATCCTAAAAAGGTGCAAGTAATAGCTCAAGACACCACTCAACACATACTGAATGAGAGTAAGTCTTCCCCTTTTCGAAAAGAAACTCTTATTCCCAGACGAAAGCCTCCTACGAATCTTAGATTCACAATCAGATTCACAACCTAACATCATACCCAACCCAGCCCAACTATTCAACTTAACAAAATCACAATTCAGACCCAAAAGCTGACACTTGCCTCTATTGATCTTCAACCCCAACATAGCCTCGAAGGTCAAAAAGTTGTTCAGGTTAATGAAGGAATCCTCATTACTAGAATAGAAAAATATCATATTGTCAGGAAACTGAAGATGGGAGAGAGACAAATTATCCCTCCCAACATTAAACCCTTCAATGACATTACGCTCAACCTGTCTCGAAACCATTATGCTTAAAGCATCCACAACCAATAAGAAAAGAAAGGGAGAGAGTAAAGAATCAATGAATCCACATTTATTCTTCTTCACTTCAACGGAGGCATCAAAACAATTCAACAAATTAATTGCTTCCCAAGAACTATTAGTGAGCTCGCCACATTCCTTGCCTATGGCAGCTTTTAAGTGTTCCTTGTTCCATACTTTCAACCCACCCAACCCTACCATGCTTTTGATTGTTCCATACTTTCAACCCACCAACCTTATCATGCTTTTGAGCTTTTGAGCATATTCCATTTTCCGAATTTTAGAAACAAACCTCCCATCTTCTTCTAAGAATCAAGAAGTGCCATAGTCACAAATCCATTAAAATCTTTCATTTGAAGCAAAGCTTTATCTGTCTGCTGAAAATGGATGGATGAATATGCATTGATTAAACAACTTTCAGAAACTTCTTTCTTCAAAACTTTGGAAATATACCTCCAATCTTCGAAACAATGAAGTGTTGTTGTAACAAAAACTTCATCAATGTCTAGAACCCTCCTCCTTTTCTTTTTCGACCCAAAAACCCTTGGTGGAAGCCTCCACTTTGCTTCCCCAAGAAGCCAAAAAAGCTTGGTTGCTATCACAGTCGTTGCTATGAAGACGTGCCTCAAATACATCCTCATTCATCTTGCAAAAATCCACTAGATTTTCAGATTTCTGTTGAAAAACACTCCTAAAAAATCATCCAACCACTTTTTGGAAGCCCAGAAGGAACCATAGAGCTATTTTTAACACCTTCATTGGGTAAAGAGAAAATTTCTGAATACCAACCAAACTTATTAGACTTTTTATGAACTCTAAAGAATCCCTCATTCCCCTCTCAACTGATTGAAGAACTTACCATTCAAAGGATTTTTCCAGAGCCGTGCAAAAGATTGCTCCAACCATTGCAAAAAATTCCAATGAATCTTAATGAAGAAAATACAACTCCTTTTTTTCTCCTCCAACAAATAATTCCCATGAAGTAATCCAACAAAAAAAATTTGTTCATAATACTACAGCTACTTTCCATGCTAGCCCTTTTTTTTTTTTTAAAAAAAAAAAAGGAAGGACTTGAGCACATACCTGACTCGATCTTTTGCCTTAGAAACCTAAGGATGGAAGAAAACCTACCATATATGTTGTGTTATCTGGCAGTTGGAAATTTTATCTAAAATATCTTATTGTAATCCACAATGGCTAAAATCCATGGATTCTCACCTTAAACACCATGTAAGAGACAGAGAGAGAGAGATAGAGAGAAACCCATTGCAATGTTTTCTGATAGAAAACTAAGAAAAAGCATACTCCAAAAAATGAAGCAAAGGAATAGCCTAGGGGCTGGGGTAGAGGGAAACCACGCCCAAAGAACTATACAAAAAGAGCCTTCCAATTGGGAAACTAAAGAGTCAAGGCTTTAAAGCTATCTCCGTCCAAAAAATAAAAATCATTTTACAAATATTGGCAATTTTGTTAAAGAATTTGTTCAAGCGCACTTAAAAGCTTGGTTTGAAAAAATTGTGAACTTCAGTTCTATTGTCGTGAGAATCCAAAGTTGAATCGAATAAATTTTCAATTTATACGTGGCATACACATTTAACATGCACATTAACCCTAACCTGATAGAGAATCGTAATGCATGAGCAATTTTCTTCTTCTTCTTTTTAAAAGAACTGATAGTCTCTCGGCATCTTTGTAAAACCTCAGCCATGTCTATCTTCAATTCTTTCAGCAGCATCTGTTAAAGAAAGCTCTATTAACCAAGCAACAAGTACAACATAAAAAAGAACTCAGTAATGAGAAAATAAGTAAAGAACAAACTCGGACCTTGTTAAGATGCACATGGCCAACAAGCCCTGGACCAAGCGCTGAGGGAGTCGGTTGTCTGTTATATCTGCAAATAAGGAGCATGCAGGCAGGAATATTTGCATGAGCAATTATAAACAATTGAACTATCTTCTCTTCTCTTCTCTCTCTCTCTCTCTATCTCTTAATTTTTACTTAGGGGCAACAGATAGAGTGATGAATAGATAAGAACATAACACGAGTACTGGTGAAATTCCTCAAACACCGTTTTTTGTCAGAACAAGACAATGTTATTAAAGTTGACAAGTACAGGAAAAAGTGAAAAGGATATCTTACCCCCCACCTAGAAACTTACAGAACATAGAACCACTATCAGACAAAGAAGGAAATGATCCATTACTAAATTTTATTTTCATCAAACACCCAAAAATTCAACTTATTCCACAAGCAAGCTTTTCAAACTTCTTTTAAAGTTTATACAATTTGTTTTAGCCACATAAACCAATTCCTTAATCAGTAACCTTATCAAATATAATATGACCGATAGCAGAGTTTGCAATAGAAACGCCCAAAATGCATATATGCTTCCCATGGTAACCCTACGTTGCAACTTAAAACTTAAAAGCTACAACCTTGTTAACTCTCCAAAAGAGTAGAGATAAAAAATAAATAAATAGATAAAACATCAAAAACAAAAACTATAAAAGACATGGAAACTTTTCTCAATTTTAAGTCATTCAAGTGTTACTATAATTTGGACAAACAACATCTAATAGGAAGTCGAACACTAACGTATGCTAAACAGTGACTTTGAAATAGAACACAATTGAACTGGTTATAACAAATAAAACATGCAAGATGCAACCATAAATAAAGGAAAAACAGGAGCAAAAAAAGAATAACAAAGCTGTAAGAAGGGAACATACTCTATCATGAAATCCACTGCAGCATCTTTAAGTGTGACTTTCTTAAGGTGACTCTTAACCACATATGCTGCATTTTCATTGCAATGTTTTCTACCACAAGCACAATTATTTAGATATAATATCACCCGACGATTTATAGGCTCATTCTTAAAACTGACCTTACAAAGAAGAATTTCCTGCCAGAAAGAAGGGAAAACATCACCAACCATACAGTATTTAAATGATACAGAAGTGCTACACTGAGGCTGAAAATTTGGGGCACTGGAAGACAACAAATTTTTCATTGAAATGGACATAAACGAAATAATAGTTGATGGTATAGAAAATGATAATCACCTTCATCATGTCCCATGATGAATTGCTGCTAGGAGTAGAATCAAGAACTGCCTTATAAGCAGGAGTCGACATGGCAGTAGCTGCTAGAACACCAACTGGTTCACCAGGAGGGAATAAACTATAGGGCTTCATCATTCCAGCCTTTATTCCATATTCAAGTTGAATGATGGAATTGCTACAAACATTCCTCACAGTACCGTCGTAACAAATAACAACATCTCGAAGGATGGCCATCAAGTTCTTGAAAAGAGTTCCAGGTTCAGTAAGCCCTCTTGATGAACGAACCATTACCTCTCTTGTGGAAATTGAATGAACCATTTCCTCATACGGATCTAAACCATGGAAAAAACAGCCTTTGACCAATCCAAATTCAGCAGAAGGATAGTCAATTTTATCAGAAGAATATCTATTGTGAAACAGAGAGGCTACATCCTCTATCAATGTCTTGGAATAAAATTTTCCCTTGTCAGAAAGCTGCAATCCAAGAAACCCAATTTGTTGAACCACCTTGTTAATAGCTGCATCACTTTTGGAGTCAAATAACTTCCCTAATGAAGATAACTTTAAGATAAAGTTTGTAAATGGAACTTTGACCGATCGAATGTGATTCTCTAACTGCAACTCCACCAGCTCATTGAATGTTGACCTTAATTGATACAGCAAAGGTGATATTACTTGAATATTCTTTTGAAGAGCTTGTAAAAATGCCATGGGCATGGAATAATCATCCAAGCCAACACTGAAACCTTCTGAAAATACATGTTCCATCAATAAAGGCTGTAAAGAATCAAAAAATCTCAGAACCTCATCAGGACCCTTCTGAAAAAAAATTGACGTCACAATTTCATTAATTAATGATGGCATAGCATCTCTATCAAAGTCAAACTTAAGAAAATCACTGTTCTTTATCAAGTAACTATCCCCATGGCAATCAAAACAAGCAGGCAACACAGTTTGCAGTATCTGCAAAGCAGTCCAATGAAGACTATCAGAACGAACTCCCAACAAGGCAGGAGGTGGCAGAGATGAAGAAACAAACATGGCCAGTTGCTGTGCTGCAGCTTTTCCCAAGAAATATTTCCTGAACATCATCTTGAGAGACAACAATGAATCATTAGCCAACTGCAAATTAAGGTTCCCACTATGAGAGCTAAGCAGCTGCTTTTCCACAGAGAAAAGTCCCAACACCTCAGCTTTTGCTGCAATGGACTGGGGATAAAATAGGTGAATACAATCACCATCAAAATCCGCACTCAAGGGTCCACAAATTAGAGGGTTGATCTTGACAGTATGGTCATCGTGCAGATACACCCTCAGGGCTTGCAAAGAGTGTTTATGAGTAGTTGGTGGCCGATTAATGAAAACAATGTCTCCATCCATGATCCGCCGATGAACTATTTGACCAGGTTTCAGATATGTATGGCCCATTGAACCTTCACGAAGTGAATAGGCAGAAGAACCATCTCTATAGGTTAAACATAACTTCTTATCCACCAGTTCCTGTAAATATTTTATGTTATGCACACTAACCCTTTCCTCGAATGTGATCCTTTGTGCAACTTCAAAAGGCACACCAATTTCATTAACTAGTTTGTAAGCATCTCCAGTAATCACACTGCGAGAAGAGAAACCGGAGCCCTTCCGAATAAACAAAGTTCTCATTTTCTCAAGCCATGCTTTAGTCGAAGGATCATTTAACTCTTTATTTACACCATATCGTGCATCTATACCACGAGATGCCTTAACAGTCCCCCTAACTTGGAGATATTGATCAACGGCCAATTGCAAGTCATTAGCTTCTACTTCATGAGATTCAAAATTTGGAGCGCCAGACCTAGAACTTTTGATGATTTCCACTTGCTTAAGAATTTTCTTGAGCATTGAAACAGCTGGATCCTAGGTAATAACACAAAAGTAAACTATTAGTAAGATCTAGTAATAAAACTATCAATAACAATATGTTCAAAAAAATTTAAAAAGAAATTCCTGCGGCAGCCAGTTTACCCCCCACTTGTACGAGAGCCTAAGGTCTTACCGAAGACATGATAGTAACACCATCAGAAATTTCTGGTACGGATAAACAGTTGGGAGGGACTGGTAAATATTGCAAGATATATCCATCCTGAGGATAATAACCTTTGCCAGCAAGCTTTTTTCTGGTCTCATTGGGAATTTTTTTCAGCATTTCCTTCACCTGTCAATTTTTGCCAAAGCCCACAGTAGTACATATCAGTGGCAATAGCAAGCAAGTACAATTTTTTTTTTGGGCAGACCAGGAGGTGGGGGGAGGGTTTATTCTCTGTAGAACAGCTATATATAAATGAAAGATAATTGAAAGGCAAGCTCAGTTATCAACATCTACAACCAAGCATTCGAGTTGAAATATCCCATTTTTACCAAGATTTTCTGCTCCATTAGTCGATGTATTTCTTTCCTAGTTTCCTTCAATATTGAATAGTTCTGTATTTTTCCAGCAAATCTTTAGCTTTATATTATTCTATAAAATTATCTCTCTCTCATACATAGACATAATCATTCCCTTCATTCTTTTTTCGATAAGAACAAATCCTTGGGCTCAATTTTTCAAGAGCTTACGTATGGTCTATTTGGAACGGGAGGAATTCCTGAATATTCAAGGACAAAGAGCACTACTGAGATAGCTTTTTTGAACCTTTCTCCTTTTTGGCTCTAGGTATAAATTGCCACCATGCTTTTGTTAAATCACCTTATATCAACACCCCCAACACTTTTGAAACTATAGTTTATCTTCTCTTATAGCCTAATAGTTTTTTATAATTTTCTTTGGCTAGGGGAGCTCATCCCCCCACTTTTATAATTTCATCTCATCAATGAAATACTTTTATCCACAAAAAAATAAGAAACAAGGAGACTTTGCATTAAGCATCTGAAAAGTACAGGAGAAAATATACTGACCAGGAATTACAAAAAGGATCACCAGTTGGTCAACAAAACAAAAAACGAAGGCTCCGTTTGATAACCATTTGGTTTTTGGTTTTTGGTTTTTAAAAATTAAGCCTATAAATATTACTCCCACCCATGGGTTTTCTTGTTTTGTTATCTACTTTTTACCTATGTTTTCAAAAATCAAGCCAAGTTTTGAAAACTAAAAAAATTAGTTTTCAAAAACTTGTTTTTGTTTTGGAATTTGGCAAAGAATTCAAATGTGTTCTTAAGAAAGAAAAAATCCATTGTAGAGAAATGATGAGAAAACAAGCACAATTTTCAAAAACAAAAAACCAAAAACCAAATGGTTATCAAACGGGGCCGAAGTAATAACAAAAGTGTCTAGACTTAATAGGCCACAGAGCCATAAAATATATAATATTATCACTTGGTACTAAATTCCTTTTTCATCCAAAAAAAATGAAAGAAAAGAAAGAGAGGGAGAGTTTTTCTTTTTTTGAAAAACGGAGCTTTCATTGAGGAAAAAATAAATAAAATAACTTATAAGAGCATACAAATAGACATACCAATAAAAGTGTTAAATCACCAATCAACCCAAAAGCTTAAACGAAAGGGTTATTTCTAACACTCCCCCTCACTTGTGTGTTTGAAATTTGTAGAAGGCCCACAAGTGGAATCAATATTAATTGAAGAGGAAATGACATTAAAGGGATCCGAACTCAGGATCTCCTGCTCTGATACCATGTTAAATCACCAATCAACCCAAAAGCTTAAGCTTAAGGGTTATTTCTAACAAAAAGAATCCAACCAAACAAGAAAGTGCCCATCCAAATGAATAAGGCATTACAGATAATTACAGAAAATTTTGAAAGTTGACATCCAAAGAGGGGGCAATAAACCTAGCAAGAGATCAAACCTCTTCTTGAAACCTCTCAATCTCCCAAAAAATCTCATTGTTCCTCTCAAGCCAAATATCCCACAAAACAAGAAGAAGAAACAGCATGCCAAAGGTGAAAGAACTTGGCCTTTATCATCAACGACAGCAACCCTTGCAACATATAACAACAATCTCTATTCTATAACAACAATCTCTATTCCACATCAAACAAAGTTGAGAAAATATGTCTTTTGATTCACAAAAGTTGTCAGCATTAATAAGTTATTACATTATTTGAAAAAAAAATTACTATTATCCAATATTTGTTAACAAGCAATGATTTGTTCAATGAAGTACCTCACTAGTTACATAGCCTGATCGCATATGTAGCGTCTTTGCACCTAACATCACCAAGGACCTTCACCAAGAAAAGTCCTCGAATTACTTGACACCACTTCTTTTTGTCAAATGTGTCTCACATCTCTCTATCTGGATCTATTTTCTCTATATTCCTTTTTTCCTCTCTTTGACAAGGCTAGAGGCCTAGGAAGGTTTGGAACTTTGCTTATTTATTGAGGGCTAGATGGTCCACTCATCATAAGTTTTTTTGAAATTACAATACTTTTGAGTTTCTTATCCAAAAAACAAAATTACAATACTTTTAGCATCAATGTCAACCGAAAGTCTTTTTTTTTAACAAGAAAATAAAAGAGACTAATGCTCAAACATACAAGTCTTTTTGGCTTCCTTCTGGTGCACTCTTTCTAATTCTTTTACTGGTTTTTCTTCACAGGATATTTGTTATAATTGGCCTGCTTTTATTTTTCCTATGTAATTTTATTGTTCTTTCTTAGTTCTGTACTCTTCACTCTTTATGGAGTTTGTATCTTGAGCAACAGTTTCTTTTCATTAGATCAATGAAAAGTTTTGTTTCTTGTTCAAAAAACATACAAGTCTTTTTAATAAACTTCTCCTGGCCCATGTAGATATCTTATCTAAATTCTAACTTTTTGTATCCCACAGTTTTTTGAGAAGTGGATAGTCTCTGTTAGTCTCTTTTTTTCTTTTTTTTTTTTTTTTTTTTTTGGGGGGGACCAAGATTTCATTGGATGAAATTTACAAAAGATGAGGAAGGAAAAGGCCTTCCAACCACCCAAGGTGGATTACAACAAACATCTCCATCAATCTAAGTCTTTGTTAGTTTCTTAAGAACAAGAAAAAATAAATAATAAAAAAGAACATTTGACAGGAAACTGAAAGTACAAATCACAGGAGATACACATACTCAAAAACCTAGAAAAGAATTACTGGAATGGAAACTGAAAATCAGTTCACCAAAGCATACACAATCACAACTAAGAATTGTAGGAAATCAAAATGGGTCTGTATAATAGAACTGACAAATAATTCTCTACCAACGGAGGAATAAAAGAGATATTAAAAGAATTGGAGGGCAGTGAGTGTTAAACCTCGCACGGGAGCAAAGTTCGAGTGAGATTATCACCATAATGAAAACCATATCTTTCTAAGAAATCCCAAAATCCTTCTCGTAGTGATGTCCTAGATGGTACTTTTAATTGCAAGTAACTAGCACCATCTGCTTTTTTTGCCTCTCGAATAGAAACTTGCGAAGCATCCTTCCAAAAAGAAAATGAAAATGATTAGTAGGTGAAATGAAGAGAACTCAAACTAAAATTTTAAACAGCCAATTATTGCTATTATCAGAGAAACATATCAAATTATAACGTAGGCCAGAATACATTGTTAAATCTGAGAAATTGTAGACCTAGTTAGACACTTCATCAAATTCCCTAGTGGTAAACTCCCCCACCCCCCACCCCCCCTTTTTTGGGGGGTAGAGGAGGAAAACAAATCAATTTCGTTCGAATAATGAGTTAGCAGAGAAACTTCTAGCAATAAACAAAAAAGAGAATCTGATCCCCAACAAGCCAAGAGGATAAAAAAATAACTCCCAATTGACATAAATTTGCATCAAACTGCAATTACAAAGTTCTTTACATAGAGAGCACCAAGTAGAAGGAGAAAGTCTGACTTGATCCTAAAAAAATCACGAGAAGAATCACCCCCTGAGAAATCCTTTTGTTTTTCATTGATGATATGAAATTAAAAGGGGAGAGTTCTAAACCAATGGAGTCACATGAAACTTTTCCAATTGGAAGAAAGAGATGAAAAGCTCAAAGGATGAAACAGGGGAGACAATTTACACCAAGAGATGACGGATGACCAAAAAAACATTTTTTTTTAATTCAACAACATGTGGGGGTAGGGATTTGAACCTTTGACTTTTTGATCAAGAATATAATGCTTTAACTAATTGAGCTATGCTCGGGATCAAAAAAAAAATATTTTCAAAAAAAACTATTATAAGGTTGCTCCTTGTCTTGAAAAATCCTATGGTTTCTTTCGTTCCAAGTACTCCAAAAAATGCCCTAATGAAGTGCATCCATAGAATCGTCTTCTCCTTTTTTAAAAGGATGGCTCGCAAGAGTGAGAGAGAAAAGACTCTTAAGATCAATTGGTGAGATCGTCACCCAAGAGAATGGTTGTTAATGTACCTCCAAAGAGCCTTAGAGTAGATACAATTGAGAAATATGTGGCTTTGTGTCTCTGCATCGATCTTACAAAGAAGCCAGCAGTAGGGGATAAATCCATGTGGTTGGTTGACTGTTCCGGAACTTTTCCAAGCAATTCCTCATCCAAGGGATCTTACTATTTTTGAACCATAAACTAACTTATCATTTCATTGATAGATGAAAAGAATATAAAAGTTCAGGGATCAAACTCCCATAGGGAGTGGAAAAAAAAATACAACCAACTAAAAAGAGCAAAACAAGCTCCCCAAACCTAACAAAAAACCAACCAAACCTAATGAAGCAACCACTGATTCCTGAACAAAACAAGCAAAAAAACCCAGAAAAAACCCCAGCCTGCAAAACTCCGCAAAAAACAGCCTAAAAGAGATCCAAATGAAAAAGCCTGCCACCAAACACCACCAACGCTAAAGTAGAGCAACAAGAAAATCCACGAAGAAAGCTCCTCGATAATTAACACATTCCTGAGAGAGAAATTTGCACTAATGAAGGTACATTTGCACGGTAGCCTTTGCAAAAGCTAGATACTATAAATTTGTCAGCTAAAAACAGTAAGCTCAGCCCATCCACCATCAAAAGCATCTGGAAGAGGAAATTTCCTAAGAAAGTCCAGGTTTTCATGTGAATTTTACTTCAGGGGAAGCTGAATACTTGTGACAGCCTCCAAAGGGAAATGCCTAACTTCCTCCTTTCTCCAAATTGGTGTGTCCTTTGCAAAAACAGCTTTGAAAGCATTAATCACCTTTTTTTCACTGCCCTATTGCTCAAGATATGTGGTCAACGATCCTCAGTACTTATGGAATTAGTTGGTGTTTTCTTCCTTTGCAGAAGCCATCCTTCAGCTTCTGTTTGGTCTAAATTTAAATCACAGGGCTAACATGGTGTGGTTCAATTCAGTGATTGCTATCCTATGGCGTATTTGGCTTAAAAGAAATCAGAGAACTTCCAATGGATAGCAGATGAGTATTCATGCTTTATGGGATCTAATCAAGCTTCATTCCTCTTCTTGTTGTCCGCTCTCTAAATTTTTTTTGTAGCTATGATCCTGTACAAATTATTGCCGATTGGGAAGCTTTTGTGTAATCACATTGCTTTTTGGGGATAACTCATCTCCCTTTTTTAAATTGGCTTTTTTTTTTTAACAAGAAACGAAACTTTTCATTGATAAAATGAAAAGAGACTAATGCTTCAAGGATACAAACTCCACAAAGGAGTGAGACAAGAACAAAAAAGGACAGAAGAAATAAAAGCAGTCCACATATAAACATAAAATCTATAGAGAAAACCCCTCAAAAGATGATGAAAAGAGAACACTAAGAGCACCAAAACCCAAACTAGAACACAAAAACGGCCAATGAATGCTTCCCATGCTCAACCGCCAGAAAAAATCGATGCTCTCCAACCAAGAAAAACCTGAAATAACTTGAACTTTAAGCATGACAAAAGAAGCAACACCCTCACGCAAACCCATGAAGAAACAAATGTTGGAGAAAAGAACAAACGCTAGGGGAGCCATAAAAAACAGCCAAAAAATAACACCATCCAAGTGAAACACAAAAAGCCCAATCAACTCTCCTCATGGTAGACAAAATGCTTTCATTGACGAGAAAACAAAGCTCTCTTCCGAAGACTACAAAACAAAAGCCAATTTTACGTTGTAGAGTCCATCTTCAAGCAACAAAGACAAGGCCTATAAACATGAACATAAGTCTCACAGTAATTAACAAAGGGTAAACATGAACATAAGTCAACATCAAATCCACCCCTCCAAAATCAAACTTATCCTCGAATGGAACTCATTTGACACATAATAGGGGGAGATATTTGAAACATTGAAGGTGTTACTAATGCACATGGAGGATGGTAGATCAATACGGTAGGCATCGGGGCCAATCTTGTCCAAAATAGGGAAAGGGTTGATCTTCTTGTTAGCTAGTTTAGAATGAACTCCTGATGGTAGGCAAGACTTGTTTAAATGTACCATGACAAGGTCGCCAACTTGGAATTCCACAACACGCCTATGAACATATGCTTAAGCCTTATAAGAAGTATTAGCCTCCTCTAAATGACGACGAACTTCTTGATGTAGTTCTTCAACCCTATCCGTCATTAGTTGAGCCTAGGCACTAAGATCAACCGAAGATGGGAGATTAGCCAGATCAAAAGTTAAATGAGGGAGGCGTGTGTATACAATCTCAAATGGGGACTTCCCTGTAGAAGGGTTGACCATATGGTTGAAAGCAAATTCAGCTTGGGCAAAAGAAAGATCCCATTGTCGAGGTTTATCACCACTTAAGCAACGCAAGAGGTTACCAAGAGTTCTATTAGTGACCTCCGTTTGTCCATCCGTTTGTGGACGACTAGTGGTGCTAAAAAGAAGGTTTGTTCCAAATCGTTTCCAAAGAGATCGCCAAAAATAACTCATGAATTTAACATCCCTATCCGAAACAATAGCCTTAGGAATTCCATGGGTCTAACAATCTCACGAAAAAAAAAGTTAACAATATTAAAGGCATCATTAGTCTTTTTACCAGCAATAAAATGAGCCATTTTGCTAAAACGATCAACGAAAACTAAAACCAAATCAAAATCACGCTGAGTTCAAGGTAAACCAAGTACAAAATCCATTGAAAGGTCTTCCCATATAGAATTGGGAATTGGAAGAGGGGAGTAAAGTCCTTGATTTTAGCTTGAACCCTTAGAAGTTTGGCAAATAAAACAACGTTTAACAAAGTTAGTGTTGGTTATTTTGGTTATTTTGGTTATTTTCCTTTTATGGTTAATCAGTATATTTGTATTTACTGTATTATAGTGCTGGGAAATTATTTCCTTACTTGTAAATGGGTATTTCTTCTATTTAAGAAGCCCTTCCTTCTCATAATAAAATTATTACAGAGAATTACTATATTTCTCAAGGTATCAGAGCAAGGAACCCTAAATACTTAGAAACCCTAATATTCTGACCTAATAACAGTCGCCGCCGCCGCCTACTACCACCGCCGCCGCCGCCATTGACGGTCCTTCCTCACCCAGCGCTGACTATAGACAAAGTCGCCTCCCTTTGGGCATCACGATTTCGTGCTGACTGTTGCAAACAGACCCTCGGTCTCGCGTCAGACGGGTCCTCGCGTTCGCGTTCGCGATTGTACTCCCGCGTCAAGCTCCCTCACGTTCGTGTTCGCGTCAGACTCCCTCACATTCGCGTTCGCCTCAGACTGCCCTTGACGCCGACCGCTGCTGTCCTCGACGCCTCTGACCACCGCATCCTCTTGTTGCCATCGTTTTTTTTTTTGCCCGATTTTTTGGCTGTCTGTCACTTTGTTAGGCTACTGGTTGTGTTCTGTTTTTTGTGGGTTTGATTTTTTCTCTGTTTTCATAATCATGGCAGAAAATAAGGCTTCGATTCCCAAAGTCTTAGATAGCCGCATTCATCCCAACCGTCCTACTGTCCAAATTACAACCATTCGACTTAATGGAGACAACTTTCTTCGTTGGTCCCAAAGTGTTCGAATGTATATCCGTGGACAAGGAAAGATTGGGTATCTTACTGGAGATACAATTCCACCCGCCAAAGATATTCCTTTATTTGCTGTGTGGGATGCTGAAAACTCCATGGTTATGACTTGGCTAGTTAATTCCATGATAGAAGACATTAGTTGTAACTATATGTGTTACTCTACTGCAAAGGAACTATGGGAGAGCGTATCTCAGATGTATTCAGATTTGGGAAATCAGTCACAAATATTTGAGCTGAATCTCAAACTAGGTGACATACGACAAGGAGGTAACTCAATTACACAATATTTTCACTCCCTAAAAAGGATTTGGCAAGACCTTGATCTCTTTGATGCATATGAATGGAAGTCTACAGAGGATCAAACACACTACAGGAAAATAGTTGAGGATGGTCGTATCTACAAATTCTTGGTTGGCCTCAATGTTGAGTTTGATGAGGTTAGAGGCAGAATACTTGGTAAAACAAACCTCCCAACTATTAATGAAGTTTTTTCTGAAGTGCGCAGGGAAGAGAGCCGTCGGAATGTTATGATTGGGAAGAAGCCCAATGATTCAATTGAAAGTTCTGCTTTGGTGGTTGAAGCTACTGCACATAAGGCTTCTGATCAATCAAACAGGACCCATGAAAAGCCTCGTGTTTGGTGTGATTACTGTAACAAACCTCGACATACTCGTGATACGTGTTGGAAAATCCATGGAAAACCTGCAAATTGGAAGAGTAAGCAAGGTGAGAAAAGCACCACCCAACATCCATCCAGTGCTAATGTTGTTGATTCCAATCCATTCAACAAAGAGCAAGTTGATCAAATCCTGAAATTGCTAAAGGTCACTTCATCATCTGGTAATCCTAGTGTTTCCTTGGCACAAACAGGTAATTATCCTCAAGCCCTCTCTTGTTTCAATTCATCTCCGTGGATTATAGATTCCGGAGCCTCTGACCATATGACTAGTTCCTCCAAACTATTTGCATCATATTCCCCTCTGTACGGTCATGAAAAAATTCGAATTGCCGATGGTAGTTTCTCTTCTATTGCTGGAAAAGGAACTATTAAATTGACCTCACTCATTCATTTACACACTGTCCTCCATGTTCCTAAATTAACCTGTAATTTGTTATCTGTTAGTAAAATCTCTAAGAATGCTAATTGTCGTGTTACCTTTTTTGACTCCCATTGCATCTTTCAGGATGAGGACTCGGGGGAGATGATTGGCTGTGCTAGGATGCTCGATGGTCTCTACTATTTTGATGAATCTTCATCTAGTCATAAAAAAGTTCAAGGCTTGAGTAGTGTTAGTTCTTCCTCTGTTAAAGAAACTATAATGCTTTGGCATCGTAGACTAGGACATCCCAGTTTTTTCTACTTAAAGTATTTGTTCCCTGATTTATTTAAAGGAATTGATTGTTCTATTTTTCATTGCGAAAGTTGTATCTTTGCAAAAACTCATCGATCCACTTATTTGCCCAAACCCTATAAGTCTTCCACACCTTTTTACTTAATTCATAGTGATGTTTGGGGTCCGTCTAAAGTTTTGACTCATACTGGAAAACGGTGGTTTGTCACGTTCATTGATAATCACACCGGTTTAACTTGGATTTATCTGTTAACAAAAAAGTCAGAGGTGAAAGATGTTTTTATTCGGTTTTATAACATGATTAAAACTCAATTTCAAACTAAAATTAACATTCTGCACTCTGACAATGGCACTGAATATTTTAATGAATATTTAACTGATTTCTTTCAAATGAAAGGAATTGTTCATCAATCTACGTGTCGGGACACTCCCCAACAAAATGGTATTGCTGAGAGGAAGAATAGACATTTACTCGATGTTGCTCGTGCCCTTATGTTCTCTATGCATGTTCCCTCTTATTTGTGGGGAGAAGCAATCCTCACAGCTGCATACCTTATTAATCGAATGCCTACAAAAATTTTGGATTTCAAAACCCCTCTGGATCACTTTAAAAGTTTTTTCCCACTGTCCGCCTATTTTCTGATTTACCGATCAAAGTTTTTGGGTGTACTGCTTATGTTCACATTCCTAGCTTTTCTCGGTCTAAATTCGATCCTCGAGCTGTTAAATGTAATTTTTTGGGTTATGTCTCCCAGAAGAAAGCTTATAAATGTTTTGATCCTATGAACAAAAAATACTTTGAAAGTATGGATGTCTCCTTTTTTGAAAATCAATCATTTTTTAACCAGAATTCTCTTCAGGGGGAGACAATACCTAACTTTGAAGATAATTTCTGGGATATTTCTCCTCTTCCTACCATCATTAGTCCTGAGGTTACCAGTTCTAGGTCTTCAATGCCAAGTATGAAAAATTCTTCGTCAGGGGAAGAAACACTACAAAGAGATCTAACCGATCGAAACCCTGAACTTCAAGTTTATACTAGAAGGGCGGTGAATCAAAAGAATCAGGACCAGACAGTAGACTTATCACAAAATCAATCTAATACTCTGACGAATGATTCTGAAGATCCAGGTAACAGATCCTTTATTCCTACCTCTTCATCTATTCATAATAGTTCATTTGGGGTACTTGATCTTGATATTCCAATAGCCCATAGGAAAGGTATCCGAAATTGCACCAAATATCCTATTGCGAACTATCTTTCTTACCATAAATTGTCCGATAGTCATAGAGTGTTTACCTCTAGGATAACTAATTTGTTTGTTCCAAGGAATATACAGGAGGCCCTAAATGATTCAAATTGGAAGTTAGCAGTTATGGAAGAGATTAATGCTCTTAAACAAAATCGCACATGGGACATAGTAGAATTACCTAATGATAAGAAGACAGTAGGGTGCAAGTGGGTGTTTACTATAAAATGCAAGGCCGATGGTAGTGTTGAAAGATACTAAGCCAGACTTGTGGCTAAAGGCTTCACTCAGACCTATGGAATTGATTATCAAGAAACGTTTGCTCCCGTTGCTAAAATTAACTCCATTAGAGTTCTATTATCTATTGCTGTCAATGCAGATTGGCCCCTTTATCAACTTGATGTAAAAAATGCATTTCTCAATGGGGAACTTGAATAAGAGGTATTTATGGACTTACCACCTGGTTTTGAGAAAAACCTTGGGATTAACAAAGTATGCAGGTTAAAGAAATCATTATATGGCCTTAAACAGTCTCCTAGAGCGTGGTTTGAACGTTTTGGAAAAGCAGTCACGAACTGTGGATTTACTCAAAGTCAGGCAGATCATACTATGTTCTATAAACATACTGGAGATGACAAAATTGTTATTTTAATATTGTATGTTGATGACATTATTCTTACAGGAAATGACGAGGCAGGTTTGACTATCTTGAAAGAAAGGCTAGCAAATGAATTCCAAATCAAAGACCTGGGAGTCTTGAAGTATTTTCTAGGAATGGAATTTGCTAGGTCAAAAGGTGGTATCCTTGTTAATCAAAGGAAATATATCATCGACTTGCTTGAAGAGACAAGATTACTAGGTTGCAGAACAGCAGAAACTCCCGTTGAACCAAATGTAAAATTACAAGCTGCAACAGAAAGTGAGGTAAAAGACAAAGAAAAATATCAGAGACTTGTGGGAAGACTCATTTATTTGTCTCATACACGTCCTGACATTGCCTTTGCAGTCAGTATGGTAAGTCAGTTTATGCATGCACCAGGATCAGTTCACTTTGAATCTGTTTATAGAATTCTAAGATACTTGAAAGGTACTCCTGGAAAAGGTATATTGTTTAAGAAGCATGGTCATCTGAACGTGGAAGTCCACACTGATGCTGATTGGGCAGGCAGTACCACAGATAGAAGATCTACTTCTGGTTATTGTTCCTTTGTTGGAGGAAATCTAGTTACCTGGCGGAGCAAAAAACAAAGTGTAGTGGCTAGAAGTAGTGCTGAAGCTGAGTTTAGGGCTTTAGCCCATGGTATTTGTGAAGGTATATGGATAAAGAGACTATTGGAAGAATTGAAATTCTCTCAGAATATACCTATGCGAATTTATTGTGATAATAAGGCAGCAATTTCCACTGGCCATAATCCAGTCCTTCATGATAAGACAAAACATATTGAAGTTGATAAACATTTCATAAAAGAGAAGATTGATGCAGGAGTAATATGCATTCCCTATCTTCCTACGACGGAGCAAATTGCTGATGTGTTAACTAAAGGGCTTCCAAAGTTAAAATTTGACAAGATGACTAACAAGCTGGTGATGGAAGACATCTTCAAACCAGCTTGAGGGGGAGTGTTGGTTATTTTGATTATTTTCCTTTTATGGTTAATCAGTATATTTGTATTTACTGTATTATAGTGCTGGGAAATTATTTCCTTACTTGTAAATGGGTATTTCTTCTATTTAAGAAGCCCTTCCTTCTCATAATAAAATTATTACAGAGAATTACTATATTTCTCGTTAGCAACATCTTTTTTAATTTGAGGTAAAAAAAAACTTAGTAGAAAGGGAGGCAAGAGTTATATCACAGCCAAAATGATCAGCCAAACCACCGGAATGAACTTCTTTTAAAAGAGATTCACGTAAAGAAGTTTGGGGAACACAAAGAGCATCACCTTTAAATAGGAAACCATCAACGATATGAAAATCTTTGCATGGTAAATGATTTTTTTTTTGATAGGAAACAAAACCATTTCATTGATGATTGAAATAGATACAAAAGTAGGTCCTATCCGAGAAATTACAAGAAGGATCTCCATTGAGATAAAAGGGTCGATAAGCCGTAATTACAGAAAGGCGGAGATAAGTGGCTCCAAGTTAAAGCAAAATAGGAGGTAGACTCTAAGAAGGAGTGAATATTCTGCTGTTTGTCTTTAAAGATCCTCGCATTTCGTTCAAGCCAGAGATTCCATAAAAAAGCATAGATGAAGTTTAGCCATAGAATCTTCTTTTCCTTCCGAAACGGGTGACCAATGAGGGATACGTTGAGCAAGGAGAGGATATCCCCAGGCCGAGTGATAAACCATCCAAAAGCTTGTTGAATGAACGACCAAAAAGCAGAGGCGAAGGCACAATTGCTAAAAAGGTGAATCTGCGTTTCTTCAGCTGAGAAGCAAAGATGACAACAACTTGGAGATATAGTTAACCATGGAGATCTATGCTGTAATTTATCGAAAGTGTTTATACTTGCGTGGCTAAGCTCCCATACAAAGAATTTAACTTTTTTAGGAGAGTGTCCCTTCCATAATTGTTGGTAAAGTGGTAAAATGTTCACATGTCCAGAGGATGCAAGCTGTCGAGTAAGTGAACGTGTAGAGAAAACCCCCTCCTTTTCTAAAGTCCAAGCCCACTTATCCTCATGATCAACAGTGGTAAAAGAGGCTAATAGGTGAGATAAGGAGGCCCAATCTTGGATTTCGTCGTCTTTTAAATTTCTTCTTAAAAAAAGATTCCAGGAACTAAGTCTTTGGTTCCATAACTCGTCGATACTTGCTTCTTTTCTGAGAGATAGATGATATAGAGAGGGATACTGAGATTGTAAAGATTGATCTCCCAACCAAATATCTTTCCAAAATAGAGTTTTGTCACCTCTACCCACTCTGATAACAATGTGATTGTAAATCAATTGGCGCATATTTTGTATTGATTTCCAAGGACCCTTTGCTGATTTTAAGGACACATTGCCGGGCTTATGGTTAAACAGGTCAGTACCATATTTTGATGCGATAATTCTACGCCAAAGGGCTTCCTTTTCGTTGTAAAACCTCCAATTCCATTTTGCTAAAAGAGAGATGTTTCGTTTGTGAATGTCGAAAAGCCCCAAACCTCCTTCTTCAAGAGGGCATTGAAGAATAGACCATTTAATAAGATGACTTCCTTTGTTTCTCAGTCCGCCTCTCCACAGAAAGCGCCTATACAACTTCTCCACAGTTTTAGTGACCCTTGTTGGAGCCAAAAAAATGGATAGGTAGTAAAGAGGAAGGTTTGATAGTGTAGCTTGGATAAGTGTGTGCCTTCCCCCTTTGGAGATATGGGATGCCCCCCAATTATGAAGTCTTTTATCCACTTTTTCAATGATTGGAGACCAAAAGGATATAGATCGAGGGTTACCATTCAATGGAAGACCTAAATATGTGGTAGGCCAACATTCGTACCGACAACCAAAGGAGGATGCTAACAATTCAATCTGTTGAGTATCTATACCGAGACCCAAAAACTCAGATTTCTGACAATTTATATTCAGTCCAGAAACTACCTCAAAATCACGAATGGTTTGAAACAGATTACCGAGACAAACTTCATCTGGTGAGGAAAAAAGTATGGTATCATCTGCAAATTGGAGGTGGGTGATGGATGTTTTGGTGGGTCCCGTTCCAACATAGAAACCTTCAATCATACCTTTTTGTTCTGCCAAGAGCAACATCCTACTAAGGCAATCAACCACGAGGATGAAAAGAAAGGGGGAAAGTGGATCCCCTTGACGAAGGCCTCTCGAGGCTCGAATTTTTCCCCTAGGTTTGCCATTGATAATAATGGAGTAATTTGCTGATGAGATGCATCCTCTAATCCATTTCCGCCAATTTGTCCCAAAGCCTTTCGCTTGGAGAATATTTTCCAGGAAGTCCCAATCGACCATGTCAAAAGCCTTTGCATGGTAAATGATGAATACAATTATACCAAATTTCTTTAAAATTCGGGGATATGAAAATCTTCGCATGGTAAATGATGAATACAATTATACCAAATTTCTGTAAAATTCGGGTCTGATGCATAAAGTTCAGGTAAATGTGAAAATGCTATAATTTCTCCATGAAGTAAGGTAGGAAGAGTACCCTACAGCTTAATGCATCAGCCACCTTATTTGAATTTCCGAAAGTATGTTTGATGACAAAGTCAAGACGTTGGAGAAAATTGAATCCATCTTGCATGCATACGACTAATAGATTTTTGAGTGTAGGAACTTTAATCAGAAATGATCAGTAAGTAAAATAAATTCTTTTCCAAGCAAATAATGTTCCCATTGTTTGAGAGCACGCACTAATGAGTAAAGTTCTCGTTCATAAGTGCTCCATTTTTGGCGTGCTTCACTCAAATTTTCACTAAAAAATTCAATTGAGTGGTTACCTTGCCATAAAACAGCACCAATGCCTACACCAGAAGCATCTACACTAACCTCAAAAGGTTTTGAAAAGTCAGGAAAGCCAAGAACAGGTGTGGAGCTTAACGATTGTTGAAGTTGTGAAAAGTTTTCCTTTTGAGTATCATCCCAACCGAGTTTCCCTTTTTTTAAGCATTCAGTAAGTGGTGCAGCAATAGTGCTAAAATGTTAATGAATTTGCAGTAAAAAGAGGCAAGACCTAGAAAACTTTGTATTTCTCTTACCGTTTGAGGTTGTGGCCACTCAAGTATTGCTCGGACCTTTCTAGGATCAACCGCTACCCCTTTGTTGCTAATTACAAAGCCTAAAAAATAAATTTAAGAGGAAAAGAAGGTACATTTTTTTTAATTTATGCAGAGTTCATTATCCTGTAAAGCTGTGAAAATAGTTGTTAAATGACCAGCATGTTCTTCATGAGTTTTGCTATATATTAGTATATCATCAAAGTATACCACTACAAATTTATTTAGATAAGGGAGGATGACTTGGTTCATGAGCCTCATAAAGGTACTAGGAGCATTGGATAGACCAAAAGGCATTACTAACTATTCGAAAAGTCCTTCATTAGTTTTAAAAGTTGTTTTCCATTCATCCCCGGGTTTTATTCGGATTTGGTGTAGCCACTTTTAAGATCTATTTTACAGAAAATTGAGGCACCTCCTAATTGATCTAAAAGGTCATTAAGCCGTGGGATAGGAAACCTATATTTAATTGTGATTTTATTAATAGCCCGACTACCAATACAAAGCCGCCATGAACCATCTTTTTTAGGCGCACAAGGGCTTAAACTAGGTTGGATATGGCACTTATCTAAAAGTTCTTGAATTTGATCGTGCAGAATTTGATACTCCTTAGGGCTCATTCGGTAGTGAGGAAGATGGGAGAGGGTGCTACCAGGAATTAGATCAATATGGTGCTGAATATTTCTAAGTGGTGGCAGGGCCGTTGATGGTTCAACAAGAGTAGGAAAATTGTTGAGAAGTTGTAAAACATGGTTGTCCAGAGGTGTGTCTTGTGTGCTAGTGTTAAAATTATCTCCTTTAACAACCAAGGCCAGTAAAGTATTGGGTTGCATATGTAAAAGATCTTTTTCTGGAGAAATTAAAGAGTTATTTCTTACCGTCAGTTTTACCCAAAGGGAGGAGTACAGTTCTTTTCCCCATCCAGAAAAATTCATGTGTATTGTCACGTCCCTTGTGTATGACTTGGTTATCATATTGTCATGATCTACCAAGGAGAATGTGGCACGCATCCATGTCCAAGACATCACAGACGATTTGATATTTGTAGTGACTGCCAATAGAAAGAGAACCGGTACAAATTTCAGTAACATTGGTTTCTCCACCTTTTTTAATCCAACTTACCTTGTATGGATTAGGATGAGCTTCCGGTTTGAGATTAAGTGTTGCAATCAGCTTTTTGGAGACGATATTTTCGCTACTTCCACTATCTATTATAACTTGACACACTTTGCCAGTGATGGTTCATCGGGTATGAAAAAGACAATGTCTTTGAGGGTGAGAATCTATTTTTGGTGTTAGGAGTACCCTTTGGAGAATGCAAGATAGTTGGACCTCTTCTAACTCATTATCATCCAATTCTGCAATTTGCAGAGTGCGACGTGTGGACATTCATTGGAAAGATGAGCTTGTTGTCTACACCTAAAACATTTGCCAAGAGAAGGATGATTATAACGGTTGGAATTTCGTTTAGATGTAGAACTATCCAAACCTTTGTTATTTATAACATTCTTGGCCTGAATGTCATCTTTCTTCTTCGGTTGAATGGATGCGGAAGAATTCCCTTGATTAAAGTTTTTGGTGGAATCATTTATGGTCTTTTTTGGATTCTGTTGTTGTTTATCCCATTGTATTTCGCCGTTGGTAGGTTCTAACCGGTTTGATTTCATCATTTTCTTCAACCTTTGTAGCCAATGCGATGGCATCCGCAAGGTATGCAAGAGGGTGTAAATTCACCACTTCTTTGATGCCATCTCTAAGACCATTCACAAAATTGGAAATCTGTTGTTCGATTTCAAGGAGGTTATTTCTAGCCCCCGATCAATGAAATTCTTCAATGTAATCAAACACAGAACGCCCTTCTTGTTTACAACGTTGGTAGTGGTTATAAAGGATTTATTGATAGTTGAGTTATAGGAATCGTTTCTTCATCCATCGAAGCATCTTTGGCCACTTCTTGATAGTTTGTTTACCATAGCACCTCTGGTTGTTTTGAAGTTGGTCCCACCATGCTGCGGCGCCACTTTGAAGTTTAAAAGTCACTAACTTGACCTTTTTGTCTTCAGGAATGTTAGCATACTCAAAGAACCTCTCAACATTCCTAAAAGTCACTAACTTGACCTTTTTGTCTTCAGGAATGTTAGCATACTCAAAGAACCTCTCAACATTCCTAACCCAATCTAAGAAGATTTCCACGTTCATCTTACCAGAAAAACTAGGGAGATCAATTATCATTTGAATTCTGGGTTTTCTTGAAAATATTGTTGTCTTCTTGGGGTTCTTTCTTCACGTTCTTGATTTCCAAAAGGGTAAACTTCACCCTCACCCAACGATTCTGAATCTTGCATCATATATCCAGGCATTTGCACTTCAGGAAATTTTCTTTGTAGTTGGTATTCATGTCTTCTTGCTGGTATTTGCGGTATCTCTTGATTTTCCTAAATGTTTCAATTGACTCCAAGATTTTGATGATTTCCTTGTCCTTGATTATTAATATTCATCTGGTTCATTCTTGGACAATTTGGCCAATCATCTTTCTTAATATCTTCCACTGTTGTTTCAACCTTTGCAAGTCATTGGTCTTGAGATGAAGAAGAGGAAGCTTCCACAGCCATAGTGTTGATCCAAAAAAAGAATTTGCATTTGGATCGGACACTCTGATACCAATTGATGTAAAACTCTTCAAGAATTTTTATTGAATTCAATGATGAAATGAGGAAAGGGTCAATCGGCCATATTTATACAAATTAACCAACACACACCAAAGCTAACTAACCATAACCAATTATAGATGATTTGCTGGTAGTTTACAAAGAAGTAAAAGACTTAAGTGTAACCTCCCAGTAACTAATATTAACCCAAATTAACAAAGGGTAAATATGAACATAAGTCTCACGGAAACTAACATTAACCCAAATTAACGAAGGGTAAACATGAACATAAGTCTACATCAGAAATAGAAACAGTGAATTTGAAACATTAGGTGCCCATAAAGACGGGTGCAACATTGAGGACTGCATAGCTCTTCGTGTTGTCTCTCGCAGAACTCAAAAGCTCCATTCCTACAGGAAGAGAGAATCCAGGATGCTTTTACTTCCAACAAGAGATTCTTAAAGGAGTACAAACAGCTAGCAATCTGTTTCGGAGATGTTGATCTAGAAGTCACACAGACTGTTCACAGAAGTCAGACACAAAGAATGTATCAACTAGTCATGTATCTGACTCGGAGTGAGAGCTGCTGTAAATAAAACAGCTAATTCAGTTTGTCTCAGCATCTAGATTGATTTCCAGGTGGAGGTGAATCCTAAATGTTGGAGATGAGAGGAAGCTAGTCTATAAATACTTGAGGTAAAGATCAAACACTTAATCCATTGGAATGCATAACACCAGGCATATATTACCTTGGAAATTCCAAAATAAACGATTTGCAAAACAGATGGCAAATATCGGCACTCTTTCTATGAGGCCTCTTGGTAAAATCGACAGCAAAGTCATGCGGGCTTATGCTTAGAGTGGATCATACCATTGTGGAGATATGTAGAGGATCGTTGTCCCTAATATCGGCACTCTTTCTAAGTTGTGAACCTATGATGTTTAAAATAATTTACATAAATGTATAAATCCTTGACTAAAAAAAATAAAATAATGGAAAACCACCAACCCCACTGTTTAAACAATGATTTGACCTAGAATCCAGCCACATCAAGTAACCAAACTCTCTAGACCTATCTTCAACTCAATGAGAAGCCTTCAATTAATTGTACAAGACAACAATAGTCGCCCACCTTTTCATCCTTCAAGTTTTTGCTTACAGAAGAAATTTCAAAAGCTCTAGGACATGGTTGAGATTGAGACCACAACAAAATATCAGGTGAAATGCACCCTCTAAAATACTAGTCATTACAATAGAACCAGAAAGAGAAGGGAAAGTGCTGCAATGGAACAAACTTGCCAGTACTCATATTAGTGCATCACAAATAAAACAAAACCAAAACAGGCAAAGACGTCAAAAGCTGATAAAGATAACTTGAGAATGGCATTTTCTGTTTCTTTTCATTACATCAATGAAAAGGTTTGAATCTTGTTCAGAAGAAGAAAAGAGAGAAAAAATTGAGAATGGCGTACTCACCTCACAACATGATAACAATCTTTCAGCAAAACCAATATTCTTCGAAGGAAACTGAAGATAAAAGCAAATATCCAATAAAAATCAAGGCATAGAAGTCAAGAATGAAAATAAATAAGAATAAAAGCATGGCATGAGAAAATTATTATTTCTAGAAAAAGACTGCAAAAATTATTCTAATTATTCAAGGAACAGACAACTGAGAGGAGAAAACTCATCAAATAGTTTCTCATTGGCAGTAAAAAGAAATGATCACTTGAATATACCACCATAATTGAACACAAAATTAAAGAACCCAGTTAATGAAGTATGGCGAAGTCAAACAGAATGGTCTAAAGGCAACAAGCATAAAATGTTAGGTTATCAAAACCTCTAGACACTTTAAGGCATGAACATAACACATTTACTAATAGACCTCCAGTTCATTTCACAGATCAGAGAGGAATGGGGTAATCCGGCCAGGGAGAATAGTGTTGACGATGGGTTGGAGGGGAAGGGACAGTTAGCTGATGTAACAGAAAATATAGAATGGGAGGTTGGCTAGAAGTGGGCAATAAGGAGACAGAAATCTCTTAACCTTCTATTTTGTATTTCTTCCATTTTTAATGCAAATCAGTGGCTGAGTTCTATCACAGAACTTATTTCTGGGGAACTGTTGCATCAAAAGAAATAAAAACATGGATGTAAGAGGTGAAGGAGAAAAAAAAATTTAATAAGAAACAAACGAGTTTTTTTAATTAAACTTTAGGTCTTATTTTGCTTGATTCGAGCCCCTTATTATTTTAATTGGGCTCTTTTGGGGGTTGGTTTTCTTGTATTCCCCTTGTATTCTTTCATTTTTCCACCACTAGGTTTCTCATTAAAAAAAAATGGAGTCTTACATTAAAATAAAAATGGAGTCTCAAGATGTTCAAAGGATGAGTAGAGTTAAGGAACTTCTGGGACCCAACCCAAACATTCAATTGCAATTTTATTCAGCCCAAATGACCTAGATAGATGATGGACCCAACCATGAAAATTTTGGGTTGGGTTAAATCAGACAGCAAAAATTATTCACTTCGGATGTCTTACAAAGGAAGCTTCCTTCTAATTGCATCATGCCTTCAGTTTGCTCTTTATGTCACTCGGATGGGATGCTCTCGAGTCTCAACCATATCATTTTTTACTGCCCTTATTCTCGTTTTGTTGGTTTAAGTTGTTCTCTTTACTTAATATTCGGTGGTTTTTCTCCAACATTCTCATGGAAGATACTTCACTTATTGGTCCTTTTTTTTAGAAGAGAAACAATCCTCGTTTACACTATAAATTTAGATTAGAAAACATTTATGGATTCTCATCATCATTCTTGGAGTATCGTCTCTAGAAGACTCTTAAAAGATGAAGAAATTTTGGAATTGCAGTCTTTGTTGAGTTTATTGGATCCTTTGATTGCTGGGTCCTCGGAGGATGTTCAAATTTGGTCACTTGAGCCTTCTGGTCGATTTTCAGTGGGTTCTCTATCACATCAGCTTGGTTTGGGTTCTCCTTTAAATTTAGATTTGTATTCTGTTATTTGGAAATCAAAAAATCCAAAAAGAATCAATATCTTGTTTTGGATCATTTTAAATGGCAGCTTGAATTCTTTTTGTTTTTTAACAAGAAACGAAACTTTTCATTGAAGAAATGAAAAGAGACTAATGCTCAAAATTACAAACTCAGGAGTGAAGGAAAGAACGGCAGCTTGAATTCTACTTAAGTTCTTCAAAGGAAATTACCATTCTTCAGTTCATTTCCTTCGGTTTGCCCGAAGGAAGGAGATTTCATTTTGCATCCCTTCTTTGGCTGTGTTTATTCTCAACAGTGCTGGTTCAAATTTTTCTCCATTTTCAATATGGAGTGGGCGTTTTCTAATTCAGTAAAAGATATTGTGTTCCAGTTGTTTACCGGTCCTTCTTTTGCCTCAAGATCTAGACTTCTTTGGATTAATGGGATTAAAGCTCTTTTATCAGAACTTTGGATGGAAAGAAACTAGATAATTTTTTAAGACAAAATGCAACCTTGGTCAGATCGCTTTGATTCAGCATGTTTAAAGGCTTCATTTTGGTGCACTCTTTCTACGTCTTCAGAGTCAAGCAAATCATAATATATTTTATAAACACTTATGAGAATAATAAAATCTCAATTTTGATTGTATGGAGATGATATTATTCTCACAAGTGATGACGAAACAGGTCTAGCTGCACTCAAGAAAAATTTTGCAAATGCGTTTCAAATCAACGACGTGGGAACGTTAAAATATTTCCTAGGGATGGAATTCACAAGATCGAAGGGTATCTTTGTTAATCAAAGAAATTATGTCCTTGACTTACCTGAAGAAATAGGATTACTTGGTTGCAAGGTTGCAAAAACTCCTATTGAACCTAATCTAAAGTTACAAGTAGCAAAAGCAAAAGAAATAAAGGACAAAGAACCGCACCAAAGACTTGTTGGAATATTAATTTATCTATCTCATACGCATCCTGATATTGCATATATCGTAAGCATGGTAAGTCAGTTTATGCATGCATGTGGACCAACTCATTTTGAAGCTGCCTACAAAATTATGAGCTATCTAAAGGGGACACCTGGGAAAGGTATTTTCTTCCAAAGGCATAATCACTTCCAAATAAAAGTTTATACCAATGCAAATTAGGCAAGAAGTACTACAAATAGAAGATCTACCTCTGGTTGTTGTTCCCTTGTTTGAGGAAACCTGGTAACTTGGAGAAGTAAGAAACAAAATGTGGTAACCAAGAGTAGTGCTGAAGCAGAGTTTAGAGCTTTAGACCATAGAATTTGTGAGAGTATGTGGATCAAAAGGATACTTGAAGAATTGAAGGTTCCTCTAAAAACACCTATACAGACTTATTGTGACAATAAAGTTGTCATCTCTATAGCTCATCATCCAGTTCTACATAATAGAACAAAACATATTGAGGTTAATAAGCATTTTATTAGGGAGAAGATTGATGTAGGTGCAATATGTATTCCTTATCTTCCTACATCAGAGCAAATTGTTGATGTGCTTACTAAAGAACTTCCAAAGAAGCAATTTGACAGATTGATTGACAAGCTGGTAATGGAAGATATCTTTAAACCAGCTTGAAGGGAAGTGTTGGTTATTTCCTTTTTTAAATAGGTATCTCTTTGTATTTCCTTTTTTAAATAGGAACCTCTTTTTATTTTGGTAGATTATTTCCTTATCTGTTATGGGATTATTCTCTTATCTGTTATGGGTTCTCTCTTCTATTTAAGAGGCCCTTTTCTTTTATTGGCTACAAATATACAAATTTTTATGCCCAATACCCCATAGATGGAACTGGATAGCAACAATAATCAATTCTAGCTCAAATGGTTTGTAGAGGAACCCTTCCTTCTCTAATCCATTCGACACATGCAATTTCTTTTCCGTCTATACGTTCGACAATTTATACTTGAATTCCCTTTGTACCCGCATGTTCAGTTAATTCAATAGCTTTTTTCATTGCTTTGCGAAATGGAACTCTATTCTTTAATTGTTCGGCTATAAATTCTACAAGAATATTAGAGTCTCCATAAGGGTTTCCTATTCTTGTAATAGCAATGTTGAGTTTTATGTTCACATAACTTAATTCTTTTTGTACATTCATCTGTAATTCTTCGATTTTTCAAGTCCCACCTTCTATTAATCACTTTGGGAATCCCAGAAAGATTATCAATTGAATAAAATCAATTCTTTTTTTAATCTCGATACGTGCAATTTCCTCAACACCAAAGAATAATCTCATGTTTTTTTTGTATATAATTCCAAATACAATCTCATATTTTTTTATCTTCTTGTAAACATTCAGAATATTTTTTTGGGTGTGCAAACCAAATAGAATGATGCCCTTGGGTTGCACCAAGTCTAAAACTGAGTGGATTTATTTTTTGTCCCATAATCCCCCATTATTATATATGTCATAACACGTCATATCTATGTACGTTTCTTTTGTTATCCATCCACTAGGTTTTTTTAAGTCTAATATGTTGTATTCGTATCTTTTAAACTCTTCTTCATTGAAAGATGTATTTTTCAATACAATAGTTATTTAACAAGTTGGTCGTTTTGTGGGATAACTTCACCCTCGAACCTCTAAAAAAATTATTCTATTAATCTAGAATCTATAAAGAGTTTAGTTTTCTATCAAAAGAAGATATACAACTTTCTAAAGTTTCTAATAGATTGATTAAATGAAATCTCAAAGAATCCGATTCAATCTATTATACAGTAAATACATGTATATCTTTTTAATCGTTTCATTCACAAGGAGCTAGATGAGAAGAAACTCTAATGTTTGGTTATGCAGTAGAGATGGAATTGAGAAATAACCATCAACTATCAACCATAACTTATGGTAGACATACTCTTATACAAGCCACACTTTCTAGTTTGCCAATCTACTTTTTGTCATTGTTTAAAGTTCCATTCAGAGTGATAAAGACATTGGATAAGATCATTCGTGATTTCTTTTGGGAAGGAGCTCGGGGTGGTGGTGGAGTTCACAAGGTTAATTGGGAAACCACACAACTTCCTAAATTAATGGGTGGCCTTGGTATAGGTAATTTTCAGCATTGGCTTTATTGGCTAAGTGGATTTGGCGCTTTGTTCACGAACAAAATTCCCTGTGGAGGAATCTTATTGCTGCAAAATATTATGGTAATATGCTTGGAAATGGTCTCAACCTATTACGAACGCTTCTCATAAATCTCCTTGGAGGTTTATCTATAATGTTCAAGATTGGTCTCTACTCGTTCTTGTCGGTGTGTTGGTGATGAATGTTCTACTTTTTTTGGATAGATTCTTGGTTAAATTGTGGTCCTATTGCTACGGTTTTCCCTCAACTCTATCGCCTTACTTTGAACCATGATCTTACTGTGGCAGAAGTGTGGAATATATCTAATTTAGCTTGGAATTTGAGGCTTCGTCGCAATTTGAATGATTGGAAACGATTGAATGGGCTACTCTTTCGCATCTCTTGTCACGGATCACTTTATTGTACTCACTTGATATTTGGTCATGGCCTTTAGAAGCATCTGGTAGGTTCTCTGCCAAATCACTTACAGCAAGCTTGTTGGATGTTGATGATCCTCTATTAAAAGATTTATATTTGGTGATTTGGAAGGATGCCTATCTAAAGAAGATTAAAATCTTCCTTTAGGAGCTTAACCTGGGAGTAGTTAATACGAATGATTGCCTTCAAAGAAGGATGCCATATATGGCTCTTTCTCCTTCTTGGTGCATTATGTGTGGCTTGAATTCTGAGTTTCCAAGTCATTTATTTGTGCACTATTGTTTTGCTTCGCATTTTTGGATGTGCATTTTAGAAGCTTTTGGTTGGTCAATGCCTCTTTCCAACAACATTTTCGAGATCCTACCTTCTGTTTTGGTGGGTCATCTGTTCAAAGGCACCAAGATTCTTTGGCTTGCATTTATTCGTGCTTTTCTTTGGAACCTTTGGCTAGAGAGGAATGGTCGAAATTTCAAGGATGTTTATTATACTTTTGATAGTTTTATGGATACTGTTCTTTCTAATGCTTTTTTGTGCTGCAAAACTTTTCAACCTTTTAGTCTTTATAGCTTATCTTTTTTAATCTCCAATTGGAGAGTTTTCTTGTAATTCACCTAAAGGTGCTCAGAATTTTTCTCCTTAATGAAATTGTTTCTTATATCCAAAAACTATCAACCATAACCCCAAAAGAACCAAATTTCGTAAACACCATAGAGGAAGAATAAAAAGAATGTCTTATCGAGGCAATAGTATTTGCTTCAGTAGATATGCTATTCAAGCACTTGAACCCGCTTCGATCCAAATCAAAGCAGAATGAAGGTCAATGACACGAAAACCACGACACGGCGGAAAAATATGAGTACGTATATTTCCAGACAAACCCGTTACACTAAGACCCACAGAAACACGTATGGGTTCAAGGAAAGGATCCCCCAAATATTGGGTACTTGTTGTTAAAATATAATTTTATCCTCTTAAATTTAAGATCTTCCATAGCAAGCATCTCTTTTGGCTAGATCGATTTGGATCTGCGTCTCAAAGCCTCATCTTGGTGTTCTCTTTCAAAGCCTTTTGTTGGATTCTCATTACAGTTTGTTGGATTCTCATTACAAGATATTTGTCTCAATTGGAGTGCTTTTATATATCCTTCGTAATTTATTTGAATTTTCTATTTTTTGTTAACTACTTTTTATTTTCACTCCCACGTGGAGTTTGTATCTTTTGGCTGTTAGAAAAAGATTGTTTTTTCCCTATCTTTTGTAAATTTCATTTAATGAAATATTTGTTTCCTTTCAAAAAATAAAAAAGAAATTGGTAGAGTCGTTCTATGTTTTGGCAGTTTTTTCCTTTTTGACTGAGAGAGAGTCTATGGTAGAGTTGATTGGATCATCAGTAGACTCCTATAATTCCGATATCTGAAGATGTGTTCAGAGCTTGATGGAAGACCAAAAGCCCAAAGAAGGTAAATGTGTTAGTATGGGTTCTAGAATGTTAATGCAGATAGGCTTCAAAGAAAGCTACCGCCAATGGCCATAAATCCATCCATTTGTGTGCTCTGTATGAAGATATGTGAAGACCAAACCCACAACTTCTGGCCATCGTATGTTTGTAAATGTGGCAATCTCTATTCGATCCGTTCAATTTTTCTTAGGTAATGGACAAATATTCAACATATTTTACCACTCTTTTGCAATGTCAAGATGAAGAGCAAACAAGATTTCTAAGGATGAATGCAGTCAAATCTACAAATGTGAAGTTAAGGTTTGAAAGAAATCAAAGAATATTCCATAATAATTATCAGATTGGTTTAGAGAGAGAGCAGACTTGGTAAAATTCAAAGCATCTTCTTCGTGTTCTTTATCCAATTTGCTATAACAGTTATTCTACACAGAATATCTCTATCAAGGTTTTCTTGTAATAATTCCCATGTATGGTGAAAGGTTGTTTGTAACCTCTTGGAGTATTGTACTTTGTAACTTTTCAGTTTCTCTTCCAAAAAAAAATCGAGATAATGAAAGAGAAAGGTTCTGATCAAAGATGGATCAACTAGAGTTGACCAAAAAAGTGGAGTATTGACTATACAGTACTAGAGGTAATGAAAGAGAAAGGTTCTGATCAAAGATGGATCAACTAGAGTTGACTGAAAAAGTAGAGTATTGACTATATGGTACTAGAGTTTCCTCATTTACTTCTTTCTTTTCGTTTTTTTCTCCCTTGACATAAAAAGAGGCTCCTAAAAGACTTAATATAGTAGTTTTACTTCATATCAAGTGGTATGATAGTCTGATTAGAATACTTGTTGCTTTTGTATTCAGCTGTAGAACTGATTTTTTATTTTTTACTATGGGTATCTCAAGCTGCTTGTGTTTTTTTTTTAACCATATCAATTAAATAAGGGTTTGTGATCTAAACTATATTCATATACCACATAGATACATTAGCCTATCTGCTCAACAGTTGACAAAAAGACGAAGTCAAAACTTAGACATGTAGGCACTAATCTTCAATCAAACAAATGTATGTACAGATCGATGGAAAGGAACTCCTACATACCTTGTTTTTTTTCATTTTCAAGCACTTCAAACACAGCAAGCTTAACATCTTCTTCAATTCAGTAATGTGATTGGGATGATAAATGGGAATTGGTAATTCAATATATCCAAAATGGCCTGAAAAGTGAAAGATAAATAAAAACAGTCAAGTTGTCTTCATGAATAACAACGTCCACTTATCAATTAAGTAGATAATCAAAAATACCTTCACACTTCCCAGGTTCAGAAGTACCACATGATTCACATTTTCCAAATTCAATTGGCAGACCAAGAAATGGATTTGAGAGCTGACTAGCATGGGTAATAGGGCAATCACTGATAGCTGCAATACACTACCAAAAATAAAAATAAATAAATAAACGGACAGAGCAGATAATCATGAAAAAGAGAAGAAAAGCACTGCATAAGGATTCTGTAAATCATCCATTGGTCTCAAAAGAAATTGTCCCTTTGCCTCAAATTTCTGGAATTTCCTTCAGCAAGCTTTTGGTTGGAATTTTGCAGGGCCGGGGAATGTTTTCTCTCTGCTGTCCTATATCCTCACAGGGCATCCTTTTGTTCGTGAGAAAAAGGCAGAATTTTGTTTCAGCTTTCATATGCAATCTTTGGTTGGAACGAAATGCTCGTATCTTCTCATATAAGAAACAAAGCTATTACTGTTTTGTTGAATCTACTTCTTTATTAGCCTTGTCTTGGAGCAAGTTATCTCTACCCTTTTGTAATTATAGTCTAACTACTCTCATGTTTCAATGGAGATGTTTTTTTGTAATTACATGATAGGACCTTCTTTTGTACACTTATTTCATATATCAATGAAATGGTTTGTTGTTTCCTATCAAAAAAATAAAAATAAAAAAGTCTTAAAATGCCTATTCTATTAAGTCACACAGACATAGAAAAGAATTCTGTAAAATCATCTATTGGTCTGAAACATTTTCTTCAAAAAAATTATCTTCAAACATGTGGCCCACTTTCTTTTTCTTTTTCTTTTCTTTTTTTCTTTTCTTCTTTTTTGTTTTATAAGAAGAACCATACTTTCATAGAGAAAATAAAAGGATATACAATAGGCAATACAAATAAAAAAACCAGCCCACAACAAAAAGATCCAACAAAATAACTAAAAGAAAGGGTTCAATCTATTAAGAATAAGAAACAAAGGAGAACTACAACACTCTTTAGTTAACTACACCCAAAGGGAGGAGGTATTGGACCTAGTTATGGACCAAACCTCCCCCAAGACCTCTCCTCATCTCTAAAAATCTTCCTTCTTTCCTTTAGAAAAACATAATTCACTGATGTATGAAATATTACAAAGAAAGGGGAGGACAAAGCCTCCCAGCCGCCAAAACAGTTCATCCACCATCCAGACCAATCAGAACCTATCCAAGGGGCAAGGGTGTCACATTAACCCATAGGGTTGACCTTAGCCTCTCGTTAAGGAGGTCATTGTTCTCAAATAAAGCTGTTGAAATCTCTGATGGACCAACACTGCGATAATAGAAGATTTCTTAAAAGGATGACTAATCATATTCAAATTTCCAGCGGAGCACTAATATTGCCCACAGAGACAAACAAATCACTTAAATCTGTTTTTCCTTGTGACTGGGAAGACCATGCACACTTGATAGCAAAACCAAAGGAAAATTCTTATCCCAAAAAAAAACCAAAAAGAAATTTTAAAATAGGATAAGATCCATGCACCACTCCCTAAACATATACAGACAGAGAATGAGAATCTCACAATATAATAATACACCCTAATGCAACTCCGGAAATGTCTCCTTCGAATGCTTCTTTTGACCTACTAGACGTCTTTGTTTGAGGAGATTGTGATGAACTCGCCGTTTCAAGATAAGGGGAGGGTCTTGTGGGAGGCTGCTTGTTTCACCATCTTGTGGCGAGTGTGTATTGAGAGAAACAACAAAATTTTGAGAGGGGTGGAGAGGTCTTTTGAAGAGGTTTGGGGCGGGGGTGCATTTTAGTGCCTCGTTATGGGCGCCCATTTGACGCACAATTATCAACTTAGTTTTATTCTTTTGGATTGGATTGGAGCCCGTTCTTGTAGGCAGTTGAGGGCTTCTTTTGTGGGCTTCTTTTTTTTTATGCCCTTGTATATTCTTTCATTTTTCTCGATGAAAGCTCGGTTTCTTAACAAAAATTTAAAATATAAAAATATAAAAATATAAAAAATATAAAAAAAAAAACCCCTACTAGACAAGAAAATAGGCCAGTTTACTCTCTTAAAGAATAGCCACATCTAGAGATTCTCCCTAATGGACCTTTTTTTCTCCCTACACCCGGACTAATAACGTTCCATTGGAGGATTCTCATTTAGAAATGATTACCACCCCAATTCAACTAGAACATGTTCGCTATCATAATTAATAGTAGACATCAATTTCATCAAATCCCTAATCCCCTTTCTTTTATATCCTTGGGCTTTTAACACCAATTTACCAACATTTATTACCTAGAAGTGTTGCTTCATTGGATATGGAGATGTAAAGTGTAAAGTCAGTTGCCAAATCGAAGAAGTGCTAATTAATTAAATGGTAATGCAAGGATTGGCTATAGGTTTAGGGATGAATAGAATAATTAAATCATTAGAAGAAAAGAAGTGGTCTTCAATGAAAAGGTTTGGCATAAGGATAGCAGTAGAATAAGTGCTATATATTCAACTAGGTCTCCAATATGCAGAAAATAGTAGTTCTTTCAACTACAAAGACCGAGTATGTTGCAATTATATGAAGGGGAAAAAAAAAGCAAAGAGATTGTCAAGATACAATCATTCTTAAAGGAACTTGCTTAAAAACAGAGAAAGAAGACTTTATTGTGATACAACACTTCCCATTTGACAAGAATTCGTGTTCATTCTAGTAGAAAGCATAAATGGGTGAGATACCATTACATGAGTACAACTTTAAAAAAGATGGGGTGCTAGAAAAGATTATTGACCATTAGAATTTCAGTAGATATACTTAAAATTCTGTTCCTATTAGGAAACTAAAGTTGGGTACAACTTCAGTTAGACTTCTCCCTGTGTAGAGAGGAATCAGTGTTCTGCTATGGACACATGGTGCTTCTTCTAGTGGAAGATTGTTGAGAAGGGCCCAATTAATGTCCAAAATGAAGGATCGCTATCGATTGATGTCGTCGCCGAGCAAGGGCCTTTTGCATAGTAACAGCAGACCTTGAGATAGACAAAGAACCCTTCCCAAGAGCACGGCACCACAACAGTCGTACAAATGCACAACAGCACTCAAGCTCATGGCATGATGCAAGCACAGTGTGCTACATTGCCAATTAAATAAATGGCATTGTACGTTTCAAATGCACCACAGCATGAGTTAGGCAAAAGCATAACACTAATTATTTTTTAGGGTTTGATCATTCGTAGAAGAGTGTGGGGGCAACTTTAAGATAATTACAAGGGTTCTTAGTGACTTTGAGAGATAAAATACAGAAGAAAGGTCTTTGAGTGATTTCTTAAAAGTGAGGCACAAATTTGAGTCCTATTGTATTCTCCACCATAATCTCTTCTTCCTTCACCATGATAGAATAGTAAAAACCAAGATGTAGCCCATTCAAAAGGGTGAACAATACAAATTTGATGTCTTCTCTCATTCCTATACTTTATTGATGTTATTTTTATCATTCTTCTGGATGTGAAATTCAGGATTCACAACCCTGAAATTCCTTGAATTCTTGATGCCTTCTTAAAATGTTTAGTGAAAGTAAAATCTACAAAAAAATTTGTTATGATAAACCAAACTTTCATGAGGATGCATGAAAGAACCAAGAAGGTAGCACAAAAAAGAAAGTCTGCAATAAAAACAACGCCGACCACACAAAAATACAAAAGAACTAAAATTTAAAAAGGAAAATTTTTTAATTATGATAAACCATCTACTATTTCGAGTTTCCAAAATGTATTGTATTAGAGGGAGGCAAATAATGGATCCAATATTAATTGCAAAAGAACTTGCGGAGTATAGGAGAAAGAAAATGAGACGTGGGTTGAGTAAAATTGATTTAGAAAAAGCATATGATATGGTTGATTGGGAATTTGTATTGGAAGTATTGAAAAGAAAAGGTCTTGGAGCAAAGTGGATTAGTTAAGTGAAGGGATGCATTGTGGACACAAAATTTTTAATTTTTTTAATGAAAAGGCTACACGTATTGAAATATTTTTTTACGCAATTCCTACAAGTGGCAGGTAGAATTCTTTGTGGATGGTTTAAATACACAACAGAGTCTTGTAAGTGGTAAAGTGGCCTTTCTGCCCCTGTCCACTAAGATTCAACCCTTCATTGCTCTAATTTGTAGAGAGGAAAAAAGTAAAAAACAAATAAATAAAAGGAGAAAAGAAAAACCAGGTGTAGGGTGGTGTCGTTGAGAGAATTAAGGCAAGGAGATCCCATTTCTCCTTTCCTTAATGTTATTGTAGGAGATATGATGAGTAGATTGTTGGAACATGGTGCGGAATGAGTGTTGTTGGAAGGTTGGAGGTCTATTAGGCTACATACAACTCACTTTTAGCTTGCGAAAGCTGCACTTTTTCCTTTTTTTCCTTTTTTTTTTTTTAAACAAGAAACAAAACTTTTTATTGAAGTAATGAAAAGAGACTAATACTCAAAAACTACAAACTCCACATGGGAGGTAACAGCAACAAAACAAAATAGAAAGCAATAAGAACGGTAATGGAAAACTTATAAATGAAAATTGAAAGCATTCCAATTCAGACACAAGTCTTGGATAGAGTAATTCACAAAATATTTGGAAAGAGAGCACCATAATGAGGCCTTAAGTCTTCGATAGAGTAATCCACAAAAGATTTGTGGAAGCTGCACTTTTTTTTTCTTTTTTTTTTTGGGTAAAGAAGATTTAGCTTTCGTGTACTAAATAGTGTTTTTCCTTTTTTTTCTTTTTTTTAATAAATTAATTGGGAAGATAATATTAACTAATATCACTGATGTTATTATTATTAAACATTAATTTGAAGGTCTATGAAGATTAACAGCTTCTACTTACAATTTCTTGACCGTTGGCCAATGCAAATCTTATTCCAACTATTTCCCCATCTAAGATAGAGGAGCAACAGGGTGCATCCTCCATCCCTTTCACAGTAACTTTTTTCTATTGCTGCAAAATAAAAATAAAAATACAATGTTAGATCTGAATGGTTATTACGAATTCATTAGCAAATATCTGGACGGAAAGATAAACTACGGCCTAATGAAGAAAGCAAAGAGAAAGAACTGAAGAAAGCAACCAGATCAAAGGAAAAGCAATGTAAGTTTTCCATACAAGAACTGAAGGTTCCTTTATAGTTTGTCTTTATCTTTTTTTTTTTTTTTTTTTTTTTGAAAGAAACAAATTTTCCTTGATAAAACGAAAAGGCCATATATTAATACTGTAAATGGAAATTCTTCAAACAAGAAGTTGGAATGGCCAGTGTCACGGTGAGAAGTTCAACCCTGAGCTTTCAGGTTAATTATGCGAGCATTTTGCATAGTATTTTCTTGATACATTGTTTTTAGCATCTGCAGGAAGTGGGCGAGGAATTGTAGACATAATGACTAACAAGAGCCAAATAAAAGAAGCTTTAAGATGCTTATAGCTGAGTTCATAATAGAAGACATTTCAAAAAAAATAAAACAGTGAGTCTGTAAATGTACCAGGAACCTTTGATAGAGTTTTTCTCTCATTTCATGCGTAGTTGCACACATGCATGAATTTGAAAGAATGTAGTAACCATGAGCAGAATAAGAACCTTACATTTTGAGCATTTTAATTGTTACAAACAAAAGACAAACTAAGTCAACTGAGAATGAGGCAGACGAGACAGAGTCCATTTTCCCTTCTTTTTTGTTTTCTTTTTGGCAAAGGACAGAGTCCATTTCCTGTTCTTCAACTTTTGCAGCAACCAAATACCGACGACATAAACATGCAAAGGCGCAGGGAAAGAAAACTAAGAGCTACAATCATAAAACCACAAGCCCACAAAGATGTGAGAATTGTATCTTTAGACTACTTCCTAATGGGAAAAACAAAAGCCCAGCCAGGTTTCCAAGCAAGAATGAGAAAACAAAAAGGCAAAAAATCAAACAAGTTGTCCAACATTATGAACCCCTGAAATCCCTCGAGACAAACAATTCATTTAGTCACAGACAGCATGAGTTGACTCGTCCAGTTAACTAAGACAGACCCAACAGAAAACTCAATCGCCCCATGTTTTTCTGCCCCCTTCACTCCAAATTCGTTCACTCCAACAAAAATCAAACACCCAGAAACAGAAAAGAAACGAAGAGGGCAAAATGTACCTGAATGGAAGAACTCGAAGGAGTTCAAAACCCTACAACTAAAGCCCAAAAGCGAAATGAAAACCCAAGTGGCAGTACCAGAACGAGCTACAGAAAGAGAGGCTTTTTAGTGAGAGTTGTGTACCTTTACAAGGAATACAATGGCGTTTGAGGACACCCAGTACCTAGCTTCGCTCGCTCGCCTGGTCCTTTCTATTTCACACTCGTTTCTTCTCTCCCCAGCACTGTGATGGGGCGTCTTCTCGCATTTCTTATTTGCACTCTCTTTTAAGAACTCGTTCAGCCATAGCCCACTATGAAATTAATAATCTTTAAAAAAAAAAAAACAAATTGTCCTTTTTAGAGTTTAGCCCCCATTAATTTTGAAGGGTAGCCTGTTTTCTTTTTGCTAAGTTTCTATATTTGTTTTTGCAGTAATAGATTGGATGTGAAATGTTTGAACATTTTGTGGAGCATCCTATTGACTTTTCTATTCCCATTTACTTTGTGGATTTTTGAGAGGGTAAATATATTGATAGTCTTATTAATTCTCAATTCTGTTCCTAATCTTCTCAATTTTGCCCTTGATGTATTAAAAAAGTAAAAATATATTGATAGTCTTATTAATTCTCAATTCTGTTCCTAATCTTCTCAATTTTGCCCTTGATGTATTAAAAAATTGTTACTGGGTTTTCCTTTTAAGAAATCTATTAAATGTTAAAGAATAAAAAGTTGTGTTATTAAATTATTGTTTTAACAATATGCTTGGACATGTGAGCATGTCAGTTGAACACGGCATGTTTGGGAGTGATTTTAAATTGTTAAAATCACTTTTGTAATGTTCAATATCACTCGGAAACATGTCTTTAATAATTCGAAATCAATTATGATTGGATGAAAAATGTGTTTAAAAGTGTAAAATCAAACATAAAATCGATTTTGAATGATTAAAGGCATGTTTCCATATAATTTTGAACATGACCAAGGTGATTCTAGCCATTTCAAAATCACTCTCAAGCATGCGCTTAGAATAAATGGAATTTGTTGATGGACTAGTCGGAGTTTGTTGACAAACGAGTCAAGCTTTGCTAATGGACAAGACTTGAGGGCTAGAAAGCTTGTTCTCGATGTTAAATCTTTAGCTCTTCACCTATGCAATTGATCGACATCTTAAAGTTTTGTGCACTTCAGATATATTCGGTGAAGAAATGTCCATTTTCTTTGTGGGAAATCCTTGTTTAGGCGGGGAATGGGTGAGAAAGTGGGGAAAAAATTTTGCCCATTAGGTAAACGGCGATGGGGAATACATTCCCCGACCTCAACCCCATCCCTGCCCTAGTTTCTTTATATATATATATATATATATATATATATATATATATATATATATATAATAAATTCTAAATTTAAACTTTTATGAAATATTATTTTATTCTTCTAAGGAATTTTTAAAATTTTATCTTTAAATAGATATTTCTCATAAGGAATTAATAATTTAAATATAATTTTTTTTAAAAATATATTTTTTATTTAAGGAAAATAATAAAAATCATAAACATAAAAGAATTCTTCATGAATTTCCCGCGAGGAGTTTCTGCCCTGACCTCTCAAAATTAAATAAAAAATTTTGCGGAAACATAGAATGAAATGAGGGGTCAGAATGGGGACGAGGAAGCTATCCTCGACCCCATTCCACCTCATGACTATCTCTATTCACTTTAGATATATTTAGTTTTCTTCAAATTTCTAGAAAGTCTATAATATTTTTAGGAGTTTTATGAACTCCTTGAAATGGAACGTGGTTCATCTATTTATAAAAAGTTTCCCATAGATTGTACGTGAGTTTGGACTTAGTTGACTTTGGCCCAACCCGTCGACATGGGCTTGTTTAGGCCATAAACTCAAATTCTCCTAAATGGATATGAACTCATTTGAAATTGAAAAATTGGTGTAGATAGCCAAAAAAAAAAAAAAAAAATTCATTTTGAAAGATGTCCACAAAAAATAACTACTAAAATGTAGCCAACACATGAGTTGCTCATGCCTAACTTTTCTCCATTTGTTCTGATTATACCCCTGATTTCCTTTCAGGCTACAGTTTCAATTACGTCGCATCTAAATAGTTTAAAATTTTAAAAGTTAGATTTTAGATTTTATATCAAAATTAAATATGAAATCTAGATTTAAATTCTTTATGATTTTATCTTTAAAATTTTTAAACAAGCAGTTCTTCCCATACCAAAAAATCTCACCATCTTCACTCTCTACGACTATCTCCTCGCAAATTGGCAAGATAGAGCTACCGGAGGGAAATTTTTCTAAATCTAGTAGCCGTAGATTGTAGAGAAAGAGTTGCCCCATGTGAAAAAAATGAAGAATTGATGTCGGAAGGTAATCTTTTGGCTAGGAATCAGACTATGGGTTTTCAAGTTTCGCCTTCAATTTAAACCAAACCACCAAAGGAAGAACAACACTTAATCTACACCGGTCTTTGAAGTTATGAAATCTAATTTAGTTGAATCAGTCCCAATGCAAGCCCTCCAATTGACGAGGATCAGGTTAAGAAGTTGGGGCTGAAATCGATTTCGTTAGAGAATGGCAATTTTAGAATAGAGGATAAAAATGTATCGGTGAATTACATGGCTTATGTTCGGTGTACATGCAAGCGCACGTGACCAAGTAATATAAAACGTTAAATATTACCAAGTATTGAATCCTCAGGGAATTGGGAATATTTATTCAATTAATTATCACACTTATTTGTATTCAATTTTATTTAGGAAAAAATGAACGCCTGACGAACATGTACACGAATAACAAAATTAAAGCAATAAAAGAATGAAACAAATAGGAGCGCAATTAAAACGGGGCCGAGTTTAGGACATTAATCTCACCAAATAGACCATTCACTAGAAATTAACAGGTTCTTGTAGTTAATTAGGCCAATTACTTGAGTTTAAAGGTATATCTATCATGGAATCCTCCGCTAAGCTCATCCAATTCTTGAGTATAATTAATCAAATCATATGTTCGTCTCATTAATTAATTATGCTAAGCATTAATGAACCTTATCGACGACCCTAGTTGATGTTCTTATCACTGTCGTGTCCAAACACCGACTATTATGCAATTGAAACTCTAATTTATACATTTTTTGTACATGAATAACACAAAACCAGCAGATCATTCAATACTTGATCAAGGGATTCAAAATATTAATCTCATTGCATAAAAGTAAAATGCTAAATTAACTACAAATACCCAATTAATCTCAAGTACATGGTCCAAAGGCTTGTTTAAGCCCCAAACTCCACAATCTAATCAATGAAATACATAATTCAGTTCTCTACAACTATAATCCATCTAAATCTACTAAAAATAGCAGAGAAGTTAAGGAAAAACAAAGAAGAAACTTTGTTACGCATCGATCCATCACCTCGCTACGAACTCCGCGAACCTCAGGCGTTGGATCTTTAATCTACCCCCTCCAACTCAGCCTCAAACCTCTCTAATCTCTCTTAAATCGTGGATTAGGGTGTAAAACCACCAAATTGGCTCCCATTTTCCATAATGAAATGTCTTAATTTAAGTATGCAATTTGACATAGCGTTGAGATGTTGTCTCAAAGCGTTGTCATTCTATTTGTGCGCGCATGTAGAATGACGAAAATCAACACCTCCATATTTTTGCAGCGTCGAGATGCTTGCTCTCAGATTGGACACCAAATGCTTAGCATCTAAACGCCATTTTCAGGACATAGGCACTATCCTCTTGGAATTGGTTGCCTAAATTGAGTCCATCTCCATCATTAGCCTCAAATTGCACCACTTTAAGCTCCAAATTTGATATATATATATATGTCTAAAATCACATCATCTGCTATCAAATGCTTGATTTTCTGAAGTACAAGAAAAATTCACATAAAAGATCACAAAAGCATAGCAAAACTAACCAAATTATTAGAAAATATATAGCACCAAATGAGTGCTATCAACTTCATTGTCAAAGAAGTAGAAGGGTGAGAGATGAAACTTTGTAGAAAAGGGAATGGTAGATTTGACGGTGAATTGTAAAGATAATGGAGGCGACAATGGAGGTGATGGTTGTTTTGAGAAGTTTGTGCTCTGAAATACAATAATAAATATTGTGTAGTTGTTATTCTTTTAGGTGGCAATGTAACAAATGCACGGTGTTTGTGTTATGAACATGTTGTTTAATTTCTAGTTATTTGCTTTTGATTTGGGTTAGTGATTGGTTAGTTGGAAAATCTCTTACCTATAAATGAGTGAGAAGTTTGTGCTTTGTAATACAGTAACAAAATATTGTGTATTTGTTTTTATTTTAGGCAGTGATGTGGAAGTGAAAATGAACAAATATAAATATTTTGTATTTACACCGAAATGCAATCAGTTTGCTGGAGTTCTCAACATTGACCACACAAATACATTGTAATCGATTGATAGGCATATACAAAGTACAAAATCATAAAAGATAGATGGAGCAATAAAGTTTAAACAGCAGAAAAGAACCAAACAATCTTGAAGATTCTTGGAGAATGAAATGATGTTTAAACGGAAAAAAAGGCTATGATTCAAGATATTTTGGGTTTATAAAATTAGAATTTAGAGTTTTGATTTGATATGTTGCAGGGGAAAAATGCTTTCATGTTACTTAACGAGTTTCCAATTTATGACACAAAAGAGGTGCATCATGTTAGTGTTTCTTCCTTTTCTTCATTCAACTATACCTTATTTAATTAGGTAGCCAAGTCACAAAAGGTTCATTTTTGCTATATTAACTTTGTTTAAAATGTGGATTTTTTTTTTTTCCATTTGCTATTATGTAATTTTAGATTATTTTGGAGGTTTATCTAATTTTGAACTACTACCAATTTTATGGGTTTTAGAATTTAGAAAGATTTAGTCATATCTTCTTTTAGTTTGATTTGAGATCCCTGTGTTTTAGGTTTGTTTTATAGAGTAGTTTGTTGATTTTAAGTGAGGGGTAATTTAGTCCATTAATTCCTTTTATATTATGTTTAAAATTAAGATTTGGCCATTTAAAAAAAAGATTTGACCTTTTTTTTTTTAAACTGCTAATTAAATATGGCCATTTGTCTAGTTCCCTTTAAATTTGGTCTCAAATCTTCTATGATTGGTTAATTTTTGCTTTGGGCCCAATGGCTCTAGTAGACTTGGGTTTCTCTCAATCTCTTTTACTGGATTCAAGACTAATTTGGCTTTGGAAGCCCAATTACTATTTAATGGGTTTTGGACTTGTTTAACCTTCAATCCAATCATTATATGGTAGCAACAAGAAGAATGTCTAAATTTAACCTCCCAACTTGAAAAATGTCTAAACAAGTTTTAATTTATAAATATGACTAAAACCATTTTTAACTAATTTCTACTAATTGCATTAGGACGAAAATACCCCCGTTGGATATTTATGAGTTTATTCTACCTCAAAGAGTGGCTAACAAAAAGCAATGTATTAAGGAGAGAAAATTACAACCAACAACCTTGTGATTAAAAAAAAGCTACAAAAAGGGAGTGTTGTTAATTTAATTCAAATAAAAATCTACATGAAAGGCTACAAAGAGAGAGTGCATCAAGGAAGATTAGTTTAATTCAAATAAAAATCTATGTGATTGATAAAAATACATAATTTGTGATTCCAATTCAAAATCATTGTTGGTGTGGATGCTTGTAAAAATTACAACTAAAAAACGAATAAAACACTTATAGAAACCCCTTTGGGATCCATACTGATAAAAAATTGATAATTTGTAACATAATTACAACTATTACAACTATTGAACACCATAAAATGTGCTATATAATAGTAAATACATGTTGTATATAATTGACACTTCTTTACATTAGACTTGTTAGGCACTTCTCAAAAATATGGGTCTCTGACAATGAATGTGGTATATAATAATAAATACATGTTGTGTATAATGGACACTTCTTCAGAGACCCATTAGATACTTCTTAAAGTATGAGTCCCTATGATATATAATAGTAAATACATGTTGTATATAATAGACACTTCTTCAGAAACCTATTAGACACTTATTAAAGTATGGGTCCTTGACAATGAACATGGTATATAATAGTAGATACATGTTGTATATACAGTATATACACTTTATATATGTGTAAAATGTTAGATGTTGACTTTAAAAAAGTAAATACCTGGATTTTTTTTCAATCAACCTAGTTGCAAAACAAAATTTTTGCAAAATAAAATAAAATATCATATCTATGTTGTGCATTATCATTTTCATCAATAATAATTCGAAGCCCATTCTTCAAATTTTCTAGAAAATCCTCTAGTAAGTGATGCATATTTTCGACGATTGCCTCAATTCTATCCCCCCACTGTCTCTTTCAATTGATTTTTTGGTTTCAGTGGCTGAGTCAACTCGCTATTTCACTTGGTTCTATGGTAAGCCGCGATGAACTTCATTTCTTTTTGGTGATTCTCCTGACTTTTTCCGTTTTCTGCTTTCATCAATACTAGAAAAGACAATAATTATTTTATCAACAAAGTCATTATATGACTTTTCCTTTTCCATTTTCTTCCCCATTACTCCATCATCGATAGGCCAAGTTTCCTAAGAACTAGCTCTCTCAACAAGAGACTTATGAACTTAGTGAGATTTCGATCTAGGTACCTCAGGTGACAGTCAAGGGTATGAGCAAACTAATGAAAGAGATGAATTATATTTAAAGGTAAATCTAATTCATATTTTGCAAACAAAAATCTAGGGGAGATATGTTTGACATAAAAGAGGTGTGGAAGAGTTTTATTTATTTATTTATTAATTTTTTTATAAGCTACCAGTAGATATGTTTGTTGATATTTTTGGATTTTTTTTGTTGTAACAAACATCCAGTTGAATTGATAACAAAAATAAACAATTGTGACTAATATCTTAGATTAGAGTAAAAGTAGACAATTTGAAAATGATTTGAAACAAAATCTAGGAAATTTGAAAATTGATACATTCGAAAATTAAAAGGGAATCCAACCAATTTAAAAATCCATAATTTAGAAAAATGTGAGCCAATTTTGGTTAGAGATGGTTGAATTTTTTTTCAAAATAAAATATGGCAATTGCTAGAAGGCTATAAATATGACAGTGGCATGACTGTAAATACGAAGATATATAGAGAGAATCTTGAAAAATTAATATTATTACCAACCACCTCTAAAAGTAGAGTAGTCATACTCACAATATTGAAACTATTTAGCTATTTTTCATTATGATTAATATTTTTTAGACATTACTTATAATTGTCCCATTATATGACTCAATTTGATATAGATGCAATCAACTGACTATTAAAAAAAGATATATATACACAACATCATTTGAATTTGTCATTATTTGGTCTTTCAATTTTAATTTAAAGATATTTGTCAAATTTTACTTGGTTTAAAATTTCATAATATGTCATTTTCTATTATGACATGACAATTTATGATGGATCAAATTTATCATTAACCATGCTCCCTTAAAATTTATATGATAAAGCACCCTAATCTAATATTTTTATATCTTATTGCCTTTTTTAACGTTTAAAACCTTTTTTGTTCTAATAAAATATTGCAATTAAATAGGTGTAATTCCAACCTCATGTGACCCACAATGAGAGATAATGCCTAATTTTTTTTTATTTTAGGACTAAACTTATGTGTTTATTTTGTTATAGTCTTCGAACTTTCAAATGTGTTTTGATTTGTTCTCAACTTTTACATTTATTTCATTTTAATCTCAAAACTTTACCATATTTCATTGTAGTTTCTAATGCTCTGTTTGAAAATCATCTGATTTTTTGTTTTTGGTTTTTAAAATTAAGCCTATAAATATTATTTCTACCTATAAATTTTTTTGCTATACTATCCACTTTTTACATATGTTTAAAAAAACCAAGCCAAGTTTTGAAAACTAAAAAAAGTAGTTTCCAAAAACTTGGTTTTATTTTTGGAATTTGGCTAAGAATTCAAATGTTTTCTTAAGAAAGATAGAAACTCATTGTAGAAAAATTAATAGAAAATCAAAAACTAAAAATTAAATGGTTATCAAACGGGGTCTAAATTTTGCACAATTACTTATTTTAATCCTTACTATTAATTTTTCTTTGATTATTCAAAAATCTAAATACATTTTTTAATATAACTGATAGCTCACTCACATGGCTTTAGGTGTTTGTCCATGTGTGAGTGCATGCTTATTAGGTAAATGAGCAAAACATGTGTCTATGTTAGATTTATATTAAATAATTTATATAAAAAAATCAATATGAATTACTAAAATGATTTTGGAATAAAAAATCAATTTTTATCATATGCTAGGTATGATGTATCAATGTTCACCTAAACTTCAATTTCATCAAATTGAACCTTAGACTTAAATAAGTGTTATAACTTTTACTTTCAATTTAGTTTACGCTAAATGCACTAACTAGTTTTAACAAAAAACAAGTAAAAATCTTTCAAAACTCACTAATTTCAACAAAAATCAAGTATGGAAAAAACTTGAGCTCAATTAACATGTAAGATCGACGATTGAACAAACTTCTAGGAACTCACAAATTTTAACAAAAATAAGCTATAATGTCATTTTTATTCAAAATTCCAACAATTTGTACTAGACATATGTTTGATAATTCATTAAACACACATAAAAATATTTTTGTTAACAAATTTTCAAATAGAAAGTATATTAGATGGTAACAATTGCAACATTTATTTAAGTTTGAGGTTAAGACCACAACACTTGTCAAATTATAAGTTTTAATTTAATGAAATTGAAAGTCGAGGGTAAAAATTGATATAACTTGCCAAGTTAAAAAATGAATATTGATTTGTTTCCACTAAATTTTATGCAAAATCTATAAAAGGTTAGGCCCAAAATGAAATAAACATGAAATTGCATCAAAATAATATTTGAATCTCTTGTTTATTTAATTTCATCCATTAATTCATTGTCTCTTTCGTCAACATGAGCATATCTCAATTAATTAAGATATTATATCCTTGACAAAAGGTCAAAGGTTCTAATCCCTATCTCTAAATGTTGTCGAACTTTAAAAAAGAAAAAAGAGTTAACTATCTCTCTCATTTTTTAAATTTAAATTTATAAATTATTAGTATGGAATTAAGGGGTCATTTGTTTTGCAAAAATTCTCGATATTCATGGTCATCTAAACTCATATATCTGGTTTGCATAAATGTAGGATGTGAGCATTCTTATATGTCTCAAACATAGGATATACAATGAGGAGATGTGTAATAAAATGCAAGTTTAATTATAAATTTAGTTTTTGAATTTTGATAGTTACACACATTAGTTGTTTAATTTTAAAAAGTCTCAATTATGTTCCTAATTAAACTTTTGCTCTTCACCTTAATAAGTCATCATGCAGTATTGCAATTTCAACGTTGACATAACATTCTATTTGGACTAAAAAGTTGATAGTTTAGGATAACATAACACAAAAGAGAAGACCAAATAGATAAAACAATATTTGTCATAACATACATATTTATTAACACAATAATCAACTTACTATCGTTCAACACTTTGAACTATACATGTATCAAGAATTGTAGCCATATATGGCTCCTTGGTAACGTTAGCATTAGGTACAAGAATCTACAAAATTGAGCAATATGCCCATTTTTTCCCACAAACAAAATAAATTAGTCTTAAGTATTGAGGGTGTAGGATTGTATGACAATACTATATAGAGGATGAATGGGGTTAATAAAATTAATTTTTTTTCGAGAAATTTAAACTAAATTAATTTAATATAGACCAAGTGAATAAGCAACCTAAAATCAAATAGAGACCTATAGCAGTTTCACCCAATTTAATAAAACAACATTCAATTTAACTAATGAAAAATAATTAAACAATATAATTAAATTTAAAAATATAGGAAAGAGAGATGACACCCATAATTTTTATAGTGGTTCGAAATCTCTACTCTACTCTCCATGACTCTCTTTCTTAGGTATATTTACTGTGATGGTCCTCTTGCAAGTGAGAACTAAATTGAAGAGTAAACCCCTACGATCATTTTACATGTTCAAGACCCAACCTATATTGATTTTTTTAAACGGGTTCAAGATCAAACCACTATGATATTTTTAACGGATTTAGGATCAAACAACTACAATGTTGAGATTTATGCCCTAAAGCCTCGTAATTAATAATTTATTTAATAATTAATAATAATTTTGATTATTTTATTTGCAATATAATATTATCCATTATATAAAAGATCCAAGGTTATTAGTGTAATCTTGAATAGTATGTGGTTGACATACGGGAGGACAATGTTCAAGAAATAACCTAAAGGGTCATAGTAAATGGATAAGATTGGGTGTGTTATCCTGACAACACTATTGATACGACCCACTTTGTAATAGTTACAAATGATTTGATCCAAATCGTTCATGTGGAGACATGTGAGTGGGGATATCTTATACAATGAGTTTGTATAAGACCGAACCACGAAATATTTAATCTCTCTTTATAAATCTGTTGATTGAGAAGATTAATATTTTATCAGGATGATCATATGTAACTCGATCTTAATCTTGAATGAGTTATGAACTCCTGCCTGTGAGGGCTTGTCATTTGATTTGCATGAGTGAGAGTGACTTTTGTAGCCGATTCAATATGCCTACAATTTTTGGAATTTGACCAAATAGGGAGTTGGGAACATAATCTCACAAGATGAAATTCACTTATTCCCGTATAGAGTAAGTAGATGAGTAGTTTCCTTAAGTGCTGATTTCGAGACTTAAACAATGGGGCCTCACCCTCTCACTGGCCCGAGAGGGACTTCGTTTATGCTTGAATCATAAACAAATTGTTCATTAGAGAATCAATGGTACTTAAGGTGCAAGATGTAATTACAGGAGTAAAACGGACTTTGGACCAAGCTGTAATTACAAACTATTGTGATTTATGCCATAAAGCCTCGTAATTAATAATATATTTAATAATTAATAATAATTTTGATTATTTTATTTTCAATATAATATTATCCATTATATGAAAAATCCAAGGTTATTATTATAATCTTGAACAGTATGTGGTTGACATATGATAACTCTTAAAATAAGAGTTATAGGATATCATTTTTGGATTGAATTGTCATATTTTATCTCAATTTATCTTATAAATACCCTAGCTTTCATTATTTTGCTCTAAGTTTAACTTTGATGTTATAAAGTTTTTATTAGAGTAAAATTATCAAAATTAATGAGTTTTATGTGATTGATTTAGGGGTTAATCTAAGAAGGATTTTTGAAGATAAGAGCATGCAGTTTTACAACAGTTTGCTGGAGCAAACCTTGCAATTCGGGCCAATACAACTTTAGCACGTGAGAAGATTTATTCATTAAATGAGTTGGCAAATGTCAGATGACTCAGCTTTTTGCATTCCATGGGAGCTTGCCACGTCGTTAGTCCTGTCTAATCAGCCCTCGTTTTGCACAAAATATGAGGTATTTAAGTTTTGGGCAACCGTTTTTATAGAGAGAGAGAGAAGGCTGAGAATCAGGAGAAAATAGAGAGGAAAATGGAAAGCTCGGTCTGAAGAAGGAAGTTGCCGGAGTATTTCCAAAAGGGGAAGGAATTTCCGTTGGAGCTATCACCGAATGTTGATTCAACCGCTTTGTGGCAACATTTCGATTTTTTCTTCTTCTTCTTTCTAGTTTATTACCACTGTTTAGGATTATGTCATTATTCCGAAATATTTTATGTTTTCCTTGCGTTATGAACTGATCACCTTCAAGGTGAGGATTAGGGGTTGACTGTTTTAATTTACTTTACAGCTTAATACAATGTCTTTAACTCAATCTGGTTTTTAAGAGCTTTTACTTTTTAAGCACAATTTCGTTTGGCCAACCATTTTGTGCAGCGTTTCTCTGATTTTTGGGAAGAATAGGAGGAGCTGATTGCTTAAGAACCACATTAGCCCCATGTTAGGGTTAGTAGCTAGTAAGGGGATTAGGGATAATCACTTGTCTAATGCACACAAATACAGTAGGTTAATTAACGCTGGAGTAATGAGAATGAAACAGCAGATTTCTGGTCATTCGGGAGAATACCATGTGAGCTGTAGTGGATTGAGAGAATTGATCATGTATCTAAGTTGTAGAATAGATTAAAACGGAAAATCACCCTTAATCCGAGCCTTCCATTTAACTCAAAGTACAAGTTTAGTTATTCTTTGCTTTCTGCATTTTTACTCTGTTATCTCTGTTTTAGCGTTTATTTTGTTCCAGCAATTCTAAATTATTTTATTTCATTTCCTTGATAAATTTAAATGGTTACCAATTGAGTTTATTGAGAATCAAGTTGTGGTAAATTAGCGAATTACTAGTCTCTGTGGATACGATAATTTACTTACCACTTGCTACAAATGAATGTGTACACTTGCACATCGACATCCTAATATTGCTGACTCATTCATATCACTGTAGCAAGCGTGTCAACATACTAGAGGATCATGTTCAAGAAATAACCTAAAGGGTCATAGTATATGGATAAGGTTGGGTGCCTTATCCTGGTAACACTATTAATACGGCTCACTTTGTAATAGTTACAAATGATTTGATCCAAATAATTCATGTGGAGACATGTGAGTGGGGGTATCTTATACAATGAGTTTGTATAAGACCGGACCACGAAATATTAATCTCTCTTTATAAATCCGTTAATTGAGAAGATTAATATTTCATCAGGATGATCATATGCTACTCGATCTTAATCCTGAGTGAGTTATGAACTCATGCCTGTGAGGGCTTGTCCTTTGATTTGTATGGGTGAGAGTGACTTTTGGAGCCGATTCAATATGCCTACCATTTTGGGGACTTGACCAAATAGGGAGCAGGGAACATAATCTCACAAGATGGAATTCACTCCTTCCCATATAGGGTAAGTAGATGAGTAGTTCTCTTAAGTGCTGATTTCGGGACTTGAACAATGGGGCCCCAACCTCTCATTGGCCCGAGAGGGACTTAGTTTATAATTAGATTATAAACATATTGTTCATTAGAGAATCAGTGGTACTTAAGGTGCAAGCTGTAATTATAGGGGTAAAATGGACTTTTGACCCAGCTGTAATTACGAACAACTCGTGAAGGATCGACTTGCATGTAATGATTATATCTATGGACACAACTTGTCCTACAGTGCATAAGAGTGCAACTCTAGGTGTATAGTAGAGTGACCTATAGTTAATAAATGAAAATTAATTAATTAAAGAGTTTAATTAATTAATTTTGTATCATTAGAACTTATAATCTATAGGTCTATAAGGTCCCCTTGCTAGCTCATAGTAACACTAAAAGATCAATTTAGTTGAAAGAAAAATTTGAAATGTTCAAATTAATATTTAATTTGAAGTGTTCAAATTAATATTTAATATATTATATATATTAAAGAGGAAAATATATTTATTGTATTTGATACATCAAATATTAAAATAATTAATGTATATTAGATACATTAAATAAAAAATATTTATTAAATTTGAATTGGATTCAAATTAGGAAAAAAATGTCGTAGGAGAATTTTAAACGGTTTGAATAAGATTCAAATTAATTAGATAAATATATTTTAATATATTAGATATTAAAATATATTATTTAATTATTTTCCCTACACCACTATAAATAGGACCCTAGGGGTGAGTCATTGTGCATTCTTCATAACACACATCTCCTCAATAGAGAGAATTAGAGAATTCTCTCTAGACCTCTTCCTCTCCAATACCTTGGGGATTTTCTTTCAAGAGGCTCCCACAAGCCTTGGTCCTGTGTTCGAGTCATAGCCAGGAAGACTTTGTGGAAAAAATAAAGATCCGCCAGAATATTCTTCATAATATTATTTTCAAGGTATTTATTGCTTAACCTTTGTATTTTAGTTTAATTCTAAATAAATCAAAGACGATTCCTATACTTCCGCTGTGAGTTTAATTCGATTATTCCCTTCACAAACAACTCGTGAATGATCGACTTGCACGTAATGATTATATCCATGGACACAACTTTTCCTACAATGCATAAGAGTGCAGCTCTAGGTTTATAGTGGAGAGACCCTAGAGTTAATGAATGAAAATTGGTTAATTAAAGAGTTTAATTAATTAATTATGTATCATTGGAGCTTATAATCTGTAGGTCCATAAGATCCACTTGCTAGCTCATAGTAACACTAAAAGATCAATCTAGTTGAAAAAAAAATTGAAATGTTCAAATTAATATTTAATATATTAGATATATTAAATATAAAAGAGAAAAATATATTTATTATATTTGATACATTAAATATTAAAATAATTAATGTATATTAGATACATTAAATAAAAGGTATTTATAAAATTTGAATAAGATTCAAATAAATAAATAAATATCGTAGGAGATTTGAATGAGATTCAAATAAGTATAAGATACATTTTAATATATTATATATTAAAATATAATATTTTAATTATGACAAATATTTGCCGTTGGTCTCTATAAATAGGACCCTTTGGTTGAACCATTAAATATAACACACATGTACTCAATAGAGAATTAGAGAATTCTCTCTAGACTCCTTCATCTCCAATCCATTGTGGATTTTCTTTCAAAAGGCTCCCACAAGCCATAGTCTTGTGTTCGAGTCATAGCCAAGAAGATTTTATGGAGAAAATAAAGACCCGCCATAAATATCTTCATATTTACTCCAAGTAAGTTTGCTTAATCTTATTTTTTTAAGCTTAATTTTAAATAAAATTAAAGACGATCCAATGCTTCCGCTGCGGAGTGAAACTTTCATTCCTTCATACAAATCATTTTTTGGGTTCAGAATTAAAACGTTCACTCAATCCCAAGGTGTACCTACACCTTATTATAAATCCCAATGATGAATAAAGTAAAGTTCCCAAAAAAAGTATAAGTTCTCACAAAGAACGAATACACAAGATTTGACACAAAAATACATTCAAATCTCTCACAATATAATTTTCTTTCACAACAAGAATAGATAGAAAATGGAGCTTGAGAGAGATTTAACAATGGAGTATTTGAGAGAAATTTTCAGCAATTTTTGGGAGAGAAGAGTTGAATGATATGAGAGAAAAAATGAGGTTTAAAAAGGGTTTGAAGCTAGATTAAAAAAGGGCCACTAGATCTAGGTTAAATAAATGAAGGCCAGAGATTTGATGGAGAAAGAAAGTAGTAAAAACAATATATAAAAAATTAAAGGAGGGTTGCAACCATCAAAACATGCGTAGGCACGTGTCGCAATTCTATTCGTCTGTATCACTACCACATAACATTTTTCTTTCTAATCTTATGTTAGCCATAAATTTCTCGTATGTTGTCCAATTTGAGGGATTCAAAATGCATTGGAATCATCTTTTTGAGCTCTACGATATAGACTTTTCAAAATACTAAAATCATTAGTAAATTAAAGGTTTATTATCATCAAAATATATAGTATAATTGAAGCTCATAAAGCTAATAGATGATGTACTTGGTTCATATTCACATGGCTTGAATTTTTCTTATTTAAAAAATGAGGTATATTATTCCTTTTCATATATTTCTTATTTGCCTTTAAATGACTATTTTTAGGATATGACCGGTAGATAAATTACTATTAGAAGATATTAGATTTACCTATGAGGGATTTTCATTAACTTATTGAATCAATGCTTATCGCCCTTGTGCCTCTTCCACCATACAAATGCGAGTAATTAGTACTTCTGCGAAAATTTCTTTTTGCTTATGACGCATGTGTTTTTTTTTTTATTTTAAAAAAACACTATCTTTATGATGGTGGAAGCTTATCAAGTATGCCAAGCACAATATGATTGTCTACAATCTTAATTCCGTCATATGATACTTAAGCTACTATCATATGAAAGTCTTCTGCTTGCTCTACTACAAATTTTCTATAGACTTTCCATCTACAATATGAAAGTGAAAGAAACAACTTCTAGCATATTTTTTTCACCTTCCTCTAATCCAAGACTTTCCATATTTTCTTGATATATGTGAAAGTAGTTAATAATAATTATAAAAATGGTCAATCTAAAAGCTAGTACCGACCATTGTACTTATCTTTCTTATACTTGTCAATTTTCTCTAGGTGTTCTATGAACTCTTAAATTGAAAGTTGTTGAGATCTCTAACATTCTCATTAGGCTTCTCAATAATAGACTCCACGATTAATCTCCTTAAAATTGTTGGAAAAATTAGAGTAACTATTGAGAAATAAACACGTAAACAATTAGATAGAGGTGCAAGAATGTGTCTCGCTCTCTTTAATGAAATTCAAATAATTTGTGATGTATATTTTTTTATTATCCATCGGTGCAACATGTTTTCTCTAGCTTATCCCCTCCAATATTCAACAATCTAATTGAAATGTTGTGTATTTCAAACCACTCTAACTTTAAGAGGTTGAGCTCAAAGCTCCACAACAAAGAACACTTTTTTTTTTTCTTTTTGTCAATTGTTCTTAAAAGAATAAATAAGACAAATATGATAGAGTAGAGAGAAGAGAAGATTGAAATTGTTGTATGCTAAGAGCCTTTGTAAGAGGGATATTTATAGGGACTTCTAGATCTAGTGAATTCATTAGATAAGTTTTAAACACCTTCTCACGCAAATAAACAAATTTCTCTAGTTATTAGAAAAAAAAGACTTCAAATTTAAATTCTCAAATAAATACAAAACTCACATTTAAAAAGCAATAAATATTAAAATGTAACAATATTATCCATATAATTTATCTTAAAATTTAATTTTTATTCTTGGGATTGTGACTAAGAGTAGTCTTACATCGTATAAGAGAAGATCATGAGTATATAAATAAAGATAATTATTTCCAATGATATGAAATATTTGTCTTACATCGTATAAGAGAAGATCATGAGTATATAAATAAAGACAATTATTTCCAATGATATGAAATATTTTAGATAAAATTAAAAGCAAAGCCATGAAAGTTTATGTCTAAAGTAGACAATATCATACATTATATTAAAGAGCGCTAAACATAAATATATGCAAGAAGAATTCCCTTAATGGACCTATGAGGGAGCCACATGTATTACTCTTTCATCATTTTTTATTTTAATCTTGACCTTATAAAAAAATTATTTGATATGTCAATTTGAGCATAACTTAGTGAATAAAACACCAATTACAAGTCTAGAGGTTGATAGTTCAATCTTACACCCCACAATTGTTGAAATATAGGCAATTATTTGACCAAAAATTATAATTTTATCTTCATTATGTTTAACACGATAATTATTTTTTTAGTATTTTTAGAAATAGTTGTCGGTTAAGTGCTAGTAAGTGACCATTTTGGAAAGGTCGTCAGGAGGAGGGTCGTCGACGGTGGGAGGGTGGGCAGAAGAAAAGTCGTGGAACTGAGAAGGGAGTGAGAGAGAAAGCGAGAGATAGGAGAGGGAGAAGGAAAGCGAGAGGTAAAAAGAAAATAAAAATATTAAAAAATGTTAAAAAAAAGTTAGAAAACATTATTTAAAAAAGTCAGGACAAATTGAAAAATGCCAAATTTGTAGGTCTTTCCGTCAAATTTCTTGGAGCTATTGTTGGTTGGGAAGAGGTTGAACGAGGAAGAATGTGTGATAATATTCAAGGGAGGTTGTTTTGGGATTAATAAATTGGGATTAAAATCTAACATATATATTTCAGTGTTCAGTGGAGGTTCTTTTGAGATTATTAAATGAAAAATAATAGTCTTTTCAGCCCCAACAAAATCCAGAAAGCAATTCAAGTGTCTATTGAATTTCTACTTTTGTAGGTCGACTTTCACTATTTGGCCATTCGTTTTTTTTGTTTAACGAAATCAAATTTGTGATTTGCCCCATCAACTTTTCTCTCGACCCCATTGGATTTATTGTTTGAAAGTTAAAGTCTCGAAATCATTTCAAATCCCGATAGCAACGGAGAGGTATTAACATTGACACGAGCAAGGTAACGATGTCTATGGCGATGTTAGTTATGTGCTTGAAAATGTTATTCACCTGTATATCTATATTTATCATGTGTTTAGAAGAAGAAAAGGAAGAATGGGAAGGAAAAAGAGAAGAAAGAGGGAGAGATGCCACGTAATCTAAATAAATAAAATAAGAGCAAAATACGTTTTTGGTCCCTTAGTTTTGTGTTTTGTTCCTTTTGGTTCATGAGTTTTCAAACTCAACAAATTTATCCCGAGGTTTAAATTTGGTAGCATTCTTGGTCCCTCTATCAACTTTTCTGTTAATATCTAACAGAAAGTTGACGTGACACCTATTTTTTATTAAAAAAATATTTTTTTTCTAACTTTTTAATTATTAAACTTTAAAAAAATATTTTTATTTTTATTTTTTTCTCTATTCTTTCTCCCTCTTCCCACTTCCTTCTTCCTCCTCCTTCCATCTTCTTCTTCCTCCAATACATGGCCACCGCTGCTGTTTGTCACCGACAATCGCCACTCATTACCGGCAACTGCCGCCGCTGCCTGTCCTCTTTCCTTTCCTCTTTTTTTTTTTTTTAAATAAAAAATAAAAGAAATCCATTTGAAATGAAGGGGGTAAAAAAAATGAAATCCATTTGAAATGAAAGGGGGTTTTCCCCTTCGACGAAAAAAATGAGGGGAGTTTCCCCCTTCGTTTCAAATGAATTTCATTTAAAAAAAAAGGAGAGGAAGGGAAAGAGGACAAAAAGAAAGATTGGCGAGGAAATAAGAAGGAAAAACGGAAAAAAAACAAAAAAAAATCAATCGCGGGCGATAGGCGGCGGCGGCCATGTATTTGAGGAAGAAGAAGATGGAAGAAGGGAGAAAGAGTGGGAAGAGGGAGAAAGAAGAGAAGTAAAAAAAAAAAGAAAAAAAGAAAAATGTTTTTTTTTTTAGTTTAATAATTAAAAAATTAGAAAAAATATTTTTTTTTAATAGAAAATAGGTATCAAGTCAGCTTTCCATTAGAAATTAACAAAAAAGCTAACGAAGGGACCAAGAATGCTACCAAATGTAAACTTCGGGAGTAAATTTGTTCAGTTTGAAAACTTAGGGACCAAAAGGGAACCAAACACGAAATTGAAGGACCAAAAATGTATTTTGCCCATAAACTAATTTGCCAGCTCCTTAGACAAAATCCATGTCACCAAATCCAATCACTAGTTAACTGCCAAAATCATGTTTATATTTTCGTTAGTGGACCATCTAGAACCATTTTCCAATCTTCCGGGACCAAATAAACACTTAACTCAAATCTAGGGACCAAAAATATATTTTGCCAAAAAAAAATATGTGTATGGTATTAATTAGGTAACTTATTAATTATATTTTGAATATTCAATGTTAATTTTTTTTTTAGTTCACAATATTTAGATTTTTTTGTATACTCTAATTAGCTCTTATTGTAGCCAACCTAACAAGCTCAGCTTAAGGCATATATCATCGATCAAGAGGTCAAATGTTTAAATCTCCCTACTCCACAAATTGTTGTTGAACTTAAAAAAAAAAAAAGCCTTATTGAAATTTTCATAGCTATGGAAAGTTACTGGTTTTGGGAATTATATAAATTGGTTGTTGGTTGAATGTTTTAATTAGTACTGTAAATAGTAACAATCCCTTGACATATATATATATATATATATATATATATATATATATATATATATATAAGAGCTCATATCTAAATCTTAGATTTAATTTTCTCAAAAAAAAAAAAACTCTTACATCTAAAATCTAGCATTATTTTAGGAGTAAACATCTGAAAATACAGATTCCATATATTTAGGAGATTGATGGTGGATTTAGGAAAGGGAAAAAATGGAATAAATAGAGCTAATAGAAGTTTGGTTAAATTACAAATTTAGTCCTACTAGTTTGGAAGACATTAGAATTTAGTCCTTATAATTTAAAAGTTAAAATTTCATTATTATAATTTGATAAAACCTCATAAATAGTCCTTATGGTTTGATAAAATCCTCATAAATAGTTCATATGAGAGTTTTATCAAACCATAGAGACTAATTATAACATTTAAAACTATAGGGACTAAATTCTAATTTTCTTAAAACCATAAGAACCAAATTTATAATTTAAACTATAAATTTAAAAAAAATCGATGATCATATTTCAAGTTAGGGTTTAGGGTAAAAAATGGTCATATTTCAAAAAAGTTAAGGACATTAACTCCAATTTTCTTGCAAACATTAGCTAGCTTAGTGATAATTGATATCTACTCATTTTCATTTTCTTGAGATACAAGATTCAAATCTCCATACCCACCTATAAAAGAAAAAAAAAATTCCAATTTTCCTCTAAATTATTTTGCTTTGAAAATGCATGAGCCTTGGCGGGACTCAACTTTCTCACAGGGCAATTTTGTAATGCTGGCCCATTCGTAGGCCCATATATTTCCCATTTATAGTGTAGGCCCAATTATGTCGAAGGACATGGGCTGTTTGAATATAGCTCTTTTAAGGGGTTGATATGTCAATCAAAAGTAAGTTAGAATCCTAAAAAGACACCACTTTGCAATGGTAGGCCATTTATGTCTTATTAATTAATTTATTCAAGGGAAATTGTAAGTAATGTCTACAAAAAAAAATACCTATAATGAAAAAGGATAAATGTCACAACCCGCCCCAGATTAACACTACCAAACCTAGGATGAGCTGTGATGGCAGTAGACCCCAAAAGTGCAATGGAATCTATTGCCAAATCTTTGTCTCTTTTCTCATTAACTATCTTTAAATATGAATATCTCATAAACAATGCATTGAAATTTCTCTCTTTACTTACAATAAATGATATGCAATGACTTGATAAGATTGGTGGCAAACTCTGATTAACTAACTCTGGTTGAAACTCAAGAGCAACCTGGTGGAAAAATTAAAAACAAAAGAATGAGCTAAAAAGCCCAGTGAGTGGTGATTCATAAGAAAATACATTTTCAAGGAAATTGTTTTCTTACTAAACATAAGTTCATAACTATGTGAAATAATGCAAATCACGAATAGTTTAGAAACCTTCGAGATCATTTTAAGACATTAAAGTCTGTAAATAAACATCTCTTGAAACAACAACTCTTAAAATATAAGCACAGGTTCGTAAAACATAGATACGAAAATCTGCAATTACAGCTCTGGAAAGCATAAACATAACTAGTGAAATTCATCACCAAATCTGTACCCAAATCTCTATCATACTATGTACCGAGTAATCTCCAGATACATAGCGGAACATATCTCTGTCATACGTGCACGTAGAGCAAACTCTAACATCTGTAATGCATCAGGTCCAGGATTTGGACCAGGATTTGGAATCCGGATTTGGCATCTAAAGGCCCCGACATTCCCCTGCATCCCCTGCGGCCTGAGCACGCTAGCATACTATGGAAACACATTCTCATAGCATATCGGGTAATCACCATGGGTACAAAAATCTAGTAGTTTAAAAATCTACTTTTAACATAAACCTCTTAAATCACAAATCACTTTAAATCATAAAAATTCTTAACTTTTCAAGATCTCAAACTCTTTCTGAAAATTATATATTTCTCTAGACAATTGTTCATAAACTTGAGAGATTTCTGAAATAACATTAAACATTTATACTTTTTCGAATAATCATCAAATCTCTCAATAATATAAAACATTTCTAAAATCATATTTTCTCTGAATCCACATCTCATATAAATTTCATACATTTTTCAAGACACATCAAAACTCTTCAAACATCTCAATAATCCTAAAAATATCTCAAATATTTCTCAAATGACAATTTCAACTAGAAGCATAAAATATTGGCATTTCCATACTATTTTTGGAAATTCATAGCATACTATGAAAATCTCTTAGCAATTTTCTCTAAAATCAAACATGATTCATAGAATTCTTGAAAATTCGTAATAATAATCAAATAATAAAAATAATTCGTAAAATAAACCACTCACAGAAATATCAACGTCGATTCTTCAAATCATATGCTAGTCCAATTTCTGTCCAATCTGAAATTTCCAATAACCAAATCACCAATTTACAAACTAATTCCAAAAGAGAAATAACATGAATTTCATCTTAATTGAATTAACTAATTTCCAATCTATTTCCCTTATTCCAATTTTCCAAATTATGCCTTCTTTCTCATCCCAACATTCACCAATATACTAATTGTCTTTTCCCAAATAAAACTATTTTATCATTTCTAATTCTTTTCTTTTCAAAATCCATGAAGTATTTTGTCATTTTCTCCAATTAACTAATATTTTCTTCTCTTTCTTCCACAATCCATCCTTTCTTAAAATATAAATAATTTTTATATTTCCAAACTATGTCTCCCAAGTGAGACATCCAATTTCAAGTCCACTTTTCTCTCCTCATAACTCCACTTTATACCATACAATCATTTCCCTTTTCAATTTACCTAATTACCCTTCTTATTCTTCTTCTTCATTTTCTCAACTTCTTCCACAACACTATGTTTTTCTTCCTTCCAATTCATACCTTTACTTTTTCTTACAACTCTCTAATCTTTTAAGCTTTCTTAAATTAAGTTTCTAGTAATTTCTCTTGGCAAACTTTTCTCTTTACTAATTTATCTTTCCTTCCCTAAAATTAAAACAACCTCCCAACAAAATTGAACATTTCAAATACCCAAATTCCATTTCTTAACTTTCAACATACCCACATAATAACATAAGCAAACTACAAACTTCATTCTCCTATTTCAAAGTATCCATAAGAATTCCACAATCAAAAAAAGAAAAATCCATAAAACTCTCTTTAAAAACCACCTATTTTCATGGTTTCCCAAAAAAAAACTTACCAATATAAATCTTCTTGCTTGAGCCTCTCAACACCACTTTCAATTTCATGCTTGGCATGCTTAAGCTCCTCAATTTCCTCTTCTCCCTTTCTCCTTCTCTTCATTTCTTTCTTCATTTTTTCTTTTCTACTCCTTTTCCAGAACACTCCTCCCTCTCTTTTTCATTTTCTTTTTCTTATTTTTATTAAAACACTCTTTTTGTGTGGCTTAACAAAAGCCACACGAAATTTCTTTTTTTTTTTTTTTTTTTTAAATTAAAACCAAAAGCTTCCACTATAAGCTTCTTTTATTTTATTATTATTATTTTTATAATATATATATATTCTTTTCCAACTTCCTTCCTTCCAATATAATACAATACAAACTCCCATTTTCCTTTCTTTTCTAATATATATATTTATTAAATACAATTTGTATTTCATTTTCAAAGTTTCAAATTACTTGTATTTCTATTTTGTCTCAAACTATAATTTCCCCATCAACAATTTCAAAATTGAATAATCCATATATCAAATGCATATATCCAATTGCTAGAATACCAAAATTAGGTCTTACAATAAAAATATTTGATAATTGAGATTTTATCTACCTATTTTTCAGAGAGGAGTGTGAAGAAAACGTTATGCTCATTCTACTCCTGATGTATTTTGTATTAATAGTCAGCCCAAGTCGGTCGGAAGATCTTCTACAACAGAATTCCCCTAACCAAATTTGACACATTTTTACTATTTTTTTAATACCCAAACTAGATTTTTTACAATTCAAATCTATAGAATCTTATTTCTAATTTTTACAAATTTATTAATCTTATCCTAATTCAAATTTCTTTGTAATTATTCACAAATCTATTAATTTTACCTCAATTTAATATATCAACCACAAATTTTTTTTTTTCTATCACTTATACTTGAATCCTCTATCAACAAATACCATTAATGAGACTTCAAATTTTTACTTTTTCGAGCCATTCCAATTTCACAAATTAGTATATATTGTTTTATGTATGTTGCATTATACACCTATAACATAATCTAGAATTCTAAATATGTCACAACTATTATCAAAGTCTATAGTTTTATATATAATTAAACATATAAAATACTTGTGTATAAAAGTATATACATGCAAATAAATACAACATCAAGGTATTGTAGTTTATAATATTAATACTATATACATGCAAATAAATATAGCTGCAAGGTATATTGCAATCTATAGTACTGTAGTTCGGTAAACCACATACGATCACTATATAAAACCATCTATATACTTATGTGTATAAAAGTATATACATGAAATAACTATAACAAGCAAAAAATTAGTGTGTTTCCTTCCTCTCCCATAACAACCATATTACGTGGGTCCTACAAATTGCATTGTATTATGTTCAAAATTTTGACATTCAACAAATTCCTAAAATAAAGTGGTTTTATTAATTTAAATTTTGACATTAAAAAAAATCCCTTAAAAAACGGGATGGACTTTTAGAATCTAGAATATTTATTTAAAAATGCAAATTGTAAATGCAAAGATGAAGAAGAAAATTGTGTTAATCTTACCCAAATGGAAGGAAAAACCGTCAAATGAAAGAAAAAAAAAAGTACTAGACAACAAGTCACAGTAGGAAGAAAGAAAATTCTTTACTTTTTCGGATGCACAAATACTACGGCAAAGTAGACGGAGATGAAGAATGTAGCCAATCGACGAAATTTCAGAGTTCAAAAGCACACAAAAGGTTGAGGAAGACGAAAATGAAGATAATTGGAACGGTTTTGTGGGAGGGTTTCAAACCAAGTTAGTTTTATGAGTAGATGAAAGATTTTCAAATCGCTTCATTGTTGCAGATAATAATACGCATGATTGAACCCATTTTCCCTCGATAAGTTCAACAGACAGCCTAATTATTGTCATTCAATTTTTTTTATGTTAATTGACGTTGCCCACAGTTTAAGGGTTTAGGGTATATATGTGTATATACTGCATATGTTATACTCACCTACACATAGTTATAGGTGTAACAACGAATATATACGTACAATAGAACTTATCTATGACATTATTTTCATCGGTTTGTTCATTTGAAACTAAGAATCCTAATCTTAGAGATTGTTTTTCACAGATCTCTAGGCATATTTTAGTCATTGGTACGTATCATTAGACTGAAATATTATTTTAAATTAATATTACAGATTACGATAATTAATGTTATATATTAAAAATAGTTTGTTATGTTTGTTTTTGGTGGATTCACCTTTCTCCTCCTTAATGCACTCCACCTTTTTAGTATGCTTGTTCGTTTAGTTAAAAGTGAAAATTTTATCTTAAGGGTATCTTGAAGATTCTATTAAAAATACATTTTGCCATTTTTCTAAAAACTAATTTGTTTAGACATTTTTCGAGTTGAACTATTTAAAAGTAGCTATTTTTTTTGCTGCCCCTTTATTCAAACTCATTTATGCATCCATTAAGTCTATTAACAACCTGCTTCACTTTTAAAGATGTAACAATGGTATGGTATCGTGAGAAATAATTTTTTGGATAAGTTGAATTGATAATCAGACGCCACATCAACCAAATTGAGTGTAGCTTAGGCCCTTTTAATAACCATTTGGTTTTTTATTTTTGAAAACTATGTTTGTTTTATCATAATTTCTCTACAACGGATTTCATCTTTCTTAATAAAATATTTAAATTCTTAACCTAATTTTAAAACACAAAAACAAGTTTTTAGAAACTGTTTTTTTTAGTTTTCAAAACTTGACTATGCTTTTTGAAAACATATGTAAAAAGTAGATAACAAAACAAGAAATCTCATAGGTGGAAGTAGTATTTATAGGCTTAATTTTCAAAAATAAAAAACTAAAGACTAAATGGTTATCAATCGAGGCCTTAGCGATTAAGCTACTACTTTCTTCTCTTGAAGTTAGAGGTTTGAATCTCCACATCTACATTTGTTGAGCTAAAAAAGAAAAAGAAAAATGCATATATATATATATATAGACAACACATCAAAGTGGCTTAGAGACAATATGACACCTTGAAATATGAAGATAACTTAAACATTATAGATATTTATATTCTAATTAAGATATTTCCATAAAAACTGACTTTGTGATTCATTGCTAATAACTTTTTTTTCTTATTTGCATTTTTTACCTCACTCAAGATAGTAAATCATGTCAATCTAAACACAACTTAACTAGTTAAGACATTAAATCTGTGGACTAGAAGGTTAAAAGCTCGAATTCTCGTTCAAATTGTCATTCTACGTATTGTTAAATTAAAAAAATTAAAAAATAATAAATCTTTGCACTTTGTACATTTACTCTTTTACTCGACCTTATTTGAGAGCACGATAGTCCAACGGCGGAAGGAATGTGTGTTATGTTTAGGGAGTTAATGAAGTGATTGAATTTATCTGAGAGTTTTCTTGTATTTTCGTTAATGATGTAAATATTTATGGCGTAGAATTCTCGTGATATCAGAGATGTTTGACCCGCATCTCTAAATAGGGAAATTTCTGAAACTACCTAAAAACCAAAACCTTTATAAAAAATGACCTAACTTTTTTTTTTTTTTTTTAACTGTGTGAAATTCTATTTGTACCCCTGACTTTTTGTCCCTCTCTCCCTTCTCCTTCCACCCACGTTTCTTCTCGGGGTTTTTGTACGGATGACCTGCTTCCTAGTGCTTTAATGATTGATGATCTGCGTTCTAAAAATAATGAAATATGACCCATTTTGACATGACAATGCGCACAAAATTACCCATGAAGGCAGTATAAGGTGGTCTTGCTTGTTCACTCTCTCGTACGCAGAAACACTATCGCTCTAACTCTCTTTCTCGCTCTTGCTCAAATGAGTGGTCAAAAATCTGGAGAAAAGAAAGAGACATAAAAAAATTAAGTCAGAGAAGACCTAGAGCAAGAGCTAGAGCGAGAGCGTGAGCGAGAACTAGAGAGCGATTTTTCTTATCTCTTTCTTTTCTCTAGATTTTTGGCTACTCATTACTATCATGAACGAGAGCTAGAGCAAGAGCGAGAGAGCTAGAATAAGAACTAGAAAGCTAGAGCGAGAGTGAGAGTGATAGTACTATGCCCTCACGGTAATTTGGACGGGATACAGAATACGGAAAATGTCATGTGTCATTAATTTCAGAACACAGGTCAAGTGGCATCAAGGTGCGTGAAAATGGGTCTTTTGTACAAATTTCCCTTTCTTCTCCCCCTTTGACAGGTACTTGCTGCCACGCTAATCATTGCACGACTGTTGTCACAAATGCATATGCGAAATGGCTTACACGAAACAAACACTAAAATGAGCGCATGAAAGCAAAAAAAAACAAAACAAAACAAAAGGCGATTCTCTAATTTTGTTTTCAAAACTCTCTTCTCCTTGGAACGACTCAATTCCCATTTAATAAAATCAATGTATATACATATTCACTTTTTCCAAAAAAAGAGAGATTTTACTTTGAATAAGGTGTTATGTCCCTAAAACAAACAAAGCAAAAAGGGGAAAGAGACCCAATTGAGAAGAAGCAGGAAAAGGAGTAGCTATGGAGTTTGGTGAACTGAAAATAGCACACAGAATCAAAAAATGAAAGAAGGAAGAAAAATTTGAAAAAATTGGAAAAAAAAAAAGAGACAACGAAATCGTGGGATCTAAAATGTGATATTGGGATCCATGGTCGCATAGCTTGATCGCACGGTCTTGGACCAAGATCGCACAATTTTGGTCTGCGATCGTTGGGATTAAGTATACGATCGTATAGATAGATTGATCTTGCGATTGCATAGCTTATGATCAAGACAAAAGAATGTCGGAATTTCAAGTTCACTTAGGTACGATGATCGTGCTCGACCGAAGATGCCCAGAAGGTCGGAGGGCCTTTTGCTAACAGAAATGGTAACGAATTTTCTGGTATTAACCCTTTGTTTGGAACACATGAATTTGGGAAGATTTAAAAATCATAACTGATTTGAAATCCTTTTACTTGTTTGGATGCACAAAAAAGGTAAGGAATTTGAAATCACAACTGATTTCAAATCGCGTTTTCTTGAAAAAAATTTCCGTTTCAAAATGGTCTGATTTGATGGGATTTTAAACTTAAAAAAATTTGTTTCTAATTTTACCCATAGAGATTGTTTTTTAATTTACGTAGTTCATAGCTATTTGATTGTTTCTTCTGCATTCAGACTCAAAGTCAAGCAAACTCAAGGTTAGGTTTTTATTTTGTATGTTCATTGTATTTTGCTCTTTTTGCTTTTAATTGATTACAATAACACTCAAATCTTTTTCAATATAGTTTTTTATTCAAACAAGTTTTTTATAGCCAAGCAAACTAGATGTGAGTTTTTTTTTCCTCGCTTTGTTTGTCTACTTAAGCATTTTTTTTCTTCTTATTTATTGATTGGAGAATGGGGGTAATAATTGTTGGGCTTTGTTTAGATTCTGCTAAGTTCAATTTTTATTTTCTTTATTTGCAACTTTTTTTATTTTTTTTTTACAATAACGATGACATTTGTAAATTTTAATTTAATAAGTTCATTTGTTTTAATTAATGGTATGTTTTCATGGTTATATGTATTTGACATTTTAATTTAATATTAAAATATTTTGTTATTAATTAAAATAAGCCTCTGCAAAATTATAAGAGCATAACAATAAAATGTGTTATACTTTCTTTTCATTTTTCATGAGTATCCAAACAATAAATTTTAACTTATGTGATTTCAAATCAATTTGGTTCCAAACGCAAATAGGAATTTGAAGTCATTTCTATTTTTTAAAATCCTAGAATTTAAAATCATTTCTTGCTAAATCCATCCAAAGCAAAATTTATTGGGTTTGTTCAAATTGTGGGCATAAAGAGAACTGAGGGATCAAGGATTGGAGACTTTCTTGGATTTTTTTTCTTATATTCTTATCTGGGTGATACTGATGTTTGGCTTGATTTTCGCTTACTTTAGAGAATTTTACATGCATTTTGTAAGGAGTATTGGACTTTAGGGTAAAAGTATAATTTCACTCATTCAAAAGGTCAAAAAAAAAAAAAGATTTTCAAAAGCAGGTCATTTATATAGATGTTTTTTATTTTTAGGTTAGTCCAACAATTTTGGGGTTTTTGTACGGATGACCCGTTTTCCAATGCTTTAATGACTGATGACTTGCATTCTGAAAATAATGAAATATGACCCATTCTGACATGACATAGTGCGCAAAATTACACATGAGGGTAGTATGAGGTGGTCTTGCTTGTTCACGCTCTCGTAGGCGGAAACGCTCTCGCTCTAGCTCTCTCGCTCTCGCTCTCGCTCAAATGAGTGGTTGAAAATCTGGAGAAAAAAAAAAGACAAGAAAAAATTACGTCATAGAAGAGCTAGAGCAGCAGAGCTAGAGCGAGAGCGAGAACGAGCGAGAGCGAGAACGAGCTAGAGCAAGAGAGAAAACGAGCTAGAGGGAGAGCGAGAACGAGCGAGAGCGAGAACGAGCTAGAGCGAGAACGAGATAGAGCGAGAGCGAGAGCGAGAACAAGCTAGAGTAAGAGGGAAAACGAGCTAGAGCGAGAGCGAGAACGAGCTAGAGCAAGAGATAAAACGAGCTAGAGCGAGAGCGAGAACGAGAACAATCTAGAGCAAGAGAGAAAACAAGCTAGAGCGAGAGCGAGAACGAGCTAGAGCGAGAACAATCTAGAGCAAGAGAGAAAACAAGCTAGAGCGAGAGCGAGAATGAACTAGAGCGAGAGCGAGAACGAGCTAGAGCGAGAACAATCTAGAGCAAGAGAGAAACAAGCTAGAGCGAGAGCGAGAAAAGCTAGAGCAACGATGCCCTCACAGTAATTTGGACGGGATGCAAAGTACGGAAAGGGTCATATGTCATTAATTTCAAAACACATGTCAAATGGCATCGATACGCGTGAAAGTGAGTCATCTGTGCAAATTTCCCAACAATTTTCCCTCTAAACTTAGGTTTAAAATATCGATGTCAACGGAAATATCGAGGTCTCAATTTTATGAAAATGTTGACGGAAATATCGATAAAATGTCGATGTCGATAGATATTTCTAGAAATTTTTTTTAAAACAAATAATTACTAAATAAACATTTTACACTTTTTAAATCAGTTAAAATACTTGCTATAATATATATTCACATTGGATTACATTTTGTTGCTATTTTTTTTACATATTTAATCGATTTTATACAGTATAATAGAAACGTTGCTTCACCTCTTATGTTGATGTCGAACTCATGGACATGTGGAAATGTCGACGGAAATGTTGACAAAAATTTAATACCATGCTCTAAACACCTTTCACAATTTTCTCTCACCTCAAATGTGAGATCTCTATCAAAATTCGAACAATACTTAGCTCTAACCCCTTGTACACCATCATTAAATTATTGATAGTTAGGAGAGTGTTGTCTAAGAACTCACTACGCAAGCGTACACAATCGTAAGTGGTAGACAAGGTTGATCCCACGAGAACTAATTAATGCAAATTCTATGAACTTGAGTACCACTAACAATTAATTCTAATGAAATTAAGTGATCTAAAGTTAACAAAATGCAAGACCGACACAAGGAAATTAAATTCTAGCAATCTAAAGAAAATACACAGCTAAACATTGATAACAATAAGACGAGAATCAATTGAATAAGATGCTGGAATTTATGGAATTTCACTGCTAATTTTAACTCACATATGCTATGTGATACTATAGCATTGTGCAGCATTACTACACTGTGGGGTAACAGAGAACCTTAAGAATAATATCCAAAAATTATTTCTAATCCCCGAATTTCAATTTTCAAGCAAAGTTTAACATATGTCTATGAAAACCCTGCTTTCAAACATGTGATTAGCCCAATTTTCCTAAGTTTACAAGTCGGAAGTATATGTCCATATCCTTGAATTTATCCATAATTCAAGACATGAACCTACTTGTATTGCTTATGTTATTTCCACTCATTTTAACCTTTTCAAATTAGAAAAAGCTTGTATCCTATCCTAAAGTTGATCACTCTTAAGAAGAACAATAATAAATAAATACCCATAAGCAAATGATAAGCCTCAGCATTGAGGCTTATTTAGCTCTAATGGACTTAAGTTATGCTTGGAAATTCATAGAAATCATATGAAGAAGTTAGCAAGTCTTAGAAAACATCAATAGTTCTGTGAAAAAAGCATTTGATAAGAATATTGAATAAAAGAAGGAAATAAATACTAAAAATGGTGTTTAGATGCAGGGCATTGGAGAATTGCAATACCAAATTGCAAAATCTGAATTTGCAATCTGATTTAGCAATCGAGCAGTAGTAGATAAGGAAAATGCTGAAGTCCACGGCTGGTCCAATTAAGGATTGTGATCAATCACCTTAATTTCTGCACAAATGTTGGGACAAATCAACAGAACATTGGAGAATTGAAATTTCAAATTGCAAAATCTGAATTTGCTATCTAATATTGCAATCGGGCAATGACAGATATGGAAAGAACCAAAAAATCTGCTGCATTTTTTTAGAGAAGGAAACCCACGATTTTGGCTTGATTTTAGCTCAATCTTTGGAGATTCTTTAGCCAAATGGAAGGAGAAATAAACCATAGCCGCTATGGTCTATAAAACAAAAGGAAAACTCACAAAGGAGGGCGAATTTCATCTCCGAAATACCTATTTTTCTGCATTTTTAGCTGCTATTTTTTTCTATGATATTCTTTTTTTCTTCTATTCTTCCAGCACGTTGTTCTTCCTCAGCTTCGATTCAATCCAAGTGAAATTTTGGATTGTAAATATTCATTCCCTGTTAACAAAGAACGAGATTGAATCGATTAAAATCTATAGGAAAAACCACGGGTTATTCAATGTACATCTTCAGCTGTTCTTCATTAATTTTTTAGTTCGGATTCTGTTCAATGTAATTATGGTTGTATTTCGTTGTTTCTGCTTCATGATTTCTTGTATCGAACAATTAGAGTTGAGTCTTTCATTGAAGAATCACTTTTTATAAATGGAAGTTTGAATTTTCTGAGTTTATGGTTCATGGGTTTGGTGTCCAGCAAAAGCATTTATGATTTATTGGAGTTTTGAGTGTTGATTCCTTCATCCCTTGTTTTCGGTCCTTAGTCTTTTCTGTTACAGCAAGCAATTTTTCATTCCCTTTAAGTTTTGCTCTAGATTAGTACAGTAGTTAATCCCTTTTTGTCATGAAAAATATTTTCAAGTTTTATTTAGATTTCCTTAAGTCAAGTATGAGCTAAATACTCTTAGCAGTTCAAGGATGTGAAATCCCTAAGGAGTGAATTGGAGCTTAATTTGCAAACACAACCGAGCCTACATTTTAATGGTTTGCTTGTGTTGAACTAAATGCTTTTGTGATTCTAGATCGATCAACTAGAGTCGCAAACTAAGCTTGGACCTAATATTGAAAGGGTTAGTGAAAAGCGGATGTCGCACAAACAATGGAGACAAGAGCTTAGACATAAGCCAATATTTACTCTAGACATAAGGCAAAAGACTCTAAAACCATATGAAATTGTATGAGCCAATTGATCTAAGTTAGAGGGACTATAGACTTATATGTCACTCACTTAGTCTCCTAAGGGCCTAATTGCAAAGTGAATAGAAGTAGCAATTTTGGTTTACAATTATTGTGTAAGGGGTAGGATTGAAATTGCAATTTAAGTTGGCAATCCACAAATTAGGGTAATGAACATTCTTGGGCCCCGTCCCTTATTCATCGAGTTAATCCTTTGCATTTTTCGTTTTCTTGCTATTTCGCACAATATTGCAATTTGATTATGCAATTTAGTTTTCAGTTTTTGATGTTTTACATTACCTACAATCGGATTTTACAATATGATTTTGCATTTTGTTTTTGTAATTTGGTTTTTATCTCTTTGTTATTTCACACCAACTCACAATTCTGATTTTGTATTTTAGTTATCAAGTTGCAATTTTTGAACACATTTTTGCTATTTCCAATCTTTTTGTTAAAATTGTTCCCTGTGGGATCGATACTCAAGAATACTCATGTTTATTACTTGCATCGATATTGTGCACTTGCACTGAGGCTGAAATTATTTCTTTATTTTTACTCACAAGTTTCACCCGATCAGCAAACTACACCTATATATATAGCATTTCCATAGCAAAAGGGTTTTAGAAATAGAGTTATAGCTCCATACATTCTAGCCTAAGAAATTAGTTCATGACTTTTACAAGGAAAATAAACAAAAACAAGTCATTATTCATAAATATCTTGGGTTAAAATAAAGGTTCACAAACTATTATCACTAAAAACACCTCAACTTAGCTACAATCTCAAAAAACAAAAGGCAAAGATACATCTAAGAATTAAACTCGAAAATAAGAAGAAGAGAATGAGAGTGGGTGGTTGAAGAAAACTAATGAAGAAGCCTCATTCTCTCTGCCACGTTTTTCTTCTTCCCCTCTTTTTTGCTGCTTTGCGTTTTTTTCCTCTTTCTACTTCTCTTCACCTAAGACATCCACCCAAATTAGAGTTTTTATTTTCTGCCAACCATTACCTTGGGCTTTCTTTTTCTTTCCATTTTTGGCCCATCTAAATAGGTTTAAGGGTCAAAATCTGCTAGATCACTAAAAGTGGGCCCACATTTTCATTTTCTATCAGACTGTCAATGCTACACAATGCAGTTTGTTTCTATTTGTAATAAAATTTTTTTCTAATTTCTCATTTTCCACCTCTCTTTTAGATGTAAAAAAATTTATGGTGGTGTGTAGGAAGATATCTATACATCGAGATTTCTTTTTCCACTTTCTCTAACCTTGAGATTTATGCAAACATTTCTTCAACCTTGCAACCATGGAGATTCTACATTCAAATCAAGAAGGCTCACTCTTTTATATTTCTTCTTTCACACATATGTACTCTTGCTTCAATCCAACTTTATTCTTCGGACTATATGTTACACAAAATTTTCAAATAATGTCAATCTTGAAAGCTCACTTTATCTTCGATTGTGTTGTCAAATCGTTCCCTTAATTCGAGAAATTCATTAAGGAGAATGACACTTAATTGCCCAACCCATTGTGGCATGCTCAGGATCGTGCCCTTACTACTCTCATTAATGTGGCCTAAATTGTTGTGACCAGACGAAATACTCCTTCTAAGGTCATCATCCTCATTCTCAATTGTTTGTAGTGGTTTATGTTTATCTTTTGATTGTCGTAATGCTCACCTCACCTAACATGTGAATTGGAAATTCACAGTTGCAAATCCTTGCAATAGCATAGCTCAAATCTTTGTGTTTATATTTATTACATACATATATTTGAATACAAGACAAATCAGGGACCTCTAAGTTCACATCCCATATTTATATATATAACAATATAAGAAAGTATCAATTTAATATTATTCGCCTTCCTTATTTAAGTTTGTGTTTATATTCTCTCTCTCTCTCTTTTTCTTCTTTTTTTTTTTGACATTTTTGTGTTTATATTCTATACGTTCTAGAAAGGGGTAAATACGTAAATATAATATGATAATGAGTGTGAGTAATAATTATTTGTTGACTATAGAAACATTTTTGAAACTAATGTAAGAAATGGACCTAAAGTATTAGGTCAGAAAAAGGAAAAAAAAGGACCTAAAGTATCAATTGGCTTCTCAATTGAGCATCCAATGTAATCTTCTCTAATTTTAAAAACAAAATGAAGAAGAATATAATCCAAAACATAATTATTTAACAAATTTGGAATCATATCTGATATGTAAATCTCTATTCAAATTTGATTCCTTTTTTTAAAGAAATATCAAACCACAAATATGAAAAAAGAATATATACACATCTTTATATGAAATAATTGTATATGAATTTAAAAAATCAACTCATCAAATGACAATTTTTCTATCCTCCATGTGATGGAAGAATAAGAAAAAAGAAAGAAAGAAAGGAATATGTATTTTCTTTTAAAAAACTCATTAGACAACCAAATTTGCAAATACTTTCAGAAACAGATCATCCATTAGGATTTCTAATTTTATTTAACTACACCAAATTTTGATAAATTAAGTTTTATATAACTACTTTCAAATTTGATCAATTAAGTTTTATTTAACTACTCTCAATTTTGATCAATTAAGTTTATTGAACTAAATTTAATTTTGATCAATTAAGTTTTATTGAACTAAATTTAATTTTGATCAATTAAGTTTATCCCTCAACTCAAATTTGTTTGAACTATATGTCAAAAAAAAAAAAAAACTCATATTGTTTGCACTATTTTTTTTTGGGGATCAACAATTACTTGTTTAAGACAAATAATTACACTTAATTTTGGCACCAATTAGTAATTTATAAGAATTAATTTATGCAAAAAAATTTAATAAAATAAATTACTATTTCTATCCCTGTTCTTCTTACAATGATTCTCAATAATCCCTTTCATCTTCTGCAAAAATTACAGAACAAAGAAACAAGAGCAGAAGAATTCAAAAGAGAGGAAAAAAATTGCTCCGTAAATCAGCAGGCAAAATTGAACAGCAGATCTCTATACATTCTTTCTTTTTCTGTTAGTTTCCCGAGAAAATCTGTGTTTAGAACTTGCTAGTAGTAATGAAATAGCAGTCAGTTTGGGATCTAATTCTTTACAGAATCACTAAAATCAAAACTAAAATTAGTTGAAGAGTTTTTCTCGTTTCTTCATCCTCTTCATCAATTTCTTGTGGATTTTTCTTTAATCAAATGAGGTCTCAACTTCCTCACATCAGACAATTGAACTGGTTTGAGGAAGAACTCTTCCGCTCCTTCTTCCAAGCATCTGTTGATTCTTGAAGGAACATTCTCAGAGGACATAATCACAACCGGTATGTCTTTAAGAGATTTCGATTCCTGCAATTACATCAAATCAATTTAGTCATTGATTCTCAGTGGATTCCTTTTTTTTTTGGTTTCATTTCTCTGCAGAATCAAAAAGAGGAAAGGAAATTAGGGCAAACCTTGATCTTCCTGAGGAGATCGTAGCCGCTCATTCCAGGCATACTGTAATCGGTGATGATCAAATTTACATCCACTTCCTGGAAACAGAAATGATCAAACAAGTTAGAGAAAGAAGAAACAAAAATCCCGAGAAAACAGAGGAAAAAAAGAAAAAAGAACGCGAGAGAGACAATTAGGGCTTCTTCATACTTGATTAGAGGGGGGGATTTTGGAGTCTCGTTCATCATCATCGAGATCATGATCTTCAACAAGACCAAGAAATTCCAAGGCCTTGGTACCGGAATCAACAGCAGTAACTAATCAAAAACAGAAAAGCAAACACCGATTAGCCCAAAATCCGAGAAGAAAAAGCCCCGAATGGAGGTCGATCAAATTGAAATCGATAAATACCATGATAGGAAGAGGTTTTGAGGAGGCGCTCGATCAATTTCCGATCGATGAAGCTATCATCAACAGCAAGAACATGGAACTGAGTGGTTTCAAGAGCAACACCCATAGCTGCGATTGAGAGAGAGAAATGGAATTGGAGAAGAAGTGATGAGAGGGAGAAGGGATTGCAGGAGTTTTATATGTATGGAAGGATGGAAAGAGGGGAGATTGATTGGAGGCCATGGAGGGAAAATCTTGGAATGTGACAGTTGGAAAGTGAGATCCGACAGATTTGATTCGGAATCGAGAGGATCTTCAAGGTTGATTTGGTTTAGACGGGGGCGACTCTTGACCAATTCTTTAATTGATTTTCTTTGGCAAATGAAAGTGTTTGTTGATTTTCGAGCAGCCGTGGGCGCGCCTCTGTTTGTTTGTTTGTGTGACCTTTTCGTAAGGCCTAAAGGTTGTGTGGTTCTCCTTCTTTTTCTTTTAATCATTCTATTTTGACGTCTCCATTTTTTTTCTTTTTAAAAATATTAATGGTGGCTAAGGTATTAAAAATATGCTCTTGTTTAAAAATACATCTATTTTTTTTAAAGTTACAATATTACTCTTGATCTTTCATAAATGTTTTAAAAGCCGTTCTTTCAAACTTAATCCACCGCCACTATGTCGTTTTAAGTCATCGTCAAGTCGATTTTCCGTCTAACATTCTAATGGTTTTCTATTCCAATAGTAGTTTTGAGACCTTTATGAAGATCAAAGGTAATATTGTAACTTTTAAAAAAAATGAGAGTATCTTAAAATAATAGGCAAAGTTCAGATTTTTTTTTATATAAAATTTAGCATATTAATGGTTGAATTACAATGTTAGTTTATGAAGTTTGAGAGTTGTGTCTAATAAGTTGTTAAATTTTAAATTTTGACTAATATATCCCTGACATTTTGTTTGGAACCAAAGAAGTTCAAGAAATGAGATTTGAAATGAATGTATTTAAAATTTTGTGTTGGGATGGTAACTTGAAAAGAAAAGAAAATAAAACGTTTACTAATATAGGCTTTTAGTTCTGATTTTATAATAGATAATTAAAATATCACAAGGTTAAATAAGTAATTTACTTTTAAATTCTATGAAATCGTACAGATTTCAAATCACTTTAGATTTCAACTCATTCTCTTTCTTGTGATAACAAAGAATTCATTTGAAATTTGTCATGATTCATTGAATAAAGTGAATTTAGTGGATAGCTATTTAGTGGATTTGTTTCTTAAAACCATTATTGGATTTTTTTTTTTGAACAATTTTTGTTGTATTTTCAAATTTCAAATTTGAATATGCAAAGTTACTCTAAAAAATAGATTTTTTTTTAAATATAAATATACTATTTCATGTTATATACTAATTTTATTTTTGTTTAAAATCAAAACATGTACCACATAATGTATATAATATTATAAAATAGTAATTACACAAAATTTATAACATAAAGTATGTTGATAAATTAATTAATAATATTCTAACTACCAGTATTTTTGTTGTTTATGAGTATATTACTAAACATACTTTGAACAATTTTTTAAATTGAGATCCATTCTAATTTTTCTATCATTTAAAAGCGTTGAAAACATAGAATACAAATTTGTTTTTCATTGAACCTCTAAAGATTTATGATACACGATATTGAGAGTTTAAATATTTATTAGACACTTTTTAAAATTCAGAGTCTATTAAATACAAGTCTTAAAGTTGAGAGACCAAACTTGTAATTTATCTAAAATTTATTTTAGTTCATAAATTTTTAGAATTATTATGCTCTAGTTCTCTTTCCTCTTTCGTCTTTTTAATCATTCTATTATGATGTATGGTTTCTTTTTTATTTTTTGAAAATTTAAAACATTTATGATTAAATTACAACTTTGGTACGTGAAGTTTGAAAGTTGCGTCTAATAAATTCATAAATTTTAAAAAGTGTTTAATAAGTTATTAATTTTCATTATCGCATCTCATAGGTCTCTATGTCTATCTTATAGGTTTCTATGTCTATCCTAAAGAGAAAAAAAAAAGTCTCTATACCTTAAAAAATGTCTAATAAATCTTTAAAAATTTCAAATTTGTGTCCAATTTGGTCCATAAATTTTATAAAATATCGCACAAATCAAAGCTCTATTATACACAAAATTAAAAATTTATGCATATATTACATTTTTTAAAATTTAAGAACCTATTAGACACAACATTGACACATTTTAAAGTTCAATGGCTTATTAGAAACAACTCTTGAAGTTTAGGGGTCAAATTTATAATCTAACAAAAATTTATTTTAGTTCGTAATTGTTTAGGTTTACTCTACTCTAGCCTTTGAACTTACAAATCTTTACTTTAGTTATTGAACTCTTTAAAAATAATTATTTTGTTCTCATTGTTGTATTATCTTTAATTGTTTAATAGATATGGATAACATGTATTCAATAATGTGTAATGATATGCTGAAGTGAGTATGCATTATTAGAGCCACATAGTTTAGTTGGTGTGAGTATTAAATCAAAGCCCTTTCACAAATGTAGTTTACAAATTAATGCACTAAGTTTTACTATGGAATAAATCTTCTAAAACTCACAAATTTCAACTAAAATTTAAGCAACGTATTATTATTGTTACGTCTTTCAAAAATAGTCTTGGTGTTATATTTCTTTGAAGTCTCATCAATTTCATATCAGATGTTTTTGTTTATTTTTCATGGAACGCATGCGAGAATATATATATTTTTAACATATTCTTCAAACCTAAGTGTATAACATAATGTAAAAATTGCAACATTCATCTAAATCTAAAGTCCAATTTGATAAGCTTAAAAAAAGCTTAAAGAAAAAAAAAAAGACTAAAAATGATTCACTTTTGCCAAGTTGATTTTCACCAAAAATTATCAACTTATTTATAAAAGAAATATTTAGATATGAGATAATTACTAACAAAATAACACTCTACTGTATTCCCTAATAATATTCTAAAGACTCAACATTTCTATGTCAAACCCTATAAAATGTTTGAAAACACAAACAACACAATTAATTAATTTGATTTGATTTCTTTTTATTTAAGTGCAAAGAAGTGATGATGGACATGATAATATATTTTAACTAGTCAAAATCTTCTAAAATAGTCTACATATTAAAAAAAAAAGGGCCATCATAGTAATGGGACCTTTGAGGGATTTTAAGGGCTATTTTGAAGAATCTAAAAAGCTAAGATATATATTTATTATTCTAACAAAGCCACAGTTGAGTTTGAAACCATGTCTTCCTAACATGAAAATCTCTCATCTCACCCCACCATGATTGTAGTGTTTAAAGGGGCCCAATCAAAGCATATAATATATCATCAAATCTTTATAAAAAGAAGACACATTGAAGTTGCTTGTCAATTGCCTCCTTCCACACCATTATTCATGTTCCCCACATGGATGTTAATTTGTTAAAGAAATGTTTGAATTTTGATGTTCTTTATATATATATATATATATATATGAAGAAAATGTTTCCTTTTGAGTTGATTATCTATTTCATTAAAAAAAAAAAAGTTTGAAGGAAAAAAAGTTGATTCTTTTTCTTTTAAAAAGTGATGGGGTGAGTTTAAAATAAATTTAATAAGGGAGAACGATGAATATTTATTTATTTATTTAAAAAAGTTAATGTATATAAAGGTCAACTATGGACAAGGATACAAATTGTGCTATAAAAGGCCTAAATCAATTCTTTTTCAAAAATTGGTGACTTTAATAATTTGTGATGACTTTAAAACTTTAATATAGGGTAGTATTAGTTGAATTTAGATCAAATACATAAAAATGAATCTTATATTAAATATTTGTTACATAAATTTCTTAGGAAATTCTATCAAATTTTCTACTTATCTTTACCATCATGTAGTTGACTTGATTATTAGAGTTGACACAAACACCATGTTGATATATTAGTATAAATTTTAAAATTTTCTTGTCTGTAGTTGTTGATGTTCACAATAGATTTCCAACCATCTACATTAAGTACAACATGGGCAAGTACTTAAAAGTTCATTCATATCCAGCGTGTTCTAGAGGTTGAATATTTATAAGTTGCCAATTAATCAATGACAAAGACTCAATCTTCTAAGAACAGACCATAATAAAACCCTTGTTACTTTTAAAAATACTTTAGATTGAAGTGTGATTCCTTGCATTCCTAACCTATATATAAAAAAGTTTTGAGATTAAATAAGGAGTGGTTCAACTTTCCCAAACTTTAGAATCAAAATTAAAGGCAAAAAGACTGGAGGAACACATCTTCGCACTAAAACAACCAAAGAGATAGAAGAGATTCAGGTGGCAAGTGTAATAATTATAGCAAACTGACATTATAAGGTAGGTAATACAATAATATGACAACACTAGTGAATTGACTTGACAATTCTTTATTTATTGGACTTCCCAAACACAAACACTAACACCCTTCAAGCAACTTAAGAAAAGTTAGTTTTGAATGATCGCGCCTTTTGCGTCCAAGACAAAGAGATGAGATAAGATAACTTGTTCTTATCTCAAGATTGAAACACTTCATAAGTTTAGTGATCTACCAAAATTTTAATACTCCAAAATCCAATACATGCAAGATTAGACAAAGTTTGTAAAAAAGTTGGGGGTTCCACTTGACAATTAGAAAGAAAACTTTAATTTTTAATATCAAAGTTCAAACGAAATTGTCGAATATAAACTCTCATTGAATTTATATAGCCTAGGATAGATGCAATTCATAAGAATAATCTAAAATTTGTATTCTAGAAACAATAAAGTAGAAGATAGTTGAATTCAAAATACTTTGAATGGATCCAAATTCTTTTTCTATCTAAGGATCCAATTTGAAAAGAAGGCGGCGGCAAGGAGACGCGCAGGCGCAGGAGTAAGGCGTGCGTGCTCATGGGCTTGAGCTGTCTGTCTTGCGCACCAGTGAGCATGCTTGGGCTTCTCCTTGGGCTGACACAGCCCCTTAAGCAACCACTTGAATTTTTCGACTTCCATGGACTTTGAATGTGGACATTATCATCAAATCATCTGAGCTTTGAATTTGGAATGCTTTAAACTTTTTTCTTTTTTTTTTTTTTTTTGCAGTTAAATGTTGGTTTGAGCATGGTGGTGTAGAGTGGAGTTGGGGTAGAGCGGCTTTCATTTCAATTAGAAATCTCAAAGAACTACAAAAGGGGGATTAAAATTTTCGTATATGGTTACACTTTCTTTGGAGTGATTTTTATCACAAGTTACTTGATTGTACTACATCTAAAAGTGATTCGATAAATTTTCAATTACCAAGAATCACTTTTTTTTAGATAATCGACTTTAAAGTGATTCTTTAAAAAAAAATTATAAACCAACTTGATTATTTGATAAATGATTTTTATTTGTTACTAAACTCTTTAGATTTTAAGAGAGACACTTTTGGCCTTTCGAAATCTCTTAGGAAGTTAATTCAAACACATATTTTCTATGTATTAGAATGCAGCCTTACAAACGTGTGAATAAATTTGGGGGTCTATTTGCTTTCTGTTATTGCCTATATTTTAATGAAATATTTGGGATTACACTCAATAGTTTCAAGGGATAAATAATAATAATAAACAGTCTCATTGGGAGTAAATTTGATAGTAAGAAGTATTCTGATTGTTAAGGGTAAAAAGAAGGTTTGCCACATGGCTCAATCACTGGAGGACATGTGTCCAAGCCCAAACCTGAAGCACGGTGAGGTGAAGGTCCAACAACGCCGAGGTCAATTCTGACCTGATGCGAACTTAACCGCTTGGCCTACCTAAATGCAGATACAACACCAATAGAACAACCTGCTGCTCAACAAGTATGAACTGTCGGGCATGGCAGGGAGGCTCCAACGCGTACTCCCCTATAAAAGGTAGAGACAGACCATCACAAAAGGCACACAATCTAATCCCAACTCCCCTTTATACTTGACTAGACTTAATTCTAACTTGCTTTGGAGTGTACGAAGCCGAGCACCCCACCGATGTGAGATTCGATTTGTAGGTTAACGTTATAGCTGACAAGATGGAACTTTGGACTTCAGGTCAACATTGATCTAGTTCGGAACCGCGCATCAACACTTATATTTCAATATAGTTTGGAAGCATTTATTGGATGATGAATCATGGGGTTTTTGGAGCTGAAGTTTTTGTTTTAGAAGATGAAGATGAAGAGAAATTGAAAAGATACATATTTTTTGTGATAGAAAGTGCACGACCACTTAATGGAGGGTTTTTATGAATCTATAATATAATATTAGTTGAGAAGTGCATATAAACTTGGACATTAGTTGGGTAAGCAACACTTAACAAATAAGCTAGAGCTAAGTTTGTAACTACGTCTTTCTTAGCATGAAAATCTTATCCCGCCCCACCTTCATTGTATTTGTAATTTTGAAGGGCCCAATTATGGAATAAAATCATCGGTATAATCGATTAAAAGAGAAGATATTTTGGTCAATAGTATATACCTTAACAGGTTGGCTATTGAAGTTGCCTTGAATTGCCTACTTTTCCACTCATCATTCATGTTCTCCACACATAGATGTTGATTTGTTAAAAAAAATATTTGAATTGTATTCTACTATTAAATTATATGTCATAATTTTTCGTGTTAGGAATACTAATCTCCTGTAGCATAGCAGAATGCACAAAGTCCTTGAGTAAGACACGAAGATAATTTTCTTTATTCACACTTCACAGCCTAATCTTTAAAGACATGAAAACCTTTTTAGTATTTCTATGAGAGAACCCAATTCTCTTGATTTTTCTTTTATTGCCTAGTGTTATTATGGAGAATGCATCATTTTGTCTACATGAAACTCCTTCCCTTTATAGCTCTATGCATTCAAACAGATTCAATAACGACTTCCTTTTTAAAACATTATATAACATATAATAATTAATTAATAAATATTAAAAAAAATACTTTCAAATTAGCTTTCTTTTTAATCTTTTAAAAAATGAACGGATGAGTTTAAATAAATTTAATGGAGAGAAGAGAGACAATGGCATTGTTTTTTAAAGTTAAAATATTATAAGTTTAGTTGATGAATTTTTAAATTTGTGTCTAATAGGTCTTTCGACTACAAGTTTCTAAACTTTCAATTTTATGTCTAACATTTCTCTAAACTTTAGGTGTCTAATAGATCATTAAACTTTTAATTTTGTATCTAATAGGTCATTGACATATATATTAGGCAATTTTTAAAATTAATGAATCTGTTAGACATAATTGAATTTCGTGTCTAATAAAGTCTTAGACTTTCAATTTTATATATAATAGATACTTCAATTTTAAAAAAAGTTAGAATAGGTCAATGATCGATTAGACACAAAAATAAAAGTTCAAAGGCTTATTAGACACTAAATTGAAAGTTTAGGAACCTATTAGATATTGATGAAAACGAGAAATTGTTATGGGTGAAATTGGACCAATAAGAATGGGTAGGCTAAAGGGCTGCAACGAATGACCAAACGAGGAAAGAAGCCCAATAAGAACTCAAAATAAACTGAAACTGACAGGGGATCAACCCAAAATGAGAAGGGAAGAAGAAACGGGCTTGGACTTTGGCCCAAGCCCATGGTCGGTCTGGCCAAGGCCAACCAGTTTGGCAAGGCCCAATTTTGGGCCTTGCCTCGGTCCCTCATGGCCCATGTGCCCTTGGTCTAGCCCAATTCGATATTTCTTTTTCCCATTCGAAGACGAAAACCGACGAAAAACCTTAGGAATGAAGCTATTTAAGCTCTCTCTTGAGGGAAGAGCAAAGTAAGTTCATTCCAGCCTACAATACTCTCTTAGAACTCAAAATTTTCTCAAGACTCTCATTGACTTAAGCATAGGAGCCTGTATGACTTACCCTACACCGTTGTCTAGGTTTTTCTTGTCTGCAAGCCACGTTCTTTTCCTAAAAATACAAATTCACCGTCGTTATCATGTGAAGGTCAGATTTTTCTCTTTTCAAAATTTGGCAACAATAAAAATAAAAAAATGGATCCGATAGATTAAAACCGACTAATTGACATGGGTTGGTCAATCTCGTTAATGACCATGGCCAATTGGGTTTAAATTCGATCGACCAATCGAACTTCAATTAAAAAAAACACATGCATACCGTAGTTTGCGAAACCACCTTTGAGAAACGTAACCCAGCAGCCTGCTAGTTTGTTGGTTTTGTACTTGTATTATTAAAAAAAATATTTTTAAAATTTTTTATACCCACCCTCTCTTCTTTCTTCTTCCTTTCTCTCTCTCTCCTTCATTCCTCTCTGTTTCTTCTCTTCTCTTTATCTCTTCTTTCTTTTTGTCCTCTCTCTTCTTCTTTCTTCTTCCATTTCTCTCTTCTCCCACACCTCTAAACGTGAACACAACAATTTTTTCTTCTCTCTTCTCCCATAGCTCTCCCTCAATCTTTGCATCAATTTGATCCAAAATTGATTGACCGCCAACATAGTTGGTTGGTCGACATTACAAACCCTCCAAAAATCCATTACCTCAGACCGATATAAGTCGATAGGTCGGTTTTCAACGTCAATTTGAGTCTAAAATCATCGTCGACTGACTGATGTGCACCCCTAATTATATTAGACACTCGTTGATCAATTAGTTACCAAATTGAAAATTTAAAAATCTATTAAAATTTTGTTAAAGTGCAGAAATTAAATCTAATAGACAACAAATTGAGAGTTGGAGACTAAACTAATAATTTTTTTTAAATTAGTGCTGCAAAGACCTAAATCAATCTTTTGAGGAAGTTGGTGACTTTATAAAAAAAATTGATTTAAGATTAAATGCATTAAAAAAATGATCGATCATATTAAATATTTAATATTCAATCTACTGTCAGACTCTTTGTCAGTAGATTTTCACACTTGGCCCTTAATGTCGGTGGTTTTATATCTATGTAGTGAAAATCTGTCAAAATTCTCTACTTATCTTTACATTCATGCACGTGACTTATTTGAAGTATGATCATTGAGTTACGTTGACAAATATCTCATTTGGTATTAGAAGAACATTCATTCAATCATTTTTCTTTACAATAAACTGTCAGACTTTGTCAGTAGATTTTCACACTTGGGCCTTGCTAAGAGAAGAGCAAGTATTTGGATGCTCACTAATATTAAATCTTCTAGTGATACGAGATTTTGAATAAACCAAGAATGAATTATATATATGCGTACACACATAGATGTGCGACATAAGAAATTAGAAAGTTTCAATGTACTGATTTGACTAAATAATATGAGAATCACTCTTCATAAGTATAAAAAACAAAGTGTGTACAATTAAACTAAAAAGTTGGATATATTTTATGTGCATAAAACTCCCTCAATCTTCTGAAATTAAGGTAAAATTTGTAAATTTTATTGAAAAAAGTGAAGTAAAATAAAATAAATGGGTGGTAAAAGAATTGATAATTAAAATAAAATCTCTAGAAAAAGAAAAGGAGAGAGATCAAAATACAAATAAATAGCATAATCCATTGGCATGCATCCATGTGGTTTCAAAATTATAACAATAAAAATTGTTATGGGTGAAATTAAATCCAAAATACAAATAAGCTACGAGAGAACCTTAAAGAGGGAAGCCTCGAAGTAGGTCAAATCCCAACTTGCTAGTTGGGCCAAGGCCAACTAGGACCAAGGCTAAGCCTGTTCAACATGTCATTTTAAGGAGACCCAACCTAGCGTATGTGAACAAAAAGGGCCCTAGATCGAGTCCATGAGGCTGACCCCCTTGGCGTCAAGTCGGTTGGTTTGATTCATGGGTTGGTTCAGGTTATTTTGAGACTCATGTAAATAGAAAGGAAAATACAAAAAATCCTAGGTCAAATTCGATATAAATATATAGAAGGAAGAGACTTGCGCATGAGGTATGTTACATAAGCCTAATTCTCGCTACCTAACACAAACCCTAGTTTGACTTAGACGTTAGGAAGTGTGCTTGTGTAGTTCACTATTTTGTAGGTATTATTCTCCATTTTATTGTGCCGATTAGGTAGATTTCCCTAAGTCGAATTCATGCATCAACAAAAATAATCTCTAATAAAAAAAATTCAAAATGCAATAATTATTCTCAAAAGAATAAATATATTAAAATTACAAGTATAATGGAAACAAAAATAAAAAGTAAGAAAATAAAGATTTTCTTTTGATGTATATCTTGTATAACATCTTATCATTTTAACCGTTATAACTTTAAAATTGTTCCAAGAAATAGTCTTAAAAACTTTTTCCTTGAAGGGCAAAATGATTGTAAAAATAGGAAGACATACATAACATCATTTACAACTCAATTTTAACTATATAAAAAATTAAGATTATTGTTACCATTCATTTCAACTCAAAAGATATCATTTTTTTTCAAAAAAAAAAAAAAAAAAAAAACTCAAAAGATATCATTGACATAATTTATAAATTACAACATCATCTACAAAATAATTTTTACACATCAACTGTCATGTCAATTTATACAAATGATATTGTAAATGATGTCAATTTCTATTTATTATTATAATCATTATAATGGAAAATTATCCACATTATATATACTGAGCCAATCTAAACAAAATTTAGTAGATAAGATACTAAATATATTTTAAAGGTCGATAGTTCAATTCTCTACCTTGAACCAATCTAAATAAAATTCAGTAGATAAGATATCAAATATATTTTAAAGGTCGATATTTCAATTCTCTACCTGGTTGAACACACAAAAAAAAAATAAAAAAGAAAGAAAGCATGTACATGGATGAAGACGTTCGACAAATATTTTTGAAAACACACACAAATATTTTTGTGAAGCGCATTTTTCTCTTGTTCAAAATCCCGAATAGACAAATTAGTCGCGCGGGTTTTCTTGGTTTCTTCCCCATTTCTGTTTTGCTAAGGAAGAAGAACAAATGGGAACAAATAGGAAACAGACAGAGGCAGAAATGGGAGATGAAAGGAAGATCATCATTTTACCCACTCCCACATCCCAGGAACCTTCTGATTCTGCTTGCGGTATAACATTAAAACTGTTTGAAACACGTTCTAAAGTTTATCAATTTCACAATAGATTTCTAGGGTTATTTTGGGTGGTCATTTTCAATATTTTTGCAGTTCTTAGGTCCACAAGAGGTGAAAAACCAGTCCATTATACCCTACAAATCCAATCATTTTCGTTGCTCAAAAGCTCACTTGCTAGATTCCAGCGTGAAAGATACGAAACCCAGAAATTCAATGCCGGTTATCATAAATGGTGGGCAGTTCGATTAACTTACACATTCATGTAGAATCATATCTGTTTGTCATTTGGGATATTTTGTTTGTTATTGTAGGAAATTAGCTCTGTATCCTAATGGAGATGAGAAACGAAATGGGTCCGGTCATATCTCCCTCTATTTGATGATGGCTGATAATGCCATGTTATCAACTGTTTCATCAGTCAATGTTCTGTTTACATTTCTTGTTTATGATAATCTCAGAGACAGATACTTGACAATCCAAGGTATGCAAAGTCTTTCCGCCAGTTTTTGTTATGTTTCTTTGAGGTTATATATGTTTGATCATATATTATTGTGTCCTAAACGATTCAGATGGGAAAGTAAGACGTTTTCATGCACTCAAGAAAGAGTGGGGGTTTGAAAAGTTGATTTCACTTGACACTTTCAATGATGCTTCAAATGGATTGTTGGTTGATGATTGCTGTGCATTTGGAGTAGACATATTTGTTATGAAATGTAGTAATGAGGAGAAGGGGGAGGTCTTTTCCTTGGTCAAGCAACCAAAAAATAAGAAATTTACCTGGAAAATCACCAACTTTTCAAAAGCAAAACAATTACCGAGTCCTTGCGAATCAAATCCTTTTACAGTGGAGGACTATGATTGGTATGAAATCGTTTTATTTCTACAATTATTTTGAGGAAATGTATTTGCAGTATGTACGTTTACATGTATTTATCTTTCAGGAGGATACGCATGGATTCCCAAGGATGCTCCAAATCGATGGCTGACTCTTTTCCCTTGTCCTTGTCCCTGGTCTTTGATAGTTTCAACGAGCTTCCTCAAGGTTTTCATGTGTACGTTGAGTATGAATTGGCGGTGTCGAGGCAACTTGGAGTTGGACGAGAAAAAGTAACATGTAAGTAATAACTTTATTCCATTATTTTCAAAGTTTTCCTTTAAATCTTAGTTTTTGTACAGGATTGAATATGGCCTTTGGAAGAGTGAAAAGTGCTTTAACTAGTTAAAAATACTAAAAGTTTTCACAGTGATTGTTTACGTAGTTCGAAGTGATTTTGAATAATCTAGTTTTAGAAGTATATACTTCTTCCAGAAAGTGCTTATGGAAAAGTTCATTACTTCCAAAATTCATTGAAACTCACTAAGTTGGTTTTTCTTTTGGTATGTGTGTGTGCAGGTAAATGTTGGTTTGGTGCTGAAGAAAAAGGTTTGGGTAGTCCAAATTTCATGTTATTGAGTGATCTCACGGAGCCAACAAAGGGCTTTATTCGTAATGATTCTCTGATCGTTGAAGTGAAAATTAATGTTATCTCTACCTTGAAAAATCTTTCATAGAAGGGAAATGCTGCTACATTATATTGTTGTCTTAGATGCAGCCTTAGATTTTGTAGAACTGTACTCAGCAGTTTGAAGGCAAGGTACAGCCTCCAGCTTTGCCTACTTTTTTGTGGCTCTATAAATATGTGTTTAGCTGTCGAAGTCTGAAGATGTTTGAAAGCCTTATAAACCGTGTAGTTAATGTATCCTGTTAGTTGCTTTGCTATCTTGTTGTGATATTAACTGGTAATTGTAATCTCGTGGTGGTTGAGTTAGTTTTAACCAAGTACTGTTAAAGAAAGGCAAGGGAGTTACAATACTACATGGGAAGGAGTTTCACAAGTGAGAAGGGTGTGAAAGTGTGAGTTATCATTTTCTCTTTTTTATTGCAGATAGCAGAAAGCTCTCTCAGTGTGTATTTTGTCCATTGTTCCATTGCATGTATAGGAATTGTTCAGTATATTTGAAATACCTCAATTTGGACTATACATGAACTATTCATGGGCTATCCATACTTCGACTTGTATAGAATATCCATGTTAGGATGATCCATAGACATGGATCCCGGGTCAAACGCCCTAGTCCAGATCCAACATGGATCCTGTTAGGTATCCAACTCTTCTAACCTGCAAGAACAGTCACAACAACCCAACCAAACATGTATATAAGATCAAGAACATTGTTATATTGGGAGTTCAGCAACAACAAGGAAACAAAGGATAATGCCAGTATTTCGAGAGACTAGGAGCTCTCCTCTTCGACCTGACTACTTCACAAAAACATACCCCCCTTACTGCCCTCACATTGATTACCTTACATACTCAATTTTCTCTCTCAACCGTACAACACAAACTCTCATGCACCACCACTTAATTGTCCCCATATTATTCTCTCTTTTGCCCCTCCTCACATAAGTCTGTCTAATTGGGGGTCTCACAATAACCCCCATGATGAAATACACCTTGTTCTCAAGGTGGAACTATGGAAATTGCTGCTTTATGTAGGTTGCTTCCTCCCATGTAGCTTCACACTCTTGTTGATCTTTCCACTATACTAACCATTCTTCACAATTTAAATCATTGTTCCAATGTAATCCTAACATGCCCGCCGGCTCAGCTCGCCATTCAAATTCTTCTGACAAAATAGGGATACAACTTTGGACAACCACACTTGGACCCACACATTTTTTGAGTTGTGAGACATGGAATACATTATGGATCAATGACTTTGGGGCAAGATCTATTCGGTATGCTGCCGTCCCAATCTTGACTAACACCTTGTAAGGGCCAAAAACCTTTAGGGATAATTTCTCATATCGCCTTTTGGCCAAGGATTGTTGCCGATATGGTCTAATCTTGAGGAATACCATGTCTCCCACTTCATACTGTACCTCCCACCAATGGCGATTTGCATATTTCTTCATCTTGTTTTGTGCGAGAGCTAAGTGATCTTTTAATGCCACCAACGCTAAGTCTCGGTCAATCAACTGTTGCTCCAGTGTATTGTTTGTGGTTATTCTGTCGCCATAAGAAATAATCGGGGCCGATGGCCGACCGTATACAATATGGAATGGGGTTGTATTGGTCGACACGTGATATGTGGTATTGTACCAATACTCTGCCCATGGGATCCACTTGCTCCACTGCTTCTGTTTCTCACTACAAAAGCATCGTAAATATGTCTCGAGGTACACTTGTTCACAATCTCAGATTGGCCATCTATTTGCAGATGAAAAGCTGTACTCTTTTTTTTGTTGAGAATAAACCGAGCTTTCATTGAGAAAAAATGAAAGAATACAAGGGCAAACAAAAAGAAGAGCCCACAAAAAAGGGAGACGGCCTACAAGAAGGGCCTCCAGTCAAGCAAAATAAGACCAACAGTATAATTACAAAAAGGTTTGGTCACAGAAGCCCAAAGAGAAACATAGAATCTAATCAGGGACCACACATCATTAGACGATCTCTCAATCCCACGAAAGATTCTGTTGTTTCTCTCCCCCCACAGCCCCCACAAGATAGCACACACCCCTGCCTGCCACAAGAACTTTCCTCTCCCCCGGAAAGGAGGAAAAAGGACGAACTCCTCTACCATCTCACGACAACCCCTCGGTCTAGCAATAACAATGTCAAACTCCACCAGGAACCGGCTCCACACCTCGTTCGCCATCTCACAATTCCAAAGCACATGATCAATGTCCTCGGCCGACCTCCTACACAAAATACAACACCACGACCCCACAAGGGAAGGCATTCTTCTCGCCACCCTGTCTAAGGTATTAATTCTCCCGTGCAGAACCTGCCAGACAAAAAACTTAACCTTCTTGGGAATTTTCACCCTCCATAGAGAGGCAAAGGCTGACTCCCCCGGGGAATAGGACGGAGAGGGATTAACAAGACAAAGAAAAAAGGACCTGCACGAAAAGCTGGTAGATGGACTAGGCCTCCAGTACCGAACATCCCTCCTCCCCGAAATGCAACGAAACTCACCCAACAAAGAAAGAAGATCAACAACGTCCGCCGTTTCCCTATCGGACAAAGGACGGGTGAAGCCCAAAGAAGGAGAGGGACAAGACTCAGGATGAGCTAACACATCAGCCACCGAATGACTCTTCATTAAGGATAAATGGTAGAGGCGAGGAAACACAGAGCAAAGGGGACTATCCCCCAGCCAATTATCTTCCCAGAAAAAAGTATCCCTCCCATCACCCACAGAACAATGAACAAAGCTCGAAAAAAAGGGATACTCCTTAGAAATGCCTTTCCAAGGGTTCCTAGCCGTGCTTCGACCTCCACACACAGTCCACTCGAACGGGGACGACCCATACTTACTCACAATAACCTTGTGCCAAAGAGAGGAAGAGTCAAGATGAAACTGCCATAACCACTTCGCTAACAGGGCTTTGTTGCGGGATCTCAAATTACCAATACCTAGCCCCCCAAGAGCCACCGGTTTAGACACCTCCTCCCAATTAAGGAGATGGGCTCCTTTCCCCTCGTCGACACCCTCCCAAAGGAAATCTCTCATAAGCTTCTCCAGACCCTTACTAAAGGACAAAGGAACACTGAAGAGCGAAAGAAAATAGGTGGGAATCCCGCTCAAAACCGATTGAATAAGCGTTAGTCTACCCCCTTTCGAAAAGTAACTCCTTTTCCAGGCTGCGAGCCTCTTGCGAACCTTCCCCACAACAGGATCCCAAAACGAGAGAGACTTTGGGTTGTGCCCGAGGGGGAGACCAAGGTACGAAGAAGGAAACGATCCAACTCCACACCCGATCGCATCTGCCCACCTTTCTAACTTCCCAGGCTCACAATTCACACCCAACAACTGACATTTGCCCTTATTAATCTTCAACCCAGAAATGGCCTCGAAGAAAGTTAACAAGTCATTCAATGTGGAAAACGACTCTTCCTTTCCAGAGCAAAAGATGATAGTATCGTCAGCAAACTGAAGATGTGACAAGGGCAAATTATCGTTCCCGACTTGAAAACCCTCCAGGGCTCTACACTCAACACCCCGAGAAATTATCCTGCTCAAGACATCCACCACAAGCAAAAACAGAAAAGGCGAAAGGGGATCCCCCTGCCGAGGCCCTCTTGAAGCCCAAATCCTGCCTCTAGGTCTCCCGTTCACCAAAATAGAATACCTGACCGATCGAACACAGCTCCACATCCAAGATCTCCATTTATACCCAAAACCCTTCTTAGCCAACACTTTATCCAAGAAGTTCCAATCCACATGATCATAAGCCTTTTCAAAATCAATCTTGAAGATAATCCCTTCCATATTACGAACCCTATAATCCTCAATAACCTCATTCGCAATTAGTGCTTGGTCTAATATCTGTCTACCCTTAAGAAAAGCCCCTTGAGAATCCGCAATGGTCGATGGGAGAACCTTCCTCAATCTATTAGCCAGCACTTTGGCAATAATCTTATACACACTTGTAACCAGGCTAATCGGTCTGAAGTCCCCAACTTTCCTCGCCCTATCTTTCTTAGGAATTAAACAGGTGAAAGTTTCATTCAAGGAACTATCCAGCACCCCTCTCTCAAAGAACTCACAAAAAACCTTCCAAAGGTCCCCTTTTATACTTTCCCAACAGTCTTGGAAAAAAGCCATCGAAAACCCATCAGGGCCGGGAGCTTTGTGAAGGGGTGAATATTAAGAATGCGGAAGCAATTTTGGATATTGAGCACTCTAATTTGATCAATTTTATCATACAAAAAACATGCTCAAAAATGGAAAAAACTGGAAAGTATGAACACATACCTTTGTAGCTCAAAATCTCCAAATTCTTTGCAAATCTTGGGTCACCAACACTACTTGGACCACCACTAGAGTCTTCCCTACTATTCTCAGCCCTTGGAATGGATTGTGGGATCTTTGATTGAGAGAAATTGGGAGAAGAATGAGTAAAGATCTAAATAAAAAAACTAGAGAGTTTTCTACAAAAATCTCTTGTTTTTCTAATCTTCTTTCTCCATTGTGTTTCTTCTCTATTTATAGAAAGCCACAAGCTTAGTGAAGAAGCCAATTGAATGAAGATAAACTTCAAACAAGAAGCTTTGTGAAGAAGCCAATTGAAAGAAGATATGCTTCAAACAATAAGCTTGGTGAAGAAGTTATGAACTTGGTCCATATTTCATTTCCAAATGAATTTGAATTCTTTTTTAATTTTAATTCAAAATTAATATAAAATTAATTTTAAATTAATTAATTTTAAATAACTATTTAATTTAATATCAAATATCAAATTAAATAATTGGACCAATCCTAATTTCTCAAAACGAACGTTCGAACATGAATCCCTATTCATGTTTTAAACCGAACGAATATTTAAATCATATTTAAATATTTCCACCTCTTCTTTATCATAGTTTAATTCATAATTAAGCTATGATACGTTAAGTATATCGCATATAATTAACTTTTTCTCCCAAATTCGAATTTGAACAATTCAAATTCTTTTCTCTCAAATTATTCCAAGGCTTAGTCTGAGCTAGTAAGGGGACCTAATGAACCTACAGATCATGAGCTCCAACGATACGAGATTAACCGGCCAAACTCTTTAGCCTAGCTAATCAACATTCGTTAACCATCGGGACACTCCACTAAAGCCCAGTGGCTGCACTCTCCTCATTGTAGATATATTTCTGTCCACTCGATATAACCATGATTAGTAAGTCAATCCTTCACAGGTTGTTCGTAATTACAGCTGGGTCAAATAAACCGTTTTACCCCTGTAATTACTTCTTGTTCCTTAAGTCCCACTGATCCTCTAATGAACAATTTGGTTTGTGGTCCAACCAACAAACCGTATCCCTCTCGGGCCAACGAGAGGGTGGGCCCATTGTTCAAGACCTGGAGTCAGTACTTAAGGGAACAACCTCTCTACTAAACCCTAAAGTGGGTAGGAGTGAATTCCATCTCGCATGACTATGTTCCCAACTATCTATCCGGTCTTATCCCCAAAATGGAAGGCTTATTGAGTCGGCGATCTCGGGCCACTCTCACCCATGCAAATCTAAGGATAATCTCGAATAAACAGGAGTTCATAGCACGCTCAGGATTAAGATCGAGTTACCTAGGTCATCGTATGAATATAGTCAGTTAAAACAGTAAACGGAGTTAAAAAGTCTAAGTGACTATTTCGCGGTCCAGTCTTATGCAAACTCATTGCATAGGACGACCCCACTCGCATGTCTCCACATGAACGATTTAGGATCACATCGTTAGTACTATACAAAGTGGGCCGCGTCCACAGTGTCCCCAGAATAAGGTACCCAGCCTTATCCCTATACTATAGACCGTTTTGGCTATTACTCGAACTTGATCTATTTTTATGTCACACATAAAGTTCAAGTATACATCTTATAGTCAAGGGTTCTTAATTCATTGGATTTGGGTTATAGAATACACAATTCACTTTATTCAATAACACATTTACTGAATAAACCTCAATAACATCTTTATTGTAAAATAGAATATACATTCAGTTTACAAAAGCACGAGTTTTAGGACACAAAACCCAACACTTTGGACCTATCGAAGCCAAAGACCACCTTCCTAATCTCCTCTATAGTAAAAGGGGCAACCAACTCAGAGCTGTCAGCAGGAGAAATGGGACTCCATTGCACTCCTTCTAAAAACAACCTAGGTTGTGTAGCAGGGGCATACAGGGAGGAGTAAAAAGACACTATCTCCTCCTCAATCTCCCGCTCCCCTTGCACCGTCTCACCCTGCTCATTCTCCAGAATACCAATAAAGTTTTTACCCCGTCTACCACTAGCAACCCTATGAAAATAAGCAGAGTTGGCATCGCCCTCAGCAGCTCACCTACCCCTAGCTTTTTGACGCCAACTCACTGACTCCTTTCTAACCAACTCCGCATACTCCCCCTTCAGAGAAAGGCGCTCCTCCTTAAGGGCAACACTCAAATCACCCTCCTCCTCCAAGCTATCCACGGCTTTAATTCTACCTAACACTTCCTGCTTTCTGATCCTAACGTCCCCAAAAACCTCACGATTCCAGATTTTCAACTTATCTTTAAGAGCCCTTAACTTGCCCAAGAAACGGAACCCTTCCCACTTACCAGAAGACTCCTCTTGCCACCACGAAGGAAGGGAAGACTTAAAGGACGGATGATCCAACCACATATTCTCAAATCTAAAGGGGGTAGGTCCCCACTTCGGGGTACCAGAATCCAAAACCAACGGCCAATGGTCTGAGGTAATTCTAGGACCAAGAGATTGTCTAGCCCGTAGGAAGGCGTCCAACCAACCTTTCGACACCAGAAACCTATCAATCCGACTTCGAGCTCTAACATTGGACCACGTAAAACGCCCATTCACAAGAGGAGGATCAACAAGCTCACAATCCTCAATGAATCTGTTAAAAAACCTCATAGATCTTGTTTCCCTCCCCCTTGGAGCCTTTTCCAAGGGACAACGGACAACATTAAAATCACCAGCCACACACCAGCAAGAACCACACAACCCATACAACCCTCCCAACTCTTCCCAAAAAGCTTTCCTACCCTTGGAACTCGAAGGGCCATACACACCCGACACCCAACCCGCCTCAACGCCTTCGAAAGCAAAGGACACCGAAATAGAGAAGACCCCTTTAACCACCTCCAAAGACTGCAAAAGACTGCCATCCCATAGGACAAGGATACCCCCTGAAGCTCCCACAGACTCCAGACAAACCCAATCCACCTGCCTTCTCCCCCACACACTTTTCACAAACTCCCTATTAAATACACTCTTCTTAGTTTCCATCAAAATCACGATATCTGGATTCTCAGCGGTAAGAACGTCCTTCACTAACCGGCGCTTATCTCGCCCCCCAAGACCTCTCACATTCCAAGAAATAACCTTCATTAAGAAACCACACTACCCCCAGCTTCGCCCGAAGCCTTTCTGCCATCATAATTTATAGAACACTTAAGATTTTTGACCTCTCTGGCACTAATCCGTCCTCCCCCTCCTCCCTTACCGGAGGCTTTACCTTTCTTAGTCGACGTCTGAGAGTTCAAAGGAATACCGTCTGGAGAAACCGCTTGAATACCCGCCGAAGCTAGAGAGGCCCAAACCGAGGTCCAATTCCCTAAGCTTTCCGCACTATAACAAGGCACATGAAGGCCACCCGGAGAGAACCAAGGCAACGAAGTAGGAACTTGATCCCCCCCAACCACCCTGCTAACCAGCGGAAGGCTGCCTCCCGTGAGACCTCCACTCGAGGCCAAGGGCACAGGAGCAATAACAGCATCACTACCCCTTAACAAATCAACCGGTGAATGAGGCGAAGCACGACTAGGTACCGGGAAAGACGGATAGGGATAAAAAGGAACCAGATGCAAACCCCCCCTAACCTCCCCCTGTAGGACCACCATATGGGATAGACCCACAACCAGACAACCCTAGAGAATAAGGACTCATGAACCCCGAAGCCTCAGAAGAAGAAGGAGAAAAAGCACAAGAAGGGAAGCATACCTGGCCGGCCAGCACCTTCGAACCTACCTCAGAAGGGATCGGGATAGACACCCCCATTGCTGGACCCGTCGTGCTCCCATCCGAAGTCTTTAACAACGACTGCCCGAAGTGGGACATTGACCTCTCTGACACTAGAACTCCCACTGCCTTAAGCTTATTCCCCTCGATCTCGCCCCCACCCCGCTGTTTAGACTTCTCGGAACCACCGGCCTCTGTAGTAAGACCGGCCTCCCCCTTCGAACACTGACCTACTTTCAAACCCCCTCTCGGAGAAGGAATCTTAACTAACTCATCGGCCTGTTGTTCCGCTTCGGTTGAAAACTTGACCGCATCCCCAGTGCCACCATCAAAAAGGAAATCGAGGGCATATTCTCCAGGCTCCTTGTCCATCGGAGAAGAAAGGAATGACTCATCTTCGGAACAGCTCACCACCGAAGGATCGGGTGTTGAGAGAAAACCACCACCCTCCCCCCGACAACCCAAACCCGAATCCTCCTCAAACCCCTCCGCATTGATCATCACCCCTCTTTCCCCTGCTTCGACCAAAACCCCTGATAAATGGTTGTGAATCCCACCTTTAACGAACATCTCCTCTACGGGCCTACTAGCACCCACGCCTGCATTCACGACCTGTCCTTCTTGGCCCAAAGGAGGCCCATTACCATATCTGAGATCATCAATTGAATTCGCATTGGACTGGGCCTTCGGAGCAGCCATCATCCCCCCTTCTAACAAGGAACAATCCCCAGCTTTGGAAATACCCAAAGAAAGTCCACTGCTAACCCTTAACAAACCCTTTCCTTTATCTTTGGATTGGGCCTGACTGGAAGACACAAGCCCATAATCTGTCTTGTACAGTTCTGTTTCCTTTGAACTAACTCCTTGAGGAAGTGTCTTCTCCACTTTACCCTCTGACTTACGTCTACTACTCCCGTACGAGATTTGAAGCTCTGACTCCATCTCCTTTCTCGAGCCCAACACTCCGACCGAACCAGCCACCCCTGCCCCGGCAGAGCTTACCGGGAGAAACCTGATCAGAAAATCCACTCCTTCCCAATTCAAAAAACAGCCCCTCGGAATAAACCCATCCTCCCGTCCCTGAACAGCCACTCGCAGCTCTTCCTCCCAATTTTCTCTGTGTACCGACAATCCATCGACTTCAGCTAACCCACCACATAAATCTGCAAGCTTCGAAATTATACTCACAGTACGAAGATGTGGCGGAACATCTAGAATCTTCACCCACCCCTTCTCAAATGGCACACATCTTTGCTCAGCCACCTTCGCAGTGTCCCATGGCAAAAAATGCATAGCACAATTCGCTAACGTGCCTCGACCGAAATCAAGCATCTTTTGACGAAGATGCCTATCCTCACAGAGAATCACTGCCATATTCCCACAAAAGGGTTTCACACAAAACTGCACCCCAAACCGGCCTTTCACACCCTTTTCCACCTGCCTCCACGAATCAGAGGCCTTATCTTTCATTAGAAGGACCGAAGCCAAGGCTTCGAACAGCAGGTCCTTATCGTTGACCCCCTTTACCTCCAAAACCTCGCGCGAAGTACCGTCTCCTTTAACCACCTGGGCGAAGGAAGCTCCCAAGCTTTTTGGGTGGTGTTGACTTAAGGACCTGGCCTTCTTGCCCTTCCCGTCCATCAGCCCATGCTTAAGCTCACTACTCAATGCCTCTCCCACTGAGCTCCATCCTTGGCCCCCAGCACCCTCAGGAATAAATAACGTGGACCTTCTCCCCTTCAAAGGTTCCACCGCTACCACACAGCACCGCCCACTCGCGTTCTCCCCTCGATGAAATCCAACGATATGTCCTCCCAGATTCGAGTAGGCATTGGCAGTGGTTGTAATAGTCCTGCTGATGACACCGCTTCCGCCTTATTCCTTTGGCAAATAGTGCAAGCTTCAACATAGGCTTTAACATCGGATTTCATGCCTTTCCAATATAGCTCCCCCATTAAACGCTTATACGTTCTCAGAAATCCTGAATGGCCTCCCACCACCGAATCATGGTATGTGTGCAAGATGGTTGGAATCAATGAAGATTTGGACGAGAGAACCATTCGACCTTTGTACTTTAGCTGCCCATGTTCCAATGAGAACTTAGACAAGGTATATGGATTGTCACTCAATTCCTTGATGATTCTGAATAAGTATTCATCCTTTTGCACCTCTTTGTGAATCCATTCCACATCAACAATGGATGGGGTCGTAAGAAGGGACAACTCGACTACCTTAGGCATATGGGATAGAGCGTCATTCACCTTGTTCTCGAGTCCAGACTGATATTCAATCTCGAAGTCGTATCCCAATAGCTTAGTTATCCATCGTTGATATTCCGGTTGAATCTCTGTCTGTTCTGTTAAGAATCTAAGTGATCGCTGATCTGTTCAGACTACAAACTTTTGCCCCAAGAGATAGTGTCTCCACCTCTGAATTGCCAATACAATGGCCATAAGTTCTCGCTCGTAAACCGATTTAGAACATGCTGAAACTGAAAGAGAGTGACTGAAATAAGTTGTGGGGAGGCGATTCTGGGATAACACTGCCCCCAACCCAGTGCCTGAAGCGTCAATCTCAATGACAAAAGGTAGACTGAAATCGAGTAAGGCGAGAACCGGCAAGGTCACCATAGCTTGTTTCAATCGATCGAAAGCCACAGTAACTTCAGAATTCCATTGGAAAGAATCCTTTTTAACTAAGTTATGCAACTAGAGATGTCCATGGGGCAGGGCGGGGCGGGGCCGAGGAATGGTTTTCTCGTCCTCGTCCCCGCCCACCATTTCATTCCTCGTCCCCGCAAAATTTCCCATTTAATTTCGCGGGGAATGAGGAGGGGAATCCCTGCGGATCAAGTTCCCCGCAGGGAATAAATTTACGTTTATAATTTTCATTTTTCAAAATTTGATCAAATAAAATCTATTTTTTTTTAAATTTCTATTTAAATTGTTAATTCTTAATAAGAGATTTCTATTTAAGAGAATTTTTTGATTTACTTAGAAAAACAAAATAATATTGAATAAAAGTTTGGATTTATAGTTTATTATATATATACAAATATAAATATTAAAAAACAAGAAGAAATAAGGGCAGGGTCGGGGTCGGGGTAGGGGTAGGGATAGGGACGAGGAAAAAATTTTCCCCACTCCCTCCCCCATTCCCCCCCTAAATGGGGATTCTCCGCCCGTTAGAGGCAGGTCCCCGCGGGAAAAATGAACATCTCTATATGCAATGGAGATGCTAGAATTTCATAATTCAGTACAAATCGCCTGTAATAGCTCGTTAGACCTAAAAACCAACGTAGGTCTTTGAGAATTTTTGGTGTAGGCCATTGTAGCATTGCCTTAACTTTCTCAAAATCTACTTCAACCCCTTTTGTCAAGACCCAGTGGCCAAGGTACTCGATTCTCTACTGACTAAACACACATTTCTTTCGGTTGGCATAAGGAATGTTCTCTCAGGATATGGAATACTATCTCCAAGTGGGACTCATGAGCTGTTAAATCAGGACTATAAACAAGTATATCGTCAAAGAAAACCAGCACAAAACGACGAAGGAAGGGTTGAAAAACCTAATTCATGAGCGATTGAAAAGTTGCTGGTGTGTTGGTTAATCCAAAAAGCATAACAAAAAATTCATAGTGGCCTTCATGAGTTTTAAAAGTTGTTTTCGAAATGTTTGCTTTGTGCATTCTGATCTAATGGTATCCAGACTGGAGGTCAAGCTTCGAATAAACCTTCAAGCCATGTAACTCATCTAAGAGCTCTTCAATCACAGGAATCGAAAATTTGAGGCATCGTTACTTTGTTCAAGGCACGGTAATCAATACAGAATCTCCACCCTCCGTCTTTTTTCTTGACTAAGAGGACTGGACTGGAAAAAAGGTTGTTGCTTGGTCTAATAATTCTCGAAGCCAACATTTTAGTAATCAGTCGTTCGATCTTGGATTTTTGCGCGTAAGCATACCTATACGGCCTTACCTTCACTAGAGGATGTCCTTCTTCCAGACAGATTCGATGATCCACTTCCCGATTTGGTGGTAATTGATAACTCTTAAATTAAGAGTTATAGGCTAGCATTTGAGAACTAAATTGTCATATTTTATCTCATTATATTGTGGAAAACTCCTAGCTTTGATTTATTTTGCTCTAGGATTGATTTTGATGTAGTAACATTATTATTAGAGCAAGATTATCGTAATTAGTGAGCTTTCTTTGATTAATTCAGGGTTTGGTTAACGAGGACTACCAAAGCTAAGGGCAGCAGTTGCACAACGTTTTGCTGGAGCAAATTTGGTAATTTAAGCCAACACGAATTTTGCACGTGAGAGATGCTGCTCATTAAATGAGCTAGAAGATGTCAGAATAGTCAGCGTGTTTCGGCCAATAGAAGCTCGTCACGTCATGGGACCTATCTAATCAGCCCTGATTTGCATAAAGAATGAGGTATATTTGTTGGGCAACCATGTTTTGGACGGGGGGACGAAGGAGAGAGGTCTGAAAAAGGAGATAGAGAGACAAGGAGAAGAACACCCGATTTTGGAGGCCATGGGCGATGGTTTTTCCAAATAAGGAAGGTTTCCTCCCGTGGAGCTGAAACAGATGCTGAATCGAGCTTTTTGGGGCAACATTCCGTTTTCTTCTTCTACATCTTCTTCTTCCATTTAGTTTTTCTGTACAAGTTTACTTTATGTCTATATTTTGATTTTTTTGTTGTAGTTTTTACATTATGAACTAATCACCTTAAAGTGAGGATTAAAAGATGATTACTTTTGATTAATGTTATAGCTGAGTATATTTCATTTCCTTCAATTTGGTTTTTAAGAGGTTTTATTCATTAGCTCATTTTCGTTTGACCAACCGATTTGTAGCTGTGTTTCTCTGATTTTTGGGAAGAATAAGAGGGCCTGAAAGCTTAAAAACTAAATTAGCTTCTTTTTAGGGTTAGTAACTAGCTAAGTGAGTAGGTTAGGGATAATCACTCACTTAATGCACACACAATACAGTAGGTTAAACTATGCTGAAGTAATGGAAATGAAACAATATATTTTAGGTGATTCGAGAGAATGCTGTGTAATCTGTATTGGGTTGAATGAAATGAATATGTACTCAAGTTGTAAATTAATTAAAGCATGATTTACCTCTAATCCAAGCCTTTGTATTAGCTTAAAGTACCTAGTCCAATTGTTATTTGTTCATTTACGATTCCTCTGTTTCGCTCTATTTTAACAATATTTTGTTTCAGCATGTTATTTTATTTTAATTTAGTTCCTTAATGAATTTTCTGGGTCACGAATTGAGTTACTGAGAGTTAATTTGTGGTAAATAGAAGAATTAATAGTTTTTGTGGATACAATAATTTACTTAGCACTTGTTACAAATGTATGTGTACACTTGCGCATAGACATCATATTATTGCTGAAATATTCACATTACTCTAGCACGTGTCAGTAATCCAGGGGGTAGCTCAAAAATTTCCTTATAATCCTTCAATAACTTCTGCAGGATTCTAGGCACAAGGGTTTCCTCATTGATTTTTTTGTCCTTCCCTTTCTCCTCTTGTTCATCAATGTTTAGTCCTCGCATTTCGATGAGGAAACCCTTATCCTCCTCCCACGATTTGGATAACATCTTCAAGGAGACCTTGGCACGTGTCAGAGATAGATCCCCTCTAAGTGTTATTTTCTTCTCGCCCATCATGAATGTCATTGTCAATGTTGCCCCTCCACTCCCATTAATCATGTCTTCCTTAACCATTGCATTCCCAAAATTGCATCCACCCCACCCAAATCCAGAGGTAAAAAATCTTCACATACGGTCAACTCCAGATATACGATCTCAATAGCCTTACAAACTCCCCTTCCTCGCACCGCTACCCCAATGCCTATCACCACTCCATTGTTGGTAGTGTCTGTGAGGGGTAACTTCAATTTCTTTGCTATTTGTGAAAGGAAGTTGTGGGTTGCCCCACAATCAATCAAGACCACTACGGTCTTCTTCTCCAACTTCCCTCGAAGCTTCATGGTTCCCGGAGTCGAAAACCAAATCACTGACCTTAACGCTAACTCAATTACACCTTTTACTTCTAGAATATTTACCTCAGGTTGGTCCTCCGTGAGATCTGCCGCCTCAACTTCGAATTCACCGTCTTTGGTTACTACCAAAACCCTAAATTCCCTTACCTCTTGAGTTTTACATTTATGTCCCACAAAATATTTTCCGTCACATTTAAAACAAAGCCCCTTTTGTCTTTTTAATTTATACTCCGCGTCAGACAGCCTCTTGGCTGGGCCTTCCTTCATTGCTGGCATCGTCTTCTCAGGTATGGTAATTGTATGGGTTTGTAGGCCTTCATTTCCTTTTCCACCAGCCCCTTTTGATGTAATGTTGGTTGCTTTATTGGGCCCGTTTTGGGTTGCCTTGGACTGTCTTGGACCCAACCTCAATATTCTCTGGTTGGACTATCATTGCTAAATCGCGATCATCAACTAAGCGGGCCTGCTTTATTATGGCTTCAAGCCTAATTGGCTACTGACTGATGACTTCTGCCCTAAGTGCGGGTTGTAACCATTTGAGAAAAGCGCTTTTCAACACGTCATCGTCCAGGTGCTATAACGGCGTCGATAACACTTCGAATTGATGGATGAATTTCGATAAGGTACCTTCCTGTTTCACTGCTAAAAATCGCGCGTAGAGACTTCCTTCCTGTGTTGGTCGGAAACGGATGAACAATTTATGTTTCAACTCTTCCCATGTTTTAATATCTCTCCGATTTTGCACCCAACGAAACCAATCAACGGCGTCCTGTTTTAAAATAATCACCGAAACGTTAACCTTCTCATGCTCGGTCAATTGGTGTATTTCGAAATACCTCTCCGCCTTGAATATCCAAGAATCTAGGTTCTCGGTGGAAAAAATAGGCATCTCTAATTTCTTGAATTTACCTCGATCAACTCCCCCCATATCCTTCCTCGCTAGGGACGATTCCCTTTCTTTTGTTGATTCCCCCATTTTCTGGTCCATTGGACTTGGCTGCCTTTAGTTTTTGAGAAATTTCTCCCATCAACGCCGATACATTACCGAACTTCCCATTGGATAAATCTGTCAACATACATGGCTCTTTGGTTCTCGATCACCTCGACAGTAAGTCTTTCGATACTTTTGCTCATACTCTGTATTGTCTCCTTGATTTCTCCCATTTCTCTTTCATTACTTTCCATCTTTTCCTCTATTTGTTTTTGCGCCATCCGTCTTGTCTTCCCTAGGATGGAAACGTACTATGATACTAATTTGTTAGGTATCCAACTCTTCTAACCTGCAAGAATAGTCACAACAACCCAACCAAACAATTATATAAGATCAAGAGCACTATTATATTGGGAGTTCTCCAATATACAATGAATTTTATATCACGAGCAAATATTTAGCAACGACAAGGAAACAAAGGATAACACCAGTATTTCGAGAGACTGGGAGCTCTCCTCTCTGACCTGACTACTTCACAAAAACATACCCCCCTTACTGCCCTCACACTGATTCCCTTACATACTCAATTTCCTCTGTCAATCGTACAACACAAACTCTCACGCACCCACCACTTAACTGTCTCCTGTATTATTCTCTCTTTTGCCCCTCCTCGCATAATTCTGTCTAATTGGGGGTCTCACATATCCATAGGTCACGGGCCATGTTGTCCGACCAGACATTAGGTTTGAATAATTTTCACTTTTATATTTATTAGATTAGGAGTTATAGTATGCAAATAATTAACAACCATGATCTCCTTAAGAAGGTCAGGGTTAGCCAGGCCTAATGACCCATTTGGATCATGGAATGCCTGAGATTTAAATGTTTGTGTACCTAACTTTAAATATCCATGATATTTATCTAAAACAAATATTGATATTTAATCTCGGTCTTAAATCCAATGACAAAACCTATGAAACAAACAGCTCTAAATTTCTCTTTTTATTGTGAGATTATATACAAACTAATCAAAATGAGAATGAACGATACATTGATGTGATGATTAGCAGGAATCAAAATCTCTTTAGGACACAACTAGTCGTAGTAATGTCTTCAGAGTTCAGAGAATGTCCCATGAATCATCAACAGGTGAGAATGAGAGGTTGAAGATGAATGGAATACATTTGAAAGGGATTGAATTATCATATTATTTGAGTTTGACAATGTGTTTGTCTTTTGGTCTTAAACAGATGCTTGGAAGGAGCAGAAGAGTTCTTCCTCAAACCAGTTCAACTGTCAGATGTTAGGAATCTGAGACTCCATTTGGTAAAAAGAAGATCCTATGCACAAGTAATTGAACTGAAGGATTTTAATTTTAGTGATTCTGTAAAGAATTAGATCCACAAATATTTCATTACTGGCAAGTTTTCTTTATATTGTTTGTCAATATTTTCATGAATATTTATGTATATCCTAGAGTTTTCTATCGGTAACTAAGAAAGGTTAATCTCATTTCTATTATACTGTATGTTAAAATAAACCGAACGTTGAAAATGTTGAAAAAAAATATGAATAGTGTGAACTTAAATATTAATACTGAGGATTAAAAATTATTTAGGCCCGTTTGTTAATCATTTAATTTTTGAAATTTCAAAAAACAAAAACAAGTTTTTAAAAATTTTTTTTTTTTAGTTTTCAAAACTTAAGCTTGATTTTTGAAAACTTGGGTAGAAAGTAGATAACAAAACAAAAAATCTCATAGGTAAAAAGTAGTAATTCTAACCATAATTTTCGAAAACCAAAAATAAAAAATACTAGATTGTTATAAAACGTAGCCTTAAAAACTAATGAATGCCTATTTATGAATTTGAATATATATATTTTAAAAAATTTATTTTCTTTAAAAAAGCTTGGAAAATTAACCTTAAACTTTCAAATTCATCACTTTAACTTTGAAGCTAGAAGATATATATATTCTAAAAAAATGTGTAACTACGTCTTTCTAGCATGAGAATAAATTTTAGTCATAGTTGAGTTATTGTTTTTTTAGTTCAAGAAATAATGAGGTAGAATTTTTATTTTTATTTTTATTTTTTATTTTTACAACATGTGGGATGGGAGATTTGAACTTTGACCTCTTCGTAGGGAGTATACACTTTATGCCAATTAAGCCATGCTCGGGTTGGCCAGTGAGGTAAAAATTCAAATTCCTGACTTTTTAATCAAGATTATTATAGTTTAATGTATTCAGATTAGCTTAATCATAGTTGAGTTTTTAATAATGTTTTCGTACGCATGAAATTCTTATCCCACTCCACCACCATGATTATAATATAATCCATCTTTATTAAAAGAGGGCATCGACTCTCTTGATCAAACTGAGCTAGGAAAGTTCATCGACTCTCTAGAAGCTCTAGCCCACCATGATCTTTTGGACCCATTTTACACTTGCAAAATCTATATATCCAATGAGACTCTTGATAGTGTTGTTTTGCTAATGAAGCAAGCTAGGCAAGCTAGGTTTGATACAAAATAGATTAAAAAAAAAAAACTATTTTGATGCTTGAACTTTCATGAAAGTTACAATTTAGTCCATAAACTTTGGTTTGTAACAATTTAGTCCATGTACTTTCAAGTTTGTAACAATTTAGTCTTTAAAATTTAATATATAACTTTGTAGTCTTTGCAATCTAAAATTTGTTACGATGTAGACCTTCTTGTTAAAAATATTGTTAAGGTTTAATCGAATTTCTTACCTATATTTAGATGTATAAATTGATTAGGGGCCAAATGTGTTTTATAAACTACAAAACTCAGTTGTTGTATAATAAAAATCGACACTTAATTTTGAGTTTTCATGGTAGTGTTATAAATCGTTACAAAATTTAAAGTATAGAGACTAAACTGCTACATATTAAAATTTAAGGACTAAATTGTTACAAATTTCAAAGTACAATGATGGTTACAAACTAAAGTTCATAAATTGAATTGTTACTTCTATAAAAGTTTAAGAACCCAAAGTGTATTTTAATTTTAATTCAAAAAAAAAAAGGAAAATCAATCTATACCCCTAAACTTTGGGGGTTGTATCAATTAAAACCTTAAACTAATAATTGTTTCAATTAAAACTCTGAATCATAAGTGTATCAATTTAAACCTTCTGTTAGATTTCGTTTGAAAAATGTTAGTTCACACTGTAGAGACTCGTAATTGTATCAATTAAATCCCTAAACTTTCACATCTAAATTAATTTAGATAACCTGTTAGGATTTCTTTTGAAAATCGTCAATGCATCTATTCTCACATGTGTGTACTTCAAATGTCAAATTAACAAAATAGGCAGTTTTTCTTCTTCTCTTCTTCTACCATTTTCTTTTTCTCTACCTGTTTAGGAAGAGTTATGTAATAATTTTATTTTTGCTACTTTGGTAAGATTTTTGGAAAAGAACAATATTATTTTCACTTGGTTACATTTAAAATCATTTAGCTAAACAGACATGATTCTTCTCTAATAATATATATATATATATATATATATATATATATATATATATATTTTGAAGAAAAAAAGATGAAAAGCTACCAATTTCGTTAATTCGACATTTGAAGAAATCTACACATGTGAGAATTGATGCATTGACGATTTTCAAAGAGAATCCAAAGTTTAGTATTTAATTGATACAATTATAAGTCTCTATGAACTAACGTTTTTCAAACGAAATCCAACTAAAAATGTAAATTGATACACTTATAAAAGTTCAAGTTTTAATTGATACGATTATTTAGCGTTTTTAGGGGTAAATTGATTTAAATTACAAGTTTAATTCATAAACTTTGAGATTTGTGTCTATTTAGTCTATGAATTTTCAAAAATGTCTAATAAGCCTTTGAACTTTCAATTTTGTATCTAATAGGTCATTCACAAGTTCAAAATTTTTTAAAAATGAATTGATTTATTAGATATAAATTTGAATTTTATGTCTAATGGAGCCTTAATTTTAATTTTTTGTCTGATAGATCTATGAATTTTAAAAATTCAAAAGTTCAATTTTTGTATTTCTGAACATTATCAGGTTCAAGCTAAATTTACAATTTAATCCATCTATTTATAGCCCTAGATTTTGGAGGTGTGTTGGAACTTGGAAGCTCATTTTTCTCTTACTCAAAATCCCGAATAGACGATTTAAGACGCGCGTTTTTTGAAGAAGAACAAAAAAATATGGGAACGAAGAGGAAACAGACGGAGGCAGAAATGGAAGACGAAAGGAAGATCATCACTTTCTCCTCTCCCACATCCGAGCAACATTCTGATTCTGCTTGCGGTATAGCATTAATCCTCTCTCCCGCTCTGGAAGTTTCAATTTAAGCATTATAATCCATTTCAACTGTTTGAAACATGTTCTAAAGTTTATCAAAGTTCATAATGGATTTCTATGGTTATTTTGGTTGGTCATTTTCAATATTTTTGCAGTTGTAAGGTCCACAAGAGATGAAAAACCAGTCCATTATACCTTACAAATCCAATCTCTTTCGTTCCTAAAAACCATACTTACTAGACTCCAGCGTGAAAGATACGAAACCCAAGAGTTCAATGCCAGTGGTCATAAATGGTGGGTTATATATTATAGTTCAATTTTTCCTTTTGATTGTCATTTGGGTAATTTTTTGTTTGTTATTGTAGGAAATTAGCTCTGTATCCTAATGGAGATGAGAAACGAAATGGGTCTGGTCATATCTCCCTCTATTTGGTGATGGCTGATAATGCCATATTATCAACTGTTTCACAACTCGATGTTGTGTTTACATTTCTTGTTTATGATAATCTCAGAGACAGATATTTGACAATCCAAGGTATGCAAAGTCTTTCCACCAGTTTTTGTTATGTTTCTTTGAGGTTATATATGTTTGATCATATATTATTGTGTCCTAAACGATTCAGATGGGAAAGTAAGACGTTTTCATGCACTCAAGAAAGAGTGGGGGTTTGAAAAGTTGATTTCACTTGACACTTTCAATGATGCTTCAAATGGATTGTTGGTTGATGATTGCTGTGCATTTGGAGTGGACATATTTGTCATGAAATATAATGATGGGAAGGGAGAGGTCCTTTCCTTGGTTAAGCAACCAATAAATAACAAATTTACCTGGAAAATCACCAACTTTTCATCAGTAAAACGATTACTGAGTCCTTGCCAATCAGATCATTTTGCAGTGGAGAACTACAATTGGTATGAAATTGTTTTATTTCTACAATTGGTATTTGCAGTATGTACATTTACATGTTTTTATCTTTCAGGAGGATATGCCTGGATTCTCAAGGATGCTCCAAATCGATGGCTGACTCCTTGCCCTTGTCCTTGTCCCTGATCTTTCGTAGTTTCAATCGCCTTCCTGAAGGTTTTCATGTGTACGCTGAGTATGAATTGGCTGTATTGAGGCAACTTGGAGTTGGACAAGAAAAAATAACATGTAAGTGACAACTTTATACCATGATTTTCAAAGCTTTCCTTTAAGTCTTTGCTTTTGTACATTATTTGGTATGACTTTTGGAATGGTGAAAAGTGCTTTAACTAGTTATAAAGACTAAAATTTTCACGGTGATTGGTTACGTAGTTAGAAGTGATTTCCAATAATTTAGTTTTAGAAGTATATACTTCTTCGAAAAAGTGCTTATGGAAAAAGTTTATTACTTCCACAATCCATTTCAAACTCACTTTTTAAGTTGTTTTGTTTTTTTGGTATGTGTGTGTGCAGGTAAATGTTGGTTTGGTGGTGAAGAAAAAGGTTTGGGTAATCCAAATTTCATGTCATTGAGCAATCTCATGGAACCGACGAAGGGCTTTATTCATAATGATACTCTGATTGTTGAAGTAAAAATTAATGTTATCTCTACCTTGAAAAATCTTTCATAGAAGGGAAATGCTGCCACATCATAATGTTGTCTTAGATGCAGCCTTAGATTTTGAAGGCAAGGTACAGCCTCCAGCTTTGCCTACTTTTTTGTGGCTCTATAAATATGTGTTTAGCTGTGGAACTCTGAAGATGGTTGAAGGCCTTGTAAACCGTGTAGTTAATGTACCCTGTTAGTTGCTATCTTGTTGTGATATTAACTGGTAATTGTAATCTCGTGGTGGTTGAGTTAGTTTTAACCAAGTACTGTTAAAGAAAGACTATACCTTCGGAAGGAGTTTCACAAGTGAGAAGATTGTGGAAGTGTGAGTTTTCATTTTACTCTTTTTTCTTGCAGATACCAGAAAGCTCTCTCGTTGTGTATAATAGGAATTGTTTAGTATATCTGATTTATCTCAATATGGATTAATCCATGAACTAGGACGATCCATAGAGTCATTCATCGATCCCGGGTCACACGCCCAATTTCAGACTCATCATGGTGTTATCCATAGGTCACGGGTTCCAGCTAGACATATTCGGTGTAAATCATTTTCACTTTTATATTTATTTGATTATGAGGTATGCAAAGAATGAATGGCTATGATCTCCTCAAGAAGGTCAAGTTTAGCTCTAGATTTCTCTTTTCATTGTGAGATTCTGTAAACTAATCAAAATGAGAATGAATGATGCATTCATGTGATGAATAGCTGGAATCAAAATCTATTTAAAACAGAACTAGTTGTAATTATGTCTTCAGAGTTCAGAGAATGTCCCATCGATAATCAACAGGTGAGAATGAGAGGTTGAAGATGAATGGAATACATTTGAAAGGGATTTGTGAGAGTACTAGTATGGATTATATATGGGGGATTGGTAGTATATCAATAAGGGGTATTTTGGGAATTAGCTAGGGGTGTCTTGGTTATAAATAGTAGTGTTAGGGTCCTTAGTTAGGTGTGGAGAATTTTAGTAGTGTCCATTGTGGACTTTGGGAGAGAGATAGCCCTCTCAAAAGGCTATTGTTATATTGTAACGTCCTTTGATATTGCAATATATTAGTTTCTTTGTGTTATTCATATTTTCTGCGTTTTTCTGTGTTTGGATACCTAACAAATTGGTATCAGAGCACGTTCGTCCTGAAAAAAAATGGCGCAAAAACAACTGGAAGAGAGAATAGAGAGAATAGAGAAGGATGTGGTTGAAATGAAAGAAGCTTTACAGAGGATAGCCAAGAGCATGGATCGATTGGTGGCTGAAATAGAGAATCAAAGAGCCATGATGACTGAAATCTCCAATGGCACGGTTCGAATAACTTCCACCATTGTTGTAAGCTCTCCTCATCAACAAAACATGGAAGAAAATAAGGAAGAATCATTGGAATCGATGGTGATTGATGAAAATGAATCATCTCAGTGCGAAAGATACAGAGAAAAAGAGAAGCTGGTGAAAGACGTTAAGCCGAAAAGCGAGGTTGTTTGGAAGACAAAGATAGTGCGATCGAGAAAGAAGGTTGGAGGAAAAAGATCGAGGAAAAACCAACCTGTCTTCAGTCGGAGTTCGAAGACCACGCACGAAGGGGCTGGAATATTCAGCATGTCGAAGGCTGGATTTCGAGGGTGGGATCATCGACCATTAAGGGGGAGGGAAGGTTTCGATACCTACAAGGTTCAAAAAAAACGAAGAAGGGAAAAGTTCGACAAAGACCGTTTGCAACAATACCCACATGTGTTGTTGGAGACGAAGCTTCGAGGAAGGCACCGATGCAAGGTTCGAGGAAATGCAATAAAGGGATCAGAGGGAGACTGTTATGAAAAAATCAGAAAAAAGTGAGACAAATGGCTACCGGAGGTTATTGCCGTTGACGACGGGTATGGTTGGAGATGAAAGCACGGTGGAAGGATAAAAGGAAGAGGAAAGAAAAAAAGTCAGTGGACACATGGTAGGAGAAGCGAGATGGCCGACGGACGAAGAAGCGATGGAGGAAGAAGAAACAACGGAGGAAGGACTTATCCGCGGTCACCGGTGGCAAAAGAGACGGAATGTTGCCGAGAGTTAAGTGGTGGGAGTCGCAGGGTGACTGGCGAATAAAAAAAAAAAAAAAAGGCTGAAGAAAGATGCTGGAGCGGTCACTCACTGCCGAACGAAGAATTTGTGTATACTGAAAATTGCAGAGTAAAGTGGGCGGATGGACGAAGAAGAAAGGTTGGGGAGGGTGCTGCAATTTTCGTGAAGAAGGGGAAATCCAAATTCCTAACCACGTGAAGTGTCAGGAGCTGGGGCCAAGAGTTGGAAAAAGGGCGGTATGAACTTTGGGGTGGTTTTTGGGCTGCATTGGCATGACAAGGCCCATTTCTTTTTGAAAGGGAATGTTGGAACAACAAGTGTGCAAGTGGTTTATGGGAAATTGGGGTTGTTTTTTTTTTTTGGGGGGGGGGGGGGGGTCTTTATTTTTTGTTGGACCTGTGGTTTGACTTTTGTAATGGGTTACCCACACCTTGAGGACAAGGTGTGTTTTGAAGGGCCCGGTATTGTGAGAGTACTAGTATGGATTATATATGGGGGATTGGTAGTATATCAATAAGGGGTATTTTGGGAATTAGTTAGGGGTGTCTTGGTTATAAATAGTAGTGTTAGGGTCCTTAGTTAGGTGTGGAGAATTTTAGTAGAGTGTCCATTGTGGACTTTGGGAGAGAGATAGCCCTCTCGAAAGGCTATTGTTATATTGTAACGTCCTTTGATATTGCAATATATTAGTTTCTTTGTGTTATTCATATTTTCTGCGTTTTTCTGTGTTTGGATACCTAACAGGATTGAATTTGTGTAATGTTTGAATTTGACAATGGGTTTGTTTTTTGGTCTTAAACAGATGCTTTGGAAGGAGCAGAAGAGTTCTAGCTTCCTCAAACCAGTTCAATTGTCAGATGTTAGGAATCTGAGGCTCCATTTGGTAAAAAGAAGATCCCACGCACAAGTAAATCCCAAGCACAAGTAATTGAACCGAGGCAATTTTAATTTTAAACTCGTTTGATAATAATTTGGTTTTTGATTTTTAAAAATTAAGCCTTCAAATACTATTTCAACCCATGAGTTTCTTTGTTTTTTTTAATCTACTTTTTAAACATGTTTTCAAATTCTAAGCCAAAATTTGAAAACTAAGGTATCGTTTGATAACCATTTCAGTTTTTAGTTTTTGGTTTTTCTGTTTCCTGTTTTTTGTTTTTTAAAAACAAAAACTATATATGTTTGATAATTGTTTTTTGTTTTTTGTTGTCTGTTTATAACTGATTTTTGTTTTCTGTTTTTAAAAAAATAGAAAACCAAACTTGTTTGATAATTGCCTTTGTTTTCAATTTTTTAAAAATAGAGATGAAGAGATGTTTTAGAGAGAGAAAAATGTGTGGAGACAGAAATAAAAATTTAGAGACAGATATAATTGTTTTAGAGACAAAAGTAAAACATAGTAAATTTAGAGATATGAAAGAAAAATAGTTAGAGAGAGAATATTTGTTAGACGTCATTAAAATATTAGTTAGAGAGAAAAAAAGAAAAGTTAGAGAGAAAGATAAATTTTAGAGAGAACAAAATTAAATGAAAAGAGAAATTTAAGAGAGAGAGTAAAGTTAAGAGTAAAAAGATATGTTATAGAAATAAAGATAAATAAGAAAAAAAAGCTGTAGTGAGAAAATATAGAGAGAATTATTTTTATGGGAAAAGTTAGAAATATATTTATTAGAAAGAGAAAAGTTTGAGAGAAATTTTAGAAATAAATAAGTTAAAAGAGAGAATTTTGAGGAAAATATTTAATTTTTAGAGAGAGAAATTGAAGAGGGCATGCTAGAAGAGAAGAGAAATGAAAGTTAAAAAATGATAAACATTTCGGAGAGAATGAAAAGTTATGAGATGAATGTTCTAGAGAGAGGGAGATAAAAATTATATAGAAATGCAAATTTTAGGGAGAGAGATTTTCCAGAGAGAAAAAATTTGTTGGAGAGTGATGCGTCAAAGAGGAAAAAAATGGAGAAATTAGTTTGGGTGATTGAAAATATTGGGCCAAGCATCGATCTAACCCATGCTTTCAAATTAAGTTTATGTAACTTTTTGCCAACGTTAGCATCTATAGGAGAGTGTAAAACTAAAAAATCTCTCCCAATTTGACCGTCTTCTTCCTTCAACGACGAAGGACTATGTTGAAGATCACCTTGTTAGGCAAGTTGATACCCACTCTTCATTGAAAATATTCCCAGAACTAGGCCAGATCGAGATGGAGAAGGAAGAACGAGGCCCTTCGAGTAGAGATTTGAGGATTGGAAATTGATTAGATGGGGGTTTCGAGCTAGGTTTGTGAGAGGAATAATTGGAAGAAGAAAAATAGCGGTTGGGGGTTCGGGGTTCTTGTTCGATCTCTTCTTCTTGCTCTCTTTCTCGCTCTCTCTCTATTCCTCTTGCTCTCTTTCTCGCTAGCTTTCTTTCCTTCTTGGTCGCTCTCTCTTCCTCTCGCTCTCTTTCTCGGTCACGCTCTTCCACTTGCTCTCTTTCTCGTTATTTTATTCCTTTTGAACTGAGGGCAAATCGAACATTTTGCTTCGAATGTTGACGTCAGCAAAATATTAGATAGCCTTATTTTGAGCGTCTGGGTTAAATCGACAATCGACCCAATATTTTGGGTCATTCGTACAAAAAAAATGAGCATTAGAAGAAAATGAGTTTTTGAAAAACAAAAATCTGTTCTTAAACACTACTTTTTTTAGTTTTTGAAATTTACTTATAATTTCAAAAACGTCTTTAAAAAACAGTAAGTCAAAAACAGAATTGGTTATCAAACAACTCTATTTAAAAAAAATGAAAAACAAAAATAGAAAACAAAAAGCGAAATGATTATCAAACGATCCCTAAAAAAGGTTTTGAAAAATTTGTTTTTGTTTTTTGAATTTGGATAAGGATTCTAATATTTTCTTTAGAAATGTGAAAATCATAGTAAAAAAAAAATCAACTCAATTTTTAAAAACAAAAACTAAAAATGAAATGATTATCAAACCGACATTAGTAATTCCACAAACAATTAGATCCACAGCTGACAACTATTTGATTACTAGCAAGTTTGTTTGGATTGTTTGGTGTCTCTTTATTCTGCAACAAGACTCCTTATCGGTGTGCAATATTTTCATGAATATTCATGGATATCCTAGAGTTTGCTATCGGTAAGAAAGGTTAATCTCATTTCTATTATAATATTAAAATAAACCGAACACTGAAAATGTTGAAAAAAAATATGAACAGTGAACTTAAATATTAATATGAAAAATTTTAAATTATTTTAAAACTGTAAAATGCTTATTTATTGTTGTTGCCAAATTTTGGATAGAAGAAATCTCACCTGACTTCCACGTGACAACCACGATGAATTTGTAATTTAGGGAAAGAGGTAACCTGCAAAAGAGAAAAAGCTAGGCATTGATGTGGCATTTGCCACACTAGCTCCGATGCTTAAGTTAGCAAGGAGAATTTGAGTGTAACAATAAACTAGAGTTTAGAGAATGAGGGTTAAAGTTGAACTCCCTTTCTTTGAATCATAATGACATATTTATAGGACCTTTGTTTTCCATATTCCTTTTTAGATAAGGAAATAAAAGGTTTCCCCTTCTATTTAGGAATTGGATTTGAAAAGGTTAATCTTATATTGCAAGATTCCCTTGTAATTCCGGTTTATCTCTTTAGTCCAATTTCACCCACAACATTTATGAATTTAAATATATATTTTTTAATATAGTTTTTAACTTCGCTTGCAAAACTTTAGACTTTCAAATTCATCAAATTCATCATGTGTATACTTCATGGATAAACCCTCTTGATCCTTAATCTTTCATTTTTCTCTTGGTATGTTGAGAGGTGAATATCACTCACATTGGTAATGTAACTTCTTACCTTCTTTAGGGAAAGATGAACTTTCCTCAAAAGAAAAAAAAAAAAAAAATGAAAATGCTCTTCAGGTTCCAGTGATAAATAACAAACACACACAAAGAATTTGCTAAGTTTTACCAAATTGACTTTTTTAAAGAAGATGAAGAATAATATAAGATTTTAAAAAAGAAACAAATTATATGATATTTCAACGAAAACAAAGATAGATTAGAACTATTTTGAAATCAAATAAGAAAAGAATAAAAAAAAAAATTCATAACTATAAAACCTCAGAAATTTGTGGTAACTATACATTTTATTTATAGCAAAAAATTAGCTACATAAATAACTGAAACAGAAAAAACAAAATCAGTAGCGACAATTTCTATGAAATTAATAACAACTTTTTTTTCCTTTCTTATCGTAATCACCAATTAACAGCTAATTGATTGACTATGATTGTCAATGGGATTCGAGCTTCATGGGCTCTAATACCATATTAGATTACATGAAGTTTCATCTTACAACCAATTAGCAATGAGAGGAATAACTCATGTATCTTATAAATTGTGAGGTCTCTATTCACCTTTCCAATGTGGGATCCTCAACAAATAGCTCATAAACAAGTGTCTATTGTTTCAATTTTTGTATCTAATAGAAATGTTGAATATGTTTATTAGATGTTTAGGGATCTATTAAACAGTTTTCTCTCAAATTAGTTCAGTTCGTACCTACCTATTAGATACAAAATTGAAAATGAATTAAAAGTTTAAAAAACTATATTAGAGAACTTTGCAAGGACTAAACTTGCAATTGTGTTACCAAAATGGGCTTAATTTAATTTGTTAGGTTTTAGTTTGAGGATCCTATGTTTAATTATTGTAGATGGAAAAGTGAGACGTTTTAGTGCTATCGAGACAGAGTGGGGGTTTGAGAAGTTGATTCCACTTAGCACTTTCAATGATCCTTCAAATGGGCTGTACGTTGGTTGATGATTGTTGTGTATTTTTGTTATGAAATGTGATGATGGTGGGAAGAGGGAGATCCCATCTTTGATAAAGCAACCAAGAAATAACATATATGCTTAGAAAGTCAACAACTTTTCAAAACTACCTCAGAGTATTATTTATCATGACTCCGATAACTTCACTGGAGAGCTGTTGTTGGTATGGAATATTTTGATTTTGATTTTGAAATTATTTTTGTTAATATGTTTTCTTTTTTCATAATCAATTAATTTATCTTTCAGGAGGACAACTCTCCAATGGCTCTTTGTCCTTGTTCCTGTGCTTAGATAGTTTCAAAGAGCCTTCTTCCCAAGGTGCTCGAGTGTACATCAACTCTGACATTACCATATTGAGTCAACATGGAGTTGGACACAAAAATAAATGTAATTTTATCAACTTTTTATCATTATTGTCACTCTAATTAAGGTTTTAATTTGTGAAGCTTAATTTTTCTTCAAATCTTCATTAGTTTTACTAAAACTACTTTGGTTCCTTTTAATCTTTTCTAGTTTTTAGCAAAACTACTTTGTTTATAGTTGCACTAAGGTAAAAAGTGCTCTTTTAGAGTAGGTAATCGTGGATAAATGCATTAATTTACTTAGTTGAAAATACTTTTTCTATTTCAAAAGTCATCCTAAACTCACTTTAAGTTAAAAGTTTTTTTTTGGACGCAGATACTTGGTGGTTCGGTGCAGGAGAACGTTGGGGTCTTGAAGGGAAATTAAAGGCTGTACTTTGAGATCATTATGCTTGTCTTAGATGCAACACATTTTGAAGATTTCTACTATATTTTGATATCTTAGGATGCAGCCTTTTGAAGATGTGTACTATTTTGTACATGTGAAATGTGCTATGCTTTTGCTCTGGTAGGATAAGAGATCAGGGAAAAGTTACAATAAGATTTGACAACATTTCAGTTTTTTTTTGTTTTTTTTCTTCTGATTATTGGGATTACTTGTACAGTGTTGATGAATAGTTCAAAAAAAAAAAAAAAAAAACTCTCTTACTGAATGGGGTATATTTTGGATTTATGTGTCTTTTGAATAGATTTTTTTCTAAAATAATATGATGTGAAACTGAAGGAGGGAGATAACAAAATTATAGCTGGCTAGCCAACATAAACATAACTCAATTGGCATAAAGTAGATATCTTCGACTAAGAGATCAGAGTTCGAATTCCATGCCTCATATATATATATATATATTTTTAAAAAGAATTTGCATCCGGCCAGAGCAATAGCTTAAAAAACTCTTCCAAATAAAAGGGCCAGCAGAAGTATCTATAAGACTGCAATCTATATACTATTTATGTTTAAGAGTTTGAGCTAGATAATAGTGATATTGAGAGTTCTTATAAAGTCTCTAACATTGTTTAGCTCGGACAGCTTTATTAAAAGGCTCAAGGTTATGAAAACTTAAACCTCCTAGACATTTTGGTATACCCAGTTGTACGTAACCAGCAAGCCTTTTATTTATTTTTTGACAATATGTGGAGTGAAAGATTCTGCAGAACGCCCCTCAATACTGTGCTAAAAGCTCATCAGCATCTATACGCTGATGCTCGACGTCGTGCAAAGCTCAAAACACGTATTCGCCACCTTCCATTTGAAACGTCTCGACTCTGTCATTCCTTTTTGCACTCTGTCATTCCTTTTTGCGCAAATTATCTTATTTAAAAGGCAAGGTAGTGAATTTCTCGATCGGGCGTGAACATCAACAAGATGTATAAGCTAAATTCAACCATCAATGCTCGGGGTAATGAGATCATGAGGAACCCTACTGAGAAGGACTTGAATAGTAACTTTAATAAGTACTTCCCTGCCCTCCAATGAGAATAACTTGCCCTTCCCGCCTTGAAGAAACTCTATCCCTCAAGAAATAAAAGGTGTTTGTTTTATACCTCTAGGCATGAAAGCAAAGGAGACCTGAGTAGCCTTAAAATACTACCTAGGTAGCACAATATATATATATATATATGTGTGTGTGTGTGTGTGTGTTTTTTTTTTAGTTCAATAATGTGTGGAGATGAGAATTTGAACCTCTGACTCTTTTGGTCGAGAGTGCATACACATTAACCAGTTATTGCTCAAATTAGCTGGCAACACGATATTATACATTCATTGAAGGAAGAAGAAATATAATTAGGGAGAATAGAGTAAATTGGAGGGAGAGAGAGGAGTAAAAACAAAGGAAAAGAAAGTCTAAAATAATGTTTGTTATGGAAGATTAAACTGAGAACTCTATTATGCAAAACTAACAAAGAAAACACCATGCTAATTACTAAATCAATATTTTACAACTCTCGAAATTTTCTCTTCCAAGTTATGATTTCTTGCCGAACCAATATTTTACTTGACAACTTTTGAAATCTTTTATTCAAGAGATGATTTCATACACGAGGCAAAAATATTTTTTCAATCTCTCTGATTTAAATACCAACTCATTAAAACTATATTTGGCAAAATAGTTTAAAAGAACTTTTATATTTGCCTAAAATATTTTATAAAAATAATTTATTATTAAAATAAAGTTTAATAAAAATATATTTTTTAAAATCTCGTAAGACATTTTCAACTTCTCTATAGTGTTTTTTTTTTCTTCTTTTTTAGTTCAACAATATGTGGAGGTGGGGATTGGAATATTTGAGATTTCGATTAATAGTATAATGCCTTAACCAGTTGAGTTATGTTCATATTGAAGCTACAACAATAATTGGTATGAAATTTCGACACATATATTATATTTTGAATAGTCATCCTTAATATGTTTTATATGGAATTGATGTAGATGCTTAAAGCTTCTATATATCATATTCGATCTCTTTCTTTTGGAAAAGGAAAGAAAAAAGGGATCAAAAGTTAAGAAAAAAAAAACAAAAAAAAAAAGACAAAGTGCATTGGCACCATCCATGTACTTCCCAAATGATAACAATAAAGAAAACCTATAAAAAAAAAATTCAATTATTATCTTCAAGAAAATAAATACATTGAAACTTCAAGTAAAATAGAAAAGAAATAATAAAGAGCAAGAAAATGAAGATTTTTTTTTCGGTAAAAATTGTATAATATCTGATTTATTAAATTAATGGTAAGTTTGAAAATTAAATAAGATTTGAAAAAATTTTGAAATCGAAAGAATCAAAATAAAAATCAATGCTAACAAAATTTGCAGTTACTAGTCAACAGAAATTCGGAAAAAAAACATGGATTATATATAAAATAAAGTAAACTGTTAGTTTATAAAAAATGAGAAATAGGAAGCAAATTTTCTATGCAATTAACAATTTCAACCATTTGCTAACTTGAACATAATTCTAGTTAAGAATATATTCAAAGTCAAAGTTTCGAATCTCCATCCAAACTAAAAAAAATAAAATCTCATTTTCGTCTTAAACTTTCAAGAAAATTTTGTTTTAGTATCAAACTTTCCAAATATTTATTTTATTTTTTATTCCTAAATTTTTAAAATGTCTATATTTTAACTCTAAAACTTAAAAAAAAATGGTGTTGGTTTTTGTCTTTATTTGACTTCTACAAATTGATAAAGTAACTTTGAGCATACATATTAATATAATATGTTGATGTGAACATGCATTAAATCCATATAAATTTATTTTTTTTTAAAAAAACCCATATAAGTTAACCATTATAGGTTGAAAGGGTCTTAGAAAATTACAAGATAATGAGTTCAATCTATGGTGGCCACCTACTTAGGACTTAATATCCTACGAGTTTCCTTGTGAACAAAATGTTGTAGGGTTAAGTAGTTGTCTAATGAGATTAGTCAAGGTGCGGTTAAGCTGGCCCGAACACTCATCGATATTAATAGAAAACTATACATATAAGTTAGCTAAGACAAGGTAATAGATGAAAAAAAATTAAAATTAAACAACATCCAAAATAGGTTCTTTTAGTTGAGAGACTAAAATAAATATCAAAATCTTCTAAAGAAAGATATCTAAAAATTTCAAAGATACAAAAATTTATTTTTTAGAAGTTCAATTTTCTTTGATGGTATCAAATTAGCTCTAGCACAAAAGAAAACTTCAAGCAGAACCTTCTTTGCAATACCTTTCTCGATCATTGCTAGAATAGAAAGCTTCCTCACTATTCAAACCTTCCACCAATGTTCAAATTTGATCTCAACCGAACTTAACCAATCCAATTACTTCTAATGGAAATCTCAAGTGTTAGCTATGGAAATCCAATATCACATTAAAGGAAGCAACATTCCAAAACCAATCAAGGTTTATGGCTCTAAATCCACATTTATTTTATGAATATTTTTAACCAGCACATCTCTCTTCCAAACCATATAGAACACTTTAAATTTGAATGGTATTTCATATGAAGCGGCAACATTCTTAAATATTGTGTTGTGGCATCAATCCTTTGAGATGTTTGGCTCGAGCATAATAGGCGAATATTCTAGAATGTTCTATTCCTCGTGCTACACTTTGGAATACCTTCGTTATCACTACATTTGCTTGGTCATCAATATCGATCCACTTTGTTTTGTAATACTTAGGTCTTGAAAAATAAGCCTATAAATACTGCTTCAACCTATAGATGAAAACTTGTTTTTATTTTTGGAATTTGATTAAGAACTCTAATATTTTCTTAAGAAAGATGAAATTCATGGTAGAGAAGTTGTGAGAAAACAAACACAATTTTCAAAAACCAAATAGTTATTGAATGAGTCTCAACAATCTCTTTAAATTGGCTGCCATCTCATAAAACCTCGATCCTTTTTGTATGTGCCTCACAGAGTGAATTCCACAACAACAAAAAAAACATAATATAAGTGAGGGATACTATCGCCTAATCATGAGGGCTTGATATGTTGAGAGTCGTTGTCCCTAACATTTGTCTACCAGAAAGAGGGGCCCGATTCTAAATTTGCACCACACATAACACACCGCCTGGGATTCAAAGCCATCGAGGAAAACTTCCTCCGCGGCATTGAGACTGCGCATCAACAATGTCCAGGAGAAAATTTTGCATTTTTTTTTGGAAGATAAGAACTTCAGAGGGAAGAGAAGACCTTATCATCTTCGAAGTCCCACAGATTTGTGATGGCTGACCAAGGAGCCTTAGCACTTTTGAATCTGCTACCAAGTTGGAATCCGGTCAATGGAAGATGAAGTGTATTTGAGTTATTACAAAATGTTCTATAGTTTATTAAATTTATTCAAAGAATGAAATGAAATGAAATAAAATAAACAGAAGGTGAAAAATATCAATAATTATAACAAAATTTCGAGAAAATAAAAGAAGGGTCAAATCAAATTTTATTATTATTTTCTTTTAAAAATCATTAGCACCCATCCATGTGGTTCCAAAATTTTAACAATAATTAGAGAAAAGCTAGAACAAAAGCAAAATCAAAATGCACCAATTATGGGTGTAGCCTAACAGACTAAGAAGATAATTCTTCAAAAATCTTGAATATATGATAGGGGACTTCCTATTTATACACAAAAAAGATAGTAAAGATAGTAAAAGAGAATTAACCTAGAAATTACCTCAGATTAAGGAAATACATTAATAAATTACAAAGTGAAACAGAAAAGAAAATAATCAAAAGCAAGAAAATGAAGAATAGATATCACAAATCAGATAGATTGGAGTTATTCGAAACCAAATAAGAGAAGAATCAAAACAAACCCAAATTTAAATAAAAAACAACCTAACAAATTTCTACAAATCTTTACAAATTTGAATCCCAAATTCAAATTACGATTCAAAGGAAAAAAAACATAAATTATATGTAAAATAAAATTAAAAAAAAATCAGATTTATAAATAGTATGAAATAGGAAACAAAGTCTGAAAAATTCTTATATACAAAGTCCCACAATTTCTATAAAATTAATAACCTTCTCATTTAAGCAATAATATCTTCTGCGAACTGGTGAGGAACCAGGGAAATATGGGAAACAAGAACACCAACTTCTCCAATTCCACATCCAAAGGAGATTCTGCTTGGGGTATTTACTGTTGCAAACTTGTTCTACTACTTTATTAATTAATTATAAGTTTGTAAGTTCGTATAACATATAGATTTTATTTTTTCAGTTGTAAGGTCCATCCGAGATGAAAAACCAATCGATTATACCTTAAAAATCCAATTTTTTTCGTGGCTGAGGATGGCAGTTTGTCAATCAAAAACCCAGCGCAATAGATATGAATCCCAGATCTTCAATGCCAGTGGTTATAAATGGTTATAATTCAATTCACCAACTTTTCATATTCAATCATCATCATCATTATTAATTTTTTTGGGATACATTGTATTTTTTTTGTTACTGTAGGAAATTAGCTCTGTATCCCAATGGGGATGAGAAAAAAAAAGTGTGGAATCATATCTCACTCTATTTGGTAACAGCTGAGGATGACATTTTATCTTCTACTTCAGAGGTCAATGTTGTGTTTACATTTCTTGTTTATGATGGTCTCAGAGACAAATATTTGGCAATCCAAGGTAACCATTTTGATTTTGAAATCTTAGTTTATAAATACTCCTTCCACCCATTTGATTACTTTTTATGATCTACCACAAATTTTAAAACAAAAAACGATAGTTTGATGATAAATTATAAATTTAATTTCTAAACTTTTAAGTTTTTGTCTAAAATTCTAATTGGTTTCTAGTGTATGTCGGTTCCTCAAGTTAAAGAACTTTCAGTATGTCTAATATTTCAATTTCTTTTGTCTACTACATCTTAGAACTTTCAATTACTTATCTAATAAGTTTATAGCCTATTCGAAAATTCATTATATACAAAATTGAAATTTGGTCGTATGAGTCACAAAATTCATTTTTTTAGTATTTACTAATTTGAAATTACATATTAGATATAAAATTAAAAATCCAAAGATACAAACCTGAGCTCGCACTAAACTTATAATTTAACCTTTTAACAGTTCGGGAGTTTTTTGTAGCTTTCTTTGAGAGGTTTTAGTTTGACCATGTTATGTTTAATTATTGTAGATGGGAAAATTAGACGTTTTCATGCCATGAAGACAGAGTGGGGATTCGAGAAGTTGGTGTCACTTAACACTTTCAACGATGCTTCAAATGGATTGTTGTGCGTTTGGAGTTGACATTGTTGTTATGAAATGTAATGAAGGGAAGGGAGAACTTCTTTCCTTGATCAAGCAACCAACAAATCACAAATATACCTGGAAATTCACCGACTTTTCACATCTAGATAAGAAATATTATGAATCCGATATTTTTAAAGTGGAAAGCTACAGTTGGTATGTAAAATTCTTGATCATACAATTATTTTTTAGAGTATGGTATTATATATATTTACATATCCATCTGTCAGGAAAATACTCCTATATCCTAGAGGGAACTTTTTGTCCTCGTACCTCCAGTTGGATAATCTCAAGGAGCTTCCTCAAGGTTTTCAAGTTTATGTTGAATATGAGATAGCTGTATTGAGTCAATTTGGAGTTGGAACAAAGACAGCAAGTGGTAACCTACTTCTTACCTTTATTTGCAAATTAAAGCTTCCTATAAAATCGTTTTTGGTCTACTTTAGATACGACTTTTAGAATGGCGAAAAATGTTTTCTTAACCAATCAAAACTCTTTTTATTGTATTTGGTTGCATAGTCAAAAGCGATATTGAACATTTTGAAAACTCTTACAAAGTGCTTTTTAGATGGAGCAATTGATTAGGAAAAAGTGAGTTGCTTAAAGACATTAACACTCAAAAGGGTATTTTTTTTATTTTCTTTTTGTGTGCAGCTAAATGTTGGTTTGATGGTGAAGCAACCGCTATGGGTTATGAGGATTTCATGTCATTGAGGGATCTCGAGGAACGAAAGAAGGGATTTCTTTATAATAATACAATGATTGTTGAAGTGAAAATTAATGCTATCTCTACCTTGAAAAATTGTGTTTAGATATTGATGAGTCAGATATGCAACCTTGGATCCTTTCGAAGGAACAATACAACCTCCTCTAGCTTTTTTTTTTTGGTGGTTATAAATAAATGTCTTAAAAATGATGTATTATTCCAACAATTCTCTTACATTTGAATTTATATAACTTTGTTGTCTTTAATAATTTAATCTTTTGTTTTTATTAATTTTATATTATTATTTTGTTAAACAAATTAATTTATATTGTTTTGAGATTTTTATAAACGATTTAACTTGAAATAGTTAAACTTATTTTAAAAGAGACAATTATATCGTTGATAATATTTTTTTATTGGATTATATTTATACATTATCAAAACGGGAGCAATTTCAAAGAAAGAATATCGATTTGTGATAGATTTTTTTTTTCTTATTATATTGGATGGGAAAAGTAAAATGAATAGAAAACTCCACTTTAGATTTCAATTGAAAATAAATTGAGTTATATATTATACAATTTAAATGAAGTTTGTTTTAAGAGAAAATGAAGGGAAAAAATCTCAAGACATGATTCCTTAAACATTAGAATCTTAAGAAACCCATATATTAAAATATCAAGACATGATTCCTCAATATGGGAATTTTAGAAACCCATGTATTAAGAGGTATCAAAAGCTTCTTAAATGCCTCTAGTATGGACATCTGAAGATGCTCTCAAGTATCTCAAGATGCTTAGACAATTCTACATTACTGCACAAAACAAAAGAGAGTAATCTAAAATAACCGAAAATATAGATGTTCGACATTTTAGATAACCGTGTTTGTTTTGAAAGAATAATTGATAAGAATATCTAGGTATATTTAGATATCAGATTTGTGTCATGAAAACGTCTTAAGATTATGTGTTATACCAATAATGCCCTTACTTATAATCTTTAAGATAATTTACATTTTAGTTTAATATAATTAAAGTTTATATAATATTTTAGTCTTTATTAATTTAATGTTATATTTTTATATAAATTTAGTTTATACTAACTTTATTTGTTGTTTTGTAGAACAAATTAATTTACACGAGTTTGAGATTTTTATAAAATATTTAATATTAAATATTAATTCATTTTTAACTTAATTTTTCAAAAGCAGACAATTAATATTCATGGTACTTTTAGTGGATTATATTGATCACACTGTCAAATTAGAATTTTTTTAAAGAAATAAAATATTTATTTGTAATGGATTTTTGTGGGTGTGTTTTGAAATGTATAATTACTAATAATTTAAAGAAGTTATAAATAAATAACTAAAAAGAATCATTTCAATAGATGCACAAGAGAAAAAACTCAACTAAATACAAAAGTATTGGGCAACTATTAGAAAATTAAAATAAAATGAATATTGCACTTTAAATTTCAATTGAAAACAAATCAAGATATTACTCAATTTAACTCGAGTTTATTTTATATCTAAATATAAAAAATAAATATAGTTAATTACATATGATCGTTATTAGTGCATAAATACATTAATTTATTTTTAAATAAAAAATAAAAAAATGTGAAATAGAGAAAATTGATGAAAGAAAAAAATATATAAAAGAAAAATGAAGGGTAAAAATGTCAAAAGACGATGCCCTCAACATGAGAATTTTAAAAATCAATAATTCAGAACGGTATTCAAAATTGGTTAGATGCTTCTCGTACGAGCATTGCAAAATACCTAGGTATCTTACATTCTTACAAATTAAAACAAACAACGTATAAATCCAGATGCTCATTCTATGGAAATCTTGGATTCCTACCAAACAAATTGCCCCTAAGTGATTTTGGATGAATGGCTAAAATTGTTTTTCTCTAAAATTTGCAATGTTTGGTGACAAATAAGAATCAAATTGATTTAATTTTTTTTTAATGAAACACACATATAAAGTTTATTATCCAAAAAGTGGTTATTGAATGAGAAATTTTGACTAGTCACAAATTGCCACGTCATTATCTGTAAATTAATAACGAAATCACAAATTATTGAATATGGGACCAATATAATAATAAATTAACATGTGTCCCAAATTTAATTTGAAGACTAAGTTTGGCAAATCTCAAATAATGCCACGTGTCTTCATCATGATCATTTGATTAAGTAAGCCTAGCTCAATCAAATTGGGTCATGTTTCAAATGTATCCAAGATCAAATGAATCCAAAAGCTAAATTAAAGGGAAATTGTAACTAATGGCTAGAAAAAAAGAGCTATAATGAAAAATGACTAAAAATCTATAATATTAGGAGTTATGGCTAGCATTTTTAGAGAGGAGAGAGAATAATTATTTTGTTCCATTTATACCCAAGTCTATACCTAGATCTATAGTTAGCCCCAACCATAAATAAGTAGTTTTTTTTTTTAAAAGTTCTCAACTGTCTCAAACCAAATTTGACTCACATTTTCCTAAATTTATTGATTTTTAAATCAATTGGATTTCCCTTAATTTTTGAATTTATCAATTTTCAAATTTGCTGGATTTTGTTTCACACATTTTCAAATCTTCTACTTTTAACTAATTCAATATCTTAGTCATCATTATCTTTGTGTCATTTATATTCAAATCATTATTCAATAAACATCCTAATTAACTCTAATTTTACACTTGATAGTGTAAATATTGATATACACAAAGGTGAAGAAGGATTAAGTACAATGAAAAATCTAGCTCACATTGTAAATACTGGTATATACAAGATAAGATGTGTAATGATTTTGTCTACATTGCTTGTGTATATACTTTGTTATGATCCAATTAAACATATATATAGATACATATTTACTTAGTTAATCTCCCACGTCATACCTTAGAAACATAGTAACATACAATATATACATTATTGTTATTAACTTTAATTATATCAAACTATAGACTAAATCTAGAAGGACAAAATAAAAAGATGCCACAAAATATAGTATTAAAGTTTAAAATTAAACAATAGAGAATTTCATGACTCTACCCCTTTAGGAGAGAATGATTAATTATAATGAAGAATCTAGCTCACATTTAAATACGAGTATATACAAAGACATGATGTGTAACGATTTCATCTATATTGCATTTATACATACTCTGTTAGTTATCAATCATCTCATATAGCATAGTAACATAGAAACATAGAATATTTTATATTGTATTTACTATTATGGACTTTAATTATATTAACAATAGACTAAAATCTTGAAAAACAATAAAATGGTACAACAAAATATAGAATTAAAGTTTAAAATTAAACAAAAAATGTAATAGTTGCAGTATAACAAATCAAAGTATCTAAACATGTAGAGAAGTAGTTGATTGTATAAAAAAAAAAAAAAAAAGAAAAAAATTTAAATACATGTGTACTACATACAAGCCACAATATTTTAAAAAGTTCAACGTCATTCAACAAAATCACTAAAAAAAGGGATGAAACCACAAATTTAAATATGCTAGATTTTATTTTTAAATAACTAAAACTAATCCAACATGCAAAGTTCAAATTGACTGGGTTGAAGAAGAATAAATAAGATGAAGGAATGAATTGTTTTGCTCGCAATTGGAAAAGGAATTCAAATCAATTGGGTTGCATTAAGTGCTAATAGGTATGGGATGCATAACCCTGCACTATAAAATCAATTGTATTTATATGGAAACAATGTTAGGTTTAAGGATTTTTTTTTTTTTTTTGAGATAAAGGTTGATTTAGATTTTCTCTCGTGGTTGTTAAGTTTGTTGAATGCAACTTGCAATTCCTTATAATGCTGCATTATTTTTGGCCTTCTTTTAGCTGCTTTAAAAAATAGAAAATGTAGATAGCGACATTTTCGTCCAAATCTAATTTCAATATTATAATAAAAAAATAGTTTAGATATTTTTACAAAATTAATTCTGCTTAGCTATTTTTCATGTTGACCTATTAGAAATTAGCCATTTATCTTGTTGCCCCTAAATTAAATGACAATTTGACCTAAAGCCCAAATCCAAAGAGGTTAGGCCCAAAACCAACAAAGTTTAAGCCTAAAGGATTAAGCCCAAAGACGACAAAACTCAAATCCAAATGGTTAGGCACAAAAGTCCAAGCCCACTATATATCCATGGAAAGCTCTATAAATAGGAGAGCTTCCCTTCATTTCAAAGGTTTAGAAGTCAAATTCCCATAATAGGAGAAAAGTTTAGAACCTAGAGAATTTAGAGAAAACTCTCTTAAAGTCTGAAGACTCTTTGAAACTCTTAAAAACTTAAGACTCTTTGAAGACCAAAGGTACTTTGAAGATTAGAAGACTTCAAGACTTAAAAATTTTGAAGATTAGAAGGCTTTAAAGATCAAAATGCCATTAACGATTTGAAGACTTTGAAGACAAGTTAAAGACATTTAAAGCGCATAAGACTTTAAGACTTTGATCAATTTCAATAAGATCCACAAGCCAAAGGCTGATCTAATAAGATCAACAAGCCAAGGGCTAATCCAACAAAATCATTAAACCAAGGGCTGATCCAATAAGGTCAACAAGCTAGAGATTGATCCAAGGCCATGAGAGCGTTGAGAGCGTTGAGACGCCTTATCTGCAGTAAAACAAGCCAGAGAAACCGTGAGGGTAGCATTGAGACACTGCCCAATGGCATCTCGACGCTATACTAGAGTCAAGAAGCTGCTGCTTGACGCTTAAAAGGCACGCTCATGGAATTTCGGCGTTGTCTCTAGCTTCTCAACGCTGCCTCGAGTTTTATAAATTTCTCTTTTTGCCTACAGATTTGGGGAGCCCATTAGGAGAGACACAACCCTATATTCGATTTCTAAGAGTTCTTTCTTTCTTTCCCTCTATTTTGTAGCTTTTTTTTTTTTTTTTTTTTTTTTTTTTTTTTTTTTTTTTAAATTATGGAGTTGTTGTTGAGTTTATATTTTCATTTAGCGAGCATGAGTGGCTGAACTCTGTTATCTTAGGGTTTGATGTAGCTGTTAGATTTAATGTTTTGATTAATTAAATGCTTAGATTGATTGCTTTTCTTCCATTCATGCTTTTATGTGCTTTATGAAAGAGTGAATATTAAGAAAGCGGAAGCAATTTTGGATCTTAAGCACTCTAATTACATCAATTTGATCAATTAAATAACATGCTCAAATCTGGAAAAACAGAGAATAAGAACACATACCTTTGTAGTTCAAAATTCTCTTAATCCTTGGCCAATTTCTGATCACGAACACTTCGTGGACCTCCCTTAGGATCTTCCCTACTATCCTCAGGCCTTGGAACGGATTGTGGGATCCTTAATTGAGAGAATTTTTGAGAGAGAGAGCAAAGGTCTAAAAACCGAAAAAACTCCAATTTTCTGCAAATTCTTACTTCCCATTGTGTTTCTTTGCTATTTAAAGCTATTAACAAGCTTCATCAAGCTTGCTAAGGTTGACAACACATAGATGAGAAGGATAAAACAAGAAGAAGGTGGGGAATTTTGGTGAATTTGAAAAAGCACAATGCTTATTCATCAAAAAATGAATTTGGTCCAAAAATGAATTTGATTTTTCTTTTAATTTTAATTCAAAATTAATATAAAATCAATTTTTAATTAAAATCAATTTTTAATTAATTAAATAATTTAATTAATTTTAAATAATTATTTAATTTAATATCAAATATCAAATTAAATAATTGGACCAATCTCGATTTCTCAAATCGAATGTTCGAACATGAATCCCTGTTCATGTTTTAAACCGAACCAATATTTAAATCAAATTTAAATATGTCCACCTCTTCTTTATCATAGTTTAATTCATAATTAAGCTATGAAACGTTAAGTATATCGAATATAATTAACGTTTTCTCCCAAAACCGAATTTGAACAATTCAAATTCTTTTCTCTCAAATTGTTACAAGGCTTAGTCCGAGCTAGTAAGGGGAACCTAATGGACCTACAGATCATGAGCTCCAACGATACGAGATTAACCGGCCAAACTCTTTAGCCTAGCTAATCAACATTCGTTAACCACCGGGACACTCCACTAAAGCCCAGCGGCTGCACTCTCCTCACTGTAGATATATTTATGTCCACTCGATATAACCATGGTTAGTAAGTCGATCCTTCACAGGTCGTTCGTAATTACAGCTGGGTCAAATAAACCGTTTTACCCCTGTAATTACTTCTTGTTCCTTAAGTCCCACTGATCCTCTAATGAACAATTGGTTTGTGGTCCAACCAACAAACCGAATCCCTCTCGGGCCAATGAGAGGGTGGGCCCATTGTTCAAGACCCGGAGTCAGTACTTAAGGGAACAACCTCTCTACTAAACCCTAAAGCGGGTAGGAGTGAATTCCATCTCGCATGACTATGTTCCCAACTATCTACTCGATCTTATCCCCAAAATGGGAGGCTTATTGAGTCGGCGATCTCGGGCCACTCTCACTTATGCAAATCTAAGGATAATCCCGAATAAACAGAAGTTCATAGCACACTCAGGATTAAGATCGAGTTACCTAGGTCATCGTATGAAAATAGTCAGTTAAAACAGTAAACGGAGTTAAAAAGTCTAAGTGACTATTTCGCGGTCCAGTCTTATGCAAACTCATTGCATAGGACGCCTCCACTTTCATGTCTCCACATGAACGATTCAGGATCACATCGTTAGTACTATACAAAGTGGGCCGCGTCCATAGTGTCCCCAGGATAAGGTACCCAGCCCTATCCCTATACTATAGACCGTTCTGACTATTACTCGAACTTGATCCACTTTTATGTCATACATAAAGTTCAAGTTTACATCTTATAGTCAAGGGTTCTTAGTTTATTGGATTTGGGTTATGGAATACACAATTCACTTTATTCAATAACAACTTTACTGTATAAACCTCAATAACAACTTTATTGCAAAATAGAATATACATTCAGTTTACAAAACCACGAGTTTTAGGACATAAAACCCAACACTTTAATGCCTTTAATCTTTTAGCCATTGATTATTTGCTTTGTTGATCTGAATTTACACTCAAGAAATGGTAGTTTAGATTAGACCTTAATTGCAAGATTAGGGGTAGTTCTAACATAACCATGATTAGGGCTCTTTTAAAGGTTGTTTTAAGGAAGGGTCTTAACGCCATGCATATTACTAAAAATCATTAGGGATGTAGGTTTTATAATTTTGCATGAGAATTGCTAGCTTCGAAAAGGTCATTCATGATTTAAGGCTTCTAAATCTATAGAATATTTGCATGATCAATCTTAGTTGTTTAATTAGTTGAATCATTGGTCGAATTGGTGAAATCAATTCCCTAAAATATATCTCTCATAATTTGTCTCAATCTTTATCATTTTATTTTAGTTCTTCTTCTATCTTGCGATTTCTTTCTCTAAATAAAATTGGTTGATCATATTCATGGTACTTAAGTGAACTAGAAAATCAATCCTGTGGACGATACTTTGAACACTCAATCACTATATTAAAACTTGACCCGTACACTTGCAGTCTTGAATTTTACGCAACAACTCTTAAGGCCTTTATCTCCACTGGTTTGAGATCATGATATCAGACCCGTACACTTACAGTTGAATGTAATCTAATATGATATCAGAGCCAATTGGTTTTGAGATGGAACCCCATGTAATATTGATATGGTATCAGAGCCCATTAAACCCAAACGGGTATTCGATCCCAAAAATAAGAAAAAAGAGGCACCATCTTGAGGGGGCATATTGAGGATCCCACATATGAAAGATGAAGAGTGACCTCATAATTTATAAGATATATGAGTTACTCCTCCTATTGCCAATTGGTTTTGAGATGGAACTCCATGTAATCTAATATGGTATCAGAACCCATGAAGCCCAAACGGGTATTCGGTCCAAAAATTGGGATCCGACCCAAGAATGGTGAACCCGAATAGGCACTATCTTGAGGGAGCATATGTGGGGATTTATAAGATACATGGGCTACTCCTCTTATTGCCAATTGGTTTTGAGATGGAACCCCATGTAATCTAATACTTTCCACTCAAGACTTTCAAACCTAGTGTATAAAAGATGCTAGTCTTCAATGTTCGCATGCCGACTAGGTGGGTGTGCACGTGCCTCCTCAAGATTTGCAAATTTTTTGTAGTGCTTGAGCAAGTTCGCCCTGTAACTCTTTGGATGAAGTCTGCATATGGTGTTCGATAAAATTGTTGACTACTTGTTGGGACAAGTCAAATTGTAAATGGTTATGAATAAAAAAAAATGATTATAATATCATGTTTATATATACTAATCACAAAAAAACTAAATGATCAATTTACCATAAGTTGACTTTTAACAAGCTCCATCAGCTCTGTTAGTACCTCTTTTCATTTGGAGTAATATACTGGAAAGCCTTTCCTCACGGACATACCAATAGCTTTGCTGAACTTTGTGGCAAGTTGATAGACTGAGTTTATCACAGTTATTTAATTAACCTCAAAAGTTAGCTTATTTCTTGGAAAAGTATACTGGAAAACTTTTTTTTTTTTTTTTTTGAGTACAATAAGGGGTTGGGGGATTTGAACCACAGACATCATGGTTGTTAACACATTCAATATGCCAATTGAGCTATGCTCTCTTTGGTAGAATACTGGAAAACTTTAAATGCACTTATTCATGTTATTTTGTTGTCCTAATTTTGTGGTTATATGAAGCGAAAATGGAGGAGGGAGACAATAAAACTATAGCCTATGTAAGCAATAACGTAGGGTAAAATTTAAAAATCTTGTTATTTGAGAAATTGTACTTTTGACTAATTATTATTTGTTGACAAGACAATATAGATACATCCAAACACCAAAGAACACGTGTTGGGGCATAATTAAGCCCGAAGCACATCAAGGTCGCTTCCAACCTGATACAAGCTCAGCCTGACAACCTACTTAAATGTGAGGACAACACTGGCAAATTAAGAATCTATTGGCTTCCCACTTGGTATGGACTATCAGACATTACAGAAGGGCTCTGACACGAGCTTGAACTTAATTCTAATTTAAGCTTTAGAGTGTATGGAGTCGAGCACTAACATGATGGTCATATAAAGTCTTAAAACACTTGACAATAGAAATTTCTTTCCAATAGAAGATTTTTTCTAATAGGGATATTTTGTTTTTATTATACTTGTTTCTATGTTATTTTTTCTTATATCGTCCCTTGTAGCAACAATATTGAAATTGTAGAAATGCCTTGAATCTGTTATCTAGTGCTTCGAATTACCAAGTACGGGATCTATTTTGTGTATGGAGATTAGTTTATTTTTTCGTAATTTTGGACTTTTTGGGCATATTCTATATTAGGGTTAGACGAGTGCCATATATAAACTCTCTAAACTCTTATTTGAGATATCTCTGTATTATGTACTCAGTTTCTCTTCAAGATAATAAAAAATCTCTCTCCCTCTCTGCCCGTGGACGTAGCTAACACATCGTTAGTGAACCATGTAAATCTGTGTGTCATTTTATATTTTCTGCATTTCTTGTTTGTCTTCTGCTTCTGTTTTAATGGAAATGATATCAAATTAAAGTCAATTTGAGTTTTCTAATAACTAGTTGTTGAAAATGAATTACACTTTGCAACCTTTGAGAATTTAAATCGCGTATAAAAAAAATAATTTTTAAAGGCTTAAAAATGGTTGAGAAAAAGAATCACAATTTACAACCTTTGAGAATATATAATAAAAGAATCTTCAAAATAGACATAAAAAATTTGTTTCATCACCAAATTTTTTAAGGATTATCGACATGTAACATTCACAAAATATTTATTTTTGAAGAATACTAAAGAAGATTTGAAAAAGCTTTTTCGACAGGATTTAGTAAAATTGAATTAGCCTTTAAAATATTGTCAACTTTGTTGTAGCACCAAATCAGTAATTTATTTAACAATTCTTGAAATATTTTCTTTAAAAGACAATTACATAGGGGCAAAAATCAAATTTTCAAAAGGAGATTTATTGCTCTCCATTAAATTCATCAATATACATACATATATAAAAATATATTTTAAAAAAATGGTGCATTTGAACCATCCATGTTCTTCCAAGATTATTACATTCAAGAAAACCTATAACAAAAAAAAAAAAAAAAAAAACAATATTTGTTTTCGAGAAAATGAAGGTTTTTCTTTTTTCTTTTTCTTTTTTTTTTTTTTTTAGTTGTTGTAAAAATTGCATAATATCTGATTTATTAAATGGTAAGTTTGAAAGCTAAATAGATTTCAAAATATTTTTAAATTGAAGAATCAAAAGAGAAATCAAATCTAACTGAAAAAACAATCTAACAGATTTGCAGAGATTTAAATTTGAACTTTCAACGAGTGAACGGAAATTTGGAAAAAGAAAAAAAAAAACATGAATTATATGTAAAATAAAGAAAAATAAAGATAAAGTTCTATTTCAATTCTAAAACTCAGATAAAAAAATTTTGGTATTTATTTATTTTTTTAATACAACAAATGCGGTTGGGGGATTTGGACCTTCGACCTCAACCGCTGAGTTATGCTCACTTTAGCCTTTATTTGACTTCTATCAAATTGATAATGTATCTTCTTGCATATGTATTAATATAATAAGTTAGCTGTAACACAATATTAGGTGACAAATTAAAATTAAACCAACATTTAAAAAAATGGGTATTTTTACTTATCTAGCTTTCTAAAAAAAGAAAGATATTTTTAAAAGTTGAATGACTAAAACAACATTGAATTAGGAGATCAAAACAGAAAAATCTTGAAAATCTAGGAATGGGAAATTAAAGAAAAAGGTATATTGTTCCACATTTCTGTTGTGTGGACTGCTGAGGAAAAAGACAGATATGGAAAAGCAGAACACCATCTCCCCCTTCCCCACATCCAATGGAGACTCTTCTTTGGGTATAATATAAACAGTTCAAAATTAAACTTATTCTTCTACTTTAATTTATTGATTAACAACTTTGTCAAGTTCTTCATATAAAGGATTATTTGTATTGTATAGTTAATTTAATTTAATTTTGCAGTTGTAAGGTCCAGCAGAGATCAAAAACCACTCCATTATACCTTAGAGATCCAATCTTTTTCTTTGCTGAAGGCTGCACTTGCTAGTTCCAATCGTGACAGATATGAATCCCAGAGTTTCAATGCAGGAGGTTATAAATGGTGGGTCATAAATATTATTTTATATTCTTATAAACTCCATATTCATCTTCATATCCATATTGGTTTGTCATTATATATCTTTGGGATACTTTTGTATGGTTTGTTATATGGCAGGAAATTAGCTCTGTATCCCAATGGAGATATCAAAAGAAATGGGTCGGATCATATCTCGGTCTATTTGGTATCAGAGGATGACATTTTATCAAGTGCTTTAGAGGTCAATGTTGTGTTTACCTTTCTTGTTTATGACAATGTCAGAGACAAGTATTGGACAGTACAAGGTAACCAAAATTTCGAAAGATATGTTTTTGTTACCATTTCTTTGGGGTTTTTGTTTGATGGTCCTCTATTAATAAATACAATTTCAGGACTCAATAAATTTCTGAAACATGTGTCTAGAATTTGAGTAAGAATGGAGAGTAGAGAGATGAAGATAGGATTGAAATTATCTTAATAATAAGAATTATAATGACGATGCAGATGGGAAAGTAAGACGTTTTCATAGGATGAAAAAGGAGTGGGGGTTTGAAAAGTTGGTGGCACTTGAGACTTTCAATGATGCTTCAAATGGATTGTTGGTTGACGATTGTTGTGCGTTTGGAGTTGACATTGTTGTTATGAATTGTAATGATGGGAAAGGGGAGGTCCTTTCCTTGATCAAGGAACCAAAAAATTACAAATATACCTGGAGATTCACCAACTTTTCACAACTACATTTGAATTTGTATGATTCTGATCCTTTTACCGTGGAGAGCTACCGTTGGTATGTAAAATTGATCTTGATTATTATACATTAATGTTATTTGAGAACTATGGTCTTATATATATATTTACACATCCATATATCTTTCAGGAAAATACGCCTATATCCTAGAGGACAGTCCAATGCGGCAAGTGGGTATTTGTCCTTGTTCCTGAGGCTTGATAGTTTCGAGGAGCTTCCCCAAAATTCTCAAGTTTACGTTGAATCTGAGATGGTTGTATTGAGTCATCTTGGAGTTATACCAAACAAAACAACAAGTAATTAACTACAATTTTTACTTTTATTTTCAAACTAAAGCTTTCCTTAAATCATTTTTGGTCTACCTTTTTATTGTATTTGGTTACATAGTCATGAGTGATATTAAAAATTCTAAAAACACTTGTAAAGTACTTTTTAGAAAAAGGTGTTGCTTAAAAACATTACACTCAAAGTGTTTTTTTTTTCTTCTTCTTCTGGCAGTTAAAAGTTGGTTTCATAGTGAAGGATACAGTCAGGGTGATGCAGATTTCATGTCATTGAGTGATCTCAAGGAACCAATGAAGGGTTTTCTTCGTGACGATACTATGGTCGTTGAAGTGAAAATTAATGTTATCTCTACCTTGAAAAATTGTTTTTAAAAGGTGTATTGATGCTTTAGATATTAAACCTTGCATCCTAATTTTTGAAGGAAAATAAGTACAACCTCCTCCAGCTTCTTTTCTTTCTTTTTTTTTTCTTCTTGTAAATAAATGTGTTCGTTGTGCTATTTAGAGTATTTAGAAGGTGTTTGACATATTACAGAAAAAATAAATAAATAAAAGTTTGTTTGGCATAACTTGGTTGAGCGCTTTTAGATGGCTAAAAGTGTTTTTTTTTTTAAACTTTCAATGGTTGGTGAAAAATAAAAATTGCTTTTAAAAAATTTAAATTGATTTAATTTTTTTAATGAAAAGTTTATTATCTAAAAAAGGATTTTAAAGTGATTAATCGAGAATCATACTTTATCGTAATTTGACATTTGTAAAATTCCTTTTTAGTGGCAGTGTATCACAAAAATTGAAATAATAAACTATTTACTAGTTTGCAAACAATTTGAAAGCCCCTTTGAAAGTAAGTATCTAGATTTTTATATAATTTGAAAGCTTCTATTTTATTACAAAAATACATTACTAAGAAATACCTTGTAAAACAATAGAATAGTGTTCTCTTGCATTTAAATGTTTTTTTTTCCCTACAGAACTATTGTTCCCTAATCCTTTAGACACAGTTGTGAATTTGCTTAATCTATTAAGCATGTTTCTTTCTCTACTTTTCCTGATCTCCTAATTGGAAAGATTTTCCTCTCTATAAAAGTTTTGGATTCAACACCTTAGTTATTAAACTAGACCAACACAAGCTGCACGTTGATGCTCAAGCTGCGCAGGCCAAGCTACTGTCAAGCAAAAGCAAAAGTTCCCTCAATCAAACGATCAGCCATCAAATTGGGGAACAAATCAGGTGAATATCAATCGGTGGTGTTGGTTTTGTGCACAAATCGACATAAGAAATTGACCAATCGATTTTTGTCGTCGGTGGTTGGCAATTATTTTGGAAGGCTTTATGACATTGACCAATCGGTCGGTCAACAAGTTTTGGCCAAAATCGATGAAGATAGAATGAGAGAAGTTTCTGTAGCTTCAAGTGAATATGGAGAAGAACAAGCTTCGACCAATCAAACTCTGACGAACAAGAGCTTGACTTAAAGGGAAGAGATAGGCAATTAATCCAAAAGCTTAAGCTAATGGGTTATGGAAAATTTAATTATATCAATACTTTAACAATCTTCTCACTTATGGGCTAGAAAATTTGTAGAAGGCCTAACATGTGGAAATCAATATTAATTAGGGAGAAAATGACATTACAGAGATTTGAACATGACCTCATGCTCTAATACCATGTTAAATCACCACTAGACCCTTAAGCTTTTGGGTTATTTGGTGGTGATTTAACAAGTGAAATATTGAAGGAGAAGAAGAGATACTATCATTGTAACAAAGAGATAGTATCCTTGTAGCAACCTATTTCTACATTTTGGTAATTAAAAAAAATGAAATTGGAAAGTATGAAATTGGAAAATAAGTATTTGGATTTATTATTGGTTTAGTTGGAAAGATAAGGGTTGGTTTTAAAAAATAAATAAATAATAGAAAGTAAAGAAAGAGAAAGTGGATTATATATATAACATGTGGCTTTAGTGAAGCCACACAAAGGAAAGGTCTTTGTTTTAGGAAAAAAAATAAATAAAATAAAAAGGTAGGGTTTGTTGGAGAAGAAACCAGCGTAGAAGAAGAGGAGGAAGAAGAAAGTGAAAGGAGGGGTGTTTGATTTGGGCTATTTTGAAGTGAAAAAAAAATAATAATCAAAGAGAGCCTCTCACAACCTTGGATTGAAGCTTTGGGTAAGTTTTCTAACTTTTGGTTGAAGTTTTCATGAGTTTTAGAAGCTAGATTAAGGGGTTTGTTTGTGAATTTTTCTTCATTTAATTGGAAATTTCATGGATTAACTTGAAAACTAAGGTGAAGGTAATGGTTGAGTTGAAAGAGAGAAAACTTGGTGAAAATCATGAGTTTTAACAAAGTATAGATTTAAGGGACTATTTGTAGGTAGAAATTGCAAGTTTTTTTTTAAGAAAAAGAAAATCAATGGAACTGTTCATGGAGAAGAAGGAATGAGAAGAATGAAATTTTTTTTATGGAAAGGAATACAATGAAGTTCATTGGGAATTTTATTTTAGAATATAATTATGGTCTTAATTACTTTGTAATCTTAAGAGTAAGATTATGAAAATGATGGTTAATTCATGGGTTAAGGAGAAATTAAAGGCTTGGATAATTTAGCGTTGTTACACCCTAATTTTGGCATTAGGAGGTTATTAATACATTGGCAAATTATGATTTCAGGACAAATGGAGATTTGATCCATTTACAACCCAAACCAACCTCACCCATAGTACTTGTGAGTGGTTTATTTTCCAAAATGTTTTAGTTATTAAGCTATTATTATTGAATTTTAGGAGACTTTCAATTATGTGTGAATTTAGAGAAGTTGTAATAAATGACTAGAAATTGTATTGAAATTCTAGTATTTTATGTTTTTTAGCTGGAATCAACTTTTGAGAAATATTTGAGATAGTTTATGACTATTTGAGAAGTTGAAAGAATTTTAATGTTTGTCAAAAAATATATGAGGTTTATGAAATGTGACTTTGAAAATGTTTAATGAGAGATTTGATAATCATTTGAGAATTTTTGAATGTTAAATGTTATTTGAGAAATCTTTCAAATTATGAAATGATGTTTTAGAGAAAGAGCATAATTTTCATAAAGAGTTTGAGAGTTAAGAGTTCTATGTTAAAAATGATTTTCAAACCACTAGAGCTTGTATCCATGGTGATTACCCATATGCTATGAGAATGCGTTTCCATAGTATGCTAGCGTGCTCAGGCCGTAGGGGATGTAGGGAAATGCCGGAGCTATTAGGTGCCGAATCCGAATTTTGAATCTTGGTCCAAATCCTGGTCTTAAGGCATTATAGATGTTAGAGTTTGCTCTGCGTGCACGTATGACAGAGATTTTCTTTGCTATGTATTTGGAGATTACTCGATGCATAATATGACAGGGATTTGGGTACAGTTTTGGTGACGAGTTTTGTTGGCCTATCATTTCGTATTTTCTTTTAAAAGTTATTGCTGCAAATCCCTGTGATATTTTACTTATCTTGTGTAATTTTACTGCTATTAATTTATAGAGTTTTTAGGGAGTTTTATTTTCTCTTATTATAAAAGAATTTTCGTTGAAAGCTGTTTTTCTTATTAGCTCACTACTCACTTGGCTTGTTAGCTCATTTTTTTCTTCCTAAAATTTTCTACCAAATAGTGATTAAGTTTCTAACAAGCCTATCGAAATTGATATATGCCATTAGACCTGATAGATTGCATACCATTTTTGTATGTACATAAGTACAAATGCTCCTTTTTGTAACTAAGGCTAGCATGTTTTGCATTACTTAGTATATTTTGGGTTTGCCATTGGCTTGTAAATTGAAACCTATATGTCCATCTACTTATATGGTTGCCAAGTTGTGTTGTATATTTGAAATAGTGGTTGAAGTATGAACATATTATTTTGGGAGTGTAAATTTTATTTTAGGTGTGTTTTATTTAGTAATTTTCAGGGGTAACTCTGCCAAAATTTTTATGTATTTTTGTATTAACAAAATCTTTGCTAGCCACTTGAGGTTTTCAAAAAAATGAAACAAAAAAGAGTTTTGTCTTGCAAAGTTGACAACATATTCCATAGTTTAGTTGGGATCTTCTGTCGGCACGTCATGTCCCTAGGTTGGTTTAGGATAATCTGGAGCGGGGTGTGTCAACCATCAAGGAAGAAGAAGAGACAAAAGTGAAGAAGAAGATATAAAAGAGAAAGGGAGAAGAGAGAACGGGATAAGATCTAGAGAGGGAGAGAAAATGGGAGTGATAAATTGCAAAACATACCAATAATTTAAATATTTATAATTTCATTTTATTAATAAATTGTGACTAAATATTTGAATTTAGTGATCTTTTAATATTAAAGCTGTTTCTATAAATGGTTTTTGTCTACATTTAATGTGACTTTTTAGAATAGTGAAAAATGTTTTTAACCAATTAAAACATTTAAAAAAAAATTATTGTGTTTGGTTACATAGTTAAAAGTGATATTGAAAATTCTTAATCACTTGCAAAATACTTTTTAGAGGAAACACTTAATCAATACTTCTCTAAGGAAAAAGAGTTGCTTAAGAACATTACACCCAAAAGATTTTTTTTGTTGTTGCGCAGATGGATGTTGGTAGTGTGGTGAAGTATGCAGTTGGGGTAATGCAAATTTTATGTATTGAGTGATTTTTTTTATATCGATGAGTGTCTTGGTCAGTTTACGCGCACCTCGACTAATCTCACCAAACAACTACCTGACCTACAACATTTAGTTGACAAGAAAGCATGTAGGATATTAAATCCTAGGTAGGTAGCTGTAACGCCCTCAAAATATAGCCTAGTCCTACAAGTCACTACTAAACTTACAACCAATACACCCTGAAAATTTTAGCAACGTCATAACGACGCAACTACAAGCTATCTAATCTTTTTTGGCACTTGTTAGGCAAGAAAACAACACTTCTATAACCAGATGCAACAATCCCAAGCTCTAACTCAAGAAACCACTAAAAATCCATAACAACCAATATTCTAAACATATGAAGGAAACAAACTACTTCCATAAGCTTCAATAAACTCACTACATAGAGGTAAAGTAACCTAACAAGTCTATTACAACCTTCGTCAACATGAATTAGACCACTTAAACTAAAGCAAACTCAAATAACAAAACCAAAGAATAATAATTACCCTATCAAGGAAAGAACAGAACTACCACGCCAAGTCCATAACAAACTAAAACAACTACAAAAGTTTAAACTAACTAAGCCAATGGTCTCTTCCCATCACGCCTCCTTTTCAGGATCACCAAGTTCATAGTAATCCTTATCACTTGCAAAATCTGGTGGTGGGTCAGTACATAACGCGTACTGAGTAAGTAGCTCACACTTGATGAGCCACCACACAACATACATCATACAAAGAAAATACCATGCCTTCCACATGCAAGTTAAACATGCTCAACATTCATGGAAAACAAGTAGTAAATATATCATACTTAAGTCAAGGATCATAATCATGTACCTAATTAAGATCAATAACTCCAAGTTAAATTCGACTACCAACATCACAATAATCACCTAACTTAGCTAGTCGGTTCCTGAACTTTGTACTCAAAACCCCGACACTAACCTCCTATGAAGGATATCGAGCCCCAACCTTGCTCCCAGGCTGTTACACCTATTTCTACAATTTTGGAAAAATTACATAATTGGAAAGTATGAAATTTGAGAATTAGACATTTGGATTTTTATGGTTTTAGTTGGGAAGATAAGGATTGGTTTCAATTAAATAATTAATTAAATAATGGAAATTAAAAAAAAAAAAAAGAAAAGAAGAGAAAGTGGGATAAATATATTTATATATATATATATTTATTAAATAAAAACATGTGGTTTAAGTGAAGCCACACAAAGGGAAATGATTCTTTGTCTAGAAATTAAATAAATAATATTTAATAAAACAAAAATGGAGGCTTATGTTGGACAACCTATCACGTAAGAGAGGAAGAGGAAGAAAGTGAGGAGATGATTTCTTGATTTTGGACTATTTTGGAGTGTGAAAATCAAGAAGGGGATCTCACAACATTAGATTGAAGTTTTGGGTAAGTTCTCCAACTTTTTATTGAAATTTTTCATGAGTTTTAGAACCAATTAGTGAGTTTTCTTTATGGGTTTTCTTCCTTTAGTTGGAAACTCCATAAAATAGCTTGAAAACAAAGATGAGGGTGATGTTTGAGTAAAAGAAGGAAATTTGATGAAAGTCATGAGTTTTATCAAAGTATGGATTGAAGGGGATTAGTTGTATGTAGAAATTGCAAACTTTTTAGGGAAAGAAAACCAATGAATTTATTCATGGAGAAGAAGAAATGAGAAGAATGAGATTTCTTATGGAGAGGGATTACAATGAAGTTATTGGAAACTTTATTTTGGGTTATTGTCTCAATTTCTTGGTAATTAGAAGAGTAAGATGAGGAAAAGAATGGTAAATTCTTGGGTTAGTGAGAAATATAAAGACTTGGATAATTTAGTGTTGTTACACTTTAATTTTGGCATTAAGAGGTTAGTAATATGTTGACAAATTATGATTTCAGGGCAAGCGGAGATTGGAACCATTTACGTCCCAAACAAACCTCGTTCGTAGTAGTTGTGAGTGGTTATTTTATAAAGTATTTCAATTATTTTAGTAATTGATGAGATTTTATGAGATTTGAAATCAATTGCAATTAATATTAATGCAAATGATTTAGTTATTTGAAAATTTCGAGGAAATTACGTGTATTTCACAAATTGTTTATTATTAAGATTGATGATTTACTAATTTGATAAGAAAGTGACATATGATCACTAAATTGAATTCTTGATTTAGCATATTTGAATTTGAAGAGATTTATGTTTATTGAAATTTAGCTACAATGACTTAATTATTTGAATTAATTAAGCTTATGAAAAGTGAATTTATGGAAATCTCTTGATTGTAGCCAATTGGCAAAAAGTTCAAATTATTTGAGGTGAAATCAAGTATTTGTGAGTTTTAGAAATAACTTGATTTTTGAATCATGATTTTAGTTGATCTTTGACTTATGACTTAAAGTTATGAAACCACAATTTGAGAATGTGGGGTTTGAGAACTTACGATGATTATTATATAGAAATTGTTTTCAAACCACTAGAGCTTGTACCTATGGTTATTACCTGTATGCTATGAGAATGTGTTTCTATAGTATGCTAGTGTGCTCAGGCCGCAGGGGATGCAAGGGAATGCCGGGGCCATTAGGTGCCGAATCCGTATTCCGAATCCTGGTCCAAATCCTAGACCTGAGGCATTACAGATGTTAGAGTTTGTTTTACGTGCACGAATGGCATAAATTTGCTCTGCTATGTATCTAGAGATTACTCGATGCATAGTATGGCAGGGATTGGGTACAAGATTGGTTATGAGTTTTGTTGGCCTATTATTTTGTGCTTTCTTTAAAGAGTTATTGCTGCAAATCTCTATGATGTTTTATTTATCTTGTGTATTTAGATTGTGCTTAATTGATAAAGCTTTATGGAACTTTGAATCCCTTTTTAATATAAAAGGTTTTTGTCAAGATATTATTTTTCTTATTAACTTACCACTCACTGGGCTCTATTAGCTCATTCTTTCTTCCTAAAATTTTCCTCCAGGTAGCGACTGAGTTTCTAACAAGCCTACAGAAGCCGATATCTGCCACCGGACCTGATATTTTGCATACCATTTTGTATGTACATAAATACAAATGCTTCTTTTGTAACTAATGTGGCTAGCACGTTTTGAATGACTTAGTACCATTTTGGGATTTCCATTGGTTTGTAATTTGAAACCCACATATCTATCTACTTTTAAGTTCGTGGGATTGTGTTGAATTTCTGAAATGGTGGTTGGAGTTTGAACATGTTAATTTTGGAGTGTATATATTTCTTTCAGGTGTGTTTTACTCAGTTTTCAGGGGAAACTCTGCCGAAATTTTTATAAAATTTGGTGTTAACAAAGTTTTGGCTAGCCACTTGTGATTTTCGAAACTAAAATTTATTTGCAAAGTTTGACATTGGATTCCATAGTTTAGTAGGGATCTAATGTAGGCATGTCTCATCCCAGGTTGGTTAGGATAATTTGGGGTGGGGTGTGTCACAGGCTCCTCGATATCCAACATAGCATTCAACACAACCCTAATTAACAAGAGCCTCACTTGCTCTACATACTAGTGTATTGACTCCTGGCATTTGTACCCAGGTACCCCGACAGTTGTATATGGACGATATTGGCCCCTGACCTTTGCATCCAGGCATCCTAATAACCTTTGTATGTATTGTTGTGGCTACATGAAATTAACTTGTGAGAGTGGCCTTTCCGATTGAAGCTTCTGCAGCAAGTGTGAACAACCTTTTTCTTCAATTGTTGATTAAAATCACAGTGGGTGATTTCTAGTGGTGGCAGCGAGCATTTGTGAGAGAAAAAAAAAGATTTTTTTCTCTTGTTGGTTGAGAGTTCATTCTTTATTGTTGATCCCAAGCTATCGGGTTGTGATACTTGGAAGTCAATAGCCATTGTTGGGCTATTGAGGGTTAGTTTGTAGCACAATTTTTGGGGTTTCTTGTAATCTCTTATTATAGTAGAATATGTAGTTGCAAAACTGGACGTAGTCCCGAGTTTGGAGTGAACCAATATAAACTTTGGTCTCGTTCTCTTTTTCCTATCTCTCTATATTATTATTTGTGACTCTTGTTTGGTAGGTTTATCCTGTGGAATGAGAGAATTAATATTGTAGTAATTTTGTTATTATTATATTATTTTTTTTCTCCCAACAATTGGTATCAGAGCTTTTGGTTCAGGAGTCATGGGATATGTAGAGCCAACAAGTTTTGATGGAGTCATGAAGTTTGATGGAAAAAATTTTGGGTGTTAGAAGATGATGACCAAAGATTATCTAACCGTTAAAAAATTGGGTAAGGTTTTGAAAAAGAGGTATGAATGATGAAGATTGAGAGACTTTGGATGAAGAAGCAGTTGTCGTGATCAGAATGTGTCTGCCAATGGACGTGGCTAGGCAGGTAGCCGGTGAGACAATTGCAATTAAATTGATGGAAGCGCTCACAAACAGGTATGAAAACCCCTACACAAAATAATAAGATCTATCTTAGGAAGTTTTTCAATATGCATATGGCTGAGGATGCTTCTAAAAAACTTATAGTGTATTCAAATCCTTTACGATATTTTTAAATAACTTATTTTTATTAAGAACATAGCCAATTTCATATTAAAATTTAATTTGTTCTAAAATAAATGAAATAAAGAATATTTCATGCATTGCTCGCGGTTGTTGAAGATCTCACATTAGAAAGATGAAGAGACCTCACAATTTATAAGATACATGAAGTACTTCATTCATTATCAATTAGTTTTGAGATGGAACCTCATGTTTCTTTAATAGCGATAATAAATAGTCCTTTATATGAGATCGATGTAAATGCTTTAAAGCATCAAATTGTCAATCTGAACATAGAGACATTATTATAACTTCGACCAAAAAGTGAATTCCTGCATATTGTTGAAATAAAAAAATATATATATATTATTTATGAAATTGAATCTCTTCTTGGGGAAGGAAAAAAGAAGGATCAATTAAAAAAAAAAAAGCTGCATTTGCACCATCCATCTGATTCCAATATTATTACAATAAAAGAAACCTATAACAAAAAAAAAAAAAAAAAAAAAGCAATTTTTGCTTTCGAGAAAATTAATTTTTATTAATTTTATTATTATTATTATTGTGTAAAAGTTGCATAATATCTGATTATTAAATAGTTTTGAAAATCAAATAGATTTGAAAATATTTTTTAAATCGAAGAATCAAAACAAAGATAAAATCCAACTGAAAAAACAATCTAACAAATTTGCAGATATTGATCGAATTTAAACTTTGAACGAGTGGATGAAAAATTGGAAGGAAAAAAAAAATCATGAATTATATGTAAAATAAAGCGAAAGTTAGATTCATAAATAATGAGATGTAGGAAATAAATCAGTAAAACTTCTGTACAATCAACGGACTCTAGGAATTTGTTTCAAAATGAACTAAAAAACAATTTTTTTGGGGTTATATTACGAGTTTAGGGCACAAGTTTAGTCCTTAAACTTTTAGGTTTGTATCTATCTGATTCCTACACTTTAAAAAATGTTTAATAGGTCCATAAACTTTAAAAATGCCTAATCGGCCCTTAAACTTTCAATTTTGCATCTAATTAAGTTTCTGATATATTCAAAATTTTTAAAAGTTTACTGATTTATTAGATATAAAATTGAATTTTATGTCTAATAGAATGGTAAACTTTTAATTTTGCCACTAGTAGGTACGTAAATTTTAAAAAATATTGAATAGGTCAATGACCTATTAAACACAATTAAAAATTCAAGAACTTATTGGACACAAAATTGAAAGTTTAAAGACTTATTAGAATATTTTTAAAGTTAAAGAATAGAAAAGATACAAATCTAAAAATTCAATGACCTATTAGAAACTTTTTGAAGTTCAAAGACCAAATAGATACAAATTTAAAAGTTCAAGGATTAAATTTGTAATTTATTTTTTTTTCTTTTAACGAATCAAAAAATTTTAATGAAAAGTGTTGGTTTTTTTTTTTTTTTTTTTAATCTTTATCTTTATTTGACTTCGATCAAATTGATCAGGTAGTTTCGAAGAATATATATTAATATAATATATTGATATGAATATATATTAAAGCCATTAGTTGAGACTTATTAAAAAAAATATGAATATATATTAGGATTTTTTTTTATTAATATTGCAGTTTTTTAAACTTATTATAAAAATATTGTATTTTTCAAACTATTTATATTAATATTATGATTTTAATGGCGTGGAGGATGAAGAGACGACCATATATATGCGGCAGATGGTTGTCTCTCGAAGAGACGGCCAAACCTGCATTTAAAAAAAAAAAGACACAGGTAGATGGTCGTCTCTTGAAGAGACGACCAGTCCTTCACACATTGCATGGTCGTCTCTAAATCCACAAAAGCTTTAAAGATGGTCATCTCTTCAAGAGACGACCATCACATCATATTAAAAGATTATTCCTCTGGCATATTGGTTAGCTGACCATGCAAAAACTCAGGGCAAGGTTCGAGCATTATGGAACGTAATTTTTAACTTTTTATTTCTTTTTTTCCTCTGCTTTCTCTCTTTTTTTTTCCTTCCATTTTTTTTCTTTCTTCTTTTTCCTCTATTTTTTCATTTTTTTCAAATTTTTTTTTAATTTTTATTTAAATCAAATAAGATATCTTCATTTTTTTAAAATATTTAAATAAATTGAATATTATATTGCAATCTATTCTTTTTTTTTTTTAAAGTAAATTCATAATTTTTCTTACTGCGTTGATAAGAATTCGGGAGATTAGCAACTTCGTTTACATCATTTTGAATTGATTTTAAATAAAATTATCATGATAATTACATAATAATTTCTTTTTTCAAGAAATTGAAATTTATTATAAGTATTAAGTATTTAAATATTATATTTCAATTTTTAAAGTAAATTGATAATTTTTCTTACTGCTTCGATTAGACTTTGGGAGAAGAACAACTTCGTTTATGTCATTTTGAATTATTTTAAATAAAATTATCATGATAATTAAAATTTTATTACATTATTCAAAATTATCATGTAATTATCATGATAATTTTATTTAAAATCAATTCAAAATGACGTAAACGGAGTTGTTCTTTTCCTGAATTCTTATCAAAGCAGTAAGAAAAATTATAAATTTACTTATAAAAAGAATAAATTGCAATATAATATTCAATTTATTTAAAATATATTTTTTAGAAAAACTGAAGATATCTTATTTGATTTAAATAAAAAAATAAACAAAAGTTGAAAAAAATAAATGAAAAAATAGAGAAAACGGAAGAAAGAAAAAAAAACGGAAGGAAAAAAGAAGAGAGAAAGCAGAGGAAAAAAAGAAATAAAAAATTAAAAACTGCGTTTCATAATGCTCAAACTTTGGCCCATTGAGTTTTTAAATGGTCAGTTGACCAATATGCCAGCAGGAATAATCATTTAATTTTATGTGATGGTCGTCTCTTTCAAGAGACGATCATCTTTAAAGCTTTTGTGAATGACCATGCAACGTGTGAAGGATGGTCGTCTAGAGACGACCATCCACCTGTGTCTTTTTTAAAAAAAAAAAATGCAGGCTTGGTTGTCTCTTCAAGAGACGACCATCCGTCGCGTATATATGGTTGTCTGTTAAAGAGACGACCATCTTCCACACCATTAAAACTACAATATTAATATAAATAGTTTGAAAAATACAATATTTTTATAATAATTTTAAAAACTGCAACATTAATAATAATAATAAAAAAAAGTCCTATATATTAAAGCCATTAGTTGAGACTTATAAAAAAAAAAAAAAATTGTTGAGGCAAGATATTAAATGACAAATTAAAGCAAGATTCAAAATGGGTATTTTTAGTTGACTAAAATAGATAATGTAGCTTTCTACCAAAAAAGAGATCTTGAAATTTCAAAAACTAAAATATCTACAATAATATATATATTTATATTAAAAAGCCACAATTTTTTAAAGACTTTTTTAGACTATATTATCCTTTTTCAAATCTTAAATTTACAAAGATGCCACAATTAATTAATAATAATTCTTTTTGACATATTTTAGAACTAGATAATTATTAAATAAGTTATATATTTACTTTTTGGAATATATAAAAAAATATTCTTTATTTACATAAGTACTGAATTTAATTATATTTAGTACTAAAAAAACTTTAATTATATTTAATTTAATTTGATTAAAAAAAATGTCAAGAGTCTTGAAATAAAAAAAAAATCACATAAAAGACCAGAATTCGATTTCCCCCCCAAATTTACATAAATTAATTATATAAAAAAAAATTGATGGAACCGCGCCGGTGTATAGAAGATTCTTCCTAGCTACTCTCTCAGTAAAAAGAATATGAGAGTATCTATCTTTTTCAAAATTGATAAAAAAAAAAAAAAAAAAAAACTATTATAGTGTTATCTTTTCCTTTTCTATAAATTTAAAGATTTTCTCTTTAATTATTATTAATAATAGAATTTTAATTGGGTAAGAATTTCTAAGGTTTTATAACTTTTCAATTCTCTACAACTCTAAAAAGAGGACTTCCACCATCATTTCACAAATAATTTGAGCTTCATTATTTCTCTGTTTTTTTTTTTTTTTGTAATTCTCTTATTTTCTTTGTTTTTTTAAACTCTATTTAATTTCAAAGTCAACTCAAAATGTTCTTGACACATTTGAGAGAATGAGATGCATGTGTCAAATCCATTCAAATTGATAAAGTTGTGTAGAAATGATCGAGTAAAGATAGATGTATCGTGGTGTTTGTGCAATAATAATTGTATATACATACTTCTTAGTTTTCTTCTTTATTAAAATTATTTTCATAATAATTAGTGGTATTTTGTTTGTTCTTTTATTGGTCTTATATTATAATATAAAATTAACTCACATGGCACGTGGTGATAGACTAGCTTACTTTTAAAAGTCATGACTAAAATAATAATTTAAAGGTTAAATTATCAAAAATACCCTTGAACCATGAGGTTGGTTTCAATTATACTTCTAAACTCTGAAAAGTTTCATTTTAACCCTTGAACTTTGAAATTTGTTTCAAAACAACCATTGAAGGTTTTTTCTGTTAAATTTATAGACAAAAAATGACGTATTTACATATGTTTTGATTTTTTTTAACGTATATGTTCAAATATGTTCACATAAGCAACAATACAAATGCAAAAACATTATTTTCCAACCATGAATTTAATGAAAAAAAGTCTTCAAGGGTATTTTTGAAACAAATATCAAAGTTCAAGGGTAAATGAAACTTTTTAAAGTTTGAGGGTATAATTGAAATCAATTCCATAGTTCAAGGGTATTTTTGATAATTTAACCTAATTTAAATTAGGAGATCAAAACAGAAAAATCTTGATAACCTAAGTAATATTGTTCCACTCTTCTGTTGTGTCGACTGCTGAGGAAAAAGACAGATATGGAAAAGAACACCATCTCCCCCTTCCCCATATCCAATGGAGATTCTTTAGGTATAAACAGTTCAAAATTAAACTTATTGTACCACTTTATTAGTTTACAACTTCGTCAAGTTCTTCATACAAAGGATTATTTGTATTGTATGGTTAATTTAATTTTGCAGTTGTAAGGTCCAGCAGAGATGAAAATCCACTCCATTATACCTTAAAGATCCAATCTTTTTCTTTGCTGAAGGCTGCAATTGATGGTTCCAATCGTGACAGATATGAATCCCAGATTTTCAATGCAGGAGGTTATAAATGGTGAGTCATAAATATTATTTTATATTGTACTTATAAACTCCATGTCCAATATTTTGTTTGTTCGTTGTATTGCAGGAAATTAGCTCTGTATCCCAATGGAGATGTCAAAAGAAATGTGTCGGATCATATCTCCCTCTATTTGGTATCAGCTGAAGATGACAATTTATCAACTGCTTTCGAGGTCAATGTTGTGTTTACATTTCTTGTTTATGATAATCTCAAAGACAAGTATTGGACATTAAAAGGTAATCAAAATTTCAAAATATATGTTTTTGTTACCAGTTCTTTTCTTTTCTTTGAAGCTTTTGTTTGATAGTCCTCTATTAATAAATCAATAGGTCTAAATGTCGTACTTTCAATTTCTGTCTCCAAATTTCAGTCCTTTACCTCTTTTGGTATCTTTCTTTTTTTTTGTTTAATCTCATTTTTCTATCACAATTTCAGGCCAAACACTACCTTCAAAAAATTTCTTAAATATCTGTACATAGTTTGTGTTAGAATTTTGCAAAGAAAGACTAACATTTTCACTTTTTTATAAGTAAGAATGGATGACCAAAATACAAATTGCAGATGGGAAAGTACGACGTTTTCATGCAATGAAAAAGGAGTGGGGATTCGAAAAGTTGGTGTCACTTGACGCTTTCAATGATGCTTCAAATGGATTGTTGGTTGATGATTGTTGTGCATTTGGAGTTGACATTGTCATTATGAAATGTAATGAAGGAAAAGGGGAGGTCCTTTCCTTGATCAAGGAACCAAAAAATTACAAATATAGCTGGAAATTGACCAACTTTTCACGTCTATATAAGTGCTTTTATGAATCCGATCCTTTTGCAGTGGAGAGCTATAGATGATATGTAAAATTATTTTGGAAATAAGTATGTTTTAGTATGGTATTATATTTAGATGTCCATTTTTCAGGAAAATACGCCTATATCCTAGAGGAGATTCCAACGCAGCAAGTGGCTTTTTGTCCTTGTACTTGATGCTTGACAGTTCCAAGGAGCTTCCCCAAGGTTTTGAAGTTCTCGTTGAATATGAGATGGCTGTTTTGAGTCAACTTGGAGTTGGGCCAAATAAAAGAACAAGTAATTAACTACTTTTTACCTTAGTTTGCAAATTACAGCTTTCCTTAAATCGTTTCTGTTTTACTTGACTAGTTTTTTTTAAAGATTTTTATTGTGTTTGGTTACATAGTCAAAAGAGATATTGAAAATTCTAAAAACACTTGAGGCTTTTTAGAAGAAGCATTTAATCCATGCTTCTTCTAAAACTACTCAGGAAAATGTGTCTGTTAAGAACATTATACTCAAAAGTTTCTGTATTTTTGGTGCAGTTAAATGTTGGTTTGACTGTAAATCAATCGGTAGGGGTTGTGCAGATTTCATGTCATTGAGTGATCTCACTGAACCGAAGAAGGGCTTTCTTTGTGATGATACTATGATCGTTGAAGTGAAAATTAATGTTATCTCTACCTTGAAAAATTCTTTGAGAAGCTATACTGATGCATTAGATATTCAACCTTGCATCCTTTCAAAGGAAAAGTACAACCTCTCCTTGAAGAAAAAGTGCAACCTCCTAGAGAAGGAAAAGTACAACCAGCCTCTTTATTTATTTTTCTTCTTATTATTTTTTCTTGGCGTTGTAAACAAATGTGTTCGTTGGGCTATTTAGAATGTGTTTGGCCTAGTAAAAAAATGTGTTCGACATAACTTCCTAAGTAATTTTGAAGGGCTAGAAGTGCTTTCTTCCTATTTGGTGGCAAATAAAAATTACAAATAAAATCAAATTGATTTAATTTTTTAATAAAAAAGTTTATTATTTAAAAAGTAATTTTGAAGTGATGGATAAAAAATCACACCTTCTAAAACAATTGATTAGTGTTTCACTTTCATCAAATGGTTTCTTTTTCTAAAGAACTATTGTTCCCTAATAATCCTTTAGACAGTTGTCAATTGTTTAATCTATTAAGCATGTTTCTTTCTCTACCTTTGCCTCCCCTAATTGAAAAGATTTTCCTCTCTATAAAAATTTTATATTCAACACCTTAGGCCCCGTCTGATAACCATTTGGTTTTTAAAAATTAAGCCTATAGATGCTACTCCCACCTATGGATTTACTTGTTTTGTTATCTCCTTTTTACCTATGTTTTAAAAAACCAAGCCATGTTTTGAAAACTAAAAAAAGTGTTTCCAAAAACTTGTTTTTGATTTTAGAATTTAGCTAAGAATTCAAATGCTTCCTTAAGGGAGATGAAAACCATTATAGATAAATTGAGAGAAAACAAGCAACAACACGGTCTGCATGTTGATGCTCTGCAGGCCAAGCTACACTGTACTTTGTAATTTAAGAAAATGGTGAAACATATCAATCATTATAAGAAAATTGTTAAATTACAAATTTGGTCCTATAGTTTGAAGAAAGTTAGAATTTAATGATTTTTATGGTTTTAAAATTATAAGGACTAAATTCTAACTTTCTCAAAAGCATAGGGACCCAATTTGTAATTTAAAGAAAAAAAAATATAAAAATAAAAAAAATAATAATAATAAATTCATTAGAACCCGTCCATGTGGTTCTAAATTTATAACAATAGAAAAGCTAGTACAAAAACAAAATCAAAATGCAATAGTTATTCTCAAGAAAGTAATATATTGAAAATTACAAGTGAAATCGAAAAGAAAATAATAAAAAGCAAGAAAATGAAGAATAGAAATCACAAATTAGTTAGATTGGAATTATTTTGTAACCAAATAAGAGAAAAATCAAAACAAAATCAAATTTAAATAAAAAAAAAAAACAATCTAACAAATTTCTACAAATCTATATACACAATTTGAATTCCAAATTCAAATTTCGTCTAAATGGGGGAAAAACATAAATTATATATAAACAAAATAACATAAAAAGATAGATTTATAATTAATGTGAAATAGGAAACAAAGTTTGCAAAATTTCTATATAAAAAGTCCCACAGTTCCTATAAAATTAAGGGGAATTATGGTCAGTGACTAAAAAATTAACACAGTAATGAAAAATGGCTAAAACGGTTTTATAATTGAAGATATAGTTACCCTTAGTTTAGGGGAAGTTATCGATAATTGGTCATTTTAATTATGCCTCTAGTATATACTCTTATTTACCACTTTGTCAACCCAACAGCCAAATTTAGTTTTGTTAAAAAGTTCAACGCAAGATTTTTTTTTATCAACTGCAAGACGAAGGATTTTCTCCTAACTTGAAGGTTTATTAAAAATAAATAAATAAAACCTACTTCTATTCATTATTAAAAAAATAAACCTGTTTATTAAAAATAAATAAATAAAACCTACTTCTATTCGTTATTAAAAAAATAAACCTACTTCTATCTGTTATTTACTTGAACGCTGCACATTTTTTTGTTGTCTTGCTAGTTTCCAAATTTCATTTGAATAGTCCCTTTGCAATGGGAAGTATTTCAATAACGGCTTCCCATCACGTTTCGATCTTGTACGATGGAGTTTGGGGTGAGGAGAATACATACAATGATTTCAAGCCTGGCATAGTGGTAGTCAGTAATGGCTCGTCCCTTGCTTAGCTCACTATATCCATTACATACCTTATTAAATTTGATGCTGGAAAGAAAATTTTATGGATCTCTCTCTTCAAGAATGGTGAAGACAAGTTTAGGATGAGGACATGGATCTTGCTTGGATGTTTGCTGGGTATCGAACGAAATGTACCATGATTGCTGCATTGTTGTAGACGTTGAAAGTGTGGATACTAGTATACACATGGATGGTGCATGCCTGAATTCAACAAACAAATAATAACCAACGAAGAAGAAGTTCAGGATGTCTTACTCTAGAAGTTTTGGTGCACAAACATAGGATATTTGCGTGTCAGAGGGGTGTGTTTTTGGATGTAAGGATGATTTGAAAAAAGCAGTCTACATGCTATCATTAAAAGGGAGCTTCCAGTTTAAAACAGTAAGATCATGCAAAAAACTATTTACTGTCAGTGTATTGACTCACCATGTATGTAGATTCAACAAATGTAAGCAAGAATGAAAAAGATGACACTGAGACGAATGTGGATGCAACAAGTGTAAGCGAGAATGACCAACCTAGACGTATATACTAGATAAAGTTTTTCTTTTATTGTTGGTTAAACTTATATATATATATATATATATATTAAGTAGCATCTATGGTGTGGGTTGTTGTCAAAAAAGAGCCTTTGCCCAAAAAAGGTGCCAAGGGGAAGAGGAAAATGACCTCAAAGAAGAAGAATATTGACGACCAAGTCGAGGTCAGGAAGTTAATGTTTGTAAATACTGCTAGTTATATTAATTTTTTGGCGTACATCATGTATATAAACTTAAATCTGCGTATGAAAATGTGTTGTTAAACATGTATGCCCTTGCGTGCTAATGGATACACATGTTAGGCATACTGATGATTAATGTATACATGTAAATACGAGTATGGACATGGTTAAGTATTGGTTAATGATTTGTTTGTATGGTGTGATTTATTGTTATTTAATTTAGTTAACTTCTTCACGCTTAATGGGTACTCCACATATTAACATTTTTTCAATCGGTGGAAAATGTATAATGCAATATATACTCTAAGGTAGATTTATTTACATAATTCATCACTTTCTGTGTAATATATACATTTCTCTAGTTTTTTCTTAAGCAAAACTAAAAAATTTCTCTATGATAGTCTTTTCTTATGTAAAATTACAAATTTTGACGTTTTGTTTAAAGCATGTTAACTTAAGAGTTTAGATTTAAATAAAATTTGTTATTATTGCCGTGTGAAAACCTGATTTCCTCTCCTCCTTAGATCTTCCTCATTTATAGGCTTTGAGTTAGTTGGCTAAAAAGTAGAAAATATAGGAAAGGGCATTTTCGTCCACCTCTACTTATAAAATTCTATTAATAATAAAGAGAAAAAAAGATTTAGACACTTTTCAAAAGGTGAATAGGTTTAATAATTTTTTGAGTTGACCTATCAATATTTCGCTATTCTTCTTGTTGCCCCTACAATTAATAACGTTTCATTTGTAACTTGAAAGCATTAATCACTTCTGCGGACTGTTGGGAGTGCAATTAGAGTACATAAGGACAATTATCTCGGCCTTCTGAGGGAATGAAAGTTAGGGCTTATGCCCAAAGTGGACAATATCACTATGAATGGATGTTGAGAATCCCACATTGAAAAGATGAATAGACCTCACAATTTTTAACATTTTTCCTATGTACACTCAACATGCATCAGTTGAAGTTAATTAATTTATGGCTTTAAGGTATGATAGGACCAAAATAATCCTAGTTTATTCATATTAATTCATGCTAGTTTGATAGTATTTTATGTGCTTAATTGTTTATTTTGTAGGAAATCAAGCATATAGTGTATTTTGGAGTGTTTGCATAAATTTGGGATTAATTATGATCAAATTGGAGCTAATCGAGCATTAATTGAACAACTGGGCTTACAGGAGGCCAAAGAATTGAAAATCAAGCTTTTTGGTCCAAGGCGATAGCGTCTCAAACATTGCAAAATGCAGTATGCTAAAATACACAGAGTAGGGTTTAGACACTACTATCAAGGTCTTGACACTACAACAGATCTGCTTCGCGCAAGCCTCGCTCGATGCTGCGGCAAGCCCCTCAAGATGTTGGGTAGCGTCTCGACACAACGTCAATTTGTATAAAAGTTAATTTTCGACCCTTAGGCCATTTGTCTCCGATTTTTAGCTGTCATGAGACCATTTTAAGCTTTCTCCTCTCTATTTTTCATAGTTTTAGGCTTTGATAGGTGTTTTTGATCAATTCTCGTTGTCGGACAACGTCAGTTCAATGTTTTGCTAGACTTTCAACGCCGTCTCAAGTTGTAAATATAGTATTTATGCAATTAATTATGAGATTTTGAGCATTATATCTATTTTCCATAATGTTTTATGGTTTTTTAATTCTTGTGCTTATTCCTAGTTGTCTTTACACTGATTGATCTAACAAATTGATTCATTTAGAGATTTCTTAGCTATGCTAGATGTACTTGTAGGAGTCCTTTTTCTCTAGCTTAATTCAAGTAGTAATAGGCTGGTAGTCACGTTGGTTAATCAGGTAGAATTGCTTAATTACGTGTAAATAGTAGGCCTTAAAATTAATTAGCATGCAATAACTTAATTTGAAGGACCCGTCGCATTAAACTTTTGTGTTCTAATCTGTCCCAAGTCTTGGAATCTCGGTTAGGAGGCTCTCACAGTGTTCTGGGGAATCTTGTTGGTCTCAAAACACTGGATTTTTCTAGTTAGAATAGTTTTCAATGATCAATTATTGCATAAGTACCTATTTATCTCGATTCAATGCTCAAGGTAAGATCGTTATCCTTGCTTTAAGTTTAGTCCTTCTATCTCTTTTTTATGTTTAACTCCCCCATGTGTGTGTCAGTCTGTGTCGATAAGAATTCTAATTAAATAGAAATCAGTTTATTTGATTCCCTATGTTCGATCCAGTCTACTATTAAGTACTACAAGTATTTAATTTTAGATCGGTATTATAAATGTATTTGATCAAGCCCTTGACATGCTCACTATCATGGTACCAACTATCCAATCTTTTTTCTCAATTCCTGAAAATAAAATATATGAACACTCCCAAAATAATCAAATTATTCCAATACTACCAACAAGAGTGCCTCTGTGCACACTAATCAGATTTTGTGTTGGGATTGTTGGGAGTGCAACCAAAGTCTCATATTAGCTAGATAAGGGGAAGATCGTGGGTTTATAAGTGATGGACACTATCTCCATTAGTATGAGGTCGTTTGGGGTAAAACCAAAAGCAAAGTCATGATTGTTTATGGCCCAAATGGATGATATATCGATCATACCATTGTTGAGATATGTCAAGAGACTTTTGTCCCTAACAAGTGGTATCAGAGTCATGCCCTTGACTTAACTGTATCAATAAAACAATCATGTCCCAAACAAAAGAAGTTGTGAGCCTCGATGACATAGTCATAGTTAGTCATAGTGAGTTCATGGTTGAGCTTTCGGACAGGTGGTGTGCTCTAGTGAGGAGTTAGCCTGGTTAAAAAGTAATATGCTCAAGTGTAGTTTAGGAATCTGTGGTGAGGGACACTATCTCCATTAGTATGAGGCATTGTGGGAAAACAAGCATAAGTTTGAAAAGCTAAAAATTAAAAACAAACTTGTTATTGAACGGGACCTTCAATGTTTCAATTTCATCAAATACATTTTTTTAAAATAATAGATAAGAGGTAAAAAAAAAAAAATTGGCATCGTTAATTGTTTAAACAATTCTCAATTTGCTTAATCTGTTTTTTCTCTACTTTAACCTCCCCTAATTGGAAATATTTTCCTCTGTTAAAATTTTGGATGACCACCTTAGTTATTAAACTAGAAGAACACAATTAGCCATCACATTGATTCACACATTCACTCGACACAGCATTCAGGTGCGCACTACAAATATAGATCTCTTATTTTCTGTGTTTCTATACTCCCTGGATTGTCGAAATCCTAAGAACTGATTGCAATTTCATTCTTAAAGAATTTTCTGATTGTAATTCTAAAATCCTAGATAATTTATAAGTTTGTTCGAAAACAAAATTTTCTGGATTCTTGTTTGTTCTAACTTTTTGCCTCGGTTTCGTAGCAGCAACCTTCGTTAGACTTTGGTGACCCGAGGCTTCCGTCGCAGCTCCACTCTCTGTGTTAAAATTGTTGGAGACAATGAAAGAAAGTAAGCAAGATTTTAAATGAAGAGAAGATATAGAAAGAAGCTTCTTTGATTGAGTGCTATGATACTTTGCTCAATTGGAGCTTGTTGATTGTTTGATTTCTTATAAGGGTTGAGAACACCTCTATTTATAGGTGTTTGAAGAAGATTCTAGATATATCAACATAAATGTCCTAGGAAATAGCTATTGAAAAAAAATACACGAATTTAACGAGCCTTTACATATTTCAATAAGACTCCTAAAATAACACAAAGTCATCTCATTGGAGACAACAAGTTTTCATGAAAAATTACCAATTAACTTTAACAAAAAATTATATATTTTTTTGTCCTTTGTTGCAAATCTTAGCTTGCTTTGCTGGATGAACATTTCTATGAATAATCCGAGTATATTGGGAATGTTTTGGTGATGATTTGGGAATTATTATTTTTTATGGTAGAATTAAAAGATTTATCCCATTATAGAGATGAAGCAACATTAGAAAATTAAAAAAAAAAGTTTAAACCATATACATATTTTTAATTGACATTATTTAATGGAATAAAAAAATTAAACCCAATAATTTGTGAATTTCGTCTCATCACCTTTCCTAAAAAAAATAATAAGTCACCTCTAATGTTCTATGTAAATTAGTTTATTATTTATCTTTTGCTTGTGGCATAAAGGTCGGAGAAAAAGACAAAAAAAGAAACGTGGGGTCTAGCCAAATTAAAAAAGAAAGAAGGAGATACCTGAGATGAAAAATATTGCTACTGGAAGAAATTCGAGGAGATGCACGGGAGAATTTAAATTTAAATTCAAATTCAAATTTTATTAGAAATTGCATCTCCAATTTAAATGCTTATCAAATTAGAGTGTTGATTCAAATTCATTTTGAATCAAATTAGTCATTATCATTATTTGAATTCAATTAATTTAGATTATGAAATTTGACTGATATAATTAACTGAAATTTAAAAGGTATTTTGGTCTAAAAATGTTTTTAGAAATCCTTATTTTTTAAAATAGTATAGTATAGATATAGATAAAGTTTTAATAAGATCATACATATTAAAGTTATAGAAGTTAGTTTTTGAGAGAAGATATTAGATGAAAAAATTAAAATAGCATCCAAAGTAGATATTTTTTTAAAAAAATTCAGACTAAATTTTAGTCCATTAAAAAAAAATCTTGAAAGTTCAAAAGATCAAAATATTTAATTTTTTTAAAAGATTCAAGATCAAAACAAAATTAGCTTAACTACTAATATTAGTTTTTCTAGTAGTTCTCATGATCTTGTGAAAGTAATAAAATCAAAACAAACATTTAAAACATTCAAAACCCAAAAGAGAAAAATCTTGAAAATCCAAGAACGGAAATGCTATTTAAACCAATAACAGGTAAAAAAAAAAAGAAAGTATTGTTCCACATTTCTGTTGTGTCGACTGCTGAGGAAAGAGACAGATATGGAAAAGAACACCATCTCCCCCTTTCCCACATCTAACGAAGATTCATTTTTGGGTATAAATAATTTGAAATTAAACTTTTTCTATTATATTTTAAGTTCAACAACATGTGAAGGTCGAATTTGAACTCTGGCTTTTTGATCAAGAATACACCTCCTTAACCAGTGACTATGCTCAGGTTGGCATTTAAAAACATTGTTAAGTTCTTTTTATCTGTTTCGTATGGTTAATTTAATTTTGCAGTCGTAAGGTCCAGCAGAGATGAAAAACCACTGCATTATACCTTAAAGATCCAATCTTTTTCTTTGCTGAAGGCTGCATTTGATAATTGCAATCGTGACAGATATGAATCTCAGATCTTCAATGCAGGAGGCTATAAATGGTGGGTCATAAATATTATATTATATTCTTATAAACTCCATATCCATATTGGTTTGTCATTATATATTTTTGGGATATTTTGTATGGTTTATGATATTGCAGGAAATTAGCTCTGTATCCCAATGGAGATGTCAAAAGAAATGGTTCGGATCATATCTCCCTCTATTTGGTATCGGCTGAGGATGAGATTTTATCAACCGCTTTAGAGGTCAATGTTGTGTTTACATTTCTTATTTATGATAATCTCAAAGACAAGTATTGGACGGTACAAGGTAACCATTTGTTACCTTTTCTTTTCTTTGAGGTTTTTGTTGGATATTCCTCTATTAATAAATCAATAGGTTTAAAAGGCTTACTTTCAATTTTCTCTGTTTACTCTATCACAATTTGAGCACAAAACCTTACCCTCAATAAATTTCTTAAATATGTATAATTTAAGAATGGAAAGTACAGAGATTGAGATAGGATTAAAACCTTAATAATCACAATTCGAATGATGCAGATGGAAAAGTAAGACGTTTTCATGCAATGAAAAAGGAGTGGGGATTCGAAAAGTTGGTGTCACGAGAGACTTTCAATGATGCTTCAAATGGATTGTTGGTTGATGATTGTTGTGCATTTGGAGTCGACATTGTTGTTATGAAATGTAATGATGGGAAGGGGGAGGTTCTTTCCTTGATTAAGCAACCAAAAAATAACAAATATACCTGGAAATTGACCAACTTTTCACATCTAGATAAGAAATATTATGAATCCGATTTCTTTGCAGTGGAGAGCTACCATTGGTATGTAAAATTATTGATTATACAATTATTTGGAAACAAGTATGTTTTGGAGTATGGTATTATATTTACATGTCCATCTTTCAGGAAAATAGACCTATATCCTAAAGGAGACTCCCGGGCGTCAAGTGGGTTTTTTTCCATGTTTCTAAGGCTTGATAGTTTCAAGGAGCTTCCCCAAAATTTTCAAGTTTACGTTGAATATGAAATGGTTGTATTGGGTCAACTTGGACCAAAGAAAACAACAAGTAATTAACTCCTTTTTACCTTAATTTGCAAATTAAAGCTTTCCTTAGATCATTTTTGACCAACGTTTAGTAGAGGACTTTTAGAATGATGGAATATATTTTCAACCAATTAAAACTTTTTTAACATTTTTATTGTGTTTGGTTACATATAGTCAAAAGTGATATTGAAAATTCTAACTTAAAAACATTACACTCAAAAGTTTTTTTTTGTTTTTTTTGTTTTTCTTTGTTTCTTCTTTTGGCAGATAAATGTTGGTTTGATGGTAAAGCAAACAGTTGGGGTTACTCAGATTTCATGCCATTGAGTGATCTCAAGGATCCAAGGAAGGGTTTTCTTCGTGATGATACTATGATCGTTGAAGTGAAAATTAATGTTATCTCTACCTTGAAAAATTGTTTTTAGAAGGTATATTGATGTGTTAGATATTCTCAACCTTGCATCTTTGTGAAGGAAAAGTACAATCTCCTCCATCCTTTTTTTTTTTTTTCTTTTTTGTGCTTGTAAGTAAATGTGTTGGTTGTGCTATTTAGAGTATATCTAGGTGGTGTTTGGCATATTACTAAGAAAAAGCGTGTTGGTGACAAACAAAAATTACTTTTAAAAAATTCAAATTGGTTTAATTTTTTTAATGAAATTTTTATTCTCTAAAAAAGAATTTTAAAGTGATTCATTGAGAATAACATTTTATTGTAATTTGACATTTGTAAAATCCCTTTTAGTTATAGTGCAACACAAAATTTGAAATAATAAAATATTTACTAGTTTGCAAACCATTTGAAAGCCTCTTTGAGAGTAAGTATCTGGATTTTAATCTAATTTGAAAGCTTCTATTTTATTTTAAAATAATAATAAAACATGACTAAGAAATACCTTCTAAAACAATTGATTAGGCCCCGTTTGATAACCATTTGGTTTTTGATTTTTGGTTTTTAAAAATTAAGCCTATAAATACTATTCCCACCTATGGTTTTACTTGTTTTGTCATATACTTTTTGTCTATGTTTTCAAAAACTTGTTTTTGTTTTTAGAATTTGGCTAAGAATTCAAATACTTCCAGATGAAAACCATTGTAGAGAAATTAAGGGAAAACAAGCTTAATTTTTAAAAACCAAAAACCAAAAATCAAATGGTTATCAAACGAGGCCTTAGTGTTTCACTTTCATTTAAAGGTTTTTTTTCTAGACAACTATTATTGCCTAACCCTTTAGACACAGTTGTCATTTTGATTTATTAAGCATTTTTCTTTCTTCCCCTAACTGGAAAGATTTTCCTCTTTATAAAAATTTTGGATGAATACGACTAATCAATTTTTGTCGGTCGGTGGTTAGCAATTTTTGAAAGGCTGAATGAAGAGGAGTCGCTATCGAATCGACTGATCAAACTCCGACGAACAAGCTCGACATAAAAGGAGATAGGCAGAACATTGAAAAAGAGGAAGAGATAGAGAGGAACATTGAGGGAGAAGAGATAATGAGAAAGGGGGACGAGAGAAGGGGATAAGATAGAGAGAGGAGAAAAGGAGAGTGATATAAAATACAAAATATATTAATAATTTAAATATTTATCTTTACATTTCATTAATAAATTGTGTCTAAATATTTAAATTCGGTTATATTTTAATATTGAAACTTTTTTCTTAAATCGTTTTTTTTTCTACATTTAATAGGACTTTTTAGACTAGTGAAAAATGTTTTTAACCAATTAAAATCTTTTTTAAAAAAATTATTATGTTTGGTTACATAGTTAAAAGTGATATTAAAAGTTCTTAAAGCCCTTGCATAAGATGCTTTTTAGAGGAAATTCTTAATCAATGCTTATGGAAAAATGGTTGCTTAAGAATATTTACATTTAGGTTTTTTCTTCCCTGATAAAGGAACTATCTCAATTACGCTTGATAACTCCCCTTATTCAAGGCGAACCCCCACAACAATAATAAGAAAACCCCATTAACAAGATGATAAACAACCCAAGAAAGTTAAATAGATTTTTACTTGGAAACTTTGATCGATGATCAAGAAGAAAGGAGAACTTGTTCCTATCTTCAAGATTTCGAACTCTCCACAATCTAATGGATCAAACTAGATTGAAAGTTCTAGACATGCATTCTAAACACAGTGTAAGGAAGTCTGTATTTGGAGTGCAGAGTTATTTAACTTGAAGTTATTAAGTCAAAGGTTTCTGGAGTCTGATTTTCTGCTTGCTATTTTTGTTTTCTTAATTTTTTGTTCAAGCATTTAATTAGACATATATTTGCTCAAATTTTTAATATTCAATTGTGATGTCAACTTAAAAAATTCACAAATATTTTACAATTTATGCATGTAACATTTGTACTTAATGTAGACAAAATAGTTTTGTTACATACCCAAAAAAAAAATTACAATATGTTTTTACATTAGTGGAATATGCACAAAAAATAAGTAGGACAACAAGGGCCTACATACATGGCTCACAAAAAAGATTTAAATGTTCAACAAAGGCCCACATCTATGTTCCATATAATATCTAAAAAAAGGATTGATTCAAACAAAATGGTTAATAGATATTTTAGCCACAAGTGGTGGCTACATGAATAATTTTTTTTGAACTCAATCCAACTCTTCTCCTCCTCTCTATCTACTTTTTCTTCCTAATCAAACAATCTCAACAAGCAACAACAAAGTTTGATTGATTGAACCTCTAAAAAAGTGTTTTTAAAAATTGTATTTTATTTTAAACATTTTTTTATAAAAATAGTTTAAAATTGAAACACTTATATGTTTGATTATATTTTCTCAAAATTGTTTTTATACAAAGTTTCTTTCGTTTGCTTTATACTCAAAATGCTTTTAACAATGTCAAATTACCAAAAACGAAAACTCTTAGTCAAACACTATGACTGGCCGACCACATCCAAAAGGTCGTTAAAGTCCCGTCGGTCGCCAAAAATTGTCGCTGGTGGTGGTAGCCAGTCACCGGAGAATCACCGCCAGCAATTGCCGTCGGTCATTAGAGAAGGTAGCCGGCGGTGGCCGTCGGTTGCCAAATATGGCCGCGGTCACCGCCAGTGGCCACCAGTCGCTGGAGAAGTGAGGGTGAGAGAGGAAACGAAAACACATGAGAAAATAGGGTTATTGTTCTCAACTCTATTGAGTTGGTAAATTAAAACAGCGATAAAATATGTTAATGGACCAAATGTTGAGTTGGCTTAAAAACTCAACTCAATTCAACAGGCCAAACAACTTCTTAAAGTAAGGGAAGTGTATGGTATTTTATTTTGGAACTTACTAAAATATAATTAGAAAAATAAATAATATTCAATTTTATATAATTCATATTAAAAAAAGCATTTACTTTTTTTTTTACTTGTTGCGAAGAGCTCTTTTCTTTTTTCAAATTATGCATTTCTTTCTTCTCATACTTTATATCAAGAAACAAAAATTAGATCATGACATTTTTTAAGATAAATTGAAACATAAGTTAATATAATTGAAATTTCTTAAAAATTGTTACTTTGTAAAAATACTAAATTAAAAATGACTACAAAGCTAATTACCAATAACATAAAAATTATTACAAACATAGTACACAAAAATTACAAATGTAACATTTTTAAAATGAATTGAAAATATAAAATACATTAGAATAATATACATATATATATATATATATATATATAAAATACAGAATTGGAATGGAATTAAATAAGGTGTAAAATTGTAACAACTATTTCATTAATTAAAGTATTAAACTTATAAATGAAATACACATGAACCAATTAATATTTTAATATTAGAATATATTGAATCTTCATCCAATATCTTTTAAACTATTGTAAATATAAATGCCCATTTCCACATGCCCACCTTATTTCCATACCAAGTGGCTTTTTATCCATAGCCATAGTGTCTTCCATGTGTCCAACAAAGACCATTGATTGGTGTCCAATTGTTCCACTTCATGCTCTCCCTTATGCCTATAAATAGATACATTTTGGTAAAGAAATAATAACAATTTTCTCTAATTTCTTGTGTTTTTAATTTTCCATAAATTTCCACTTTCTTTGTTTATATTATATTTATATATACTCCTTTTATATTCCTTTAATTGCATTATTATTTTTATTATATATTATTATTATTATTATATGGTTTGGTAAAGTTTTGGTGCCCGGTTTCGCCTCTCAATTTTACAACACGTTATCAGCACGAGACTCTGTCATTTTTCCCGCTAAAGGTAAGTCTTATAGGTAAGCCATTTTTACTCATTTGGTTTATGTTAAATTTATAATATAAATATATTATTATTTTTGATAGTGTTATTATGGCAAACCTTACAAAGCTAGAATTTGCGGCCCTGGATATTAATGGAAATAACTACTTGTCATGGGTCCTTGACGCTGAGATCCATTTAGATTCTATGAATCTTGGAGAAACAATTAAAGAAGGAAATGATGCATCAAATCAAGAAAAAGCAAAAGCCCTGATCTTCCTTCGCCATCATCTTCACGAGGGATTGAAAATGGAGTATCTTACAATAAAAAATCCCTACGTTCTATGGCAAGGTTTGAAAGAAAGGTACGATCATCAAAAAACAGTTATTCTTCCAAAAGCTCGTTATGATTGGATGCACCTGAGGTTGCAGGACTTTAAATCAGTAAGTGAATATAATTCCGCACTCTTCAGAATTAGTTCAAAATTAAAATTATGCGGAGAAAAGATTACTGATGTTGATATGTTAGAGAAGACATTTTCCACTTTTCATGTCTCGAATATGCTCCTGCAGCAGCAATATCGAGAGAAGGGTTTTGCAAAATATTCTGAACTTATCTCATGTCTTCTCGTTGCTGAACAAAATAACGAGTTATTGATGAAAAATCACGAATCACGACCAACTGGAGCAACGCCATTCCCTGAAGTGAATGTTGTGAATTTTAATAACCGTGGTCGAGGTCGTGGTCGTGGTCGAGGTCGGGACCGCGGTAGAGGAAGAAATACCTATTTTCGTGGTGGGCATTATAATTTTAAGAAACCCACACGAAGTGATGATCATAAAGGAAAGGCTCCACAAGATAGAAGTTCGAAAGGTGATGAACATAAATGTTTCCGGTGCGGAATGACTGGGCACTGGTCACGTACCTGTCGTACGTCAAAACACCTTGTTGATCTCTATCAAGCTTCCCTGAAGGAAAAAGGAAAAGGAAAGAATGTGGAGGTAAATCTTGCCATTCAAGAAGATGATGTGTTTGACCCCTCCAATATGATGCATCTTGATGTAGCTGATTATTTTGAATCTCCTGGAGAGAGAATTGATGCAATCAAACAAGTAGAGGATGATTTGTATGAAAATATATAATTAAGTACTGTTTAGTATGTTTTTGTTGTTGTTTTGTTTGAATATATATTTAAGACTCTTTGTAATCGTTTTTCTTTTTTTTTCAATGAAGAAATATGAACAATTTCAATATGTTGAGTAACTCGAAAATGAGCAATGAGGATTTATGTCTGGCAGATTGCGCAACTACGCACACGATACTCATAAATAGAAAATATTTTACTAGATTGACAATGCTGGAAGCAAAAGTCAATACTATATCAGGTTCTGCAAATCTGATTGAAGGTTTTGGAAAAGCAAACTTTATTTTGCCTAGAGGAACAAGATTTACAATTAATAATGCTCTGTTCTCTAGCAAATCGAAAAGAAACTTATTAAGTTTTAAAGATATACGTGAAAATAATTATCATGTTGAAACTGATTGTAAAAATAATATAGAGTGTCTCTATATAACATATATTGTTTCACATGAAAAACGTATATTAGAAACACTGCCTGCTTTTTCTTCTGGATTATACTATACTCATATACGAGTAATCGAAAGTTATGCAATAATGAACCCGAAGTTCATGAATCCAGAAATATTCAGTGTTTGGCATGATCGATTGGGTCATCCAGGGTCAATAATGATGAGAAAAATTATTGAGAATTCACATGGACATCCTTTAAAGAGCCAGAAGATTATTCAATCCAATGAGTTGTCATGTGATGCTTGTTCTCAAGGGAAATTAATTATTAGACCATCACCAGCTAAAGTGGGGATTGAATCACCTGCATTTTTAGAGCGAATTCAAGGTGATATTTGTGGACCTATTAACCCACCAAGTGGTCCATTTAGATATTTTATGGTATTAATTGACGCATCCAGCAGATGGTCACATGTATGCTTATTATCAAGTCGAAATCTTGCATTTGCAAGATTACTTGCTCAAATAATTAAGTTAAAAGCACAATTTCCTGATAATACAATTAAGACCATTCGACTTGATAATGCTGGTGAATTTACATCCCAAACTTTTAATAATTATTGTATGTCAATTGGGATAAGTGTTGAACATCCTGTAGCTCACGTTCATACACAAAATGGTCTAGCAGAATCATTTATAAAACGTCTGCAACTAATTGCAAGACCATTGCTTATGAGAGCTAAACTTCCTACATCGGTATGGGGTCATGCTATTTTGCATGCTGCATCACTGGCACGTATTAGGCCAGTAGCTTATAATAAATACTCCCCAATGCAATTAGCTTATGGCCAGCAGCCAAATATTTCCCATCTAAGAATTTTTGGATGTGCAGTATATGTACCGATTGCTCCACCACAACGTACTAAGATGGGTCCTCAAAGGAGGTTAGGAATATATGTTGGTTTTGATTCCCCATCAATTATTAAATATCTTGAACCCCTGACGGGTGATGTATTTACTGCACGATTTGCTGATTGTCATTTTAATGAGACAAATTTTCCAACATTAGGGGGAGGAATTAAGAAGTTGGAAAAAGAAATTACATGGAATGCATCGTTATTATCTCATTTTGATTCGGAAAAAGAAATTACATGGAATGCATCGTTATTATCTCATTTTGATTCTCGTAGAAATCAATGTGAACTTGAAGTTCAAAAGATAATTCATTTGCAAAATATAGCAAATCAACTACCAGATGCATTCACAGATACTAAAAGTGTGACTAAATCATATATACCAGCTGCAAATGCTCCATCAAAAGTTGATATCCCAAAGGAACAAGTTGTCAATAATGAGTCTGGAGCACGCCAGAAGCGTGGTAGACCAATAGGTTCTAAAGATAAAAATCCTCGAAAAAGAAAAGTAGTTGAGAATCAAAATGATTCAATAAAAGGTATGGATGTTCCAGAAGAAATCCAGAATACAACTACTCAAAAGAGTATTGGTGAAAATCAAAAGCTTGAGGATAATAATGAAATTTCTATAAACTATGTTACAACAGGAAAGAGATGGAACCGAAATGATATCATTATTGACAACATTTTTTCTTATAATGTTGCTCACGATATTATTCATGAAAGTGACGATTTTGACCCAAAATCTATCAAAGAATGTCAACGTAGAAAGGATTGGCCGAAGTGGAAAGAAGCAATCCAAGCAGAGTTGAACTCACTTTCAAAACGTGAGGTTTTTGGACCAGTAGTCCCAACACCGGAAAACGTCAAACCTGTGGGATATAAATGGGTATTTGTAAGGAAAAGAAATGAAAAGAATGAAGTCACAAGATATAAAGCGAGACTTGTTGCACAAGGATTCTCGCAAAGGCCTGGTATTGATTATGAGGAGACATATTCTCCTGTGGTGGATGCAATAACGCTAAGATATTTGATTGGTCTGACTGTATATGAAAAGCTTGATATGCATCTAATGGATGTAGTCACGGCGTATTTATATGGATCTCTCGATAATGACATTTATATGAAAATCCCGGAAGGATTTAAAATACCAGAAACATATGAATCAAGTTCTCGAGAATTGTATTCAATAAAGTTACAGAGATCATTATATGGATTAAAACAATCAGGACGAATGTGGTATAATCGCCTGAGTGAATATCTGTTGAAAGAAGGATACCAAAATAATCCAATATGTCCGTGCGTTTTTATAAAGAAATCTCAGACAAGATTTGCTATTATAACTGTATATGTTGATGACTTAAATATAATTGGAACTCCTGAAGAGTTATCCAAGGCAATAGAATATCTTAAGAAAGAATTCGAGATGAAAGATCTTGGAAAAACAAAATTTTGCCTTGGTTTGCAAATTGAACATTTAGCAGATGGGATATTTGTTCATCAATCAACTTATACAGAGAAAATCTTAAAAAGATTCTATATGGATAAAGCACATCCATTGAACATTCCAATGGAAGTTCGTTCACTGGATATAAAGAAAGATATATTTCGACCTCGAGATGACAGTGAAGAACTACTTGGTCCTGAAGTACCATATCTTAGTGCAATTGGTGCACTTATGTATTTGGCTAATAACACAAGACCAGATATTGCATTTTCAGTAAATTTATTAGCTAGATATAGTTCATGTCCTACAAAAAGACATTGGAACGGAGTTAAGCATATACTCCGATATCTTCGAGGGACAATTGATATGGGTTTATTTTATTCTAACAAATCAAAGTATGATCTAGTTGGTTATGCAGATTCTGGTTATCTATCTGATCCACACAAAGCTAGATCTCAGACAGGTTATCTATTCACATGTGGAGGAACTGCTATATCGTGGCGATCAGTGAAACAGACTATAACGGCCACTTCTTCAAATCATGCTGAAATCCTCGCTATTCATGAAGCAAGTCGAGAATGTGTATGGCTAAGATCGATGACACAACACATTCATGAGACATGTGGCTTGTCTTCAAGTAAACCTCTTCCAACGATGTTATACGAAGACAACACAGCATGTATAGCTCAAATCAAGGGAGGATATATCAAAGGAGATAGAACAAAGCATATCTCACCAAAGCTCTTCTATACTCATGATCTTGAAGAAAATAGCGATATCACTGTACAACAAATTTGTTCGAAAGATAACCTGGCTGACTTATTTACGAAGGCATTACCAACTGCAACCTTCGATAAATTAGTATATAGCATTGGAATGCGGCGACTCAAAGACTTTAAGTGATGTCTCCATGAGGGGGAGTGAATGTATTATAGTAAACTATATAAAATATGTACTATTTTTCCTTCACTAGGGTTTTTCTTCCCATTGGGTTTTTCCCTAGTAAGGTTTTAACGAGGCATATTTTATATAAATGGGCATTTAAGGGGGAGTATTGTAAATATAAATGCCCATTTCCACATGCCCACCTTATTTCCATACCAAGTGGCTTTTTATCCATAGCCATAGTGTCTTCCATGTGTCCAACAAAGACCATTGATTGGTGTCCAATTGTTCCACTTCATGCTCTCCCTTATGCCTATAAATAGATACATTTTGGTAAAGAAATAATAACAATTTTCTCTAATTTCTTGTGTTTTTAATTTTCCATAAATTTCCACTTTCTTTGTTTATATTATATTTATATATACTCCTTTTATATTCCTTTAATTGCATTATTATTTTTATTATATATTATTATTATTATTATATATTATTATTATTATTATATGGTTTGGTAAAGTTTTGGTGCCCGGTTTCGCCTCTCAATTTTACAACATAAACTTATATTATTTTAATTAAAACCATTAGATTGTAAACACTCACTTAAAAATATAATTACATTAAACTTTTATTAAAACAAAATAAATTGTCATTCAATTTTATATTTTTATTTAACAATGGAAAACTTTCCTTTTTTTTAATGAAAACATCGATTTTTTTTTTTATTTGTGGTTTGTGACTTATTAACTTCTTTGAATTATACATGTGAAGGGGAGAATAATCATACTATTTTCAGTTTCGTCTTAATACTATTTTTCTATGTGTTTTTCTCCCAACGTCATCCTATTCATACACATGATTTATATTAAACATTCATAACCATCTAATTCATGATCAAATGATTTATAAATATTTATGTCTAAGTATACATCTACCATTTCTGTAACACCCTGACCCACACGACTCTTTAAACGAGGAAGCATGACTTAGTTACCCCGCTCATGCCCGAATTTCGGCAGCATGACAGCGCAACTACGAGAAAACTAAATTTACAAAGACCTAATAGAAACAAAACAACACTTCTAAACTTCAGAACCCAAACTCAATATCTGTTGGGATTTATGCCCTAAAGCCTCGTAATTAATAATTTATTTAATAATTAATAATAATTTTGATTATTTTATTTTCAATATAATATTATCCATTATATGAAAAATCCAAGGTTATTAGTGTAATCTTGAACAGTATGTGGTTGACATACGAGAGGATCATGTTCAAGAAATAACCTAAAGGGTCATAGTATATGGATAAGGTTGGGTGCCTTATCTTGGTAACACTATTGATACGGCCCACTTTGTAATAGTTACAAATGATTTGATCCAAATCATTCATGTGGAGACATGTGAGTGGGGGTATCTTATACAATGAGTTTGTATAAGAATGGACCACGAAATATTTAATCTCTCTTTATAAATCCGTTAATTGAGAAGATTAATATTTCATCAGGATGATCATATGCGACTCGATCTTAATCCTGAGTGAGTTATGAACTCCTGCCTGTGAGGGCTTGTCCTTTGATTTGCATGGGTGAGAGTGGCTTTTGTAGCCGATTCAATATGCCTACCATTTTGGGGACTTGACCAAATAGGGAGCTGGGAACATAATCTCACAAGATGGAATTCACTCCTTCCCATATAGGGTAAGTAGATGAGTAGTTCCCTTAAATGCTGATTTCGGGACTTGAACAATGGGGCCCCACCCTTTCATTGGCCCGAGAGGGACTTAGTTTATAATTAGATTATAAACATATTGTTCATTAGAGAATCAGTGGTACTTAAGGTGCAAGATGTAATTATAGGGGTAAAACGGACTTTTGACCCAGCTGTAATTACGAACAACTCGTGAAGGATCGACTTGCATGTAATGATTATATCTATGGACACAACTTGTCCTACAGTGCATAAGAGTGCAACTCTAGGTCTATAGTGGAGTGACCTATAGTTAATGAATGAAAATTAATTAATTAAAGAGTTTAATTAATTAATTTTGTATCATTGGAGCTTATAATCTGTAGGTCCATAAGGTCCCCTTGCTAGCTCATAGTAACACTAAAAGATCAATTTAGTTGAAAGAAAAATTTGAAATGTTCAAATTAATATTTAATTTGAAGTGTTCAAATTAATATTTAATATATTAGATATATTAAATATAAAAGAGGAAAATATATTTATTGTATTTGATACATTAAATATTAAAATTTGAAATGTTCAAATTTAATATTTAATTTGAAGTGTTCAAATGAATATTTAATATATTAGATATATTAAATATAAAAGAGAAAAATATATTTATTGTATTTGATACATTAAATATTAAAATAATTAATATATATTTGATATATTAAATAAAAGATATTTATAGAATTTGAATAAGATTCAAATAAATAAATATCGTAGGAGATTTGAATGAGATTCAAATAAATAAAAGATATATTTTAATATATTAGATATTAAAATATAATATTTTAATAATGGCAAAGATCTTCCCTTGGTCTCTATAAATAGAACCCTTGGGTTGAAGCATTCTGAACAACACACATCTTCTCAAAGAGAGAATTAGAGAATTCTCTCTAAACCTCTTCCTCTTTAATCCCTTGAGGATTTTCTTTCAAGAGGCTCCCACAAGCCTTGATCTTTTGTTAGAGTCATAGCCAGGAAGACTTTGTGGAGGAGATAAAGACCCGCCAGAAGAATCTCCATAATTTCAAGGTATGTTTTGCTTAACCCTTGTATTTTAGTTTAATTCTAAATAAATCAAAGACGATTCCTATGCTTCCGCTGTGGGTTTAATTCGATTATTCCCTTCAATTGGTATCAGAGCAATCTTTGAGTTTTATTTAGAATTAAAGTTTTGTGATGGTGGGTATTTTAATTTTGCATATATATGATATATGTGATTTACAAATTGATTCTTTTAGGCTATTTGACATTAGCTTTATTGTTTTGATTAGATCAATTGTAAAATCCAAAAGGGTTAGAATTTGTTGCAATTGTTGAAAAGAAGACCCAAAAGGGTTAGTTTTTTATATACTTCAATTGTTGCCAAAATCAATCACATTCAAGGCTGAAATTTGAACCATAACATTCAAATATGAGATATTGAAGTCCTGTTTATGATTTCAATTTTTTATATATATAAAGTTGCTGTAGTCATGATATTAAAATAAAATTAAAAAAATATATATATATATACATATTTAGTTCAATTGACTGGATTCCAAACAAATGAATATATATATTTTTTGATATTGTGAGAATATCCCACCCTCAGTCAACATTATCGGCTGAGAATATTATTAAATTAAAAAAAAAGGGACCATGAATGCTACTTCCGAATTCTGGAGACGTTGAGCACAAGTGGGTCTTTGGAGTTCACTTGATTCAAGCTCGCCGGTGTTGCGTTAAACTCATCCTCGAAGGCATGGATCAAGTCGGCCGGTAAACACATGTTCAGGGATCAAGTTTTTAAGGCTGAAGTGGATTTTGAAAATTCATTATTGATATTCAAATATAATTTCAATTGATTTTAAAATTGAAGCCGCGTAAAATTGAAATTAGATTTCAAATTGATTTTGAAATTGGATTTCAAATAAATAGCATAAAATTGAAATTCAAATTGTAATTTGGAATGGTTTCAAGAAGGAAAAGTTTTTTGAAGACCAAGATATGTCTTGAATTTAAATTATTATTATTTAAATTGTCTTCAACTTTTTAGGATATGTCAAATATGCCGGTCAATTTTTTTTTAATTATGCATGTGATGTATGTTTTAAAACATTTGATTGTTGCATAAAGTATGTCATTTATATTAAAATCCCCCCATAGGTTAAGCATGATCATGCATCTTAATTAATTTTAATATAATTGTTATATTGGAAAATTGATTAGGTTGTTTCCTAATAGAATTAAGATATTTTCTTAATATGCTTATATTTTCCATATCTTTGAATATAATTGTTATATTTGAAAATTAAATTAGGATATTTTCTTTCATAAATGAAATCCATGTTTTCCTAATAGGATTAGGATATATCCTAATGAGATTAGAATTTTCTTAAAATAAAGATATTTCGAATTCATGTTTTAAATAGTTTAAAATTTGAATTTAATATATCTTTATTTGTTAGAATTTATGATAATCTTTTAATTCAGTTTTAAATGGTTTAAAATGGTAGAATTTCAAGATTATCCATAGTTTAAATTTTGAATTTAATCTATCTTCTATTTTTCTAAATAGAATTAGAATAAAATATCAAGGATTATCTTTTAATTTAAAGAGTTTAAAATGATGGATTTTTAAGACTATCCAAATGAATTATTTTTTAATAAGATTAAAAAAAAAAAATTTATGTTCATTAATCTAATAATTAATAGTTAATTAAAGATTAATAAATTTGAAAATAAAAATTGACTATAAGGGAACTCTGTCTATGGAAGGTTCTGTCTAGACTGGGGTATTTAAGCTGACCGAAAGGGAACACCTCTAACTGGGAACCGACCTGGGAGTTGAATTAGTCAAATTTTATTTATTTTCACTAAGCATGCTCATAATGTTATTATTATTATTTTTAAATAGTTTAAAACCTTAGTAATTCACATTAAAATCAATCTAACAACATAAGGGTTATGAAAGGTAGATTGAGGAACTTAGATAAATGAGATTAGCCTAATTTTTCTAAGTAATAGAAAACCCTATTTCAAAATACTTAGTGGGAGAAGGACGCATGTCAAAAATCCAACGGTCTCTATTATTGATTCACAACGTGAGATTCATGTGGGGCCTCGTGGCGGCTTTTGGACCGTCCTCCCTACGGAAGGTGTTTGCATGGATCAATATCATGGTGAATCTTTTGAGAAAGTATTATAGTAAGTGGGAGAAGGAAATGTGTCAACATATCCTACGGTCTCCATCATTAGTTTACATCGTGAGATTCATGCGGGGCCTCGTGGCGGCTTTTGGACCGTCCCCCTACGGAAGGTGTTTGCATGAGTCAATATCAGGGTGAACTCCTGAGAATGATAGGATTGTAGTTTTGTTTCCAATACTTGACCTACCCTACGACGGCACTTGTTGGGATAAAACTACGGGATCTAAAATTATGGGTCACACTTACAAAGGGCTCATTAAAGTTGTTAATGATGTCTTTGACCAAACTAATGGTAACTAAATATTATAGGAATAAGAGTTATTCTGGTATAATACTTGGTTGAGATTGTCTCAGTTTAGTGATGGAATACTTGACCTACCCTACGGCGTCACTTATTCTAACTCACTAAAGTACCATAGCATTAGAAATGATTTATAGGGTTAATTATTTTTTTTTCAAATTGTTTGATTTCTATGCTAAAATTGAATGGATAATTGTTTGCATTATGTTAAATTATATACTATATATTTCAATATTCTGTCAGTTTCTCTCATAATTTTAATTTTATTACTGATAAGTCAAAATTGAGAAATTTTATTACTTGGAAAAGTAACATTAACACTATAATGGTAGTGTAAAATTTTGAATTTGTCTTTATTGAGAAATATTCTCGAAACCTGTTGCTAATGCTATTCGAATTGTTCGTGAAGCACGTGATTAATGAATCAAAAGTAAACGAGATAGCTTGTACGTATTCTCCTAGTTGACATGTTAGATGTCAAGTTTAGAAGATAAAGAAAATGACAACAACATATGAATGTTGAAGTCAACATAAGCTAAATTTAGAAAATTGTCTAAATGATCTCAAAATTAAGTATTACAAAAATCCAAGTAAAGAAACCAAATGATTGAAGCTATATAAAAGGAAATAGTTCCTAAATTAGCTAGGACAGTCATAATAAGAGGAATTTTTGAAATGCCTCTAGGAAGAAAAATATAAATGAAAGTAAATTTGATTTACTAGATTTTTGGTGGAATATAAATGCCACCTAGATAGTCGATATAAGATCTACTATCAAGATTTATTCTTCATTACATTTAATATGTAATTCTTGGAAAATACTTAACATGTAGAATAATTTCTACAAGTTAGCACCAGGAAGCCTATCTCAGTTAGTGTAGTGGGAGACATTAAGATGTCATTAAGTAAAAATTGTTACATAATGCTGGATATGGTGTTTTTAGTAACCATAAGAGAAATTCAATTTCTTGAACTTTATTACAAAAATGTTCATATAGTATGAATTACTTTGAAGTATAAAAGTTTATATTTTCAAAATTGTTTGAAAATACATTCAGCTGAAAATAAGAACAATTTGTATATGTTAAAAATGTTGACATATACTATACTACAAAATACTGAGATATTCAGGATTATAGAATCCAAAATAGAAAGACATTATTTTCTCCTAAAAAAAAATGATACTTGACTTTGGCTGTTAAGGTTGATTAACATCAACTTGAATAGAATGAAAAGACTAGTAAGAGGTAATTATCTGAAAAGTTAGTTAATTATTTTACTTGTTTGTAGATCTTGCCTTTCATGCAAGATAATCATTGGGCCTTTATTAGATAGGGCTAGAACGCCAAAGAATATTTTGGGCTTACACATTCTGACCCAAGTGGTCTAGTGAATGTAAAAGTCAAATAAATTCATGAATATTTCGTCACTCTAGTTGATGATCATTCAAGGTACAAGTATCTTTACCTAATACAACATAAGTCTAAATTTTTGAAATGTTCAAGAAAATTAAGACTAAAGTAAAAAAAAAAAAAAACGATTAGGTAATTAAATCTATCAAGATACTATGATCAGATCATAATAGAAAGTACAGGAACCTTGCGTATTAAAACTAATTGATAGAAAATGGGTTTTTATCCCAATTATCGTAATACCAAGTGCAATTTTGTGAAATTGGGCTGCAAGAGGAGAAACAAGACCTTGTTAGACATGGTCACATTAGTAATGAGTTACACACCATTACCATACTCCGGTTAGGAAATGCAATAGAGATTGCATGGTGAACATGATTCCCTCTAAAAGTGTCTACGAGACAATTTTAAAGATTATAGAAGAGTAGTAAAGCTGGTTTACAACACTTCACCATTTGAGAATGTTAAGCTCACGTGTTGAAACAAGCCTAAAAAGCTTGTATATGTTCAAAGATAAGCCTAAGTGTAGGCCACCCCTAAGGAGTATAAAGTGGTCTTTTATGTAGTTCTAAAACGAATAAGGTATTTGTATGACAAATATCAATTTTATAAGAAATGTCAAATAAAAGACTACAAACCTTTAATAAGGTGAGATAGTGTTAATAAATTGGTTCCAAGAGAAGCCACTAAATAGTTAACAAAAGTTGTTAACAATTTAATTATATTTGAAAGTCAAATGGATCCTAGTCATGAATTGGATAAGCCTCATCGTAGTGGGAGAGTTATGAGATGACTCAACCTTTACAATGACTTAATTGAAGCCCAAATTGTCATGTTAGATGACAAAGTTGAAGGTTTATTACTCTCAAAGTGAGACTAATGGCAAAGGGTTAGACCTAATAGGAGAAAGTAGACTAAGAGTAAACTTTCTCACTTGTTGTCATACTAAAGTCTGTGAGTATTATTTAATTCATTGTTGCATATGGGATATGAAAATGAATGTTTAGAATTCTTTTATGAAAAGAAATCTTAGATAATGCATCTACACAAATCAATCAGATATGTTTATTTTCAAAGATCAAAAGCAAAAGGTTTGCAAAATAGTAAAGGTTTATTTATGAAATGAATTTTACCATTAGATCTGTGAATATAAGGTTTGATAAAAGTATCAAAATCTATGACTTTGGATAAATATTAATGAAGCTTGTATAGACAAGAAAATCATTAATGGCTTAGTGGATTTTTCTCATGTTTTATGTTGGTGATATTTTTACCCATTATGAATGATGTAAGATGTCTAACATAAAACGTTGATTCAGTAACCAATTCCAAATAAGTGATTTGGAATGACTCAGTATATTTTAAATGTCCAAAATGAAGATTTTAAGGACAAAATGTTAACCTTGTCTCAAACATCTTATATTGACAAAATTGTTGTCAAATATTTGATTTTTATGTCTAAGAAAGTGTATCTTAAGACACCTCAAATGTTGAGAGTATATGATATGCATAAATGAGACTGAACATTTAATATACAATTGGTTAGCATATATCAGTTAAACGAATGGTATGACCATTGAGTAGAAAATTAAAAACTTTCTCAAATTATCTATGGATGATGAGAAATTTTTGTGTATGCAGTTAAAGATTTGATCTTTACAAGATACACTGGTTCTTGCAAATATTTAGGAAAGCTATGTAAAAATAAATCTTACCCTAGGTGGTGGAGTATGGTATATAAGTTAAAATGTTTTGCTTGTGAAGCAAGAAAATGACTTGTATGACTCAAATAGTTCCTTAAAGATATGAAAGGTGTTTCAGATATGATTTAGTCTATCCTCTTTATTATGATAATACTGGTGCAAAGACTAATATTAAGGAAATTAGAAAACACCAATGTATAGGGAATCATATCGAGAGAGAGAAAGCATCATGGTAGTGACCAAGATGGCTTTTAACGGCAGTTCTTTGGATCTATATAAAGAAACTCTCCAGGTTAAAGTGTTTGAGGGTCACCTAGAATGTCTAGGATTACGAGACATGTCTCATCTTTGCTAGGGCAAGTGGGAGAACATGTTGGGTATAGAGTATGCCCTAGGATACATGTCTCGCCGGCTTTAGTGCAAGTGGGAGATTGTTGGGATTTATGCCCTAAAGCCTCGTAATTAATAATTTATTTAATAATTAATAATAATTTTGATTATTTTATTTTCAATATAATATTATCCATTATATGAAAAATTCAAGGTTATTAGTGTAATCTTGAACAGTATGTGGTTGACATACGAGATGATCATGTTCAAGAAATAACCTAAAGGGTCATAGTATATGGATAAGGTTGGGTTCCTTATCTTGGTAACACTATTAATACGGCCCACTTTGTAATAGTTACAAATGATTTGATCCAAATCATTCATGTGGAGACATGTGAGTGGGGGTATCTTATACAATGAGTTTGTATAAGACTGGACTACGAAATATTTAATCTCTCTTTATAAATCCGTTAATTGAGAAGATTAATATTTCATCAGGATGATCATATGCGACTCGATCTTAATCCTGAGTGAGTTATGAACTCCTGCCTGTGAGGGCTTGTCCTTTGATTTGCATGGGTGAGAGTGGCTTTTGTAGCCGATTCAATATGCCTACCATTTTGGGGACTTGACCAAATAGGGAGCTGGGAACATAATCTCACAAGATGGAATTCACTCCTTCCCATATAGGGTAAGTAGATGAGTAGTTCCCTTAAATGCTGATTTCGGGACTTGAACAATGGGGCCCCACCCTTTCATTGGCCCGAGAGGGACTTAGTTTATAATTAGATTATAAACATATTGTTCATTAGAGAATCAGTGGTACTTAAGGTGCAAGATGTAATTATAGGGGTAAAACGGACTTTTGACCCAGCTGTAATTACGAACAACTCGTGAAGGATCGACTTGCATGTAATGATTATATCTATGGACACAACTTGTCCTACAGTGCATAAGAGTGCAACTCTAGGTCTATAGTGGAGTGACCTATAGTTAATGAATGAAAATTAATTAATTAAAGAGTTTAATTAATTAATTTTGTATCATTGGAGCTTATAATCTGTAGGTCCATAAGGTCCCCTTGCTAGCTCATAGTAACACTAAAAGATCAATTTAGTTGAAAGAAAAATTTGAAATGTTCAAATTAATATTTAATTTGAAGTGTTCAAATTAATATTTAATATATTAGATATATTAAATATAAAAGAGGAAAATATATTTATTGTATTTGATACATTAAATATTAAAATTTGAAATGTTCAAATTTAATATTTAATTTGAAGTGTTCAAATGAATATTTAATATATTAGATATATTAAATATAAAAGAGGAAAATATATTTATTGTATTTGATACATTAAATATTAAAATAATTAATATATATTTGATATATTAAATAAAAGATATTTATAGAATTTGAATAAGATTCAAATAAATAAATATCGTAGGAGATTTGAATGAGATTCAAATAAATAAAAGATATATTTTAATATATTAGATATTAAAATATAATATTTTAATAATGTCAAAGATCTTCCCTTGGTCTCTATAAATAGAACCCTTGGGTTGAAGCATTCTGAACAACACACATCTCCTCAAAGAGAGAATTAGAGAATTCTCTCTAAACCTCTTCCTCTTTAATCCCTTGAGGATTTTCTTTCAAGAGGCTCCCACAAGCCTTGATCTTTTGTTAGAGTCATAGCCAGGAAGACTTTGTGGAGGAGATAAAGACCCGCCAGAAGAATCTCCATAATTTCAAGGTATGTTTTGCTTAACCCTTGTATTTTAGTTTAATTCTAAATAAATCAAAGACGATTCCTATGCTTCCGCTGTGGGTTAATTCGATTATTCCCTTCAACATCCACCAAACTATGATACATTATGTTGAGCTCAACCAACATACGCAAGAACTAGCACGTGGAAGCAGAAGAGATTTAAAGTTTACAGACCAATATACAATAAAGAACAAAGATACAACACTAAAACCTAAGACAGGGAAAAAGAATTTGGTGGAGTCTACATAGCCTCGTTAAGTCATCGCCTTCTTCACCAGCCTCGAGGATGTGCACAATCTACAAAGACAAAAAAAAAATAGCACGAGTGAGTATAAACATACTCAGTAAGTAGCCCACTTAAGGTCCATAGCTCATATTCATAACACCAAAGTTGTCCTGGCATGCACGGCTCCTACTTAACCTCAACTCATCGTCCAGCCAAATACAGCTGGCACACCCTACCGTGAGTCCACCCCAGTATGACATTGTCTAAAACACTACCAACGAGCCATGTAACTTAGGTTGACGAAGGCAGTGAAAGAAAGCAACTCCCACCCCCACACACAATGGGTGAATCGCCCCCCAAGCTAGCACACAGGCAATAACGACACGCAATCCTGACAATCATCACAATGGAGAAATCGCCCCCTAAGCTAGCACACAAGCAATAAGAAAACGCAATCTTTACGCTCTCATCACAATAGGGGAATCGCCCCTTAAGCTAGCACATAACTCAGTGAAGGGAAGCAACCCTCACCCTACTCACATCACATCAACCTAAAGTTACAGACTCGCACAAGAGAGACACAAAGTCAGGTGACACTAATCTAACAAGTTTTTGTACTTTCGCAATGCTTTTGGAACCTCTAGGGTAATCCACTATTCCAAAATCATTCATCATTCCCAAACCACATTCACTACCTAGCTCGAAGTTCACAAGCACATACAAAAGGAATTGCCCCCTAATCCGCACAAGCAAATAGGGAAAACAACCCTCAAGCCCTTCCATACACTTACAACACCTCATGCCTCATATTTATATATATAGGCGAGACACAAAATCTAATGGACCATTTCTAGGCTAGCACCAAGGTAACCCACTTCTCTTTCTTTTAAAAGTTACTAGAAGCATATAACCCAGGCCCATACCTCAACAAACAACAACAATCGCAACCTTGTAACCTTTCGCTAAAGACCACATCCACGAATCTCAAGTATGTACTTATGTCCCGGTACCAACACTCCTAAACTAAAACTTTACATAACTGTAGCCCATACATGTGCTAGTGACATATAGCCCTCTATCAGTTTAATCCAGAATTCGGTCCCCTAACCACGCTAGAAATCAAGACGACTAATAACCCTCAACTCACATTTGGACCCGTCTGAAACTTGTTAAACATGCCCAGTTATCTAACCATTTTTAACACACGAAACACGGACGATGACCACTGATCACTACATACCCTTAAGGTGTTCTAACCCAGCCACTAATCCAAACCAACAACTCCGGCACCCTGCACCCTGCACACAGTCAACTCATTCAAATCCCAAGAAGACTAAACCTCAGCCAACCAATAAAGTGTTTCAAACATTCTATACTCTGTTAAACAACTCAACATTGCATGTAGACCCTTCCTAACCACTTAAGATCATTTAGATATTCCAAGGCTCACTTCTATAACCAAGCTCTAACAAGTTGCGTACAAAAAACATAACATACAACCCAGACCCCTTGAATATCATACTAGCAATCGATAGTCCTGAACATTCTAGAATAAATTAAGCCACTAATACCATTTTAACACGTACTTAAACAACTTAAGCTCAAGAACAACTCAGGATAGTTCAGCCAATCACACCGTGATCCACATATTCACATTTGACATGCATGTTTATTCACAAATCACCACAAACATGAACCAAACTTATCCAATTATAACTTAGGCAAACTTTTAAGGTTCTACACAAGCTAACTACAATAACTCGAAACTTTAAGCCTCTATTTCCATCATAGTCACATAAATAGGCTGTTTTTAGCTCAAAACGACCTCCACACCAATCACTAAACTATTACAAGCTTCATAACACAATTTTTAGGCAAGCTTTCACAATTTGCAAGTTCTCAATCACACATTAAATTCAACTAAGAGCTTTAAGAGGCTTAAATCTAAATGACTACTTACTTTTTACTCCAAGATTCAAGGTAGCCCACAAATTGAACACATGATGCTCAAAACAGTGTTGGACAGCAAGCCAAAGAATCCAATTTCGCCCAAAATGACCTTCAATCGTAATGGGTAATCCTGAAATTGGGTCCGACAATCAGTGGATTAACTTTAAATTACCAAAATAACAACTAAACCAACTTTAACAACCTACCGAGCACTTACCCACGATCTCACCTTAGATTTCAAACTCGAATCGCCACTGAAATTGACTCCGAATAGTTTGATTTCATGATTCCAAAACCCAAATGCTATGGGTAATCTAAAATCAAGTTTAAAACTCTATGGTTAATCTCTAAAGCCAAGAACAGTAACAAAATCACATTTATGAACCAAAAGAACGTCTCGAATCAACATCAGAATGCTTACCCAATTCAAATTAAGATTGTACACTGCTATACGAACACTGAGCTTGTTGGAAAACAACCCCAAAACACCACTCTTTTGCTATTTGTACAAACCAGAGGAAGAGAAGGGGCAAACGGAGTGGGCGTGTGACCGACGAGCAGGCTGAGGTGCGACGTCCGATAGATCTACGATGGGGCTACGAGAGAGGGCTGAAGGAGTGCGTGCTGGCATGCGGCAGAGCGACTGGTGTGTCAATCGGCGGTCGGCTAACAGTGCTTGGCAATACGATCTGCAACACGGCGTGCAACGATTGGGTCAGGGCTTTCGGTAGCAGGCGGTGCGACGACGTTCGGCAACAGAGAAAGGAGAGGGGAGGTAGTGGCGTGGGTCTGATGGTGGAAGGGAGGAGAAGAAGAAGAAGAAAAGAAAGAGGGGGGTGTCAGGTGGGAGGGAGAAAGGGAGAGAGGGAGAGAAAGAATTTTATATATTTTTTTTTGTTTAGGACAAAATCCAATAATGCCCTCCAACCAAGTTTTCATTCCCATTTTTGCCCTTTTTAAACTCTCTATCTCCAAATTAACCCATGCAAAAAAACTTATTTGAGAAATTCTAAAATTAAATTCCAAAATTTTAAAATTAATGCCTCTAAAAAAGCTGGGTGTTACAATTTCAAACATTAAAAAAATGTTTAAATTGATGAATTATATTTTCTTTTTGCCTTCATTGAGGTTACAACCACTATGTATTTCATGCACCCAAAATTCATTGCATCAAATCTATTGACGTCCTTTACCAACTATTTGATTATATTTATGTCATTTATTTATTCATTATATCAATACATACTTTTTAGCTTAGGGTTACATTTCAAAATCCATATAACTTCAAATATAAATATTCAATTACATAAACATAATACTCATTTTAATCATATAACTTTTGATCTTGGCCAGAGAGGCAACTTTGGATTGCAGAGGCTAGGATGCCTATTTTATCTCTTACCATAGGGAAGAGAGACATGGTATTTTTTGAACTCTTGTTTAGAGTATTGTACTTTTTTCTGACATTTTTTTACAATGAGTCACGATGAGCTGACGTTGGCGAGATTGGAGAATTTTAATCTCACATCTGAAGAGGCAAAGGTCTCAGTAGATTTGGATCGTGGTGCCATGGATGACATTGATCGTCAACTGGACTGTTGTTTGATAGGGAAGTTGTTATCAAGTGGATTTATCTCTGCTGATATTATAAAAAAACATTTGATAAAAGAGTTTGTCGAAGGTTCTATCAGATAAATTTATAAACCAGACCTCTAAAATTTGCAATAATAGTGGCCATGGTCATTTACATGGATTGAAGTTCTTAGATTTAATTAAGTATCATAGTTAATTATGCCCAATTTTATTTAGAGAAACAAACTCTTGGAATCAAGAGGAAATAAAATCTAAACTAATATGTACATGCTGTGGAGTCCAATTTTGAGAAACATGCAGGTTGATTTCCTTAATCTCAACTTGAATTGATTAGTGACTTGATTTTATACTAACAATCTTAAGCCAAGAATTTCTAGATAATCAATTAACTCTCTCAAACCCAATTGAACTCATACATAGCAACAAATCAACCTCTCGGTCTATTTCTATCACTAAACATTGTATTAAGTTATTCTTTTAAGGCTTCTAAAATTAATCTACTCACTCTCATGCAATAGATTAAACCTAGTCATGCATCTAATGTTCTATAACCAAACTTACTCTCTCAAGCTAAATTCAGTTAAACATGCAAAACCATGACCAAAGGTTAAGACAATATAAAGAGATGCATAAAAGATATCAATATATAAACCAAACTATCAACCAAGTCTTACACAAACACAACCATACAAGTGTCTAAAAACACAGATTTACAACCTTAATACAGTCCACAAAAACTCCTAAATTCAAAAGAAAAGAAAAAGGACATAGAGAATAAACTTAGGTCGCGTGCCAACACTCGTCTCCGACGTGATGTCCACGATCTCGAGTTTTGAGTCTCCTCCTTGGCTCTCCAAAGGTCTCATCTAAGCCCTTAGACAGTGCTTAAATCGAGTTTAGGGTTTTTGGTCTCTCAAAACAGCTCACATTTGACGAATGAAAAATTTTCCTTTATAGAGATCGAGACAGCGTTGCAATGTTGTCCCTTGAATTTATAAACAAGGAAAAAATTAATTTGGTTGGCGTTGCAATGTTGTAAGTAGCGTTGCAAAGCTATGTCTGCAGGACTCTAAGGCTGAAAGCTGTTGATGTAGCATTGCAATGCTACAGATGGTGTTACAACGCTATACTCTCAAGCTCACAAGCTCATAACACAATTGAAAATTGCCTTCAAGTTTTAAATCAGAGAGCTTCAATGAAGGAGTGGAATCTTATCCATCTGGTTCTTATACCGAAGAATAGGGAGCCTAAATTGGTATCTGATTTTTGGCCTATTAGCTTATGTAATGTGTCCTATAAAATCATCACAAAAGTATTTATGTAGTATCTTGCATGTGAAGATGGTACAAAATCTTGGAACCTACCTAGGTTGTCATCATCTTTTTCGAGATGTAAGAAACAAGATTTAAAAGAGTTGAAGGATAGATTTTGGAAAATCTTACAAGGATGGAAAAGTAAATTTTTTCCATGGGTGGGAAAGAGATATTGATAAAGAGTGTGGCACAGGTAGTCCCGACATATGCTATGAGTTGTTTTAGACTTCTGAAGAGTCTTTGTGATTATTTCTCAAAGTTGTGTGCAAGGTTTTGGTGGGGTAAATTGATGGAAAACATAAGATTCACTGGTAACGATGGGGGATGATGTGTCAACCAAAGGAGGTAGGGGGTCTCAATTTTCGTGATCTTTAATTTTTTAACCAAGCACTGTTAGCAAAACAGGTTTGGAGAGTTCCGCGAAATCCACATTTGATGGTCTCCAGAATCTTAAAAGCCAGGTATTATCCTAATTCTAATTTCTTATCTAGTGGTGTCTCTCCATCTACATCTTCTTATTTTTGGAAAAGCTTTGTTTGGGGGAGAAATTTACTAGGTCTCCGAAGAAGAATTGGTAATGGGGAGACAACTAGAATTTTTCAAGACCCTTAGACACCAAGGCTTCCTTCTTTTCATGTGCTCTCACAACCTGGTTTGCATGCAGATTTGTTTATGTGTTATCTTATGACTACCACATGCCAGTGGGATGTTAATAAAATTCAATAGGTGGTTAGTCAGGTTGATGCAAATGACATTCTTGTTATTCCATTAAATTTGGCAGGTGTGGATGATGATTGAATATGGCAATTTGATCGAAATGGAGTTTACTCTGTTAAAAGTGGGTATAAGGCGAAATTTTTAAGGGAGGCCAATAAGCCTTCTTCGAGCTTTAATGGATGGAAAAAATGGTGGGAGTGTTTATGGAAGGTGGGCATTCCAACAAAGATTAAACACTTCATGTGAAAATTATTTTATGATTGTCTACCTACTAATCTGATATTGTGTACGAGGAAGGTGGGGAGTAATCCTTCATTCCCAATTTGCAGGAGGAAGGAAGAATTGGTTGTCCATGCTATATTTGATTGTAAGAGGAGTAGATTAATCTGGAAGACTCTTTTACCACACATTGATTTGGGGATTAGTAGGTCTGTTCTTTCTCAAGATAGGTGGTTTGATTTGTTCAATATGTTGAAGTTAGAGAATTTGATGCTAGTTTGGGTTGGTTCTTAGGCAATTAATTTAGAATGATAGGAATAAGTTAGTTCATGGCACACCAATTCTTGAGGTTCCAGTAAAATGCGAATAGATATTGGATTATTTACATTATTATTATTTGAGTGCAAATGACATTTCTAATGTGGCTAGTTCCTTGATTAGTAGAGGAGATAGAATAGCTCCTTGTAAAGGAATGTCTTCACTATTGGTTGATGGGGCTTGGATGGAAGATGGAAGTGTTATGAGGTTTAGTGTTGTAGTCAGAGATGAAAATGGGAATTTGTCTGCTGCTATGTATGGATGTATTCCTAGTGGGAATCAACCTTTATGTGCGGAAGCCAAGGCATTGGTGGAGGGTATTCGTTTGGAAATTCGGGTGGGGGTTCGAAATATATCGATCTACTCAGACTCGCTTTGTTGCATAAATATGATTAATTTAGTTGAGACGGTGCAAGATGATGTCTTTAATATAATGCAAGATATCCTGGTTCTACGAAGAGAGTTTTCTCTTATTTCTTTGTCTCATATTTCTCAAGGGTTAAATACCTTGTATTCTTATAAAAAAAATAATTTAAACATTATTAGCGCTAAATAAATTTAAAATTATATTGTTGAACTAATTCCTTAAAATTAAAATCTAGTAACAAAAAAAAATGCAATATTTGCTTTCGAGAAAGTTAAGGTTTATTTTATTATTTTATTTGTAAAAATTTCAGAATATCTGATTATTAAATGGTAAGTTTGAAAATCAAATAGATTTGAAAATATTTTTAAATCGAAGAGTCAAAACAAAGATAAAATCCAACCGAAAAAACAATCTAACAAATCTGCAGAGATTCGAATTTGAACTTTGAAAAGAGTGGACAGAAAATTGGAAGAAAAAAAAAAGAATTATATGTAAAATAAAGGGAAAGTTAGATTCATAAATAATGAGATATAGGAAACAAATCTGTAAAATTTCTGCACAATCAACAGACTCCAACAATTTGTTTCTAAATGAACTAAAAAACAAAATTTAATGAAAATTTAATTATTTTTTTTAACAAGTCAGAAAATTTTAATGAAAAATGTTGGTATTTATCTTTATTTGACTACGATCAAATTGATAAGGTAGCTTCAAAAAATGTGAATTAATATCATATGTTGATGTGAATATATATTAAAGCCATATAAGTTAGTTGAGGCAAGATATTGAAGATAAAATTAAAGCAACGTCCAAAATGGGTATTTTTAGTTGACTAAAATAGATCTTTTAAGTCTTTTACAAAAAAAAAAAAAAAAAATCTTGAAATCTCAGAGACCAAAATATTTATTTCTAAAAGTTGAATCACTAAAACAAACATTTAAAAAAAAATTAGGAGATCAAAAGAGAAAAATCTTGATAACCTAAGAAGGGAAATTATAAAAAAAAAGTATTGTTCCACATTTCTGTTGTGTGGACTGCTGAGGAAAAATAAAGATATGGAAAAGAAGAACACCATCTCCCCCTTCGCCACATTCAATGGAGACTCTTCTATGGGTATAATATAAACAGCTCAAAATTAAACTTGTTGTTCTACTTTATTTATTAGCAACTTTGTCAAGTTCTTCGTATAAAGAATTATTTGTATTGTATGGTTAAGTTAATTTAATTTTGCAGTTGTAAGGTCCATCAGATATCAAAAACCACTCCATTATTCCTTAAAGATTCAATCTTTTTCTTTGTTGAAGGCTGCATTTGATAATTCCAATCGTAACAGATATGAATCCCAGATCTTCAATGCAGGAGGTTATAAATGGTGGGTCATAAATATTATTTTATATTGTACTTATAAACTCCATATTCATATTGGTTTGTCATTATATATTTTTGGGATATTTGGTATGGTTTGTTATATTGCAGGAAATTAGCTCTGTATCCCAATGGAGATATCAAAAGAAATGTGTCGGATCATATCTCCCTTTATTTGGTATCGGCTGAGGATGACATTTTATCAACTGCTTCAGAGGTCAATGTTGTATTTACATTTCTTGTTTATGATAATCTCAAAGACAAGTATTGGACGATACAAGGTAACCAAATTCTCAAAATATATTTTTTGTTACCTTTTCTTTTCTTTTCTTTGAGGTTTTTTCTTGATAGTCCTCTATTAATAAATCAATAGATTTAAATGTATTACTTTCAATTTTTAATTTGTTCATTTCGGTCTCCAAACTTCAGTCCTTTACCTTTTTTTGGTATCTTCCTTTCTTTCTTTCTAAATAATTGAAATTCAATTTCTTGATCTATATCTTCAATTTTTGGAAACTTAGAAAGTTCTTCACAAAACCCTTCAAGTTGTATATGATTAAACCCAGGTATTGTAGACATTCTCTCATTTCCACCCAAAGCATTTTATTTATTTCACATTTATAAAAAAAAAAATCCCATTATTTGCTTATTCGGACCTCCCCAACAGTATCGTCACCGCAATAGAGTTTAACCACCAAGTTCGGGATGGATTGGTGTGGTTCCTCTATGCCTAGGACACCAGAATATCGAACCATGAATGAAGAAAGGCATGAGAGAAAAACATATTGGCTAGTGATTGTGAGGCCCCACTTCTTGATTGAAGGGAACACCAAAGGCCTCTGCCCTTCCATCCCTTGGATATCTAGAGAGGGAGGGCAGAGCTTTTTTTTGTTTGTTTTTAATCTCATTTTTCTATCACAATCTCAGCACAAACACTACATTCAAAAAGTTTCTTAAATATTTGGATATAGTTTGTGGTAGAATTTTGCAAACAAAAACATATTGGGATGCTCTTGTTTATAAGGTTGTGGAGGTGTTTTGTGGTACTTTCTCTCTCTCGGTCAAATTGCAACTTGCTGATGGTTTTGAATGGTGGATTACAGGTATCTATGGTCCGGCTAGTCGTAGACATAGACCAAGTTTTTGGTAGGAATTAAATGACCTTCGTGGCTTTTGCTCTCCTTATTGGCTTCTTGGTGGGGACTTCAATGTCTATAGATGGAGTTATGAATCAAACTCTACCAATCCTTCCAGAAACGTCATGAATAAATTCAATCGTTTCATCAATTGTGCCTTGTTGATCGAACCACAACAACTTAATGGTACCTTTACCTGGTCAAATATGCGATCAAACGCTTCACTATAAAAAATTGATAGATTTTTATTCTCCCACGAATGGTATAACAAGTTCCATATGCACCATGTTCGTCGTCTTCAACGAACTACCTCCGACCATTTCCCCATCCTGTTAGAATCGGCTACCCTCACGTGGGGTCCCTGCCCATTTCGATTTGAAAATCAATGGCTGTGCAATACTGATTTCGAAAAGAACTTACCGACCTGGTGGCAGGCTGAATCCATCTATGGTCACCCGGGTTTCTCCTTTATGAAACATCTCAAGAAACTAAGTCAATGTTGTAAATCGTGGAATAAAAATACTTATGCCAAGTCTCAAGCTTTGAAAGTCGATACTATCCGTGAGATCTCTAGGATTGATGATAAAGAAGAGACAAACAATATGGAGGCAACAGATAGGGAAAGAAGAATAGCTTTGAAAGCAGACCTTTGCTCCATGATTATTAACGAAGCAAGAATTTGGAGACAGAGGTATAAGAAATCTTGGATTCTAGATGGTGATGAAAACTCCACGTTTTTCCACAAAATGTGCAGTGCCCGTAAAAGATATAGGTTCATTTCTGAAATTCTTGACGCCAATGGTACCAGCCTCATTACCGATGACAAAATCGAAGCTGAATTCATCAATTTTTTCTCCCAAATTTACAGAGATACGGCAAGACAAGGCTGGGTGATCACAAATCTAAATTGGCATCCCATTACTTGTCAGCAAGCCACTGAGCTTATAAAACCTTTCACAGAGCAGGAAGTATTGCACTGTATTAAAGGTCTTGGCAACAATAAATCCCTAGGGCCGGACGGATTTACAATTGAGCTCTATCAAACCTACTGGAACACTTTCAAGCCGTCGATTATGAACTTCTTCAATGATTTTTATAGGAACAGTATTGTTAATCACTTGGTAAATGAAACTTACATTGCACTGATTCCTAAAGTGGCTAGGCCGATGAGAGTCACAAAATATCGACCCATCAGTTTAACCACCAGCTTATACAAAGTTCTAGCAAAAGTCTTGGCTGAGAGATTGAAGCTAGTCCTCCCCACTACAATTGCATGTCAGCAATCTGCTTTTGTGAGCAATAGACAAATTACTGAGGCGATTTTTATGGCTAATGAGATCGTTGACTACTGGAAATGCTCCAAGCAAAAAGGTGTGGTTCTCAAACTTGGCATTGAAAAAGCCTTTGATAAATTGAATTGGAACTTCCTTTTTTCTATCCTTCACCTTAAAAACTTTGATGATCGTTGGATTAGTTGGATGAGAGCTTGCCTATCCTCAGTTAATTTCTCTATTATCCTTAACGGAAAACCAAGAGGAAAAATCAATGCGACTAGAGGTGTTAGACAAGGTGATCCTATGTCCCCTTTTCTTTTTGTCATAACTATGGACTACCTCTCCCGTCTTCTGGACAATGCTCAACAAAAAGATCTAATTCAGGGGTTCTCAATCAGAAACTCCTCTGTTCATATCTCTCACTTATTATTCGCTGACGACATTCTTCTCTTTTCCTCGGCCAATCCAGTTAAGTTACAAAATATTCTTTTCACACTTCGCGCATTTGAACAATCATCGGGCATCAGTATCAACCTCCACAAGTCAACTCTCTCAGGCATAAATCTTTCTGAACCTGAGACATCAGCTGCTGCCTCTATTTGGGGATGTAACATTTCTTCCTTTCCTATCATGTACCTAGGAATGCCACTTGGAGGAAATCCGAAATCCTCTTCTTTTTGGGATCATGTGGTTGAAAAAGTACAGAAGAAGTTTTCTAAATGGCAATACTCTTATCTCTCAAAGGGAGGCCGACTAACTTTAGTGCAATCAGTTCTCAGTAACTTGCCCACATATATGCTATCCGTTTTCAAAGCCCCGGTGTCCATTTATAAGCGTATTGAAAGGCATTGATGAAAAGGGAGGGGCTCACCTAGTTCGGTGGGATCTTGTTTCTCTCCCCATCGAAAATGGAGGACTCGGTATTGGTCGACTAAAAGATACAAATTTAGCCCTTCTTGGAAAGTGGATATGGAAATACTTCACTGAAAAAGATAGTTTGTGGAAGCTCATTGTTGAAGCAAAGTTCTCGAGACCCTCTATAGGGGAACTTCCAAAGTGCTGCAAGTATGGAAGTGCAAAGGCCCCTTGGCACAATATCCTTAAACTGGGTCCCCTTATCACAAGCAAACTTAGATGGGATATCAAAAGTGGCAAAGACACCCTTTTTTGGTTCCATGTGTGGACAAACCGAGGGCTTTTGTATCGGGTTCTCCCACGTCACTTTGCTCTTACCTTAAATAAATATATTACTGTTAAGGATGCTTGGAACAACGATACTTTAGTTTGGGATCTGCACCCCAGAAGACCGCTTTTTGAGAGAGAAATATCAACGTGGCTTTCCATTTCAAGAGATTGGCAGCCTCCCACATCAATGAACGGTCAGGACCAGATTGTTTGGTGTGATAATTCTCTGGGAGCTTTCTCTGTTAAGGCTGTCAAATCTCTTTTGGCTGCCCCTTATCTTTCCCCAACTAATGTTGAAGCCGCAAACATCTGGAAGCTATATCTGCCCAAGAAATGCAAAGTTTTTTTGTGGACTTTGTTTTATAGAGGTCTCAACACCGCCGATATTTTGCAGCGACGTTGTCCTTCTCTCCATCTCAATCCCAGTAGGTGTGTTCTCTGTCAACATGATGTGGAGACAATTGATCATATATTTATTACATGTACTTTTGCAAACCATCTCTGGTCGAAGCTGCAAATAGGCACAAACCTCCCTCTTCCTCCAAATAGAAGAATTGATGACTTCATCTGGGTAAGCACTGCAATCCGTCCCACTTCTATAAAAAAAATCCTATGGTCAAATATGTTTGGAGCCATTTTGTGGAAGCTTTGGCTTGAGCGGAATGATAGGATCTTTCAAGACAAATCAAAAAGTGTTGCTGCCCTTTGGGAAGATGTGCTTATCAATGCTGCTTCTTGGTGCTCTAAATCTCCCCTCTTTCGTGATTATGATACTTCTTCCATTGCTTTAAATTGGAGAGCTTTCTTTTGAATTGCTCCTTGTATGTTTCTCACATACTTTTTTGAATGAAGTATCCTTTTCCAAAAAAAAAATTTTGCAAACAAAAACTAAAATTATCACTTTTTTTGAAAGTACGAATGGATATATGACCAAAATACAAAAGTTAAAATATAGAAACCAAAATAGGATTTAAACCTTAATGATAAAAATTATAATGATTGCAGATGGAAAAGTACGACGTTTTCATGCAATGAAAACGGAGTGGGGATTCGAAAAATTGGTGTCACTTGAAACTTTGAATCATGCTTCGAATGGATTGTTGGTTGATGATTGTTGTGCATTTGGAGTCGACATTGTTGTTATGAAATGTATTGATGGGAAAGGGGAGCTCCTTTCCTTGATCAAGCAACCAAAAAACTACAAGTATACCTGGAAATTGACCAACTTTTCACGTCTAAGAAAGTACTTTTACGAATCCGATCCTTTTGAAGTGGAGAGCTATAGTTGGTATGTAAAATTTTGACTATACAATTATTTTGGAAACAAGTATTTGCAGTATGTGAAATTATATTTACACATCCATTTTTCAGGAAAATACGCCTATATCCTAGAGGAGATTCCAAAGCGAAAAATGGCTTGTCCTTGTTCTTGATGTTTGACAGTTCCAAGGAGCTTTCCCAAGATTTTGAAGTTTACGTTGAATATGAGATGGCTGTATTGAATCAACTCGGAATTGGACCAAAGAAAAGAACCAGTAAATTAACTACTTTCTACCTTAATTTTCAAATTAGAGCTTCCTTAAATTCATTTAATCCATCTTTCTGCTAAGACTACTTAGGAAAATGTGTCACTAATTAACATTACACTAACTCTTTTTTTTTTATTTTTTTTGGTGCAGTTAAAACTTGGTTTGACAGTAAAGCAATCGGTAGGGGTTATGCGGATTTCATGTCATTGAGTGATCTCAAGGAACCAAAGAAGGGCTTTCTTCACAATAATACTATGGTCGTTGTTGTGAAATTTAATGTTATCTCTACATTGGAAGTTTCTTTTAAAAGCAATACTGCTGGCTTAGATATTCAACCTGGTGCATTAGATGTTCAAGTTCAACCTTGCAGCCTTCTGAAGGAAAACTACAACCTCCTCCTGGCTTTTTATTTATTATTATTATTTTATTTATTTATATTATTGTTGTTTGTAAAAAAAACGTGGTAGTTGTGCTATTTAGAGTATTTAGATTTAGATTGTGTTTGGCATATTACTAAAAAACAAAGCGTTTGGCATAACTTCCTAAGTGATTTTGGACGAGAATAAGTGATTTTTTCTTGTTTGGTGATAAATAAAAATATATTACTTATTAAAAAAATCAAATTGATTTATTTCGTTAATGAGAGGTTTACTAGCTAGAAAGTTAATTTGAAATGATTGATCAGAAATCACACTTTACGGTAGAATATTTACTAATTTACAAACAATTTGAAAGCCTCTTCGAGCGTGAGAAAGTATCTAGATTTTAATATAATTTGAAAGCTTGTATTTTATTACAAAAATAAAATATTACTAAGAAATACCTTCTAATACAATTGATTAGTGTTTCACTTTCATCAAAGGTTTTTTTCTCTCTCTAAAGAACTATTTTTCCCTAATCTTTTTAGACAGTTGTGAATTTTCTTAATCTATTAAAGTATTAAGCATGTTTCTTTCTCTACTATGCCTCCCCTAATTGGAAAGATTTTCCTCTCTACAAAAAATTTGGATTCAACACCTTAGTTATTAAACTAGAACAACCCAATCTGCATGTTGATGCTCAAACTGCCAAGCAAAAGCAAACTTCTTTCAATCAAACGAGATCAGGCATCAAATTGACGAACTAATCAGGTGAACGTCATTCGGTCTATGTTGGTTTTGGGCACAAATTAACCAATCGGTTTACGAGGGAATAAGATCAAGAGAGAGAAGAGAAAAGGGGAGAAAGAGGAGGAGAGAGGGAAAAAGAGTTGGTTTTTATTATTAAAAAATATATTTTTTAGAAAGAAAGAAATTCTAAAAAATATATAATTTTGAGAAAGTAATCATTAGTGGAGACTGTACACTGTAGCAATCTTTTTTTTAATATTGTATGAATAGCGGTCGGTTGATTGGAAAACTTCTTCTCATGTCACTTCAATCGATTGACCAGTCGGTTTTGATACGTCAACCAAATTACTCCCGCCTCAAATTACTCTCATGGCAATCTATTTTCAACTCTCTCTCTTTTATCGTATAACTTAACTTCATTTATAGATATTGCAAGTACAACACAACAATAATTACACTCCCTACAAAACCGACTCTCTCTTTTAGTGTCTAACTATATGTACAAAGAATATAGAATAACGTGAAGCTTACTGTAGAGCGTATTGTAATGGAGAGGGAGGAGAATTGAAGTTATTGTAATATTGATAATTGCCATCAAACAATCAAATAATGAGTAAATAGATACATATAGATCAAGAAAAAGAAAGAATGAGAAAAGAAGAAGAAGAAAAGATAAGGAAAAATAGGAGAGGGGAGAGGGTGGTCAGGTGGCTGGCAGCCAAAGGCAAGACAGCGATGGCAGAGGCAAGATGGCGGCAAAGGGGGCTGAGGGAGATCAATGGTGAGACCAGGAGGGAGGAGATTTTCGATGGGGTTGAGAGTAGGTAGACGTGAATAGGAAGAAGAAAGAAGGGTAGGAGCTTTTAATGACCCTCTCCCGATGCCATTGAAATGGCGTTGAGAGAGGATCCTTCACTTGATGCAACATTATGGTGCGTCGAGAGAAGGTTACACTCTCCTGACGGTGTTAAATTGCCTTCAAAAGAAGGCAACTTCTCCCCCTTGAATCTCCCGATGCCGTATAATATTCCATCGAGAACATCTATTAATAAATTTATTTTTGTTTAAAAAAGTTTAATTTCAAACTTTAATTTAAACTAAAATATTATTTTTTATTTTCATTTGCATCATTTGATTACCCACTTAATTTCAATTTTTAATTTAAACCAAACTATTCTTTTTTTAAAAAATCATATTAATTATCTAATAATTGTAAAAAAAAATCTTTTTTGCACTGATTTTTCCAAATTCAAAGGAATCATTAATTACATACATGGTTTTCAATTTTAGAACTCTTCAAATCTATTAGTCAATTTATGTTTGTTAACAAAAGTTCAATGAATCGAGAACTATTAATAAATTAATTTAAACAAAAATATTATTTTTTATTTCAAACTATAATAATAATAATAAATTAAGAAACATTGAGTTTATTTTTTATCATAAAATTGCAAGATAGAGGATTCAATCTTCCATCAAATAAAATAACTTTTAGAATCTGAATATTAATTGTTACCATAATATTGAAAATTACAATGACATTATATTTTTAATAACTATTAGTAATTATATTTAAATATAATATATTACATAAATAGGAAAAAAAAACAAAAAAATTAGACCTTCCTATCCCAGGCTAGTAAACTCCAATTTATCCAAGGCAAAAAAAAGGAAAAGAAAACATAAATAAATAAAAATAAAGAAGAAAATAATACAATTACATCATATTGTCGGCCTTTTTCTGCTTCCTTAACGAAGCAAAGTTGCAATCGTTTTCTGCTCCACCCTTCTCAATATGCCAAGGATCAATAGATGAATTGATGTTTATTTACAAATTTGAAAAGAGAAAAAGAAAACTACAAAAGCAGTAAATTACATTAAATTACTCCCCAACTATACAAAAGCTGTAAATTACATTAAGTTACTCTCTTTCTCTACTATTTGCATAAAAAAAAACTACAAAAACACATAAAAAGTAGTAAATTACATTGAATCACTCCCTCTCTTTATTTGCCATTTACAAAAATAATTGGAGAGGAAGCCCAGTCATGACTTGTCAACCTCTAACATCACCATAACGAAGTCTCTTTAATAATAAATTGCTTGAACCTTGAGAATTAGAAAATTGGATACGAATGATTTGGTTTATTGAAAAAAAAAATAGGCTTATATAGCCATAGCCATCAAATAAAAAGGGAGAAATCAAAATTTCTCCCCTACATGATTTTTAGAATCACTTTAGAAGACATAGAAGAATTCAATTGTAGGATGTACTATATATAAATTGATGATGTATGACATTTAATTTATGTATATTAATCACAATAGATCATAATTTAATTTATGTTCTTAGAATCACTTCCGCTGCGGGATGAAGAGTTCATTCCTATCAGTTCTTACAATTACAAGTTCTCAAACATACATGAAATGCAAAATAAAGAACTTAAAGGGGCTTAAATTCGACGACTACTTACCTTTTTAAGTAATAATAAAAGGCACTTCCAAAGCATCCCAAATCGCCAAATGAAGTCCCAAACAACACCTTTACTTGTTGAATTGATGTCGAATTGGTCCGAATTCGACAACCCGACCTCCTAACACAATGGGTAAATCTTGAACAAAAATCCCAACATGCTATGGGTAAGTTTTAAACATCAAAGTAGCCTTTAAACTCAACAAAACCCCTAAAATATTTATCAATTAACTCCAATCTCAAACATAGCCTCCAATAAGGTGAAAACTATAGCATCCAAAGGGAACTCACCCCAAAATCGAGATCGATGCCTACTGGACAACAGCTCAAACGATCCAAATTCACCTAAATCGACATTCAATCGCAATGGGTATTCTAAATAAAATCCAAAACATTGTGGGTTAGTTTCAATTCACTAAATCAGCTCTTCAATTCAATCCTAAAACCCATAAATCACTTCGAATCATTGATGAAACACTTACCCACTCCAATTCAAGGTTGTACACGGTTTGTAGGAATGATAGGATTGCCGAAAAATGACCCTGAACTGCCACCCCCTAGTTCTCTGTGTAGATCACGGGAGAGAGATGAGAATTGCAGCAAATTCGGTGGTGGTCTGAGCGGCGACGCGGCAGAATGACGACGAAGGATGTGCGACGACGAGTTGGCGTATCGAGCTACAGCGGCACGCAGGCTAAAGCAGACGAAGGCGAAGGTTGCAAGTTGAACGGCGATGGGCTGCACGGTAGAGAGCTGTCGGCGATGGGAGGAACTGCGGTGGAGAGAAAGAGAGAGAGAATTTTGGGAGGGAGATGGAGTTATCGGGAGGGAGAGGGAGAAAATGAGAGAGAAAGAGAATATGGAGAAAAAGAGAGAAGATAGGTTTGAAGGTTTTTTTTTTCCAAAAATGCCATCAACCAACATTTTCCTTTCCAAAAATGCCCCTTCCATCAATCTAAAGTCCAAAATAACCAAATCAAGACACTAAATTGAAGATTATTCAAATTTAAAATCGAAAATTTTGAAACTAACGCCCTTAAACAAACCGGGCATTACAAGCTTGTTCTCGAATGTGGATTTGTATCGAGGGCTTAGCAGCTTGTTCTCGATCTTCAAAGTCTTCTGGTCTTCAAGGTTTTGGTTCAGAGACTGCTTGATCTTCAAGAGCATAGGAGTCTTGATCTTTTTGTTTCTGAATTATCTCTAAGTTCTCTGGAGAGTTTAATTTTTCTGAATTTTGGCTTCTCTAAATCTGAGTTTGAATTTGGATTTTGATTCTTGGAGATTCTAACTTTTGGAGCTTTTGGATCCTCTGATTGCTCTGAATTTTGTCTTTTCTGAATGTCTTTAAATGGAGGGTGGTCTCCTCTATTTATAGAGTTTGATGGACCTTATATGGGCTTAGACTTGGTTGACTTTAGGCCTAACTTTTGGGCTTAGACTTATTTGGGTTTAATTCAATCATTTTCAATAAGCTTAAGTCGTCCAATGGATCACTATTAGACATGTGGTATTATTTGATTTGCCAATTTTTCATGTCTTTTAATTTAATTTTAGGACACGTGTAAATTTGTAATTGACACCAAATTTATTTTATCATTAATTTAAATTAATGATGTGGCAATGATTTCCAAAATTTCTCATTCAACAAATGCCTCTTTTGAGATTTATGCAAAAGTATATGGTGGATGAATCTCGAAAAAGATAATTTGGAATCAAAATATAGGATGATTTTGACTTCCTTGGATGAAATTTAGGATGTCCCTGAATTTTGGCTTGAGTTTGGAATGAAATTTGAATTTGAATCTTATTCAAATTTTGATTTGGGAGAAAATTTGGAGTATGCCTAAATTTTGATTTAAAAAATTGTGCCAAAATTTTGAATAAAATTTAAATTCTATTTGGATCTTGACTTGAATTTGGAATGGAATTTGAATTTGTATTTTACTCAAATTTTGACTTGGGAAAAATTGGAGTATGCTCAAATTTTGATTTGAGAAATTTCGCATAAGTATATGGATTTTGGCTTGAATTTGGAATGAACTTTGAATTTTGAAACTTACTCAAATTTTGATTTCAAAGAAAATTTGGAATATGCCCAAATTTTGATTTGAGATTTTTTTTTTTACAAAGATTATATTGACCTTGACTTGAATTTGGAATGAAATTTGAAATTGAGACTTACTCAAACTTTGATTTGGGAGAAAATTTGAGGTATGCCTAAATTTTGATTTGAGAAATTTTGCCAAAATTATATGGATCTTGGCTTGAATTTGGAATGGAATTTGGATTGAGACTTACTCAAAATTTTATTTGGGAGAAAATATGAAGTATACCCAAATTTTGATTTGAGAGAAAATGCCAAAATTTTGACATCCAACATTTTTGTCAAAGAATCGAAATATTTGATTTTAGCCAAAATTTTGATTCTTGTATTTGGCAAAAATTTTCCTCCAATTTGGAAGTAGATATTTATCCAAAGGCATTTTGATTAGGTCAAAATTTTCCTTTTTTTCCATAATAACAATGGTAGGAGATTCCCTAAATTTGGCTTGTCAATTTTGTTTGATTTGGCTAAGATCTTTGCCAAAATTAATTTGTTTTGACCTAATCCCTTCCTTTATAAATTGGAGAGATTGCATAGACCAAGATATAAGCCAAGCAAACGGATCATATTATGCATCAAGTAATCTCAAGATACATAACAGAGTAAATCTGGTCATACTACACATAAAGTAATCTCAAATGTATAGTAGAGCAATCTTGATCATACTCCTCATTGAGTAATTAATCTCAAGATGTGTATAACAAAGCAATCATGGTCAGATAGACACAAAGCAACCCCCAAAGGTCAAAACACCCTGACACATAGACCAAAGCCTATGTGTGTGTCGACGAAGTGGTGAGAAAAAAGTATAATTTTTAAAAATAAAAAACTAAATAGTTATCAAATGTGGTTAAGTTTCTTATCTATTTCCTCCTTCCACACCCATCATTCACGTTTCCCACCCACATGAATGTTGGTTTGTTTTTTCTTTAAAAAAAATGTTTCAATTGTGATCTTTTGGATGTCAACTTGATATCACTCATATATGATAATGCCTAATTACCTTCTTTAGGGGAAGATGAACTAAAGTTACAAAATGTTGTTCTAGTAATAACAAAGATTTTGCCAAGTGTTTCCAATTGACTTTTGACAATAATAAGCTAGTATAGAGTTTCACTCTAATTTCTTTTGAAATTTAAAGAAAAAGTAAATAATTTTTTTTAGATTTATTGTTACAAATATAAAATAAATAGATGGTGAAATATAGATAATCATAAGAAAAATCGTATAATATCTTATTTTATTAAATAGTAAGGTTCAAAACCAGATAAATTGGAACTATTTTGCAATCAAACGGCTTTGAATATATTTTGAAACAAAAAGAATCAAAATCAAATCAAATCTAACAAAAATAAATCTAAAACTTTCAAATCTGTTGTATTTCAAATTCCAAATTCGGAATTAATATATATGATGAAGCAATAAAAAAAAAATCTGTTGAAACATGAATCTGTTTTGCGGACTCGTGAGGAAACATGGAAGTATGGGAAACAAGAACATCATTTTCTCCAATGCCATATCCAATGGAGATTCTGATTTTGGTATTGAATTTACTGTTCCAAACTTGTTCTACTACTGTATTAACTAATTAATATGTTTGTCAAGTTCATATAACATATAGATTTTTTGAATTATTTTTTCAGTTGTAAGGTCCTTTCGAGACGAAAAACCACTCCATTATACCTTAAAAATCCAATCTCTTTCGTTGCTGAAGCATGCAGTTCGTCGTTCTAAGCGTGGCAGATTTGAATCTCAGATCTTCAATGCTGGTGGTTACAAATGGTGGGTCACTTGGTTATGTTTCTGTTCTATAGTTTTTTTTTTTTTTTTTTTTTTTTGAGTAACTTTTCCAGTTTATCATTTTTAAGGAATGTTTTCAAAATTGTGTATAAATTTTGGAAACAAGTAAAATGAGTTTAGAGTTTAGGGTCTATGAATGACCCGTTGGGTAACATTTCTCATTTCTTCTCCTCCTTGTCTTCGATAGTGTCACTAACATACAGAAACATATTTGATAATCATTTTTTTTACTCGTTCTAAAATTTTTTATATAAAAATTAGTTTTTAAATTACATATCCATATTTTTTTATGATTTTTAAAAGTAAAAAAATGATAGAGGTTCAAATCCTCATACTCTATTTGTTGTATAAGTAAAAAATGAAAAATAATTTTTTTCATTTATGTTTTGAAAAAACCTAAAACAACAAATCAGAAACTGGAATTTGTTGTGTCTAAATTTTTTATACAATTTCCAAATTCTTAAAACTGAGAACCAGAAACTGGAAAAGTTACTCAAAAACTTGAAAAACAAAAAACTAGGACAGACACCAAAATTTATACACATATTTTGTTATTCCTGCATAATATTTAGAACCATAAATAAGAGTATTCTTCAATCAATTTTTACTTTGTAAAATGTAAAAAATATATTTTATTTTAAAATTTTAGAGAATAAAAATAAGAAAGGGATACCAATCTTTCTTTTTTTAGTAAAAAAAATAAGAATCGGTTACCAAAAGCAGTTCTCTTCCACAAGAAACGAGATTTTAAAAAAACACTAGGAAATTTACCATCAGGTCCTATATTATTATGAAACTCAATTCATCTTAATTCATATAGGTTTGTCACTACATTAATTTTTGTTTGTTAATGTAGGAAATTAGCTCTATATCTCAGGGGAGACAAGAAAAGATATGGGTCTGGCCATATCTCCCTCTATTTGGTAACAGTTGAGGATGACATTATATCCTCTACTTCAGAGGTCAATGTTATATTTACATTTCTTGTTTATGACAGTCTCAGAGACAAATATTTGGCAGTCCAAGGTAACCAAAATGGTCTTTTAATTTGTCACCTTCTTTTTTTAGGTTTATGTTTTGTTTGATGGTCCTCCTATTTTATTATTATTGCAGATGGGAAAGTAAAACGTTTTCATGGAATGAGGACAGAGTGGGGATTTGAAAAGTTGCTTTCACTTGACATTTTCAACAATGCTTCAAATGGGTTCTTGGTTGGTGATTGTTGTGTATTTGGAGTTGACATTTTTGTTATCAAATGTGATCATGTTGGAAAAGGGGAGGTTCTTTCCTTGATTAAGCAACCAAAAGATTACAAATTCACTTGGAAAATCAACCATTTTTCACAACTATCTAATCCTACTTTGTCCTCAGACGTTTTTACAGTGGAAGGTTACCGTTGGTATGAATTTTTTATTATTTTTTAATAGTTTCAATTTAGTCCTGACTTTGTTTCAATTGGTAGGGTTTCGACCAAATTGAAACCAAGTCTAAATTATAGAGATTAAATTGAAATTAAACCAAATTCATAATTTAACACTAAACTTAATTACATGTTTATATATGTTTCAGGAGATTAGAATTGTATCCTAAAGGATGCACCAACGTGAAGGGTGACTATTTGTCTTTGTTCTTAATCTTCGATAATCTTGTAGAGCTTCCACAAGATTCTCGAGTATATGTTGAATACGAGATGGCTGTGTTGAATCAACTTGTGGGATATTGGCCCGTAAAATTATCATGTAATTAATCACCAACTAGCAATTATTGTTGCTATTATTATTATTATTGCTTTAAATTTTCAAAGCTAATTTCCATCTAATCTTGGGTTTGTGTGTGTGTGTGTGTGTGTTTTGTGCAGATAAATATTGGTTTGAGTATGGTGGCATAGAAAGTTGGGGAACTCCAGAATTCATGACATTGAAGGATCTCAAAGAACCAACAATGGGTTTTATTTGTGACGACACTGTGATTATTGAAATGAACATTTATGTTCTCTCTACCTTGAAAAAGTTTTCATAGAAGGGAAATAAGGCATGCACCCCATTGAAGATGTGAATAATTTTGTACAACTGAAATGTGGGGTTTTTTTTTTCCTTTGAAACATAAAGCTCCCTTTGCTGCTTTCAATTGCTTCTTCTTTTTGTTGCTTTTAAATAAATGGGATTACTTGCACAGTTTTGTTCAAAAAGTTTCAAGTAGAAATAGATAATAACACTGCACTTTCGAGAAATTATTTGAAGAAGCTACCACAATGTAGTTGACAATTTTGACCGTTGATGTATGAGAGAGAAATAACAAAAATATTTCCAATTTGTATCCTGTAGTTATTAGAAGCATACGAATTTGTATCCTGTAGCTATATTTGAGAGTTAAAAGTAAATTAAGTAAATATAATTTGGAAGCTGCATCTTGATTGAGTTCACACCCTCCCTCCTGTTTTAACTCTAAAAAAATAAATTCATTACTTTACATAAAATATTTTTTTTTCTTCTGAGTTCAACAATATGCATGTGAGGTAGATATTTGAACTTATAATCTTCTGGAGATAATGTCTTAATCAATTGAATTAAACTCAAGTTACATACCTAAGATCTATATATCTGTGTAATTTTTTCTATATGATAATTAACTTGGCTTCTGTATTCTTTATCTGAATGTCAGCTGCATCTAAAATAAATTGTGACACATCTCAAAATAATTGGAATAGAAATTTCGACCTACGACAAAATTTTATTTAATTAGGGATTAATTAAATTTGCAAAGATTCCTAAATTAAATTATGGCAAATCCAAGTACACAATTGAGTTATTTGAAATTTGGAAGACAAAAGCCCGAATTGAATGCCCCAATTAGCAAAGTCCATGCCCAGTCCAAAAGGGATAGCCCAAATTCAACCAGGCCCAGTCCAAAAGGGCTAGCCCAAAGTCAACTAGGCCCGGTCCAAATGGCTAGGCCCAAAATCAACCAGGCCCAGTCCAAAAGAGCTGGCCCAAAGTCAACCAAGCCTAATCCAAATGGTTGGCTCAAAATCAACTGGGTCCAGTCCAACAAGCCCAAGCCCACCTGGAACCCTTGAGGAACTCTATAAATAGAGAGTTTCATTCTTCATTTGGGGGGTTCAGAACTGAAGAGGCTCAGAGAGAATTCAGAAACAAAGTTGTGAAGTCTCCAGAAGCTCCTGACGATCAAGTACCTTCTGAACAAAGAACACTTCTCGAAGATCAAGAACGATCCAGGAAGATCAACAAGCCAAAGACCTTCTACAAGCTACAAGCTGAAGACCTTCAACAAGCTACAAGCCGAAGACCTTCAGCAAGCTACAAGCCGAAGACCTTCAACAAGCTACAAGCCGAAGACCTTCAACAAGCTACAAGCGGAAGACCTTCAACAAGCCACAAGCTGAAGACCTTCAACAAGCTACAAGCTGAAGACCTTCAACAAGCCACAAGCTGAAGACCTTCAATAAGCTATAAGCTGAAGATCTTCAACAAGCTCAAAGCTGAAAACTTTCTACTAGTTCAAAGTTGACGGTTCAACCTTGAGAACAAACATTTCAGCCCTCGAGTCAAGTATACATTTGAGAGAAAGAATCGGAGGATCATATATTAGAGATTGTACTCCATTATACACAAATCAATACAAAATTAAGTTCATTTCCATGTATTAAATTTCCTTGTTAAAATCTCGTGTGATCAGATTGGCATGTCCAGTGGGACAATCTCTACCTCTCTTCTCTTTATTTCATCTTAACATACAAGTGAAGTAATGTCATCCAAAAAGACTTCTTCGATGATCGTTGTCATAAACAACTCGTACACTGGTTCTGTTACTCGTAGTTGCTCCAATGAACTGAGGCTGCAAGACGATAAAGTTTCTATTGCAGGCAAAGTAATGACACTGTTGAGGGCATCGACTAGCAACAAATTTTCTGTTAAGTTTAACCCCTTGTTCGATCTTGATTCTGACATAGTGTCTGTCATGACAACTAAAGCAAGCACTGTGGATGAGAGAATGACAGAGATGCAGGAGCAAATCAACACCTTGATGAAGGCGATCGAAGAAAGGGGTTCTCAAATCGCATACTTAAAGAGCCAGATTGAGAACCTAAACTTCGTTGAGTCAAGTCAAACTCTCGCCGTCAAAGATCGCAATAAAGAGAGGATCGTTGAGCAAGAAGATCAACCACAACACTCCACTTCGATCGCTACACTATCTGTCCAACAACTTTAGGACATGATAATGAACTCCATTAGAGCTTAATATGGTGGGGCTTCTCAAAGTTCTCTCTTGTATTCTAAACCATATACTAAGAGAATCGATAATTTGAGAATGCCAACTGGATATCAACCACCAAAATTCCAGCAATTTGATGGAAAAGGTAACCCTAAGCAACACGTTGCTCATTTCATCGAGACATGCGAAAATGCTGGTACATGAGGAGATCTACTGGTTAAACAGTTCGTACGAACGCTGAAAGGGAACATATTCGACTGGTACACTGATTTAGAGCCTGAGTCAATAGACAGTTGGGAACAATTCGAAAAGGAATTTCTCAACTGCTTCTACAGCACAAGACAAACCGTCAGCATGTTCGAGCTCACCAACACTAGACAACGAAAAGGTGAACTCGTTGTCGACTACATGAATCGTTGGAGAGCCATGAGTCTTGATTGCAAAGATCGCCTCACTGAACTGTCAGCTGTGGAGATGTGCATTCAAGGCATGCATTGGGAACTTCTTTACATCCTCCAAGGTATAAAGCCTCGTACCTTTGAAGAACTAGCAACTCGTGCCCACGACATGGAGCTAAGTATTGCTAGTCGAGGAGATAAAGACCTTCTAGTCTCTAACGTAAGGAAAGATAGAAATAACATCGAGGAAACTTCAGAAGAATTTATGGTTGTCAATACAACTCCTTTTGAGTTATCTTCTAACAAGAAGATTGAAAAGCAACAAGAAAATGAAAGGCGTCGCTTAACATTGAAGGAAAGACAGAAAAAATCTATCCTTTTCCAGATTCTAACATTCCTGATATGTTGGAGCAACTACTAGAAACACGACTGATCGAACTTCCATAATATAAATGGCCAGAAGAGATGGAAAAAGTCGATGATCCTAACTACTGTAAATATCATCGAGTTGCCAGTCACCCGATGGAGAAATGCTTCGTCCTAAAAGAGCGAATTCTAAGATTAGCTAAAGAAGGAAAAATTGAGCTGGACCTCGATGAATTAGCTCAAACAAATCATGCTGCAGTGACAACAAACACATGCAATCAAATAGTGCCCATAACTCTGAACATACTAAACGCGGAAGCAAGGCTGAGTTAGCTCACCCATACCTAAAATTTCGGCAGCATGGTAGCATAACTACGAGAAAACCTAATATTAAGAACCTGTAAAGGAACATAACACACTTCTAAGATTTCAAAGAAACACTCAGCACCCACCAAACTACACATAAGGCTGAGTTCACTAACACTGATACAAAAGCAAGAGATATCTCAGAACCAGAAATATAAGGAAGACAGAGGTACACTTTACAAATCGAGTATACAACCTAACATGGAAACCACCTATCAAAAGAATATACAATAAAATGAGCCTAGAAGAAAGCTATTGGCCTTCATAGTCCTGTCAGGTCGTCGTCTCGTCATCCACCTCGCTGCTGAGCACCACCTGAAAAGATATATGCAAAGTAGCACGAGTGAGTATAACAAATATACTCAGTAAGCAGTCCACTCAAGAATCTAAAGTTTACAGAGTACATATCATGGAAGAAACTGCCCTTACTCACACTCATGCACAAACATCGAATATTTACGCCAATTGACTATAAACTCATTTACCCTACCTCATCTTTAGCCATTCTCTGACCCTAACTTCGTGTCATACTCGCGAGTCCTGTAATCTAGAATCCAAATATGTGAAGACATATAACCCTCACACTCATCACAATAGAGAAATCACCCATGGGCTAGCACACAGGCGATAGGGAATGCATTCCCTACGCTCAACATAATGGAAAAAACACCCCTAAGCTAGCGCACAGGCGATAGGGAACGCATCCCTTGCGCTCAAAATAATGGGAAATCACCTCTAAGTTAGCACACAGGCAATAGGGAACGCATCCCCTATGCTCATCATAATAGGGAAATCACCCATAAGCTAGCACATCAGCAATAAGGGAACGCACCCCTTATGCTCACAACATCACATACGTTCTAGGCTTACAAACTCGCACGAAACGACAGAGACATGGCGGATAGCACTAATCCAATGGCTTTTAACCAAATTTAATACTTTGAAAATCCCCAGGTAAAATACCTTTCTCAGGGCCATGCCCTCCTCCTGATCCGGAGTTAACAATCACAACCAACATCTCATAGTCAAGCCCCACGCACTTAAGTAACTATGGCTCAAATTTAGATGTAGTTTAATCTCTCTTAGCCAACGTATCATTCAATAACAAGCAATATTCAATCATCAATGATCCAGTAATTTCGCCCTATCGATAAAATAAGCTTGTCACATACATTCATTAAAACAATGGCTTTATAAATAAATCCAATAACTACTTACCTCTCAATTGACTCAAGATCAAAATGCTTCTCTTCTTAGGACGATGTTAGCTTAAATCCTATCAATTTATAGAGAGTGCCCAACTTGCTACAACTTCCAAAATTGATTTCTAGCAAGTACAAAAGTTCCAATTACTTAATAATAACTTAATTGAATCAAAATCAACTTCCTAATACTTTCTTTTCCTGAAAAAACTCTTACAAAAATTCCTAACTTTAAAATTTACCAACCACCGTAACCAAAAGTTGCCGGAATAATGCTCAGTATGACCCGAATTGGATACTTTAGCCTTTAACCATGACGATTAATCCTAAAGTGAGTTTCATATACCAAAGTCAATCCAAACTACTCAAATAATGTCTAAATAAGCAATTAACTCACTAAATTTCTAAATTTCAAAAATCAAAATGCTTACCCACTATCAAACGGGTCAATATTACACCAAAACGAACTCCAAAATGCCCAAAGATAACTTCAAAGCTGCTGTCCACTCAAGAATTTGTCAAAAAAAATGATCCAACCAACAACTAGTGAGAGAGATAGAAATTGAAAGAGGGAAAAAGATAGAACGGAGAGGAAGGGGGAGACAAGAGTTAAGGGAAAGACAGAGGGAGAGGAGACGAGAGGGAAAAGGGAGACCGAGAGGGAGAGGAGACCGAGAGGGAGAGGAGACCGAGAGGGAGGGGAGGAGGGATTCGGGAGAGGGAGACGAGAAATGAGGGGGAGATAAGGATGAACAATTTTTTTATAATAATAATAATAATAATTTGTTTTAATTTTAATTTTTTTTTAAAAAAAAAACAAAATGTTACAATTTAAAATTGTAAACTAAATGGTTGGGTTAGCTGTGATGGTGGGTTAGTTATGGAACCCGGGGAGCTTGAGTTATTAGATTAGATAGTTAAGTGATGCTTGACTGAGCTGGTTGGATGCTGTCCGAGTACAGTATGCCTGAATCACTTGAATGGTCGGCTGAGGTTTGTTTCTTTTGGTTAGTTGACTACTTAGAATACCTTGGAAGTGTTTAGTGTTCAGGTTTCGTTTGTTCAGAGTGGGCATGTTTAATGTGTTTTAGATGAGTCTGGTTATGGATGGGAGAATAACAACAGTTGTGGTTTCTAACGTGTTAATGAGGAGTTAGTTGTCTCCATGTTGGCCTGAGAAATAAGTAAACATTCGGACTTGCTTGTTAAGATTTTGCATGCAAAGTATGAGCGTGAATCAAGTCAAGCTAGTTTATATGAGAAGCAAGTTTGCTGGAATGTCAGTGATTTGTGTTTTGGTTGAACAGGGATGAGACTTGGGTGATTTGTGATTCGCTTGAATTTATACCCGAGTTGACTATACCTAAGCTTGTCTTGACGATGAGTTTGGGTCTCCGACTGAGTTCGTGGTTGTAGTTATGCTTAAGGCTTATGAGTCGAGGTGGTGTCAGAGCATGTTAGCTTCCCTTGTGGGGGGTCGCTGCGTGATCAGGGGTTCTCCAGTTGTGACAGTGTGTAGTGTGTACAGTTGAAGCAATTGCTCTTACCCTGACACGTCCTCTGTAAGAGGTTGTCCCGTGTAGAGAATGTTGGGCATAAAACATGCTAGTAAGGAACCGTTATATGACTGCAAAACGTCCTAATGAGTTTTATGATCTCTTGGGTGATGAATCCCTTGATTATCTAGTGCGTTAAGACTAAGTGAGATCTTGTTAGGCTAGTGCCACCTACCTTTTCGTGCGAGCATGTATTCCAAGGAGGTTGAGGCAGAGAGGTGAGCATATCCCCAGAGCGATGGAGAGATGATGAGGATGCTAGCAAAGGGGCGATGTCCCCAGAGCGATGGTGAGATGATGAGGATGCTAGCATATGGGCGATGTCCCCAGAGCGATGGTGAGATGATGAGGATGCTAGCATAGGGGCAATGTCCCCAAAGCGATCTTGAGATGATGAGGATGCTAGCATAGGGGAGATGTCCCCAGAGCGATGGTGAGATGATGAGGATGCTAGCATAGGGGCGATGTCCCCAGAGTGATGAGCGTGAGAGTTGCTCTCCTTTTCTGCATCAGACCAGCTTAGAATACATGACTCGCAGGTATAACACGAGGAATACTAGAGGGGTGAGTTGAAATAAGGTGAGTAGGCACATAACTAATTCAAGTGATTAATGAGTTTGAATTTGAGCCTAAGTCTGTGAGTTAGAACAGAAATCGTCTATTTATGGTTTTGATCGTTGGACCCTAAGTTGGCTACTTATTGAGTATATTTATACTCAATCATGCTACTTTGTTTGTCTTTGCAGATTGTGCACATCCTCGAGGCGGGAGACGAGGGCAATGACTTGACGAGGCTATGGAGACTCATTTCCTTGTAATAGCTATTAGTTTTGTAATTTTGTTCTTTGTTGTAGTGTTGTTCTGTAAATTCTAAATATTCTTTAGTTTTCATGTTTTAGATAAAGTTTCTTAGATTCTTGCGTTTGATGGTTGAGCTCAACATATCTTATCGTAGTTTGAGGATGCTGAGTGATTATCTGAGTTTTAGAAGTGTTTTTACTGATCTTATCAGGTCTTTGTATTTTACGTGGGAGAGAGAGATAGGGGAAGGTTATATAGAAACTAGAAAGACTGTTTTAAATTAATCTTAGACTTATATTAACAAGCATCAAATTTAATTTCACTTCATTGTGACGAATAACTTTTTAATATCAAAATTATTTTAACTAGCTTTCAGAATCTCTTGGGTTCTAAATTATCATTAGTAATTTCTTTTCTTTTTTAAGTCAATATCTTCCATTTTTAGTTCAAACAGGGTGGTAGGGTGAAAATTTGAATTTTTGACTAGACTTATAATAATGCTTTAACCATTGGAATTATGTTAAAGTCAAAGTTTGTATGAATAATTAATGCACTAATCTATATGACTTAATTTAGTATTTCTTAGTTAAAAAATGTGAGGGTGCACGACCCACTCTAGATTACTTTAAACAATCTATCACCATAGATCTCAACCAATTATGAAATTGGTTGTAAACAAAACCATAAAAAGTTGACAAAGTTTCTCTTAAAAATGGAATAAAACACCACCTATAAATAAATGTGTACACTCCAAAATATTTCATCTCAAAGTACAAACCAACGATGCCTCAAATGCACACCGTTAAAAAACTATTTCATATTCGCCAAAGAGAGCATAGCTCAACTGGCATATCGAATGTGTTAACAACCACGAGGTTTGTGGTTCGAATCCCCCAACTTCTATTGTCCTAAAAAAAAAAAAAGAAACTATTTCATATTCAAATCCCATATAAATTTCAAGAATATATTCCAAGATTTGAGAGCACTTGCACCTTTTAAGTATCTTAGTGAGAATTTTTTTTCCTTGAAACAATTTGAGAAACACTTGTATATAAAAGAATCCCATATATTTATAACCACAACAAAATAACAGGCATAAAGCTGGATGAAAATTGCAGCTTAAATGTTGCCAAATTTCACATGTTCAAATGCACTTTGTTTTCAATAATTATCTCCAAACCAAAGCATTATTCTCCCTACAAAAGCATTATAATCTCGAAGAGCAGCCTTTCCTTTCTATAAATTATTTTTTATTGTAGAGATGAGATTAATTTTCACTTCAACAATGAGAGTGTCCAAAACAATTAACCCACTTGTGGATTGCTTGAGATAAGTCAATGATATGAAATCTGGAGTACCCCATAAGCTTCTTCCATCATCAGACCCAAACCAACATTTATCTGCACACATACCAAAAAAAAAGTCAACCAATTAGGATTAGTTTTGGTATAATTTTAGCTATTTGATAGTAAAAGTACTTTAAAAGGTAAAAAATACTTATCTCAAAAGTCAACGAGTCATCTCAAACTCACTCTACTTTAAAGAACCAAGATCTAAGGACGAAAGTTCGGACAATTTAAACTTTTAACTTTAGAATAAAAGTAACAAATAGTTAATTACACGTTCTCTTATTTGATTGAACTCCAAGTCGTTGGTTCAATATAGCCATCTCATATTCAACATACACTTGAGGACCTTGGGGAAGCTCGTTCAAACTATCTAACATCAGGTACAAGGACAAATAGCCAGGTTTGGCTTTGGAGCATCCTCTAGGATAACAACATATCTTCCTAAAACATAAATGATGTTAATATACATATATATAATTAACTTTATGAAAATACATAATTATTAATTGCATAATAAAAAATTTTCATACCAACGGTAGTTCTCCACTGTAAAAGGATTGGATTCATAACCAATCTTGAGTAGTTTTGAAAAGTTGACGAATTTCCAAGTATGTTCGCAAGTTTTTGGTTGCTTGATCAAGGAAAAGACCTCCCCTTTCCCCTCATATTTGGTAACAAAAATGTCAACTCCAAACACACAACAATCATTAACCAAGAACCCATTTGAAGCATCATTGAAAGTGCCAAGTGAAACCAACTTTTCAAATCCCCACTCTGTCTTGATTGCACTGAAACGTCTCGTTTTCCCATCTAAAACGACACAATGATATATATAATCAAATTACGAAATTACCTCAAAGAATGCTAAGAAATAATAATTAAAAAAAAACATGTTTTGAGTTTAGTTGTTACCTTGGACGGTCAAATATTTGCCTCTGACACTATCATAAACAAGAAATATAAACATAACATTGATATCTAAATTAGTTGATAAAATGTTGTCTTCAGCCGTTACCAAATAGAGGGAGATATGATCGGACCCATTTCTTTTCCCATCTCCATTTGGATAGAGTGCTAATTTCCTACGACAACATCAGACAAAATGTCCCAAAAACAAAACAGTGACAAACAAATATGAGAATCTAAGTTTACTCAGAGTTATAGTCTACTCTTTCATTTGCAATGTATAAAGTTAATTATAGTTATGATAATATATGAGGTACCATTTATAACCGCCGGCATTGAAGTTTTGGGATTCGTATCTTTCACGCTGACTGTCCTTCAGCAATGAAAATGATTCGATTTTGAGGATATAATCGGCTGGTTTTTCATCTCTACAAGACCTTACAACTGCAAAATATTGAAAGAAAAAAAACTTAGAACCCGTTTGATAATTTTTTTTTGTTTGGAAAATTGTGCTATTATGGTTTTACACCTTTCTTTAAGAAAAATATTGGAATCTTAGCCAAGTTCAAAAACAAAAACAATTTTTTAAAATTTTGATAACAGAAGAAAGAAGTGGAGTAGTGTTAATGTTTCCAAAATTGTTTCATAAATAAAATGATGAACTCATAAAAACCCATTATATGAACATGAAGATATATTTGTTAAAAAAAAATAATGGAACAAGTTTGAAACGGTTTATATGGATTTGAATACATAAATAATAAATTGAAACTTGCAGAGAGAGAATGTTTTACCGCCGGGGGAGATGATGATGTTGTTCTTCATCCTAATTTCCTTTCCCTAATCCGTATATTTCCTCGCACAGAGAAAAACCACAGGCCTTATACCAGTTTGTTACTAGTGTTTTATTATTTCTTCTGTTTTCTTAGGATTTGGAGATATTTTAATTGTCTGTTTTATTCTCCAGATTTTCTGTGATTTTAAATTCCAATGAATCTGTATCTTTCGAATGGAAATAATTGGTTTCAATTTTTTTATCGAAAAAAAATCAAATTCAAATGATTGTTAAGATTCCAAAATTTGCTTGTATTAGTATACTTTTTATTTCACTAAGGCTTTTTTTTAATATTTTTTATTTCACTAAACGAGTGAGAATAAGGGTCAGTTTGGAATGTCTTTCTAGATGTTTAAAAATGTTTGGTTAAATTATCAAAAATACCCTTGAACTATGGAGTTGGTTTCAATTATACCCTCAAACTTTGAAAAGTTTCATTATAACCCTTGAACTTTGAAGTTTGTTTCAAAAATACCCTTGAAAGCTTTTTTTCGTTTAATTCATGGACGAAAAATGATATTTTTGCATTTATATTGTTGCTTATGTGAACATATTTGAACATCTACGTTGAACAAAAAACCAAAACATATGCAAATATGTCAGTTTTTGTCCATAAATTTAACAGAAAAAACCTTCAAGAGTTGTTTTGAAACAAACTTTAAAGTTCAAGAGTTAAAATAAAACATTGCAAAGTTTAGGGCTATAATTGAAACCAACCCCATAGCTCAAGGGTATTTTTGATAATTTAACCAAAACATTTTAATCATTTCAAACAGGACTTAAGTATCGTTGCATGTGTTTTTTTTTTCTTCAGAGCAGTACTGTGAATAAGGTACCAATTACCATACCAAACGTGGACGATTCACTCTTTACTCTGCAATTGTTGAACTAGAAGAAAAAGACAGTAAAATTTTAAAACATTAAATATTGACATATTTTTTAAATTTAATAAAACTAATTATTAATACACTTTCAAAATCTCCGCAGTCGTCTTCTTCTTCAAAAAAATTTAATTTAAGTTAACTTTTAGGTTAACATACCATTTTGGTTTTTATACTTTAGGCTTTATTTCATTTTGGTTCCTGTACTTTCAAATGTCCAATTTTTGTCATTGTACTTTCAATAAAACTTAAAATTGATCCCTACTATTAGTTTATGGTTTTTTTTTTTTTTTAAAGTTGGTCTCTATTAGCTTTTCTTCTATAAAGTATGTTCACATGGTGTCCTAACTTTTATTATTTATTCTTTCCATGTTTGGGACTTAAACCTTAAACCTTCACACTCTTTATTGTTTTGCAAATTTCACTTCATTAATTATTATATAATCATTTCAAAAAAAATTATTGTATAATCAAATTTCATTTAACTATGATTTAAAAGTAATTATTAATAAACAAAATTAAAGATATTATTAAATAGTAATACAATCCATTAAAGATGCATAAACCTTTTACACTTCTCTAAATTATTTTGAAAATTGCATTTCATTAGTTATAATCTAAATTTTATTTTAATTATAATTTAAAACAAATCATTAATAAAAAAAATTAAGATACACAATTAAAATTTTAATATAATACCTAATAATAAAGTAAAAAAAAAAATCAAAATTTCGCCTCTTAAATTCCTTTTTATTAGAAACTAGTTTGATGCACGTATCTTAGTTTAAATAAAGTTAAATTACATGTTTATGTTTACTTCTTGAACTTTCATGTCTATGTCTATTTGGTTTTAAAATTTTTAATTTCGTGATCAATGGGGACTCGAACTTTAAAAAATATCTAATATATCCTTAAACTTTCAATTGTGTGTCCAATAGCTAGAGTCCCTAAATTTTCAATTTTGCGTGTCTAATATACCATTGACTTATTCATCACTTTTTTAAATTAATAGACCTACTTGACACAAAATTGAAAGTTTATGGTTTCATTAGACATAAAATTCAATTTTATATATAATAGATTAGTTAATTTTAAAAATTTTCGAATATATCAGGGACTTATTAAACGCAAAATTAAAATTTCATGGACCAAATAGACATAAACTTGAAAATTCAAGGTCTATATTTGCAATTTAACCTTTATTTATACTATATATAAAAGGCACAATCATAAATGGAGAAACATTGTGTTCAAAATTTGCCGTTGCATTTTCTTTATTTGCCTATTTTGTCCTAAGAATTTATTAATTATTAATTTCTTATTATTTAACATATATATTTTTTTTAAATTAACTAACTTAAATACAATGTGAACTTTCAAAGAAATCCAATTGATTTAAGAGAGCTTTTAATCATCTTCATTTTTCCAAGGGTCCAAGTACAATGAACTTTTAGAAAGAAAGAAAAACCTTTCGGAAACAAAATTACATTTTCAGTTTTACGAAGGTATGGAAATTAGAAATTGAATTAATCCGTTTGGAAACTAAAACAAGAGGGGTTTCAATAATTTTCAAGACCAAGCTTTTGATTTTCACGAAGGAACAATAAGGAAAGTAGAAACATATAGATTTTTTTTTTTGAATAAGAAAAATATAGAATACCTTGACAATTTCTCATTCATTTGCCTATAAAAACTCTGATCACCAAGGCGCCCTTGACTCTCCTGTAATGTTGCAGCTCACGAGCTTGGTTTCTTTTTCAGTTTTTTAGAAAATTCTCAAAAAAATTAAATGGAAATTAAAAGCACAACTTTTACTCATAGTTTGATCTTGCACATTTATGTTATAAATGAAAGAATATCCCACTTTTTGGTATCAACAATCAGAAGAAGAAGAAGAAAAAAAAAGTCAAAGCAAAAGAGCAGATAAAATATAGGAGCTAGAAATGCTAACATTAATTAATTTGCAGAAAATATTGGTGGTAGTAATTGTTCGTGGCAATGGTGGTGTCCAACTTTGCTTTTCTTATCGTTGGTCCCATATTCCTTCAATGGTTTTTTCATCTTCGTTCACAATGATTTTTTTGATTTCATAAAATCTTTATGTGAAAAATTGTCTTTTAAATAAAATTTGCTTAATTACACATCATAAACACGTGTTGAATGTAAGGGTATTGTTTTTTCTAATAACTTATGGTGAAAACAAAAAACATTTAGTGGTAGAGACCATAAAAATATGCTACATTAAGTCAGTAGAAGCTACTACCTGGTGTATAGGAAAATAAAGAATAGAGAAAAAAAATGCAAAGAAATTGTAAAGATTTGGAGACTCAAGTTGGTATAGAGTGAAAACAAAGAGGAAAAAAACCTTTAAATGATTTGGTTTAAATCCTATTTTGGTTCCTCAACTTTCAACTTTGTTCTATTTTGGTCCCTAAACTTTTAACAACTGATCGTTTTGGTCTCTGGTGTCAAACTGTCATTAATAAACTAACATATTAATGACATGAGTGTTGTGTAGGCATGAATTAGTGCTGAAATAGACTTATGCATTCTAAATAAAGGGTTAAATAGAAATAGGTCAAAGCCCCCAAATCTTCTTTCCCTCCTAATAACATCAAATGGTTGTGCGGCAACAAACCCCCACCACCGCCACCAATGAGGGATGTGTCAGCTCTGCGCAGAACTGAAAAGGATCCACAATCGCAAGAGGTGGGACTTGGTAAGAAGACCCACCGCTTTTTTGGAAAAACAAAGTAGAGAGAGAATAGGAATAATAGAGGATGATTAATATTTCTCTCATATTAATGAATCTGTGATTAAAAAAAAAAAAAAACACAACCCAATTCTACCAGCTTTGCCAAAAACAAAAACAACCTCAACTTATATATGGCTCTGTCAATCAATTCATTCGCTGAGTAATTGCCAGATTCCATTGCTGGAGGCGGTGGCGGAGGAGGAGAGGGGGAGTAGCCGCCATTGCGCCCAAAAAAACCCAAATCCCTTAAAAAAACACACACACACAAATTAAAAAGCTTCAAACTTTCGACAATTTATGAAGACCCTATTCTTTTTTTCAGGATCCAATCAGCCTCACCGAGTTTCCACCACCAGCATTGACGCCTCACCGATCTCCAATAATGGACGGCGGTGCTCGAGCCAGTCAAGGGTTGAGATTGTGAGGGTGGCGATCGAGAAAAGAAGGGAATCTTCTATATTGGAGTGCTTTGTGGAGATAGATCTAGCTAGAATGTGGGTCGGGTGAGATTTGTTCAAGTATTGATATATAATTAAATTTACCAAAACCTATTAGCTTAAGCTTTTCGGTTGATTGGTGATTTAACAGAGATTAAGTTGCATTTGGCAAAAATGGAGATGGATTGCCGGATTTTCCATCTGAGTTTGGATGCCTCTAATCACGAATTTGGAATCCCGCCGTGAACTGGACTACGTATAAACACTGTGCTGAGACTCGCTTCAAGATTAAGGGCACTTTTGGAAGGACGATTTGACTCATTGCTATTTAACCCCTTATTTAGAATACGTAAGTTCATGTCAACACTAATAATATTCTTGCTTACACAAGCTGTCAAGTGTCACGTCATTAATCCGTTAGTTTATTAACGACAGTTTCATGCCAAGAACCAAAATAATCACTTTTTAAAAGTTCGGGACCAAAATAAACTTTTTGAAAGTGTAAGGAACAAAATAGAGCAAAGTTAAAAGTTCAGGACCAAAATAGGATTTAAACCAAATGATTTTTATAAAAGTAATATAAATTAAAAGCGTGTGACCAAAATTTACTGGTCCAATACCAATTAATATGTGATTTTGGGACTAACTGCTCAGAAGTGAGGAGGAAGAGAAATTATGTTTCATGAGTTAATGGCTAATTTTTGGTTCATGAAAGCCTTTATTTCCCATGACCATTAAAATTGTTATGCATGGATGTAGTTGATAGGTGATTTCACCCTGCCACTTGAATTTCATAATTTTAACACCACTTGAAAGTAACTATGTCATAAAATACAACAAATTAAAATTGTTGACCAGTAAAATTAAAATTTTGAAGAGAGGCAAAAGAATGAAGAAAATGAGAAGCTGGTATTATTCTCCTCATTTTTATTTAGACCAACATATGAGATAAAAGTGAGTCTCAATCTCTCTATTAAGCATTACAACCTGCTTTGCAATTCTATAGTTCAGACAAAAGAAAATAGAATTATCTAGCATTTTTCCCTTTGCCTTTTCATTTTCCAAGCTACAAATGGAATGTTATTATGCCAATAGCGACAATCATCATCAAGAGCCAAAATATGCAGAGCATTAGTTAAACACATAAACAAAAACTGATAAATCATATTATTGAGAGTCCAATCAAAATCCCACATTGACTAGATATGAAAAAGATTATGGGTTTATAAGTGAGGACAACTATATTCATTGGTATGAGATCTTTTAGGTAAAAACTAATACATATATGACAAAAAACTCTTTAAATTTTCGTAGTTTGAAAGTTCAAGCTTTCTAGCAACATTGGAGAGATTCATTTGGATGCAGAAAACAAGAAGAGAAGAAAGATAGGCCCATAAAGAATAATTTGGAATGGATTGAAGATGATAAAGAAGAGTGTTTGGAGGGAGAGGATGAAGGTATTTTCAGGTTTTTCGGCGCCAAAAATATTTCCTATTGTGGTTTTGTGGCTATGTCTTAGGACAAGTTTGATAACTATTTGGTTTTTGAAAATTGTGTTTATTTTCCTATTATTTCTCTACGATGAGTTTCATCTTTCTTATGGAAACATTTGAATTTTTAGCCAAATTACAAACACAAAAATAAGTTTTCAAAAACTTTTTTTTTTTTAATTTTCAAAATTTAGCTTGATTTTTGAAAATACATATAAAAAGTAGATAACAAAGCAAGAAAATCCATAGATGGAAGCAGTATTTATAGGCTTAATTTTCAAAAATCAAAAACTAGATGGTTATCAAATGGGGCCTTAGTTATTTATATCAATTATAAATATTACTCAAATTTTGATAAACGAGTTTTTTCTTTAATTATGAAAAGAAAATATAAGATTTTTTATTTTTTTTATTTTGTATTTAATTAGTAAGAAACACCTTGTGATGCTGACTTAGGAAGGATTCATGAATGAATCGACACCACATCGGAATGAGAGGAATCTCAAGACTATGCAAGGCATGGTTAAGAAAGTCTTAAAAGAATTGATATAGTTACTACCTATATCAATAAGGTGCACATTTGTTCGGTGGCTCAACCATAGGAACTTTCAAAGTTAAGCATACTGACATATGTCTATTTTTATTTTTATTTTTTTGAGTTCAGCAACATTTGGGGGTGGGAGGACTTGAATCTTGGACCTCTTGATGGAGAGTACATGTTAATTACTGCTGAGCTATGCTCACTTTGGCCATATGCTTATTTTTTATTGAATGAAAAATTCAAAAATATGAGTATGATTGATGTAAATGCTTTTATTATTTTTTTCATATATATATATATATATATATATATATATATATATCATTCAAGCAAAAAATAGTTTGAGTATAGAAACATTGATATTACCATTCAAGCAAATATGTTTAGAGGATAATTTAACTATTTTTCATTAAATTTAACTAAATGTACATTTTTTTTTCTATAAATATAGCAAAAATGGTTTGATAGAAAATAATATAACGGCCTGAGCTCAGTGGTAGTTGGCATATAACTTCGACCTGTAGATCAGAGGTTCGAATCTTCTACTCTCAAATACTATTGAACACATAAAAAAATAATAATAATATCGTGAGATTATTCGGAGGATTTTGAAAGTAGTATTTTATTTTCTAAACTAGAAATAATGTAAAAACTGTGTTTAAATAATTTTTTTAAATTTTTTTGCGAAGAAACTTATTTCAAAAAGTATATTTAAAGGTGTCAATTACCGCAACTGTTTTATCATTAAAAAAAACTCCAAAATACGAATAGACCACCTGTACTTAAAAAGAGGGAGAAACGAAAGAGAATACGAAAAGACAATGAAAAAGAAAAAAGAAAAAAGAAATACGAATAGACAATCTTTGGATCACAGAGTATAAGACATGCAGTTTCCTTGCGTGTTGTTTATTGTGCCGAGGAAAGAAACAGGCGGATATGGAGAAGGAAACGAAGAATGATATCATCCCTCCCTTTCCAACACCACACCCTGCAGATTCTGCTTGTGGTATAAACATTCTCTTTCTCTCTCTCTCTCTCTTTCAAAGCTCATATATCAGATTTATTTGTAGAGTTTATTACCTATGGTTTACTTTGCAGTTCTAAGGTCCATCAGAGATGAAAAACCCCTCCATTATACTTTACAAATCCAATCCTTTTCGTTGCTGAAGGCCGCACTGGCTAGTTCCCAGCGTGAAAGATACGAATCCCAGACCATCAATGTTGGCGGTTATAAATGGTAGCTACGTTATAACTTGTAGCTTTATTTTCTTAGCTTGTTCTCATTTGTCACTATTTTTAATTTATTGGTTTGTTATTTTAGGAAATTATCTCTCTATCCCAATGGAGATAAGAAAAGAAATGGGTCTGCTCATATCTCCCTCTATTTGGTAATGGCTGATGAGGATGATATTCTATCGACTACTACTTCAGAGGTTAATGTTGTGTTTACATTTCTTGTTTATGATAATCTCAGAGACAAATATTTTACATTCCAAGGTAACCAAACTACTTAAAACATATGTTTTTTTTTAAAATTTGTTATCTTTCTTTGAGGCTTTGTTTAATTATCATGGATATGTGCCACTAACTAAATTCAGATGGGAAAGTAAGACGTTTTCATGCAATGAAAAAGGAGTGGGGATTCGAAAAGCTGGTTTCACTTGACACTTTCAATGATGCTTCAAATGGATTGTTGGTTGATGATTGTTGTGCATTTGGAGTTGACATTGTTGTTATGAAATGTACTGATGGGAAAGGGGAGCTCCTTTCCTTGATCAAGCAACCAAGAGATTACAAATATGACTGGAAACTCATCAACTTTTCAAAACAACAGTCGAATTTGTATGAATCCGTTCCTTTTACAGTGGAAAACTACGATTGGTATGGATTTTTTTCATTATATATGCAATTATTTTAGATAAACATGTATTTGCAGTAAGGTATTATATTTAAATATCCGTTTTTCAGGAAAATACGCCTACATCCTAGAGGAGACAATAATGCGGCAACTGGCTTTTTGTCCTTGTACTTGATATTTGATAGTTTCAAGGAGCTTCCAAAAGGTTTTCAAGTTTACGCTGTATATGAGATGGCTGTATTGAGTGTTCTTGAAACAAAGAAAGTAACATGTAATTAACTACTTTTTACCTTAATATTTTTTTAAGATTTTCATTATGTTTGGTTAAAGTCCATGATATGGAGAATTCTAAAAACACTTTACAAAAGTGCTTTTTAGGGAAAGCACTTCATCAATGCTTCTCCCAAAACTGCTTAGAAAAAAGTGTATGGTTGCTTAAGAACATTACTCTCAGAAGGTTTTTCTTTTTTTTTTTTTATGTGCAGATAAACATTGGTTTGGTGAAGAAAAAGGCCGGGGTAGTGCAAAATTCATGTCATTGAGTGATCTCAAGGAACCAGCGAAGGGCTTTCTTCACGACGACACTTTAATCGTTGAAGTGAAAATTAATATTATCTTTACCTTGAAAGTTTTTTTATAGAAAGGGAAATCTGCAGTTAGATCATAATATTGTCTTCGATGCAACCTGAAACATTTGTAGAACTACATATACTGATGTGTTAGATGCATGCCATTTGAAGGCAAAAAGCTGTATACAGACTCCAGCTTTAATTTGCCAAATTTTTCTATTTTCTGTGTGGTTGTAAGTATATGTGTTAGCTGTGGTACTTAGAAGATGGTTGCAACCTTCTATATATATATAACTAATGTACCATGTGAGTTTCTATATCTTGTTTTGATATTAACTGAGATACTTATAATCTCATGATGGGTGTAACGACCCGAATTCCTACGACACTCTATATGCGGAAGCACGACCTAGTTATCTCGCTCATGCCCAAAATTTCGGCAACATGACGGCGTAACTAGGAGAAACCAAAATTTTACAACACCCTGATAAGAATGAAAAACACTTCTATAACTCAAATAAAACGCTCAGCATCCAACAAACTACGACAAGTATGCTGAGTTTCACATCAAACACAGGATTTTAAGAAACCCTAACCAAATACACGATAACTAAAGAATATTTGGAATTTACAGACCAAACATACATCAAGGAACAAGGAAACAAAACTAAAAGTTTAAACAGGGAAAAGAGATTTTGGTGGAGTCTCCATAGTCTCGTCAAGTCGTCGCCTGCGTCATCCACCCCGAGAATGTGCACAATCTGCAAAACAAACAAGGTAGCAAACATGAGTATAAACATACTCAGTAAGTAGCCCACTTAAGGGTCCAATGTTTAAAGAAACCATACCAAGCTCTTACTCACGCTCGTATTTAGCTCCCAAATACTTCCTTCAATTATTTTAAGAGTCCATTTAACCTTCCACAACATTCACTACTATTTGACCCTACTTCGAGTCATACCTGTGAGTCCTGTAACATAGAACCCAACCCTGTGAAGGTCTATAACCCTCACACTCATCTCAACAGATAAATCACCCCTAGACTAGCACATAGGCGTTAGGGAATGCATCCCTACGCTCAACATACTGGGGAATCATCTCTCAGCTAGCACACGGCAATAGGAAACGCATCCCTATGCTCAACATAGTGATGAATCACCCCTAAGCTAGCTCACAGGCGCTAGGGAACGCGTTCCCTACGCTCAACATAAATCTCTGGGGTCCTCGCCCCTATGCTAGCACCCACGGCAATAAGAATCGCAACCCTTATGCTCGTCACAAATCTCTGGGGACAACGCCCCTATGCTAGCCTCATCAACACTCTAGGGGAATCGCCCCCTAACTCATTACTCTGGGAATAACGCCTCTTTACTAGCATCATCAACACAAAAGTTGTCCTGGCACGTACATCTGCTTCTTAATCTCAACTCATCAACCATCCAACTATCGCTCGCACACTCTACCTGAGTCCATCCCGGTAAGGCATTGTCTCGAGCACTACCAACGAGCCATGTAACTTAGGTTGACTAAGGCCGTGAAAGAAAATAACTCTCACGCCTACATACAATAGAACATCACCCCTCTATGCTAGCATACAGGCAATAAGGGACGCATCCCTTATGCTCAACATAATTGGGGAATCACCCCTAAGCTAGCACCACAGGCCATAAGGATCGCAATCCTTACGCTCAACACAGTGGGGAATCACACATAAGCTAGCACACAGGCGCTAAGGATCACAATCCTTACGCTCAACATAATTGGGGAATCACCCCTAAACTAGCACCACAGTGAAGGAACACAATCCCTCACTCTCATCACATCTAGTCAACCTAGAGTTACAGACTCGCCCAGGAGAGACATAAGATCAGGTGGCTCCTATTTTATCAAGCTCCTTGCATTTTTGCACTACTTTTGGAATCTCGAGGGTAATCTACCATACCAAAATCATTTGTTATATCCGGACCACGTTCAGTACCTGGCCCATAGTTCACAAGCACATACTTGTGCTAGCAGCACATAGCCCTCCATCCCTTTTAATCCAGAATTCAGTTCCATAACCACGCTAGAAATCAGGACAACCATTAACCCTCTACTCACATTCGGGCCTGACTGAAATACGTTAAACATGCCCAATCATCTGCTCATTCTAAACACACGAAGCACTAACCATGACCCTGCCCACTGAAAACCCTTAAGGTGTTTCAAATCAGTCTCCAGTCCAAATCAACCACCCCAACACCCTATGCTCAGTCAGCTCAACCATAACTCGAGAAAAACTAAACTTCATCCAACTACTTAAGTGTTTCCAAGCATTTCGAGTAAATCAAAAACCCATGCGTAAGCACTTTTAGGGGACTACATTATGATCATGAACTTTTCAGGCTAATCACAATCACCATTCATGAATCTCGAGTATAAGCTAATTTAAAGTTCTATACACTGGCCACAGTGATCAATCTTTAGTTTACAATCTTAATCCCTTTAACTAGAACAACTACACATTTAGGTCACCTTAAACTCATCACAATAATTCATATTAATTTAACCAATCACGCCATCTTCCATATACTCATATTTACACAAAATGACTATTCACAAATCTCCACAATCATGTCCAAACTCTTCCAATTACAACCTTGGACAAATTCATAAAGTATTTCATACGCTAACATAATGATCTCAAACTTTAAGCCTCTAATTCCTTTATTCCCACAACTTAGGCCGTTTTAGCTCAATGCTACTTCTAGACATATCTACTAACCATTTCATACTTCTTAAACATAGTTTTCAAGCATTCTTTCACAATTATCACACTATCAAACTTACATTTCAATCAAAAGGAATTTGAAAGGCTTAAATCCAAATGACCACTTACCTCGAATAGAATAATTAATATTATTCTAGCAGTGAGAATCTCTTTCAAACTCTGGTCTTCCTGCTTAACCTTCAATAATCCAATAAAAATAAGGATTATAAAACTTGGTCCAAGATTCTTGAAATTTCATAATTGAGCTCCATTTAGTTCTTTTTATTTCCTTAGACCGATTTTAATTTAGCACAATATCTCACCCAAATAAAAGTGACCGTGCCGAACCTTTAACCTTGCTAAAAATTTATATATTTGTCTCCAATTCCATAGTTTGATTCTCAAATCAATATCCTGAAAATTAAATCCATTGATTAACAATCGATCCCATTTAAAGTCCTTAATTAAAAACAATTGAGTAACGAAATTACCCAAGTCAGAACACGATCGTAACCGGGACCGTTCGAGCTCGAAAATTGGAATCGGAGACGGCGGCGCGTGGCCGGAACACGGCGGCGCGTGCGGCGGCGCGTGAGCGCGCGTGGCCGGCGCGTGAGGACTCCAGTTAGTGCGTGGCTCACGGATCTGAACAGATCCGGTCTCGGCGGGTCGGATCTGAGCTTCGTGCAGCGTTTTCCGGTGAGGTCTGAGCTGCGCAGCTTCGAGTTGGATGGAAACGGCTTCCGGCGACTGCGTCTTGCTCAGTTGGAGGTCGACTACGCGACGGTGAGCAAGGAAGAAGGAGAAGACAGACGGATGGGGATTCGGCTGTGGCTGGCAGGCGATCGCTCGGAGGAAGAAGACGAAGAGGAAGAAGCTGACGGTGGATGGGTGTTCGGTTCAGAGCTTCTCCGGCGATCGGGACTGCGTGGGTCTTCGATTTGGAGCTCCGACGGTCGTTGCGAGGCTGGACGGCGAGTGGTTGAGGCGGCGACCAGTGGCGTTCGACGGATTCTCGGCCGGTGCGGGAGGCCTTCGACGGAAGGGAGAGAGAGAGAGTGTGTGTGTTATCGGAGAGGGAGAGATTTTCGGGAGAGGGAGGAGAAGAAAGAGAAGAAGAAAGAGATAAGGAGAAGGAAAAGAAAAAAAAAATAAAAAAAAATTAAAAGAAAATTACAAAAATGCCCTTCTTACCCAATAAATCTTCAAATTAGCCCAACTCAAATGTAAATTCCCAAATTAAATTCCTAATTTCAAAATTAACGCCCCTGAACTAACCGGCGTTACAATGGGCGAGTTAGTTCTATGAAGAAGTACTTCCACAGGTGAGAATTAGTTTTCATTTGACTATTACTTTCAGTTGCAAATGGCGAGTTAGTTATATGTAGAAGTACTTCCACAGGTGAGAATTAGTTTTCATTTGACTATTACTTTCAGTTGCAAATGGCAGAAAGCTCTTGGTGTGTATTTGTCCATTTTGTTAATGTTGATATAGTGGAAGCCATAACCATAAATCTCACAATGAGTTGTAGTGGTCATTGAGATAGGGTGTAAAATAAAGGTTTTGGGGATAGAGGGACTTGAACCCTCACGATTTTTAAAGTCGACGGATTTTCCTCTTACTATAAATTTCATTTTTGTCGGTATTGACATGTAGAAGGGACTCTATCTTTATTGTATTTGCATTTGATTAATCAGTTCTTCAAAAGATCTAGAGGATATTGTGGGGAATGAGTTTTTCTAAAAGAAACAGTTGGCAGCTTCTTTACAATAGAGTCAGATGTAGGTCTTAAAATTTGTATGCATCCTAATAACCGTTAGATATAAAATTAAGGTATGTTTACAATTTCTCTCATACATCTAATGGTGCAAAACTGCTAGTCTCATTGTGAAAGCTTCCTCGAATAATTTCTTGTACATGAGAGGGAAGAGAGAGAGGTAGAAATGGGGAGAACCTGAAAAGAAACTTTGAGACTTGGAGAGGATAAAAAATTGAAGGGTGGGAAAGAGCACAATAATACTTCCTACAGCTACGTACACATAGTAGCAGTTCCAATTGATTTTCTAATTTGACTTATTTTACATGGTTAAAAAGTATTAGTAGTATTCACTTATCTATGGATTTCCATATAAATAGCTCAATTCAAATATACTATGTAAGAAAACCAATAGAAAAGCCTCTAGAGAGATATAATATGTCAGATTAGGAGGAACTAAGAAGTGAAAGTGGGGAGTAAGGAAGAGATTTTATATATAGGCTAAATCTATCTATCTATAAACTATCTAATAGTATAGTATTTTATTATTAATGGTTCATTTTAAATTATAATTGGAATATAATTTATTACTATAAGAAGTTAATATCAATTTTCAATGTAGCTACATCCCTTTTTATTTACTATATATAATTTTATATTATTTTAATAATATATTTAAATTGAACTATTATTTGTTAGTTTATTTATTTATAACAATCTATACTATATAAATGGCGCTTGAGGGGAGAAACTTTTGATTTTCATTTTTGCCCCTTCTTAATTTGAGGACTTCCCATTATGTCCTTCTTAATTGAAACATTTTTTGTTCTGTCCTCAGTTTGAAAAAACGTCCTAAAATCTCTACAAATCTCATATTCATAAATTAATATTTAAAACTTCTTAAATTCATGTTTAAAATAATATATACTATATAAATGGCGCTTGAGGGGAGAAATTTTTTATTTTCATTTTTGCCCCTTCTTAATTTGAAGACTTCCCATTATGTCCTTCTTAATTAAAACATTTTTGGTTCTGTTCTCAATTTGAATAAACGTCCTAAAATCTCTACAAATCTCATATTCATAAATTAATATTTAAAACTTCTTAAATTCATATTTAAAATCTATGCTATATAAATGGCGCTTGAGGGAAGAAACTTTTGATTTTCTTTTTTGCCCCTTCTTAATTTGAAAACTTCTAATTATGACCTTCTTAATTAAAAGATTTTCTCTTATGCCCTCAATTTGAATAAAGATTCTAAAATCTCTACGCATGTAATCTCCAATTTGAATAAAGATTGTAAAATCTCTACAATCTCCCAATTCTCTCACGTCTTCCAAACTGATTCCAAAAATTATAGGAGATAAATTTTGATTTCCCTTTTTTCCACTACTACAAAATTGGGCTTTAATGACGGGCAATGCCCATCATTATAGGGTTTTAATGACGGACAAGCGCCCGTCATCAATACTCGTGTCATTATAGCCTACGATGACGGGCATTAAAGGGCGCCCGTCATTAATGCCCATCATTAAAGGGCGCCCGTCATCGTAGGCTATAATGACAGACACCTTTCATGACGGGCATAGTATGACATGAAAACCAACTGACCGTCATTAAAAGTGAAGCGTGCTGTATGTTACGATGACGGTGACTATATAATGACGAGCAATGCCCGTCATGGAATGTTGACTCCGTGATCACTGTTTTGAATGCGGTCAATATATAATGACGAGTAATGCCCGTCATGGTAGGTATATAGATGACGATCTGTAACCGTCATTAAAGGGTTTCAATGTCGATTATTAAAAATTCATGTCTGTCATTAAATGTTATATGTGCATCGTGAAATGTCCATCATTAAATGTCCATTTTTGAAAGATTTAATGACAGGCAATGCCCGTCATCGTTTTGTGCATAATTTAATACAAAAAATTGTTGGTTGCCCGGGTGGCTAACCAACAATATTTATCATTTCGTCAAACCTTTGCATAATATACAATTTTATTTATGACTTAACAAAGATAAAACTTATTACAAACACAACAATCAACTTATTCACTACAAAGATTTTATAATGTTATACATATGCACACAAAAAGTAAATCGATTATAAAAGAGGTTATTGATCTAATTTGCTAAGATTTAACAAAACTAACCTAAAATAAGTTAAAATGCTTAAGGAAGGTTCTTTAATATTCATTCACTAAAATTGAATGAAACCAAAAATTGAAAATTTCTACATGACCTTTACTAAAACTACCAAAAACTAACCTGAAATAGTGCACATGTAATTCACTTCTATATCATAATGCATTAATACATTAACATAAAACTAGCATACCTATTCACTAAGAAGATTCTTTAGCATTCATTTACCAAAACTGAATCAAACCTAGCGGAAATTTCGGCATGACCTCTACTAAAACTACCAAAAACTAAGCTGAAATAATGCAATTCACTTCTATATTATACACATATATGGGACCACTCGTCCCTCCACAAACTACATTCAACAAGACAAGATCCAATAACAATTTCGAAAGAATGGATATGTACATCTGAACAACTTTCTTTATACATGCAATTTACACAACAAACAAACCATAGTTGATATTTCCTAAAACTTAACAAGAACCAAAAACTGAAAATTTCGGCATGACCTCTATTAAAACTACTAAAAACTAAGCTGAAATAATGCAATTCACTTCTATATTCACTACAAGAAATAATGGATACAATAGCTATCGAAAAACGCTATAATAGACTTTTTATAGCCTTTTTCGAAGGTCCTGACAGCCCATGTTATTAAAAGTCTAAGACTTTCTATAGCGTTTTTTTATAGCTATAACGAATGCTATAATAGAGTATGAAGGTATAGCATATATACATTGCTATGAAAACATTTTATAGCGTTGGTTATTAAAGCTATCTTTAACATATAACAGCTCTTTTTTAGCGCTATCTTTAACATATAATAGCTTTATTTAGCGCTATCTTTAACATATAATAACATTTTCTTAATGTTATCTTTAACATATAATAGCCTTTTCTTAACGCTATTTTTAACATATAATTGCATTTTCTTAATGCTATTATATAATATATTAGCTTTAATCTTATGCTATAACAAGCATATATCATTTTTCTCATCTCTATAAATGTTGTAACCTTTTCATTGCATTTGTTATAGCTTTTACTCATGGCTTTATAAAAAGTAAAACTTTTTTTCAACAATAATTTGTTATTATAATTTACTTTTAGTGCTACAAATGAATGCATTCTATTATTTAGATATAATTCAAATTCATTCAATTTCAATAACATTTACTTTAGGCACTTGTTTTTAAGATAAATCCACACTCATGAAATATTTCATAATACGCATCAAAATACTATGACTTCCTTTCATAATTGAAATTTTGTAATCCATTCACATTACAAAATAAAGTATTTGATAGTTTCTTAGAATAAAAAGAGACTATCCAACAATACTATTCACTAAATGTAATTTCCAACAAAATTAGTTCACAAAATACAAAATTCACAAGTGTTCAAGATTATAGTGTCATGGAGTTGAGCTGCCACCTTTCGATCATTTTGCATGTGTAAATGTATCATTTCATTCACCTACATAAATTAATAATATATATATATGATTATGTGAATACCAAAAGTGAAGTAGATAAGGAGATTCTTTATTAAATGCAAATAAATAGACCTAAAAAATATACATCCAGACCTTAAAAGATCTAAAATTGTAAAAGAGAGAAGTTTATGTATGGATGAGGATGCATATCTCTTGAAAGTTCATACTATCAAACATAAAAACAACACTTTGGTACAAACTGTTTTATATTGTTATCAAGGATTCACATGCTCGAAGTATAACAAACAACACTTTGGTACAAACTGTTATAATCTTGAAAGAAGGTAGAGTCATGGTAAGGATTCACATGCCCGAAGTACAGTACAATTAAAAATCCCAAACTTGGACCTCAAGCAAGCCTTACCTCTCGGTCAACCTACCATTTAATGCACGTTTGAACCAAGAAAATAAAAGGAAAACTTCTAATTCCAGAAAAATATCAGGAAGTTTGATGCAAACTCAATTTTTATCAATTTTGCATCATAATTGATGCAAGTTGGTTTTGATAGATGGAATCAAACAAATATATTTGAAAAATGATATCAAACTCTGCATAAACTAGATAAATTTCTCATTCCATCATGAAAGGTTTTAAAAGTTCCCTATAACAACCTAATTGTGCTACTATAGCCTTACAGAAACAATCAAAATTGCAATTAAATCCTAAATACTAATTAAAAATTAATTAACTAAAATTAAGTGTGTAACTAATTAAACGAAGCTAATAAACTCAAATTTTCCTCTTACATCATTAATGTTCATTCCAAATTCAAATAACAAGACAATGTCGATTTCTAAGCATATTCGAGATTACAGAACTGGAAATATGTAAAAGAGAAAAAATGTGCACATAACAAAAACAGAACAAACCAAATGTTGGTCTAAAAAATGAAACTCCATGTCCTTGTTAGATTAGGGCATAACACTACTAAATGAATTATACTCATGCTATGTGTGAAATGTAAAGCAAAGGATGACATTTGCATGCAAAGGACTTCAAGAGAATTCAAAATAATAAACCACTAGATACTTTGTAAATGTAACATTCATAAAAAAAGTTATAGCAAATGAAACAATTGGAGATAAAGTGCACAATAAAAAAGAAGCAGGCTTTAAAATCCACACAAACACAATACCTTGTTCATCCTTCCCTTAGTTCTTTCCTTTTTCCTTGTTCATCCATCCCTTATTTGTTTCCCTCTTCAGCCCATCTTCTGGAGAAAAAGATAGTACAAGATAGTACAATATTATTAAAATTTTTAAGTTTGAAAAGATATATGAAAGAAGAAAGTAGCACAATTATAGATATTCCATAACTTTTGTTGAGGCACTCTAGACTAAAACAAAATGAAAAAAGAGAACTGTAATCTAAAGGAAAACAAATAGACGACTGAATGTTTTTGAGATTTTTGATTCCTCAGTCAATAATAATGCCATTACTTAGTTGTAAGTCAGTTAACTTAATGAATATGTAATGCAAAAGGTATAGTCTGTAATATTAAAAATAAAATATTAAGAAAAAGGCATATTAAAAGATCTGTCTTATATTTTTTGTTTTCATATGCTAGAAGCCCTTGCAGTAAGTTATGGAATAAAAAATATATATATATTTAACAGAAAAAAGAAAGGTTTTCTCTGATCCTTCTTGTGTAAATGACATCCCTAAGATAAGAAAAACTCCATGGCAAAAGGAACAACCAAACAAAAACAAAGGCAACAACAAAAACACATTGCAGTCAATCCCTCAAGTTTTATGAAAATAATTGCAGCTATAAAATCAAAATTGTCCCTTGTTTTCCTCAAATAATAACAAAGGGGTACATGGATTTTGGTTGAATAACCAACTTCTCAAGTATAAATGATAAGTTCTACAACATAAATGCTAACAAAATTCATAGGTTAAAAGTTCTAACCATAACCATTTGAAACTTTTGTTGAAACTTTTGTTAGCATTAGTGAAACAAGAGAAAAACTCCGCTTAAACCAAACTCACTAACTAACAAATGACAGGCAGATTAAAGTGATTATATCTACATATGCTAAGGATATTATAGTTAACTACACAAGTTCAAATTATAACCAATAAAAACTCAAAAAAGAATAATTGCAACAAGTGAGATGGTAAAACTAAAACTCATACCATCTAATCTACTAAATTGTCGAAAAATATTTGCTCCAAATCCGCTAAACAAAACCTTGGAGATTGAGTTCATCATGATAAAAAGCCTTTGCAACACTTAGGTTTACTATCCCACCACGTTAGTGCATAATCTTCAAAATGAGAGATAGCTATTTTTACCTTTCTTTCCTCGGTGATAATATTATATATGTTGAAGAGGTGTCTCCTTTTTTTGCCCAATTGTAGTATTCCTCCGGATCACTTTTTCCTTTGAACTTTTTGAACTTGATTTTGATGTTGCCGAATTGTCCATGGTGCTTGTTGTTGGAACCTTTGGATATGTCCCCTTCCTCTTCCACGGTCAAATCCTCTACCACCCCTATGGTAGTGTTGTTGGTAAGCTTCCTGATCTTGAAAATACTCATTGTGGTCATCCGGTTGTACTTTTTCTTCTTCTAGCCTTTGTTTTGTTGATTGACATCTAATTATCAGATTCTTTGCATTAGTAGTTGTACTTGATCTTCCAAAGGAATTTGGTTTCCTCTGGTATCTAATCTACTAAATTGTTAGCAAAATCTTTGCTCTAGATCCGCTACAAAAACCTTGAAGATTTGGAGTGCATCATAATAAAAAGCCTTTGCAACACTTAGATCTATTTTACACTAAATGTGTTAACTAAGTAAAATCTTGCATAAAACTCACTCATTTTCATACCATGGACAACACTACAAAATTTCTATCCCTTATGGTATCTATGCACCCTGGCAATAATTTTATGTAACTAAGAGAAACATATTTCAAAATACTTATATTTCAATAACTCGTACAAGTATAACAAATAATCCCTTTGTAAAAGCATTTCCAAACATCAAGATATACAAAAAGAACGAGATATATTAGCTCATTAGATCCTTGTTTTTCATATTATAACTTCTTTAAACTACCAATCAATTACTTTTTGGAGTAGCATTGAAAAGCATCCCACCTAAAAGATAAATAAATACTTCACATAGAATCCAAACATATTAAAGAAACAAAGTAAATAGGAGTCACAAACCTTGCTACTTTAATTAGCTAGAATCTCGAAAATATGCCCTAGTCAAAGACTCAGAATGGATCCTTCAACTTAGAAACATGACTGTTGTGATATAACCCAGTCTTCAGCAATCTCTATCTCTATCATAGCTCCAATACTCATGATCTTACAAACAACAATCTTGACATCTTCCACCTCCAAGAACAAACACTAATCACGTTAGAATCATAAATACATCAAAGACAAGAAATGCGAAGTTGGAAAGGTTGAGCTTAATGGAGCATAAACTCCTGACAACATATTATACTGGTATTTACAGCCATTGCTGAAATAAAAGTCTAATATCTTAAGTTTCAAAGTGTCTTTAGAATGTGCATAGACAAATGATTGTGATTTACCTAAAGCAGGATCCAAACAATGTAATTCAATTTGTTCCATCATCTCATTGCAACCTTTGTAATATTCAGCTCACAAGTCAATGAAAATTGCATTCCCTAGATATAAGCAAGTTAGAGGTGGTATCCTTGAATTTCAGTGAGCATCTACCCCTTTGGAAAAAGTAACTATTTTATTATAAGTTACATTTATGCTCTGATATTATAACAAGAAAGAAAGATATCTCACACAAATTAAATAGAAAGGGGAAATATAAGCACAACAGAGGCGCACATATTTTCTTCAGCTTCAACTCCATAATTCATAAACACAAAAATTTCGTAGGAAATAGGAATAGTAGATTCAAAAGAAGAGATAAATGTGCCTGGAAAATAATAACATGTGTTTTCTAGAAAAAACCAAACATTTTCTGGTCTATTGGAAAAGGAACTAACTTCCTCTGCAAAACTACTTAGTTTGGATTAAGAAAAGAAACAACAAAAATTTAGTCAAATTTTTTACAGTCAAAAGATATGTGAGTGGCTAAATAAACAAATTATTGAAGATTTTGTTCTAAAGAACTATGTAACATTATGACTAAACAAGTAAATAGAAATGTTACAAATGGGATTATGCATAATTGGAATAGAACTATTAAGTGAACAATTAAATTTGTCACATTATCAGGAAATATTATGAGTGGTAACAAGAACTAATATGAAATTTACCCTAAAATCATAAAACTCAAAACCACTACTTGTATTGATGTGGTATTTTGTAGTTATGTATTAAAAATTATTAATTTTAATAATATTAGCTAAGGTTACTGTATGGATAATAAACACATTTAAACGAAGAACTTAAAAAAAAAAGTAAAGTAAGTGGACCTGAAAATAAAAAATAAAGAGGAAAACATGGTGATCAATTACTTCTTCCTCCCCTTGTGCACAATCGTGTTTTTACGCATTGAAACTTAGAGAAAATCTACACAAAAGTTAATGCTCTAGAACCATTTAAGATACAAATGATTTCATAGTTTAAAACTAAAACAGAGCATCACCCAGGCACAATCATATTCCCGTACCTTGTAGAAGAAAACTCGCCCTTAAGTAAGAAGCCACCTATAAATTTTTAGAAATTGTTAAATGAACATTCGGCTAAATAGAATAAATAGAACAAGATAAATAGAATAATAATACAAAGCAATCAAGAATAAATAGAACAAAATCTAAACTTGATAACTCACCAGCTAGACCACTTTGAAAATAAGAATAAGAAAAGGAATCCATATGATGAAAGACTCCTTCAGCCGCACTTACTTTGAAAATGGTTGAAGGGTTTCACAAAGGGGTTTGATGACCTGGGCTATCAATAAGAAACGAATTGCAAAAAATTGTAAAAGATAGCAAAATTCCAAAAATTTGCAAAAAAAAAAAATTGCACAAGGGTTTCACATAGGGGTTTCAGAGGATCTGAAGTAATGTTTCGCACAAGGATTTCAGATGGCATGAATGGTGTGTGTGAAGAAATCGATGTGAAAATACCGGCGCAACGACATTGAAGTCCAACATGAAGGCACCGACGTGTAGGTTTCTGGCGGCGTGAAGGCTTCCAGTAGCGTGAAGGCATCAGAGTGAACGAGAGAAAGAGAAATGGTAAAGAAAAGAAGGGTTTTGCGCATACAGGAGAGGGGTGACGTTAATGGACCTCAAGCATCTTGATTACGAAAATTTTGAGCGCCCCGCCGATTTTTTTAAAAACCTTTTCCGCCTTCTTTTTTTCTTCTTATTCATAGCCTATTTTCTAAAAAGCTATCCTAAAAAGCTATAAAAAGGGGTATTTCTTGTAGTGATTATACACATATATGGAACCACTCGTCCCTCCACAAACTACATTCAACAAGACAAGATCCAATAACAATTTCGAAAGAATGGATATGTACATCTAAACAACTTTCTTTATACATGCAATTTACACAACAAACAAACCATAGTTGATCTTTCCTAAAACTTAACAAGAACCAAAAACTGAAAATTTCGGCATGACCTCTATTAAAACTACTAAAAACTAAGCTGAAATAATGCAATTCACTTCTATATTATACACATATATGAGACCACTCGTCCCTCCACAAACTACATTCAACAAGACAAGATCCAATAACAATTTCGAAAGAATGGATATGTACATCTAAACAACTTTCTTTATACATGCAATTTACACAACAAACAAACCATAGTTGATCTTTCCTAAAACTTAACAAGAACCAAAAACTGAAAATTTCGGCATGACCTCTATTAAAACTACTAAAAAGGATACATAGTTGATCTCCAATGCATCCTTCTGGTCGATTTCTATTTCGCACATAACCTTTTAGGACTTTCATATATCGTTCAAAAGGATACATCCACCTCAAATAAACCGGTCCACAAAATTCTATCTCTCTTACAAGATGGACCACTAAATGTACCATTATCGTGAAGAATGCCGGTGGAAAATATTTCTCTAACAAGCATAAAGTGACTACTACATCCTCTTGCAAGCCTTTTAACTTAGATGAATCGATCGCCTTACTACATATAGCATTGAAGAAGAAACATAGGCGAATAGTTGCATATCTAACATGTTTGGGTAAAATACCATGTATTGCCACAGGTAATAATTGCTGCATAAGAACGTGGTGGTCATGCGACTTAAGCCCGTAAAGTTTCAAATCTGTGAGTGACACTAAACTTTGTATGTTCGATGAATAACCTTCCGGTACTTTGATTTCTGATAGTGTCTTACACAAATTCAACTTCTCCGTTCGCGATAATGTATAACATGCTGGAGGTAAGAAGATTCTTTTCTCTCCCACTTGAGGGGCCAACTCTGATCTAATGTTCAATTCAACCAAATCTAAACGAGTTTTTAATCCATCTTTTGTCTTGCCATGAATATCAAGTAACGTGCCAATAATATTTGCACACACATTCTTTTCAATATGCATCACATCTAAACAATGTCGCACGTGAAAATGTTTCCAATATTCTAACTCAAAGAAAATAGACTTCTTCTTCCAATAAGTGTTTGAAAGATCTCCATTTTTTTTTTCCTTTCTTGATTTCTTACCAAACGAATATTGAAGTCTACTTGTTTTTGCAAGAATCTCCTCTCCACTTAATGGTTTAGGAGCGAATTCCAATTCTTGTTCACCATTAAAGGCTTTCTTTTGTCTTCTATATGGATGATAACGAGGTAAATATTTTCGATGTCCAAGATACGCTATCTTTTTTCCTTTTGGCAAATAAGTGGATGACGTTTTCTCCCCACAAATTGGACATGCATGATATCCTTTTATTGTACAACCACATAAATTGTCATACGCAGGAAAATCATTAATAATTCACAATAAAATAGCCTTGAGTGTGAAACATTGTTCTTGATATACATCATAACATTCAACTCCATCATTCCAAAGTTGTTTCAGATCATCAACTAATGAAGCTAAATAAACATCTATGTCATTTCCTGGTTGTTTAGGCCCAGATATTAATGCATTTAACATCAAAAAATTTCGCTTCATGCACAACCATGGGGGTAGATTGTATGTCACCAACATAACTGGCCAACAACTATATCTACTACTAAGATCACCATGTGGATTGACCCCATCAGTTGAAAGAGCAAGACGAAGATTCCTAGGTTATAAACCAAACTTTGGCCACAAATTGTCTACTTGTTTCCACGATATTGTATCCGCAGGATGTCATATGTACCCATCAATTACTCGTTTTTCGGCATGCCAAGTCAACAAACTCGATATTTCTTTACTACGAAACATTCGTTCAAATCTTGGGATAGGAGAGAAATACCACATGACTTTCGCTGGAATGTTTTTCATCACATCCTTTGAATTCTTACGAAGCTTCCATCTTGATGTTCCACAAGTGGGGCATACTTCTGCATCTGAAAGCTCTTTTCTAAACAAACAACAATCGTTGCTACATGCATGAATCTTTTCATACTTCATTCCAAGAGTACATAAGATCTTTTTTGCTTGATACGTAGAACTCGGAATTTCATTAAGACTTGGTAAGATGTCACGAACTAATGCTAACAACTCAGTGAAACTTTTATCGCTCCATCCAAATTTTGCTTTCAAATTATATAACTTTACCAATGCAGATATTTTAGTAAAATTTTTACAATTTGAGTATAATGGTTTCTTGGCATCATCTAGTACTTCCTCAAAAATTGGGGACTTGTCATTAAAATAACTATGTGCAGCCTCAAACATTCCTATTGTGTCATCAACATCTTCATCTTCAACTTCCTCCTTTTCACTACTAGAGACGTTTTCATTGTTTCTCTTAATCAGTAGTGATTCTCCATGCCAAATCCATGTTTTATAGCTTTGATCAATACCATAAATGAATAAATGGTCTCTTACTACATTCACATTTTGAGACTTTGCATTCACACATTTCAAACATGGACAACAAATGATATCTGACCTATTTGAATGTCGTAGACCATTTTCGATGAACATCTCAACTCCTAAACTATATTCTGGTGACATCCGATTCTTTGACATCCACGACTTATCCATAGCTATAAAAATTGTGGCTTTAAAGTTTAATCTATATTCATTAAACTAACACAAAAATTAATTAAACTTATCAAATCTAAACTCATAAAAAAATAACATAAACCAACTATTCAAATTAAGTAAAACTTAGGAATATAACGAAACTTACTAAACTTAATAACCAAAAGTTTTCAACCCCTCATCCATCACAACTAAACTCGTCAAATAAAACTAACACAAAAATAATTTTATGAAATCTAAATTAGTAAAAAATGAACACACACCAAACAATTAAAATTAAGCAAAAATAAGAAGTTCCCAACCCCTCCCCCATCACATCATATTTCAAGTTCTCAACCCCCCTCTCCCCCAATAACTATACTCATTAAACTAACACAAAAATTAACATAAACCAACAATTAAAATTAAGCAAAACATAGAAAATTCTCAACTCCTCTCCCATCACATCATATGAAGTTCTCAACCCCCTCTCCCAACAACTATACTCCTTGAACTAAAACAAAAATTAACATAAACCAACTATTAAAATTAAGCAAAACTTAGGAATCTAACCAAACTTAATAACCAAAAGTTCTCAATCCCTCCTCCATCACAACTAAACTCAACAAATTAAACTAAACTCATCAAATTAAACTAACACAAACATAAACTTATTAAATCAAGTGCACATAATTTTCAGATCTACACAAAAATAGTCAATCTAGTGCACATAATTTTCACATCTAAACAAAAATAGTCAATACCCACAAAATCAAATTACATAAACATCCTAAGGATGGTACCCACAAAAAATTTCTAAATTTTCTTCATTTTCTTTGAATTTTTTCATAAACTTATTAAATCAAGTGCACATATCAGATCTACACAAAAATAGTCAATCTAGTGCACATAATTTTCAGATCTACAAAAAAATAGTCAATACCCACAAAATCAAATTACATAAACATCTTAAGGATGATACCCACAACAAATTTCTAAAATTTCTTCATTTTCTTTGAATTTTTTTAGCAACAAAATCAATAAAAAAGGGAAAGAGACGGTACCCACGGTTCTAGATCTGAAAACTATTCGTTAGAAACGTTACCCACGCGAACCTCAGGTGAAGATCTACACGGCGAATCGACGGCGAGACGAAAACCCACGAAAGAGGAGAACTTGACGAACGGCGAAGTCACTTCGTGTAGATCTGTGAGCGGCGGACGAAATCTCACGGCTACGCACACGAGTGGCGGACGAACTGACGAGTAGATGACGAGCTGTCGACCAAGCGGCGAACGAGCAGCCATCCAAGCGGCGGACGAGCAGCAGTCGGGAGAGAAGAAATGAGGGAGCAGATCTGTGAGAGTGAGAGAAGGGATGAAGTGAGAGGATGAGGGAGCAGATCTGTCTTCGTGCGAAAATAGAAAAGTAAAAAGGTGGTTTGCGTGCGAAAATATTTTTTTAAAAACCCCTATGATGACGGGCTTTGCCCGCCATCATAGGTGACAATGCCCGACATTGTAGGTGTTTATTATTATTTTTTTAATTTTCGCGCGTTTTTTTTTGTGCGTCATCGTTTCCCAGGCGCGTTTTTACGTGTGCGTCATTAAAGCCCAATTTTGTAGTAGTGTTCATTTGATAGCTATGGCTATATAAGCCTAATCTTTTTTTTCGTATTCAATTTTTTAATTCTCAAGGTTCAACCAATTTATTATTGAAGGGCCTTTGTTATGGTGATGTTAGAGGTCGACAAGTGAATGGACTCCCTTTCCAATTGTTTTTGCAAATGGTAGATAAAGTGATTTAATGTAATTTACTGTTTTTTATGTGTTTTGTAGTTTTTTTTTTTTGTTGCAAATGGTAGAGAAAAAGGGTGATTTAATGTAATTTACAGCTTACATAGTTTTTTTTCTTTTTTTTTTTTTGGCAAATGGCAAGTAGAGTGATTTAATGTAATTAGTTTTCTTTTTTTCTTTTTAAATTTGTAAAGATACACCAATTCATTTACTGATCTTTGGCATATTGAATAAGGTAGAGAAGAAAACGATTGCAACCATGGCTCCTTAAGGTAGCAAAAGTAGAAAATGACAGACAATGTGACGTAATTGTATTATTTTCTTCTTTATTTTTATTTATTTTTGTTTCCTTTTCCTTTTTTTTTTGTTTTGGATAAATTGAAGTTTACTAGGCTAGAATTTAGGAAGGTTTGATCACAGTCTAACATTTTTTCCTATTTATGTTATTTATTATATTTAAATATAATTATTAATAGTTATTAAAAATATAATATCATTGCAATTTCCAATATTATGGTAACAATTAATATTCATATTCTAAAAGTTATTTTATTTGATGGAAGATTGAACTCTCTATCTTGCATAAAAAATAATATTTTTGTTTAAATCAATTTATTAATAGTTATTCTTGATTCATTGAACTTTTGTAAACAAAAATAAATTGACCAATAGATTTCTTCGAAACTTCTTTCATAGACTCAAAGAGTTCTAAAATTGAGAACCACTATACAATTAATGATTCAATTGAATTCAAAAAGTTCATTGCAAAAAAAATATATAATAATAATAATTACTAGATAACATGAAATTTTTTTAAAAAAAAATAGAAAAAAAAATATTTTGGTTTAAATTAAAGTTTCAAATTAAGTGGGTAATCAAATGATGCAAATAAAAATAAATGAAAAAAATTTGTAAATTAAAGTTTGAAAATAAGAGAGTAATCAAATGATGCTAATGATCAAAATAAAAAATAATATTAAAGTGTAATTCTTCATTTTCCATATGTATGACCCTATAGTCAACTTTTATATGTCCATTGCATTTTCAACATTATGAAACACGTGCAACGCACGTAGTATCCAACTAGTAATAAGAAAATAATCAATTTATACTCCTAAACTTAGGGGATCACTTAAAACCCCAACCTAGTAATTGTATCAATTAAAACTCTAACTTTCATAAGTGAATCAATTTAAACTCTCTGTTAGGATTCCATTTTCAAAACACTAATGTATAATTTTCACATGTGTATAAGACCTCTTTAAATGTGGAGACTTATGTAATATTAGATATAAATGTTAGAATCATATGGATAAGATGGTAGCAAATTTTCATTAATATGAGTGGTTTTTCATCTTTTAGTCTCCCTATTTTTTTCTCTACTTATTTAGAAAGAATTATGTGATAATTTTTCTTGCTACTTTGGTACAATTTTGTAAGAGGAATAAATTTAATTTAGGTGATTTTGAGTTGATTTTAAATGAAATTAAGTGAAAATAGTTGTAAATTACTAAACGAGGGTCTAAATTGATTCAAAGTTTAAAGTTTAAATTGATACAATTATTAATTTGAGATTTTAATTGATACAACCCTCAAAGTTTAAGAGTATAAATCTTTTTTTTTCTTAATAATAATAAGGAAAAAAAATCAAATTATTACACCCCTAAACTTTGGGACTTGTATCAATAAAAATCCTAAACTAATAATTGTATCAATTTAAACTCTAAACTTTTATGAGTGTATCAATTTATACCCTCTATCAAATTTCGTTTGAAAAACGTTTGTTTACATGTGTACAAACTTATAATTATATCAATTCAACTCCTGGACTGTCATAAGAGTGAATCAATTTAGACTATCTATTTCAAACAATTGGCGATTTTCAAATGGAGGGTCTAGATTGTTGAAGAAGTCTACACACATGTGAGAATCGATGCATCAATGATTTTCAAATTGGAGGCCTAAATTGATTCACTTATTTTAGTTTAGGGTTTTAATTGATAGAATTATAAATTTGCACGTTTGTAAAACTAATATTTTTCAAACATAATCTAACAAATGATGTAAATTGATGCACTTATAAAAGTTTAGAATTTAAATTGATACAATTATTAGTTTAGAGTTTTTATTGATACAACTGCCAAAGTTTAGGGTTATAAGTTGATTTTTTTCCTAATAAAAATTATTTCGAAAAGTCATCCACCGAATTAGTGCGTATTAAAATTTTAATAATATATATTTTTTAGTTAGCAATAATTATGATTTTAAATTATATTTTTTAAGAATTGAATATTAATTATTTATCAATTATAACCCCTGTTTGAAATCCCTTGATTTGGGATGATTTCAAATAAGTTATGATTTGAATATTTTCCTGTGTTTGGATGCCAAAAAAGAGAGAGATTTCAAATCTTGTTTTTTTAACAAATTTTCCATTTCGAATAGATCAGATTTGGCAGGATTTTAAGTTTCAAAGAAAATGTTTCCAATTTTACCCAACTCCTCACAATAGTTTCTTCACGAAAGTTTTTCTCTATTCAACTTTATACTTTTTGATAGTTTTTTCTATATTCAGACGCCGTTAAGGCAAACTCAAGGTAAGGTTTTTATTTTATTTCTCCATTGTATTTTGCTATTTTTTAAAAATTGATAACAATAATTTAAATCTTTAATTTCAATGCAACTTCTTAATTCCCAATAAGTTTTTTTTATAGACAAACAAACTAGAGGTGATTTTTTTTTTGTTTTGTTCATCTTCTTAATTTTTTTTTAAATTTATTGATTTGATAAGAATAATATGTTTTTTTTTTGTTCCCTTTTATATATTGATTCAATTGATTTTTTTCCCTGATATGTATATATACTTTTTTAGTTTTATGTTTTCATACATTGGGTTGAAGAAAAAATCAACAAAAAAAATTGCTTCTTTTGATTTTTTTTTCCCTTTATGACTGAACATAACAAATTAAATCTCTTTTGATGGATTTTGATTAGATTCGACTGAGTTCAATCTCTTTTTTTTTTTCATTTAAATTAAGACATTTGTAACTTCTTTTTTAATTTTTTTTAATAATAATGATAGCATTTGCAAATTTTAATTTAATAGTTGATTTTTTTTTATTAATGGTATGTTTTCATGTTTATATATGTTTGATAATGTTATTTGATATTAAAATATTTTTTTGTTAATTAAAATAATCTTCAACAAAATTCATAAGGGCAGAACAATAAAATGTTATATTTTCTTTTCCTTTCTCGTGAGCATTCAAACAAGAAATTTAATTTCGCTGATTTCAAATCAATTTGGTTCCAAATGCAAATAGGAATTTGAAATCATTTCTATCTTTTGAAATCTTAGAATTTGAAGTCATTTCTTGCCAAATCCATCCGCTAAACAAAGCATAAGGAATTCTCCTTAGGGTAAAATAGCAAAGAGGTACCCGATCAAGTTCAAAAGATTGGAACAAGATCGAAAGCATCAAAAGATGTCCATGTACAGAAACGGGTATCTGCAAGCTTCGTTTCCAGATATCCAGTTTGAAGAAAGGGTACAAAATACTCAAGCTGTTTATGACAGACAAGCAATCCACGAATGGAATGTGGATGGATTATCTGATTATTTAATTATGAATTTTGTCAATGAAATGCTTCTTTGAATCCACTGCATACAAGACAAGAGGCAAAACTGACCATGAAGTAGCTGTGTTTCTAGTATCAGGATTTACTGGCGAACTCAAGCACTGGTGGGATCAGTATATATGCAAGGAGCCAGATAGACAAAATCTTCTTAACCATGTAGCGGTTGAGAAGAATAAACAAACCATCAAAATCGAAGGTCAATTACCTCAAACAAATGAAATTGAAACCAAAGTTGAAGATGCTGTCAATACTCTCCTATATATTCTTAACCATGTAATGGGTTTGGATATTCTATAAAGTTTAAAAATTGCGGTCATTTGTGTTGTTTCTTTTAGAAAAAAAAAAAATTCAGACAAGAAAGAGACCAAATAGAACAGAAGCTCCTTAAAATGTGAAACCATGTTGGCATAAGAATACGACATATACATATATACTAATTAAGTTAGCAATAAATAAGTAAATAGTTTTATGTTGTAGAGACATATCAGGATGACACATTATGTTTTTTTTTTTTTCTTTTTCTTTTCTTTTTTTTTTTTTTTTTTTGAGAAGGGATGGCACATTATGTTGGAGTTTGGAATCAATTACGTTTTATAATTTGGCTTTACATATGTAACTTAATATATTATACTGCATCTCTCTCTGTATCTAAATCACAATATAATATGTGCGAAAAAAAAATATCATATGCATGTTTTTGTTTACATTACTCCAAGCTTATCTACGAGATTCTGCCTTTTGCTTATGTGAGGATTTCAAAGGGAAAAAACTTATAGAAATGGGAAGTATTGGTATTTTTGGTAGTACACAGTTGCACAACCTTATGACAAAGTTATTAAAGTTTGTACATTTAATTATTATTAATAAAAATTATTTATTAGTCAATTAAATTATTTATTTGAATATTTTTGTATTCATTTATTTCTTGCTTGACAAATTTTTGTTGGTTGATAAAGGAATTACTTCACAACAAATGAATATGATCTCGGCTACAACACAACTAGCTTTAGTTATTTTGATTTTTGATAACAATAACATATTTTGTAATATGAAAGGTATATTGATAAAGTTTATGCTTCGTATCATCTCCAAGTTGATGATATTCATTACGATATCTATATTTGTGGAGCAATGTGAATCTTGTATAAATGTTTATCTAGTATGGCTCATATATTTATTATTTGACTTTTATTATGTAAAAAAGGTATGAAACATGAACAATAGCATTATAAACATATTAAAAATGATAAAAGATACAATATTTACATTCATCAAATGCTATAAAGAGTCTATATAAAGCGATAAATAGAAAGAAAATCTATCCATTCAAAGGCTAATTATAGCTTCCATTTCTTTTAGTATAATTCCAGCTTCAAGTTAAAAGCTATAAATAAATCTTCTATATAGAGGAAATTATGCTATTAAAAGGTTTTTTTACCGTGTTTTTGATAACATAAAATAGTATAAAAAACTTGTTGTGAGCTGTCATGACTTTTGGTGAAAGGCTATAAAAGGCAAATGGATCAAAATGAATCTAAAAATAGATTTACAGAAATTCTAACACTTGGTTGGATATATAAGAAGAGGAAGAGTGACTACAAACTCTTGAAACAAAGTGAAAAAAGCTTTTACAATCGAAGAAAAATGAATCTTTTGACAAATTACTGCCTCATTTCATATCTTGTAGTAATAATGATGATGATGGTTAAGTCATCTTCAGCAGGCTCAAAAACTATTGCGCCATTGACTCCATGGAGAGTGGTGATTTATAACGAATTAAGCCCAGGCTTCACCTTATCCGTTCACTGCAAATCAAAAAATGACGATTTGGGTGACCATTTGCTACCAGTGGGTCAAAATTTCTCATGGGAATTCAAAGAGAATATCGTTTCAACCACCCGTTTTTGGTGTACTCTAAGAACCTCATCAAATAAGCAGGTGACAATGGATGTGTTTTGGCCAGAGAAAAGCGATTGGCTTGCTTATAGATGTGGCCATGAGACTTGCATTTGGGTAGCTCAAGATGATGGAATTTATTTGGAGAATATTCCTAAAAAGTCAAAGGAGTTTGTGCGTAATTGGGTAAAATAGTCAAGATTTTTAGGAGTTGAGGTATGTGCTTGGCTGGGAATTGCTGGAAGACTTGGGACATCTATAGCTATGGGAAATATTTTCTTCCAATAACTTTAAAATAAACTTATACATATCATGTAATTTCAAAATGTTCATCCCCACCTTTAATAGTAATAAATATTTTTAATCCACATACAACTAAGTGTTTGAGAATATTTTAAAATTAGGTACTTTTAGTTGATAAGTTCTTGTTCCTAAAGAGATAAATAAAACTAATTGAGTTTTATCTACTAATATTAAAAGTTTTGATTTTTTTTTTAAACTATATCACACAAGATACAAAAGAAGATCATTGATAATAAAAAACAAAATTTGCATCAATCTATAAGCAACAACGAATCTATGAAGGGTTTAAAGGGGGCTTGAAGCCACCCTAAAAATTGAAATTGTGAATTAGTATTATATTATGCATTGCCATAATTTAATTGGGTTATGATTCAATGGCTTGTACTTTATATTTTGTTTGCCATGAGTTTAGTTCGAGCCTCCAACAATGGATTTTTCTTTCTTTTTTTTTTTATTATTATTAAACATACGTATATATGCATTATGTATGTATGTATATATATATATATATATACATACATATTGAAAAAAAAACTATTCTCTTTATTTATTTTATGAAAATGTATATAAAAAAAATTAAATTGCAGTATATATATATATAACTCTTACTTTTTTATAGTAAATAATTTTCTTTTTTTATGTCATGTAAAAAAATTTTTTCCATATTTTTAACAATATAATATATATTTATCTATAAAGTATCTACAAATATGAAATAATAAGAAAGTTAAAAAAACACTTTAAGTCCCTAAACTACTTTCATGAAAGTAACAATTCAGTTAGTTTTGAATTTACCAATTCCATTTGTTGTTGATTTCAAATTTTTTAGAGGCGAAGAGTTTGTTCTTACCAAAGATTATATGGGGTTTCATCTCAAAACCAATTGGTAATGGGAGGAGTAATCCATATATCTTATAAATTGTGAGGTCACGCTTTATATTTCAGATGTGGGATCCTCAATAAGTTCTACTCTTTTTCATATATCTTTGACTTATCATTCGCAATATTGAAGAATTTTCAATTCAATTTCTCAACTTCGGAAGTCTTTGATTATTTCTTGCATTTGCTAGTCGTCCGCCGGTTAGTAAAGGTTCTGTTCGTAGGACAATTGGCAAGTTCCTGTTCCACAACAACTAGTACTTGAAACAATTGTACAGAATTTCAGAGTTAAGAAATTGTTGAGAAAACAGTTCTATATTCAGATTGATTTTGAAAAAAGATGTTCTAAAGAGTCAATCATGTCCAAGCTTCTAAAAAAGATTTTACGCTCTCCCTCTCAAAAGTCTGCAGAAGGAAGGTCTCAAGACTCAATCTGATCAAGATAAATATTGTGATCAATCAAATTCGAAGATCTCTTCTTTTACTAATCAAGAACTCATAATAGCCAAGATTGAAGAAAAGCTTCAAAACTGGTCAATCCCAAAGGTAGATCCTAATATCATTTACTATAGTAATAATTTCAATTTCACTCAAAGTCTTTGCATCAAATTCTTTGAGAAAAACATATCAGTTATAAGTGACAGAGAAACCCTTCACCATTTTTTAAAAGATCTTATTCTAAAACTTCGTGAAGAATATAATTATCTTACTTAGTTCAAATAGCTGTAAAGCCATTATTCAGACTTTGGTCTAGATATTTCAGTCCTTGTTACACTTCGTGACAAGAGATATGAAGATTTTTCAAATTCCCTCTTAGAAATTGTTCAAGCCAATTTAGAAAATGGTTTAGTATATTTCAACTGCTATCCAAACTTAACCTTATCTCTAAAAGATCCTCATATTCTTTTAGCATTAATGGTGGATATTCATTCAAAAAAATTTGAGAATAAAAGAACATGTCCATTCAAAAGTGATTATATTCAGAATATGCTATCATTTAATACATACAAATGTATCATCTAGAGCCCTTAGATCTTCTCCAATTGATGAATCAATTCCTTTATTCAAATCTATAGCCATAAACAAGATTATCAAGATCTCAACAAAAGAAAAAGAAACTCTTGAAAAGATTGAAAGTAAGTTAAAAGCTCTTTCAATCTCAGAACCATCTTCTTCAAGTCAAATAATCAACGTCATCAACGACATAAATATAGAGAGAATTATTCAAAAGACTGACCCTGTTTGGAACCCTTGATTTGGTATGATTTCAAATCATTTTCCCCTGTTTGGATGCCAAAAAAGAGAGATATTTGAAATCATTTGTGATTTTAATTTTTTCTTAAACAAATTTTTCGTTTCAAATAGGTCGGATTTGGTAGAATTTAAGTTTCAAAAAATATGTTTCCAATTTTACCCCACCCCTTATGATAGTTTCTTCACGAAAGTTTTTCTCCATAAACTTTATAACTATCGATAGTTTATTCTATATTCATACACCATTAAAGCAAACTCAAGATAGGGTTTTTATTTGGTTCCTCCATTGTATTTTTCTATTTTTTAAAAATTGATAACAATTTCAACCTTTTCAATGCAACTTTAATTTTTAATTCCCAACATTTTTTTTTATAGACATGCAAACTAGAGATGAATTCTTTTTTCTTTGTTCTATCTTCTTAAATATTTTTTTTTATTGATTTGATAAGAATAATATGTTTTTTTGTTCATATTGATTCAATCTGTTTTTTTCCCTGATCAGTATATATAATTTTTTAGTTTTATGTTTTTATACATTGAGTTGAAGAAGAAATCAACCAAAAAAAAATTGCTTCTTTTGATTTTTTGATTTTTTATTTTTTAACAATAATGAAAACATTTGCAAATTTAATTATAAGTTGATTTGTTTTGATTAATAGTATGTTTTTATGATTACATATATTTGATAATGTTATTGGATATTAAAATATTTTGTTTTTAATTAAAATAATCTCCAACAAAATTCATAAAGGCATAACAGTAAAATGTTATATTTTCTTTTCCTTTCTCGTGAGCATCTAAACAAGAAATTTTATTGATTTGACCAATGATTTTTAACATGGTGGTTGAAAGTGTACCTTTATATATACCACAATAAATAAAAACAATGGTCTAAAAGCCAACAATAGACTACAATTTTAAACAACTATGGTATAATAATTAAACATTATACCACGGGTAACAAAAACTATGGTCTATCAGATTATTGTTTTACATTAAACATTGTTTTTTATTGTCTTTTTTAATGCAATGGTCTCTGTTTGAGTTATATGGACATTGATTTCGGACATTGAATTCCTATCTATATTTTGTTTTTCTAAACATAGAAGTACATCATGAATGCTTTCTTTTATTTGAGATTGGTATATGTTGGTTATTTCAGGTGGAATTTAGTTTGAGGTTTTCTATTAGAGACTTTAGTTGTCCTCTTTTATTGAGTAAAGAGCAAAGTTCTAGTTGGGTTAAAATGTCATTGTTGTTGTACTTGAGTTCAACTAGGTGAGAAAGTTTGTATGTATGTTCAATTTTCACTATACTTAATTTCTCGGTGAACATTATTTAAAAATCCAACTGAACACTTGATAATTTATTTATTTAGTTTGTTTTGTTTGCGTGTGTGTTTTCTTTTTCAAATTTAAACTCGTTTGGTTCTAGATTATTAAATTTCTTCAAAGTTATTTTAGTTCAACACAATATTTGAGAGTGGAGGATTCAAACCTCTAACCTCTTGATCTAGGGTAACTGTCTATTACTGCTGAGCTAAGCTCATTTTAGCACTATTTTAATTGTTGGTAGATAAAAGTAATTTGACATAAATGATGAATGTTCGCTTGAATTTGATTGATACTACAAAAAAAAAAAAATTAGTAGTAAAATAGGTCTCCTTGTGAGGAATTTGATCTGAAATGTTACTAGCTTTGGGTCATATGAAAAAAAAAATTACTAAACTCCTTAAAGTTGGAAAGGACAAGAAAATACTAAAAGTAGCTAATTAGAGAAAGTTGGAAATTAGAGAAAGTTGGAAACTCACAAGCGAGCTAAGCAAAAATGGGAGGACATGTCTAATGTTCTCTACAAGATGAGGTACTACAAGAGAGAAGACTTTCAATTTCCCTCATTATGATTGAATCTTTATTCTCATTCACTTTTGACATCCTACCACTGATAATACTTCATATAATTACATTGCATCCACATAATAATACCAGTTTCTTTGATTTCTTTTGATACAAAGTTGGTGGGGGCATTGAGAAGAAGAAATGAAACTTGTATGGTTAATTTTGAAGCTTCGAACTCCCAATAATGTTATAAACATATTTTTTATTGTTATGTATTTGTTGTCTAGAATAAAATTAAGTGGCTTTTTCAACCTTATGTTAAATGAATAATGATGGTATTTGTAATGACCCTAAATACACAACAGACAAAAGTAGAAGCACAACTAAGTTATCTCGCTCATGCCTGAAATTTTGGCAGCATGACGGCGTAACTACAAGAAAACCAAAATTTACAAAGACCTGATAAGAATAAAAACACTTCTAAAACTCAGATAAAACACTCAGCATCCATCAACCTACGATAAGATATGCTGAGCTCAACCATCATACACAAGAATCCAAGAACCTCTAACCAAACACACAAAAACAAGAAATATTTAAGAATTTACAAATCAACACTATAAGCACTAAGATACACAACTGAAAGCTAACATCATGAAAGAAATGGTGGTGGGGTCTCCATAGCCTCGTCAAGTCATCACCTTCGTCACTCGCCTCGAGGTTGTGCACAATCTGCAAAAACACAAAGTAGCACAAGTGAGCGTAAACATACTCAGTAAGTAGCCCACTTAAGGGTCCAAAGTACGAAACCATAAACAGATGAGTTTCGCCCTAACTCATAGACTCCTGCTCATATTCAAACTCAATAATCACTTCAGTTAGCTATGTGCCTACTTACCTTACTTCAGGCTCACTCCCCTATAGTATTACACATGCTATACTTGCGAGTCATGTATCCTAGGCTGGCCAAATGCAAAGAAGGAGAACAACTCTCACGCTCATCACTCTGGGGGAATCGCCCCTATGCTAGCACATCATCACTCTCATCACTTTGGGGGAATTGCCCCTATGCGAGCATCATCGTCACTCTCATCACTCTAGGAGAATCACCCCCCCTATGCTAGCATCATCGTCACTCTCATCACTCTAGGGAATCGCCCCCTATGCTAGCACCATCGTCAATCTCACCACTCTTGGGAAATCGCCCCCTATGCTATCATTATCCTCACTCTCATCACTCTCGGGGAATCGACCCCTATGCTAGCATCATCATCACTTTCATCACTCTGGGGGAATCGCCCCCTATGCTAGCTTAAGTAATGAAAGTGTCACTCCGCAGCGGAAGCATTGGATCATTTTTTATTTTATTTAAAATTAAACTAAAAATTAACATTAAGAAACCTTACTTTGAGTAAATATGAAGATATTTCTGGCAGATCTTTATCTCCTCCATAAAACCATCATGGATATGACTCGAATACAAGACCAAGGCTTGTGGGAGCCTCTTAAAAGAAAATTCACAAGGGATTGGAAAGGAACTAGTCTAGAGAGAATTCTCTAATTTTCTATTGAGAAGATATGTGTTGTGTCTAATGGCTCAACCCAATGGTCCTATTTATAGAGACCAAGGGAAAATCTTTACCATAATTAAAATATTATATTTTAATATCTAATATATTAAAATATATCTTATATTTATTTGAATCTCATTCAAACCTCCTACGATATTTATTTATTTGAATCTTATTCAAATTCTATAAATATCTTTTATTTAATGTATCTAATATATATTAATTATTTTAATATTTAATGTATCAAATACAATAAATATATTTTCCTCTTATATATTTAATATATCTAATATATTAAATATTAATTTGAACATTTCAAATTTTTCTTTCAACTAAATTGATATTTTAGTGTTACTATGAGCTAGCAAGGAGACCTTATGGACCTACAAATTATAAGCTCCAATGATACAAAATTAATTAATTAAACTCTTTAATAAATTAATTTTCATTCATTAACTATAGGTCACTCCACTATAGACCTAGGGTTGCACTCTTATGCACTATAGGACAAGTTGTGTCCATAGATATAATCATTACATGCAAGTCAATCATTCGCGAGTTGTTCGTAATTACAACTGGGTCAAAAGTCCGTTTTACCCCTGTAATTACATCTTGCACCTTGAGTACCATTGATCCTCTAATGAACAATTTGTTTATGTCCAATCATAAACTAAGTCCCTCTCGGGCCAGTGAGAGGGTGGGCCCCATTGTTCAAGTCTCGAAATCAGCACTTAAGGGAACTACTCATCTCTATATTGGAATGAGTGAATTCTATCTTGTGAGATTATGTTCCCAACTACCCTATTTGGTCAAGTCCCCAAAATGGTAGACATATGGAATCGGCTACAAAAGCCACTCTCACCCATGCAAATCAAAGGACAAACCCTGATAGGCAGAAGTTTATAACTCACTCAGGATTAAGATCAAGTCGCATATGATCATCCTGATGAAATATTAATCTTCTCAATTAAAGGATTTACAAAGAGAGATTAAATATTTCGTGGTCCAGTCTTATACAAACTCATTGTATAAGATACCCCCACTCACATGTCTCCAAATGAACTATTTGGATCAAATCATTTGTAACTATTACAAAGTGAGTCGTATCAATAGTGTTATCAAGATAAGGCACCCATCCTTATCCATATACTATGACCCTTTAGGTTATTTTTTGAACATGATCCTTCCGTATGTCAACCACATACTGTTCAAGATTATACTAATAACCCTGAATTTTTCATATAATGGATAATATTATATTGTAAATAAAATAATCAAAATTATTATTAATTATTAAATAAATTATTAATTACGAGAATTTAAAGCATAAATTTCAACACTAGCATCATCATTACTCTCATCACTTTGGGGGAATCGCCCCTATGCTAGCATCATCATCATTTTCATCACTCTAGGGGAATCGCCCCTATGCTAGCATCATCGTCACTCTCATCACTCTGGGAGAATCTCTCTCTATATTAGCATCATGTCACTCTCATCACTCTGCCTCACGCTCCACTCTGCCTCTCATTCACCTCTCTGTCTCAACTCCTAGGAATACATGCTCGCATGGGAAAAAGTAAGTGGCACTAGCCTCACGGGCTCTTGCCTAACCACAACTCACTTAAATCGTCAAGGGATATACCACCCAAGAGATCAGAAACCTCATTCTCACCTCCACCCATAAATCTTGTGCATAATAAAAAACACGAACTCAACACCACGCATGCTTGAGTAGACAAGGCTCGAACATAAGTTCAGAGCAAATCCCTCATCAACAAAGCCTCATACCTAATAAAGCAAAGCACAAATTACCAACTACACCTCCTGCTTATTCCAGCCAACAAGCTACTTAAGCATTTAGGTAATCATGTTCCAATCACACTTATACCAAGGTTCGAACATAAAGTTTTCACGAGCACAAATCTCGAGTATGGACTTATACCCTAGTTCAACTGCATTCCCAAACAAAAACTTCACTTAATTGCAACTCATACGTGTGCTAGTGGCATAAAGCCCTCAAATCATTTAGCCCAGAATTCGGCCCCCTAACACGCTATAAATCATGGCGACCAATATCCTTTCACTCACTTTCGAACTCATCTCAAATATGTTAAACACAACCCGCCATCCCAACTACTCTAAACACAAAGATTACTTGACCATTTAGTCTTTTAGCTCAAGCGTTCGGGGTTCTATAGCCACTCTAGATTTCCACCACAAACCACATATCATAAACAATCCAAACATACGTGTTTATATAATTTAAAATAACTTCCCACACGTTCATACTTCATAAAGAAACCACGATCACAATCATCCATGCATTATTCCAGAGCACTATTAAGTAATCAAACCCTTACTAGTTCACAAGGCCAAGTCCTTATGAATACTCCACTAGCAATCGTGACTTATGCAAAGTCACTCAACTAAGTCGACAAGCCCCTTTTAAAAAAATTCCGAGTTAAGGTACAACAAGGCAAATCTCATCCTTGAGATATTTACTAAGCGAAACATCCAACGACTTACATGATGACACACATACTTCATATTTAAAAGAATTCCTCCCACGACCCCTTAAACATACACCAACTCAATTATTCACAACCTTAGGCAACTCTTAAAGTACTACACATGTTAATTGCAATTAACTTGAAACTTTAAGCCCTTATTTCCCTTATAGCCACAACTTAGGTCATTTTAGCTCAAACAACTTCCGAATAGATCCACCACCCATTACATACCTCACAAACACAACTTTTAGGCATGCTTTCTCAATTCATAAATTTCCAAACATACATTAAATTCAAATAGAAACTTAAAGGGGCTTAAATCCAAAAGACTACTTACCTTAAGCAGAATAAATAAATTACCACGAACACCAATGTTAACGCATCTTGAATTTATCTAGCACCACCTAGCAATTTATAGAAATAGCACGAATTAAATTTAATAAATCTCAATAATTTAACCAAAATTTCCACCACTTAGTTCTTAGATACAAGATTACACTAATAACCTTGGATTTTTCATATAATTGATAATATTATATTGCAAATAAAATAATCAAAATTATTATTAATTATTAAATAAATTATTAATTACGAGGCTTTAGGGCATAATTCCCACCAATCTCCCACTTGCACTAAAGCTGACGAGACATGTATCCTAGGACATACTCTATACCTAACATGTTCTCCCACTTGCCCTAGTAAGGATGAGACATGTCTCGTAATCCTAGACATTCTAGGTGACCCTCAAACACTTTAGCCTGGAGAGTCTTTATATATAGATCCAAAGGACTACCGTTAAAAGCCATCTTGGTCACTACCATAATGCTTTTTCTTTCTCAATATGATTTCTTATACATTGGTGTTTTCTAATTTCCTTAATACTAGTCTTTGCACCACTATTATCATAATAAAGATGATAGACTAAATTATATCTGAAACACCTTTCAAATTGTCAAGGAACTATTTGAGTCATACAAGTCCTTTTGTTGCTTCACAAGTAAAACAATTTAACTTGTATACCATACTCCACCATCTAGGGTAAAATTTATCTTTACATAGATTTCCTAAATCTTTGTAAGAACCAGTGTATCTTGTAAAGATCAAATCTTTAACTCCATACACAAAAATTTCTCATCATTCATAGATAATTTGAGAAAGTTTTTAATTTTCTACTCAATGGTCATGCCATTCGTTTAATGGATATATGCTAACTAATTGTATATTGCACGTTTAGTCTCATTTATGCATATCATATACTCTCAACATTTGAGGTGTCTTAGGATACACTTCCTTAGACATAAATATCAAATATTTGACAACAATTTTGTCAATATAAGATGTTTGAGACAAAGTTAACATTTTGTCCTTAAAATCTCCATTTTTGGACATGTAAAATATACTGAGTCATTCCAAATCACTCATTTGGAATTGATTACTTAGTCAACTTTTTATGTTAGATAGACATCTTACATAATTCATAATGAATAAAATATCATCAACATAAAACATGGGGAAAATCCACTAGACAATTAATGATTTTCTTGTCTATACAGGCTTCATTAATATTTATCAAAAGTCATAGGTTTTGATACTTTTATCAAATCTTAAATTCTCAGATCTAATGGTAAAATTCATTTCATAAATGAACCTTTACTATTTCACAAACCTTTATTCTTTTGATTTTTGAAAATAAATCTCTCTGATTGATTTGAGTAGATATATTATCTAAGATTTCTTTTCATAAAAGAATTCTAAACATTCATTTTCATATCACATATATGCAACAATGAATTAAATAATGCTTACAGACTTCAATATGACAACAAGTGAGAAAGTTTACTCGCAGTCTACTTTCTCCTATTAGGTTTAACCATTTGTCATTAGTCTCACTTTGAGGGCAATAAGCCTTCAACTTTGTCATCTATCATGACAATTTGGGCTTCAATTTAAGTCCTTGTAAAGGTTGAGTCATCTCATAACTCTCTCACTACGATAGGGCTTATCTAATTCATGACTAGGATACATTTGACTTTCAAATGTAATTAAATTGTTAACAACTTTTGTTAACTATTTAGTGACTTCACTTGGAACCAATTTATTAACACTATCTCACCTTATTAAAGGTTTGTAGTCTTTTATTTGACATTCCTTATAAAATTGATATTTGTCATACAAATACCTTATTCGTTTTAGGACTAGATAAAAGATCGTCTTGTACTCCTTAGGGGTGACCTACACTTAGGCTTATCTTTGAACATATACATGCTTTTTAGGCTTGTTTCAGCATGTGAGCTTAACATTCCCAAATGGTGAAGTGTTGTAAACCAACTTTGCTACTCTTCTATAATCTTAAAATTGTATCGTTGACACTTTTGGAGAGAATCATGTTCACCATGCAATCTCTATTGTATTTCTTAACTGGAGTTTGGTAATGGTGTGTAACTCATTACTAATATGACAATGTCTAACAAAGTCCTGTTTATTCCCTTGCAGCACAATTTCACACAATTGTACTTGGTATTAAGATAATTGAGATAAAAACCCATTTTCTATCAATTAATTTAAGTACGTAAGGTTCTTGTACTTCCTATTATGATCTGATCATAATATCTTGATAGATTTACCTAATTAATTTTCAACTTTAATCTTAATTTTCTTTAACTTTTCAAAAAATTTAGACTTATGTTGTATTACGTAAAGATACTTGAATGATCATCAACTAGAGTGATGAAATATTCATGACATTATTTGGCCTTTACATTCACCAGACCACATGGGTTAGAATGTGTAAGCCCAAAGTATTCTTTGGCCTTGTAGCATTATCCAATAAAGGTCCAATGCTTATTTTGCATGAAAGACAAGATCTATAGACAAATAAAGTAATTAACTCTAACTTTTATAGAATTACCTCTTACAAGTCTTCATTCTATTCAAGTTGATGTTTATCAACCTTAACTGCCAAAGTCAAGTATCTTTTAGGAGAAAACTATTTGTCTTTCCATTCTGGATTCTATAATCCTGAATATCTCAATATTTTGTAGTATGATATATGTCAACATATTAACATATACAAATTGTTTTTATTTTCAACTGAATGTATTTTCAAAAAATTTTGAAATATAAAAATAATTCATACTATATGAACATTCTAGTAATAAGTTTGAGAAATTGAATTTCTCTTGTGGTAATAAAACACCACATTCAGCATTAATTAACAATTATTACTTAATGACACCTTAATGTCTCCTACTACACTAACTGAGATGACCTTTCTAGTGTCAGTCTGTAGAAATTATTCTACATGTTAAGTATTTTTCAAGAATTACATAAAGAATAAATTTTGATAGTGGATCTATATCAACTATCTAGGTGGAGTTGTTTATTTTCTACCAAAAATCTAGTAAATCAAATTTACTTTCATCTACATTATTCTTCCCATAGAGATATTTCAAAAATTCCTCTCATTATGACTGTCCTAGCTAATTTAGGAACTATTTCCTTTTATATAGCTTTAGAAATTTAGTTTCTTTTCTTGGATTTTTGTAATACTTAATCTTCGAGATCATTTAGACAATTTTCTAAATTTAGCTTATGTTGACTTCAACATCTCATATGTTGTTGTCATTTTTTTTATCTTCTAAACTTGACATCTAACATGTCAACTAGGAGAATACGTACAAGATATATCGTTTTCTTTCAACTAAATTGATCTTTTAGTGTTACTATGAGCTAGTAAGGGGACTTTATGGACCTACAGATTATAAGCTTCAATGATACAAAATTAATTAATTAAATTCTTTAATTAATTAATTTTCATTCATTAACTATAGGTCACTCCACTATAGACCTAGAGTTTCACTCTTATGCATTGTAGGACAAGTTGTATCTATAGATATAATCACTATATGCAAGTCAATCATTCACAAGTTGTTCGTAATTACAGCTGGGTCAAAAGTCTGTTTTACCCTGATCCTCTAATGAACAATCTGTTTATAATCTAATTATAAACTAAGTCCCACTCGGGCCAGTGAGAGGGTGGGGCCCCATTATTCAAGTCCCGAAATCAACACTTAAAGGAACTACTCATCTACTTACCCTATATGGGAAGGAATGAATTCTATCTTTGTGAGATTATGTTCCCAACTCCTTATTTGGTCAAGTCTCCAAAATGGTAAGCATATTGAATCAGTTACAAAAGCCACTCTCACCCATGCAAATCAAAGGACAAGTCCTCACAGGAAAGAGTTCATAACTCACTCAGAATTAAGATCGAGTCGCATATGATCATCCTGATGAAATATTAATCTTCTCAATTAACGGATCTATAAAGAGATATTAAATATTTCGTGGTCCAGTCTTATACAAACTCATTGTATAAGATACCCCCACTCACATGTCTCCACATGAATGATTTGGATCAAATCATTTGTAACTATTACGAAGTGGGTCGTATCGATAATGTTACCAGGATAAGACACTCAACCTTATCCATATACTATGACCCTTTAAGTTATTTCTTGAACATGATCATCTCATATGCCAACCACATACTATTCAAGATTACACTAATAACCTTGGTTTTTTCATATAATAGATAATATTATACTGCAAATAAAATAATCAAAATTATTATAAATTATTAAATAAATCATTAATTACGAGGCTTTAGGGCATAAATCCCAACAAAACTGACATAATATATATATATATATATATATATATATATATATATATATATATAATTTAACATCATGCAAATAATTATCCATTCAATTTTAGCATAGAAATCAAAATATTTGAAAAATGAACCCTATAAATCATTTCTAATGCTATGGTACTTTAGTGAGTTAGAACAAGTGTTGCGGAAAGGTAGGTCAAGTATTCATTCACTAAACTGAGATAATCTAAACCAAGTTTTATACTAGAATAACTCTTATTCCTATAATATTTAGTTACCATTAGTTTGGTCAAAGACATCATTAACAACCTTAATAAGCCCTTTGTAAATGTGACCTATTATTTTAGATCTCATAGTTTTATCCCAACAAGTGTGTCGTCGTAGGGTAGGTCAAGTATTGGAAACAAAACTACAATCCTATCATTCTCAAGAGTTCACCTTGATATTGACCATGCAAACACCTTCCGTAGGGGGACGGTCTAAAAGCCACCACGACACCCCACATGAATCTCACGATGTGAACCAGTAATGGAGACAGTAGGATATGTTACTACTGTAGGATCGGTATGGCAACCCTAGAGGGGGGGTGAATAGGGTTTATTTAAAACTTATAAAACTTTTTACTGAAGTGGGCCCAATTAAACAAATTAACACACTTTTTGCAATAATTAATTTAAACAAGAAATCATGCAAATAAATTCACCTCAAATTAAACAAAAAATTAAATCTAACAATTTCAAACACCCTATTTAATTCTAAAAGCAAGATTGGTAAAAAATATGTAAAGATAAAATTGTACCAACCAAAATAGACATACAAGAACAATTAATTTTATGCAATATAATATAACAACAAATTAATTGCAAAAATGAAATAAGATAGGGATAGAGAAATTGACACCGTAAATTTTATAGTGGTTCGGCACAACCCGGCCTACTCCACTCCCCAAGCGCCTCTTGGGAATTTGGATAAAAATTTCACCGACTCTTTCCACGGATTAGAGCCCAACCGCTACACCGCTCTTTTTACGAGTTCAAGAGCCAACTCGATCCTTTCCACGGGTTTGGATCAAACCGTTACACCGCTCCTTTTTCGAGTTCAAGAGCAAACTCAATCCTTTCCACGGATTAGGATTAAACCGTTACAAAGATTGAATAGTTTATGGAATCACACTTACAACTCTCTCAATAGAGTGGATTTACAAATTTCCCACACAAAAAAAAATCCCCACAATACAATAATTCTCTCAATAAAAAGATAAAAAAGATTGAGAGCTTGGAGAGAGCAACAATGGAAACGTTTAGAATATGGAGGATGAAAATTATGGAATGCTTGTATATGAAAATGGGAGAAGAAGATGATATTTATAGAGGGGGAAATGAAAAAAAAAATCAACATTTAATTTGAACCATTGGATTGGTAAAAGAGGATTGAATGGTGGAGATTAAAAGAGAAAGTAAATATTAATATTATAATAATAATAATAAAGTAAGAGATAGTGGGGTGTAAGAAGATGTTTTTGAAAAATGTGTGTGTGAGTGTGAGAGAGAAAGGAGGACCAACGGTCCTTTTTTTTTTTTTTTTTTTTTAATAATATAATATAATATTTTTCTTTTATTTTAAAAACAACTAAACATCCACCCACATGTCATTTTTCCATAGCTCCACATGTCATCTTCTAATTGGTCCATATTGCTGATTTGGCCGCCACGTCATCGCGTCGGGAATTTTCTGTTCAGATTTGTTTTGACCATAACTTCTTCGTTTTAGCTCCGATTTGAATAATTCAAGAGGCGTTGAAATCATTATTCCGAGCTCTACGAAATGGACACTTCAAACACTAAAATTATTAGTAAACAAAATCAAGTTTGTTATCATCAAAATATTAATTAATTAATTAATTAAAATTAATTAATTTAAGATTAAGGGCCAAAAAGCCAACAGATACATTTCCTTCTCCCACTTACTATTTTGAAATACGATTTTTTCTCTTACTTAGACAAATTAGGATTTTATCTACCCTTCATAACTCTTATGTTGGTTAGATTGATTTTAATTACCAAGTTTTAAAATTATTTAAAAAAATAATCACATTATGAGCATGCTTAGTGAAATTAAATAAAATTTGACTAATTCAACTCTTAGGTCGGTTCTCAGTTAGAGGTGTTTCCCTTTCGGTTAGCTTAAACTAGTCTAGACAGAACCTTCTATAGACAAAGTTTCCTTATAGTCAATTTTTATTTCAAATTCATTAATCTTTAATTAACTATTAATTACTAGATTAATGAACTTAAGTGAATTTAAACAATGTTTTTTTTAGCCCTATTAAAAAAAATTCACTTATTGGATAGTCTTAAAGTTCTATCATTTTGAACCCTTTAAAACAAATTAAAAGATCATCCTAGATATTTTATTCTAATTCTATTAGAAAAAAAATAAAAGATAAATTAAATTCAAAATTTTAAACTACGGATAATCTTGAAATTCTACCATTTTAAACCCTTTAAAACTAAATTAAAAGATTATCCTAAATTCTAATCTTATTAGAAACAAATAAAGATATATTAAATTCAAATTTTAAACTATTTAAAGCATGAATTAGAAATATCTTTATTTTAAGGAAATCTTAATCTCATTAGGAAAAACATGGATTTCATTTATGAAAGAAAATATCCTAATTTAATTTTCCAAATATAAAAATTATATTCAAAGATATGGAAAATATAAATTTATAGGAAAATATCTCAATTCTATTAGGAAACATCCTAATCAAATTTTCTAATATAACAATTATATTAAAAGATTAATTTTAATTCTATTAGGAAACAACCTAATCATTTTTTTAATATAACAATTATATTCAAAATTAATTAAGATGCATGATAATGCTTAACCTATGGTGGAATTTTAATCTAAATGGCATACTTTATGCAACAAACAAATAATTTAAAACATATATCTCATGCATAATTACATTAAAACTAGGAAAATTGACAGACATATTTGGCATATCCTAAGAAATTGAAAAAAAATTAAATTATAATAATTTAAATCCAAGACATATTTTGGTCTTCAATATCTTTTCGTTTCTTGTATCATTACAAATTAAGATTTCAATTTCAATTTCACGCTACTTATTTGAAATCCAATTTTTTAAAAAAATAATTGAAATCATATTTCAATTTAATGCGGCTTATTTTGAAATCCAATTTCAAAATCAATTGAAATCTAATTTTAATTTTACATTGCTTATTTTAATTTCCAATATCAAAACAATTGAAATCAAATTTCAATTTCCAATCCAATTTATTTTGTCTTCATAATTATCTCCAGAAAATTAAATTTGAACTTGCAATTGTGAAATAATTGCATCATGCATGGGCTCGTGAATGGGATGGAGGCGGCGGCAACACCGAGCTGCTGAAATAGAGGAGGAGAGAGTCTGATGAAGATGAAGAAAAAGAAGTAGCGTGGTGCAGAATTGCTTTGTTTTTAGGGTTTTCCTCTTTCTTTTATTCAATTTTTTTTCATCATTTTACAAATGAGCTCACTTTTGTTTTTTTTAACAAACAAGTGGACTGGGCTTTTAAAAATGATTTTTTAATTTTTAATCTACTGTAGTCAGTTGAGGATTATTATGGATCAATATATATGTTTTAGTTGTTTTAGTCTCTAATGTTTGAGTATTTTTTCAATTAAGTATGTATATTTCAAAAAATTTAACTAAGTCCTTTATATTTTAACAGTTTTTTATCGAGTCTCTCACTTTTGGTGAATGTGAAAATTGATTATAAACTTACATGAAATAATATTTAGTGAATTGGCAAAAAGTTATATAGAGAAAAAAAATCATCTAAGAGAAAAATTTTCTAATTTCTCCTCTAAATTTCTAAAAATTTTAAGAAATTTCAAGTTCTTCTTTTCTCAAATGAGCTGAGCATTATGTTAGGTAGGTTTCTTATTAGTTAATTCAAACCTCACAAATTATGGAGAACTAAATTGTTTTTTTTTTTTTTTTTAGTACAATAGGGGTTGGGGGGATTCAAACCACAGACCTCATGGTCGTTAACACATTCAATATGCTAGTTGAGCTATGCTCTCTTTGGCGATAACTAAATTGTTTAAACATGCATAAAGGACTAAGCTGAAACTTTTTAAGTAATATAATTAAATTGAAAAAAAAAACAACCAAAAGACTAAGTTTTTTTTTTTTTTACTCTCTAACTAAGTAATTATTATTTTGAAATTATAAATTTATTTTGAATATAACATTATAATTGTGAGACTGGTATTTGAACTATTTGCCTATCATAAAGGTTTATGATATCTTAATTAGACTGCTGAGTTTTAAATTTTTCATCAATATAAATGAATTTATTTATTAGTTTCATATAATAAATTAATATTTGGATAATACTACATGTTTGTTTAACCTACCCATTATTTATTTTAATTAAAGTGTGAATATTAATTAAAATTTTTGAGATGATTATTTATTTATAAATGTTTTTTTTTTTGTATATTTTTTAAATTTGCAATGAACACGTTTTTCTAATTATTTATACCTCTAGAAGACAATAATATAAAAATACTAAACTAAAAATTACAATACCAAAACAATAACATATTTATTTGATAATTTAATTATAAGAGTAATTTCAAGAATATTATTATTATTTTTTAACTTTAAAAAGCACGTGCATTGTACAGGAATCTTTATTAGTACATCAAAAGTTCATAAAAATTTAAAATGAACTATTCTTCAAATAATAATATTCATTGTTAAAATTTATTATTGGTACAATCTCAACGTCATATGTTGTTATATTTTAATTAAATAATTTTTAAGATTTATCATCAATAATTAATTATTTACAAACTTCTAAGAATATGTGTTGCACAAAGTATTATCTACTATATTTAACTTTTTTAAAAATAAAAAATAGTATATTTAAAAGGTGCAGTTAGAGTTACAGCAACTGATTCATCATTTTTTTCCTTTTTTTTTTAAGAAAAATTCTCCGAAATACGAACAGACTCTTTTCTTAAAAGAGAGAGAAAAGAAGAGAATACGAAAAGACAATGAAAAAAAGGAATACGAATATACAATGTTGGACACAGTATAAGACATGCTCAACAGTTTCCTTGCCTGTTGTTTATTGTGCCGAGAAAACAGGGATTATCTTTTAATTTAAATTGAAAAAAAATATTTTCAATAAAAATATTATTATATCTTAGATTTTTTAAAACTATTTTAGGTAACAAATTTGTTTTGTTGCACTATATTTAAAAATAATTCTATTAATTATAAATTTATTTTTATTTTTTATTGAGAATTTTTAATTAATCACTTTAAATTCATTTTTTTTTGGATCTACTAAGTGTTTATCCAAAAAACGTTTTAAAATTATTCTTTCTTTTTTAAGCATTTTTTATTTATTAAAATTTGTTAAAAAAAAAAAACTATTTTGATCTCATCAAATCACTCAATAAGGTGTACTAAAAATAATTTAAGTTATAAGTTTTTCTAAATGTGTTTATACTTGTGGATATGAATCCCAAATCTTCAATGCACGAAGCTATAAATGTTGAGTCATAAATATAAAAATATTTTTTATATAAAATATTTTCTTTGACGTGACATCCTTATTCTACTTTTTACCAAAATATTTTCTTTCCATAACTCCTCCCTCTCCGTCCCTTTTATTTTCATTATCTCCACGAAAACCACACCTTTCTTCTTCTTCTTCTTCTTCTTACACCATTGCTACTGAAACCCAGGTAAGGTTTTGTTTCCCCTTTCTTTAAGCTTTTCCCTTCATTTTTTTCCTTCAATTGTATCAACCAAAAACTCACGTCATATTTAACCTCCACCAAAATCAAAAACCATAACAACTATGTCCAAATACTTCCTTTTGTTCTCTATTTCCCAAGAAATCAACTTACTATCTACAGTTATTAGGCCTCCCGAACCTTTCCCTACTTCAAACCTTAAATTTTTTGGTCTACTCCACGTTTATTTTTATTTTATTTTATTTTATAATTATTTTATTTTGTGTCGAGGAAACAGGTGGATATGGAAAAGAAAAGGAAGACAAATGATATCATCTCTCCCTCCCCCACATCCCACCCACATTCTGCTTGTAGTATAACATTCTCTCTCTTTCTCAATTTCATATATATTAGATTATTATTTGTAGAGTTATTTTCTATGGTCATTTTGCAGTTCTAAGATACTCCCGATATGAAAAACCACTCCATTATACCTTAAAGATCGAATCTTTTTCGTTGCTAAAGTCGGCACTTGATAGTTCCAATCGTGACAGATATGAATCCCAGATCTTCAAGGCAGGAGGTTATAAATGGTGGGTCATAAATATAAACTCCATATTCTTCGTTTCCATATCCATATTGGTTTGTAATTAAATGTTTTTGGGATATTTTGAATGGTTTGTGTTACATTGCAGGAAATTAGCTTTGTATCCCAATGGAGATGTCAAAAGAAATGTGTCGGATCATATCTCCCTCTATTTGGTGAAGGCTGAGGATGACATTCCATTGACGTCTACTACTTCAGAAGTTAATGTTGCATTTAGATTTCTTGTTTATGATAATCTCAAAGACAAGTATTTGACGGTACAAGGTAATTCAAAACATGTTATAATTTGTTAGCTTTCTTTTCTTTGAGGTTTTGTTTGATCATAGATTTTTGTGTTCCTAACTAATACAGATGCGAAAGTAAAACGTTTTCATGCAATGAAGACAGAGTGGGGGTTTGAAAAGTTCATTCCACTCGACACTTTCAATGATGCTTCAAATGGATTGTTGGTTGATGATTGTTGTGCATTCGGAGTTGACATTTTTGTTATGAAATGCGATGGGAAAGGGGAGGTCCTTTCCTTGGTCAAGCAACCAAAAAATTACAAATATACATGGAGATTCACCAACTTTTCACATCTATATAATGATTTTTATGAATCCTATCCTTTTACAGTGGAGACCTACCGTTGGTATGTAAAATTCTTGATTATTATACAGTTATTTTGGAAACAAGTATATGTGTTTGGAGTATGATATTATATATATATTTTCATATATCCATGTTTCAGGAAAATACGCCTATGTCCTCGAGGAGTGTCCAATGCGACACCTGGCTTTTTGTCATTGTTCCTCATGTTTGATAGTATGAAGGAGCTTCCCCCAGGTTTTCAAGTTTACGTTGAATATGAGATGGCTATATTGAGCCACCTTGGAGTTGGGCACAAAAGGTTTACATGTAATTAACTACTTTTTACCTTCTTTAAAGTACTTTTTAGAGGAAGCACTTAATCATTGATTCTTCTAACATTGCTGACCAAAAAGTGTGTTGCTTAAGAACATTACCCTCAAAAGATTTTATTTTTATTTATTTTTTTTTTTTTTGTGCAGATAAACATTGGTTTGATGGTAAAGAAAGTGGCTGGGGTTTTCTGGATTTCATGTCATTGAGTAATCTCAAGGAACCAAGAAAGGGCTTTCTTCGTGATGATACTCTAATTGTTGAAGTGAAGATTAATGTCATCTCTACCGTGAAAAAATTATATAGAAACGGAAATGCTACTGCCTGCTAGAACATAATGTTGTCATAGATGCAACCTCAAATTTTTGTAGAACTATATTATATTGATGTGTTAGGTACATGCCAATTGAGCTTTGAATTAAGGCAACCATCTTTTCCTTTTTTTTTGTGTTCTAAATATATGTGTTAGCTGTGATACTTTAGAGATGGTTACAGCCTTATATTTTATATAAGTAATGCACCGTGTTAGTTGTTATATATTGTTTTGATATTAACAGATATAGTTTAGTTTGGCTAGCACATGTCCATGTCCTGTGTCGGACACTTGGACACTCCGACGCTTGTTGGACACGTATTGAATACTTGTTAGCACAATAGATATGGTGTTAGACACTAATTGTACAAAGTCAATATAAGTTCAACATTTATTAGACACGTTAGTTCGAACACTTGTTAAGCATACTAAATAGACACATAATAATATACAATGAAAATAATAAATTTTGAGAGTGAAATACATCAAACTCATTTTTTTAACCATATAACTGCATAAACTTATTGATTTTGAATTTTTTTCTAGTATAAAAATTAAATATAATGAACTATTCTTTCGGCTTCTTGTATAAAAATGATATATATTTTAAAAAATGTATATTTTAATAAACGTGTTCAAGATTTTTTAAAAATGACATATCACCGTGTCCATGCCGTATCCTATTCGTGTCTCGTATCCATATCCGTGTGCTTCTTAGGTTGTGATCTCATGATGATGGTTATAGTTGTATGAAGAAGTACTTCCACACAGGGTGAGAATCGGTGTGAGTTTTTATTCATTTGACTATTATTTTCAGTTGCAAATAGTAGAAAGATCTTAATGTGTATTTTTCCTTTTGGTTAATGTTGATATAGTGGAAACCATAACCATAAATCACACAATGAGTTGGTGTAGTAGTGGTGATTGAGATTGAGTGAAAAATAAAGTAAATAGGATATTTTTGGGGAACGAGTTTTTTTTTCCTTTTTTTTATGTCAGATATGTAATGTAAACTTAGAAATTTGGTGGGTCTAAAAAGAGTTGCGTTGGAATAGAAATTTTGACCAACCAAAAATTGTCACGTCATTATCCAACGTTAATGAAGAAATTATATTTAATTAAGGATTAATTAAATTTGCAAGAATCCCTAAAATAAATTATGACAAATCCAAATACACAATTGGGTTCTTTGAAATACAGACTAATTCTAGACAAAAGCATGAATTGAAGGTCCCAATTAGCAAAGCTCAGGCCCAGTCCAGAAGCTAGTCCCAAAGCCAACCAAGCTCAGTCCAAATGTAACGCCCGACTTATTCAGGGGTGTTAAATTCGAAATTTTAGAATTTAATTTGGAATAATTCTCAAATTGAATTTTGAGTGTGCTAATTTGAAGTTTAGATTGGTTGGAAGGACAAAAATGGAAGGAAGGAGTTAGTCAAAGGGCATCATGGGTTTTTCGTTTCAAAAAAAAAAAAGAAGAGAGATAAACATCTCATCTCCCTCCTTATCTTTTTCTTCTTCTTCCTCTTTTTTCTAATCTTCCTCTCCCTCCCGATTCTTTCCCTCTCTCTCTTTCTCTCACTCGACACCCATCCTCTTCTTCTTCTTCTTCACCTCCTCCCTCCGTTCACCAGCCCCGTCGAGCCATTGTCATCGCCGCTCAGTCCGCACGCCCGTCCTGCTGCAGCTCAGTCAGCAACGCGCCGCCCAGCTCGTCTCACAGCAGTCGCAAGCCGCTGACTGCTTGCAGTCCGTCCAGCCACCTTTCTTTGTCTCCCTCTCGTGCGTTTTGTACAGACAACAAGTGGGTGATGATTCGAGATCATTTTTCGACGAGCCTAGCATTCGTACAAGCCGTGAACAGTTCCGTTTCGAAGTGGGTAAGTTTATTCTGCAACGATCCAAGTGATTTTTGAAGTTTAGAGTTGGTTTTAGGTACTGATTTGGTGATTGGAAGCTGACCTATGGATTTTTATGAATGATTTCATATTACCCATAGCCTTCAGATATCAAATACGTGAAATTGGACCTTTAAGAGCCAAAGCCAGCTAGCTTTCGGTTCGTTTCGAGGTGGGTAAAGCTTCTATCGTTGTGGGTAAGTGTTTTGAAAGTTATTCGAAGTGATTCATAGGTGGTAGAATTGAATTGAAAGGCGGATTTGGTGATTCAAAACTAACCCATTGATTATAGGATTCAATTACATGACACCCATTGCGTTTAAGGGCCATTTTGGACGAGTTCGGGTCGATTCGATCTGTTGTCCAGCAAGCTTTGGAGTCTAAATTTGGGAAGCGTTACTCTTGGTGTTCGTGGTAAATTATTTATTCGGCTTGAAGTAAGTAGTCATCTAGATTTAAGCCCCTTTAAGTTCCTTATTTTTGAATTTTAATTAATGATTGAGAACTTGTAAATTGTGAAAGCATGCTTGAAAACTGTGTTTATGGAGTATGAAATGGTTAGTGGAACTGTTCGAAAGTAGTCTTGAGCTAAAACAGCCTAAGTTGTGGCTATAATGGAAATAGGGGCTTAAAGTTTCGAGTTTATTATGGTTAGCATATGAAATACTCTAAGAATTTGCCCATGGTTGTGATTGGATGAGTTTGGGCATATTTATGGTGCTTTGTGAATAATCATGCTTGCTTATATGGGTATGTGGAAGGTGGTGTATTTGGCTAAACTAATATGAGTATTATTGAGATGGGCTTAAGGTTGCTTAAACGTGTATTTTTTTTCTAGTTAAAGGATTTTAGGTTGTAAACTAAATAGTTGGGTTAGCTGAGATGGTTGGTTAGCTGTGGAACCCTGGGTGCTTGAGTTATTGGACTAGATGTTACGTGATGCTTATTTGGGATGGTTGGATGTTGTCTGAGTACAGTTTGCCTGAATCGCTTGAATGGTCGGTTGGGGCTTGTTTCTCTTGGTTTGTTGGATTTGGTTAATTGGCTACTTAGAATACCTTGGAAGTGTTTAGTGTTCAGGGTTCATGTGTTCAGAATATCACCGATGGTTAGGCATGTTTAATGTGTTTTAGATGAGTCTGGATGTGGATGGGAGGATAATAGCAATTGTGGTTTCTAGCGTGTTAGGGAGGAGTTGGTTGTCTCTATGTTGACCTAAGAAATTAGTAGACATTCGGACTTGCTTGTTAAGATCTTGTATGCAAAGAATGAGTGTGAATCAAGTCAAGCTAGTTTATATGAGAAGCAAGTTTGCTGAAATGTCAGTGATTTGTGTTTTGCTAGAACGGGGATGAGACTTGGGTGATATGTGATTCGCTTGAATTTATACTCGAGTCGACTTTACCTAAACTTATTTTTGACGATGAGTTTAGGTCTCCGACTGAGTTCGTGTTTGTATTTATGCTTAAGGTGAGTCGAGGTGAGAATGAGGTTTATGATCTCTTGGGTGATGAATCCTTAGATGATCTAAGTGCGTTGTGGCTAAGCGAGAACCTGTTAGGCTAATGCCATCTACATTTCCGTGCGAGCATGTATTCCTTGGAAGTTGAGGTAGAAAGGTGAGTGTGAGGCTGAGAGATGAGCGTGAGGCTGAGGGGTAAGCGTGAGCCAGAGTGATGAGAGTTAGCATAGGGGCGATGTCCCTAGAGTGATGAGCATAGGGCCAATGTCCCAAGAGTGTTGAGCGTGGGAGTTGTTCTCCTTCTCTGCATTAAACCAGCCTAGGATACATGACTCGTAGGTATAACACGTGTAATACTTGAGAAATTGAGCCTGAAGTAAGGTAAGTAGGCACAAAGCTAACTGAAGTGAATATTGAGTCTGATTTGAGCAGGAGGCTATGAGTTGGGGTGGAACTTGTCTGTTTATGGTTTTGGACTTTGGGCCCTTAAGTGGGCTACTACTGAGTATGTTATACTCACTTGTGCTACTTTGTTTGTCTTTGCAGATTGTGCACATACTCGAGGCGGGTGACAAAGGCAACGACTTGACGAGGCTATGGAGACTTCATCGTCGTTTCTTTCCTGTTGTTAGCTTTTAATTGTATATCTTAGTGCTTATAGTGTGTTGGTCTGTAAATTTCTAAATATTCTTTAGTTTTCGTGTATATAGTTAGAGTTTCTTAAATTCTTGTGTCTGATGGTTGAGCTCAACATATCTTATTGTAGTTTGGTGGATGCTGAGTGATTTAACTGAGTTTTAGAAGTGTTCTTACTCTTATCAGGTCTTTGTAAAATTTTAGTTTTCTTAGAGTTATGTCGTCATGCTGCCAAGATTTCAAGCATGAGTGAGGTAACTCAGTTGTGCTTCTGCGTTTAGAGAGTCGTGTGGGTCAGAGTCGTTACACCAAATGGCTAGGCCCAAAATCAACCAGGCCCAATCCAATAAACAGACCCAAGCCCACCTGGAGGCCTTGAGGAACTATATAAATAGAGAGCTCCCTCCTTCATTTGAAGGGTTCAGAACAGAGGAAGCTTAGAGAGAATTCAGAAATAAAGCTGCGAAGTCTCCCGAAGCTCTTGAAGATCAAATACTGTCTAGACGTAGAATACTTCTCGAAGATTAAGAATGATCCAAGAATATCAACAAGCTAGAGGCCGATCATCCAACGATCAAGAAGCCAGAGGTCGGTCATCCAAGCAGATATAAACAAGTCGAAGACTTTCAAAAAGATGAAGACCTTCAAAAAGCTACAAGCCAAATACCTTCAAGAAGCTACAAGCTGAACACCTTCAACAAGCTCAAAATTGAAGACTTTTCACAAGTTCAAAATTGACAATTCAACCTCGAGAACAAATGTTTCAGCCCTCGAGTCCAGTATACATACGAAAGAAAGAATCAGAGGACCATATATTAGAGATTGTATTCCACTTATACAAGAAATCAATACAAACTAAAGTTTTTATTCCAAAAATTAAATTTCTCCGAAAATCTCGTCAACAAGTTGTGTATCAAATAACTACATAATAACATCATTATATATTTGATCAAATAAATCTTTTTTAATACATATTATATGTCTATCATTTATCCACTAGTCTTTCATTTGATTATACAAGTGAGTTCTTACAATACATATAAAATGTCCTTCCTAGAGTATATTCAAATCCCTTTTCTTCTCCCTAATAAAGTGTGCAACAAAGTTTCGACAACAGTTTGACAACCTTGTCAATTAATTACTATTATGATAAACATCATTGAATTATGAACATAACTAGCAATTAAGACACCAATAACGATATTGTACTCAAAAAAGAAAAAAAAAAACACCAATGGTCTTTTTCATTGGCCGAAAGTTCAAATCCTCCTCTTGCAATTTAAATGCTATATCCTTGAAAAAATTATATATTATTACAATAATTTTATAAATTTAGATACTAATTGCTCAAATTAAATATTTAAGGGTGCAATTAAAACAACCTATCATTTATAAGAAGTGATTCATCATTTTTTTGTCCTTTTGTATTTGTATTTTAATTTTAATCTCTGAAACACGAATAGACTGATGCATTTAAAAAGAAAAAAAATACGAATAGACAAAAATAAGACATGCAGTTTTTGTTTCCATTTTCCTTGTGCTGAGGCGACTGAAACAGGCAGATATGGCAGAATCTCTCTCAAATCTTAAAGTTGATAGGAGAACAATACTTGACTAAACACTCATGAGAGTATTGTAGAGTTCATTAGTCAGGATTCTTATTTTTTAATATTTTGCAGTTGTAAGATCCACCAGAGATGAAAAACCAGTCCATCATATACCTTAAAAATCCAATATTTTTCTTTGTAAAGAGCTCACTTGCTAGGTCCAAGCGTGACATATATAAATCCCGTATCTCAATGTGATGGCTGACAATAACAGTTTCTTTAAATAAACTATTGTAACATTTTAATATTTAATTGGTTTTAAATATGAGTTTCTTTTTAGTTTTTAATTTGTGAGAGTTTTCATCTTTTTAAGGAAAAAAACGTATTGGTAAAAGAAGTTAAAAAGTTTACAATTTAATTACTTATTTTTGTATTAAATTCCTAGATCTAAAATTCTAGTATAAATATATCTCTTACCACACTCTCAAATACACAACAATTCCAATCTTCTCTTCTTTCTACTTTCTCATATTTATCTTCTTTGCTTTTTTAAGAGCAATTGGCCAAAAGAAAGATGTTCTTTGTTGTGGAGCTTTGAGCTCAACCTCATAATGCAGAGTGATTTGAGCTACACAACGTTTCAGTTAGGTTGTTGTATCTTGGAGGGGACAGGCCAGAGAAGAACTGCTGCACTGGTAGTTGATAAATAAATATACACCGCAGAGGGCTTGAATCTCCTTAAAGAGAGCGAGATATCTGAGCCTCAACCTGATTGTTTACGTGTTTGTTTCTCAATATTTACTTCATTTTCCTCTATTATTTGTAATTCCCCCAACAATTTTAAGGAGATTCACCATGGAGTCTACAATTGAGAAGTCCAATGAGAATGTTGGAGATCTCAACAAGCCTTTTCGATTTAAAGGAGCACACTTTAAGAGATGGAAGGGAAAAGTGTTGTTCTACCTTAATCTTCTCAAAGTGGCTTATGTCCTCATAGAAAAAAACCCAAAGAAGATTGATACTGAAAACATGGGCACTGAAGAGTTCATGGAACACCAAGAGAAAATTGATAAGTATGAGAAAGATGAGGACAAATGTCGGTACTATATTTTAAATTTTCTTGCTGATCATTTTTATGATTCTTATGATACTACTTTCACATCAGTCAAGAAAATATGGAAAGCTTTGCAAAATGAATATGATACTGAAGAAGCAGGCGCGAAAAAATATGCTGCAACGCAAGTCGTTTCTTTCGCTTCCAAATGGTAGATGGAAAATCTGTAGTAGAGCAAGCACAAGACTTTCAGATGATAGTAGCTGAAGTACCATCTGAAGGAATTAAGATTGGAGACAATCTTATTGTTGCCGGCATAATTGACAAGCTTCCACCATCATGGAGAGAGTTTAAGAAAAATATGAGTCATAAGCAAAAAGAAATTTCTCTGGAAGTGCTAATTACTCGCATTCGTGTGGAGGAAGAGGCAAGAGGGCAAGATGCATTGATTCAAGAAGGCAATGAAAATTCCACCAAGGTAAATCTAATCTCTTCTAATGATAGTTTACCTAAGGGTCAGATTCCTAAAACTAGTCATTTGAAGCCAAAGAAGAGTTATATGAAAAAGAATAATAAACCTCATTTTTCTAATAAGAAAAATCCAAGCCAAGTGAATAAGAACCAAGTAAATCCTCAACACTCAAGAGCAGTTTTCTTTGTTTGTGGCAAAAGTGGGCATATTGCTCGATTTTGCAAATTTCGAAAACATGAACCTGTACCTCAGGCTAATGTTATCGAAGGACCATTTGTGGCTATGATAATTGATATTTATATGGTTCAAAGTGTTGAAGGATGGTGGGCTGATTATGAAGCCAATAGACATGTTTGTTATGACAAAGATTGGTTCAAAGTTTATACTCCTTTTAAGGAGCCTAAAACAATAATGCTTGGTGATTCCCATACTACCCAAATTATGGGAACTGGTGAGGTTGAATTAAAATTCACCTCTGGAAGGGTTCTAATTTTGAAAGATGTGTTTTATACACCCTCCATGAGGAAGAATTTAATGTCGAGTTTTCTTCTTAATAAGGCTGGCTTTAAACAAACTATGAAATCTGATCAATATGCGATAACAAAAAAAGAAATTTTTGTTGGAAAAGGTTATGCTTGTGATGGAATGTTCAAATTGAACATTGAGAATATTAATAAAGCATCTACCAGTTCGGTTTATATGCTATCTTCTTTAAATTTTTGGGCATGCTTGTTTGTGTCACATAAATAGTAAATATGTTGGGGTGATGAGTAGTCTTGGATTAATTCCTAGTTTAAAAAATGATTTTGAGAAATGTGAAATATGCAGTAAAGCTAAAATTACAAAAGGACCTCATAAAAGTGTTGAGAGAAATACTGAATTACTAGAGTTAATACATATAGACTTGTGTGAATTTGAAGGAATTTTAACTAGAGGAGGAAATAGATATTTTATCACTTTTATTAATGATTTTTCAAAATATACTCATGTTTATTTATTGAAAAATAAAAGTGATGCTTTTGAGAATTTTAAAAAAATTCTCCTCAAAGTTGAAAATCAATTCGGTAGAAAAATTAAAAGAATTAGAAGTGATAGAGGTCGAGAATATGAATCATTTGACTTCAATTCATATGTTGAATCATTGGGAATAATTCATGAGACTACTCCACCATATTCACCTGCCTTTAATGGAGTAGCTGAGAGAAAAAGTAGAACCTTAATTGGTTTGATTAATGTTATGCTATTAGAATCAGGTGCATCTTTTAATCTTTGGGGTGAAGCAGTTTTGACTGCTTGTCATGCATTAAATAAAGTGCCACATAAAAAGACAAAAAATACACATTTTCAATTATGGAAAGGGTATAAGCCAAATTTGGGATATTTAAGAGTTTGGGAATGTTTAACTAAATTAAGGTCTAAAGCTACTGCTTGTGTTTTTCTTGGATATGCAGTTCATAGTACAACCTATAGATTTCTTGACATTGAACATAATGTGATTTTTGGATCGAGTGATGCAAATTTTTCATGAAGAAAAATTTCCTTTCAATTCAAGAAATAATGGGGGTCAAAGTTGTGAACAAGCTTCTTATAAGTTTGGCTCTTCTACTCCTAGTGATAATAATGAAAACAACTCTCCAGTTTAATTACGGAGGAGTAAAAGAGCTAGAACTGTTGTAACGACCCTACTTATCCTATTAGACTTCCTAGGGACGTTACTACATGCATTCTAATAGAATTTAGAAATCTTTAATAAAAACATAAAAAGATTTAAACCTTTGTTAAAACATTCAAAAACTTTATTTAGCTCGGGATCCCTTGCAATTTCAAAGCATAAAGATAAACTAGAACATTTAAAATCTGAAATAATTTGTAGAACTCGACAGTTAAAAGGTCATAAAAAAAATAAATAAAATGCTAGCCCATAAGATATTTGCAGAAATAAGACTTCTCTACTTCACCCATGACCACATGCAGCAACTATCCTGTCATTCGCCTAGGATGCCTTTGCCTTTACCTGAAAAGAAAAACATTTTTAAAAAAAAGGGTGAGTATTTAAAATACTCCATAAGTGACCACACTACCGGGGTCAGGATATGCAAACACATACAACGTGATTTTTTTAAAACTTTTTCCTCTAATGGGACCTAAAATATTTCATAGTGGAATATTCCTTTAACCTTTCTCTTCGGCTTAACGTGGACAATTAACCCAACCTAACATTTCCTTTCCATTTAACCTTTTCAAGTTCCTTTTCATTTAACCTTTTCAGGTTCCTTTTCATTTAGATGTACATCCATAGTTTTAGGGGGTAATTGCCACAGCTTCGAAATCATTTTTATCATGAAAACATACATGTATGCATGAGGTCCCAAAGCAATCTAAATTTTCATTTCATGATAAAACATAAAGCAAAATTCTCATGCCATTCCTCATATCATAAATCATACATCATGCATCACATTCATATTTGGCAACCATACATGAGCAAACCCATTTCATATAAAATAAAGCATTTTAAAACTTATCAAGAATCACAACTAAAACATTTATAAAACTTTTCATTTTGAAGAAATTTTAATTTTAATTTTTTTTTTCAATTCAGTTCCTGACTTGCTTTTAAGCATACCGGCGTAAGATCCCTTACCTGGCTAAGCTCAAGAATTCCAATCCCCCAAAAGGCTCACCAAGATTCCACTGCCTTGAACCTCAGTCAAAACGATTTGGAGCCTAATCAAAGCCATCCCTAAGGTTAGAAAAAGATTCCTAAAATCCAAGATTGAACCCAAAGTTTTCTCCACCAAAATAAATTCCAAAAATTAGAATTAATTCCTTGCATTTAACTTAGTCTCAAATGGATGGGTAAAAACTGAATTCAAGTCATAAGATCCATGGATTCATCTTATTTTTAATTTGATCTACCATACAGCCCAAAACTCAAGGATCTTCGTGACTTACCGAAAATTTTGCTCCAACAGTCCTAGATTCTACTGGGCAGCGACACGCTCGTGATTTTGATGCCGGAATGGAGTGGGTATCCTTGAAACAAAAATTAAGATTTATGAATTAAATCTTACCCAGTCAAGATCATCAAAGAACTATGTGGAAACCAATTGCTTACCCACAATTGAAGGCTCGCCGGACTAGAAGAGAACTGATCGGATCGAGTACACGAACCCGCAGGAAACGACGGCTGCGGCGAGCGATCGGAATGAAGGCTTTCTGGGTGCCGATTCGCAGATCGAGCAGCGGCTGTCTGGGCTTACGGTTCTGCTCGAGCGGTTGGCGGCCTAGTGCTTGCGGTTCGGTCGTGTGGGCGACGGTGCAACGAAGGATCCGGTAGATTCGAGGGTCTGCGAGGCGGTTCGAGAGGCGATCGAGTTTCGTGGGTGGTTGCGTGACGGCGGATGATCTGCGATGGAGGCACGGCGTGCGGCGGTCTGAAGCGCGGTGGTTCGTGGTGGTGAAAAAATCTGCTGAAAATCTTCCTTCTGCTTCAATGGAGGGGTTGTCGAAAATCAAGGGGAAGAAGAAGAAAGAGATGAAGAAGATAGCTTGGCTTTGGGAGTTTGGCTTGAAGAGCTTGGCTTGCCTAGGGCTACGTGCCTTTTAAAATATTAGAGAGAGATATTTGGGGCTTGGCTTACTATGGGCTTGGCTTGGCTTAATGACTCTTGAATTACAAGAATGCCCCAAACATCAATTAATCCCCTTTTTTCTTCTTTCTTCCCATTTTACCCTCAAATTCTCTAATTTCAAAAATGCAAATCTTCAAAATTAAACATCAATACACCTTAAACATAAAATTGGCCTTTTAATTAATTTAAATAAAAAATTTAAAGTCTTAATTAATACCTGAAAGTGCAGGTCGTTACAACTGTAAAAGATTTTGGTCCTGATTTATATGTTTATAACATTCAAGAAACATCAATTTCTTTGCAAGAAGCTTTGTCATCTCCAGATGCAATTTTCTGGAAAGAGGCTGTGAATGATGAAATGGAATCACTAATTTCTAATAAAACTTGGAAATTAGTTGATTTGCCACCAGGTTGTAAAACTATAGGGTGTAAATGGGTCTTGAGAAAATAATTGAAACCGGATGGTAGTTGATAAGTATTAAATTGATCACATTTATTATGTCTAATTTCCTTACATTTTAATTGCATATTGTGCTTAATTGTTAAAATTGTGTTTAATTTAGTTTAGGTGGTAAATTGCCCAATATTTGGTAAAATTAGTCTAAAATGCACACATTAGTTTAAATTCATAAATAGAAATGAAATAGGAAAAGAATTAGGAAAAATGAAAAAAAAAAAAAAAACAGAAAGCAATATAAAAACTTAAAATAAATAATAAATATACATAACAAATTTTGTTGTTTTTTTTTCGTTGTATAGGTGGCATGGAAGACTTCTTGAGTGGGTTTCTTCAAAGTCTTAAGGATAAACAAAATTGGCCACCATTTGTGGAGAAGACTCCTTCATGCATTCTTTTTGGCAAAATTTAGGGAGTGGGAAAAACTATTTTTAGTGGGGGTTTCTACCTATAAAAGGAGCATTGAAGGAGCATTGAAGCAAGAAAAAGAAGAGTTCTAGCTTCTTTTGTAAAAATGGTTTAGAGAGTGAAAAGAGTGTTTTCAATTTTCTTTAGTTCTTTGAGTTTTCTGTTTTTTTTCCTTTATGTTTTCTCCCCTTCATAGTTTTTATTACTTTTCCACCATGTGTGGCTAAGTTTTAATTTCTAATTCAAGGGTGATTTAATTTCCAATTATAATTTTGTGAGGCTTTGGGCCAAATTGAAATTTTATTTTTAATTCAAGAATTCTTTGTTTCTTGTTTTTATTTTTATGTTGATTGTTATTAAATCAAATTGACGCCTTAATTTAGTATCAATTGATTTATTGCTATCTATGATTTTGTGATCCGTAATTGTCACAATTGATTAAATTATGTAGCAAGGGGTTGGCTTATGTGTGTGTAGTTATGGCTTTTCCATTTTACATAGCTTGCATAATAGACTCTAGGGAAACAAAGAAACAAAATTAATTAATTTGTAGCTATCTCGATTAGTTAGTTTTGGTTTATTCATTCTCATTGTTTTTAATGCTATTATTTAATCGATATGGAACGCTATCGTGCCCAATTGATTAAATGATAAGTTTTGATTTTGATGTTTGGTCAGAGTAAGTTAAAATAGGTGAATTTACACTTGTTATGGCTTTTCCAAATAAGTAGACTAAACTCTTGAATTTGATAAATTGAAATTGATTTTTTTTAAAGCCTATGATCAAAATTACAATTGGAGGAAATTTATACCCTTGAATTGGAAGTTTCATAAAATTGATTTTTTCTATTCGTTTTTTTTTTCATTATTTAATTAATTACAATTTTTGTTCAACAATTCAACCCCCCTTATTTTATTATTATTTATTTATTTATTTATTAACTTTGAGAAATTAATTCAATTGGTTCCTTTGGGATTCGACCTGGTCCACTATTTCTACAAGTTAGATCTAGAGAATCAATAATTATTTTGGAGGGCTTCGACAACCCGACCAAAATTTGGCCCCGTTGCCGGGGAACTATTTTAGTTTCTCATTGTTTAATTTGTTTGTTTATTTTACAGTGTATGAGTCGTTCTTCTCGAAATATTGAATTGCAGTACAATCCTGAAATCGAGTAGACAGCACGTAGACTGAGAAAGGAGACTAAAGAAAGAAAACATCGTCTTAGAGAAGAACCCAATAGAGATTTTGATAGTGGTGACACATCTACATTTCAAGATCAACTTCAAGAGGATATGGCAGACAACACGGCAGAGAGAACTCTCAAGCAGCTGGCAGCACCTGATTTAAATCAACAACCTTTATGCATTACTTTTCCTACAATTGCATGTGATTTTGAACTTAAGTCAGGCTTAATTCACTTACTCTCTTCTTTTTGTGGATGTGCAGGTGAAGATCCTCATAAGCACTTGAAGGAATTCCACATCGTATGCTCTGGAATGAAACCTCATGGTGTCACAGAAGAGCAAATCAATCTTAGAGCTTTTGACCAAGCTACCGCAATTTTTAAGATCTAGGATTGACAGTCATGGATGGCAGCAGTTTGCAAGGCAGCCAAGCGAAGCCCGAGTGCAGGTTGTTCGGGAATTTTATGCAAATTTGGACCCAAAAGAGGGGTATTTGGCCATAGTACGTGGAGTTCCAGTCGACTGGTCACCGGAGGCCATTAATGACCTGTATCATCTTGAGGACTTCCCCCACGCATTGTTTAATGAAATGATTACTGCTCCCTCTGTGGAGCAGTTAAATGCGGCAGTTAAGGAGGTGGGAGTGGAAGATGCTCAGTGGAGGATTTCAAGTGTTGGAGCAAGAACCTTCCAAGCAGCATATCTCACCAATGAGGTAAATGTGTGGCTGGCCTTTGTCAAGCTTCGTCTTATACCGACAACCCATGACTCGACTGTATCCATGGCAAGAATCCTACTGACCTTTGCAATTCTTAAGGAGCTAAGCATAAATGTGGGGAAGATTATCTCGGCGCAAATTAAGAGCTGTGCGAAGAAGAAAGTTGGGAAGTTATTCTTCCCAAACACTATTTCAATGTTGTGTGATCGGGCGGACGTGCCTAGACATCCTGAGGATGACCTACTCTTTGACAAGGGTGTCATTAACCCAAGCAGCATTCAGCGCCTGCAGAGAAGAGAATGAAGCTCTCAAGCCGGTGGTCTTCTGAGAGGAATTGACAAGCTTTTGGAATTACAACACCAATTGCTACAGCGGGTTGAGCATGCAGAAATGCAACAGCAAACCTTCTGGTTATATGCTCAGAGAAGAGATTCAGCTATTAAGAAGGCCCTGCACAACAACTTTCAGAAACCATTACCTGCTTTTCCCACTTTCCCAGAAGAAATACTGACTCCTTGGATTCCGCCATATGTTGACCAGCCGTTTGAAAAAGAAGATATTGAAGACTCATCCGAAGAAGAAGGAGAAGGGATGTAGTCTGTCTTCCTTTAATCATTTGCTTATATGTCTGCCTTTATTTGTCTTTGTTCAGTTGTTGCTTATGTTTATCTCTGCTTTATTAGTTGTTGCTGTGTTGTTTAAGTTTTTAGAAGTTAGGACCCTAGAATGAAAAGAAGAAAAGCTGCCCCAAGTTTTAATTTTGTAGTAATGATCTCTTGAGCTCGTAGTAAATTGAAAGCATATTTTGTTTCAGTCTCCTTGCTCTTAAATTAAATACTGAATGAAGTGCTTCTTGCCTAAGCCTGTTGTAAAAATAATTAGATTGCAGTAGCATAAATTAGAAATTGCATGTCAATTAAGCTGTGCTCTGCTTGTTCCTTAAATTTTCATGCTGAGTCAAATTAGTTCTTGTGTTCAAGACAGCTGGGTGATTGCTGATGATTTAGCATTTTAGGTTATTGACTCTTTTGCACAAGAAGTCCTAAGCTTTAAATAGATTCTTATAGAACCATCACTTTTAAAGCTTAGAAGTCTAGGAATGCTCATTCCCAACCAAGTGATACCAAGTTTACTTTCCTGTCCAATTCTAGTCTGTTTAGCTAGCTTGTAATAAGTTTGGGGGTCTTCCCTTTACTATCTCTCATTGGGGACAATGAGCGATTTAAGTTTGAGGGGGCTGTGTTAAAGTTGCTAGAGCATTTTTTGAAGATTTTGCTTGTTAAATTTTTTTTTTAGGATCTACTCTTAGGGAGCACTCATCTTCCACTCCTAAGATGGACTCCTTTCCCTTGCAAGCAAACCCAACATGTTTTGCGGTCAAAAAAAAAAAAAAAAGTTAGCTCAGAAAAAGGGTTTTGCTAAAGCAATCTCTGTGTAGCTTGTGCTCGTAGCTAGATGTTTTCACCAAAAAGTGTTAGCATTCTGGAACGAAGGTATAAGCTGCATGAAGAAGCTTTGAAAAGAAAAAGAAAAAAAAGAAAAAGGAAGCAAGGGATGAATGTTAGCCTAATAGTCACAACTCTACTAGAGCTTAGGTGAGCTTCATCATAAAATGTTGCCATTCTGAGAAGCAAGAGGGGAGTGACATGAGGGCCAATCTTAGAAAAGAAGTGGAATGAGTGTTATGCCTATGAGGTGATGAGCCTGAAAGCTAGGGTGAACGACATCATAAAATGTTGTCATTCCAAGAAATAGCGCTATGTCTTCAAGGATCTCCAAGAGAGTAGTAGGCTGTAAAAAAAAAAAAAGTGCAAGTTTGATGCTAGCTTAGAAGATTAGTCTTAGAAAGGAAGCACTCTTGTGTAAGTTTGGTTTGGGATTGCATAATGAGCTTGAGGATTAGAATTTTTTAAGTGATAAAAGCTTTGGAGCTAAAAAAGTGTCTAGTTAATTCTTAGGCATGTGCAAAAGAGCATAATTTGAAATCTTGAAGCAGGACAGCATGTATTGAGTTGAAGGAGCAGGTTTGATGTTAGAGCATCGTTACAATGGTGGTAATGCATATAAGAATTTAGTGGTCAAGTAGAAGTAGCTGTTGACATGTGCAGGTGGAGGAAGCATCACTCGAGGACGAGTAATGATTCAAGTTTGGGAGTTTGATAACTCTTAAAATAAGAGTTATAGAGTATCATTTTAGGACTAAATTGTCGATTTTTATCTCATTATATTTTAGAAAACTCCAATCTTTGATGTATTTTGCTCTATAATTAATTTTGATATAGTAATATTATTATTAGAGCAAAATTATCTTAATTAAGGTGCTTTAAGTGATTAATTCAGGTTTGATTAAGAAGAACTCCAGAAGCCAAGAGCAGCAGTTTTACTATTGTTTGCTGGAGCAAACTTTGCAATTCAGACCTATACGAATTTCGCACGTGGGAACTGTTATTCATTAAATGAGTTGGCAAATGTCAGATTACTCAGCCAACTTCAGACAATGGGAGCTCGCCACGTCGTCAGGACCTGTCTAATCAGCCCTTGTTTTCATAAAGAAGGGAATATATGTGTGGGCAGCCGTTTTCTTGGAGAAGAAGAAGCTGGAAATCCCAAAATAACAGAGAGAGAGAGAATGAGGGGGAGAGCTCCGATTCCCGAGAGGCCATCAACGGAAGTTTACCCAAAAAGGAAGGTTTCTCCAGGGGATCAACGCCGATGCTGAGTCAAATGTTTTGGGGTAGCTTTCCGATTTCTTCTGCTACGTTTTCTGCTTTTATTTAGTTTATTTTCTGCATCATTTCCATTATGTCTACATTTCGATTTCTTTTCGGTTTTTCCTGTAATATGAACTAATCACCATAAGGTGAGGATTAGAGGATGATTGCTTTTAGTTAATGTTATAGCTGAGTATATTTCATTTCATTCGATTTGGTTTTTAAGAGGGCTTATTCATAGTTCATGTCCGTTTGGCCAGCCGATGTGAGCAGTGTCCCTTTGATTTCTGGGAAGAATAGGAGGAGCTGAGAACTTAAAAACCACGTTAGCTCCTTGTTAGAGTTAGTAGCTAGCTAAGTGAATAGGTTAGGGATAATCACTCACCTAACGCACACGAAATACAGAGGGTTAACTTTTGCTGAAGTAATGAAAATGAAACAGTATATTTAGGTGATTCGGGAGAATGCCATGAATTCTGTAGTGGGTCGAATGGAATGGATATGTACTCGAGTTGTAACTTGATTAAAGCATGATTTACCTCTAATCCGAGCCTTTGTTTTAATTGAAAGCACTTAGCCCAGTTTTCATCTGTTCTTTTACGATTCATCTGTTTTCCCTGCTTTCGCATTAATTTTGTTCCAGCAATAGTGACTTATTTTATTTCATTTCTTTGACAAATTTGAATGGTTACAATTTGAGTTACTAGGAATTGAATTAGTAAATAGAAAGAATTAATAGTCCCTGTGGATTCGATAATTTACTTACCGCTTGCTACAAAAATATGTGTACACTTGCGCATAGACAACAGAATATCGCATAATAATTCACATCACTCTAGCAAGTCATCAGTAATAGTGGGAGGTTTTTTCCCAACAGATAATTTAACTAGCTTTGTGAACAAATTAGTTTCTACTTCCAGTGATGGGACAAAACAAGAATCCTTCTTGAACAAATTAGTTTCTGACGTATCATTTTGACATCTTTTCTGATGAGTTGAAAAATATTAAAGACCAATTTTTGAATGAATATAATGAAAACTTACCCTCTACCCCCGAGGTTGATGATGTTCTTTGGGAATATGAGTGGCTTCAGGATGCTTATGATCAAGGTGGAAGTGAAGAAATTTTGTTGGAAATGCAAAGGATCTGTGAACGGTGATTTCACAGATGCAGTTTTGTTTTCCATAATTTATTGCCTTCACTGATTGTCTCAAAGATGTTGATATATTTTTTGCTTTTGAATTGAAATAAATATCCTCCTACCATAACTGAGGAAGAAATGTTGTAGCAGTGAGTAGTTTTTGTCTTCCATAGAATAAAATGATTTGTTGTGCTTCATGGAAACTTTGCTTGATCCTTCTGTTTTATGATAGTCATTAATTGGGATTGATTTTTGTTGGTTAAGTTCATGAAGCAAATAGTAAACGTCAATTAATAATTGAACTAGTGTGCCTATTGCTGTCATTTGTTGTTTTAATTAATTTTATTTACGTAATTGCAGGTCTGTGATAATAGATGGTTATCGATCATTCTATCTTCTCTGTTAGTATTTAAGCTATTAAAATCACTATTTTGTGTAGGATGTTTACTTATTTTATGTCATGGCTGAGTTGTAAGGAAGTGTGGTGGTTTATGTGTTGTTCTGGGATTTTTCAATCAGGTAAATTTCAAAAGCTTTGATTCCAACTCTTGAATCTGAATTTTGTGATTTATGATGTAGTTTTGGTGGTGTTGTGACTGCTGTTAACGATTTTCGATCTCATCCGACTACGGATTGGATGTTATTTATGTAATTGCATGTGTTTGTATTCAAGTGCTAAAGATTTTTGTAGGAGGTTTTTTGAAGGATTTACAAACGTCAATAAAGAAGTATTTCTGAAGGTTTTAAAATCTTTGACAATAGCATTATAAGCCTTTAAAAATAAAAAAATCTTTCAAAAAAGATAATTTGACAATAAACAATTATTGATAAATAATTTGACAATTTTCAAAGGCATATGACATTTGAAAAATAATATTTTTTGAAGGTTAATGTCCCTTTGAAAAAAGCTTTTTGGACGGGATATTCTATTTCTATGCTTTTTGAAGGTTTTGTTAACCTTCGAAAAAGGATTTATCGAAGATTTGTTGAGTACTTTTTCAAAGGTTGTGACCTTCAAAAATAGTTAGATATCTTGTAGTAGAACCAGGTTGAATCTTAATGGAATTATCGAATTAATTTCTCAATGTTAAAAAATAATAAAAAATAAAGGGGGAGGGGGTTTGAATTGTTGAACAAACATTGTAATTAAACAATGAATAAAAAAATTAATTTTACCAAACTTCCAATTCAATGGTGTAAATTCTATCCAATTGCAATTTTGACATAGGCTCAAAAAAATCAATCAATTTCTCAAATCCAAGAACTTAGTCTACTTATTTGAAAAAGTTGTAACAAGTATAAATTCTCCTAATTTAATTGACTCTAACCAAGCATCAAAATCAAGACTTACCATTTAATCAATTGGGCACAATAGTGTTCAATATCAATTTGGAAAATTGTAACTAATGTCTACAAATAAATAGCAAAAAAGGCTAATTAAAAATATTTGGTATTTGGGTTTATGACTACCACACTTTTAGGAAAGAGAGTGAATATTTTTTCTTTCCGTTTATACCCTATGTATATACATATATTTACAGTTAGCTCCTAACTACGAATTTATTAAAAAAAATTCCAACAAACTCTCTCACTGATTTTGACTCATTATTCCTAAATCTCTGGCAATTCAAATCTACATAATTTTATTTTTGATTATTTCCAAATTTATTAATCTTATCTTAATTCAAGGTTTTTCTCCAAATATTTCGTCTTTTTTGGATCTTTACAATTCAAATCTATAGAAATTTATTTATAATTATTTACAATTATATTAATTTTATCTTAATTCAAGATATCATGCACATTTTTTTTTTTATTTTCTATCATTTATACTTAATCATCTATCAACAAACACCACTGATCAAACTTGATTTTCCATTTTTTTCAAACCATCTTAATTACACAAATAAATATATACCCACAACATTGTCATTCATATTTGTAAGTATATAAGACATATACAATAAACATGATTCTTAATACCATATTGTTCTATACGTATGTGACATTTTATACTTATAATGGAATCTAGGAGTGCCAAATATGCCACAATGATTACCAAGGTTTACAGTTTTAAATACATATAATTAAACACATAAAATACTTGTGTATAAGACTTATATACATGGAAATAAATAATAATAGTCTATAGTGCTATAGTTTTGTAAACCACATCAGATCATTATATAAAATCATCTACATTAATTATGTAGTATAGAAGTATATAAACACGCAATAACTATAGCAAGCCAAATATTACTAGGTTTCGTTTCTCTTTCAAAACAACCGTGATATGTGGGTCTTGTAAATTGCATAAAAATCAAAATAATATCTGTGATAAATGGGTTCTGTAAGTTGCATTATTTTCAAATCTTTGACATTCAACAAATCCCTAAAAAAGGGGTGAACGTTTTTTTTTTGTTTAAATATGGTAGGTTTTGTTTTCAAAATAGTTCAAACATTATCTAGAATCCAAAATTCTAAGTTTCATAATACAAATGTCAACTAATCTAAGAATGAAAACCATTTTGGACTCAATCTCCAGAATACCATGTTTGTCCAAAGAAAGAAAAAAATTGTGTACACTAAAGTAAACCAAAGCAACGGTAGGTGCTTCAAGTACAAAAGAGCAAAGACCGTCGAGCATTGAGCAATGTATGATATTGAAGAAGATGAAAGATGATGGAGGTTTCAAAAGCCTTGAAGAATAAATAAACTAACACATGCGATATGAGAAGAAGAATGCTAATAATCGCATTAATTGATATCAGGTATGATATTATTGATTTGATTGTTTTTACTTGGAGAATGCAACAACTGACATATCATAGTTACTGATTTTCAAATTAGGAATATGTTAAAACAGAAAATTGTAAATGAAATTGCGAATATATATTCTTGTTGCGACTTATCTTAGGGTTCGTTTTTATTAGATTCATAGCTGAAATTACTAAATGTGATCTCACATACTACTGCATCGTATTTTCATACTCATATAGCCCAATGGTTAGTGTTACCAACTTCAAGTTAAATGAGGAATACAAATGTATTTTCGAAAATATACTCCTCGTTGGTACTTATTTAGGTCATCATCTTTATCATTGTGCTCATCACTTTCTTTGTTAATTCATTAGTATGAAACCTATTTATTCACATTTTTGTCTTTGAAATTAGACTTTGAATTTTCCATATCAAGAGTCTAGAAATTAATTTGAAATAATGTTAGGTTAACAAATTACAATTTATATATCTAATCGTAATTCAATATTTTTTTAAAATTTTGAATCCCTAGATTTTATTCATGGTTGTTACATTTATTTCTGTAACCTCCATCTCTCTCATCCTTAGATTTTTTTTTTCCAATATTTCAATCTCTAGATTTAATTATTTCAAAAAATTCAATGTATTTCCCTCCTTGTTGCATTGCTTTTTGTTAGCCACTCTTTTCAGTAGAATAAACTTATAAATATTCAACGGGGTATTAAAAGTGCTTGTCAAAGGCTCAGTCAAATAAATTTATAAATCAACCACTAATTTGTGGCAATAGTGGTCGGGTCGAACACAAGGAGGCGGAACTATGGGTATTTTGCTTGCTTTCTTTGATTTTGAGAACCGAGAAGGGAGAATTTTTATGCAAGGGAAAATAAAAGATATAGGGAAGGTCAGAATGCAATAGGTCAACCCGATGGGCCCTTTGAATTAAGCTACCATATGCTTACTAGCTCTAGAGCCTACCTCATTCTTGCAATTAAGTAGTCCTACTTAACTTGACTGACGACAGTTACCGACCCCTTTACTAGTAAATTAAGCTAGAAATTGAAGTTTCCCATAAAAACTAGCATAGCAAAGCAAAATTCTAAATTAATACGAGTCGTCAATTCCATTAATAAAGAGCATGCTAAGAATTAACCCAAGAGCTAATAAACCATAAATTCCATACATTAAAACTGAAATAATTACAAAATTCTTATAATGTTGCAAAACTTCCCCTAACTACCTCGAACTAGCTGAGAGCTCCTAGCAGGAACACGCTTCCATCAACCCTGGGGCCAAAATATAAGCCTAAAATATCCAAAGTATGAAGCAAAATGTCTCAAAACTGATAAAGGGGGAGGGAATTGAGAATGGGGGCTGAAAAATCGGAGCTCCTTGACCTAAAAACGAATAAAAATGCTTATATAAAAATCGCGAAAGAGTCGAGACGCGCCAAGCAGTGCCTTGATGCTACCCTTAATTAGACCAGCATCGAGAGGGGCTCGCCGCAGTGTCTTGGGACGCTTACTATTACAGCGTTGAGACGCTGTGGACAGCATCGAGACGTTGTCTTGCATCCACGAGACTTGCAACAGTGTCTTGACGCCACTATCCTTCATCTAGACGTTGTCCTGCATCCGAGACTTCTGTCTTTCTACATCAAGCGAGGCCTCTGCTTAGCGTCTCGACGCTACTTCATGGGCAAAATGGTCAATCGTTCATATCTTTTTGCTCGGGTGTCCGATTGACCTATGGTTTGGCTCGTTTTCACCCTGATTTAGTGTACTTTCCAAGATTAGGCCTTGCTCCCAATTTCCTACAAAATATCCAATTAATTCCATAAAAAGGAGAGGAAAAAGCAAAGGAAAAAGCATAATTTAAGCATGAATAGACATGTTCAAATTTGGCGTCATTAGATATTTTCGTCCCAATGTAGTTAGTAGATTTTAGTTAAAAATGGTTTTAGCCATATTTGCAAATTAAAACTTGTTTAGACATTTTTCAAGTTGAGAGTTAAATTTGGACATTTTTCTTATTGTCCTTATCAATTAAGGTCTCATTTGATAACCATTTGATTTTATTGAGTGAATTACACAAATAGGCCAAAATGAAGCCCCATTTTTCAAGTTTGTCCATAAAACCCATAATTTACAAACATTTTCAGCATATATCAATTTGAAAAAGCCCAATGACCGAAAGCCCTTATTCACACCACATATAGTGTAAAAAAATAATAAAAGAAAAAAGAAAAAAATGGTTTCAATGACTGATTTGAAATGATTGCCTCAAATCATGCACATCAGTCATAAATTTTCAGACCACTTTCTTCTTTTTCCTAAAATCTTTTCGTATTCTTCAATCTCTAATATCTCTTCCACCGTATTTTTTTTTAAGAAAAATCCGTAAATTTCCGACGGTGAGATTTTAACAGTGCAGCATTCTTTGACAGTAAGGTTTTTTCTAGTCGTATTACAAAAAAATACCTCATATTTGAATTGAAGTTGGTTATATTCATGCATGGTTTCCAAGCTCCATTGCATTTCCTTTTCTTCTCATTTTGTTTTTGATTTTTGCATTTCTATTTTATTGAAAAGGGTAATTTAATCTTCCATGTTTATTTTTTTTTGTTGGATTAAGTTTTATCTCAAGTTTCTAATTTTTTTTTTTTTTATTATGATACAGGATTGTTCTTAGTTTCTACGGGAGAAAAATTCGTGGAAAGCAAATTTAGATAAGAAGTATATTCTCCTCGGTAAAGCGTATATCATTTTTTTTTTTTATAAAAATGTATATAAAAAATTGAAAAACTATGTGTACGAAAAATGTAGAAAATGCATGATAGATTTATAGAAATGTAGTTAAATTGTTGTGGTTTCTCTATTATAACTAGATGTTGGTAGATTTATAGAACGATTAGACCTAAGGTGGTTTTGATAATTTTTAATTTATTTCTATTTTTCGCATTTGATACTTTTGTGTTCTTGCTTCGAAGTGTTTATTTTAAAATTAAAAGAAAAATAAATTATTGTAGAGATGTAGAAATATCATAATATCTTAAAAATGACGTAGTGAACAAAATTATAAGGGTACAAAATTCAACCAAGATTGTGAGAAGGTTTAATTTTTTGAAAAAAATTATATGGGTTTCTTAATATAAAAATAAATTAAACTAAAAATAAAATTGGCAAAAAAAAAAAAAAAAAGAGACATAAATACAATATAATTTTCTATTTAAAAATTTTACTTTTAGAAAAATATTCTTCTTAGTTATATTTTTGTTTTAAATTAAATTGAACTAGGAGTAAAAATAATAATTAATAAATAATATATAATAAAAACTAATTATTATATAGAGTTATTATTTTATGCAATCTAATATTTAATTTAGTAGATTTAGCTTGGAATAAGTTATTATTATCCATATTCGAACTTTTTAGAAAAGTAGAGTTATTTTCTAAACTTGTTACAAACAATGAGTACAAAATCAAAAAAGAATTTGGCAAGAGACACATTGTACTATCTTGATCAAAAAAGTACTTTACACGATTCGGTCAAAAAAAAAATATTGAGTGACTTCGATATTTTAATGGCTATGTTGAGTAAGGATAGGATTAACGGTTTTTGAAGGTAAAATGTAATACCATTTTCTATCTTTAAGCATTTGAAATTAAAAAGACTATGACAATTACGAGAGTACCTATTGGTTTTGAAAAAAATAGATGTTGAAAATAATGAAAATTAACTCAAATATAACCTTAGTAAATTTAAAACGAAGCTTTTGATAGAATGAAAATAATGCAAATTAACTCAAAAATAGATGTTGAATATGAAAAGTTTTAGATTCATTGTATAAAAAATTAATTTAAAGATAACCTTAGGGACTTTAATACGGAGTTTTTGAATTTCAAAAAGTGGTAAAACTCGTTACTTTTCCTACAAATTATAATTGATTGAAATTATATTCAGTTAATGAAAATTTAAATGAAAGGAATGTAAAAAAGTGAAATATGAAACAAATGGTGCATTTACTAATATTATTATTGTTGTTGTGATTATTGGTATATAGGATTCAGTATATTATAAACATAGTTATATGTCTTTATTAATTTGCGACCCTAAATAGTGCTTGTTACTTATATTTTATTATTTTGTGATAAATTATGCAATAATGCCTATTTTTAGTATATCTTTGTATTTGTATTCTTTCCTAAACATATGAGAAACCAATAAACTATTAAACTATTAACTCCAAATCCTAATACCCTAAAATCCTAAAAATACCCCTAAACCCTAAAGATGATAACCCTAAATCCTAAAAATCCTAAACCCGAAATCCTATGAACCCATAAACCCCAAATCTTACAACCCCAAACCCTAAAAATCTTAAACCCTAAAACAAACCCCAAGAATAATAACCCTAAAACCCTAGACCCTAACCTTAAACCCTAGAAATAATAACCCTAAAATCTTAAACCCTAAAACTAACCCCAATAATAATAACCCTAAAAATGTAGATCCTAACCCTACACCCTAAAATAATAACCTAAAACCCTAAACCCTAAAATCCGAAACCTTATACCCTAAACCCTAAAACCATAAACCCTAAACCCTAAACTATAAACCCTAAGGTTTTAAACCCAAAAACCCTAAACCCTAAACTCTAATAGCTCTAAAACCCTAATAAACTTAAACCCTAAACCCTAAATTCTAATAACACTAAAACCCTAATAAACCTAAACCCTAAAACCCTAAAACCCTAAACCCTAAATCCCTAAAAATAATAACCCTAAACCATAAACCCTAAGGTTTTAAACCCTAAAACCCTAAAACCTTAAACCCTAATAGCTCTAAAACCCTAATAAACCTAAACCCTAAATCCTAAACCATAAACCATAAACCCTAAGGTTTTAAACCCCAAAACCCTAAACCCTAATAGCTCTAAAACCCTAATAAACCCTAAACCCTAATAGCTCTAAAACCCTAATAAACCCCAAACCATAAACTCTTAAACCCATAGATTATGTAGTGATATAAAATAATTCACTGATATAATCTTTTATGTATACCAGATTTAATTACATAACTACAATGGATGTTGTAGGGTTTACGTGTTATATGAATGGAAACATTGTTCATGGGCCAAACGGTATACAATATGATGTGGGACCATGTATACAAATGAGTGCTAGTCGATTCATTGAATTCGACGCATTTATGGACGGGTTATGTAATGGTTTGTTGATAGATAGAAATGAAGGGGTTGAGGTCATTTTTAGATACGGCAGTATTGGGATAGCAGGGTCTACTTTCTATGCTCCTATCTCACTACGAAGTGAGGTTGATTTTAGGTTCATGATGAACCTTGCTCCGTCCCCTCCAAATACAGTCGAGCTGTATATTTCCCAACCAAATATTGAAAGCCATACCGAAATAAGACAAATAGGAGATGGTCCGGAAGTCCAAAATTTGAACAATGAAGAATTGGAAGATTCAGAGGAGGATAACTTCGAGCCACCTATTGCCACAAATGATGAAGACGTTCAAACTGACAATGACGATGATAGTGAAGGAGACATAGTTGAATGTTATGGCGAGCATGACGTTCCTCCCTTTTTCACTCAGTTAGATATGGATGTTATTGATTCCATGCCTGACACTGGTATTGCAGAAGAAGTTAGAGGGTATGATTCATTGCTGAAAGGGATGATTTTTGAATAGAAACTCGATTTAAAGAATGTTGTAAAGAGTTACTCCATCCTTCGACACCAACATTTTGATGTTATCGAGTCGAACAAGACCGTGTGGGCAGTTAAGTGTAAAAGATATGGTGATGGTTGTACGTGGCGACTTCGTGCCTGTTGTCGTAAACGACATGGTCATTTTGAAATTACACAGTACAATGGTCCGCACTCCTGCATTTATGCAAGACTGAGTCAAGATCACAATCAACTCGACTCGAATCTTATAGCGTCTGAGGTGTTCAATATCGTCAAAACTGAACCATCTGTAACTGTTCGCACATTACAGGCCGTCATATTGAAGAAATATGGATACAATGTTAATTATTCTAAAGTCTGGAATGGAAAAAGAAAAGCAATTGTCAATATCTTTGGAGATTGGGAGGAGTCATACAGTTTGCTACCAAAGTGGACCCACATACTTCAAATGACTAATCCTGGTTCGAAAGTTTTGTGGAGGTTGCAAGAGGTGGATGGGAGCAATAAGGAGGTCATATTTCATAGCGTGTTTTGGGCACTCGGACCTGTTATTGAGGGATGCAAGCATTGCAGACCTCTACTTCAGATAGATGGTACCCACCTATATGGAAAGTATAAAGGAAAGTTGTTAATAGCAACCTCTGTAGACGCAAATGGGCATATATACCCTGTTGCTTACGCGATTGTACCAGAAGAAAGCATTGATACATGAGGTTGGTTTTTACGTAACCTACGGACAGAGGTAGTGCATGATAGGGTGGGGATGTTTCTAATTTCGGATAGGCACAAAGGTATCATATCTGCAATTCGAGACGCTGATAACAGTTGGGCAGATGCACATCATCGATTTTGCTTGCGACATGTCGCAAGTAATTTTAACCAAAAATACAAGGATAAATTCTTGAAGGATTTGGTGTATCATGCAGGCTCGAAGTTTCGGGTCCGAAAGTATGAGCTATGCATGCTTGAGCTCGAGATAGCAAATAAAGAGTGTATGAGATTTTTTACTTCCCTGGATCCCACCCAATGGACTCAATCTCATGATGGAGGTCATCGTTACGGATGGTTAACCACGAATGTGACTGAATGCATAAACGGTGTGCTGAAAGGAACTAGGAGGTTGCCCATAGCTGCAATTGTTCAATCAACATTCTACCGAACCGTGACATACTTTGCGAAGAGAAGACTTCGAGCAGAAGCTGCCATTGACAAAGGGAGACACTTCACAAGGTAACTTCTTCAATTGAAACTTAATAAGGATTTTGAGATACTCTAATATCAATTGAACTACCATTTGTAGATATGCTATTGAGAAATTAGTGCCATGGGAAGCACGTGCCAATGCGCACCAAGTTCATGTCTACAATCATCGGTTGGGAAAATGTGATGTCACGACTGCAGTTGATCCAATCACTTTGAAGGGTGGAACTACACATCGAGTTAAGATACACGATCGAACCTGTGCTTGCAACAAGTGGCAGGCCTATGGGATTCCATGCTCTCATGCCATTGCTGCCTGTAAGAAGCTTGGCATAGATTACGTGGACCTCTTACAGGATTACTATAAGTTGCCAACTTACTTGAAATGCTATTCGCCAGAGTTTGAATCCATCCCTGATAGAAGTTGCTGGCCTGACATTAACTTCCCTACAGTTTATCCAGACGAGACACGAATGAGGGCTAAAGGTCGTCCATGTACGTCTCGTATACGGAACGAGATGGATTGGAGAGAGCCAACAGTCAAACAATGTTGTGGCATTTGCGGATTGGAAGGACATAATTGACTAAACTGTCCCAGTCAAGCGCCTAGACGTTTTGATTAGTTTATAGCTTCTTGTGAACCCGGTGCTTCTGTACTGTAAAATCATGTTGTGTAACACATTTTTTCCATTAATGTCAAACATATGATTCTCGTATGTATTCAATGCAAACTTGTTATTATATCCAAACTATTTGAATGTTATTAAATGTTATTAATGTCCAACATATAACACAATTTTGTCTATTTAAATGTCATTAGATGGAAAACGACATTACGACAGGACCATATGACCCATCTGTTCTACACCTCCAGGCCAGCCATCGATCTCAGTTAGCTTGGGAAGACATATTTTCTGGTGCATTATTGCACTATAGGCGTCGAGAAGCTGTATTAAGGAGGTTGGCTGCACAACCAGACCCTCGCATCGAGCCATATTTACAAGCGTTTGGGTTCTATGGTGTTTCATGCATCAAATTTATCCAATATGATTGGCATTTATTGACTGCACTCGTGGAGCGTTGGCGACAGGAGACACACACGTTCCACCTGCAGCACGGGGAGTGCACAATCACACTACAAGATGTAACCATCCAATTCGGGCTACCTGTGAATAAGAGTTATTTTGGTGTAATTTGTAATTGAGATTGTCTCAGTTTAGTTAAGGAATACTTGACCTACCCTACAACGTCGTTCTAACTCACTAAAGCTCCATAGCATTAGAAATGATTTATAGGGTTCATTTTTCAAATTGTTTGATTTCTATGCTAAAATTAAATGGATAATTATTTGCATGATGTTAAATAATATGTTTTATATATTTCAATATTATGACTATTTCTCTCAATTTTAATTTTATTACTGATAAGTCAAAATTGACAAAATTTTATTACTTGGAAAAGTAATATTAACACTATAATGGCAGTGTAAAATTTTAAATTTGTCTTTATTGAGAAATGTTATCAAAACCTATTATCAATGTTAATCGAATTGTTCGTGAAGCACATGATTAATGATTCAAAAGTAAACAGATAGCTTGTATGTATCTCCTAGTTGACATGTTAAATGTCAAGCTTAGAAGATAAAGAAAATAAAAACAACATATGAGATGCATGTTGAAGTCAATGAAAGCTAAATTTAGATAATTGTCTAAATGATCCAAAATTAAGTATTACAAAAATCCAAGAAAAGAAATCAAATGACTGAAGCTATATAAAAGGAAATAGTTTCTAAACTAACCAAGACAATCATAATAAGATGAATTTTTGAAATGCCTCTATAGGAAGAAAAATATAAATGAAAGTAAATTTAATTTACTAGATTTTTGGTGGATAATAAATAACGTCACATTTGTAGTTGATACAAGATCCACTATCAAGATTTATTCTTCATTACATTTAATATATAATTCTTGGAAAATACTTAACATATAGAATAGTTTCTACAGGTTGGCACTGATACCTTGCTAGAGTAATGTGAATAATTTGGCAATATTATGATGTCTATGTGCAAGTGTACACATACTTTTGTAGCAAGTGCTAAGTAAATTATCGTATCCACAAAGACCAGTATTCTTCTATTAACCCTAAATTAATTCCTAATAACTCAATTTGTAACCATTCAAGTTCATAAAAAATAAATCACAATTGTTGGAACCAAATAAATGCTAAAACAGAGTTAACAGAGAAAAGATACGAAAACAAAGAATGACTAAACTTGTACTTTGAGCTAATTAAAAGGCTTGGATTAGGGGTAATTGTCGTTTTAATCAATTCTACAACTTAAATACATGTTCATTTCTCTCAACCCACTACAGCTTACACGACATTTTCCCGAATTACCTGAAATACGTTGTTTCATTCCCATTACTCAAGCGATAATTAACCCATTGTACTATGTGTGCATTAGGTGAGTGATTATCTCTAATCTCCTCACTTAGCTAGCTACTAACCTTAACATGGGGCTAATGTGGTTCTTAAGCTATCAGCTCCTCCTATTCTTTCCAAAAATTAAAGAAACACTGCAACAAAACGGTTGGCCAGAAGGAATTGTGCTAAAGAGATAAAAACTCTTAAAAACCATATTGAGCTAAATGTTATGTACTAAGCTGTAAAATAAATCAAAACATCCAACCCCTAATCCTCACCTTTAAGGTGATTAGTTCATAATGCCAGAAAAACAGAAATAGTTCGAAATACAGACATAATGCGAAATAGTGTTGATAAACTAGAAAGAAGAAGAAGAAGAGGCCGAAATGTTGCCACAAAAAGGTTGAATCAGCATTCGGCACCAGCTTCAATGGAAAATCCTTCCTCTTTTGGAAATATTCCGGCAACTCCCTCCTTTAGACAGCTCCCTCTCCGTTTCTCTCTGTTCTTCAGGATTCTCCAGCCTCCTCTTCAAAAAACGGTTGCCCAACATATATACTCCCTTCCTTATGCGAATCAGGGATGATTAGATAGGTTCGTGACGTGGCGAGCTTCCGTTGGCTGAAACACGCTGATTGAACTGCCAATTTTCAGCTCATTTAATGAGCAGCAATTCTCACGTGCAAAATTCGTGTTGGCCTAAATTGCCAGATTTACTCCAGCAAACTATTGTAAAACTGCTGCTCTTGACTTCGGAAGTCCTCCTTAATCAAATCGTGAATTAATCATATAAAGCTCCTTAATTAGGATAATATTGCTCTAATAATGATATTACTATATCAAAATTAACCATAGAGCAAAATGACTCAAAGTTAGGAGTTTTCCACAACATACTGAGAGAAAATATGACAATTCAATCCTAAAATGATACCCTATAACTCTTATTTTAAGAGTTATCAGGCACCAGGAAGCCCATCTCAATTAGTGTAGTGGGAGACATTAAGATGTTATTAAATAATAATTGTTACTTAATGCTGAATATGGTGTTTTTGGTAACCATAAGAGAAATTCAATTTTTCAAGCTTTATTACTAAAAAGTTCATATAGTATGAATTACTTTGAAGTATGAAAGTTTATATTTTCAAAATAGTTTGAAAATACATTCAGTTGAAAATAAGAACACTTTGTATATGTTAAAATGTTGGCATATATTATACTACAAAATACTGAAATATTCAAAATTATAGAATCCATAATAGAAAGACATTATTTTCTCCCAAAAGATAATACTTGACTTTGGCATTTAAGGTTAATTAACATCAACTTGAATATTATGAAAAGACTAGTAAGAGGTAATTCTGTAAAAGTTAAAGTTAATTACTTTACATGTCTGTAGAACTTGTCTTTCATGCAAGATAATCATTGGGTCTTTATTGGATAAGGCTACAAGGCCAAAGATTACTTTGAGCTTACACATTCTAACTCAAGTGGTCTGGTGAATGAAAAGACCAAATAAAGTCATGAATATTTCATCACTCTAGTTGATGGTCATTCAAGATACAAGTATCATTACCTAATACAACATAAGTCAAAATTTTTGAAAAGTTCAAGAAAATAAAGGCTAAAGTTGAAAATCGATTAGGTAAGTCTATCAAGACATTATGATCAGATCATAATGGAAAGTACAAGAAACTTACGTACTAAGATTAGTTGATAGAAAATGGGTTTTTACACTACAAGACAAATCACTTTCAGTGATGCACAAAACAAGTAGCTAAAAACTAAAACGCGCCGCTAAAACTTTTATCGGTGCGTTACCTTTTGCTGTTGTATCTATCGGTGTTACTGCATTGCCGTAGGTTTTTGCGGCGTGACGCTTGCGCACCACTAAAAGTGTATATTTAGTGGCAGTGTGTGCGTCGGAGAAATAATATTTTAGTGATGCCTATGGGCTTCACAAATGTATATATTCTACCACGTCTATTATATACGTCGCTGAAATGAATTTTCAGCAACACCTGTAAGATGTTGCTAAATGTGATTTTGATAAATGGAATTTTTAGCAACACATTATTTTTGTTATTGAAATTGCATTTTAACGTGCCACTATAGATCCATCAATTTACAATTATCAATTTTTTTTACTGATTATTAATTGTTTTGTGACACACGATAGAAGTGATATGAAGCGTGCACCAATTTCTATGATTTACCGACATTATATAAAACGTCGCTAAAAGTTATTTATTATTTAAAAAATAAATACCAATTTATATTTAAACATATTATAAAATTTATATTGTCGGTCTTAGAACAAATTGACACAATGAGTCAAATAAAAATAGATAAAAACATAATTTGCAATTTAAAGGTGAAGATGCACATTTTCATAACAATATGAGCAATAAGAAAGGAAGAACAAGTATAAAATCTGAGAACAATTTGATCATTTTCTTCCATAATGATCTTAAGTCATATACAAAAGTAGAAGTTTAACACAATGAGTATCATGGTCACATTTCTTCAAAAAAAAAAAATAATAATAAAGTACCTGATGAGACCAGAATAGTGCTAATTTATTATGTCCAATTCTTGTCAGTTTGTTAGAATTTATGTATTTAGTTGATCATTTTGTTGGAATTTGAGCAAGAGAAGTATTTTGGAGCAATTACATCAAATCGGGGTTAAAACGAGCTAAATCGAAGGTCATTTGAGCAACCGAGTGAAGAATATAAGCAAAATGACCATTTTTCCCCAGACAAGAGCATCTTGATGCTGCAAAGAGGACAGCAACCTCGAATGCAGGACAACATAGAGACGCTGTCGCAAGTCCAGAACGCGCGGATGCAATGTAGCATCGAGACACTGTCCCAAGCGTCCCGACTCTGTAATAGTAAGCATCCCAAGATGCTACCATGAGCCCCCCTCGATGCTGGTCCAAGTAAGGGTAGCGTCTCGACGCTACCGCGATTTCTATAAAAGAAATTTTCTCCCTCTAGGTCATTAAGCCTCATTTTGTACAGCCGCCATGGGCTTCTCTCCCTCTATTCTTTATTGTTTTTCTTAGTTTTAGGATAGATTAGTTTAGGAAGTCGATCCTCGGTGTTTGGAAGGCTTGATTCGATGTCCGGCTAAGCATTCGACTCCGATTTGGGTTGTAAACTATGGTATAGTGTAATTTTTGTGAGATTATGCTTAATTTCCTTATGCTTTTCAGTAGCTTCATGTTTCTATTTATTCTAGTTTAATATATTGCATGCTCGTAGTTAGATTGACGCTCTATACACATCGAGTATGTGCTTTAGGCTAGTTTAAAGTAACGGATAGCTCAAATATCATTTAGCATGTTTATTATCTCTTGATTCTTGCTTTAATGCCTATAGTATGAGCATGTTCGTAGATAACCTGACAACCTATTCACATCGAACGTGCTTGTAATCGCTAGTTTGAAGTAGCTATAAGACTAGATCGTGTTTTCATCGTAGAGGCTATTCTTTCGTGTAGTTTGCACACCATGACTTAAGAATCAAGAGAGCAAATTAGTTAAATTAGAAATGCATTTCTAGTTTAATTAGCTTGTCTTAATCAATTCTTAGAGCTTAAGGCGATTAGCTACGTTAGTATGGAACGCTGATCGTGTTCGTCAGGCACGTCAAATTAATTTATAGTCCACACCACAGATATTTTGTAATACAGTGGCAAGGTCAATCCTTAGGGAGGCCAAACTTTAGTTATTATCTTTCTTTATTAGGATCGTGTGACGGAACTTGGGGGGTTACGTGTGATAACTGAAATAAAGGAAATTAAAATGCATAAAACAGAAATTAAAAGTAGGAAGTAAAGCAAACCTACCAATAACGCCAATTCAAGAGGTCATCGGGCCCAAACATGTAATTTCTATCCCGGGTTCGTAATTAATTTCAATGTGCAATGTACACGTTTGACACCTAATCAATTCCAACAGAAAAACTACCTAAATTCTAATCCCTTATGAAATTAGACCAACCCAGCATCAAACTAACTCTAAATCGACTCTAAGGGCTGGGCACGATAGCATTCCATACCCCCTAAGACAATAGCATTAAGCTTATGATCTATTAGGAAACTTTAACTAAATGGATAGCCAATTAATTAAAGAGCTAATTAGTCTTTTAAGGCACAATTAATTCACACGTGAGTATAAACCCAGCTTTTATGCAATTTAATGGCCTAAATGCTACTAAAATGTGCAAGAGACCCAAACTAATCGTAAGGAATCTCAAACTAGCAATGAATCAATAAAAGCATACATGATTTGTCAGATCCACATGCTAAATCAATTCTATAATGAAAGAAAGAAGAAAATTATGCTAAAACAGTGTACAATATGAAATTAATAACAAAACCTCAAGGAATTACATGGTGGAGTCCCGAATCGCTCCCGAAATGACGTAATTGTCTACCCGACAACGCTAAGTCTACTCCCGAGGCCATAATACAAGCCTCTAAATGAAATCTAGCCTAAAGAACTGTAAAAGAGGGTGAAATGTAGAGAGAAATCGAGTTTGGGGGTTATGGAGACGGAGAGCTCAACCTAAAATCGCAAAAAATCAATTTATATTGCAGACGACAACGTCGAGACACTGTCCTGCATCTGCGCGCTCTGTCTTGCAGCATCGAGAAAAGTTTCAGTCTGGCGTCTCGACGCTCCTTAGGGACATAATCGTCAATCTTTCATATCTTTTTGCTCGGGTGTTTGATTGACCTTTGGTTTGGCTCGTTTTCACCCTAATTTGATGAAAGGCTTGTCGAAGGCTCTATCAGATAAATTTATAAACCATACCTCTAAAATTTGCAATAATAGTGGCCAGTGTCATCCACAAGGATTGGAGTTCTTAGATTTAATTAAGTACCATAGTTAATTATACCCAATTTTATTTAAAGAAGCAAACTCTTGGAATCAAGGGAAAATAAAATCTAAACTAATATGTACATGCTGTTCAGTCCAATTTTGAGAAACATGCATGTTTGATTACCTTAAGCTCAACTTGAATTGATTAGTGACTTGATTTTATACTAACAATCTTAAGCCAATGATTTTATACCCCCAAACTTAGATTTTTGTTAGTCCTCGTGCAAAACAAAACCAAAATAAAAGTTTCACAAGATTTCTAATACAAGATTCATGATTCAAGCCTCAATATTCTAATTGATATAAAACAATAGCTTGAAGCCATAACACGTCCTTTCTTAAACAAATTAAATTCTATTTATCTGTGTGTTTAACTTCCTTTCTATCATTTTCTACTAGCTTAAGACACTTTTACCACGACTTTCCTTCGTTTTCCCCCTACACTGGCCCTAAGTTCCAATTTCAAGCTTTTCCACATTATAGAGAGCAATCTACTTAAACATTCATTCTTTTTCTTTTCTTTCTCTTCCCAAGGGTTACTAACCCCCAAACTTATCTTTTTTTTCCTTCTTATAGAGATCCTAGCTTTCACACTACCATTGTAGAGACCCATTTAGAGCACTCGCTCAATAGATGGCCTAACTGATCACAATGGAGGTAGCTCTTTTGGTCCCCACACATTAAGCACACATTATTGATGGAACATGCTTTCAATTTCTTTTCATCAAACATGCAAGAAATCAATAAAGATAAAAAAAAAAAAAATCTTATTTCAACAAATTTCAATCGCTGACTTTTATGCAAGTCAACTATCAATTAGTTCTTAAGCCTATCAAGGTGACAACAATCTCTAGACTCAACAAAAGTATCCTAGCATTCGAACATAATAGAAAGTCAGTTATGTGCTCATGTGTTGCAAGGAAATCAAAGATAAAATTCAGATATACTCAATTCAGGATATGCTTCAGAAGTCATTCTATTGCAAAAAAAAATCACTTAGATTACTTCCTTGGCTATCCTAACCAATCATCATGCATTATAAATCATTCAACATGCTTAAGATTGAAAAAAAAAATTTGCTCATAAATTGTTCAGAATTATCAGGACTGCACGGTACTACCCACCCCCAAACTTAAAGTTTACATTGCCCTTAATGTAACATGATCAATAAAATAAATAAGGACAAGGATAGAATGAGTGAGTAATACTGGCCTAATAAGATGAGAGACGGTTCCATGAGAATTCCTTGAATTGGCTAGGAGGTTACTTAGTACAATCGAGGTCTTGCAAAATGGGAACGAGTTTACTTAGCACTCTTTTTCAAAAACAACCTACACTAGAATAGAAAAACAACAAACAATAAAAGTAAATAATCAAGGAAAAGAAAAAGAGCTTGGGTTGCCTCTGAAGAAGCGTTTTCTTTAACATCTTCAGCTAGACTAGACTCATGTGGTCTCTCAAGGTACATAGAAATTCTCCCATTTCTTTGGGCCTCTCTTCCTGGAATCTACAAAACAAACCAAAGCTAATAAAACACTAGCTTCTCCTGAGACCTTGAAGCAGAAATATTTTTGGTATTTTTGAATAAGAAAAGCATAAAAGGAGAAAGATCAAAGTACAAAGACCCAGAAGACACAGACACTGACTAGTGAGAATAAGAAGAACACTCAAGGATAAGAGATGAATCAGAAGATAAAACAAACAAAAGCCTTATAGCCGCAAACTCTACCTCCTGAACCTCCTCAACTAAGATAGGCTCATCTTCTCTCGCATCCTCACTAACTCGATCCTGGAGTGTCTAAAACCTCTAGCTCCTTTCCAATATCAATAATCATCTCTCTCGATTGCCCAACCTCAGTAGAATCGAAAGAATTATGCTCTTGAAAAGCTATCAGCGAATCAGTGATCAAGTGACTCACTGGATATCCTATAGAAGTGGTTTGCACTTCACTAACCTCCCTAGGGGTCTGGAGACTCTTAAATCTCTCATCAAAATGTAACCTCCTAAGTCTAGTCTTCTCTATAAATTCTCTCAACATTCTCTCTAAGGAGAATTCTTCCTCTAATTGGGTTTCTTGAAAGAAATTAAGATATGGTTCATGGGTTCAAATGCATTATAGACTCATGATCAAAAGAGGGATAACTAATGGAAAAAGAACTAGAAAGTGGTGTTGGTTCTTCGAGCTCAAATTCCCTAAAAGGCCACCCAAATCTATCAAAAGCCATTAAACAAAACAACAAATAATCACATGCTCTCAAGCAACTCCAAATAATCACACAACCAGAAACAATGGACCAGGACTCAAAAGAAAACAAAAACAAGCAAGATAAAAACAAAACAAAGATAAACCTCTAAATGCAAGCAAAAAGAAGAAACAAAAAAAATATACATTATTTACACTCCAAATTAAAATCTAGCACTTTCACCACGATATTAATTAAACTAAAATATGTCTATCCCCGACAACGGAGCCAATTTGATGAAGGGCTTGTCGAAGGCTCTATCAGATAAATTTATAAACCATACCTCTAAAATTTACAATAATAGTGGCCAGGGTCATCCACAGGGATTGGGGTTCTTAGATCTAATTAAGTACCATAGTTAATTATGCCAAATTTTATTTAGAGAAACAAACTCTTGGAATCAAGGGGAAATAAAATCTAAACTAATATGTACATGCTTTGGAGTCCAATTTTGAGAAACATGCATGGTTGATTACCTTAAGCTCAACTTGAATTGATTAGTGACTTGATTTTATACTAACGATCTTAAGCCAAGAATTACTAAGTTATCAATATCCTCTCTCGAGCTCAATTGAACTCATGCCTAGCAATAAATCAACCTCGCGGTCTATTTCTATTACTAAACAGGGCATTAGGCGATTCTCTTAAGGCTTCTAGAATTAATCTACTCACTCTCGTGCAATAGATTAAACTTAGTCATGCATCTAGTGTTCTACAACTAAATTTACTCTCTCAAGCTAAATTTAATTAAACATGCAAAACCATGACCAAAGGTTAAGACAATATAAAGAGATGCATAAAATACGTCAATATATAAATTAAACTAAAAATCAACCAAATGTTCAACAACTACAACCAAGCAAGGGACTAAACACAGATTTACAACATAAGTACAGCCCACAAAAACTCCTAAATTCAAGAGAAAAGGAAAAGAAATAGAGAAGAAACTTAGGTAGTGTGCCAACACTCGTCTCCAACGTGATGTCCACGATCTCGAGCTTTGAGTCTCCTCCTTTACTCTCCAAAAGTCTCCTCTATGTCCTTAGATAGTGCTTGAATCGTGTTTAGGGTTTTTGGTCTCTCAAAACGACTCCCTTTGCACGAGAGAAAATGTTCCTTAAATATAGTCAGACAGCGTTGCAACGTTGTCCTTAGCATTTTGCAAAAAAGGAAAAATCTTCTTCGGCCAGCATTGCAACGTTGCAACGCCATTTGAGAAGCCTATCACCTTGAAAACCTTAGGGCACTGCATTGCAACACTATACCCTCAAGTGCATTTGCCTTGTCATTCCTCTTCAACACTTAAATCCTCAAATATAACCTTAAGTTGCTTGAATTTGTCTAAATATCTCACAATTCTCCGATTTTGCTCCAAATGCTTGGTTTTTGAGAAATATACATAAAAACACATAAAAGCACACATAATCATAGCAAAACTAGCATAAAACTAAGCCAAGAAATAGCACTATTTTGCCCACTATCACTCTCTAGTAGTATCTTCATTAGATTCCTCCATTGGTTGGTTGTTTGATATATGGACCGACCACGATTTCCTGGTCTGAAACTTCTTGATGACATCCTACAACATAATAATTAAAAAAACATAATTTAAAGCTCATATACATATATATAAGTGTACATAATTGTATATAATCTTATAAACTTCCAAATATTTTTATATGTCAATATCCTAATCTTCATCATGTAATTTTGTGTTTGAATTTGTGTTCATTGACTCATCACTAGAATTATCAAAATCAAACTCTTCTTCTTCAGTTGATGCTTTTTCATCACTTTCTACAAGTAAATCTACTGTTCTTCAATAAAGAGAGGTAAGACATCTTCTCTATTAAAAGTTTGAGAATCTAGGTTATCATCAACTTGTGGATAACATATGTGTATGGTTTCATTTGACATCACTTCTATTTCATTATTTTCTACTTCTAGAATATCCCACACACGTCTTGGTTGAATTTGTTGAACGATTTTCCAATCTTGACCAAGTTTATAATCATCTAAGTAGAATACTTGTACTGCTTGACTTTCAAGGATGAATAGCTCATCTTTGTACCACCTATAACGAGTATTTACTGATGTGAAGCCATCAGCTATATTAATTCTGTATTTTCTTGAACTGGTATCATACCATTCACACTTAAAAGGATTCACTGCATTCATGTGAATATATAATAGTCTAATTATTTCATGTAATTCACCATAGAAATTTATTTGTTTGGCTTCATCGTCACCATGCACCATAACTCCACTATTTAGGATGATTCGACGACTATCACGATCCTTTTAATGAAGCCGAACTCCATTTGCTATACACTCGCTATAAGATCGAGGACAATTATTCGAACCACAAGCAAGGGCATACAATGCATCAAATATTCTTTTATCACGATACAAGCTTTGGACTTAATCATAAAGAAGCTAATTTATAAGTTACAATACCTAGATAAAATAGAGTTATATGTAACCTAAAGTATGAACATACCTTTGTTTTGAACCAAGTAGGGAATTCTAATTGTTGCCTCTTATACAAATCACTATGTTCATTGGATTGTAGTACTCTCATATGCTCCCTAATAATGGAAATAAAGTTTATTTTTCTAAATCTCATAAAAACAAAAAATATATATAAGAAGATATACATACTGAAGATAAGGCTCCACTTCATCATAATTGTTTAGTATATACCAATGTGATTTTTCTAACTCATCAGGAGTTAATTGTCGAAATTGGCTACCACTCAACCACCGTATACATCCAAAAAAAATGGATAGCCCATTATCGTTCTTCTAATCCTCAATATTGTCATTATTACACTCATTTCTATTAAACTTTGTTTCAATTCCATGAAAGTACATAGAACAAAAGGTTAAACATTCATTTATGATGTAACCTTCTACAATTGAACCTTCTGATCGAGCTTTGTTTCTAACATATTGCTTCAAATATCGCAAACTCCTAATACAAATCATCCAAATCACACATTTTAAAGCCTACATCATAAAAGATATGAATCAACAAACTAAAGGGGTAATTTTCATACCTTTCAATCCAACAATATCCAACAGGTCCAACAATTTTCACTTCCCACTACAAATGGATAGCTAAATAGACCATGACGTTAAAAAATGCTAGTGGAAAGACCTTTTCCAACTTACATAAGATGAGTACTATGTCAGCTTGCATTCTCTCTAAATTTGATATGCTCAAAGTTTTTGCACATAGATCATGGAAGAAATTTGACAATTCTGATACAGTTGTAGAAATATCCTTACTTATATATGGTCGAATGGAAATTGGAAGAAGTAGTTGTAATAAAATATGACAGTCATGACTTTTCAAATCAGAGATTTTGCCCTCTTTACATTAACCCAACGAGATATATTGGAAGCAAAACTATCTGGAAACTTCACAAATTTCAAGAATGTACAAAAGCTCACTCTTTCATCAGCAGTTAAAGTGTATGATGCATGAGGTTTCACACGCCGATTTCCAATTTCTTGTATGTGAAGTTCCTTTCTTATTTTCAACTTCCCTAAATCCTCGCGAGCTTTAATGGTGTCTTTCGTCTTCCCATCAATATTCAATATAGTACCCACCAAATTATCACATATGTTTTTCTCAATATGCATCACATCAAGTTTATACGTAGTTTAAGGTTTTCCTAATACTGAAGATTAAAGAAAATGCTTCTTTTAGTCCAGTTGTGCTCATTAACTATTCTTTTCCGTTTATTATCACGTCTGGTAGAATTCTTGCTCAATATAGGAAAACTTAATGAATTCAATTGATTTATAATATCTTGTCCAGACAATATATTTGGAGTTCACATTTTTTATTTTCCATCACGTTGCCTACTTCTACGCCATGCATGTGTTAGAGGTAGATATCGACAATGCCCCATATAACAAATCTTGTTCTTTAATCCCATTGATCTTGTATCAACATTGCAAACCGAGCATGCTTTATAACCTTTTGTCCTCCAACCAAATAAATCACCATAAGCTAGAAAATCATTCATTGTCCATAATAGTACAGCATGAAGTTGGAAAAAATAAGCACTAAAACTATCAAACGTTCTAACACCATTGACCCACAACTGATTTAACTCATCTACTAATGGTTGTAGGTAAATATCAATCTCTTTACCCTGAGACCTTGGACCAGGGATGAAGAGAAAGAGAAAAATAAATGGTTCCTTCATACACTTCCAAGGAGAAAAGTTGTATGGAATGAGGATAACTGGCTACATGCTATATGATGTACTCATGTTTCCAAAGGGTTAAAACTGTCAGAAGAAAGTGTCAATCTGACATTACGAGTGTCTGCAGCAAAACAATGATATTGCTTATCAAAATGTTTCCAACCCTCAGCATCAGCAGGATGTCGAATTATTCCTTCAATTTCACACCTTTTATCCTTTGGCCATCTCATATCCTCAGCAATATGTTTTGAGATATATAATCTTTGCAACCTTGTCTTCAATGGAAAATATCTCAACGCTTTATGTGGAATTTTTTTCCTCTTTTCATTATTTAATTTGTATCTTGACTCTCCACAATGCGGACAATGGTCAAGTGATGCATATTCTTTCCAAAATAAAGAGCAATCAAACTTACAGATTCATATCTCATCCCTAGGTCAAGTATGTTGGGATTTATGCCATAAAGTCTCGTAATTAATAATTTATTTAATAATTAATAATAATTTTGATTATTTTATTTGCAATATAATATTATCCATTATATGAAAAATTCAAGGTTATTATTGTAATCTTGAACAGTATGTGGTTGACATACGAGAGAATCATGCCCAAGAAATAACCTAAAGGGTCATAGTATATGGATAAGGTTGGGTGCCTTATCCTGTTAACACTATTGATACGGCCCATTTTGCAATAGTTACAAATGATTTGATCCAAATCATTTATGTGGAGACATGTGACTGGGGGTATCTTATACAATGAGTTTGTATAAAACTAGACCACGAAATATTTAATCTCTCTTTATAAATCCGTTAATTGAGAAGATTAATATTTCATCAGGATGATTATATGCGACTCGATCTTAATCCTAAGTGAGTTATGAACTCCTGCCTGTGAGGGCTTGTCCTTTGATTTGCATGGGTGAGAGTAGCTTTTGTAGCCGATTCAATATGCCTACCATTTTGGGAACTTGACCAAATAGGGAGCTGGGAACATAATCTCACAAGATGGAATTCACTCCTTCCCATATAGGGTAAGTAGATGAGTAGTTCCCTTAAGTGCTGATTTCGGGACTTGAACAATGGGGTCCCACCCTCTCACTGGCCCGAGAGGGACTTAGTTTATAATTAGATTATAAACAGATTGTTCATTAAAGGATCAGTGGTACTTCAGGTACAAGATGTAATTATAGAGTAAAACGGACTTTTGACCCAGCTGTAATTACGAACAACTCGTGAAGGATCGACTTGCATGTAGTGATTATATCTATGGACACAACTTGTCCTACAGTGCATAAGAGTGCAACTCTAGATCTATAGTGGAGTGACTCTAGAGTTAATGAATGAAAATTGATTAATTAAAGAGTTTAATTAATTAATTTTGTATCATTGGAGCTTATAATCTGTAGATCCATAAGGTCCCCTTGCTAGCTCATAGTAACATTAAAAGATCAATTTAGTTGAAAGAAAAATTTGAAATATTCAAATTAATATTTAATTTGAAGTGTTCAAATTAATATTTAATATATTAGATATATTAAATATAAAAAAGGAAAATATATTGATTGTATTTGATACATTGAATATTAAAATAATTAATGTATATTAGATACATTAAAGAAAAAATATTTATTAAATTTGAATTGGATTCAAATTAGGAAATAGATGTCGTAGGAGAATTTTAAAGGTTTGAATAAGATTCAAATTTGTTAGATAAATATATTTTAATATATTAGATATTAAAATATATTATTTAATTATCTTCCCTAGACCACTATAAATACGACCCTAGGGGTGAGCCATTCGGCATTCTGAACAACACACATCTCCTCAAAGAGAGAATTAGAGAATTCTCTCTAAACATTTTCCCCTATAATCCTTTGAGGATTTTCTTTCAAGAGGCTCCCACAAGCCTTGATCTTTTGTTAGAGTCATAGCCAGTAAGACTTTGTGGAGGAGATAAAGACCCACCAGAAATATCTCCATGATAATCCTAAGGTATGTTTGCTTAACCTTAGTTTTGTGTTTAATTCTAAATAAATCAAAGACGATCCAATGCTTCCGCTGCAGGATGAAGAGTTCATTCCTATCAATTGGTATCATAGCGGTTTTTTAGTTTTATTTAGAATTAAAGTTTTGCATGGTGGGTATTTTAATTTATCATATATGTGATATTTGGTAATTTGTAAATTGATTGTTCAGGTTATTTAGCATTAAATTTTTGCTTTGGATTAGATCATTTGTAAAATCCATTAGGATTTAGTCTTTGGATTTTTTTTAAGTTAGAATCAACCAAAGTGTAAATTATGCTTGTTGGGATGGAGACTCATTTAGTTTTTGAAGTTGAATTGCATACTTGTGCTTACTGTGATTTAAATTCACTATCCATCTTCATCTCAAATCTAAAAGCCCAAATTTACTAATTTCAAAAGCCCATATATGTAAACATTGAGAATGCCAGCAACTGAGTTCAATCTGTGGTAAATTTTCATCAAAATTGTCGGCATGTGGGTTCAAGCACGAAATTCCAACGGCATAAGATGTCGGATCCGCGGGAGATATAATTTGAGCAACCAGCGATCAATTCTTTGAAATTGGTAGCGTTCCGGCGATGTTCATTTTTTTAGCGGTGGTTTTGTTTTCTTTATACTATCAAATTTTGTTAGCCGGAGTAAGACATTTGGTGGATTCAACACAACCTTGCCGACGTGAATAGAAATTCGGTGGAGGTGTTTATGTGGGGCGGCTATTGCATGATTAGAAGATAAATTTAGGGTTTCTTAACCTAAATTTAATTTAGATCTAAACAAGGAAAGAAATTAAAGACCAAAATATATCTTGAAAATTCAAATTGTGTAATTTTGAATTTAGTCTTTAATTTCTCGGATGTGCCAAATATGCCGGCCAATTTTACTATTTAATTTAATTATACATGTTGATGTATGTTTTAAATTACTTGATTGTTGCATAAAGTATGTAATTTAGATTAAAATCCCACCATAGGTTAAGCATGATCATGCATCTTATCTTATCTTTGATATAATTGTTATATTTGAATTTTTGATTAGGTTGTTTCCTAATAGAGATAAGATGTTTTCCTAATTAATTTATATTTTTCATATCTTTAGCTATAATTATTATATTTAGAAATTGATTGGAAAATTAAATTAGGATATTTGCTTTCTTAATTAGAATGCATGTTTTTCCTAATAGGATTAGGATTTCTTTAAAAATAAAGATATTCCAATTCACGTTTTAAATAGTTTAAAATTTGAATTTAATTTATCTTTATTGGTTTCTAATGGGGTTAGAATTTAGGATAATTTTTTATTTTAAAGGGTTTAAAATTGTAGAATTTTAAGATTATCCATAAAGGGAATTAGTTTTTAATAAGATTAAAAATATTGCTTAAATTCACTAAGCTTCATTAATCTATTTAATTAATAGTTAATTAAAGATTGATGAATTTGAAATATAAATTGACTATAAGGGAACTCTGTCTATGGAAGGTTCTGTCTAGACTGGGGTATTTAAGCTGACCGAAAGGGAATACCTCTAATTGGGAACCGACCTGGGAGTTGAGTTAGTCAAATTTTATTTATTTTCAATAAGCATGCTCATAATATTATTATTATTTTAAAAACTTAGTAATTCACATTAAAATCAATCTAACAACATAAGGGTTATGAAAGGTAGATTGAGAAACTTAGATAAATGAGATTAGCCTAATTTTTCTAAGTAATAGAAAACCCTATTTCAAAATACTTAGTGGGGAAGGACACATGTCAAAAATCCAACGGTCTCTATTATTGATTCACAACGTGAGATTCATGTGGGGCCTCGTGGCGGCTTTTGGACCGTCCTCCCTATCGAAGGTGTTTGCATGGATCAAGATCAGGGTGAATCTTTTGAGAAAGTATTATAGTAAGTGGGAGAAGGAAATGTGTCAACATATCCTACAGTCTCCATCATTGGTTCACATCGTGAGATTCATGCGGGGCCTCGTGGCGGATTTTGGACCGTCCCCCTACGGAAGGTGTTTGCATGGGTCAATATCAGGGTGAACTCCTGAGAAGGATAGGATTGTAGTTTTGTTTCCAATACTTAACCTACCCTACGGCGGCACTTGTTGGGATAAAACTACGGGATCTAAAATTATGAGTCACACTTACAAAGGGCTCATTAAAGTTGTTAATGATGTCTTTGACCAAACTAATGGTACCTAAATATTATAGGAATAAGAGTTATTCTGGTATAATATTTGGTTGAGATTGTCTCAGTTTAGTGAAGGAATACTTGACCTACCCTACGGCGGCACTTGTTCTAACTCACTAAAGTACCATAGCATTAGAAATTATTTATAGGGTTCAATTTTTTTTTTCAAATTGTTTGATTTCTATGCTAAAATTGAATGGATAATTGTTTGCATGATGTTAAATTATATACTATAAATTTCAATATTCTGTCAGTTTCTCTCATAATTTTAATTTTATTACTGATAAGTCAAAATTGAGAAATTTTATTACTTGGAAAAGTAACATTAACACTATAATGGTAGTGTAAAATTTTGAATTTGTCTTTATTGAGAAATATTCTCAAAACCTGTTGCTAATGCTATTCGAATTGTTCGTGAAGCACGTGATTAATGAATCAAAAGTAAACGAGATAGCTTGTACGTATTCTCCTAGTTGACATGTTAGATGTCAAGTTTAGAAGATAAAGAAAATGACAACAACATATGAGATGTTGAAGTCAACATAAGCTAAATTTAGAAAATTATCTAAATGATCTCGAATTTAAGTATTACAAAATTCCAAGAAAACAAACCAAATGACTGAAGCTATATACAAGGAAATAGTTCCTAAATTAGTCAGGACAGTCACAATGAGAGAAATTTTTGAAATACCTCTACGGGAAGAATAATATAGATGAAAGTAAATTTGATTTACTAGATTTTTGGTGGAGAATAAATAACGCCACCTAGATAGTTGATACAAGATCCACTATCAAGATTTATTCTTCATTACATTTAATATGTAATTCTTGGAAAATACTTAACATGTAGAATATTTTCTACAAGTTAGCACCAGGAAGCCTATTGATGACTTGCTAGAGTGATGTGAAATTATGCAATTTAATGATGTCTATGCGCAAGTGTACACATACTTTTGTAGCAAGCGATAAGTATATTATCGTATCCACAGAGACTAGTAATTCTCTAATTTACCACAGATTAATTCTCAGTAAACTCAATTGGTAACCATTTAAATTCATCACGGAAACAAAATAAAATAATGCGGAATTTGCTGGAACAAAATAAATGATAAAACAAAGATAACAGAGTAAAAATTGCAGAAAACAGAGAATAACTAAACTGTACTTTGAATTGAATGGAAGGCTCGGATTAGGGGTGATTGTCCGTTTTAATCTATTCTACAGCTTAAATACATGATCAAATCTCTCAATCCACTACAGCTCACTTGGTATTCTCCCGAATCACCAGAAATCTGCTGTTTCATTCCCATTACTCCAGCGATAAACAATCCACTGTATTTGTGTGCATTAGGCAAGTGATTATCCCTAATCCCCTTACTTAGCTAGCTACTAACCCTAACATGGGGCTAATGTGGTTCTTAAGCAATCAGCTCCTCCTATTCTTCCCAGAAATCAGAGAAACACTGCACAAAATGGTTGGCCAAACGAAATTGTGCTTAAAAAGTAAAAGCTCTTAAAAACCAGATTGAGCTAAATGAATGTATTAAGCTGTAAAATAAATCAAAACATCCAACCCCTAATCTTCACCTTGAAGGTGATCAGTTCATAATGTAAGAAAAACAGAAGATAATTCGGAAATAAGACATAATCCTAAAACAGTGGTATAAACTAGAAAGAATAAGAAGAAGAAGTCGAAATGTTGCAACAAAAAGGTTGACTCAGCATTCGGCGGCAGCTCCAACGGAAAATCCTTCCGTTTTTGGAAATATTCCGGCAGCTTCCTCCTTCAGACAACTTCCTCTCCGTTTCTCTTTGTTTTCTCCTGATTTCCCAGCCTCTCTTCTCTCTTCTTCTTTTGTAAAACGGCTGCCCAACCTAAATACCTCATAGTTTGTGCAAATAAAGGCTGATTAAACATGACCAGTGACGTGGCAAGCTCCCATTGGCTAAAATAGGCTGAGTCATCTGACATTTGCCAACTCATTTAATGAATTGGTCTTCTCACGTGCGAAACTGTTATAAAACTGCTGTTCCAACTCTCCACAAGTCCTTCTTTGAATTAACCCTAAATAAATCACATAAACTCGTTAATTCAAATAACAATGCTCTAATAAAAATTTTACTTCTTCAAAATTAATCATAGAGCAAAAATGATTCAAAGTTAGGGAATTTCTAAGGTATAATTAAATAAAATATGACAATTCAATCCTAAAATGATACTCTATAACTCTTATTTTAAGAGTTATCAAACCCCCAAACTTGAATCATTACTCGTCCTCGAGTAATGCCTTACACACCAAGCAATGGTTAGCTAATGCCTTCAGCCGCTAAAGAATGCACAAGTAAATTACCCTAATTGCTCCATCAAAGCATTTTGTTAAACAACTTCAAGAATGCAGTCCTGCTTCAAAATTCTAGCTTTTGCTCTTTTGCCTTATACCATAGAATTCAGCTGGAAACTTTTTAGCTCTACAACTCCTTTACACCAAAGATTCAAATCCTTAGACTCATTAAGCAATCTCATAGCCAAGCCTTAACTCAAACACTTTCTGCTAACTCTAAATTTTGCAAGCTACAACTTATTTACACAATTTTTTTTTTTTTTTTTGACTCTCTCTTTAGGGATACCTCAAAGTCATAGCTCTATTTCTTGGAATGACAACATTTTATGATGTCGTGTACCCTAGCTTTCAAGCCATCACCATAGAGGTCTACACTCATTCTCCCATTTGAATCAAGATTGTCCTTCTTGTTACTCCCCTCTCGCTTCTCAGAATGGCAACATTTTATGATGAAGCTCACCTAAGCTCTGGGAGGGTGTAACTGTTAGGCAACACTCATCCCTTAGACAAAATTATTTTATTTTCTTCTTTTATTTTCTTTTTTTTTTTCTTAAAGCAATTTAATTGCCACTTGCACCTTCGCTCTAGAATACCAACACTTTGTGGTGAAGATATCTAACTACGAGCACAAGCAACACTCAAATTACTTTAACATGCCCCAAATTTTATATATAAACAGCCTACTAGGCTCTAATACATAATAACACATGGGCTATCTAAAGGGATATGAGTGTATCTTGCATGGAGAAGATGAGTGCTCAATTAAAGTAGACTTTTTTTTCTTCTCTTTTTTTTTTTTTTTTTTTTTTTTTTTTTTAATTACAAAAACACTAGTCCCCCCAAACTTAAATCGCTCATTGTCCCCAATGAGAGAAAGTTAAGGAAAACCCCCAAACTTGTTCGCAACACACAAAAATTAGAATTAGACTAGAAAGTGACATTGTTGATGACTTGGCTGAGAATGAGTCTTCCTAAAATCTAGGGCTTTACAAAATGATAGCTCTAAAAACAATCCAATCTTAACTCTAAGGTTTATAAAGCATAAGCATTACAAAAGCTACAATGCTAAATCATGAGCAATCTTCCAGCATTCTCAAAATCATTCACCAGACCTAAGATGCAACAATGCATTAATCAGGCAGAACACAGCTAACTAACCATTTGCTGGAACAAATTAATTGTGCTAGCTTGCATAAATTGAAACAGATTCTTTTACAAACTTAAGAGCAAGACTAACACAAGGCACAACATTTCCAAAACACAGGGTAGAGATTTTCTTTCATTAATTTTCAAAACAGAGGTATACTAAGACAACCTTTTCATTCTTCTTCTCTTGCTTTACTTCTTTCTAACAAAGCACAAAATATTACAGCAGCAAACTAAAACAACTAAAACTAAGGAAGCAAAAACTAAAGCAACAAAGACTAAAAGCAGAAATTAAATAAACAAAGCAGCAACACAACAAAAGCAGATTAAATAGGGATTAAGTAAACATCCCTCTCAATCTTCATTCGTTTGATGTTGTATTTCATTATCCTCTAGCCTTTGCATTATCAGCCTTTGTTGTTTCAACAAAATAAGAGCACCTACAACATAAAAACAGACTCAAAGCAAACATGCCGAAAATAAAAATAAGTAAAATGAAAATAAACCAAAACACAACAAACCATCCGCGAGAGCACAACTGATTTTCAATTAAAGTACCAATGCTCCCTCAAAATTCTTGTTTCAACCACCCTCAAATTGTTGGAAAGAGGCACAATTTCGTTGCAACTCCTCCTCCCAATGATGTTTGATTAGCTGCCCATTCACCTTATACTCTCTTTCATCCTTATCAGCAAACTGTCTAAACAAAAATAGATCATCCCAAAAATAGAACTTCACCTCATGGAAAAACTTTTTCAACTGTTGTTTTGATAAACCAGGGGGCAAAATTCCATAATCAAGATAGTTGGCAAGGTCAACACACCAATGTGTTTCTATTTCCTTGATATGGGCTACTGTAAATAACTGCTCATCAGGGAAAGAATTTTTGATCTCAGGTTGCTGAAGCAATTTCAACTGCGAAACATCATTCTCAGGTAGCAGACCTACTGATGTTATGATTGGAAAAGTTTCCTTCTCTCCTAGGTAAGCATATTTTAGATGTGTGGGCAAAGGTTTCCACTCATGGTTAGGAGGCTCTTTAATGAATAACTGCATAGGTTTAGATTTCCTATCAGCTAGATCAACTAATTCAAAAGTCCTCTTTAAGCTAAACACTTTGCAAACATTTTCCAATTCTTGCTTCACATTGTTTGTTTCCAATTCCCCAACTGTGATTTTTCTAAATGCTTCTGTGGGTTGCTCCAGCATTGCCAGCTCTAAATTTTCCTCAACAGCACCATCTAGAATTTGAATAGCAGAGCATTCCTCCACATCATCTGGATATTTCATTGCTTCAAAAATATTGTACTTAACTTCTTGATCATCAACTTGCAGTGTAATCTCCCCTTTTGGAACATTTATCACAGTCCCTCCAGTAGCTAAGAAAGGTCTTCCTAGAATTATCGGGATTTCCTTATCCGCTTCATAATCCAATATTATGAAATCAGCTGGGAAAACGAACTTGTCAACTTGCACCAGAATATCATCAATTTTTCCTTCAGGATAAGTAATCGACCTATCTGCAAGCTGAAGAGTTACTGTAGTTGGTCTAGCCTCACCTATACCCAATTTCTTAAAAATAGAAAGTGGCATAAGGTTGACACTAGCCCCTAGATCACAAAGTGCTCTTCCCATATACTGACCTTCTATAGAGATTGGAATTGAGAATGATCCTGGGTCTTGAAATTTTGGAGGAATTTTGCTGGTAAAAATAGCACTACATTCGCCAGTTAAAGCAACAATCTCATACTCAGTTGGTCTCTTCTTCTTGGTGAGCATGTCCTTAAGGAATTTAGCATATTTTGACATCTGCTCTAAGGCTTCCACCACTGGGATATTAATATGCAATTGCTTAAAGATGTCATAAAACTTCTTGAACTGTTGGTCCTGAGCTTTCTTCTTTATCCTCTAAGGAAATGGCGGTGGAGGTGGTACAAACTCAGGTCTGACAATTGGTACTTCCTTAGGACGAACTGAAGATTTTGCTCTGACAATTTCTTCTAACTCAGCACCCTCTGTTTCTTTTAGATTCACATTTTCAGATTCAACTGTGCCTTCCTCTGTTTTCACAGCAGATTCCTTTCTCTTCTGTTTTTGCTTGTTCAAATTTTCTGTTACAGCAAGAGGTCTTCCACTCCTCAACTCAATCGCTTGTACTTGCTCTTTACCTTCTCTTTTTGGAGTCTCGGTGTCTGAAGGAAGTTTTCCTTGAGGTCTGGCCTTCAACTCATTTGCTAATTGTCCAATTTGAATTTCTAAATTTCTCAAGGAGGCTTGTTGGCTCTGAATTACAGCATCATTCTTGGCCATATACTCCTTCATGAGGCTCTCCAAAGAGGTTCCAGGAATTGCTTGATTAACAGGCTTTTGATGTGGAAATTGTTGATTTTGCTGCTGTGAAAATCCGGGAGGGTACTGCATTCTTTGATGACCTTGATTTGCTGCAGCATTACTTCCTTGACCACTCCAAGAAAAATTTGGGTGGTTTCTCCATCTTGGGTTATATGTGTTGGAATACGGGTTGTTCTGTTGCATGTTTTGATTTCCAACGTATTTCACTGAGGTCGGATTTCCAGGACAAAATTCAAAAGTATGTGCTTCCCCACAATAAACACATGATTCTGCTGTGACTTGATTAACTGAAGCAGCATTCTGTGATATATTTCTCATTGACATATTCTTCAAGATATTTGCCATGGAAGCAATTTGGGTACTTAATGATGATAATGCATCAACTTCCAACACTCCCTGCTTCTTCTTCCCAGGGTTGCTTCTTACATCTGCCCACTGAGAACTATTGGTAGAAATTCTCTCCAAAATCTCATAGGCTTCATTAAAAGTCTTTGAAAGTAGAGCTCCATTTGCTGAAGCATTTACCATGTTCTGAGTATCCAAATTCAACCCATTGTACAGTGTCTCCATTTGGATGTAATGTGGTAGACCATGGTGCGGACACTTTCTTAGTAATTCTTTAAATCGTTCCCAAGCTTCACTAAATGTCTCATCATCATACTGCCTGAATGCTACTATTTCAGCTCTATACTTGGCATTCTTCGTTGGTGGAAAATACTTTATCAAGAATTTCTCTACCAAATCATTCCACAAAGTGATAGATCCAGGTGGAAAAGTATTCAACCATGTCTTTACTGCATCTCTAAGAGAATATGGAAATAATATCATCCTAAGTGCGTCTTTTGATACTCCTTGCTTCTTAAACGAATCACTCACACTTAGAAAAGACTTAAGATGCAAATGTGGATCTTCAGAAGGTAAACCATGGAATTGTCCCAACCGTTTGCAACATTTGAAACATAACTGGCTTCATCTCAAAATTTGCTGCTTCAATTTCTGGTCCAACAATTTCAGGATATAATTCATCAAATGTGGGTACTGCATAAGCCCTGATAGCTCTTTCCCTGTCATTGGCTAAAAGAACAGGGTTCTCAGCCATATTCCCCTGATTAACTGGTCGATTTCCTCTCACTTCAGGTTGTGGTTGGTTCTCGTCATTGAAAGGTCCTACTCGTGGTCCAGGCAGTATAAGTGGATCTTGTCTTTCCATTGGATATCGCCTAGCTCTTTGACCAGCTCTTTGAGCTCTTCTTCTTAAATGAAATGTTCTTTCAATTTCTGGATCAATTCGAAATTCCAAGTCAGAAGACTTGTTCATACACCACTAACACACCTGAAAATGAAACCAAACAGCTAATTCAGATTCAATAAAGCACCAGTTCACTAAGAATCAATTTAAGTAAAAAGAAAATGATACTAGTCCCCGGCAACGACGCCAAAAACTTGATGACTTGCTAGAGTGATGTGAAATTATGCAATTTAATAATGTCTATGCGTAAGTGTACACATACTTTTGTAGCAAGCGATAAATATTATCGTACCCACAGAGACTAGTAATTCTCTAATTTACCACAGATTAATTCTCAGTAAACTCAATTGGTAACCATTTAAATTCATCACGGAAACAAAATAAAATAATCCGAAATTTGCTGGAACAAAATAAATGATAAAACAAAGATAACAGAGTAAAAATTGCAGAAAACAGAGAATAACTAAACTGTACTTTGAATTGAATGGAAGGCTCGGATTAGGGGTGATTGTCCGTTTTAATCTATTCTACAGCTTAAATACATGATCAAATCTCTCAATCCACTACAGCTCACTTGGTATTCTCCCGAATCACCAGAAATCTGCTGTTTCATTCCCATTACTCCAGCGATAAACAATCCACTGTATTTGTGTGCATTAGGCAAGTGATTATCCCTAATCCCCTTACTTAGCTAGCTACTAACCCTAACATGGGGCTAATGTGGTTCTTAAGCAATCAGCTCCTCCTATTCTTCCCAGAAATCAGAGAAACACTGCACAAAATGGTTGGCCAAACGAAATTGTGCTTAAAAAGTAAAAGCTCTTAAAAACCAGATTGAGCTAAATGAATGTATTAAGCTGTAAAATAAATCAAAACATCCAACCCTTAATCTTCACCTTGAAGGTGATCAGTTCATAATGTAAGAAAAACAGAAGATAATTCGGAAATAAGACATAATCCTAAAACAGTGGTATAAACTAGAAAGAATAAGAAGAAGAAGTCGAAATGTTGCAACAAAAAGGTTGACTCAGCATTCGGCGGCAGCTCCAACGGAAAATCCTTCCGTTTTTGGAAATATTCCGGCAGCTTCCTCCTTCAGACAGCTTCCTCTCCGTTTCTCTCTGTTTTTTCCCGATTTCCCAGCCTCTCTTCTCTCTGCTTCTTTTGTAAAACGGCTGCCCAACCTAAATACCTCATAGTTTGTGCAAATAAGGGCTGATTAGACATGACCAGTGACTTGGCAAGCTCCCATTGGCTAAAATAGGCTGAGTCATCTGACATTTGCCAACTCATTTAATGAATTGGTCTTCTCACGTGCGAAATTGATATTAGCCTGAATTTCCTGGTTTGCTCCAGCAAACTGTTATAAAACTGCTGTTCCAACTCTCCACAAGTCCTTCTTTGAATTAACCCTAAATAAATCACATAAACTCGTTAATTCAAATAACAATGCTCTAATAAAAATTTTACTTCTTCAAAATTAATCATAGAGCAAAAATGATTCAAAGTTAGGGAATTTCTAAGGTATAATTAAATAAAATATGACAATTCAATCCTAAAATGATACTCTATAACTCTTATTTTAAGAGTTATCACCTATCTCAGTTAGTGTAGTGGGAGACATTAAGATGTCATTAAGTAAAAATTGTTACATAATGCTGAATATGGTGTTTTTAGTAACCATAAGAGAAATTCAATTTCTCAAACTTTATTACAAAAATGTTCATATAGTATGAATTACTTTGAAGTATGAAAGTTTATATTTTCAAAATTGTTTGAAAATACATTCAGCTGAAAATAAGAACAATTTGTATATGTTAAAAATGTTGGCATATACTATACTACAAAATACTGAGATATTCAGGATTATAGAATCCAAAATAAAAAGACATTATTTTCTCCTAAAAGATGATACTTGACTTTGGTTGTTAAGGTTGATTAACATCAACTTGAATAGAATGAAAAGACTAGTAAGAGGTAATTCTCTAAAAAGTTAGTTAATTACTTTACTTGTCTGTAGATCTTGCCTTTCATGCAAGATAATCATTGACCATTTATTAGAAAGGGTTAGAACGCCAAAGAATACTTTGGGCTTACACATTCTGACCCAAGTGGTCTGGTGAATGTAAAGGTCAAATAAAGTCATTAATATTTCATCACTCTAGTTGATGATCATTCAAGGTACAAGTATCTTTACCTAATACAACATAAGTCTAAATTTTTGAAATGTTCAAGAAAATTAAGACTAAAGTTTAAAAATCGATTAGGTAATTAAATCTATCAAGATATTATGATAAGATCATAATAGAAAGTACAGGAACCTTACGTACTAAAACTAATTGATAGAAAATGGGTTTTTATCCCAAATTATCTTAATACCAAGTGCAATTTTGTGAAATTGTGCTGCAATAGGAGAAACGAGACCTTGTTAGACATGGTCACATCAGTAATGAGTTACACATCATTACCATACTCCGGTTAGGAAATGCAATAGAGATTGCATGGTGAACATGATTCCCTTTAAAAGTGTCTACGAGACAATTTTAAATATTATAGAAGAGTAGTAAAGCTGGTTTACAACACTTCACCATTTGGGAATGTTAAGCTCACGTGCTGAAACAAACCTAAAAAACTTGTATATGTTCAAAGATAAGCCTAAGTGTAGGTCACCCCTAAGTAGTATAAAATGGTCTTTTATGTAGTCCTAAAATGAATAAGGTATTTGTATGACAAAGATCATTTTTATAAGAAATGTCAAATAAAAGACTACAAACCTTTAATAAGTTGAGATAGTGTTAATAAATTGATTCCAAGTGAAGCCACTAAATAGTTAACAAAAGTTGTTAACAATTTAATTACATTTGAAAGTCAAGTGAATCCTAGTTATGAATTGGATAAGCCTCATTGTAGTGGAAGAGTTATGAGATGACTCAACCTTTACAAGGACTTAATTGAAGCTCAAATTGTCATGTTAGATGACAGAGTTGAAGGCTTATTACCTGCAAAGTAAGACTAATAGCAAAGGGTTAAACCTAATAGGAGAAAGTAGACTGCGAGTAAATTTTCTCACTTGTTGCCATACTGAAGTCTGTAAGCATTATTTAATTCATTGTTGCATATGTGATATAAAAAAAATGAATGTTTAGAATTCTTTTATGAAAAGAAATCTTAGATAATGCATCTATACAAATCAATCAGATATGTTTATTTTCAAAGATCAAAAGCAAAAAGTTTGCGAAATAGTAAAGGTTCATTTATGAAATGAATTTTACCATTAGATCTGTGAATATAATGTTTGATAAAAGTATCAAAATCAATGACTTTGGATAAAAATTAATGAAGCTTGTACAGACAAGAAAATCATTAATTGCTTAGTGGATTTTTCTCATGTTTTATGTTGGTGATATTTTTACCCATTATGAATGATGTAAGATGTCTAACATAAAACGTTGATTAAGTAACCAATTTCAAATAAGTGATTTGAATGAATCAGTATATTTTACATGTCCAAAATGAAGATTTTAAGGACAAAATGTTAACTTTGTCTCAAATCTTATATTGACAAAATTGTTGTCAAATATTTGATATTTATGTCTAAGGAAATGTATCCTACGACACCTCAAATGTTGAGAGTATATGATATGCATAAATGAGACTAAACATTTAATATACAATTGGTTAGCATATATCAGTTACACGAATGGTATGACCATTGAGTAGAAAATTAAAAACTTTCTCAAATTATCTATGGATGATGAGAAATTTTTGTGTATAGAGTTAAAGATTTGATCTTTACAAGATACACTGGTTCTTACAAAGATTTAGGAAATCTATGTAAGGATAAATTTTACCCTAAATGGTGGAGTATGGTATACAAGTTAAATTATTTTGCTTGTGAATCAACAAAAAGACTTGTCTGACTCAAATAGTTCCTTGAAGATCTGAAAGGTGTTTCAGATATGATTTAGTCTATCCTCTTTATTATGATAATAGTGGTGCAAAGACTAATATTAAGGAAATTAGAAAATACCAATGTATAGAGAAACATATTGAGAGAGAGAAAGCATCATGGTAGTGACCAAGATGGATTTTAATGGCAGTCCTTTGGATCTATATAAAAAGACTCTCCAATCTAAAGTGTTTGAGGGTCACCTAGAATGTCTAGGATTACGAGACATGTCTCATCTTTACTAGGGCAAGTGGGAGAACACTATTGATACGGCCCATTTTGTAATAGTTACAAATGATTTGATCCAAATCATTTATGTGGAGACATGTGACTGGGGGTATCTTATACAATGAGTTTGTATAAGACTGGACCACCAAATATTTAATCTCTCTTTATAAATCCGTTAATTGAGAAGATTAATATTTCATCAGGATGATCATATGCGACTCGATCTTAATCCTAAGTGAGTTATGAACTCCTGCCTGTGAGGGCTTGTCCTTTGATTTGCATGGGTGAAAGTGGCTTTTGTAGCCGATTCAATATGCCTACTATTTTGGCAACTTGACCAAATAGGGAGCTGGGAACATAATCTCACAAGATGGAATTCACACATTCCCATATAGGGTAAGTAGATGAGTAGTTCCCTTAAGTGCTGATTTCGGGACTTGAACAATGGGGCCCCACCCTTTCACTAGCCCGAGAGGGACTTAGTTTATAATTAGATTATAAACAGATTGTTCATTAGAGGATCAATGGTACTTAAGGTCCAAGATGTAATTATAGGGGTAAAACGGACTTTTGACCCAGCTAATTACGAACAACTCGTGAATGATCGACTTGCATGTAGTGATTATATCTATGGACACAACTTGTCTTACAGTGCATAAGAGTGCAACTCTAGATCTATAGTGGAGTGACTCTAGAGTTAATGAATGAAAATTGATTAATTAAAGAGTTTAATTAATTAATTTTGTATCATTGGAGCTTATAATCTGTAGGTCCATAAGGTCCTCTTGCTAGCTCATAGTAATATTAAAAGATCAATTTAGTTGAAAGAAAAATTTAAAATATTCAAATTAATATTTAATTTGAAGTGTTCAAATTAATATTTAATATATTAGATATATTAAATATAAAAAAGAAAAATATATTGATTGTATTTAATACATTGAATATTAAAATAATTAATGTATATTAGATACATTAAAGAAAAGATATTTATTAAATTTGAATTGGATTCAAATTAGAAAACAGATGTCGTAGGAGAATTTTAAAGGTTTGAATAAGATTCAAATTGATTAGATAAATATATTTTAATATTTTAGATATTAAAATATATTATTTAATTATCTTCCCTAGACCACTATAAATAGGACCCTAGGGGTGAGCCATTGGGCATTCTGAACAACACGCATCTCCTCAAAGAGAGAATTAGAGAATTCTCTCTAAACCTCTTCCCCTTTAATCCTTTGAGGATTTTCTTTCAAGATGCTCCCACAAGCCTTGATCTTTTGTTAGAGTCATAGTCAGGAAGACTTTGTGGAGGAGATAAAGACCCACCAGAAATATCTCCATGATAATCCTAAGGTATGTTTGCTTAACCTTAGTTTTGTGTTTAATTCTAAATAAATCAAAGATGATCCAATGCTTCCGCTGCAGGATGAAGAGTTCATTCCTATCAACGTAGTCTTTTCTTTGCCTCATAGTATGAAGCAGGTAACCTTACACCCTTTGGAAAAGCTTCTTTTAATAATTCAAGTAACATATCGAATGATGTATCGCTCCAACGATTAAGAACCTTAATGTGCATAAGTTCACCAAAAAATTAAAGGAAGTAAACTTCGTACATCTTGGGTATAACTCTTCTTCTACTTCATGAAACATTCCATTGAATCTACCTGTCTCATCTTGCTCATCTGATTCTCTAGGACTTCAAACATTGGACCATGCAAATCATTTATCATTTCTAGCATCTCATCATCTGTAGTATTTATAACTCTAACGTGTGCTCTTAGATTCCCATCTTCTCTATTTTCAACTGAATCTGAAAATGTGGCACCGAGAAAACTTGAATTGGATCTTAAAATGGGAGAAAGGTCCACCCTATCTCCATGGAATATCCATCGACTATAAGTCATAGACATGCCATATTTAAATAAATAACGTTCTATGTCATCTAATGTATTCCAATTGATATTCAAACAGTTTGAACAAGGACATCTTATTCTTCATTCTTCATCTAAATAATTCTTAGTAACTTCAATAAAATTATCAACACCATTTGAATATTGATTACACCTTCGATCTTTTAAATTTATCCAACTTCGATCCATTGCAAGTGTTAAGTACCTACATTAGAAATTGAAGTGTTAGATATCTAAGTCTTATATAAATAGGAAAATAGGCAATCAAAGTTAGATATCTTATTAGTGCCAACGCCACATCAAAGTAGGAATTCGTCCATATGACAAAAATATGTTCATTCTTCCATTTTCCTCATAAGGTTCCTAGACAAGATTCCCTTCAAGGTGCCTAAGGGAGTCAGCTAAAGTAGTTATTGTTTTGAGTGTTGTAGCACATTGATTTTGAGTAATGAAACTTCATTTCTTGCTTCCCACTCTTTATGCATGCCTAAGAAACATTCTAAGTGTAATTGAACACCAAACATGTAGTCTTTCAAACTTGAGGTAAAGGATAACCTAACCCCAAACTTTGTGAGTTTAAGGTTCATATAGCTCAAAGGATTTCTAACTCCAATTTATAAAGGTTTATATATCACAAAACAATTTATCCAAGATTGTCTACTAAAGTCATTTGGTATTATCCACGATGACTTTTTTTTAATAAGAAACCAAACTTTCATTGAACAAATGAAAGAATACAAAGGCATACAAAAAAAACAAAAAAACGAGTTCGAAAGAGAATGAGAAACCCAAACACTAACTAAAAAAATGACTCCAATCCAAAAAAACAAGACGAAGACCATAATTACAAAAAGAGCTTGGATTCCTCTTCCATTAGTTTTTTCTTTGGATTCCTTCTTAATTTGTTTGATCTTTCTTTCTTTATGCTTTGAATTTGGTTTGCTAAGCGTTTGTTATTTTCGCTTGCACATATGAATTTAATGTGCATAAGTTCTTCTCTGTTACTATAATCCCACTTATGTTGTTGAAAGTTAGAAACTAACCAAAATAAAGATCAAGCTTTAAACTCCAGACTTCATGAGATTTGTGATGTTCATGATGCAGTGAGAAAATGTAACTTTTTACATGAGAACTTTCAACATCTTATGGATGATTTCAATTTTATAAGTAGAATATCAGTTCAGTGACATGAGTTTTCTTGCAAATGAATCTCTTACAAACACATTAGTAAAAGATCTTGATGGTTATGGTATAACCTTTGTAACACTATTACGTGGATGCATCAATTCAAGTTTTCTATATGCTTTTAATTGAATTCTTTGTTGTCTTTTTTTCATTTCCCTTTATGAAGTTTCGATTTCTACTATTTCGTCATATGTTGAAATACAAATCAATAACATAGAGATTGATCAAACCATCTAATTTCCAGCTCTATTGATGATGGTTGTAAGCCAAATTAGGAGATGAAGTTTTGACTTTGTATAACCTTTATGAGGGCCCAAAGACAAGGCAATTAGCACATATTTTCAGCATCTAAATGAGCATTGATAGTCTGTCCATTATAGTCATTAAAGCCCCCATCATCAACGTGGTTTCCTTTGTGAGATAATTTTATTGTCATATTGGGTAAATCTCCTTTTAATTAGCAACTCCATTATCTTTGTAACTTTGGTAAGTTTAGTTTTCTATTTTGGAATTAGCCATTAGCATATTTTTTTTCATTGGATGTTCTCTTCATGCAATTGTTCTTATAAGAAAGTTTGTAAAATTTCTTCTATAAAAGTTGAGTAAAATTTCACGTCAAACAGAGATGATTAGCCACCCAAAAATTGAAATCAACATCCAAAGCTAACAAAATCAACAATAATATACAGTTTCACGACAACAAAGTAGATAGAGAAAGTGTGTCTTTTACCTATCAACCGCACGATTTCACAGTAGAGAGGGAGAATGCCAGCATGGTTCTTCGAATGCCAGGAGAAGAGGCATGGATTGTGAACGGCAACTATGTGAACGAGAAGGAGGTGCCGAAATGTGAACCAGCGAACTTTGAACTGCGAGTGAACATCGGGGAGGAGAGGAAGTCGAAGAGCAGAGAGACGAGGGAGTGAACGTCAGGGTGAAATTTTGAGAGTTCGAGAGAGTGGAATATTGAGAGGAAGGCACGATGAAATTTTGAGAGGGAGGGTGAAATTTTGGGGGGAAACCTAACTTAGTTTATTTATTTTATTTATTTTCTTTGGTACTAAAAAAAGTATTTATTTTTTACTTTTAGTGACATGGTAAATGATCGGTGCTTTTCGCTACACGCAAGTGCACGTGATCAAAGTAATAAAGAAACTGGAAGTATTCCAGAGTATCGTACCCAAGGGAACGGAGTTTAATAAAATGAATTTTAGTTGGCACAAAATTGTTGACAAATTGCAAGTTAAGGTAACCGTGGGTGAAAAATGATTTGAGGGGTGTTTTGACTAAAAGAAAATTTGGTTGAAAAATCAATGGAAATGAAAAGGGATTCAAGTTGCTAATGCCCCTTTGGAAAGAAAATGCAACAAGAAAGCAATTGCAATCGTAGTTAACTCAAGAACTAAGTAAACCGAATTCAACTCCTATTCAACCTTCTATGAAGTATCTTTAGGAGACTAAGTGATTAAACCTATATTTCTATGGCTAATCTAACTTAGATATTTTTGCGCACAATTCTAGTGGTTTTGGAGTCTCGCCCTATGTCTAGGGTCGATGTTTCAGACTTATGTCTAAGCCTTTTCCTCCATTGCTTTTGCGACATCCGCTTCCCTTAACCCTTTCGGTATTAAGTTATAGCTTGGCAAGCAACACTAGATGGCCAACTAGGTTTACCCAACAATTAACTCACCAAAAGCAAACTAGAGTTCAAGAATTAGCTAGATTGTTTTTACTCTCGAGCTTTACATCTTTCCTCTAGGGCATTCACAAACTTGAATCCCAAAGGAAATTTAGCTCTTCATGATGGAATAAATTGAAAACAGTAAATTAGACTTGTATGAATTCATTGGAAAAATCAAAGTAATAATGCAATCAAGTTGCAAATACAATGCAAGTGAGTAGTTAAAAGAAACAACTTCAAGAGTTCAAGATACAAATCAACCCACGAGAGAATGAAAAATGAGAACCAGTAGCTTAAACTTTGAAGAAACTTGTAATTATATATAGGCAAAAACCCAAATTCCAGTAGGCTTCAAAATGTTCAAATATCAGAAAATAAAATTACCAAATACTTAAATTGAGAAGATGTAATTAAAGTTACAATCAAAATTCCATAATAGAAGGTAAGGTTGCTGAAATTACAAGCTAAAACAGTGGCTATGCTAACCCAATTACAGAATTTCAAAAGTGCAGAAATTGAAATTCAATCATCTTAAAAACCCATTCTCCGTAACTCAATCGAACAAATTTGCCCTTAGCCACTACCAACTTTCGTTGTTGTGGGATTGAAGAGAATTTAGAGATGGAGATGTAGAAGAAAATACAATAAAAACAGCAACTAAAAGCTTAAAAAAAATTATGCTGCAGAAAGTAAAGAAACCCAAAAACGTGAACGAAAATCTTCTCCAAATCGAGCTCCCTTTGTTCGGCTTCTTTGTTCAATATTTATAGGGATCTCATGCTAGGGTTTCCCTCTTGGTTGATGGACAATCATGGCTAATCACCTTGTTGAATTCGTGGGTCAAATTTCCTTCAAAATCCCGAAATTCTCGTTTTTTACTTAAATTCCAGATTCTGCCAGATTGCAATTGCATAGCATTTGCACTGCTGTTGCATTCCACGAAAATTCTGCATCAAAACATTAAGTAAGTGTGAATTTTTTTCTTCTTTTGTTTTCTTTTCTCAACTTACTTAATTTAAAGGTCTTCCATCATTCATGTTATTAAATTCAAGCATTTTTTTTATTTTTCATCAAATAATATGAATAAAAATCACAAATATAACTAAGTTTAAAGGCCAAATAATCCTCATGAATGAGAATTATCAGTAAACTCTTTAGCAACGTCAAAAACATGACGCTAACACACAACATTTTAGTGATACGGGACTACCACTCCACTAATACTATTAATGACATCTATTTTTAACACGTTGCTAATAATAATTTTCTGCGACGTGTATTTTACAATGTTGCTAAAACTAGCTTCACTAACTTATTTTTGTTGCGTCACTAAAAAGTTGTCACTGAAAGTGAATTTTCTTGTAGTGTTATCTCAATTATTTTAAATACCAAGTACATTTATGCGAAATTGTACTGCAAAAGGAGAAACAAAACCTTGTTAGACATGGTCATATCAATAGTGAGTTACATGCCATTACAAAACTCTGGTTAGGATATGAAATAGAGATTGCATAGTGAACATTATTTCCTCCAAAAGTGTCTATGAAAATAATTTTGAGATTATAGAAGAGTAGTAACAAAAGTTTGGGAATGTCCCGCTTAGTTAACAAACATCGAGTTTGGAGTCGGGGCAGCATGGATACGAGACGAGGGAAGTTCAGTTTGGAATCATTGTGGTTTTCTATCTTCAGATTACCAAATTGGAGAATCACCAAGGCCTTTCAGCGATTCGACGCGCCCCCCTAAGCTAGACGCTTCACCTACCTGACCTCAGAGAGAATAGAATGAGTCGCCCTAGCCCTAGTCTTACTAAGAGTTTGAATTGCTCTGTAGTCTCGTAGGGCGAATGAATTGCATTAGTGCGATTTGGCTAGTTTACAAACTTCACTATTTGGGAATATTAAGCTTACATGCTGAAACAAGCCTAAAAATGTTGTATATGTTCAAGGATATGCCTAAGTGTAGGTCACTCCTAAGAAGTACAAAATGGTTTTTTATCTAGTCCTAAAAAAAATAAGGTATTTGTATGACAAATAACATTTTTCTATAAGGAATGTAAAATAAAAGATCACAAACCTTTAATAAGGTAAAATAATATTAATAAATTGATCTCAAGTGAAGTTACTAAATAGTTAACAAAAGTTGTTAACAATTTAATTACATTTGAAAGTTAAATGGATCCTAGTCATGAATTGGATAAGCCTCGTTGTAGTGGAAGAGTTATGAGATGACTCAACCTTTACAATGACTTAATTGAAGCCTAAGTTGTCATGCTAAATGACAAAGTAGAAAGGCTTATTGCCCTCAAAGTGAGACTAATGGCAAAGGGTTAAACCTAATAGGAGAAAGTAGACTACAAATAAATTTTCTCACTTGTTGTTATACTAGAGTCTATAAGCATTATTTAATTCATTGTTCATATGGGATATGAAAAATGAATGTTTGAAATTCTTTTATGAAAAGAAATCTTAGATAATTCGTCTACACAAATCAATCAGAAAGGTTTATATCCAAAGATCAAAACAAAAGGTTTGTAAAATAATAAATGTTCATTTATGAAATAAATTTTACCATTAGATTTTTGGATATAAAGTTTGATAAAAGTAGGGGTGTGCATAAACTGACCGACCGAACCAGACCGACTGGTTCGATTTGGTTTTCTTGATATTTATGATTTTTCGATTTATCTTTTAAAAAAATCGAACTTTTCGGTTGGGTCTTCGGTTTAACTCTTTAAAAAATCAAATAAACCGAACCAAACCAAATTTTTTATTAACTTTAAATATATTTAGCCAAAACCAAATATCCCAACCAAAAGCCCAAAATAGCCTTAGCCCACCCTAAAAAAGTAGCCCAAAATATCCCAGCCCAAAAGCTAAGTTTTCTACTTTTTCCCTAAACCCTAACACATCATTGTGTTTTCCCTCCCCTTTTCCTCTCTCTCTGTCGTTTTCCCTCCCTCGGCTCCCCCTCTCACTCTTCTTCATCTCTCATTCTTGCATGTCATTTAGACATATACTGCCGCCTCCTCCCCTTTAGCAAGACGATCTCATCATCGCCCTCGCTCTCACCATTGCCACCATCGCTCTACTTCGTTCGCTCTTCCTTCCCATAGTCATCATCACTTTTCTCAACATCTATGGTACACTCCGACCCCTCCTTTCTCTCTCCCCCTCACTTACTCTTTCTCGTGTGTAGGCTCTCTCTTCCCCTCACTCTATCGTGCATCTTTGTAAAAGATGAATAAATATGGTTTTTTTCCTTCTTTTTCCTCGCTCTATCGTGCGTCTCTGTAAAAGATTAACATATCTGATTTTTTTTCTTCTTTTTCCTCGCTCCATCGTGCATCTCTGTAAAGGATGAGCAAACTTGGGTTTTTTTTTCTTCTTTTAAGAAAAACATATAACTTAATGAATTTATTTTGTAAAAAAGACAGAAAAATAAATAAATAAATATCAGTTAAAACCAAACTGAACCGTTTGAGAATCGAAATCGACTAGTTCGATTTTAAACCAAAACCGAAAAAAATTGGTTTACTCAGTTTGGTGCTATTAAGAACCGAAAGGTTCGGTTTGGTCATTGGTTTCAATCAAAATTGGATCAAACCGAACTGTGCACACCCCTAGATAAAAGTATCAAAATCTATGACTTTGGATAAATATTAACGAAGCTTGTATAGACAAGAAAATAATTAATTGCTTAGTGAATTTTTTTCTCATGTTTTATGTTGATGATATTTTACTCATTATGAATGATGTAAGATATCTATCTAACATAAAAAGTTGACTAAGTAACCAATTTCAAATGAATGATTTGGAATGATTCGGTATATTTTACATGTTCAAAATGGAGATTTTTAGGACAAAATGTTAACTTTGTCTCAAACATATTATATTGACAAAATTGTTGTCAAATATTTGATATCTATGTCTAAGGAAGAGTATCCTAAGACACCTCAAATGTTGAAAACATATGATTAATTGTCTACTCTAATTGGGAGATAATTAATGCATAAATGAGACTTAGCAATTAATATACAGTTGGTTAGCATATATCATTTAAATGAATAGTATGACCATTTAGTAGAAAATTAAAAACTTTCTCAAATTATCTATGGATAATGAGAAATTTTTATGTATGGAGTAAAAGATTTGATCTTTACAAGATACATTGGTTCTTACAAAGATTTAAGAAATCTATGTTAAGATAAATTTTGCCCTAGGTGGTGGAGTATGGTATACAAGTTAAATTGTTTTGCTTGTGAAGAAACAAAAGGACTTATATGACTATAATAGTTCCTTAAAGATCTGAAAAGTGTTTCATATATGATTTAGTCTATCATCTTTATTATGATAATAGCAGTGCAAAGACTAATATTAAAGAAATTAGAAAACACAAATGTATAGGGAATCATATCAAGAGAGAGAAAGCATCATGGTAGTGACCAAGATGGCTTTCAATGACAGTCGTTTGGATCTCTATAAAAGACTCTCCAGGCTAAAGTGTTTGAGAGTCATCTAGAATGTCTAGGATTACATGACATGTCTCATCTTTGCTAGGGCAAGTGCGAGAACATGTGGGTATAGAGTATGCCCTAAGATACATGTCTCACCGGGTTTAGTGCAAGTAAGAGATTGTTGGGATTTATGCCCTAAAACCTCGTAATTAATGATTTATTTAATAATTAATAATAATTTTGATTATTTTATTTACAATATAATATTATCCATTCTATGAAAAATCCAAAGTTATTAGTGTAATCTTGAACAGTATGTGGTTGACATACGAGAGGATCATGTTCAAGAAATAACCTAAAGGGGTCAATATATGGATAAGGTTGGGTGCCTTATCCTAGTAACACTATTGATACGACCCACTTTGTAATAGTTACAAATGATTTTATCCAAATCGTTCATGTGGAGACATGTGAGTGGGGGTATATTATACAATAAGTTTGTATAAGACTGGACCACAAAATATTTAATCTCTCTTTATAAATCCGTTAATTGAGAAGATTAATATTTCATCATGATGATTATATGCGACTCGATCTTAATCCTAAGTGAGTTATAAACTCCTGCCTGTGAGGGCTTGTCCTTTGATTTGCATGGGTGTGAGTGACTTTTGAAGCCGATTCAATAAGCCTACCATTTTGGGGACTTGACCAAATAGGGAGCTGGGAACATAATCTTACAATATGGAATTCACTCCTTCCCAATAAGATAAGTAGATGAGTAGTTCCCTTAAGTGCTGATTTCGAGACTTGAACAATGGGGCCCCACCCTCTCACTGGCCCGAGAGGAACTTAGTTTATGGTTGGATCATAAACAAATTGTTCATTAGAGGATCAGTGGTACTGAAGGTGCAAGATGTAATTACAAGGGTAAAACGAACTATTGACCCAGTTGTAATTACGAACAACTCGTGAATGATCGACTTGCATGTAATGGTTATATCCATGGACACAACTTATCCTATAGTGCATAAGAGTACAACTCTAGGTCTATAGTGGAGTGAGCTAAAGTTAATGAATGAAAATTGATTAATTAAAGAGTTTAATTAATTAATTTTATATCATTAGAGCTTGTAATTCATAGGTCCATAAAGTCTTCTTGCTAGCTCATAGTAACACTGAAAGATCAATTTAGTTGAAAGAAATTAATATATATTAAATATAAAAGAGAAAAATATATTTATTGTATTTGATACATTAAATATTAAAATAATTAATGTATATTAGATACATTAAGTAAAATATATTTATGAAATTTGAATAAGATTCAAATAAATAAATATCGTAGGAGATTTGAATGAGATTCAAATAAGTATAAGATATATTTTAATAAATTAAATATGAAAATATAATATTTTAATTATGGCAAATATTTGCTCTTGGTCTCTATAAATAGAACCCTTAAATTGAGTCATTAGACATAACACACATCTTCTCAATAGAGAATTTGAGAATTTTCTCTAGATTTCTTCCTCTCCAATCCCTTGTAGATTTTCTTTCAAGAGGCTCTCACAAGTCTTGGTCCTGTGTTCGAGCCATAGCAAGTAGGCTTTATGGAATTGAATTTTCAACCTCGTTGGAGTTGGAGCAAGAAGATTAAAGACCCGCCAGAATATTCTTCATATTTATTCCAATGTAAGTTATTGCTTAACCTTATATATTTTGTGTTTAATTCTAAATAAATCAGAGACGATTTCAACGCTTCCGTTGTATGTTTAATTCGATTATTCCCTTCAGTGTCGACAATCGATCTCAACTAAACTATGGAATCTATTGTCAAACTTATAAAACGGAACACATTTTGAAAATATTAGGTGGCTAGCAAAAACTTTATCAAAACAAATCCATAAAAATTTTGACAGAGTTTTGCCTGAAACTCGGATGAAACACACTTGAATTTTTTTAAAAAAATACACTTCCAAATAATTTATCGAAACTCCCACACACCTACCAAGTGTGCCATAATCAATAATCAGTTCAAAAAATCAACAACCACCACATAACCGCAAACCAACAATTGAAAACTTTAAATGGTTCCAATTTACAAACTATCATAAACTTCAAAATAGTAGAAGGTTGTCAAAAATAATGCTAACCACTCTAGTTCTAAAGACAAATAAAATACTAAATTTACACGTAAAATGAGATGTAATATACATGAGAATTGTAGGCAGATCTCAACCTCGATAGGCCCATTGGATACTCCAGTACTACATGGTAGAAAAATTTAGGAAAAGAATGAGCTAAAAAGCCCAATGAGTGGTAAAAGTTTAAAAGAAAACAATTTTAAGAAAACTATTAACATAAACATTTATCAATGGTCGTTCGTAAACATTATAAAACTCTTGCACGTAAAACCCTTGAAATACTTATAAATTCCATTGCAGTTAAGCAACTTAGATATTTTGAAGACTGCAAAATCCCTAAAATATAATCCTTGAGGAATAGTCTTTTAAAAACATAATATCAAAAATATAAACTTTAAAACTTGGTCACATTGCTAGGAAAATTGGTCACTAAACTTGTAAACTAGTCGTACTGACGTAGAGTAATCTCAATACACACAGTAGAGCAAACTAGTCATACTATGCATAGGGAAGACTCCAAATACATAGCAGAGCAAATCTAGTCATACAGTGTATCGAGTAATGTCAAGATACACAGCAGAGCAACTAGTCATACTATATACAGAGTAGTCTCAAGGTATATAGCAGAGTGAATGATAATTCTCATTCATGAGGATTATTTGGCCTTTAAACTTAGTTATACTTGTGAATTTTATTCATATTATTAGATGAAAATTAGGAAAAGAGTTGAATTTAATGACATTATTGTTGGAAGACCTTTAAATTAAGTAAGTTGAGAAAAGAGAACAAAATAAGAAAAAAATTCATATTTACTTAATGCTTTGATGCAGGTTTTTTGCAAAATGCAACAACAATGCAATTGCATGGCAATTGCAATTTTGGCAGATCTGAAGATTAAGGAAAAATGCAAATCAAGGGATTTTTGTAAGGAAAATGCCCACGAATTTAGCTAGATTCCGAGCTATAATTGTCCATCAACCAAGAAGGAAACCCTAACATGAAGTCCCTATATATTTTGGAGAAGAAAGCCGTGAGGAGGAGCTCGCTTTTTGAAGAAGAATTTTGTTTCTGTTTTTGGGTTTTATTACCGTCTGCAATTTTTATTTTCATTTTTAGTTGCTGTTTTGTTGTACGTTCTTCTATATTCCAGTCCCAAAACTCTCCCTCAATCCCATCACAACGAAAGTTGGCAGTGGTTAAGAATGATTTTGTGTTCGATTGAGCCAAGAGCAATGGATTTTAGTGTAGTTTGTTCTTCTAATTTCTTCAAGTTGCTGAAATTCTCTTCTCGCAAGTTTAATTCTGAAATTTAGCAACTCTTTTGTTCTTTCTTTCCCCTTGAAAATTCTTCTTAAAGTTGTTTAATTATTGAAATTTCTTTTGGATATTGAATACAAATCAATCCTTTTGGCAATTGGGTATTTAAATCAAATTTGAATTGCTAGTTGTTTTGCATCTTCATTCCTTTGTATCAATGAGTTTTAGCAATTTTAACACACTGTTTTTTGTTAGTTTTATTATGAAGAGCTAAATTTCCTTAGGGATTCAAGTTTGTGAATGCCCTAGAGGAAAGATGTAAGGCTTGATAGCAAAAACAATCTAGCTACACTTGATCTTTGTTTGCTTTTGGGGAGTTCAATGTTGGAAAAACCTAGTCGGCCAACTAGTGTTGCTTGTCAAGCTTTAACTTAATACCAAAAGGGTTAAGGGAAGACGAATGTCACAAAAGCAATGGAGGAAAAGGCTTAGACATAAGTCATTAACATCAACCCTAGACATAGGGCGAGACCCCAAAACTACTAGAGTTGTGGGCGGAAATATCTAAATTAGATTAGCCATAGAAATATAGGTTTAAGCTATGATTGCAATTGCTTTCTAGTTGCATTTTCTTTTCAAATGGGCATTAGCAATCTTGAATCCCTTTTTCATTTCCATTGGTTTTTTAAACAATTTTCCTTTAGCCAAAACACCTCACAAACCTTTTTATACCCATAGTTACTTTAGTTTCAATTTGTCAACGATTTTGTGTCATCTTAATAAATTTTACTCCCTTGGGTACGATACTCTGGAATACATCCAATTTATTATTACTTCGATCATGTGAGCTTGCGTGTAGCACCGATCAGCGAATCTAGTCATATTATGCATCTAGTAATCTTAAGGTACATAGCAGAGAAAATATGGTCATACTACACACCGAGTAATCTCAAAATGTATAGCAAAGCAGTCCTGGTCATATTGGTGCAGAGTAATCTCAACACGCACAGCAGAGCAACTGATCATACTATATACTGAGAATCTCGACGTATATAGCAGAGTAAACTGGTCATACTATGCATCAAGTAATCTCAAGGTACATAGCAGAGAAACTAGTCATACATACACTCGGAAACACATTTGCATAAGTGTATCAAAAAATCACCATGTGTATAACATTTATTTGTTTGAAAACAATTTCTATATGATAATCATCATAAGTTCTCAACCCACGTTAAAGTCATAAACATTCTCAATCGTGAGGTCTCATAACTTTAAGCCATAACTCAAAGATCAACTAAAATCATGATTCAAAAATCAAGTCATTTCTAAAACACAAATACTTGATTTCATCTCAAATAATTTGAACTTTTGCCAATTGACTAAAATCAAGAGATTTCTATAAATTTACCATTCATAAGCTCAAATAATACAAATAATTAAGTCATTGTAGCCAAAATTTCATATAAACATAAATCTCTTCAAATTCAAATATGCTAAATCATAAATTCAATTTAGTTGACATATGTCACTTTGTTATCAAACTAGTATATCATCAATTTCAATAATAAACAATTTACGAAATACACATAATTTCCTCCAAATTATCAAAATCTTCAATAACTAAATCATTTTCATTAATATATGAATTGCAATTAATTTTCAATCTCACACATTTCATAAATTACTAAAATAATTAAAATACTTTATAAAATAACCACTCACAAATTATTGTTGCTGACACCTCGAATCGTAAGATATTTCAATTTCTGTCTAACATGACATTCCAATAACCACATCACAAATTATTCTTCAAACTATATAATTGGAAAACAACTAAACATCACTTAGCCCAATTTACAACTAAACATCACTTAGCCCAATTTTTCATTCCTTAAACATTACCCATTAGTCAAACCTTCAATTTTTCCTCCCTCATCTATTTATTACCAATGTACACTTTGTCCTTTTCTCCAATTAAATATTACTTTCTTTTCTCTCCTCATAAACCATTCTATTATTTTTCATAATAAATTAAAAAAATAATCTTTCAATTATCCCCACTTACAATTCCCAATTAACAAGCCTCCAAAAACAACACTTCTCTCTTCAATAACTTCCCTTTATCTACCCAAATGTACTTTAATGATAAAATAGTCTATTTTTTCCTTCCACTATTCATCTTCTTCCTCCTCCATAATTCACAAATATTTCTTTCCTATTACTTATTTTCATCCTCCATTCTAGACCTTTTGTTTCTTTCTCTTCACCAAAATGTTTTTTCTAGATTTTCCACCCAACAATAATTAAGAAACACAACAATCAAAACCCTCAACAAGTTGTTGGTAAAAACATAAAAGTTCCTCTTGTTTTTGTTCTTTTCAAGTCTAGTTCAAAAGAAAGCATACTAGAAAACCTATAGATATTCTTATGCACAAAGAAGAAAATCCATATCTATTTTTCTTGAAAATGGCTTACCAAAATTGAAATTGGCTTACCAAGCTTCAAAATTTTGCCTAAAATCCTCCTCAACCATTTTTCGGCGAGTTCCGACTTGACCATGACTTTTTCAGCAACTTCCAGTGACTACCTACTACTCCGACGGCCACCTCCTTCTTTCTCTTTGTCTTTCTCCATTCTGTTCTTTCTCTTCTTTCTATTCTCTCTTCGAAGCCCAACTTTTCTTTCTTTTCTTTTTTTTTTTTTATGAGAAAAGTATGTGGTCATCCATGTCACACATTATTTTTTTTATTTTTCATCTTTTACTTTTTTTCAATAAAAGCTTATCAAAAAGCTTATCCACATACCTCCTCCCAATTCTCCTATTTTCTCTTCTTTTTTTTTCCAAAATACAAAAAAACAATACAAAATTTCACTTTTCTCTCTCCTTTTTTTCTTTAACAAAAAGATTGTCACAAATTTTCAATTTCCTTTTACTTCTAATTTATTCCAAACTTTCTTCTTTTTCAAAATATATGAAAATCAAATACCCAATATGTCATACATATCCAATTACTAGAAGACTAAAATTGGATCTTACATTGATTATGGAAGAAGAGAGTAAAGAGGGTATTGAAAAAAAGAAAAAGAAAAAAAATAGAGGAAAAATAGAGAAGTGTTAGGTCATAGATTGAAGCAAATCAAGATAAAGAAGAAATGAAAGAGGGAGGTAATGAGATGTAGATAAATGTTTTTCGCCATATACTAACGGTAAGAGCATTTTTAACTTTTTTTTTTAAAGTTAAGGGTATGAATACAACTTTTAAAAGTTCAGGGGTATTTTAAAATGAGGTACTAACAATTTCTTTTCATATACTAACAGTGAGGGTATTTTTGAACTTTTTAAAAAAAGTTTAAAGATATTAATGAAACTTTTAAAAGTTCAGGGGTATTTTTGAAACAAAGTATTAACGGTTTCCATCCAAAACTAACGGTAAGGGTATTTTTAAACTTTTTTTGAAAGTTTAAGGGTATTAATGAAACTTTTGAAAGTTCATGGGTATTTTTGAAACAAAGTACAACGTTCAGGAGTATTTTCTATAATTTAGCCTTTATTTTATTATGTCAACCTTAACGTAATTTAATTAAGGTATTATAACCTTTGATCAAAAGTTTAAATGTCCCTATCAACATTGTTATGGGATAAGATAACTGAGGTTGAGAACTGCAGAGAAGGCTGATGTGTTATTGAATTCCTAATTTCTAGGTTTTGATGTGTTGTTGTTTTTGGGATGTTCAAAACCAGTCAAGGGTCTAAATTAAATCGAACATGATGTAATTGATTTGTCGAATTATTTTTGCCCCAACCCATGTAATAGATAATAATAATAATAGCAATAAAATCTTAAAAGTATCTATGGTATTTTATTAAGTCTAAAGTGAAAGTTTAAAACCCAAAAAAAAAAATCCTACAAAAGTAGTTACTTTTTCATATCCATGGTTAGGGGTGATAAATAACATTGAGAAATTGATCCGACCTACCAAAACCGACCGAACCAACGTTGGTTGGTCGGTATAGCCGACGGTTCAGTCGGTGTCGGTCCGATCGGTCAGTCGTTGAGATTAGAATGTATTTTTTCCACCCGAACTGACCGATTTCATTATTTTAAAAATATATATAATACATATATAATGACGTGCTCTGATGCACTGCCAGCAGCAGCAATCAACATCTTGGGAAGACCAACTTCCCAAGATTGTTTAATACATTATGTATTAATATATTATGTTATATATTATGTTATATATTATATTTAAAAAATTATTAAAAAATATTTATTTATTCTTTTGACCTTTTCATTTCACGATTTCTTTCTTTTCTCCCTCCATTTCATATCTCTCTTCATTTCTCTCTCTTTTTCGATCTTTCTTCTCTCCTCCTTTCTTATTCATTTTTCTTCTCTGCATTATTTTTTTCAGTTTTCAGTAGCAATATATTAAATGTGAGGTACCTTTTCTTCTCTCTTCCTTTCTATCTCTTCTTCGTCTTTCTCTTTATTTCATGTCTTTTCTTGATAGTTCATAGGAGTTCTCGTTACACATCAGTTTCGCCCAAAACCAATCGATCGTTGCTGTGGTCGACCTGTCAGCATCACCAATCTCTCCATAACCGACCAAAACTGACCAATAGAAATCGACATGTTGATGATCGGTGTCAGTTTGAATCCAAAACTGACACTAACCGATCGATGATCACCCCATCCATGGGAGTGTTTTGCTCTCTAATATGCTTTTCATGTCATAATAGCATCGAAATGAGTTTTCAGAATAACTTATTTGGAGTTAAAATGGGAGAGTTGGGGTAGAATTTAATAAGTTTGTGGGACTAACAATTGGAGCTAAGATATCTTTGAGCCAAACAAAGAGTTGGGGGAGTTAACTCCTCCTCCTCCCACTCCTCAATCCAAACACCACCTAAGTGGGAATTTGGACAATTGAGTATTAATTAAGAGAAGAAAATTGAAATTGGCTTAATTGATTAATGTGAAACATGTTTATTTCCTTTAGAAACAATTCATAATCTATGATATGATTATTGGAATTTCCGGTTGAACAAAGATTATCTAACGATTCGAGATGACAATGACAATGGTTTTGTGAGTGGTTTATTTTATAATGTGTTTTCATTATTTAATTATTATTGTGGAATTTCAAGAGATTTATATTCATAGGTGATTTTAGAGAAATTCCTATGATATTTTCAAAGAATTGTTATGAATTTTTCATTAACTTTGTGATTTTCAACTATGGTTTTAATTAGAGATATTAGAAATGTTTTATGATCTTTGAAAAATCATGCATTCTGAACTTTCAAAAATTGTAGCTGGAATTATTGTTTTAGAAATATTGGAGAGGTTTGATTATTATTTAAGAATTTATACATGTTTGTTGTTATTTAAAAATTTATACATGTTTGTTGTTATTTAAAAAAATCTCTCAAATTTATGAAATGTTGTTTTAGAGAAAGAGTATAATTTACAAAAAGAATTGAGAATTAAAATTTTTATGTTAAAAGTATTTTTCAAACCACTAAATCTATGTACCCATGGTGATTATCCATATGTTATGTGAATGTGTTTCCATAGTATACCAGTGAGAGAGAGGTCTTTGGGACTCACTCTAGCACGCACATAGGGTTTGGGTCATGTGTTAAGAGTGCTTTGCCCTTTGGGGTTGCTCTGCGAGCACGTAGAGGAGAAAGATTTGTTCTGCTATGTTACCTTTTCTAAGTTTTGATGTGTGTTGTTGTTTTTGGGATGTTCAAAACCAGTCGAGGGTCTAAATTAAACCAAACCTGATGTAATTGATTTGTCGAATTATTTTTGCTCCAACCCATGTAATAGAATAATAACAATACTAATATAATCTTACAGGTATCTATGGTATTTATTAAGTCTAAAGTGAAGGTTTAAAAAATCCTAGAAATGTCCTTTCCAAAAAAAAAAAAATCCTAGAAAAGTAGTTACTTTTTCATATCCATGGAATTGTTTTGCTCTCTAATATGCTTTTCATGTCATAACAGCATCGAAATGGGTTTTTAGAATAACTCACCTAGGCCGCGAGCTCAATAGTAGAGAATGAGGAGGAGAATAAGAGGAGGAGAAGACAAAGTGAAAAATGTCACCTATGCTAAAAAAAAAATAGAATAATTTTTTAACTCATCAAAAAATTATACCAACAAATCTAATAGGTAAATTAACTGTCAAATCATATTTTTGTTAGCCAACTAATAGTTTAGTGACATTTTTTAAAGGTCAAAGACTAAACTGTCAGGGACAAAGACAAAAAGTGTATTTTACCGAGTTTTTTGTATGGAGATCCAAATTTTTGGGCTAAATGATAGATGACCTCATTTATCAAATTAATGTTATATCTTTTGTTTATGTTAGCAAACATGTAAAATTGTTAAATCACCAATTAACACAAAAGCTTAAGCTGATAGGTTATGGTAAATTTAATTATATCAATCAACATTCCAACACTCCCCCTCACTTGTGCGCTTGAAAATTTGAAAAAATACCCAACAAGTGGAAATCAATATTAATTGGAGAGGAAAAGACATTGCAAGGGTTCGAACTCAGAACCTCCTGCTCTGATACCATGTTAAATCACCAATTAACCCAAAAGCTTAAGGTGATAGGTTATGGTAAATTTAATTATATGAATCAACATTCCAATAGGGGTAGCTTGGTTGCGTTATAATGACCTTGGCCTAGTGTAGAGGCAAGGTTGAGCCTTATTACTTGGCCTAGAGTAGAGGCAAGTCGGCTAGAGTCGCGTTTGAGAGAAAATACAAGTACGAGCGACGTGTATGACCAAGTATACTTCCGCTGCATCTTAAGAGAAGCTTGGTTGAGTTGAATAACCTCGCCTAAGGTCCGACTAAGCCACAAAGCTGGGCGAAAAATGTATTGGGGCTTGAGTTCCCCTTAAGGCTAGCCATGATTAGGCGAAAAATCATGGCGCCGCACGGTTGAAGGTCTACGAATGTAATCTTAGTATGGTATCAGAGCCCATAAAGCTCAAACGGGTATTCGGTCCAAAAATTGAGATTCGGCCCAAGAATGGTGAACCCAAAGATGCACCATCTTGAGGGGGCATGTTGAGGATCCCACATTGGAAAAATGTAGAGAGACCTCACAATTTATAAGATACATGGGCTACTCCTCTCATTGTCAATTGATTTTGAGATGAAACCGCATGTAATCTAATAAAAATTATCGCTTTGCTCTCACGTAAAAATATTGGCTTTGTTTTTCTCCCTCCCTCAACCATTTTTTTCTCTCTCCCTCTGGTTTCTCTCTATATTTTTCCTTCTCCTTTTTTTCTCCCTTTCTTTTATCTCTCCCTCACCATTTCTTCTCTCTAGCTCTCATTTCTCTCTCGGCTCAATACTTTTTTTCTTGATTATTTTTTTCTCTTGCACAGTACTTGTTTTTCTTTTCTTTTCTTTTTTTTTTTTATCTATTTCTTCAGTTATCTTATTTTCTTCCCTCTTTCAATTTTTTTTTAATCTCTATAATTCTATTTTTTTTTTGTTATTTTTTCTCTTATTTGGTTTCATCTCCCTTTTGCTCTCTCTTACTTGCTATGATTTATTTATTTCTTTCTTAAAAAAAATGCAATCTAATGAAACTATAAAACACAATCTAATAAAACTATTTCTAAAACTTGAACTATTTGAATCCAAAATAATCAAATTTTATATTTGAAAAAATAAAAATAAAAATAAAATAAGTTTTAAAAAATAAAATAACATTATTTTATTTGTTAAATATCAATTTGGTCGCTGATTTTTTTTTTAAAAAAAATTGATAGTGGAGATCACTATTTTGAGATAGATGAAGTGAAAATCTAACCAAGACAATAATTTGGTTACAATTTTTTTTTTTAATTTTAATTTTATTTATAATTTTTCAAGTATAATTTTCTTTTTGTTTTTAAATATTCCAAGATTACGTTTTTTTTAAAAAAAACTAAATCTATGATCATAATTATGTTTTTCTAATTTTAATAATATGAAGAGTTAACAAGCTAATATAGCTTTTTATTTAAAGATTTCTTATTTTATATTTTCATTTAAAATCTTAAATGATATTATTTTTATTTTATTTATTTGAAAGAGAAAAGAAACAACATGAGATAAAGAAAAAGTGGATTGTCTCACAAAATAAAAAGTGGACGAGAACGAGAGTCAGACAAAGTGGACGAGGGTGAGAGCGAGAGTGAGAGTCGAAACCAACGATCGGTGAGGCTTCAAATCGAGACTCTCCAACGAGGACAAGTTGAAGTTTGAATTGAGGAAACTCGAGAGGCGTTCTCTTGGTGAATCGTTACTGGGAGAAATCGCTTCATTGATGTCCTACAGGCACTTCGAGTTGTTGAGCTCGCTGGAATGGCTTGCATTAAAAAGAAACGGCCATATCCCTAGGGATTAAACATGCCAAAACAAAGAAAACGCTAAAACTTAGGGGGGTGGTTGAAGAAATGGTGATGGAGACTAGATTTGCGTTGGTTATGTTAATTTTTCTTAAAACCTCGACAGGGTTAACGGAGGGTTTTTGCATGAGACCAAAGTAAAACCCAAAAATACGTATTTTTTGTGAGGGAGAGAGATAAGAAATGGAGAGAAAAAAATGTAAGGAGAGAAAAGAAAGCTAGAGGGAGAAAAAAACCCCAAAAATACATGTTTTTAAGTAAGAACAATGTGATAATTTCACGGGAAATTTGCACAGATGACTCACTTTCACGCGTATCGATGCCATTTGACCAGTGTTTTGAAATTAATGACATATGACCCTTTCCGTACTTTGCATCCCGTCCAAATTACCGTGAGGGCATCGTTGCTCAAGCTTTTCTCGCTCTCGCTGTAGATCGTTCTCGCTCTCGCTCTAGCTCGTTCTCGCTCTCGCTCTCGCTCTAGCTTGTTTTCTCTCTTGCTCTAGATTGTTCTCACTCTCGCTCTAGTTCGTTCTCGCTCTCGCTCGTTCTCGCTCTCGCTCGTTCTCGCTCTCGCTCGTTCTCGCTCTCGCTCTAGCTCATTTTATCTCTTGCTCTAGCTTGTTCTCGCTCTCGCTCTAGCTCATTTTCTCTCTTACTCTAGCTTGTTCTAGCTCTCGCTCTCGCTCTAGCTCGTTCTCGTTCTCGTTCTCGCTCTCGCTCTCGCTCTAGCTCGTTCTAGCTCTCGCTCGTTCTCGCTCTCGCTCTCGCTCGTTCTCGCTCTCGCTCGTTCTCGCTCTCGCTCTAGCTCTTCTCTGACGTAATTTTTTCTTATCTTTTTTTTTTCTCCAGATTTTCAACCACTCATTTGAGCTAGAGCGAGAGCGAGAGAGCTAGAGCGAGAACGTTTCCGCCTACGAGAGCGTGAACAAGCAAGACCACCTCATACTACCCTCATGTGTAATTTTGTGTACTATGTCACGTCAGAATGGGTCATATTTCATTATTTTCAGAATGTAGGTCATCAGTCATTAAAGCATTGGAAAACGGGTCATCCGTACAAAAACCCCTAATTTCACATAGTTGCTGACACAAGCAAAAGGTTATATAACCTTAATTTGAACAATTAGGTCATATATCATTGAGCCCAAAAATTTAGGTTATCCATAAAAAAAACCCTATTTTACCCTAAATACATCTAGATTATATACATCATACCAATTAAATAATGGCATTATAATCAATGACCATAAAGAAATGCTAGCATTTAAAAAATACTAAAAAATACATATACATATAAATGAAAGTAATAGTATGCCGAAAAAAGAAATATATAAACAGACTTGAAAACTGAAAATAAATAGAATGAGAGAAAAAATAATAAAAACGAAAAAGAAAATGAAAAAAGAAGAGGGACTTGCCGCCACTTCAACGCTTGAAGTGACAAGGCAGGTCAGTGAGCTGACGAAATCCTTGTTCCTACTTCCTCTGATCTTCTTTACCATTTCAAGTCAGTCTTCTCCTCAATTCTCAGTGACCTTCCTTGTCATTTCAAGTCAGTGGACACGAGAGACAAGATAGATCAGGAGAAACATAAACATACTTGGAAGTTGTGTCAAACCCTCTTATCAAACCTATTCTATTGTCCTTAATTTACTTGTCTTTTTATTTACTTGCTTTCCTTTTCAAGCCTATTTGAAAACAAAAAAGGTTAAATTATAAATTTGTTTCCTATAGTGTGGAGAAATTTAGAATTCTGTCATTGTTTGATAAAACTTCATAAATAGGTTAAAAGTTATTAACGAATTCAATACGTAGTTGGTTAGCTATCCTACCATGTACTCAATTTGTTAGTGGCTTATAACAGTCACATATTCAATTCGTTAAGAGCTTCTAACATTATGGACTATTTATGAAGTTTTATCAAATCATAAGGACGAAATTCTAACTTTTAAAACCATATTGACTAGATTAACTTTCTCTAAACTATAGGAACCAAATTTGTCATTTAACCAACAAAGAAAAGAGGGTAGAGAATAGGAAAATAAATCATAATTCTACAAGAAGAGGGACCAAGCACAAGCAAGAGATAAAAAAAATGTTAAATTATACAAAAATACTCTTGAACTTTGAGGTATGTTTCACTTCTAGACTTTAAAAAGTTTCATTTGTACTCTTGAACTTTGAAATTGTTTCAAAAAGTATCTTTTCTGTTAAAATAAAGAATGAAAATTGACGGGACAATTGATGTGTAAAAATTAAGTGTATGTGATATTATTTACAACTACATGTAAGAAGATTAAGATCATTGTTACGACCATTTATTTTATTTAAAAGATATCATTAAAATCATTTGCATAATCAATTTTTACACATCGATTGTCACATCAATTTACATGAATGATGTTGTAAATGACGTCACGTATGTGTTTCCAATGTTTACACATTAGTCGTTGTGCCAATTTAAATAATAATAATAATAATAATAATAATAATAATAATAATAATAAAACTCTTCAATGGTATTTTTGGAAAGCATTTTAAAGCTCAAAGGTAAAAATGAAACTTTTCAATATTTAAAAGCTAAATTGAAGCTTACCCAAAATTTAGTGGTATTTTTTTTTTTTATAATTTAACAAAAAAAAAAAAACAACGAAAATGCAATGAAGAATAAGGTTGGACGAAGGATAAAGAAATAAACAAAGGACTGAATTGAATGATTAGCAATGCCATGAGATATAGTGCCAAGAAGATATTAAAAATTAGTTTAAAATATCATTTTAGTTTATGTACTTTAGAATGTCCAAATTTAGTTCCCATACTTTCAATAAATCTTAAAATGAGTCAATTAAAGTTGATTTGTATCGAAATTTGTTAAATAATAATAATAATTTCTATGCAAGAAAAAAATACCATGTAATATGTTTTCAAAATTTATAGATGAGAGGCTAATAGAGACTTTTTATTTTTTTAAAAAAAATTAACAATAAACTAAGGGACTAATTTTAAGATTTATTGAAAGTATAAAAATAAAATTTGGACATTTGAAAGCACATGATGGACTAAAATAGAACAAATCTCAAAATATAGGAAACAAAATAGTATTTTAACCTAAAAGCTATTCAAACTGTAGACATTCAAAAGATATGATGGTTTGATTCAACCATTGTTAGACTTCTTGTTCATGTCAAAGATTATTAGAAGGAACTTCAACATATGAAATGATTAGAGAAAAGATCAATATGAAAAGAGTTCCCTAATTGCGGGGCATGGATATCCTTGAGATCTGTCACACCTGAGTTCAGGAGGGGTACATGAATGAACCGAGACCACGTTTAAATGAGAAGAGATCCTGAGACTATGCAAGCATAGTTAAGATAAGCTTAAAAGAATTGGTGTAGTTACTACCTATACCAACAAGGTGCGGCTTCATTTTCAGTGGCTCAATCATAGGAACTCCAAAGTTAAGCATGTTTGACCTGGAGCAATCCTATATTGGGTGACCTCTTGAAAATTTTCCTAGGAAGCATGTGAGTGAGGACAAGCATGCTGAAAGGATCCGTGTTAGTCTGTGGAGACAATCTTCACTCTCAGAAGCAGTTCAAGACAAGTAGGTAGCATGACCAAGTCGCAGGGGATGTAAGGGAATGCTGGGGCTATTAGGTGTCAAAGCATGCTGAAATGATCCGTGTTAGTCTGTGGAGACAGTCTTCATTCTCAAAAGAAGTTTAAGACAAGTAGGTAGTATGACCAAGTCGCAAGGGATGTAAGAGAATGTTGGGGCTATTAGGTGCCAAATCTGGATTTCGAACCCTGGGCTTGAGGCGTTATAGATGGTATCAAAGTGGAACCTCTCCTAATATGATTTGGTTTGGGGACAAACCAAGGAGGAAGCTGGTGGGCATATGACACTCGAGTTCATGAGAGGTACATGAATGAATCAAGATCACATCCGAATGAGGGGGGATCATGAGACTATGCAAGCATGGTTAATATAATTAAGCTTAAAAAATTGATAGTTACTACGTATGTCAACAATATGCACCTTCATTTTCAGTGGCTCAATCATAGAAACTCTAAAGTTAAGCGTGCTTGACCTGAAGCAATCCTATGTTGGTGATAGCGAGCAAAATAGAGCTATTTCTTGGCTTAGTTTTATGTTAGTTTTTCCATGATTATATGTGCTTTCATGTGTTTTTATGTATATTTCTCAAAAATCGAGCATTTGCAACAAAATCAGAGAATTGTGAGATATTTGGACAAAATTGAGCAACTAAAGGCTATATTTGAGGATTCAAGTGTTGAAGAGGAAGGACAAGGCAATTGAACCCGAGGGTATAGTGATGCAATGCTCCTTATAGCATTGCAGCACCATTTGAGAAGCCTATCAATCTTGAAAACCCGAGCGCATACCGTTGCAACACTACTTAACGCTAGCCGAAAAGGATTTTTCCCTTTTTTAAAAAATTTGAAGGGACAGTGTTGTAACATTGCCCCTAGCTGTCTCGATGTATAAAAGGAACATTTAGTTTCGTGCAAAGGAAGTCGTTTTTGAGAGACCAAAATCCTAAATCGATTGATACTCTGTCTAAGGGCCTATATGAGACTTTTTGAGAGCCAAGGATGAGACTTAAGGCTCGAGATCGTGGACTTCACATTGGAAACGAGTGTTGGCACGCAACCTTAGTTTATTCTCTTTCTTTTCCCTTTACTTTTCATTTGATTTTTAAGAGTTTTGTTATGGACTCAATTGTTGTTTATCTCTGTATTTAGACAAGTAATAATTGTATGTTTTAGAACTTTGTTGATTTTGTAATTGAATGATTGTATTTACATCTTTTATACATCTCAATTTTATTGCTTAAACATTTGGTCATGGTTTTGCATGTTATGCTAGATTTAGCTCGAGAGAGTAAATTTAGTTAAAGAATATTAGATGCATGACTAGATGTTACACCTATTTCTACATTTTGAAAAATATGTATATAATTGGAAAGTATGAAAATTGAGAAATTAAATATTTGGATATTTATGGTTTTGGTTGGAAGATAAGGATTGGTTTCTTTTTATTAATTAAATAATGGAAATTAAAGAAAGAGAAAGTGGGATAAATATAATTGTTTATTAAATAAAAACATGTGGCTTTATTAGTTATTGTTTAATAAAACAAAAATGAGGGCTTTTGTTGGAGAAGCTATTTCGTAAGGAAGAGGAAGAGGAAGAAAGTGAAGAGGAAGAAAGTGAAGAAGAATGTGATTTTTGGGCTATTTTGAAGTGGAAAAAAAAAAATAAACAAAGAGAACCTCTCACAAGCTTGGATTGAAGCTTTTGGTAAGTTTTCTAACTTTTGATTAAGGTTTCTCATGAGTTAGAACCTATTTTGGTGGGTTTCCTTATGGGTTTTCTTCCTTTAGTTGGAAACTCCATAAACTAGCTTGAAAACTAAGGTGGTGGTGATGATTGAGTAAAAGAAGGAAATTTGATGAAAGTCATGAGTTTTATCAAAGTATGGATTGAAGGGGATTAGTTGTATGTAGAAATTGCAAACTTTTTAGGGAAAGAAAACCAATGAATTTATTCATGGAGAAGAAGAAATGAAAAGAATGAGATTTCTTATGGAGAAAGGATTACAATGGAGTTTATTGGAAACTTTATTTTGGGTTATGGTCTCAATTTCTTGGTAATTTGAAGAGTAAGATGATGAAAAGAATGGTTAATTCTTGGGTTAGTGAGAAATTTAAAGGCTTGAATAATTTAGTGTTGTTACACTTTAATTTTGGCATTAAAAGGTTAGTAATATGTTGACAAATTATGATTTCAGGACAAGCGGAGATTGGAACCATTTACGACCCAAACAAACCTCGTTCATAGTAGTTGTGAGTGGTTATTTTATAAAGTATTTCAATTATTTTAGTAATTGATGAAATTTTATGAAATTTGAAATCAATTGCAATTAATATTAATGCAAATGATTTAGTTATTTGAAAATTTGGAGGAAATTATGTGTATTTCACAAATTGTTTATTATTAAGATTGATGATTTACTAATTTGATAAGAAAGTGACATATGATCACTAAATTGAATTCATGATTTAGCATATTTGAATTTGAAGAGATTTATGTTTATTGAAATTTTAGCTACAATGACTTAATTATTTGAATTAATTAAGCTTATGAAAGGTGAATTTATGAAAATCTCTTGATTGTAGCCAATTGGCAAAAAGTTCAATTATTTGAGGTGAAATCAAGTATTTGTGAGTTTTAGAAAAATGACTTGATTTTTGAATCATGATTTTCGTGGATCTTTGACTTATGGCTTAAAGTTATGAAACCACAATTTGAGAATGTGTGGGGTTTGAGAACTTACAATGATTATTATATAGAAATTGTTTTCAAACCACTAGAGTTTGTACCCATGGTTATTACCCATATGCTATAAGAATGTGTTTCTATAGTATGCTAGTGTGCTAAGGCCGCAGGGGATGCAGGGGAATGCCGGGGCCATTAGGTGCCAAATCCGAATTTCGAATCCTGGTCCAAATCCTGGACCTAAGGCATTACAGATGTTAAAGTTTGCTCTACGTGCACGTATGACATAAATTTGCTTTGTTATGTATCTAGAGATTACTCGATGCATAGTATGGCAGGGATTGGGTACAAGGTTGGTGATGAGTTTTGTTGGCCTATTATTTTGTGCTTTCTTTAAAGAGTTATTGCTGCAAATCTCTATGATGTTTTATTTATCTTGTGTATTTATATTGTGCTTAGTATATAAAGTTTTATTGAACTTTGAATTCCTTTTTAATATAAAAGGTTTTTGTCGAGAGATTATTTTTCCTATTAACTTACCACTCACTGGGCTCTATTAGCTCATTCTTTCTTCCTAAATTTTTCCTCCATGTAGCGATTGAGTTTCTAACAAGCCTACAAAAGTCGATATCTGCCACCGGACCTGATATTTTGCATACCATTTTGTATGTACATAAATACAAATGCTTCTTTTGTAACTAATGTGGCTAGTACGTTTTGAATGACTTAGCACCATTTTGGGATTTCCATTGGTTTGTAATTTGAAACCCACATGTCTATCTACTTTTAAGTTCGTGGGATTGTGTTGAATTTCTGAAATGGTGGTTGGAGTTTGAACATGTTAATTTTGGAGTGTATATATTTCTTTCAGGTGTGTTTTACTCAGTTTTCAGGGGAAACTCTGCCGAAATTTTTATACAATTTGGTGTTAACAAAGTTTTGGCTAGCCACTTGTGATTTTCAAAACTAAGATTTATTTTGTAAAGTTTGACATTGGATTCCATAGTTTAGTAGGGATCTAATGTCGGCACGCCACATCCTAGGTTGGTTAGGGTAATTTGGGGTGGGGTGTGTCACTAGATTTTGCTTATTACACGAGAATGAGTAAATTAAGTCTAGAAGCCTTAAGAGAATCGCCTAATACCATGTTTAGTAATAGAAATTGACCGAGAGGTTGATTTATTACTAGGCATGAGTTCAATTGAGCTCGAGAGAGGATATTGATCACTTAGTAATTCTTGGCTTAAGATTAATTGCATGAAATCAATTCTTTATCTACAAAGTGAGCTTAATTTAATCAACCATCATGTTTCTCAAAAATTGGTCTCCAACCTTGTAAATTATTTGTCTTTTTGATCACTCTAAAGTTTTGTTTCTCTAAATAAAATTGAGCATAATTAACTTTGGAACTTAATTAATCTAAGAACTCCAATCCCTGTGATCAACCATGACCACTATTACTGCAAATTTTTAGAGGTTCGGTTTATAAATATTATTTGATAGGGCATTCGACAAGCTCTTTATTAGTTAGGTACAAAGCATGTGAGTGAGAACAAAGCATGCTGAAAGAACTCGTGTTAGTTTATGGGGACAGTCTTCACTCTCAGAAGTAGTTCAAGACCAATGGGTAGCGTGGCCAAGCCGTAGGAGATGTAGGGGAATGTCGGGGCCATCATGTGCCGAATTTGGATTTCGAATCCTGGGCCTGGGCGTTTATAGATGGTATTAGAGTGGAACCTCTCTTAGTACGATGTGGTTCTGGGATGAACCAAAGCAAAAGCTTGTGGGCATGTGACACACGAGTTCATGAGGGGTACATGAATGAATCGAGACCACATTCGAATGAGAGGGGATCTTGAGACTATGCAAGCATGGTTAAGATAAGCTTAAAAGCATTGATAGTTACTACCTATACCAATAATGTGCACCTTCATTTTTGATGGCTTAATCATAAGAACTACAAAGTTAAGCGTGCTTAACTTGAAGTAATCCTATGTTAGGTGACCTCCTAGAAAGTTTCATGTGAACCATGTGAATGAGGACAAAACATGCTAAAAGGACCTGTGTTGGTTTGTGTGGACAGTCTTCACTCTCAGTAGCAGTTCAAAACAAGTAGGTAGTGTGGCCAGGCCGTTGGGGATGCAAGGGATAGCCGGGGCCAACAAGTGTCAAATCCGAATTCCGAATTCCGAATCCTGGGTCTGGGATGTTATAAGATCAAACTCTACCAAAATTTATTTCCAATGGAATTAGGATTTTTAGCTTTTTTTTTTTTAAGTACAACAAATGTGGATTATAGGGATTTGAACCTTCGACATCGAGAGAAAGAGATAGATATCAATTACCATTGAGCTAAGCACATGTTGCCTAGAGTTTTTAGAGTTTCTCTTTGATTTTGGAAGAGAAATTTTCATATTAATTATGGTTAGAAATTTTTGTGTGCGCTTGGTTGCCTCCTGTTTCCCTTCCATCCTAGGAGAAGTTATTGGGTGATATGGCCACAATGTGGCTCTCTCCCATTATGATGCCACGTGTAGTTGGTTAACCAGCCTAGTTAATCTTTTTTTTTTAAAAAAAATTTATTTTCAAATTGTGGCAGCCCTTTCTCTCATTTTGTTATTTTTTTTTTTTAATTTGTTTTATTTCAAATTGCAGCCTTTTTCCTTTGCTTCTGTTATTCTTTTTTTTTTCTTCTATTTTCTTAAGGTTTCCTAGTTGACCAACTAAAAATTAGAAAAATTATTGGGTTGGATTTTTCTTTTGACCAACATATTTTTTTTTATTTATCTTTTTGTTTTATATATTTTTTTCTTTCAATTTAAAATCTAAACGTTGCTCCTCCTTTCCGTATTTTGGGTTTGGTAAGCATTTTTTTTAAAAAAAAAAACAAACGATAGTCATTGTTAAATTAAGTTAAACATTATTTTTCAAATAATTTTTAATAAATTTGTTAGATCAATTCAAAATTAATAAATAGAATGTTACGTCTACCAAAAACAATATTTGTATATGAGGTGAGTTTCGCCTTGATCTTGGATGCTTTTCTGTGCAAATATAAAATCTAAGAGAAAAAAATAGAAAGAAAGAGAGAAGTGGCTAAATCTATTTTTTTGTACAAATGAATTACCAAAAGGAGGAAGAATGTTAACGGAAAAAAAGCTTAGTAGTCAACTAAAAAAGTTTAAATAAAACAAAGAAGAAGAAAAAATAAAACAAAAGGAATGCTGGCTCAAACGGTAAAAAAAATCTTAACAAATTGAAGACAAAAAAAGGAATAACAAAAATCATAGAAAAAAGTGGCTAAATCGGTTAAGAATACAAAAAAGAATAATAAAAAAAAAAGTTAACTAGACTGGATAGTTAACCAGCCACATGTCATGATTTGGGAGAAGAGCCTCATTGTGGCCGAATGACCTAATAATTTCTCCCATCCTAGGGTTTTGGTAAAGACGTATTAAATACATTATTTCCTATTTTGTGTGTGTGTTTTTAATTTGTATTTTATATTTTTTCTCTTTTTCTTACTTCTTTCCTTGTATTTTCTCTTTTTTTCTGTTTTTATGCATTTTGGTCAGTCCCCAATTTTTTTTTTCTATTTTTCTAGTTTTTAGGCATATTTACTTTTGTTTTTTTAAAGAAAAAAATACACTTTTAGTCACTGAAATTTGATTTTGATAGCATTTAGATCTATGAATTTTCAAACTCAACATTTTAGGCCCCGTTTGATAACCATTTGGTTTTTGAAAATTAAGCTTGTTTTCTCCCAATTTCTCTACAATGGTTTTCATCTCCCTTAATGAAGTATTTGAATTCTTAGCCAAATTCTAAAAAAAAAACTATTTTTTGAAAATTACTTTTTTTAGTTTTCAAAATATGGCTTGATTTTTGAAAACATAGGCAAAAAGTATATGACAAAACAAGTAAGACCATAGGTGAGAGTAGTATTTATAGGCTTAATTTTTAAAAACCAAAAACCAAAAACCAAATAGTTATCAAACGGGACCTTAATTCATGAAGTTTGAGTTTAGTAACATTTTGATCCCTCCATCCACTTTTTCGTTACTGTATTTAATGGATGCTGATGTGGCAATATTTTTATATTAAAAAATATTTTTTTATAAAATAAATAGTTTTTTTTAATGATTTTTTATAAAAAAAAAAGTATTTTTAATGACTTTTTATAAAAAAAAAAAAAATTATATTTTTTCTTCTTTCTCTTTCTTCATTCTCCCTCCTCTCATTCTTCTTCCTCCTTCCTCCATCAATGATTAACACCACCGTCGCCGTTGCCGGCTGCTGCATTGCCCTGTTTCATGCATTTTTGTCTCTCATTCTTTTAAGAAAAGGGATTTTTTTTTTCTAAATATCATGGGGGTAAAAAGTGAAAGCAATGAATGACCATAAGAAACACAAACATTTTCTTATGGGTTTTTCCTTATTTTCTGATTTACTTTCGTTCCTTTTAAGAAAAGCCTTCTTTTCTGAGTTCTGTGTCTCACTGGTGGTGATAGTAACTAGAAAAATAAAAAGAAAAGAGCATTATTGCCCATTGTGGTGACCTGAACTTTCGTTGATTCACAGGAAGCAGAGGATCGGGCCGTACGCCACTTGACTGGAACAATCGGGTGAAAATTGCATTAAACGCAGCAAGAGCATTGGCTCACCTCCACATGTCGGGAAAACTCGTCCACGACAACATCAAATCGTCGAACATCCTCCTCCGCCCCAACCACGACGCTGCCATCTCCAACTTTGGCATAAACCCTCTCTTCGGTGCCTCGACGCCGCCCAATCAGATTGCCGGCTACCACACGTTGGAGGTGATCGAAACCTGCAAGGTCACCTTCAAGTCTGATGTGTACAGGTTTGACGATGGCGGCAACGTTGATGGAGGAAGGAGGAAGAAGAATGGGGAAGAGGGAGAAAGAAGAGAGAGAAAGGAGAAGGAGAAAGAAGAAAAATAAAAAATAGATTTTTTTAAATAAAAATCATTTAAAAGTATTTTTTAAATAAAAAATATTGTCACCTTAGCTCCTCTTAGCTACATAGAAAAATATAGGGACCAAAATATTATTAAATTCAAACATGAAGGATTAAAATGTTGAGTTTGAAAGCTCATGGACTTTTGGAACAAATTATTCAATGAGCCAAAGTGTATTTTTGTTTCTTTTTTTTTTTTAATTACTTATTATATGGAATATTCTTAATGGCTTGGCTCTCTCTTGAAACAAATTATTCAATGAACACACCACAATGAAGCTGTCTCTTTAAAATTGTTGGATTATTTTAAAATCTATGTCCCTAATAACCATTAGATACAAAAGTGATATACTTTTACAATTTCTCTCATATATCAAACGGTGCAAAACTACCAACCTCATTGTAGCGGCCTCCTCAAATAATTTCTCCTCTCTTGGACTCCACTTCAAATGCAAAATTTTGGACTCCAAAAATAGAAAATGAAAACCCATCCCTAAAATTGAAATATAGGAAAATTATATATAATGGGTGCAAAATTGGTTTCCATATTTACACATTTGTCACACAAAAGAATATTTTGCAAATATGATAATTTTTTTTACAAAAATTATGCATGCATGTTTAAACATTTTTATGTAATTTCTTTTTTACCTATGTATATCAATGATAGACTATTTTTGTGTCTATTTCTGATAGATCATTTTCTACGTCTATTAGTGGTTTGACAACTATTTTTACCTTAGATCTCATAATAATTGCTCACAAAAATAAGAATGGTACATGCTTTAGTGGTTTAAAAATAACTTCCAACATAGAACCCATAACTTCCATAAACCATTCTAAAATCATATTCTCTCTTAAACAACATTTCAAAAAATTCAAAGATTTTCTAAATAACATAAAATGCTTATAATTTTTCAAATAACCATAAAATAACTAAAATACTTCTAAATGATCATTTCATATACAAAAATTTTATTGCTGAAATTTCTGAAATGTCTCATACAAATTCTTTCAAAATCATACATAATACGAATTTTCTTATAATTCTATATAATACTAGCTAGATAATGGAAATATTTTGTAAAATAAACCACTTACTATATTATGGGTGAGGCATATTCGGGTTGTAAACTGTTCTAATCTCTGCTTGACCTAAAATAGGTTTTAATAAAACCTTAGTACATGTTTAACTCCAAAAATTAAAATTATTCTACTTGAAAAAGATCATTCCCAAATTTCCTTCTCTCTCTTCTCATAATTCCCCAACATTTCTTTGTCCTTTTCCACAAGTAAATAACCCCTTTCCCACATGCCTCTCACTTGAATGGCTACCCCAATTCCAATCTCTCTTCACTTCAATGCACTTGTACTTTTTCAACACATTTGCTTTTATTTTTTAGAGAAAAAAAATAATTTATACTTCTAAAGTCTAAACTTTGGAGGTTGTAGTTGAATATATATACCTTTGCAAAAAAAGAAAAACTTTGGAGGTTGTATCAATTAAAACTTAAAACTAATAATTGTATCAATTTAAACTCCAAACTTTCATAAATGAATCAATTTAGAACATTCGTTAGTGATTTATAAGTTATTTCGTTTGATTCCATTTAAAATCAACTTAAAATCACTTAAATAAAATAATGCTTGCCCCAAAATCATACTAGCGTAGCAAGAAAAATTATCACGTAATTCTTTATAAATAAGTTGAGGTTTATAGAGGAAGATGAGAAGATGAAAAACCACTCACTATTAATGAAAAATCTCTGTTATCTGTTTGATTCCAACATTTCTCTTTATTGCTAAAATCTGCTTTTAGCTCTGGAAAATGAAATATAAGAGCTTGGATTGCTTGATGCCGTCGATCAACAATATAGGTTGGATCTTTGCATTTAAAGAAATCTTATACACATGTGTTCATGCGAGATTTCAACAAAATAAAATTAATTTGTGTAAATGAATTTGATTTTTATTGATTTCTGTATAAGTGTTACAATAAAAGGATCGGCCTGCAGGCTTATGGATCTTCTTGGATCGGCATGCTGCTTGACCTTCTTGGATCGGCTTGCTAGCTTGTTATTCTTTGGTCTTCAGAGAGATCTCAATCTTCTGGAAATCTTTTGAATTTTCTAGATTCTCTACATTATGACTGAATGCTTTGGATTCTCACTTCTCTGAAATGCCTCAAAATGAAGGGTGGTCTACTCTATTTATAGAGTTTGAGCTTAGCTTAATTCGTCTAATGATCAACACTAGACATGTGAGAATATTTGATTTGCTCATTTTCCATGTCTTTTAATATAATTTGAGGACACATGTAAATTTGTAATTAACCACAAATTTATCAATATATATTTTTATCATCAATTTAAATTAATGACGTGACAATTTGTGATTGACTAAAATTATTCTCATTCAACAACGTGTGAAAATTATGAATTAATGATTTTAAAATAGAATCTTAACGAATAGCCTAAATTGATTCATTTATAAAAGTTAGTTTTAATTAATACAATTATTAGTTTGAGGTTTAAGTGATACGACTAAAATTTAGGAGTATAAAATGATTTTGGTTAAATTACAAGTTTAGTTAATGAACTTTAAAAAGTGTCTAATAAGTCCCTCAACTTTCAGTTTTGAGTTTATTTTGTCATTGAACTTTAAAAAGTATTTAATAGGTCCTTAAACTTTCAATTTTGTGTCTAATATGTCATCGATCTATTCTATAGTTTTTAAAATTCACAAACCTAACCAGACACGAAATTTAAAGTATATGGTCATATTAGACATAAAATTTAATGTTATATCTAATAGATTAGTTAATTTTAAAAAAAAAATTGAATATGTCAGGGACCTATTAAACATAAAATTAAAAATTCAAAAACCTATTACACACAAAATTGAAAACACAAAGACCTATTAGACACTTATTAAAGTTTATGAACCAAATAGACACAAACCTTCAAGTTGAAATACTAAAGAGCTGTTTGGGGCACTGAGCGAGTTATAATAACATGAGTTATAATAGTCCGTAGAGTTATATAATATTGTATGTTTAAAATATAGAGTTGTTTAGTTTGAGTTATAATAATCTGTGTTTGAGGTACATAATACTCCACATACTATTATAACACATGTTATTCTAACCCACGCTTCAAGTCTCCAAACTGTCCCTAAATTTGTAATTTAACCGGTGATTTTTTTCCTAATTTTTAACACAAAAATTTCACTCAACTTCTCCCAACGTGGATGACCGCATATTCAAAGACAATTTTCCATCTTTTGATGCGACATTATTTATTGTACTATCTACCAAAATATTTTCTTTCCAAAACACTCATTCTCCCTCTTATTTTCATCTCCACAAAAACCAACGCCCTCCTTCTTAAACACCATTTCTATTGAAACCAAGGTAAGGATTCCTTTCCCTTTTTTTGAAGTTTATCCCTGATATATGTTTTTTTCCTTCAATTGTTTAAACCATAAACTCACATCGAACCTCCACCAAAATAAAAAAATCATGGCAACTATGTCCATGAAATATTCTGGAAAATAAAACACCCAAACCCTTCCTTTGATTCTCTAGTTCCCAAGAAATCACTTACCGAGTTACCGGACTTATTATCTACAGTTATTAGACTCCCAAACTTTTCCCAACTTCAAACCATAAATTTTTGGTCTGTGCCCTGTTCTTCTTCTTCTTTATGTTTCATTCTTTATCTACCACGATTTCTGTTTTTCCTTTTTTTTTTTTTTCCACTTCCAGATTGCTTTACCACTTTAACTTCTCTTAAAGCCCATGTCCCTGAAGCGAAAACTTACCTGCCACACCACCCTTCTCTCAAGTCACCACCTTCCAATATCTGAATGTAATTTTTCTTTTTATTTTACCAAAATTTTTTACATTTACAGTAAAGATTTGAAGATTTAACCCTTTGGTTGCCTTAACCAGAGTTTTTTTCCTCCATATTTTTTCTTTTAAAAAGGAATACAAATAGACAAACTTTGACAGAAGAGAAGAAATGCAATTTTTAATTTCCTTGACTGTTTTTTTCTCTCTCTTGTGCTGAGGAAACAGGGGGACGGGGATATGGAAAAGAGAAGGAAGACGAATGATATCATCTCTCCCTCCCCCACATCCCACCCAGCTGATTCTGCTTGTGGTATGACATTCTCTCTCTCTCTCTCTCTCTCTCTCTCTCTCTTTCTCAAGTTCATTCATATATATTAGATTATTATTTGTAGGGTTATTTCCTATGGTTTATTTTGCAGTTCTAAGATCCTCCAGAGATCAAGAACCTCTTCATTATACCTTAAAGATCCAATCTTTTTCATTGCTGAAAGCTGCATTTGATAATTCCAACCGTGACAGATATGAATCCCAGATCTTCAATGTAGAAGGTTATAAATGGTGGGTCATAAATATTATTTTGTATTTTTATAAACTCCACTTTCCTCTCCAAATCCATATTGGTTAGTCATTATATATTTTTGGGATACTTTGTATGGTTTGTTATATTGCAGGAAATTAGCTCTGTATCCCAATGGAGATGTCAAAAGAAATGGAAAGGATCATATCTCCCTCTATTTGGTAAAGGCTGAGGATGACATTCCGTCGACTACTACTACTTCAGAAGCTAATGTTGTGTTTACATTTCTTGTTTACGATCATCTCAAAGACAAATATTTGACAGTCCAAGGTAATTAGCCAAATTGCTCAAAACATGTTTTCATTTGTTAGCATTTTTTGAAGTTTTGTTTGATATCATAAATTTTATTGTTCCTAATTAATTCAGATGGGAAAGTAAGACGTTTTCATGCAATGAAGATGGAGTGGGGATTTGAAAAGTTCCTTTCACTGGACACTTTCAATGATGCTTCGAATGGGTTGTTAGTTGATGATTGTTGTGCATTTGGAGTTGACCTTATTGTTATGAAATGTGCTGGGAATGGGGAGGTTCTTTCCTTGAACAAGCAACCAAGAAATTACAAATATACCTGGAAATTCACCACCTTTTCACATCGAAATAAGAATTTTTATGAATCCGATCCTTTTACAGTGGAGATCTACCGTTGGTATGTGAAATTCTTGATTATACAATTATTTTGGAAACAAGAGTATGGTATTATATTTACATGTCCATCGTTTTCAGGAAAATACGCCTATATCCTAGAGGAGATTCCAATACGGCAAGTGGATTTTTGTCCTTGTTCTTGATGTTTGATTGTTCTAAGGAGCTTCCCCAAGGTTTTCAAGTTTACGTTGAATATGAGATGGCTGTACTGGGTAAAGCTGAAACAAAGAAAAGAAAACGTAATTATCTACTTTTTACCTTAATTTGCACATTATAGCTTTCCTTTAATTGTTTTTGGTCTACCTTTAACAGGACTTCTAGAATAGGTGGAAAATGTTTTTAACCTATTAAATTAAAGCGTTTTTTTTTTTTTTTTTTGAAGATTTTCATTATGTTTGGTTAACAATGTCAAAAGTAATATTGAAAATACTAAAAACAGCTAAAAAGGGGCATTTTAGAGGAAGGACTCCCCAAAACTGTTTGGGAAAAAGTGTGTTGCTTAAGAACATTACTCTCAAAAGTTTTTTTTTTTTTTTTTTTTTGTGCGCAGATAAATGTTGGTATGATGGTAAAGGAAATGGCTGGGGTAGTTTGGATTTCATTTCATTGAGTGATCTCAAGGAACCAACAAAGGGCTTTCTTCGTGATGATGCTCTAATTATTGAAGTGAAAATTAATGTCATCTCTGCCTTGAAAATTTTTTTATAGAAACGGAGATGGCGCTGCTAGATCGATCATAACGTTGTCTTAGTTGCAACCTTAAATTTTTGTAGAACTATATATACTGATGTGTGATCTTCATGCCATTTGGAGGCCAAAAAGCTGTATACTGCCTCCAGCTTTTACCTATATCTTAGTTTGTGTGGTTCTAAATACAGCTGTGGTGCCTAGAAGATGTTGCAGCCTTATATTTATGAGCAAAACTTTCTGGTGCCATGTGGCAATCCAACTTTTATTTATTTATTTATTTTTTATTTTTTTAACATTTGCCCACAACTCTTTTTCTAAGTTTTTTGTTTGTTTGTTTCTTTTCATTCTTTTCATTTTCATTTTTTTTAGAAATTTTCTTTTTCATTTGATAACATTTCTTTTTTTTTTTTCTTTTTACAAACTCTTTGACAATGTCAATTTACTTTTAAATTTATTTATTTATATGTATATATTTATTCTCTTTTCTCATCTACATAATACCATTCATTTTCAATTAATCAATTGAAAATTGAGAGTTCACAATAATAATGTAAGAAATATGCTTCATAACTTAACGCTAACGATAGTTTTTACTCAATTTTATTTTTTTGTTTTATAATTTTTTATTTATCTTCTTATTTTCTTTTCTTATATCCACAATATCATTTATTTTCTACTAATCAATTGAAAATTAATAGTTAAAAATAGCAATGAGAGAATACGTTTCATAACTTAAAATAACATTTTTTAGACATAATTTTGTTTGACAATATCAATTTTATTTTTTATTTTATAATATTTTTTATTTTTATTTTAAACTCTCAATTTTCAATTGAATGAGTTGAAAATACTATACAATACCATTTATTTTCATAAATAAATAATTAGGCGAGATCTCTCTTAAATTGGAATCATTTAATTGAATCTCTAACATCAATAACCCTTGCGATGTAGGTGATTTCTCTGAAATTGAATCTCAATTGTGATTTTCATTGATTGTTATCATCATCCACCTAAATTCATTTGATTCAGAAAAATGAACGATATTTATGTTGAATTGTTAATCCAACCAAGTAGAGAGTTTTCAAATTCATTCAATGAATTTTTTGGGGGGTCATTGAAAGGGTTTATGGAATGAAGATTTGACAAGTGCAGAAGAACAATTTTGCCATTTGTTTCATTCTTCTTTTTTTCAAAATTTTTAGTTGATTCTTCTAAATTTGATATTTTCATTATATTGTAAAAGAATCCATGAAACAAAAAATAAGCAACAAAATATAAGTGATATGCATATAATATAAATAATAAAAATTTTAACTCTTTTAAAGATTTTAATATAAAAAAAGAAAAAGAAAAAAAATGTTATTTTAGGTTATGAAACGTATTCTCACATTGATATTTTTAACTCTAAATCTTCAATTGATTAGTAGAAAATAAATGATATATGGAGATGAGAAAAGAAAATAAGAAGATTTAAAAATTATAAAACAAAAAAATAAAATTGATTATGAAACTATCATTAGCTTTAAGTTATGAAGCATATTTCTCACAGTATTATTGTAAACTCTCAATTTTCAATTGATTAATTGAAAATAAATGGTATTGTGTAGATGAGAAAAGAGAATAAAAATAAAAAATATATAAATTTAAAAATAAAATTGATATTGTCAAAGAGTTTGTAAAAAAAAAAAAAAGAAATGTTATCAAATGAAAAAGAAAATTTCTAAAAAAAAATGAAAAAGAAAAGAATGAAAAGAAAGAAAAAAAAACTTAGAAAAGAGGGGTGGGCAAATGTAAAAAACAAAAAACGTTGGATTGCCACGTGGCACCATAAGAATGGGTCACGTGGATGGGCTGCAGGAGCTAGGTGCAGCCCAGGCAGCATGTAAGTTTTGCTCTATATTTATTTATAACGAATGTATACCATGTTAGTTTCTATATCTTGTTTTGATATTAACTGATATAGTTGTGATCTCATTCTCATGATTGAATTTGAGATTGCTCATTCTACTTGAGTTTGTAAGAATGTACAATTGAACAACAGCTGCGAATTAATTGATGCAACACACACTTTTGCCGCAGCTTTTTTAAAAATGCTGCAATTACATCCTTGTAAATTCACATATACTTCCAACAATTGAAAAAGAGACAAATAAAATGCTGCAAGACAAACGTTCGCCGCAATATACATGAACTGTTCCAGTTATATATAGAAAACCTAGCAGCAAAATAACTGTTGTAATTTATATGTTTTCTTGTCGTATAGATACCAAACAATATAAGAACTTAAGTGAATTGGCTTAGGAATCCCTCAACTTAGTTTGAATCAATTGAAAGGAGCTGACTAAGGGTCCGTTTGGGATTTGCTTTTGCAAGGGTTAAAAACAATTATGAAAAAATCTTAATTGTTCGTTTTATTTGTTGGGTAAAATATATTATTCATTAATTTAACTAAAATCACTTTTCAATATCTTTTTACCTGCAAAATCACCTCCTACCAGCTTTTAAAAGTAGCTTTCCTGAAAACATGCCTTATTCTAAAATTCCAATTCTATCCTTTTATATATCTTCTTTTTTCTTTCACACCTATTTCATCCTATATCAATAAAATTTTAATTAATTCCATTTTTTATAAAAATTATTTTTCCTATACTTTTATCAAATAATTTAGATTGAACAAAATAACCCGCCATTTAAATTGTATAAATTTTTAAACAATTAACATATAGTAAAATAGATGTTAAATATCAATAGAAAAATAATTGAAATAATATGTCTACTTTGGTCATTATATAGCTAAATTATAACAATTTTGTTTATTTTACTAAACACTATAATTTTCTTTTTCAAGTTTAAAATTAAAATTTACCAAACACTAATTTACTTCAAGTTACAATTGATTTTTCTAAAAGCACAGTTGCTAGCAATTATTTAAAAGCTACGACTGCAATCCCAAACTAAGCCTAAGTTAGATATGAATTTCTACTCTATGGTCGAAACACTCCACAAGTTTTGATGATTAATTATTACAAGTTTCCTCAATTTTTTTAAAAAGGACACTTTAGTCACTGGGGTTTGGATTCCCTTAAACAACTTTAAAACAAGTGACAAATGTTGCATTGCCCCTTATTTTCTTTTAGATTAAATTATAAGTTTAGTCTTTGAACTTTTAAATTTATGTCTATTTGGTCCCTGAACTTTAAAAAGTTTCTAATAGGTTATCAAACTTTCAATTTTGTGTCTAATTGTAACACCCTCTTATGTCTTTGAGAACTCGAAAAAAAAAAAGAAAAAGAAAACGTGCAATAAAGATGCAACATGAAAAAGTGAAGTTCAAATGCACTTATGGATTGAATTTCGAGGACGAAATTCTCAAAAGAGAGTAATAATTTATAAGACCCGATTCCGATCTTCTAGTTTTTGGATATGCATTTTTTTTTTTTGAAACTGAAAAGAATGCATTAAGAAGCAGAGCCAAAAACCAACAACCGATCCGTCTCGGAAATGCGAGGAAGAATGTCTTCTGGAAAACCATCTTTCCAGATTCAAGAATTCCCTGAAGAAGATGCCAAAATAGCCAAATCGTGGACCGCTTTGTTATCATGTTACAAAAAACAATGGAGTTACACACCCAAAGAAAGAGAGAGAATATCCTCAACAAAAAAAGAAACTTCAATCAGATTAGAAGAGGAACCATTCAACAGGTTTATGACTTCCCTCGAGTCGGACTCCACCACCAGAAGAGGGACACTAGCAGGACTCCAAGCAAGAACCTCCTTAAGGCCTTCCGCGATAGCAAGAGCTTCCAACTCTTTGATAGGCCATTTGTGAGAAATGAACTTGCAACCACCCAACCAAGATCTACTGTTCCTGTCCCTGAGCAGCCACCCGATGCCATCCCTGTTGAGCTTACTTGACTACGCACTACAAGAAATTAGAGCTATGTCGATGGATTTTTTGCCGATGCAACCATTTTAGTCGGCATAAACGTACTTTTGCCACGAAATTGAGATGCGTTGGGAGATTTAGATTTTTCTCCCAACACAAGCCATGTTCGTTGGCAAAAGTGCATTTATACCAACGAAAATGATTGCGTCGGCCAAAACTCTTCGCTCATTAGCCTGCCATGTGGTGGAAAAGAAAGGCCGACGCTTTTTATAAGATATGTCGACGAAATTTCATGCGTCGGGAAAAGTTCTTTTATTGAAACGCGCATTTAATATATCCCGAGGCTTTGGACATTTTAGCCGACACATGAGTTGTGTCGGGGAAAGTCCCGATAAAAAAAACCCTAACCCCTCATTCTTTTTCTCATTTCTTTCTTCTCTTTTCTTCTTCTTCCCTTTCCTCCGCCATCTGCTCATTTTTCTCCCCATTTCATCTCCATTTCCTTCCCCAATGCTCTCTTTCTTTAGTTTCTTTTTTGTTGTTGTGGATTTCGACGGTGTGAGGTCGCGATCCAAAGCTCTTTTCCATTTGGGTATGTTTATTTCTCTTCTTCTTCCATTTGTTTTTAGGGACTCTTCTTCTTCCATTTGTTTTTAGGGTTTTTTTTTTGTTGTACTGTATGTTATGTGTAGGAGGATGATGTGAAGTAGTTGAAATTTTAATAGATGAAAAAACACAACCATTGTGGGTTACTGAGATGAGTTCGCTAGGTGCTTTGGTGATTATGCCATTGTTATTAGTCATGGATAATGATACCAAATTTAAATTTCTACGCTTTGTTGATTTTTTTAAAAAAATTAGAATCGAAGCATGTTTGTTGGAGAACTTATGGATTTCTTTGATTGTTGTTTGTGGTTGTGTACTTTTTATGGACTCTTCTTTTTATTGCTATCGTACATGAGATGTTTGAGCTATAATTCGTTAAATGAAGCTTGAACTGAATCGAACAAATGAGGTTTGGCTTGAATCTGTTTCTCATTTGTATTGATGTTCAATCGTATGTATTTGTGTGAGTGATTATAAAATGGTGATTTGAATCATTAACTGCCCATTTCATTTCGTCTTTGTAGAATCTTTTGTGGTTTTGAAAGCAGAATCTTTGACAAAAATCACATTGGAAAGTCCCATCATGTTAACGAAAGAGAAATGGTAACTAGTATTCTTCTTAGCATGTCATTATTCTAAGTTAATTTAACAGAAAATTGATTGCCCCATATCTTTTTCTGGCAAATGGGGTTTGAAGTTGGGTTTTCTTTCTTCCCAATAATGCTAAAGCTTGTTTTTGTAATTAATTCTTTGATTTTAGTATGGACATAAGGCTAAGTTAAAATGGAATTGGAGTGAGTTATGCATGTTTTTTAGCTTGTAAGTAGTTTGGGTAATTAAGTTTATGATATTTGGAAGTGTGTTTAATTAGGTGAGTTTGTAGGATTTGAATTGTGTGTTAGGTGAGTTGGTGATATGTATGGTGAATTTGGGTGAGTTAAGGGTCATTTGTTTTTATGACTTTGAATAGTTAGCTTAGGTGAGTTTATCACAAATGGAGTGAGTTAGATACTTTTTTTTTCCCTTTTAACTAGTTTGGGTGAGGTTATGAGTTTTGGAGTGTGTTTTGGTTAGTTTATGAGATTTTGAGTGTCTTTGGGCGAGTTAATGGTATGTGGAGTGAGTTAGAAATGTTTTGGTGAGTTTATGCCTTGTGGAAAAGGTGGAAAAAAGAAATGTTTTAAATTTTTTTTTTTTAATATTTTTATCAATGTGCTAAGCTCTCAACAGCCATAGTAGGTTTCCATCTCCAAAGTGGATTTGTTCTACTAATATTTTTGGACTAAATAGATGATATTTAAACTTTTGTGTTAGAGTATTCAACTTCTTTTAACTTGCTTACTATTTAATATATTATAGTAAAATGTTTATGAACTTAAAATATGCTATTAGATTAAATTTTTTGTTTCATAACTATCTATCTATAATTACGAATAGTTTGTCCATTGTTTGAAGTAGACTTATTTGGATCTTACAATGGCACGCACACAAAAGGGTCCCTTCTAGCTAGGTATGGACGATTTCTTTAACGTTATAAAATCATTATGAAACTTCATTATTGTGTTATTGTGTTTTATTATATGTTATATTGTAGTCATAATTAGGTTTAAAAATCGATTTGGGTGAGTTAAGGTTCTTTATTTAGTGTCATAGTTTACTTGGTTGTGTATGGTTATCCTGCAGTTATGGTAGTTGTACTTTAGGGAGTTAGTTTCATTGAGTTAGTGGGATTTGAAGTAAGATTAGATGAATTAGACATTTTTTTTGGTTTAAGGTTAGTTTGGGTAAGTTTGTGATATTTGGAGTGAATTTCAATGAGTTGGGCATGTTTTTTTTTTTTTTTTTTTTTTTTTTTTTTGCTTTTAAGGTTAGTTTGGGTGAGTTTGTGGGTTTTGGAGTGTGTTTGGGTGGTTTATGGGGTGTAGACTGAGTTTAAGTGAATTAGGCACATTTTATTGGCTTATAAGGGCTAGTTTGGGTGAGTTTGTGAGATAAATGTGTTTGGATGAGTTTGTGGGATGTGGAGTGAGTTTGAGTAGTGAGTTAGGTACATTTTGTTAGATTTTAAGTAATTTGGGTGAGTTTGTGGCATTTGGAGTAAGTTTGGGTGAGTTATACAAACTTTTTAGCTTTTAAGTAGTTTGAGTGAGTTTGTAAGATTTGAAATGTGTTTAGGTGAGTTTGTGGATTTGGGATTGTGTTTGGGTGAGTTTGTTGGATTTGGAGTGAGTTTGGCCACTTTCTAGTCAATTTTTTTTTATATTTTGTAGGTTTTGGGGGTGCGTTAGACACTTTAATACGCTTACATAGCTTTGGAGGGTGAGTTATAAGTGCATTAGACTCCTTCATGTTCATTTTTAGCCTTCATACGATACTTAGACACTTTTTAGCCACTATTGGCTACTTTGTAGATTTTTTTTTGGGGGGGGGGGGGTGCACTAGATGCTTTAATATCATTTTGAGTTAGGTTTTGGTCTCAAAGGACACTTAGGGGTTGAGTTATGTGCGTTAGGCATGCCTAGGGCACGTTCAAATTCATTTTGGCCTCCATGGGATACTTAGACACTTTTTAGACACTTTTAGGTCACTTTAAATATTCTGGGGGGCAGGGTAGACATGTTAAGCTCATTTCAAGTTAGGTTTTGGCTTCTTTGACGCTTTAAGGTCAAATGATACTTAGGAACACTTTTTCTTTTGAAAAACTTTTGTGCATTTTTCTTTCCTTTCTTTTATTTTTATATAGTATGTTTAAAAATTTTCATATTATTTTTTTTCTAGGTCTATAGTTGTATAATCTTGAAGACTGCTTAAGAAAAAACGGACGATAAAGACAATAGAAGCCTTTTAGATTATTTTTTTCCTTTTTAATGTATTTTTTTCTTTCGAAACTCTAGTGTAGTGAATGTATTGGATGATATTTTTGTAAGAATATTACATTTTAATATATTGGCTTTTATATAATGGTACCATTGGTTTTTATTTATGTTTCAATAATGAAATTCCATGTAATTATAGATCAAATGAAAAAGAAAAAAGAAAAAATAAGTGTCGGCATATATAAGTTCTCTAGACGCAAATATGCACTTCTCCCGACGCATCAAACTGTTGGGATAGAGTTTTTCCCGACGCTTTCTTTGCATTGGGAGAAGGGAATTTCTCCCGACGCACAACTATTTTCGTTGGCATAGCCTTTCCCGACGGCTCTACCCGACGACTTTTCCCGATGTTTTGTTTTCGTCGGCATGCGTTTTTGCAGACGCTTTTATTAGTTTTCCCGACGCTTTTTTGCGTCAGCAAAGCTCAGAAATCTTGTAATGACACTGCATCCGAAACAAGGGACCTTCCCGTCCCTTGAACTGGACCTGCACTCGACCTATGGAGAGGCAGCTCCTCACCTCTCAAGCTTCTCGAGTGATCCTGAAGCGACTCCATCTGACTTTCGAGGGCTTTAAAGAGTTCAGTGATCGAGAACTTAGAACCTTTGAACCGAATGTTGTTCCTGTGAAACCATAAACTCTTGAGAATCGTAAGAAACCCCGCGAGCTCCTCCTTATGCCAAGCCTTTCTCGCCAAATCCCAATAGTCGCACGGATTCCAGGGAACCCCTGCTCAACGAAAGAAACCCGCATTAGAGGGAAAAAGTGCTCCCAAACTCTCTTGGCAAACTTACAATCCCACATGAGGTGAGTGGTCATTTCAACATTTGTCCTGCAAAAAACACAATCTTCCACTTGAAACCCGTCCCTTACTTGGAGGAGCATTCTTGTGCAAATTAGTAGCAGTGGGAATAATATCGTTAAAAATTCTCCAACAAGTAATTTTGAGATTTGGCATGACATCCACTTTCCAAAAATCATTCCACAAACAATGTAAAGACCCCACATCAGATTACAAGGCCACACAAGAATGAGAAAGAGAGAAACCAAGATGATAAGCACTTTTAACTGTATACTCCCATTTTTTATCTGGATGCCAGATGATCTCATCGTTCCTATCCAGGCCTCCGTGCGAGATATCCAGGATGTCAGCCACATCAAGGGAAATGAGCTCTTCATTAACACGAGCTTCATCCCAACCTCCCTCGTAATTAATGAGATCCACCACATGTTTCCCTCTGAAAGCTTCACCTACTCTGCTAGGCTTGAAATTTCCCATATTAGGGATCCAAGGATCAGCAAAGATAGAGACATGACGGCCATTGCCAATCTTCCACCTGTAACCCTTCCTGAAAAGATTTCGACCTCACAGAATGCTCCTCCAAGTAAGGGACGGGTTGGAGCCCAACTTAACTTTAAGAAAATCACCATCCCTAAAGTATCTGCCCTTCAAAACCTTTGCAAGGAGACTAGAGGTGTTTTTCACAAGGGACCAGTTGTGCTTTGCCAACAAAGCTTGGTTAAAGACTTCAAAATCTCTGAGGCCTAAACCCCCCTCTTTTTTACTACAACACAGGTGATTCCAACTCCTCCAATGGATTTTCTTCTTAGAGTCCGAGGAACCCCACCAGAATCTGCTACACATCATGCTAAGATCCTTGCACAACCTATCTGATAGTTGAAAACAACTCATAAAACACAATTATTAAATGTGTTATTTAATTTTGAAATTTTGAAGGAGAAGAATATTTTGGATAAGATAGAAATAAAAGTAAATTGAAAAGTAATGGAGTACAAGTGCAACAAGTTGAAAAAAATACATAAAAAAATAAATAAAAGAAGCTTCTAGTGGAAGCTTTTGGTTTTAATAAAAAAATAGAAAAGAAAAAGGGAGAGAAAAGTGTGGCTTCAAGTGAGCCACACACAAAAGGAAAAATAATATAAAAAAAATAGAAAAGAAAGGAAAGTAAAGGAAAGGGGTGTTCGGGAATGAGGGGGAGAGAGAGAAACAAAAGAGAAGGGGAAAAAGAGAAGGAGAAAGAAGCAAATGGAAAAAGAGAGTGGGTGAAGGAAAAACAAAGAAGCCATGGTCACGCTGGAAATTGCTGGAAACAAACAGAGGCATATAGGGCCCCGTTTGATAACGTTCTCGTTTCTCATTTCTTGTTTCCTGTTTCTGTTTCTCGTTTCCTATTTCTGTTTCTTAAAAACTAAAAACAGAAACATATTTGATAACTATTTCTGTTTCTTGTTTCTTGTTTTTTGGTAAAAATAAAATTTAGTACATATACTATAATAAAACATATAACATGCATTAAAATAAATATAAAACAATTATAAAGAGGTTATAGTATTTTATTAAGGCTCAACACCTAATTAATAATAATAATAATAATAATAATAAATTTTATCCTTCCAATGTTGTTCCAATTTGATTTGCAATGTTATTTCTCACTTCAATCAATTCACCTTGAACGATTTTGACTTATAAGAGTTAGTTCAATTAGACGAATTTTTAAATTGTCTAAGGTTAGACAATCGAACATACCCACATTTCTTTAATTTAATAATAAACTTTATTTTTATTTTTTCTTTAAAAATGCATTAGCCAATAATACACGCAAGTAAAATAAGAAAAAGAGAGAGAATGTATATATATTTTTTACATTTAATGGTAAACATGAAATAATTATTAGTTTATTTATTTAATAAAAAAATAAAATCATACCAAAAGGAAAAATAATAGAGAATTAAATAGAAAATAATAACTATAAGCTCGTTAATGTAAAGGAAAAGAAAATAAGAAAATAAGAGAGAAGAGAAAAAGGAAAAAGGAAAAAAAAAGATAATGAACTATTAAAAAAAAAGATTATGATGAAAGAGAGAGAACGAATAGAAAGAAATAAATCAAAAAAATAAAAATAAAAAAGAAGAAAAAAACAAAAAGATTAAAAACTATTAAAAGAAAAAAAAATAGAATGGAAGAGAGAGAAAGAAGAGAGAGGGGAGAGATGGGTAAAAAGAGAAATATGAATACATGCATGAAACATGAAAAAAAAACAGAAGCAGAATTTGAGAAACTACTTTTTGAAGTTTCTCAAAATCTGCCATTTTTTTAGAAACGTTTCTAAAAAATTTAGAAACAAGAAACAAGATAATTTATCAAACATGTATGTTTCTTGAAAAATGAGAAACAGGAACAAGAAACATGATACAAGAACGTTATCAAACGAGCCCTAGGTAAATTTTCAAGCTTGGTAAGCCATTTTCAACTTCCGTGAGCCGTTTCAAGAAAAATAAATTATGGGCTTCCTTCCATTTTACATAAGAACTTCTATGGGTTTTCTAGTATGTTTATTTGGGTTGTTTGAATAGAAAGAATGGAACTTTTATGTGGGTTCTAACTTCCTTTTACCAAAAACTTATTGGGGTTTGATTGTTGTGTATCTTAAGGGTTTGGGTGTTGTGTATCTTGATTATTGTTAGTGTGAAAAATCTAGATTTGAAATCATTTGGGATTTGAAATCGTGTTTTTTTGAAAAAAATTTCCGTTCCAAATAGGTCGGATTTGACATGATTTTAAATTTCAAAAAATTTGTTTCCAATTTTACCCCAATCGTTTTTTTTTTTTTTAAATTTATATCTTACAATAGTTTTTCACAATTTTCACAACTTCATTATAAGCAAAAGTCTCCTTACACAGTTTCTTCCTTATACAGCAAGGCCATTCAAGCAAACTCAAGGTTAGGTTTCTATTTTATTTCTCCATCCTATTTTGCTATTTTTTTTAAATTGATAAAAATAATTTCATTATTTTCAATGAATTTCTCAATTCCAACAAGTTTTATAGCCAAGCAAGCTAGAGGTTAGTTTTTTTTTTGCTTTGTTCATCTCTCAAACATTTTTTTTATTGATTTGATAAGAATAATTTGTTGTTTTTTTGTTCATTTTTATATATTGATTCAATATTTTTTTTCCTTGATCTATATGTACACTTTTTTTTGTTCAAATTTTTTTTACAATAATGATGACATTTGCAAATTTTTAATTTAATAAGTTTGTTTGTTTTGATTAATTGTATGTTTTCATCGTTATATGTATTTTATATTGTTATTTGATATTAAAATATTTTTTTATTAATCAAATAATCTATTGCAAATTATAAGGGCATAATAGTAAAATGTTATATTTTCTTTTCATTTCTCGTGAGCATCCAAACAAGAAATTTTAATTTCGGAGATTTCAAATCAATTTGGTTCCAAACGCAAATAGGAATTGAAAATCATTTCCATTTTTTAAAATCCTGGAATTTGAAATCATTTCTGATCAAATCCATTCGCAGAGCGTAAAGAAAATAATTGTTTATGAGGAGAGAGAAAGAAATATATATTTTTTTAATAGGAGCAAAAAGACAAAATTAATATTTTGGCTTTAGTTGGATGAGAGAGAATGTGCCATTTGGAGGTTGGATTAAAAGAAAGAGATTGAAAATTAGTTTAATGGATTAAAGTGAAATTTATGTGATATCGTTTGAAAATTAATTTGTGGTATGATCGTTGGAATTTCAGGTTTAACAAATTGGAATAGTTTACTGTAACGGCCGGTATGTTTGGGAGGTTTTAATCCCTATTGTTGGATTATTTAAATTAATTTTTAGAATTAAATTGAGGTTTAGAGAAGAGAAGAAGGGCAAAATTGGAAGTTGAATTTTTTTTCTATAAAATAATCTCCCCCATCCTTATCCACTATATTTTTTATTATTTTTTATTTTATTTTATTTTTTTTCTTTCTCTTCTTCTTCCTCCCGATAGCCCCTCTCCATCACCGAATTCTCTCTCTCTCTCTCTCTCTCTCTCTCTCTCTCGTGAACGCCGGTCGCGCAGAGGCTGAACCGCCGCCGTCCGCCCAGCCCTTCGCCTTTCGCTTCAGCTCGTCCTCCGCACGCCGTCTCCGGATCGCCTTGCAGCTCGCGTCCGCCCAGCGTCCAGCCGCCTTCGCCGACTTCTCCTTCTTCTTCTTCTTCCTTTGTGTGCTGCCGCTGCTCGCGAACTCTCGGGCCTCACCGGAACTCCAGCCATCAGCCGGTCGAAGAGCTCGCTGGACGTTCCCCTCACCAAAGCTCCAACCTTCTGCTGGACAGCATCACGAGCCACGCAGCCGTCTGTTCCTTCTTCGACTTTTTTCACCGGAGTTCAAGCCTCATCGAAAATCGCTGGAAAACGACCCGACAGGATCGGATCTGTCCAAATTCGAAGCCAACGCGCCGGGTTCTTGCCTCCACGAGCTCTCACGCGCCGACCGGAGCCTTCATGCGCCGCCCACGCGCCGCCGTCTCCGATCCATTTTTCCAGCCCGAACAGTCCGGTTTATGATCGTGTTTTGATTTAGAATAAGCAGGAGGCCAGAGTTTGGAGGAGATTCTCACTGCTAGAATAATATTAATTATTCTATTCGAGGTAAGTAGTTATTTGGATTTTAAGCCCCTTTAAATTCTTAAATGATTTAGATTTATGTATGATAAATTGTGAATTGTGAAAGCATGCTTGAAAGCGGTGTTATGAGATATGAAATGATTAGTAGATATGTTTAGAAGTAGTCTTGGGCTAAAGTGACCTAAGTTGAGGTTATAATGGAAATTGGGGCTTAAAGTTGCGATTTTATCATGTTAAAGTATGAAATACCTAAGGAATTGCCCAAGGTTATGTTTGGGATGAGTTCAAACACGTTTGTGGTGAATTGTGAACGATTTTGTTTACATAAATATGAACATGTGAAAGATGTCGTGGTTGGTTAAATTAATAGGAGAATTATCGTTTTGGGCTTAAGGTTGCCTGAACTTGTTGCTAATTTCGTTAAGGGATTCAAAGTTACAAACAAAGGATGAAAATGTGTCTAAGGTTATGAATAAAGTTGATTATATTTTCCCCCGTAAGCATAAAAGTATAGATAGTGGTACTAAATTAAATGTTGTAAGTGTTTGGGCTTTCTGAGAGGTTGGTTAGCTGCGGAATGCAGAATACTTGAACTTTAGATTGAATGGTCGGCCGAGTTCAATGTTTTTTTTGGGTTTGGGCTTAGTTAAGGGCTGAGGTAGAACACCTTAATCGGATGTATTTGAATGTGAATGGAAGGGCGTTGGTTGTTTTGAGTCCTAGCATGGTTAGAAGATTTAAATTCTGGACTAATGAATTGAAGGACTTTATGTCAAGGACATATGTATGGGCAATGGCTACGTGTAGTTCTTGTTTAGAAGTACCATTGAACTAGGGCAAGTTCTTACTTGAGACTTGTGCTCGTGAGCTATGGCGAAAAGTCATTATGATGAGATTGAGGTTGTTTATGGAAAATGGGCCTGGGTCATATGCTACAAATGACTTCTTAAAAGAAAGAGAAGTGGATTTGGCCTAGAAAGTAAGTAGCCTTTCGGATTTGTGCGTTAGGATTTGTGTTCGCCTAGATATATATATATATATGAGGCGTAAGACGTTGTAAATGTTGGAAAGGCTTGAGGGTGGCTTTCCCTCTTTGCTTGTGTGAGTTAGGGAACGTTTTCCCATTGTTTGCTTGTGAATTTCGGGTCGGTTTGTGATTGTGAATCAATCTTGATGGATGAATTTGGTATAATAGATGACCCGAAAGGTTCTAAAATCGTTGTGAAAGTACAAGGCCCATTAGATTGGTGTTACCCACCCTATCTCTGTTGTTTCGTGCGAGTTTGTAAGCCTAGAACGTATGTGATGTGATGAGCATAGGGGATGTGTTTCCCTAGTGCCTGTGAGCTAGCTTAGGGGTGATTCCCCACTGTGTTGAGCATAGAGGATGCGTTTCCCTATTGCCTGTATGCTAGCTGAGGGGATGTGTTCCCTGGTTGCCTATGTGGCTATCCTGATGTGATGAGCATAAGGAATGCGTTCCTTATTGCCGATGAGCTAGCTTAGGGGTGATTCCCCACTGTGTTGAGCATAGGGGATGCGTTTCCCTATTGCCTGTATGTTAGCTGAGGGGATGTGTTCCCTGGTTGCCTGTGTGGCTATCCTGATGTGATGAGCATAAGGAATGCGTTCCTTATTGCCGTTGAGCTAGCTTAGGGGTGATTCCCCACTGTGTTGAGCATAGGAATGCGTTTCCTATTGCCGTGTGCTAGCTGAGAGATGATTCCCCAGTATGTTGAGCGTAGGGAATGCGTTCCCTAGCGCCTGTGTGCTAGCCTAGGAGTGATTCCCCATTATGTTGAGCGTAGGGAATGCGTTCCCTAGCGCCTGTGTGCTAGCTTAGGGGAGATTTATCCATTGAGATGAGTGTGAGGGTTATAGACCTTCACAGGTTTGGGTTCTAGGTTACAGGACTCGCAGGTATGACACGAAATTAGGGTCAAATAGTAGTGAATGTTGTGAAAGGTTAAATGGACCTTTAAAATAGTAGAAGAAAGTATTTGAAATCTAAGTACAAGTGTGAGTAAGAGCTTGGTATGATTTCGTTGAACATTGGACCCTTAAGTGGGCTACTTACTGAGTATGTTTATACTCATCCTTGCTACTGTGTTTGTTTTGCAGATTATGCACATTCTCGGGGTGGATGACGCAGGCGACGACTTGACGAGACTATGGAGGCTCCACCAAATGTCTTTTCCCTATTTTAGTTTTTAGTTTTATTACCTTGTTCCTTGATGGATGTTTGGTTTGTACAATCTAAATATTCTTTAATTATCGTGTACTTGGCTAGAGTTTCTTAGAAACCTGTGTTTGAAGTTGAAGCTCAGCATATTTGTTGTAGTTTGTTGGATGCTGAGCGTTTTATCTGAGTTATAGAAGTGTTTTTCATTCTTATCAGGTTGTTGTAAAATTTTGGTTTCTTCTAGTTAAGCCGTCATGTTGCCGAAATTTCGGGCATGAGGGAGGTAACTAGGTCGTGCTTCCGCTTTAGAGAATCGTAGGAATTTCGGGTCTTGATATTTACGATCTGAAGTGCCAACAACAATAGTTTTGTGAGTGGTTATTTTATAAAGCATTTTAATTATTTTTGTAATTTATGAAATTTTTGATAGTTGAAAATCAATTGCAATTCATATATTTTTGAAAATGATTTAGTTATTGAAGATTTTGATAATTTGGAGAAAATTACGTGTATTTCGTAAATTGTTTATTATTGAAATTGATGATTCACTAATTTGATAAGAAAGTGACATATGTTCACTAAATTGAATTCATAATTTAGCATATTTAAATTTGAAGAGATTTATGTCTATATGAAATTTTAGCTACAATGACTTATTTGTATTATTTGAGCTTATGAAAGGTGAGCTTGAGAAGTCTTTGAATTTTAGTGCAAATTGGAAAAGTTCAAATTATATTTGATGATTTCAAGCATTTGAATCTTAGAAATGACTTGATTTTCGAATCATTGTTTTAGTTGAAATACAAGTTTTCAGATTTATGTAAACCCAAATGTGATTATGAGTATTTTAGTTGTAATGGCTTAAAGTTATGAGACCTCATAGTTGAGAATATTTATGACTTTAACGTGGGTTGAGAACTTACGATGATTATCACAAAGAAATTGTTTCAAACCACTAAATGTTGTACCCATGGTGATTTCTTGATACACTTATGCGAATGTGTTTCCGTAGTGTATGTGTGACTAGTTGCTCTGCTATACATCTTGAGATTATTCGATGTGTAGTATGACCATATTTGCTTTGCTATGTACCTTGAGATTACTTGGTGCATAGTATGACTAGATTCGCTCTGCTATATACCTTGAGACTACTCGGTATATAGTATGACTAATTGCTCTGCTGTGTATCTTGAGATTACTTGATGCACAATATGACTAGATTTTCTCTGCTGTGTATTTAGGGTTTTCTCTATACATAGTATGATTAGTTTGTTCTATTGTGCTTATTGAGATTACTCTACGTCATTATGACTAGTTTCGGGTACAAGTTTAGTGACCAAAATTTTCTAGCAACGTGGCCAAATTTAAGTTTATGTTTTTGATATTATGTCTTTAAAAGAATATTCCTCAAGGATTATATCTTAGAGATTTTGTAGTCTTCAAAATATCTGAGTTGCTTAACCACAATGGAATTTATAAGTATTTCAAGGGTTTTACGTGAAAGAGTTTTATAATGTTTATGAACGACCATTTATAAATGTTATGTTAATAGTTTCTTTAAAATTGTTTTCTTTTAAACTTTCACCACTCATTGGGCTTTTTAGCTCATTCTTTTTCTAAATTTTTCTATCAGGTAGTACTGGAGTATCCAATGGGCCTATCGAGGTTGAGATCTACCACTATTCTCATGCATATTACATTTCATTTTACATGTAAATATGATATTTTATTTCTCCTTGGAACTAGAGTGGCTAGCTTTATTTTTTGACAACTTTTTCTTTTATGATGATTTGTAAATTGGAACCATTTATGGTTTCCCATTGTTGGTTTGCAGTTATGTGGTGGTTGTGGATTTCTGAATTGATTATTGATTATGGCATGGCACACTTGGTAGATGTGTGGGAGTTCGGATAAATTATTTGGGAGTGTAATTTTTATTTTTATTTTCAGATGTGTTTTATCCAATTTATAGGCAAAACTCTGCTGAAATTTGTAAGGATTTGTTTTGATAAAGTATTCGCTAGCCACCTATTCTTTCAAAAATCTATTTTGTTTTGTTAAGTTTGACAATGGGTTTCATAGTTTAGTTGGGATCTATTGTCGGCACGTCACGTCCTAAGTTGGTTAGGGTAATATGGGGCGGGGCGTGACACTAATAAGTCTTTGAAGTTTAAAAATTGTTTAATAGGTTCTTGAACTTTTAATTTTGTGTCCAATAAACCTTTGATTTTTTATTTCGTGTCTAATGGTTCTTGACCTATTTAACATTTTTTTAAAATTCATAGATATAGTAAACATAAAATTGAAAGATTAGGGTTACGTTCCATTAGACAAAATTCAATTTTATAGATCAATTAATTTTTAAACATTTCAAACATGTTAGGGACTTTTTAGACACGAAATTGAAAGTTTAAGAACCTAATAGATATTTTTAAAATTAAAGACCTATTAGATACAAAATTAAAAGCTTAAAGATCCTGTTAGACACTTTTAAAAGTTTAGATACCAAATAGATACAAACCTAAAAATTCGAAGACTAAACTTGTAATTTAACATTTCTTTACTTGTATAAAGAGCAAGTGGTGCGATTTATCTTCCCTAATCTCTTGTGAAAGGCAACAACATGGGAACGAAAAGGAAACAGTCAGAGGCAGATATGGGAGACTACGAAACGAAGAACATCATCTTCCCCCCGCCAACAATATCCCATCAACACTCTTCTGCTTGCGGTTTAACCTCCTATCTCTCTCTCTTTAAACTTTTCATTTTAATTAGCATTCTAAGGACATACTTGAAATTAATTTTGAAATGGCTAAAATTACTTTTGTTGTATTCAAAATTACTCTAAAACATGCTTTTAATTATTCAAACTCAATTTTTATGGTTTGAAAATCGCTTTTAAAATTGTAAAATCAAATATTAAATTGATTTTGAATTATTAAAGACATGTTTCGGAGTAATTTTAAACATGACAGATTTGTCTCAAACATCCCTAACTCCATTCGGAACATGTTCTACTACTTTAACAAGTGTACGGTCAAGTTCATAATACATTTCTACAGCTATCTTGACTGCTCATTTTCAATTCATTTTCAGTTGTAAGGTCCATTAGAAATGTAAAGCCACTCCATTATACCCTAAAAATCCAATCTTTTTCGTTGCTGAAGAACGCACTTGCTAGTTACAAGAGTCACAGATTTGAATCCCAGACCTTCAATGCCGGTGGCTATAAATGGTGAGTTGTTATAAATATAATATAACTCCATTTTTTTTTTTTGCCACTTTTTTTACATTACAAATAAAAGGGTGGGCTATAACCCTCTCTAGTATACTTCGATGTTCATATTGGATCTCTTTTGTTTTTGGGACATTTTGTAATCTGTTTGTTTGTTATGCTAGGAAATTAGCACTTTATCCCAATGGAGATGAGACAAGAAATGAGTCTGATTATATTTCCCTCTATTTGGTAACGGCTGATGATAGCATTTTATCAACTACTGCAGAGCTCAATGTTGTGTTTACATTTCTTGTTTATGATAGTCTCAAAGACAAATATTTAGCAATCCAAGGTAACCAAGCTCAAAATATGTTTTGTTAGATTAATTCTTTGATGTTTTTTTTAGTTTTCATCTTTGAGGTTCTGTTTGGTGTTTCAGATGGGAGAATGAGACGTTTTAGTACAATCAAGACCGAGTCGGGGTTTGAAAAGTTGCTTTCACTTGACACTTTCAATGATGCTTCAAATGGATTCTTGGTTGGTGATTGTTGTGTATTTGGAGTTGACATTTTTGTCCTGAATTGTGATGGGAAAGGGGGAGGGGAGGTCTTTTCCCTGATCAAGGAACCAACAAATTACAAATATACATGGAAAGTTAACAACTTTTCAAAACTACATTTGAATTTTCATGATTCTGATCCTTTTACAGTGGAGAGCTACCGTTGGTATGTATAATTTTGATTATATATGCAATTGTTTTTGGAAACCAAGTATATTTAATTTGCAGTATGGTGTTATTATATATTTACATATCCATATCTTTCAGGAAAATACGCATATATCCTAGAGGAGCCTCCAATGCGAAGACTGGCTTTTTGTCCTTGTTCCTCATGTTTGATAGCATCAAGGAGCTTCCCCAAGGTTCTCAATTGTACGTTGAATTTGAGTTGGCTGTATTGAGCCAACTTGGAGATGGACAAATGAAAGGCGGAACATGTAATTAACTACTTTAATTTTAAGGTTTAAATTTTCCAAGCTTTCCTTAAACTAGTTTTTCTAATTTAGTGAGTTTGGGATGATGGACTCTTTGTTTTGAGAATAGCCTTTTAGTTTTTGAGTAACCTCTAAAGCATTTTAAGTGTGTGAGAATCAAACACAATGAAATTTCTTAAAAATATTTAGCTAAAAACACTCCTCATTCTAACAGTTATAACAAGCTCATTCTGATTGACGTTGGCTTTTTTTGTGCAGATAAGTGTTGGTTTGGGTTTGGTGGTGTAGAAACTGACGGCTGGGGCAGTCCAGATTTCATGTCATTGAGCTATCTCAAGGAACCAACAAAAGGCTTTATTCTTGATGACACTGTGGTGATTGAAGTGAAAATTAATGTCATCTCTACCTTGAAAAAAATTGTATAGATCAAGCGAAATACTACTCTTTGAGATCATAATTAATAATGCTTTGCTCTTGTTAGAAAGGAGATCAGTGAAAGCTAAGTACATCTAATTTGCACTTTTTTTGGTTACTAATACATGGGATTGTGAAATTTTGAATCTTGTTTACGGGCTATTATTTCCTTTAATTCCTTCGGATAGCAGAAGATGGCAGCACAATTATATTCTTGCCATTTGTGACAGCCGTGCAACGTTTCTTTGTCAAAGCCGTCCCCCCTCTCATTTTAGGAAGAAATATTTGATGATTCTTTTTGGCTTTTCTGTGATAGGTTTTTTCGTGTAACCAAGATATCAGAAGTTTTCCGTCTGTTTTCGATCAGCAAAAAAGATCAACAAGGATGGTAGCCATTTGTATCTATTGGTCTCTATTCTGGTGCAAATTTGTGTAGAAAATCTTTTACCTTTTCGGTTACAAGAAGAAATTCATATCACTAGAAGCTTGAAATTCATCATGGTCATGGCTAAAGTAAAAACTAGCCTTGCCATTCGACTTTTCCATCAATGTTCTAGTCTAATTTCCATCAGATTGAATCCTAGCAATTATCTTTTGTGGAAATCTCAAACCTTGCCCCTCATCTGGATTCTAGAGCAACACCTTCATGAAGATCAACCACCAAAAGAATATCTCTTGGACAATATCCGAAAAACGACAAACAATCAATCCCCAACCCAACATTTGGATAGGTAACAACAACTTTTTCTAACTTCTTGGCTCATTGGCACCATTACAGAGGAAGTTCTGAGTATGGTTGAGAGCACAAACACTGCTTGTGAAGTGTGGACATAGTTGGAAGAGCAGTTATCAACCATGACCAAAGAAAATGAACTCCATCTTAATGATGCCTTGGTTAGTTTGAGAAAAGGTAATCTCAATCTAGAAGAATAATTTAAAAAAATTCAAGGCCATTTGTGACAAGTTAGCAGAAATGAACAAACCATTATTGGATGAAACAACTAAAGTGAGTTTCACTTAGCAAGGCGCTTGGGAGTTAAGTACAAGGATTTTAGTGTGGCTATGCTATCAAAGGTACCAACCATGAATTACATGTTGCAGGCAATGAAAGAAAGTAGGAGAGAAACTTCTTTTGATTGAATACTATGGCAAAGTAGGAGAGAAACTTCTTTTGATTGAATACTATGGCACTTTGCTCAATTGGCGCTTCATTGCTTTATCTACTTACAAGGTGAGAACACCTCTATTTATAGGTGTTTAGGAACATTCTAGATAGCCAACATAAATGTCTTAAAGAAATATCTATCTAGGAAAATACATGCACTTAATGAACCTCTACCTATTCCAATGAGACTCCTAGAATGACACAAAAGTCATCTCATTGGAACTCACAAGTACCCATTCACATAACATGAGAAATTACAAATTATCTTTCAACATTACTGTAACGACCCCAAAATTTAACCTAATCTAGGGAACACTACTAAACGTACGTACGACCACTATGCCCCAAAAATTTTGGCAGCATAACAGCGTAACTATAACAATACCCAAAATTTCCTAGTACCTGTTAGATAAGGTAAACACACTTCTAAAGCCATAATCACCCAACAACTGTTCTAACTTCAATTCAATAACCACTAGAGAGTCGGAACAAACAACATCCCAACTCCAACTCAAACGACTATTAGGGAACTAGAAACAAACCATCATGCTAAGTATGTAGAGAACACCACTACTTTATTAACTTCATGCAAACTCATTCCATAAAGATAAAATATCCTAACAAAAGCCTATTACCAACCTTCCACATGAGACAAAATACTTCACCTAAACCAACTCACTAATGGTAACAAAATTTGCCTTCATATGTAATCAACTACGATAAAATTCTAACTAAAAGAATGAAGCAATGGTACCAAGTCCACAAAGTAGATGTCACAACAGAAATTAAACTAACAAAACCAACTAAGGAAATGAAATGCCAAACAACTAGTCTGCAACAAAACACAATCAAACAAAAGTAATTCAACTAAACAAAGCTTAACATGGACAACTGCTAAATAAAAAAAATAGCTAGCTATGGTCTTTCTCCTCTCATGCCTCCTCTTCAGCATCACCAGGGTCATAGTATTCATCATCATCTACAAAACCTGGTGGGAGGTCAGTACATAACACGTACTAGTAAGTAGCTCACATCTGAAGAGCCACCAAGTAGCATCCAAGGAAAAACAACATGTTTACAAATATCATGCTTTCCATAACGAACTAGACAAACATCACATACAAGTAACACATACAACATACTCAATTAACAAATCATATTCACACATGTACCATGCTCGTGTCATGCATATGGAACCACTGCCCAAGCTCAACAAGCTCACTCAAACCCCATTGAGTCACTCAATCCACTCGTGTTTAGCCCTCACAAGCTACCTGAGACTGATTCCTTCGAGATGTGTCGACCCCTGACCATTGTTACCCAGAACCTCAATGCTCCTCTACGGCGCTCAGTGTTCGACCCATGACCATTTTTATCCAAGGCCTCGAACTGTGCATCATCCCTTGACCATTTTAACCCAATGTGCAACGATGACTTAACCATATTGACCCTTGACTATTTTTACCCAAGGCTTCGATGTTTTTCTGGATCCAACAGTGACATACTACCCCTCGACCATTTTTACCCGAGGCGCACTAGTATTCACCCTACTTTCTTTATCTCATACAAGGTTTGCCAACCTCACTCAAACTCACTAGAATGCATGAATCCTACCCATCATCCTTCTAGACCATGTTCATGCCTAGAACTACATAAACACTCATGACATGCTTGCGAACCCAATGCTAACGACTCTTCATGCATTCATATTACAAGACTAAGACATTCTAAAAAATTCAGCATGCTTATTTCAAAGAACATATCATAACGTGTTAAAGGTCACCCATTCATCACAACAAACTACACATGTTCAGCTCAAAGAATAGCGCAATTCGATAAGGTATACATAAATAAGCAATTAAAAACACACAACATGCTAGCAAACAACAAACAAGCTCACCCGGTAGAATTTTACTTACCTATAACGTTCCTAAGATAGTCCAAGATATTCCTAGCAACAAGTTAAAGATTTAGAAGTTAGAAAACAACTTGAAATCCTAGATTGAAACTAAAGGAGTGTTTAGGAGGATTTTCTTACACAAAAACAACTTCGAATCTTATCCAAACATAGTCCAAATCTACAAACACAAGTTTACAAGAATTAAGAATTAACTTAAGCCATCCTATTTGAGTTCGAAAAGGTTTGCGACTTGCTGAAACTTACTAATTTACTCCAACCAATCTCGAGCTGCTACTGGTTGGTGTTCGAAGGAGCTCGACTTCGCAAATTCGAACTCCCTAGTCAATGGGTAAACTATTTTGAGGTCGCTCGAGGAGTGGGTCACGAATTGGAGTGATTTCGAGTGGGTAGTGCTGAAACTCGCGAATCCTCGTGGGTTGTTGCTCATCGATCAAGAGAAGGAGAGAGAGAGGAAACCGCGCCCGTGGGGATGCATGCTTGTGGCTAGGTTACGTTGTTGAGTGTCATTGGTCACCGTGGAAGAAGAAAATGTCGTTAGAGTGAGGCACCGACGATCGAAGGATATTTGTTCGCAAACTGGGGTATGCGCGTGAAAGAAAAAGATGAAGGTGAAGATGGATCTGCCCATCGGTATGTCACGCGCCATCGTACGATTGAAGGTCGGAGAGGAGAGTTGCGACCCACTACTTGCCAAAGCTTGTCACAAATGGAGAAACGAAAGGAAAGTGGTGGGAGGCAACTTGTTTATGAAAGAAGAGGATAGGGAAAAAAGAAGTGGAGGCTGTTTTTGTAATAACCATTTTGATTTTTTTTCAAAAATGAAATTTTTTTATAATAAAAGTACATTAGTGGGGGGGGACAATATTCTCCAATATCCCCTTAAATCCAACCACTCCTCTTTGTCTCTTTTGTTTCATTCTCCTACTAGCCTCTTATTATTCCCTCATCTCACCATCTCCATCTCACTCCCACGAAAACACACACACACACACACTCTCTCTCTCTCAAACCAAACACCCACTTTCACGATCTCTCTCTATACCCGAGGAGCTATCCATCCACCAGCAACCTTCTTCTTCTTCCCCTTTTCCCTCTGTCCGTCGGCTCCTTCTTCTTCCTCTTTGTTGTTGCCAAATTTTGGACAGGAGAAATCTCACCTGACCTCCACGTGACAACTACTGTGAATTTGTATTCTTGGGGAAAGAACGCGGCCTGCAAGACAAGAAAAACCTGGACATCGATGTGGTGTAGGCCATACAGGCTTCGATGTTTAAGTCAGAGAGAGTTTTGAGAGAATTTAAGAGTTGTAGGAGAGTGTTGTAAGCTGGAATGCACTTACCCTGCTCTCCCCCTGAGGGAGAGCTTAAATAGCTTCCTTCCTAGGGCTTTTCGTGGGTTTCAGTCATCAAATGGGGAAAGGAAAGGTCGAATTGGGCTGAACCGAGGGCACATGGGCAATAAGGGACCGAGGCAAGGCCCAAAATTGGGCCTTGCCAAACTGCTTGGCCTTGGCCGAGGCCGAGGCCTACCATGGGCTTGGGCCGAGCCCAAGCCCCAGTCTTCTCCCCTTTGACTTTGGACCATGGCAAGGCCCAAAATGGGGCCTTGCCATGTGGTAGGCCTCGGCCGAGGCCGAGGCCGACCACGGGCTTGGGCTTCGGCCCAAACCAGTTTCTTTGTCCCTTCTTGTCCTGGGTCGGTCTCCTGTCGGTTTCGGTTTGTTTGGACTTCGTATTGGGTTTCTTTCCTTATTTGGCCCTTCATTGTAGTCTTTTATCTAGTCCATTCTTGTTGGTCCAATTTCACCCATAACATTAGCCCCCACTCCCTAATTAGGATTCGAGATTAGGAGCGTGTGGAGTAATTGCATGGAGCCTGACTTGGGAGTAGCATATTAAGTTTTGGAGTCATTGTTGACATTTCGAGGTCTGCCTCAAATTATTCCTAGTTATTGCCATCCATCCTTGTGAGGATATTCAGTCTCCTAGAGTGTCGGTTTCTCCATTTTCCAGTAGGAATTTTAGAGTTCCATGACGCTTATCTTGCGTCTTGGTTTCTCCGTTTCCTATAGGAATTTTAGGGTTCTGGGACCCTTATTCTGCGTCTCAGATCATCCCCAGGATTGTCGTCTAACCCCGTAGGTCGGTCTCTTCTTGGTGGGTAAGATTCTCCTTTGGATATGTGTTCGTCCACATCCTGGAGAAAATTTAGGACTCCAAAGTTCTCCTTAGATCATCCCAAGATTGTTGTCCAACCCCGTAGGGAACATTTCGATCTTTCTCGGCTAAGACTCTCCTCTGGATTCTCGATTTGTGCCGTTTTCCTGGAGAGAATATATAAATTCGAGGGCGTCCTCAAATTTAACTGGGATTGCCATCAAACCCCGTAAGGACTATTTTGGACTTCCCGACCTCCCGTAGGAGGGAATTTTGGGCTATCTTGTAGCCGTGTAGCTTCATGACCTCCTGTTGGAGGGAATTCTTGGCTATTCAATAGCCTTGTAGCTTCTCGATTTCGTAAGCATTTTCGGAACAACTGTAGCTTCATTTCAAGCTGATACCGTGAGAGGAGAAGAGGAAATAAGCAATGGAGTGAGCATCGGGGGCAGGAGGTCTGGTCGGCCTCGGCCGAGCTGGTCGGCCGAGGCCTCCTTGGTGCTTCTGCTTAGCCTCTTTGCGCGTTGGTACGTTTTTTCATGTATAAGTTTTCCTCGGTCTTACCATCATCTTCTTCATTTTTTTTAGGAGCCAGCTTATCCTGGTCTTTCTCTTGTTAGTCAAGAGAATTTAATTAGAATCGGTTTTACTCCACCCCTTCTTCTGAAATGTTGGATTTAACCTCAAATTCTTCTTGTAATCATTGTGGTGGGGAGAGATTGGTTTTGGCCAAGGTGGTCTGCCTTGACCAGGGTGGTCGGCCTCGACCACGCTTGTCAGACCTCAGTTCCTTTGCTTTAACTTCTGTCTCATGTGTTTTCGTTAACTCATGATTTCGTTGCTTCTGTTTTTCATATATGCCTCCACGATCTACTTCTTTGCTTGAAGCTCAAAGGCAAAAGAAGAAGAAAAAAGCCACGGGAGGAGCTGGGCTCTCGAGGGTCGGTGGCTCTATCTCAGACGTCGGAGGTGTTTCTACTTTCGAGACTTCAAACCTTCCTCCTCGACCTTCTAGTGTCAGTACTCGTCGTACTAGAAGGGGCGTTCCTTCCTCTCATGAAGAGGATACTCCTGCTGATCTTCCCACTTTCTCCCTTGAAGATTTCTCTCCAGTAAGTAATGAGATTGATATTCTGGGAAGAAGTTTTGAGCTTTAGAGGGGTATCGAACATAACCATCCTCCAGGTTATAAAATGGAAGATCCTAGGCAGGCTATCATGGAAGGAGCCCGTGAGTTGCGCCATGTAAGTCTTTCAATAGTTATTTGTCTCTTTTTATCTTACATTCGCTTCTTTATAACTAACTCCTTCATTGTTTTGTCCTTAGGCCGTTAGTCGGCTTACTATGTCTGCCATGACCATGGTTGAGAAGATCTCCTCTCTCCAACAGACCAGTGTTCCAAGGGCAAAGCTAGTTCAAGCTCAGGCTAGCTTGACTCAGGCCAATCGTCTCTTGGCTGAGGTTAGGATTGAGCTTGATTTTACAAGGGTTGAGCTCCAATCAGTTCGTACCCAATTGGATGAAGCTCAAGCTCATCTGTCTAATGCGGAATATCTAACTGAAGAGTTCAAGAAAACGGAGGAATATGTTGTGATGCAAGATGAAATCTTTGACTCCGGATTTAACTGGGCTGTCAAACGTTTTTCCAAGCATCACAAGGACTTAGATTGTGGGGTCATTCGAGAAGATTATGCTTCTTTCAAGAAAGATCCCTTTGCATTCCCCGATTTAGATGATTCTAATGGCAGTGGAGGAGTAGACATGAATGAGGGCTAAACCTTATGTGCTTTTCCTTTTATCTTGTTATCTCATTGTAAGACTTTTATCAATGAGAATATCTTTTCTGTCCATCATCCTTGTTTCTCTTTAATGAATTTTGACTTTAAAGAGGAAAACTCCATTGAACATAATTATAGAAGTCTTACTAAACAAGATAAATTGATAAAAGGCGTCCTCATACATGCATCCAAACCACGAATCATAAAATCACTTACTTGAACATGCTCGGCCTCGGCCTCCTTTTTTCTCCAATTCTTGACTTTTCTGCCTCGTTTTGTGTAGCTTCTGCCTTTTGCTCAATTAGAGAGGCATATCTCTTTAGTAGCTTCTGCCTTTTGTTTATTAGAGAGGCATATCTCCTGTGTAGCCCCCTACTCAAGTAGGAGTTTCTTGGTTGAAAGTCATGCTTGAGTGACAAAATGTGCAGCTTGAAAATAGAATTTTATTGCCAATAAATTTTGAATTTTACATGAATTTGCTAAAATTGAAAAAAGCAATACTAACTTAGAGAAGAAGTAAACAAAGAAAGTCCCCTAGTAGTCCATAGGGGTGTGGTCGGCCTCGACTTCCCTCTTGGCCTCGGCCTTGGGTTTGCCGAGGTATGCTTCATGCTCGTTTCTTGATCTTTTGACCTCTTTGAGTGCTATGAAGTAACACTCCCTTGAAGTTTTTTGCTCCCCTTTTACTATTCCCACTCCATTCAAAGTGGGAAATTTTAGTAGCTGATGATAGGTGGAAGCTACTGCCTTCAGTTGATGGAGTGTTGGTCTTCCTAATATGGCATTGTAAGCTGACGTGCATTCTACTACCAAGAAGTTAATCATCTTAGTAGTTGTATTCAGTCTATCCCCAAAGGTGACTGGAAGTTCGATGCTTCCTTCAGGAGTAACTTTTCTCCACCAAATCCAACCAAGGGAGTCAGATTCTCCTTTAGTAGCCCCCTCTCTAACCTCATTGCTTTGAAGGCAGTTAGAGAGAGAACATCAGCTGAACTTCCTCCATCTATGAGGATTTTGTGAACTTTCACATTGGCCATAGTCAGGGCAACCACCAGAGCATCATTATGGGGCTGATGGATGACCCTAGCTTCAGCCTCTGTGAATTCTAAGGCTTGGTTCACAGTTTCAGAATAGACTGAATACATACCTGGATAATCTGAGTCGTGTCTGGCCTCGCGAGCAATTGCTTTCCTTTTCCTGCTAGATTCTACTCCTGCAGGTCCCCCAAGTATGGTTCTGATCTCACATGGGGGTTCTTCATTGGGTCGGCCTCGGCCATCCTCTGGTAGGCCTTGGCCGTCATCTGGTCGACCTCAGCCAGCTCTGACATATTCTTTCAGATATCCTTCTCTGATTAGGGTTTCGATTTCTTCTCGTAGCTGATAGCAATTGTGAGTTGCATGACCATGATATCGGTGAAAGAAACAGTATTTGCTTTGTCTCTTTTTCCAGCTGGAGTTCGCATCTTGTCTAGAAATTTCACCAAATTCAAGTGGCGAATTTCCATCAAGATCTGCTCAGGTGGGAGAGTTGTGGAAGTATATCTTTCAAACCCTTGACTGGGGACGACCTTAGGGTCTGGTCAGCCTCGGCCTCTTTCCTCGAGCCTCATCCTCTTTGAAATGAAAAAATTGTTGTCCCGAGCTCTATCTTGCTCTGCGTGTCTGTTGCTTCTTTCACGATCAAATGTAGCTTCTTTCGATCGTATCAGCTCCTCAGCGCTCATATACTTTTGAGCCCTAGTTATGAACTCGACATAGGAAGTCGGTTCTTTCTTGCCAATCAATCTAAGCAAGCCTTTATCTTGTAGGCCTGCAACAATGGCAATAAGGGCAGTCGTGTCTGTGAATCCTTCAACTTGCAGCGCTTCCTTGTTGAAGCGCGAGACATAATCACGTAAGGTCTCTTTTGGCCCTTGCTTTATGATGAGCAAGTGCATATGAGGTTTACGCTGATCTCAGCCTCCCAAGAACTGCGTCACAAATGCTCTTGCTAGCTCTTTGAAGGAACCAACGGACTTCCTCTTTAGTTTCCTATACCACTCTCTGGCTGGTCCTGTGAGTGTAGAAGAGAATGCCCTGCATTTGATCGCCTTAGAAACTCCATAAAGTTCCATCTGTGCTCGGTAGGTATCCAGATGTTCAACAAGGTCAGTATTGCCATCGTATGGGGTGATGGTTGGCACTTTGAACTTCTTAGGAACCTTTTGTCTCATGATCTCATTGGTGAAAGGGGGATCAACTTGCTCGATGAGAGCTTCGAGATCCCCACCTCTCGATTTCACTAGTTCTAAGAGCGTTCCCTTGAAGGTCTCCAAACTCCTTTTGGATTTTCAGAATGTCTGATTTCCATGGAGGACTTTGGTTTCGTGACGATCTTGATCCGAATCATCTCCATCTTCATTCCAGTTCTTGTTTCCCAGCATTTTACTCATCTTTTGGAGGATTGAACTCAAGCACAAGGTTTTCCAAGCAAGCATTGTCGTTCCCCACAGACGGCGTCAACTGTTGTTGCCAAATTTTGGACAGGATAAATCTCACCTGACCTCCACGTGACAACTACGGTGAATTTGTATTATTGGGGGAAGAACGCGGCCTGCAAGACAAGAAAAACCTGGACACCAGTGTGGTGTAGGCCACACAAGCTCCGATGCTTAAGTTAGAGAGAGTTTTGAGAGAATTTAGGAGTTGTAGGAGAGTGTTGTAAGCTAGAATGAACTTATCATGCTCTCCCCCTGAGGGAGAGCTTAAATAGCTTCCTTCTTAGGGCTTTTCGTCGGTTTTCATTTTTGAATGGGAAAAGAAAAGGTCGAATTAGGCTGAACCGAGGGCACACGGGCAATAAGGGACCGAGGCAAGGCCCAAAATTGGGCCTTTCCAAAACTGGTCGACCGAGGCCGACCCAAGCCCCAGTCTTCTCCCCTTTGACTTTGGACCATGGCAAGGCCCATTTTGGGCCTTGCCATGTGGTCGGCCTTGGCCTCGATTGAGGCCGACCACGGGCTTGGGCTTGGGCCCAAACCCGTTTCTTTGTCCCTTCTTGTGGGTCGGTCTCCTGTCAGTTTCGGTCTGTTTGGACTTCGTATTGGGTTTCTTTCCTTATTTGGCCCTTCATTGTAGCCCTTTATCCAGTCCATTCTTGTTGGTCCAATTTCACCCATAACACTCTTCATCCTCTTCTTCTGTTTTACGCCGGCGCACAAAACTCTCCAATCAAGATCTGCCCGTCGCCGCAAATCGAGCTCCGATCCACTACCGTCTGCCACGCCACTAGTCCTTAACGAGCTTCACTGTCTCTGGTCAAGAACCGTTCTACCGTGCTACTGACTTTCGTTCGGACTGAAGCTCAAGCTCCGATCGACAGGCACCGGCTCTCAAATCAGTCGTTCATCGATTCACTCACAGATCTGACCCAACAAGATTGGATCTGTCCATATCCGGTGTCAACACCTTCCCACGCTTTGCAGGAAGTGTCTCACGCACGTTCACGCGCCGTCGCATACCGCCCACGCGCTGTCGCGCACCAAATTGAGTTTCGAATCCCAAAACTCCGTTTGTGTCCTGATTTGGGTAATTTTGGTCACTGTTTTGATTTTGGATTAAGAATTCGGAGTTTTGTTTAACGAGCTAAGATTGGTTGGACATTTTATTTCAGGATACCCATAATCGAATTTGAGTTAAATCGATAAATTTCCAGCAAGTATCCGGTCGTACAGCCACCTCCTAGTTTCACTTCGTTTTGGTGAGCATTCTGTCCATAATTTTAAGATCAATTTGAGAAATAAAAAGGGGACTGATTTACACATTAAGAATACCCTTAAACCAACTGACTGATTTAGTGGACAACCTTTGCAATTGGAGACAATTATTGGACTGTTGAAACCTTTGGACCATTGAACAGGACTGTGGAACTAAGACTCAGTAAAATTAAAATAAAGGACTGGTTCAGTAAAGATTAACCAACAATTGGCTTAACTGGAAGCTTAAATAAGAAATTACAAGGAATATAGTCTAAGTCTTATAATTCTTATTCTTATTTTGGGTTATTGAGGATAAGCATGAGGCCAGAGTTTGGAGGAGATTTTTGCTGCCAGAATAATATTAATTATTCTGTTCGAGGTAAGTAGTATTTTGGATTAAGCCCCTTTTAAGTTATTTTATGGCTTGGTTGTTATGGCAAATTTATAATTTTGAATTTATGCATGAAATTGGGATTCTGAATGCATGCTATGATTAGGGCAAAAATGTAAATTTGAATATATGTCTGAGATTTGAAATTTGGAGCATGCAATTGATTGAGAAATCCTATAAAGTAATTTTGCAATAAATATAGACCAAGTATATGAATGTATTGGAATAGAGGGCTTAAAGACTAGAGTTCATTATGAGAAATATGCATGATACTTAGGGAATTTACTGGAGTTATTGGATGAATAAATTTAAATTCTCCTGGTGACTATTTATGGTAAACTTTATTACCAAAGCATGTGGAACTTACATGAGTTAATGGATGGATGAATTTAAATTATCCTGGAAATTATTTGTGGTAAATTTTACCTAAGTATGTAAATAGTCTCGTTGAAGAATATGATTATGTAAATTCGTGATGGATCCATGTGATCAGTGCATAGTATCTCGAATGAGTTTGTGCTCGAGGTCTATGGTTGAGATTTGAAATTCATGTGTTAAACCTTGGATGAAATTATACCTAGGGTTTATGATATAATGACATGTCAATATACAAGATTGTAGACCATTGTTATAGCTGGTAACACAGCATGTTAGCTATCTTTCCTGGATTGGGGATAGCAGCGTGATCGGAGGTTCTCCTGTTGTGACAATTGGAAAGCGATTGCACAACCGAAGTAACTGCCCCTAACCCGACACGTCCTAGGACAGGAGGGGTTGTCCCGTGTAGAGAATGTCGGGCGTAAAACATGCTAGTGAGGGACCGCTGTATGGTTTTCAATCTTATTTACGAAATTGCTGTTATGAAACTATGATCTTGAAAACCCCGTTAAAGTTAAGGGAATGACTCGACACCCTTAGGCTAGTGGAACCTAATACCTCACCTGGGGCATGTGTTTTCTATGATGTGATTTGCTAGTCTTTGTAGACCGGGTGATGATTATGCCTCCTGGCTCCATGTCCTGATAATGAAGGCCCGGTGACACATGTGATTTACTAGCTAGCAAGGCTCGGGGATGATTATGCCTCCTTGCCTTATGACTTGGGGATGATTGATGCCTTCTTGTTATATGCTAGTTGTGGGGATACAGTCTCGTGGTTAGGGAACATGGCTCTAGGATGTAGCATTAAGGCTACACCGTAGGTGATGTCAGTTAGGTGGACACTTAGTCCAGAGAGTGAAAAGTTATGATAAGATCATAAAGCTGAAAGATTGGTGGTAAGTTGACTGGTTATTGAACTCTATATTTTTTTGATAAGTGGGCTACTTACTGAGTATTTTTTTATACTCATTCCATGTTATTTTGTCTTTCTCTTTCAAGTGACCGGTAGACTCTGGGCGGGTTACGCGAGGCATTGGCTTGGCTAGGCTATGGAGGTTGCATGTTCAATGCCCTAGGACTTTAGAGTGGTCCTTTCTTTTGAGTCATTTATTTTATTTTTTAAATCAACTTGCTTTTGGACTCTTGGTCTTCTTGTAAAACTTGAATGGTTATTTCGCTTCCACAAATGTTTATGAATGTTTTTAAATATGTTTCCGTTGTTTTAAATTTGAAGGGTAATTTAAGACCCTCTTTCTTGTTAAATGTGTGTTAAGTGTGAACCCCTGAGTAGCGATCCAGGGCGGGTCGTTATAGTTTTGCTTGCTTTCTTCTTTTCCTTTTTCTCAAACACAAAATGTCCACTAATTAAAAGGAAAGGAAAGACTTAGGGGTATTTTAAATTTCAAATCTCCAATTATAGACCTAAATTCTCTACAAGATTTAGGGCAAATCTTTGGGTAAATTTGAGTTTCTAAAATTAAGAAATTTGGTCTAACTTGAAATCCTGTCACTAAAATTCTATAAACTTAATTACCTAAATTGATCCACTAAATTCCAATACTCCTCGAATTGACCTCAAACGATAAATTCAAACATTCACAACAAAACACAAACAAAAGATGGAAATTAATTGTATCTGAAGATGCAGGGTGTCACAATTACAATTATCTACGGAAAGGCTGAAGAAGAAGAGGCATCTACTATGGACCATAATCAGGCTTTTTTTAAGTCAAAGAGGAAGATTTAGAGGCCGTGGTAGAGCTCAAAATCAGCGAGGAAGAGAAAATTTCCATCAAAGGAACGCTGCCCCAACACATCAGTCAAAACCAGTCACCACAAAAAATTGCACCAACTCGAATATAGCAACAAATGGACAACCCAATAACCTTCAAGGTATCTGGAATTCAATGCTAAATTTGTGAAAAATACAATCATTCAGCTTTGCAATGTTGGAATAAGTTTGACCACTCCTATATCAAGCTGAAAGCATACCAAAAGCATTGGCTGCTCTCACCTTCAATGAAGATATTGCGGCTGATCCCTCAATAATATTTATTAATTTTGGTGCATCAGCTCATGTAATGAGCAATCCAGGTAAAAAATTTGTTAATGGCCGATTATATTGATGGTATAATATTGATCATATTTTTAATGGATTATATTGATCAAAATATCAAATTAGATTTTTTTTAAAGAAATAAAATTTGTTTGTAATAGATTTATTATTAATATTGTGTTTTGAAATGTATAATTAGTATTAATTTTAAGAGAAATTACAAATAAGTAACTAAAAAATTCATTTCAATAAATGAACAATGAGAAAACTAGCTCACTAAGACAAAAATATTGGTAACGGTTGGAAAACTAAAATAAAAGAAATATTACCCATTCAATTTCAATTAAAACTAATTCGTGATATTATCCAATTTAACTAGAGTTTATTTTGTATCGAAATTTAAAATGCAAATATAGTTAATTGCATATGGTCATTTATTAGTGCATGGATACATTAATTTATTTTTAAATATAAAATGAAAAATGTGAAACAAAGAAAAGCGTTGAAATAAAAAAATTATAAAAGAAAAATGAAGGAAAAAATGTAATTAGAGGATGTCATCGACATTAGAATGTTAAAAATCCTATGATTCAAGAGTGCATGTGAAATTGGTTAGATGTTCCTCCTATTGTCATCCTAAAATGCCTGGGTATTGTACATTCCTGTTAGACAAATCCAGGAATCTAGATATACCCATCTCGTAGAAATCTTAGATTATTTTAGATTCACATCCAAATAAATGACTCCTATAGTGTTAGTGTTAGTGGGTTGGTAGAAATTTAGAGAATGAACTAGGTTACTTAAGACTAAGAGAGGAAAGTTTCTAAGTTGATCTTCTCCAACTTTCTAAGAATTTTACAGAAATTATTACAACATTCTTATAAGTGGCCCGGTTCCTATTCTAAATTTATGCTCAAACTCATTAAATACCTTGCCATGTAAGTTTATCATCAATTATAATTTTTAAATTCATAAACAGAAAGGGTATAATTGAAAAATATTTAAAACATAAGAGATTAAATTAAGACCTCTGAAACAATAAGGATTAAATTGAAACCAAACATTAGGAAGGTAACTAAAACATATATTTAGCGTTGATTAAAATTGTCAGATAATTTTTTTTTTTTTTAAATGGCTTATTTCACGTTACCCAAATTGAGAACTTACACTTCACAATATCAAATCTAGTGGTAGAGAATTTTTGTTTGAGGGCTTTTACTTAAAATTTAGTAAAATAAGATTAAAATACCATTTTGGTCCCTGTACTTTGGGTTTTATTCTATTTTGATCCCTATTCTTTTAAATATCTAATTTTAGTCCATGTACTTTCAATAAAGCTTAAAATTGGTCCCCATAATAAATTTGAAGTTCACTTTTATCTATCTTATCAATTTCTTTTTTTAGTTCAACAACATGTAGGGTGGAGGGATTCGAACCTTTGACCTTGTGGTCGAGGATATATGCCTTAACCAATTGAGCTATTCTCAGGTTTGCTTAAATAAGTATTTCTTAATATATGTTATATATTCAATATCCATTGGTTTTTCATTCGATTATGCAATCGAGTTTTTACAACAAATTAATCAATTAAGTTGCAAAGATTGAACATGCAACTAATCCATAAGTCAAGGCACATATAAAAACTATCCTTTCCGAGCATAATTAAATCTCTTTGTCTATCTTTTTTAGTACAACAATCCGACCTCAAGAGAAGTAACATATGCTAATTACCCTTGAGTTATGCTCACTTTGGCTAAATCTCTTTAAGAAACCAATATTCTTATCTAATTTCACTAACGTGTAAATGCCTTAGGTTTACTTCTTATAACAACCTTTAAAGAAATTATAAATCTCTCAATCTTAGAATTACTTCAGTTATATTTTTAAATTTTGATCTAAACCACCTCTCATGAGCCGTAAGATTAAGATCTAATCAACAATCAATCAGTGACCAAAAGATTAAAAACTCTAAGCATATAAACACATGAATAGATTAAAAGCAAACAATCAATGCATTCAAAAGATCAATTCATGAATTCTAATAGCTACATCAATCACTAAGATTAAAGAGTTTAGCTATTCATGTTCAACCATCCAAAGACAAAACTCAATAAAAATCCCATAAGAAAAATACAAAATTCAAGGGAAAAGAAGAAGAAAAACTTATGCCACGAGTCAATCACTCATCCCTAATACGATATCCACGATATCTCGAGCTTTGAAAATATCTTTTCCTTGCTCCAATGATCTCTCCTTGCCCTCAAAGTCGAGTAAATTAAACTTCCAATATAGATCTCTCTCTCCAAAGGAATCCCCCTTTGCGGCACAAATAAACCCTACTTTTTATAAGAAACTGTGTGGCAACCTTGAGAGTTGAGACGCTACTCACAAGGTTGAGATGCTAACATCTCAAAGGTATACAGGGTTGAAACGCTATTACCAGGGTTGAGACACTATGACCAATGTTTTTGACGAGAATAGTTCAAATTGTAGCGTCTCAACACTCTGAAATAACATTGAGACACTACCTCCACGAGGTTTTCTTACTTGAATACATCTAAAAGCATCAAGAAACTCTAAATAGTAGCTCAACACACTACTCTCTCAGATATCTGGCTTCAATGGACTTCTTTAGTTGCTTCTTGATGTAATGGCCTAAAGTATCTGAATTTCTTAATATATCTCATTATTTCCTTTAGTTTATTTGAATTTCTCAAGTCCTACAAAACTAATAGATATATATATATAAAAATAGTCTAAAAAATCACAAAGACCAATAATATTTAAACTATAAAAGTAGCCCACAAAGTGTGCTATCAATTCTCTCCAATGAAGCGTGCAACAAAGTTTCAACAAACCCTTTGACAAGCTTTTCAACTTCTATATTATGATGGGCATTACTGAATTGTGAGAATAACTTAAAGATTAAGACATTCAGTAATGTTTTTCATAGGTCGAAAGTTTAATTATAATCCTCCTCTTGCAATTGTAATGCTATATTCAAAAAAAAATATTTAGTTACAATGATTTAACAAATTTAGATTATAATTGCTCAAATTAAATATTCAGCGGTGCAATTAAAACAACCCTATCATTTATTAGAAGTGATTCATCATTTTTTCCCTTATGTATTTTAATCTCTTAAACGCGAATACAAATGCACTTAAAAAGAAAACGAATAGACAAAAAAAGAATAGAAAAAGAATTAAAAAAGGAATATGAATAGACAATTGGACTTGGGGTAAAGAAAATGGAGAATTGGACGGTGTGAATAAGAAGTCAAAATCATAATGTGAACAAATGGAGCATCATACTCTCGAATGAATGTCCTAGAAATTTTCTCATTTTTAAGAGACAGATGGACCATTTAGAGAAAACGTGGGTTTCCAAAAAAAAGCCTCCCCTCTTTCTCTTTTTCTTCAGCCAACTCCAAGTATAAAGATTAGGAAAGAAATCAAATAAACACTCTTATGGGAAAAAAAAAATATCTAATAAAATAATCTAATTAATCAAATCACCTCAAAAGAAAACAAAATATTATATCCAATTAAACTTACCAGCATTATGAAATATTTGATATGATTAACTGATTAAACAAAATATTAGATTGAATTTAAAAAGATTCTTTTTCGCATTTTTCCCCATTCAAGATCTCCGTAATATTTTCCAAAAAAAAAAAAGATCTTCGTAATAGGCTAGAATAAAGGTGCGATTTTTCTACCTAGGAAGCGAAGAAGAAGAACAAACGGAAACAAAGCGGAAAAAGGCAGAGGTAAATATGGGAGATCAACAGAACAATATCATCTTCCCTTCTGAGCAACAGTCTGATTCTGCTTGCAGTAAGTTCGTCAAAGTTCATATAATAGATCATTTCAACAGCCTTCTTGAACGCTTATTTTCAATCCTTTTACAGTTGTAAGGTCCAGCAGATATGAAAAGCCACTCCATTATACCTTAAAAATCCAATCTTTTTCGCTGTTGAAGACTGCACTTGCTAAACCCAAGCAAGATAGATATGAATCCCAGAGCTTCAATGCCTGCGGTTATAAATGGTGGGGTTTTATATTAACAACTCCCATGAACTTAACTTAATTTTCATATGTTCCTATTTCTTTGTCACTGTTTTGTTTGTTATTGTAGGAAATTAGCTCTCTATCCTAATGGAGATGTGAAAAAAAATGGGTCTAATCACATCTCCCTCTATTTGGTATATGCCGAGGACGACATTTTATCTACTAATTCAGAGGTCAATGTTGTGTTTACCTTTCTTGTTTATGATAATCTCAAAGACAAGTATTTGACAGTCCAAGGTAACCAAATACAAAACATATTTTTTATTTGTTAGCTTTCTTTCAGGTTTTGTAAATTATGGAAAAAACTTGTGTGCAGCCTACTTCAACATCACTTTTTTTTTTTTTTTTAAATCAAAATTTGCTTTCTGTGGTGTCCAAGTGGTCTTTGATTATAGGTTAAAGTAATATAGTCTATGAACTTTCTTTCTCCCCTAAATAAATATATATACTCTTTGAACTTTCATGTTTGTATCAAATAGTTTTCCTTGAACTTTAAAATTGTTAAATAAATTCCTCAACTTTCAATTTTTGTATCTAATAGTTCTTTAGCTTCAAAATTTTCAAAATTAATGAATTTATTATACATAAAATTTAATTTTGTGTGTAATAGGATATTCAACTTTCAATTTTTTATGTGTAATAACCATTTAGTTTTTTTATTTTTAATTTTTGAAAATTAAACCAATAAATACTACTTTTAACTATGAGTTTTCTTATTTCATTATCTACTTTTTCCATATGTTTTCAAAACAAAATGACTTATTTGACACAAAAAGTTTAAGAACTAAACTTATAATTTAACATTGATTATATATCATTGTCTTTCAGATGGGAAAATAAGACGTTTTCATGCAATGAAGACAGAGTGGGGCTTTGGAAAGTTGATTTCACATGACACTTTCAATAATGCTTCAAATGGATTCTTGGTTGATGATTGTTGTGCATTTGGAGTCGACATTTTTGTTAAGAAATGTGATGAAGATGGGAAGAGGGAGGTACTTTCTTTGATCAAGCAACCTCAAAATAACAAATATACCTGGAAAATCAACAACTTTTCACAACTAGATAACGCTTCTAAGGAATCTGATTCTTTTACAGTGGAGATCTACCGTTGGTATGCAAAATTTTGATCATGCAATTATTTGGGAAACACGTATCTGTAGTTTGGACATTTATATATCTATCTTTCAGGAAAATTCGCCTGCATCATCGAGGAGAAGGCCCCAATGAAATGGGTGGCTCTTTGTCATTGTACCTGATCTTTGATGGTTTCAAAGAGCTTCCCCAAACTTCTAAGGTGTATGCTGAATTTGAAATTGCTGTGTTGAGTCAACTTGATCAAGTTGGACCAAAAAAAGTAACATGTAATTACCAACCCTTTTAATCATAATTTCCGAAGCTTTCCTTTACATCTTGCTACTTCTTAGAGTGTAAGTTGGCTTTTTCTGTGTGCAGATAGCTGTTGGTTTGAGTTTGGTGGCAGAGAATATGGTTGGGGTACTCCGAATTTTATGCCATTGAGCGATCTCAAGGAACCAACCAAAGGCTTTATTCGTAATGATACTTTGATTGTTGAAGTGAAGATTAATGTTATGTCCACCTTGAAAAAAGTTTTGTAGAAGAGAAATACTGTCTTAGATGCAGCCTTTTGAAGATGTCTACAATGTTGTCTTAGATGCAGCCTTTTGAGGATGTGTACAGTTTTGTACCACTGAAAATGCAGTCTGCTTCTGCTCTTTTTAAGATAAAAGATTAGTGAAAGCCAAGTACAACTGAACATGTGAATTTTGGTACATTCAGAGTTGCTGCTTCCATCTTTCCTTTTTTCTTTTTTCTTTTTTCTTTTTTTGTTATTAATATATGGGATTACTGAACATTGTTCCTCAATGTTAGACTAATTTATCAACTAAGCTCTAATTATTATTTACTGCTTTAATCATTTGTATTTAGTTTATCATTTATTTCTTTAGTCTTTATTTATAGCAGTCTTGTAACCAGTTGGTTTTGTACATGTGGACTTTAACCTAGCTATATATATGTAATTTTCAGCCTTCTCAGTGTTTAGGTTGAGAGTTTATTCTCTTCCTCAATATATTCTTCTTCAATATTCTCCTCAATGGTATCAGAGCCCATCTGGGCATTTTCTTTATTATTAAAAATAGCACAACCACGTGCTTCAAAACCAAATATTCGGTTGCCGACCACTTCAGTCAACAGCCCCACGATGGGTTTTTATCAATCGACAGTGGCGGCGACATTGGGTTCAACAGCCCGGAAAAAAAAATCCTCCAAAAAGAGGATACCATCTCTCACATCATGAATATCTATGTTGTAGAATCGGTATGGCAACCCTAGAGGAGGTGAATAAGGTTTATTTAAATTTTATCAAACTTTTTGCCAAGTGAGCTCAATTAAACAAATTAACTCACTTTTTGCAAACAAGTAATTTAAACAAGAATTTCATGCAAATAAACTCACTTCAAATTAAACAATAAATTTAATACTAACAATTTTGAACATCTTATTTAATTCTAATATCAAGATTGGTAAATCTTGCAACCAAAATAAACATAAAAGATAAACTAATTTTATGCAATATAATATAACAACAAATTAATTGCAAAAATGAAATAAGATAAAAGGATAGAGAAATTTGACACCAGGAATTTTACAGCGGTTCAGTACAACCCAACCTACCCTACTCCTTTTGGGTATTCCACAGGATCAAACCGTTACAACCTCATTAAGAGAAACCCTTACAATATATTGAAAAAGTAGGAACAATCTCACGAACTCTTTCAAACGAGTAGAGGCACAAATTTAAACTCACAACTATGAAATTAAAAATGGAAGCTCACAAATTGTGGAAGTGCTTTCCAAGAGTAGTAGAATTTTTCAGAATTTTTTCTCCATTTTTTTCGAGGCTTAAATAGAGAGAAAATCAAAACTAGTTGTTTCTACCACGTGTCAGCTTCTGATTGGCTGAAAAAAGAAATTAATAATTAATAATATTATGATAATAAAATAATATTATAATATTATTATAATAATAATAAATATTATAATATTAAAATAATAATGAATTCAAAACATTTGACCATTGAACTTTTTTATTATTATTAAATTCAAATATGCAACATGTTGCAATCCTATTGGTCCACATGTAGCCATGTCATCATCCACGTCATCCGCTACATCAACATTTTTACCGTTTAAAAATGTCACGTCATCGACCACGTCGATGACATGTCATCAAGGTTGACCGTTGACCTTCCACGTCATCTGTCACATCATCATTATACATCACGTGTTATGTCATGTAGGATTTTTCTCTTTAATTTTGTTTTGTCCATAACTTCTTCGTTTGAGCTCTGATTCGAACGATTTAAGATACGTTGGAATCTTCTTTTCGAGATCTACACAATGAGCACTTCAAAAAACTCAAATTATTAGTAAATAGGATCAATTTTGTTATCATCAAAACATTATTAATTAATTAATTTAAAATTAAGGGCTAAAAAGCCAACATATGCTTCTTTTTCGTCTTCCCTTCAAAATCTCAACCTTAAACTTCATCTTCCCCTTCAAGGATTTTTTTTTTCATCTTTTGACACCCATCAAAGCCCTAGGCGGCCATAAAGAGGAAGAAGATTAAAATTCTTTCCTCTTCAAACCCTAAACCAAATTTTCGTGTTTTCAAACAAAAAAAAATTCTCTCACTTCATTTATTTTTTTGTCTTTTCCCCTCATTTCCTTCCCTTCCCAATAAACCAAATCCCCAAAATCTATCTTCTTCTTTATTTGATTTTGACCTCTTTTACTTTTCTCTCACTTCATTAATTATGAAATTCCTTTTCTCTTTCTGATCTTCCAATGCTACAAATTAACCATTCTTAATGCTTTTTATTAATCTTTTTCTCTTCTTTTCTCTCTTTATCTGTACCATTGTAGGTCTCTCTCCCATTGGATTTCCTCTTGCATTCATCAAACCCTAAGTCGTTGTCTTCTTCTTCTTCTACTGACGTCATCTATTCTCCTCAATTCACAAGGTCTCGTACCAAGCTCATTGTCCTGCAAAGGCCATGCAAAGGGATGTTAGACTAATTTATCAACTAAGCTCTTATTATTATTTATTGCTTTAATGATCTATATTTAGTTTATCATTTATTTCTTTAGTCTTTATTCACAACAGTCTTGTAACCAATAGGTATTGTACATGTGGACTTTAACCTAGCTATATATATGTAATGTTCAGCCTCCTCAGTGTTTAGGCTTAGAGTTTATTCTCTTCCTCAATATACCCTTCTTCAATATTCTTCTCACTCAAAGAGTTTTTAGGCAAAAAAAAAAAAAAAAGAAAAGAAAAAATAAACTCTCATGGGAAGCATCTTGGATGATGATGTGGCAATTAACATACGCTAACATATGCTAACATATCAACTTAAAATTAGATGAATACAAGAAGAGTCAAGAGTTTTAACATATTTTTTTTTGCTATTGTTTGTTGAAAGCACAACAAGCCCAAGAAGGTCTGAAGATCGAGAGTAGAGGTTTCTGTATTTCCTTTCATTATTTAATGATATTGATGATAAGGACAACGGACCTCCACATATCTCCACAATGGTATGATATTGTCCACTTTGGGCATAAGCCCTCATGGCTTTACTTTTGGTTCCCCCAAAAGGCCTCATACCAATGAAGATAATTGTCCTCACATATATACCCATGATCACTCTCTTCCCTAGCCAATGTGGGACATTTGTTTGCACTCCTAACAATCCTCCCCTCAAACAAAGTACCATAGTTGAATCTCCCCTCGAACAAATCCGTCTACTCCGCAACGGATCACTCACAATTGTGGGATATATTTCTTTGATGGCGTTGATTACCTATCGTACCATCCATTTCCTCCCCTCGAACAAACAACTACTCCTCTACCATGGCAGCTTGATAGAGTTACTACTTGCTTGCCGCTCCAAGCACTTTTTGTTCAACTATGGGATTCATCCATAATGTCAACATGAGGCTTCGTTACTTTGTTGCACTTTGAGGATTCCTCCGGCACACAACTAGGTTTAGACCATGGCTCTAATACCAATTGATAAGGACAACGGACCTCTACTACAACCATCTGCAGCTTTAACTGGCATCCATGTCTCTTCAATCCTTTGGCAACATCCAACCGACATCTATACAGTGTAGATTTTCTGTGGCCAACTACCACTACCTGGGATCCTAACCTGAGTTTACACTGGCTTCTGCCAAACTCACACATGTAGCCCTCATCTGCCAACTTGCCAGTAGAGATGAGATTCATCTTAACATTTGGCACAAACCTGACATCTCGCAGTACTAATTTATTCCCACATTCTGTCTTCAGATTGACATCTCCAATCCGATTAGTCTTGGATGTTCTGCCATTCCCCATCCTCACTAAGCCATGATATCCTTCCGTAAAGGATGTGAACAAACTCCTATCTGAAGCTATGTGTACAGTAACTGCGCTGTCTAAAATCCACTCAGATGAGTTACTATAGCTCTCTGTGTCACTCCCAACACAGACTAAGGCATCTTGCACTGCATTTGCCTCCCGCCTTTCTTTCTTTTCTAAATCATCTTTTAACTTTCTACACCGACTCTTAAAGTGACCTTTCTTGTGACAGTAAAAGCATTCTATCTCTTTATTCCTATAATCTCACTTCTTCTTACTGCTACTCGACATACTTTCCTCATTAATCTTCTCTTTACCCTGTAGTAGACTCTTTACTACTATCCTTTCTACGAATTTCCTCAGCTAAGGCTAAATCACAAACACCTGAAAATTTCAGAGTATTTTCTCCTACCGAATTAGACACTGCTGTCTTCATCATTTTCCAACTATCAGGTAAGGAGGTTAATAACATAATAACATTCACTTCATCAGTAAACTCTATTTTAACTGATTTCAACTGGTTTATCAAAGTGGTTATTTCATTTATATAGGAATTCACAGAAGCATCCTCAGCCATATGCATATTGAAAAACTTCCTAAGTAGATAGATCTTATTATTTGTGCAGGGTTTTTCATACCTGTTTGTAAACGCTTCCATCAATTGAATTGCAGTTGTCTCACCAAATACCTGACTAGCCACGTCCATTGACAGACACATTCTGATCGTGGCAACTGCTTCTTCATCCAAAGTTTCCCAATCTTCATATTTCATTCCTTCAGGTCTCTTTTTCAAAGCCTTACCCAGCTTTTTAACAGTCAAATAATCTTTGACCATCATCTTCCAATACCCAAAATATTTTCCATCAAACTTCATGACTCCATCAAAACTTGTTGGCTCCACCTATCCCATGACTCCTAAACCTAAAGCTCTGATACCACTTGTTTGGAGAAAAATAATAATATAATAATAATTTAAATTACTACAATATTAATTCTCCTCTTCCACAGGATAAGCCAACAAACAAAAGTCACAAATAATAATAAAGAGAGATAGAGAAAAGAGAACGAGACCGAAGTTTATACTGGTTCGCCCCAAACTCGGGACTACGTCCAGTTTCTGCAACTGCAGGTTCTACTATAATGGGAGATTACAAGAGCCCTCAAAATCGCGCTACAAACCAACCCTCAATAGCCCAACAATGGCTATTAACTTCCAAGTATCACAAACTGATAACTTGGGATAAACAACGAAGAATAAACCCTCAAACCCACAAGAGAAAAAACTCTTTCTCTCACAAAAGCTGACTGCCTGATCATAAAAATCACTCACTGTGATTTACAAAAAAAAGGGACTCTCTCGGTTTCGAAAAAATTGCAGCCATAAAACTAAAGAAACATATATATGTGTGTGTGTGTGTGTGTGTGTGTGTGTGTGTTTTAAAAAAAATAAAACCTAAGCATAAATGGGCCTTAGCCCATTTTTCCTTTTTGCACTCAATATGATGTCATTTGGGCTCCACCAAAGAATCCTAACAATCTCCCATTTGGAGACAAAATGACGATCTTGTCTCCCACTGCAACAAAACTCTGATCACCTTGGCAAACGCACACGTACTCCCACACTTTGAGAAGGGCTTGAATCCTCTGTTCAAACCTTCTGAACTGAAGCAACCTGATCTAATTAATCAAACTTGGCTATCATTACTGTTGGCTCAACTATACCTCTACTACAACCATAAGCCCTCATGGCTTTGCTTTTGGTTCTCCCAAAAGGCCTCATACCAATGAAGATAATTGTCCTCACATATATACCCATGATCACTCCCTTCTCTAGCCAATGTGGGACATTTGTTTGCACTCCTAACAATTGAGAGAGATGCATGCTCCTTATATAATGGTTGATTGGAGGTATCTACATAGCACGATGGCTTAGGAACTTAGAAGTGGTAGCCACGGAAAGCTAGTTTCCTTTTCATGGTTTCATTGAGTGTTTTGAGGCTGTGCTGCAAAATGATATGGCGGGCATCCCGAAAGCCTCCGATTGCGACCTTCGATTTTTGTCAGTGCCTGAGTAGAGGTATCATATGCAGTGTGATTGTAAAAGGCTAAGCCGCAGTATATTTGTAGTTTCTTTGGAAGGTATATAGTTATAGAAAATAAAAATATTATGGTGGTATGGTCATTTGTATCTTCACCCTAAACTTAGGCACTGAATGTTAATAAATAACCATCATCGCCATTCTATCTTCTATACGCAAATTTGACTTTGTTCATATGTTGGTGATTGTAATTGTATGATACTATGGTTGAGTTTGATACATCTCTTTAGAATGGTAAAAAGTGATTTTTTTAATCTCAATAAAAATACTTTTTTTTAATTTTTATAGCGTTTGGTAAGATGATAGCAACAATTTTAAAGTTCCTAAAAACACTTAATTGAAGTGTTGTTTTTTTAAATAGGTGCTTATAGAAGAATAGCTTTTTTCAAAAACACTTCTAAAAAACTATTGCAAACTCATCCTAAATCTCAATTGTCAGTTTGTTCTTTGTTTATTTTTTATTTTTTTGAGTTCAATAAAGGAAAGTCACTAATCTCTTGACCAGCTAAGTTATGATCACGTTAACAATAGTAGTTTATATCATGTAACTTTTTCTTTTTTTAACTAAACATATATGATTTTTAGAACATGTTTGGGATATATTCAAAATCATTCAACATACCTTTAATCATTCAAAATCAATTTTGGTTGTATGAAAATTACATTTAAATTTTTAAAACCAAGCATTAAAACGATTATATGAAAATTATTTTAATAAATCACTTATAAATAAATCATTTTTCACTAAAATCTTTCTCAAACATGTCCAAAGCTTATTAATTAGATAATGATCACTAAATTTGAAGTCACAGAAGTTTGGAAACCAAATTGAAAGACAAATAAAAATTGAACTATAAAACAATATTTCGACCCATATATCATTTTATTTCAAGGTTGTCAAATATTAAACATGGGTTATATCTCATTTCAAACCCCTAACTTATCCCTTAAAACAGAAGTAATTGTATCTCTTTAAAAGCACATGCATATGTACATGTGCGAAAATAGCATAATCTCATAATTATAAAGAAAATAACAAAAAAAAAAAACTGATTTCCTTTTAGGTTTAATTATACTAAATGCCCCTGAACATCGAGGTATATGTATCAATTATGCCCCTAGTATTCAAAAGTTCCATTTTAACCCCTAACCTTATACATTTCTTCAACTTCGTCCTTGGTAGAATAAAAACTTTTATATGATGTGTCAGTAAATTATATAAAAAATAAATAAAGGTTATACGTGAGCAAACATAGCAAGGAGGTAATAAAAATTGAAGAGTTTGTTAACGTAAATTATTGGTTGTAATTTAGGAGTAAATTATGTCACTTTCCTTTTATACTTTTCTTATTTGTGTATAAGTTCTCTTGTATATTCCTTGGTAAAATACAATTGATACATCAATAAAATATAGTAAACTACATGGTATCAAAGCCACCTACCTAAAAGACCATCTCTACTGCCCACCATTTTCTTCTTCTCCGGCAAGACTCACCGGAAACGAGAAGATCCTGCCCACTAGATCTGAACATCCACACGCAGACTCGATCCAGATCCACCATTGTCTCTCACTCAGACCAGATTCGCGTCGTCGATCTCCTGCTAAGACCAGATCCACGTCGGCGAAAGGTTCTTGCTCAGCCCAGACCATCGACTCGTGTAGCGTTGCCCATTGCTGTCGAAAAGCTCGGACCAGATCCACACTGTGTAGCGCTGCCCACTACTGTCAAAGCTCATACCAGATTCGCACTGGCGAGAGGTGCTTGCTCAGCCCAAATCCACTACCATCAAAACCTTAAAACAATATCTGCAAACGGTTGCAATATTTTTTTTTCCTCCACACGCGTCACTGCCTGCACCTGCCCACAAATCGCTCACGATTCGCTGCTCAAGTTGCGTGAAGAAGGAAATAAAAAGAACAGGTTCATCCCACCTATACGGGTTCAGTTCACTCATTTGGTTTGGTTTCATTGTGGTTCTCAGTTTTGTTCGATTTAGTCTACTTGGTTCGATTCTATTCAGCTGATTTGGTTCAACTATTTATTCGATTTTTTCTAATGGAAGAAGTTTATGAGAATCTCATCTGCACGGATTGTAAACTACATGGTCATAAAATAGCTAATTGTCCTACAATTGAGTGTAAGTATTGCCACAAACATGGTCATATTTTGGAAAATTGTCCTACTCGACCACTTTGCCCTTCAGGTAGATCCACCAAACCAATTAACTTAGCTAAAGTCAGTTCCTCCTCATCTATTGTTATTGCTGCCTATTTCTTTGATGATCCTCCTCATTGTAGGTTCCCAATAAGTGACCTTCAAAATTTACTGAAATAGGTAATCTCCTCCAATTCTCCTGCCCTTGCAGTCATATCAAGTAACTCTTGGCTTCTTGACTCCGCTTGTTGCAACCACAAGACTTTTGACATTTCGCTTTTGTCTTCCTCAACTCCTGCTTATTCACTTCCCCCTATTCATACTGCTGATGGAAATTGTATGTCTATTTCCCATATCGATTCTGTTGTGACATCTTCTTTAACTCTTCTCAATACTTACCATGTCCCTAATCTGAATTTTAGCCTTGCCTCAGTTGGCCAATTATGTGACCTTGGCCTTATTGAAGGAATGAATGTTTCACTTTGCAGCGAAAGCATTGGATCGTCTTTGATTTATTTAGAATTAAACACAAAATTAAGATTAAGCAAACTTACTTAGAGTAAATATCAAGATATTTCAAGCAGGTCTTTATCTCCTTCACAAAGTCTTCCTGGCTATGACTCGAACAAATGATCAAGGCCTATGGGAACCTCTTGAAAGAAAATCCACAAGGGATTGAAGAGGAAAAAGTCTAAAGAGAATTCTCTAATTCTCTATTAAGGAGATGTGTGTTGTAAAGACCCGGGATTCCTACGACTTTCTAAACGCGGAATCACGACCTAATTACCTCGTTCATGCCCGAAATTTCGGCAGCATGACAGCGTAACTACAAGAAACCAAAATTTTACAAAGACCTGGAAAGAGGTATAAACACTTCTATGTTTCAGATCACAGACTCAGCATCCATCAAACTACGATAAATGATGCTGAGCTCAATTAACAGACAAACAAATCTAAAAGCTTCTAACTAGACACACGAAGCTAACGAATATTTAAACTTTACAGACCGACGAACAACAGGGAACAAAGAAACAAAACTAAAGGCTAAACATAGAAAAGAAATTTGGTGGAGCCTCCATAGTCTCGTCAAGTCGTCGCCTGCGTCATCCACCCCGAGAATGTGCTCAATCTGCAAAACAAACAAAGTAGCAAGGATGAGTATAAACATACTCAGTAAGTAGCCCATTTAAGGGTCCAATGTTGAAAGAAACCATACCAAGCTCTTACTCACACTCGTGCTTAGATTCCAAATACTTCCTTCAATTATTTTAAGAGTCCATTTAACCTTTCACAACATTCACTACTACCCGAACCTAACTTCGTGTCATACCTGCGAATCCTGTAACCTAGAACCCAAACCTGTGAAGGTCTATAACCCTCACACTCATCTCAATAGATAAATCTCCCCTAAGCTAGCACACAGGCGCTAGGGAACGCATTCCCTACGCTCAACATACTGGGGAATCATCTCTCAGCTAGCACACGGCAATAGGAAACGCATCCCTATGCTCAACACAGTGGGGAATCACCCCTAAGCTAGCTCATCGGCAATAAGGAACGCATTCCTTATGCTCATCACATCATGATAGCCACACAGGCAACCAGGGAACACATCCCCTCAGCTAGCATACAGGCAATAGGGAACGCATCCCCTATGCTCAACACAGTGGGGAATCACCCCTAAGCTAGCTCACAGGCACTAGGGAAACGCATCCCCTATGCTCATCACATCACATACGTTCTAGGCTTACCAACTCGCACGAAAGAACAGAGTTAGGGTAAGTAGCATCAAACTAACGAGCCTTTGCACTTTCCCAACGCATTCAAGACCTCTCGGGTCATCCACCATACCAAAATCATTCATCATTTCCAAACCATACTCACAACCTGAACCGAAGTTCAAAAGCGCATACAAAGGGAATCATCCCCTAATCCGCATAAGCAAAGAGGGAAAGACGACCCTCTAGCCCTTCTATACAATTTTTAATACTTTACGCCTCATATTTATAAGTATAAAACTCAGGCCCACATCTCAACAAACGACAACAATCATCTCCTCGTGACCTCTCATCGTAGATCACGGCACGCGTCTCAAGTATGAACTTTACTCTAGTTCGAAAGTAGTCCTAAACAAGAACTTTACTTAGCCATAGCCCATACATGTCCTAAACAAGAACTTTACTTAGCCATAGCCCATACATGTCCTAGCGGCATATAGCCCCCCCAATCACCAATCTTAGAAGTTCAGTTCCCTAAGCACGCTACAAATCAGGACAACCAAAACCTTCCACACACATTCAAACATATCTGAAACATCTTAAATCTGCTCAGTCATCTGCTCATTCTAAACACACGAAGCACTAACCATGACCCTGCCCACTGAAAATCCTTAAGGTGTTTCAAATCAGTTTCCAGTCCAAATCGACCACTCCAACACCCTGCGCTCAGTCAGCTCAACCATAACTCGAGAAAAACTAAACTTCAGCCAACCACTTAAGTGTTTCAAACCTCTATATTAGGTTAAACACCTCAACATCGCTTATGATCATATCGTTTAACCAAATATCCGATACTTCTATACTTTTAGTTAAATCACAACCATAGCCATTCGGGTATTCCAATGCTCACTTCTATAACCAAAATCTAACAAGTCACATACAGAACACATAGAACACGATTTGGACCCCTTGGATGTCTTATTAGCAATCGATAGTCATAAACGTTTCAGAATAATTTAAGCCCCTAATACCATTTTAACACTTGCTTAAGCAACTTAAGCTCAAGGACAACTCAGGATAGTTCAGCCAATTGTACCATGCCCCACATCCATGTTAAACATGTATGTTAATCACAAATCACCACAAACAAAAATTAACTACTTGTAGTAATTATAGTGGACCGAGTCGAACCACAAGGAACAGAATAAATTAAATTTCTATTACTTGGATTTCTTATTGACACGGACTGGCACAAACTGAGGGGAAATTAAGCATAAAAGCAGACATAAGAACCGAAAGCAGTAAGATAAATGCTAATGGTTAACCTTGGGCACCGTTTTAGGATAAAACTCGGTAAAATGATATTTCTGATCACAGAACGCCTAAATGCAAGTTATTTCCTAGCCTTCTATTACCTAATCGACTCAACGGTAAAGCCGGCTAAGCCCCTAAGCAAACTTAGATCCCCTAAATTCTAATTAACCCAACCTAGCATCAAGTTAATTAGCCTAATTAGCCTCAATTAGCTGGGCACGATAACGTTCCATACTAATGTTGCTAATCGCCTTAAGTTCTAGAGATTGATTAAGACTAATTAATTAAACTAAGTATGCATTCCTAGTTTAATTAATTAGCTCTCTTGATTCTTAGGTCCTATCATGCAATCTACATGAGGGACTAGCCTCTACGATGCAATCATGAGCCGGTCCTAATGTTAGCTAAACTAACGATCACGTATTCAATCGATGCGAATAGGTTATCAATCTATCTATGAAAGAATACATATTATGGACATTCAAGCATGAATCAAGAAACAATAGAACATGCTGAAAGATACTGAAAATATGGAATAAATCTCATAAAAAATACATAGTACCTTGTTTACAACCTGAAACCGGGTCGATAGTCTAGCCGAACACCGTTACAATGTTGTCCGACACCAAAGATTAACCAAAACTCCTATTCTACTAAAAAATAGAGAGAAACGACTGTCTCTTAGCAGCCAAAAATCGAGACAAAATGACCTAAATCTCAAAAGAATCTATTTATACAAATCGACGGAGCGTTTCGACATTTCCAGCGTCACAGGCACTCGCCGCAGCATCAAGCGAGGCTTCAGGGGACTGCCGACAGCGCTAGACGTCAGACATTCTGGACAGCGTCTAGACGTTACCCAACGAGCAACACTAGTCATTTTTGCTCTAACTCTTCGCTCAAGTGTCTGAATGACCTTCGGTTTGATGCGTTGGAACCGTGATTCGACATAGAATCTCCATAATGTGCCTTGTGCTCAAATACCTACAAAATGATCAATTAATTACATTAAAAACTCCAAATTAACATGATTTAGGCATAAAAATATATGACTATTTTGGTCCTATCAAGCACCCAACCTTATCAATATACTATAACCCTTTAGGTTATTTCTTGAACATGATCCTCTCGTATGTCAACTACATACTATTCAAGATTACACTAATAACCTTGATTTTTTCATATAATGGATAATATTATATTGCAAATAAAATCATCAAAATTATTATTAATTATTAAATAAATTATTAATTACAAGGCTTTATGGCAATAATCCCAACAAGCCTTACTGTTTCTTTTTCTCCTAATAGTTGTTAGTTTCATGATCTGCAAACAGGATAAATAATTGGTACATGATGCAAAATGGGACGATTGTTTAAGCTCACATCTCTTCAGCTCCTTATTTCTCCATCAATCTCTACCTCTGCTACTGATTTTACCATGTATCAATGACAACTTCTCCTTGGTCATGCCTCATCTGACAAACTTCACAAGTTAGTTGGCAATTTAAATAATGTCTCAAAATTTTGCTCCTTTTAACTATTTAAATTGTAAGCTTACAAAACAACCTGCTCTGTCTTTTTCTATTTCATCATCTTCATATGATACTCCTTTTGGGTTGATTCACTCTGATATTTGGGGTCTTGCTCCTACTCCTACTGTTAGTGGTTATCGTTACTTTGTTCTCTTTATTGATGATTATTCTCGCTTTACTTGGATATATTTTCTGAAAAATCGCCCTGCCTTATCTCAAGCTTATATTGCTTTTGCCAATATGGTCCAAACGCAATTTTCTCGAACCATTAAAATTCTTCGCACATATAATGTCATGGAGTATAAGGATTCGAGCCTCCTCTCATTTCTTACCCAGCCGGGCACCCTTATTCAACACTCATGTCTACACACCTCCCAACAAAATGGACGAGTAGAATGCAAACATCGCCATATTTTGGATTCTGTTCGTGCGCAACTTCTCTCTGCATCCTGCCCTGAGAATTTTCGGGGGGAGACTTGATAGCATCGTAATAGTGCTCTTTATTAACTTATTTCATGTTGGTTTAGTTGCCCTCACGTGTTTATTTGTCTATTTTGTAGGGATTGAGTAATTCATAGCATTTGAAAGACTTTGGAAGCATCAGGCCAAAAAGGGAACTAATTGAGCCTACTTTGAGTGTTCGAATCGAGAAAATATCACATCCAAGTCAAAGAAACCAAGTGCAGAGTGTCTAGACGCTGTTTTGGGCGTCAAGACGCCACTGCACAGCCAGATTAAGCTTGAAGATCTGCAAGAATAGCGTCTAGAAACTGGAAATTTGGAGAAAACAAGGCTCGCTCGACTCTATGGAGAGGTTACCTTCGATGCTGGTAGAGTCGAGACGCTACTTTAAGCGTCTAGACACTACCCTAATTTCACCAGATTAATTCCTTATTTGCGAAGGCAGTGTTTAGACACTGTCCTTAGTGTCTAGATGCTTCCCTGCCTTATTTAATCCCTGCCTTATATAATATTTTGCTGGAGCAAATCTAATAGTTCAAGACAACACAAATTTTGCACGTGAGAAAAGGCAGCTCATTAAATGAGCTGGAAAATGTCAGAACAATCAGCTTATTTCGGCCAATAAGAGCTCGTTACTTCATGGGCCTTGTCTAATCAGCCTTGATTTGCATAAAGGAGGAGGCATGTTTGTTGGGCAACCGTTTTGGAAGGAGAGAAGAGGGAGAGAGATTTGAAAAGAAGATAGAGAGAAAAGGAGAAGAACTCCCAATTTTGAAGGCCATGAGCAATGGTTTTTCCAAATTAGGAAGATTTCCTCCAGTGGAGCTGAAGTGGATGCTGAATAGAGCTTTTTGGGGCAACATTTCGTCTTCTTCTTCTACTTCTTCTACTTCCATTTAGTATTTATGTACCATTTACTTCATGTCTGTATTTTGATTTCTCTACTGTAGTTTTTACATTATGAACTAATCACCTTAAGGTGAGGATGAGAGGATGATTGCTTTTGAATAATGTTATAGCTGAATATATTTCATTTCCTTCAATCTAGTTTTTAAGTGGTTTTATTTCATTAGCTCATTTCTGTTTGGCCAACCGATTTGCAGCAGCTTTCCTCTGATTTCTGGGAAGAATATGAGGGGCTGAAAGCTTAGAAACCACATTAGCTCATTGTTAGGGTTAGTAACTAGCTAAGTGAGGAGGTTCGAGATAATCACTCACCTAATGAACACACAATACAGTGGGTTAAAGTGTGTTGAAGTAATGGGAATGAAACAGTATATTTTAGGTGATTCGGGAGAATGTCGTGTAATCTGTAGTGGGTTGAGTGGAATGAATATGTACTCAAGTTGTAAATTAATTAAAGCATGATTCACCTCTAATCCAAGCTTTGTATTAGTTCAAAGTACCAAGTCCAGTTGTTATTTGTTCATTTACGATTCCTCTGTTTCACTTTGTTTTAGGAAGTATTTTGTTCTAGCCTTGTTATTTTATTATAATTCAGTTCCTTAATGAATTTTTTGGGTTACGAATTGAGTTACTGAGAGTTAATTTGTCGTAAATAGAAAATTATTAGTCTCTAACTTAGCACTTGCTACAAATGTATGTATACACTTGCGCATAGACATCATAATATTGCTGAAATATTCACATTAACTCTAGCACGTGTCACATATCTCTCAACATGTTACCTTTTGGGAACATAGTATGTTCTCCAGTCTCTTTTCCTTCTATGCCTCTCTCTCTAATCCCCAACCATTTTTTACTGATCTTTCGAGTGATCTTTTTCTCCCGTCTAATCCTCCATGTGCCCCCGACCTTGATCGCCTAGCCCCTGACTCTGCTCATCTAGGCCCGTCACTAACTTCCAATAATCTAATTCCATCTCTTGATCCTTTGCATATCCCTAAGCTTGATCAATCTGCTCCTGCCTCTACTGTCTCAAATCCGACATTTGTCTCCTTTGCAGAACCTGAACCTACACTTGTCACCACCGTTCGTCGCTCTACTCGGGTAAGAGAAACTCCTCATCATCTCCAGGACTATCACTATTTTCCACTATTATGTCTCTAGTTGAGCCTTCGTCTTATCATGAGGTCATTACTAACCTTTTTTGTAAGCAAGCAATGAATGAGGAATTACAAGCTTTAGAAAAGACTCATATTGTGGACTACGTAGATCTACCTCCTAGCAAACGACCTATTGGTTGTAAGTGGATTTACAAGATCAAAATACACGCTGATGGATCCATTGAACAGTATAAAGCCCATCTTGTCGCAAAAGGCTACTCTTAGGAATACTGTATTGATTATGAAGAGACATTTGCACCAGTCGCTAGAATGTCATCTGTTTGTACTCTTTTGGCTGTCGCAACTACTAAATAATGGCCCCTTCTTCAAATGGACGTTAAAAATACGTTTTTCAAGGGCACTCTTTCTGAGGAAGTGTATATGAAACCACCACCTGGTACTTCTGTTCCACCTCAGAAAGTGTGTCTTCTCCGTTGAGCCTTATATGGTCTGAAGCAAGCTCCATGAGCCTGGTTGTCACGTTCAGTTCCACCATAACCCAACTTGGGTTTACTTCCAGTCCTCATGATACAACATTTTTTACACGTCAGACTCCTCGGGGTATGGTTATTCTCCTTATGTTGAATCCGGGCCAAATTCCAACCATATCTTTCAATTTAACTGCATGAATCCCAGGGCAGCATTTTTTAAGTGGTTATTTCTTAAAATCCAACTGACAGTTACTTTCATCAATAATCAGGTCTGGATTTTTGGATTTGGTAGTTGCAAAAGAAAGTGTCCATTGATTCTGTTTCCTTTTTGCGTTTTGTATCTCAAAAAATTATTGAAAAACCTTTGGAGTTCGAGAACTTTTAACTCTCTCTTTTTCATAAATCTTTTGAAGATTTCTGGGATCTTCTCGACTCAACCCACACAGTTGAGTTGATTTAGCCACCAAAACTCCAACGAGATGAGAGGCAAGAAGAGGAGGTTTTGAGTTTTGGACCAACCCAACTTTAAATAACGAAGGGTAAAACTTTATTTTCATATTTCAGGTCAAAGTCAAATGGTCCAAAAATATTTTGTTTTTAAATAACAAAAGGTAAATTTGTACTTAGACTTCTGCACCTGCAATTAAAAGAGGAAAAAAGAATACAAATAGACGCAGGAAAAAAAAAAGAATACGAATAGACGAAAAAGAAATAACTATTATGACGTGCAATTTTTGTTGCCATTTTCCCTGTGCCGAGGTAAGGATGTTGGAAAGAAACCTTTTGGAGATTGGAGGTTAAACTTGAAAGATAGATTTTTGAGAAAGATACTACTTGTATTATTGGTCACTTCTAGCTTTTTTTTGGCTTGATACAAACTCTAAGACATCACCTCTATTTATACTAGTTGCACCTCCTAAACTTATGGCTATGATTTTGCCAACACATATACAATCTAGTGGTTACAAATGACTCTCTAGAATGTTCTTTACAAATACTTTTTTCTCTCACATTCTAGAGAATTCTACATCATACTCTAAAGTATCTTCAAGAAGAGATTTCTCTAGAATATTCTAGTACTTAATGTTTCTAGAAATTGAGCTTTTATTTAAACTAGACCCAAATACCAATTACCTAAAATCAAGTTTATATTTCAACAAAGGAAACAGGCAGATATGGCAGATTCTGCTTGTGGTAGAACATCTTCTCTCTCACAAATCTCAAGTTTCAAACTATGATGGATTTGTAGACTTAATTAGTTGATGCTTATTTTTAATATATTTTGCAGTTGCAAGATCCTGCAGAGATGAAAAACCAGTTCATTATACTTTAAAAATCCAATCTTTTTCGTTGCTGAAGGGCTTGCTAGTTCCAAGAGTCACAGATATGAATCCCAGATCTTCAATGCAGGAGGTTATAAATGGTGGGTCATAAATATAAACTCCATATTCTTCGTCTCCATATCCATATTGGTTTGTCATTATACATTTTTGGGATATTTTGTATGGTTTGTTATATTGCAGGAAATTAGCTCTGTATCCCAATGGAGATGTCAAAAGAAATGTGTCGGATCATATCTCCCTCTATTTGGTCGTGGCTGATGATGACATTTTATCAACAGTTTCAGAAGTCAATGTTGTGTTTACATTTCTTGTTTTTTATGATAATCTCGAAGACAAGTATTTGACCGTTCAAGGTAACAAAACACAAAACACATTTTTTTTTATTTGTTAGCTCTGTTTGAGGGTTTGCAATTTGTTTATAAATCCTTGTGTGTTTTTCAGATGGGAAAATAAGGCGTTTTAATGCAATCAAGACAGAGTGGGGGATTGAAAAGTTGGTTTCACTTGACACTTTCAATGATGCTTCAAATGGATTCTTGGTTGACGATTGTTGCGTATTTGGAGTTGACATTTTTGTTATGAAATGTAATGGTGGGAAGGGGGAGGTCTTTTCCTTGATCAAGCAGCCAAATAATTACCAATATACATGGAAACTCAACAACTTTTCACAACTGGATAAGAATTTTTATGAATCCGATCCTTTTAACGTGGAGGGCTACCTTTGGTATGATAACTTTTGATTTTGCAATATTTTTTGACACACCTATTTGCATATAAAGTTATAAGTACAATTACATATATTATTTATGTTTCAAGATATAGCTCTTGTGTTTGGACCTTTTTAGGTCTATTCTGTTTAGGGTTTAAGATGAGTGCTATATATAAACCCTCAAACTCTTATCTGCGAATATCTCTGTATTTTGTACTTTGTTGTTCCTCAAGATAATAAAACCGTAAATCTGTTAGTGAACCACGTAAATTTGTGTGTCGTTTTTTTCCCCATTTGATTTTTTGTTTGTCGTTCGTTTCTGTCATAACACAAGAAGATAGGGTTGTATCCTAAAGGATGCTCCCAAGCGAAACCAGGCTCTTTGTCCTTGTACTTGACGTTAGATAGTTTGAAAGAGCTTCCCCAAGGTTCTCAAGTGTACGTTGAATATGACATGGCAGTATTGAGCCAACTTGGACTTAGACAACAAAAAATTGCATGTAATTAACTACTTTTTATCATAATTGTCACTCTAAGGTTTACATTTAATTTTCCAAACTTTCCTTAAATCAGTATTCTTAGTCAGTGAGTTTAATTTGTTTTGAAAGCAGTACTTTTCGTTAAAGAATTTTAGAGTACTTCACCACTTTTAATTAGCTAAAAACACTTTTCGTTATTCTAAAAGTTATACCAAATTATCATTCCTAAAGTTGGTCTTTTTAGTGTGTGCAGATAGTTGTTGGTTTGGATTTGGTGGAATAGAAGCTGGCGGCTGGGGTAGTCCAGATTTCTTGTCATTGAGCAATCTCAAGGAACCAACAAAAGGCTTTATTCTCAATGACACTATAATTGTTGAAGTGAAAATTAATGTCATCTCTACCTTCAGAAAAATTGAATAGAAGGGGAAATTCTGATCTCTGAGATCATAGTCCTTTCTTAATTAAGATGCTGCAAGCCTTTTAGCAGATTAGTGAAAGTTCTTTTTTGTGGTTAAATATATGACACTTATGCAATGTTGCTTCTAAGTTTCGGAGTATATTTGAGAGGTATAATGCTATATCAGGTCCCTGTTCTTGCACTACTCTTATTGTAAAAATTCTAAATTTTAAAAAAGTTAAATACGTACCTAAACTTTCAATTTTGAGAATAAGACCGTTCCTAACATATTCAACAGTTGAAAAAAAATTAACTAATCTATTAGGCATAAAATTGAAATTTGTGTCTAATAGGACATTACACTTTCAATTTTGTGCCCAATAGGTTCGTGGATTTTTTTAAAATACTGAATAGATCAAGGAGAGCTATTAGACACAAAATTGAAAACTCATGAACTTTAGTAGACACAAAATCGAAAGTTTAGAGTTTATTAGACACGTTTTAAAGTTTATAGGTCTATTAAATACAAAATTTAAAAGTTTAGAGACCTATTAGACATTTTTAAAGTTTAGAGATTTATTTGATACAAATTTTCAATTTTGTATTTAATAGGTTCTTGAACTAACAATTTTGTGTATAATAAGTCTTTGGTCAATTTAATATTATTTAGAATTCACCGACATGTTAAAATACAAAATTGAATTTTGTGTCATAGGCACCCAACCTTCTAATTTTGTGTCTCATACATTCATGAATTTTAAAAATTTATTCGTATCAATTTTTAATTGGTAACTCGTAGATACCTATTCATGTCAACATAGATGTCATGTCTCTAATCAATTAAATCATTATCAGAAACTATAAACATTTTGAAAGTGACTAATGTCCTGTTTGGCATATGGATTTGAGTAGAGATGATTTTAAATTTTAATATTTTAAAACATAGAAATGATTTCAGATTTCTATCTACGTTTGAAATCAAAGTGATTTGAAATGATGGAAATTAAATTTTCTTATTTGGATGCTCACGATAAATGAAAAGAAAGTATACTATTTCACTGTTATGCCCTTATAATTTGGCTGAAAATTTTGTGAATTACATATTATATTATTTTTTTTCTTATTCTCTATCTATCTTCTTCCTCTATGTTTCAAAAAAAAAAAAAAAAAAAAAAAAAAAAAAAAAAAAAAACTCCATATGTAGTTGTTTTTGTTTTTTGTTTTTTGTTTTTTGTTTTTTTTAAATTTGTTTAGTTGATTTATTCAAGAAGAAAATCAAAAGAAACTTCTTTTTTTTTTGTTGATTTATTCTTCAACCAATGTTCAGCCAATCCAAATAAAAACATAAAACAAAAAATATATCACAATTTAGGAAAACAAATTGAATCAATAAACATATTATTCTTATCTGACAACCAATAAAAAGGAACAAAAAAAATGTTTAAGAAGATGAACTAAGCAAAAGCAAAAAAACTCACTGTAAACTAAAAAAATAGGTTGGAATGTAAAAATTACATGAAAATATTGAAATTATTGTTATCAATTAAAAAAAATGGCAAAATACAATAGACAAACAAAATAAAGAAACTAACATTTGAGTTTCTTGATTGATGTTGAGTTTTCTTGAATATAGAAGAAAGAGATTGCTTTAATATGGGGTTTTTGTTGGCTTCTCTGCCGGTGCGATACTTAGGGGTTCCTCTAGTATCTGGGCGGTTGAGGTATGGTGATTGTAAACCTCTGTTGGAGAGAGTGACGGCACGTATTGGGAACTGGGCAGCCCGTGTTTTGTCTTATGCTGGGAGGGTGCAGTTGATTCAGTCAGTCCTGCAGAGCTTCCATGTGTATTAGGCAAGTGTGTTTGTCTTGCCAGTGCAGGTGACTCATGAACTGGAGAGGATTTTGAGATCTTACTTGTGGCGGGGTGATCCAAGTGGTGTGGGGGGGCTAAGGTTGCTTGGACGGAGGTGTGTTTGCCAAGATGGAAGGGAGGGCTGGGTTTTAGGGACCTAGCTTCTTGGAATTCGGCTGCTATTATGAAGCTTCTTTGGGTTTTGCTATTGTGCTCTGGGTCGTTGTGGGTAGCCTGGGTGGAGGCTTATGTTTTGGCGGGGCATTCCTTGTGGTCTGTTCGAGTGTCGTCTAGGTGGTCATGGTGTTTGAGGGCTGTTATGGGCCTGCGTGAGAGGTTTCATGACCTAGTGACATTTCGGATTGGGAATGGTTGGACTTGCTTTGTGTGGTTGGATCTTTGGCTGCCTGGGGGGCCTATCTTGGTCCGATATGGTAGGAGGGGTGATTTATGATGCAGCTAGTTCGCTCTTGGCTCGGGTATCGAACTTTTTGTTAGATCGAAGGGAGTGGAGGTGGTCGCAGGTTTCTCGGGAATTGTTGGAGTTGTTCCCTGTTGTGGGGAGAGGATGTGCTGGTGTGGCTGCCAAGCCCGTTGGGAGGGTTTTCAGTTGCTAGTGCTTGGGAGGCTATAAGGCCGCGGGGTGGTGTGGTGCCTTGGTTTCGTTTGGTGGGTATGGAGGTAATATTCCGAGGCATGCTTTTGTTGTATGGATGGCTATTCGAGATAGGCTTTATACGCGAGATAGGTTGCTTAGGTGGGGAGTCTCTTCTTCAGTAGCTTGTTTGTTGTGTGTGGATGGAGTCGAGTCTCGAGACCATTTATTTTTTTAGTGTTCTTTTGGTAGGGAAGTGTGGAGTGGTATCTTGAGATGGGGGTGCTCGTCGCACAAAATTGCAGTTTGAGATATGGAGTTGCAATGGGTGTGTGCGCTGAGTAGAGGTAAGAACCGTCGAAATCGGGTCTGGAGGGTGGCGTGGGGAGCAGTGCTTTATCATATTTGGAGGGAGCGTAACTCTCGGCTTCATGGTGGGGTTGCTTCTTCGGTTGAGGTGGTGTTGCGATTGGCTTGTTCTGATGTCTGTCATCGGTGTGAGACTTGGGGTGGTCGTCAATCTAGTGGTGTTGGTACTCCTTGGGATTGCTTTTGATTTCTGCCTTTCGGTGTGGGGTTTTTTCTTGGGTTGTTTGGTGTGCTTTTGTTTTCTGGTTTCTTTAGTACTTTGTTTCTTTGGTTTGGCCTGGCTTGGGTTGTGAGCTTTGTTTAGGTGTGCCCTAATTGGGCTGTCTTTTTTGTTTCATTTGTTGTTTTGTGCCTTGATCCCGGGCTGTGGGGTCCTCTCTTTTTTGCAGTTAATATATTTACCTTGCAAAAAAAAAAAAAAAAAAAAAAAAAAAAAAAAAAAAAAAAAAAAAAATCTATCGATGTATATGAAGTGTAGGAAGAGATTAAAAAAATCTTGGATAAAATTGGAAACAAATTTTTAAGTTTGAAATCTTGTCAAATTCGACCTATTTGGAACGGAATTTTTTTTTAAGGAAAACAAGTTTTCAAATCATAACTGATTTCAAATCCCTTACTTTTTTTTATGCATCCAAACACGTGAATTCATTTTAAATCAAAACTGACTCGAAATCCTCCCAGATTCGGAGCTTCTAAACAAGGGGTAAGTCACTAATTACCATTCAAGAGTTGATGGTTAGATCCCTCTCTCCCACTATTATTGAACTAAAAAAAAATACTAAAATTAAATAAAGCTCTTAAAAGGACAAAGATGAAATTTAAATAAAAAGAAACGAATAACAAATTGGGCGGTATACTTCTCCAAAAAAAAAAGGCAGTAAGACTTGGGGTTCTTCTTCCATTTTCTCTTGTGCCAAAAGAAACAGACGGAAATGGGAAAGGGAAGAAGGAAGAACAACAACAACATCGTCTCCCCCACATCCCATGGAGATTCTGATTCTGGTATAACATTCTTTCCCTCTCTGCAATGTTCAATGTAACCATTCAAATCCATGTAAAACTCTCCCAAACTTGTTCTATTACTCTCATCTCAAGTTCATATAATGAATTTCTGCTGTTATCTTGGATGGATGTTTATTTACAATCTTTTTGCAGTTGTAATTTCCACTAGAGATGAAAAACCAGTCCATTATACCCTCAAGATCCAATCATTTTCCTTGCTGAAGAACTGTCTTGCTAGTTCCCAGCGTGAAAGATACGAATCACAGAACTTCACTGCCCGCGGTTATAAATGGTACTTCATATATTATAACTCCATTATTAACTTTTTACATTATAATTGAAAGAATGAGCTATAACCCTAGTTTCTTGGATGTTCATATTGGATGATGTTGGTTGTTTTTTGGGTCATTTTGTTTGTTAATATAGGAAATTAGCACTGTATCCCAATGGAGATGAGAGAAGAAATGTGTCTGATCATATTTCCCTCTATTTGGTAACGGTTGAGGATAACATTTTATCAACTACTTCAGAAGTCAATGTTCTGTTTACATTTCTTGTTTTTGATAGTCTCAGAGGCAAATATTTGACAGTCCAAGGTAACCAAAATTACTCACAAGTTCTGTTAGCTTTCTTTGAGGCTTTGTTAGTTTTTTTTTTTTGAAGGGTTCGTTTGATCTTTGTATTATTGTGTCTTTTAGATGGGAAAATGAGACGATTTAGTGCAATCAAGACAGAGTGGGGGATTGAAAAGTTGCTTCCGCTTGAAACTTTCAATGATTCTTCAAATGGGTTCTTGGTTGATGATTGTTGTGTATTTGGAGTCGACATTTTTGTCATGAATTGTGATGGTGGGAAGGTGGAGGTCTTTTCCTTGATCAAGCAGCCAAACAATTACAAATATACATGGAAACTCAACAACTTTTCACAACTAAATAGCACTTTTAAGGACTCTGATCCTTTTATAGTGGAGAGCTACCGTTGGTATGAAAACTTTTGATTATGCAATTAATTATGTATTTGCATAAAGTTAATTATATGTATACTAACATAATTTATCTTTTAGGAAGATATGGTTGTATCCTAAAGGATGCTCCAAAGCAACACCTGGCTCCTTGTCCTTGTACTTGATGTTCGATAGTTTGGAAGAGGTTCCCCAAGGTTCTCAAGTGTATGTTGAATATGAGATGGCTGTATTGAGTCAACTTGAAGCTGAACCAGTAAAAAGAACTTGTAATTAACTGCTTCTTTACTTCCAAGCTTTCTTAAATCAGTTTCATCAAGTATAGTGAGTTTGGTTGGGATGATTAACTTTTGTTTTGAGAGTAGTGCTTTTTTTACCTATCCTCTAAAGAATTTTAAACTACTTTTAAATTTAGTTAGATCCTCAAAACCACTTTTTCTTTATTCCAAAAGTTGTACCAGACTCATCCTAAAGGTTGCTTTTCTGTGTGTAGATACTTATTGGTTTGGGTCTGGTGTTATGAAAGCTGACGGCTGGGGTACTCCAGATTTCTTGTCATTGGGCGATCTCAATGAACCAACAAAAGGCTTTATTCTCAATGACACTATAGTTGTTGAAGTGAACATTAATGTCATCTCTACCTTCAGGCAAATTGGATAGAAGGGAAATTCTGCTCTATGAGATCACAGTTTGCTTTCTTAGATGTAGCCTTTTAGGAGATTAGTGAAAGAAATGTGCAACCGAACATATGAAGTTTTGTGCATTTAAGCTGCAACTCCCAGCTTTTGCCTGTTCTTTTTGTGGTTAAATATATGGCATTACTTGTGCAATGTTGCTTCTTACAGTTTCGGAGTATATTTGAGAGAGAAATTTTATATCAAGTCCTTGTTTTTAATTTGTGACAATATTTATTAAAAATTATTCAAGTTGTAAAGTTTTAAAAAGAAATAATAAAAAAAAATACTCCCAAGTTGTAAAATTTTCCCTAAAATTAATTTAACTTCATACAATCAACTAATTTATGTCTTTCAAAAAAATTAATAAAAATTATAATTAAATTTTGGAATTTTTACATGGATAATTAATTTAAATATACGTATTTTCATAAATGTACACAGATTTAAAAATTGTCATAATTAGGTTTAATGTGTAATTTCAGATGATTATGCTCTTTTTTTTATGTTCCTCTCCCCTTAATTAATATATATTAATTATAAAGATTATCCTTTTTTTTATATTTATTTTGTTTCAAATCCCACGATTTTAGCTTTCTGTCACATGCAATTTACCCTGATTTTAGCCTTTTACCCTCTATAAAAACCGTTTTCATTTAAGAAAAATTGAATCAGTTATAACCCATAATTGATTTTTTTTTTTTTTTCTTTAGGGTGATTTGGGAAATCAATTTTCCCTTTTTTTTTTAATTTCATTTTGCCGCCACCTCTGCTCCTCATATGTTGTGCATTTTTTTTTCATTTTCCATTACTTTCAGTGGTGTTGTTCCTTCATCTTTGTGCGTGTCGTCTTCTTCAGTTTTTAATTTTTTCTTTTGTCGTCAAATCGTGCCGCATGATTAAGTTTTTATTTCCATTTTTTATGCGTCATTTTTTTTCAATTTTTCATGTTATTTTTCAATTATATATCAAATAAAGGGGAAAAAAAAAAGTTGAAAAATAAGCCTCAATTGACCTTTTCCATTATGACATTGATTATAAAAAAAATCTTTTCATATTATACTTATTTTCATTTAAGACAAATATTTCAGTCTTTTATTACATGTATAATTTTCAAATAAAAAAATTGTCTTCTTTCCAAAATATCCATTGGATAAAATATCATTTCATTACCTAAATAAATATTTATCTAGTATGAACATTGCCTAAATAAATATTTATCTAGTATGAACAGATATATACCTAGTATGTAAACTATGAGTTTTAAGATTTAAACCTTAAACATAAAAACTAGAGATTTGGATTCATATATAACTCCATTTATACCTCATATATACCATGTACATAGTTTTCTTGTCCTGTTCATCATATGCACATATGCCAGATTTTTTTTTCATACATATAGTTGTAAACACAACTACATAAGTGATGATATTAAATTAATATAACTCAAAATATATACTACGTTTATATATATTATTCCATCTTTATGGAGATATGTATTCCACCTATATTAATTACAAATTTTGTCATATACACTCGGTATATTTAGTTATTTACAAATATATACTCAGTATATTTGTTCATCACCATCATCATATCATTTGCAAATATATACTCTATTTTTTTTTCAATAAATAATTGTATACAAAATATAGGACTTTTTTTATTAATATTGTATTTTTTTAAAGTTATTATAAAAATATTGTTGTTTTGAAATTATTTATAAAAATATTGTTGTTTTAATTAGGTGGACGATGTGACCATCTACACGCGGATTAGATGGTCGTCTCTTCAAGAGACAACCATATACACGCGGCAGATGGTCGTCTCTTCAAGAGACGACCATCGTTAGATTTTTTTTTTAAAAAACATCTCCCGCCTTTTGCGTTTTTTCGAAAAAAAGAGACCATCGTTTTATTTTTCAAAAAAGCCCATCTCCCGCCGTTTGCTTTTTTGAAAAAACGCGTGGATGGTCGTCTCTTGAAGAGACGACCACCGTTGGATTTTTATTAAAAAAGAAAACGCGTAGATGGTCGTCTCTTCAAGAGACGACCATCTCTCGCATGCTTGCCACGTTGCGCAAGTTCGGGACATGGTCATCTCTTGAAGAGACGACCATACCCGAGACATATGCCCTTAAAAACCCAGCCCCACCTTTCATTCGTTTAAACATTCCCTCTTCTCCCTCTCGTTTTATACCCTCTCTCTCAACCCCACCCACCATTCTTCTCTCCTTTTCTACTCATTCTCTCTACCCCACTTCAAAGTTTTGTCGGCATTAGAGTAAAGAAGAGCATTTTGGTGGAGAAAGATCTAAACAGGAGAAACGTGCACCGACCACTATAAAGGAATACAAAATCTACCTGATTCGTGAGTTTTATTATTTTTTTCGCAATATTTAGTTATAGTTTCACTTATTTTTTAGCAGATCTATTGAATATTAATTCTTTCGCAATATTTAGTTATAGTTTCAATTATTTTTTGAGTAGATATTGAATGAATTTGTTAAATTGGTTGAAGTTGATCATGGTTGGATATATATAATTTGTCAATTTTACATACTTTTATAAAATAAATTAGATTTAATTTTTTTTTAAAATGGTAGGATTGAATTTTGTTTTAATAATTTGTTGGATTTAATTATTTGCAAATATTTATTGCACTTGTGTTAGTTTTAGGGCTTAGAATTTAATATAGAAAAAAATATTTATTTTCATTTGAGTATGAAAAGAAATTATTAAATAGTTAATATATAATGTCGTAAAATTTTATCTTTATTTGATTATGAAAAGAAATTATTTAATATATAAAAAAAATTAAACCCAGGGCCAATGATTTGATTTTGTAGGTTATGGATATCAACCTAGAGCCAATTGATCCATCAGTTTTATATGCTCAACAGTCTCATAGATCAGAGCTTGTTTGGCAAGATCGAAATTTAGAAGAGCTACATTGTAGACGCCGAGAAGCAGTTGTCTCTCGCAACATCCCACTACACCCCCATATATTGCCTCATCTTCGTGCAGTAGGGTTAAATGGGGTGGCCAGATTAGGATTCATTCAGTTAGACTGGCACTTTACCACTGCACTCGTAGAGAGGTGGAGGCCGGAAACACATACTTTTCATGTGCCTGGCGGGGAGTGCATTGTTACTCTACAGGATGTAGCAGTTTTACTTGGATTACCAGTGGATGGCAAGCCTGTCACTGGAACGATGACCTACAATTGGAGTCAGACATGTGAACGATTGCTCGGGGTGACTCCAGGTCCCAACCATATCAGGGGTTCCAGGTTAAGTTTGTCGTGGTTAGCATCTCAATTTCCAGGGTTAAATGATGATTCAAATGAGGTGACCATAGCGAGGTATGCCCGAGCATACATTTTACAGTTATTTGGTGGGAGCTTGTTTTGCGACAAATCTGGAGACAAAGTGCACCTCATGTTCCTGCCACTTCTGTCAGACTTTGGGGTTGCAGGAAGATATGCTTGGGGTGGAGCTTGCCTAGTCTGGTTATATAGGTAGCTGTGTAAGGCGAGTCGATCAGATGCTCGCGAGATTGCTGGCTCTATGATTCTCTTACAACTATGGGGTTGGGAACGATTCCCAACGATGGCTCCACAACGTCGCCACATCAACGATGCAGTTTTAGTTGGTCGTGCACTTGGTTCTCGGTATGTTTGTGGAATTTTAAATTTAATTTAATTTATGCTTATTCTGTGAATAACTTTTGTTGAATTTTAAAATTTAATATTAATGTAGGTGGAGAGACCAATTTTGTGTCACTGGGTCAGCTACTCATGTACTTGTCCAGTATAGATATATGTTTGACCTCCTTAAACCGGACTTGGTACGTGCGTACTTAAAGAACTTATATAGTTCTTTATTTGTTTTACACGCTATAAACGTCTATATTTTGGAATTTTAGATGATTTGGGAGCCGTACACCAATGTCATGGCCACATTGCCTGACACATGTAGAAATGGTGAAGATATTTGACTTACGATGAGTCCACTCATATGTTTTCATATTATTGAGTGGCATCTGCCGAACAGAGTGGTGAGACAATTTGGGATGAAACAAGCTATCCCCAAAGTGTCTCAAACGGAGCCGAAGCTGCATGACATAGACCTCCGACAACAAGATTGGTTAATTGCGCTAACACCATATGTAGATAGATGGCATAGACGTCGAGAGTTTATAGCTGATGCTCCTCCAGTTGATGCATATGGTCATACCACTCCAGATTACAGTGACTGGTATATGAATATTACTCGGCGCTACATCACTCGCGAGGGAGCGTCCTATGGTCGAGCGGTACAAGTTTCAATTAAAATGTAAAGTTATATTTACTTTAATTATGATATAATTTATTCATATTGTCTACTTTTTATTATCATTCGTAGAGGGCCTGCTTCAGACAAATTCGAGACCTTTCACAAAATTTGGAGATTATGAATTTGTGTGACAGTGGAGACCTAAATATGGAGAAGTTACATTATTTGTATAGCATCCCTATTGCTCCTGTAACGGCCAGTTTATTTAGAAGCTTTAATTTTGAAATTTTTGGAAATCAAGTTGGATAAATTTCTTCAATAAGTATATTGATTTTGAGGTTATTTTGAAATTTTGGAGTTTTAAAATGGGCAATTTGGGAAAGAAGAATTTGGTCTAAGGGCACAATTGGAAGTTGGATTTTTTTTATATAAAATAATCTTCCTCATCCTTATCCACTATATATATATATATATATATATATATATATATATATATATATATATATATATATTTTATTATTTTTATTATTTGTTTATTATTATTTTTATTATTTTATTATTTTATTATTTTTCTTTTTTTCTATTCTTCTCCTTCCCGATAGCTCACTCCCGAAATCTCTCTCTCTCTCTCTCTCTCTCTCTCTCTCTCTCTCTCTCTCTCTCTCTCACGCAAACGCCGGCCGCCGTGCTCTCTCCCTCTCGTCGATCTCTCTCTCTCTCTCTCACCGCCGAACACCCACCCATTATTTTTGTCTTCTTCTTTCTTTCCGGCCGACCAAGCTGCCGGATTCGACTGCTACCGACGACCGTTTCCTTCTTCTTTTCTTAGTCTTCGTCTTCCCCAAGGCTCTCTTCGTCGATCGTTTTCTCCTTCTTCTTCGTCTTCACCGAACAACAACTCAGATCGCGCCGGATCTGTTCGCAAATACTCTCACCGGAGCTCACCGGAGTCTTGAACGCACCGGTTCTGCAAGCCGTCGCTCACCGTAAGAAGTAGCTCGAAGCTCAGTTCGAATATCGAGTCTTCACCGGAACCAGATCTGCTCAAAACGAACAGTCACGCGCTGCCACGCGCCTTCGCCGGATCTCCACGCGCCGCCATCTCCGATTCCAAGTTTCGAGCTCGAACGGTCCCGGTTACGATCGTGTTCTGACTTGGGTAATTTCGTTACTCAATTGTTTTTAATTAAGGACTTTAAATGGGATCGATCGTTAATCAATGGATTTAATTTTCAGGATATTGATTTGAGAATCAAACTACGGAATTGGAGACAAATATATAAATTTCCAGCAAGGTTAAAGGTTCCGCACAGTCAATTTTATTGGGTGAGATACTGTGCTAAATTACTTTGGTCTAAGGAAATAAAAAGGGACTGATTTGCAATTAAAATTACTTTTGGACCCTTTGACTAAATTGTTAGACAACCTTTGCATTTGGATTTAATTATTGGACTTTTTGAGACTACTGGACCAAGTTTTATAATCCTTATTTTATTGGATTATTGAAGGTTAAGCAGGATACCAGAGTTTGGAGGAGATTCTCACTACTAGAATAATATTAATTATTCTATTCAAAGTAAGTAGTTATTTGGATACTAGCCCCTTTTAAGTTTCCATTTAAATTGATATATGTTTGATAATTTGGAAATTGTGAAAGCATGCTTGAAAACCATATTTATGAAGTATGTAGTGAATTGTGGTTTGGTGTGGATGTTGTTAGAGCTAGAATGGCCTAAGTATGTGGTTATAATGGAAATGAAGGTTTAAATATCAAGTTGTTGTAGTTAGCACGTGTAGAGCCTCAAGAGTTTGTCAAGGTTGCGATTTGTTAGAGTTTGGTTATAGAAGTGAGCATTGGAATACCTGAATGGCTATGGTTGTAATTTAACTAAAAGTATAGAAGTACCGGATATTTGGTTAAACGATAGGATCATAAGCGATATTGGGGTGTTTAACCTGATATAGAGGTTTGAAACACTTAAGCGGTTGGCTGAAGTTTAGTTTTTCTCGAGTTATGGTTGAGCTGACTGAGCGCGGGGTGTTGGAGTGGTCGATTTAGACTAGAGACTGATTTGGAACACCTTAAGGATTTTCAGTGGGCAGGGTCATGGTTAGAGCTTCGTGTGTTTAGAATGAGCATATTTAAGATGTTTCAGATATGTTCGAATGTGTGTGGAAGGTTTTGGTTGTCCTGATTTGTAGCATGCTTAGGGAACTAAACTTCTAAGATTGGTGATTGGAGGGCTATACGCCGCTAGGACATGTATGGGCTATGGCTAAGTAAAGTTCTTGTTTAGGACTACTTTCGAACTAGAGTAAAGTTCATACTTGAGACGCGTGCCCGTGATCTACGAGGAGAGGTCACGAGGAGATGATTGTTGTCGTTTGTTGAATTGTGGGCCTGAGTTATATACTAATAAATATGAGGCGTAAAGTATTAAAATTGTATAGAAGAGCTAGAGGGTCGTCTTTCCCTCTTTGCTTATGCGAATTAGGGGATAATTCCCTTTGTATACGCTTTTGAACTTCGGTTCAGGTTGTGAATATGATTTGGAAATGAGGAATGATTTTGGTATGGTGGATGACCCGAGAGGTCTTGAATGCGTTGGGAAAGTGCAAAGGCCCGTTAGTTTGATGCTATCTACCCTAACTTTGTTTCTTTCGTGCGAGTTGTAAGCCTAAAACGTATGTGATGTGATGAGCATAGGGTATGCATTTCCCTAGTGTCGATGAGCTAGCTTAGGGGTGATTCCCCACTGTGTTGAGCATAGGGGATGCGTTCCTCTATTGCCTGTATGCTAGCTGAGGGGATGTGTTCCCTGGTTGCCTGTGTGGCTATCATGATGTGATGAGCATAAGGAATGCGTTCCTTATTGCCGATGAGCTAGCTTAGGGGTGATTCCCCACTGTGTTGAGCATAGGGGATGCGTTCCCCTATTGCCTGTATGCTAGCTGAGGGGATGTGTTCCCTGGTTGCCTGTGTGGCTATCATGATGTGATGAGCATAAGGAATGCGTTCCTTATTGTCGATGAGCTAGCTTAGGGGTGATTCCCCACTATGTTGAGCATAGGGATGCGTTTCCTATTGCCGTGTGCTAGCTGAGAGATGATTCCCCAGTATGTTGAGCGTAGGGAATGCGTTCCCTAACGCCTGTGTGCTAGCCTAGGGGTGATTCTCCATTATGTTGAGAGTAGGGAATGCTTTCCCTAGCGCCTGTGTGCTAGCCTAGGGGTGACTTATCTATTGAGATGATTGTTATAAACCTTCACAGATTTGGGTTCTAGGTTACAGGACTCGCAGGTATGACACGAAATTAGGATCAAGTAGTAGCGAATGTTGTGGAAGGTTAAATGGACCTTTAGAATAGTAGAAGGAAGTATTTGAAATCTAAGCACAAGTGTGAGTAAGAGCTAGGTATGATTTCTTTAAAAGATGGACCCTTAAGTGGGCTACTTACTGAGTATGTTTACACTCATCCTTGCTACTTTGTTTGCTTTGCAGATTGTGCACATTCTCGAGGTGGATGGCGCAGGCGATGACTTGACGAGACTATGGAGGCTCCACTAAATTTCTTTTCCCTGTTTAGTCTTTAGTTTTGTTTCTTTGTTCCTTGTGGTTTGACGGTCTGTAAAGTTTGAATGTTCTTTAGCTTCGTGTGTCTAGTTAGAAGCTTTTAGATTTGGTTGTCTGTTAATTGAGCTCAGCATCATTTATCGTAGTTTGGTGGATGTTGAGTCTGTGATCTGAAACATAGAAGTGTTTATATCTCTTTCTAGGTCTTTGTAAAACATTTGGTTTTCTTCTAGTTACGTCGTCATGCTGCCGAAATTTCGGGCATGAGCGAGGTAACTAGATTTTGCTTTCCTATTTAGAGAGTCGTAATAGGTTTGGGTCTTTACAGCTCCGCAACCGGGTCCTAGACAAAGAAGGCGTGGTCGACGGCTGAACAATGCTCCGCAACAAGATGTTGCAGTGGAGGAGGTTCGTCAGGACGAGGTTCACCATGATGTGGACGACATGCCTCCCATCACTCAGACGCAAGATGTTGCTGGTTCATCCACTTCGATGATGATGATACCGACTCCAGGTTCACGGTACTAGACACCAGCACAGGATCGGGGACGCAGACGTGGACGTGGACGTGGACGTGGAGAACTTGATACATATTTGTACCATACTGGATTAGGATCACAAGAAGAAGAACAAGAACAAGAAGAATCATATTAGTTGACGACATCCACCATGTGTTTTTTTTTATTATTATTATATGTGAAGTGAACATTTGATTTTATTACTATTTTATCAACTATTTCACTACTTAGCAATTAAATTGTTTTTGTTCAAAATTAATAACTACTTAGCAATTAAATAAACAAAACACTATAAAAATAACTAAATAAAAACAAGAAATTATATCTAAACGATGCCATTAAGTACCAAATGACAACAAAAGTCAACAAATAAATATAACTAATGCCACCCTAAACCAAACAGACAACAAAATTCAACAAAAAAACATAAAATATACTACGAAGGTGCTTCTCTTTGTCTCGAAGGACAATTCCTTCGATTGTGACCCAACTGATTACACAACCCACAACGATGTTGAGTACTTGGATCTCTCCAATCCATTTCATTGTGGTAGCGAGAACTCTTCGGTCTACCAGGTTGTCTCAACAACTTCGGGTCATCATATAGAACATGCATGTTAGGAGGTGTGATCCAATAGTCTTCATGAGGGATCGGTTGAAATTGTGGAGAATAACATGCAGCGTAAGTTGAAAGCTTATAAGCGTCCTCAATAAAATCTTCATAGTTCAACTTCAAGTGCGAGCAAACAACCATGAAATGTGAGCATGGGATGCCATAGGATTGCCACTTATTGCAAGAACAATAATGAATTGAACCATTTTCTCCTCTAACTAACCTCAAAGATTGAATATTCCCTCCTTTAGCATTGAAGTAATGGAGCCCAGTTTTTACGTGGAATACACCAGTTTCTCGATCATAAGATACAACTTCATGTTTACTGGATCGTGATGCCCACTTCACAATCATATCAAGAGCATACCTGATATATTTTTCATTTAGTATGATTATATTGAAATAAAATCATTTGAATAATATGAAAATGGGTAGTGTAATTACCTGGTATAGTTCTCTCCTTGAGTGGAAGCTTTTCTTATTTCAGCTCTCCTACTCTCAAAATACGATACGCACTTATAGAATGTAAGTTGAGCAAGTGCAGTGATTGGCAGCATCCGACCTCCTTTGAGAACTCCATTTACGCTCTCTGCCAAGTTAGTGGTCATCCACCCATATCTAAACCCTCCATCGTGGGATTGCGTCCATTTCTCAATACTAATGTTGTTGAAAAAGCTCATACAAGAGCTGTTCATTAATTTAATATCTTCAACGACCTTGTTGTACTTACGAACTTGGTGTTGACAACCAGCACGATAAACTAAGTTTCTCAACTTTCGACACTTATATTTTGAATTGAAGTTGCTAGCAATGTGTCGTAAGAAAAACCGATGATGAGAGTTACCATCTGTCCAACCATTTTGTGGAGTGTTAACAGCAGAAATTATACCACCATGTCGGTCTGAAATCAAACATACATCTTTCTGCGTGACAATTTGTCTGAGGTGTTTCAAAAACCAGCCCCAAGTTTCGCGACATTCCTCGTCCACAACGGCAAATGCAAGTGGAAGTAATTTTCCATTAGAGTCAACTACTGTTGCAATTAATACCTTCCCTCTAAATATATACCTCATTTTATTAAATATATCCCTACATCTAGGAAATATATACATGGTATGGTATGATTTTAAAAAATCACGTGGATTCAAGACACATCGTCGGAATAAATTTGATCGTTGGCAATATTAGTGTGCAGGACCAGTCGTCTGCTAAAGGAGCTTTCGTAGCTAGTGTCGATATCGTCCTATTCAGCCTTGTATCTTCGCTGACCACCGCCCCCACAGCCGCTTCTGTACTCCTTTGTAACTCCTCTGCCTCGTCACCATTGCCTACTCAAATAACATTAGAATTGATTTCATAATAGCAAGCATATCAAAGGAGGTAGTTTAACATCGAAAAAAAAAAGTACTTGCTTGAAATATATGAGGTTGTTTTTGACCTTTAATGAAAGATAATCTCACCACCGAAGAAACCCTAACCAGACCATCTGCTACAATGGAGCAAGATACAGAGGTTTGGAAAGAAAAAAAATTAGGGAAAGAAATTAGGAGAATTAATAATGCATGGTTTTTTGGAGTGGGAAGCTTCTGGAGAATTAATAATGTATGGTTTTTTGGGTTTTTCTTTTTGATTTTTTTTTTTTCAAATTTGAACCATTTTTCCTTATTTGATTTTTTTACTTTTTTAAAAGCAGGTGGCATGCAAGTAAGAGTATATTTGTAATTGAATCTCAACTATTGTGTAAAAAAACCATAAGTTTATTTGATTTTTTTACTTTTTTAAAAGCAGGTGGCATGCAGGTAAGAGTATATTATTAATTGAATCTCAACTATTGTGTAAAAAAGCATAAGTCCATTGGCTACTATTGTAAAAAATAGTGTATTTAGTCAATAATGGAATATGAGCCTAATTAATGGGCTAACCCTTAAATTTTAGAGTGACAAACCAAATGCAATCCTAAAGAACTAGAAACTTTTCCCTTTTTGGCGATTTAATTCTTGCTCTAGATTTATATCACTCATTTAGTATTATGTAAATTTATTATTAACCAATTGGAACATTATTAATAGAAAGTGTATAATTGAGAAAATAAAAATTGAATGTATAACTGACTAAATTGAAACTTTGTAAACAAATAGATACTAAGTTCGAAAAACACCCAAATAAGACTAAATCACATATTTAACCCAATGTTTTGTTATTCATTAGACAGAACTCATTCCGTAAACTAGAAGCAATTATGAGATGGATCTATTTAAAAACTACACATGAACATGAAACGGCATAAACTTTTCCTTAAAAAAAAAGCCCATAAACTTTTTTTTTTTCCTTCTTTGACAGAACAAACTCGTAATTTTCAAGATTTAAAAAGAAAGAAACCATTTCCTCTAATCTCTCCGATTAAGGTGGTGGCTGAAATTCATCTGCCATCATAACGATGTCATATACAAGTTTTACTCATCTAAATACATGAAATTTAAACTATGAAACATTCAAATAAAGAACAAACCAAGAAATACACGATAAAACTAAAATAGAAACTAAAATCTAAGGGAGGGAGGGTAAGGGGGAGAAAGTTTTGTTTCTCTATGTGTCAACAGCAATACTATTAAGACCTCTAAAAACATCTTCACAGCAACCTCTATCTATGAATATTTTGAAAGGAATACAACATAGGACAGGGAAGCTTTTCTCCAGTGCACGTGTTGATGGTGGATGACTACTGAGGCGTCTGGGTGTGAGGTGGGGGGCCTGGTGGTTGCAGTGGAGGCATCCCGGGTTGACCGCCAAACTGCGAAGCAGAATGCAAAACATTCAAGAAATCTGGTGGCTTAATAAGCAAGGTTCCAAGAACGTCCACAAAACAAAAGAATATTTTTTTTCAAGTACAACAAACACAAAACAAAAGAATGATGCATATGAACACCATTCAATCATTGAAATATTTGTGCACTGCTAAACTAGATACAGTTCAGCTTCTTGGTAGGAAGCCCAGTGTTATCAACCTTCATGAGTTGAATCACCACAATGTTGTGGCATACAAACTCTACAGAGTAGCTTGTTTTAATATTGTAGGCTGTCGAATCCAGTTTTACACCTATGAAAATGATCATGCATGTGATGCCATTAACTTCACTAGTAACAAAAGTTTATAGATATTATTCATGCATGTCCTTAGCTTCAAATTATATTGATATGTAACTTCACATCACAGATCTTAATTTTTCATAAATATAATAACAAAGTAATAAGATCTATTTTTAATCTTATTTACTTCCGAGCTTCTAATGCTAATGTGTGCAGGGGCCTTGTCACCTCCAAAGGCACACATGGTTGGTGAAACTATCGTGATGAATGATTCTCGCGGGCTGTGTATTGCAAGTTGCACCACCACAGCAGTCCTCTCAATTTTAACTATCCCAGCCCCATCTTTCTTTTTCTTTTGCCCTCGTTAGATTGCCTTTGGCTTTTCCTCTATTTCACTCTTTCTTCTTTTTAACCGTCTATGTCATCAGCTCATTTGACTCCTTGCACATTCAAAGAAGGCTTACGTGGATTCAAGATTGGTTGTGGGTTATGCTGCCAATACACAATGGGTTACTAGGAAATGGGACAACAAAACTCCTCCGTCCACCTTCTCTATATATTTTACCCCTTCAATGAATCCTATCCTCAATGGTTGAAAGACATTCACTACTAGCCTTGATTATATTTGTAGAATAGGATTATCCCATTTGAACCCCCCATCAGGGCGAAGTAGATCAATACAGCCTAGATTTTGGTTCAATTGCAGTGTCATAAACAAGAATACACATGATTTAACAGCCCCAAGGGTTAATGTTTAAACGCAATCGCTATTCAGTTTCTTGATAATGGAAAACTGACAGCCAGAAGATGATGTTAGAGATAATGATAACTGTTATAATCATACCTGGTACGGATTGAACCCTGGCGTCATTGGCATTTGCCCAGCCTGTGTCCGATTGAATGCACCACCCTGTGGATACATTGGTGCCCCAGATGCATTAGATGGGCCCTGCATATTTGGTAAGCTGTTTTGAAACCCTTGAACAGAAGGTGGAGCACCACTAGTAGGCATAGGCCCAGAGTGCATTGGATTCATGCCCATAAAATGGTTTTGTTGCATGGGAGGAACCATCTGATTCATAGATCCTTGCATCCCCTATAAGCATAGTTAAGCTCGTCAGGCCTTCAAAAGAAAAGGGGGAGTATGCATTGTGGGGGGGGAAGGAAAAAGAAGTTTATGCAAGTCATCATTCAAAACGACCCGTCAGCAGTCAGAGATATCCCATCCCGAATTATTAAGTATTGTCTTCTCTTATTAAAAAATCACATGGTTGAACTGGAGATCCAAAAGCCCCGAGAGGCAAGTATCCCCTCTTTACAAAATAGCCTTATAAACTTAAGACTAACAAAGGCCACTGTTTAGAGAATGAGTTTGAACTTAATTTAGTCTGTCCCTTGTCCTTGTGTCACAAGGGGGAAAGGGGTATTATATTATAGGAAGAGAAAAGAGAGGTGTATCAAGGGAGGGAGCAATTAGATCAATAGATCGTAGAAGAAACTTATTGGTTAAATTACAACTTTAGTCCCTAAACTTTCAGGTTTGTGTCTATTTGGTTCCTGAACATTAAAAAGTGTCTAATAAGTCCTTGAACTTTCAAATTTGTGTCTATTTAGTCCCTGAACTTTAAAAAGTGTCTAATAGGTCCTTAAACTTTCAATTTTGTGTCCAATACGTCCCTGAATTTTCAATTTTGAGTCTAATAGGTCTTTGACCTATCCAACGTTTTTTAAAAGTCACGAACCTACTAGACACAAAATCAAAAGTTTAGGATTCTATTAGATAATAATTCAATTTTATATCTAATATGTCAATTATTTTTTTAAAAAAATCAAATATGCCATGGACCTATTAGACACAAAGTTGAAAGTTCGGAAACCTATTAAACATTTTTTAAGTTTAGGAACCTATTAGACACAAGATTGAAAGTTCAGGGACCTATTAAATACTTTTTAAAGTTTAGGGACCAAATAAACACAAACCTAAAAATCCAGGAACTAAACTTGTAATTTAACCAAACTTATTTGATGATATATCCAAAGTCTAAACTGCAAGATTCAAGGGCTGTTTACAAATCATGAAGCAAACGTCATGAATGAAATCATACCAAATCAACCCTAACGATGATATCAGAAGACAAAAACCAAATTTCTTCAATAATTTAACTTAATGATATTGATTCCTTCCTATTATCCATAACTTCATAAATCATTAAAAACAACTCTTTGCAGCAAGATTCCTTGGGGTAAAAGATCTAACACTATCCAAAGCAAAGGAAAATTTTTGAACAGGCTGCAAAATCTAGACCAGCCGGGAATTCCCAATAAGGTTATAAGATGACTGTTTAAGAAGCACAGGGTCACTGGGCCCGGCAACATGCCATCTCCAAAATAAAACCTACAATTGATCACTATGCTTGATGGGTTTCAATACGTCACTTCAATTGAAAGTCAGATAAATTCATTTACGAAAATTTTCATTTACAAGAAAATGATGGGTCTGAACTGTTATGGATCAATAATTAGAAAATTTCAAAACTTTGTGATTTTGTTTAAAGGAAATCCACATTACTAAGTGACTTCTTGGTGCATTCTGTTCCAATGACAATCAAATCTAAATCATTTTTTCCTCAATTCTGCTAAGGATGCAGCACATATTTCTTCACGTCTGGAATTTAACACGAGTTCATCCTAAATAATTACACTCAATTTATGTTTTTTTCATGGAATAAAATCCACAAAAGGCACAAGATCGTTTAACTGTTTACCAAAATCTCACTTATTAGATGTCATTGACGAAGACATTTTTTGGAAGAATTCATATATCCAATATGTGCATAAAATCATGAAAAATGGATTCAAATTTTTGGCTACAACTTAGTACAGCAATAGGTCTAAAAAAGTATCTAAAGAAGAACATTTAAATATTGAATACATATATATTTAGAATAAATTCCATTTTCACAGAGTTGAAAAAGTGCTATTTCATTCAGAGGTTCCATACAACTGTCCTTTCTCAAAGACAATTTTCATGCCTGACAGATTTCTTGGAAACAAGTTTACTTATGGCATGAAACAGCTCTGAGCATGGGTCTAGCTTATGGATACATTTGACAAAAGTTTAAGAAGCATGGACACTTTAGTTTGACTAGCATGTCCATGTCCGACACATGTCGAACACTTGGACACTTGTTGAACACATATCAAACACTTGGTAGCACAATAGATATGTGTTAAACACTAGTTGTACAAAGTGAATATAGGTCCAACATTTGTTAGACACGTATCAAACATTTGTAAGTATACTAAATAGACCTACATAATAATATAGGACAAAAATAATAAATTTTGAGAGTGAAATACATCAAACTCATTTTTTAACCATATAAATGCATAAACTTGACTTTGAATTTCCTTCTTGTATAAAAATTATATATATTTTACTAAACGTGTCCTTGCCATGTCCGTGTCCTAGATTTTTTAAAAATGGCGTATCACCTTGTCCATGTCGTGTCGTATATGTGTCTCATATCCATATCCGTGCTTCTTAAGACAAAATAATATTAAGTTTTTTTTTTCAATTGACAAAGCTCACGCTTGAAAATCAATATACATATATATTTTTCTTAATTTTTGAACATGGGTTTATCTAGTCTAAGTGTATCTCGTTATTCTAGGGATATGTGCAATCTCAAAGTTGCTTTAGAATTTATGATTGGAATACAGAGAATTGTTTGAGGCAAATTTAACGCTTCTGACATGTGGGATAAGTATAAAATGTTATTTTACACTTAGTACAAAAATGTAAAAATTTGAAGTAGCTCTACCTCTTGGTAATATCCCTCTTCAATTTATTTTTATTCTGATAAAAAATTAATTCAAAAAATGAGCACAAGAGAAATGATTTATAATTTTAAGATGAACAGTTAAAATGTTATCAAAATAAATAATTAAACTTATCTATTGACTGTTTGATTTAAAATTCCCATAATAAGAAAACCAAAATTAAATGAAAAGAAAAAGTAGCAAAATGTCGTACCATTGGACCAGGCATAGGCATTGGCACGGAGGCAGGTCCTGATGAAGGCAATGATCCAGGTTGTGACGGCATATTCAGCGTGGGCATTTGGGGTGGTCGAGGTAAATTTGGGTGTGGGAGCAAAGGGAAATGCGATGGAGGTTGTAACTGTGGCAAATTTTGAGGTTGCATGGGCACTGGGGCCATTTGTGGGGTCTGGTGGTGCTGTGATTGCTGCTGCTGCTGCTGCTGTTGCTGTTGCATGAACTGCTGAGGATTCTGTTGAAAAGAATGCTGCTGATTGGCGGCAAGAAGAGAAGGGTGTGGGCCAGGTGGGAGGGGAGGAGCCCCTACTGGCATTGAAATTTGATGTGGCTGCTTATGTTCTCCCATTACAGCAGTATCAGATAAGGGCATTGCAACTCCAATGCCAGGAATGGTTCCCTCATTTCGCGCCAGCCCAGGTGGAAATGGTCCAGGAGTAGTAGGTCCATCAGGTACTGCAAAGTTACCAGTCATACGAGCAGAACCAGTGGGATTTTGCTCATTGTAACCTAATAAAAAAAACATGTGAAGTCAAAAACAGATGACATTTCCAAACGCAATCAATTATTCTCTCATCCTAGGACAACCGTACATATGCTAGATTACTTATGCACTATAAACAGAATGTACAAATCAACAATTACACTATGCTGTTTCAGCTAAGGCCTGTCCAAGCCAAACCCAAATAAACAAACCTTGAATCTGCACATGTTCTCAATCTTAGGTATTCAGTAGAGCTTACCTGTGCTAAACTTATCTCGAGCAGTGTCTCCTGGCCTATTTCTACACCAAAACTTGGTTGTGTGATCATTGCTACCACTGCAAAAGAAAACATCCTTCATTAGTGCTTCCAAAATAATCCATGCTATCAATATATAGCAACAAATGAAAGATCATAAATCACAAAACTTTAAAAGCAAAAACACACATATAGATACCTCACTACAGAGGAGTAGCTAACAAGAAAGCATTGATCTACATACCTTAGAACACAATAATGTAGCAAGAAGAAAACAGACAAATTTTGGAAGACATTCTTTAGAACCCAAGGACACTGATGTACAACCTATAGAACAGATCTTGTTCAAGTAAGGTCATAATGTTGACAGTCATTCTGATGTAATGAATTTACTGGTTACTTAATGTCAAGAGCTTTAGTTACTATTCATCATGGTAGCAGTCGTTATCCATGCTTGTATTTTACTGTTTTCTACTCGTTGGCTATTTAGAGAAGCCATAAGTCGGAGTTGTCAGGTTTTGAGTATTATAAGAATAATAAAATCATCCAAGATTTATTCCATCGTCCTGGGAGCTCTTTATCCTGCTTTTTGCCAGCTAATGTCTTCCAAGGAGTATCCTGAGGGGGTGTGGAACGACAAATGAACTTTTTTGAGGCTCGGGCCGAAGACCTAAAGCAAAAGGCCGCCGAGCTCATGAATTGTTGTTCCATCCCAGTGGATGAAGAGTTGAATGTGGAGCTGGCAATTAATGTTAAGAGAAATCATTATGTGGCTTCTGTCCTTCCCACATTTGGGAGTTCATCCTCTCTTGCTCTCGGTTTCCATCGTCCTTTTGTCCAATAGAGAAATGACTGGCCCTTTTATAGACTAGGGAATTTTTTTGTTACGGCAGGAAGAAGGAATTTTTGTCTCTGGGGCCCTAATCCTTTTAAAGGGCTCTTGCAATTCTTTTATCCATTATCGGGTGAATCCCTCCCCCTCTAGTCTCCCCATCTTTTCTCACTATGGAAGGTTAAAATTCCCAAGAAGATCAAATTCTTTGTGTGGCCCTTCACAGTAAAGTTAATACTTTGGATCGAGTTTTGATGAATTCGTCCTACCTGATAGGCAACAATGTAAGGGTGCAGCTGAAGATCTTGATCATCTCATGTAGAGAGGTGTTACGCTAGTTCAGTTTGGGGTTTTTTTTTTTTTTTCAGACATTCGACTTTAGCATGCTCAGCCTGGAGGGTGTAGTTTTATGGTGGACTTTCTTCTTCATTGGCCCTTTTGTGATAAGGGTCGTTTTCTATGGCTTGCCCGTTTTTGTGCTATTTTATGGAGCCTTTGGGTTGGGAGGAACAATAGAATCTTTAGAGGGGTTAGAGACCTTGAGAGGAGGTTTGGTCCTTCATTAGGTTTCATGTCTCTCTATGGGCTTCCGTGCATAAGGATTTTTGTAATTATCCTTTACGTCTTATTTTGCTTGATTGGAGCCCCTTGTTGTTTTAGTTTGGCTCCATTTGTAATTATTCTTTCTCAACAAAAGCATGGTTTCTCATAAAAAAAAACAATGGTAAGCCATGGCTTGGTGCGACCAATTGCAACCTAACAGAAGTAGTTTAGGGAAGTTACACTGTTAGACAAGGGCGCACTATTTTTGTCAATTTCTTCCAACCAAATATCAAAATTGCCGTCAAGGAAGCAGTACCTATAGGAGTTTCTATTATCTAAATGCAAAAAACAACTTAATTGAATCAAATTTTCCATAAGTTGCTTGATATCTTAATGCATTATGAATTAATATACAATAATATACAGGAGAAGATTTTTCCTTTTTGTTTTTGAGACAGTTACAGCAATCTTTCATCAAGTAACATGAAACCATAAAACCAAAAAACAAGGGAAGTCAGAATGCCTCTAACCAAAGAAGATTAAAAAAACGGGGACTCCAAGTGTTAAAAAGCTGGGAAGAAGAGTAACTACAGTTACAGTGAGAGTACTCCAATTGGAAGATAAGAGAACAATTGTATCGAGTGAATGTACTAAGTCCGGTGTATATGATTAAGATTTTTCTGTTTTTTTCCTTCCAAATTTCCCACAACCCTGCAGTAATAGCATTCTCTCAAAGAATCTTGGCCTGCATTTTCAGATAATGGCCTGTCGGGCTTCGCTCCAAAAACTGCTTCACTGAGTGGAGCCAGATACAGTGAATATTAAGCTTATTAGAAGTATCGCTCCAAAGGTTAGTAGTAAGATCAAAGAAGAGGAAGAGGGGATTGAAGTCTTCCTCATGCTTTTTGCACATTTTGCACCAGTTTGAATTTTGAAGATAAAGATAACAATCAAAACTTTACCTGCAATCTGCCGTAGGCATTTAATTTTCCAGCATCCATAAGAAGACCTTTCCTTGTCCTTAAAAGTTCATATTGTTTCTTTCCAACCAAAGTTTCTAGAAGAATCATCTTGTGAGTTGAAGCTACAGAGTCTCTCTAGCCTTGTGGAAGGGGGTGACATTTAGGTAAGATTCCAAAAAACTCCCAATGGATCTAGGACAGCTTGCCACCTGAAAGATGACATGTAGTTCCAAAAGTGTTTTGCAAATGGGCAATGAATGAAGACACGTCCAGCTCCTCTGCTTTTTGCACATAATGCATCTAGATGGAAGAAGATTTCTTTGCGAGTTCGTTTTTTGCAAGTTGTCTTGGGTATTGATACCGCCATAGCTCAACTCCCAAAGGAACATTTTCACCTTCCTATAGTATATGCCGTGCCAAATCTCATGGTGAAAGTGGGAGAATGCTTCCGATCCACCATTGGTGAGGTTGGAGAATAGGGACTTAACCATGAATTGCCCAGTTGAGTGGAGGGGCCATATACATTGGTCTGGTTCATTTGTAAGGCTGATAGTGGGGAGGAGATGTGACAAGGCTGCCCATACCCGAATCTCTTCCTCTAAAAAATGTCCTCGGAAGCCCAAATCCCATGAACTTTTGTCAACCTTCCATGCTTCCCTTATAAAAGTATGTTATAGTGTTGAGAGGCTGTATAAACCAGGGAAGATAGCGTAAGGAAGCCTAACCACAATCCACATCATGCTAAAGGCTAGCATGATTTCCACCAACGAGATCCTTCATTTAAAGAATATTCTTTCATGGTCTACATGAGGAATAGATATACTGGTCGTCCGGCCATAGGTGATGACGAGTGGTCCCTTATTTGGAAAAAAGTTAATTAATAAAGCTCACGTTTCAGAGTGAGTTAAGTTGTATGGTTGTGAGAACATGAAATGAATAACAAACTGCTAGATTTGCAAGATAGAAAACTATTCTAGGCGAAAGAGCTATAGGAAGGATAGTAACCTATTAAAACAAACATTCCAACAAAATTGAAAAAAGTAGAGAGAAATACATAATTATCCAAACCTGCAAAGAAGATAACCAATAGGATGCCATGCGAGGTCCCACACACTATTATCATGCGCATTGGTAATTTCAATCTGAGGAGTTTCATGTCTGTGAATAAGAGAATCATGTAATGAAATGAGATTGAAGACCTTTAAAACATTGTAATCATGAAATGTATTAACACACCAAGCAAGATTAAATCACAATAAAATGAAACAATATAGAAAAATGGAAGTCCTAGCATTATCTCAAGGATCAATCCAACAATGTTACTATCTTCAAGATGCATGTTCAAAAGAAATTTTGAATCCTATCAAATACATGGTTGTATCATCAAGAAACATTAAATGAGAAAAATGAATTCTCAACCCATGTGAAATTTGAAAATCCTCAACAACACTCTTATCACCATTCCTGTAGGCACAGTTAAGAACATCAACAATGACGAAAAAGGAATGAGGAAGAGGGATCTCTCTTCGTAACAACTCTTTTTACCATAATAGACTTTATTCAAAAACTCATCCCTCTTCCTTCCAAAACAAAACTATTCCCAACCATAAGGAACATAGATTATATACAATACAAGAAATTGAAACTAAAGCACAAACATACCCAACAAGCCAATGAAAAATAGAGCCATCAAAACTCCCACTAACAAAATACTCTTCATGGAAAGGGTGCCAGGCCAATGCTGCAAAACAAATCACCTTAATATTAGTATTTACCTTAAAGATAAAATAAAAGGGAAAATCACCTTGATATGAGTACTGACCTTAAAAATAAAATAAAAGAAAATATTTATTTTTATCCTTATATTAGCTGAGTATGTTAAATTTGGGCTTAAAACTTTAATTTTGCCAAATTGGACACTAAACTTCACAAGTGATGAGATTAATACCCTCCATTAGTTTTTCTTTAATCTATTTGTGGCCAAATGTGTAGACATTCTTGTAGGTGCTTTTGTGACGGACTTAAAAATTTTATGGCTATCAACAAACGAAAGAAAAAAAATTTCTGGCTAGATTCTGGACGCAGAATTTTGGTTAATTTATTGGTGGGTCTTGGAATGGTCTTCTAGCTTGGATTTGAGGGTTCAATTTGATAAAAGTAAAATTCTAAGGTTAAAATTGACCGACTCGGCTAAACACAAGGTAAGATGTGAGTTTCCAAACTCATGAAGAATCCTACCCATAGATGTTCAACTTGATGTGCCACAAATGATAAGGAAAACCTTAAATGAAAGATTTATGTATGCTAAAATGGTACTCAAACTTTAAAAAAACTTTTTGAACCAACAAATAATTTAACAAAAATATTCAGACCACAAGTGAAATACAACATTGTTGAGGATCCCACATCAGAAAGATGAAAATACCTCACAATACATGGGTTACTCCTCTCATAGCCAATTGGTTTTGAGATGGAACCTCATGTTCATTTAACATGGTATCAGAGCAGGAGGTCCATAGTTTGAACCCATGTAATGTCATTTCCTCCCCAATTAATATTGATTTCCACTTGTTGGGCTTCTTACAAATTTCTAAGCCCAAAAGTGAGGTAGAATGTTAGAGTGTTGATATAATTAAATTTACTATAACTCGTCAGCTTAAGCTTTTGGGTTGATTTGATTGGTGATTTAACAAACATTTTCATTATAACTGCATGTTAATCAATTAATTAAATGAACAAAAGTACATGCATGAAGAGCCGGAGCAGCCAAGTGAAACAAAAGAAAAAGGTACCACTTGAAATAATGTTAAATGTGGATGGTCAGTTTAAAAACTGTCCCCTCCCCATCAAATAAACAAACATTCTATAACTGTAATCCATTACCAGTCACATCCTTTCTATGCCCACGGAACGACTCAAGTTCTTTCATAGCCCTGATGTCATAAAGCTGCAAAAGAATAAATAAATAAATAAAACTACATAAACTTAAGAGAGAGCAAGAAGATATTAATATCCATAAATTAGAGAAGTTAATTACCTTGATGATTTGATCCTTTGAAGCAGTCAGCACCCAGTTACCATTTTGATTCCATTTGACACATAGTACTGTATTTTTATGACCATGACTGAAACACAACCATCATTCCTCAAAAATTAGTTCAGCATTAACATTAATTTTTTATAACTAGCTATTGCACTCACAACGAGCAAAGCTCTTTCCCGGTTTTTGCATCCCAAAGTTTTACGAGGTTGTCTTTGCCACCTGATAAATTGTCAACCAGAGCAATAAATATTATCATTCACGGAAAGATCTGGAAAAAGTTTCCTAAAACATGGCAGAAACCTGAAACTAGAAGAGACTTGGTGGGGTGCCAATCAACACTTTTCACATCCCACCCATGGCCTGCCTGAGTTCAAAACAGAAAATCTGGGTTACTTCAAAGATTCTTAACAAACAAATCACATAATACATGCATCTTCAAGACAAACAACCAAAACCAAACACTTAAAAAGATCTAATTTGACAAACATGCAGAGTAATCCAATCACGCCTGTGAATGACTTTTGTTGACCCAGTAACATAAAGAAAATTCAACAAATGTATCTTGAGAAAAACAATCACAAAATGTCTAAATATACCTAGTCAATCATGCTTCGAAAACATGACCCAACAGCTAAAGAAGTAGACATTATGGGACTGTTTGAGGCGCTGAGTGGGTTATAATAGTCTGTGGAGTTATATAATATGTGTTTAGGATGCAGAGTTGTTTAGTCTGGGTTCTAATAGTCTATGTTTGAGATGCAGAGTTATTTAACTCCACAAACTATTATAACTCAAACTATTATAACCCACTCAATACCCAAAAAAGGCTCTATGATGTTATCTATTAAAAAATCTATAGATTTTGTTAGTGTCGATATAATTAAATTTAGGGGAATTGTAATGGGTAGCAAAAAAATTTAGGATATTCGCAAATCTAACAATGGTTTTTGAGATTTGCAAACATAGCAAAAAAAATTTAATCTGATTTTCGTTTTTTTATTATTCCAATTTTACTCTCATTGGTGTATCAACAGTATATCAGTAGTATATTGTAAGGAACCAACCATGCCCATACATAATTGGGCCAAGCCCATGCCCATACATAAGCCCAACTGACCCAAACCCACTACCAACCAAAGCCCAACTGACACCCACGCATGGGCCAGCTGTAACTCAGGCCCAATGGTTGGTCAAGCACCCACTCATGGGCTGGCCACTCCCATTAAAACCTTGGCTGGTAGGTGGGGAAGTGCCCCCCCATATACTCATATCATTTCCTCCCACATCTTCCGATGTGGGATCCTAACAATACCTTCCCCTTTTAAGACCAACGCCCACGTTGGTCGAGCACCATGGCACAAGGCCTCTCCTTGTCCATGGCCGGCCACTCCGCAGGTAAGACCCCAACAGGCTCAAGAATTTTTTTTTTTTTTTTTTTTTTTTGTTTAGGCCCCGCCACCCGAGGAAAGAGAGGCTCTGATACCAATATGTAAGGAACCAACCATGCCCATACATAATTGGGCCAAGCCCATGCCCATACATAAGCCCAACTGACCCAAACCCACTACCAACCAAAGCCCAACTGACACCCACGCATGGGCCAGCTGTGACTAAGGCCCAATGGTTGGTCAAGCACCCACTCATGGGCTGGCCACTCCCATTAATACCTTGGCTGGTAGGTGGGGAAGTGCCCCCCCATATATTCATATCATTTCCTCCCACATCTTCCGATGTGGGATCCTAACATATATCTAAAATAAAGTATATCAGTAGTATATCAGTGATATACTTTATTTTAGGTTTATCTAATATACTGAATATGAAGCATTGTTGATATACTTCATATTAGGTATATCAGTAAAATGATATACATAAAATGAAGTATATTAGTACTATATCATTGATTTACTACTGATATACTACTAAACAAGTGTAATGACTAAACAAGTGTATCAACTAAACACAAGTGTATCAACAAAAAACTAGTGACCAAAAACCACTAATAAAGTCAAGAACTAAAATGGTTTCACAATTAGATCCCATCACAATTTGAAATATATAAAGGTGAAGGTGAGATTGAAGGAGAAACGAAGCCAAAGAGAGATGGTGAAGGTGATATATGTGTATCGTGTGTCTATTAGTGGTTTAAGTTTTGAATATCCTTTTTCAAATGCCTGCGTGTTTAAGTGTAATGAGGTGTAATGAGGTGAAACAAAGAGAAATGAAGGCGATTGAATTGGAAAAAACAAAAACGCTTGTCAAAAATAAAGTATATCAATGATATACTTCATTCTAAGTATATCTGATATACTGAATATGAAGTACTGATATACTATTGATGTACTTCATATTAGGAATAAATGTATATCAGTAGTATATCAGTGATATACTTCATTTTAGGTTATCTGATATACTAAATATGAAGTAATGATATATTGTTGATATACTTCATATTAGAAATATCATTCCACTGATAAACCAGAGTAAAGTATATCAGTGATATATTTCATTTTAAGTATATCTGATATACTGAATATGAAGTACTAATATACTGAATATAAAGTACTGATATACTGTTGATATACTTGGAATAATATACCAAAGTAAAGTAGATCATTAGTATATCAGTGATCTACTTCATTTTAGACATACTGATATACTGAATATGAAGTACTGATATACTATTGATATACTTCATATTAGGAATATTATTCCACTGATATACTAGAGTAAAGTATATCAGTGAGATACTTCATTTAGGTATATTAGTAGTATATCAACAGTATACTTGATATACTACTAACTAAAAAGCACAGACATAGACATGCGACATGGACACAGATACACACGACACGGACAGGACGACACGTCAATTTCCAAAAAAGTAGGACATGAGACATTGGGGACACATTAATTGTTTTTTTTTAAATATATGTGTGCATATATCAACATGTTATGAATATATATAAATTTTTACCTTTAAACATTAAAAAAAAATATCCATACAATTCAGTTAAAAGATAAGAGATAAAAGAAAATAAATATGTGAGGAAGCTGGAAAATAACAAGAAAAAATCAATGTCAGCTGAAAACTCCCTATGCAGCAAGCCCTCACTATTTTTCACTTAAGAAAATTGGCCAGCGGTGGTCACCAATGGTTACCAGTGGTCGTGGGTCGCCAATGGTTACCAGAGGTCATGGTCGCCAATGGTTACCAGTGGTCGTGGATGAAAGTGAGAAATGGAGATGGGCAGATGGCTGTTGTGGGGGGCAACTTTGTTTGGAAGTTTATGAACTAAAAGTTAAAAACCCTAAAATGAGAATTGGGCTCGGGTACTGGGCTTTCTCTTTAAATGGGCTCCTAAATTTTTTTAAAAACACATTAACGTATCTGAGAAGTGTCCCCAACGTGTCCTTGCATGTTTGAAAATAAAAAAATAATAATTAAAAAAAAAAAAAAAAAGGACACGCCAACTGGCGTGGCGTGGTGTGTCAGACACGTGTCGGAGGCATGTTGGAGCGTGTTGGTGTCCGACACGTGTCCAACACCGACACTTGGCTAGGAAGCACCGACATTCTGCTAGGGTGAGTTTTTGTTCAAATTACCATTTCTTTTATCAAGTCTGTTTGGTTTTACTATTCAATCTTGCAATTTTCGATTCTACAATTCAATTCTGCAATCTTTGTTTTTCTTACTTAACATTTTTGTCACTTTAACTTGCAATTAGATTCTACAATTATTTTGTTTATACCAAACACACCCTCCCAACCTTGTTTTTGCAATTTTTAGTTCCAAGTTACAATTCTCCTTACATTTTGCGCTGCAATATTTTTGTTACATTGTTCCCTGTGGAATCGATACTCAGAAACATTCATGTTTTATTACTTGCATCGACAGTGTGCACTTGCACTGGGGTTGAACATATTTACTTAATTTTCTTCACCCAAAGTTCACCCGATCAAGATATAGCCCTCTCGAAAGGCTATTGACATTGTAATTTCTGTTGATATTGCAATATAGTTCAATATAGTTCGATTGTATTTCTTGTTAGGGATATCCTAACAAAATTATCTCAATTTTTCATTTATATGTTGCTTCCAGCCATCCACAGTAAAATGAGAAGACGTAAAAAAGAGCTAAGCATGCATCTAGAGAACTAACAATCACCATTCACAGCTCAATGACATCTTGGTAGGAAACTTCCTACAAGCCATTATCCTGACCAATATTTAGTAACTGTATCTGAATATTAGGCGAACATTTACAGATTAACAAAATTATCAAACCTAGATACCTTCCCATCTAACATCTGATGTAAACATTAAAAAAAAAAAACTCCCCAAATGGAAAATGTCTCACATTTTAACTGCCAAAAAAATTACAAGTTAAGAAGTCCCAAAAATTTGTATGCACTTGTTTTTATATCTATTTTCATTTTTCTCAATGAAAACTTCATTTCTTATAAAAAAATATAATAAAAATAATAGTAGCAGTAATAGTAGTAATAATAACAATATAAAAAGAAGCCCCAAAAACATATAATATGCACATGGCATTTTTCCTCAAAAGAAAGAACAAAGGCATAGGATAGTATATCATCATTAAGCTAGCATTCCAACTACAACAATTAGAAATAAACCATATAAAAAAAATGCAAAGCACATTACCAGACAAAGAACGCTCTTCTTGGCACCGAGCAAAGTCCCAAACTTTGACAGTAGTATCATCAGAGCAGGAACAGAATTTCAAATCCGTCCTACAGAAGCTGTTTAAAACAAGCTCATTATGATCAGCCAAAGCAATAGAAGTAAGCCTCTTCAAACGTGCATTCGTGAAAAACATCTATTCTATATGGAGGTAGAGAAATGGTAGGACCTCTAGATTTGAGATAATTGTGGAAGAGAAGGTTCCCCAATGGCTGGAAGAATCAAATTGAACAATCAGAATTGAACCCTAGTTTAGATGTGGTCTATTTTTGGCTCCCACCATGACAAAAGCACTAGCAACCCCACCCCTCTCTTTCCTTTTTTCACCCTCATGCCATCTTTAGCTTCTGTGTGGTTTTGTTGTGGGAAGAATTTCCTTTGTTTTCTATAGTACAAGATTGTTTATTTATCTGTAGGTTGTAATTTTCACCCCTATAACATGGCCCACTATTCTTAGTAGCATTGTGATTCAAGAAGATTTATCCATCAAAAAGAGTAGTATGCAAGAGGAATGTATTTACAAAAAGGCTATTAATTACTACCTCAAGTCCCGAACTGATTCTTTATGAGCTGATTTATTCGCCTTCACATTATTCATGTTATTTTGCCAATACCTGCTCAAAAATGTTAAATATGCAATGACCATTTGCTCAACAAATCTATTCTAGAGCAAACAAGGAAGTGGTTGTAAAATTGTGAAAAAGACCATATAATACATCCAACTTATCGGGGGAAAATTACTTTATTGAGCCCCCATCATCACCAGAGACCATCCAGTTATCATTGTGGCTCCATACCATAGACCGAATTGCTTGATCATGAGCCTGCCAATGATGATGTTCAACAAGTCCTTTATCATTCATTTTTATGCTATTTCATTAATTAATTAAGGCATCCATATACCTGAAGAATCATTTCAAAATTGAACGACTGTCCATTCCAGAGGGTAAATTCGCCACTTTGTGAGCCTGTAATAAGACGTCTCCCTGTGGGAGTCCACTTTGGAAGAAGAGAAGACAACACATAAATGTTAAACACTAATGAGATGGAGGAAAGTCCCAGAATGCCAGAAAGTCCTTTCTTTCTCACGAAGAGATGAAGTCAGTCCTGATATTCTAAAAATCTTTGATGTAACGTAACTGCTACTCTATCTAATTTTCAGAACAGTCCAATTTAAAAATCTAAGCTAACAAAGGACTTAATAACTTCCTGCTAGTGCTAACTACTATGGATAATAACTGAAAAAATCAACTATCTATAACCTCCTACACAAATAGTTCTCATATGAATAGGTTTAATAATATTTCTAACAAGGTTAAGTCTCTTGCCTTCTCTGCCCCTCCCCCCCCCCCCCCCCCCCCCCCCCCCAAAACAAACACAAATTTTGTCGAGGAGATGAAATATATTGCTTCTTACTCCCAATAAGAAAAGTAAAACTTACCAACACTCTGTTAATTGAACAACGATTTTTGTTGATTGATGTATGGACAAACTTTGCGGCAAAGCTTGTAGATGGATTATCTGAATAGGCAGCTGGTGGCAACATCTGCATCAAGAATTCAAATAAGACGTAGGCTAGTAAAAGAAAAATATTTCTTTCAGAAAATAAATCTATAGTAAAAAAAATTACACAAGTGCCATTAATACAAGTTTAAAAAACGAGTGAGCAAAAATGATAACAACAATGATTCAATTCAGCAATTCTTTTCTCAAAGAACTAAAAATGTCACTGACATCGATAGCTGCAGCTGGAGTTGATTGCAACACAGTCCTATCCTTTGAATCTCTTTGCCACATACGAAGCTGCAGATCAATTAATATATTATAAAATACATGACCAAAATAGAAATTAGGAAGAAAATTAAAACAAAAGCAAAGTAATCATAATACTAAAAAGTATGCCTTTCACCACCCCACAAAATTATAAAGGAAGAATTGAAACAAGATACAACTTTAAATTTTGTTAAGAAAGAAATCATTGTTGGAGGGTTTGGCAGAAGCTAAGATTGGAAGAAATGAAATCTCAAGGAAGTGGAGCTTAGAGTCTTCGGGTGATTTTTCAGTTAATTCTCTACTAGACAGCTGGTTGCATCTTCTCCTTTGCCAAAAGATATTTTCTCAGCTCTGTGGAAGTCAAATGGTCCAAATAGAATTAACATTCTTATTTGGATTATGCTTAACAGTAGCCTTAACACAGCCGATTTGCTCCCAAGCCTTAATTTCATAATCATGGTTTGATCGAATCAAAGGATTTTTTAAGATAAGCTCTTTCCTTGGCTCAATTGTTTTGAATCATACAAGGCTTCTTTATGGTGTTCTCTATCAAATCTCTTTAGTGGTTTCTTTTTACAAGTCATTGGTTTGAATTGGAATGTTTTTATAATTCCTTTGTAATTTTTTTTCCTCACTCCTTTGAGAGTTTGTAATTTTTGAGCATTAGTCTGTTTTTATTTCTTTAACGAAAAGTTTCATTTCTTGTATAAAAAAAGAAATATATCGATCATATTATCATACTATAATAATTTAGACTTCTAATACTACATTACTTGATTTGAATCATTGAATGGTTCTCACAAAAGCCAACTGTACAAGTCTAATTCATTGTTTCAATTTAACTTAAGAAAAAAGATTTTATTGTGCAACAAACAATTTTAAAAAGAATTGTTGTAGTTGTTTTACTTTCTTCAGTAATCCTAACAAAATCGAGGCAACATCCCTTAGAAGGGTGATAGATGAAAGAGGGGTGATATACGTTTCATGAATGAAGCTTATATTTCTCTCATCTCTAAGGAGGAAAAAGCAGATAAGATTAAGGATTTCAGGCCAATCAGCTTGGTCACAAGTCTTTATAAGATCATAGCCAAGACATTGGTTGACCATTTGAGCAAGGTCCTTCCTTGCACGATCTCGAAGTCCCATTCCTAGGGGGTTTTATCGCAGACTTGGTTCTTATCGCTAATGAGAGCATTGAGGACTACAGGAAATGAAATCAGTAAGGTATCCTTTTTAAGATCAACTTTTTTTTTCTTTTTTTCTTTTTTGACAAAGAACCGAACTTTCATTGAGAAAAAATGAAATAATACACATACATCCAAAAAACAAGCCCACAAAAGGGAACTCCACTAAAGAAATGGGCTCCAATCAAGTAAAATAAGACCTAAAGAATAATTACAAAAAAACCTCGTCACAGCCACCCAAAGAGAAACATAGAACCTAACAAGGGACCACACATCACTAGGGTCCTCTCAACCCCTCTAAAGATCAACTTTGAGAAAGCCTATGATCATGTGGATTAAATTTTTCTAGATAAGGTTCTCTAGAAGAAGGTTTTCGAGTTTAAATGGAGATCTTGGAGGTAAAGTTGCATAAGGAACATTGGCATTTTTCGTTATCATTAATGGTAAACCAAGAGGTAGGATTTTTGCTTCTAGAGGCCTTAGGTAGGGTGACTCTCCCCTTTTCTTCTTCATTTTAGTTGTTAATATTCTTAGCAGGCTGATACCTTCAGTATGGAAAAGGGTCGTATTGAGGGGTTCCTTGCGCAAGGGAGTGGCTTCACCTTTTGCACTTTCAGTTCGCAGATAATACCCTTTTTCTTTTGTTCCAAGAAGGTTACATTCTTTGTTAATCTAAATAGCTTACTTTCCTTCTTGGAAGCTATGTCGGGTGTTAAGATAAATAGAGGAAAGAGCTCAATCATTGGAATTAATTGCAATCCTTCCAAGTTGAATACTTGGCATCTCTTGTGGGTTGTGAGGTGAGTGTTTTACCTTTCCGTACCTAGGGCTTCCTCTTGATCATAATCTAAGGAGTGTTTCTTTTTGTTCTCCCGTCATTGAAAAGTTTCAAAAGAGTCTTTCTTCTGGGAAAAAAAAAACTTCTTTTTCAATGGAGGATGACTTACTATCATCCAAGCAATTTAGAGGAAGCCAATGAGGGAGGAGGGTTGCATTTGGTTAGTTGGTAGATGGTTTCAAGAGCTTTTGAGTATGGGGGTTGGGGTATTACCATCGAAATGAGGCCTTGTTGGCCAAGTGGTTGTTGTGCTTCTTACAAAATCCAAGGCTTTGTGGCATAGAGTCATTGTGAGCAAATACAGCCCCCACCCTTTTGAGTGGGTCTTTGGAAGTAGGCTTATGAGATCTTCTAAAAACCCTTAGAAAGATATCTCTTCAGTTTTTCCTTCCTTTCCCAATTCGCTAAATGCTTCATTAGGGATGCCTTAGATACCTATTTTTGGGAGAATGGTTGGGTGAGGGGAAAACCCCTTTTTGTCTCTCTTTCTCCCATTTGTACCATCTTTTGAATATGAAGTGACAATCTATGGTCTCTGTTTTGTTGCCCTCAAGAGAGTTTCCTTCTTCGTTTGTTTTGGGGTTTCACAGCTCTCTCACAAATAGGGAGTCATGGGAGGTTGCCTTTTTTTCCTTTTGAGGAATTCCCTTGTTGTTCAAGGAAGGAGGGATTCTTGTTTTTGAACCCCTTGTCCTTCAAAGGGCTTTTCTTCCCGCTCTTTTTTCTTTCTTCTGAGGAATGCCTCGCTCTCCCAATCACCTCTTCGTTTTCTTCGCTCTAGATGATTTAGATCCCCAAGAAGGTAAGGTTCTTTGCCTTGCAAGTCTTGCATGAGAAAGTTAATACTTTAGACCGCATGCAAAGACGTTCTTCCTTCTTTTTGGGGCTTCAATGGTGCTCCCTTTGCAGAGGTGTGTCGAAGGACCTTAACCATATTATTTGGAGTTGCTAGTTAGCTCAGTTGATTTGGCCCAGCTTCCTGGACACTTTTGGAGTCTCTTTGGCATGGAGTAGGGATTGCAAGGCTATGATGGAGGAGGTTTTGTTGAATCTCCCTTTTAGGGAGAAGGGCAAAACCCTTTGGCAAGCTTTTTTTCGTCAACTTTGGCTTGAGAGGAATCATATACTTTTTTAGAGAAGCTAAGAGATTTGTAAGGGAGTTAGGGGAGAATATTAGGTTTAATGTCTTGGTGTGGGCTTTGGTGACTAAGGTCTTTTGTAATTATCAGCTAGGCTTCATTCTTTTGGATTGGAGTCCTTTCTTGTAGTGGTTTGAATTCCTTTTGTTTGGACTTTTTTTTTTTGTATCCGCTTATATATTCTTTCATTTTTCTCCATGAAAGCTCGGTTTCTTATTAAAAAAAATCAAGACAACAAAAAAAACTAATTCAAACTCCAAATAATATTATTGGATTTTGTTGTAGGCTGGTTTCTTTGAAGTACTTTGGGGCCTTTTGATTAAAAGAAAAAAATAAGATTTTTAGGGATTTTTAGAGATCTTGGAGGAGGTTTGATCTTTTGTTAGGTTTAATGCTTCTCTGACATTGATGTAATTATTGGCTCGGTCTTATCATTTTGGATTGGAACCCTTTATATTATAGTTAGTTGGTTCCTTTTGTTAGGCGGTCTTTTTTAATAGCCCTTTTGTCTACCTTATCATATTCTTTAACCTTTTTTCTTCATGAAAACTTGGTTTTCCATAAAATAATAATAATAATAATAATAATTACTTGTTCACATATTACGCCTCAATTTCTTCGGTAAGAAATAAGAGATTTTGTAGTCTTTCTTATGACTACAATAAAGCTTCAAGAATCTGTAGTCTTTCTTATGACAGAATATTTTGCGATCAAGGATTGAGGATTCTCATAAGGCTTTCACAATCCTCAATCTCCCTACTCCAACTGTTTGTTTGATCATCCCACACATCCTTGGCCTTTAGCAACCTTTGAGAGGAGAGCAAAAAAAACCTAGGAAAGCAGTCAACTAACCTACCCTGCCAACACCAATCGTCCAACCAAAAAAGTCACACTACCATTTGAAAGTTCGAATATCAAATATTTGTTTGAATTGGGAAGCATTTAAATTACCTTGCAATTTTGTTTCGCTGTTTTACTTTATTTCACTTTCTGGGAATTCGTATCTTTTGAGAATCAGTTTCTTTTCATTTCTTCAATGAAAAATTCTGTTTCTTGTTAAAAAAAAAGTTCTAATATCAGAATACAGAGTTTGATGATATTTATCTAAGTCTGTAGCTTTTATACTTGCAAAATTTTGGTAGCCACCCTTGAGCCTTAATAGCATAGTGCCTACATAACATTATGGAATAAAGTCTCACCTGAAAAACAAAACATCATGGCATAACCCCCCCCCCCAAATATATATATATATATATATATATATATATATATATGGCAAGATACAATCAAAAAATTAGATGCATTTACAATCTTTTAAATCACACATCAGTTACTGAAGGCAAGAAATAGAACTTAAACAGTGAACAAGAGCTATGTCAGCAGACACGATCTGTCAAGTCCATACACAAGTACTACCTGCATGTATCGCACCACAGTACTAGTATAATCAACTGCCCTCCTTTGAGTAAGCTTTCTCATTCTTTTTGCAGCAAAACTATCCCCATGGGCTGCAACAAATATATCCTTGACTCATTAGAAACAGTGTCAAAGAAATTTCAAAAAAAAAAAAAAAGTCAATAGCCCCAAGCATGTCCTAGAGGTGTTTTCCTGCCAACATCAAACATGCATGCAAGGCATGTTGGGGGCATGTGGGACCAATGTTTTAAAAAGCGAGGCACCTTTGCCTGGCTTCTTCCATGCTAAGGCACACTGAGGCATGCACCTCACACTTCAAGTCTTTTTTTTATAAAGAAACTAAGAAATATTCTTGAAAATGCTCATTTCTCTCTTCAATCTCTTGCAATACTCTAGTTTCTTAAATTTCTCATTATCTTATTATTCATAATAATATATTTTGCACATTTAAAAATTTTATTAATATTTTTCAATCATGCCCTCACAACAAAAAGCCTTTTTTTTGCTTTGCACTTAAGCCCTATAAAAACTGTTGTGCTTTAATTTAATTCACCTCACACTTTAAAAAACAATATATAGGACATGTTAAAGTATCAAACACTAGCTTTGTAATCTAGAGAAGTGTTACATCCTTCATAGTTTGAAGGTCTTAAATTGGCATGAAATCAAAAGATAAGCTATACAATCGAAGGGAATTTTCTTTTCAGAATTCAATATATTCAAAAGAGGTTTCTAGATACAAGACCGGGAAATAAGAGAGTACCTCCTCTCTCCCCACCTATCATAGTACTTTAGTCTAAACCAAACAAATTTTATCTCTCACGTGTGCTACTACAGATCCCTAAGATTCCCACGCATACTACTGACTAACTACATCCCCACATATGCATCATATTATTTACACAGAGCACTAATCCCCCCCCCCCCCTACACAATTCCTTCTATAAACATTGATAACCAAGAGTGTGTCACTACCCTTCCCAAAGAGCCACCTTTTTGAAGTCCTATTTTGGACAAGAGTCAGAAACAGTTGTCTAATTGGAAAAATGCCTTTTTTCTCTAAAAGAGGAAGGTTTACACTCATCCAATCGATGTTGAGTGGAATCTCCTGTTACTTCTTGTTCCTGTTCAAAATTCTATGAGTAGTCTATTGGGAGAGTGATGAAAAATTTCTTGTGGAAAGGAGTTGATAGGGGGAGGGTCTCACTTGCTTAGGTGGGAGATGGTGGTGAAGCTAGTGGAGCTAGGAGGATTAGGGATTGGGAGCTTGAGATTATGTAACGAGGCATTGTTGGCTAAACAGTTCTTCATAGAGCCTAATGCTTTGTGGTACAAAGTTATTGTGAGTATGAATGGCTTGCACCCTTCTAAGTGGTTTTTTTCTTTTTTGACAAGAAATCGGGCTTTCATTGACAGAAATGAATGAACGTACAAGGGCATACAAAAAACAAGCCCACCACCACAAAAAAAAAAAAAAAAAAAAAAAAAAAAAAAAAACCAGACTAATTACAAGAACAAATCCCAATCCAAAAAGAATGAGACTAAGTTGGCAATTACAAAAAGCATGATTAACGAACTCCAACAAAGACGAGTTAAATCTAATCGACTCCCAAAGCTCCTCATCTGACCCTTAAACCCTCTAAAGATTCTACTATTCCTCTCAAGCCAAATGTCCCCACAAAATGGCAAAAAAAAAAAAAAAAAAAAAAAAAAAAAGTCTCCCACAAAACTCTTCCTTTGTCGCAAAAAGGAGGGTTTAGGAGCACATCCTCAATCATGGAGTAACACCCTTTATTACGAGTCAGAACAACCCCTAAGGTCCTGAAAAACCGACTCCAAAGGAAGAAAGCAAAAGGGCAATCCCATAGAAGGTGGTCAAGGTCCTCCTTGTGCTTCCTGCAAAGAACATACCATTGCAGTCGCAACACAAAAGAATAGAGTCTCTGGAGGTGATCTTGAGTGTTCACCCTCCCATGCAAAACTTGTCAGGCAAAGAATTTCACTTTCTTATGAATTTTAACCTTCCAAAGAGAGGAGAAAGCATATGCTCCCTGAGAAGGAGAAAGGGCACAAAGGATATGGAAAAAAGAGCTACAAGAGAAGCCTTCGAAGGGCTTCAGAACCCAAACCTAGAATGCCATCTCCCATGATGGGTCACTTGGTCAAAAATAATAGAAAGGAGGCCGACAATCTCAACAGCCTTTTGGTCAGTGAGGGGACGACAAAAACCCAGGGAAAGCATGGAGTTATCAAAAGAGGACAAAACAGAGGCCACCGAATGCATCCTCTTATCAGACAAATGATAAAGATGTGGAAACAAAGCACACAGCTCCCCCACCCAAGATTCTTCCCAAAATAGGTTTTCGAGCCATCCCCAATAGAACACTAAACAGACTAAGAGAACAATGGAAAACCCGAAGCAATAGCAGTCCAGAAGTGTTTGCTAGAACCCTTAAACCTACAACTTGAAACTCATTCAAAAGAGTGTGGTCCATACTTGCTCACAATAATCCTACACCATAGGGTATTCGGCTCCATGAAGAAATGTCACAACCATTTCGCCAAAAAAGCCTCATTACGTAATCATAGGTTCCCAATGCCTAAACCACCAACCTCAACCGATTTTGAAGCAACCTCCCACTTGACCAAGTGAACCCCACCACCCTCCTCCACACCTTCCCACAAGAAGTTCCTCATAGGCGATGGTTACAAGGGACATGGTAAAAACCTCTAGAAAGCTATTACATTTGGATTCCCCTTCTTTTCTCAACTTATTAAATGCTTCGTCGGGGAAGGCTCAAAAGTTTATTTTTGGCAAGATTGTTGGGTGGGTGATAAGCCCCTTTGTGAATTGTTTCCTCAATATATCACCTCTCAAATAAGAAGCAGCATTCAATGGCTTCAATTTTGCCTTCTCCTTTAGATCATTCTTCTTCGATTTCCATCGGATTCATTCGCCCTCTCTAATAAGAGAGGCAATAAATGTGGCGATTCTTCTTTCCCTTCTTCATGACCAGCATATGTACCCAGGGAGAAAGGACGCTAGGATTTGGTCTCATGATTCTTCTGCAGGCTTCTCTTGTAGTTCCTTTTTTCACATTTGTCTGTCCCTTCTCTGCCCCAAGTTGCCTCAACATTCTCTTCTATCTAGAAGATTAAGATTCCAAAGAAGGTCAAATTTTTGTGGGGGCAGGCCTTACATGGAAGGGTTAACACTATGGAAGTGAACGTGTTCAATGCCATTCTTCTTTTATGTTGCACCCGCAATAGTGCATTCGCTGTAGGCAGCAGGAGGAGGACCTACACCACTTGCTGTGGGGTTGCCAATTAGCGCACTCGCTTTGGAGTAGGTGGTTGAGCTTTGCTTGGTTTTTGCCTGGCTTGGAGTAGAGATTGTTTCTCTATGATTGAGGGGGTGCTCTTGAGTTCGTCTTTTCGAGAGAAGGGCAAAGTTTTGTGGCACGCTAGTTTTTTTTCTGTTTTGTGGGGCATTTGGATCGAGAGGAATAACAGGATTTTTAGAAAGGTGGAGAGATTGTCTAAAGAGGTCCAGGAGGAGAATATTGGAGATAGCATATGGATCAAGGCCAACCCACCTCCATCAACTCTTAGTCACTTCACTTTCGCATAAAAAATATTTCAAATAAGAGAATGACGCAGAAACCAACAAGAAGAACTATAAGCATGCACGAGATGGAGCATTAACTAATGGAAGAACGTACTCAGTCTTCTCAAACTTTTCACTTTCTCAAAGGTTTTTGTCTGCAATAGCACACCTTATCTAAATACTTCAACATTGAAAGACTTGCTCCTTTTGGGGAAAATGAAGTGAAGTTTAGACCATAAAATGATGATACAAAGATGAGAAACACAATCAATTTTACGCCTTCAGTGCAATTCATTCTGTATGTACAAGATTAGTTGATAAACCACGCATCCAATACCCCGTTGACAAAGTTAACAACACCCCAAGAAATCCCGCAACCAACCCAATGTCCAAAACGATTTGGGTCGCAGAACAAACTCCCAATTCATAAAATAGATAACACAAAAGACAATTTACCTTCATAAGGAGAAGGAGCAGGGCCAGAAGGATGGCGAGGATGGTGGTGCTGTTGAAACTCTGGAGCGAGTGTAGTTGAAGAAGCAGATGGTTGCCTCATCATGGGAGGCCCTGGCGGGGGCGGGCCTCTTGGGAAATCCCCACCAAGAGGATGCTGATTGGGCTGCTGCTGGTGCTGCTGAAACTGTTGAGGATCGCCGTACATGTTGTAGATGCTGAAACTAATGCAATCGAAGCTAAAGAGTGAAAGGAAAATCCTATGTCTAGAAGAAAAGAAGAGACTGAGAAGAAATGTAGAGAAGAGGATTGATTAAAACCCTTAAACCCTAAACATTTTCTCAGTCAGTTGGTTCATCTAAGCGATTTCAGCTGCTGTGTGTGTCGAGGTTTTGAGTTTTCGGCCTCCAGACGGCGGGGCAGTGCAGATTTGTTTTTCTGTTTTTTTTTTTTTAATGCTCTGTTTGATATAATGTAATAAGAGGAAAATATGAGAATGGCCACTTCCACGTATTATTATAACCCACAAAATAATATAACTTAGATTATTAACTTAGATTATTAGAACTCATTCAGTGCCCAAACAGCCCCTAAAAGGGTTAAATAGGTTGTTAAATAGGTTCCTAAACTTTTAATTTTGTATCTAATAGGTCATTAAACTTTGAAAAATGTCTAATAAACCCCTAAACATTTGATTTTGTGTCTAATAAGTTTATAAACTTTCAATTTTGTGTCTAATAGGTCATTGACCTATTCAACATTTTTAAACATTTACGAACTTATTGGACACAAAATTGAAACTTGAATATCCTATTAGACACAAAATTCAATTTTATGTCTAATAGATTTATTAATTTTTTAAAATGTTGAATATGTCAGGGATCTATTAGACACAAAATTAAAAGTTCACATACCTATTTAACATTTTTAAAGTTCAACAACTTATTAAACACAAAATCAAAAGTTCAAAGACCTTCTAGATACGTATTAAAGTCCAGGGACCTATTAGAAACAAACATGAAAGTTCAAAGACTAAACTTGTAATTTAACCACCCGAATTTAAAGTACCAAGAGAGTAGGAACGATTAAACTTGAGCATAGCGCTGCCCTAAATGGAGATTCTGAGTAGGTCCTCACAAGACCCTATATCAGTGGAGAAAATTGATACCCCTACCTTGAACTTGGCAATATGAATTTACTCCTTGAAGAAATTTGATACTCCATCCCGAACTTGATATGGAGATATTTTTAGCGGATCTTTATCTCACCAAGGCTTATGGGAGCCTCTTGAAAGAAAAATCCACAAGCGATTGGAGATAAAGAGATCTATAGAGAATTCTCTAATTCTCTATTGAGGAGATATATGTTATGTCTAATGGCTCAACCCAATGGTCCTATTTATAGAGACCAAGGGAAAATTTTTGTCATAATTAAAATATTATATTTTAATATATAATATATTAAAATATATCTTATACTTATTTGAATTTCATTCAAATCTCCTACAATATTTATTTATTTGAATCTTATTCAAATTCTATAAATATCTTTTATTTAATATATCTAATATATATATTAATTATTTTAATATTTAATATATCAAATACAATAAATATATTTTTATCTTATATATTTAATATATCTAATATATTAAATATTAATTTGAACACTTCAAATTTTTCTTTCAACTAAATTAATCTTTTAGTGTTACTATGAGCTAGCAAGAAACTTTATGGACCTACAGATTGTAAGCTCCAATGATACAAAATTAATTAATTAATTTTCATTCATTAACTATAGGTCACTCCACTATAGACCTAGAGTTGCACTCTTATGCACTGTAGGACAAGTTGCGTCCATAGATATAATCATTACATGCAAGTCGATTATTCATGAGTTGTTTGTAATTACAGTTGGGTCAAAAGTCCGTTTTACCCCTATAACTACATCTTGCACCTTAAGTACCACTGATCATCTAATGAACAATCTGTTTATAATCTAATTATAAACTAAGTCCCTCTTTGGCCAATGAGAGGGTGGGGTCTCATTGTTCAAGTCTCGAAATCAACACTTAAGCGAACTACTCATCTACTTACCCTATATGAAAATGAGTAAATTTCATCTTGTGAGATTTGTTCCCAGCTCTCTATTTGGTCAAGTCCCCAAAATATAGGCATATTGAATTGGCTACAAAAACCACTCTCACCCATGCAAATCAAAGGACAAGCCATCACAGGAAGGAGTTTATAACTCACTCAGGATTAAGATCGAGTCGCATATGATCATCTTGATGAAATATTAATCTTCTCAATTAACGGATTTATAAAGAGAGATTAAATATTTTGTGGTCCAATCTTACCAAACTCATTGTATAATATACCCCCACTCACATGTCTCCACATGAATGATTTTGATCAAATCATTTGTAACTATTACAAAGTGGGTTGTATCAATAGTGTTACCAGGATAAGGCACCAAACCTTATCCATATACTATGACCCTTTAGGTTATTTCTTGAACATGATCCTCTCGTATGTCAATCACATATTGTTCAAGATTACACTAATAATCTTGGATTTTTCATATAATGGATAATATTATATTGCAAATAAAATAATCAAAATTATTATTAATTACGAGGTTTTAGGGCATAAATCCCAACAAACTCAATATAAGTCCCATGATGAAAATATAAAATTAAAAGAAAGTGATAAGAATCATGGTGTTCCATAAGTTCCAACTGGACCTATTACAAGATCCAAGGCTAAGAAGCTTCAACAAGCATTCATTTTTCATCTACAAAATTGGATAGGCTTAACTCAACCTCAATTTCATGTGTTACAAGCTGATTCAAGTGAGGATGAACCATTTGGAGCTTCGAAGGTCAACATTTGCAAGGTTGAAGTTCAGCATGGAGTTGTCATGAATTGCATTTAAGTTTGGCAATCATTTTAAAGACTTCATTTGTCATTTTAGTTTCATAAACTATTGAGTTTAATTTTTGAACTTTTAAATTTCAGTTTCAAGTTTAGATAGTTAAGAAAGGGAGTTACTAAACAAGTTAATCATGGTCATTACTTTTGTAACTATTTTATGGGCATTTGAAGGGTTTTGGGTTACTTTTGTGAGGAGGCTATAGATACCTACGGGATTTGTCTTGTAAAGATAGAAGATGATGATTGAATGAGATGAACTCTCAAATTTGAGACTCTTTTTCTTGCAATTCTTGTGGTAGAATGCATATGAGCCATTCAATCAATCATTGGTCAAGTTTGATTGTGGAGTGACTCAATCTAGAACAAGATTTCCAAATCTTGCTTCTAGATTTTTTATCATAAGAGGTAATCTATTTCTAGCCTTGTCTCTTGGTTGATCTAAAATTTGTATAAGGAGGTGTTAAACTCTTTGATTCAAAGGTTCTTGCTTCAAAAGCTTGGATCTTTGGGTTAAGATTTAGGATTGTCTTATCAAAAAGAGAAAAAAATTGATGTCCACGTGTCGATTGTCCGTCCCTGTCACGATATCCACGATCATGAGCTCAAAAATCCTTTTTCTTTGCTCCAATGGTCTTCTCTAGCTCTCCAAATTAAGTTGGTTTCGAAAATAGGCTTTTGTCTCTCCAAAGTTGGCTCCAAATCTCAAATCAAAAGGATGCATTTATAGGAAATATGGCAGCGTCGAGACGCTATACCCTAATGCATGATATAAAAATGGAAAATTGAGGCAACGTCTCGAAGCGAACATGCAACGTCTCGACGCTACGGACGGAAGTAAGGCGTGCGCATATTCAACCTTGGCGTCGAGCTGAGTTGAAGGGCGTTGAGATGTCATTGGACAATGTCTCAATGCTACCTTTGCAGTTTGAATGGATTGAACAATGGCAGCGTTTTGACGCTGTTGAATGTTGCTTTCTCGACTCTTCTAGCTTAATTTCTTCTATCTTCTTCCTCAATTTTCCAATTCTCATATAATTAATTCCTTTTTCGCACTATATTCTTCAAAATCTCTAATTTACTCCAGAATGCTCGATTCCTACAAATTCAACAAATATGTGCATGGAAAATAGCCAATAAATCCTCAAAACTAGCAATAAATAAGCCCTAAAAATAGCTCACAAAGTGCACTATCAGAGAGCAAGTGATGACAACAACGAAGATGTTTGAATCGACGATGGCAAGGAGAATGCAAAGAGAAAGACGAGAGTGCAAAGGGCAACGCAAGGAGAATGCAAAAAGAGAGAATTAGGGTTGGAAATCGAAGAAGGAAAAAGAGGCAGAAGCAACTGGAACGACGTTGTTTTGTCTTTATAAAAGAGTTTTATTCATTTATTTATTTATATTACATGGTCAATCGAGTTTCTCTATTCTTAATGGACCAACCGACTGTGGCGTCGGTCGATCAGATTGATTTTCAGTCCAATTTTGTACATGCCTAGCTAACATGGTAATTAAATTATCGTTTTAATGACAAACTTAGACTCATAGCCAACCATGCAAAACTTGGACATCCCGCATGGAAGAAATGAATCTTATTGAAGAGAGGTTAGATTTAATTAATGAATGGATTGAGTTTTATGTATGTTAAGTACACATCTACATGTTCAAAATATGTTAACATATAAAACAATAAGTTAATGATACATCAACCACTTATTTACGAATTTTAACAATTTTATTTCGAAAGGATACATATTAAACCTTTTTTTAATATCTTAAAAGTAATTTGATAATTTCAAAAATATCAAAAACCAAATTGAGAAGTACGTCGAGGGCATTTCGCCCTATATATCTTATATATTTTAAAGGGAAAAAAAGAACACACGCACACTTCATTAAATTTTCACAATTCTTCTAAAAATTAATACAAACTAAAAAGAACTCGAAAACCAACTTAGCAGTCAACTAACACCCAAAACAGACGACAAACTCATAATATTCTCTTCGTAAACATCAAAACTATAATCCTCTAACTTCATTAGACGACGTCTGAGCTAGTTCCATGAAAACGCCGCCGTTTCATGTCGTGAGTTCCCCCATTTTGCCCATGGGTTTGAACAGTAAAATCTCTTCATCGCACTCATTTACAGTCCCCAAAGGAACTGGAACTCGAGGAAGACGACAGTCAGTCGGTATCTCCAAATCCGACATGTTGTATTCGAAACTTTCTTCCTTAACCCATTTTTGTTTCTGGTAATCCTTTAACACCCACATCTCCATTTTCTTCTCTGGGCAACTGGTTTTTAAGAGAAGAGCCAAACATATCCCCACTTTGACTAAATATTATTTTTCTATGTGAACTGTGCGTGTTTGAGAGTGATTTTAAAATAGTTAAAATCATTTTTGTTACGTTCAAAATTATTTCGGAACATGTTTTTAATAATTCAACGACTTTTGTACCATAAAAATTGATTTTGAATAATTAAAAGCATATTTCGAAGTGATTTTGAATACGAAAGAAATGATTTTAACCATTTAAAAATCAATCTCAAACATGCTCTTAATTTTCAAGAATAGGGTTGATATTTAGACAATAACTAATAATTTGCAGGCAGTTTTGGGAACAGTTGATAGAAAACTCACTTAAATAACAAAAAAGAAAACAAAAGGGATTTGATTGATTAATTTTGGTTGTGGATTTTTTTTAATCTATTGGTTGTGTGGATTTAGCATGCTTTTAAGTATAGATTTTTAATAAGCTCTTAAGGCTTATCTACATTTTGTTTTATGTTTTTAGATAAGCAAATATGCGTTTGTTAGATATGTTTTGTGATTCCAATAGTAAAAATTTTGAAACCAATATTTTTATGTTTGTGATGTGTTAGATTTTGAATTTAAAATTTTAAAATATAAAATTATATTAAAAAAGATAAAATCTTTAATCAAAATAGTATTTCAGTTATAAACTGGTCAATTCATTTTTGTTAAATTAAAATATGTATAATATAATATATTATAAATCATATGATATTGTAAAATAATAATGGTACAAAATTTATCCTAAAACATGTTCATAAATTAATTAATAATACTTTATATTCAACTTAATATTTAGTTGGTAACTACGTTTATAAATATATTATCACAAACATATTTTGAACCATTGTTTAAATTGAGATACAATTTTTAAATCTACTATCAAATACATATATGATGAAATACAACTATATTTTCATTGAATCTCTGATTTTTAAATTTTATGTTTTCAAATCACCAACCAAACGCAATCTAAATTTTTTAGATTGTATTTGAGTCCCATATTAATTTTAAAAAGTGGTTGAAGTTTCAATTTTGTTACTAATTTACTGTCAAGAAAACCCTTTACTCCGTCTTTAATTAAATTCAAGAATATAAATGTAATAAATAAAGAGTTTAAACTTCTACTAATTTGTGCCTTTAAATTAGTAAAATTCAGAACTAAAAAAAAAAAAAAGAAAATTTTCAAATACTATACATATCAAAAAAAAAAAAAAGTTAAAAAAGTACAAATTGTTGTAAAATGAGAGGCGAAACCGAGCACCAAAACTTTACCAAAATATATAATAATAATAATAATAATAATAATAATAATACAAGTGTTAAAATATAAATGGATTATATATAGATAATATAAATAAAAGAAAATGGAGATTTATGGCAAATTAAATAAACAAATAAATTAGAGAAAGTGGAAGAGAAAAGAGAGGATTGGAGAGTTTTTTTTACCAAAAATGCATATCTCATTTATCCAAAATGAACCACTATTTATAGGCAATTTGGAGAGCATGATGTGGTCCATTTGGACACCAATCTATGACCTTTGTTGGACACATGGAGGACACTTTGGCTATGGAGAAAAAGCCACTTGGCATGGATATAAATGGGCATGTGGAATGGGCATTTACTTGTCATATTTACAATACTCCCTCTTAAATGCCCATTTATATAAAATATGCCTCGTTAAAACCTTACTAGGGAAAAACCCAATGGGAAGAAAAACCCTAGTGAAGGAAAAAGAGTACATATTTTATATAGTTTACTATAATACATTCACTCCCCCTCATGGAGACATCACTTAAAGTCTTTGAATCGCCGCATTCCAATGCTATATACTAATTTATCGAAGGTTGCAGTTGGTAATGCCTTCGTAAATAAGTCAGCCAAGTTATCTTTCGAACAAATTTGCTGTACAGTGATATCGCCATTTTCTTCAAGATCATGAGTATAGAAGAGTTTTGGTGAGATATGCTTTGTTCTATCTCCTTTGATATATTCTCCCTTGATTTGAGCTATACATGCTGTGTTATCTTCGTATAACATCGTTGGAAGAGGTTTACTTGAAGATAAGCCACATGTCTCATGAATATGTTGTGTCATCGATCTTAGCCATACACATTCTCGACTTGCTTCATGAATAGCGAGGATTTCAGCATGATTTGAAGAAGTGGCCGTTATAGTCTGTTTCACTGATCGCCACGATATAGCAGTTCCTCCACATGTGAATAGATAACCTGTCTGAGATCTAGCTTTGTGTGGATCAGATAGATAACCAGAATCTGCATAACCAACTAGATCATATTTTGATTTGTTAGAATAAAATAAACCCATATCAATTGTCCCTCGAAGATATCGGAGTACATGCTTAACTCCGTTCCAATGTCTTTTTGTAGGATATGAACTATATCTAGCTAATAAATTTACTGAAAATGCAATATCTGGTCTTGTGTTATTAGCCAAATACATAAGTGCACCAATTGCACTAAGATATGGTACTTCAGGACCAAGTAGTTCTTCACTGTCATCTCGAGGTCGAAATATATCTTTCTTTACATCCAGTGAACGAACTTCCATTGGAATGTTCAATGGATGTGCTTTATCCATATAGAATCTTTTTAAGATTTTCTCTGTATAAGTTGATTGATGAACAAATATCCCATCTGCTAAATGTTCAATTTGCAAACCAAGGCAAAATTTTGTTTTTCCAAGATCTTTCATCTCGAATTCTTTCTTAAGATATTCTATTGCCTTGGATAACTCTTCAGGAGTTCCGATTATATTTAAGTCATCAACATATACAATTATAATAGCAAATCCTGACTGAGATTTCTTTATAAAAACGCACGGACATATTGGATTATTTTGGTATCATTCTTTCAACAGATATTCACTCAGGCGATTATACCACATTCGTCCTGATTGTTTTAATCCATATAATGATCTCTGTAGCTTTATTGAATACAATTCCCGAGAACTTGATTCATATGTTTCTGGTATTTTAAATCCTTCCGGGATTTTCATATAAATGTCATTATCCAGAGATCCATATAAATACGCCGTGACTACATCCATTAGATGCATATCAAGCTTTTCATATACAGTCAGACCAATCAAATATCTTAGCGTTATTGCATCCACCACAGGAGAATATGTCTCCTCATAATCAATACCAGGCCTTTGCGAGAATCCTTGTGCAACAAGTCTCGCTTTATATCTTGTGACTTCATTCTTTTCATTTCTTTTCCTTACAAATACCCATTTATATCCCACAGGTTTGACGTTTTCCGGTGTTAGGACTACTGGTCCAAAAACCTCACGTTTTGAAAGTGAGTTCAACTCTGCTTGGATTGCTTCTTTCCATTTCGGCCAATCCTTTCTACGTTGACATTCTTTGATAGATTTTGGGTCAAAATCATCACTTTCATGAATAATATCGTGAGCAACATTATAAGAAAAAATGTTGTCAATAATGATATCATTTCGGTTCCATCTCTTTCCTGTTGTAACATAGTTTATAGAAATTTCATTATTATCCTCAAGCGTTTGATTTTCACCAATACTCTTTTGAGTAGTTGTATTCTGGATTTCTTCTGGAACATCCATACCTTTTATTGAATCATTTTGATTCTCAACTATTCTTTTTCGAGGATTTTTATCTTTAGAACCTATTGGTCTACCACGCTTCTGGCGTGCTCCAGACTCATTATTGACAACTTGTTCCTTTGGGATATCAATTTTTGATGGAGCATTTGCAGCTGGTATATATGATTTAGTCACACTTTTAGTATCTGTGAATGCATCTGGTAGTTGATTTGCTATATTTTGCAAATGAATTATCTTTTGAACTTCAAGTTCACATTGATCTCTACGAGAATCTAAATGAGATAATAACGATGCATTCCATGTAATTTCTTTTTCCAACTTCTTAATTCCTCCCCCTAATGTTGGAAAATTTGTCTCATTAAAATGACAATCAGCAAATCGTGCAGTAAATACATCACCCGTCAGGGGTTCAAGATATTTAATAATTGATGGGGAATCAAAACCAACATATATTCCTAACCTCCTTTGAGGACCCATCTTAGTACGTTGTGGTGGAGCAATTGGTACATATACTGCACATCCAAAAATTCTTAGATGGGAAATATTTGGCTGCTGGCCATAAGCTAATTGCATTGGGGAGTATTTATTATAAGCTACTGGCCTAATACGTGCCAGTGATGCAGCATGCAAAATAGCATGACCCCATACTGATGTAGGAAGTTTAGCTCTCATAAGCAATGGTCTTGCAATTAGTTGCAGACGTTTTATAAATGATTCTGCTAGACCATTTTGTGTATGAACGTGAGCTACAGGATGTTCAACACTTATCCCAATTGACATACAATAATTATTAAAAGTTTGGGATGTAAATTCACCAGCATTATCAAGTCGAATGGTCTTAATTGTATTATCAGGAAATTGTGCTTTTAACTTAATTATTTGAGCAAGTAATATTGCAAATGCAAGATTTCGACTTGATAATAAGCATACATGTGACCATCTGCTGGATGCGTCAATTAATACCATAAAATATCTAAATGGACCACTTGGTGGGTTAATAGGTCCACAAATATCACCTTGAATTCGCTCTAAAAATGCAGGTGATTCAATCCCCACTTTAGCTGGTGATGGTCTAATAATTAATTTTCCTTGAGAACAAGCATCACATGACAACTCATTGGATTGAAGAATCTTCTGGCTCTTTAAAGGATGTCCATGTGAATTCTCAATAATTTTCCTCATCATTATCGACCCTGGATGACCCAATCGATCATGCCAAACATTGAATATTTCTGGATTCATGAACTTCGGGTTCATTATTGCATAACTTTCGATTACTCGTATATGAGTATAGTATAATCCAGAAGAAAAAGCAGGCAGTGTTTCTAATATACGTTTTTCATGTGAAACAATAGATGTTATATAGAGACACTCTATATTATTTTTACAATCAGTTTCAACATGATAATTATTTTCACGTATATATTTAAAACTTAATAAGTTTCTTTTCGATTTGCTAGAGAACAGAGCATTATTAATTGTAAATCTTGTTCCTCTAGGCAAAATAAAGTTTGCTTTTCCAAAACCTTCAATCAGATTTGCAGAACCTGATATAGTATTGACTTTTGCTTCCAGCATTGTCAATCTAGTAAAATATTTTCTATTTATGAGTATCGTGTGCGTAATTGCGCAGTCTGCCAGACATAAATCCTCATTGCTCATTTTCGAGTTACTCAACATATTGAAATTGTTCATATTTCTTCATTGAAAAGAAAAGAAAAACGATTACAAAGAGTCTTAAATATATATACAAACAAAACAACAACAAAAACATACTAAACAGTACTTAATTATATATTTTCATACAAATCATCATCTACTTGTTTGATTGCATCAATTCTCTCTCCAGGAGATTCAAAATAATCAGCTACATCAAGATGCATCATATTGGAGGGGTCAAACACATCATATTCTTGAATGACAAGATTTACCTCCACATTCTTTCCTTTTCCTTTTTCCTTCAGGGAAGCTTGATAGAGATCAACAAGGTGTTTTGATGTACGACATGTATGTGACCAGTGCCCAGTCATTCCGCACCGGAAACATTTATGTTCATCACCTTTCGAACTTCTATCTTGTGGAGCCTTTCCTTTATGATCATCACTTCGTGTGGGTTTCTTAAAATTATAATGTCCACCACGAAAATAGGTATTTCTTCCTCTACCGCGGTCCCGACCTCGACCACGACCACGACCTCGACCACGGTTATTAAAATTCACAGCATTCACTTCAGGGAATGGTGTTGCTCCAGTTGGTCGGGATTCGTGATTTTTCATCAATAACTCGTTATTTTGTTCAGCAACGAGAAGACATGAGATAAGTTCAGAATATTTTGCAAAACCCTTCTCTCGATATTGCTGCTGCAGGAGCATATTCGAGACATGAAAAGTGGAAAATGTCTTCTCTAACATATCAACATCAGTAATCTTTTCTCCGCATAATTTTAATTTTGAACTAATTCTGAAGAGTGCGGAATTATACTCACTTACTGATTTAAAGTCCTGCAACCTCAGGTGCATCCAATCATAACGAGCTTTTGGAAGAATAACTGTTTTTTGATGATCGTACCTTTCTTTCAAACATTGCCATAGAACGTAGGGATTTTTTATTGTAAGATACTCCATTTTCAATCCCTCGTGAAGATGATGGCGAAGGAAGATCATGGCTTTTGCTTTTTCTTGATTTGATGCATCATTTCCTTCTTTAATTGTTTCTCCAAGATTCATAGAATCTAAATGAATCTCAGCGTCAAGGACCCATGACAAGTAGTTATTTCCATTAATATCTAGGGCCGCAAATTCTAGCTTTGTAAGGTTTGCCATAATAACACTATCAAAATAATAATATATATTTATATTAGAAATTTAACATAAACCAAATGTGTAAAAAAAAACTTACCCATAAGACTTACCTTTAGCGGGAGAAATGATAGAGTCTCGTGCTGATAAGGTGTTGTAAAATGAGAGGCGAAACCGGGCACCAAAACTTTACCAAAATATATAATAATAATAATATATAATAATAATAATAATAATAATAATACAAGTGTTAAAATATAAATGGATTATATATAGATAATATAAATAAAAGAAAATGGAGATTTATGGCAAATTAAATAAACAAATAAATTAGAGAAAGTGGAAGAGAAAAGAGAGGATTGGAGAGTTTTTTTACCAAAAATGCATATCTCATTTATCCAAAATGAACCACTATTTATAGGCAATTTGGAGAGCATGATGTGGTCCATTTGGACACCAATCTATGACCTTTGTTGGACACATGGAGGACACTTTGGCTATGGAGAAAAAGCCACTTGGCATGGATATAAATGGGCATGTGGAATGGGCATTTACTTGTCATATTTACAATACAAATTTTGTTCCTCATTTTGGGTTCACCTCTAGCTACTGCTATTAGATCCATCAATTTACTATTACGTGACATCCAAATACATCATTTAAAAATTATTTGGACATTAAAAATTATTTGGACATTTTAGTAAAATTTATGCATTTAATGTGAGAACAAAACTTCTTCGGTGATTGGACAACAAAACTTTTTATTGACACAAATACAAATTATTCAATGAGGCCACCACATGTGGCTATCTCTTAATAACAATTAGATGTAGATATAAAAATATGTTTGCCTCCTAATAACCATTGGATACAAAAGTAAAATACATTTATAATTTTCTCTCTCTCCCATATCCAACGTTGCAAAACTATCAACCACATTTTGAAGGCCTCATCGAATAATTTCTCTAATTTTTTAGATTCCGAGATAGAAGAGTGATTTTAAAAAAAAAAAATAGACACCTGTAAAAAATTTAGTAATGGATAGCAGAAAAAATTAATTTGACAATGTTATATTATGAATTTATTAGATATAAAATTGAAATTTCATGAATTTATTAAAACCATTTTAAAATATAGAAATTAAATAAATGCAAATATTATTAATAAACACGACCCTAAAACTTAGAAAAACCTATTAAATACTAAAAATCTAAGGCTCAAACTTGTCATTTAACCTTAAAAAACGAAATTCATATAATTGAAGATATTGTATTTACCTTTGTTGTTGTTGTATTTTGATAGTGTTGTATTATGCTTCGGGTGTGTGCCCCTCCCTTTTCTTTGAGCGCGTGTTCGAATCCTGCTAACATTATTTTCGTTATTTTTAATGTTTTCTTCTTCTATTTTTATTTCTTTTTTTGTATGTATGTATGTATGTATATGTGTGTGTATATATATATATTGTTGTTATGGGTAAGATTTGGTCATGAGGATAATTTTAAAATATAAAGGAAGTGGAAGGGAAAACATGAAAAAAATAACTCAACACGAAACAAGACAGACCAAAAGGCAAACGAGACGAGGCCTCCAAGATGATGAGAAGGAGGGAACTTGGGCCTGAGGCCCAGGCCCAAGTTCCCTGGTAGGCCTCGGCCTAGGCCGACCCCACCAAGGGGTCGAGCTCAATTCTCTTGTGATCTCTGGTCCTCATGTAGCCCGCTCCAGCCTCTTTTCTCATCCTAATTCATCACAAATTCATCATTATGTCCTAGAAAGGCCCTATCACAGAAATTAAAGACAAAACAGGGTTAAAATGCCCCATATGAAGTCGAAACGGACCGAAACCGACAGGAGACCAACCCAGGACGAGAATGATGAAGAAACGGGCTTGGGCCGAAGCCCAAGCCCGTGGTCGGCCTCGGCCTTGGCCGAGGCTGACCACATGGCAAGGCCCCATTTTGGGCCTTGCCATGGTCTTACATCGCAGGGATGAAGACTAGGGCTTGTGCTCGGCCTGAGCTTGTGGTCGGCCTCTGCGTCGGCCGAGGCCGACCAGTTTGGCAAAGGCCCAGTTTTGGGTCTTGCCTCTATCCCTTATGGCCCGTGTGCTCTCAGTTCAGCGAAATTCAACCTTTCCTTTTCCCATTCGAAGACGGAAACCCACGCAAAACCCTAGGAAGGAAGCTATTTAAGCTCTCCCTGAGGGGGAGAGCGGGGTAAGTTCAATCATTCTCCATAACTCTTGCTACACTCTCTAAAAAAGCCTCCCAGCTAACTTAAGCATCGGAGCCTGTGTGGCAAGTACCACACCGGTACCTAGCTTTTTCACTTGTCTTGCAGGTCACGTGTTCTTCCCTGATCTAAACAAATTCACCGTCGTTGTCACGTGAAGGCCGGGTGAGTTTCCCTGTCCGGATTTTGGCAACAACAATTGTAATGGGTAAAATTGGATCAACAAGAATGGGTTGACTAAAGGGCTGCAACGAAGGGCCAAACAAGGAAAGAAGCCCAATACGAAGTCAAAACGGACCGAAACCGACAATAGACTGGCTTAGAATGAGTGGGAGAAGAAACTGGCTTGGGCTTCGACCCAAGCCCGTGGTCGGCCCGGTCGAGGCCGACCAGGCTGGCAAGGCCCAATTTTGGGCCTTGCCTCTGTCCCTCATGCCACGTGTGCCCTCGGTCCAGCCCAATTTGATCTTTCCTTTCCCCATTCGAAGACAGAAACCCATGAAAAACCCTAGGAATGAAACTATTTAAGCTCTCCCTGGCGGAGAGAGCAGGGTAAGTTCATTCCAGCTTACAACACTCTCCTAGAACTCCTAATTCTCTCAAAACTCTCTCTGACTTAAGCATTGGAGCCTGTGTGGCCTACACCACACCGGTCTCCAGGTTTTTCTTGTCTTACAGGCCGCATTCTTCCCCCAAGAATATAAAGTCACCGTCGTTGTCACCTAGAGGTCAGGTAAGATTTCTCCTTTCCAAAATTTGGCAACAACAGTTGGCACCGTCTGTTGCTTGGAAAACCTTTTGCTTGAGTTCAATCCTCCATAAAGATGAGTAGAATGCTGGGAAACAAGAACTGGAATGAAGATGGGGACGATTCTGATCAAGATCGTCACCCAAGACGCACGAGAGAGATGTTTCCTCCTAGGCCTCATACTGACACAGGCCGACCAGAAGAGAAGATTGTCGAGCTAAAGAAAAAGGTCAACAACATGGATAGATATTTTCTGAAAATCTTGGAAAAACTGGAAAAGCAAGATCATCAGAAGAAAGAAAAACAGGAGGAGGAACCACCTCTCGTACGAGACCCAAGAAAAGGAAAAGCGAAGGTGGTTGAGGGGATGGGAGAATTAAAATCCCATACCCAAAAACCAACCGAGAAGCTGATCCTTGGAGGAAACAACAAGCCACGTCAACCCTCGGTCAAAAGCTAGACGAGTAAGGCAGGTAAGTTAAAATCTGTTGTGCATGTCGTCTCCCAGGCTTATGGCCGAGGCCGACCAGGTAAGGTTGAAGCGACGGTCAATGAGAATACTGAAGTAACATCAGACTTGCGAAGTCTAATCGAATTGAAGAGGAAGCTGCAACCCGAGGCCGAGGCCGAGGAGATTAAATTGAGGTATGATGCACGAAACCAAAGTCCTCCATGGAAATCAAACATTCTGAAAATCCAAAAGGAGTTTGGAGACCTTCAAGGGAACGTTCTTAGAACTCGTGAAATCGATAGGTGGGATCTCGAAGCTCTCATCGAGCAAGTCGATCCCCCTTTCACTGATGAGATCATGAGACAAAAGGTTCCTAAGAAGTTCAAAGTGCCAACCATCACCCCATACGATGGCAATACGAATCCTGTTGAACATCTAGATACCTACCGAGCACAGATGGAACTTTATGGAGTTTCATAGGCAATCAAATGCAGGGCATTCTCTTCTACATTCACAGGACCAGCCATAGAATGGTATAGGAAGCTAAAGAGGAAGTCCATTGGTTCCTTCAAAGAGCTAGCAAGAGCGTTTGTAACACAGTTCTTGGGAGGCCGAGATCAGCGTAAGCCTCAGATGCACTTGCTCACCATAAAGTAAGGGCCAAAAGAGACCTTACGTGATTATGTCTCTTGCTTCAAGAAGGAAGCGCTGCAAGTTGAAGGATTCACATACACAACTGCCCTAATCGCCATAGTTGCAGGCCTACCAGATAAAGGTTTGCTTAGATCGATTGGCAAGAAAGAACCGACTTCCTATGTCGAGTTCATAACCATGGCTCAAAAGTATATGAGCACTGAGAAGCTGATACGATCGAAATAAGCTACATTTGATCATGAAAGAAGCAACAGACACGCAGAGCAAGATAGAGCTCAGGACAACAATTTTTCCAGTTCAAAGGCTGATTCATCTATGTTCTACTTCTGCCACTCTGATGATATTATGCTAATTTTAGTGTATGTTGATGATATTATTGTCACTAGTAGCAATCAGACTATGTTATCTAGCTTCATCTCATGGTTAAATGGCCAATTTTTGCTTAAAGATCTGAGCAGCTTGTCGTATTTTTTGGGAGTTTATGTTCCTCGCTTGTCTAATGATCTTCATCTATCCCAATAAAAGTATATATCTAGTCTGTTAACTTGTGCCAACATGTCTGATTGTAAACATCTTCCCACACCGATGGCTTTTGGTACTACTTTGTCTTTATATGATGGTGAGCTGTTATCCAATCCTATCGAGTATAGAAGTGTCATGGGTGCCTTACAATATTGCACAATTACTTGTCTTGACATCTCTTTTGCTGTGAATAACGTGTGCCAAATTTTGCATGCTCCCCCAACCACTCATTGGCTTGTTGTCAAGCACATTTTATGTCATGTAAAGGGTCTTCCAACCATGGTTTACTTTTCATCCAGTCATCAACTTCCCTCACATGTTTTACTGATTTCGATTGAGCGAGCTATCCGGATGATCGTCGAAGCACCAACGGGTATTGTACCTTTTTGGGTATTCTCGATTTTGGTTGAGCTGAGCATTTGGGCCCTCTGGCCATTCTCTTCGTTTTCTTCAATTTGGCTCTACCTTCAGATCTCGAATCTGATCTGAATTTGGCCCAATAGTCTCCTATTTTCGGGTTTAACTCGATTGTCCAAATTTACCCATAACACCAACTTAGTTTGTATAACTGCACCCATAGTTATTTACTTGATTTGCAATGAGTTGTTGCAGAAAATAGATCCATTAAAAATGTTATTATATTCTAATGCATGTGTCTAGGCTGTCTACTTCAAAAAAAAAAAAAATCGTTTTTGAAATTTGATATTAATCGTTGTGCTGTTATAATCAATTGACAGTAAGAATCTGAATGAAAAACTTAATACGTAAAAGATAAAATTAAAATTTTGAAAAGGTTAAATGAAGTTAAGAAATTGAAAAGTGCGTGTATATTACGGAATAAATTATATATTTAGCATTTGTTTAGTTTGGTCAAATAACTGATCAGTTTTAAAGAAAATATCAATATAACCTCGTATAGGGATTTTTGACAAAATATTAGAAGAGCAGAAATCACACATATAAAAAGTATAAAAAAGTCTTTCTTTAAAAAAAAAGTGCAAAGAATAAGGATTATTATAAAAAGGGCCTATAACTTTGGTTTTAAATTGTCCTAATGAGAAATACTTGAAGCTTTGGTGTACTAACTCTAATTAAATTCTCTAGCTTGAGAGTGAGAAAAGAGTGTGAGTGGCACAAAACTTTGAAAGGGTTTTTTGTTTCTTTTAAAAAAATTATTTATTTAAATTAGGTCAGAAAGAATTCTATGTGATTGTAATAATTTTCACATAGTGGAGTTTCTTTCTGGTGCACCATGGAGTTTCTCTGATCTTGGAGTTTTCTATGTAAATTCTTGTATTTCTTGTTTTTTGTTATTTCATTTTAATTTCTCAATTATTTTTTTTGTTTATTCTTGATGTATAAGTGAATGACTTATTCCACGTGTATATAAATATTCATAGTTTTTTTTAGTTCAACAACATGTGGGTTGAGGAAATTCAAATTTCTGATCTTTTGGTTGAAACTATATATCTGAACCAATTGAACTGCTAGGTTGACATTATAAATATTCCTAGTCATAGGGCATATAAAATATATATATACACATACGTACATAATTATGTGAACTAAAAAAAACATAATTATGCTAGATTAGTAATATTTAAGGTATAATTATGCTAGATGGATAATGTTTGAGGATAAATTATAAATTTAGTTTCTAAGGTTCCGTTTGATAATTATTTGGTTTTTGAAAAATAAGCTTATAAACACTACTTTTACCTACGAGATTCTTTATTTTGTTATCTCATTTCTACTAATGTTTTCAAAATCCAAACCAAGTTTTGAAAACTAAAAAAAGTAGATTTTTAAAACTTGTGTGTGTGTGTTTTTTTTTTTTGGAATTTGACTAAGAATTCAAATGTCTTTTTTTTAAGAAATGTGAAAACCATGATAAAGAAATTGTAGGAAAACAAACATAAATTTCAAAAACTAAAAATAAAAAACCAAATAGTTATCAAATGGGGCCTAAATTTTCTTGTGTTGTTTCTCATAGGGATCTTTGAATATTAAAAAGTGTCTAATAAGTCTATAAATTTTCAATTTTGAGTATAGGAAACCCCCTAAAGTTTAAAAATAGTGTCTAATTGATTTATGAACTGTCAATTTTGTGTCTAATAAGCTATTGACCTATTATACATTTTTAAAAATTTATAGGTGTATTAGATAAACTTGAAATTAGGGCTGAGTTCTGTTAGAAACAAATTTTAATTTTGCGTCTAATATAATAGGTAGGCAACTTAAAAAAAATGTTGGTTAGCTTAGCACCTATTAGATACAAAATTAAAAGTTTGAGAGACTTATTACAAACTCTTTAAACTTCAAGGATTTATTGGACACAAAATTGATTTAAATATGCTGGATTTATATCTACGGATAGAATTATGCTATTAATACAAAATTTATTTAATTTCAAAAACTTTCGGAAAGATTATCTAATTAATTATCAAAAACGTGATTCTCTTACTATCAAGTGGGCGTGCCGGAGTGGTTATCGGGCATGACTAGAAATCATGTGGGCTCTGCCCGCGCAGGTTCGAATCCTGCCGCTCACGTCGGATCCAAATTTTATTTACTGGGCTTACCGTGTGTAACATCAATATTTGTTTCGTGGAAGGTTAATTTATTTTCACCATGAACAGAGAGTTGGAGGTTAATTTATTTTTGTTGCAATTTTTGTTTCTTGAAGGGTAATTTATTTTCACGATGAACAGAATTGGAGGTGCCAACCTAGACAGCAACAATAGGGTCATTTAAGATCCGTTTGGTAACTTTTTTTTTTTAAATATAAAAAATTATCTACGTTTAACCATTGTTTATTATTTCTTGTTTTTTTTTTAATTAGAAAAAAAAAACATGAATATATTTGGTAATCCTTTTTTGTTTCTTGTACTCTAAAATTTTAAATTAAGGATGTAAATTTTTTCCATGAATGGTTAATTGTTTCTCTCCTACGGTGTCAAATTATACACATATTGAAAGAGCTCTATCTACATATTCATTGTTTGCATAATAAAAAAATCGACTATGAATTTAGGGGATATCAATATGGTAATTGCCTTTACTATTTGACCTATGTTAATGCATGGAATTTAATTTTAATTTAGATGTGGATGGTTGTGAAAAAAATGTCAATAAAAATTTATAAATTAATTTAAAAAAAACAAATTTATTGTCAGCTATAAAATGTTAATGTATATGCTATGCGTGTATATATATTACAATTGAAAAGTTGACGTGATATATATAAACTAGCAACTTTTATATGTTTATTGGCGACTATGAATAGTATTTCCCATTTTTTTCTAGACTCCACTGCATTTTGTATTTAATAGACAATTTTTAGCCTTCAACTATACCCGTTTTAGTTGCTATAAACCATCAAATTCCATTTTATATATATATATATATATATATATATATATATATATATATATATATATGTTAAGGGTGAAATTGGATCAACAAGAATGGGCTGGATAAAGGGCTGTAATGAAGGGCCAAATAAGGAAAGAAACCCAATACGAAGTCCAAACGGACCGAAACCGACAGGAGACCAACCCAGGACGAGAAGGGATGAAGAAACGGGCTTGGGCCAAAGCCCAAGCCCGTGGTCGGCATCGGCCTCGGCCAACCACATGGCAAGGCCCCATTTTGGGCCTTGCCATGGTCCAAAGTCAAAGGGGAGAAGACCGGAGCTTGGGCTCTGTCCAAGCCCGTGGTCAGCCTCGATCGGCCAGTTTGGCAAGGCCCAATTTTGGGCCTTGCCTCGGTCCCTTATGGCTCGTGTGCCCTCCGTTCAGCCCAATTCGACCTTTCCTCTTCCCATTCGAAGATGGAAACCCACGAAAAGCCCTAGGAAGGAAGCTATTTAAGCTCTCCTTCAGGGAGAGAGCAAGGTAAGTTCATTCCAGCTTACAACACTCTCCTACAACTCCAAAATTCTCTCAAACTCTCTCTGACTTAAGCATCGGAGCCTGTGTGGCCTACACCACACTGGTGTCCAAGTTTTTCTTGTCTTGCAGGTCGTGTTCTTCCCCCAAGAATATAAATTCACCGTCGTTGTCACGTGGAGGTCAGGTGATATTTCTCCTGTCCAGAATTTGGCAACAATATATATATATATATACTCTTTTATATTCCGATAAAAAACCATAAATAAAAAGTTGAAACTACAACACCTTGCATCATTGGGACAACCCACAAAAACCAGCCTTCTCGAGAACGTTGAAGTTTCCGATCATAATAAAACACCAATGAAACATCCTCCGGCCTTCAAAAAGCATTAAACACCATTTCCCCACCTTCATTTACATTTCCAAATGGAACTGGTAGTCGATGTGGTACATTCTTCAGATTGAACGACATGTCGTATCGAAAACTGCTTTCTTTAACCCACACCTTGTTTGCGTTATCCTCCATTACCCAAAACTCACTCTTAAAATTAAAGATACAAACGTTTCCTAATAATATGAGGATAAAAAATACATAATATATGTTAGTTTGTTTTATAGTTAGTTATTTAATTGGGATACCAAATTGATACAAGTAGTTTTGATGAGGAATCTTAATGGTCGTGAGTAACTCAAAAATAATCCACCCTGAACACAGAAAAGTAGTTGAGAGACAAAATAAAACTAATTAATCTCCAACTAATAACTTTGGACTAAACTAAATAAAGTTAAATCAAAGAATTAGTCTTTTTTGGGTGAATTTTCAATTCAGCTCATTACCATATTGTACACGGACATGTTTTCGATTTACATGATAATGAACTTATGTTTTCTAATTTGGTCGAGTATGTTATCAGCTATCTATACTAGGATTTAGATTTGAGTAATAAATAAAGGAAAATGAGTAGATAAATCATAAAGATCATCAAATTGAAAGCTTTTAAACTCTGGTTACCAAATTGAAATTAACAAACCCAAAATTATATGAATAAACCGAAACTTTAAAAATTATATAGATTCAACTGAAAAATTAAGTCCAAATTGTAGAAACTAAATTAAAACTTTTAAAACTATAAGAACAAAATTAAAATTAAATTCAAACCATAAGAACTAATAAACTTGTAATTTAACCATTAATTGAGGGTATGTTTGGTATGAGAGATGTTGAACGCATGAATTGTCAAGCATAAAGTTTGTTGGACAAATCCAAAGTTTCGAACTTTAGACCTTCTAAACTCTTTAATTTAATTCTATGACTTAACATTCTTAGGCTTAAAATACCGACACAACACTCAAAAGTCAAAACACCCACAAAATATAAAACTAATCAACATATTAATTTTTCAACCACACTATTTTATTGTAGGATCGATATGGCAACTCTAGAGATGGGTGAATAGGGTTTATTTAAACTTTATAAAGTTTTTTTCCAAATGTGGGCCCAATTAAACAAATTAACACACTTTTTGCAATAATTAATTATTTAAACAATAAATCATGCAAATAAGTTCACTCCAAAATAAATAAGAAATTAAAACCAACAACTTTGAACACCCTATGTAATTATAAAAATAAGATTGGTAAAGAATATGTAAAGATAAAATTATACCAACCAAAATAGATATACAAGAACAATTGATTTTATGCAATATAATATAATAAAAAATTAATTGCAAAAATGAAATAAGATAGGGATAGAGAAATTGAAACCGATAATTTTATAGTGGTTCGGCACAACCTGACATACTCCACTCCACAAGTTCCTCTTGGGTATTTTACTAGAACAATGACTCTTTCCACGGCTTAGAGTCTAACCGTTACAACGTTCATTTTCCGGGCGCAAGAACAAACCCGATCCTTTCCACGGTTCAGGATCAAACCGTTACAACCTATTTTTTCGGGATCAAGAGAAACCCTTACAATGGATTGAAAAAGTGAAGAACGAGATGGAGAAACTCTCTTAAAGAGTAGATATACAAATCAAAGCTCACAACCTTTTGTAAGAAAGAATTTTTACAAACTAAGCCCTTAAATGACTAAAGAGAATAAAAAGTAGAAGTTCAAAAATGGTGGAAGTGATTTCAAAGAATAATAGAATTTTTTCCCTATTTTTTCCAATTTTTTTTTGAGGCTTAAATAGAGAGAGGACAAAATCTAGCCGTTTCTACCATGTGTCATGACTGCAAAAAAGAAATTCAAAATTAATAATATTATAATAATAAAATATTATTATAATAATAAATTAATATTAAAATATTAAAATAATAATAAATTAAAATTTTGACCGTTGAGTTTTTTTTTTAAATTAAATTCTTTTTTTTTATTTTTTTAAAACTCAAATATGCCACTCGTCAAACTCTGATTGGTCCACATCATCTGCCACGTCATCATTCAATTATTTTGAATGTGCCACGTCATCAACACATTGGTGCCATGTCATCAGGTTGACTGTTGACCTTCCACGTCATCTGCCACGTGTCATGCCATGTAAGATTTTCCCTTTAATTTTGTTTTTCCTATAACTTCTTCGTTTGAGCTCCGATTCAAACGATTCAAGATGATTCAAGATGCGTTGGAATCATTATTCCGAGTTCTACACAATGGATACTTAAAAAATACTAAAATTGTTAATAAATAAAATTAGTTTGTTATCATCAAAACATTAATTAATTTGAGATGAATGGCCAAAAAGCCAGCATTTATCTCAAACAAACAATCTTCATCGTCAACATGAACATAACTCAATTGTCATAAAGCTTGTTCTTTCGACTAAGAGGTTAGAAGTTCGAATCACTCAACCTACATATTGTTAAAAAATAAACACCCCCCGTCAACGTTTGCAGCGATTCAACTCAGCAATCAAGCCGCAAACTCCTCATCCCGGAGACTGAATGGCAAAACAGATCGCTCTTAATAAGTTAGCGCCATTAGAAACAAAAGAGGGAGAGAAGAAAGCAGCGAAAGAGCTATAATTCAAAGGAAGGAACAACAGGGTCAATGAGCAGCCGCCATTCCTCATCAGACTCCAAAGTGAGAATTCTAAAAGGCCACAGAGCTCTCAGATTATATTGGTCCCAGGTTGAGATGAGCAACATGTGAAAGTGAAGATATTCGAGTTGGAAAAATGGAGTTTTTGAAATGAGGGTTTGGAGATAGAGGAATGCCATGATTTGAAGATGATGATTTCTGAAGGTAGTTGATGTTGAGGAGGATGAGGAGAATCCATGGGAGTTTTTTCTTCCATGATATTGTTTTTGGTGTATATATGAGATAACTACTCTCTTTGTTTACTTCATAATTATCGATGCGTATAGAAAAGAGAGAAAGAATTGAGACATACGTGGAGTTGAAAAATTATTCAATGAATCTTATAAGATGTGGGTGTCTAGATTTGCTAAATAACGGTTGGTCCCTTAATAATTTTTCTTCATCATCAAAATTACTTTTGACAAACACAATATTAGTATTAGTTAAACACTCAATGATCCTTTTCTTTTGCAAGTTGTTCGACATTAATAATGGATTCCTACCATCTATAGTTTGACGCTATTGTAGGACATATTTGTATATATATGATTTTCTTCTTTGTTAGAGGGTTCCTCAATCATTCCTTTCTTTTTCTAAATATATAGTCTCCGATGACTTTTTAAGATTTCAATATAGCCCCTAAAATTTTTCTTTATCATCAAAATAATTTTTAGCAAACACACACTAGGTATTGGTTAAACATTCAATGATCCTAAGCCGTTTGACATTAATAGTATATTCCAACCTGTTTATAGTTTGATGCCCATCATAGTACATATTTGCATATATATGATTTTCTTCTTCACTAGGGATTTCTCAACCATTCCTTTCATCTTTCCGTCTCTAGTGACCTTTTAAGATTCCTATTGCGCCAATAATTTATGTTAGAGCCTCTTTCAACTACACACAAGTCATCACCAACAACCATGTTATACTATTACGAGACAAACTCCATCTATCACAACTCCCATTTGGAAAAATGCCTCCTCCCGTCTTAGATTATGATTAATTTTGCATGTATATATAAAATTTATGATATTTATATTAAATGCCAATTCGAGAGTTCTCTCCACTAAGATTAAAAGTTAAATCCTCATCCTAACATTTGTTGAACTAAAAAGAAGAGATATTCATGCCAAACGAATGTAAAGAATTTGTTCATTCATTCAGGTTGTTGAAGGTATGCTTTGTTTTTTATTCATAAAGAAAACTAAGCCATTTGTTGATGATTATTTGAGAAAATTATTATAGTATCAAAATATGAAGTATATTAATTCATAATGCAGTTTTCCCCTTTTAAATAATGTTATTAGACTAGCATATTCTCAAATGATATTTAAAGAAAAATTTATAAAAGGAAATTGATTGTTGTATTCAAATATTAAACCCGTACAAAATGATTAAGGCCCCCGTTTGATAATTATTTGATTTTTGGTTTTTGAAAATTAAGCCTATAAATACTACTTCCACCTATGAGTTGTTTGCTTTATTATCTACTTTAACCTATGTTTTAAAAAATCAAGCCAAGTTTTAAAAACTAAAAAAAAAAAAGTTTTTGAAAACTTGTTTTTGTTTTTAGAATTTGGCTAAGAATTCAAATATTTTCTTAAGAAATATGAAACCTATCGTTGAGAAATTGATAGAAAACAAACTTAATTTTCGAAAACTAAAAACTTAAAATCAAATAGTTATCAAACGGGACCTAAATATTTTGATTAACTGGGAGCGGCAAGCAATTTATATGAATATTCCACGTTTGGAGTTTAGCTGAACCCATCAGCCATTTTCAACTAAGACATTTAGTTGAAGATTCATTTGATGGTGAGTGATAGCTTCCAAAAATTTATCCAAATTCATTTTAGGCCTTCATTGGTAGTTTATTTTATTTTATGTTTGCTTTGGTAAAATAACCCAATCTAAATTAATTGTTTTATATCAGATTGATAAGGATCATTTGAAGAACAAAGTAAAATTTAAAAAGAAATTCGAAAGTTATATTAGTTCATCCCACTCATTAACAGTTTTGTATTTTTTTTAAAATAAAAAATTCTTCCTAGGCAAAATTTCCATTTTTATATAAAATTTAAAAGATTAGAATACTATTAAATGTCCAATGTACATTCAATAAATCTTAAAATTAGCCATTCGAAATTAATTTTTTATCGAAATTGGTTAAATAATAATAATAATTTTCATGCAATAAAAGATACCATGTGAACATGTATTATAAAGAGAAAACTAACAGACTAAATATTTTTTGAAAGTTACTAACTTTTTCTTTTTACCAAAATTGGTTCGATTCGATTCCACCCCCATGGGCAATTCAATTTGATCCCCAAGAATATACGAAAAGAGAAGGCAACATTGCATCAGGCTCAATCAATAACTATTTTACTTCAATATTGTATTAAAATTATGCATGTTTAACAATTTTTTTCCCCACTTTACCGTCTATAGTTGAAACTAATTTTTAAATGTGAAGTGAAATTCAAAAGAAAGAAATCGTTGGTGAACAATTAATTTTTTTTAATTAAAAATAAATCATTATCAAATTGTGTCAACAGAAATTTAGTCAAAGAGAACTATGGATTCCCTTCAAATAGTTCTCCACTATGTTAGAAGTAGCATGTTAAATTCAATCCATTTGACAAAAAAAAAAAAACAATAATTAGGGCTCCACGATCTATCTTCCACACTAGAAAGAAAAAAAAAATGATGAACTGCTATAATAAGAATCAAATACAACATGTTTATAAGTTTCTGTTTCTAGAGTTAAAATTCCGAATATGTCAGTTGGCCTAAAATAACCCTATACCGATCGGATAAATAATCTAGCAGAGCAATGGGAAAATTGAATAACAATCACTGGATTCAAAACTATGCCCAATTTCATCCAAAAATGATATCAATCAAAATCTCAGTAATGCAGAATTGTTGTTTCTCTTCATAATGAGAACATTTGCAGCTGCATCATTCAAATTCCAGTTGGCTGACAGACATAACATTCAACAAAAATTTTGATCAATTAAGAATCAAATGAGAAAAAAAAAATTAACAAAAACAATGAAGTTTTGAATATCATTAACTGCAATGTGGATTTGATCATAAGAATGTTTAAAAACTTAGTTGTAAGGAAGAGGACTTACCCTAAAGAAAACTGCAGCCAACTTTAAGCCTCTTTCCTGGTTATCCTGCAGAATACAAGCAAACAATAAGAGATAGATAATGATACACGAAAGAAATTAGACTAAAGGAAGAGATAGTTGTCTATAAGTTTGCAGTGGAAAAAAAAAATAATGTTCAGGCATGTTTGGAATGATTTTGGAATGGTCAAAACTACTTTTGTCACATCCAAAATATAGCTAAAATAGGCATGACAAACGTGATTTTGGCCATTTCCAAAATGACTCCCAAACATGCCCTTCATCTCTGATATCATTCCAAAATTAGCTCAATATGTTAAAATCAGCTTCAGTAGTTCTGGATTGTCAATCGCATAAAATAACAGAAATGTGAAATATCCAAACTTGAGCCAAATGAGCAGTGGCCAAAAGTTTCCTTCTCACCTGAAGCAATAGATTCCCAAGGCAGTGGTGATCTCATGAATGACTGAAGTTGCGAAGTGCAAATACAGAGCAACTGAGGAAATCAGAAAGGCAGATCATGAAACGTCGCACAAATTAGAGAAGAGACATTGAATCAATAAGAAAAATAACACAATTCAACTATGGTGTAGATCATCAGCACATACGTATAAGGTTGGTCTGTCAAGCAGACCTATCGGATGATTTCAGAGCACATTAACTGAACTATAAATGTAAAAGAGAGGGGTGGGGATGGAGAGAATAGTTTAAGTTAAACATACCGTTAAAAAGACAATAACCAAGAACAACCAAACTTTCATCAACCAAAGGTACCCTGCCACATGGAATTATAGAACTTTATTGTCAGTATAAATGATATGGCATTCTATCTTTGCAAACTTGTACAACCCATAGCCACATACCCGTCGTTAAGCCTAGCTGTGAGAGCATTTGCAATTGCAAGAGGAAGAAATAATAGCGACTGCATAAATATTAAACAAAAAATAGTTTTATAATTTTGTATCAAACTCTACCCATCTAGATAATACGACACAGTTGAAATAATGAAAATTTTAAGAATCTAGAGCAGAATTATTTCCAAAGAAATAAACTTTTGTATTAATACAACACAGTTGAAATAATGAAAATTTCGTATCAAACTTCACATCACAATGCAAGTAATAAATGCATCATGGTCAAAATTCAAAGATATTTGCTATCATATCCACTGTTGATTTTGATTTCAACAATAGTAGTAATAATAATAGGTATACAAGCTAATTTACTTTTTTTTTTTATAGGAAACAAAGACCACTTCATTGATATATGAAATAGATACAAAAAGTCCTATCGGCAATAATTACAAAAAACTCCTCCAATGAGCGATGAGGGTTGTCATACTATAATTACAAAATGGAGGATAATTTTTACTCCAAGATATAGCAAGATAGACAGTAGAATCAATAAAGGAACCAATGTTTTGTTGTTTGTCTGTAAAGATTCGGGCATTTCTTTCTAGCCATAAGTTCCATAAGAAAGCATAGACAAAGTTGTGCCATAAAGTCTTCTTCTCCTTCTTGAAAGGGTGGCCAATGATGGTGTAATTGAGTAAAGTATAAATATCACCTGGACGTGCAGTATACCAGCAAAAAGCTTGTTGTATACAAGCTAATTTACAAAGACCTCTGACACAATCTATAGGATAATTGCTTCATCTTCCATCTTACAATATTTACCAATGACCACTGGATCAACCAAACAGTTTAATCCTAAATATATTATGAAATTTTTTATTACTTTGAAAATTATCCAAAAAAACTTTACCCACAACAAGGAAGAACTAGCTCAATTTAACTATAGTTTATTCTAAATATTCTTAAATGTCCTTTCTTTCCTTGCCCCAATCATGGTTCATTAAAGAAGGTTGTTGCACTCAAGCGAGAAGTGAACCCTCAACACGGGTAGGCACCTAGCCTAGCTTTAAATGTGATTGATAAGAACGGGGTTTTATTTATCAATAAGGTTACAATGTCAAGGGAAGAATTCTAGAGCTTCCCCTCTCTCCCACAAGGTCTCTCACAAAATGATTTAGCAAAAAGATACCCCTCCAGCTCTATTCCTCACTCTATATACACAGAACACACTACCCACTCACCCATAACAACTCTTTGGCCCACAACTAACTAATTTGTAATAACCTGCTTCCTCACGCGCCTTCTTCTATACACAGATTTAATAGGGGGTCTATCAGTGAAGCACACTTAAGTGCACACATTTGAAGCTTTTTAGAACAGCGAGTCTTATAGCTTCTTTTTTATTTTCAATGTGTGTATCATCTAATACTAGATTGAGTCACTCATTCGTAACCATCTCTGAGACTTCCTGAGCCAGTGACTTAAATACTTCAACTATGAATTATGCTACTTACAGACTGAATAGGCAAAAAAATTTTGTTCATTCTATTTTGTATGACAGAACCTCATTAAGTAACTAAATAGATCAAAGTAAAGAATTAGGGTTTATTTCGATGTCATAAGTCATAATCATATAATTTCATTTCTAAACTAAAGGTCAAATTATAATACAGCATATGGGCAAGGCACGGATACAATGTCATAAATCATAATCATGCCTCTTCATGAAGATTTTCAGAACAGCACAATAATTTTCCCCATAGCCAGGCTTGAAAAGTCAGTTGATTTGGTGCAAAGTTCATATTTTGACTAAATAATACTAGAAATGCCAATCAACAAGCTTTTTTTTTTTGTCACATATTAGCATCAGCAAATAATAACGAATTTATCTAATACTTTGGTTCATTAAAGCAACATACCATGCACATTCCAGTTTTCAAGCCCTTGGGTTCATCACAAAGGTGAGCTAGAATCATTCTACCCTGCAAAACAGAATGATTCTATTTTAGAAATGCTTGAGTTCATCTTCATCATATTCGAGCCTCCAACTCAAACTAATGTATGTCATCAAATGTCATATAATGGTTCAACATTCGATATTGTTCCAACCATGAATAACCATCCATGGGACATAACACTGACTTTTTAACATTTGTACCGACCAAAATGGCAAGAAAAGGGACTGACATAGTACTTCATCGAAACCTCCATTTTGTACATGAAACTTTTCATTGAAATGAAAAGAGACTAATGCTCAAAAGATACAAACTCCCAACGGGAGTGAGAAAAATAAAACAATAAATCAAAATCACAAAGGAACTAGAAAATCATTCCAATTCAAACATATGACTTGTAAAGAGAAACCACTATAGAGAGAGAGAGAGAGCACCTATGTCTTACCACTAAGAATCCAAAAGCAAGTCCAGTTCCAGTAATAACCAGATGCGGATAGCTTCCAATAATGTCAGAAGGTGACAAATAATCCCTAAATGAGAGACATAAATGGCGTAAAGACATATGATGACTATAAATGTACTAGGTGAGGGAAAGGCAAAAACAGTTGAAATTTACCATGCTAAGACTCCTCCGACAAGTACTACAAATGGGTAAAGCTGTATGAACAATGAAACAAAATCTATTTATTATTACAGCATAACATAGATGAATCAGAGTTAATTGACAATGGGATTATTACCATCGCTAATGCTAATAGCATGTTTCCTTTTCTAGACTGAACAACCTTGTAAACATTGTACACACTGCACAGAAGCATAAGATGATATGGGGGGTTTGAACAGATATTCAAGTTAAAAAGTCCTCAAATTTGAAACTGGAATGAAACATTAGTTGACACAGAATTCAGAAAATTTATTATTCCATTCCCTGAAGAAAAATCATGGAAGAATTTTGGTATTCCACTACTATTGGTGTGCCACAACTTTGAAGAAGGTAACAAGTTTTCACTTTCTTTTAAATCATTTTAAATTAACCTTCCCAAAATTCCAAATATTCACTTATTTCTACACGATAGTCACAAGTATGCCTTCCCAGTATCTGTAATTGATAAGTCTTACTGTTGAGATCATAGTAATTGTTTCATATCATATCAATCTTATATTCTCTATATCCAAAACTATTAATTTGCTTTGCTGATATTAAAATTTGTCTGAACTTAAAAGCTGAGTATCACATGCATATGGATGCCACTTCAAAGTTAGAAGACAGGAACCACATACTTGAATGCAACTGTAGGAATGACACCGAAAGCAGCCAATAAAATCAGTGCAGCTCTGAAAGTAGGAATAGCTGAACACACAAATTTTAAAAAAAAGATCAACCATAAGAAGAGTAACAGCTACAGTGAAATGACAAGTGAATGAGTAGTTGTGTTTAAATAAATAGGTCCAAAAATGTATAAGTAGAAGCCTATAAATCTGACATGAAATAACAAGAGGAATAAAAAAAGAATTTTGCCAACAGAAGAGGTACAAAATACAGACTTTTTTTTTAGTACAACAAATGTGAGGGTGTGAGGGTATGGAGATTTGAACCTCCAACCTTAATAATGAAAGGAGTAGATGCTAATTACCATTGAGCTATGCTCATGTTGGTACTAATCCCATTGTTTATCATCAGAAAATTACAAAAGTGCTTTACTTCACAAAACACAGACTAAATATGTCATCAAAGGGTGGAAAATATAACAAAATAACCTTGTCACCCGAACGGATTGAGTTTAAAGAATTTGTCCCTGAAACCAACTTTACTTCGTACAAATATCTTGACATAAATATTGGTGCATCACATTAGAAAATTACAGAAAAATTGCAAACCAGAAAGTAGTGAAATGAAAAGGGTACAAGAGTAGGCATAGAGAAGGAACAAGAAAAAGAAAGGGAAAACAAGGATGCATGAAATTGTGTGTGATGTGATTTACAAAGGCATATACAAATGAAGACAACAATTAATTAAAAAAAAAGGATTCAGTTTTTAATCTCCAAGGCGTTAAAGTAATATAGAAAATTCAGTTTGTAAGGTAGCAATAGGAGAAGGGCATACTCATGTTCTAGTTATCCTAGAATGTGTGCCTATGCCAAAGAGCAAGCAATTCAGAATATATGAAAGCTGGAGTGTTGGAAATGGCAAATGGAACTCAGAAGGAACCTTCGTTATAGAGATTTTGGAGAGTGGCTTTCTTTGATGAGAGAGGCGAAATTCTGTCCAGTAGAACATATGTTAGATCTGTTCCTTGAAAAAATGCTCAAGCCACAACTCCAAGCTAGCCTCAATCAAGATCAAACCCCATTGAAGATCAGCTAAAAGAACCTGAAATCTCAATCTCCATATTACAACTTCTCAAAAACTTATCCTCAATGTCCTTTTCTTCATAAATCTGATGCCTTTAGCCAACACCACCACGAATATAAAAATTTTCTTGTTCTGCTCGCAACAAGCTTATGAAAGAAAGCAATATTCTAATTCCACTCTTTTACCACCCTTGCTTATAAGCACTAATGGAGCGTTTGATTTATTGCTTCAAAATTAAATGAAGAGGAAATCTTAGCAATTATTCCTATGGAAGACGATGCTGCTGATAGGTCTGGTGAGAGAAAAAAATAGAGAAAATGTAGAATTTCATCCTTTCTTGAATTTAGAGGAGTTGGGTGTCAATGAGTAGATGAAAGTCTCTTTGTGGAATAAGTTCTTGGTTTGGAATCAAGGGTAAGACTATCATCAATTCTGAGCGGGAAGAAAAGGAAGAAATGTTGCTGAACGGTACAGAGAATTAGCAAATTTGATGTCTACAGTAGATTAATATTTATAGGAAACTTCCATAATGGTGGATTTGATTACAAAATGCTATTCACATAGCGCTGTATACAGTTGATTATCAAATCAAAGCAGGCAGGTCTACTACCAACTTCCTCTTACATTGAGGACATGCACAAGTGAGTAGATTAAAATTGTATGCATTATTTCATTTAAATAAACTCTACATTTTATGCCCAGTCTGCACACGATAGTGTGAACCAGACCACCCAAAAAGGCATGGAAGCACACAGAGCAAGATCAATGCAACCAAAAGAGCTAAAAGTAAAGCTGAACTAGTATCTCGCATATAACATTAAAGTACAAAGCCCAACCAGACTTATAAAAGCTGGTCTTTTTTTTTTTTTATATAAGAAACATATACCACTTCATTCAAAACACCCGAACAAAAGATAACAGCTTGGCAAAGGGTAAGGTATCCCCTTCCCAAGAGGAAGAAGAATATTCGTAGGTTCTGTACTGATCATAGAGATTGAGGAAGGGAGGGAGGAAGAATATCCATAGTTAGAACTTAAGAAGTGCTGAGGATTTGTATACAATATAGAGAAATTTCATTGGTTCAGTAGAGTAACAGTCTTACCATGGAGAAATGGAACCCAACTAAAAATTGGTATGGACTTCCCAAACTGCTGAGTCCACCACCCAGCACCTGGTAGTTAGAAGATATATTCAGGATTTGTTATGAACAATTCTATCAAGCTGGAAGAGAATTGCATATTCAAGTAAGAAAATCATAATTGAAATTGTAAAACAAGCAGGGAGAAGGAACATACCAACAAAGGTGGTGAAAAAGTGACATAAATAAATCAGCATGAGACCCTCAGTAGGTCCATTTACAACAGGAAGAATTAGAGTATTGGTGAAGAAGCTGTACTCAAAGATGTGCAAGTTAGGTGTCAAACTTTTTCTTCCTTTTTTCCTTTCGAGATAATAAACAAATTTATCCACCCAAAAAATATATATATATATATATATAATGAGGGCAACATCTCCAAACCCAATCTCAAAGTCAGGGAGATTGCATAAAAGTTTTCCAACTAGTTAATACCAATGTCATTAGAACTGCATAATTTACCTACCCAACTTAACAATGGTCCTTGTTTGAATTAGCAGAAAAATAAAATCTCGCGCAAAAGGAATATTCTAATTATGATATACAAAATGGGAACAAAAAAAGAGTATATGTAACTTCAAGGTCTACTCAGAAGCACTTGATCATGATAAAGATGCATAATCATACATCTCATCTGCCAAAGACAACTATTACCATCTGCGAAAGTCAAACAAGGTCTACAGGAGAAAAAAGGGGTTCTCTAGAAGCATCAAAAGTCTTTTTTCCTTTGTATTTTTTGATTTTTTTTAGAACTCAAGGACACAGTTGTACAACCTATAGAACAAATCCTGTTCAAATAAGGTTGTTCTTTTTTCTTTTGATTGAGAACAGAGATCTTTTATTAAGCGAGAAAGGTATACCAAAAGGGGGGAGATGAAGAATCCGCCTACCCTAAACCAAGGGATTGTTTAAATAACTGGTACAGCATGGCTAATAAGATAGATGCCTTTAAGAACTAAAATCATGAGAGACGAAACATGTCATAACTCATAATAACTTCTATCATATCAAAATGATGAGCTGGTACAGAAAACTTACTGTTCCCATGTTGCACCATAAAAGGGAACAGCTGAAAGAACCCAGAACCAGAAAGAAGATCTTCCACACATGGCAGTGCTCCCAAATGCTAAGGTTTCAAACTGGTATCAACACCAAGAAACAAACAATATATGAATGCCTGAAGGCCAGGAAAATACAGCAACCAGGTGTCTAGATACATACCGCACATGCAAGTGCATCACATCCTGGAAGACAGAAAGAAGCCATTAAACTTCGGTGATCCATTAAAAAGAAGCAGGAGACAGAGGAACAAGGGGGGAATAAAAAATAAACTAGAAATATTACCGTGGTCAAAAAGTTCTCCCAATGGACTTGAGGAATTTGTCCTCCGTGCTTGCTTCCCATCGACAGCGTCAAAAGTCTTGTAAAACAGGGACAAAAGATTTATAAGGCTATTAGCAACACTGTAATAGTGTGTAAGATATCTATGGGAGCTGTTCAACTTTCAAGAGAGGACATGCCATCCAAGCAGTAGTACAACAAAACTCAATATAGAATATTAGAGCATACCTGATAAAGAAAAAGAAGCAATCCATGCGCAAAATGAACCCACCTTGGCGGAGGTGAATCCAACTGAGGAGAATATATCTGACATGAAAGTGCAATTAAAATAAAAATATGAGAAAGACCAAGGGATCAATAAACCTACAATAAATATAGCAAAAATCATCAATAATTCAAAAGAACTGTGATGTGTTAATAAAGCAATAAATATATTAATTTTTGCCCATATTCTGAATCAATTTTAGAGATGTTATGCCTAAGACAATTTTAATGGAAATAGTAAACTATAAAAGGATAAGTGAAAATATGTAAAGGCACGAAAACTAATAAAACAAATTCTTGACATGTCTTAGAAGATTTATCATAAAAAATTACTACCAAACATTGCAAGACTAGGATGATCATAACGTAGAAATGACGGCAGTTGGAGTAAAACTTAAAGAAGAGCAGTAAAAAGGAGTATTGGATGTTACTCACATAACCAAGAACTGCTGATGTGACCAAGAACATAAATCCCATAAGTGTTATCTGGCACGAGAGCATGCCACAAAGGTGAAAGAACATGTTATCTCAAAAGTCAAAGCAAAAGATACAGTAGAACACTCAATAGGAAACATCAGTTTACCATGTTCGGACTGATGAAATCATCCAGGAACACACGTGAAGTGAGAACAGAGGAAAAATGATAAGTCAGCATATCATCAGAAAGAAAGCTTACTAGAAAAAGAAATATATGTAATCAGGTTGGAACAGTTTCACTAGAAGCTGTTGACATTTTTAAATACAATCATTAGCATAACTTGAAAGAATGACTTATGAAATCTCTCCAATTCACTTCGAAACAGTGTGTCTGACAACTGGGGGGAAATCTTTAACTGAATTTGCAGAATCACTACTGATAGAAACAAGAAAGCTTTACTTACGGCATCCATAGTGGAAAGAAATTGACAAAGCGACTCCAAAAGGGTTGCAGTATATATTTGGCAACATAAGAGTGATCAACACCACTGTACTTGTATCTGTGCAGTGTTGCAACCCCATGTGCACCGATATACCCCATTTCCTCAAAATACGATCAAGATTCTGCTGCAGAAACCAATCAACCCGCCGCAAAATCTGCAATATGGGAAAGAAACAGTAACTCAACCCAACCAATACAAGTCTCCGGTAGTACAGAATGAAGTATCCAATTGAGGAAAACAGATGCATCCATTGAAATAGGCATTTAAACACAAAAACTAAATGTATTCGGGTAATTTCAATACCCTAAACAGCCTTAAGGCAATAACCCATTTGAGATTCAGAAGCAAATTGGTCATTAATGCTTTAGTTAGAGCAATCACTCATCAAAAACGGATGAGGCGATTCATAAAAATGTTTACAAGAGTAACTCCCACTGCAAGCATAGATCCAAATGAAAAATGAGATTATCTCGCGTAACTTGAATCTCGATGGAATAATGAAAAGAACAAAGTTCAACAATAACTTTTAAGAAATCAGATCGGACGCACACACAAAAGGTAACTTACTACCGGAAAGTAACCATGAAAAAACAAAAACAGTGAACATAAATGAGAGAAAATAAGGTTACCTGATTTCTAGTCGCAGAGAAAATGGACAGACGAGAGATCAGGAAATGGAGGAGCGCTGTGGAGGGAGAAAAAAAGAGAAAAAAAATAAGATCTTTTATCTCCCGCTCTGATGGTGCACCATTTCTCGTACAGAACGGAAACTATTCTTTCGACTCTCCTTTGTATCCAATTGTTTTACACAAAATGGAATCTTTGTCCAATTAACATTCAATATATTATTATATATATACATATATATTTTAAAAGATTGCCATTCAATATTTATGAACAAAAGCTAATATCTTTTTAATTTGGTTAAATTATAAATTTAGTCTTTATAAATATAATATTATTTAAAATGTAGAGTTGTTTAATTTGAGGTTATAATAGTCTGTGTTTGGGGTGCAGAGTATTCCACGGGTTATTATAACCCTTGCTCCAAACAGCCCATAAATTTTAAAATGTTTCATTTTTTAATGAAGATTTAGACTCTCGATGTCAAGAGAAATCTATAATCTCTAATATATAATATATTAAAAAGCAAGAGTTTCTGAAAATCATTTTTAGACTAAAATACCATTTTAAATTTTAGCTAATTACATTAATCAAATCATCCTAATCCGATTTGATAATTTGAATCAAAATTAATATCTAATTTAATTTCAAATGGATGAATTTGAATCAATAGTCTTAATTTGATAAGCAATTTGATTAAAAATCAAATCAAAATCAAATCAAAATTGCTTCTATAAATTGTATCCAATTATTATACTCAATTCTTTCAGCTACGTTGGATGCTAATTCTGTTTCCCTTTTTTTGTTACAAGTATGTCTTTGTATATGTATACACAATTCTTCACGTATTCAAATTATTCTAACTTCTTTTGCATCCAATTATCTTCTTTTTTTTTCCAGCTACGTTGGATGCTAATTCTGTTTCCTTTTTTTTTTGTTACAATTACGTCTTTGTATATATATACACAATTCTTCACGTATTCAAATTATTCTAACTTCTTTTGCATCCAATTATCTTCTTCTTTTTTATTTGAGGTTTTAATTTTTAGTAATAACTATTTTTTCAGGTCTAAAAGTAGTCATCTTCAATTTTTCATTAGGGTCATTTCCAATATTTCATCAGATCAAGTATCTTTCTTTTTTTTTTTTCTCTATTTGATTTTTTTTCACAACTCTGTCTCTTTTTCAAATTAAATTTTTGGCATGATTTTTTGACATCATATTGCTACATTTTTTTTCTTTATTTTTTTCAACCTTTTTCGATTTTTTTTTTCTTCAGAATTCTATCTCTTTTTCAAAAATATGTTTTTGGCTTAAAAAAAAAATCAGGTACTTCCAATTAATTACATCTTTGTGTATCCAATTATTTTAGTTTAAAAATTAAAAAAATATATATCTATAATATAATACTAATAATATTAGTAATATCTATAATCTATAATTCTATAATATATTAAAAGCAAGGATTTCTGAAAAATATTTTTAGATCACAATACCCTTTTAAATTTTAGTTAATTAGTTAATTACATTAATCAAATCATCCAATCCGATTTGATAATTGACTCAAAATTAGTTAAGTACATTAATCAAATTATCCAAATCCAATTTGATAATTTGACTCAAAATGAATATATGATTTAATTTCAAATCGGATTACTTTGATCAAATCATCCTAATCCGATTCAAATCATCCTAATCCGATTTGATAATTTGATTCAAAATGAATATTTGATTTAATTTCAAATTGATTAATTATTGATTAATTTGAATCAATATCTATAATGTATATCTATAATCTATAATACATAAAAAAGCAAGAGTTTTTGAAAAATATTTTTAGATTAAAACTAGAGTTTCTGAAAAACATTTTTAGACCAAAATATTTCTTTAAATTTTACTTAATTACATCAATTAAATTACCATAATCCGATTTAATTTCTAATTTGATTAAAACAGAATTTGAATTAAATTTTGTTTCTTTCATTCTTTTTTATTCAAAATTCAAAAATAATTTGAATTAATTGTTATTCTTAATTTGATATTTGATAGCATATCTAATTGGATTGAATTAGTTATTTTTTCTTTCACATTTTTTTATTCAAAAATAATTTGAATCAATTCTTACTCATTTAATCGGATATCTAATTAGAATTTGAATTAATTTTTTTCTTTCATGCTTTTTTATTCAAAATTCAAAAATAATTTGAATTAATTGATATTCTTAATTTGATATTTGATAGCATGTATAATTTGATTGAATTAGTTATTTTTTCTTTCACATTTTTTTTATTCAAAAATAATTTGAATCAATTCCTACTCATTAGATAAGATATCCAATTTGATTGAATTATCTATTTTTCTTTCACATATTTTTATTAAAAAATAATTTGAATCAATTCCTATTCTACTATTGTAATGAGATATCTAATTTAATTGAATTAACTCTTTTTTCTTTCACATTGTTTAATTCAAAATTCGAAAATAATTTGAATTAATTTTTATTCTTAATTTGATAAGATATATAATTTGATTCAAAATCAAATTAAATTAGAATTTGAATCTAAATTTCTTTTATAAATTTCACATGTCCTCCAATTTTTTTTCCAGATCTAAAATAGTCATCTCCTCCAATTTTTCATCATGTTATGTTGTTGATGTTCTTTTTTCCAGATATAAAATATCCATCTACTCCAATTTTTGATCAAGTATCTCTCACTCTCTCATCAAGTATCTTTCTTTTTTTATACATTTAAATTAGCCCACATTTTTCGTTTTCTTTCATGTTTTTTTTATACAAAATTATGTTAGTTGATATCACTCATGTTGTGTTGTTGATGCTTCTTTTTTCTAGATCTAAAATATTCATCTCCTCCAATTTTTAATAAGGTATCTCTCTTTTTTTTTTTTTTAATTTAGATTTCGTCAGCCCACGTTTTTTCTTTTATATATTCTTTTACTCATCATTTTAATTTATTTATAACTAAATTATTATTTTGAGTTTTGATTTAGGGTTTAGTTTATTTTTGTGTTTGATTTTTAAAATATTACTTTTGATTTTAAAACTTTAGCAATAATATAAACACTTTAATTTTAGAAGATACTCTTTTAATTTACAAATGATGTTTATTAATTTTAAAAAGTTTATTGCTTTCTTTAAAAAATATTTCAAAAAGAAAAGAAAAAAAAACCACAACTATATTGAATGACATTTCAGAAGATACTCTTTTAATTTTAAGAGGATGTTTATTAATTTTAAAAAGTTTCTTGCTTTCTTAAAAAAAAAATTCAAAAAGAAAAGAAAAAAAACCGCAACTATATTGAATGACATTTTTTTTTAATTTACATAGCTCATTGGTCCTCACTTGATGTCGTGCAAATTAATATATTAGTTTTTTATTTTTCTTTTACATTTTTTTAAACCAAATTATGTTAGTTGATATCACTCATGTTGTGTTGTTGATGTTTTTTTTTCTAGATCTAAAATATTCATCTCCTCTAATTTTTGATGTTGTATCTCTCACACTCTCATCAGGTATCTTTATTTTTTAGAAATTTAAATTAGCTCATGTTTTTTCCGTTTTCTTTCATGTTTTTTTACACAAAATTATGTTAGTTGATATCACTCATGTTATACTGTTAATGCTTCTTTTTTCCATATCTAAAGTATCCATCTCATCCAATTTTTAATAAGGTATCTCTTTCTTTCTTTTTTTTTTTTTTTAAATTTAAATTTCATTAGCACACGTTTTTTCTTTACATTTTCTCTTACTCATCGTTTTAATTTATTTATAACCAAATTATTATTTTGAGTTTTGAATTAGGGGTTAGTTTATTTTTGTGTTTGATTTTTAAAATATTACTTTTGATTTTAAAATTTTAGCAATAATGTAAACACTTTAATTTTAGAAGATACTCTTTTAATTTTAAGAGGATGTTTATTAATTTTGCTTTCTTAAAAGAATATTACAAAAAGAAAAAAAAAACCACAACTATATTGAATGACATTTTTTTAATTTACATTGCTCTTTAGTCCTCACTTGATGTAGTGCAAAATGACAATTTGACCAAAAACATTGTCTATAAGAAAGTTTTGACTTTGTAAACCAATTTGTTTAAAATGTATTTTTGTATTATTTAGCATAATTATTGTTTCTACATTTGCTATGATATGTCACATACACATATATGTATGTGTATTTTTTAATTAATTCTCTGTCAATAATTGTATGCCAAATTTAAATAAAAAAATAATCGTTATAAAATTGCATTAACAAGTATTGCATAAATTAAATAAAATATATTGTTACAAAAAGTATATATTATATTATAAATAATAATAATAATAATAACAGAAATAAAATTTTAAAAAAAACTTTAAAAAAATTATATCATATTATATAAAAAAATTATATTATAATAGAACTAATATAATATAATATAATATAATACAATATTATATTATATTATATTAAATTAGTCACATTAAAAAATATAAAATCATAATAGAAATAGAAAATTAAAACTAATATAAGATTGCATAAAAAAAAATTAATTAGTTAAATTTATTGTAAATTCAATTTAATTCATACTATTTTGATTTTACGTGCAATGCATGTGGTAAAAAAACTAGTAGTAGATATTTTAACTGTTGAATTATGCTCATGTTTTAGTTATATTACAATTCTAAATTGCGATTCTAGATAGTTCTTCTATTAATATGATTAAGTAAGGTTCTGTAAGCTTATAAACACTATTGTTCAGGCGAGATTTCAAAATAGAAATTTAATATGTGTATGAACATGAATTTATATTGATTTTTGTATAGTAGAGTACAATCTCTAATGTTTGATCCTCTAATTCTTTCTCTCAAATGTAAGTTTGTCTCGAGGGCTTTGCAACTTGTTCATATTTGTCTCGAGGGCTATGCAGCTTATTCTTGAATGTGAATTTTGTCTCGAGGGCTTTTCAACTTATTCTCGAGATTGAAGCTTCAATTGATTTCTAGAGTCTTCAAGTCTTGCCGTGTTCTTGATCTTCAAGGATTTGGAGTTGTACCCAATTTTTGTTTGAACTTAGAATAAAATTTAAAATTTACTCCAATTTTGATTTGCGATAAAATTTGGATGATGCCAAAAATTTTCTTTTTGAGATCAAATTGAAATTCTACAATGATTTTAATTTGGATAGAATTAATTTTATCAAATTTTAATTTGGGATAAATTTTGGATTATGGCCAAATTTTGATTTTTGAGATAAAATTGAAATTCTACCGTGATTTTGATTTGGATAGAATTAATTTTATCAAATTTTAATTTGTGATAAAATTTAGATTATGCCCAAATTTTGATTTAAGATAAAATTCTATCCAATTTCAGTTTGGATTTGGAATAAAATTTGAATTTGAGTTTGTAGTCAACTTTTGATTTGAAACACAAATTTGAGATATGCTAAAAATTTAATTTGAAGGACAACTCAAATTTTAATATTCCAAAATTTGAATCCTATATGATTTTCTTTGGAATCAAATTGGTTGTGATTTGATCTTCTTGACCTTGTCTTTAAATTTAAATTGATTGTGATTTAATCTTCTTGACTTTATCGTTGAATTTAAATTAGTTGTGATTTGATCTCTTTAGCTTATAAATAGAGAAGATCAAGTCCTTTGAAAATTGCATTGAGTGAGTGAGGAAGTTTAGCTGCTAGCTTTGCTACTACTTTCACCTGCTACTTTTGATGCATGTAGTCTGAATCACTTGATTGAAAAAGCATCGTTGACTGGCCGCCTGTGGATTTTATTGGAGAAAGAACATGATGTAGAAAATTGAAAGGACCTAATTAACAATTTGTTTAATTTTTTTCATTAGAATAATAATGTCTATTCTATATTTATTTATTTTAATTGCATAAGCGATCCATAAAATAGTTAAATATGTATAGTTGTCAAAGACATGCGAAAATATGAAAATAAATGAACACACAACATGTTTAACGTGGTTTAGTTACCTAACCTACTCCACGAGGCCATGCCCATAGATTAGATTATCAAAGAATTAGTACACAATACAAATTGTCATATGCATAAAATTAAAATAACTCCCTTATTGGATTTTATGCCCCAATCTTGCTCCATTTGACGATCCACGTTCACAAGCTCCCATTGTGAAATGTGTAGTGTGTTCAACAACCGTTCAAGTAGCTTGCAATCTCCAATTGAAGCAGTTCTCAAGAATTCAATATGTAACACCAAAAATCACAAAAAGATAACTCTTCAAGAGTTAACTAGAATTGTTACAAGGTTTTTTCCCTCACCATCAACTTTAGCAAAATTCAAATTTAAAACAAAAATCACTCAATCAAATATGGGAAAGATCCCATTAGTCAATCAAATAACAAGGAAACTATTGATATAAGGAAAGATATACTCAATCACATCTTTAAAAATATCAATAACCATATATGATAAAATCACCTTACCATTTATTTGGTCATTCTACCATAAAAGAGAAGATATTCAAAATGTTGGAATATAAAATAAATGCAATAGTCAATGAGAATATTTTTCCATTAATATGATGCTCATAATTAAAAGATATTAGTTAGAGCATTTTAAAAGGAAACAAAAATAATATCAATAGATTAAAAATAAATAGAAAATAAAAGATATTTAGACAAACCAAAAATAATGCCAAATGATTAAACCTTTCAATCTCCCCCTTTGGCATTGTTTTTGGCAAAAACACTAGCAAAAAAAAAAGTCCCCCCTTACTTAGCGTTTAACAAGAACAAAGAAATTTAAACAAAAATAAACAAATCCAAACAATCAACCACAAGAGTACTCCCCCTAATTTTGATAAAAAACAATGCAAAATAAAACTTTAAACACAACAAATGCCTAGCGATCTTCTTAAAAAATCAAATCTATTGAATTTTATTTTTCTCAACCCATTTATAAGCATGAGAATGTTGATTTCTGGGCATAAATTTGAAGAAATTTTTCTTAAGAATATTTTTCAATTTAAAACATTTTGGACTTATGTGACCATGCACACCACAAAAATAGCATATAGGAACAAACTTACTTGGTTGTACCTTTGTGACAGTGGAATCAGAGGTTGATGGGTCTTTTACCGTTGAAGCTATATTTTGTGCTTTAACAAATATAGTGGGTCTCTTCACCTGATTTTCTCCTCCATATCCTAAACCTTTCTTATTACTTGGAGACTTTATTGTACTCAAAAGATAGTCTAATTTGGAAGTACCAAGTTCAGCCTTAATTTTCTCAATTTCTAGATTTTTTTCATTAAGCAATTTATTCAAATTTTCTATCTCATCTTGAAGCCCCTTTTTAGAATTGAGCAATTCATTATTTTGACTTACTAAAGTTTTGTTAGTTTCACAAACCTGTAGCCACTCAGAATACATATTTTGATATGCCTCTTTCAGTGCTTCCTCATCAAGGTCGGAGTCATCACTTGCATAACTTTTTACATCACTCAAATCTTCTTTTTTAAACTTTTGCTCCATTGTTTCCTGCATAGCTTTGTTAGAAATCGAAGCATTTAAAGCAACATTACTTACTAGATTTTCTTATTGTTCATTTTATGATTCTTCGTCACTCCATGTAATTGCCATAGCTTTCTTTTTCTTCAAAGTGTTTGCACATTCAGCTTGTATGTGTCCAAAACCTTCACACTCACGACATTGTATTCCTTTTTTTTTTTTTTTTTTTTTATCATTTTGTTTGAAATTTGATTCCCACTTTTTGATCCTCGTTGTAAAGTATTTGTACTTTTTGCCACTTTTCTCATGAGCTTTCCAAAATTTTTTGTAAGTAGCACAAATGCATCTTCATCACACTCTCTTTCACACCTGCCAATCTCATCAAAAGAAGATTGAAGAGCAATAGACTTTTCTTGTTTTCTCTGTTTTAGATTAAGTTCAAAAATCCTAAGTGAACCCATTAATTCATCAACTTTCATATTATCTAAATCCTTACTTTCTTCTATAGCAGTTATCTTAGGAGAAAATCTATCAGGTAAAGATCGAACTATTTTTCTAACTAATTTAGATTCTGGCATTTTTTCTCTTAAAGCAAAAGATTCATTAGCTATATCACACAACTTAGCATAAAAATATGATAAAGATTCATCCTCTAGCATTGTAAGACTTTCAAATTTAGAGGTTAACATAATAAGCTTGGTTCGTTTTACATCACCAGTGCCTTCATAGGTTTTTTGAAGGATATCCGAAGCCTCTTTTTGCTGATTCACATGTTGAAATCAATTTAATTTGGACAACATCTGCACCACTAAAAATAGCATTAAGAGCTTTACTGTTCCAATTTGATAACTTATCTTCCTCAGCAGTCTATTCCACCTCCGATTTCAAAATAATTTTTTTTCCATCTTCTTTAGTGGGATATGACCAGCCAACAAGAATAGATTTCCAAGTTTTTTCATCCATTGCTTTAATAAATGCCATCATCTGGATTTTTCAGTATGGATAATTGCTACCATTCAACAATGGAGGTCTAGCGATTGAAAAACCTTCAGAAATAGACATAATTAAACAAAATTAGATCAATAAAAAAAAATCCCAAAATCTCACTAAAAAAATTAGTGCACTGCTCTGATACCAATTGAAAGGACCTAATTATCAATTTGTTTAATTTTTCTCGTTAGAATAATAATGTCTATTTTATATTTATTTACATTAATTGCATGAGCGATCCATAAAATAGCTAAACATGTATCGTTGTCAAAGACATGAAAAAATATGAAAATAAATGAACACACAACATGTTTAACGTGGTTCAGTTTCCCAACCTACTTTACAAGGCCACACTCAGAGATTAAATTATCAAAAGATTAGTACACACAATACAAATTGTCTTATGCATAAAATTAAAAGAACTCCCTTCTTGGATTTTATGCCTCAATCTTGCTCCCTTTGACGATCCACGTTCACAAGCTCCCCTTGTGAAATGTGTAGTGTGTTCAACAACTATTCAAGTATCTTGCAATCTCCAATTGAAGCACGTTCTCAAGAATTCAATATGTAACACCAAAAATTACAAAAAGACAATTCTTCAAGAGTTAACTAGAATTGTTACAAGGTCTTTTCCCTCACCATCAACTTTAGCAAAATTCAAATTTAAAACAAAAATCACTCAATCAAATATGGGAAAGATCCCATTAGTCAATCAAATAACAAGGCAACTATTGATATAAGGAAAGATATACTCAATCACATCTTTAAAAATATCAATAACCATATATGATAAAATCACCTTACCATTTATTTGGTCATTCTACCATAAAAGAGAAGATATTCAAAATGTTGGAATATAAAATAAATGCAATAGTCAATGAGAAGATTTTTCCATTAATATGATGCTCATAATTAAAAGATATTAGTTAGAGCATTTTAAAAGGAAACAAAAATAATATCATGGATTAAAAATAAAGAGAGAATAAAAGATATTTAGACAAACCAAAAATAATGCCAAATGATTAAACCTTTCAAAAATAAATGCATGGAAAGATAATTTCTCTCTTCGAATGCATGCAAACTCACAAACATTCCTTTTGTGATTTTTTTTTTCTTTTTTAATGTGTGCGGCAAACACATAATTTTTTTTCTTTTATCCTTTACGTTTTTCCTTTCTTTTCTTTTTACTCAAGCTTTTTCTTTCTTTCTCTCTCTTTCTTTTTTTTTTCTTTCTTATTTTTTTTAAGATGACTCGTGAAGGATTTTATTGATAACCATAGACTTTTGAAGTCGCCTTGATGTTATTTCTTTCTTTCCTTATTTTAGGGACTAATATGTCTTTGTCTTCTCGACTAGCATTGCTTAGCTCCATACCATGGGCGTGAGTTGCTAGCTCTTTAAAGGTGCGAGGTTTTTTACCTTGGAGGATGTACAGAAGTTTCCAGTGTATGTCTTGAATACACATTTCGATAGCAGATAGTTCAGTTAGACAATCTTTGCAATAGAGACTCATGGCTCTCCAACGATTTTTGTAGTTGACAACAACTTCACCTATCTGTTGCCTAGTGTTGGTGAACTTGAACATGCTAAAGATGCATCTTGTGTTGTAGAAGTGATTTAAGAACTCTCTTTTGAATTGCTTCTAACTGTCAATCGACTCAGGTTCAAGGTCAGTGTACCAAAAGCATTCTCCTTCAGTGTTCGAACAAATTGCTTAACCAATAGATCTCCTCTTGTACCAGCACTTTCACATGTTTCGATGAAATGAGTAACGTGTTGCTTTAGATTGTCATTTTTATCAAATTGTTGAAACTTTGGTGATTGGTATCTGATTGACATTTTTAAACTATCAGTCCTCTTAGTATAAAGTTTAAAATACAAGAGAGAACTTTGAGAATATTGAGCTCTGATAGAGTTGGTTATCATGTACTGAAGTTGTTGGATGAATAATGAAGCGATCGAAGTGGAGTGTTGTGGTTGATTTTCTTATACAATGACCTTCTCTTTATTTCGATCATTGACGACAAGAGTTCAACTTGACTCAGCGAAATTTTGGTTCTCAATCTGACTCTTTAATTATGCAATTTGAAAATCCCTCTCTTCGATTGCTTTATGAAGGTGTTGATTTGCTCCTGCATCTTTGTCATGATGATTGAAACATTCATTCTTTCTTCCATAGTGCTTGTTTCAGCCATCATGACGGACACTAAGTCAGAATCGAAATCAACCAAAGGGTTTCACTTAACTAGGAACTTGTCATTAGTAGATGCCCTCGGGAGCATTATTACTTTGCTCGCGATAATAGAAGGAGCTTGACTTTCTTGTAGCTTGAGTTCATTAGAGCAATTATGGGCATCAGAACATGTGTGCAAGTTGCTCACGACAGCAGTCATCGAAGAAGTCTTTTTGAACGCCATCACTTCACTTGTACTTTAAGATGAGGGAAAGAGATGAGAGCTAGAGATGGTCCCACTGGACGTGCCAATTTGTTCGCACGAGATTTCAAAACATAAATTTAATACATGTAATCAACATGAATTTATATTGATTTTTGTGTAGTGGAGTATAATCTCTAATGTTTGATCCTCTGATTCTTTCTTTCAAATGTACATTTGTCTCGAGGGCTCTACAATTTATTCTCGAATTTGAATTTTTCTTAAGGGCTTTGCAGCTTGTTCTCGAATGTGAATTTATCTCGAGAGCTTTACAATTTGTTCTCAAGATTGAAACTTCAATTGATTTCTAGAGTCTTCAAGTCTTGAAGTGTTCTTGATCTTCAAGGAGTGTTCTATGTTCAGGCAATGTTTGATCTTCAAGAGCTTAGAGAGTTTCTGATCTTTGCTTATGAATTCTCTCTAAATTCTTCTTAAGTCTTCAACTTCTGAACCCTTCAAATGAAGGAGAGCTCCCCTATTTATAAAGCTTGCCATGGGCATGTGACTTTGAGCTTTAATGGCCTTTAGCCCAACCATTGGATTTGAGCTTTGTTAGTTTTGGGCCTAACCATTTGGACTTGGATTTTGTTTAACTTTGACTCAATTCCATATAACCCAATTTGACAAAATTAAGTTTAATTATTTGGTCAAATGGTTATCAAAAGACATGTGACTTTTTTAATTTTGAGATTTGCCAACTTTTATCTTCAAATTAAATTTGGGACATATGTTAATTTATAATTGGTCCAAATTTAATTATTTATAGTTTCGTTATTAATTTAAAGTAATGACGTGGAAATTAGGGATTGCCCGGAATTTTTTAGTCAACAACTATTTCCACCTATGAGTTTTTTTTTTAATTATTATTATCTACTTTCTAAAGATGTTTTCAAAATTCAAGCCAAGTTTTGGCCTGTTTGATAACCATTTAGTTTTTTATTTTTTATTTTTGAAAATTATGCTTGTTTTCTCACAATTTCTCTACAATAGTTTTTGTTATGGGTGAAATTTGACCAAGAAGATAAATCCGAATTACAAGGGAATCTTGCAAAATAAGATTAACCTTTTGAAATCCAATTCCTAAATAGAAGAGGAAACCTTTTATATCCTTATCTAAAAAACAATATGGAAAACAAAGGTCCTATAAATATGTCATAATGACTAAAGGGAGTTCAACTTAACCATCATTCTCTAAATTATAGCTGGCTACACTCAAATTCTCCTAGCTAACTTAAGTATCGGAGCTGGTGTGGCAAATGCGGCTAATGTTATGGGTGAAATTAGATCAAGAAGATAAATTCGAATTACAAAGGAATCTGCCATATAAGATTAACTTTTTAAATCTCATTCCTAGATAGAAGGGAAAATCTATTTAAATCCTTATCTAAAAAGGAATATGAAAGAAAAAGATCCTATAAATAGGTCATTATGACTCAAAGACAGGGAGTGGAACTTCAACCCTCATTCTCTAAATTATAGATTGCTACACTCAAATTCTCCTAGCTAACTTAAGCATCGGAGATGGTGTGACAAATGCCACATCAGTGCCTAGCTTTTCTCTTTTGCAGGTCACATCTTTCTCCCAAATTACAAATTCACCGTGGTTGTCACGTGGAGGTCAGGAGAGATTCTCCTGTCCAAAATTTAGAAACAACAGTTGGCGCCGTCTGTGGGGAACGAGAGTGCTCTACCTTGCATACCTGAATTGAGAAAATTAAAAGCAAAAGAAGAAAAGAAGCTGGGGGCTCACCAAATCAACATGGCTAAGATTATCCACACCTCTTAATTCAATTCAGAAGGATAATTTTGGAAACTCCATATGGAAGAAGATTGATAAACAGAGGAATTGCAAAGAAAGAACTCCTCAAGATGTCAAAATATGGAAATTGAAGGTTTAAACAACTAAATCTGAAAAACGAGATTACGAAGCAAATTTGAAGGAATCAACTTTGAAGGTTTTTGCAAAGTTGCAAAATCACAGATGAAGCTTTCCAGATATCACCTATCCAACGGTGCTTAACAAAAGGAAGGAAAAGGGGTATGCTTCCCTATTAAACAAAAGAAGCAAACAAAGAAACTACTCTCTAGAAATCGATCTCCATCTTTCTAAGAGAATAGTATCAAACAGCCTCCCAGGAAATTGATTTTCATCTTTCTAAGAGAAAGGCTCTAAACCTAAAATTTTCTCTAGTGGAATCGATATTCATCTTCCCGAAGGAGAATCTTAGACCTATGGAAGACTGAGTCTAACCTCACGGGGTTAGACCTGCAAATCATGAGGATAATCCGAAGCAAGACTTTGGAGCCCTAAAATTTTCTCCAGTGGAATCGATATTCATCTTCCCAGAGGAGAATCTTAGACCTATGGAAGACTGAGTCCAACTTCACGGGGTTCGACCTGCAAATCCTAAGGATAATCCAAAGCAAGACTTTGGAGCGCTCAAGAGCGTTATACTTAAAATCGATAAAAGGATTATACTCTCAAATTGGATCCCATACTTTAGGCTCATAAGTAATAAGCCACACCATGGACTCCAACTAGAGAGTGTGGGCTAATGTTATGGGTGAAATTTGACCAAGAAGATAAATCCGAATTACAAGGGAATCTTGCAAAATAAGATTAACCTTTTGAAATCCAATTCTTAAATAGAAGAGGAAACCTTTTATATCCTTATCTAAAAAGGAATATGGAAAACAAAGGTCCTATAAATATGTCATTATGACTAAAGGGAGTTCAACTTAACCCTCATTCTCTAAATTATAGCTGGCTACACTTAAATTCTCCTAGCTAACTTAAGCATCGGAGCTGGTGTGGCAAATGCGGCTAATGTTATGGGTGAAATTAGATCAAGAAGATAAATCCGAATTACAAAGGAATCTGCCATATAAGATTAACTTTTTAAATCTCATTCCTAGATAGAAGGGAAAATCTATTTAAATCCTTATCTAAAAAGGAATATGAAAGAAAAAGATCCTATAAATAGGTCATTATGACTCAAAGACAGGGAGTGAAACTTCAACCCTCATTCTCTAAATTATAGATTGCTACACTCAAATTCTCCTAGCTAACTTAAGCATCGGAGATGGTGTGACAAATGCCACATCAGTGCCTAGCTTTTCTCTTTTGCAGGTCACATCTTTCTCCCAAATTACAAATTCACCGTGGTTGTCACGTGGAGGTCAGGTGAGATTTCTCCTGTCCAAAATTTGGCAACAACAGTTTTCATCTTCTCTATAATAGACTTTCATCTTTCTTAAGGAAACATTTGAATTTCTAGCCAAATTTCAAAAACAAAAACAAGTTTTTGAAAACAATTTTTTTTTTAGTTTTCAAAACTTGGTTTGATTTTTTAAAACATATGTAAAAAGTAGATAAAAAAATATAGAAACTCATAGGTGGAAGTAGTATTTATAGGCTTAATTTTCAAAAGCCAAAAACTAAATGGTTATCAAATGAGACCTAAAAAAATAGTTTTTAAAAACTTATTTTTATTTTTGGAATTTAAGTAAAAATTCAAATGTTTCTTTGAAAAAAGTAAAAACTATAGTAAAGAATTTGTAAGAAAACAAACATAAATTTAAAAAATAGAAAACTTAAAAACGGAACCTAAATAATTATGTGACATATAATTGGACCATCATTAATTTATTTGACAAAATGACGTGGATATTTGCCAAAAGAAAATGTGGCCAATTAGACCAAAGAAGCAACATATATTCTCTATTTTTAAAAAAATAAAATACGTCAAATTCCTTTTTTAACTGTGTCCTATATTTGGTTGGATTGAATTTTCATTCGCCCATTGTCTTAAGATTTCTCATTAGTTCTGAAATGTGGTTATGCATTCATTTTACTTTTTTTTTGTTTTAGATTGTTCCACTATTCTTTAAAGGCGAGACAAGCTACCTTTGACTACGCATTTTCCTTGTATTAGCTCTATAAAAATAACATGTAGCTTTTGTGTGATAAGTATATGGTTGTTGTATTTCATGAGCTTTAAATCAAACTCTTTTTTTTAATACAATCACACATCATGGTGTGAAATTAGTGTACTACTTCCTAATCTTTCACGACTCTTGTCTTTCCCCCTCCCCCCCCTTTATAGAATCTACGAGTCTTGCTTTTATTGTATGATTTTTGTTATTTTCTATAAATTAGAAAAGTAAACGATATAAAAAATAGTTTCACGTAAACGAATCAAACTTATAGAATACTAGTTAATGTCGTAGTAGTATTGTAGTAGTTTAGACTCTACTTTTTATCTTAGAACTACTGCATCTAAAAAATCTTAGCAATAACTCTCTTAATAAGTTTTCATAGATTGTTATTGACAACATGAGCGGAGCAATGCACTAGAGACGACATCTACTCTCTTTCTTTGATATTCAAATCCCTCATTTTTACAATTTTTTTTTACTACAACATATAAAGTTGGATAATTTGGAACTTTGACCTCATAGTCGAAGGTATATGCCAAACTAGTTGAGCTAAATTCAGGTTGGCCGTCATTTTTACATTTTTTGTACGGAAAAAGTATACCATTCACACATATATGAACTCCTAACATCAGTGAGGACTTTTTAGAGAACATATTACAAAAAACGAGCCCAAAACCAAACTATTTACAAAAATCAAGCAGTTTTTTTTTGTCTTTATTGGAATGCGTCTCTTGGAGAGACGCATCATTTGAAAATCTATGAATGCGTTTGTCAAACAACGCATTCCGTACTGACCAAATGGACCACTTTTTTTTTATTTATTATTTTTAAAATTCAAACGGAAACTTTTTTCCCTTTAAAATAAATATTTAATAAACCATCAAATCTACTAATAAATATTTAAATACCCATCAAATCTACCAATCATTTATTTAATTTTTTTTCTTAAAAATAAATGTTTAACAAATCATTCATCCCCACCCAATCATTCACTAATCATTTTTTATTATTGTTTTTATAAACACATTCACCAATCATTTTCTTAATTATTTTTTTTTAAAAATATATATATTTTAAATACATTCACCAATCATTTTCTTAATTATGATCTAAGAAAATTATTATTTTTTAAATACATAACACATTCACCAATCATTTTCTTAAATATGTATATTTTTTTAAAAAATACATTCACTAATCATTTTCTTAGTTATGATCTCAAAAAAAATTATTTTTTTAAATACATTTACCAATCATTTTTTTTAAATAAAAATATTCATTTTTATTATGTTTTTTTTTTTTTTAAATATTTCTTTCTCCCCCCCTCTTTTAATTTTAGTTATTTTTTTTTTCAAATACATTAACCAAACATTTCATTTTGATAGGCTTATTTTTTTTCCCGTTTCTTTGATTATTTTCTATAATTTTATTTTAAAAAATATTTCTAAACACTTCACTTTTATAGGATATTAATTAGATATGCTTATAAACTGCAATTGTGAAGTGAATCTTCTTTTATTCTTTAAATCTTTAATCGAGATGAATAAATCTTAATGGCTGTTTGGGGCAAGGGTTATAATAACCTGTGTTATAATAACCTATGAAGTACTCTGCACCCCAAACACAAACTATTATAACCACAGACTAAATAACTCTGCATTTTAAATAATATTATATAATTTCACAGATTATTATAACTCACAGATTATTATAATCCATGTTATTATAACCCACTCAGCGCCCCAAACAGCCATTTAGTTTTTTTAATCTTTAAACCGATTGATATCTTTTGGTATCTTATAAACCATAACAATTAAAGGGAAATTTGCACAGATGACTCACTTTCACGCGCATCGATGTCATTTGACCCGTGTTTTGAAATTAATGACATATGACCCTTTCCGTACTCTGCATCCCGTCCAAATTACCGTGAGGGCATCGTACTCTCATTGTTGTTCTAACTTTAGCTCTCTAGTTCTCGCTCTCGCTCTAGCTCGTTTTCTCTCTTACTCTAGCTCGTTCTCGCTCTCGCTCTAGCTCGTTCTCGCTCTCGCTCTAGATTGTTCTCGCTCTAGCTCGATCTCGCTCTCGCTCTAGCTCGTTTTATCTCTTGCTCTACTTTGTTCTCGCTCTAGCTCGTTCTCGTTCTCGCTCTCGCTCTAGCTCGTTCTCGCTCTAGCTCTAGCTCTGCTACTCTAGCTCTTCTATGACGTAATTTTTTCTTGTCTTTTTTTTTCTCCAGATTTTCAACCACTCATTTTAGCGAGAGCGAGAGCGTTTCCACCAACGAGAGCGTGAACAAGCAAGACCACCTCATACTACCCTCATGTGTAATTTTGCGCACTATGTCATGTCAGAATGTGTCATATTTTATTATTTTCAGAATGCAGGTCATCAGTCATTAAAGCATTGGAAAACGGGTCATCCGTACAAAAACCCCAATATTACTCCTTCCCCTGATTTATATCGATACAGTAGGATGAGATTTACTAAAAAAAGAACGCTTGAGGGAGAACGCCTGAACGTACGGGTGAGGCCTATTCTCATGGGAGATAAATTGATGTGGTGAGAAAAAAAACGTAAAATAAAATAAAGATAAACAAACAAATAATAAAAATAAACCAAATCAAATCAAATAAGATAAAATAAAATAAAATAACAAATAAAATAATAAAATAAAACCGAATAATAGTAAACACAAAGTTCTTAAAGTCAAAGTTTGGAAAAAAATGAAAATAAACCTAACATATAAGTCTCGAAATCAAATCCAAGAATAAAAATGCACCGGTCTAAATACGATATCTACACCTGACATTCAAAACCCTTTATCCAAATGTACAATAATTTTTTTTTAATTTTATAATTATAGGTGAGAGATAAAATAATTAACTTTTGGAATGGTAATAAGTATCTTATATACTAAGTTATGTTCGGATAGCTACCATTGAATACAATAGATTATATATATTTTTAATTATAATTAACTTGTTTTTAACCATGTTTTTAAAGCTTTGCCTACTCTTTTTTTTCACTTCACCAATTTTAATTGGTATCTTGCAAATTCATTGTAGATGATATTTTTTCACTTTTTTGCGACATGTTTCACATGTGTAATATTAAAAGACAAAAAAAAAATGTCTGTAGAGAAATTAAAGATGAAAAATTATTGAATGAGGATAACAAACCATGGATACTAAAAGACAACAAAGAAAAAGATGTGGAGGTTGAGAAAGGATGGAAAATTATTGAATTAGAGTATGATGTTGCGACAATAATAACGGTTAAATATGAATTAATACTCCTTAATAACTACTGTATACACATTCAAAATACAAGCACTTACATATATGGCAAAATAAGGCCAATTAACAGCAAATATAACAATTTTTTGAAATATATTTTCATGCGCATAGTTAAACATTTTTAGATAGTTCCATATCAGCACTAACAACAAACCCTCTCAAATAGACTAGACTTTCAGCAAATCATGCATGGCATGATTTTCTTCTTCGAGCTGCTTGCTAACTTAGCTTTCAGCCAAATTATCCTTGTACACAATTTGTCTTGCATATCTCCATTTTTTTTTGTACTGTTGTAGATTGTTTCCTTGCTTAGCTCCATCAATTAAGGCCACTTAGTAAACTATAAAAGGATAAGTGAAAATAAGTAAAAGCACAAAAACTAATAAAACAAACTCTTGACATGTCATCAGAAAGAAGCTTACGAGGAAAAAAAAATATATGTAATCAGGTTTGAACAGGTTCACTAGAAACTAGAACATTTTTAAACAAAAATCACTATAACATAACTTGGAAGAGTGACTTATGAAATCTCTCCAATTCACTTCGAAACACTGTGTCCCACAACTGGGGGAAAACCTTTTAACTGAATTTGCAGAATCACTACTGATAGAAACAAGAAAGCTTTACTTACGGCAACCATAGTGGAAAGAAATTGACGTAGCAACTCCAAAAGGTTTGTAGTATATATTTAGAATTAATATGAAATGTGTTGTGTGTGGTTTAAAATCTTTGGAACATAAATTTTTTATAGTGAAATTTCAAATTAAATTTGAATGAATATACTGTTTAAATAGTAAATATATGACATAAAATTTAAAAGTAATGAAAGAGAGAAAGTAGATAAAGAATAAATGAATAATTAAAATTAAAATATATATAATGTAACTTAACTAAAAGTTGTGGAGAAAAAATTATAAATAAGTGATATAAGAAGATAGTTTATTACTTAAAGGATAATTCTTTGGTATTCTTCGAATGGATTGATTTTTAGAAAAAAAGATATATAGGTGCCTTCGCACTATGTGAGGGATCAAATAAATGACTTTTGAAATAGTAATAGATGTCTTATGCACTATGTTATGCTCAGGTTGGCTACCATAGAGTACAATTGACTATATGTTTTTTTTATAATTATAATTAGGTTGTTTTTAATCATGCATGTTTTTAAAGATTTTCCACTTAATTTTTTTTTTTTTACTTCGCATATCTTAAATTGTACCTTGCAAACTCACTATACAAGTTTGAATACAAGTGATATTTATATTTCACTCATTCGCAACATGTGGATGTCAAGAAAATAGGGGTGTAAACTGCTCGATTTTTGGGCGAAATCGAAACCAAACTGATAAAAATATAAAGAAAAAATAAAAACCAAGCCGAACAGTTTACAATATTGAAATTGAATCGCCCAAACTAATTAACCAACGGTTTAGGCGATTGGATTTGTCGGTTCATCATTTGGCATGTTAATTAACAATCTCACTTGCGTGGGCCCAGTAAAGAATTGAAAAGCCAGGCCAATAGTGCAAAGGCCTTTTTTATTTGATATGTATTAATATGCTACAAGACAAAAGTGGGGTCCACTAAGATAAAAATGACTCCAAATCTATCCTTTCCTTTTTCTCTAGGTGTCGGTGACTCTGACTTCTTCACTTACCCTGTCCAACGAAGAATAGGCTTTGGGCCTTAATTAAAATAAAAAAGAGTTAACTACATGGATAATACATTTGAAATTTAATTTTACACAAACGATCTAATTTATTAATATTTTCAACTTTGTCATTAGCCAACTCAATTGAAGCCAAAACTATCCTTGATATTACGTATTTGTCCTGTGGCGATGCTCGTCATACACAACCAAATAAATTTATAAACCAACCACGATTTGTAGTAAAAAAGTAGCCGAGTCGAACACAAAGAGGAAAAAGTCAATTATTTTTATTATCTTTCAATGGACTTAAAACCAAACAGGAGAAAGAGGTTCATGCAAAGGAATCGAAATTGCAAGGAAGCATTATGCATGACTCAATTCTCAATGTTTATTAAGCTAACTAAAAATGAATGAATGAGAAGCACTGAGCAACGCATTATCCACCAATGAGCAAATTTAAAAACACTCTTGACATTTCTTGAGTGTGTGTGTGTGCAACTAACCATCCTAGCATGCTTCCTACAAGCGCGTAATAGGTTTATAACGACCTCAAATCTATCTTCCCTCTACACTGACTGAAGAACTAACAAAAAGCAAAAAACAATCAAACACCTAGGGGCTGTTTGGGGCACTGAGTGGGTTATAATAACATGAGTTATAATAGTTTGTGGGTTATAATAGTCTATGGAGTTATATAATATTGTTTAAAATGCAGAGTTGTTTAGTCTGAGGTTATAATAGTCTGTGTTTGGGGTGCATAATACTCCACAAGTTATTCTAACTCTTGCCCCAAACAGCCCCCTAATGTTAAGCTGAGGTGCCTACAACTCAAAACTTGGGCTAAACTTGCATTATTTTACCTCAAAGGTAGGGGTGTTCATCGGTCGGTCAGGATCAGTTTTGGACAAAAACCGCCCCCGAAAATCAACTGGTCAGTTTCCTCTAAAAGGAAACCGACATTTTCTTCTGCATGGACAGAAACCACCGACGGGAGGTCGGTTTCGGTAGGTCGATTTCGTCGGTTTTTTTTTTTAGCTGTAGTTTTATAATAAAGCCAAAAACTATATATTAAGGGAGAAGAGAGAAGAAATAGAGAAAAAAATAACAAGAAATGAATAAGAGATGGAGAATAAAGAGAAGAAAGAAGAAATCTTGAAAAAAAAAATAAGAAAGAAAAAGGAAGAAGGAAGAAAAATGACTCTTTTTATTGATTGTTGTTTTGTGGATGTGCGCAAATCTAGAGACCACAAGTTTGAAGTGTTGTTGGTGAGAGAGAAGAAGAAAGAAGAAAGAAGAAGAAGAAGAAGAAGAAGAAGAAGAAGAAATGAAAAAGAGGTTGAAGAGAGAAGAGAGAAGAAGGGAAGGGAGTATGGTGGAAAAATAGAGAAATCCAGAAAGGAGAGAGAGAAAAAAAATAAAAAAACTATTTTTTTATAATAAATAATAATTACCTCCTCGGGAAGAGGAAGAGTGGAAGACCATTAAATTGATCTTCCTCTTCCCAAGGGAGGAAAGTTGGGCTTTTCAAAAAAAAAAAAAAAAAGAGAAAAGTTGGTAGTATTAGTATTATATATATATATATATATATATTTAAATTGTAAAAATCGGTCGGTCGGTCGGTTTGGGTTCTTATTGAGCTCTCTGACCGACCGACGGTCGATTTTATCAATGAAAAAAACCGACTCCGACTGATTATGTTTGAAAACCGACTGACCGACGTCGGTTCGGTCGGTTTCGGTCGGTCGGATTGGTGTTCAGTTTCACAATGAACACCCCTACTCAAGGGTGCTAGCTTTCACACATCTACCGTAGGGACCCCTATACATAGTACTTGCTCAATGCTCAAGGACTCAACCAACAAAGCTAAACAATTTATCAACATTCAAAGCTCAATAATCAACCTTTACCCCCAATCTAATTCATACATTGTCCCCAATGTATCTAGAAATGAAAAATAGAGACAAGCAAGGGAATAAAAATATTTCCTTGACATTCCAAAGCACGTAAGCGGGGTGGGGCGGGGTAGGCAACTCCTCATCTCCAGAAATAATCTCCTCAAATTTAAGGTCAAACCATCCAACTATAAAAGCAACCAACAAACTACGAAAGCTTAAAACTAAGTAGAAAACAAACAAAAATAGAAGAAAGCATATAAATTTTAAATGCATGATTGCTTTTAGAAAACGCAAATTTAAACGTCGATTGCTCGGTCTTGTGGCACTCCACTCAACCAGGATTCTCTAGACTCGATCATGCGCCATTGATAACTCTTAAATTAAGAGTTATATGTTTGTATTTTTGGGCTAAATTTCTATATTTTATCTCTATAATTCTTGGAAATTCCCTAGCTTGGAGTCATTTTGCTCTAGGAGTAATTTTGATATAGTAATATTTTTATTAGAGCAAATTTATTTAATTAAGGCCTTTTATGTGATTAAATCAGGGTGGATTAAGGAGGACTTAAGAAGCCAAGAACAGCAGTTTTATAACTAATTGCTGGAGCAAATGTCGCGTTCCAGGCTTTCACGAAATTCGCACGTGGGAGCTGTATTCATTAATTGAGCTGGCATCTGTCAGTCCAGTCAACTGCTTTCAACGAATCAGAGGCCGCCACGTCACTAGGTCAAGCCCAGTCAGCCCTCGTTTTCATAAAGGGTGACTATTATAATGGGAGCAGCCGTTTTTTGTTGGGCATATTGGGAGAGAGGAGAATAGAGGTGTTGATCCCGAAATAACAGAGAAGGAGCAGCAGAGGAGAGTTTCGACCAGGAGCCTTCACCGGAGTTTTGCCAAAAACGGAAGGATTCCAGTTGGAGCAACGCCGTTGCTGTGGCAAGAAACTTGGGGCAGCATTTCGACTTCTCCTGCTACAATTTCTACTGTCTTTTAGTCGTTTTCTGTTTTATTTTCATTATGTTTCCATTTCTACTGTTTTTCCGTTTTCACTGTAGCATGAACTAATCACTCTAAGGTGAGGATTAGAGGATGATTGTTATTAGCTAATGTTATAGTTGAGTAGACTTCATCTCCTTTGGTTTGGTTTTTAAGGGGTTTATTCTTAGTTTGTTTCCGCTTGGCCAGCCGTTTCGAACACCGTCCCTCTGATTTCTGGGAAGAATAGGAGGGGCTGAAAACTTAAAAACCACGTTAGCCTCTTATTAAGGTTAGTTGCTGACTAAGTGGGTAGGTTAGGGATAGTCACTCGCCTAACGCACGTAAAGTACAGAGGGTTTATTGTGCTGAAGTAATTTATTTGCGACAACATACATTCGGTGATTCGGGAGAATACCGTGTAGTCTGTAGTGAATCGATTGGAATGAATGTATACTTAGTTTATAACTTAGCTAATGCATGACTTACCTCTAATCCGAGCCTTTCCTTTAATTAAAAGTCCAAGTTAAGCGTTACCTGTTTTCTGAACCTCTACTCTGTTGTTTATTGCTTTAGCATTACTTTTGTTCCAGCATTTATGATTTCTTTTATTGCATCTCTATCGATAATTTTGAATGGTTACCAACCGAGTTACTGAGAATTAATTTGGGTTCAGTAGAAAGATCAATAGTCTCCGAGGATACGATAATTTTACTTGCCACTTGCTATAAAAAAGATGTGTACACTTGCACATTGACACTCTAAAGTGCACAATTGTTCACATTGCTCTAGCAAACGCATCAGCCATCCTCTATTCCAGACACAACGGACAACTCATCCTGCACGTCATCATTTTTTTTTCATGAAAAAAAATCAAAAGAAACAAAATTTTCCACCAAATTAACAACTTTAAATTCAACAACCTTGTCGTTCAACCCAATAAACACAGTCCCACCATCTACATCAATGTTAATCTTTATCATTTTCATGAAAAGCCTACATAACAAAATGGAAGCCAATGCATGCTTGGGAATATCACCCATATCTATGACATAGAACTCCACAGGAAACAACAAATCATTAAGTTTGACTAGAAGGTTCTATACTATGCCTAGAGGTCAAACAGTAGAACGATCAACTAATTGTATCATAATGCTAGATTCATGCAAACTATTTAACCCTGGCTCCCGATAAACAGACAAGGCATAACATTAATAGATGCACCTAAGTTTAACATGACATGTTTTATCTCTTTTCCTTAGATCATGCATGATAATGTAAACATGCCAAGGTTGGGACACTCTTAGGCATCAATTTTAAAGATATAACTGAAATATTCTTACTAACATCTTTTCTCTTACCTCCTTGAGTTCTCTTGGTCGTACACCATTTCTTCAAAAATTTAGCAAATTTCGAGATCCCTTTCACTGCTTCCAGAAGTGGTATGTTGACCTCTACTCTACTGAAGAGCTCGAGCACCTCATTCTTCTGCTCCACTTCTCTCGAAGGAGCTAATCTAGATGGAAAAGGCGCACGAGGTAAATCAATAAGCAAATTACTAGGGGGTCACATATATTACCTCTTATCATCTTAGGGGTGGGTTCGTCAATCTTCTTCTTATCATTCTTCAAAATATCGGGGTCTGGTGGTCGAACAACTAACTTGCCACTGTGTAGCGCAATAGCACTCACATTCTCTTTCCTCTGAACTTCTGGCTGTGTATGTGATAACTCTTAAATTAAGAGTTATATGTTAGTATTTTCGGGCTAAATTGCCATATTTTATCTCATTGTATCTTGGAAATTCCCTAGCTTGGAGTCATTTTGCTCTAGGACTGATTTTGATATAGTAATATTTTTATTAGAGCAAATTTATCTTAATTAAAGTCTTTTATGTGATTAATTTAGGATGGATTAATGAGGACTCAAGAAGCCAAGAACAGCAGTTTTACAACTAATTGCTGGAGCAAATGTCGCGTTCCAGGCTTTTACGAAATTCGCACGTGGGAGCTGTATTCATTAATTGAGCTGGAATCTGTCAGTCCAGTCACATGTTTTCAGCCAACCTGAGCCCGCCACGTCACAAGGACAAGTCTAATCAGCCCTCATTTTCATAAAGGGTGACTATTATAATGGGGCAGCCGTTTTTGTTGAAGGGAAGAGAGGAGGAGAGAGGTGAAGTTCCCGAAATAACAGAAGGGAGGAAGCAGCTGTCGAGAGAAGCTTCGACTAGGGAGCCACCGCCAGAGCTTTGCCAAAAACGGAAGGTTTCCAGTCGGAGCAGACGCCGATGCTGGGGCAAGAAACTTGGGGCAGCATTTCGACTTCTCCTGCTATATTTTCTTATGTCATTTAGTCGTTTTCTGTATTTAGTTTCATTATGTCTACATTTCTACTGTTTTTCCGTTTTTCCTGTAGCATGAACTAATCACCATAAGGTGAGGATTAGAGGATGAGTGTTTTTGGCTAGTGTTATAGTTGAGTAGACTTCTTCTCCTTCGATTTGGTTTTTAAGGGGTTTTATTCTTAGTTTGTTTCCGCTTGGCCAGCCGTTATGAACATCGTCCCTCTGATTTCTGGGAAGAATAGGAGGGGCTGAAAACTTGAAAACCACGTTAGCCTCTTGTTTAGGTTAGTAGCTAACTAAGTGGGTAGGTTAGGGATAGCCACTCGCCTAACGCACATAAAGTACAGTGGGTATATTGTGCTGAAGTAATTTAATTGCGACAGCATATATTCGGTGATTCGGGAGAATACCGTGTAGCCTGTAGTGAATCGAATGGAATGAATGTGTACTCAGTTTGTAACTTAGCTAATGCATGACTTACCTCTAATCCGAGCCTTCCCTTTAATTAAAGCACAAGTTAATTGTTCTCTGTTTTCTGAATCTTTACTCTGTTTTTGCATGCTTTAGCATTACTTTTGTTCCAGCATTTATGATTTCTTTTATTGCATCTCTATCGATAATTTTGAATGGTTACCAACTGAGTTACTGAGAATTAATTTGGGTTCAGTAGAAAGATCAATAGTCTCCGAGGATACGATAATTTTACTTGCCACTTGCTATAAAAAGGATGTGTACACTTGCACATTGACACTCTAAATTGCACAATTGTTCACATTGCTCTAGCAAACGCATCAGTATGCAACTTACGAGAGCTTTGGCTTGCCTCCAATCTACTCATTGTTATGGCCAATTGAGTAATCTGGTTGTCAAGGTTCTGCATCCCAGCACATGTCTCCTTTTGAAATTGCATCGAATCCTGCGATAACTTATGCGTATTGTCAGCTAAACTCTTGACTATGTCCTCAAGAGACATACATGATCTAGAAGCCTAGTTTTGGTTGGATTACTATGGGGGTCTCGAAAAATCCTGATTTTGGTTTTGATTTAGGAAAAGTTTGGATGATCACGTCAGCTCGGGTTGTAGGTGTTGCTGTATGGATCGCATTTCTTCCGGTTATGGAGTTATTGCTTGCGTATCCACTAACAATGTTCACCTCCTAGGATCCTTTCTTTTGGAGTTTGGGACAAGCATTAGTGGTGTGGTCCTCTGTAGAACAGAAGTCACACGCATTTACAACACAAGATTGACCTACAACAATCTGTTTAACGAGGTTAGTGAGTTTAGCGATTTGTGATTTAAGATGTAGGTGCAGGTCCTTGGGTCTCGAACTGCTGGCCATTCTTTACCATGTTCGCTATCAATTGCTTGGCCTCTGTGGGTGTCTTGTTCACTAGGGCTCCACCAGATGTGGCATCGATCATAGACCTATTTATAAGAAGCAAGCCTTCATAGAAATAGGTGATTAGCAATTGATCTGATATTTAATGGTTAGGAAAACTGGCACGTAACCTTTTAAACCTTTTCCAGTACTCATGCAACGTTTCTCTTGTCATCTGAGTGATCTTATATATCTCTTTCCTCAAGTTGGTGCCTCGGGATGTTGGAAAGAACTTTTTCAGCAACAGTCTCTTCATGGGGTTCCACATTGTGATCGAGCTTGGCGGGAGGAAGTAGAGCCAGCTTTTCGCTTGATCCTTCTGGGAGAAAGGGAATGCTCTTAGATTGATCTACTCGTTGGTGATTCAGTGCAGCTTCATTCTCGAGCACACTATATAAAACTCCTTCAAGTACTTGTGTGGGTATTCATTTGCACTACCACGAGAAATAGAGAGTAAATGTATAAGGCCGAGTTTGAGCTCGAATGCACCTTGAGTCTCAAGGAATGTGATATACAAGGGCTGCTGATCCAAGTTTAGAGCAGCTAATTGTTTCAGTGTTTGTTCTGCCATCTCTTCTTCTTCTTCCGACGATTCTTCAAAATTAGAAAGCTCTCTGAGGTTAATGAAGAAATTTTCGTTCTCCTCTCACCAACTCTCTCTTGCCTCTCTCCTTATCTGCCTCTATTCTTGCGTAATTTCTGCAAAAAATGGAAGTCCAACTTCTCGCGAGGAGTGAGTAAACATGCACAAGCAAGAGAAAGATGTTAGTCAAACACACAAGTCCAAAGAAAGAAAAGAAAAATAACCAAAAGTTGTCTCCCAGGCAATGACGCCAATTTGACGATGCTTGTCACACACAGCCAAATAAATTTATAAACCACCATGATTTGTAGTAAAAAAGTGGTCGGGTCAAACAGAAAGGCAAAAATTGGTTATTTTTGTTATCTTTTAATGGACTTAAAATCGTTCATGCAAAGGAATCGAAATTGCAAGGAATTAAAATCAACAAGGAATTTATTTTAGTTGAATTTATAGGCATGCAGATAAATTAAAAGCAGAAAAAATAAGAGACTCACAGATTAAGTAAAACGCTAGCTCAAGGTAGGTTGGGATTTGTTTTGCACAATGATCATTGAATTACTCTACACATGCATAATACAACTATTTAAGACTGATCAACTTGCTCCGGACACCGTGGGAAGCTCCAAAGGGCCGAGATTCTAAAACTCAGGATAGGTAAGATACAACAGGTTAAAACAATGGGCCCTTCCAATTAAGCTATTGCATGTGCATTAAGTGTAGAACCTACCATGTACACACAAATAAATAATTTTACTTCATTAACCGACTTGGCCATCAATCCCTTTACTACTTGAATTAAGCTAGAGACTGAGGACACCTACAAGTACATCTAGCATAACTAAGCAATTTTTAATTCAATTGAGTGTTCAAGTCAATCAAAATAGAAAGAACTATGATTAAGCAAGAGAATCAACAAGCCATAAACATGTTGCAATATACTAAAATTAAATCCAAATTCTTAAAAGTGTTGCAAAACAAATCCCTAATTACCTCGAACTAGCCAAAATTCCTAGTCGAGCATCGTTTGCATCGAACCCAGGGACATAATACAAGCCCAAAATAACCAAAGAAGCCTAAAACTAGCTAAAATAGTATTTTTAAGGGAGAGAAGTCGTAAAAGGGGGCTGGAACCGATTTTACTTGACCTAAAATTGAAAAATAAGCTTTTATACTTGTCGCGATAGTGTCAAGATACTATGACCAACATCAAGACACTAGCAGTGTTGAAGGGGGCTCGCCGCAGAATCGATAGCGCCTTCGAGGGGAGACTTGCAATAGCTTCTCGAAGTTGCCCTACATAAATGCATTTTGTCTTACAACGTCGAGCTGGGCTCTTCCATGGCATCTCAACGCTCCTCAGCGAAAAAATGGTAAATATAATCTTGTGTATCTTTTTTCTCGAGTATCCGATTGACCTTTGGTTTGGCTTGTTTTCACCACGATTTTGCGTACTATTCCAAAAATATACTTTGAACTCAATTTACCTATAAAATACACAATATTTTTATAAAATCAATAGAACAAGCACGGTGTGGCATGAAATAATACGAACTTTCTAAGTCCCTTCACCCCGTTCTTTATTTGTAATTATTGTAACATTTAAAATTAGGAAAGAGAAAATTATGTAGGGAGATATTTTCCATAACCCTTGAAAATCTTTATTTCTTCCAAACACTCTTTCCTTCCAATCGATTTAGACTACCCAGAGTAGCGCAAACGTCTTCTTCCTTCGATACTCTGGAAAACCTCTGACGGTTGTATTCTTCAATAGCGAGCGGGAGACTTGTATCATCAACGACGTTTGAACGAGAATAGGATTTTGAACTGCGAGCGACTACTATCTTTGATGATCGAGTTCTCTACAGCTTTTGATTGCTAGTGGTTACGACAGAGATGGCGAGTGGTTGCGATGTCAATGGAAACAATTATTTAATGACGATGAGTATTTCTAAAGGACGGCGATGCATTTTTGAACGAAGGCGACAAGTGGGTTTAGTATTTTTCGAAAATTTTTGATTTAGCATATCAGAGGTAATTCAACAGAGGTTTAATTTTAAACTATTTTTTCTTTTCTAATCTTGCTATATTTGAGGTTTATACAAAATAATTGTAGAACATAATATATAAGAATGACATTTGGTGAGGTATATATTATATAGCATCTGATTGGGTATATATATAAACAAGTGTTTAGTGTACGAGGACATATAAGTATAATTGAGAATAAACATTTGAAGGGTATATATTATGTAGCATAGGTATACTATAGGGCTAAGTGTAATATGGGTATATATTATATAGCATCTGATTGGGTATATATATGAACAAGTTCTTAATGTACAATAACATATAAGTAGAATTGAGAATAGACATTTGCATGGTAAATATTATATAGCATATGAATAGGTATATATTGTATTACATAGAACGATAACTATAATGTTGTGTATTAGTGAAAGTGTATATATTGTAGTGATATCAATCTATTCCGAAACCAAATAGTGTGGGTGTGGTGAAGGAAAACATGGATTTTTATGTAAAAGGAATATATGCAGAGGAAAATTTTATGGAATGAGGAAAGTTTTCAATGAATGAGAAGAGATGAGACGTTAAATATGCCACTTGGTGTGTTGATGTTGACCAATTCCATTTGGCTAGCTGTCTGTTGGAATTAAAATTGGAGCGACAACAATTATGAGGCTGCAACAAATCGATGGCACTTTTGGTCGGTTCAAAGAAGTTTTTCGGTATTTACATGCACCCTGGCTAGGAGAAAGGATACAAAATTATTGAACGAGGTTACGAGGATAAGATGGATAAGATGGATACTAAAAGATAAAATAAACAAAAAAGGGAAATTATCTAGATGTGGAGAAAGGCTGCAACAATTTATCTTCTAATAATTGTTGGATATGAAATGAAAAATCTGTATACTCTTTAATAACTATTAGATGTAAGTTCAAAACACGAGCACTTACATATATGGCAAAATAAGTTCAATTAATTTTAAATATAGCAACAACATTTTGTTACTTGCAAATATAACAATGTTTTAAAATATTATCATGTGCTTATTTAAACATTTATAGACAATTCTATTTTTACCCTCATATATCACTGATAAACGTTTATTAGTAATTTATATTATCATTCTATTGGTGATAAATGTATATCGTCACTGATAGATTAAGTCTATTGTTCATAATCATATCAATAGATTAAAAATGGTAAATCTGTGGTATTTAACTTTTATTTTCTATTCGTGATTGATAGTTTGCATACTCATTTGCTAAATAGTCTCTATCATTGATATACCACATCAATAGAATAAAAAAGACTATATATTGACTTTTGACTTTATTTTCTATCAATAATTTCATGCTCATTTACTATTAGGTCTATTATTGAAATACTATATCAATAGAATAAAAAAAGGGTATGCAAGTGATATTTGGTTTCGTTGGTTGGATTTATCTAGACATGTTTATGCTATTATCACTGATTTATGCCTATGATAAGCCTATCAGTTTATTATCACTGATTTATGTATATTATCACTGATTTAGGACATGTTTGAGAGTGATTTTGAAATGGTCAAAATCACTTTTGTCATGTTCAAAAAACGGTTTCAATCATTCAAAATCAACATAATGTTTAATTTTACAGCTTTAAACATGATTTTCATTCCATAAAAATTGATTTTGATTAATTAAAAGTATGTTTCGGATTGATTTTAAATATGACAAAAGTGATTTTAACCATTTTAAAATTATTTCCAAACACTCCTTTATTGCTATGATTTTTCTTGAAACAGATTTATGCCCATGATTTATCTAGACATGTTTATGTCTATTATCATTGATATTTGCATCCCAAAGGACCCCATAATATTAGAAGTAGTTTGAACATTTAAAATTATATAATTTATATCTTATTAAAAGTTAAATTAATTCATGTATTTTTCTAGTCAATCAATATTTTATTATTTACTCTTATCATAAATTCTTTGGATTATTTTATGATACCGGTTATTACTGTGTGTTTCAAGTAGGATTTGGTATCAAATTAAAGTTTAAAAATGGAGAAATTAATATTTTAAATTTATTCATTTTAAAATATTTTTAAAAATGTAAAATATCATTAAAAATACTCTTAATTGTATTCTAAATATTCAATAGATTGGTTTTTTAGTTTAATAATTGCATGTGATGAGATCAAATAATTGACTTTTTGGAATGGTAATACGTTGTTTCATGTACTAACACTACAAAAAAATTGGCCTATTTCAACCACTTTTTATCGAAGGTTATAAAAAACCTTTGAAAAATATAAGCATTTATCGAAGGTATTTAAAAAACCTTTGAAAAAGATCTACTTTTCATCGAAGGTTGTTAAAAACCTTTGAAAAAGATATGTATTTATCGGAGGATTTTTAAATTCCTTTGAAAAATATATTATCATTTATCGAAGGTATTTAAAAAATCTTTGAAAAATATCTACTTTTTATCAAAGGTTTTTAAAAATCTTTGAAAAAGATATTATATTTTTCAAAGGAACTCAAAAAGCCTTTGAAAAATATCTACTTTTTATCGAAGGTTATTAAAAACCTTTGAAAAATATATTATATTTATTGAAAGTATTTAAAATTTTTTTGATAAATATCTACTATTTATCAAAGATTATTAAAAACCTTTGAAAAAGATATTACATTTATCAAAGGAAATTAAAATCCTTTGAAAATTATATTATCTTTTATCGAAGGGGTTTAAAAAGCATTTGAAAAATATATACTCTTTATCAAAGGTTCTTAAAAACCTTTGAAAAATATATTACATTTATCAAAGGACATTAAAATCCTTCAAAAATTATATTATCTTTTATTGAAGGTGTTTAAAAAACCTTTGAAAAATATATACTTTTTATCGAAGGTTCTTAAAAACCTTTGAAAAAGATATTATATTTATCAAAGAACATTAAGAACCTTTGATAAATATCTACTCTTTATTGAAGGTTATTAAAAATCTTTGAAAAAGATATTATATTTATCAAAGGATATTGAAATCCTTTGAAAATTATATTATCTTTATTGAAGGTATTTAAAAAATCTTTGAAAAATATCTACTTTTTTTTGAAGTTATGTTAGAATTAACTACAATTGAGTTATATATATATATATATATATATATATATATATATATATATATATATATATATATATATATATAATTAGTTTGTTTTTAACCATGTTTATAAAGATTGCCAATCTTTTTTTTTTCTTTTACTTCACCTATCTTAAATTGGCATGTAACGACCGACATTTTCAAGTATTAATTAAAGTTTTAATTTTGAGATTTGAATTAATTGTAAGGCTAATTTCATGTTTAAAGTTTTGTTGAAAGTTAATTTTAGAAATTTGCATAATTGAAATTTGAGAAATTGGAGGGTGAATAGGGAAGAAAGAAGGGAAAAAGGGAATTAATTGGTTTGGGGGTAACTTTTGTTAATTAGGTAACTTTGAGCCAAGCCCAAGCCCAAGGAGAAGTCAAGCCCAAATATCCCTCTCTATTATTTTTATAGAGCACACAACCCTAGGTCAAGCCAAGCCGTCATCTTCTTCAACATTCTCCTCTTCCTTCATGAAAAACAACATCCACCATCAATCCCTATCTCTCTCTCCCTTTCACTACCAAGAGACCCATCCATTCGAAAGTTTTTTTTTCCTTCTTCAACAAACATCCATGCCGCGGTACTGTTCACGGTGCAGTTACTATTCATCGCGATACTGTTCACGGCACGTACTGTTCATCATGGTACTGTTCACGCCGCGACTGTTCACGCGGGGGGAGTACTGTTCATACCGCGAATACTGTTAATACCGCGGGTACTGTTCACGACGCCAGACTCCACGAACCGCCTCCCGATCTGCTGCAGTTTGATTTTTGGGCGATTTTCGATACTGTACAGCCTCGTTTCAGCTTTGTTTTTGCCTGGAATACCCATTGTACGTAGAGGTCGGCTCGGCGAAATCAAATAAAATCATCATCTATTCGGCAAGATCCGGTTCTGTTTTGGGGTCGGAATTGAGGTAAAATTCTCATTCTAAAATCAATCAAATCCTTGGAGTTTTTAGATTTTTAGTAGATTAAACTTGAGGGTACGATTAAATCCTGGACCTTGTAATTTGAATTTAGTTTTAACCACCAATTGGGAATAAGTTAAATGCTAAGGAATTATTTCTAATTTTGGGAATTTAGTTGGTGGAAGGAACTTTGGAATGAATTATGAATTTTAGGAATTTTTTTTTTCTAACCTTAGGATGGTTTGAATTAGGCTCCAAATTGCTTGGCTGAGGTTCAAGGCGAAGGAATTTTTGGTGAGCATTTGGGTGAATTGGATTCTTGAGCTTAGTCAAGGTAAGGGATTTTATGCCGGTATGCTTAAATGCAAGTTAGGAACTGAATTGAAAAAAAAATTAAATTATTTCAAATGAAAAGTTTTATAAATGTTTTTGTTGTGATTTCTGATGAATTTTAAAATACTTTATTTTATATGAAAATGGAGTTGCACGTGTATGATTGCCATATGTTCTTATGAATGTGATGCATGTTATATGATTTATGATATGAGGAATGACATGAGAACTTTGTTTTATGTTGCATCATGAAATGAAAAGTTTTAAATGCTTTGGGACCTCATGCATACATTATGTTTTCATGATAAAAATGATTTCGAAGGCTGTGGCAATTACCCCTTAAAATTATTGATGTACGTCTATATGAAAATGAGCCTTACGAGGCTATATGAAAAGGAGCCCTATGAGGCTATATGAAAAGGAACCTTACGAGGCTATATGAAAAAGGAACCTGAAAAGGCTAGAGGAAAAAGAACCTAAAAAGGTTAAATGAAAAGGAAAGGTTAGGTTGGGTTAATTGTCCACTTTAAGCTGAAGAGAAAAGTTGAAAAAGAAACGTTTCCGCTATGAAAGGAATTTAGGTCCCACCAATGGAAAGAAAGAAAATGTTTTCGAAAACTCATTATATATGTGTATGCATATCCTGACCCGGTAGTGAGGTCACTTACTGAGTATTTTAAATACTCATCCTTTTTCAAAATATTTTTCTTTTCAGGTAAAGGCAAAAACATATTTTAGGCGAGTGACAAGGTGGTTTGCTGAAAGGGTCATGGGTGTCATGAGGAGTATAGCTTCCGCATCTAGTTTATGTTTTAACTCAAATTATTTTGTTAAGTAAACTTAATTGAAGTGAATTATTTCATTTGATTTAATGTTTTGATTCACATTATGTTTTGCAATGGTTTTTAAAGGGATCCCGAACAAAAAGATTTTGATTGTTTAGCAAAAAAAAAAGTTTAATTCTTTTGTCTTTTACCAAAGATTTCTAAATTCTACTAGCATGCATGTAGTAACGTCCCTAGAAAGTCTAACAGGAAAAGTCGGGTCGTTACATGACATCTTACAAATTCAACATACAAGTGATATTTACATTTCACCTATACTCAACATGTTTGACGTGTGGATAAGATGGATAAAAGACACAAAAAAAAAATGTAGATGTGGAGAAGGGATGGACAATTATTTAATAAAAAAGAAAAAAATATGGATGTGGAGAAAGGATGGAAAATTATTTAATAAAAAAGAAAAACATGTGATGAACGAGGATAGGATGGATGCTAAAAGACAAGAAAAAGGAAAAGAAAAAGAGAGATAATGATGTGAATGTAAAGAAAGGATGAAAAATTATTGAATAAGGGATGTGGTGGCCTTTTAATTCATGGATATGAATGAACAAATTTTTATATACTCTTTAATAACTATTGGTTATAGATTCAAAATACGAACACTTATATATGGCAAAATAAGTCCATTTAATTATAAATATAATAATATTCTAAATATTTTTAGGTGCATGTTTAAAAAAAACATTTTTTAGTTGGTTCAATTTTTATCCTTGTATATTATTGATAGATGTCTATTAGTGATTTATATTTATCATTTTATTAGTGATAGAGTAAGTCTATCATTCATAATCATATCAATAAATTAAAAATGGTAAATTTGTAGTATTGAACTTTTATTTTCTATCCGTGATTGATAATTTGCATACTTATTTTTGCTAAATAGTCTATCATTGATATACCATATCAATAGAATAAAAATAGCTATATTATTGATATTTAACATTATTTTCTATCGATAATTGTTTGCATTCTCATTTACTATTAAAAAAATTTCTCAGTTTCTCTCTCATAGATATGATAATGCACACAATTGACAACCACTCAAAATATATATATATTTGAAAAGATGTGATAAGTTTTTGTCTTCCCTCCATTGGATATAGTATTGAACAAACAAGATGGGCAGTTACTATAAATAGAGTACACTAAAGGTTGTAAAGAAGAGCACAAGCAATTTGAGAGAGATAGAGAGAAAAAGAGAGATGGAGGAGGGACATAAAATGAAAATGGGTTTGGTGGTGGGAATGATGTTTATGGGTTCCATAGCCAAATCTTAAGATTCCTCCACCAAGGAAAAAGTGGTGCTTCCAAGTACTTTCTTCGATGGTGAACATCAACAAGAAAAATTATGAAAATCGGACCATTGAAATCATGTTTTGGTACAGTCTTGTACCTATTTAGCTGGAGTTTGTATTCAATTCTTTGATATTCTTTGAATGGATTGATTTTTGGTAGAAAAAGATAGAACGAAACATAAATAAATATATTTCATAAAAATTATATAAGTTGAATTTATGAGAATTAAAATAATTACTGATAAACTCTCGACCTTGATTAAAGGAGAAAAACCTCTTTATAAACAAGGTAAATTTTTTATCATCAATTGATTCGATACCAGAACATGTTATTACTATGTGTTTCAAGCAGGATTATTTTATTGTCAAATTAAAAATCCAAATAGAGAGATTAATATTTTTAATTTTATTCGATTTAAACATAAATTTTTAAATGTTAAATATCATTAAAAATACACTTAAACATACTCTTAAAAATACAGTGTACTATTTTTTTTAATTTAATAAATACATGTGAGGGATCAAATAAATGACTTTTATAATAGTAATAGATGTCTTATGCACTATGTTATGCTCAAGTTGGCTACCATAGAATATAATATAGACGATATTTTTTTTTATAATTATAATTAGTTTGTTTTTAACCATGTATGTTTTTAAAGATTTTTCACTAAATTTTTTTTACTTCACATATCTTAAATTGGTATCTTGCAAATTTACTATACAGATTTGAATACAAGTGATATTAACATTTCACTCATTCGCAACATGTTTCATGGAGATAAGATGAGATGAATACTAAAAGAAAAAAAAAGTGTGGATGTGTAGAAAGTAGGGGTGTAAACGGCTCGATTATTGGCGAAATCGAAACCAAACTGATAAAAATATAAAGCCGAACAATTTACAATAGTGAAACTGAACCGCCCAAACTAGTTAACTGACGGTTTGGCGGTTTAGTATGTCCGTTCATCATTTGGCTTGTGAATGAACAATCTCATTTGTGTGGGCCCAGAAAAAAGAAGAACTGAAAAGCTAGGCCGATAGTGCAAAGGTGGCTTTTATTTGATATATATTAATATGCTACAAGACAAAAGTGGGGTCCACTCAAAATAAAGGGAAAATGACTCCCTATCCGACTTTCCTTTTTCTCTAGCGTCAGTGGCTGACTTCTTCACTTTCCTTTTCCTGCGAAGAATTAGCTTTGGGCCTTAATTAAATCCAAATTCTCAAAGTGTTGCAAAATAAATCCCTAATGTTAAGAATTGTGGAGCAAAAAATACAATCTATTTGATGTCATTTTTCTTAGTGGGTGTGGTGGCTATTAGTGCACATACCAATATGGAAAATAAATTGTAGTGTTGTTGGTGAGACTCATTTCTTTTGAATTAAAAAGGGATGTGATGGTTGTAGAATTGTGCTATAAAAGGAGGTGTGTATATGAACACAACACACAACAACAACATAACACAACACAAGACAAGTAACCAAGAGAGGTGAGTCTTCTTGGCTACTTTGAGTGAGTGTTTTCTTTCTCCATTGAAGAGTTTTTGAGAGCTTATTGTAGAGTGATTCGTGAGCCTTTTCTTTGAGAGAAAAGTGAGAGAAATCATTCTAGAGAGGTTGTAAACTCTTGTATTTTCTCCCTGAAGCTCTAGTGGAACCTGCAAAGTAGCAGAGAAGTGGACGTACCCCACATTGGGTGAACCAGTATAAATTCGGTGTCAATCTCTTCTCCCTTATCTTTTATTATCGTTATTGTTGTGTAAAAGTTTAGGTTGATTTATCTATTCTTTTACGCTTGTCGTTTCCAAATTATTTATTCCGCGTTATTTGGAATCAGAACCTGATCTGGGATTTAGGTAAAATATATATTGTCTGAATCTTTTGAGTGAATTTAGATTGATTATATTTTATCTCGCATCCTAACAATTGGTATCAGAGCTTTCGGGTTGTAGAAAGATGTCAGGAGGAGATGAAAAAATTGGTTACTTTTAATGGATCAGACTTTTCGTTTTGAAAATGTCAGACATTGGATTATTTGCATTCCGAGGAATTGGATTTGCCATTGGAAGGAAAGCCTGAAGACATGGGAGAAGTTGAATGGAAAAAGTTGGACCGAAAGGTGTTGGGGACTGTTCGCTTGACTTTGACAAAGAATGTGCAAAGCAGTGTAGCGAAGGCAACAACCACAACAGAGCTAATGGAAGCTCTGTCTAACATGTATGAAAAACCTTCTGTAAACAACAAGGTATATCATGCAACCAATTTCTTTAATTTGAAAATCACTGAAGGTGCATCTGTTACTGCCCATATAAATGAGTTTGATTTGTTGATGACAAATTAGCTGCTGTTGAGTTAGAATTTACTGATGAAGTAAATGCGATTTTGTTGCTAAGATCTTTGCCTGATAGTTGGGAAACCATGAAGGCCGCACTTTCTAATTCATGTGGAAAAGAGAAATTACAGCTTTCACAGGTTAGAGATTATGCTATTGCAGAAGAGATTCGCAGAAATGACTCAGGTGTTGCTTCTACTTCTGGTTCAACATTGAATGTCGATAGAGGGAGAAGTAACAACAGAAGTTATGGGAATCGAGGTAAATCGAAAAACAACAGAAGCAAGTCTAAGAACAACAGATTAGAGTGTTGGAATTGTGGTAAGACTGGACACCTAAAAAGGAACTGCAAAGCCTCAAAGCGAACTGAGGGGAATGAACCCGGTGCAAATGTTGCTATTAATGAGTTACATGATGCTCTGGTTCTGGCAGTGGAAAGTGCTCATAACCCATGGGTGATAGATTCAGGTGCGTCATTTCATACTACAGGACAACGTGACATTCTTGAAAACTATGTTGCAGGAAATCATGGAAAGGTGTATCTAGCTGATGGAGAGCCTTTGGACATCATTGGAATTGGTGACGTGAAATTGAAAATGGCGAATGGTTCAGTCTGAAAAATTTGCAAGGTACGTCATGTTCAACATATGATGAAGAATTTGATTTCTGTAGGGCAGTTAGACAGTGAAGGATGTGAGGTTTATTTTGGCCAAGGAAATTGGAAGGTTACAAAAGATGCCATGGTAGTTGCTCGAGGAAGCAAATCAGGGACTTTATATGTCAACAGTAATGACAAGGACATGGTGGCTGTTGTCGATCATTCGGGTCAGACTGATTTGTGGCACAACAGGTTGGGACATATGAGTGAAAAAGGTATGAAAATTCTTCACTCTGCAGGGAAGTTACAGGGACTAAAGGCAGTTGAACACAAGTTGTGTGAGGGCTATGTATTTGGAAAACAGAAGCGTGTCAGTTTCTCAAAGATAGGAGCAAAGCTAAAACCTACGAAGTTGGAGTTAGTTCACACTGATGTGTGGGGGCCTTTTAAAGTATCTTCTCTTAGTGGTTCCAGATACTATGTGACCTTCATAGATGACTCAAGTAGGAAGGTATGGACTTATTTTCTCAAACATAAATCTGATGTATTTTTTGTTTTCAAAACTTGGAAGGCTATGGTTGAGAATGAGACAGGTTTGAAAGTTAAAAGCTTGAGGTCAGACAACGGCGGTGAATATGTTGATGGGACGTTCAAAAGATACTGTGCAAAAAATAGAATTGTGATGGTAAAGACTATTCCAGGGACACCGCAACAGAATGGTGTGGCTGAAAGAATGAACAGAACACTGAATGAGCGTGCTAGGAGCATGAGATTACATGTAGGATTGCCTAAGATGTTTTGGGCAGAGGCAATAAACACGGCGACCTATCTGATCAATAGGAGCCCAACCACATCACTAGACTTCAAGTTGCCTGAAGAAGTCTGAAGCAATAAACATGTAAACCTTTCTCATCTAAAGGTTTTTGGTTGTGTGTCTTACATTCACATTGATGCTGCAGGCAGGAGTAAACTAGATGCCAAATCCAAGAAGTGTTATTTTCTTGGGTATGGTGGAGCTGAGATTGGCTACAAGTTTTGGGATGACCAAAACAAGAAGATACTCAGAAGCAAGAACGTGATCTTCAATGAGGAATTTCTGTACAAAAATAGAACAACAGTTGATTCAGAGTCAAATGAAAGTACAGAAGAGAAGAATAAATATATAAGTCCTCCTAAGGTTGAGACCAGGACACGGAGAATTGAAGATCAGAATGTAGTACTCCTGAAGAAACAGTTGTGGAAACTGATGAGCAGACTGTGGAACTTGATGAAGTTCAGAGAACGCCACCTACATCAGTTAGGAGGTCTAGCAGGACTATCAGACCACCACAAAGGTATTCCCCTTCTTTGAACTACATATTATTGATCGACAGAGGTGAACCTGAATGTTATGATGAGGCGGTTCAACTGAAAGATTCTGTCAAGTGGGAGTTGGCCATGAAAGATGAGATGGATTCTCATATGACAAATCAGACATGACAATTGGCTGAGTTACCAAGAGGTAAGAAAGCTTTGCAGAACAAATGAGTTTATATAATCAAGCAAGAGCCTGATGGTAGCAAAAGGTACAAAGCAAGGCTTGTAGTTAAAGGCTTTCAACAGAAGGAATGTATTGACTTTAATGAAACATTTTCTCCCGTAGTCAAACTTACTACTATTAGAACTGTATTATCGATAGTGGCAGAAGATGATATGTTTATGGAACAGATGGATGTAAAGACAGCTTTTCTTCATGGTGATTTAGAAGAAGAAATTTACATGGTATAGCCACAGGGTTTCACAGTACAGAGGCAGGAGAAAATTGTTTGCAAACTTCAGAGAAGCCTGTATGGTCTCAAACAGGCTCCCAGACAGTGATATAAAAAGTTTGATAGTTTTATGTGCAACAGTGGATTTAAGAGGTGTCAGGCAGATCATTGTTGCTACATAAGGTCTCAATGTAACTCATATATTATTTTACTGCCCTATGTTGATGATATGTTGATAGCAGGTGTGAACAAACAGGAAATTCTGAAGATAAGGGCTGAATTATCTAAAGAATTTGATATGAAAGATTTGGGATCTGCCAAACAAATCTTGGGAATGAGGATTAAAAGAAAGGATGGTACATTGACATTGTCGCAGGAGGAGTATGTGAAAAAGATATTAAATAGATTTCACATGGAAGATGCAAAACCTGTGAGCACTCCTTTAGCATGTCATTTTAGATTATCTAAGGAGAACTCACCTACTACTGAGCAGGAAAGAGATCACATGGCTAGAGTGCCATATGCTTCAGCTATAGGTAGCCTGATGTATGCCATGGTTTGCACAAGACCAGACATTGCACACGCAGTGGGAGTTGTTAGTAGGTATATGAGTAATCCAGGGAAGCAGCACTGAGAGGCTATGAAGTGGATTTTCAGATATCTAAGAGGGACAACTGATTATGCTCTGCATTTTAAGATGTCAGATTTTAAACTGCAGGGTTATGTGGATGCAGATATGGGTGGTGATACAGATGGCAGAAAAAGTACTACCGGGTATGTTTTCACTTTGGGTGATACTGCAATTAGCTGGGTTTCTAGACTGCAGAAGATAGTAGCCCTTTCTACTACAGAAGCTGAGTATGTTGCAGTTACTGAGGCAAGTAAAGAGATGATATGACTTCAGTCTTTTTCAGAAGAACTTGGCTTGAAATTGGGAAAAGAGACTTTGCATTGTGACAGTCAGAGTGCTATTCATTTAGCAAAAAACCCAGTGTTTCATTCGAGAACGAGACACATACAAGTGAGGCACCATTTTATCAGATCAGCTTTGGAAGATGGAATATTGATGCTTGAAAAGATTCTAAGAAGTCAGAATCCAGCTGATATGTTTACAAAGGTCGTTCCCGTTGACAAATTGAAGTTGTGTGCAACTTCAGTTGGACTACTCCATGAGTAGAGAGAAGTCACTACCGTTGCAGGGGAGACATGTTACTTATTTTGTCTCCAAGTGGGAGATTGTTAAGAATAGTGGAGCACAAAATACAACCCATTTGATGTCATTTTTCTTAGTGGGTGTGGTGGCTATTAGTGCACATACCAATAAGGAAAACAAATTGTAGTGTTGTTGGTGAGACTCATTTCTTTTGAATTAAAAAGGGATGTGGTGGTTGTAGAATTGTGCTATAAAAGGAGATGTGTATATGAACACAACACACAACAACATAACACAACAACAACATAACACAACACAAGACAAGTAACCAAGAGAGGTGAGTCTTCTTGGCTACTTTGAGTGAGTGTTTTCTTTCTCCATTGAAGAGTTTTTGAGAGCTTATTGTAGAGTGATCCGTGAGTCTTTTCTTTGAGAGAAAAGTGAGAGAAATCATTCTACAGAGGTTGTAAACTCTTGTATTTTCTCCCTGACGCTCTAGTGGAACCTACATCAGTAGCAGAGAACTGAACGTACCCCACATTGGGTGAACCAGTATAAATCCAGTGTCAATCTCTTCTCCCTTATATTTTATTATCGTTCTTTTTGTGTAAAAGTTTAGGTTGGTTTATCTATTCTTTTACGCTTGTCGTTTCCAAATTATTTATTCCGCGTTATTTGGAATCAGAACCTGATCTGGGATTTAGGTAAAATATATATTGTCTGAATCTTTTGAGTGAATTTAGATTGATTATATTTTATCTCGCATCCTAACACCTAATTACTTCGAACTAGTCGAAATTTTTAGCCGAGCATCGTTTACATCGATCATGGAACCATAATATAAGCCCAAAATAATCAAAGAAGCCTAAAACTAGCTAAAACTGTGTTTTTAGGGAGAAAATTTGTATATATATATAATTAGTTTGTTTTTAACCATGTTTATAAAGATTTGCTTTTTTTTTACTTCACCTATCTTAAATTGGTATCTTACAAATTCAACATACAAGTCTAAATGCAAGTGATATTTACATTTCACCCATACACAACATGTATGACATGTCGATAAGATGGATACTAAAAGACAAAAAAAAATATCGATGTGGGGAAGGGATGGAAAATTATTCAATAAAAAAGAATTTTTTTTGATGTAGATAAAAGATGAAAATTATTGAACGCATAAGATGGATACTAAAAGCCAGACAAAGAAAAAGAAAAAGAAAAAGAGAAAGAAAAAGAGAAAGATAATGACGTGAAAAAGAAAAAGAGAAAGATAATGAGAAAGATAATGATGTGAACGTAGAGAAATGCTGGCAAATTATTGAAGGAGGGTTGAAACTGCAACAATGTGGTTGTTTTTTAATTAACCATTGGATATGAATTAACAAATTTGTATACCATTTAATAACCACGGGATACATATTCAAAACACAGTACTTGCATATATGACAAAATAAGTCCATTTAATTACAAATATAACAATATTTTTAATATTTTCATGTGCCTATTTAAACAATTTTAGGTAGTTCCATTTTTATCCTTGTATATCACTGATAGATGTCTGTTAGTAATTTATATTTATCATTTTATTAGTGATAGGTTAAGTCTATCATTCATAATCATATCAATAGATTAAAAATGGTAAATTTGTGGTATTTAACTTTAATTTTCTATTCATGATTGATAGTTTGAATACTTATTTGCTAAGGGCTCGTTTGATAACGTTCTTGTTTCCTGTTTCTTGTTCATGTTTTTCATTTTTCAAGAAACAGATCTGTTTGATAAACCATCTTGTTTCTTATTTTCTAAATTTTTTTAGAAACGTTTCTAAAAAAATGGCAGATTTTGAGAAACTTCAAAAAGTAGTTTCTCAAATTCTGTTTCTGTTTTTTTTTCAGGTTTCATGCATATATTCCTATTTTTCTTTTTACTCATCTCTCCCATCTCTCTTCTTTCTCTCTCTTCCATTATATTTTTTTTTCTTTTAATACTTTTAAATCTTTTTATTTTTTCTTCTTTTTTATTTTTATTTTTTGATTTATTTCTTTCTATTCGTTCTCTCACTTTCATCATAATATTTTTTCTTTTAATAGTTCATTATTTTCTTTCTTTTTTTCTTTTTTCCTTTTTCTTTTTCTCTTTTCGTTTATGTTTTTCTCTTCTCTCTTATTTTCTTATTTTCTTTTACTTTACATTAACGAGCTTATAGTTATTATTTTCTATTTAATTCTCTATTATTTTTCCTTTTGGTACGATTTTATTTTTTTTATTAAATAAATAAACTAATAATGTATTTCATGTTTACCATTAAATGTAAAAAAATATATACATTCTCTCTTTTTTTTTTTTTTTTTTTTTTTCTGATTTTACTTACGTGTATTATTGGCTAATGCATTTTTAAAGAAAAAATAAAAATAAAATTTATTATTAAATTAAAGAAATGTGGGTATGTTCGATTGTCTGACCTTAGACAATTTACAAATTTGTCTAATCGAACTAACTCTTGTAAGTCAAAATCGTTCAAGGTGAATTGATTGAAGCGAGAAATAACATTGGAAATCAAATTTGAACAACATTTGAAGGATAAAATTTATTATTATTATTATTAATTAGGTGTTGGGTCTTAATAAAATATTATAATCTCTTTATAATTGTTTTATATTTATTTTAATGCATGTTATATGTTTTATTATAGTATATGTATTAAATTTTATTTTTACCAAAAAATAAGAAACAAGAAACAGAAATAGTTATCAAACATGTTTCTGCTTTTAGTTTTTAAGAAACAGAAACGAGAAACGAGAAACAGAAACAGGAAACAAGAAACGAGAAACGAGAACGTTATCAAACAAGGCCGAAATAGTCTATAATTTCTCACAAAGATGGTAACAAAATTCTTGGGCTCTATTTGGACCTCTCCAAATTCTATCCTTTTTCCTAAATTGCTTAATTTTAACTCAATAACATTTAGAAATCTCCAACATTCACTAATTTTTGAAGAAGATCAAGCTTTCAACAAAATTAAGTTTAACTAATGCACGAAAATTAATCATTGAATGCGAGACCAAAGCTCACAATGTTAGGCAAAAAAATCCCTAATGTCAGTTTTTTTTCTTCTTCTTGAAAATGGTATCAAATTCATACAAAATGTATCTTTTACCATTCATCAAACACACATGAATATATCTTTTTTTTAATTATTCTTCCAACAAAAGCGTATTTGATGACTATTTTAGGCCCCGTTTGATAACTATTGGTTTTTGGTTTTTGGTTTTTGAAAATTAAGTCTATAAATACTACTCACACCCATGAATTTACTTGTTTTGTTATCTACCTTTTACCTATGTTTTCAAAAACCAAGCCATGTTTTGAATACTAAAAAAAGTAGTTTTCAAAAACTTGTTTTTGTTTTTAGAATTTAGCTAAGAATTCAAATGCTTCTTTAAGGGAGATGAAATCATTGTAGAGAAATTGAGAGAAAACAAGCTTAATTTTCAAAAACTAAAAACTAAAAACCTAATGGTTATCAAACGTGGCCTTAGTTTTTGATTTTTGATTTTTCAAAATTTTAAACCTCGTTTTGTAACTATTTGGTTCTTGGTTTTTGGTTTATAAAAATTAAGTTTATAAAAACTACTTCCACCTATGCATTTCTTTGTTGTGTCATCTACTTTCTAAAATTCTTTCAAAATCCAAGCCAATTTTTGAAAACTAAAAAAGTAGACCTCATTTTGATAACGATTTCATTTTTAGTTTTCAGTTTTTTAAAATTGTACTTGTTTTCTTACCATTTCTTCACTATAATTTTCACATTTCTTAAGAGAATATGAGAATTCTTAACTAAATTGGAAAAACAAAAAAAAAAAAATTTAAAAACTACTTTTTTTAGGCCCCGTTTGATAATCATTTAGTTTTTGAAAGTTGTACTTATTTTTTCACAATTTTCTTATCATGGATAATAACCAGATTTTAAAAACAAAAACAAGTTTTTTGAAAACTATTTTTTTTAGTTTTCAAAACTTGGCTTGGTTTTTGAAAACATAGGCAAAAAGTAGATAACAAAACAACGAAACTCATAGATGGAAGTAGTATTTATAGATTTAATTTTCAAAAACCAAAAATCAAATACCAAATAGTTGTCAAACGGGGCTTTAGTTTTTCAAATTTTGATTTTGATTTTGAAAACATGTTTAAAATTTTTTTTTTTTATCTAATATATTAATTATAATTATTTTAAACATTTAATAGTAACCATGGTAATAAATTTCCGTCGACATGTCAACATTTCCATCGATATTTCCACATGTCCATGGGTTCGACATCGACATAAGGGGGGAATCGACATTTCCACTATACTGTACAAAATTAAAGAAATATTAAAAAAAAGGGCAAGAAAATGTAACTTAACGTGAGTATAATAATGTAACAAGTATTTTAACTCATTTAAAACGTGTAAAATGTTCATTTATTAATTTAAATATATTTTTAAATTTTTTATTTTTAAATTTTTTTTTAGAAATATCCATCGACATTGACATTTTATCGATATTTCCATCGACATTTTCATAAACAATACAAATATGATATACACAATGTTACTTAAATTTGATTATAATCTAAATATTACCCTTCATACTACCCTTCATACATGAAAAGGCATTCAAATCGTTCACTACTCATAAGATAATAATTAGTAATGAAAGAAATTACCTTAGTTAAAAAAAAAGTAGTATTTAAGTTGAACATAATCTATAAAGAGACTATTATCATATTTTGAAGAATAGATAATATTTGTTAAGAGCTTGTAAACTTTTCTTAGAATATGATTAAAATATTGGTAGATCATTTGTCAACAACAATTTTTGAGTAGTTGACAATTTTCTCGCTCTATAATATTTTGAGTTTTAAATTACCTATATTTATGATTTAATAAAATATGACATAAGAAAGATTTTATATAAAAGATTGTATATATATATATAGATGGCAAAAAGTCATATTCTTTTTATTTATTTATTTGAGTGGAAGGCATGAGATAGTATTTAAATATAGTTTATTTAAATAAAATTGAAACGATGGATTAAAAATGTTCAAACAAAAGTCTTAATTTTTAAAACATCTATTACCCATAACCATAAGAGGCCCTTCTGGTTCAAGTTAAGGCAGTCAAATCACCCCAAGCTTACAGAATCATCAGTGGATTTGAAAACGAAAATAAGAAAGAGAAATTGAGATAGATGGCAATGTTTTTATTGAAAAAATAAAAATAAAAATAGATTACCAAACCTATTTTTAAAAAACTAAAAACAAAAGATCAATTAATTATCAAATGACCTCTTAAAATTTTATTAGACACTTTTAGGGACTGTTTGGCGCGCTGGTTTGAAATCAGAAATCCTGGAGGTTGGAACCTTAGGGTTTCTTGGCTGGAATTAGAAACCCTGGGGTTTCTGATTCCTGTGTTCGGGATGCAGGGTTGTGTTGAGCTGGTTTGCTGAAACATATGTTTGGGTGCAGGGTTGGGTTGGACTGAGTTTGTTTAGTATGTTCTTTTTTTATAATTTTTCAAACTGTTTATTATTTGAAAAAAAAATTACACTGTTTTTTTTCCCACTCCATTTGCTTAACTTTATAATTTTTTTTGGTATTTACATACCAATTATTTAAACAATTATGTGGAGCAATTGTCAGAACTATAGTTTAATTTGAATTATACTATGTGTAGTTTGTATAACAATCTTTGATTTGAAAGAAAAAAACAACAAGAAGATTGAAGTTTTTCTCAATTGTTTGTATGATGTTTTTCTGGAAGGATACCATTAATTGTTTGTATTATATTTGTAAACCCGGAATCCCTCCTTGAAAATTCTTAAGAAAAATGTATTGGTAAGCTTGTTAAAAAAAAGAAAAGAAGAAACTAAAACAAAAGAGAAATGGAAAGTGGAAGGTGTATATTTTGTTTTAAAAAAAAAAAAGAAAGTGGAAAGGTGGGAATTTTCACCCACCGCCAAGACCTTTCTTTATAACCCTTCTACACACTGTCACCCAATTTAGATTTTCATTTACCAAAGGAAAACAGAGGGGTTTTGAGGGAGAGAGTCTGAAAAAGAAGAAGAAGGAGATTTTGAAGGTGGAATTGAAGGAGAAAAGGGGGAAACACAGTCCAAGTTGCATGGTAAATTCTGGTGTTCAATTCTGCCAACGTCTGGTTTTTTGATCATACCGAGCTCCACAGGAAGAATTAAGAGGTAAGGTTTGATTCTTCTGAAATTTAAATCATTTTAGAACGATTTTCGTGAAGGAAGCTCGAGCAAAATCTGATGCTATGTAAATGATTTGTGAAGAGGGAACAGAAGGAGAGGTTTTTCTGTCAAATCCGAGGAACCTCTGGTTTTTGGGATGTGCTGATCTGTAGACTTCGAATTAGAAGCTGTATTAGGTATGGTTGGAAAGATGATTTAATTTCCTATAACTTTCATGAAGAAGTAGTGGTTAGAAATTGTTTAGAAGTTGCTTTAAATTTCAGGTTAGTTTTGGGCTGCCGCAGGAAAACAGTTCTGGTTTTAGCTGAAACGTGTTTTGGGGAAAATAGATTTCGAGGTAGTTACAGACACATCCTTTAAGAATTTCGATTTCATTCCTTCAGATAAGTTTTAGAGGGTTCAAAAAGGAAGGGTTTGGTATAAAGAACATAAATTTTGACCAAGTAATGGAAAAGTTATGAGTATGTGAGTTTCGGGTGTTAATCATGTGGAATGCTAGGAATTGATGGGGTGGTTTTTTCAACCCTAGGCCTTAAGTTCGTGAGGTCAAGATTCTAATGCTTGGTTTTGTTTATTTGGCAGGCCAAGAAGAAATAGGACAAATTTACGGACCGAGAATCTAATATTAACGCTGTGAGTGACAAAATGAATTCTGAAAATAAATTCTATGCTTGAACTTGTGTTCATGAAAAGAAAAGACTTCCTAAGAATGATGTAGCTTAAAGATTTATGGTCTCTTGAACACGTATTCATAAGCATATATGGTTTCCTAAAATTGATTTAAATTGTTCGTTGTGAGCATATGTTTACTGATTTTCTGAAACTAGAAGAAATACCTTAATTCCAAGTCTACATGTGTTAGCAAGAACTGTTAGAGGTTTTCTTGTGTTTCTCTGAGACCTGAATGAGTTAATGGTTGAGATACTGAGCCGAGGTTGTATAGTACCGTGTGCACACAGGTCATTTTCTGTTGTCGACGTTGAGTGTACTCCGTGACAACAATGCTGTCGTGAGTGCTGGGCGAGCCCCACTACGACAAAGACGATGGGAGTGCTGGGCGGGCCCCACTACATCGTAGAATGAACATTGGTTGTACTGGGCGAGTCTTACACAACTAGTTTGCCATATGTTTAAAATGGTTAACATTTTTGACACACTTGCTGGACTTCTGTAAAAGCTATTGATGTTATATGTTATGATTTACGAGTTAATAGTTTTAAACTCAGTCACTCACTGAGCTTCCCAGCTCATTCTTTCAATGTTTTCCAACTTTTCAGGTAGAGATCGAGCTCCCAGTGCCTGAGATCCTGCCATCGCCACCGAGGGTTCTTAGAGTTAGATACTCTGTACGTGGGTGGTATTATATAGCGAGTCTGCTCGTAGTGTAGATAACTTAAAAGAGACGTGTAGTTATGTTCGTGTATGAAACTAGTGGTCTTGTTTGTGTAACCAACGAGTGGTTGTGTTTTGATTGCTCAAGAGAGGTTTTAACTAAAACTGCTCCGTGTGCATATGTAGAAATTTTCCAGGGTTCCGCTGTGTAATATGTAAAGTATTTCGTTTACAGGTATGGTTTGTTTATCAGGAATTAGAAGGGTCATAGGTATCGTTAAGAAGTGAAACGATGCCTGTTGGCTTCACGCCTTCCTCCGGGCTAAGATAACAGGTGTTTCGGGAGAGGGTGTGACAATATTCAATCTCAAAAGAATGATGGAATTATAAACTAAAACTATAAAGTGTTGATGTGAAAATACCCAAGTTGTTTTATTAAATATGATAAAAGAACATCAATGCAAAGAAAAAAGCTCAACGGATAAAAAAAATTATCACCAGAACAATGAAAAGTATATTTTTAGTTGGTACTGCTGAACGAAAGCATAGACACATTGTTGAAACAACAATGTCTCTACTCTTTCATTCCTCTGTCCCATTTGAATTTTGGCCCTATGCCTTTTCCACTGCTGTTTTTCTCATTAATCGCATGCCAACTCCGTCTTTGAATATGTTGTCATCGTTTGAAAAACTTTTTGGAAACACTCCTGATTTGCTTCACCTAAAAGTTTTTGGATGTGCTTGTTATCCTCTTTTAAAACCATATAATAAACATAAACTTGAGCCTAAAACGTCTCAACATGTCTTTCTAAGGTACACCCTCGATTATAAATGATATATTTGCTATAATATTCTAACCAAAAAGTCCATTGTTTCACGTCATGTCGTCTTTCATGAATCTATTTTTCCTTTTACCAATCTTAATGATATGCCCTCTACTCCATCTACTTCTTCTTCCACTTATGTATCTACTGCTATTGTGTGTGATGTTCCAGATGTGTCTCCTGCTTCGCCTGCACCGTCTCTCTCTCCTAGACCTCCTCTTGTCTCTCCCGATACTACTTATGTACCTCCTCAATCTCCAATCTTAACCCAACCTTCTATCCCCTCTCCAACTGACCCACCACTCTGCCCTGACACTGATCATTCAACGGACCCACCTACTATCCAAGTGGCAGTTAACTCTCATCCTATGCAAACCCGCTCGAAATCTGGCATTTCTAAACCTCGGGCTATGCATGTTATCACTAGTCCCACTGTTCAGCATGATCCAGTTTCGTATACCGAGGCTTCTAAGTATCCCCATTGGCGATCTGCGATGGCTGATGAGTTTATGGCCCTTCAGGAACAGGGTACTTGGACATTGGTCCCTCGCATACCTCATATGAATGTTGTTGGTTGTAAGTGGGTTTTTCGAACAAAATACAATGCTGATGGCATTGTTTCACGCTATAAAGCACGGTTGGTTGCGAAAGGCTATCATCAAATAGAGGGATTTGATTTTGATGAGACTTTCAGTCCTGTTGTGAAAAAGCCCACCATTCGGGTTATCTTAACTCTGGCCTCCACATATCACTGGGTTTTACATCAACTGGATGTTAAAAATGCCTTCTTACATAGTCTTTTGCATGAAGAGGTCTACATGTCTCAACCTATTGGTTTCATAGACAAAACTAGCCCAAACCATGTTTGTCTTCTTCATAAGAGTCTCTATGGTATGAAACAAGCACCTCGTGCGTGGTATGATTGATTTACAAACTATTTATGGACCCTTGGCTTTGTGGTCTCCGCTGCTGACTCTTCTCTCTTTGTTCGGTCTATTGGATCATCCTTAACTTATCTTTTGCTTTATGTGGATGATATTGTGATCACTGGGCCAGATACCGCTTACATTAATACTTTGAAGGTTGCTCTAGCTACTGAATTTCAGATTTCTGACTTAGGTCGGTTAAAATATTTCCTTGGTTTAGAGGTAGATTATGCTTCTGATGGAATCTTTGTAAATCAGGCTAAATATTTACATGATTTACTCACTTCTGCTAGTATGAGTACAACCAAGACGTGTTTAACGACAATGTCTACTACTATTGATCTTCATGCTACAGCTCCTCCATTCCCTGATGTCACTATTTACCGACAGCTTGTGGGTTCTCTGTAGTATCTCACGTTCACACGACCAGACATAGCATTTGCTGTCAATCGTGTTAGTCAGTTCATGTAGCAACCCACAATGGTTCATCATTCTGCCGTGAAACATATTCTGCGATATCTGAGTGGGACATCTTCTCTTGGGGTAATGTTTACACCAGCCACCCTTTCTCTACAAGCTTATTGTGATGCTGATTGGGCAGGTGATTCTGTTGACCGCCGATCTATGACAGGGTTTGTTGTTTATCTTGGCTCCAGTCCTATTTCCTGGTCTGCCAAGAAACAGTCAACTGTGTCCCGCTCTTCTACTGAGGCTGAATATCGTGCTTTAGACAATACAGTTTCTGATATCTTCTGGCTACGTCAGCTACTGTGTGATCTTCATATTTTTCTTCATGATCCTCCCATCCTTTGGTGTGATAATATTTCAGCAATATCGTTGGCCAGTAATCCTGTTTTTCATGCTTGCACCTAGCATATAGAAATTGATTATCACTTTGTTCGAGAAAAGGTTGTTCGCAAAGATGTGTTAGTCCGGTTCGTTTCTTCGAAGGATCAAGTTGCAGATTTGTTCGCCAAGGTCTTGTCCTCTAAATCGTTTCAATTTTGTACAAGCAAACTCATGACTACCAACCGTCATGTGTTTGAGGGGGTATCTTAGGATTTAATTTGCTATGATTTCTTTGTTGTAACAAACCTTTACTTCCTGTTTTGATTCTCATAATATCTTGTAAACTTATCTTTGGCCTTCCGATATAAAGGCTTTGTATCTTCACAGAACAAGTATGAAAAATAGAAATCCTTATCCTATTAACCTTATAATTTATCTACTATTTGTGCAGTTGCATTTAGCGATAGAGAGGGAGCAGTTCAGGAGAGAGACCAGTTCACATGAGAGAATTTGCGCTAGCTATGAGGATGTTCGTGTTTGGCCGTGAGGGAGAAAGAGCATTCCGCCCTCGCATGCGTTAAGCCACCGACGCTCTCGACTATGTACATTTGCTTTTCTAATTCTTCTATTTATTTATTTTAATTCCGTTGCTTTCTATTCTAGAGGGAGGAGAGAAAATTTCCAAAGAGGCAATGGTACACACCAAAATTTTTGTTCTAAAAAAGCGACTAGAGATATCCAATGGAGAAGATGAATAAATTTTACATTGAGGTAAAATTTTTTTCTCTTGTTTCTATCTCTTAATTCTTTCATTTTGGAATGAGTGATTATGCTAAGGTGAGTGATTAGGTTCGGGTACTGATAGGAACAACATAGTTCTATATTTTCATACTTAAATCATGTTAGTTTGGAGGTTTTAATGTAATTAATTGATCATTTTGTAGGGATTTGAGCATAAGGAATGTTCCGAGAGATTCTACGTTGAATCACGATTCCAACGCATCAAACCGGAGGTCATTCGGACACCTGAGCAAAAAGTTAGAGCAAAAATAAGCAGTGCTGCGCGCTGGGTAGCGTCTAGACGCTGTCCAGAGCGTCTAGACGCTCCGTCGATTCCTATATATAGATTTTTTCGTCCTCTAGGTCATTTGTCTCCAATTTTCAGCCGTCATGAGACCAATTTAGGCTTTCTCCTCTCTGTTTTTCAGTAGTTTAGGATAGATTAGGAGTTTTTTTTTTCATCAAACCTTGATGTCGAATCGAGCTTGTGTGAACTTGATGTTTTCTATGGAGATGCTCAGCTAGATTCTACGTTTCCAGTTCAAAGGTTGGTTGTAATCAATTGCAATATTGTGAGGCTTGAACCTTAACTTAGTTTTCTTTCAATTGCAAGTGTTCTTTAATTCCCGTATTAATTTTATAAGTATGTATTTTGATTAAATTGACGCCTTAATCCCTTTACATGCTTTATTGCTAATCACGATCATGATCCGTAATTGTCATGTTGAATGAATCGGTAGCATTAGGATTATCACATGTGTATGTTTTGTGGGTTTCCATATTACATGGCTTGCATGTTTAATTCTAGGAATTAAAGAAGCTTCTTAATTAGGTGAAAGTTGTTTTACCTGATTGGTTGTCTTGGTCGTTCCAAAGTTCATAATGCCTTTATCTAAATAAATTGAAGCGGTTTCGTAAAGATTTGTTTAGGTAATTAGCGTTAACTTGACGTTCGTTAGAGTTAATGATTTTAGGGAATTTGCACTTTTTGGGGTTTCCTAATAAGTTGACCGAGTACTTGCATGGTTAAGATTAAATATTTTGAATGCCTATGATCAATGTTTGCAATTGAATATAACTGCACCTCTGAACTGGAACTTGGTAAGAGTTGATTTTTATCCTTTTCAGCAATTGTTTTATTTTTGTCAATTTTTATTTCTATTTAGTTTGAAAATATTTTCCAAACCCCCCCCCCCCCTTTTAATTGCTTTCTCATTTGCAAATTTAACTTAAGAAATTAATATTCGGTTCCCTGAGATCGACCCGGTCCACTCAATGCTACAAGTAGCTTAGGATCGGTTTATAAATATTAATTTGACGAGCCCTCGACAAGCTCGCATCAAATTTGGCGCCGTTGCCGGGGAACCACTATTAGTTTCTCTTTGTTAAATTTGATCTTAAAAAAAAAAAAAATTCTATTTTTATTTTTGTCTATTCCTGTTCTTACATGGCATCAAACCCTCAACATTATTGGACATTTGATAGAGCTGCGCCGTACGCTGATGAGGTTAGTGAGCTTAAATCTCAAATTTCTGATTTAACCTCCTTAGTTCTTCAAGTGGCAGTAGGGAGACTACAAGCAGTGGAGACATGTAAAATTTGTTCGTTCCAAGGACACACCACTGAAGCATGTCCTCAGTTGCAGCGGAATTTCGTGCATAACGCCTACACTATAGGAGGATTTCCTGGTCATCAAATGAACTACAAGCATTACAATCCCTATCTTGAATGGGATCAATCTAGCTTTAGATATGGATACCAGGAGGAGGAGCCGAACCAGTACTATCAAACTTCAGACTCAGGTATGTCTTTAGAGACTTTAGTGCATGAACTTGCTAATACCACTCTTCAGTTTCAGCAGAGAAATCTCCAAATTCAGCATAACAATCTCCAATTTCGAGAGGAGATGACTAGGATACAGGGTGACTCCGTCATTCAACTAGCTGATTCAGTGGAGAGAATTCAAAAGCAACAGCCTATAGACATCCCTGAGGTACGAGAATCTGATTTGGTTGGCTTAGAGCTCAACGATGAAGTTTGTTTGCCATATGAAGAACATGTTTGTGAAGCTGAGGAAACCATGCTTCAATGCGAGGAAGTCCAGGTGATAGAGTTGGAGGCCAAAAGGCCTGCGTCTGTTCTGTACCTTGATTCCCCCTTCTTTTGTGTATGTTCCTCTAGTTCTCACGAGTCAGAGTCAGTTTCTTTTGATTTTTCTTGTTTTTCTTTTTTAGAGTCGAAAAATCCCAAAAAGACCTGTATTTCTGGAGCCCATCAAATGTTGAAGAGATTGCTTAGTGTAGTGGGCTTTGTAGATTCGAGGAAGAAAGGGCCGAAGAAATGGGAGAATTTTTATGTGCCTTGACGCGTGCCACACGGCAAGTCGAGCAATCGACTATAAAAATTTGCGCTTCCTGGAGGCAGTCAGGCTTGAAAATTTAGTTGTTTTCCTTTATTGCTTTATGTTTTTGTTTTTCCTAGTTTAGCTTGTTTTGCTTTGTTTTGTAGGTAACAAATTGACCTTTGAGTAGACGAATTATCATTCTTGAAGGTTTCTACCGCGTCACCACCCACCTACGTGCTAAGTTTTCATGGGAGGTTTTCTGTTCCCCTTTCTTTTTGTCCTTTCATTTTCAATGATTTTTGTACATTGAGGACAATGTAGAATTTAGGTTGGGGGTGGAGGTTATTATTGTGCTTTGATGATGTGTTTAGCATGATTGGTTGAGTCCTTGAGCACCTGAGCTCGGACTTATCTTTAGGTTTGATAGTTGCGCTTATATGTTGTCCTTGAGCACCTGAGCTCAGACTGTTGATCAATTATGTTAAACATGATTCTTGTGTGATTTTTTTTTTTTTTAAAAAAAAAAATTTGTATGAATTATGAGCTTGAATGCTTGATGATGTGTTTGCTTGTTGCTTGATGAGGACAATTGATGACATGCATGGTATGTTGCTGTAATTGCATTAGCTGAAGTATATGAATGCTATCCTGCTTTGAGTCTTTTTGTGCCTAACTCTCAAAATTTTCTAGTCTTTCCTGCACGATCTGAACACGTTAGCCTTTCCTTTAGTAGTCTTGAAGGCTTAGGGTGGGATTATAGAGCTTGTATGTCTATTGTCACCCCGATAGGTGTAGGGCTAGTTGTTGAGTGGAAAGATTGATAGCTTGTAATGCGTTGCTTAGGAGAAGTAAAAATATGATTTGCCTAGAAAAAGAAAGAAAGAAGGAAAGTGTGCTTGAAAAGAAGATCATTCTTGAAAAAAAAAAAAGGAAAGAAAAAGAAGAAAATAAAATAAGCTTGTAATGAGTTTAGTGAATCAAGGAGTAAAAAGAGCTACCCCTGTTGTGATCAGTTAGGCCATCCATTGAGCGAGTGCTCTGGATACGGGTCCCTACGACAGGTGTGTGAAAGCTAGTGCCCTTTGGTTTTTAAAGTGATACAAGTTTATCCCGCGGGTTTGAGTTCAGGCACCTAGTAACCTATTACTTGTTTGATGGTTTGGAAGCTTGGTAGCTAGTCCTAGTGCCAGTGTATGGGGAAGATGGATTGAGAGCTTTATAGACCTTCTTCGGGCTTGTAGAGACTACTTTACGAGGCCACACACACACGTGGGAAAGAATAGAAAGAGTTTTTTTTTTAAAAGTGTCTCAAAACGTGGATAGTGTATGTCTGCTTCTCTTTTGTGGTTATTGTGATATTCCTAAGTATTGAAATTAGAGTCTCGTGCATGCAATCATTGATTCATATCTTTATTATTTTTGTTTGAGTCTTGCTCGAGGACTAGCAAGATTTAGGTTGGGGGTTAGGTACCTTTGTGTCTACTCTCATTTTATTCTTCCATTTTTTTCTCTCTTTCTTTATCACCATCAATTTTTTTTTTTGGCGTAGTTTTGCAATGAAATTATTTTTCTACTACCTAATGCAAATTTAATAGTAGGTTGAAATTTCCAAAGCATATAAGAAGAGTTAAAGTAGTGTGTGTCTTAGTTTTCATTTCATACTCAATTGGAACTTTTTTAGGTGAAGAGATTTTTTGAGCTATTCTAGTTCTCTCATGAAAAATACTTAGAAGCTACTTTAGCTTCTCATCTACCACCTCTCTTTATAGACTTGTAAAAAGTTGATGCAATATTTTTAATTTAGAATGTAAATGATGATCCTTTTTTTCATATTTAGATAATAAGATAGAATTTATAGTGTGCTGCTGATGTTAAATTTTTATTTAGAGTTGTTGTAACTAATGATGATTATAGCAAATATTATTTTCCACCCAATCTAGTTATAGCAATGACACCACAATTTATAGGTTAGTTGTTTTTATTTTTAAATCGTTAGATGAAATATTAATAATTTTAGTTAGTTTCAAATACAAAATGATTAAATTTTAGAATGAAGTTTTCATATAGTATGAGAATCGGTAGGAAATCAAAGTGAAATAGATATAGTCAATTTGTTTTTAAAAAATGTATCTACTATGAGTAATCTATGGTCAATTCTTTTTTTCTTTTCTTGGGATTTATATAAATTGTAACCTGCTGGTAAATATATTAGAACTAATACAATAAATTGATCATATAATTTATTGTATGATATGTAATGCAACATTGTTGTGTCTTATGTTTAATCAACACATTTGTTATGATCTTGTATTGCATTTTTAAACTCTCTCAATAGTCATTTTTTAATGTATTCGCCTAGTTAAATATTTATCAATCATTATATATATACAAAATCTAAAATCTTACCTTTGTGAGTTTTATTTTGAGTATGTTGTCATCATATCACTTGATAAAATATTTATGTAGTTTATTCGCAAGACAATCTAAAAAGTAGAAGGAATGCAATTTATTCGCAAGATAATTAAAAAAATCATTTTTTTTAGTTCTATGTATGGCAGTGTACTTTTGCTATTGAAAAAATAGAAGTTTATAAATGTTCAATTTGGAAAACCAATTTTTAGTAGTGTTATACTATTAACCAATTTACTAGCATGAATTTAGCTTTGTTAGAATACACTTATAGATTGATCTAGGAAGCAAATGAAAATATTATAGTAAAATAAATCATTCGTATTTTGTGGTAGAACATAATTAGTACTTATTTGCTAAATAATTTTGTTTTATGCTATTTAGGTAGAATCTGAATTTAATTTTGTTGTACATTTATTTCTTTCTATTTATTTGTGTTAATATTTAGGCGTCTGATCTTTCAAATGTAAACAATAATGTATGTCATTATTCGTATTATCATTTGATGACTCTACTTTAATTTTATTCATTCTTTAGCCTCCAATATATTAGGTACAACTAGAATATATATATTGAAATGTTACTCGTGATGAGATTAAAGCTTTTGTAAACATGTACGTAGTTTAACTTCTTGTTATTCTATATATTATGTCCCCATAAAATGTGGTTCTGATTGATTTTTAAAACATGCCTATAAAGATATTTAGATCTAAGCGAGATTGGTGGGTAGAAAAGCAATTATTTGGAAACCTCATGTTAAAGTAAGTATTTTTTTTTTCGTTATAATGATGAAGTTATCTCATAGTTTTACATTTATTCTTATTTTAATCATTGTTATGTATATAGACCCCTCATTAACTTGAGTTTGTATATTGTGGATACTATGTAATGAAATTTATGAGGGATATTGTGATGGATCAACACACTAATTCCTTTAAAGAGTTGATATGATACGAACTATTTGAATTACCTTATTTATTATTTTAAACAACTTCGTGATGATATATATATATATATATATATATATACACACACACACAATATCCTTCTTACCTTGACTACTAAAACAATTCATTTGACTATGAAATCTTTAAACAACTTGATTGATGTAGATGGCCCCTCTTTATTCTCACACCGACACCTAATGAATCCTGAGCAAATGACACTTTTCTTTTCTACAAAACCAATTAACCCATTAAAAATCGAATAGAAAGGAAAGAAAATGAAGAGTTGGGCTTTTTTGCGAGGGTGAGAAATCGGAAAAGTAAAGAAAGTAATCATTTGGGTTTGATTTTGAGTTTATCTTCACAGATTTGAAAGGAAGAACTAAATAAAAGTAAAAGAAAATGTGATTTCGTCTTTACCCATATTAATAGACTTGAATTGAACAATAGCCAAAGAAACAAAAAAAAATTGTTTTGATCTAGTAAGAATGTTTTGATTAATTTTGCCTCTTCTTTGTTTTGAATCATTGGTTTGAATCTTTTTTTTTTTATTTGTATTTTTTGTTGTTGTAAGAACGAATTCCAGTAGAGGAAGTTTTTGAGTAACTAAAATGTTCAAAAGAAGGATTGACTACAGCGGAATAAAAAAAGACTCCAAATTTTTTGCCCTAACATTCAATTCAATTCCAATTCCTCCAAACCACAAACGATCAACAACAAATTTAAAATCAATTCAAAGCCGCCCAAGATACGACTGACGATTCAACAGAAATGGAATAGGTATACTGAATAAATGATAATGGTGAAGAGAAATGGGATAGGTATACTGAATAAACCAAGAAAATGAATACTAAAGAAGCCAAAGCTTCTACTTCTACACAATACTGAAGAAAAATAGCAACCCCCAATAAATCGAGACAACATGATAAAGGACTTAGATCACTGCTTCATATATCCAAGAACTATACCTTAAGAAATAATCAGGTCCACCATCGTCGACGCTGCAAGGAGAAAACAAAGAAATTGTCGCCGGAAGGAAAGAAGTAACGAAAATGGCAGAAAGAAATCATCGTCGACGCTGCACCTTACCACCGTCGTTGCCGCTGCAAGGAGAAGAAAGCCCAATCTCCATCGAAAGGAAGAAGCTGTAGTGAAGAAAAATGGAGAAAAGAAAATGTCGCAGCAGTTGCCATTCGCAAGGAAGAAGGTGAAATGGAGATACGAAAAGAAGAATGGAGATGAGAAAAGAATAAGGTTTTTAGCCTATTTATCTCGACGCATATTGCGTCCCAAATAACAAAAATTGCATCAAATGCGTGCGTTTTGGTTTTTTAGCCTATTTATCTCGACGCATATTGCGTCCCAAATAACAAAAATTGCATCAAATGCGTGCGTTTTGGTTCCTTATATATATATATATATATATATATATATATATATATATATATATAGTCCCGACGCATATTGCGTCGGGATAAGTCAAAACTCCCTACGCGAGTTATTGCGTCGAGATAATCAAGTTTTACGGACGAATTGTACTGCGTCGGGAAATAAAACCATCGGGAAATTCACAAATTCTTGTAGTGATTGATAGCTATTACATATACCAATAAGGTGTACCTTCCTTTTCGGTAGCTTAATCATAGAAACTTCAAAGTTAAGCATGCTTGGCTTTGAGCAATCATATGTTAGGTGTGAAGGAATGAACATTTCACTCCGCAATAGAATCATTAGATCGTCTTTGATTTTATTGGATTGGAGCGGAAGAAGTCTAGAGAGAATTCTCTAATTCTCTTTATTGAGGAGATTGTGTTGTGTCTAACGGCTCAACCCAATGGTCCTATTTATAGAGACTAAGGGTAAATCTTTGCCATAATTAAAATATTATATTTTAATATCTAATATATTAAAATATATCTTATACTTATTTGAATCTCATTCAAATCTCCTACGATATTTATTTATTTGAATCTTATTCAAATTTTATAAATATCTTTTATTTAATGTATCAAATATACATAAATTATTTTAATATTTAATGTATCAAATACAATAAATATATTTTCCTCTTTTATATTTAATATATTTAATATATTAAATATTAATTTAAACATTTCAAAATTTTCTTTCAACTAAATTGATCTTTTAGTGTTACTATGAGCTAGCAATGGGACCTTATGGACCTACAGATTATAAGCTCCAATGATACAAAATTACTTAATTAAACTCTTTAATTAATTAATTTTCATTCATTAACTATAGGTCAATCCACTATAAACTTAGAGTTGCACTCTTATGCATTGTAGGACGAGTTGTGTTCATAGATATAATCATTACATGCAAGTCGATCATTCACGAGTTGTTCGTAATTATAGTTGGGTCAAAAGTCCGTTTTACCCATATAATTACATATTGCACTTTAAGTATCACTGATCATCTAATGAACAATCTGTTAATAATCTAATTATAAACTAAGTCGCTCTCGAGTAAGTGAGAAGGTGGGGCCCCATTCTTCAAGTCCCGAAATCAGCACTTAAGGGAACTACTCATCTACTTACCCTATATGGGAAGGAGTGAATTCCATCTTGTGAAATTATGTTCCTAGCTCCCTATTTGGTCAAGTCCTCAAAATGGTAGACATATTGAATCGGCTACAAAAGTCACTCTCACCCATGCAAATCAAAGGACAAGCCCTCATAGGCAGGAGTTCATAACTCACTCAGGATTAAGATCGAGTCGCATATGATCATTATGACAAAATATTAATCTTCTCAATTAACGAATTTATAAAGAGAGATTAACTATTTCGTTGTTCAGTCATACAAACTCATTGTATAATCACTCACATGTCTCCACATGAATGATTTGGATCAAATCATTTGTAACTATTACAAAGTAGGTCGTATCAATAGTGTTACTAGGATAAGGCACTCAACCTTATCCATATACTATAACCCTTTAGGTTATTTCTTGAACATGATCCTCTCGTATGTCAATCACATACTGTTCAAGATTATACTAATAACCTTGAATTTTTCATATAATGGATAATATTATATTACAAATAAAATAATCAAAATTATTATTAATTCTTAAATAAATCATTAATTACGAGGCTTTAGGGAGTAAATCCCAACAAGGTGGCCTCTTGGAAATTTTCCTAGGAAACATGTGAGTAAGAACAAAGCATGCTAAAAGAACCTGTGTTAGTTTGTGAGGACAACCTTCACTCTTAAAAGAAGTTTAAGACAAGGAAGGTGGCGTGGCCAGGTCGCAAGAGATACAGGGTGTAATGACCCACGTGGGTCTTCATTTTTTTAAGTAATAAACCATATTGGGAGACAAAAGCCATCCCACTTTCCATTATTCCCTCCTCATTTTTCTCTTTTTTGTTTTTTTGTCTTCTTGCCCTTTTGATTTTTTTTATTTTAATTTTCCCCTCCACTTTCTTATTCTCTCAACCAAATCTCACTCCCTCACCTTCCCGAAAAACCCACCTCTCTCACACTCTTTCTCACCATCCCCCACTTTCTCTCTCTCTCTCTCTCTTTCTCTCTCTCCACCCGAGCACCCATCCTTTAACCTTCTTCTTCTTTTTCCTCATCCCGCTGGGTGTCACGGTCGTAACTCTCCAACCGTGCGACGCCATGATTTTTCGCCTTTATCATGGCCAGCCTTAAGGGGAACTCAAGCCCCAATACATTTTTCGCCCAGCTTTGTGGCTTAGTCGGACCTTAGGCGAGGTTATTCATCCTCAACCAAGCTTCTTGTATGATGCAGCGGAAGTATACTTGGCCATACACGTCGCCTGTACGTGTATGTTCACTCAAATGCGACTCTAGCCGGCTTGCCTTTACTCTAGGCCAAGTCCTAAGGCTCAACCTTGCCTCTACATTAGGCCAAGGTCCTCATAATGCAATGTCGCTTCTTGGGACATCATCCCTCAACTCTTAGTCATGTCCACAATGTCTCCACATCAGTCTGGAACTTTACCGGGACTCATTCGGACCCTTATTGGGGCCAAAACGGCCTTAAAACGCTCAACCGGAGCTTACCGGGTGATTCCGGCACTTATCGGGACTTACCGGGTGATTATAATGCTTACCGGGTGAAACCGATGCAAACCGGAGCTTTTCGGGGCATTATAACACAAACCGGGACATATCGGGCAAGTACCATCCAAACCGGAAACTATCGGGTCCCACTGATGAATAGTGGTGCCATCCCGAGCCTCGGGAGGTCACCTGACTTAGCTGCTCGATCGGACATGTTATCGAAATCCTTCCCATGGGTCGCCTTCATAATCGGGGCCTCTCGGACATCCATCCATCCGAGTCATATCGAGGCATGAACTCTCCCGAGCCCATGCCGAGCCATTCTCGTATCGCTGGCCGCTACCGGGTCCTATGGTCGAACCTCTAGCCCATGGGAAGGGGCGCAATGTCGGCACACCCGTGCCGCCCGACACTGTCTTAGGAAAACCCATTCCATAAGAAGACGCCCAAGACACTAGTCTTGCAGACGCTCGCCCACACCATGACACACTCATGTGCCATGGGGTAGCTCGCTTAGGCCCTGAGGCCCAGGGGTGGTGGAGAGCTGACACCATGCCTCCCCCTAAGGTAGCATATTGAGATTTTGCCTCCTGGCACCCTTGCACGTCAATTTGGCGAGGGATCATACGCCAGCGTGGAGCGCTCGTCTGGACTCTGATCGACACGAAATCTGGCGAGCTTCTATCTTGCCCATATACGGACTTAACTCCAGAGCCGCACGACAAAACTCATGACGGAACCCCGACTTTCGAGGATATGGCTCGGGGCCCCATCTGGCCCCCACTAAGCTTGTAGATGCCACCTTAGACGACATGGTTGACTTCCTTTTTCCCCAAATCTCAACTTGGCATTCATGCCTACATATCTTGGTGTGTTGGATGATGCACCGTCCTCCTCGGTCGCATCATGGCACTTGTCTTCTCTTGGCCCTCACGTGGCCATATGGGCGACACTCGCGTGCCGCCATTGTCTCTGTCTGCGCCGTGGGAGTCACAACCTACTCTCTTCTTAGCATGGTTGTGACACTGGGCAGCCACCAGAACTCCAACCGCAGATCGGCATCGTGCCGTCTCTCCACCGTCTGCTTTATTCTTCTTCTCTTTCGTCCTCTTCCTCCGCTGGCACACGAGGTCCGACGGTAGCGCCTTCAGCCGATCATAGGAGTTCATTTCGCAGTCGTCCGATCTGCAACAAGCAGCAGGAGCCTCATCTTCATTTTTGTTCTTCGTCCGACAGTCACGCGCCGCCCCCATCCACCTGCAAGCGTCGATCAAACGAGACTCAGATCCGTGCGTGCACAGATCCTCGCTCGCGAGATCTAACGAGCTTCAATCGCCGTCTGACTCCTTCGTAAACACCACGAAATCTCGTCGAAAAATGTCACGCCACCCAGATCTGCCCGAAACTCGCCCCCACGCGCGTTCAAGCGCTGCCAGAAACATCCACGCGCCGCCCCTCACGCCCACGCGCCGGCCATGCGCCGCCGCCTCCCGAACCGTGTTCCGATTTACGTTCTTACTTGGGTAATATTGGTCAAGATCTAATTTTGGATTAAGAGTTTTAGGAATCAATTGAATATCGAGCTAAGATTTGATTTACATTTTATTTCAGGATACCCATAATCGAATTTGAATTAAATCGAGAAAATTCCAGCAAGGACTGGATACTGCACAGCCACCTCTCGAGACCAATTAATTTGGGTGAGCATTCGATCCATAATTTTAAGATCAATTTGAGAAATAAAAGGGACTCATTTGCAATTTAAAGATACTTTTGGACCCTTTTGACTGAATTGATGGACAACCTTTGCAATTGGAGTAATTATGGACTTTATGAGACCTTTTGGTCCATCAAACTGGACTGTGGAGCTAAGATTCAGTAAAATTAAATGAAAGGACTGGTTGAGTAAAGATTAACCAAAATTGGACTTTATGGAGCTCAATTATGAAATTTCAAGAATCTTGGACCAAGTTTTATAATCCTTATTTTTATTGGATTACTGAAGGTTAAGCAGGAGACCAGAGCTTGGAAGGAATTTTGCTGCTAGAATAATATTCATTATTCCATTCGAGGTAAGTAGTCATTTGGATCAAGCCCATTTAAGTATTTTATGGCTTGGTTATTATTGCAAATTTATAATGTTGAGATTATGCATGAAATTAGGATTCTAAATGCATGCTATGATTAAGGCAAAAATATAGATTTGAATTTATGCCTGAGATTTGAGATTTGGAGCATGCAATTGATTGAGAAATCCTATGAAGTAATTTTGCAATAATTATGGGCCAAGTATATGAATGTATTGGAATATAGAGGGCTTAAAGACTAGAGTTCATTATGAGGAACATGCATGGTACATGTGGTAAACTTTAATACCAATGCATGCAAAATTTACGTGAATTATTGATAATATTTCCTAGAGATTAAGGGTAGTAAGCTTTATTACCTAAGTATGTGATTATTACATGATTATGTAAATTCATGATAAATCCATGTATTCAGTGAATAGTATCTCGAATGAGTCTGTGCTCGAGGTCTATTGTTGAGATTTGAAATTCATGAATTAAACCTTAGATGAATGTATGCCTAAGGTATATGATTAAATGACATGTCAATATTTAAGATTGTAGACCATTATTATAATTGGTAACACAGCATGTTAGCTATCTTTCCTGGATTGGGGATAGTAGCGTGATCAGGGGTTCTTCTGTAGTGACAATTGGAAAGTGATTGCACACTCGAAGTAATTGTCCCTAACCCGACACGACCTCGGTCAGGAGGGGTTGTTCTGTGTAGAGAATGTCGGACGTAAAATGTGCTAGTGAGGGACCGCTATAAGGTTGACAATCTTATCTTCGAAATTGTTGTTATGAAAATCATGATCTTGAAAGCCCCATTAAAGTTAAGGGAATGGCTTGACACCTTTAGGCTAGTGGGACATCATTTTTCGTCTATGAGTTTAACGAAAAAAAGCCTTCAAGGGTTGTTTTGAAACAAACTTCAAAGTTCAAGGGTTAAAATGAAACTTTTCAAAGTTCAGGAGTATAATTGAAACCAACCCCATAGTTTAGGGGTATTTTTGATAATTTAACCTCTTTTCTTCTTCTTCATCTCCTCCCCACCTAAAACCCACTTTCTTCTCTCTCTCTGAAATTGTCGATGCAACCCCACCGTCCGTACACCAGAACTGTCGTGCCGAGCACTATAGTCAGCGCTCCGCTTGCTAGCTCATCTGGCATCCGCTTGCACGATAGCTCGTCTGTTTCACCGCTGGAATCACTACACGAACGCTCGCCGAATCGCACCACAGCTAGATCCGCCACGCACAGCTCCTTCCATCGCCGAACTCCACCGCGCTGCGCTACTTCGTGAACCACGCGTTCGCTGCCTCCCTAGATCTCGTTGGATCTGCTCTTGCATTTTTCGTACTGCAGCCCCACGCGCAATTACACGCCTCCACTGGAAAGACACTGGATCCACCGTGAATCATACGCCTTCTACCAGTGCTCACTGTCAATCACATTCGTCAGAGCGTAGACACGAAATCCACCGCGAAACCCGCCATCGTGAGCTTCCAATTCTCTTCACGACGAGCTGCTAGTTATGTTGTCTCCTCTATATCTTCCCCTTTGCACAGACAGCAAGGGAGATAATTGTCCGGGGTCGATTTTTGGTGAGCCTAGGGTTGTTCGGTCTTGTACTGTCCCAATTCGAAGTGGGTAAGGGTTCCGGTGTTGATTTAAGACTCTTTTGCAAATTTGATTTTGGTACCGTTCTAGCCTTTGGAAATTAAATAGAATTGTTGGATGTGATTTTAAGAAATCCATTGCGATTGGAGAACGAACTGTCAAATTTGAATTAATTCGATGACAATTTCAGGAAGCTTTGAAGTCTAATTTTGGGTAAAGATTGAGGGCGTAAGTTAATTTGAATCAGTTGGACCCATAACTTAAAAGCTATATATTAGTTTTGAATTTTTGGAGTTTAAAGTGAATTTCAAGTGTGATTTTAGAATTTGATAGTTAACCCATAATATTTTGGAATATTAGTATGGTTTTGAATCATTTATTAGAGATTCGACTTGGACTTTAATTTTGAATCACTTGAATAATTTTTTTGTAAAATTGTTTTCTAAGAACTAAATGTTAGGATAAATGCCAAATTTTGGATTGGTTGTTGGAATTTCGGATTATGTTGTTTTTGAACGCCCTTAAGCTTCCAAGTGAATTATTGAGTTTTTGACTTAACTTTAGATTACCCATAACAATTGGGCCTTGGATTTTCAAAAATCAACTCAATTGGAGTTGGAACGTTTTGACACAATTGTTAGAAAGCTAATTTAATATTGGGCAAATTGGAAAGATGAGACTTTTCACCACCTTATTAAGTTAAATTCCAATTTAATTATCGAGAAATTTTAAGTAATTTAGCTTCATGTCATGGATTAATCCTATTACTTTAAAATTTGCTAGGTGGGGCTAGTTAAATTCAGGAAGCGATAATCTTGGTCATCATAGTAAATTATTTAATCTGCTTAAGGTAAGTAGTCATTTGGATTAAGGCCCAGTAAGTTATTTTGTGACTTTGTTGATGCTTGAAGATTGTGAATTATGAAAGTATACATGAAACTGTGGTTATGAAGCATGTTATGGTTAAGGGAATTGTGAATTATGAAAGTATGTATGAAATTGTGGTTATGAAGCATGCTATGGTTAGGAGAATTGTACTGAGGTTGTTTGAGATAAATTTGGCCTAATTATATGACTATATTGGAATTAGAGGCTTTAAGATTTGAGTTCATTGTGGATAATATATGTAGTACCTTAAGAAATTACCTAATTTTGTGATTGAATGAATTTAGTTTATGTTTGTGGTTATTTGTGAATATACACGTGTGCCTAAAAATGTGTATGTGGGATTTGGACTAGGTGGCTGGAGAAATTTGAGAATTTTCATAATGGGCTTAAGGTTGCCTAAACATGTAGCTATTCTTTAAGTTGTGAACTCATGGTGGGTTCATGTAATCATTGTATAGTACCTTCAATGATTTTGTTGCTCGAGCTTTGTGATGGATGTTAGGGGTGTACAAATGAACCGATAACCCGAACAACCCGGCCTACCCAACCCAAAATGTAAGGGTTGGGTTGGGTTAGATTTTTTTTTGGGTTGGGTTGGGTTAAAATTTGGAAGAACCGAAAATTCGGTTCGGTTCTCGGGTTGGGAAGATTTTGGCTCGGTTCAACCCAACCCGAACCGAATTTTTGGATTTTATTTTTTTTAATTATATATATATAAGTAAAAAACCCTAGTTTTCAACTTTTCATTTTCACGCTCATTCAGCCTTATGCAGCAGCCTTCGCCGAATCGCCTCAGTCTCCATCGGATCAACAATCGCTCACCTCACGCAGCACTCGCCTCTGCCTTTTCCAATCTCCATCCATCGGTAATCGCTCACCTCACGCAAACGCATCACTCGCCTCCTCAGCCCTCTCCAGTCTCCATCTGCAATCGCTCACCTCACGGCAGCACGACTCACCTCAAACGCATCTCCTCTCCCTCTTCTGCCATCGCCCCTCTCTCTCTCCCCGCCGTCGACGTCTGAGCAGGTGAGTTTTTTTTTTTTTTGAAACCTATTCTTCTTTTGAAACCTAGTAGTGTCTGTTTTATCTTCTGTGGATGGGGAAAATGGGGAAACATTTATTAGCCAGAAGACCCAGAATCGGGTGCTCTGATACCATTTTAAGTTAAGAATACGGTAGTTAGGAATCTTTAGCCAAACCAACCCAAAAAAGAAAATGGAAAATGAAAAAAGAAAAGAAAAATCTCGTCCAACTACGAAGATGGACTGCTCTTATAGTCTTCGTCAATCAGTTTTCCTAACAGAACCTACAGACTGACCAAGCAAAAGCCATCGAGCTAGTAACTGAACAACTCATTTCAACTTATAATCCACAAAATGAACAACATTAAATACCTACAAACCACAAAGAAAAAAAAACAAATGCACTTCTGATCCTAACAAACGAATAATTCAGAGCATAAAAAGCAACCCAGATAAGTAATCATCTTTTGGGGGACAACCCACTTGCCATCAACCCAATCCTGATGCAATCTCAACTGGTTCCGCTGAAAATCCATGACATATATTGGATTCTTGAAGAAAACAGAGTACCCACCATTTTCCAAAACCTTACAGACCACACTAGAAGAGAAGATAAGTCGCCTCAGCAAGATGATATTTCCAATAAAAAAAAATACCAGTGCCACAAAATTAAATCTCTAACTACAGAGTTTAACAACTCCACCATTCAAAAACACCATAAACGTTATTGGCAGTAAGTTCAAGAACTTGCAAGGTGAGAAAGACTATAGAGAACAAAGCAAACAAAAAATGGGTCAAATCGTCAATGGATTATAATATGGATTCTGAATCGGTTTTCTTTAGTTAACTTTGCTCAAATATCTTGGTGCTAGGATGTTTTGGCCCCATTCTTGTTGTGGAAATTTAGTGGGACTAGATTTAAGAATTTAATTGTTGTAGAAATTGTATTAATGAACTTGTATGTTTATTTGGATGATTTAAATTATGAATTTGTGAACTTATAATGCTTTTCATTTAGGATTGTAACGGATGTTATGAACTTTAAAGTTTAATATTTGAATGTTATGTGATTTAGTTTTAGAAGAAATTATTGCAAATAATTAAGAAAAATATCTATAAAAAAAAAAAAAAAAAAGAACCCGACAACCCAACCCAACCCAACCCAACCCGAAAATATTGGGTTGGGTTGGGTTGGGTGGCCTTCTATAATCGGGTCATTCGGGTTATGAACTCAACCAACCCGAATTTTCGGGTTGGTCCCAAAAAACCCCCCAACCCAACCCAACCCGACCCGTGTACACCCCTAATGGATGTTTGTGTTTTATATGTAGATCCTTGAATGAGATATGCTTGAGGCTTATGAAAAGAATTTGTAATTTGTGTGTAGCACTTTGGATGAGACTGAGCCCAAGGTTTATGAAAGATATTTGAGATTTATGTGTAAAACCTCAATTGAGTTTATGTCTGAGGTTCATGAATTGTGTTTAAGATTGAAGGACATGATCTAAGTAGTGGTTGATGTAATCATGAGACATGTCAATTCTGATCTTGCGTGAGGTTGGTTGTTAGTGTGATATGGTCTTGAGAACCCTGTTGAAGTTAGAGAATGACTTAACACCTTTAGGCTAGTGAGATCTATTACCCCACCTAGAGCATGTTTACCTATGATGATCATATGATGTGATTTGTGATGCTAGCCAGTGTGGCTTGGGGATGGTGTGCCCCCTTGCTGTACGATAGTTGTGGGGATGAAGCTGCGTGGATAGGAAGCATGACTCTAGGGTATAGTAATAAGGCAATATTGTAGGTGGACACTTAGCTAAAAGAGTGTAAAATTTGAATAAGATCAGAAGGTTAAGTAAATTGTGGTAAATTGACCAGTTGGTGATGAACTCTAAACTTTTGGATTAAATGGACTATTTACTAAGTATTTTTATACTCACTAGTGCTACATTGTTTTCCTTTTCAGGTGGTCATGGACTCAAGAGGTGTGGCAGAGGCATTGGCTTGGCAAGGTTATGGAGATATCGTGGTCTTCCTACTTTCATAGTATAAAAGAGTTGCCTATGTTTTCGTGTACTGTTTTAATCATTGGGAAGATTTGTCATTTACTTAAAATGTCTTTTTGTAAATTGTTTTTATTTTAATCGAGATCCTGAAATAAAATGAATTTTGTGAAAATGTTTCCACTATTTTTGTTTGAAAGGTATTTTAAAACTTTATTCATTGTGTTAAATGTGTGTTAAGTGAGCTTTAGGTAGCGAAGAGTGGGTCGTTACATATTATCATGTCAATCACATTTGACACAAGAAACAAATTAACTTGTGGGTATGTGAAATACTTATAAAAGGATTTTATTTTCCAAAGATTCTTTAGAATCTCTATTTTGAAATTATATAAAATTTTTAGTTTTTAAAAATATGTTTTATTTATTTATATATCTTTTTGAATGCTTCTCCCATTTATTTTATAATTTCTTTCCCTTTTCTACTAATTTACAATTGTAAAAGGTTCTTATTTCACCCCTTTTAATGTTTTTTTCTTCTCTTCCATTTTACTACTAAGCAAAAGGTATCTCTCCTAACTTATATGTATCTCTTCTACATTTATCTCATAATTTTACAAACAAAATTTGGGTTTGAAACTTAATGAATGAATTATTGTTTTCTTTTTTTAAAAAAAAAAATTGTTGATGAGAAACTAAAGCTTTGATTTTGAGCATAATAAAAAAGATTTTGAGTATAATAAAAGAGAAAAAATGATCAAAAGATTTATCTTGAAAATTTCTTTTTGCGAATGCAATTTTCTTTGTATTGGTTAAGCCTTAGAATTTTTTTTTTTTCGTTTTCCAATTGACAATTATGCATATATTTTTTTTCATTTTCTTTCATTTGCATTTGCTTTTTGTTTCCCTATACAGAATCATTATATCAATAAATATAATACAATTTTATATATACGTACCTTTTGTTACATAACTTTCTGCATGTTCATGGTTCAATCCAAAATTCATATTAATCTTCATTGTATCTAAAAACATGTGTACATCTATACTATATAAATGGCGCTTGAGGGAAGAAACTTTTGATTTTCTTTTTTGCCCATTTTTAATTTGAAGACTTCCTATTATGACATTCTTAATTAAAAAAATTTCCCTTATGCCGTCAATTTGAATAAAGATTATAAAATATCTGCGCATATAATCTCTAATTTGAATAAATATTTTAAAATATCTGCGATCTCCAATCTTTCAACTAACTAATATTTAAATTTTTTTAATGATAATTTAAAAAATTAATAACAAAAACTAAGACAATATTTTTGAACCTATGTATTTTCGAGAATATATAAAATTATTATGAAAATTTTTTCATAAAATAAACTAATATTTAAAGATTCTTAATACATATTTAAAAATGTAAGAAAAAAAACTTAAAAAAAATAAATTAAACCATTCATTTTCTAGAATATATGAAATTATTATGATATATATATATATATATATATATATATATATATATATATATATATATATATATATATATATATATATATATATATATATATATATATTAAATACATTAATATTTGAAGATTTTTTAATGAATATTTTAAAGATCATGAATTTTTTTAAATAGAATTTTATTGCATATTTAAAAATTTAAGAACAATTTTTTTTAAAAAAAAAAGTGAACAATGGTTTTTTGAGAATGCAAAATTAAAATAATATTGCAGTACTTTTTTAAAAAATAAAGATAAGATTTTTTTTTGAATAAGTATATTAACAGAATTTTAGATTATGATTTATTGTGATTGATATACATAAATTAAATGTCATACTTCAATCTATATATAGGACATCCACGACTAAAGTCTTCCATGTATTCTAAAGTGATTCCAAAAATCATGTAAATGATAAATCAAATTTCTCCCATTTTCATTTGATGGCTTATGACTATATAAGCGTAATCTTTCTTTTCAATAAACCAGATCATTCATATCCAAATTTTCAATTCTCAAAGTTCAAGAAATTTATTATTGAAGAGACTTCGTTATGGTGATGTTAGAGGTCGACAAGTGAATGAGCTCCCCCTCCAGTTGTTTTTGCAAATGACAGATAAAGTGAGAGTAATTTAATGTAATTTACTTCTTTTTACGTGTTTTTGTAATTCTTTCATTTTTTTTACAAATGGCAGAGAAATAGGGTGATTTAATGTAATTTACGGGTTGCGTGCTTTAGTCGTTTTTTTCTTTTTTCCAAATGGCAAGGAGAGTGATTTAATGTAATTTACTGCTTTTGTAGTTTTTTTTTCTCTTTTTAAATTTGTAAATACACACCAATTTATCTATTGATCCTTGGCATATTGAAGAGGATGGGGAAGAAGATGATTGAGACTATGGTTCCTTAAGGTAGAAGGAGAAGCAAACGACAAATAATGTGATGTAATTGTATTACTTTCTTCTTTATTTTCATTTATTTTTGTTTTTTTTTTGTGATAAATTGGAGTTTACTAAGCTAAGATTTAAGAAAGTCGGATCACAGTTTTGCATTTTTTTTCTATTTATGTAATTGTATTATATTTAAATATAATTATTAATCTATACTATATAAATGGCGCTTGAGGGGAGAAACTTTTGATTTTCTTTTTTGCCCATTTTTAATTTGAAGACTTCCTATTATGACCTTCTTAATTGAAAGATTTTCCCTTATGCCGTCAATTTTAATAAAGATTGTAAAATCCCTGCGCATGTAATCTCTAATTTGAATAAATATTTTAAAATCTCTACGATCTTCAATCTTTTAACTAACTAATATTAAAATTTTTTAATGATAGTTTAAAAAATTAATAACAAAAACTAAGACAATATTTTTGAACCTATGTATTTTCGAGAATATATAAAATTATTATGAAAGATTTTTCTTAAAATAAACTAATATTTAAAGATTCTTAATACATATTTAAAAATTTAAGAACAAAAACTTTAAAAAAAAACAAATTAAACCATTCATTTTCTAGAATATATGAAATTATTATGAAATATATATATATATATATTAAATACATTAATATTTAAAGATTTTTTAATGAATATTTTAAAGATCATGAATTTTTTTAAAATAGAATTTTAATTCATATTTAAAAATTTAAGAACAAAAAATTAAAAAAAAAAAGTGAACAATGGTTTTTTGAGAATACAAAATTAAAATAATATTGAAGTACTTTTTTTAAAAAAATAAAGATAAGATTTTTTTTAATAAGTATATTAACAAAATATTATATTCTGATCTATTGTGATTAATATACATAAATTAAATGTCATACATCAGTCTATATATAGGACATTCATGACTAAAGTCTTCCATGTCTTTTAAAGTGATTCCAAAAACCATGTAAAAGAGAAATCAAATTTCTCCTGTTTTCATTTGATGGCTTATGATTATATAAGCGTGATCTTTCTCTTCAATAAACCAGATCATTCGTATCCAAATTTTCAATTCTCAAAGTTCAAGCAATTTATTATTGAAGATACTTCGTTATGATGATGTTAGAGGTCGACAAGTGAACGAGCTCCTCCTCCAGTTGTTTTTGCAAATGGAAGATAAAGAGAGAGTGTGTGATTTAATGTAATTTATTTCTTTTTACGTGTTTTTGTAATTCTTTCATTTTTTTTTACAAATGGCAGAGAAATAGGATGATTACGGCTTGCGTGCTTTAGTAGTTTTTTTTCTTTTTTTTTTTTCGAAATGGCAAGGAGAGTGATTTAATGTAATTTATTGCTGTTGTAGTTTTCTTTTTCTCTTTTTAAATTTGTAAATACACACCAATTCATCTACTGATCCTTGGCATATTGAAGAGGATGGGGAAGAAGATTATTGCAACTCTGGTTCCTTAAGACAGAAAGAGAAGCAAAAGACAGATAATGTGATGTAATTGTATTACTTTCTTCTTTATTTTCATTTATTTATTTTTGATAAATTGGAGTTTACAAGGCTAAGATTTAAGAAGGTTTGATCACAGTTTTGCATTTTTTCCTATTTATGTAATTGTATTATATTTAAATATAATTACTAATAGTTATTAAAAATGTCATTGCAATTTTCAATATTATGGAAACAATTAATATTCAGATTCTAAAAGTTATTTTATTTGATCTAGATTGAATTATCTATCTTGCAATTTTATGATAAAAAAATAAACTCAATACTTCTTAATTTATTATTATTAAAGTTTGAAATAAAAAAAATATATATTTGTTTAAATTAATTTATTAATAGATCTTCTCAATTTAGTGAAATTTTGGAAACAAAAATAAATTGACCAATAGATCTCTTCGAAACTTTTTTCATAGATTCAAAGAGTTCTAAAATTGAGAACCACCATTCTAATTAATAATTCCCTTGCAAAAAATATTTTTCTAATTACTAGATAATTAATACAATTTTTTTTCTCAAAAAAAATAAACGATTCCCTTGAATTCAAAAAGATCATTGCAAAAAAAGATTTTTTCCAATTACTAGATAATTAATGCAATTTTTTGATAAAAGAAAAAAGAAAAAAAATATATTTTGGTTTAAATTAAAGTTTGAAATTTAGTTTAAATTAAAATTTTAAATTAAACTTTTATAAAAAAAAATTAAATTTATTAATAGTTCTTATCGATTTAGTGAACTGTAAACAAAAATAAATTAACTAATAGATCTCCTCGAAACTTCTTTCATAGATTCAAAGAGTTCTAAAATTAAAAATTATTATCTAATTAATGATTCCCTTGAATTCGAAAAGCTCATTGCAAACAAGATTTTTTCAATTACTAGATAATACAAAATTTAAATAAATAGAAAAAATTAATATTTTTGTTTAAAATAAAGTTTGAAATGAAGTGGGTAATCAAATGATGCAAATCAAAATTAAATAATAATAATAATAATAATATTTTGGTTTGAATTAAAGGTTGAAACTAGGTGGGTGATCAAATGATACTAATCAAAATAAAAAAAATAATATTAAAGTGTAATTTTTTATTTTTCATATGTATAAGACCTTATACTCAACTTTTATATGTACATTGCATTTTCAACCGTATGAAACACGTGCAACGCACGTAGTATCCAACTAGTAGTTATTAAAAATGTCATTGCAATTTCCAATATTATGGAAACAATATTCAGATTCTAAAAGTTATTTTATTTGATCGATATTGAATTCTCTATCTTGCAATTTTATGATAAAAAAATAAACTCAATACTTAATTTATTATTATTAAAATTTAAAATTAAGAAAATATTTGTTTAAATTAATTTATTAATAGATCTTCTCAATTTAGTGAACTTTTGGAAACAAAAATAAATTGACCAATAGATCTCGTCGAAACTTCTTTCATAGATTCGAAGAGTTCTAAAGTTGAGAGCCACATTTCTAATTAATAATTCCCTTGAATTCAGAAAGATCATTACAAAAAATATTTTTCCAATTATTAGATAATTAATACAATTTTTTTTCTTAAAAAAAAATGATTCCCTTGAATTCAAAAAGATCATTGCAAAAAAGATTTTTCCAATTACTAGATAATTAATACAATTTTTTTTATAAAAGAAAAAAGAAAAAAATATATATTTTGGTTTAAATTAAAGTTTGAAATTTAGTTTAAATTAAAGCTTGAAATTAAACTTTTATAAACAAAATTAAATTTATTAATAGATCTTATCGATTTAGTGAACTGTAAACAAAAATAAATTAACTAATAGATCTCCTCGAAACTTCTTTATAAATTCAAAGAGTTCTTCTTTATAAATTCAAAGAGTTCTAAAATTGAAAATTATTATCTAATTAATGATTCCCTTGAATTCGAAAAGTTCATTGCAAACAAGATTTTTTTTCAATTACTAGATAATACGAAATTTAAAAAATAAAAAAATTAATATTTTTGTTTAAATTAAAGTTTGAAATGAAGTGGGTAATCAAATGATGTAAATCAAATTTAAAAAAAAAAATAATATTTTGGTTTGAATTAAAGGTTGAAACTAGGTGGGTGATCAAATGATACCAATCAAAATAAAAAAAATAATATTAAAGTATAATTTTTTATTTTTCATATGTATAAGACCTTATATTCAACTTTTATATATTGGGTCGTAAGTTATATTAGGTCACTAAAAATGAGCAAAAAAAAAAAAAAAAGAAAAAAAGAAAAAAAAAGTTAACTATATGAATAACATATTTTGAATCAAATTTTACATGAATGACAGGTTTTGTTATTAATATCGGCTTGTCACTTTTCAAACCAAATTGAAGTCAAATCTAGAGGAATATTACTCATTTATTGCTATATTTATTGCTAAATATAAAAAAATATATATAAAAGAAATAAATATGGGGATACTTACCCTAACTGTTGAAACCTATATCCTTCCTTCCAAACATCATTTATTTTGTATAAGAAATAAAATAAAGATTTTCATGATTTTTCTCCTAAATTTTAAAAACTAGACAACCCTTTCCATTATCGATGGTTTCATTCTTCATACCTAGGGGTATATATATATATATATATATATATATATATATATATATATATATATATATATATGAGAATATAGTACGGGTATATATAATATATATCTAAGAATATAATAGGATTATCATATCATCCCGAACATATAGAATGATTACATATTGATGTATATATTCTATATCTCAACATCATACATATTTATGGGTACAATATACAACACAGTATATATTTAAGAACCCATTGAACATTATAGCTATATATTCTAAAGGTTATCTTAAAATTAATAGGATTATTACCAATACAAAATATATGACAATTATTTTCCTATGTTTATATAATATATGTCTGTGAATATAACTATACTTAATGCCTATATAAAATATAATAGAATTATATCCAGATGTATATATAATATACTTCTATGTATATTTTTTTTTACAGTATACTTAATATTATATATTTGACGTCGAGTATTTTCTAGAATGTTCTATATCACTAATGATGTTTATAACACATATACCATGAACAATTTCATTATTTTATATTATATATAATTTTGAAGAAAAAATAATGAAAAATAATAATGGACATAAGATGTATGAGCTAAATGATATATATGGTGGAGTTTACAACAAACAATACATAATGAAACATGTGTTCTAAGTAAATTGACAATAAAAAAAAAGTGATTCATGGAGAAACATTCTTCATATTTCAAGCGCTTGAGGTTGAAGTTGCTATCGGAATGAAAATTATAGCAAGGATAGTTTGCCGTCGAAATGAAAAATGAGAGAGGCAAAAGAAATTTGGCAAAAACAACTTTTTTCTAGATGTGGACGACAAATGAGTAATGTTAAAAATTTGGCGTTATATGAAAATTGAGCTTTTTGGCAAAACAACTTATTTTTAGCTGTATAAACAAACACAATTGGAGCATACATCTAAAAAAATTGAACGAAATATTCAAAATTATAAAAAAAAATTTATTTGTAATTAATGGTATAATGATTTGCCTAAATTGAATTATTTCATTATGGAAATATGAAATCACATTAATATTATTACTATAAATTACATTAATATCATTAATATTTATTTAAGGGTATAAATGGAATAAAATATTTTTATAAAGATGAACATGTTAAACCTGATATTATTTTTTAAAATAGGTTATTTGTAAAATATATGGTTGAAAATGTGCTTTCCGCATAATCCCCCCCCCCTCCCCCAAAAAAGTTATTTTGAGTCGTACGTTGTCCCTCTTGGGTCTTGATAATTCGGTAGAGCCCCACTCGCTATCAAAGTTTTCAATGCCCGATTCAAAATTAGGTTCGTGTGGGCCAGGGTCTTGGAACACGTGTTGTGCCCAAATTCAATCTAGAGCAAAATAGTCGCACGATCGTACGTATGTTCTGTTGCCACGACAATAGGGTCCTGCATTAAATCTAAACTAATCAGACACTTGAAATCTGCCTGTGAAGACAAATCGGAGATCGAGTCCTTCCGTCGAAATCCAGAGGCACACATTTCGCATAACGAACTAATCCGATCAACGCAATCACATCAAATCTTGATTTCTCATATGTTTGATTCTGTTCTTCGTCCTCGAGATTCTCAATTTCCTCTCTGCAACTCAACGAATATAAATCCTCGAGAAAATCTCCGATAACTCGGTATAATCCGAGACGATTTCGTCCTTAATCCGATCAATCGTCTTCAAAACTCTGAATTGGAGATCTTCATCTCTCGGATCAACGAATGCAGCAGATTCAAAGCATTGATTTCTCAAGAGGTAGAACAATTCCTCGACGTTTTCGATTAATCCAGCGTCTTTCACGTGGAAGATATCAAGTAGAGTCTATAAATCCAAGGTGAGTTAGTGAAAATTATTAGCAATCGATTCGTTCTGAGTGAGTAGAAAAAAGTGAATTCCATCTTAGCTCTCTATTTGGTTGAATACTCCCAAAATGATAAGTTTATTGAATCGGCTACAAAAGTCACAAATCAAAGGACAAGCCTTTATAGGCAGAAATTCATAACTTAAGAATTAAGATGGAGCTGCATATGATCAAAATATTTTAATCTTCTCAATTAACAAATTTATAAAGATAGATTAAATATTTCGTGGTCCAGTCTTATAATAACTCATTGTATAGGATACCTTCACTCACATATCTCCACGTAAATGATTTGGATTAAATCATTTGCAACCATTACAAAGTGGGTCGTATCAATAGTGTTACTAAGATAAAACACCCAGCATTATCCATATACTATAGACTCCTTAGGTTATTTCTTGAACATGATCCTCTTGTATGTCAACCACATTGATAAGCCTTAGAATTAAGGCTTATTTAATTCTCAAGTGCTCAAAATATTCTTGTTTGTCCTAAGATTAATTGAAAATAGTGGAAGATTGCTTGAATTTAAGGAATAATTGAATGTGATAGCATTTGGAATATAATTCTAAATAAATTGATTCTTTTTGCAGAAATTATGGAAATTGCAAAATCAGATTGCAAAATCAGATTTTGCAATTCTGGGTAGAGATTTAATGGAAACTATATATTCGCGTGAACGAAGAAACCCATATATGGGAAAATCAATTTCCGCACGAATTGAGGGATTGGAGCGTGATTTTTGGCAAATTTCAACCCTAGGAAGATCTACAAAAGAGGGGGGAAGAAGCTCGAAGATCATCTCGGATTTTTGGGAGCGATTTCAAGGATTAATTTTCGTGGGTTTTTACATTTTTTTTCGAATGCTCTGTTTCCGTTCTTCTTCGATTTTTAGCCAAGATTTTTACTTTCAATCTTAATTTTTCTTCAGTTTTGAATTAAGCTTGAGTTAATTTCAAGATTGAGTTGGTGGGTTTATTTCAACTTGTTCCTCTGTTTTTCCTGCACTCCTTTTGGTTCCTTTTTATGCATCAATGGCTACTATTTTTATTTATTTTCTCCTCTTGTTGACGAATAAATGTGAGAGTTATTCCCTTGTGCTCAGTTGATATTCAATTGGGAATTAATTTTGTGGTTCAATTCAACATTCCTTTGTAAGCTTCTCTAGAAATTCTTCTTGGTTTCTTCTTAGTTTTCTGCACTTTTCCAGTTTATCCAATCCGACTCAAAGTAGCATTTGGGTTGTTAAGACTAACCATCTCCTAACATTGGTAAAGGTTGAGTCAATTGGAGTGGAGCAAATTGGTTTGATTAAGTTTTGAAACAAAATTTCGTAAGCCCCTGTTTTTCAATTACGTTTTAAGCTTTTGAATGTTAAAGCTTTCTAAGGGGCATGAGGAAGAAGACCATCATTTTACTTAATTGCCCTTAAATTTTTCTTAAAGTCCCATTAAGCACCATTTTCTTGAATTCCTAGTAGTTACCAAAAATAATATTACAAATTATTGTTTTAATTATTCAATTTACACAATTTTTAATATGAACTTTTTCTCAAAAATTAGTTTTAGGATTTTTATTTTTAATATGAGCTAAAGCTTCTTAGGGGGTTCAAGGATGTGAATTCCCCAAGAAGTAAATGTAGCCAAAATTTCAATAAAAATCAAGCCTACATCTCAATTGTTTGCTTATGTTGATTAAAATTCCGTTGAGAACCTAGATTGATCAACTAGGGTATCAACTCAAGCTTAGATCTAATACCGACGGGGTTCGTGACAAGCGGATTTCACACAAGTGATGGAGAAAAAGAGCTTAGACATAAGCCAATTCCTTACCCTAGACATAGGGATTAAGGACTCCAAAACCAATAAAATTGTGAGCCAAGTTATCTAAGATAGAGGGACTATAGACATATAGGTCTCTCACTTAGTCTCTTAAAAACCTAATTTCAAGGTAAATAGGAGATGCAATTTTGGTTTACAATTGAGTGTGGAGTAGGTTGGAATTTCAATTTTGGTTTGCAATTATGACTTCGGGCAATTACATGCTTGAGCCTCATCTTTATCTAGAATTCCCTTTGAATTTACATTTGCTAAGTCTATTTAGTTGTTATTCCAAGATTGCCATTTTAGATTCTACAATTCAATTCTGCAATTTCTGTTATTTCCAATATTGTCATTTCTAGATTCTGCAATTAGATTTTGCAATTTCTATTTTTCACCAACACACCAACCGAACATTATTTTCGCAATTTAGTTTTCAAGTTGCAATTTTTCCTTACACTTCTGCTTACAATATTTTTGTTACTCCGTTCCCTGTGGGATTCGATACTTGGTACTCAGATACCAATTTATATTACTTCGATCCCGTGTGCTTGCGTGTAACAGCCGATCACACATACTGTTTAAGATTACACTAATAACATTGAATTTTTCATATAATAGATAATGTTATATTGCAAATAAAATAATCAAAATTATTATTAATTATTAAATAATAAATCATTAATTACAAGGCTTTCGAGCATAAATTCTAACAATATTGATATTAGTAATTAATTAAAAATAATTAATAATGATTAGTTAATATAAATTAACTAATTAATTAAGTTATATGTTTACTATTCTTCTCCCATGTATAAAAATCCTACCTAGATGGAGAGTATAAAAAAACTCATGTTGGATGGATTTTAAAGTTCCCTAAATAATAATATCATGGATTTTAAAAAGTAAAAAACAGGAAATTAACAAGTAATGATATTAAATGTCTATCTGAAAATTCATAGCAAAACCCATGAAACAAATAGACCCTAAGTGATATATATTTCATCCATATGCAATATGTTTCACATATTGTGGATAAGATGGATACTAAAAGACAAAAAAGTAGACGAGAGTACGAGACTATCACAATGTGGCTGCCTGCTAATAATAGTTGGATATGAATTCAAAAATTTTTATGCTCCTTCATAATTACTGGATACAAATTCAAAACATGAGAACTTGCATATATGGCAAAATATGTCCAATTAATTGCAAATATAGAAACAACATTTTTACATTTGCAAATATAGTAATTTTTAAAATATTTTCATGCACCTTCTTAAATATTTTTAGGTAATTCACTTTTTCCCTTGTAACCACTATGAATGTGGGTATATAATTGATATTTGACTTTATTTTTTTTTATCAATAATTGTTTGCATGCTCATTTACTATTATGTCTATTATATTGAAATACTATATCAATAGAATAAAAAAAAGGGTATGCAAGTGATATTTGGTTTCGTTGGTTGGCTTTATCTAGACACGTTTCTGTCTATTATCACTGACATATTTCCATCCATTAAATTTTCTCTTAGTTTCTCTCTCATACACCCGATGATGCACACAACTGGCAGCCACTAAAAAAATTATTTGATAAGATGAGATAAGATTTTATCTTCCTCCATTGGATATAGTATTGAACCAACATGGGCAATTTCTTCTATAAATAGAGTACACTAAAGTTTTGTTGGGATTTATGCCCTAAAGCCTCGTAATTATTGATTTATTTAATAATTAATAATAATTTTGATTATTTTATTTACAATATAATATTGTCCATTATATGAAAAATCCAAGGTTATTAGTGTAATCTTGAACATTATGTGGTTGACATACAAGAGGATAATGTTTAAGAAATAACCTAAAGGGTCATAGTATATGGATAAGATTGTGTGCCTTATCCTGCTAACACTATTGATACGACCCACTTTGTAATAATTACAAATAATTTGATCCAAATCATTCATGTGGAGACATGTGAGTGGGGGTATCTTATACAATGAGTTTGTATAAGACTGGACCACGAAATATTTAATTTCTCTTTATAAATTCGTTAATTGAGAAGATTAATATTTCATCAGGATGATCATATGCTACTCGATCTCAATCTTGAGTGAGTTATGAACTCATGCCTGTGAGGGCTTGTCCTTTGATTTGCATGGGTGAGAGTGGCTTTTATAGCCGATTCAATATGCCTACTATTTCGGGGATTTGACCAAATAGGGAGCTGGGAACATAATCTCACAAGATGAAATTCACTCTTTCCTATATAGGGTAAGTAGATGAGTAGTTTTTTTACGTGCTGATTTCGGGACTTGAAGAATGGGGCCCCACCCTCTCACTGGTCCGAGAGGGACTTAGTTTATAATTAGATTATACACAGATTGTTCATTAGAGGATCAGTGGTACTTAAGATGCAAGATGTAATTATAGGGGTAAAACAGACTTTTGACCCAGCTGTAATTACGAACAACTCGTGAATGATCGACTTGCATGTAATGATTATATCTAGGGACACAACTTGTCCTACAGTGCATAAGAGTGTAACTCTAGGTCTATAGTGGAGTGACCCTAGAGTTAATGAATGAAAATTGTTTAATTAAAGAGTTTAATTAATTAATTTTGTATCATTGGAGCTTATAATCTGTAGGTCCATAAGGTCCCATTGCTAGCTCATAGTAACACTAAAAGATCAATTTAGTTGAAAGAAAAATTTGAAATGTTCAAATTAATATTTAATTTGAAGTGTTCAAATTAATATTTAATACATTAGATATATTAAATATAAAAGAAGAAAATATATTTATTGTATTTGATACATTGAATATTAAAATAATTAATGTATATTGGATACATTAAAGAAAAGATATTTATTAAATTTGAATTGGATTCAAATTAGGAAATAAATGTCGTATGAGAATTTTAAAGATTTGAATAAGATTCAAATTGATTAGATAAATATATTTTAATGTATTAGATATTAAAATATATTATTTAATTATCTTTCCTAGACCACTATAAATAGGACACTAGGGGTGAGCTATTGGGCATTCTAAACAACACACATCTCCTCAATAGAGAGAATTAGATAATTCTCTTTAGACCTCTTCATCTCCAATCCCTTGTGGATTTTCTTTCAAGAGTCTCCCACAAGACTTGGTCTTGTGTTCGAGTCTATAGACGTCTGTTAATGATTTGTATTTATCATTCTATTTATGATAGATATATTTTGTAATTAATAGATCAAGTCTATCATTCATACTTATCAATGTATTAAAAACGGTAAATTTATAGTATTTTAACTTTCATTTTCTATCCATGATTGATAGTTTGCAAACTCATTTGCTAAATAGTCTTTCATTGATATACTATATCAATAGAATAAAAAAAAGTATATAATTGATATTTGACTTTATTTTCTATGAATAATTATTTGCATGCTCATTTACTATTAGGTCTATCGTTGAAATACTATATCAATAGAATAAAAAAAGGGTATGCACGTGATATTTGGTTTCGTTGGATTGCTTTATCTAGACACGTTTCTTTCTATTATCACTTACATGTTTCCATGCATTAAATTTTCTCTTAGTTTCTCTCTCATAGATCGGATAATGCACACAACTGGCAACTGTGGCAGCCAATAAAAAAATTATTTGATAAGATGAGATAAGGTTTTATCTTCCTCCCTATTGAACCAAGATGGGCAGTTTCTTCTATAAATAGAGCACACTAAGGTTGTGAACAAGAGCACAAGCAATTAGAGAGAGAAAGAGAGAGAAAAAGAGAGATGGAGAAGGGACATAAAATGGGTTTGGTGGTAGCTTTGGTGGCAATGATGTTTATGGGTTCTTTAGCCGAAGATTCCTCCACCAATAATGAAAATGTGGTGCTTCAACTCTTCTCCGATGGTGAACATCAACAAGTTGTAGAATACTTGAACCATGTTAGCCCAAGAAAAATTATGAAAGGAGAACCCAGTCCATGTGCTGGAAAATGGTGCACTTTTGGCACAAAGTGCCCTGATGGGTGTTCGTGCTTCGTGCTTCCATTTAATGTTGCTGGAGGTTGTTATAATTAATTCTCTATCCTTCCCCTAGCAGCTGCAGCTTAATTATGTAGGCCTCCCATTTCGTTTTATCATCTCCTAAATTTCTCTAAGTGTTTGCACTTCTGTTGTGTTTGTTTTTCCTTCTTCTACCTCATCTCTCAATTTCTCCGTGACTAAATAAAGTGGTGGAGTCCAGTTTGGTGTGTCCAATTTTCTTTTGGCTATATTTATAATTTGGTCTCTAAAATACGGCATCGTTAACTTTATGGCCTTTAATCTCAATTCTTTAATTTTAAAACATGACCATTAATGTCGTTGGGACCTAATGCCTAAATCGAGCATTGTCGTTCAAACATTTGAAGCATAATTAATAACTTTCTTTATAGGTCGAAGATTCGAATCTCTACCCTCCTCAATACTCACTTTATATTTTCCTGAAAACCAAAAGATAAAAAGTAAAATAATTATTTAAAAAAAATTAGAAACTAAAATAAACATTTTGAAATTTAAGAGATCAATGTGGAAATTTTGAAAGTTAATGGACTAAAATGAAAACATTTTTAAAAAGTTCCTAAATCAGATTTTAGAAAAAGAAATGTCTTATTTAAATTTATTTTGTTTGCATGCGTTGCTCCTATATTAAATTTTGGAAAACAAAATTAATTTTTATCCATGATATGCTATATCAATTTTCACCATAAATTTTCAAATTCTTCAAATTGGACCTTAGTCTAGTTTACATCAGTATTGCAATTTTTACTTAGGTTCCATTTTCATTAATTTAGCCACTAATTTTAAATTAATAAAATTTAAAGATCTCCAAAATTCACTAATTTTGAAGAAAATCAAGTTTTGAACAAAATTAAATTTAACTAAAGCACAAAATGGATCATTGAATACTCTACCAAAACTCACAAATTCTTAAAAAAAAAAAAAAAAAAAAATCCTAATGTCGTGTTTTTATTTCCTTGAAATTCTATCAATTTCGTACCATATGTGTCTTTTACAATTCATCGAATGCATACAATTATACCTTTTTTTAACTATTTTTCAAATAAAAAATTATTAAAGGCAAAAAATTATAATAATTATTCAAGTTTGGGATTAAGACCGTAACATTTTCCCAAACTTAAAGATCAAAATTTGAAACACATATCCAAGTTTAAATGTAGTTGGATGAAATTGAAAATTGAGAGTAAAAATTGATATCTCTTTTCAAGTTGAGGTTAAAAAATTGATTTTTTTCTTCTTAATTTCTGTAAATTCATAGATTTGATTCGAATTTAGTTGTTTGATTCTAGGAAATTTGTTGGATGAAGTGCTTCATTTTGTTTTGTTTTTTTGGTGTGCTTGCTCTAATCCAATCCACGGTAAAAACATCTTCTTGAGTGAGTATCTTCATTTGATTACTTCTTTACCCCACTACTTCATTATTTGCATCTGCAGCTTTTTTCGTTGCAGGTCGTACGTTGTACCTGCAACCCCATGTGATTATTCAGCGTGTTGTCAAATCAATTGAACCACACATAGGCAGTTTTTATAAATAGAGTACACTAAGGCTGTAAACTGTAAAGAAGAGCACAAGCAATTTGAGAGAGAAAGAGAGATGGAGGAGGGACGTAAAATGAAAATGGGTTTGGTGGTGGCTTTGTTGGCAATGATGTTTATGGGTTCTTTAGCCGAATTATCTTCCTCCACCAATAATGAAAATGTGGTGCTTCAACTCTTCTCCGATGGTGAACATAAACATGAACAAGTTGTGGAATACTTGAACGATGTTAGCCCAATCAGAAAAATGATGAAATTAGATGGAGCAGCCAGTTCATGTTCTGGTCGATTGTGCAGTAATTATTTCGCTGCTTGCGATTCTGGGTGTACCTGCATTCCTTTAATGCCTTCTTCAGTTGGAATTTGTGTCTAATTGAACTGATCCATCCTTCCCCTAGCAGCTGCAGCTTAATTATGTAGGCCTCCCATTTCGTTTTATCATCTCCTAAATTTAAATTTCCCCAAGTCTCTGTGCATTTAATTCTGTTGCCTTTGTTTCCTTCATCTACCTCATCTATTTCTACGTGACTAAATAAAGTGGTGGGGAGGCTCTAGTTTATGGTGTGTCTAATTTTGCTTTTGTCTCTATGTGTTTCTTTTGGCTATATTTATAATTTTATCTCTAAAATATTGTATCATTAACTTTATGGCCTTTAATCTCAATTCTTTAATTTTAAAACACGACCATTATTTATCATGGTGATTATTTTTTTAGCAAATCTCACTCAACTCACTTGGCTCTAATGCATGTCCATAGGAATATCTATTAATACACATACATGAAACTACTTTATTTATAACTCATTTGTTAAAAGTAAAATAAAGATACCAAATTGAGCTTTGTAGTTGAAGCATAATTAGTAACTTTATCTAGAAGTTGAAGGTTCGAATCTCTATCCTCTTTAGTGGTCATTTTATATTTTCCTAATAACTAAAATAATTATTTTTTTAAAAAAAAGTTTAGAAACTAAAATTTAATATTTTGAAATTTAAGGGATCACAGTGATGGACTAAAATGAAAACATTTTTAAAAAGTTTCTAAATCAGATTTTAGAAAAAGAAATATCTTATTTAAATTTATTTTGTTTGCTTGCGTTGCTCCTATATTAAATCTTGGATAACAAAATTAATTTTTACCTATCAATTTTCACCATAAATTTTTAAATTCTTCAAATTGGATCTTAGGCTAGCTTACATAAGTATTGCAATTTTTACTTAGGTTCCATTTTCATTAATTTAGCCACTAATTTTAACTTAATAAAATTTAAAGATCTTCAAAATTCACTAAATTTTGAAGAAAATCAAGTTTTGAACCAAAATTAAATTTAACTAAGGCACAAAATGGATCATTGAATACTCTACCAAAACTCATAAATTCCAAAAAAAAAAAAAAAAAGCCCTAAGGTCGTGTTTTTTTCTTCTTCTTGAAATCCTATCAATTTCATACCATATGTGGTACAATCCATCAAATCAATATGATTATACTTTTTTTTTAACTCTTTTTCAAATAAAAACTTATTAAAGGTTAAAAAAAATTATAATTATTCAAGTTTGGGATTAAGACGGTAACATTTTTCCAAACTTAAAAATATCAAAATTTGAAACACATATTCAAGTTTAGTTGAAGTGCAGTGGGATGAAATTGAAAATTTAGAATAAAAATTATATATCTTTTAAGTTTAGGTTAAAAAATGATTTTTTTTTTCTCGAAATTTTTTGTAAACTCATAGATTTGATTCGAATTTAGTATTTTGATGCTAGAAATTTGTTGGATGAAGTGCTTCATTTTGTTTTTTTTTGGTGTGTTTGCTCTAATCCAATCCACGGTAAAAACATCTTCTTGAGGGAGTATCTTCATTTGATTACTTCTTTACCTTCCCTACTTCATTATTTGCATCTGCAGCTTTTTTCGTTGCTGGTCGTACGTTGTACCTGAACAATACAGCACTTGATAATTCAAAAAAGTGACCCAAAAGTTAACAGGCTCGTTTTCAAAAGTTAAAAGAGTTTTTTGTTTACCCCTCTTGGTAAAATGTTTATTATGCTCTTACGTTCTTAAAATTGAAGGGTAAAAAAAACTATCTCCAACTCCAAAGGGTTTTTCTGATAGTTTTCATTGGAGCGACAATTCAATTTCTAAAATACACTCTCACTAACTTTTTTACCAATTTTTTTTTATCGATTAATTAAAACACAACTTTCAACTCTTTTCTCAAGATTTCTTTTCAATTTTGAATGTGTATTTTACAAAGCGTTGTTGAGAATTTTTTAAAAAAACAAATTAAAAGTTAACGAGATTGTTAGAGATTCGAATTTTAAGTATATATTAAAGATACTAAAAAACACTTGAATCCCAATCGAAATTGCCAAGAATTCAGCAGGATTCAAGAATCCCAGCAAAAATCTTGCCCAGTTTGAATGAACCCTGGTTGGAATTGGCTAGGATTCTTGCAATCCCGGCTACCGCCTGGAATTCGCTGGTTTGGTTTCATGGGTTTTTTTAAAAAAAATAATTTATTTATTGTTATTTTGTATAAATTATTTTTTTGAAAGATTTATTAGTTTTCTTTAATTCATACATAAAAAAATATTTTAAAGATTTTTTTTTAGCAAATCTCATTTAAAAAATTTAAAATATGGACCAAAAGAATAATTTGAATCAACGGATTGCATCAACGGATTAACATTTAGGTTGATGAATTTTGAAAAATTATGAATAAAGTGATAAACTTGTAACTTCTACAAATCTGACCAAATCTTGTTAAATAAAAAAAAGCTTGTTATTGAATTTTGTAAGTAAGAGTTGAAAATCATGTGAACTTAGAAAAAGTGAAAATGTGTGGTTAATTATTAGTTTTTGATAGGTAAAAGTTAGTTGAAAGTTGCTAAAATGAGTATAGTTCAACGAAAATTGGCATGTATCATCGATCAAAAGTTTAAATCCCCACTTTAAATGTTGTTAAACTAAAAACAAAAAACATTAGTAAAAAGTTGGTAAAATTTTGTAGTCTGTATCATAATTTGACACGTTTTTCAATTGTCAGATTTTAATTGCTTTTGTCTATTGCACGTCTTGCAATTATTGTACTCGACCTGACATCAACACCAGTACTGTGCACAATGCTACACATGGTCAAAGTGTGGGTCATGTCACTCATAGCTATTGCGAGGTTAGCAACAAAAATTGCTCATATATAGCACAAGAGATGCAGTCGGAACATGTTGCATGACCAAATTATAAGGCACCATTGGAAGTTGTCTCACCGACGCTGGCAAATTGTCGGCACATGTTGGGTGTAATAGGAATGAACAATTTACAGTGCGATGTTGAACTTTTGTAGAACTCATGGGATGTAGTGTTTAACTTATAGTCTACATTATGTATCTCTACATTTTCTTTCTAATCTCATCAATTTCTATGTAAGAGTAAATAAAATAGAGGTAGGTTTGGTGTGTGTAATTTCCTTTTTGTCGGATTTTTCTTTTGGCTAAATACATCATTTGATCTCTATTAAAGTATATCGTTAACTTTTTGAGCTTTAATCAAAACTATTAATTTAATTAATAGTTTGATAACAACAAATATACTTAGCCATGAATCATTTTTGGAGTACAAAGTGTTGTCATTATAGAGTGTAAAATATTTAGTGTTGCAATCAATAAACCATTTAAATGAAAATTAAGACGAGAAAGTTATAAATGAAATTTGTATATGTATGTATGTAATTATATTTTGATTCCTAAACTTATAAAATTACTATTTCAGTCTCTAAACATTAAAACATAAAAATGAGTTAATAATTGCGCTATACTATATTCTAAAAAAAAAAAATCAAAGGAATTGTTTTTTTAAAAAGGTTAACAACATTTTAAAAGTTTAGGGATCATAGCAGACGCAGATTTTGAATATTGATAGGATCAATATTTCAAGATTTTTTTTCCTGCTTTATGATTAGAGTGGGCTGCACATGGCTGCACCTAAGTTTTGTTCAATATATAAATGCTTAATTCAATGCACTGCAGGTCCACAACATTGAACGATTGATATTCTTGAAACTTAGATCAAAGGGCCAAGATCTTAGCACATAGCGCAGTCAAATAATTTTAAAAAAAACAATCATATTTCAAAAAGGCAAAGTCTCAATTTTATAAAAATATCGATAAAATGTTAATGACATAGATATTTCTAGAAAAATTATAAAAATAAAAAATTCATAAAAGATATTTAAAATAACAAATAAGCATTCCGACATTTTTTTAAATACGTTAAAACTTCTTCGTATTAATATTATGTTCACATTAATGATATCTTTTTATATTTTGTTGAATTTTCTACCATATAATAAAAATGTCAATTCGCCTATTATATTGATATCAAATTTATAGACATGTAAAAATTTGGATGAAAATGTAAACACGTCGACACAAATTTAATACCAGCCATAGAAATTTCCGTTGGTAGGAAGTATTTTCCCGTTTATCTGCAAAAATTCTATGCTCCTAGTTCAACACTTTCTTATCCTCATGGATTTACCTGCCCTATTGTTGGAGGCTTCAATCAATATTTATCTTGAATATTTGATTTTATTGCTAATCATAAACAGATTTTATTGCTGTAGCCTATCAGGATTCTCGCATTATTGTACTTTTAACTATTCATTGCCTGTACTCAAAGTAACCAAAGACAGATAGCTGACACATGGTCAGTAGCGAAAATTTTCATTATAAGGGAGAAAGGTGGGAAAAAACTTTCAAAAATTACACCTATTTCTCGACACTTTGGCACCATTTTAAAGCATTTTTTGTGCTTTTTTTTTTCTTTAAATTATAAATTTCGTTGTGATATAAAATGTTTATCAACACGTCAATATTTTTACATATCTATAAATTCGACAACACATGAAGAGTAAATCGAAATTTCCATTATGCCTTACAAAATTGATGAAGTATTTTAAAAAAATCAACAAAATGCAACCTAATATAAATTCTAATCTATTTGGCTTTTATCTAGAAAATTACTTCTTTACCCCTAATTGATTGCCGCTGCAGTAATAATTACTTTCATTTATGTTTTGAAATTTAAAATTTCCTAGCCCATAAAAATTTGACACGGGCAAACAATAATACTTTTTAGGTTAAAATACCATTTTGGTCCCTGTACTTTGGGCTGTATTCTATTTTAGTCTCTGTACTTTTAAATGTCCAATTTTAGTCCATATACTTTCAATAAAGTTTAAAAATGGTCCTTGCCGTTATAATGGAGTTAGTCCAACGTTAAAAAAAAGAATTATTTTTTTACTTTCCTCAGTTTTTTCTCTCTCCTTCTCTGAACTTTCTTTTGGGTTTCTCCTCTTCTCTCCAAAATTCCATATCGCACCAACGCCGATTCAACAACCACCACATAATGAAAAACAAACAAAATCACTCTAAAAGGAAAATTGATCAAAATCATAATAAGAAGATGAGGGAGAAGAAGAAGGAAGCAAATTGAAGGGCAAAGGATTAGGGAGGAAGAGATTGGAAAATTGGGAGTGGGCAAACATTAAGAAAGAAAGAGGGAGAATGAAAGTGAGAGTGATTTAGGAGAAGTTGGTGTTGCTGTGAAGAGTAATTTGATGGTTTCTCTTAAAATTTCATGGATTCTGAAAAACAATAACAAAAAATAAAAGAGAGAGTTAAAAGGAGAGAGAGAAAGGAGAGAGAAAAACCATTTTAACGTTGGACTAACTCCATTATAACGGCAGGGACCATTTTTGAGCTTTATTGAAAGTACAGGGACTAAAATGGAACACAGCCCAAAGTACAGGAACCAAAATGGTATTTTAACCTACTTTTTATTGTCATTTTTCTCCAACTCATTAGTTTGGCGTGCAATAATGAATGTATTTTTGTTTGATGCGACTTGATTGGTCAATTTCTTTATTTTGGCGTGCAATAATGAATGTATTTTTGTTTGATGCGACTTGATTGGTCAATTTCTTTATTTCTGCAAGAAAACACAGCTTTTTTGCATCGTAGTCCCCGAGGGAAGAAAGCAAAGTTGAGCTTCAAAATACGCGAAAGAGAGAATCTCCTTCTTTCTGTCACTTTTTCTGTGTCTTTTTGTGGTTTGGCATTGGCAAGCAGGATAGGGTACCAAGGTTTTTTTTGTTTTAGTTTCGTGGTTCTCATAATTTATCTACAAAAAACATAAGTTCTTTAAAATTATTTTTTTTTTAATTTTTTAATTTTAGTTTGACTTTAAAAAGTAGATAATAAAACATGAACATCCATATGTAGAAGTAGTATTTATAGGTTTAATTTTTCAAAAACCAAAAATCAAATAGTTATCAAATTGGGCCCCATAATTTCATTTCTATTTCATCGGTATGATTTTTAAGTTTTGGACCAAATATATTTTTGGTTTTTAAGGTTTGAAATTAGTGTCTATTTCGTTTTAATATTTCTAAAGAGATTCCTTTAGCCCTGAAATTTGAAAAAATTTCAAAATAATCTCTTATCTCATTTGACTGTTAGTTGACTTAACGAAATGTTGACAAATGGCAATTAACGTGCTTAGTAGACCCTAGGGATGTGGCAATTCTAAGTCAAGTGACATACAAAATCAATTATATATAATTTTAAAATACGATAAAATAAAATAAATTTTTAATATGTATGATTGGGAGTACAATTTTTAATATGTATCATCTATTTTTTTTTCTCGCAAATATAAATTTGTCAAAGGTAAATTTGACTCGAGGGCTAAAAAACTTGTTTTTGAGATTGAATCTTCAAGTTTTTGAAGAGTTAATTGATATCTTGAGGTCTTTACCTCATCAAAGAGATTTGTTGGTATCTATTCGAAGTCTTCAGTTTTAAAAAGTCTTCAAAAAGTTTTTTAAGCTTCAAAGAGTCTTTAGTCTTTTAGGAGTTTTTTTTTTTTAAAAAAAAAAAATCTCTGAGTTTTAAATCTTCAGAATGTTCTCCCTCGGTAAAATGAAGAGTGACGTCTTCTATTTATAAGACTTTAAATAAAATTAGGCCTATTTAATTGTGAGCAAACTACCACGGGCAATTTGATTGAACCAATTTATGTCATCATATACACATGACAAAATTTGATTGGATTAACTCATGTTACCAAATAACCATGGTGTAATCTGATTTGACCAATTTGTGACATTAGATACATGACATAGTCTAATTGGATTAATTTGTGTCATCATATTGTCGTGGTGTAATATGATTAGATACACATGACACAATCTAATTGAATTAACCTATGTCTTCATGCAAACATGGTGAACTTTGATTGAACTAATATATCATGATATACATCACTTGCACAATTTGATTGGATTAAACTCAAATGACCATCAGATAGACATGTGACATTATTTGATTTTCTAATTTAATGTCATTAAATTTGGGGACATATGTTAATTCATAATTTGTCCCAAATTAAATAAATAAATAATTTTATCCTTAATTTAAAATAATGACGTGACAATTTCGAGTTGATTGAAATTTCTTGTTAAACACTCTTAGAAAGACTTGCATGGTAGAAGTAATATATTAGTAATACATTCAAGCGTCCAATGACACACCTTGATGCAGACTGCAGTGGCCAAAGACGGTGGAATCCCTTTGGTATTTAGCATATTGAAATTTTGTCAAAGAATATTTTTTTTTTTTTGAAGAAGTCAAAGAATAAATTTAAACTTATAGGATAAGTTTTATTTCATATTGTCAATGTCTTTAATGTGGGTCATTGGCTTTTGGAATTTGATGGATTTACCATACTATTGATGTGTTGACTGTTTTACAAGAGTAAATAAGTTGGTTTGACTTGTTTTTTTTGGTTGAAATGTTGAGAGTATGAATAAAATTTATGATATACAAGTAAAAAAAAAAAAACATCTCTACTGATCGGAGAGTTTTGTTTTTGAGTAGAGCCCAAAACTAAAATTTGTGGACCAAACTAAAGTGCAATATCATACCATTATTATAAAAGCATGATACTTCAATTTTTTTTTTCCTCTTTTATAACTATCAAAGATGTCCCAATCCTGAACTTGGTTGTGCAAAATGAAATCTTAGCTATGTGCAATTATGGAGGAAGCATGTTGAACAAAGTGGTGAGCCTTAATTATCTAAGCAATGCGATAACCATTGGACCCTATCAAACAAGTGATATGTTGTAATGTAAAGTGAGGATTGGGCTATGTTTTGACATTAATTTTGAAACAACAAAAGTGATTATAAAAAAAAATCATCATATTTAGTATTTGGAAAACTGATTATAAATTAATTTTAATAAAAATGTTTTTTCAATTACGTTGATTTTCAGGATCCAATTAATAGTAGCTTTTCAAATTATTTTTCCTAAAAATTTGATGGATTTGCTTACCAACTATTTATCCTCCTTATACATGTTGTTCAGACTTGATTCACCATCGACCCTCAATTTTTATTTTAAATTTAATTTGTCTTTCTATTATCTTATTTTAATTCAATTGGATTTATTTTTTCTTACTTTTTATTTAAATTGAAATAACAAGATATTTTTTCTAGCAATTATTTTTCTTACCAAAATATAAAAACATCTAGACTAAACACAGTATTGTAATTTAAATTAATTATCTTATAAAAACTTTGAAATTAAATATCAAACTAATATTATGCATTATTGAAATCTTAAGTTCTTTATAAAAAAAGAAAAAAAAAAGAAAAAGAAAACTTAAGCCTATTTTGGTTATTAATATAGTTAAGTGGCAGCAATATAGTATTAATTTACCAAACCTTTTAGCTTACTTTTTCATCTTTAAAATCAAAACTTACTAAACATTAATTTACTTTCTATTACAGTTGATTATTTTAAAAGCACAGTTAACTACAATTATTTTAAAAACTATAACAACTCAAATTAAGCCAACCTTTTAACTTGCTTTTTCATCTTTAAAATCAAAACTTACTAAACATTAATTTACTTCCTATTACAGTTGATTATTTTAAAAGCACAGTTAACTACAATTATTTAAAAACTACAACAATCTCAAATTAAGCCTTTTGTTCAATGGAAAATAATTGTTAAGAGAAATAAAAAGATTTGTGTTAACTTCCCCGACTAATCTAGCAGATGATAGTTGTAATCTATTTTGTATTATGCTTTCAATAATTTTCACAATTCAAAAGTTGCCCAACCCTATGACAAAGTGAATTGAAATTAGGATAATAGCAAATTTAGCATAATTTAAACAAAACATTATAAAATAACACACTTATTAGTTATTACTATTATTTAAGTTAAATAATGTTTTATCCATTTTAAAAATTACTATATTTAAAATTATTATTAAAAAAACGACATTTTTTAGTTAAACAATGGAGGGGCGGGGATCGAATCATCGACATTTAGAGTGGTAATTGGTGTCTTATCTACTGAGCTATACTCGAATTGAAAAGAAAAAGGACATATTTGCAATTGCATAAAAAAAACATATTTGTGCCTTGTTGGGTGGGTGGCTTTGTTTGCCCTGCCTCGTCTTGGAGCTTGTTCTCTTGATGTCTTACTTTTAGTTATACCTTGCTCGAGTTGTGAGCTTCTTTCTATTGTAGTTCGTGTTTTAGTTCTTCGTGGTAGCTCGTGCTATGAGTCATGCTCTTATCTTGCTCAGGTTGTGAGCTTTCTTTCTTCTTTGCTGGTTGGCTTACGTTGTGAGTCTTGCTTCTATATGACTTTGTCGTTGTTGTGCCTTGACTTCGGGCTATGAGGTCTTCCTCTTTTTTACCATACATTTGTTTACTTTTACAAAAAAAAAAAAAAAAAACATATTTGTAAATATTTTTAAAAAGAAACTACCCATTAAAATTTCCTATTGAAATAGGTAACAGAAAAATGGGCTGGAAAACTAAGCAATCAAAACCCGTATAAAATTGTAGTAAAAAAAAAGCACATATAAAAAACTAAAGCCATATAGAAAATAGAAAATGGGGTAACTATGACCCATTTGATAACCATTTTTTTTTTTTTTTTGATTTTTGAAAAATTAAATCTATGAATACTACTTCCATCTATAGGTTTCCTTATTTTATTATCTAATTTTTACCTATATTTTCAAAATGTCAAGTTTTAAAAACTAAAAAAAGTAGTTTTCAAAAAGTAGTTTTTGGAATTTGGAATTTGGCTAGAAATTCAAATGTTTCCGTAGGAAGATGAAATCGATTGTAGAGAAATGATGAGAAAAAAAAATACAATTTTCAAAAACCAAAAACAAGAAAATCAAATGGTTATCAAATGGGGCAACATATATGAGTTTTATTAGGGGACCACTATTTCACTTTTGTCCTAATATATCAAATATTACACTTTTGTCTAGCAGTTGAAATAAAAAAAAATCAATATATTAGAGTCTAATTACTAATATAGCCTTCATTGAATGACAAATGGTATTTTAAAATAATAATGATAAATATGAAAAAATGTAATTTATAATCTTGCCCCAAATATTTCTCTAAAATCTTGCTCAATTCCATAATTTTAACAAATATGCGCATTATTCTTTCCTAAGAAAAATATTTCCCCAAAATCTCCGACAACCAAAATCAAATTGATTATATGTTCTTCTACAGTGTGTTTTTCATCATTTTCCTTTACTGTGTGTTAAATTGATTCTATTTTCTTCTACAGTGTGTTTTTCATCATTTTCCTTTACTGTGTGTTTTCTTCTACGTGCGCTACTCTTAGTCTTCAGTCCTCCATTGTTGACCTAAGAAGAAATGAGTTTGAAATCGATTTTTGGTAAGCTTTTTTTAACTTGTAATAGTAGTGAAATTGATTTTTGCATATTTTTTTGGCGAAATTTGTTTTTTTATTTATTTGTTAGTTTTCGATAACCATTGTTACTATATTTCTTTTGAAATCAATTCAACCTTATTTCAATTTTTTTGGCAATTTTGGGTGTATTCGATTCAACATTGTAACTATGTTTCTGTGTTTTGTAAAGTTGCTTTTGTGGGTATATTTATTTAATATGTTGGATATATTTTGGTATATTATTTCGATTTTGGTTTCAATAAGATGCACTTTTATTGTTTGGCCCCAACAAAAGGGTTCTGTAATCTGATTTGACGAATTTGAGGCATTCCATTCTTCCAACTCTGCAAAATCTGTAGCAACAAAGGTTGTGTTGTGCTAGTGTGGGAAGTGTTATAAGGAGCATATGGAAAACAATTCTCATAAAAATTACATGTCTAGATTTGTAAACTCTATTTGTACTAGTGTCTAGACATATCTATATCCTTTGTGAGAAGTGTCGCCACGTCCTTGTGATGCAGAGCGGCCGACATCCTCGAAAAATGGGGTTTTAAAAACGAGTCGCTACCAATCTTTTTTATGGTGTGATTGGACACCAAAATAAAATAAAACAACTTTTTTTGAAAAAAGAGAAAACAATGATATGCGAAAACCAGATTTGGGCTCGAAAGTTATTCCTATATGGGGAAGGTGTTAGCACCCCACAACACCTGTTAGAAACAGTGACCAAATTTTAATCTTGAATTGCAAAAGATTTTAGAAGAAAAAACTTATTTAGGGAAAAAGAGATTTTTAAAACAATGTCTTATTTTACCTCTTATTCCTCCAATATTTGAAGTCATGATCCCATAAAATAAGTGGATAAATATCCATAAAAACTTAGGAAAAATTCTCCACCTCAAGAATATGAGAAAATTTTACAATTTCTCAACTCCATCATAAAATAGCCTTTTATAAAAGAAAGTTTTTTATTTTAAAAAAAAAACAAAATTTTGTTTTAATTAAATTCATTTTTTCTTGGGATCAAAATCTCGGACTCCCAAAGATAATGATCTATCACCTCAAGAATTCTAGAAAATCGGACTCACAAATATTTCTAGATTCCATCGTAGGAATCTTTTAGGAAAAATGGCCTTGAAAAAAAAAAACTTAAAAAAAAAGATAACAAAATTTGGAAATAATGTTTTTAGTTATAAAACTTCTATAAACATGAAAGAATGCAATTTTGAAGACTTGGAAATAAGTTTGCAATAAAAAACGCTTAAAAAAGGATTTGAAACCATGGATGGTAATCAAGATAAATCAAATTCGAAGAAAAATCAAATTCGAATAATAATATACAAATGCAATTTAAAGATAGATCACGCTCGCATAATAAATTGATCATAGCAAACAAGCATGTACAAACAATTTTAACGAATTTAAAAAAAAACATATTGAAATCAATCTTGGACTTCCAAAGAATCGATTTCTCACCTCAGAAGAACTAGAAAATCGGACTCCCAAATATTTTTAGATTCCGTCGTCAGATAGTTTTTTTTTAACAATATGGATTAAAATATTAAGATCATGTACTAATTAGCATACATATATCAATTTCACAACAATAATAAATAAGAAACATATTCACATTTAAACTACACAAAAATAACACAAAGAAAATGTGTTAATAAAAAAACACAACATTTAAAAATAAAGTAGATATATCCTTTCAATAATAATAATACTAAATACATATCGACCAATTAAAAAAAGAAAAATAATAAAAAAACATAAATTAAAAAAAGAAAGAAAACTTGTGTCAGTGACACTGCTACTGACTAGACAAAACCAATCAAAGTATAAAAAAAAAAAGTTAAATCAAAAGTATGCCCATGAAAAACCATATACATATATAATAATAATAATAATAATAATAAAATTTTAGCTTCTCACGCAAACAGAAAGATAGTACTAATAATAATACTAACAATAACAATAATAATAATAAGGTTAAAATATTATTTTAGTCTCTGTACTTTGGGCTGTGTTCCATTTTGATCCATGTACTTTCAAATGTCTAATTTTAGTCTCTGTACTTTCAATAAAGTTTAAAATTGACCCCTGACGTTAAATTAGCTTAACCACTGTTAAACGTTCATATGAGTTGGCAAATATATATATATATATATATATATATATATATATATATATATATATACAACTGCCACGTGCATAAAAATGGCACAGTTGGCCCGATTTGATTAAAAAAAATCAATGGGATTTTGTTTTTTTTAATGGGTCGGGTAGGGTTCCAAACTTTGGAGTGAAGAAATTGTAGAGAAGATGCTTGAAGAGGAGAAACCAATTTGTCTGTGAAATTGCTGTGGGCTTTGAGAGATTTTCGTTGGTGAGTATGCAAATTTCACGTTTGAACAGAAGAATAAGGTTGAAGTTGAAGTTGGGCAAAAGAGGTTTCTCTCTTCAATGAATCAAGGAGATAGAAAATAGAATTGAGAGAGACTCAGAGAGAGAGAGGAAGGGTCTCTGCAGAATGAGCTTTGACCTCTCTCTCTGAGATCCCATTGTGCATTCGCACTTTTGAATAATTTTTTTTTCCCTTTTCTTAACCTTTCTCCTTGAAGGACTCTCTCAATCTTCCTTTCCCTTTGAGTTCCTCGATAGATTCTGAAAGACCCATTTCTATTTCTGGGTGTTTTCGAAGAGATTTTGATCTGGATTTCAGGTGAGGTTTTTGAGATTTCTCTGTTACTTGGCTTTTTACCTTTTTCTTTTTTGCTTTTTTCCCCCATTTTTCCCTTTCGTTTGGTCCATGACAAGACTATCCTTTCTCGCTTTTGGATAATTCTGAAAGATATTTGCGTTTGTTGTTGTTGTTTTTTTCTTCTTGTTACGTGGCAGTTGTATATATATATATATTTGCCAACTCAGATGAACATTTAACGGTGGTTAAGCTAATTTAACGTCAGGGACCAATTTTAAACTTTATTGAAAGTACATGGACTAAAATTAGACATTTGAAAGTACAGGGACCCAAATGGAACACATCCTAAAGTACAGGGACCACAATGGTATTTTAACATAATAATAATAATAATAATAATAATAATAATAAAAGCAAAACTAATGAATTAAAAAAAAAAAGAAACAAAAGTTCTCTTTTTTTAACCACACATCACTCTTTTTTTTAACTCTCCCACTTTTCTTTATTTTTCTCTCTTCTCTCAAAACTCCCTTATTTTCTTCTCTTCTTCTTCAAATCTTCCTCACCATGCTGGTAACGACATTTTGTTTAGAAGAAAATCTCTACTCATCCATACTCATGTAATGTAAGGTATGTTACACAACCTTTTCTTTTGATTTCACAACATTTTGCTTCCTTTTTCTCTTGTTCTTTTTCCTTTTCTCCCTTTTTTTAGTACAACGAACTCAAGAGCCAAGAAGAAGAAAAATGGAGAAAGGTAGTAGATAAGTAGGGGAGATAAACCATAAAAATAAAATAAAATCAATGACATCAAACAAAAGATCTAAGGCATAACGCAAAATAAAGATAGGTAAAGATTCACATTGTAATAAAAGTAAGAATAGAGATAATAAACAACAAAAGTAAAAGTAAACTTTTAATACCCTTACTCAACTACTGTTTTTCAGGGCATGTCGAGATAGAGATGAAGATCTAGAAGTTGGAGATCAAGAACAACCAACTAGCTTGTTGTTTGAGGTACGGTTCCCTAGGACAAAGCCCTACCAAATGCAACCTCCAACTAAGTTAGGGTTATTTTTTGTATTATGGATTTTTGTTGATTTTGAAAGAAGCTCACTGTTTTTTTTTTCCTCTCTACCTCTCAATGCATGTGTGGTTGTGATATGTGTTTGGATGTGTATATGAATATGGAGCTTGTAGGTTGTTTTTTTTTTTTTTTTTTTTTTTGTGAGTGGATGGATGCAGTGGTGTGTTGTGTGTGAGTGTGGCTCCCTTTTGAAGAAGGAAAAGCGAAGTATCAAAAGCCCAAATCACTTCCTCTTTTGTGTATTATTCCAATGACCAAGTTTTACAATTTGAAAACCTGCCAAAAGGAGCTTAACACCAAAATTGTAAGACCCAGTTTTGGCGTTCTAGCATTTGCACATATGCATTTGGTATATGGGTTAGGTGATTTTGAAAATTTTGAAGGAGAAGAATGTGTGGAATAAAGTAGAGGTAAAAGAAAATTGGAAATGATGTTTAAGAAATTAATTTAGAAATTTAGATGTATATGTTGAAAAAGATAAAGGCCCAAGCCCAAGCTAAGAGTAGAATAAAGAAAAGATGAAGGCCCAAACCCAAACTTCTTAGTTAGAAAAAAAAATGAAAAGAAAGAGAAAGAGAAGTCTAGAAGAGTCCATGGAAAAATAACTAAATAAATAAATAAAGATAAAGGAGGTAAGGAGAATGAGAAAGGGAGGAAAAGAGAAATTGCAAAAGAGAAAGAGAAAGAGAAGAGAGGGTTGACGACAAGGAAGGTTCGGAGAAATTTGGTAAGTTTTCTTTGGAAAACATGGAAGGGAAATAAGTTTCTAAAGAAATAATTTTGTGGATTTATTTTTCTTTGTTTGTTAAGTTGTTATGATGCTTCAAAACAAATTAAGAATGGAGTTTGAGGGTTGATTATGGGGTTTGAAATGTTGATTTCTTTTATTTTTATTTTTATTATTTTTTTTAAAAAAGGGAGACTATGTTGTTTAAGGGGAAGAAATGAGAAGTTAGACACCCAACAGTAGCTTGTGATTCAACACAAGTGCTTGAGAAATTTAAATGTAAAGGTGGAGTTTGTGGGTTGGAAAAAAAATGATGAAGTTGCTATAGGGGTAGTACTTATTTGAAAGGCTTAGGAGAAAGCTTAAATAAGAAAGAATGAGGTTTAGAGGCACACTGGACAAACAGCCCACACAGAATGATGCCGCCGTTGCTGCTCGTGATTAGAGGGCCAAATGCCCACGTCGCCGACAACTAAAACTAAGAGGAGAGAAAGGTTGTGATGATCGGTGGCGGGTAGTATAGAAACGCGGCAGATTTGACGTGCAGCGGTGGATCCGACTTTCGGGCTACGCGACGAAAAGGAAAACGGCAAGCTACAGGTCTAGATGCAATCGACATCAAAATGGCGACGGGATGAGGTGCGATGTGACGGCTAGGCTGCGGTGAGCATGGATCGGGTGGGCGACTAGTGGAAAGAAGAAGAAGAAGACGGGCTGCACGAAAAAAAAAATCTTCTTCTTTTTTTTTAATCAAAAACCAATAATGCCCTCCAACCAACTTTTTTCAGTCCATTTTTGTCCTTTTAACCTCCCTATACTTCAATTTAACCCATCAACCAAATAATAATATTTTAACCCAAAATTAACTTAAAATCAAGGGTTGATTAAGTTAAAAAATTTTGGGCGTTATAGAGGGTAAGATGAGAATAATGAAAAAATTGGAAATCAGATTTAAATTTTTTTTTGCTATATTTATAAATCTAAATAACCATGGCTAGATTTGCAGATATCCTAATCTTTTTTGCTACCTATTACAATTCCTCTTTTTTTTTTAGTTCACTTATCTTAAATTGGTATCTTGCACATTCACTATACAAGTTTGAATGTAAGGGGGCTTTTGGCACGCAGAGTTGAGTTGAGTTGAACAGAGTTGAGTTGAGTTAGACAGAGTTAGTTTGTCAGTGAATTCAGAAGTCTATGTTTGAGGTGTAGAATTGGGTTGAGCTAAGTCAGAAAGTCTGTGTTTGGAGTGTAGAGTTGAATTGAGTTGTCAGGGGTATTTGATACAAATTTTTGTAACACGAAGTAGAGTGATTTTTAGCTGACTGTTTTTGTTTCCTTTATTTTTATTTTTTCCAATAATTCATCTAGAAACATATTTTCCTAACTTTCCAACACTAAATTCATATGTCCACTTCAAAAAACAATATATTTCAACTTTGATCTTTTAGAAATTAACTTCTTCCAAACTATAGGTAATGTATGTTTGTTTTCTCTTTCTGCTACACATTGAACTTCTTTCAATTTATAGAAATCAAATGTTGCATTCTTTACAACAACAAATAGCAATTGATGAATGGAAAAAGGCAATGTACCTGTATATTTTTTTTCTTTAAACACAAATTGAACTTCTATCAAAATATAAAAATCTAAGGTTTCGTTTTCTAAACACACATTGAACTTCTTTGAAACTTACAAATGAGGTCTATATTATGACATTTTTTAATTACTAATAGGGGCTTCATGATGAGCGAGTTTTTTTTTTAACACATTGACAATTACATTTTTTTTTTTTTTTTTTTTTTTTTTTTTTTTGCATAGGAACATTGTTTGTTTACATTTTTTTAAACACATGTACTAAATTGAATATCTTTGGAAAATAGAATTCCAGTATTTTACTTTTTCAAGATAATAAGAAAATGACAATATATTTCAACATTAGTGTCATGTAGGAGTGGAATATTCACAAAATATTAGTAGGTCATCAAGGGCCTATTTACATGATTCACAAAATATAATTATGGTTCACAAAATATAAGTAATGGCCAACAATGGGTCGAGTTCGTAAGTCCGAAGAAAGATTGTTTGAGCAGAGAGTCAGACCATCTAAGTACATGTGCATTTCATATTATTTTGAACCATAAGAGTGCCATTGGTCGCTAGGAATTGTTGTCGACGATAATTGTCAGAGACGATCGCAGGCGGTGAACGTCGGTTGCCGGATATGGTTGCCAACGATTGTCGTCGATAGTTGTAGAAGGTAGTCGGTAGTTGTCGTTCGTTGCCACATATGGCCATCAGCCGTCAGAGGTGGCCATCGGTCGCTAGAGAAGCGGTGATAAAAATATGCTAGTAGAGTTACTATACAAGTTAGTGGAGTTATTATTCTAACACTGTAGCAAGTTGGTAGAGTTGAGTTTTATTTTTTATGGAGAGTTAATTTTTTCATGGGCAAACGGTGAGTTGGGTGAAAAACCCAACTCAACTCAAGTCAGGGGGCCAAATGCCCCCTACGTGATATGATATTTACATTTCACCCATATGCAAGATTTTTTGCATGTGGATAAGATATGCTAAAAGACAAAAAAATAAAAAAAAATGGATGTTGAGATGAGATGGAAAATTATTGAATGAGAGTATGATACTATCCAAATGTGACTCTCTTCTAATAACCATTGGATATAAATTCAAAAATCTATATATCCTTTAATAACCACTATATACAGATTTAAAACATGAGCACTTGCATATATATGCAAAATAAGTCCAATTAATTGGAAATATAGCAACAATATTTTTCCATTAGCAAATATAGCAATTTTTAAAATATTTTCATCCACGTACTTAAACATTTTTAGGTTTATATTTTCCTTTTTACTCTTGTATATCATTGATAGATGTCTATTAGTGATAGATGTTAAATCACCAATATTCAACCCAAAAGCTTAAGCTTATGGGTTATGGTAAATTTAATTATATATCAACAAGATTTTGGGTTAATTGGTGGATTAACATGGTATCATAGCGGAAGGTCCTGTGTTCGAACTCCTGTAAAGTTGTTTCCTCCTCAAATAATATTGATTTTCACTTGTAGGAACCTTCACAAATTTTCAAGCCTACAAGTGAGGAAGAGTGTTAAAGTGTTGATATATAATTAAATTTATCATAATCCATGAACTTAAGCTTTGGGTTGATTGGTGATTTAACAATAGACGTATATTATCATTTACTATTAAGTCTGGTATTTATTTATCATATAATCATTAGCTTAAAAATGGTAAATCTATGGTATTTACTTTTCATTTTCCATTAGTGATTGGTTAAAAGTTTGCGGATCCATTTGCTAAACCACCTATCATTAATCATATACCATATCAATAGAATAAAAAACAGTATATTATGATATTTGACTTTATTCTCTATCAATAAATTGTTTTGTTCCATTTTGGTCCCTATATTTTCAAATGTTCTATTTTAGTCTCTGTACTTTCAATAAAGCTTAAAGTTGGTCCCTATGATAAGTTTGAAGTTATTTTTTTCTTATCAAAATTGGTTAAATAATAATAATAATTTTAACACAAGAAAAGGCACAATGTGAACATGTTTCCAAAATTTATAGAGGGAAAACTAATAGAAACTAATTTTTTTTAAAGAAAAATTCACAATAGACTAAGTGTAGGGATCAATTTTAAGTTTCGTTGAAAGTATAGGGATATAGACCAAAATAGTATTTTAACCAAAAAAAAAAAATTATATGAAAAGATGTGATAAGCTTTTTTCTTCGTCCATTGGATATAGCATTGAACCAACATGGGCAGTTTTTATAAATAGAGTACACTAAGGCTGTAAAGAAGAGCACAAGCAATTTGAGAGAGAAAAAGAGAGATGGAGGAGGGACGTAAAATGAAAATGGGTTTGGTGGTGGCAATGATGTTTATGGGTTGTTTAGCCCAAGATTCCTCCACCAATAATGAAAATGTGGTGCTTCAACTCTTCTCCGATGGTGAACATAAACATGAACAAGTTGTGGAATACTTGAACGATGTTAGCCCAATCAGAAAAATGATGAAATTAGATGGAGCAGCCAGTTCATGTTCTGGTCGATTGTGCAGTAATTATTTCGCTGCTTGCGATTCTGGGTGTACCTGCATTCCTTTAATGCCTTCTTCAGTTGGAATTTGTGTCTAATTGAACTGATCCATCCTTCCCCTAGCAGCTGCAGCTTAATTATGTAGGCCTCCCATTTCGTTTTATCATCTCCTAAATTTAAATTTCCCCAAGTCTCTGTGCATTTAATTCTGTTGCCTTTGTTTCCTTCATCTACCTCATCTATTTCTACGTGACTAAATAAAGTGGTGGGGAGGCTCTAGTTTATGGTGTGTCTAATTTTGCTTTTGTCTCTATGTGTTTCTTTTGGCTATATTTATAATTTTATCTCTAAAATATTGTATCATTAACTTTATGGCCTTTAATCTCAATTCTTTAATTTTAAAACACGACCATTATTTATCATGGTGATTATTTTTTTAGCAAATCTCACTCAACTCACTTGGCTCTAATGCATGTCCATAGGAATATCTATTAATACACATACATGAAACTACTTTATTTATAACTCATTTGTTAAAAGTAAAATAAAGATACCAAATTGAGCTTTGTAGTTGAAGCATAATTAGTAACTTTATCTAGAAGTTGAAGGTTCGAATCTCTATCCTCTTTAGTGGTCATTTTATATTTTCCTAATAACTAAAATAATTATTTTTTTAAAAAAAAGTTTAGAAACTAAAATTTAATATTTTGAAATTTAAGGGATCACAGTGATGGACTAAAATGAAAACATTTTTAAAAAGTTTCTAAATCAGATTTTAGAAAAAGAAATATCTTATTTAAATTTATTTTGTTTGCATGCGTTGCTCCTATATTAAATCTTGGATAACAAAATTAATTTTTACCTATCAATTTTCACCATAAATTTTTAAATTCTTCAAATTGGATCTTAGGCTAGCTTAAGTAAGTATTGCATTTTCTATAATTTAGCCACTAAATTTAACTTAATAAAATTTAAAGATCTCCAAAATTCACTAATTTTAAAGAAAATCAAGTTTTGAACAAAATTAAATTTAACTAAGGTACAAAATGGATCATTGAATACTCTACCAAAACTCACAAATTCAAAAAAGAAACCCCTAATGTGTGTTTTTTTTTTCTTCTTGAAATCCCATCAATTTCATGCCATATGTGGTACAATTCATCGTATGCATATGATTATACTTTTTTTTTTTAACTCTTTTTCAAACAAAAACTTATTAAAGGTAAAAAAAATTATAATAATTATTCAAGTTTGGGGTTAAGACGGTAACATTTTTCCAAACTTAAAAGATCCAAATTTGAAACACATATCCAAGTTTAGTTCAAGTGTAGTTGGATGAAATAGAAAGTTTACAGTAAAAATTGATATCAATTTCAAGTTGAGGTTAAAAAATGATTTTTTCTCAATTTTTTGTAATCTCATAGATTTGATTCGAATTTAGTATTTTGATTCTACGAAATTTGTTGGATGAAGTGCTTCATTTTGTTTTTTTGGTGTGTTTGCTCTAATCCAATCCACGGTAAAAACATCTTCTTGAGGGAGTATCTTCATTTGATTGCTTCTTTACCCCCTACTTCATTATTTGCATCTGCAGCTTTTATCGTTGCTGGTCGTACGTTGTACCTGAACAATACAGCACTTGATAATTCAAAAAAGTGAGCCAAAAGTTAAAGAGTTTTTTGTTTACCACTCTTGGTAAAATGTTTATTGTGCTCTTATGTTCTTAAAATTGAAGGGTAAAAAATAATTTATCTCCAACTCCAAAGGGTTTTTCTGATAGTTTTCTTTTGAGCGACAATTCAATTTCTAAAATACACTCTCACTAACTTTTTTACCATTTTTTTTATCGATTAAAACACAACTTTCAACTCTTTTCTCAAGATTTCTTTTCAAATTTGAATGTGTATTTTAAAAAAGCGTTGTTGAGAATTTTTTAAAAAACAAATTAAAATTTAACGAGGTTGTTACAAATTTGAATTTTAAGTATTAAAGATACTAAAAAACACTTGAATCCCAATCCAAATTGCCAAGAATTCAACAGGATTCAAGAATCCCAACAAAAATCTTGCCCAGTTTGAATGAATCCTGGTTGGAATTGGCTAGGATTCTTGCAATCCCGGCTACCGCCTAAAATTCACTGGTTTGGCTTCATGGTTTTTTTCTTAATAATTTATTTATTGTTATTTTGTATAAATTATTTTTTTGAAAGATTTATTAGTTTTCTTTAATTCATACAGAAAAAATATTTTAAAGATTTTTTTTAGCAAATCTCATTTAAAAAATTTTAAATATGGACCAAAAGAATAATTTGAATCAACGGATTGCAACAACGGATTTACATTTAGGTTGAAGAATTTTGAAAAATTATGAATAAAGTGATAAACTTGTAACTTCTACAAATCTTCCCAAATCTTGTTAAAAAGAAAAAGCTTGTGAATTTTGTAAGTAAGAGTTGATAATCATGTGAACTTAGAAAAAGTGAAAATGTGTGGTTAATTATTCATTTTTGATAGGTAAATTTAGTTAAAAGTTGCTAAAATGAGTATAGTTTAACGAAAATTGGTATGTATCATCGATCAAAAGATCAAAGGTTTAAATCTCTCACTCCAATTGTTGTTAAACTCAAAAAAAAAAAAAAAAAAAAAAAAGAAGTTAGTAAAATGTTGCTAAAATTTTGTATAATTTAAATCTTCCCTTTCAAATGTTGTTAAAAAAAAATAGTAAACAGTTGGTAAAATTTTGTATAATTTAAACCAATACAAAAGAGAAGGCATAAAGTTACTTTAAATTTTAATTGCTTTGGTCTATTGCACGTCTTGCAATTATTGTACTTGACCTGTCGTCAACACCAGTACTTGGCACAATGCTACACAGTGACTGCTAGGAAGGCCATAGTCAAAGTGTGGGTCATGTCATGGTCATGACACTCATAGCTATTGCGAGGTTTGCAACAAAAATTGCTCATATATAGCACAAGAGACATGCAGTCGGAACATGTTGCATGAACAAATTATATGGCACCATTGGAAGTTGTCACACCGACGCTGGCAAATTGTCGGCACATGGTGGGTGTAATAGGAATGAACAATTCACCCTGCGATGTTAAACTTTTGTAGAACTTATGAGATGTAGTGTTTAATTTATAGTCTACATTATGTATCTTTACATTTTCTTTCTAATCTCATCAATTTCTATGTAAGAGTAAATATAATAGAGGTAAGTTTGGTGTGTGTAATTTCGTTTTTGTCGGATTTTTCTTTTGGCTAAATACATCATTTGATCTCTATTAAAGTATATCGTTAACTTTTTGAGCTTTAATCAAAACTATTAATTTAATTAATAGTTTGATAACAACAAATATACTTAGCCATGAATCATTTTTGGAGTATAAAGTGTTGTCATTATAGAGTGTAAAATATTTAGTGTTGCAATCAATAAACCATTTAAATGGAAATTAAGACGAGAAAGTTATAAATGAAATTTGTATATGTATGTATGTAATTATATTTTGATTCCTAAACTTATAAAATTACTATTTGAGTCTCTAAATATTAAAACATAACAATGAGGTAATAATTGCGCTATACTATATTCTCAAAAAAAATAAAATAATAATAAAAGGAATTGTTTTTTAAAAAGGTTAACAACAAAAATAAACATTTTAAAAGTTTATGGATCATAGCAGACGCAGATTTTGAATATTGATAGGATCAATATTTCAAGATTTTTTTTCCTGCTTTATGATTAGAGTGGGCTGCACATGGCTGCACCTAAGTTTTGTTCCATATATAAATGCTTAATTCAATGCACTGCAGGTCCACAACATTGAACGATTGATATTCTTGAAACTTAGATCAAAGGGCCAAGATCTTAGCACATAGCGCAGTGAAATAATTTTTAAAAAAAACAATCATATTTCAAAAAGGCAAAGTCTCAATTTTATAAAAATATTGATAAAATGTTAATGACATAGATATTTCTAGAAAAATTATAAAAATAAAAAATTCATAAAAGATATTTAAAATAACAAATAAGCCTTCCGACATTTTTTTAAATACGTTAAAACTTCTTCGTATTAATATTATGTTCACATTAATGATATCTTTTTATATTTTGTTGAATTTTCTACCATATAATAAAAATGTCAATTCGCCTATTATATTGATATCAAATTTATAGACATGTAAAAATTTGGATGAAAATGTAAACATGTCGACACAAATTTAATACCAGCCATAGAAATTTCCGTTGGTAGGAAGTATTTTCCCGTTTATCTGCAAAACTTCTATGCTCCTAGTTCAACACTTTCTTATCCTCATGGATTTACCTGCCCTATTGTTGGAGGCTTCAATCAATATTTATCTTGAATATTTTATTTTATTGCTAATCATAAACAGATTTTATTGCTGTAGCCTATCAGGATTCTCGCATTCTTGTACTTTTAACTATTCATTGCCTGTACTCAAAGTAACCAAAGACAGATAGCTGACACACGGTCAGTAGCGAAAATTTTCATTATAAGGGAGAAAGGTGGGAAAAAACTTTCAAAAATTACACCTATTTCTCGACACTTTGGCACCATTTTAAAGCATTTTTTGTGCTTTTTTTTTTCTTTAAATTATAAATTTCGTTGTGTTATAAAATGTTTATCAACACGTCAATATTTTTACATATCTATAAATTTGACAACACATGAAGAGTAAATCGAAATTTTCATTATGCCTTACAAAATTGATGAAGTATTTTAAAAAAATCAACAAAATGCAACCTAATATAAATTCTAATCTATTTGGCTTTTATCTAGAAAATTACTTCTTTACCCCTAATTGATTGCCGCTGCAGTAATAATTACTTTCATTTATGTTTTGAAATTTAAAATTTCCTAGCCCATAAAAATTTGACACGGGCAAACAATAATACTTTTTAGGTTAAAATACCATTTTGGTCCCTGTACTTTGGGCTGTATTCTATTTTAGTCTCTGTACTTTTAAATGTCCAATTTTAGTCCATATACTTTCAATAAAGTTTAAAAATGGTCCTTGCCGTTATAATGGAATTAGTCCAACGTTAAAAAAAAGAATTATTTTTTTACTTTCCTCAGTTTTTTCTCTCTCCTTCTCTGAACTTTCTTTTGGGTTTCTCCTCTTCTCTCCAAAATTCCATATCGCACCAACGCCGATTCAACAACCACCACATAATGAAAAACAAACAAAATCACTCTAAAAGGAAAATTGATCAAAATCATAATAAGAAGATGAGGGAGAAGAAGAAGGAAGCAAATTGAAGGGCAAAGGATTAGGGAGGAAGAGATTGGAAAATTGGGAGTGGGCAAACATTAAGAAAGAAAGAGGGAGAATGAAAGTGAGAGTGATTTAGGAGAAGTTGGTGTTGCTGTGAAGAGTAATTTGATGGTTTCTCTTAAAATTTCATGGATTCTGAAAAACAATAACAAAAAATAAAAGAGAGAGTTAAAAGGAGAGAGAGAAAGGAGAGAGAAAAACCATTTTAACGTTGGACTAACTCCATTATAACGGCAGGGACCATTTTTGAGCTTTATTGAAAGTACAGGGACTAAAATGGAACACAGCCCAAAGTACAGGAACCAAAATGGTATTTTAACCTACTTTTTATTGTCATTTTTCTCCAACTCATTAGTTTGGCGTGCAATAATGAATGTATTTTTGTTTGATGCGACTTGATTGGTCAATTTCTTTATTTTGGCGTGCAATAATGAATGTATTTTTGTTTGATGCGACTTGATTGGTCAATTTCTTTATTTCTGCAAGAAAACACAGCTTTTTTGCATCGTAGTCCCCGAGGGAAGAAAGCAAAGTTGAGCTTCAAAATACGCGAAAGAGAGAATCTCCTTCTTTCTGTCACTTTTTCTGTGTCTTTTTGTGGTTTGGCATTGGCAAGCAGGATAGGGTACCAAGGTTTTTTTTGTTTTAGTTTCGTGGTTCTCATAATTTATCTACAAAAAACATAAGTTCTTTAAAATTATTTTTTTTTTTAATTTTTTAATTTTAGTTTGACTTTAAAAAGTAGATAATAAAACATGAACATCCATATGTAGAAGTAGTATTTATAGGTTTAATTTTTCAAAAACCAAAAATCAAATAGTTATCAAATTGGGCCCCATAATTTCATTTCTATTTCATCGGTATGATTTTTAAGTTTTGGACCAAATATATTTTTGGTTTTTAAGGTTTGAAATTAGTGTCTATTTCGTTTTAATATTTCTAAAGAGATTCCTTTAGCCCTGAAATTTGAAAAAATTTCAAAATAATCTCTTATCTCATTTGACTGTTAGTTGACTTAACGAAATGTTGACAAATGGCAATTAACGTGCTTAGTAGACCCTAGGGATGTGGCAATTCTAAGTCAAGTGACATACAAAATCAATTATATATAATTTTAAAATACGATAAAATAAAATAAATTTTTAATATGTATGATTGGGAGTACAATTTTTAATATGTATCATCTATTTTTTTTTCTCGCAAATATAAATTTGTCAAAGGTAAATTTGACTCGAGGGCTAAAAAACTTGTTTTTGAGATTGAATCTTCAAGTTTTTGAAGAGTTAATTGATATCTTGAGGTCTTTACCTCATCAAAGAGATTTGTTGGTATCTATTCGAAGTCTTCAGTTTTAAAAAGTCTTCAAAAAGTTTTTTAAGCTTCAAAGAGTCTTTAGTCTTTTAGGAGTTTTTTTTTTTTAAAAAAAAAAAATCTCTGAGTTTTAAATCTTCAGAATGTTCTCCCTCGGTAAAATGAAGAGTGACGTCTTCTATTTATAAGACTTTAAATAAAATTAGGCCTATTTAATTGTGAGCAAACTACCACGGGCAATTTGATTGAACCAATTTATGTCATCATATACACATGACAAAATTTGATTGGATTAACTCATGTTACCAAATAACCATGGTGTAATCTGATTTGACCAATTTGTGACATTAGATACATGACATAGTCTAATTGGATTAATTTGTGTCATCATATTGTCGTGGTGTAATATGATTAGATACACATGACACAATCTAATTGAATTAACCTATGTCTTCATGCAAACATGGTGAACTTTGATTGAACTAATATATCATGATATACATCACTTGCACAATTTGATTGGATTAAACTCAAATGACCATCAGATAGACATGTGACATTATTTGATTTTCTAATTTAATGTCATTAAATTTGGGGACATATGTTAATTCATAATTTGTCCCAAATTAAATAAATAAATAATTTTATCCTTAATTTAAAATAATGACGTGACAATTTCGAGTTGATTGAAATTTCTTGTTAAACACTCTTAGAAAGACTTGCATGGTAGAAGTAATATATTAGTAATACATTCAAGCGTCCAATGACACACCTTGATGCAGACTGCAGTGGCCAAAGACGGTGGAATCCCTTTGGTATTTAGCATATTGAAATTTTGTCAAAGAATATTTTTTTTTTTTTGAAGAAGTCAAAGAATAAATTTAAACTTATAGGATAAGTTTTATTTCATATTGTCAATGTCTTTAATGTGGGTCATTGGCTTTTGGAATTTGATGGATTTACCATACTATTGATGTGTTGACTGTTTTACAAGAGTAAATAAGTTGGTTTGACTTGTTTTTTTTGGTTGAAATGTTGAGAGTATGAATAAAATTTATGATATACAAGTAAAAAAAAAAAAACATCTCTACTGATCGGAGAGTTTTGTTTTTGAGTAGAGCCCAAAACTAAAATTTGTGGACCAAACTAAAGTGCAATATCATACCATTATTATAAAAGCATGATACTTCAATTTTTTTTTTCCTCTTTTATAACTATCAAAGATGTCCCAATCCTGAACTTGGTTGTGCAAAATGAAATCTTAGCTATGTGCAATTATGGAGGAAGCATGTTGAACAAAGTGGTGAGCCTTAATTATCTAAGCAATGCGATAACCATTGGACCCTATCAAACAAGTGATATGTTGTAATGTAAAGTGAGGATTGGGCTATGTTTTGACATTAATTTTGAAACAACAAAAGTGATTATAAAAAAAAATCATCATATTTAGTATTTGGAAAACTGATTATAAATTAATTTTAATAAAAATGTTTTTTCAATTACGTTGATTTTCAGGATCCAATTAATAGTAGCTTTTCAAATTATTTTTCCTAAAAATTTGATGGATTTGCTTACCAACTATTTATCCTCCTTATACATGTTGTTCAGACTTGATTCACCATCGACCCTCAATTTTTATTTTAAATTTAATTTGTCTTTCTATTATCTTATTTTAATTCAATTGGATTTATTTTTTCTTACTTTTTATTTAAATTGAAATAACAAGATATTTTTTCTAGCAATTATTTTTCTTACCAAAATATAAAAACATCTAGACTAAACACAGTATTGTAATTTAAATTAATTATCTTATAAAAACTTTGAAATTAAATATCAAACTAATATTATGCATTATTGAAATCTTAAGTTCTTTATAAAAAAAGAAAAAAAAAAGAAAAAGAAAACTTAAGCCTATTTTGGTTATTAATATAGTTAAGTGGCAGCAATATAGTATTAATTTACCAAACCTTTTAGCTTACTTTTTCATCTTTAAAATCAAAACTTACTAAACATTAATTTACTTTCTATTACAGTTGATTATTTTAAAAGCACAGTTAACTACAATTATTTTAAAAACTATAACAACTCAAATTAAGCCAACCTTTTAACTTGCTTTTTCATCTTTAAAATCAAAACTTACTAAACATTAATTTACTTCCTATTACAGTTGATTATTTTAAAAGCACAGTTAACTACAATTATTTAAAAACTACAACAATCTCAAATTAAGCCTTTTGTTCAATGGAAAATAATTGTTAAGAGAAATAAAAAGATTTGTGTTAACTTCCCCGACTAATCTAGCAGATGATAGTTGTAATCTATTTTGTATTATGCTTTCAATAATTTTCACAATTCAAAAGTTGCCCAACCCTATGACAAAGTGAATTGAAATTAGGATAATAGCAAATTTAGCATAATTTAAACAAAACATTATAAAATAACACACTTATTAGTTATTACTATTATTTAAGTTAAATAATGTTTTATCCATTTTAAAAATTACTATATTTAAAATTATTATTAAAAAAACGACATTTTTTAGTTAAACAATGGAGGGGCGGGGATCGAATCATCGACATTTAGAGTGGTAATTGGTGTCTTATCTACTGAGCTATACTCGAATTGAAAAGAAAAAGGACATATTTGCAATTGCATAAAAAAAACATATTTGTGCCTTGTTGGGTGGGTGGCTTTGTTTGCCCTGCCTCGTCTTGGAGCTTGTTCTCTTGATGTCTTACTTTTAGTTATACCTTGCTCGAGTTGTGAGCTTCTTTCTATTGTAGTTCGTGTTTTAGTTCTTCGTGGTAGCTCGTGCTATGAGTCATGCTCTTATCTTGCTCAGGTTGTGAGCTTTCTTTCTTCTTTGCTGGTTGGCTTACGTTGTGAGTCTTGCTTCTATATGACTTTGTCGTTGTTGTGCCTTGACTTCGGGCTATGAGGTCTTCCTCTTTTTTACCATACATTTGTTTACTTTTACAAAAAAAAAAAAAAAAAACATATTTGTAAATATTTTTAAAAAGAAACTACCCATTAAAATTTCCTATTGAAATAGGTAACAGAAAAATGGGCTGGAAAACTAAGCAATCAAAACCCGTATAAAATTGTAGTAAAAAAAAAGCACATATAAAAAACTAAAGCCATATAGAAAATAGAAAATGGGGTAACTATGACCCATTTGATAACCATTTTTTTTTTTTTTTTGATTTTTGAAAAATTAAATCTATGAATACTACTTCCATCTATAGGTTTCCTTATTTTATTATCTAATTTTTACCTATATTTTCAAAATGTCAAGTTTTAAAAACTAAAAAAAGTAGTTTTCAAAAAGTAGTTTTTGGAATTTGGAATTTGGCTAGAAATTCAAATGTTTCCGTAGGAAGATGAAATCGATTGTAGAGAAATGATGAGAAAAAAAAATACAATTTTCAAAAACCAAAAACAAGAAAATCAAATGGTTATCAAATGGGGCAACATATATGAGTTTTATTAGGGGACCACTATTTCACTTTTGTCCTAATATATCAAATATTACACTTTTGTCTAGCAGTTGAAATAAAAAAAAATCAATATATTAGAGTCTAATTACTAATATAGCCTTCATTGAATGACAAATGGTATTTTAAAATAATAATGATAAATATGAAAAAATGTAATTTATAATCTTGCCCCAAATATTTCTCTAAAATCTTGCTCAATTCCATAATTTTAACAAATATGCGCATTATTCTTTCCTAAGAAAAATATTTCCCCAAAATCTCCGACAACCAAAATCAAATTGATTATATGTTCTTCTACAGTGTGTTTTTCATCATTTTCCTTTACTGTGTGTTAAATTGATTCTATTTTCTTCTACAGTGTGTTTTTCATCATTTTCCTTTACTGTGTGTTTTCTTCTACGTGCGCTACTCTTAGTCTTCAGTCCTCCATTGTTGACCTAAGAAGAAATGAGTTTGAAATCGATTTTTGGTAAGCTTTTTTTAACTTGTAATAGTAGTGAAATTGATTTTTGCATATTTTTTTGGCGAAATTTGTTTTTTTATTTATTTGTTAGTTTTCGATAACCATTGTTACTATATTTCTTTTGAAATCAATTCAACCTTATTTCAATTTTTTTGGCAATTTTGGGTGTATTCGATTCAACATTGTAACTATGTTTCTGTGTTTTGTAAAGTTGCTTTTGTGGGTATATTTATTTAATATGTTGGATATATTTTGGTATATTATTTCGATTTTGGTTTCAATAAGATGCACTTTTATTGTTTGGCCCCAACAAAAGGGTTCTGTAATCTGATTTGACGAATTTGAGGCATTCCATTCTTCCAACTCTGCAAAATCTGTAGCAACAAAGGTTGTGTTGTGCTAGTGTGGGAAGTGTTATAAGGAGCATATGGAAAACAATTCTCATAAAAATTACATGTCTAGATTTGTAAACTCTATTTGTACTAGTGTCTAGACATATCTATATCCTTTGTGAGAAGTGTCGCCACGTCCTTGTGATGCAGAGCGGCCGACATCCTCGAAAAATGGGGTTTTAAAAACGAGTCGCTACCAATCTTTTTTATGGTGTGATTGGACACCAAAATAAAATAAAACAACTTTTTTTGAAAAAAGAGAAAACAATGATATGCGAAAACCAGATTTGGGCTCGAAAGTTATTCCTATATGGGGAAGGTGTTAGCACCCCACAACACCTGTTAGAAACAGTGACCAAATTTTAATCTTGAATTGCAAAAGATTTTAGAAGAAAAAACTTATTTAGGGAAAAAGAGATTTTTAAAACAATGTCTTATTTTACCTCTTATTCCTCCAATATTTGAAGTCATGATCCCATAAAATAAGTGGATAAATATCCATAAAAACTTAGGAAAAATTCTCCACCTCAAGAATATGAGAAAATTTTACAATTTCTCAACTCCATCATAAAATAGCCTTTTATAAAAGAAAGTTTTTTATTTTAAAAAAAAAACAAAATTTTGTTTTAATTAAATTCATTTTTTCTTGGGATCAAAATCTCGGACTCCCAAAGATAATGATCTATCACCTCAAGAATTCTAGAAAATCGGACTCACAAATATTTCTAGATTCCATCGTAGGAATCTTTTAGGAAAAATGGCCTTGAAAAAAAAAAACTTAAAAAAAAAGATAACAAAATTTGGAAATAATGTTTTTAGTTATAAAACTTCTATAAACATGAAAGAATGCAATTTTGAAGACTTGGAAATAAGTTTGCAATAAAAAACGCTTAAAAAAGGATTTGAAACCATGGATGGTAATCAAGATAAATCAAATTCGAAGAAAAATCAAATTCGAATAATAATATACAAATGCAATTTAAAGATAGATCACGCTCGCATAATAAATTGATCATAGCAAACAAGCATGTACAAACAATTTTAACGAATTTAAAAAAAAACATATTGAAATCAATCTTGGACTTCCAAAGAATCGATTTCTCACCTCAGAAGAACTAGAAAATCGGACTCCCAAATATTTTTAGATTCCGTCGTCAGATAGTTTTTTTTTAACAATATGGATTAAAATATTAAGATCATGTACTAATTAGCATACATATATCAATTTCACAACAATAATAAATAAGAAACATATTCACATTTAAACTACACAAAAATAACACAAAGAAAATGTGTTAATAAAAAAACACAACATTTAAAAATAAAGTAGATATATCCTTTCAATAATAATAATACTAAATACATATCGACACAATTAAAAAAAGAAAAATAATAAAAAAACATAAATTAAAAAAAGAAAGAAAACTTGTGTCAGTGACACTGCTACTGACTAGACAAAACCAATCAAAGTATAAAAAAAAAAAGTTAAATCAAAAGTATGCCCATGAAAAACCATATACATATATAATAATAATAATAATAATAATAAAATTTTAGCTTCTCACGCAAACAGAAAGATAGTACTAATAATAATACTAACAATAACAATAATAATAATAAGGTTAAAATATCATTTTAGTCTCTGTACTTTGGGCTGTGTTCCATTTTGATCCATGTACTTTCAAATGTCTAATTTTAGTCTCTGTACTTTCAATAAAGTTTAAAATTGACCCCTGACGTTAAATTAGCTTAACCACTGTTAAACGTTCATATGAGTTGGCAAATATATATATATATATATATATATATATATATATATATATATATATATATATATACAACTGCCACGTGCATAAAAATGGCACAGTTGGCCCGATTTGATTAAAAAAAATCAATGGGATTTTGTTTTTTTTAATGGGTCGGGTAGGGTTCCAAACTTTGGAGTGAAGAAATTGTAGAGAAGATGCTTGAAGAGGAGAAACCAATTTGTCTGTGAAATTGCTGTGGGCTTTGAGAGATTTTCGTTGGTGAGTATGCAAATTTCACGTTTGAACAGAAGAATAAGGTTGAAGTTGAAGTTGGGCAAAAGAGGTTTCTCTCTTCAATGAATCAAGGAGATAGAAAATAGAATTGAGAGAGACTCAGAGAGAGAGAGGAAGGGTCTCTGCAGAATGAGCTTTGACCTCTCTCTCTGAGATCCCATTGTGCATTCGCACTTTTGAATAATTTTTTTTTCCCTTTTCTTAACCTTTCTCCTTGAAGGACTCTCTCAATCTTCCTTTCCCTTTGAGTTCCTCGATAGATTCTGAAAGACCCATTTCTATTTCTGGGTGTTTTCGAAGAGATTTTGATCTGGATTTCAGGTGAGGTTTTTGAGATTTCTCTGTTACTTGGCTTTTTACCTTTTTCTTTTTTGCTTTTTTCCCCCATTTTTCCCTTTCGTTTGGTCCATGACAAGACTATCCTTTCTCGCTTTTGGATAATTCTGAAAGATATTTGCGTTTGTTGTTGTTGTTTTTTTCTTCTTGTTACGTGGCAGTTGTATATATATATATATTTGCCAACTCAGATGAACATTTAACGGTGGTTAAGCTAATTTAACGTCAGGGACCAATTTTAAACTTTATTGAAAGTACATGGACTAAAATTAGACATTTGAAAGTACAGGGACCCAAATGGAACACATCCTAAAGTACAGGGACCACAATGGTATTTTAACATAATAATAATAATAATAATAATAATAATAATAAAAGCAAAACTAATGAATTAAAAAAAAAAAGAAACAAAAGTTCTCTTTTTTTAACCACACATCACTCTTTTTTTTAACTCTCCCACTTTTCTTTATTTTTCTCTCTTCTCTCAAAACTCCCTTATTTTCTTCTCTTCTTCTTCAAATCTTCCTCACCATGCTGGTAACGACATTTTGTTTAGAAGAAAATCTCTACTCATCCATACTCATGTAATGTAAGGTATGTTACACAACCTTTTCTTTTGATTTCACAACATTTTGCTTCCTTTTTCTCTTGTTCTTTTTCCTTTTCTCCCTTTTTTTAGTACAACGAACTCAAGAGCCAAGAAGAAGAAAAATGGAGAAAGGTAGTAGATAAGTAGGGGAGATAAACCATAAAAATAAAATAAAATCAATGACATCAAACAAAAGATCTAAGGCATAACGCAAAATAAAGATAGGTAAAGATTCACATTGTAATAAAAGTAAGAATAGAGATAATAAACAACAAAAGTAAAAGTAAACTTTTAATACCCTTACTCAACTACTGTTTTTCAGGGCATGTCGAGATAGAGATGAAGATCTAGAAGTTGGAGATCAAGAACAACCAACTAGCTTGTTGTTTGAGGTACGGTTCCCTAGGACAAAGCCCTACCAAATGCAACCTCCAACTAAGTTAGGGTTATTTTTTGTATTATGGATTTTTGTTGATTTTGAAAGAAGCTCACTGTTTTTTTTTTCCTCTCTACCTCTCAATGCATGTGTGGTTGTGATATGTGTTTGGATGTGTATATGAATATGGAGCTTGTAGGTTGTTTTTTTTTTTTTTTTTTTTTTGTGAGTGGATGGATGCAGTGGTGTGTTGTGTGTGAGTGTGGCTCCCTTTTGAAGAAGGAAAAGCGAAGTATCAAAAGCCCAAATCACTTCCTCTTTTGTGTATTATTCCAATGACCAAGTTTTACAATTTGAAAACCTGCCAAAAGGAGCTTAACACCAAAATTGTAAGACCCAGTTTTGGCGTTCTAGCATTTGCACATATGCATTTGGTATATGGGTTAGGTGATTTTGAAAATTTTGAAGGAGAAGAATGTGTGGAATAAAGTAGAGGTAAAAGAAAATTGGAAATGATGTTTAAGAAATTAATTTAGAAATTTAGATGTATATGTTGAAAAAGATAAAGGCCCAAGCCCAAGCTAAGAGTAGAATAAAGAAAAGATGAAGGCCCAAACCCAAACTTCTTAGTTAGAAAAAAAAATGAAAAGAAAGAGAAAGAGAAGTCTAGAAGAGTCCATGGAAAAATAACTAAATAAATAAATAAAGATAAAGGAGGTAAGGAGAATGAGAAAGGGAGGAAAAGAGAAATTGCAAAAGAGAAAGAGAAAGAGAAGAGAGGGTTGACGACAAGGAAGGTTCGGAGAAATTTGGTAAGTTTTCTTTGGAAAACATGGAAGGGAAATAAGTTTCTAAAGAAATAATTTTGTGGATTTATTTTTCTTTGTTTGTTAAGTTGTTATGATGCTTCAAAACAAATTAAGAATGGAGTTTGAGGGTTGATTATGGGGTTTGAAATGTTGATTTCTTTTATTTTTATTTTTATTATTTTTTTTAAAAAAGGGAGACTATGTTGTTTAAGGGGAAGAAATGAGAAGTTAGACACCCAACAGTAGCTTGTGATTCAACACAAGTGCTTGAGAAATTTAAATGTAAAGGTGGAGTTTGTGGGTTGGAAAAAAAATGATGAAGTTGCTATAGGGGTAGTACTTATTTGAAAGGCTTAGGAGAAAGCTTAAATAAGAAAGAATGAGGTTTAGAGGCACACTGGACAAACAGCCCACACAGAATGATGCCGCCGTTGCTGCTCGTGATTAGAGGGCCAAATGCCCACGTCGCCGACAACTAAAACTAAGAGGAGAGAAAGGTTGTGATGATCGGTGGCGGGTAGTATAGAAACGCGGCAGATTTGACGTGCAGCGGTGGATCCGACTTTCGGGCTACGCGACGAAAAGGAAAACGGCAAGCTACAGGTCTAGATGCAATCGACATCAAAATGGCGACGGGATGAGGTGCGATGTGACGGCTAGGCTGCGGTGAGCATGGATCGGGTGGGCGACTAGTGGAAAGAAGAAGAAGAAGACGGGCTGCACGAAAAAAAAAATCTTCTTCTTTTTTTTTAATCAAAAACCAATAATGCCCTCCAACCAACTTTTTTCAGTCCATTTTTGTCCTTTTAACCTCCCTATACTTCAATTTAACCCATCAACCAAATAATAATATTTTAACCCAAAATTAACTTAAAATCAAGGGTTGATTAAGTTAAAAAATTTTGGGCGTTATAGAGGGTAAGATGAGAATAATGAAAAAATTGGAAATCAGATTTAAATTTTTTTTTGCTATATTTATAAATCTAAATAACCATGGCTAGATTTGCAGATATCCTAATCTTTTTTGCTACCTATTACAATTCCTCTTTTTTTTTTAGTTCACTTATCTTAAATTGGTATCTTGCACATTCACTATACAAGTTTGAATGTAAGGGGGCTTTTGGCACGCAGAGTTGAGTTGAGTTGAACAGAGTTGAGTTGAGTTAGACAGAGTTAGTTTGTCAGTGAATTCAGAAGTCTATGTTTGAGGTGTAGAATTGGGTTGAGCTAAGTCAGAAAGTCTGTGTTTGGAGTGTAGAGTTGAATTGAGTTGTCAGGGGTATTTGATACAAATTTTTGTAACACGAAGTAGAGTGATTTTTAGCTGACTGTTTTTGTTTCCTTTATTTTTATTTTTTCCAATAATTCATCTAGAAACATATTTTCCTAACTTTCCAACACTAAATTCATATGTCCACTTCAAAAAACAATATATTTCAACTTTGATCTTTTAGAAATTAACTTCTTCCAAACTATAGGTAATGTATGTTTGTTTTCTCTTTCTGCTACACATTGAACTTCTTTCAATTTATAGAAATCAAATGTTGCATTCTTTACAACAACAAATAGCAATTGATGAATGGAAAAAGGCAATGTACCTGTATATTTTTTTTCTTTAAACACAAATTGAACTTCTATCAAAATATAAAAATCTAAGGTTTCGTTTTCTAAACACACATTGAACTTCTTTGAAACTTACAAATGAGGTCTATATTATGACATTTTTTAATTACTAATAGGGGCTTCATGATGAGCGAGTTTTTTTTTTAACACATTGACAATTACATTTTTTTTTTTTTTTTTTTTTTTTTTTTTTTGCATAGGAACATTGTTTGTTTACATTTTTTTAAACACATGTACTAAATTGAATATCTTTGGAAAATAGAATTCCAGTATTTTACTTTTTCAAGATAATAAGAAAATGACAATATATTTCAACATTAGTGTCATGTAGGAGTGGAATATTCACAAAATATTAGTAGGTCATCAAGGGCCTATTTACATGATTCACAAAATATAATTATGGTTCACAAAATATAAGTAATGGCCAACAATGGGTCGAGTTCGTAAGTCCGAAGAAAGATTGTTTGAGCAGAGAGTCAGACCATCTAAGTACATGTGCATTTCATATTATTTTGAACCATAAGAGTGCCATTGGTCGCTAGGAATTGTTGTCGACGATAATTGTCAGAGACGATCGCAGGCGGTGAACGTCGGTTGCCGGATATGGTTGCCAACGATTGTCGTCGATAGTTGTAGAAGGTAGTCGGTAGTTGTCGTTCGTTGCCACATATGGCCATCAGCCGTCAGAGGTGGCCATCGGTCGCTAGAGAAGCGGTGATAAAAATATGCTAGTAGAGTTACTATACAAGTTAGTGGAGTTATTATTCTAACACTGTAGCAAGTTGGTAGAGTTGAGTTTTATTTTTTATGGAGAGTTAATTTTTTCATGGGCAAACGGTGAGTTGGGTGAAAAACCCAACTCAACTCAAGTCAGGGGGCCAAATGCCCCCTACGTGATATGATATTTACATTTCACCCATATGCAAGATTTTTTGCATGTGGATAAGATATGCTAAAAGACAAAAAAATAAAAAAAAATGGATGTTGAGATGAGATGGAAAATTATTGAATGAGAGTATGATACTATCCAAATGTGACTCTCTTCTAATAACCATTGGATATAAATTCAAAAATCTATATATCCTTTAATAACCACTATATACAGATTTAAAACATGAGCACTTGCATATATATGCAAAATAAGTCCAATTAATTGGAAATATAGCAACAATATTTTTCCATTAGCAAATATAGCAATTTTTAAAATATTTTCATCCACGTACTTAAACATTTTTAGGTTTATATTTTCCTTTTTACTCTTGTATATCATTGATAGATGTCTATTAGTGATAGATGTTAAATCACCAATATTCAACCCAAAAGCTTAAGCTTATGGGTTATGGTAAATTTAATTATATATCAACAAGATTTTGGGTTAATTGGTGGATTAACATGGTATCATAGCGGAAGGTCCTGTGTTCGAACTCCTGTAAAGTTGTTTCCTCCTCAAATAATATTGATTTTCACTTGTAGGAACCTTCACAAATTTTCAAGCCTACAAGTGAGGAAGAGTGTTAAAGTGTTGATATATAATTAAATTTATCATAATCCATGAACTTAAGCTTTGGGTTGATTGGTGATTTAACAATAGACGTATATTATCATTTACTATTAAGTCTGGTATTTATTTATCATATAATCATTAGCTTAAAAATGGTAAATCTATGGTATTTACTTTTCATTTTCCATTAGTGATTGGTTAAAAGTTTGCGGATCCATTTGCTAAACCACCTATCATTAATCATATACCATATCAATAGAATAAAAAACAGTATATTATGATATTTGACTTTATTCTCTATCAATAAATTGTTTTGTTCCATTTTGGTCCCTATATTTTCAAATGTTCTATTTTAGTCTCTGTACTTTCAATAAAGCTTAAAGTTGGTCCCTATGATAAGTTTGAAGTTATTTTTTTCTTATCAAAATTGGTTAAATAATAATAATAATTTTAACACAAGAAAAGGCACAATGTGAACATGTTTCCAAAATTTATAGAGGGAAAACTAATAGAAACTAATTTTTTTTAAAGAAAAATTCACAATAGACTAAGTGTAGGGATCAATTTTAAGTTTCGTTGAAAGTATAGGGATATAGACCAAAATAGTATTTTAACCAAAAAAAAAAAATTATATGAAAAGATGTGATAAGCTTTTTTCTTCGTCCATTGGATATAGCATTGAACCAACATGGGCAGTTTTTATAAATAGAGTACACTAAGGCTGTAAAGAAGAGCACAAGCAATTTGAGAGAGAAAAAGAGAGATGGAGGAGGGACGTAAAATGAAAATGGGTTTGGTGGTGGCAATGATGTTTATGGGTTGTTTAGCCCAAGATTCCTCCACCAATAATGAAAATGTGGTGCTTCAACTCTTCTCCGATGGTGAACATAAACATGAACAAGTTGTGGAATACTTGAACGATGTTAGCCCAATCAGAAAAATGATGAAATTAGATGGAGCAGCCAGTTCATGTTCTGGTCGATTGTGCAGTAATTATTTCGCTGCTTGCGATTCTGGGTGTACCTGCATTCCTTTAATGCCTTCTTCAGTTGGAATTTGTGTCTAATTGAACTGATCCATCCTTCCCCTAGCAGCTGCAGCTTAATTATGTAGGCCTCCCATTTCGTTTTATCATCTCCTAAATTTAAATTTCCCCAAGTCTCTGTGCATTTAATTCTGTTGCCTTTGTTTCCTTCATCTACCTCATCTATTTCTACGTGACTAAATAAAGTGGTGGGGAGGCTCTAGTTTATGGTGTGTCTAATTTTGCTTTTGTCTCTATGTGTTTCTTTTGGCTATATTTATAATTTTATCTCTAAAATATTGTATCATTAACTTTATGGCCTTTAATCTCAATTCTTTAATTTTAAAACACGACCATTATTTATCATGGTGATTATTTTTTTAGCAAATCTCACTCAACTCACTTGGCTCTAATGCATGTCCATAGGAATATCTATTAATACACATACATGAAACTACTTTATTTATAACTCATTTGTTAAAAGTAAAATAAAGATACCAAATTGAGCTTTGTAGTTGAAGCATAATTAGTAACTTTATCTAGAAGTTGAAGGTTCGAATCTCTATCCTCTTTAGTGGTCATTTTATATTTTCCTAATAACTAAAATAATTATTTTTTTAAAAAAAAGTTTAGAAACTAAAATTTAATATTTTGAAATTTAAGGGATCACAGTGATGGACTAAAATGAAAACATTTTTAAAAAGTTTCTAAATCAGATTTTAGAAAAAGAAATATCTTATTTAAATTTATTTTGTTTGCATGCGTTGCTCCTATATTAAATCTTGGATAACAAAATTAATTTTTACCTATCAATTTTCACCATAAATTTTTAAATTCTTCAAATTGGATCTTAGGCTAGCTTAAGTAAGTATTGCATTTTCTATAATTTAGCCACTAAATTTAACTTAATAAAATTTAAAGATCTCCAAAATTCACTAATTTTAAAGAAAATCAAGTTTTGAACAAAATTAAATTTAACTAAGGTACAAAATGGATCATTGAATACTCTACCAAAACTCACAAATTCAAAAAAGAAACCCCTAATGTGTGTTTTTTTTTTCTTCTTGAAATCCCATCAATTTCATGCCATATGTGGTACAATTCATCGTATGCATATGATTATACTTTTTTTTTTTAACTCTTTTTCAAACAAAAACTTATTAAAGGTAAAAAAAATTATAATAATTATTCAAGTTTGGGGTTAAGACGGTAACATTTTTCCAAACTTAAAAGATCCAAATTTGAAACACATATCCAAGTTTAGTTCAAGTGTAGTTGGATGAAATAGAAAGTTTACAGTAAAAATTGATATCAATTTCAAGTTGAGGTTAAAAAATGATTTTTTCTCAATTTTTTGTAATCTCATAGATTTGATTCGAATTTAGTATTTTGATTCTACGAAATTTGTTGGATGAAGTGCTTCATTTTGTTTTTTTGGTGTGTTTGCTCTAATCCAATCCACGGTAAAAACATCTTCTTGAGGGAGTATCTTCATTTGATTGCTTCTTTACCCCCTACTTCATTATTTGCATCTGCAGCTTTTATCGTTGCTGGTCGTACGTTGTACCTGAACAATACAGCACTTGATAATTCAAAAAAGTGAGCCAAAAGTTAAAGAGTTTTTTGTTTACCACTCTTGGTAAAATGTTTATTGTGCTCTTATGTTCTTAAAATTGAAGGGTAAAAAATAATTTATCTCCAACTCCAAAGGGTTTTTCTGATAGTTTTCTTTTGAGCGACAATTCAATTTCTAAAATACACTCTCACTAACTTTTTTACCATTTTTTTTATCGATTAAAACACAACTTTCAACTCTTTTCTCAAGATTTCTTTTCAAATTTGAATGTGTATTTTAAAAAAGCGTTGTTGAGAATTTTTTAAAAAACAAATTAAAATTTAACGAGGTTGTTACAAATTTGAATTTTAAGTATTAAAGATACTAAAAAACACTTGAATCCCAATCCAAATTGCCAAGAATTCAACAGGATTCAAGAATCCCAACAAAAATCTTGCCCAGTTTGAATGAATCCTGGTTGGAATTGGCTAGGATTCTTGCAATCCCGGCTACCGCCTAAAATTCACTGGTTTGGCTTCATGGTTTTTTTCTTAATAATTTATTTATTGTTATTTTGTATAAATTATTTTTTTGAAAGATTTATTAGTTTTCTTTAATTCATACAGAAAAAATATTTTAAAGATTTTTTTTAGCAAATCTCATTTAAAAAATTTTAAATATGGACCAAAAGAATAATTTGAATCAACGGATTGCAACAACGGATTTACATTTAGGTTGAAGAATTTTGAAAAATTATGAATAAAGTGATAAACTTGTAACTTCTACAAATCTTCCCAAATCTTGTTAAAAAGAAAAAGCTTGTGAATTTTGTAAGTAAGAGTTGATAATCATGTGAACTTAGAAAAAGTGAAAATGTGTGGTTAATTATTCATTTTTGATAGGTAAATTTAGTTAAAAGTTGCTAAAATGAGTATAGTTTAACGAAAATTGGTATGTATCATCGATCAAAAGATCAAAGGTTTAAATCTCTCACTCCAATTGTTGTTAAACTCAAAAAAAAAAAAAAAAAAAAAAAAGAAGTTAGTAAAATGTTGCTAAAATTTTGTATAATTTAAATCTTCCCTTTCAAATGTTGTTAAAAAAAAATAGTAAACAGTTGGTAAAATTTTGTATAATTTAAACCAATACAAAAGAGAAGGCATAAAGTTACTTTAAATTTTAATTGCTTTGGTCTATTGCACGTCTTGCAATTATTGTACTTGACCTGTCGTCAACACCAGTACTTGGCACAATGCTACACAGTGACTGCTAGGAAGGCCATAGTCAAAGTGTGGGTCATGTCATGGTCATGACACTCATAGCTATTGCGAGGTTTGCAACAAAAATTGCTCATATATAGCACAAGAGACATGCAGTCGGAACATGTTGCATGAACAAATTATATGGCACCATTGGAAGTTGTCACACCGACGCTGGCAAATTGTCGGCACATGGTGGGTGTAATAGGAATGAACAATTCACCCTGCGATGTTAAACTTTTGTAGAACTTATGAGATGTAGTGTTTAATTTATAGTCTACATTATGTATCTTTACATTTTCTTTCTAATCTCATCAATTTCTATGTAAGAGTAAATATAATAGAGGTAAGTTTGGTGTGTGTAATTTCGTTTTTGTCGGATTTTTCTTTTGGCTAAATACATCATTTGATCTCTATTAAAGTATATCGTTAACTTTTTGAGCTTTAATCAAAACTATTAATTTAATTAATAGTTTGATAACAACAAATATACTTAGCCATGAATCATTTTTGGAGTATAAAGTGTTGTCATTATAGAGTGTAAAATATTTAGTGTTGCAATCAATAAACCATTTAAATGGAAATTAAGACGAGAAAGTTATAAATGAAATTTGTATATGTATGTATGTAATTATATTTTGATTCCTAAACTTATAAAATTACTATTTGAGTCTCTAAATATTAAAACATAACAATGAGGTAATAATTGCGCTATACTATATTCTCAAAAAAAATAAAATAATAATAAAAGGAATTGTTTTTTAAAAAGGTTAACAACAAAAATAAACATTTTAAAAGTTTAGGGATCATAGTGGACGCGGATTTTGAATATTGATAGGATCAATGTTTCATGATTTTTTTTACTGCTTTATGATTAGAGTGGGTTGGACAAGGTTGCACCTAAGTTTTGCTCAATATATAAATGCTTAATTCAATGCACTGCAGGTTCACAACATATTGTACGATTGATATTCTTGAAACTTAGATCAAACGGCCAAGATCTTAGCACACAACGCAATCAAATAATTTTTAAAAAAACAATCATATTTCAAAAAGGCAAAGTCTCAATTTTATAAAAATATCGATAAAATGTTAATAACATAGATATTTCTAGAAAAATTATAAAAATAAAAAATTCATAAAAGATATTTAAAATAACAAATAAGCATTCCGACATTTTTTTTAAATACGTTAAAACTTCTTCGTATTAATATTATGTTCACATTAATGATATCTTTTTATATTTTGTTGAATTTTCTACCATATAATAGAAATGTCAATTCACCTATTATATTGATATCAAACTTATAGACATGTAAAAATTTGGATGAAAATGTCAACATGTCGACACAAATTTAATATCAGCCAGAGAATTTTCCGTTGGTAGGAAGTATTTTCCCTTTTATCTGCAAAACTTCTTTGCTCCTAGTTCAACACTTTCTTATCCTCATGGATTTACATGCCCTATTGTTGGAGGCTTCAATAAATATTTATCTTGAATATTTGATTTTATTGCTCATCATAAACAGATTTTATTGCTGTAGCCTATCAGGATTCTCGCATTATTGTACTTTTAACTATTCATTGTCTGTACTCAAAGTAACCAAGACAGATAGCTGACACACGGTCAGTAGCGAAATTTTTCATTATAAGGGAGAAAGGTGGGAAAAAACTTTCAAAAATTACATCTATTTCTCGACACTTTGGCACCATTTTAAAGCATTTCTTGTGCTTTTGTTTTTTCCTTAAATTATAAATTTTGTCGTGATATTAAATTTTTATCAACACGTCAATATTTTTACATATCTATAAGTTCGATAACACATAAAGAATAAATCGAACTTTTCATTATACCTTACAAAATTGATGAAGTATTTTAAAAAAATCAACAAAATGCAACCTAATATAAATATAATATTATAACAAGTATTTTAACTCAATTAAAAAACATTGAATGTTTATTTACTAATTTTAATATCTTTTTTGAATTTTTTGTTTTGAATTTTTTTTCAGAAATATTCGTCAACGTTGACATTTTATCGATATTTCTATCAACATTTCTGTAAAATTGAGACTTCGACATTTTCATCCATCAACATTTTAAACCTTTGTTCCTATGATTTAGAAAATTTACAATAAAAACTATTTTTTAGAGTTTTATCAAACCATAAGAACAAATTCTAACTTTTAAAACTATAGGGACTAAACTTCAACTTTCTCAAAATCAAATTTGTAATTTAATCCTTTTTTTTGTAAGTTCAACATGTAAGTAGAAATTCGAACTTCTGATTTTTTTTTTTTGAGTCAGATATCTTATATCCAGTTGAACTATACTTAGATGGGCCGTTTTGAATTACTATTTAGTTGAAATTGTGATATTTCTTCTTAGCCATTTTAAAGTATTCTTTAGTTGTAACAGTACATACTCTCATTAATTTGAAAAGCTTTAGTGCATCGTAACATCAAATGGAGGATATTCGTTAAGCTTCGATCAATTGGGCAAGAACTCAATGTATCTCGCAATTAGATCTCTTTTTTCTTATGAGAAAGAAAAAAAAATAGTTGGATCGAGTCGCACGTGCCTACCTTTTTAAGTCTTCAACAATCCAATAGAATGCAACCACGAATTGAACAGATGAAGGTTCTTCTTGCTTGAGTACATTTATTTTTTTACTCTAGGCGTGTGTTCTCTTCATAACAATTTTATTTTTATATGTGAAATTATTTTGTTATTCCAAACCTTTAAGGGGCCGTTTGGCCCATGGGTTTGGGTTGGAATGGGTTTGGGTTCCAAACCCAAAACCATGTTTGGCACAAGGTGTTTCAAAACCCTTGGTTTTGAAACACAACCCCATGGGTTACAACAGTGCAACCCCATGGGGTTTGTGCCATGTTTTCCTCTTCCATTTGCCGTTTTCCATTTCTGGCGACCACTCCGACGACAACTCCGGCGACCACATCGGCGACCCGACCACCGCTAACGATTACCTCCGACGACCGCTACGATGAGAACTCTAGAGACCAGTTTCATTTACCATTCTCCATTTCTAGCGACTACTTCGACAACAACTCTGATGACAACTCCGGCGACCACCCGACAACCACCAATAACGACAACTCCGACGACCACAACGGTGACCCGACCACTGCTGACGATTACCTCAGACAACCACTGCGATGAGAACTCGAGAGACCAGTCTGACGATTACCCCTGCGACTCGACCACCCCAACAACTCGACACCCCGATAACCCAACCACTCAAACAACCCGACTTGCCCGAACCACCGACAACAACCACTTCAATGACCTAATCACCCGACAACCATAGTTGACGATCACCTCGAAAACCTGACCACCTAGCAACCACCGTAGACAACCACCTAGTGACCACTCCGATGACCTGACCACCCTGATGACTACTTCGGCGATTACCCCGACGACCTGGTAACCCAACAACCCAAAACCACTGTTGACGACCACGTGGTGACCACCCTGGCGACTCCAACAACCCAACCACTGCCACAACCACGCAGCGACCACTCCGGCGACATGACCACCCTGATGACCACTCCAGCGACTCGACAACTACTGCTGAAAACCACCCAACGACCATTCTGGCGACCTGACCACCGTGCAATCACCACTGGTGACCACCTCGGCATACCCAAACACCCCATCAATCCAACCACCCCAACGACCACTCCAACAATCACCCTAGCGACCCAACCACCTAGTCAATATTTTAAAAGGGCCAGCGTGGACGAGCTATATGCAAAACTAAAGGTGATCCCAGGGATGACAAGGCAAGATTGAATGGTTGTTGCAAAGACTATTCTCTCGGATAGTATGATGTTGAACTCCTTTACATTCACCCCAGATTGGAAGTATGATTACTACGTGAAAATTTTGGGAAAAACACCTAGAACCTGACTCTCTTTTCATCACTTTCATCTACCACTCTTATGACTTACATTTGTGTTTGGACAACTACTTCTACTTTCTTGTCATTTCATCTGGAATGTGTGTTATGATATTTTTAGAACTAGATCTTAGTTCTAATTTTTTGTTTTACTTTACCATTGGCAACATCATTCTTACATTGCACCTATTAATTATCTGTTGCTACGTATAATCTTCAATTTTATGTCATCATGAGTGGAGTGAATGAGATAGCATATAGTTATACAAACTACACATAGTATAATTCAAATTGAACTCTAGTTGTAACAATTGCTCTACATAATTGGTTAAATAGTTGGTATGTAACACACCAAAAAAATTATGAAGTTAAAAAAATGGAGTAGGAAAAAAAAAATAGTGTAAGATTTTTTTAAAAATAATAAATAGTTTGAAAAATTATAAATAAAAAAAAAACAGACTAAACAAACCCAGCCCAACCCAACCCTACACCCCAAACACAGGTTTCAGCAAACCAGCCCAACACAACCCTGCACCCCAAACACAGGAATCAGAAACCCCGGTTTCTGATTCCAGCCAAGAAACCCCAGGGTTCCATAACCCCAGGGTTTCTGATTCCAAACCAGCGCGCCAAACAACCCCTAATTGCTTAGGCATCATTTTTCGATGTGACTAATAAAGGAAACACTCCTCAATGATTGCCCCCACAACTATTGGAGGCTGGAACATATTATTACTTTAATATATGAATTAAATTTTTGTCGACACATCGACATTTTCATTTGTTCATTAGTTCAACGTCAACATGAAGGATGGATTGAAATTTTTATTAAACTATAAAAAAAATCAACATAATATAAAACAAAGGTAAACAAAATGCCAATAATGTGAATCTGCTATTAACAATCACAACTTTTAACTTATTATGTGCGATTTTATAAAATATCTATCGATATAGACATTTTCATACAGTTGAGGCCTCAAAAGAATTTCCATTATTTATATATTTTTTGTCATATACTCTAAAAAATTAATTGCCTGCAACCTCAAAAGTGTTATTGAGACTTGAACATTTTATTACTCTTTTTAAATAATAATATATTCAAGTCTCATTGTTCATCTTTAAGCAAATTTTAGTTTAGAATAATTCGAGCACGGCTCAATTTATTAAAGTATTATATATTTTCCTTAAAGATTAGAATTTCAAGTCTCACGAATTGAACTAAAAAAAGATTTGTTCACGATTTTATTTGCTATCTAAAATTTTAAAATTTGATCATTTTAATTCTAAAAAAAAAAAAAATCTAATTTGCCTCTGCTATTACATTGCCATTAGTTTTTTCTTAATAGAAATGTGATCTGGCATGCATATTTTTTAAATTTTTACTAATCTTTTCTAAATTAAAAGTGGTAAAGATGGATAATTAGTTTTTTTGACTGTTTTATCCAAACTCTCATTCAACCATTTCCAATGCGTCCTTCAATCCATTAATTAATTATTTATATCTTATTTGTAGTTACCCTTAAATCAGAAGGAAAAAAAAAACCATCTCATATTATGTAAGCTGTTTTTTTTTTCAATCCGTAGTAAAATTTTGTAATTATAATGTTCATAAGTAATTATAGCTAGAATTTTGCCAAAAGTGAGTTGGGCTTAGCAGTAATGACATGTACTTTTGATCAAGAAATTAGAAGTTCGAATCTCCTACCTCTAAATGTTGTTGTACTTAAAAAAAATAATCGTAAAATTTCAAATTATTTGGAATTCTAAAAATTGTGTAACTTCTCCCTTTCGTACAACTATAAAAGAGAAATAATCTTCTACTTTTTTTCACCAATAAGAGCTTCATTTGTTTTCAACTATAAATTTCTCTAATTTTCTTGATTCTAATACAAAGTCTCCTCAATCTCGAAGGTACTTCAAGATGTCATGTAGCCCATTTAGGGAGCATGAGACACGTGTCACAATCACAACCATATATTTTTTCTTATCTTAGACTTGAAACATTTCAATTTTACTTTGATAAAGTTTACAGTGGTGTGGTGTGACAACTATCAAATAATATATATCTATTGTTTTTTTTTTTTTTCCGCTTCTTTTATCTCAATGTTACTACTTAGTACCTACTACCTATTTATAATCAAATAAATGTATCAATATTTTACATTTTAAAATTATATCAGTTATTGAAAAACAAATAAATATGTTATTTCTAATCGGTAAAAAGCTTTATATTCCAAATATATACAACTTTTTAACGACCATTTTATTAAGAATGTAATTTAAAAAAATGTTATATGTAAATCACTATAAACTAAAAATACTATGTTCAGATTCTAGTATTACAACATTAATTTTTTTTAGTACAACAAATGTGGGGTATGATGATTTGAACTTCTAACTTCAAGAGAAATAGTACATATCAATTACCGTTGAGTTATGTTCACCTTGACTATAACATTAAATTTATTGACATGCAAGTATACGTAACTTGCTACATCACATCTTAAAGTATTTTTAGATGAAGCATTTAATTAGTTTTATTCTAAAAATATTTATAAAATAAGTGCTTTATTTAAAAAATATATATTTTTATAAAGACATCCAAACACACCCTTAATTTATAGAAAAAGAGTTTTACTTTAAAATATTTTTATCAAAAGACATCTCAATCCTACTGAACTTAATATAAGTTCTACAAAAATTATTGGATGAGGTTTTTTTTTTTCTTTTAAAAGTTACAAAGATTGATTGCTATAAAAAGATAGATTTTTTCGTGATGCATGCTCCCATACAAACCTTTAAAACATCAAATGGATAATATTCTTGGAGTTTTTATTCGGATGCCCTGAATTCTATTAAAAAAATGGCGATTGATCCATATTTTAAAAATAATAAAGGATATTCTTTTGTTGATGTCAACAAACACTGGTCAGAGCGTGAATACTCATTAATACCCTTTCGTATTTGCGGGTATAATGCAGATGCCGAACGCGAAGGTTGTATTAATCCCAAACCCGAAGAAAGGCTTAACGCAAGCTCGCAAGAGCGAAGAAGTAAATGGTCCCAATCACGACAAAATTGGTTACATCGCGAGCGCAAAGAAGAAAATGACCCATGTTGCATGTGGTATTTAAAATATTATTCGTCTTCCCGATTTTTCGTCTTTTATGTATGTTTGCCTTCAAACTTGTATTCAATCCGATATTCAGTGCTCCTAACTTTGCTTTGGCTTCTATGGTACTTAGAACTTCCGACCTACTCAACCCTTCATCTTGTACACTTTCGTCCTATCACAACTTCCGAACTTTTGTCATCTCTCAAAAAGGTGTGTTTTTTTCACTCCTTCAATCGTCATAAATAAAATAGATTTTACTCGCCTTGTTGCGATTGTGAGGGTTGAAACAAATGTTCTTGTAAGGTGAATAGGATTTAGAATTTAATTGTCTGGTATGCATGTATGTTATGTGCGCAATCGAATTTGTTATTGCTAGGGCTTAACACAAATATTGTAATGTTATTTTTTGCGACTTGGTAATCCTCCATTGTGCATGTTCGGTGCCTTTGGTTGTTGTAGACCAGTGACTGTGTGAATTTCGAAGGGGCAAGGAATCGCGCTCGTTCCCTCACTCGAGTTCGCGTTTGTGGTCTAATTCGCACTCATGCTCGCGATATAATCAACATTATGGTCACGAGCTTGAGGACGACTGCAACTTTATTATTTATTTTTTACTTATATTGTAATGTTTTTAATTTCTCAAAAAATCATGATGTTGATTCTGAATTTTAATCTAACCCTTAGGAAACGGCATGAAAGTTTAGTGATGCTGATAGATTCCCGCACAAATTTTGAACTCGTTCCACCTGAAGCAAGCAAACGGTGTTGTAACAACTCGACTATTTCTATTGTCTTACTAGGGACGTTACCACGTGCATGCAATTTAAAATTTTAAAAATTTTAATAATAAACAAAAAGAACTAATTTTCTTGTTAAACATTCCAAGTTACTTTAGTTGTGATCCCTTTCTAAAAACATTTCGAAAGGTACTAATATATAAAAACATTTAAAGTAATTGAACAGGTTCACAATACATAAATTACAAATCAAAATACCTAAAGATAACATACAAATTAAATGTCGAAGTCATGCTTTCTAAGACAACCATGACCCTTCAGCAAACTACCTTGGCATCCGCCTAAGATATGTTTTTGTCTTTACCTGAAAAGAAAACATTTCGAAAAAGGGTGAGTATTTAAAATACTCAGTAAGTGACCTTACTACCAGGTCAGGATATGCATATACATACATAATGAATTTTTGAAAAAACATTTTTTTTTCTTTCCTTTGATGGGACCTAAATTCCTTTCATAACGGAAACGTTTCCTTAAAACTTTCCTTCGGCTTTTAATGTGGACAATTTAACCCATCCTAACTATGCTTTCATTCATATAGCCTCGTAAGGCTCCTTTCATATAGCATCGTAAGGCTCATTTTCATATAGATGTACATCAATTTCTTTAGGAGGGTAATTGCCACAGCCTTCGAAGTCATGAAAACATATGTATGCATGAGGTCCCAAAATATCTTTCATTTTCATTCAGTGATGCAACTTATAGAAACATTCGCACATCAATCATCATAAAACATAAATCATGCATCACTTTAGTAAAAGTATTCATTAAACATACATGTGAGAATTTCTTTTCATGCACATCAACAATCACTAATAGAAACATTTATAAAAAAATCATTTCATTTCAAATGAAATCTTTCAATTCAGTTCCCAACTTGCATTTAAGCATACCGGCATAAAGTTCCTTACCTGGCTAGAATAGCTCGATTAATCCTCTTATGGAGTTCTTTCACTTCAGCCTATAATGATTTAAAAAAGAACTTATTACTTGACTAACTCCACCTTTAAACCTTAAGCCAGCTCGCTCAAAATTTAATTCTAACGTACCCATAATAAGATTTCTCTAAATATGGCATGCTTCCTAATTATGAATTTCATGCTTTCCTTCTAAAATTTATAATAAATAACCAAGTCATAAGTAACTTAAGGGCTTAAACTAAACAACTTCTTACCTCGAACCGAAAGACTATTACTATTCTGGTAGCGAAGATCTTCTCTCAAGTCTGGCCTCCTGCTTATCCTTCAATAATCCATCATAAGAATAAGAATTATGATTTTAGGCCAAAATCCTTGTAATTTCTTATTTGAGCTTTATTTAGCCCAAATTTTTGGTTAACCTTAAACTGAACCAATTCTTTAATTTACTTTTACTGAATCTTAGTTCCATAGTCCAATTTGATGGTCCAAAGGTCTCATATAGTCCATAATTGTCTCCAATTGCAAAGGTGTTTGGTAAAATTAGTCCAATGGTTCAAAGGTATCTTTAATTTGAAATTTAGTCCCTTTTTATTTTCTTAGACCAATTTTAATTTAGCACAGTATCTCACCCAACTAAAATTGACTGTGCAGAACCAAAATCTTGCTGGAATTTATCAAATTTGCCTTACAACTTGATAGTTTGATTCTCAAATCGATAACCTGAAATTTTAGTCCAATAGTTAATAAACTATCCAATTAAAGTCCTTAAACGTAATCAAAAGAGTGTCGAGATTACCCAAAACAAAACGCAATTGGAAACGGGATTGTTCGGGCTCGAAAAGTGGATCGGAGACTGCGGAAGACGGCGGCGCGTGTGATCTTTCAGAAGGCGCGTGATGGGGCGTGGCCTTTGGGTCTGGACAGATCCGAGCTGTGGGTTGTCTTCCGGTGAGTTTTGTGACGTTTCAGACGCGTGAGAGGGACTTAAAGGTGGAGATCGGGCTGTACGCGGCGATGGCCGGACGGATCTGGCTTCCGGTGAGGCCTGTTTTGAAAGCGAAAGACCAGTTTGACGAGCTGACGGCGCGTGGCTCGAGCGTGGACGGCGGACTCAGTCTCCGGCGAGCAGCAGTCTGCGGATCTGGCGCTTGCCGTTGGCTGATCCGGTGACTGCTCGGTCTGAAGGAAGATGGAGGAGATACGGCAGTGGGATGGTCGCTTCACCGACGTTCGTGTGGCGTGGGGGAGCTTCGGACGGCACAGATCGACGGTGGTTTCGTGGCTGGCGGTTGATCGGAAAGGAAAAAGAAGAAGAAGAAGAAGAAGAAGCCGGCGGTGAGAGGGGTGTTCGACCGAGCGGGAGAGAGAGAGAAAGAGAGAGAGAGAGTGAGAGGGAGTGAAGAGAGAGAGAGTTGCGTGAGAGAGAGAGATGAGAGAAAAAAAATAAATAACCAAAAAAGAATAATAAAAAAAATAAAAGAGGGAGAGAAATGAGGAGGAAAATGAGGGTTTGTCCCCCATTTTCGAAATTATCAATTTTAATTTACTTTTTTTTTTATAACCAAAGATTGGTTATTACAGGTGTGGTGAAGGAAAAACTTTCACCATCACAGCTTGATATGAGAGTGGCTTTTATAGCCGATTCAATATGCCTACAATTTTGGGGACTTGACCAAATAGGGAGCTAGGAACATAATCTCACAAGATGGAATTCACTTCTTCCCATATAGAGTAAGTAGATGAGTAGTTCTCTTAAGTGCTGATTTCAGGACTTGAACAATGGGGCCCCACCCTTTCACTGGCCTGAGAGGGACTTAGTTTATAATTAGATTATAAACAGATTGTTCATTAGAGGATCAGTGGTACTTAAGGTGCAAGATGTAATTATAGGGGTAAAACGAACTTTTGACCCAGCTGTAATTACGAACAACTCGTGAAAGATCGACTTGCATGTAATGATTATATCTATGGACACAACTTGTCCTACAGTGCATAAGAGTGCAACTCTAGGTCTATAGTGGAGTGACCCTAGAGTTAATGAATGAAAATTGTTTAATTAATTAATTTTGTATCATTGGAGCTTATATTCTGTAGGTCCATAAGGTCCCATTGCTAGCTCATAGTAACACTAAAAGATCAATTTAGTTGAAAGAAAATTTGAAATGTTCAAATTAATATTTAATTTGAAGTGTTCAAATTAATATTTAATATATTACATATATTAAATTTAAAAGAAGAAAATATACTTATTGCATTTGATACATTGAATATTAAAATAATTAATGTATATTGGATACATTAAAGAAAAGATATTTATTAAATTTGAATTGGATTCAAATTAGGAAATAAATGTCGTAGGAGAATTTTAAAGATTTGAATAAGATTCAAATTGATTAGATAAATATATTTTAATATATTAGATATTAAAATATATTATTTAATTATCTTCCCTAGACCACTATAAATAGGACACTAGGGGTGAGCCATTGGGCATTCTAAACAACACACATCTCCTCAATAGAGAGAATTAGAGAGTTCTCTCTAGACCTATTCCTTTCCAATCCCTTGTGGATTTTCTTTCAAGAGGCTCCAACAAGCCTTGGTCCTGTGTTCGAGTCATAGCCAAGAAGACTTTGTGGAAGAGATAAAGATCTGCTAGAAGAATCTCCATATTTTCAAGGTATATTTTGCTTAACCTTAATTTTATTGTTTAATTCTAAATAAAATCAAAGACGATCCAATGCTTCCGCTGCGGGATGAAGTGTTTATTCCTATCAGTGAACAAGAGCACAAGCAATTTGAGAGAAAAAGAGAGATGGAGCAGGGACATAAAATGAAAATGGGTTTGGTGGTGGCTTTGGTTGCAATGATGTTTATGGGTTCTTTAGCCCAAAATCCTCTAAGTCATATAGGAAGTCCAAGGCTCAAAGAAGTTAGTCCCTTACGAGACGATAGAGATCCAAGATGGTCAACTATACAAAAAGAGACCACACTCTAACATGGCCGACCCTCATGGCTTGGTGGTAGGTCAAGGCTAAACATGGCTGGCCACATTAGGGTTGGCCATGACTTTGAATGTTGACCCATATAAGTTGCCTATAACCAAAGCTAGACATCTAAGCCTGTTTGCGTGACTATTTTTCTTAATTGAAGCATCCCAAAAATTTTTGCGAGATCTTCAACCTAATTAAAAAAACGGTTTCTTTTATTCTACTTAACCTCCCTATAAATAGAGGAATACACCCTAATACAAAAAGGTATGTCCAAACAATTCTAGTCTTTTGTCTAAACTATTATCAAACTCGATACTAACTAGAGCGTCGAAGAGTAGGTGGCTTAGCACCACACAGGTGTACAGTTCTCTTATTTTGTAGAACATTCATTCGATTTCTACTATTCTACCAATTTATCCTTGACAATATTTATTTTGGCATCAACACTACTCATTCAATATTTTTTCGTTTTTACCCATTTGGCTTTTATCTTAAAATAACTTCTTTGCCCCTACATAATTAATTGCTTGATATTATTATTATTATTATTGATGAGTTTAACAATATTTGAAGTAAGTGAATTTGAACCTATAACCTATTAGTTGAGGATATATGCTTTAATCAGTTGGGCTATGATCATGTTGACAAATTATTAATTGATTTGTAGCATTTTCCTCTATAACCAATAAATTACTTCCTCCTTCATGCTATCCCCTCTATTATTTGAATGGTTGAATATACTAGAAACTCTTTACGTGTATTGAACATGTGTTATGTTTTTGTAACACCCCAAGCCCAGGATTTGGAATCTGGATTCGACACCTGATGGCCCCGACATTCCCCTCATCCGCTGCAACCTGGCCACGCTACCTACTTGTCTTGAAGTGCTTATAAGAGTGAAGACTATCCCCCACAAACCAAAACGAATCCTTTTAGCATGCTTTGTCCTCACTCACATACTTCCTAGGAATTTCCTAGGAAGTATGTGAGTGAGGACAAAGCATGCTAAAAGGATTCGTTTTGGTTTGTGGGGGACAGTCTTCACTCTTGCGAGCAGTTCAAGACAAGTAGGTAGCGTGGCCAGGTAGCAGGGGATGCAGGGGAATACAGGGGCCATCAGGTGCTGAATTCAGATTCCAAATCCTGGGCCTGGGGCGTTACAATTTTAATTCCAGTTTTATTTTATCACGTACTTTTTTTAATACAACAATATGTGAGGGTGAGGATTCGAACCTCTAATTTCTAATTTCGAATACAACCTATATTCAAGTAGGCACATACTTTTAAAGTTAAATTACAATTTTAGTCCATGAACTTTTAGATTGTGTTATTTGATCCTTCAACTTTAAAATGTGTCTAGTTGGTCACTGCAGAACTATTAATTTTGTGTCTAATAGATCATTGAACTTTAAAAAGTGCCTAATAGATCCTTAAGCTTTTAATTTTAGGTCCAATAGGTCCTTGAATTTTTTGTCATTTGACATTTTTAAAATTTGAAGCCATTGCAAGACACAAAATTGAAAGTTTAGAGCCTTATTAGACCAAAAAAATTAATTTTATATCTAATATATGAGTTAACTTTTAAAAATTTTGAATATATAAGGAACTTATTAGATACAAAATTGAAACTTTAAAAACCTATTAGACATTTTTTAAGTTTAGGAGACTATTAGACACAAAATTGAAAGTTCATAAGTCTTGTAGAAACAAACTTGAAAGTTTAGGAACTAAACTTGTAATTTAACCTAATTTTAAATTGTAGAACGTTGTTAGATTTCAAAACTATTTTTTTACTTAAATTTTTTTAATTAAAATATCAAGAATATTTTTTATGTTATTTATTTCAATTTTATAACACAAATATTATTTTAATTTTAATTAAAAATAATAGAAGTATTCCGGTATAAACTATCTATATCTATAGTATATATAAAAAGCACAATAAGAGAGAGACTTTTTGTGCCAAATTTGCCCCTTTTATGTTAATTGTGTTCCAATTCTACCCTTTTGAATTTTACATTGTCATAAAGAAATCCACGTTCATCTTGACATTCTAATGAATTTAATTTTTAAGATTCGTGATGTATCATATTAAATAGAATTCTGCATTCCAATAAAAAAAAATTCATATTTTCAATCAATTTAATGATAGAGTCAAATTTTAACCCATTTTCAATTTTAAACTCCCATAAATTGATATTGACTACAAATTTAATAAGAGTTTTTCTTTGTAAAACGTAAAACTAAATGGTAAAAGAACTATATAAACTGGAGGATCTTTCCAAAATCTCAAACCCAACAAATTGACCAAAAAGAATATATAGTAGCAATAATTTTACTTTCTCTATCACTTATTTATTTAATTTGTTCGATCAAAATCAAAGCATTTTCTCTTTCATACCGGTATTAAAATGAAGAAAATTGTCAATAACGGCTAAGAAAAAGGGCTGCAACTGTTAAATTATGTTAGTGGCCTTTGTTAAAATATTGTTAGTGGATTGTTAGTGACGTTATTTTAGGGGATATGTTGCTCAAATTAGGGAGGATTTTATGGCTTTAATCTTGTATATATACTTGTCAATTTGATGTTCAATAATGAGAAGAAGAGATGTAATCCCTTGAAAATCAACATGGTATCAGAGCCCTGCTCTAGGGTTTTCTAGTTGTCTCCACATGCCGCCTTTCCCTGTACAAACTCCGGCCATCTTTCCAGACCGACTTAGATTTGTCTTCACAGATCCTTGTTTGAGCAGATCCGTCGCCGTGCGTGAGGAACCCCTCTCCTTTTGTTTTTCTTCTTCCTTCCACCCTCCCGTCAACTGCAACCTCCCCACCTCCATCCGTTTGTTCGTCACGCCGTCGTAGCCATCACCAGACACCGCCGCAAACAACCAATGGTATACCAAGCAAATTCGCTGCCGCTCGCCTCTTGTTCCGCGTGAGCGCAGCAACCTGCACGACACCCAGCCACACAAGCCCAAACTCGCCGATTCTCGAACACCCAGCCACGCACACCCCGTCACCCACGGCGTTCACGTCAGATCCACCCTGCCTGCATCAGACCCACTCCGGATCCAGATCCAGATCAGCGAGCCGTCTCCGTCGCACGCCGTCTTCGACCAGATCCACCCACCGCCCGCTCCTGCTCCGCCCCCACGGCTGCTCCCCACCTCCTGCCACTCCTCTAGCCACCACAACGTTCGGTGATCCCACCTCCGAACTCCTGTGGGAAACACCTTCAGATCCGCGTGCTCCTCTCCGTCCAAATATCCTTTCCGCCCAGATGAAGACAACCACACCGCCACGCTCCGACAACCACACCGTTGTCTGCCTCTTTCTCTCAGATCTGTCTTCGGTTACAGATTTCGCCGATCCGACGGGTTCCAATCCGACCGGCGTTCTCAGCCTAATCCGACTGGCGTCCTCGGCGTCCTCGGCTTCCAGATCTGACCACCACCTTCCGACGGATCTCCGATCCAGATCCAGATTGGTCCACAAACTCCTCTTCATCATTTTCATCCTCCGAAAACCCTCCCGATTCTGCCCAACAGTTAGATCTATTTCAGATCCACGTTTCCTGTCTCGATTTCAAATCAGTTCAAGTTTTAGATTTGTACCGGTTTCGCGAACTCAGATCTCCATTCACCGCCACGATCCGATCGGCTCTGCAAGCCACCTAGACGCCACTTCATCTCGCTTCTCGACTGAATTCCAGACTTTTCAATATATATCTTAAAAAAAATGGTGTGGTTCATTTCTGTTTAGACCGGTTCGGTTTAACACAAACCGGTCTGAACTACCTAAAAGCCGGTTCAGTTCATCAGGTTGGTTCGCCCAACCATTTCGGTTCGATTTGGTTCACTTAAACCGGTTCGGTTTGGTTCGATCAGCATAAGCTTGTTCACCCAGCCCAGTCCACCTAAATCAGTTCTTTAAGCCCGGTTCGGTTCAACCAAATCATGCATTCTGATCTCTGCTTCCTTGATCGTCGACCTCTGTTTCTCGAGTTTGGATTGCAAACTTCTGTCGATCGTCGATCTCTGTTCTCCAGTTTGGATCGCAAACTCCTATCGATCATTGATCTTGTCGATTGGTTTGTTCAAACCAGTTCAGTTGACCGGAACGGTTCGGTTCGATTAGTCCAGTTTTTTCACTTCTTTGCAAACTCAAGTTGGTTGTTTCTCTACCACCTTGAGTTTGAAGGAGGGTGTTAAATTATGTTAGTGGCCTTTGTTAAAATATTGTTAGTGGATTGTTAGTGACCTTATTTTAGGGGATATGTTGCTCAAATTAGGGAGGATTTTATGGCTTTAATCTTGTATATAAACTCAATTTGATGTTCAATAATGAGAAGAAGAGATGTAATCCCTTGAAAATCAACAGAAACAACATTGAGTAGGAGAGAGATCAGGTCGAGGCAACCCAAGCTGCTAAAGAAGAAGAATAAGATGAAGAGGAAGGGGCGAAGGAAGAGGTTGGAGACGGCGGGAACAGAAGGGGCGAAGGAAGGCATTTCTTTAAAAACTGGGTGAAGTGCCCATTTCTTTAAAAAGGTATGTTTTGTTATTGAGCTGGGAAGGAAGGCAACATAGCTTAGGCTTTACCTTTCTAAAAAAATGATCAGATGGAGGAGAAAAATCTATTCAACAGTATCACTATGATGACCGCAGTCCGCCCAAGTTAGGGAAATGGTATCCTCATTTCTGGGTTTGCGGTCAGTTTAATGGACAGAAATACAGGCATATACCTTTTAAATTTTAGTATTTATCACTTTATACACATGTATATACTGATATTTATGCGTTTAGATTTAATTCAAGGTTGTTACATTTCGTTGATGTTAAATTTTGGCCTTTCTTTTCATGCTGCTTCTTTTTAGGCTTTGATTTAGTTGGTCAAAAACTAAAAATATAGGCAGAGACATTTTCTTCTAATTAGATGCAATTATAAAATCGTGTTACAAAAGATGAAAAAACTAGGTTTAGCTATTTTTTAAAAATTAATAGGTTTAATTATTTTTCAAGTTTTCCTATTATATTTAGCTATTCATCTTGTTACCCCTACAAATATGTATTAATTGTGTCTTAAGTAGACTTTGAGATGATATAAAGTATAATTTTATCTTGTGTGTGTATAAATTTTATATAGATATTTATTGATTGTGGTTAATTACACTTAACAATATTTCTTTATAAAAAAAAAATTGCACGAGATAACAAACATCTAAGGATTCCCTCCCTTGGTCAATTTGCGATAATTTAATAATACGAAATGAATGTTTGCATTTCTTAAAGTAGCGGAAGACAAGGCATGAAGTTCTTGTGGCCTTAAAATTGGATATGAATAAGGCCTATGGATCGAGTGGAATGAGTATTTCAGCGACAAGTGATGGTTAGTTTGGGTTTTCAAAAGACTTGGATTAATCTGATTATGGAGTGCATCACTTCATCTACGTTTTCTATCATTCTTAATAGCAAACCTACTAGATCTTTTTCTCCAACAAGAGGACTTTGACAAGGTAACCAATCTTTCTCCATATTTTTTTCCTTTTGTGCTCTGAGGGATTATCAGCCTTGATATCTAATGAGGTTAGAGTGGGCCTTTGTGTTACATATATGTTCTTTGCAAATGATAGTTTATTAACATTTTTAAACAGGGGCGGATCCAGAAATTTATGTCGGGGGGGGCACAATTACATGTAAGGTTAAATTACGAGTTTAGTCCCTAAAATTTAAAAAGTGTCTAATAAGTCCCTAAACTATGAAGTTTGTGTCAAATAGGTCCTTAAACATTAAAATAATGTCTAATAGATCCTTGAATTTTCAATTTGTTTGTCTAAAATGTCTCCAAACTTTTAATTTTTTGTCTAATGGATCCTTAACTTATTCGACATTTTTTTTAAAATTCACCTATCTATAAGATGCAAAATTGAAAGTTTAGAGTCAAAATTTATGTCTAATATAACAATTAATTTTTAAAATTTTCAAATATGTTAAAGATCTAATGAATACAAAATTGAAATAAAGTTGAGACTTTAGAGACTCTTCTTAGACATTTTTTAAGAACCTATTAAACACAAAATTGAAATTTAAGAAATTATACTTGTAATTTACACTTCGTATAAATATACTTTTATATATGTTGATATATAACATTTAGATTAAATATTATTGATTAATTACAAAATTATAATGAGCCATTAGAGAATGATCTACATAAATATAGAAGTAAAAGAATAAAACTTGAAATATTTACCAAATATTTTTTAAATTAAGTTTTTTATCCAATTAACTTTTTAAAATAATTTACTAAAAATCAAAAGATATTTAGTATTATTTCAAAAAAAAAAAAAAGATACTTAGTATTTTTTTTTTAGATTTGATAAGTATATATATAATTAAGAACTAAATACAAAACAACTTCCAAGCGTTTTTTATTGTTATGTACATGGCAAAATTAAAAACTGTAGAAATTAACAAAAATGCTCATCAAGCAAATCTCGAACCTGGGCACTCATAAGTAACGCTTAGGAAGCGTGCCCCCCTGACCAACACACCAAGGCCCCATTTGGCTACTTTCAATGAGTCAACAATATAAATATATAATACAATGATAATTTGAGGGGGGGCACGTGCCCCCCTGGCCCCTTCGTGGATCCGCCCCTGTTTTTAAAAGCAAATGCTCAGGAGGAGTGAGTCTTTAAAGGTATTTTACATGCCTACGAAAGAGCATCAAGTCAATGTGTAAATTTTGGAAAATTGGATATAGTTTTCTCGCCAAACGTTTGATGTGAAACAAAACAGTATCTACAAAGTACCTTGAACATGAAGGTAGTTCTAAGCCTAGGTAACTATTTGAGCCTTCCTTCTTTTCCTAGATGTAAAGGTTCAAATTTTAAAGCTTTGAAAGATCATCTATGGAAGGTTATGCAAGGGTGGAAGCGAAGTTTTTTCTCAATCGGGGGTAGAAAGGTCTTAATAAAAAGTATTGCTCAAGCTATTCCAACTTAGCTTATGCAATGAGTTGCTTTCGTTGCCAAAGAATTTTTGTGATCATATTACTAGGTTGGTTTTTCAGGGATCAGGAGGTTAGAAAAAGAAAAATTCACTGGATGAAATGGGAAAACTTATGCTTACCAAGGAGTTGGAAGGTTTAAACTTTATAGACAATCAGTCTTTTAATCAAGCACTATTGGCAAAACAACCTTGGTGTGTCCTTAAAAACTCGGAGTTAATGGTGTCGAAGATTCTGAAGAGCTGTTTTTCCAAATTCTGACCTTTTAAATTCTTTTCTTCTTCGCATGAATCATTTTTTAAAGAAGCTTCAGGTGGGACCTTGACCTCCTACTACGAAACCAATAAAAGTGAGGACAATTATCAAAACAAGAGAAATATTAGAAGTGCAAATAAAGCCCCACATTGGCTAGGGAAGAGAGAGATCTAAAAGATATATATATGAGGATAAATATTTCCGTTGATAAAAAATATTTTGCTCAAAGTGGACAATATCATACTAGTGTAGAGATATGTTGAGGTCTTTTGTCCTTAACAAGAAACATAGAACTTTAAATCTAAAAATAGAAGAATTTATGAAGAAGAAACGAATAAATGCAGTGAAGATAGAAAAATTACCATTATTAATAATGGTTCGAACTTGTTTTGCAATTAGTTATCGGAAGGAAAAGAAGGAGAAAGAGAGGAAGAAAGAGAGAAATGTCACCTAAGCAATACAATTTTAATAATTTTTAGCTTATTAAAAAATTATTTCAACAAATCTTAGTTAGCCAGCTAATTGTCAAATCATCGTTTTAAAGGTTAGAAGTAAACAGTTAGCTTTTGAAACATTAAATAGAAAGTTGTCCTCAAATTCAAGAACGAAAAGTATTTTTTACCTTTTTTTTTTTTTTTTTATAGGTTACAATTTGCAACATGTTTTTTTTTTTTGTTGGCTTTGGCTCATATAGATTTCGTTGGCCACAGAAAATATTGAATGAGGTGCTTCTATTATGCTTTTCCTGAGCTTGCTTTAGTCAACGATTGAGAAATTGTCGAAATCTTTAGTTCACCCCAACATCAAACGGACCATATTCTTGAAGCTTCAATAGGAAGGCCAAGATCTCAACACGTTGTATCGTTAGTTCTAGAAATAAAGAAAAGGGGAGAACAATAACGTCGCACGTGCCTCTATTATTCAATCTTCAGCCGTCCAATCCGATCCAACCAAGATTTTTATTTTCGTGAGTAGAAATTAATTGAAGAGGCTGTCATATCGAGATTAATAATTTTGTACTAATAGTTGTATGAGAGAAAAATTGTAAAAAGACTTCGTTTTTGTATCCAACCATTACTAAGGGACAAATCAATTTTTAAGATCAAAATCTAACCGTTTTAAAGAGACAACTTCATTATAGAGGCCTTATTGAATAATTTGTCATCATTTTATTAGGTGAGGAGACCCACTGCAATGTGGTCCGATATTATTAGGAGAAAACTTTTTTAAATCTACTTCCTATGATTACTATTACTCATTTAGTATTTTTTATTCAATTTTTGTATGAGGCAATTACTCCACCTTAATTTATTTTCTTTTCTCTTTTTTCATGGCCATGAAAAATTTAAGAAGAATAGCTAAAATATCCAATAATTGCATCATTTGTTAATCAATACATGTAGCTGTAAAAGCAGACCCATAGTTCAAAAAATCCTTAAAAAAAAGTCAATGAACTTACCACTCTCTCAAGTCTCAACTGGTGGTACAAATAGAAAAAGACATACAAAAGTGATATTCCATAGGTTATTTAAAAAAATGACTAAAATAAAAATAAAATAATATATTGTTAATTTGAAAATAAAAATAAAAAAATTAACATGGAGTTGAATAGTGAAATTACTGTTGAAACTTGAGTTTATTTTTGCGACACTCCAAGCCATTTGTCGAAATGTACAATAATTTTATTTTTAATTTAATAATTGTGGGCGAGGGATCAAATAATTAACTTTTGAAATAGTAATAAGTGTCCTATGCACTAAGTTATGTTCGGATTAGCTATCATTGAGTACAATAAATTATATATATATTATAATTAATTTGTTTTTAACCATGTTTTTAAAGCTTCGCCTACCTTTTTTTTTTTACTTGACCAATTTTAATTGGTATCTTGCAAATTCACCATACAAGTTTTAATGCAAGTGATATTTTTTTCGCGACATGTTTCACGTGTGCATAAGATGGATACTAAAAGGAAAAAAAAATGTTGTAACGCCCGGCTTTTATAGGGGCGCTAATTTCGAAATTTTGGAATTTAGTTGGAGAACTTCTCATTAAGTATGTTGATTTTTGGAGTTTGAAAGTGAAAAAAAAATGGCAAATTGAGATTTAGAAAGCTTGGAAGGGCATTTTTGGAATTTTGGTTAAAAAAAAATCTTCTCATCCTTATCTTCATCCTCTTCTTCTTCTTTCTCTCATTTTTTTTCTTCCTCTTTCTCGATGGCCCCTCCCTCACTCCCGATAGCTCTCTCTCTCTCTCTCTCTCTCTCTCTCCGTTGAATTGCAGGTCAAACGAACCGCCGGATTCCCTCACCGCTGCAACTTCTTCTTCTTCTTCGTCTTCCTTGTGCTGTCGCAGCCGAACGCCGCCCAGATGCAGATCAGCCGTGCCCTGCTGCAGCTCCGTCTGCAACCCAGCCGCACGCACGCCGCAGTTACGCCGCTGGTCCCTCTCTCGTCCAGCTCGTATGCGTGCATCATCTGCTGCAGCTCGAGTCACCGGCTCTGTCTCTCCCTCTCGGTTTTCTGCACAGACAGCAAGGAAGAAGCTGTTTCGGGGTCATTTTCCAGCGAGCTTAATGTTCGATCAAGCCGTGTATAGGTTCGAATTGGAATGGGTAAGTGTTTCATCAATGATTCAAAGTGATTTATGAGTTTTAGGTTTGAATTGAAGGGTTGATTTAGTAAATTGAAACTAACCCATAATGTTTTGGATTTACTTTTAGATTATCCATAACATTTGGGTCTTAGATATGCAAAATCGAGCTAACTCGGAGTCAAACCAGCAAGCTTTCGGTTTGTTTTATCGTGGGGAAGTGTTTCGGTATGGACTTAAGGCATTATTTTTGGATTACAACAAGCTTTGGAGTCTAAATTTGGGCAAGGATCAAACTCGTAAATTATTAATTCGGCTTTGTAAGTAGCAAGTTGGATTTAAGTCCCTTTAAGATTCTATTTGTGTATGTTGTGTGTTTGAGAACTTGTAAAATTATCAAAGCATGCTTGAAAATCTTGTTATGAAGCAATTAATGAGTTGTGGGTCGATGGGGATGTTGTTTGAACTGTAATTAGCTTAACTATGTGGCTATAGTTGGAAATAGGGACTTAAAGTATTGGGATATTGTAGTTAGCACGTGTAAAGCCTTAAGAATTTTCAAAGGGTTGGATTTAAATGAGTTTGGGCCATGTTGTGGTATATCTCATATGAATATGTGGGTCATGGTGTGAATGGCTGAATTATTCTGAATTGCCCTTGAGCTTAAGTTGTTTAAGCACGTATTAAAATGGTATAAGGGGCTTCAATTATTTTAGAACGCTTATGACTATCGATTGCTAGTACAATATCCAAGGGTCCAAGTCGTGTGCTATGTGTTCTGTATGCAACTTGTTAGAATTTGATTATAGAAGTGAGCATTGAAATATCGGAATGGCTATGGTTGTAATTTAACTCAAAGTATGGAAGTACTAGATATTTGATTATTTTGAATGATCATAAGCGATTGAGAAAGGTCTTCAGGCGATGTTGAGATGTTTAACGGAGTGTAGGATGATTGAAACACTTGAATGGTTAGCGAAAGTTTGGTTTCTCACAGATTTGTGGATGAGTTAATGGTGTGCAAGACGATGGGGTGGTTAGTTTGGGCTAGAGACTGATTTAGTTTACCTTAAGGGTATGCAGTGCTTCAGACTGTGGATCATGTTTCGTGTGTTTAGAATGAGCAGATGGTTGGGCATGTTTATTAAGTTTCAGACATATTTAAATGAGAATGGAAGGGTATTGGTTGTTTTGAGGTCTAGCATGTTTGGAGGATTGAATTCAGGATTAAATGATAGAAGGGATTTATGTGTAACGACCCGAATTCCTACGACTTTCTAAATACGGAAGCACGACCTAGTTACCTCGCTCATGCCCGAAATTTCGGCAGCATGACGGCGTAACTAGGAGAAAACCAAAATTTTCAAAAACCTGGAACAGACATGAGCACTTCTATAATTCAGGAAAAAGACTCAGCACCCTCCAAACTACGATACATAGTGCTGAGCTCAACCAACAGACAATCAAACCCAAGAACTTCTAACTAAATAAGAAAGCAAAAGAATATTTAGGATTTACAGACCAACAAACAACAGGGAATAAGGAATAAAACTAAAAGCTAAAACAAAAATAAGGAATTTGGTGGAGTCTCCATAGTCTCGTCAAGTCATCGCCTGCGTCATCCACCCCGAGAAATGTTTACAATCTGCAAAACAAACAAAGTAGCAAGGATGAGTATAAACATACTTAGTAAGTAGCACACTTATGGATCCAACTTTTAAAGAAACCATACAAAGAAGAAAACTGCTCTTACTCACACTCGTGCTTAGCTTTCAAATACTTCCTTCAGTTATTCTAAAAGTCCAATTATCCTTCCACAACATTTACCACTTCCTGACCCTATCTTCGTGTCATAACTGCGAGTACTGTAACCTAGAACCCAGTCTCATGAAGATAGCAATCCTCACGCTCATCTCAAAGGAGAATTACCTCGAAACTAACATACAGGCAATAGGAAAACGCATTCTCTATGCTCAACATAGTGGGGAATCACCCCTAAGCTAGCTCACAGGCAATAGGGAAACACATCCCCTATGCTCAACACAATAGGTAATCATCCTAAGCTAGCACACGGCGATAGGGAACGCATCCCTATGCTCATCATACTGGGGAATCACCCCTAAGCTAGCACACGGCAATAGGGAATGCATCTCTATGCTCATCATACTGGGGAATCACCCCTAAGCTAGCACACGGCAATAGGGAACGCATCACTATGCTCATCATACTGGGGAATCACCCCTAAGCTAGCACACGGCAATAGGAAACGCATCCCTATGCTCATCATACTGGGGAATCACCCCTAAGCTAGCACACGACAATAGGGAACGCATCCCAATGCTCATCACATCACATGCGTTCTAGGCTTACAAACTAGCACGAAACAACAGAATTAGGGTAGGTAGCACCAATCTAACGGGCTTTCGTACTTTCACAACCCGTTTGGAACCTTTTGGGTCAATCCACTTTACCACATTCATCCATCATGCCCAAATCACGAACACAAGCTGGCCCAAAGGTTTCAAACACTGTTAATGGGGAACCACCCCCTAATTCATATAAACAAAGAGAGGAAGCAACCCTCAAGCCCTTTCAACAATTACAACGTCTTACACCTCATATACATATAGGCGAGACACACTTCCTCACGGACCAATCTGAAAGGCTACCTACTTCCTAGGCCAGCACTAAAACGACCCACTTCTCATTCTTTTAAGAAGTTATTCGTAGCATATGACCCAGGCCCACCTTCCATAAACAACCACAATCGCATCGTTGTGACCTTTTACTATAGATCAAAACCACAAATCTCACGTGAAAACTTATACTCCAGTTCAATGGTACTCTCAAACAAGAACTACACGTAGCCATAGCCCATACATATGCTAGTGGCATATAACCCTTCATTCACTTAATCTAGAATTCAATCCCCTGAACATTTTAGAAATCTGGTCAACCAACTACCCTTTACTCACAAACAGACCCATCCAAAACTCGTTAAATCAGCCCAAACATAAGACCAAATTGAACACCTATGATACGGTCCTCGACCCTGAGTATTGCATAACTTTAGGGTGCTCTACTTCAGCCTCTAACCCAAACTGAACCCAAAAGTATTGAACCCGATCAACCAATCAATCTAAAATTCAAGTTTTCTGCACTCCACAGCTAACCAAACATCTCAGAAGTCCAAACGATTACAATTGTTTAGTTTAACACAACTATCCACACATTTATACTTACAAGGGTAAGCTATAATCAAATTCATTTCTAACCCCAGGCACATTTTCATTCATTCACTTGTAACTTTGAATCCCTTAACTAGAGTAGCAACAAGTTTCAGGCAATCTTAAGCCCAGCACGATAATACTTATCTTGATTTAACCAACTACGACATCGCGCACAAACTCATAATTTAGGCAAGAATGACTATTCACAAATCACCACATTCATGTCCAAACTTTTCCAATTACAACCTCAAACAAATTCTTAAAGAGGTTCATATGCTAACATAATAAACTTGAAACTTTAAGCCACTAATTTCTTTATGACCACAACTTAAGCCGTTTTAGCTCAAGATTACTTCTAAACATAACCACTAACCTTTTCATATTTCATAACCACCGCTTTCAAGCATGCTTTCAAAATTAACAAACTACCAAACATACATTTCAATCAAAAAGGAATTTAAATGACTTAAATCCAAAAGACTACTTACATAAGCCGAATAAATAATTTACGAGCTTGATTCTTGCCCAAAATTGACTTCAAGACCACCACTGCTTAACGGTTCAGAACCACACCGAAACAAGCCCCAACATGCCCAACAACTTTCGAGAAACTGCTGTCCACACCCGGAAACGCCGGAAAACACTTCGGTTAACTAAAATTCGTGAAAGATAGGTGGAGAGACAAAGAGGGAGTTAGTGAGGGAAGGGTCGAGAGAGGGAAGGTGAGACCGAGAGGGAGGGAGGCAGGTGAGGGGAGAGGAACAGGTGAAACAGAGAGCGAGGGAGGCGAGTGAAGGGAGGGGGACGGGTGAGACAGAGAGGGAGGGAGGCGGGTGAGGGGAGGGGGACGGGTGAGGGGAAGGGGCGAAAGGGAGAGGAAGATCGAGAAAATGGGGGATAAGGATGATTTTTTTTTTTTTAAACAGAATGTTACAGTATGTCACTGGCATATGTATGGGCTATGGCTACGTATAGTTCTTACTCGAGATCGGTGTTTGTGATCTATAGTGAAAGATCACCATGATAAGATTGTGGTTGTTTATTTAGTTGTGGGCCTGGGTCGTATGCCACTAATGATTTCCTAAAAGGAAGAGAAATGGATTTCCATGGTACTGGCCTAGAAAGTGAGTAGTATTTTGTAATGTTCCGTTAGTATTTTAGCCTCGCCTATATATATATATATATATATATATATATATATATATATATATATATATATATATATATGAGGCGCAAGGTGTTGTAAATGTACGGAAAGAGTTGAGGGATTGCTTTTCCTCTTTGTTTATGTGAATTAGGGAATTGTGATTTTCCCCAGTGATTGTGCTTGTGAACTTCGGGTCAAGTTGTGAATGAGGTTTTGGAATGATGAATAAATTTTGGTATGGTGAATGACCCGAGAGGTTCCAAAACTGTTGTGAAAGTACAAAGGCCCGTTAGATTGGTGCTACCTACCCTAATTCTGTCCTTTCGTGCGAGTTTGTAAATCTAGAACGTATGTGATGTGATGAGCATAAGGAATGCGTTCCTTATTGCCGATGAGCTAGCTTAGGGGTTATTCCCCACTGTGATGAGCATAGGGATGCGTTTCCTATTGCCGTGTGCTAGCTGAGAGATGATTCCCCACTATGTTGAGCGTAGGGAATGCGTTCCCTAGCGCCTGTGTGCTAGCTTAGGGGTGATTCCCCATTATGTTGAGTGTAGGGAATCCGTTCCCTAGCGCCTGTGTGCTAGCCTAGGGGTGATTTATCTTTTGAGATGAGTGTGAGGGTTATAGACCTTCACAGGTTTGGGTACTAGGCTACAGGACTCGCAGGTATGACACGAAGTTAGGTTCGGGTAGTAGTGAATGTTGCGAAAGGTTAAATGGATTTTTAGAATAACAGAAGGAAGTATTTGAAATCTAAGCACGAGTGTGAGTAGGGGCAATTTTTCTTCTTGGTATGATTTCTTAAAAAGTTGGACCCTTAAGTGGGCTACTTACTGAGTATGTTTATACCCATTCTTGCTACTTTGTTTGTTTTGCAGATTGTACACATTTCGGGGTGGATGATGCAGGCAACGACTTGATGAAACTATGGAGACTCCACCTAGTTTTCTTTCCTTAATTGTTTACTCTTAGTTTTGTATTTTGTTCTTTGATGTAGTGTGTTGGTTGTAAAATCTAAATATTCTTTAGTTATCGTGTACTTGGCTAGAGTTTCTTAGAACCCTGTGTTTGATGTTGAAGCTCAGCATATTTGTTGTAGTTTGTTGGATGCTGAGCGTTTTATCTGAGTTATAGAAGTGTTTTTCATTCTTATCAGGTTCTTGTAAAATTTTGGTTTTCTCCTAGTTACGCCGCCATGCTGCCAAAATTTCGGGCATGAGCGAGGTAACTAGGTCGTGCTTCCGCATTTAGAGAGTCGTAGGAATTCGGGTCGTTACAAATGTGGATGTGGAGAAATTGAGTATGGAAAATTATTCAACGAGTATAACATAAGATGGATACTTAAAAGATAACAAAGAAAAAGAAAAAGAAAAATATGTGGATGTTAGGAAGGATGGAAAATTATTGAATGAGAGTATGATGCTGCGACAATAATAACCATTTAATATGAATTAAAAAATCTATATACCCCTTAATAACCACGGAATATAGATTCAAAATACGAGCACTTGTATATATGGAAAAATAAGCCCAATTAATTGCAAATATAGCAATTTTTTAAAATATTAATTTTCATGTGCCTATTTGAACATTTTTAAGAATTTCATTTTTACCCTCATGTATCACTGATAGACGTCTATTAATGATTTGTATTTATCATTCTATTTATGATAGATATATTTTGTAATTAATAGATCAAGTCTATCATTCATACTCATCAATGTATTAAAAACGGTAAATTTGTAGTATTTTAACTTTCATTTTCTATCCATGATTGATAGTTTGCAAACTCATTTGCTAAATAGTCTTTCATTGATATACTATATCAATAGAATAAAAAAAAAGTATATAATTGATATTTGACTTTATTTTCTATGAATAATTATTTGCATGCTCCTTTACTATTAGGTATATCGTTGAAATACTATATCAATAGAATAAAAAAAGGGTATGCACGTGATATTTGGTTTCGTTGGATTGCTTTATCTAGACACGTTTCTGTCTATTATCACTTACATGATTCCGTCCATTAAATTTTCTCTTAGTTTCTCTCTCATAGATCGGATAATGCACACAACTGGCAACTGTGGCAGCCAATAAAAAAATTATTTGATAAGATGAGATAAGGTTTTATCTTCCTCCCTATTGAACCAAGATGGGCAGTTTCTTCTATAAATAGAGTACACTAAAGGTTGTAAAGAAGAGCACAAGCAATTTGAGAGAGAAAAAGAGAGATGGAGAAGGGACTTAAAATGGGTTTGGTGGTAGCTTTGGTGGCAATGATGTTTATGGGTTGTTTAGCCCAAGATTCCTCCACCAATAATGAAAATGTGGTGCTTCAACTCTTCTCCGATGGTGAACATCAACAAGTCGTAGAATACTTGAACGATGTTAGCCCAAGAAAAATTATGAAATTAGATGGAGCAGCCAATTCATGTTCTGAATTATGCAGTTATGCCCGCAAGTGCCCTGATGGGTGTTCGTGCTCGTATCCTCCAGTTGGTTTTATTGGAAAGTGTACTTAATTCTCTATCCTTCCCCTAGCAGCTGCAGCTTAATTATGTAGGCCTCCCATTTCGTTTTATCATCTCCTAAATTTCTCTAAGTGTTTGCACTTCTGTTGTGTTTGTTTTTCCTTCTTCTACCTCATCTCTCAATTTCTTCATGACTAAATAAAGTGGTGGAGGCCAGTTTGGTGTGTCCAGTTTTCTTTTGTCTCTATGTTTTTCTTTTGGCTATATTTATAATTTGGTCTCTAAAATACGGCATCGTTAACTTTATGGCCTTTAATCTCAATTCTTTAATTTTAAAACATGACCATTAATGTCGTTGGGACCTAATGCCTAAATCGAGCATTGTCGTTCAAACATTTGAAGCATAATTAATAATTTTCTTTATAGGTTGAAGATTCGAATATCTACCCTCCTCAATACTCACTTTATATTTTCCTAAAAACCAAAAGATAAAAAGTAAAATAATTATTTTTCTTTAAAAAAATTAGAAACTAAAATAAATATTTTGAAATTTAAGAGATCAATGTGGAAATTTTGAAAGTTAATGGACTAAAAAGAAAACATTTTTAAAAAGTTCCTAAATCAGATTTTAGAAAAAGAAATGTCTTATTTAAATTTATTTTGTTTGCATGCGTTGCTCCTATATTAAATTTTGGAAAACAAAATTAATTTTTATCCATGATATGCTATATCAATTTTCACCATAAATTTTCAAATTCTTCAAATTGGACCTTAGGCTAGCTTACATCAGTATTGCAATTTTTACTTAGGTTCCATTTTCATTAATTTAGCCACTAATTTTAAATTAATAAAATTTAAAGATCTCCAAAATTCACTAATTTTGAAGAAAATCAAGTTTTGAACAAAATTAAATTTAACTAAAGCACAAAATGGATCATTGAATACTCTACCAAAACTCACAAATTCTTAAAAAAAAAAAAAAAAAAAAAATCCTAATGTCGTGTTTTTTTTCTTGAAATTCTATCAATTTCGTACCATATGTGTCTTTTACAATTCATCAAATGCATACAATTATACTTTTTTTTAACTATTTTTCAAATAAAAATTTATTAAAGGCAAAAAAATTATAATAATTATTCAAGTTTGGGATTAAGACCGTAACATTTTCCCAAACTTAAAGATCAAAATTTGAAATACATATCTAAGTTTAAATATAGTTGGACGAAATTGAAAATTTAGAGTAAAAATCGATTATCTCTTTTCAAGTTGAGGTTAAAAAATTGATTTTTTTCTTCTTAATTTTTGTAAACTCATAGATTTGATTCGAATTTAGTAGTTTGATTCTACGAAATTTGTTGAATGAAGTGCTTCATTTTGTTTTGTTTTTTTGGTGTTCTTGCTCTAATCCAATCCACGGTAAAAACATCTTCTTGAGTGACTATCTTCATTTGATTACTTCCTTACCCCGCTACTTCATTATTTGCATCTGCAGCTTTTTTCGTTTCAGGTCGTACGTTGTACCTGACCAATGCAACACGATATTTCAAAAAAGTGAGCCAAAAGTTAACAGAATCGTTTTCAAAAGTTCAAAAGTTTTTATAACTTTTTAACTTATAAAAACTATATGTGTTTTTATAAAAATTATATGGTCCCACTCTCAACAATCCTCCCCTCGAACGAAAAACCACACCGAGCCTCCTCTCAAATAGTCATCTATATGTATTTTTATTCTCAAGCATATCACTTTTAACCAGACCATTCCTTATCAGAGTATATCCCTGTCCAATAAGCTCAACCACGAATCACTATGACTATGTCATCGAGACACATTGACACGACTAAGTTAGGGGCATGACTCTGAAACCACTTTATAAAAAATAATACAACCATTTGAAAATCGCTAAAGGACAAGTAACATTAACGACCCCAATGTGATATTATTTAATGTATTGTCAAATCAATTGAACCACACATGGGCAATTTTTATAAATAGAGTACACTAAGGCTGTAAAGAAGAGCACAAGCAATTTTGAGAGTGAAAGAGAGAGAAACGCAACCATTTGAAAATCGCTAAAGGACAAGTAACATTAACAACCACATGTGATATTATTCAGCGTGTTGTCAAATCAATTGAACCACACATGGGCAGTTTTTATAAATATAGTACACTAAGGCTGTTGTAGAAATGCCTTGAATCTGTTATCTGGTGCTCCAAATGACCAAGTATAGGGTTTTTTTTTTTGTAATTTTAGGATTTTGGGTCTATTCTCTATTAGGGTTAGATGGGTACTATATATAAACCCTCTAAAATCTTATTTGATCATATACGTCTGTATTCTATATTCAGTTTTTTTTTCTCCTCAGATAATAAAACTTTTCTCTCCCTCTGCCCGTGTACGTAGCTAACACATCGTTAGTGAACTACGTAAATCTGTGTGTCGTTTTTATTTCTTCTGTATTTCTTGTTTGTCGTCTGCTTTCGTTATAACAGCTGTAAAGAAGAGCACAAGCAATTTGAGAGAGAAAGAGAGAGATGGAGGAGGGACGTAAAATAAAAATGGGTTTGGTGGCCGCTTTGGTGGCAATGATGTTTATGGGTTCTTTAGTCGAATCTTCCTCCACCAAGGAAAATGTGGTGCTTCAACTCTTCTCCGATGGTGAACGTCAACTCAACGAGTTTTAGAATATTACCTGAACGATGTTAGCATAATTAGAAAAATGATGAAATTAGATGTGGTTATTTTTTTAGCAAATCTCACTCAACTCACTTGGCACTAATGCATGTCCACAGTATCTATTAGCATTAATATACATACATGAATCAACGTTATTTATAATTCATTTTTTAAAAGTAAAATAAAGATACTAAATTGAGCATTGTCGTTTAAACATTTGAAGCATAATTAATAACTTTATTTATAGATCGAAGGTTCAAATATCTATCTTCTTCAATATTCACTTTATATTTTCATAGTAACTAAAATAATTATTTTGAAAAAAAAGTTTAAAAACTAAAATAAATATTTTGAAATTTAAGGGATCACAGTAGACATTTTGAAAAGTTGATGGACTAAAATAAAAACATTTTCAAAAATTTCCTAAGTTAGATTTTAGAAAAAGAAATATCTTATTTAAATTTATTCGTTGCAGATTGTAGTTGTACATGACCAATACAACAATATTTCCAAAAAGGGGGCCAAAAAAATGTTATGTGAGAGGAGGAAAAATGTTATATTGGGTCGTAAGTTATATTAGGTCAATAAAAAATGCGCAAAAAAAAGTTAACTATATGAATAACATATTTTGAATCAAATTTTACATGAATGACACGTTTTGTTATTAATATCGGCTTGTCACTTTTCAAACAAAATAGAAGTCAAATCTAGAGAAATATTACTCATTTACTGCTATATTTATTGCTAAATATAAAAAATATATATAAAAGAAATAAAATATGGGGATACTTACCGTAACTGTTGAAACCTATATCCTTTCGTCCAAACATCATTTTTTTTTTTGTATAAGAAATAAAATAAAAATTTTCACGATTTTTCTCCTAAATTTTAAAAACTAGACAATCATTTCCATTATCGATGGTTTCATTCTTCATACCTAGGGGTATATATATATATATATATATGAAAATATAGTAGGGGTATATATAATATATATCTAAGAATATAATAGGATTATCATATCATCTCGAACATATAAAATGATTACATATTGATGTATATATTTTATATCTCAACATCATATATATTTATGGGTACAATATACAACACAATATATATTTAAGAACCCATTGAACATTATAGCTATATATTCTAAGGTTATCTTAAAATTAATAGGATTATTACCAATACAAAATATATGACAATTATTTTCCTATGTTTATATAATATATGTCTGTGAATATAACTATACTTAATGCCTATATAAAATATAATATAATTATATCCAGATGTATATATAATATACTTCTATGTATATTTTTTTTACAGTATACTTAATATTATATATTTGACGTCGAGTATTTTCAAGAATGTTCTATATCACTAATGATGTTTATAACACATATACCATGAACAATTTCATTATTTTATATTATATATAATTTTGAAGAAAAAATAATGAAAAATAATAATGGACATAAGATGTATGAGCTAAATGATATATATGGTGGAGTTTACAACAAACAATACATAATGAAACATGTGTTCTAAGTAAATTGACAATAAAAAAAAAAGTGATTCATGGAGAAACATTCTTCATATTTCAAGCGCTTGAGGTTGAAGTTGTTGTCGGAATGAAAATTATAGCAAGGATAGTTTGCCGTCAAAATAAAAAATGAGAGAGGCAAAATGAAATTTGGCAAAAACAACTTTTTTCTAGATGTGGACGACAAATGAGTAATGTTAAAAATTTGGCGTTATATGAAAATTGAGCTTTTTGGCAAAACAACTTATTTTTAGCTGTATAAACAAACACAATTGGAGCATACATCTAAAAAAATTGAACGAAATATTCAAAATTATATATATATATATATATATATATATATATATATATATATATATATATATATATATATATATATATATTTGTAATTAATGGTATAATGATTTGTCTAAATTGAATTATTTCATTATGGAAATATTAAATCACATTAATATTATTACTATAAATTACATTAATATCATTAATATTTATTTAAGGGTATAAATGGAATAAAATATTTTTATAAAGATGAACATGTTAAACCTGCTATTATTTTTTAAAATAGGTTATTTGTAAAATATATGGTTGAAAATGTGCTTTCCGCATAATCCCCCCCCCCCCCCCCCCCCAAAAAAAAGTTATTTTGGGCCGTACGTTGTCCCTCTTGGGTCTTGATAATTCGGTAGAGCCCCACTCGCTATCAAATTTTTCAATGCCCGGTTCGAAATTAGGTTCGTGTGGGCCAGGGTCTTGAAACACGTGTTGTGCCCAAATTCAATCTAGAGCAAAATAGTCGCACGATCGTACGTATGTTCTGTTGCCACGACAACAGGGTCCTGCATTAAATCTAGACTAATCAGACACCTGAAATCTGCCTGTGAAGACAAATCGGAGATCGAGTCCTTCCGTCGAAATCCAGAGGCACGCATTTCCATAACGAACTAATCCGATCAACGCAATCACATCAGATCTTGATTTCTCATATGTTTGATTCTGTTCTTCGTCCTCGAGATTCTCAATTTCCTCTCTGCAACTCAACGAATATAAATCCTCGAGAAAATCTCCGATAACTCGGTAAATCCGAGACGATTTCTTCCTTAATCCGATCAATCGTCTTCAAAACTCTGAATTGGAGATCTTCATCTCTCGGATCAACGAATGCAGCAGATTCAAAGCATTGATTTCTCAAGAGGTAGAACAATTCCTCGACGTTTTCGGTTAATCCAGCGTCTTTCACGTGGAAGATATCAAGTAGAGTCGATAAATCCAAGGTGAGTTAGTGAAAATTATTAGCAATCGATTCGTTCTAAGTGAGTAGAAAAAAGTGAATTCCATCTTAGCTCTCTATTTGGTTGAATACTCCCAAAATGATAAGTTTATTGAATCGGCTACAAAAGTCACAAATCAAAGGACAAGCCTTTATAGGCAGAAATTCATAACTTAAGGATTAAGATGGAGCTGCATATGATCAAAATATTTTAATCTTCTCAATTAACAAATTTATAAAGATATATTAAATATTTCGTGGTCCAGTCTTATACAAACTCATTGTATAGGATACCTTCACTCACATATCTCCACGTGAATGATTTAGATCAAATCATTTGCAACCATTACAAAGTGGGTCGTATCAATAGTGTTACTAAGATAAAACACCCAACATTATCCATATACTATAGACTCCTTATGTTATTTCTTGAACATGATCCTCTCGTATGTCAACCACATTGATAAGCCTTAGAATTAAGGCTTATTTAATTCCCAAGTGCTCAAAATATTCTTGTTTGTCCTAAGATTAATTGAAAATAGTGGAAGATTGCTTGAATTTAAGGAATAATTAAATGTGATAGCATTTAGAATATAATTCTAAATAAATTGATTCTTTTTGCAGAAATTATGGAAATTGCAAAATCAGATTGCAAAATCAGATTTTGCAATTATGGGTAGAGAATTTATGGAAAGTATATATTCGCGTGAACGAAGAAACCCATATATGGAAAAATCAATTTCCGCACGAATTGAGGGATTGGAGCGTGATTTTTGGCAAATTTTAACCCTAGAAAGATCTACAAAAGAGGGGGGGAAGAAGCTCGAACATCATCTCGAATTTTTGGGAGCGATTTCAAGGATTAATTTTCGTGGGTTTTTACATTTTTTTCCGAATGTTCTGTTTCCGTTCTTCTTCGATTTTTAGCCAAGATTTTTACTTTCAATCTTAATTTTTCTTCAGTTTTGAATTAAGCTTGAGTTAATTTCAAGATTGAGTTGGTGGGTTTATTTCAACTTGTTCCTCTATTTTTCCTGCACTCTTTTTGGTTCCTTTTTATGCATCAATGGCGACTGTTTTTCTTTATTTTCTCCTCTTGTTGACGAATAAATGTGGGAGTTATTCCCTTGTGCAAAGTTGATATTCAATTGGGAATTAATTTTGTGGTTCAATTCAACATTCCTTTGTAAGCTTCTCTAGAAATTCTTCTTGGTTTCTTCTTAGTTTTCTGCACTTTTCCAGTTTATCCAATCCGACTCAAAGTAGCATTTGGGTTGTTAAGACTAACCATCTCCTAACGTTGGTAAAGGTTGAGTCAATTGGAGTGGAGCAAATTGGTTTGATTAAGTTTTGAAACAAAATTTCGTAAGCCCCTGTTTTTCAATTACGTTTTAAGCTTTTGAATGTTAAAGCTTTCTAAGGGGCATGAGGAAGAAGACCATCATTTTACTTAATTTCCCTTAAATTTTTCTTAAATTCCCATTAAGCACCCTTTTCTTGAATTCCTTGTAGTTGCCAAAAATAATATTACAAATTATTGTTTTAATTATTCAATTTACACAATTTTTAATATGAACTTTTTCTCAAAAATTAGTTTTAGAATTTTTATTTTTAATACGAGCTAAAGCTTCTTAGGGGGTTCAAGGATGTGAATTCCCCAAGAAGTAAATGTAGCCAAAATTTCAACAAAAATCAAGCCTACATCTCAATTGTTTGCTTGTGTTGATTAAAATTCCATTGAGATCCTAGATTGATCAACTAGGGTATCAACTCAAGCTTAGATCTAATACCGACGGGGTTAGTGACAAGCGGATTTCACATAAGTGATGGAGAAAAAGAGCTTAGACATAAGCCAATTCCTTACCCTAGACATAGGGATTAAGGACTCCAAAACCCATAAAATTGTGAGCCAAGTTATCTAAGATAGAGGGACTATAGACATATAGGTCTCTCACTTAGTCTTCTAAAAACCTAATTTCAAGGTAAATAGGAGATGCAATTTTGGTTTACAATTGAGTGTGGAGTAGGTTGGAATTGCAATTTTGGTTTGCAATTATGACTTCGGGCAATGACATGCTTGAGCCTCATCTTTATCTAGAATTCCCTTTGAATTTACATTTACTAAGTCTATTTAGTTGTTATTCCAAGATTGTCATTTTAGATTATGCAATTCAATTCTGCTATTTCTGTTATTTCCAATATTGCCATTTATAGATTCTACAATTAGATTTTGCAATTTATGTTTTTCACCAACACACCTCATCTTCTTTCTCTTCTACTTCAATCTCACACTTAAGCAAGTGTTTTATGCTAAGAAAGCTTCTTTACACACAATCCTTCCCATTACTCAAAATAGAGTATAACATCAACAAGCATCTCAAATAAGCATTTCATACATCACTTTAATCATATCTCTTCAAAACCCTTTTTTTTTTCTTCAAAACAAAACATTTTCTATATTTTTTTTAATAATAATAATAATAAAAATAAAACACTTTGTAACAATAACATACTTTGCGATGACAAGGTATTTGTTCTTTGGTCATGGGGACACTTAATGCTTACGATGTAAGCAAGTCTACAGAACCCATAACTCTGGGCTCTGATACCAACTGTAACGACCCGACTTTTCCTATAAGACTTTCTAGGGACGTTACTACTTACATGCACATGAAAATTTTGAAACTTTAGTATTGGACAAAAATAAATAAATTTATTCATGAACAACCAATGAAGTTTTAATTCGGGATCCCTTTTTTAAAACATTTCAAAAGATCCTTGGGATTAAAATGTTAAAATAAATGAAATAGTTACACAACCTTTGTTTACTTAACAAAATAATTTGAGTTAAAACATAAACTAGATGCGGAAGCTAGATTCTTTATGACACTCATGACCCTTTCAGCAAACCACCTTGTCACTCGCCTAAGATATGTTCTTGCCTTTACCTAAAAAGAAAAACATTTTGAAAAAGGTGAGTATTTAAATTACTCAGTAAGCGACCTCACTACCGGGTCGGGATATGCATACACATACATAATGAGTTTTCGTAAACATTTTTCTTTCCTTTGGTGGGACCTAAATTCCTTTTATAGTGGAAACGTTTCCTTAAAAAATTTCCTTCGATTTTTAATGTGGACAATTTAACCCATCCTAATTATGCTTTCATTCGATTATGGGTATCCTGAAATAAAATGTAAATCAAATCTTAGCTCGATATTCAATTGATTCTTAAAACTCTTAATCAAAAATCAGATCTTGACCAATATTACCAAAGTCAGAACGTAAATCGGAGCGTCGGGATTCTGAAAATACTGATCGGAAGAAGGCGGCGCGTGAACAGTACCCGCGGCGTGAACAGTCTCCGACGTGAACAGTACCGCTTCGCTTTTTTTTTTTTTTTTTTCTTCGCGGATCCGAGCAGATCGGCGAGATCTGAGCGTCGGCGTACGGCACCGATGTTGGTGATGGCGAGCCACAAGCCAGCAAGCGTGCAAAAATGGCGGCGAGGAGTGCAGTCGGTTGAAGCAAGTGATTCCGGCGAGGTGCTGGGCTCGGACGGAGACGGTGAAGACGAAGGAAGAAGAAGGCGGCGGTGAGGATGGGTGCTTCGGGTGGAGAGAGAGAGAGAGAGAGAGAAGAAGAAGAAGAAGAAGTGAAGGAGAGAGGGAGACCGAGAGTGATGGCGAGAGAAAGAGATGAGATTGAATGAGTGGTTGTTTTGAAAATGGTGAAAGAGATAATGAGGGAAATTGGTGGAGACAAAAGTGAGTGGGAGTAAAACATGGGAGTAGTCTTTGTCTCCCACTTTCATTTTCATTTTTTTTTATACAAAAAGAAAAATATCCACCATTTGGGGTTGTTACAAATTAAGTTATATGTTTACTATTCTTCTCCCATGTATAAAAATCCTACCTAGATGGAGAGTATAAGAAAACTCATGTTGGATGGATTTTAAAGTTTCCTAAATAATAATATCATGGATTTTAAAAAGTAAAAATCAGGAAAACAAGTAATGATATTAAATGTCTATCTGAAAATTCATAGCAAAACCCATGAAACAAATAGACCCTAAGTGATATATATTTCATCCATATGCAATATGTTTCACATATTGTGAATAAGCTGGATACTAAAAGACAAAAACAAAAGTAGATGAGAGTACAAGACTATCACAATGTGGCTGCCTGCTAATAATAATTGGATGTGAATTCAAAATTTTTTATGCTCCTTCATAATTACTGGATACAAATTCAAAACATGAGCACTTGCATATATGGCAAAATATGTCCAATTAATTGCAAATATAGTAACAACATTTTTACATTTGCAAATATAGTAATTTTTAAAATATTTTCATGCACCTTCTTAAATATTTTTGGGTAATTCATTTTTTCCCTTGTAACCACTATGAATGTGGGTATATAATTGATATTTGACTTTATTTTTTATCAATAATTGTTTGCATGCTCATTTACTATTATGTCTATTATATTGAAATATTATATCAATAGAATAAAAAAAAGGGTATGCAAGTGATATTTGGTTTCGTTGGTTGGCTTTATCTAGACACGTTTCTGTCTATTATCACTGACATATTTCCATCCATTAAATTTTCTCTTAGTTTCTCTCCAATACACCCGATGATGCACACAACTGGCAGCCACTAAAAAAAAGTATTTGATAAGATGAGATAAGATTTTATCTTCCTCCATTGGATAAAGTATTGAACCAACATGGGCAGTTTCTTCTATAAATAGAGTACACTAAAGTTTTGTTGAGATTTATGCCATAAAGCCTCGTAATTAATGATTTATTTAATAATTAATAATAATTTTGATTATTTTATTTACAATATAATATTATCCATTATATGAAAAAACCAATGTTATTAGTGTAATCTTGAACAGTATGTGGTTGACATACAAGAAGATCATGTTTAAGAAATAACATAAAGGGTCATAGTTTATGGATAAGATTGTGTGCCTTATCCTGGTAACACTATTGATACGACCCACTTTGTAATAATTACAAATGATTTGATCCAAATCATTCGTGTGGAGACATGTGAGTGTGGGTATCTTCTACAATGAGTTTGTATAAGACTGGACCACGAAATATTTAATTTCTCTTTATAAATCCGTTAATTGAGAAGATTAATATTTCATGAGGATGATCATATGCTACTCGATCTCAATCTTGAGTGAGTTATGAACTCATGCTTGTGAGGGCTTGTCCTTTGATTTGCATGGGTGAGAGTGGCTTTTATAGCCGATTCAATATGCCTACCATTTTGGGAACTTGACCAAATAGGGAGCTGGGAACATAATCTCACAAGATGGAATTCACTCTTTCCCATATAGGGTGTAGCCACGTATTTTGTCCGGCTCTCTTGCGTTAATTATCAATTAATTAGTGCGTATTGGTTTTAGTTGGGTAGATTATGTTTATTTGGTCAAATTTAGGTTTAATTTAAATTCTTTCCCTTTTGGTATAAGGGCTAATTTTGAACAAATATGGCCTGTTTTCTTGCTCAAAAAAGAAGGGGATAGGGTTTTATAAACCCTTGCTTTCTCAACCCTAGGGGGGGCATTTCTCAGCAACACAAAAAAAAAAAAAAAAAAGAGCAGAATCTCCTACAGATCAGAAGAAAAAAACAAGAGAGTTATAGAGTAAGTTTTTTTTTCACTTTTTGAAAAAAAGTCTTTCATTGGAAGTTCAACAAGTCTTAGAATACAACAAGAATAACCTAGTTTCGTTGGAGGTTGCACTTGGTAGGGGCTTTGTCCCAAGGATCCGCACCTCAAACAACAAGTTAGTTGTTCTTGACCCCCCACCTCTATATCTCCATCTCCATCTCTAAATGTCCCTGAAAAACAGTAGTTGAGTAAGGGCATTTTTTTTGAGTTCTAGATTTCCATCTCCATCTCTAAATGCCCCCCCCCCCCCCCCAAAAAAAAAAAAAAAAACAGTAGTTGAGTAAGGGTTTTTTATAATTTTTTTTTTCTTTTATCTTGCAGCTCTTCTTGCATTCTCACTATTTTTTTTTATACGCACATACATTAGATCTTCGGTCTTGCTCTAAATCTTGCTCATCTATCTACGACTTTCTTTTTTTTTTTATCTCCTATGAGTTTTATTTATTACAAAAACAGAGGCGTAAAAAAAAAAAAAAAGAGAAGTGTTGTAACATACCTTAGAGGTGAGTGGATCTTCGCTTCCGTTGTAACCAAAGCCAAACATGATAGGAGTTGCCTAAAAAAAAAAAAAGGGAGAAGAAGAAAAATGAGATAGTGTGAAAAAAAAAAAGGAGGGTAGAATACAGAGAGGATATGAGATTGAAGGGGATATGGAAAGTTTGTTGAGTTTAAAAGAGAGAGAAAAAAAGAAAGTTGGAAAACAGAAAATGGAGGTGGGTAATGTGTTTGAATGAGAACTTGTTGAGTTTAAAAGAAAAAAACTAAAAAATAAAAAAATGAAGTAATACAAGTTGTGTTATAATATATATATATATTACACACATCCTCGTGAGTTTGACCCATTATTATTATTATTATTATTATTATTATTAGACTTGATTTGATTATTATTATTATTATTATTATATATATACACGTTTACGGAAGGAGGACAATCTTTTTGAATTTTTTTTTTTTTTAAATTTGGTCGCGTCAGTGCACAGTGCATTGAGCAGTGTGTACTGACGCATTTTTTTAAAAAAAATAAAGTATATATATATATTATAATATTACTATTATTATAATAATAATAATATTATTATTATTATATATATAATGTGTACTTACGTTTTTCTTCTTTTTATATTATTATTATTATATAATATATATATATATATATATATATATATATATATATATATTTACATTTTTATGGGAGGCAGTTTTGCCGCCCATGAGTTTAACACCTTTTTTTTTTTTTTTTATTATTATTGTTATTATTATTATTATTATTTATTTATAACTTATTTTTGATTTATTTTTGTTTATATTATATTATTTTATTATTAGTAATATTATATTTAGTTGTGTATAGATGTATTAGTCATTATTATTTGTTTTTTTTTTTGAAAAAAAGATGCATATACTTTAAATGTTGTGTTTTTTTTTTAACATGTTTTTTATGTTATTTCTTGTGTAATTTAAATGTAAGTATGTTTCTTATTTGTTATTATTGTGAAATTGATATATGCATGTTAATTAGTACATAATTTTAATGTTTTAATCCATGATGTTTATAAAAAACAATCCGACGACGGAATCTAGAAATATTTGGGAGTCCGATTTTCTAGTCTTCTCGAGGTGAGGATTCGATTCTTCGGAAGTCCAAGATAGATTCCAATATGTTTTTTTTCTTAAATTTTTAACATGCTTGTACATTGTGTTTGCTTGTTTACTTGCTATGAATTATTTAATTTATTTTTTGAGCTTATTTTCTTTTTTTTCATTCTTTTCTTCAAATTGTATTTGTATATTATGCTTCGTTTCTTAATTGTCTTGATCGTCCTTAGTGTTTTCAATTATTTTATTTTATTTTTCTATAAAATTATTTTCAAATCTTTTAAAAGTGCCTCTTTTAAATTTGTAAAAGATTTATAACCAAAGTGGTATTTCTAAAACTTTTTGTAATCTTTTTCTTAAAAAAAGTAGTTTTCAAGGTCGTTTTCTTTCTTTAAAATTCCGACGACGGAATCTAGAAATATTTGGTAGTCCGATTTTCTAGAATTCTTGAGGTGAGGGATCATTATCTTTGGGAGTCCGAGATTTTAATCCCAAGAAAAAATGAATTTAATTAAAACTTTTTTTTTTTTAAAAAAAACTTTCTTTTATAAAAGGTTATTCTATGACGGAATTGAGAAAATTGTAAATTTTCTCATATTCTTGAGGTGGAAAATTTTCCTAAATTTTTTTTTGGAGAATATTTCTAATATAGTCAAATTGATGGATATTTATCCACTTATTTTATGGAATCATTACTCCAAATATTGGAGGAATGAGAGATAAAATAAGACATTGTTTTAAAAATCTTTTTTTTTCTAATTAAGCTTTTTCTTCTAAATTTTTTTTTTTTGCAAATTCAAGATTTAAATTTGGCCACCGTTTTTTTAAACGGGTGTTGTGGGGTGCTAACACCTTCCCCATACACAAACAACCACCGAGCCCAAATCTGGTTTTCGCATACTTTTTTTTAGTTGTTTTACTCTATTTTGGTGTCCAATCACACCGTGAAAAAGATTGGTGGCGACTCCTTTTAAAATCTTTTTTTTCGAGGATGTCGGCCGCTCCGCGTCACAAGCACGTGGCGACATAGGGTAAGTAGATGAGTAGTTCTCTTAAGTGCTGATTTCGGGACTTGAACAATGGGGCCCCACCCTTTCACTGGCCCGAGAGGGACTTAGTTTATAATTAGATTTTAAACAGATGGTTCATTAGAGGATCATGGGTACTTAAGATGCAAGGTGTATTTATAGGGGTAAAACGGACTTTTGACCCAGCTGTAATTACGAACAACTCGTGAATGATCGACTTGCATGTAATGATTATATCTAGGGACACAACTTGTCCTACAGTGCATAAGAGTGTAACTCTATATCTATAGTGGAGTGACCCTAGAGTTAATGAATGAAAATTGTTTAATTAAAGAGTTTAATTAATTAATTTTGTATCATTGGAGCTTATAATCTGTAGGTTCATAAGGTCCCTTGCTAGCTCATAGTAACACTAAAAGATCAATTTAGTTGAAAGAAAAATTTGAAATGTTCAAATTAATATTTAATTTGAAGTGTTCAAATTAATATTTAATATATTAGATATATTAAATATAAAAGAAGAAAATATATTTATTGTATTTGATACATTGAATATTAAAATAATTAATGTATATTGGATACATTAAAGAAAAAATATTTATTAAATTTGAATTAGATTCAAATTAGGAAATAAATGTCGTAGGAGAATTTTAAAGATTTGAATAAGATTCAAATTGATTAGATAAATATATTTTAATATATTAGATATTAAAATATATTATTTAATTATCTTCCTTAGACCACTATAAATAGGACACTAAAGATGAGCCATTGGGCATTCTAAACAACACACATCTCCTCAATAGAGAGAATTAGATAATTCTCTTTAGACCTCTTCATCTCCAATCCCTTGAGGATTTTTTTTCAATAGTCTCCCACAAGACTTGGTCATGTGTTTGAGTCATAGCCAGGAAGACTTTGTGAAAGAGATAAAGATCCGTCAGAAGAATCTCCATATTTTCAAGGTATATTTTGCTTAACCTTAATTTTATTGTTTAATTCTAAATAAAATCAAAGATGATCCAATGCTTCCGCTGCGGGATGAAGTGTTTATTCCTATTAGTGAACAAGAGCACAAGCAATTTGAGAGAAGAAGAGAGATGGAGCAGGGACATAAAATGAAAATGGGTTTGGTGGCGGCTTTGGTGGCAATGATGTTTATGGGTTCTTTAGCCCAAAATCCTCTAAGACGTATAGGAAGTCCAAGACTCAAGCCCAAAGAAGTTAGTCCCTTACGAGACAATAGAGATCCAAGATGGTCAACTATACAAAAAGAGACCACACTCTAACATGGCCGACCCTCATGGTCGCCCATGGCTTGGTGGTAGGCCAAGGCTAAACATGGCTGGCCTCGTGAGGGTTGGTCATGACTTTGAATGTTGACCCATATAAGTTGCCTATAACCAAAGCTAGACATCTGAGCCTGTTTACGTGACTATTTTTCTTAATTGAAGTATCCCAAAAATTTCGGCAAGATCTTCAACCTAATTAAAAAAAAAAACAGTTTCTTTTATTCTAATAAACCTCCCTATAAATAGAGGAATACATGCAAATACAAAAAGGTATGTCCGAACAATTCTAGTCTTTTGTCTAAACTATTATCAAACTCGATACTAACTAGAGTGTCGAAGAGTAGGTGGCTTAGCACCACACAAGTGTACAGTTCTCTTATTTTGCATAACATTCATTCGATTTCTACTATTCTACCAATTTATCCTTGACAATATTAAAATTTCTACTATTCAAAATTGTGGTTAGAGTCAAATTTTAACCCATTTTCAATGTTAAACTCCAATGAATTGATATTGAATACAAATTTAATAAGAGTTTTTTTTTTTTTTTTTGTAAAACGTAAAACTAAATGGTAAAAGAACTATATAAACTGGAGGATCTTTCCAAAATCTCAAACCCAACAAATTGACCAAAAATAATATATAGTAGCAACAATTTTACTTTCTCTATCACTTCTTTATTTAATTCTTTCGATCAAAATCAAAGCATTTTCTCTTTCATACCGGTATTAAAATGAAGAAAATTGTCAATAACTGCTAAGAAAAAGGGCTGCAACAACATTGAGTAGGAGAGAGATCAGGTCGAGGCAACCCAAGCTGCTAAAGAAGAAGAATAAGATGAAGAGGAAACACCAAGCAAGAGGTTGGAGACGGCGGGAACAGAAGGGGCGAATGACGAATGATGTAAGGATTGCAATGACAATCTATGGGTGGAGTGCCCATTTCTTTAAAAAGGAATGTTTTGTTATTGAGCTGGGAAGGAAGGCAACATAGCTTAGGCTTTACCTTTCTAAAAAAATGATCAGATGGAGGAGAAAAATCTATTCAACAGTATCACTATGATGACCGCGGTCCGCCCAAGGAAGGAAAATGGTATCCTCATTTCTGGGTTTGCTGTCAGTTTAATGGACAGAAATATAGGCATATACCTTTTAAAATTCAGTATTTATCACTTTATATACTATGTATATATTGATATTTATCAGTTTATACATTGTTTCCTATATGCTTAATGGGTCCTTACACATATTTACATTGCTTGAGTTCGTTGGAAAAATTAGTGGAGATGTATATTCCCCTATATACTCTTGGGTAGATCTTAGTTCTTAAGTAGTTCATCATTTTGCTCACTGTGGTTAGTGTAATTGTCTTTTTTTTTTATTCTTCTTTTGTTTTGCAATATTAAGATTTTAGAGTTTTTGTTTAAACAATATTAATTTATGAGTTTAGATTTAATTCAAGGTTGTTACATTTTGTTGATGTTAAATTCGGCATTTCTCTTCATGCTGCTTCTTTTTAGGCTTTGATTTAATTGGTTAAAACTAAAAATATAGGCAGAGACATTTTCGTCTAGCTAGATGCAATTAGAAAACCGTGTTACAAAAAATGAAAAAACTAGGTTTAGCTATTTTTAAAAAATTAATAGATTTAATTATTTTTCACGTTTGCCTATTATATTTAGCTATTCATCTTGTTACCCGTTTCAAATATGTATTAATTGTGTCTTAAGTAGACTTTGAGATGATATAAAGTATAATTTTATCTTGTGTGTGTATAAATTTTATATAGATATTTAATGATTGTGGTTAATTACACTTAACAATATTTCTTTATTAAAAAAAAATTGCACGAGATAGCAAACATCTAAGGATTCCCTCTCTTGGTCAATTTGCGATAATTTAATAATACAAAATGAATGTTTGCATTTCTTAAAGTAGCGGAAGACAAGGCATGAAGTTTTTGTGGCCTTAAAATTGGATATGAGTAAGGCCTATGGATCAAGTGGAATGAGTATTTCAGCGACAAGTGATGGTTAGTTTGGGTTTTCAAAAAACTTGGATTAATTTGATTATGGAGTGCATCACTTCATCTACGTTTTCTATCCTTCTTAATAGCGAACCTACTAGATCTTTTTCTCCAGCAAGAGGACTTTGACAAGGTGACCAATCTTTCTCCATATTTTTTTCCTTTTGTGCTCAGAGGGATTATCAGCCTTGATATCTAATGAGGTTAGAGTGGGCCTTTGTGTTACATATATGTTCTTTGCAAATGATAGTTTAACATTTTAAAAAGCAAATGCTCAGGAGGAGTGAGTCTTTAAAGGTATTTTACATGCCTACGAAAGAGCATCAAGTCAATGTGTAAAATTTGGAAAATTGGTTATAGTTTTCTCGCCAAACGTTTGATGTGAAACAAAACAGTATCTACAAAGTACCTTGAACATGAAGGTAGTTCTAAGCCTAGGTAACTATTTGAGCCTTCCTTCTTTTCCTAGATGTAAAGGTTCAAATTTTAAAGCTTTGAAAGATCATCTATGGAAGTTATGCAAGGGTGGAAGCGAAGTTTTTTTCTCAATCGGGGGTAGAAAGGTCTTAATAAAAAGTATTGCTCAAGCTATTCCAACTTAGCTTATGCAATGAGTTGCTTTCGTTGCCGAAGAATTTTTGTGATCAGATTACTAGATTAGTTTTTCAGAGATCGGGAGGTTAGAAAAAGAAAAATTCACTGGATGAAATGGGAAAATTTATGCTTACCTAAGGAGTTGGGAGGTTTAAACTTTATAGACAACCAGTCTTTTAATCAAGCGCTATTGGCAAAACAACCTTGGTGTGTCCTTAAAAACTCGGAGTTAATGGTGTCGAAGATTCTGAAGAGCTGTTTTTCCAAATTCTGACCTTTTAAATTCTTTTCTTCTTCGCATGAATCACTTTTTTAAAGAAGCTTCAGGTGGGACCTTGACCTCCTACTACGAAACCAATAAAAGTGAGGACAATTATCAAAACAAGAGAAATGTTAGAAGTGCAAATAAAGCCCCACATTGGCTAGGGAAGAGAGAGAGATCTAAAAGATATATATATGAGGATAAATATTTTCGTTGATAAAAAATATTTTGCTCAAAGTGGACAATATCATACTAGTGTAGAGATATGTTGAGGTCTTTTGTCCTTAACAAGAAACATAGAACTTTAAATCTAAAAATAGAAGAATTTATGAAGAAGAAACGAATAAATGCAGTGAAGATAGAAAAATTACCATTATTAATAATGGTTCGAACTTGTTTTGCAATTAGTTATCGGAAGGAAAAGAAGGAGAAAGAGAGGAAGAAAGAGAGAAATGTCACCTAAGCAATACAATTTTAATAATTTTTAGCTTATTAAAAAATTATTTCAACAAATCTTAATTAGCAAGCTAATTGTCAAATCATCGTTTTAAAGGTTAGAAGTAAACAGTTAGCTTTTGAAACATTAAATAGAAAGTTGTCCTCAAATTCAAGAACGAAAAGTATTTTTTACCTTTTTTTTTTTTTTTTATAGGTTACAATTTGCAACATGTTTTTTTTTTTTGTTGGCTTTGGCTCATATAGATTTCGTTGGCCACAGAAAATATTGAATGAGGTGCTTCTATTATGCTTTTCCTGAGCTTGCTTTAGTCAACGATTGAGAAATTGTCGAAATCTTTAGTTCACCCCAACATCAAACGGACCATATTCTTGAAGCTTCAATAGGAAGGCCAAGATCTCAACACGTGGTATCGTTAGTTCTAGAAATAAAGAAAAGGGGAGAACAATAACGTCGCACATGCCTCTATTATTCAATCTTCAGCCGTCCAATCCGATCCAACCAAGATTTTTATTTTCGTGAGTAGAAATTAATTGAAGAGGCTGTCATATCGAGATTAATAATTTTGTACTAATAGTTGTACAAGAGAAAAATTGTAAAAAGACTTCGTTTTTGTATCCAACCATTACTAAGGGACAAATCAATTTTTAAGATCAAAATCTAACCGTTTTAAAGAGATAACTTCATTATAGAGGCCTTATTGAATAATTTGTCATCATTTTATTAGGTGAGGAGACCCACTGCAATGTGGTCCGATATTATTAGGAGAAAACTTTTTTAAATCTACTTCCTATGATTACTATTACTCATTTAGTATTTTTTATTCAATTTTTGTATGAGGCAATTACTCCACCTTAATTTATTTTCTTTTCTCTTTTTTCATGGCCATGGAAAATTTAAGAAGAATAGCTAAAATATCCAATAATTGCATCATTTGTTAATCAATACATGTAGCTGTAAAAGCAGACCCATAGTTCAAAAAATCCTTAAAAAAAGTCAATGAACTTACCACTCTCTCAAGTCTCAACTGGTGGTACAAATAGAAAAAGACATACAAAAGTGATATTCCATAGGTTATTTAAAAAAATGACTAAAATAAAAATAAAATAATATATACTTATGGTATTTCAATGTAACTAAATTCAAAATCCATTTCATACATATACTTTTTCTTTATTGGACATGGCTAAGAAAGAAAAAATATAAAATATACTTTTCTTATCTTAAAATCAGAAAATTCTATACCACTTATTTTTGTTACTTGAAATATTGTTAATTTGAAAATTAAAAAAAAAAATTAACATGGGGTTGAATAGTGAAATTACTGTTGAAACTTGAGTTTATTTTTGCAAAACTCCAAACCATTTGTCGAAATGTACAATAATTTTATTTTTAATTTAATAATTGTGGGCGAGGGATCAAATAATTAACTTTTGAAATAGTAATAAATGTCCTATGCACTAAGTTATGTTCGGATTAGCTATCATTGAGTACAATAAATTATATATATATTATAATTAATTTGTTTTTAACCATGTTTTTAAAGCTTTGCCTACCTTTTTTTTTTACTTGACCAATTTTAATTGGTATCTTGCAAATTCACCATACAAGTTTTAATTCAAGTGATATTTTTTTCGCGACATGTTTCACATGTGCATAAGATGGATACTAAAAGAAAAAAAAAATGTTGTAACGCCCGGCTTTTATAGGGGCGCTAATTTCGAAATTTTGGAATTTAGTTGGAGAACTTTTCATTAAGTATGTTGATTTTTGGAGTTTGAAGGTGAAAAAAAAATGGCAAATTGAGATTTAGAAAGCTTGGAAGGGCATTTTTGGAATTTTGGTTAAAAAAAAATCTTCTCATCCTTATCTTCATCCTCTTCTTCTTCTTTCTCTCATTTTTTTTCTTCCTCTTTCTCGATGGCCTCTCATTGACTCCCGATAGCTCTCTCTCTCTCTCTCTCTCTCTCTCTCTCCGTTGAATTGCAGGTCAAACGAACCGCCGGATTCCCTCACCGCTGCAACTTCTTCTTCTTCTTCGTCTTCCTTGTGCTGTCGCAGCCGAACGCCGCCCAGATGCAGATCAGCCGTGCCCTGCTGCAGCTTCGTCTGCAACCCAGCCGCACGCACGCCGCAGTTACGCCGCTGGTCTCTCTCGCGTCCAGCTGGTATGCGTGCATCATCTGCTGCAGCTCGAGTCACCGGCTCTGTCTCTCCCTCTCGGTTTTCTGCACAGACAGCAAGGAAGAAGCTGTTTCGGGGTCATTTTCCAGCGAGCTTAATGTTCGATCAAGCCGTGTATAGGTTCGAATTGGAATGGGTAAGTGTTTCATCAATGATTCAAAGTGATTTATGAGTTTTAGGTTTGAATTGAAGGGTTGATTTAGTAAATTGAAACTAACCCATAATGTTTTGGATTTACTTTTAGATTATCCATAACATTTGGGTCTTAGATATGCAAAATCGAGCTAACTCGGAGTCAAACCAGCAAGCTTTCGGTTTGTTTTATCGTGGGGAAGTGTTTCGGTATGGACTTAAGGCATTATTTTTGGATTACAACAAGCTTTGGAGTCTAAATTTGGGCAAGGATCAAACTCGTAAATTATTAATTCGGCTTTGTAAGTAGCAAGTTGGATTTAAGTCCCTTTAAGATTCTATTTGTGTATGTTGTATGTTTGAGAACTTGTAAAATTATCAAAGCATGCTTGAAAATCTTGTTATGAAGCAATTAATGAGTTGTGGGTCGATGGGGATGTTGTTTGAACTGTAATTAGCTTAACTATGTGGCTATAGTTGGAAATAGGGACTTAAAGTATTGGGATATTGTAGTTAGCACGTGTAAAGCCTTAAGAATTTTCAAAGGGTTGGATTTAAATGAGTTTGGGCCATGTTGTGGTATATCTCATATGAATATGTGGGTCATGGTGTGAATGGCTGAATTATTCTGAATTGCCCTTGAGCTTAAGTTGTTTAAGCACGTATTAAAATGGTATAAGGGGCTTAAATTATTTTAGAACGGTTATGACTATCGATTGCTAGTACAATATCCAAGGGTCCAAGTCGTGTGCTATGTGTTATGTATGCAACTTGTTAGAGTTTGATTATAGAAGTGAGCATTGAAATATCCGAATGGCTATGGTTGTAATTTAACTCAAAGTATGGAAGTACTAGATATTTGATTATTTTGAATGATCATAAGCGATTGAGAAAGTTCTTCAGGCGATGTTGAGATGTTTAACGGAGTGTAGGATGATTGAAACACTTGAATGGTTAGCGAAAGTTTGGTTTCTCACAGATTTGTGGATGAGTTAATGGTGTGCAAGATGATGGGGTGGTTAGTTTGGGCTAGAGACTGATTTAGTTTACCTTAAGGGTATGTAGTGCTTCAGACTGTGGATCATGTTTCGTGTGTTTAGAATGAGCAGATGGTTGGGCATGTTTATTAAGTTTCAGACAGATTTAAATGAGAATGGAAGGGTATTGGTTGTTTTGAGGTCTAGCATGTTTGGAGGATTGAATTCAGGATTAAATGATAGAAGGGTTTTATGTCACTGGCATATGTATGAGCTATGGCTACGTATAGTTCTTACTTGAGATCGGTGTTTGTGATCTATAGTGAAAGATCACCATGATAAGATTGTGGTTGTTTATTTAGTTGTGGGCCTGGGTCGTATGCCACTAATGATTTCCTAAAAGGAAGAGAAATGGATTTCCATGGTACTGGCCTAGAAAGTGAGTAGTATTTTGTAATGTTCCGTTAGGATTTTAGCCTCGCCTATATATATATATATATATATATATATATATATATATATATATATATATATATATATATATATATGAGGCGCAAGATGTTGTAAATGTACGGAAAGAGTTGAGGGATTGCTTTTCCTCTTTGTTTATGTGAATTAGGGAATTGTGATTTTCCCTAGTGATTGTGCTTGTGAACTTCGGGTCGAGTTGTGAATGAGGTTTGGGAATGATGAATAAATTTTGACCCCGAGAGGTTCCAAAACTGTTGTGAAGGCCCGTTAGATTGGTGCTACCTACCCTAATTCTGTCCTTTTGTGCGAGTTTGTAAATCTAGAACGTATGTGATGAGCATAAGGAATGCGTTCCTTATTGCCAATGAGCTAGCTTAGGGGTTATTCCCCACTGTGATGAGCATAAGGATGCGTTTCCTATTGCCATGTGCTAGCTGAGAGATGATTCTCCAGTATGTTGAGTGTAGGGAATGCGTTCCCTAGTGCCTGTGTGCTAGCTTAGGGGTGATTCCCCATTATGTTGAGTGTAGGGAATCCGTTCCCTAGCGCCTGTGTGCTAGCCTAGGGATGATTTATCTTTTGAGATGAGTGTGAGGGTTATAAACCTTCACAGGTTTGGGTACTAGGCTACAGGACTCGCAGGTATGACACGAAGTTAGGTTCGGGTAGTAGTGAATGTTGCGAAAGGTTAAATGGATTTTTAGAATAACAGAATGAAGTATTTGAAATCTAAGCACGAGTGTGAGTAGGGGCAATTTTTCTTCTTGGTATGATTTCTTAAAAAGTTGGACCCTTAAGTGGGCTACTTACTGAGTATGTTTATACTCATTCTTGCTACTTTGTTTGTTTTGCAGATTGTGCACATTTCGGGGCAGATGATGCAGGCAACGACTTGACGAGACTATGGAGACTCCACCTAGTTTTCTTTCCTTAATTGTTTACTCTTAGTTTTGTATTTTGTTCTTTGATGTAGTGTGTTGGTTGTAAAATCTAAATATTCTTTAGTTATCGTGTACTTGGCTAGAGTTTCTTAGAACCCTGTGTTTGATGTTGAAGCTCAACATATTTGTTGTAGTTTGTTGGATGCTGAGCGTTTTATCTGAGTTATAAAAGTGTTTTTCATTCTTATCAGGTTCTTGTAAAATTTTGGTTTTCTCCTAGTTACGCCGTCATGCTGCCGAAATTTCGGGCATGAGCGAGGTAACTAGGTCATGCTTCCGCATTTAGAGAGTCGTAGGAATTCGGGTCGTTACAAATGTGGATGTGGAGAAATTAAGTATGGAAAATTATTCAACGAGTATAACATAAGATGGATACTTAAAAGACAACAAAGAAAAAGAAAAAGAAAAATATGTGGATGTTAGGAAGGATGGAAAATTATTGAATGAGAGTATGATGCTGCGACAATAATAACCATTTAATATGAATTAAAAAATCTATATACCCCTTAATAACCACGGAATATAGATTCAAAATACGAGCACTTGTATATATGGAAAAATAAGCCCAATTAATTGCAAATATAGCAATTTTTTAAAATATTAATTTTCATGTGCCTATTTGAACATTTTTAAGAATTTCATTTTTACCCTCATGTATCACTGATAGACGTCTGTTAATGATTTGTATTTATCATTCTATTTATGATAGATATATTTTGTAATTAATAGATCAAGTCTATCATTCATACTCATCAATGTATTAAAAACGGTAAATTTGTAGTATTTTAACTTTCATTTTCTATCCATGATTGATAGTTTGCAAACTCATTTGCTAAATAGTCTTTCATTGATATACTATATCAATAGAATAAAAAAAAAGTATATAATTGATATTTGACTTTATTTTCTATGAATAATTATTTGCATGCTCATTTACTATTAGGTATATCGTTGAAATACTATATCAATAGAATAAAAAAAGGGTATGCACGTGATATTTGGTTTCGTTGGATTGCTTTATCTAGACACATTTCTATCTATTATCACTTACATGATTCCGTCCATTAAATTTTCTCTTAGTTTCTCTCTCATAGATCGGATAATGCACACAACTGGCAACTGTGGCAGCAAATAAAAAAATTATTTGATAAGATGAGATAAGGTTTTATCTTCCTCCCTATTGAACCAAGATGGGCAGTTTCTTCTATAAATAGAGCACACTAAGGTTGTGAACAAGAGCACAAGCAATTAGAGAGAGAAAGAGAGAGAAAAAGAGAGATGGAGAAGGGACATAAAATGGGTTTGGTGGTAGCTTTGGTGGCAATGATGTTTATGGGTTGTTTAGCCCAAGATTCCTCCACCAATAATGAAAATGTGGTGCTTCAACTCTTCTCCGATGGTGAACATCAACAAGTTGTAGAATACTTGAACCATGTTAGCCCAAGAAAAATTATGAAAGGAGAACCCAGTCCATGTGATGGAAAATGGTGCACTTTTAGCACAAAGTGCCCTGATGGGTGTAAGTGCTTCGTGCTTCCATTTAATGTTGCTGGAGGTTGTTATAATTAATTCTCTATCCTTCCCCTAGCAGCTGCAGCTTAATTATGTAGGGCTCCCATTTCGTTTTATCATCTCCTAAATTTCTCTAAGTGTTTGCACATCTGTTGTGTTTGTTTTTCCTTCTTCTACCTCATCTCTCAATTTCTCCGTGACTAAATAAAGTGGTGGAGGCCAGTTTGGTGTGTCCAATTTTCTCTTGTCTCTATGTTTTTCTTTTGGCTATATTTATAATTTGGTCTCTAAAATACGGCATCGTTAACTTTATGGCCTTTAATCTCAATTCTTTAATTTTAAAACATGACCATTAATGTCGTTGGGACCTAATGCCTAAATCGAGCATTGTCGTTCAAACATTTGAAGCATAATTAATAATTTTCTTTATAGGTTGAAGATTCGAATCTCTACCTTCCTCAATACTCACTTTATATTTTCCTAAAAACCAAAAGATAAAAAGTAAAATAATTATTTTAAAAAAAAAATTAGAAACTAAAATAAATATTTTGAAATTTAAGAGATCAATGTGGAAATTTTGAAAGTTAATGGACTAAAATGAAAACAGTTTTAAAAAGTTCCTAAATCAGATTTTAGAAAAAGAAATGTCTTATTTAAATTTATTTTGTTTGCATGCATTGCTCCTATATTAAATCTTGGAAAACAAAATTAATTTTTATCCATGATATGCTATATCAATTTTCACCATAAATTTTCAAATTCTTCAAATTGGACCTTAGTCTAGCTTACATCAGTATTGCAATTTTTACTTAGGTTCCATTTTCATTAATTTAGCCACTAATTTTAAATTAATAAAATTTAAAGATCTCCAAAATTCACTAATTTTGAAGAAAATCAAGTTTTGAACAAAATTAAATTTAACTAAAGCACAAAATGGATCATTGAATACTCTACCAAAACTCACAAATTCTTAAAAAAAAAAAAAAAAAAAAAAAAAAAATCCTAATGTCGTGTTTTTTTTTCCTTGAAATTCTATCAATTTCGTACCATATGTGTCTTTTACAATTCATCGAATGCATACAATTATACTTTTTTTTAACTATTTTTCAAATAAAAAATTATTAAAGGCAAAAAATTATAATAATTATTCAAGTTTGGGATTAAAACCGTAACATTTTCCCAAACTTAAAGATCAAAATTTGAAACACATATCCAAGTTTAAATGTAGTTGGATGAAATTGAAAATTGAGAGTAAAAATTGATATCTCTTTTCAAATTGAGGTTTAAAAATTGATTTTTTTCTTCTTAATTTCTGTAAATTCATAGATTTGATTCGAATTTAGTGTTTGATTCTAGGAAATTTGTTGGATGAAGTGCTTCATTTTGTTTTGTTTTTTTGGTGTGCTTGCTCTAATCCAATCCACGTAAGGTAAAAACATCTTCTTGAGTGAGTATCTTCATTTGATTACTTCTTTACCCTACCTACTTCATTATTTGCATCTGCAGCTTTTTTCGTTGCTGGTCGTACGTTGTACCTGAACAATACAGCACTTGATAATTCAAAAAAGTGAGCCAAAAGTTAACAGACTCATTTTCAAAAGGGGTTTTTGTACGGATGACCCCTTTTTCAATGGTTTAATGCGATCTGACCTGTCATCCCATTTCAATGAAAAATGACCCATTCTGACGTGGCAACGCGCGCAAAATTACCCAGAAGGGCAGTTTAGGACCGACTCGCTGTTCACGCTCTCGGATAGAGTTTCACTATCGCTGAATATTCTCGTTCTCGGTCTCGTTTGCCACGTCAGCAACTTTTTCATTCATAAAATACTCTCGCCCCCGGTGACTCGTTCTCGCTATACGTTGTACTCGTTCTCGTAGTACTCGTTCTCACTCTCACGGGGGCCACGTTAGCATATTTTCTCGCACATGCTGACTCGTTCTCGCACTACTCATTCTCGCTCTCGTCCTCGTTCGGATCGCTCTCGCACTAGAACATTATTTGCCGAGTATAGAACGCTGTACTCGTTCTCGTTCGGTTACGTCACTCGTTCCCGCGTTACCCTACTCGTTCTCGCTCTCGCTATACGTTGTACTCGTTCTCGCTCTCACGTTGAACGTTGTACTCGTTCTCGCTCTCACGTTGACATTTCTCGCAGTACTCGTTCTCACTCGTCACTCTACCAATGTTCTGCTCGCTCTCGCATTGAACATTATTTGCCGTGGCTCGAACGTTGTACTCGTTCTCTCTCTCACGTTGACTCGTTATCCTTCCCTCTTTTAACAACATTTTTCGTTAATTATTCCTCCCAGGTTTGTTTCTGTTGTTAGTTTAATGTGAATCCATGCACGACGACAATAAAGTTGCAAAATATAAAATTTCATTGTCTGTTTGGGAGTTCATACAAAGAAATTCAAAAAAAAAAAAACGCCATTCCCAAACCTACTCGGAGTCGGATGATGATATTATCACCAGTGGCAGCCTTTTGTCATCAACTCTCCTCCTTTCTTGCCTAGCGAGCGGGCGGCTGGACCCTTCATCAGCAAAAGGGGATTTCTTTTTCTTCTTTCTCCGTTCGCCACCATCCTTATGCAAGTTCACAGAACATGCCGAAGGGGCCGGTTGCGGTGCGGGCGGATGGGAAGTAGGTGGTGGTGTCTTCTGGTAAGGTTGTTCTTCATTCAGCCAATCAGCCATGAAGTCCTCCAAATCGTGCTCTTCCTCCGCTTCGGTGGAGGACATGGTTGTCGTGGCTGGCGTGGGCGGGGTTGGCGAGTCTGACTCCTCCGACAACGGTGCAGATGGGTATTCTAGAAAACTATCATCAGATGAATAGTCCATTGTATTGATTGTGTTTAGTGAATAAACCATTTTAGGGGCTAGTTTATTAATAGGTAAAACGAAATGAAATGCCAACGGTCACCATTAATGGATTGACACCACTGCAAGTCACCCTTCCGTCTCCCCAATCACGAATAACGAGCATGCAAGATTACAGTGAAAATACGAGAACGAGAGCCCAATTACGAGAGCGAGAGCGGGGATAGATATTACGCTCGTTCACGTTCTCGCGCTCGCTATCGTAAATGACAATCGTTTTCGCTCGTATTTCATTTAATTGGGTTGGTCTATTAATTAATTAATTAATAGGAATGGATTGACATGACTGCAGGTCACAATTCCGTCTACCCAAGCTCGAATCACGAGGATGCACGATTACCGTGAAACGGCGTGCGCGAGAACGAGATCCCAACTACGAACTGCGAGAACGGGAGCCCACTACGAGAGTGAGCACAAGACGAGACCGAGAGCGATATTATACTTTTTCATCGCTAATTATCGTTCTCGTCGTTCTCGCTCTCGTAGTTTACACTCGCTCTCGCTCTCGTTCTCCACCGTTCTATCACGCTCTCGATTCAGTGGTCGGAGACATCATTTAAAAAAAGAAACGAACATTATTTCTCTCACTTCTTTTACTTTACATTCGAAACTCACTCTCTCTCCGTCGATAGAGGCTCCTAACCGCCATATTTCTTTGTCACCGGCGTCCATCGTCACCAGTGACTCGTCGTTTATCTGAAACAGTAAGCCTAAACCGACAAGTTCCTTCGTTTATTGTTTCGTTCGTGGTTTTTCTGGTTTTGTTGATGTTTGCGATATAGGGCGAGGTTATGGTTGTTTAAGTTCTGTGCATGTTAGCGATTGTTTGTCGATTTGGTGGAGGAAGTTGCAGAGCTAAAGCGAGCGTACAGGGACGAGAGCGATAGAACTAGAGCGAGAATGCATGGACGAGAGCGATAGAACTAGAGCGAGTAGTTAGGGTTATGAGTCGAAATCGATAGATTTGGTGAACGAGTGCGCGAATACTATAGTTATAGAGCTAGTAGGGTTTCTGCGGATGGAAGCTTAGGTTCCGGGAACGAAATGAAGGACGTGAGCCATAGGGATAGCGAAACTACGATAGCGCGAGCGAAACTACGCGAGCGAGAGCGACATTGCGAGAGCGAAACTGCGAGAGCGAAATTGCGAGAGCGAGAGCGGGAACTGAGATTCAAGATGCCATACTATGCTGTGTGTTTGTATTTTTTCCCTTCTGTGCTATGTCTTTCTGATTGTTTGTGCAATTGATGCAGTACCGAGATGGCAGCAATTCTAAGAATCCCTAAGGAGGATTGGTTCCCTGGCCAGGCTTCTAGTCTTGCCCACATAAGTTATGCTAATAAAGTGGTGAAGGAGAAGTTGACCGTTGGGCAGTTGGAAATGTTCAAGAGGACCGTTTTTGGGCGGCTTGTGGATGTTGAATTGGTTTTCAATAGCCCGTTGGTCCATCACATCCTATTGAGGGAGGTTGTTGACGGTCCGGATGATGCGATGAGGTTCGACCTTAAAGGTATAGTCGTGCAATTTTCGAAGGCCGAATTCACCTTGATGATTGGGTTGTGGCCATCACCCGAGACACGACACGAGGCAGGGGCATCAAATGAAGTCCTACGACACAAGTACTTTGCAGGCATTGGCACTGAAATCCGTCTGGATAATTATGAAGCTGCATATAAGAGATTGCAGTTTGAGACAGACGAGGATGCAGTGAAGGTGTCCTTGATTTACTACACCGAGATGCCCATGATGGGTAAGACTAAAACAAAGGCCGTGGTTGATAGGTCCCTATATTGGGAAGTTGAAGACCTGGAGTACTTCAATAGTTTGGACTGGGGGAGCAGACTTTGGGATAGGACATTGCGTGGACTTAAGGCAGCCTTGCGAGACAAGGTTGCAACCTACAAGTTGAAAGTCCGGACGAATAAGAACTATATTGTTAAGTACAACCTCCCTGGATTCCCTCCTGCTTTTCAGGTATGTATTTCACTTTATATAATAAAGTAAAATGAGCTTGTTATTTTTATGTCGCATATTGTAAACTAACTATGGCTATTTGGTTATAGGTATGGGCGTATGAGACACTTTCGTCGGCAGCGGGTCACTTTGCAACTCAACTTAATAATGATGCAGTGCCTCGACTGTTGAGATGGTCATGTTCCCACTCAGCTTCATATAGGGTGTTGGAACGAGATGTATTCGACTCCCCTGAGGTTAGAATGCACTCATTTTGGTATTACACAACGTAGTTTCATGTAGTTGTATTATATTAACATGTACTTGTTTGTGACAGACGGTAATCACGTCGGTACTGGTCATGTCAGAGGCCGAGATACAGTACCGCGATACTCAGGTCGGGCAGAGGGTCCATGACGACGACCACGACGACGACCGAGAGTTTGAGATGAATTTTGAGGGTCAGACCGGAGAGGGGCATGTTGACCCTCAGATCATAGAAGATACCGGTGAAATTCAGACTGGAGAACATCAACCCGACCCTTAGGTTAGGGAGGATACCATAGATGGTCAATCTGATCCTCGTACAAGGGACGAGACTAAGAGTGATCGCTCCTCTCCCCATTCGCGACCTAGACACGATGGTTCATCTAGTTTAAGTTATCTTCGGAGCATCGATGCTCGTGTCTATAGAGTAGAGCAGTATGTGGATGAATTGAAGTCGCAAATGGGAGAATTGAAGTCGGAGATGGGAGAGGTGAAGTCTCATTTGATCACCGTATCTATGTTGCTTCGCAAACTGTCCAAGGTATGTGATACAACATGTAGACAATATTTGGATTATTCTCATGATCTCGACTAACTTTGATTATTTGTTTAATACAGGATGCGGGCCACGAATGGGTTGAGTCACCAAACGTACGTGTCGATCAGTCGATGGAGGCCATCCACATTCCCGCCACCACTACCACCTTTCCCACCGAGTCCACCCTCCCCATTCCTTCCACCATCACCACCGAATCCACCCTATCCATTCCTTCCACCTCCACCACCGAGTCCACCCTCTCCATTCCTTCCACTTCCACCACCGAGCCCACCCTCTCCATTCCTTTCACCACCACCACCCCCGAGTCCACCCTCTCCATTCCGTTCACCATCTCTACCACCGAGTCCATTCTCCACATTCCTTCCACTACCACCGAGCCCACCCTCCCCATTATCCCCATCACCACCACCGAGTCCACCCTCCCCATTATCCCCATCACAACCACCGAGTCCACCCTCTCCATTCCTTTCACCACCTCCACCACCGAGTCCATTCTCCACATTCCTTCCACTACCACCGAGCCCACCCTCCCCATTATCCCGATCACCATCTCTCTCCCCACTCCCACTTCCACTGCGACATTCACAGACCTCATCATATCATCCTCACGTATATCCGGCATCCCTGACTCCGACCTCCCTGACTCGGTGATCGCGGCCACCCTACAGAGCCTTAAGTCGATCGCCTCCATCGACTACGACACTAGTGACATAGTGGTTGTTGACACTGAACCCACTGGTCTCGCAGACTTCACTGGCCTCGCCGACTCCACGGGCATTGTAGATGTCACCATTCCCATTGCCAGCGAGAGCCCAACTTGCTCGGTCGCATCTGAACATGATCTTCTCCCTCGAAAGGGTAACCGGAAGCGGAGGGCATCGGAACGATATACGCCTTCAGAGGAGGCAAAGAAACTGAAGGAGGAGCCGCCGAGACCGCGAAAGGAGAGTAGATATCCCCTTCCTGGTTTGATTACCACCCTCCATAAGCCGTTGATCGTTTACAATCCGGCGCACGATGTTGACTCCCGCATCTTCGACACGATGATGCATTGGATAGGGGATCAGAGCACGGACGGGAAGGTTCGACCTGGCCCCATTACCACGGCAACAGGAATGGGGAAGAAATTCTTTAGAGACTTATTAACACCAAGCTATTGGGTCGAGTGCGATGTAAGTACCTTTTCTTCCGTAGTTGGTTTATTATTTAATTATGTCTACTTTCACATGTAATGACTAATAGCTCCGTTCATTCAGACTATAAACACGTTGTTCATGTTTATCAAGAGGAAGCTATCTGCTCGACCGGATATGTGCATACATCGATTCACTATATTGCCTACGGGGATCCTGGTATGTATTGTCTTTTGCGAACTCATTAAACTTGCGAACTAACTCACATTTAAATTTGCGTTGGCTTTTGCATGTGTTGGTTTTTTCAGGCCCATTTAAATTTGCGAACCAAAGAGAGCATATACAACAGGATTAGAAGAAAGCAGTTGTTCAAGGCCGCGTTGATATGGGGATCAGAGGATACGTATAGCGAATACGTGAATGGAGTTCATGAGGACTACAAACCTGCTTGGCAGGATGTTGACTTCGTGTACTGCCCCGTAAACATGAATGAGCATTGGTTCCTGTTGGCCATGGACATTAACAGGGGACAGTTGTTGGTGTACGATTCATACCCCTCGTACATCGCCATGGAGCGCGTCACGAAGTTTCTGGAGCCCCTCACGCACACTCTACCCTCGCTGCTATACTTTTGTGATATCACTCGCACCAAGCCAGGTATGCGAACATCCGCGTGGCCCATCTATCGTGCAAAGAACCGCGACATACAGCATGATTCATTGGACTGCGGGATCTTCTGTGCTAAATGGTAAGAGTACTTGGTGACAGGCGCAGATACGGCCGGTCTTGTTCAGGAGCGGATGACGGACTACAGGACACAATATGCATGTCAACTGTGGTCTAACACAGATGCATTTTGATGGGGGGATGTGTGTTTTCATTTTTTGGTACATTATTGTAATTCATTTGTTTTTCTATTTATATAGAACAGTATGAATAAAACGCGACCTGTAGTTCATTTGGATTCTGCATTTACACGTGTTCGAGTATAAGAACCTAAGCAACTACGAGAGCGAGAGCGAGAGCGATTACGCAACTGCGAGAGCTAGAAAAGAGAGAGCGTGTAAGCAACTACGAGAGCGAGAAGAGCGAGAGCGAGTAAAGCGAGAGCGAGAAGAGCGAGAGCGAGAAAAGCGAGAGTGAGAAGAGCGAGAGCGAGAAGAGTGAGAGCGAAAATTATATCTATTCACTTACACAGCATACAAACCAGTACAATTACATACATAAATATAGTATACAGAAAGAAGCATTTATACTACTCCGGTTGGTTGAATATTGTGGTTGACAATGGTTGATTGCATGACTGTCGGTTGTGTCCGACATTACCACACCTACCACATTTCCGTGTTCGAATGTGTTTGCCTGCAGAAGGGATTCTTTGTATCCTTCTCCGTCCAACTCGAGTAACTCTCTTCGGTGGAAGTATTTGCATTTCCACATATCCAGGTGGTTGCGGCCATTCTGATATATGCCCAACTAGGTATATAGGCTCCGCATATACTGCCTGAAGAGCTTCAACGGTATAGCACTTATTACACAGGCTAGATAGGGCGACGTTGCGTTCCCTAGCAGCGACAATAGCATGGGAACATGGTATTTCGTACGAGTCGAATTCTTTGCACGTGCATTGTCAAGTTTGAAGATTAACAATACCATCGAACCGACCGTCTCTTACATGAGAATTGTAACAATCAATTGGGTCGACTCGGTATCGTCTACCTTTATCGCAATCCTTGCTCATCGTTGCTCAGCATAGTCGAATATCAATGTAGTGCTCGAAAACCAATAGTTTCGCCTTTCATAAAACCACCCCTGTAGATGCCCTCTTATAAAATCGAGCAACGGAACGATGGGGAGTAGTCGTGCTTCTGCAGTCAACGAATTGAAGCACTCGGCACTGTTCGAAGTCATATTGTCATAACGTTTATTTCTCTGAAAACATCGTGCCCACCTTCAATACCAACGCTCTCCAAATATCGAGCTACAGCACCTCCACGCAAGTGCAGAAGTTGATCCCAATATATCTTGAATTCTGACTCGCGGAACGCCCTAGCGGCTTTGTTGAACAATTCCACTGCCGCCTTGTCCTTGAAATTGTTCAACACATTAGACTGTAGATGGTAGGTGCACACTCCATGAAAAGCTGTGGGAAATACAGCTTGAACACTATGCACAATACTCGCGTGACGGTCTGAAACAATAACTAAGTTCGGGGAGTCTCCAATGGCTAGCTTCAGTTTCGTCATGAACCATGTCCATGACCGATCGTTCTCATTGTCCACGATCGCATATGCCAATGGATAAAGTTGATTATTTCCATCCCTTCCTACACCAACCAACATGCATCATTTGTACTTTCCCTTTAAATGGGTTCCATCAACAACGATGACATCCCGCATGCGTGCATAACCTCTGATGCAAGGCCCCAATGCCATGAATTCATATTTGAAATAGAGGGAGTCTTCAATTTCTACTTCAAACATAGTGCCTGGGTTAGCAATTTTCAGTGCTTCTCCATACGCATGAATCATTGTGTACGAGTCTTCTAGAGTCCCCCTAGCAAATGCATGTGCCATTTCCCTAGCACGCCATGCTTTGTCGTAACTTATATTCACTTCATACTCTTGCCTGACGTCCTCAATGATGTGCTTTGGCTTATACACACGACCGACTCCTTCAAACTTCTGTTTAATTATGTGTCCGATCACTTCAGCACTCGCTTGCCGATGGTCGTGATTTAACAGTTCAATGGAGCATGTGTGTGTGCTCACATACTTGTTGATCTTAAACATTTCAGTTCCCGCCATCTTCACCGCCCGAAGCCTCCATGTACAAGCCTTGTCAATGCATCCCACAGTGTACAATTCCTTTGTGGACTTCTTTACTCTAAACTCAAAATTCTTGCTCATGGCCAGCAGCGACAGTCTGTTCTTTAAGTCCTTCTTACAAACAAACAACTCACCAACCTCAATATCAACACCAATAGCAGAGCCAGAAGTAGATGGACCGGTCCAAGAAGTGCTCGTCGGTCTACCTTGAGAATGGGCATAATTATGTGTCCTTGGAGTTGGAGTGTGTCATATCTCATTCTCAACAACTGGACGTTGACTTTGGACTCCTTCATTTCGACTGGCATGCATTGCTCTATGTAAATCCCATGCTTCATTTCGATCCATGTGATGATCTTGAGAACTATGGTGAGTATAATATGAATCCCATGGGTTATTACTGTCGGTTCCTAGGGACACCCCCGTCTCATATAATGGTATATCTGCCTCCTCTGTATACCCGCCCATTGATTCAAAAATCCCCCCATCCGTAACATCGTTCTGCACTGTCACATGAGAATTGTCGTCATAAGCTTGCTGCACATCCTCATCCAGCCGTATGTTCCCACCATTCTTTTGTACATTTGTTATAAATACTTGCAACCTTGAAACATTTTCTTGAAAGACGATAAATTCAACATCACGATCATTCCTTATGTACATCGGAGGGGATTGTTCTTCCAAGTGCAGTTTCACCATCATTATAATGTCAAACATCACCGGACTAATGTTTGTAACTTCATATATCAGACCTTTCAACTCATCGTATCTGACATTGCTCGGCACGACTACTCCTGTTAGCAAACCTCCAATGTAACAGTCACCAGTCTCATCCCAACTGCCACCGTATCGAATGAATAGTGATTTCCTTTCCATCCTGAAAAAAAAAACGTAATAACTAATAAGTAGCGGTAAGTAATTATAGCGAATTCTCGCTCTCGTTCTTGATCATTTTGCGATCACTCTCGCTCACGCTATCGTTCACGCTCACGCTCACGCTCTCGCTCTTGCTCTCGCTCTCGCTTTAATACTATCGCTCCAGTTCAACCAGTATCGCTCCAATGGCAATGCCATAGTAACCAACTTTCTGAAACTAAAAAAAAAAACTTTCAAAACATAACACGTTTATTTATATCATAAGACATAAGACGTTTGTTCAATGTTTCAAAACCATGAAACATAAGACGAGTTTTCAATGTTTGAAACGTAGAAATATGTCTTCCAGAAATATAAAACAAGTATTAGATCGTACCTATTTTTTGAATGTGGATTGGTTGCTGCTCGGACATTCAACACTTGAAAGGAGAAAAAGTTTTAAAGTAAAGTAAGTTTGAACAAATGAGAAAACGAAGGAAGCCAATGAATACAATCCATAAAAAATTATGTTTGTTACACATATAAACCATAGTAATTTTCTTTAATTTATTTATTTAAAAGGTTTATTGGGAAATGTTGATGTTGAAAGTAGGTGTAGAACTGATTGAGGTCTTTTCTTTGTCAGTATTTTCTGCGGATAAACCACCAGTGTACGAAATTGACGTAAAAAATCGACCACGAGAGCGAGAACGAGTACAGCGTTCGCGTGAGGTAGAGTGACGAGTGAGAACGAGTTAACGTGAGCGAGAACGAGTACTACGAGAACGAGTACAACGTATAGCGAGAGCGAGAACGAGTAGGGTAACGCGGGAACGAGTGACGTAACCGAACGAGAACGAGTACAGCGTTCTATACTCGGCAAATAATGTTCGAGTGCAAGAGCGATCCGAACGAGGATGAGAGCGAGAATGAGTAGTGCGAGAACGAGTCAGCATGTGCGAGAAAATATGCTGACGTGGCCCCCGTGAGAGCAAGAACGAGTACTACGAGAACGAGTACAACGTATAGCGAGAACAAGTCACTGGGGGCGAGAGTATTTTATGAATGAAAAAGTTGCTGACGTGGCAAACGAGACCGAGAACGAGAATATTTAGCGATAGCGAAACTCTATCCGAGAGCGTGAACAGCGAGCCGGTCCTAAATTGCCCTTCTGGGTAATTTTGCGCGCGTTGCCACGTCAGAATGGGTCATTTTTCATTGAAATGGGATGACAGGTCAGATCGCATTAAACCATTGAAAAAGGGGTCATCCGTACAAAAACCCCTTTTCAAAAGTTAAAAGCTTTTTTTGTTTACCCCTGTTGGTAAAATGTTTATTATTGTTGGGATTGTTAGGAGTGCAACCAAAGTCCCACATTGGTTAGATAAGGAGAAGATCACGGGTTTATAAGTGAATGACACTATCTTCATTAATATGATATTTTTTGGGTGAAACAAAAAACAAAGCCATGAAGTCTTATGCCCAAAGTGGACAATATCATACCAATGTAGAGATCTTATTTTCATTGGTATGAGCCCTTAGCCCATGAGGGCTTATGTCCAAAGTGAACAATATCATACCAATGTGGAGATCTTAAAATTGAAGGGTAAAAAAGACTTTATCTCCAACTTCAAAGGGTTTTTCTAATAGTTTTCTTTCGAGCGACAATTCAATTTCTAACATACACTCTCACTAACTTTTTTACCAATTTATTTTATCGATTAATTAAAACACAACTTTCTAGCTCTTTTCTCAAGATTTCTTTTTCAATTTTGAATGTGTATTTTAAAAAAGCGTTGTTGAGAATTTTTTAAAAAACAAATTAAAATTTAACGAGATTGTTACAGATTTGAATTTTAAGTATTAAAGATACTAAAAACACTTGAATCCCAATCGAAATTGCCAAGAATTCAACATGATTCAAGAATCCCAGCAAAAATCTTGCCCAGTTTGAATGAACCCTGGTTGGAATTGGCTAGGATTCTTGCAATCCCGGCTACCGCCTGAAATTCGCTGGTTTGGCTTCATGGTTTTTTTAAAAAAAAATAATTTATTGATTGTTATTTTGTATAAATTATTTTTTTGAAAGATTTCTTAGTTTTCTTTAATTCATACAGAAAAACAAAATTTAAAGATTTTTTTTTTAGCAAATCTCATTTAAAAAATTTTAAATATGGACCAAAAGAATAATTTGAATCAACGGATTTACATTTAGGTTGATGAATTTTGAAAAATTAGGAATAAAGTGAAAAACTTGTAACTTCTACAAATCTTCCCAAATCTTGTTAAATAAAAAAAGCTTGTTATGGAATTTTGTAAGTAAGAGTTGAAAATCATGTGAACTTAGAAAAAGTGGAAATGTGTGGTTACTATTAATTTTTGATGGGTAAAATTAAAGTTGCTAAAATGAGTATAGTTCAACAGAAATTGACATGTATTATGGATCAAGAGATCAAAGGTTTAAATTCCCCACTCCAAATGTTGTTAAACTCAAAAAAAAAAAAAAAAACTAGTAAAAAGTTGGTAAATTTTTGTATAATTTAAATCTCCCACTTCAAATGTTGTTAAAAAAAATAACAAATAGTTGGTAAAATTTTGTATAATTTAAACCATTACAAAAGAGATGGTATTAGGCAAGGTTCGAAATGTCGATGTCGATGGAAATATCGAGGTCCAAAATTTATGGAAATGTCGATGGAAATTTCGGTGGAAATTTACGGAAATCGTGGAAATTGATGGAAATTGTTTGAATTAGCCAATGAAACTTAGATTTTGACTTAATTAGACTATAATGGACTATTTTTAAGCACCACATCTAAAAATTAAGATAATATTTATATATAAATGTCAATTGAAATTTTGAAATGTCGATCCGAGTAGGAATTTGAAAAAAAATATATATGGAAATTGATTTAAATTATTAAAATTATTTCATGAAACCTTAATTGTGAGTCTTGACTCAATTATAGTATAATTGATTACTCTTAAGTCTTAACATCGTATATCTAAATATATATAATATTTATATTCAATTAGACAACTATGAAGGAAATTTGAGAGAATTGAAATGAACTTAAGAGAATTGGAGAGAATTAGAGGGAAACTAAGATAATAGGAATTGGAGTGTAGAAATGCTTTGAACCTATTATCTAGCGCTTCGAATGACCAAGTACGGGGGTCTCGCTGACCGGGGTCCAAGGGCGAAGCGTCCTGGTGGGGGTTCGGGGGCAACGCCCCCGAAACCTAAGCGATATGTAAATCAATTTATTTATACACCATTAAACTCTTATCTAATTGCTCTCTGTATTTTGTACTCAATTTCTTCTCAAGATAATAAAATTTTCTCCCTCTACCTCTGGACGTAGCCTATTACTTATTATTTATTAACAAAGAAAAGATTAAATTTGAATATATATATAATATAAAAACCATGTTTGTAAAAAAAAAAAAAACGAAAAATAGGACGACATGTCATCGAAAGGGGGGGGAAACGACATCCCCCCCTCGACGACATATCGAGTCGGTCGACATGTCGACATGTCGACCGACATTTAAAACCATTGTATTAGGGACAACGACCCTTGACAGATCTCCACAATGGTATGATATTGTCCACTTTGAGCATAAACCTCATAGTTTTACTTTTGGTTCCTCCAAAAAGCCTCATACCAATGGAGATAGTGTCCCTCACTTATAAACTCATGATCTTCCCCTTATCTAGTCGATGTGGGACTTTGGTCGCACTCCCAACAGATGGCATAACGTTACTGTCAATTCCATGTTTTCCAAAGTTGGAAACATTTCTTTTTCGGAATTACCCACAACACTTCCTCAATATGCTCGGAGAAATTATGGGAGACTTGATAAATATTTATTTTCAAATTTTGTATCATAATTTGACACGTTTTTCAAATGTCAAATATTAAATTTTTTTTTTTTTTGAAACAGAAATTCATAACAGAACCAGGCAAACCACAAAACCAATCAAACCCTCTCGAGAATGAGGGATGACACGTCCGCTGGAAAAAACTCTTTCTAGAATAAAGAAATCCCTGTAGAAGAAGACAAAGCTGCAAGGTTGTGGGCGGGTTTGTTTTCCTCTCTAGGAATATAACAAAAATTACAAACATTTGCAGATGGAGCTAGATGAAGAGCTTCGTCAATAAAAACACTGACCTCCGACAAATCCGAGCTAGTGTGCTTCAAGAGGTTTATCACTTCCAGGGAGTCCGACTCCACAATTAGAGGGGGATTCTGCCCCTTCCAATGAGACATAACTTGCTTAAGCCCATCCACCACAGCTTTGGCCTCAATCAATTTAACTGACCACTTGCGGGAGACAAAGCTCGTCCCGCTGATGATAGGACAACTATTATCATCTCTAACAATCCACCCCGTGCCACCTTTTATGAGACAATCAGACCAGGCATCGTCCATGTTCAGCTTCCAAAACCCTGCTTCGGGGGGCGACCAAAGACGCTCAGCCAAACTAAGGCGAGGAGCTAAATCACACGGTCTCGAAACCGGCCTCCGTTCCTTCAAGTGCAGATTGAGAAGTCTTTTAGTCGAGAACTCCAGTGACTTTATATCGGCTTTCTCTTTCCCCAGCCGGATTTGGTTCCTTCGTTGCCAGATGTTCCACATCAGGATCACAAGGCCTTCCAGGTCCTCATTCGACATAGTTCGTCTTAAGCAGTCCTAGTAGTCAAGAGGAGACCACCTACCCCTGCCCACAGAAAAAGAGCTAACATAAGAAGGGAAAAACTGAAACCACAGTTGTTTTGCATACCTGTACTCCCACATCAGATGTCAAGTTGATTCCTCAAAAGACCTACAGAAAAAACAAACTGGATTAGAAACAATTCCTTTCATAGCCAGGTTGGTGGTCGTCGGAATGATGTCGATCAGAATCCTCCACACCGCTATCTTGATCCTTGGCATCACCTCCGTCCCCCATAGAGCTTTCCAGAGATTGTTCAGCTCACTTCTATTCGACTGGGAGGAAGAACATGAACGAGCTAGGTCAGAGGCTAGGCAATTGGCAGTTTTGACAGTAAACATTCCTTTTTTATCATAATTCTAGAAAATCTCATCCTCCTTACCTCTCCCACTCAACGGAATATTTAAGATGTCATCTGCATCATGGGGAAGGAAGGCACCTCTAATTGTGTCCTCGTCCCATTTGCTGCCTTCCTTTATGAGGGCAACCACTCTCTTCAACTTAAAAGGATCCGGAGTCACACTTGGTTGAAAGTTTCCATCATTTGGCACCCATGGGTTTTCTTCAATATAAATGTTCCTTCCATTTCCCACCTGCCATCTATAACCTGTCTGAAACAACTCGTACCCCCAGAGAATGCTTTTCCAGGTGAGGGAGGGATTTGAGTCAGGACCCGCCTGAAGAAAATCACCATTTTTAAAATACCTCCCTTTAAGAACTCTGGCTAAGAGACTGGATGGATTTCTCACCAAATGCCAACTATGCTTCTCCAACATAGCTTGATTAAAAAGTTTGAAGTCTCTGAATCCCATCCCCCCTTCCTTTTTCCCAATACAGAGACGTTTCCAGCTCCTTCAATGAATTTTCTTTTTTTCCTCTGCAGAGCCCCACCAAAACCTACAACACATAGCTTCCAACTCCTTACAGAGCCCTTCAAGAAATTTAAAGCAACTCATAGTGTATCCCGGGATTGCTTGAGCCACGACCTTTAGGAGAATTTCCTTTTTGCCCGTAGAAAACATCTTATCCTTCCAGCCTTGAAGAACTTTCCAGACCCTGTTCTTTACTTCATGAAACACCCTCTTCTTATTCCGAGAATTCTGAAAGGGGAGACCCAGATAGAGCCCAAAAGATTTCACATAGTTGAACCCGATCCAAGTCTTTAGATCGTTAATCTTGTTCTGACCCACGTTCCTACTTGTCATAAACAAGGATTTCTCCCTATTGATCAATTGGCCCGACGCCACTTCATATTCTTTCAGCACCCTTTTGATAACACGACATTCCTGCTAAGTATCCTTGAAAAAGAAGACACTATCGTCAGCAAAAAAGAGATGAGAAATAACTGGACAAGAATGTGAAATTTTAAAACCTGAAATACAGGAACGAAGAACTTCCCTATCAAGACGGGCCGAAAGACCTTCCGCGCAAAGCAAGAAAAGATATGGCGACAGAGGGTCTCCCTGCCTGAGACCTCTGGACGGCTTGAAAATTGACTTGGGCGACCCATTGACAATGACCGCAAAACTGATCGATTCAACACAATTCATTAATGTCATTTTTTTTTTCTTGAAATCCTATCAATTTCATATATGTGGTACAATTCATGAATGTATATGATTATACTTTTTTTTAACTCTTTTTCCAACAAAAAATTATTAAAAGTTAAAAATAATTATTATTATTATTAAAACACATATCCAAGTTTAGTTTAAGTTTAGAGTAAAAATGGATATATCTTTCAAGTTGAGGTTAAAAAATGATTTTTTTTTCTCGAAAATTTTTGTAAACTCATAGATTTGATTCGGACTTAATATTTTGATTCTACAAAATTTGTTGGATGAAGTGCTTCATTCTGTTTTTCTGGTGTGCTTGCTCTAATCCAATCCAGGGCAAAACATCTTCTTGAGTGAGTATTTCATTTGATTACGTCTTTACCCCCCACTTCATTATTTGCATCTTCATTTTTATGTTTTTGAAATCAAGAAAAATGATGAAAATGCATTTGGTACAATTATTTTCAAAAACAACTCTGAAAATGGCCTCTTTTCGAAAACGACAAATTGTTGTTTTCTTTGTTTTTAAAATTATGAAAACAATGGATACACGTCTCAAAAAACACGATTTTTATCAAAACAACAAAATTGAATATTACAATTTTTTTCTTCAAAACTCATAAACATATCTCTATCTACAAAGTAAAAATATAAGTAAAAAATAAATTTATAAATATTACTTTTACTTATAATTTTTCTTGCATTGTTACTTATTTTTTACATATATTTTCAAAAATCAAGTCAAATTTTAAAAACTAAAAAAAGCAATTTTTAAAAGCTTGTTTTTGTTTTTAGAATTTGTCTAAGAATTCAAATGTTTCTTTAGGAGAAATGAAAATCATTGTAAAGAAATTTGGAGAAAACAAGTTCAAAAACCAAAAATTAAAAACTAAGACCCAGTTTGATAATCATTTGGTTTTTGGTTTTTGAAAATTAAGCTTATAAATACTACTTCCATCTATGAATTTATTTGTTTTGTTTTTTACTTTTTATATATGTTTTAAAAACCAAGCAATGTTTTGAAAACTAAAAAAAATAGTTTTCAAAAATTTGTTTTTGTTTTTAGAATTTGGCTAAGAATTCAAATGCTTCCTTAAGAAAGATGAAAATCATTGTAGAGAAATTTGGAGAAAACAAACTTAATTTTCAAAAACAAAAACAAAAAACAAAAAATCAAATGGTTATCAAACGGGCACTTGTTTTCAAAGGTTAAAACGTTTTTTGTTTACCTCTCTTGGTAAAATGTTTATTATGCTCTTATGCTCTTAGAATTGAAGGGTAAAAAAGACTTTATCTCCAACTCCAAGGATTTTTCTGAAAGTTTTCTTTCGAGCGACAATTCAATTTTTTAAATACACTCTCACTAAGTTTTTTACCAATTTTTTTTATCTATTAAAACACAATTTTCAACTCTTTTCTCAAGATTTATTTTCAAATTTGAATGTGTGTTTTAAAAAGTGTTGTTGATCATTTTTAAAAAACAAATTAAAATTTAACAAGATTGTTAGAGATTTAAATTTTAAGTATTAAAGATACTAAAAAACCACTTGAATCCCATTTGAAATTGACAAGAATTCAACAGGATTCAAGAATCCCAGCAAAAATCGGGTTGAATGAATCCTTGTTGGAATTGGCTAGGATTCTTGCAATCCCTGCTGCCGCCCAAATTTCGCTGGGTTGGCTTCATGGTTTTTTTTCCTATAATTTATTTATTGTTATTTTGTATAAATTATGTTTGGAAAGATTTATTAGTTTTCTTTAGTTCATACAAAAAAAAATATTTAAAATATTTTTAAAATATTTTTTTTAGCAAATCTCATTATTTTTTTTAATATGGACCACCGATTTACATTTAAGTTGATGAATTTTGAAAAATTATGAATAAAGGGATAAACTTGTAGGTTCTACAAGTCTTGTTAAATAGAGAAAACTTGGTATTGAATTTTGTAGGTAAGATTTGAAAATCATGTGGAGTTAATTAGTTATTTACTTAGAAAAAGTAAAATGTGTGGTTAATTATTAACTTTTGATAGGTAAAAAATTAGTTAAAAGTTGCTAAAGTGAGCATAGTTCAACAAAAATTAGCATGTATCATCGACTAAGAGATTAAAGGTTTGAATCATTCACTCTAAATGTTGTTAAAACAAAAAAAAAAAGTTAGTAAAAAGTTGGTAAAATTTTGTATAATTTAAACCAATACAAAAGAGATGGCATAAAGGTACTTTCAATTCCATGTTTTCCAAATTTGGAAACATTTCTTTTTCGGAATTACCCACAACACTTCCTCGTTGTGCTGGGAGAAATTATGGGAGACTTGATAAATATTTATTTTCAAATTTTCATTTTGTAGTCTATAGTCTATATCATAATTTGACACGGTTTACAAATGTCAAATTTTAATTGCTTTTTTCTATTGCACGTCTTGCAACTATTGTACTCGACCTGATATCAACACCAGTAATTGGCACAATGCTACACAGTGAGTGTGTCCAAGAACATGACTGGGAGGATTTTTCTTATTAATAAGGTAGTTTTCGAAACTTATTATAAAAATATTGTACTTTACAAGCTATTTATAATAATATTGTAGTTTTAATTAGGTAGACGTCGTCTCTTCAAGAGACAACTTACAACAAGCGATTGAAACTGTATGTATAGGTCTTCTCTTCAAGAGACGAACTATATATAAATACGTGTGAAAAGGAAGAGACAACTGTAATTTTAAAAAATATTTATTATATAGTGGATTTAATTATCTTTGTTCTCATTTAACATACAATTACTTTGTTCTCAGTGGCACCTCACTCCATGGGTTTTTATTTATTTTTTTATTTTAAAATTTTTTAAAAAAAATACCAAGAATAAAACCTAGGTTCCGTTGTTTGGTTAATTTATTTTTTTTTTTTACATTTGATTTTTTTTACAGTTTTTTTTTTATTTTTCTATTTTTTTTAAAATATTGAAATTTAAATAAGTTACAAACAGTTTTTTTTCTTTTCTTTAAAAAATTTAAATTTAAATATTTGTTTTATTTTCAATTTCTTATAAAATAAAAGAAGAAAGAAATATTTAAATTTAAATTTGTTAAGAGAAGAATTTATTTTACAAAAGAAGAAAAAATATTGTACTAAAAAAAGAGGAAAAAATAATTAAATTTCATTACTTTTAAAGAAAATAGAAAGAGAAGAAAAAAGACATGTACATGCATGTCGCGTGGGTCATGTCATGGTCATGACTCATGGCTAATGCGAGGTTAGCAACAAATATTGCTCATATATAGCACATGAGACACGCAGTCGAACATGTTGCATGGCCAAATTATATCGCTCCCCATTGAAAAATGTCACACCGACACTGGCAAATGATCCGCACATGGTGGATGTAATAGGAATGAACATTTCATTCTGCGAAGTTGAATTTTTGTAGAACTTATGATTTGCAGTGTTTAACTTAAAAAGTCTACATTATGTATCTCTACATTTTCTTTCTAATCTCATCAATTTCTATGTAAGAGTAAATAAAATAGAGGTAAATTTGGTGTGTGTATAATTTCATTTTTGTCTGATTTTTCTTTTGGCTAAATACACCATTTGGTCTATTGAAGTATATCGTTAACTTTTAGAGCTTTAATTAATAGTTTGATAACAACAAATATACTTAGCCATGAATCATTTTTGGAGCATAAAGTATTATATTTATAGAATTGTAAAATATTTAGTATTGCAATCAATAAACCACTTAAATGAAAATTAAGACGAGAAAGTTATAAATGAATTTTGTATACGTATGTGTGTAATTAAATTTTGATTCCTAAATTTACAAATGGACTATTTCAATCTCTAAAACTAAAATACGTCATTGCTATACTATATTTTCCAAAAAAAAAAATCAAAACAATTGTTTTTTTAAAAAGGTTAACAACTAAAATAAACCTTTTGAAAAGTTGGGGGTAGTGGACTTTTGAATGCTGGTGGATCAAAATTTAAGGTGGAAAAAATCTTTAAAAGTTCATAATAAAAATATCTTTGATAAAAAGTAGGACCTCAAGGTAGCTTGAGGTATTGGGGAAATTTTTTTGCTAGGCTTTTTAGTTTTTTAAATCAAAATTTAAACTTAAAAACTTTTATGTGAATTTTAAACTTGTTTATACTTATGGGGGACAAAATAAGTACAAGAAGAACACAAGAGAGATGAAGAAAAGAAAATACAGAATAATGTGTTGTTTTTGCTCAACTTTGAATTGATGTGTCATACAAATGTTCTCCCAACCTTTATTTATAGGGTTATAAAGATCGTGGTTTCATGATCTAATATAAATGGAAATTGTAATACTCATGGGTTAATTATGAGAGTAAATGAGGGAGTTAATGGATGGATGTGTAACCTATAGGAGTTAATTATGAGCATCTAATGCGAATATTTTAGACTAATTAGAATATTCATAACACTCTTCCTTTAGATGCCTATTGTATATAAAATATATGTATGGTTAAAACTTTATTAAGAAAAATTCAATGAAAAAAAATCCTAGTAAAGAAAAAAATAGTACATTATCCATATAATTTAATAATTGTCACATTAAAAACCTTGCAAAGAATACCTAGTGGGATCAATAAAGCCATAGTCAAGGAAAAAGAGCGCCGTAGATTTACTCCCTCTCATAAAAATATCATTTGAGGTCTTTTAGGCCTCGTTTGATAACTATTTGATTTTTTAAAATTAAGCTTATAAACACTACTTGCACATATGAGTTTCTTCGTTTTATTTACTTCTTATATATGTTTTAAAAAATTAAGTCAAGTTTTGAAAACTAAAAGAAGTGGTTTTTTAAAACTAAGCTAAGTTTTGAAAACTAATAGAAGTAATTTTTTAAAACTTGATTTTGTTTTTAGAATTTGGGTAAGACTTCAAATATTTTCTTAAGAAATGTGAAAACTATTGTAGAGAAATGGTGAGAAAATAAGCACAATTTTTAAAAACTAAATGGTTATCAAACGGGGCCTTAGTTGTTGCATTCCATTTGTTGCAATAGGTAATGCCTTCGTAAATAAGTTTGCCAGTCTATCTTTGAGAGAAATTTCTTGAACAGTGATATTGCAATTTTCTTCATAGGTGTAAAGAGCTTTGGTGAGATACGCTTTGTTCTATCTTCTTTGATATATCCTTCTCTAATTTGGGCTATACATATGGTATTACATTCTTGACTACCTCATGAATTGCAAGAATTTCAACATGGTTTGAAGAAGTAACTACTATAGTTTGCTTCATATAGGGCGAAGCCTGATGCAAATATACCGACAAAAGAAGATATCGTTGGCCTGTTCTTTATAGATGAGTTGTAGTTGATTCGTCCCTTATGTTATGGCTTGTCTCGCGCTTTGTCACTCGCGGGTTTTGAATAGGGGGGCACAAGTCTTTTCTGAAAAAAACTCACAATACTACCTAGACCGTCATGATAGATATCAATTTTTCCACAAGCAATAAATAACCTATATGAGTTTAACTTTATGTGAATTAAATAAATAACCTACAATTTCATAATCAACCCGAGCATAACTCAATTGGTTAAGACATGTATCTTCGATCAAGAGATCATAAATTTGAATCCCCTACTCCATACGTGGCTGAACTAAAAAAAGTGTAAATTGATGAAATGAAAAGTTCAGTGTAAAAATTGATGCACTTTTATTGAAAAATTGGAGCAAAAATTGATTTTTTTTCCTTTAGTTCTATGGAATTTATTGGGTGAAGCACTTGGTTAAGGTACGTACGTTCGATCAAGAGATCAGATATTTGAATTCTCAATTCCATATGTTGCTGAACTAAAAAAAGTGTATATTGATGCAATGAAAAGTTTAGTATAATAATCGATACACGTTTATTAAAAAATTGAGTAAAAATTATTATTTTTTTTTACTTCATTTTTTTTTTGAGCTTGCTCTAATCAAGAGAAGATATTAAATCTGATAACTACAAAGAGATATTTACTCATAGCACGCACATATCTATGAAAAGCTTAATTCAGCGCACTAGCAGATCTGCAACATTGAACGAATTATATTCTTGAAACTTTGATCAAAGGGCCAAGATCTCAGACACTCAGCACAGTCAAATGATTTGGAAAAAAAAAATCATATTTTTTTTTAAAAAAAAACAAAGTTTTAAATGTCAATATTGACAGAAATGTTAATATCTCAATTTTCTGAAAATATCAATAAAAATGTTAATGATGATAGATATTTCTAGAAAAATTATAAAAATAAAAAAATTCATAAAATATATTTAAATTAACAAATAAGCATTTCGATATTTTTTAAATACATTAAAATTTATTCTTATTAGTATTAATGTTCACATTAATGATATATTTTTTATATTTTATTGATTTTTCTGCGATATAATAAAAATGTCTATTCATCTATTATATTGATATCAAACTTATAAACATATAAAAATATCGATGAAAATGTCAAGATGCCGCATAAATTCAATACCTGCGACAAAATTTTCCGTTGGTAGGAAGTATTTTCCTTTTATCTGCAAAACTTCTTCGTTGCCCCTAGATCAACACTTTCTTATCCTCATGGATTTACCTGCCGTATTATTGGAGGCTCCAACAAATATTTATCTTAAAGATTTGATTTTATTGCTTATCATTACAGATTTTATTGCTGTAGCATATCAGGCTTCTCGTCATTATTGTACTTCATCGATTGCCTGTACTCAAAAGTAACCAAGACTCATCGGGGAGAGTGGGGAGTGGGATGAGGGAACTATCATAGGCGCTTTCCTTCCACAAGATGCTGAGGATATTCTGAACATTCCTTTGGGGAGTCAACGAGCGAAAGATGAGATCATTTGGAATCCTGACAGCAAAGGGAAGTTCTCTGTCAAAAGTGCCTATCTCCTCGGCTCTACCAAATCTCGCTCAACTCAGCCAGTGTCTTCTTCTGATAGGAGTGAGCTGCACGATCTTTGGAAGGCCCTGTGGAAGATTGATGTGATGCCAAGGATCAAGATCGGGGTTTGGAGGATTCTTAACGACATTATTCCGACGGCAACAAATCTGTCCAAGAGGGGAATTGAAACTAATTTGGGTTGTTCGTTTTGCAGGGTTTTTGTCGAAACGACTTGTCATCTGTTGTGGGAATGCAGGTATGCAAAACGTTTATGGCATCACTTCTTCCCCTCTAATGTTAGCTCATTTTCCTTGGGCAGGAGACGATGGTCACCTATGGATTACTGGGACTGTATTAGAAGAAACGCGAAGGTAGAAGATTTGAGAGGCCCTGTGATTTTGATGTGGAATATTTGGCAAAGGAGGAATCAAATCTGCCTTGGCAATGAGCTGACTAATTTTGAGTTGATGGTTCTTTTCACTGAAAGACTTTTGGAGTTGCACTTGAGGGAGAAGCAGGCGTCACCTGGTCGTAAGGCCAAGGAAAGTGGGCTGCTCTTGGGCCATTGGCAGCCTCCCCAAGAGGGCTCCTGGAAGATGAATGCAGATGCCGCCTGGTCAGATAGCCTTAATAGGGGCGGCACGGGGTGGGTGGTCTGAGATTGAAATGGAACTCCTGTCATTGGTGGGATGACCTTTGTGGACCGCAAGTGGCCTGTGAAGGTGCTCGAAGCTAAAGCCGTTGTAGACGGTCTCAAGCAGATTGCTTCTCATTGGAAGGGTCGTAACCCGGCCCTTGTGGTGGAGTCGGACTCCCTTGAAGTCACTAGCCTCCTGAACCGTTCTAGTTCAGATCTTTCTGAGGTTAGTCTCTTTATTGATGAAGCTCTTAGTTTATCGCAGGTTGTGAACAGTTGTATTTTTTGTAAAATTCCTAGAGAGGAGAACAAAACTGCCCATAATCTTGCTGCTTTGGCTTCCTCTTATGGTAATTCTTTGGTCTGGAAAGAGTGTTTTCCAGCGGATGTTTTACCCCTCATTCTTGAGAGGGGCTGTGTGTAGTTTGGTGTTGGGTTTCTTTATGAAGTCTTTGTTTCAAAAAAAAAAAAAAGTAACCAAGACCGATAACTGACACATGGTCAGTAGCAAAATTTTTCATTAAGAGAGATAGGTGGGAAAAAAACTTTTAAAAATTACATCAATTTCTCGACAGCTTTGGCACCATTCGAAAGCATTTTTTTGTCGTTTTTTTTTTCACGTGCAGAGAGAGAAAATTAACAATAAATGAGAGAAAACTGATGTGTTTACTATTTCTCATGAAAAAAACTTCTTATCGTACATATACAATTAAATAAGCCCAACTAAATCTATCAATTAAATTTATCTAGTTATGACAAACTAAGTTTGGTTACAGCAGCAAGATTCACAAATCAAATAATAAATAAATTGATATCACTAGAGCTCCTTCTTAAGATGGAATGTGTAGATTCAAAATACTGATCTTGGACATAAGGAAGTGTAATTGAGTTGCATCGAATGCTTTAGTGAACATATCTGCAAGTTGCAAGGAAGAACGAATTGAGAGCAACTTCAAAAATCCATAAGTGTCCTTGTCACGTATGAAGTGGCAATCTATTTCAATGTGCTGTGTATGTTCGTGAAAGGTTGGAGTAGAGGCAATAGAAATTGTAGCCTGATTATCATAATAAACCAAGACTGTAAAAGGAGAATGAATGTGGAGATCAGTTAGCAATTGATGAATCCAAACTAACTCACTAGTAACACTAGCCAATGTACTATATTCCGCCTCAGCAGATGAACGAGAATCAGTCGATTGTTTGTTGGACTTCCATGAAACCAAAGAATCTCCTAGAAAACACAAAATCCTGTAACAGAGCGTTGTGTGTCTAGATAAGAACCCCAGTTTGCATCAACAAATGCCTTCAACTATAAAGAAGAGGATGCCTAAGAGAAATTTCTTGTCATGGAGTACCTTTCAAATAATGCAAGAGATAATGAACAACAGCCAAATGACCAGAACAAGGTCATTGAAGGTACTGACTTAATCGATGAACAAAAAATGAGATGTCAGGTCGAGAAACTTGAAGATAAAGTAAGCAACCAACTCAACGACGATATAAAGTGGCATCATTGGATGATAGTGGATCACTAGAATTTTGAGATAATTTGAGATTTTGGTTCCATAGGCGAACTAACAGGCTTAGACTTAAGAAACCCAACGTCTTCAAGAATCTGTAAACGATACTTCCTTTGGGACAAATAAATTCCTTGTTGAGAACGAGAAAGTTTAATCCTAAGAAAATACTTCATTGAACCCAAGTTTTTTGGCTAAAATGAGAACGCATGATGGTATTAACAGAATCAAATTTAGAAGGAGATGAATCAGTCAACAAAATATCATCAACATACACCAATAAAGCAACAAAGCTAGAACTTGAGCCACAAGTAAATAAAAAGTAGTCTGCCTTGGACTGAACAAAACCATGTGTAATTAGAGCAGTGGAAAACTTGGTAAACCATTGCCTAGAAGCTTATTTCAAACCATAAATCGACTTATGCAATTTAAATACCATTTTCTCCTCCTTATTAATACCTTATGATTTATACCCCAAAGGCAAAGACATGTATACTTTTTCAAACAAATCGCCGTTTAGAAAAGCATTGTTAACATCCATTTGAGCCAAAGGCCAAGCAAAAGAAGCAGACAATGTCAAAAAAACTTTGATTGTAGCAATCTTGCAACAGGGGAAAAAGTATCAAGAAAGTAAATACCTTCTTGTTTATTATACCTTTTAGCAACAAGACGTGCCTTGTAATGATCAACCGTTCCATCATCTTTGTATTTAACATGATACACCCATTTAGACCCAATGGGTTGCTTTCCCAAGGGAAGAGGAATGATGCTCCAATTATGAGTTCGTTCCATACAGATTATTTCATCTGCCATAATTGATCGCCACTGAGGATACTTCACAGCTTGATGGTAAAAGACAGGTTCGAACTCAGTAGAGACATTGAGGAGAAAATGACAATGATCAACAACAAACTTACTATATGATAAGTATTTGTGGAGAAGAAGAAAAAAGAATCTAACTGGCTAAAAGGCTGCAATGAAAATCATTTAGGTAGGTATTTGTAGTACATGATTGGATTGTCTAGGTACAAGAGAGGTAGCTGGTGACATTCCTTCTTGATTAAAATCAGCCTGTGAGGTAGACGACCCAATTGAAGCACCATAATCAGATGCAACTATACCACAAATACTGTTGCCATTCAAAGAGGGATGAACTGCAACATCAAATTAATCATCACTAAATCGTGCGAAGCTATTAGCAAGAGGGACGATGTTGGACTATTGACATTCGATGGGTCAACATCTTGAACACCACTAGTTGGTTGTACTTCCATCGATGTTAATGGTTGAGTATGCTGCTGAAAATGAGTACGCAACAGATCGACTGGAGCACTAGAAGATAAATAAGCAATAGGTAAAACTATATCTACAAACAAGTTAGTTGAAGATACCTCATGATTTTTAAGAGAGTGAAAAGGAAATAAGGTTTCATGAAATCTAATATCTCTAGAAATAAAAACTCGTCGTTTACAAATATCATAAAGTTTGTATCCTTTAACTCCTGATGGATAACCAAGAAAACACACAAGTCATGGCTCGAGGATCAAACTTGGTGCAATGAGCCGTCAATATAGATGCATAAGACAAGCATCCAAAAACTCGCAAATGATCTTAATCAACTTTAGTCTGATACAATCTTGCTACTACTTTTAATAAATGTTGGTGCTTCCGCTCAACCATAGAATTTTGTTGAGGACGCTCAACACAAGAGAATTGATGTAGAGTATCCATGGTGGCAAAAAAATCATTGAACTGTAATTCTGATGCATTATATGAGCGAAAAGTCTTAATAATCCTTAAGAATTATGTCTCAACCAAACGAAAGAAACGTGGTATGATAGACAGGCTGTTAGACTTACATCGCATCAGATAAACCCATGTAAATCTAGAACAATCATCCACTAAAGTCAAAAAATAAGAAAGACACGCATTTGGGCTGGCCATGAACATAGATTTGTCTCTATTTATGGATTGTCCTGAAGCTTGCTCATAGTCGAGGAGCACCTCCTTGATCACCTGACTCTCCTGCACATAGTCATTAAAAAAGAAAATACTATCATCAGCGAAAAATAAGTGGAGAATTAAACAATAAAAATTAAGGTTAAACAAAACAAACCTTGAAAATAATATTATGGAGAATATTCTAACGGATTTTTATCTCCTCCATAAAATCTTTCTAGCTATGACTCAAACTCAAAACCAAGGCTTGTGTGAGCCTCTTGAAAGAAAATTCACAAGGGACTTGAGAAGAAGAGGTCTAGAGAGAATTCTCTAATTCTCTCTATTGAGGAAATGTGTGTTATGTCTAATGGTTCAACCCAAGGGTACTATTTATAGAGACTAAGGGAAAATCTTTGTCATAATTAAAATATTATATTTTAATATCTAATATATTAAAATATATCTTATATTTATTTGAATCTCATTCAATTCTCTTACGACATTTATTTATTTGAATCTTATTCAAATTCTATAAATATCTTTTATTTAATGTATCTAATATACATTAATTATTTTAATATTTAATGTATCAAATATAATAAATATATTTTTCTTTTTTATTTTAATATATCTAATATATTAAATATTAATTTGAACATTTCATATTTTTCTTTAAACTAAATTGATCTTTTAGTGTTACTATGAGCTAGCAATGGGACTTTATGGACTTACAGATTATAAGCTCCAATGATACAAAATCAATTAATTAAACTCTATATTTAATTAATTTTTTATTTATTAACTATATGTCACTCCACTATAGACCTAGATATAATTACTACATGCAAGTCAATACTTCATAAGTTGTTCGTAATTACAGCTGGGTCAAAAGTCCATTTTACCCCTATAATTACATCTTACACCTTAAGTACTACTGATCCTCTAATGATCAATCTGTTTATAATCTAATTATAAACTAAGTTCCTCTTGGGCTAGTGAGCGGGCGGGGCCCCATTGTCCAAGTCTCGAAATCAGCACTTAAGAGAATTACTCATCTACTTACCCTATATGGGAGTGAGTGAATTTCATCTTGTAAGATAATGTTCCCAACTTCCCATTTGGTCAAGTCCCCAAAACGGTACGCATATTAAAGGACAAGCCACTCTCACCCATGCAAATTAAAGGACAAGCTATCACAGGTAGGAATTCATAATTCATTCAGAATTAAGATTGAGTCGCATATGAACATCCTGATGAAATATTAATCTTTTCAATTAACGGACTTATAAAAAGTGTTTAAATATTTCGTGTTCCAGTCGTATACAAACTCATTGTATAAGATACCCTCACTCACATGTCACCACATAAACGATTTGAATCAAATCATTTGTAACTATTACTCTCAATAGTGTTACTAGGATAAGACACCCAACCTTATCCATATACTATGACCCTTAACGTTATTTCTTGAACATGATCCTCTTGTATGTCAACCACTTACTGTTCAAGATTACACTAATAACCTTGATTTTTTCATATAATGGATAATATTATATTACAAATAAAATAATCAAAATTATTATTAATTATTAAATAAATCATTAATTACGAGGCTTTAGGGCATAAATCCTAACAATCTCCCACTTACACTAAAGCTGACGAGACATGTATCCTAGGACATACTCTATACCCAACATGTTCTCCCACTTGCCCTAACAAAGATGAGATATATCTCGTAATCCTAGACATTCTAGATGATCCTCAAACACTTTATCCTAGAGAGTCTTTTTATATAGATCCAAACGACTGTCATTAAAAGCAATCTTGGTTACTACCATAATGCTTTCTCTCTCGATATGATTCTCTATACATTAATGTTTTTTAATTTTCTTAATATTAGTCTTTGCACCATTATTATCATAATAAAAATGATAGACTAAATCATATATGAAACACCTTTCAGATCTTTAAGGAACTATTATAGTCATACAAGTCCTTTTGTTGCTTTACAAGCAAAACAATTTAACTTGTATACCATACACCACCACCAATGATAGACTTACTTAGATTTAAAAAATCAATGTAAGAACCAATGTATCGTGTAAAGATCAAATATTTAACTCTATAAAAAGATTTCTCATTATCCGCATATAATTTGAGAAAGTTTTTAATTTTCTCTCAATGGTCATATCATTCGTTTAACTGATATATGCTAACCAATTGTATATTAAATGTTCAGTCTCATTTATGCATATCATATACTCTCAACATTTGAGGTGTTTTAGGATACTATTCCTTAGACGTAAATATCAAATATTTGACAACAATTTTGTCAATATAAGATGTGTGAGACAAAGTTAACATTTTGTCATAAAAATCTCCATTTTGTACATGTAAAATATATCGAACCATTCCAAATCACTCATTTGGAATTGGTTACTTAATCAACTTTTTATGTTAGACATCTTACATCATTTGTAATGGGTAAAATATCATCAACATAAAACATGAGAAAACTCAACTAAGCAATTAATTATTTTATTGTCTATACAAGCCTCATTAATATTTATCCAAAGTCATAGATTTTGATACTTTTATCAAACTTTATATTCAAATATCTAATGGTAAAATTCATTTCATAAATGAACATTTATTATTTTGCAAACTTTTATTCTTTTGATCTTTGAAAATAAATCTCTCTGATTGATTTGTGTAGATGCATTATCTAAGATTTCTTTTCATAAAAGAATTCTAAACATTCATTTTCATATCCAATATGCAACAATGAATTAAATAATGCTTACAAATTTCAGTATGACAACAAGTGAGAAAATTTACTCTTAGTCTACTTCTCCTATTAGGTTTAACCTTTTTCCTACTTCTCCTATTAGGTTTAACCTTTTTCCATTAGTATCACTTTGAGAGCAATAAGCTTTCAATTTTGTCATCTAACATGACAATTTTAGGCTTCAATTAAGTCATTGTAAAAGTTGAGTCATCTCATAACTCTCCCACTACGATGAGGTTTATCCAACTCATGACTAGGATCCATGTGACTTTCAAATGTAATTAAATCGTTAACAACTTTTGTTAACTATGTAGTGGCTTCACTTGGAACCAATTTATTAACACTATCTCACCTTATTAAAGGTTTGTAGTCTTTTATTTGACGTTCCTTATAAAAATGATATTTGTCATACAAATACCTTATTCATTTTAGGATTAGATAAAAAACCATTTTGTACTCCTTAGGGGGTGACCTACATTTAGGCTTATCTTTAAACATATATAAGCTTTTTAGGCTTGTTTCAGCTTTTGAGCTTAGCATTCCCAAATGGTGAAGTGTTGTAAATCAGCTTTACTACTATTCTATAATCTTAAAATTGTCTCGAAGACACTTTTGGAGGGAATGTTCATTATGATTATGCAATCTTTATTGCATATCCTAACCAGAATTTGGTAATGGTGTGTAACTCAATATTGATGTGACCATGTCTAACAATGTATTGTTTCTCTTCTTGTAGCACAATTTCAAACAATTGTACTTGGTATTAAGAGTTGAGATACAATCCCACTTTCTATCAACTAATCTTAGTACATAAGGTTGTTGTACTTTCCATTATGATCTGATCATAATGTCTTGATAGACTTACCTAATCGATTTTCAACTTTAGCCTTAGTTTTCCTGAACTTTTCAAAATTTTAGACTTATGTTGTATTAAGTAAAGATATTTGTACCTTGAATCATCATCAACTAGAGTGATGAAATATTCATGATTTTATTTGACATTTACATTCACCAGACCACTTGAGTCATAATGTGTAAGCCCAAAGTATTCTTTGACCTTATAGTCTTATCTAATAAAGCCCCAGCGATTATCTTGTATGAAAGGCAAGATCTACAGATAGATAAAATAATTAATTCTAACTTTTAGAGAATTACCTCTTACTAGTCTTTTCATTTCATTCAAGTTGATGTTAATCAACCTTAAATGCCAAAGTCAAGTATCGTCTTTTAGGAGAAAACAATATGTCTTTCTATTATGGATTTTATAATCCTGAATATCTCAGTTTTTTGTAGTATGATATATGTCAACATTTTAACATATACAAATTGTTCTTATTTGTAGCTGAATGTATTATCTAACAATTTTGAAAAAATAATTCATACTATATGAATCTTTTAGTAATAAAAATTAGGAAATTGAATTTCTTTTGTGATAATAAAACATCACATTCATTATTAATTAACAAATATTACTTAATGACATCTTAATGTCTCATACTATGCTAATTGAGATGGACTTCCTGGTGCAAACTTATAGAAACTATTCTACATGTTAAGTATTTTCCAAGAATTATATATTAAATGTAATGAAGAATAAATTTTGATAGTATATCTTATATCGACTATCTAGGTGGCATTGTTTATATTCCACAAAAAATCTAGTAAATCAAATTTACTTTCGTTCATATTTTTCTTCCCATAGAGATATTTCAAAAATTCCGCTCACTATGACTGTCCTGGCTAATTTAGGAACTATTTACTTTTATATAGCTTCAGTCATTTAGTTCTTTTTTTTTGGATTTTTGTAATACTTAATCTTCGAGGTCATTTAGATAATTATCTAAATTTAAATTTCTATTGATTTTAACATCTCATATGTTATTGTCATTTTCTTTATCTTTTAAGCTTGAAATCTAACATGTCAACTAGAAGATATCTACAAGATATCTCGTAAGCTTTGATTCATTAATCATGTGCTTCACGAACAATTCGATTAGCATTGTCAACATGTTTTAAGAACATTTCTCAATAAAGACAAAAATATTTTACATTGCAATTATAGTGTTAACATTACTTTTTCAAGTAATAAAATTTTCTCAACTTAACAAATCAGTATTTAAAGTTAACAAAAATGGAGAGAAATTGACATAATACTGAAATATATAAAAATATATTATTTAACATCATGCAAACAATTATCCATTCAATTTTAGCATAGAAATCAAACAATTTAAAAAATGAATCCTATAAATCATTTCTAATGTCATGGTACTTTAGTGAGCTAGAACAAGTGCCGCCGTAGGATAGATCAAGTATTCCTTTACTAAACTGAGACAATCTCAACCAAGTATTATTCCAGAATAACTCTTATTCCTATCATATTTAGTTACCATTAGTTGGGTCAAGGACATCATTAACAATCTTAATAATCCCTTTGTAAGTGTGGCCCATCATTTTAGATTCCGTAATTTTATCCCAACTAGTGTCGTCGTAGGGTATGTCAAGTATTAAAACAAAACTACAATTCTATCCTTCTCAGGAGTCCACCTTGATATTGACCCATGCAAACACCTTCTGTAGGGAGACGGTCCAAAAGCCACCACGAGGCCCTGCATGAATCTCACGATATGAACCAATGATGGAGACCGTAGGATATGTTGACACATTTCCTTCTCCCTCTTACTATTTTGAAATAGGGTTTTCTCTTACTTAGACAAATTAGGCTAATCTCACTTATCTAAGTTTCTCAATCTACCTTTTATAATCCTTATGTTGTTGGATTGATTTTAATTTGAATTACTAAGTTTTTAAACTATTTTTAAAAAAAAACTAATAACATTATGAGCATGCTTAGTGAAATTAAATAAAATTTGACTAATTCAACTCCCAGATCGGTTTTCAGTTAGAGGTGTTCCCTTTCGGTCAACTTAAATACCCCAATCTTAGACAGAACCTTCTATAGATAAAGTTCCCTTATAGTCAATTTTTATTTCAAATTCATTAATCTTTAACTAATGATTAATTATTAGATTAATGAATGATAAACCTTAAAATTAAGGCTTATTTAAATCCTCAAATGCTCGAAAAAACTCTTGTTTTCCCTAGGATTAATTGAAAATGGTGGAAAATTGTTTGAAATTAGGAAAGAATGAAATATGATAGCAATTGGAAAAGAGTTCTAAGTAATGTGGTTCTTTTTTGTAGGAATTTCGGTAATTGCCAAACGAAATTGCTAAACCAGTTTGGCAATCCTGAGCAGAGCATATATGGAAAGTCTGCAAACGCGTGAATGACGAAACCCATAAATGGAAGAGGAAATTTTGCACAAATCAAGGGAATTGGAGCGTGATTCTTGGCAAAATTGAACCCTAAACCGATCTACAAAAGAAGATTGAAGACGCCGGAAGAACAGAGACGATTTTCGGGGGTCAATTCGAAGAATTAGTTTTTGGGTTTTCGAAATTTCATCCAGCCCCTGTTTCGTATTTTTGCTGCTGTTTTTGGTCAATTTATTCAATTTCCATCTCGATTTCTTTCAGTTTGTATCACAGGAGCAGTGTTTAATTTACTTCTTTCTCGATTGATGTATTTTGGTCAAAGTTTGAGTTACTTTCAATTACATTAGTGGTGATTCTTCTCAAGAACATCCTCTGTTTTTTTTTTTTTTTTTTATTTGTTCTTCTTCACCAAGAAATCATTCACAGTGTATCAATTTTTCTTTCTTATATGATGAATGGTTATGGGAATTATCCCTTTGCTCTCAATTGGATGCAAGCATGTATTACTTTGTAGGGAATTCCAAGTTTATTCGAATTATTTCTTCCAAATCGAATCCTTGCTTTCATGCTCTGTTTTTTTTTTTTTTCTCTTCGTTTTAGCTTCTGTAAACATTTCAACTTAAGTTTGTAGAAAGTCATGGCAGGAGGGAGGAGATAAGAAAATTACTTTGTTGCCCTTGTCACCTTGACTTAATTTCTATTATTTGTCTTTGCTTGAATTTCTAGTAATAGCCAAATTTCATTTTATAAGTTAGTGTTTTATTTAATTGAATTGCACCGTTTTACTATGAATTCTTTCTTTAAAATTAGTTTTAGAATTTTCATCGAAAATATGAGCTAAAACTTCTTAGGGGGTTCAAGGATGTGAATTCCCTAAGAAGTAAATGTAGCCAAAATTCCAATAAAAACCAAGCCTACATCTCAATTGTTTGCTTGTGTCGATTTAAATTCCGTTGAGATACTAGATTGATCAACTAGGGTTTCAACTCAAGCTTAGATCTAATACCGACGGGGTTAGGGATAAGCGGATTTCACACAAGTAATGGAGAAAAAGAGCTTAGACATAAGCCATTCCTTACCCTAGACATAGGGATTAAGGACTCCAAGACCCATAAAATTGTGAGCCAAAAATTATCTAAGATAGAGGGACTATAGACATATAGGTCTCTCACTTAGCCTCCTAAAAAACCCAATTTCGAGGTAAATAGGAGATGCAATTTTGGTTTACAATCGAGTATGGAGTAGGTTGGAATTGCAATTTTGGTTTGCAATTACGACTTAGGGCAATGACATTTCTTGAGCCCCATCCTTTATCATTTCATTCTTTAAGTTCATCCAAATTGCTATTTCATATTGCCAATTTAGAATCTGCAATTTCAATCTAGCAATTTCTGTTATTTCCAACATTGCCATTCTGTATTAGCAATTGGATTTAGCAATTTCGATTTTTCACCAACAACATATCCCAACTTTATTTTTACATTTTTACTTTCCAACTTGAAATTTTCCTTACACTTTTGCAAAACAAAATCTTTGTTACTCCGTTCCCTGTGGGATTCGATACTTGGTACTCAAATACCAATTTATATTACTTCGTCGCGTGCACTTGCGTGACCACCGATCAATGAACATAAGTGAATTTATAAATAAATGTTTTTAATCCTATTAAAAAAATAATTCACTTGGATAGTCTTAAAAAACCATCATTTTAAACCCTTTAAAACAAATTAAAAGATAATCAGGATATTTTATTCTAATCCTATTAGAAAAAAAAAAAGATAAATTAAATTCAAAACTTAAACTATTTTATATTTGAATTAAATTATCTTATTTATGGAAGACCTAATTTTATTACAAAATTAAAAAACTTCATCTTATTTTTAAATTAAAAGATCTAATCTTATTATAAAATAATTTAATCTTAATAGGAAACAAATAAAGATGTATTAAATTCAAATTTTAAACTATGGATAATCTTGAAATTCTACCATTTTAAACCCTTTAAAACTAAATTAAAAGATTGTCCTAAATTCTAATATTAATAGAAACAAATAAAGATATATTAAATTCAAATTTTAAACTATTTAAAGCATGAATTAGAAATATCTTTATTTTAAGAAAAATCCTAATCTCATAGGATATATCCTAATCCTATTAGGAAAACATGGATTTCATTTATGAAAGAAAATATCATAATTTAATTTTTCAAATATAACAATTATATTCAAAGATATGAAAAATATAAATGTATTAGGAAAATATCTCAATTCTATTAAGAAACATCCTAATCAAATTTTCCAATATAACAATTATATTAAAAAAATTAATCTTATTCTATTATGAAACAACCTAATTAAAATTATCAAATATAACAATTATATTAAAAAATAAGATAAGATGCATGATCATGCTTAACCTATGGTGAGATTTTAAATTTAAATGACATACTTTATGCAACAATCAAACAATTTAAAACATACATCTCATGCATAATTAAATTAAAAATAGAAAAATTAATCGGCATATTTGGTATATTCTAACAAATTGAAAATAATTTAAATTACAATAATTTAAATGAAAGACATATCTTAGTCTTCAATAACTTTTTTGTTTGGTCATCCAAATTTAGAGTTTAGAAATCTAAATCTTGTCTTTCAAATATAGCACTAGCTACCGCAAAAATAAATAAAAAAAACTATATTAACCAAGTGTTGAACCTTGGACCTAGAATATAACAACAAGCACCTCTTCACCAATGAACCAAACATATATTTTATGTTGCCAAAATATTTAATAATATAATAAAACTCCAGCAGAATATGTTTGACTTCAATCTCGATTTTTCTTTCTTTCTTTCTTTCTTTCTTTCTTTTTCGTGAACCTTTTTCGTCGTCGACTTCTTCAGCCCAAATGGTCGAAATTTGTAGCAATCATAGTCATTCAAGTAAAATACATGAAATCCTAACCATTATGGGTTTTACAATGATCTAATCAAATCAATAAATCTAATGTCAAATAGCCTAAACAATCAATTTTCAAACCACCACATATATCACATATATGAAATTTAAATACCCACCATGTAAAACTTTAATTCTAAATAAAAATTCAAAGACCGCTTCAATACTAATTGAAAGGAATGAAGATTTCACTTCACAGCGGAAGCATTGAATTGTCTTTGATTTTATTTAGAATTAAACAATAAAAATTAAGGTTAAACAATACATACCTTGAAAATAATATTATGGAGAATATTCTAGCAGATCTTTATCTCCTCCATAAAATTTTGAATACATGACCAAGGCTTGTGGGAACCTCTTGAAAGAAAATCCATAAGGGAGTGGAGTGGAAGAGGTCTAGAGAGAATTCTTTAATTATCTCTATTGAGGAGATATGTGTTATGTCTAATGGCTCAACCCAAGGGCCCTATTTATAGAGACCAAGGGAAAATCTTTGCCATAATTAAAATATTATATTTTAATATCTAATATATTACAATATATATTATATTTATTTAAATCTCATTCAAATCTCCTACGACATTTATTTATTTGAATATTATTCAAATTCTATAAATATCTTTTATTTAATGTATCATAATATCATTAATTATTTTAATATTTAATGTATCAAATACAATAAATATATTTTCCTCTTTTATATTTAATATATCTAATATATTAAGTATTAATTTGAATATTTCAAATTTTTCTTTCAACTAAATTGATATTTTAGTGTTACTATGAGCTAGCAAGAGGACCTTATGGGTATATAGATTATAAGCTTCAATTATACAAAATCAATTAATTAAACTCTTTAATTAATTAATTTTCATTCATTAACTATAGATCATTCCATTTCTCTTAATCCAAATTCCAAATACAATTTTTCCTTTCATTTCACTAATTAGCCAAAGCCATATACATTTTGTTTTTTTCTTTAATTAAAAACTATATATTTCTCTCTCCTCCTTCACATCTCCTTTTATATCACAAATTTTAGACAATAAAATAATATTTCATTTCCTCACATTACCACAGTCTCTCTCTCTCTTTCTCTCTCACACGTGCACACTTCCAAAAAAAATCTTCATCTCCCTTCACTCATTAATTTTTACGTTATCCTCATTAATTTCATTTGTACTTTTCAACCATTTGTCTCTTTTTTTTTTCTTCCTTCAATATTTATTTGTTTTAACTCTTTCTTCAACTATCTTTTTCTTCTTTTTGCAATCTCTCTCCTTTCCCATTTTCTTCATCCATGGCCGAGCCTTTGGGTTCTTTCTTCTTCTTCTTTTTTTTCTTTTCAATCTCCATACCAAGCAAGAATACATTAAAAAAAAAAAAATCAAAGACCCGTAGATGTTATTGAGCAAAAGGAAGAAAACCCATATGTATTTTTCTTGACTTCCCCATTAATAGAAATCAAGTGAGGTAAATCATTTCTCTTAGTCTCCTTATGATTATTTCAACCATGACTACACCTTAATCTTCATCAAAGTCTAAAACCCATGAATTTTCATAACTAAATCTTAAATTTCTTCATTCCGACCTTCTAATTTTCCAAGAAATTTAACATACCCAAACTTCTATTTGCTTCTAATTGGTTTCTCAATTCATTCAAATACTTGAAGATTTAAAAGAAAACTCCTTAAAACTCTCTATTAAGAATTCAATAACCAAAACTCTCCGAAAAAGATCAACTTACCCAAAAAAGATCTTCACTTAACTTTAATAAAGCTTCTGACCATAGTCTCAACCTATCAACCTTCTCCTTCCAAGTAATCGAGCTTGTAAGCCTTTCAATAAATTTTTCGGGGACTTCTGGCGTGACCATGACTAACCCGACGAGTTCCGGCAAGCTATGACCACCACCATCTCCCCTTCTTTCTCTTTCCTTTCATTTTTTCTCTCCTTTCCTCTTTCTTTCCTTTTACTCCCCGAAAGCCCCACTTTTCTTTTTCTTTTTTTTTTTTAACAAAAGAAAAAAATATGTGGCTTCTTTTACATCACATATTTTTATTCTTTTTTTTTCTTCAAATTGCACCAAAGAATACCAAATTCATGTTCCTCTCTCCTCTTATTTTTAACAAAAATTACCCCAAAACTTTCAATTTCATTTTAGTTCTAATTTATTTCAAGCTATCCTTCCTCCATAATTTTTCAAAATCAAACAATCAACGTGTCTTATATACCCAAATACTTTAAAGTACAAAAATTGGGTCTTACAAAATATTACTTCCTTTTGAGAATTTCGTCCTCGAAATTCAATTAAGAAGTGCATTTCGACTTCACTTTTCTATGTTGTCTTTTTATTGGACATTTTCTTTTTTTTGAGTTCTTAAAGACATAGGAGGGGTTACAAAGAATTTGAGAGGCAAAGAATTTGAGAGGCAAGTAATTGGAGTGATTGCTTCTTGCATGAAGGTGAGATTGAAGCAAATTCATCAGTTGTGCATATTGGCCAACATCTAAACTTACAAAAAATGTTGATTGTGAAGTCTAGACAACCTTGTTTGTGGAGAATTCAGCCACCGAATTGGACTGAGATGAACCAGCAAGGTGTTGTTTGTAGCCAGGTGGACATACATGAGCTTGTAACATCAGTCAATATTACCATGTTAAATCACCTTTAACCCAAATATCCTAGGATCGTAATCTGAGTCTGGTACCATGTTAAATCACCAATCAACCCAAAAAGTTTAAGTTGATGGGTTATGGTAAATTTAATTATATTAACATTCTAACACTCTCCCTCACTTGTGGGCTTGAAAATTTGTAAGAGGCCCAACAAGTGAAAATCAATATTAATTAGAGAGGAAATGACATTGCAGGGGTCTCTGATAACATTTCATGTGCTAAGTGAGAAAAATAACAATAAATGAGAGGAAAATTGATTTGTTTACTATTTCCCATGAAAAAAAAACCTCTTATCGTACATATAGAATTAAATAAGGCCAACGAAATCTGTCAAACCTATTTAGTTACAACAAATTAAGTTTGGTTACTGCAACAAGATTCACAAATCAAATAATAAATGAATTGATATCACTAAAATTTTGTTAAATTACAAATTTCGTCCTATGCATGATATTAAATTTTTGTCGCTATGTCGATATTTTTACAAGTCCATAGGTTCGACAACACATGAAGGTAAATCAACATTTTCATTATATTGTACAAAATTGATGAAATATTAAAAAAAAATCAACAAAATGTAACCTGATGTGAATATAATATTATAACAAGTGTTTTAACTCATTAAAAAAATGTATAATATTTTTTTACTAATTTAAATATCTTTTTGAATTCTTTTGTTTTGAAATTTTTTTCCAAAAATACTCATCGACGTTGACATTTTATCGTTATTTCTACAACATTTCCATAAAATTGAGGTTTCGATATTTCTGTCGACATCAACATTTTAAACCTTGATTCCTATAATTTAGAGAAAGTTAGAATTTAATCTTTATGATTTTAAAAGTTAGAATTTCGTACTTATAGTTTGATAAGAAATTAAAATAAAATAAAAAATCCTTTATAAATAGTCTCAATGATTTGATAAAATTACAAAAAAAAAATAGGTATTATTTTTTAGGATTTTTTCAAACCATAAGGACAAATTCTAACTTTCAAAACTATAGAGACTAAATTCTAATTATCTCAAACCTATAAAGACCAAATTTGTAATTTAAATTTATTTTTTTAAGTTCAACATGTAAGTGATTTAAAATTTTTTTTGTTGGATATCTTATCCAGTTGAACTATACTTAAATCGACCGTTTTGAATTAATTTTAAAGTATTCTTTAGTTGTAACAGTACATACGATCATTAATTTGAAAAGCTTTAGTGCATCGTAACATCAAATGGATGATATTCGTTAAGCTTCAGTCCACAGGCCAAGAACTCAATGGATCCAGACGCACGTGCCTCCCTTTTTCAGTATTCGACAATCTGATAGAATGCAATCCCAAATTAAACAGATCAAAGTTCTTCTTCCTTGAGTACATTTATTTTCCTTCTATCGGCATGTGTTCTCTTCATAACAATTTTATTTTTATATGTGAAATTATTTCTTTATTCCAAATCTTTAAGGGACCGTTTGGATGGAGGGAAATAAGGCTGGAAATGGGTAAGGATTTTAGATTTCCTTGTTTGGAACAAGGTTTGCAAGCATGGGAATAGATATCACTTATTCTCATGATTGATGGGTTTTTTATACCTTTCAAGATGGGTGGGTTTTTTTTTTTATACCCACCCACTCTCTCTTTCTCTCTCTTCCTTTCTCTCTTCGTTATATATATATATATATATATATATATATATATATATATATATGTATATTCACTTTCAATAATTATAATTAATTTATTTATTTCTATTGGTTGAAATTAATTTTGACTAGTTCGTAAACTAATGTACCAAAATAATATTTTTAAGATTAATTTCATAAAACAAGCATAAACATCCATTATAAAATCTATTATGAAAATATTAAGTCACCAATTAATATTATATTTAATCAACTAATTACAAATATTATTAATTTATGCTAAGAATAACCATTATAATTCATTATTCATGAGTTATTTGTGATCAATTAATAATTAATTATTATTTTTTAAAAAAATTATATATATATTTTAAATTCATTTTTATTGTTTTATTAAATTATATAAGATTTATAAGATCAATCTCATATAATAAATTTGCACATTATTTACATAATGTAATTGTCTATTTGACTATTTTTTGTGGTTGAAAGATGCTTACCTCTCGTGAAACAAACTTGCAAAATATTGACCTAACATGTTTGTTGTCTACTTCATCTATTACTTATAATTAATTAAACTATATTGTTTTTTAGTACAACACAAATGAGGGTATGGAGATTTGAACTTCCAACCTCAAGGAAAGAAGTACATGTCAATTAAACTATATTATTAGTACATTAATTGGATTGTATTTATTTATTGGAATATTAATTCATTATTTAATGTATTACAATTACATAAAATTTATATATTAATTTCATCAAACAAATATAAATATCATTTGTTTATATAAAAATTTGATAAATTTTCATGTAAAACCAAACACAGTCATCTTATTCCCAAATATTTATTATTCCTAGACATCTTATTCCCAAACATTTATTATTCCTAGACATCTTATTCTCATGCATCTATTACCCATCACATCCAATAAAACCTTAAACCAAACAGCCCCTAATTGCTTATGCATCATTTTTCGATGTGACTAATAAAAGAAAAGCTCCTCAATGATTGCCCCCACAATTATTGGAGGCTAGAACATATTATTACTTTAATACATGTATTAAATTTTCATCCATTTTTATTGACATTTTCACTTGTTCATTAGATCAACGTCAACATAAAGGATGAATAAAAATCAACAAAATATAACATAGTTGTAAACAATATGTCACTAATGTGAACCTGCTGTTAACAATCACAACTTTTAACTTTTTGTGTGATCTTATAAAAATATTCATCGATATAGGATTCCATAGAGTTGAGGCCTCGATATGTCTGGATCAATATTCAAAACTATGATTATATTTGAAATTTTTATTTTTATAGCCTATCATAACGTGCATGTTGCAAAAGTTCAAGATTATTGTGACTATCAAAAGAATTGCCATTTTATTTTGTCATTTTCTCTAAAAATCAATTGCCTGAAATACCAAAAGTGTCATTGAGACTTTGAACATATTATTACTTTTTTTTAATAATAATATTTTCAAATCTCACTGTTGATCTATCAAATTCTGGTTTAAGATAATTTGAGCATGACTCAACTTATTAAAGCATTATATATTTATCTTAAAGGTTAGAATTTCGAGTTCCACAACATATTGTTAACAAAAAAAAAAAATTTTGTTCACGATTTTATTTGCTACCTAAATTTTTAAAATTTGATCATTTTAATTCTAAAAAATAATTCTAATTTGTCTCTGGCCATTAGTTTTTTCTTAATAGAAATGTGATCTGCTATGCATATTTGTTAAATTTTAATTAATCTTTTCTAAATTAAAAGTGGTAAAGATGGATAATTATTTTCTTTTTACTATTTTATCCAAATTCTCATTCAACAATTTCAAATGCGTCCTTAAATCCATTTATTTATATCTTAATTGTTTGTTGCAAACTCAACATACTATTCAAGTTTGGGGTTAAGACTGTAACATTTTTCTAAACTTACCAAAATTTGATACACATATTCAAATTTAAATGTAATTGGATGAAATTGAAAGTTTAGAGTAAAAATTGATATCTCTTTTCAAGTTGAGGTAAAAAATTTGATTTTTTTTCTCCTTAATTTTTGTAAACTCATAGATTTTGATTCAAATTTAGTAGTTTGATTCTACGAAATTTGTTGGATTAAGTGCTTCATTTTGTTTTTTTTTTTTTTGGTGTGCTTGCTCTAATCCAATCCACGGAAAAAACATCTTCTCGAGTGAGTATCTTCATTTGATTACTTCTTTACCCCCCCTATTTCATTATTTGCATCTGCAGCTGTTTTCGTTGCAGCTGACCAATACAACAATATTTCAAAACAGTGAGCCAAAAAAATGTTATGTGAGAAAATGTTATATTGGGTCGTAAGTTATATTAGGTCACTAACCATGCGGAAAAAAAAAGTTAACTATATGAATAACATATTTTGAATCAAATTTTACATGACACGTTTTGTTATTATTATCAGCTTATCACTTTTCAAACCAAATAAATGTCAAATCTAGAGGAACATTACTCATTTACTCCAATATTTATTGCTAAATATACAAAAAATATATAAAAGAAATAAAATATATGGATACTTATCCTAACCGTTGAAACCTATATTCTTCCCTCCAAACATCATTTATTTTGTATAAGAAATAAAATAGAGGAAAGATTTTTACGATTTTCTCCTAAATTTTAAAAACTAGACAACCATTTCCATTATCGACGGTTTCATTCTTCATACATAGGGGTATATATATAGAGAGAGAGAGAATATAGTAGGGGTATATATAATATATATCTAAGAATATAATAGGATTATCATATCATCTTGAACATATATAATGATTACATATTGATGTATATATTCTATACCTTAACATCATATATATTTATGGGTACAATATACAACACATTATATATTTAAGAACCCATTGAACATTATATATTACATATAGTAAGTAGAAAATGGATAGATCATGTTATGACATTATAACTATATATTCTAAGGTTATCTTAAAATTAATAGGATTATTACCAATACAAAGTATATGACAATTATTTTCTTATGTTTATATAATATATGTCTGTGAATATAACTATATTTATTGCCTATATAGAATATAATAGAATTATATCCAGATATATATCTAATATACTTCTATGTATATTTATTTTTTTACAGTATACTTATAATATGTATAATATGTATTTGACATCAAATATTTTCAAGAATGTTCTATATCACTAATGATGTTTATAACACATATACCATGTACAATTTCATTATTTTATATTATATCTAACTATAAAAGTTTATATACAATTTTGAAGAAAAAATAATGAAAAATAATAATGAACATAATATGTATGAGCAACATATGGTGGAGTTTACAACAAATAATACATAATAAAACATGTGTTATAAGTAAACTGACAATAAAAAAAGTGATTCATGGAGAAACATTCTTCATATTTCAAGCGGGTGAGGCTGAAGTTGCTATCGAAATGAAAACTATAAAAAGGATATTTTGTCGTCAAAATGAAAAATGAGAGAGGCAAAAAAAAAATTGACAAAAATAACTTTTTTCTAGATGTGGACGACAAATGAGTAATGTTCAAAATTTGGCGTTATATGAAAATTGAGTTTGTTGACAAAACAACTTATTTTTAGCTATATACAATAAACAGAATTAGAGCATACATCTAAAAAACATCTAAAAAATTGATAGAAATATTCAAAATTATAAAAAAAAAATGTTTATAATTAATGGTATAATAATTTTCCTAAATTAAATTATTTCATTATGAAAATATTAAATCACATTTATATTATTAATATAAATTACATTAATATCATTAATAACTATATACAACAAACACAATTGGGTCTTGATAATTCGTGGAGCCCCACTCGCTATCAAATTTTTCAATGCCCCGTTCGGAATTAAGTTCGTGTGGACCCGGGTCTAACCTGTGTCTTGGAACACGTGTTGAACCCAGATTCAATCCAGAGTGAAATAGCCGCACGATCGTACGTATGTCCTGTTGCCACGACAACAAGGTCCTGCATTAAATCCAGACTAATCAGACACCTGAAATCCGGCGGTGAAGCCAAATCGGAGATCGAATCCTTCCGCCGGAATCAAGATTTGGGCATCGATGCGCCGTACAGCACACATTTCGCGTAACGAACTAATCCGATCAACGCAATCACATCAGATCTCGATTTCTCATCCGTTTGATTCTATTCTTCGTCCTCGAGATTCTCGATTTCCTCTCGGCAACTCGACGAATCTAGAATATCAATCCTCGAGAAAATCTCTGGGACGATTTCGTCCTTAATCCGATGAATCGTCTTCAAAACTCTGAATCGGAGATCTTCATCTCTCAGATCGACGAATGCGGCAGATTCAGAGCACTGATTTCTCAAGAGGTAGAACAATTCCTCGACGTCTTCGGATAATCCAGCATCCTTCACGTGGAAGATATCGAGCAGAGTCGATAAATCCAAGGTGAGTTCGTGAAAATTTTTAGCAATCGATTCGTTCTGAGTGAGTAGAAAAAAGTGAATTCCATCTTAGCTCTCTATTTGGTTGAATACTCCCAAAATGGTAAGTTTATCTACAAAAGTCACAAATCAAAGGGCAAGCCAGGAATTCATAACTTAAATTAAGATCGAGCTGATTATTTTGTGAAATATTTTAATTTTCTCATTTAACGAATTTATAAAGATAAATTAAATATTTCGTGGTCCAGTCTTATATAAATTTATTGTATAAGATACCTTCACTCACATGTCTCGATAAAACATCCAATCTTATCCATATACTATAGACTCCTTAAGTTATTTCTTGAACATGATCGTATGTCAACCACACTCGTATGTCAACTATATAATGTTTAAGATTATACTAATAACTTTGAATTTTTCATATAATGGATAATGTTATATTACAAATAAAATAATCAAAATTATTATTAATTATTAAAAAATAAATCAATTTTATGCTCCTTAATAAATATTGGATACAAATTCAAAACATGAGCACTTGCATATATGGAAAAATATGTCCAATTAATTGTAAATATGGTAACAACATTTTTACATTTGCAAATATAGCAATTTTTAAAATATTTTCATGCACCTTCTTAAATATTTTTAGGTAATTCCTTTTTTTTACCCTCGTAACCACTATGAATGTGGGTATATAACTGATATTTGACTTTATTTTTTATCAATAATTGTTTGCATGTTCATTTACTATATTAGGTCTATCATTGAAATACTATATCAATAGAATAAAAAAAAGATATGCAAGTGATATTTGGTTTCAATGATTGGTTTTATCTAGACATGTTTATGTCTATTATCACTGACATGTTTCCGTCCATTAAATTTTCTCTTAGTTTCTCTCTCATATATATGATAATGCACACATCTGCAGCCACTAAAAAAAGATTATTGGATAAGATGAGATAAGGTTTTATCTTGCTCCATTGGATATAGTATTGAACCAGCATGGGAAGTTTGTTCTATAAATGGAGTACACTAAAGGTTGTAAAGAAGAGCACAAGCAATTTGAGAGAGAAAAAGAGAGATGGAGAAGGGACTTAAAATGGGTTTGGTGGCAATGATGTTTATGGGTTCTTTAGCCCAAGATTCCTCCACCAATAATGAAAATGTGGTGCTTCAACTCTTCTCTGATGGTGAACATCAACCAAGCTGTAGAATATAACTTGAACGATGTTAGCCCAAGAAAAGTTCTGAAATCAGGTGGAGCAGCCAATTCATGTTCTGGACAATATTGCTGGCCAAAGCATAACTGCCCTTCTGGGTGTGAATGCTTCATATATCCACCTATGTATATGGGAAATTGTGCGTAATTCTTTATCCTTCCCCTAGCAGCTGCAGCTTAATTATGTAGACCTCCCATTTCGTTTTATCATCTCCTAAATTTCTCCAAGTGTTTGCACTTCTGTTGTATTTGTTTTTCCTTCTTCTATCTCAGCTCTCAATTTCTTCGTGACTAAATAAAGTGGTGGAGGCCAGTTTGGTGTGTCCAATTTTCTTTTGTCTCTATGTTTTTCTTTTGGCTATATTTATAATTTGATCTCTAGAATACGGTATCGTTAACTTTATGGCCTTTAATCTCAATTCTTTAATTTTAAAACATGACCATTAATGTCGTTGGGATCTAATGCCTAAATCGAGCATTGTCGTTCAAACATTTGAAGCATAATTAGTAACTTTCTTTATAGGTCGAAGGTTCGAATCTCTACTCTCACTTTATATTTTCCTAAAAATCAAAAGATAAAAAGTAAAATAACTATTTTTTAAAAAAAAAAATTAGAAACTAAAATAAATATTTTGAAATTTAAGAGATCAACGTGGAAATTTTGAAAATTAATGAACTAAAATGAAAACATTTTTAAAAAGTTCCTAAATTAAATTTTAGAAAAAGAAATGTCTTATTTAAATTTATTTTGTTTGCATGCGTTGCTCCTATATTAAATCTTGGAAAACAAAATTAATTTTTATCCATGATAAGATATATCAATTTTCACCATAAATTTTCACTAATTTCGAAGAAAATCAAATTTTGAACAAAATTAAATTTAACTAATGCACAAAATGAATCATTGAATACTCTACCAAAACTCACAAATTTCAAAAAATAAAAAAGCCCTAATGTCGTTTTTTTTTTTTTTGGAAATCCTATCAATTTCATACTATATGTGTCTTTTACATTTCATCGAACACACATGAATATACTTTATTTCTAACCTTTTTTCAAATGAAAACTTATTAAAGGTAAAAAAAATTATAATAATTATTCAAGTTTGGGGTTAAGACCGTAACATTTTTCCAAACTTAAAGATTAAAATTTGAAACACATATCCAAGTTTAAGTGTAGTTGGATGAAATCGAAAGTTTAGATTAAAAATTGATCTCTTTTCAAGTTGAGGTTAAAAAATTGATTTTTTTCTCCTTAATTTTCGTAAACTCATAGATTTGATTCGAATTTAGAATTTTGATTCTACGAAATTTGATGGATGAAGTTCCTCATTTTGTTTTTGTAATCCACGGTAAAAACGTCCTCTTGAGCTAGTATCCTTCTTATTTGATCAAGAGACGACCATCGTCTGCATTTTTGAAAAAAAAAAGATGGCCAGATGGTCATCTCTCCAAGTTTTTTTTTTTTGTTTTTGTCTTTTTTTTTTTCATTTTTATTGATAGTTTTTTTTTTCTTTTTCTAATTTTCTTTATTCATTTTTTCTTTTTCATAATACTATTTCATAATATGATTTTCTTCTTTTTTAATTTAAACACAAATATTTTAATTGCTAAGTAATGAAATAGTAGATAAAATATTAAACCAAAGTGAATGTTTATTTTTTTTTCAGTGTTTTGTTCATTCTTTTTAAGATAATAGTGATTTTTTATTTTCTAATTATCTTAATTCTTTTTTTAGAATATGAATTTCTTTGTTTTTAATTTAAACAAAAATAATTTAATTGCTAAGTAGTGGAATAGTAGATAAAATAGCAACCAAAGTGAATGTAACCAAAGTGAATGTTCACTTTACATATAAGAATTAAAAAAAAATCTAGTGCGTGCCACATGGTGGAGGTCGTCAATTAATTTGATTCTTCTTGTGCTCCAGTAGGGTACAAATAGTTATCATGTTCTCCACGTCCACGTCTGCGTCCTCGAGCTTGTGATGATGGTGATGGATAAACCTCAGAAGCATAATGTGGTGGTGTATGATGGTATCGTGAACCAGGAGTCGATATCATCATTATCGGAGTGGAAGAACCAGCACCATCTTGCGTCTGAGTGATGAGAGGCATGTCGTCTGCATCATGGTGAACCTCATCATGACGAACCTCCTCTACTGCAACATCTTGCTGCTGAGCATTGTTCTGCTATTGAGCACGCCTTCTTTGTCTAGGACCAGGTTGAGGAGCAATAGGGATGTTATACTAATAATGTAACTGATTCATATTTAGGTCTCCACTGTTGCACAAATTTAGAATCTCTAAATTTTGTGAAAGTTCTCGAAGTTTTCTGAAGCACGACCTTTTCGAATGATAAGAAAAATTAGACAATATTGATAAATTAATTTATAATTAAAGTAAATATAACTTTAGAATTTAATTGAAACTTGTACCGTTTGACCATAGGACGCTCCCTCGCGAGTGATGTGGCGCCGAGTAATATTCATATACCAATCAATATAATTTGGAGTGGTATGTCCATATGCATCAACTGGAGCATCGGCTACCAACTCTCAACGTGAATGCCATCTCGCTACATATGATGTCAGGGCAAATCTTGTTGTCGAAGGTCTATGTGTCATGCAACTTTGGCTCTGTCTGACACACTTCTGGGATAGCTTGTTTCATCCCAAATTGTATAATCACTCTATTCGGCAGATGTCACTCAATAATATGAAAACATACGAATTGACTCATCGTACGCCAAATATCTTGACCATTTCTACAATAGTCAGGCAATGTGGCCATGACATTTGTGTACGGCTCCCAAATCATCTAAAATTCTAAAATATAGATGATTAGTGCTTGTAAAACAAATCAAAAGTATATAAGTTCTTTTAATAAACACGTACCAAGTCGGGTTTAAGGAGGTCAAACATATATCTGTACTGGACAAGTACATGAGTAGTTGACCTAGTGACACAAAATTGGTCTCTCCACCTACATTAATATTAAATTTTAAATTTCAACAAAAGTCATTCACAAAAAAATATAATAAATTAACAATATGGGGAGGTTATTCCTGTATGGGGAAGGTGTTAGCACCCCACAACACCTGTTAGAAACGGTGACCAAATTATAATCTTGAATTGCAAAAGATTTTAGAAGAAAAAACTTATTTAGAGAAAAAGAGATTTTTAAAACAATGTCTTTTTTTACCTCTTATTCCTCCAATATTTGAAGTCATGATCCCATAAAATAAGTGGATAAATATCCATCAAAACTTAGGAAAAATTCTCCACCTCAAGAATATGAGAAAATTTTACAATTTCTCAACTCCATCATAAAATAGCCTTTTATAAAAGAAAGTTTTTTTAAAAAAAAAAAAAAACAAAATTTTGTTTTAATTAAATTCATTTTTTCTTGGGATCAAAATCTCGGACTCCCAAAGATAATAATCCATCATCTCAAGAATTCTAGAAAATCGGACTCACAAATATTTCTAGATTCCATCATAGGAATCTTTAGGAAAAATGGCCTTGAAAAAAAAAACTTAAAAAAAAAAAGATAACGAAATTTGGAAATAATGTTTTTAGTTATAAAACTTCTATAAACATGAAAGAATGCAATTTTGAAGACTTGGAAATAAGTTTGCAATAAAAAAACGCTTAAAAAATAATTTGAAACCATGGATGGTAATCAAGATAAATCAAATTCGAAGAAAAATCAAATTCAAATAATAATATGCAAATGCAATTTAAAGATAGATCACGCTCGCATAATAAATTGATCATAGCAAACAAAGCATGTACAAACAATTTTAACGAATTTAAAAAAAAAAACATATTGAAATCAATCTTGGACTTCCAAAGAATCGATTTCTCACCTCAGGAGAACTAGAAAATCGGACTCCCAAATATTTTTAGATTCCGTCGTCATATAGTTTTTTTTTTTTTAACAATATGGATTAAAAGATTAAGATCATGTACTAATTAGCATGCATATATCAATTTCATAACAATAATAAATAAGAAACATATTCACATTTTAACTACACAAAAATAACACAAAGGAAATGTGTTAATAAAAAAACACAACATTTAAAAATAAAGTAGATATATCCTTTCAATAATAATAATAATAATAAATACATATAGACACAATTAAAAAAAGAAAAATAATAAAAAAACATAAATGAAAAAAAAAAAAGAAAGAAAACTTGTGTCAGTGACACTGCTACTGACTAGACAAAGCCAATCAAAGTATAAAAAAAAAAAAATAGAAGTTAAATCAAAAGTATGGGCGGCTGCCACCCATGAAAAACCATATACATATATAATAATAAAAACAATAAAATTTTAGCTTCTCATGCAAACAAATAAAGATAGTAATAATAATAATACTAACAATAACAATAATAATAATAAGGTTAAAATATTATTTTGGTCCATATACTTTGGGCTGTGTTCCATTTTGGTCCATGTACTTTCAAATGTCTAATTTTAGTCTCTGTACTTTCAATAAAGTTTAAAATTGGTCCCTGACGTTAAATTAGCTTAACCACCTTTAAACGTTCATCTGAGTTGGCAAATATATATATATACACAACTGCCACGTGCATAAAAATGGCACAGTTGGCCCGATTTGATTAAAAAAAATCAATGGAATTTTTTTTTTTAATGGGTCGGGTAGGGTTCCAAACTTTGGAGTGAAGAAATTGTAGAGAAGATGCTTGAAGAGGAGAAACCAATTTGTCTGTGAAATTGCTGTGGGCTTTGAGAGATTTTCGTTGGTGAGTATGCAAATTTCACGCTTGAACAGAAGAATAAGGTTGAAGTTGAAGTTGGGCAAAAGAGGTTTCTCTCTTCAATGAATCAAGGAGATAGAAATTGGAATTGAGAGAGACTCAGACAGAGAGAGGAAGGGTCTCTGCAGAATGAGCTTTGACCTCTCTCTCAGAGACCCCATGGCGCATTCACACTTTTGAATAACTTTTTTTTTCCTTTTCTTAGCCTTTCTCCTTGAAGGACTCTCTCAATCTTCCTTTCCCTTTGAGTTCTTCGATAGATTCTGAAAGACCCATTTCGATTTCTAGGTGTTTTCGAAGAGATTTTGATATGGAATTCAGGTGAGGTTTTTTAGATTTCTCTGTTACTTGGCTTTTTACCTTTTTCTTTTTTGCTTTTTTCCCCCTCTTTCCCTTTCGTTTGGTCCATGACAAGACTATCCTTTCTAACTTTTGGATAATTTTGGAAGATATTTGTGTTTGTTGTTGGTGTTTTTTTTTCTTCTTGTTATGTGGCAGTTGTATATATATATATTTTTGCCAACTCAAATGAACGTTTAACAGTGGTTAAGCTAATTTAACGTCAGAGACCAATTTTAAACTTTATTGAAAGTACATGGACTAAAATTAGACATTTGAAAGTACAGGGACCAAAATGGAACACATCCTAAAGTACATAGACCACAATGGTATTTTAACATAATAATAATAATAATAATAATAATAATAATAATAATAATAATAAAAGTAAAACTAATGAATTAAAAAAAATAAAAAACAAAAGTTCTCTTTTTTTAACCACACATCACTCTTTTTTTTTTTTTTTTAACTCTCCCACTTTCCTTTATTTTTCTCTCTTCTCTCAAAACTCCCTTATTTTCTTCTATTCTTCTTCAAATCTTCCTCACCATGCTGGTAACAACATTTTGTTTAGAAGCAAATCTCTACTTATCCATACTCATGTAACGTAAGGTATGTTACACAACCTTTTCTTTTGATTTCACAACATTTTGCTTCCTTTTTCTCTTGTTCTTTTTCCTTTTCTCCTTTTTTTTTAGTACAACGAACTCAAGAGCCAAGAAGAAGAAAAATGGAGAAAGGTAGTAGATAAGTAGGGGAGATAAACCATAAAAATAAAATAAAATCAATGATATCAAACAAAAGATCTAAGGCATAACGCAAAATAAAGATAGGTAAAGATTCACATTGTAATAAAAGTAAGAATAGAGATAATAAACAACAAAAGTAAAAGTAAACTCTTAATACCCTTACTCAAATACTGTTTTTCAGGGCATGTCGAGATAGAGATGAAGATCTAGAAGTTGGAGATCAAGAACAACCAACTAGCTTGTTGTTTGAGTTACGGTTCCCTAGGACAAAGCCCTACCAAATGCAACCTCCAACTAAGTTAGGGTTATTTTTTGTATTATGGATTTTTGTTGATTTTGAAAGCTCACTGTTTTTTTTCTCTCTACCTCTCAATGCATGTGTGGTTGTGATATGTGTTTGGATGTGTATATGAATATGGGGCATGTAGGTTTTTTTTTTTTTTTTTTTTTTTTTTTTTTTTGTGAGTGGATGGATGTAGTGGTGTGTTGTGTGTGAGTGTGGCTCCCTTTGAAGAAGGAAAAGAGAAGTATAAAAAGCCCAAATCACTTCCTCTTTTGTGTATTATTCCAATGACCAAGTTTTACAATTTGAAAACATGCCAAAACGAGCTTAGCACCAAAATTGTAAGACCCAGTTATGGCTTTCTAGCATTTGCACATATGCATTTGGTATATGGGTTAGGTGATTTTGAAAATTTTGAAGGAGAAGAATGTGTGGAATAAAGTAGAGGTAAAAGAAAATTGGAAATGATGTTTAAGAAATTAATTTAGAAATTTAGATGAATATGTTGAAAAAGATAAAGGCCCAAGCCCAAACTAAGAGTAGAATAAAGAAAAGATGAAGGCCCAAACCCAAACTTCTTAGTTAGAAAAAAAATGAAAAGAAAGAGAAAGAGAAGTCTAGAAGAGTCCATGGAAAAATAACTAAATAAATAAATAAAGATAAAGGAGGTAAGGAGAACGAGAAAGGGAGGAAAAGAGAAATTGCAAAAGAGAGAGAGAAAGAGAAGAGAGGGTTGAAGACAAGGAAGGTTCGGAGAAATTTGGTAAGTTTTCTTTGGAAAACATGGAAGAGAAATAAGTTTCTAAAGAAATAATTTTGTGGATTTATTTTTCTTTGTTTGTTAAGTTGTTATGATGCTTCAAAACCAATTAAGAATGGAGTTTGAGGGTTGATTATGGGGTTTGAAATGTTGATTTCTTTTATTTTTATTTTTATTATTTTTAAAAAAAAGGGGAGACTATGTTGTTTAAGGGGAAGAAATGAGAAGTTAGCCACCCAACAGTAGCTTGTGATTCAACACAAGTGCTTGAGAAATTTAAATGTAAAGGTGGAGTTTGTGGGTTGGAAAAAAAAATGATGAAGTTGCTATAGGGATAGTACTTATTTGAAAGGCTTAGGAGAAAGCTTAAATAAGAAAGAATGAGGAAAATATATGTTCAATTTGTGGGTTTAAGGGAGGACAAAAACAGAGATGGAAATGTGAAGAGGAAGAAGATGATTGAAGAGAAGAGAGAGAAAATAAAAGTAAAAGTGTAAATAAAATTATTAAAAAAAAGAAAAGAGAAGTGGTGTTGTACAATTTGTATTTAATGAAGAGAGAAGAAAGGGCTTTGAAGGTAAGGCTCACCTCACATGAGGAGGAGAAGAGAGGCAAAAATTAAAATAAAATAATACTTTTACTTAAATTGGAAAAGGAGAAAGTGAAGAGAACTTGGTCAATGAGTTTTGATGAGTGAGGTTGGTCTATTTGTATGAAAAGATTTGTTTATTTAGAGGTAAAAGACAAAATAATTAAGAAGAGTTGGAATTGATTAAATATATTTTAATTGGAGTGGAGACAAATGTACCATGGTCATAAAAGGATGAAAAAGAAAATGAGATATTAAGTAGGAAATTTGGACAATTGGTTATTAATTAAGAGAAGGTGTTTACACGTGATTTCAACAAAGAAAGAGAAATGAGACACGTGTAAATGAACTTGTATTTGTATTAATTTGAATGTAGTGGAGTACAATCTCTAATTTGTTCCTCTTATTCTTTCTCTCAAATGTACATTTGTCTCGAGGGCTTTGCAGCTTGTTCCCGAATGTGGATTTGTCTCGAGGGTTTCGCAGCTTGTTCTCGAATGTGGATTTATTTCGAGGGCTTTTGCAGCTTGTTCTCGAATGTGGATTTATTTCGAGGGCTTTGCGGCTTGTTCTCGATGGTGAATTTGTCTCGAAGGCTTTTGCAGCTTGTTCTCGAATGTGAATTTATTTCGAGGGCTTTGCAGCTTGTTCTCGATCTTCAAAGTCTTCTAGTCTTCAAGGCTCTGGTTCAGAGAATGTTTGATATTCAAGAGTCTAGAGAGTATTCTGATCTTTATTTTTGAATTCTTTCTAAGTTCTCTGGAGAGTTTCTACTTCTGAACCTCCAAAATGGAGGAGTGATCGAGCTCTCTATTTATAGAGTTCCCCAATTCCCCCAAGTGGGTTTGGGCCTGACTGTTGGAGTGGGCCTGGTGGACTTTGCATCAGGTCCTTTAGACTGTGCATAGTTGACTTTGGTCTTGGCCTTTGGAGTGAGCCTGGTTGACTTTGGGCTTAAACTCTGCTGGATTAAGGCCTCCCATTTGGGCTTTGTTTAAAATTGGCGCAAATTTCATATAACCCAATTGCATATATGGGTTTGCCTTAATTTAATTTAGGGATACTTGCAAATTTAAATAATCCCTAATTAAATAAATAATTTTGTCACCAAGTTTTAATTAATGACATGGCAATTTTTGATTGGCCAAAATTTCTATTCCAACAGAAGGAACTTGAAAAATTAGTTTAATCGACCAATGTGAAGCATGTTTATTTCCTTTGGAAATAATTCATAATCTCTGGTATGATTATTGGAATTTTAGGTTGAACAGAGAATTGGAATAGCCAACGTTTCAGGGTGACAACGACAATGGTTCTGTGAGTGGTTATTTTATAAAGTATTTCAATTATTTTAGTAATTGATGAAATTTTTGTGAGATTTGAAATCAATTGCAATTAATATTAATGCAAATGATTTAGTTATTTGAAAATTTGGAGGAAATTACTTGTATTTCACAAATTGTTTATTATTGAGATTGATGATTTACTAATTTGATAAGAAAGTGACATATGATCACTAAATTAAATTCATGATTTAGCATATTTGAATTTGATGAGTTTTAATGTTTATTGAGAAATGTATGAGATTTTTGAGATGTGGTCTCAGAGAAAATAAGACTTTGAAAATGTTTTATATTATCTGAGAGATTTGATGATTATTCGAGAAAGTATAAAAGTTTAATGTTATTTCAGAAATCTCTCAAGTTTATGAGATGTTCAAAGAAAGAGCATCGTTTTCAAAAGGAGTTTGAAAATCAAGAGACGTTTTATGTTAAAAGTGGATTTTTAAACCACTAGATCTTTGTACCCATGGTGATTACCCGGTATGCTATGAGAATGTGTTTCTATAGTATGCTTGCGTGCTCAGGCCGTAGGGGATGTAAGGGAATGTCGGGGCTATTAGGTGCCGGATCCGAATTCCGAATCCTGGTCTAAATCCTGGTCCTGAAGCATTACAGATGATAGAGTTTGCTCTACGTGCACGTACGACAGAGATATGCTCTGCTATGTATCTGGAGATTACTCGATACATAGTATGACAGAGATTGCTCTACTGTGTGTATTGAGAATTGCTCAATGCCAGTATGACACAGTTTTGGGTACATATTTAGCGATGAATTTTACTAGTTATGTTTATGCTTTCAAGAGCTGTAACATTTAATGTGTTACTCATATTTTCAAGAGTTGTTTTATTTACAGATTTTAATGTCTTAAAATGATCTCAAAAGTTTCTAAATTGCTCGCCATTTGCATTATTTCACAGAGTTATGAATTTATGTTTAATAAGAGAATAATTTCCTTAAAAATGTATTTTCTTATGAATCACCACTCAGTGGGCTTTTTAGCTCATTCATTTGTTTTTTTAATTTTCCACCAGGTTGCTCTTGAGTTTCAACCAGAGTTAGCTAATCACAATCTGCCACCAGTCTTTTCAAGTCATTGCATATCATTTATTGTAAGTAAAGAGAGAAATATTGATTACATTATTTATGAGATATCTATAGATAAAGTTAGACAAATGAGATAAGTGATAAAGACTTGGCAATAAATTTCATTGCACACATATGGGGTCTACTGCCGTCACAGCTCATCCTAGGTTTGGTAGAGTTAAATTGGGGCGGATTGTGACAAAAATAGACCAACAACTTTTGGTCAAGCAAAACAAAAATACAAAACTTACTCACTTAACCAAAATTTTGTTTTTATCTAAAAAAAACTATGGTTTCTCCAACTTAAAAAAAGGGGTAAAATTAGAAAATAACAAACAAATATCAAAGTGGGAACATTCCAATAATGAGCAAATTTAAAAACAAACATAAAAAAAAATGTAAAAAAAATAAAATTTTAAACTAGCAATCAATTTTATACAAAGAAGTCGGACAAAAATAGGTGGCTACAAGAAGGACTATAGCCAATGAAGAAAAAATGATAAGTTCTTTTTGCAAACTTGTTTTCATTATAGTCTCTTTGATAGGAAAAACATCTACAACCAAAAACCTCGATTCCATTATAGCTAGGTAGTCTTTTAAAAACTCTTTGATAAGGACATTGGTTGCCAAGAACCTTACTAGGCATTTGGTTAATAAGGAACACAGCCGTTATAAAAGCATCTACCCAATATTTCACATGAATATTAGATTGAAAGAGAAGTGTCAAACCTACTTCAACTATATAGTAATGCTTTCTCTCTACCACTCCATATTGTTGGGATGTATGGGGACATAGGAATTGATATGGATGATTCCACTTTGTTCTAAGAAAATTTTAAATTCAAGGGATGTAAACCCACCTCCACCGTTGCTTTGAACTTTTTGAAGTAAGAGAAGAAGTCTAACTTTCTTTTGAGTAGATATACCCACGTGAATCTGAAAAAATCATCTACAAAGCTAGCATAGTATTTATAATTTTGAAACAAAGAGATAGGAGCGAGATCCAGAAGTCACAATGAATTTTATCTAGAGGATTCTTACTTAGAACACAATTTGATTCAAATTTTAGTATACTTCTTTCTCCCATTTGACAGAAGGTGCAAACATGACTAATTTTATTCCAACTGGAAATATCAATTAGGCTTTAAGCATGCAAGGATTTCACAATTAGAGGGGCTGCGATGGTATTTGGTCGATGTTTGATATGTTGACCTAGATCGTAAATCAAAGTCAAATCAAAACTACACGCATTCCTTGATAAAATGTTTATTGTGCTCTTATGTTCTTAAAATTGAAGGGTAAAAAAGACTTTATCTCCAACTCCTGAAGGTTTTTCTGATAGTTTTCTTTGTTGCGTTGTATATTAAATGTTTATAAATGAAGTTGGGTTACAAGATAAGAGTGACTTGATAATAAATTCCATTGTACACTCGGAATCTATTGTCGTCATAGCTTGTCCTAAGTTAGTAGGGTAATCTAGAGTGGGGTGTGACAATTCTTTTTTTTTTTTTTTTTACCTCACCTATCACAAATTGGTATCTTGCAAATTCACCATACAACTTTGAATGCAAGAGTGATGCTTTACACTTCACCCATATGCAACATGTGTTTCACATGTGGATAAGATGCATACTAACAGGCAAAAAAATGTGGATTTGAAGAAAAGATGGAAAATTATTTAATAAAAAAGAAAAAAACAGTGGATGTGAAGAATGGATGGAAAATTATTGGATGAGGATAAGATGGATTCTAAAAGACAAAAAAAGACAAAAAAAAAAAAAAAAAAAAAAAAGAGGAAGTGGATGTGAAGAAAGGATGGAAAATTATTGAACGAGGGTATTAGACCGACTGCGACAATGTGGTTACCATTTATTAATCGTTGGATATGGATTTAAAAATTTATATACTTCTTAATAACCATTAGATACAAATTTAAAACATGGGCACTTGCATATATGGCAAAATAAGTCCAATTAATTGCAAATATAACAATTTTATAAAATATTTTCAAGCACCTATTTAAATTTTTTTAGGTAATTTCATTTTTACTCTCGTACATCACTAATAGTTTATTAGGAATTTATACTTGTCATTCTATTAGTGATAGATGTATATCATCACTGATAGATTAAGTTTATCATTCATAATCTAGACATGTTTATGTCTATTATCACTAATTTATGCCTATGATCAGTCTATCAGTGATAGACATATATCACTAGTAGATGTAAAAATGGTATATTAGTGTCATATACATGAGTAAAAAAAAAGTATGTACAAAAATTTAAATAGTCATGCGAAAATTTTTAAAAATAATTGTTATTCTTGCAAAATCATAACTCTATTGATATATTTGCAAATCCGGTAGTATGAATTGCCACCAATTAGAAAATATCTCAGTTTCTTTCTCATACATACGATAATGCACACAATTGACAGCCACTCAAAAAAGAAAATTGAAAAAATGTGATAAGTTATTTTCTTCCTCCATTCAATATAGGACATGTTTAGGAGTGGTTTTGAAATGGTTAAAATCATTTTTGTCATGCCAAAATCACTTTCGAACGTGAATTTAGTGCATGTTTGAGAGTGATTATTGAATTAGTGATTTTGAAAAAAGAGATTTAGTTACAATTGATTTTGTAAAATTGATTTTCATACAATCATTTTAATGTTTGGTTCTAAACTTTTAAAAGTGATTTTCATATAATAAAAAGTGATTTTGAATGAATACAGTTTGATTTACAAAGTAATTTTAAACCGTTAAATTACTAAAAAGTTATTAATTTAGAAAATTATTTGACACTATTATAAGCAATTAGGATAGAAAAAAAATCTATATAACTAATTTTATTTAATTATTATTATAATTAATACCATTAAAATTAATTTATTATTTTAAAATATCTATTTTTATCAATTTATTTTTTATTTTCTTTATTTTCTAAATCTTTTTACAAAAGTTAATGAAAAATAATTATTTATGAAAAATTCAAGCATTAAAAAGCCCCATTTGATTATAATATATATATTTTTTGTTTCTGGTTCTTTACATTAAGTTTATCAAATATTATTTATATTGTCCCCAAAAAAATGGTTTACCAATATTATTTATATTTATGTTTTATTTGTTTTATTTTTAAATTTTTAAAAAAAGGTTTTAAAATTTTAGTTAAATTTAAAGAAAAAATTTCCCAAAGTTATAAAATTTATTTTCATTTATATTTGATATTAAAAGATCAATAGAAAAATTAAAAAATATATATATATATATATATATATATATATAATACTATCTGTCTAAAAAAAAAAAAAAACTATTTCAACGCCATTCCGCGCAGGATTCGAACTCGGATCCTCTATAACAACTTCACGGGGACTGAAATGCAAAAGGCAACAAAACCGACCCGAGTTTCTTGTTTATTATACGAATTTTTTAATGCAAAGATATTTTCATAATCGTGGATATTCTAGAAATAAAAAATAATTGTTATTTTCTAATGTGATTTTCAATCCATCACTTGTACAATAATCATCTCTCAAGTGATTGGACGAGAATTACTTCAAAATGATTTTGTATTTTTTAAAAATCACTTATGCACCTTGCCAAACATCATTATTTTCAAATGTGAGTGATTTTGACAATAGCAAAAATGATTTTGACCATGCCAAAATCACTCTCAAACATACCCTTAATCATTTAAAATCAATTTTGATGATATGTAAATCGCATTTAAAAGTGTAAAATCAAATATTCAAATAATTTTGAATGATTTAATGCATGTTCGAGAGTGATTTTGAATATGACAAATGTAATTTTAACCAAAATTACTCTCAAATATACCCATAGTATTGAACCAGCATGGGCAGTTTCTATAAATAGAATACCGAGCTTGTAAACAAGAGCACAAGCAAAGTGAGAGAGAGAGAGAGAAAGAGAGATGGAGCAGGGACATAAAATTAAAATGAGTTTGGTGGTAGTTTTGGTGGCAATGATGTTTATGGGTTGTTTAGCCCAATTATCTTCCTCCACCAATAACGAAAATGTGGTGCTTCAACTCTTCTCCGATGATGCTGAACATTAACATCAACAAGTTGTAGAATATTACTTGAACGATGTTAGCCCAAGAAAAATTATGAAATTAGATGGAGCAGCCAATTCCTGTGTTGGTAAAATGTGCAATTTTATGAACCGTTGCGCTTCTGGGTGTACCTGCATCCCTCCTTTAGTTGGAGTTTGTGTGTAATTCTCCATCCTTCCTCTAGCTTTATGATGCCTCTCCCATTTCTCGTTTTATCATGTCATAAATTTCTAAATATGGGTGCACTTCTGTAGCACTTCTGTTGTGTTTCCTTCTAACCTCATCAATCTCTTCGTGAGTAAATAAAGTGGAGGCCGGTTTGGTGTGTGAAATTTTCATTTTTCTCATGTTTTGCTTTTGGCCTCTATATATATATAACTTGAGCATAGTTGTTCAACACATTTGAAGCATAATTAATGACTTTCTTTATAGGTCGAAGGTTTGAATTTTTACCTTCTCAATTGTAACTTTATATCTTCCCAAAAAGCCAAAAGACAAAACCCAAAATAATTCTTTTTAAAAAAAAAGTTTCAAAACTAAAATAGATATTTTGAAGTTTAAGGATCAGAATGGACATTTTTGAAAGTTGTTAAAAAACAAATTAAAATTTAACGAGATTGTTAGAGATTTGAATTTTAAGTATAACACTTGAATCCCAATCGAAATTGCCAAGAATTCAACAGGATTTAAGAATCCCAGCAAAAATTTGGCCTAGGTTGAATGAATCCTTGTTTGAATTGGCTAGGATTCTTGTTGTGTGAGTATTTTAGGGTGCTTGTTATTTGGCGTGCTTATGAATGAACATGCTAAATCTTCATTAATGTGTGGTTGTAATCAAGGAAACAAATGTGATTTCCTTTGGCTGTTTATTTGAAGAGAATCTTGTGTGTCTGTTGATATGACCTTGGATATATATTGATGTAGAGCTATCTATTACAGTAGGTTGTCTGTTGTCTTCTTTTTCACTATGTTGTATCAATTTCTTGAATGCTTTTATTATAAATTGTAATTTTATTGTTGTAGCCTTTCTATTTCTTCGTTAGTTGTCATAATTTTAAGCAAATGTCTTGATTGATACAAGACAATATTAGCCATATGATTTTTAATATTGGCAATGGATGATTTTATTAATCTCTAATATGTGAAAATAAAAAATGGAGCAGGTAAGTTATAATAATTGGTAACTCAGTATTTTTACTTTTTGTACATAATAAATTGAAGAGTGGTTCTTGCAACTCTTCTCTCATTGATTCCTCCAAACCATCATAAGTTACCTTACTTCATAAATTTTATTGGAATTATTTGATTTTAAAGTTGTGGCTATGATTTGTGTCTTCTATTAGGTCACAAAATAAACTAAGATTTCTTAGCGTTGATTCAAGTTGTGGTTAATTTTAGTTGTAAGTAGACTTAAAACATAGTTTTAGAAAAAATAATCAAACTAATTGGTTGAAAATGACTTTAATAATACTTTCGGTTTGGACAATCAAGCAAATACTTTAATAAGAGAGGAATTATTGTTTTATGGGGAGGGAGGAGGATTGTGAGAGTTTAGCTTTGTGACTTTTTTGTGATCTATTGAGATGCATACTATTAGCCTTGTGACTTTGTTGTGATCTCTTCCTTATAGGATATGTGAAATTTGGCTGAAAAATATTGAGATGCATACTATTAGCCTTGTGACTTTGTTGTGATCTCTTCCTTATAGGATAGGTGAAATTTGGTTAAAAAATGACTTCAAGAATTTTGTATGGGGTGAAAACATTTAGGAGAGTTAGGGTTGTGACTTTGTTAGGAGTGAAAAAGTTTAGTATGCCCTTTTAATTTACTCTTCTTTAACTATTTATCTTCTAGAAAATTAGTGAGACTATATTTTTCTTAATGCAATGATGTTTGTATGAGGATAATTTGTGTTATTCTTATGTGTAACACATTTTAGTTTTCGTAGCTTTTATTGCACCTTATTCTTGGTTTATTGCTCGACTTTGTTAAATTTGGTACTACCTTGATTGCGATTAGTTAACTTGCCAAGTGTTTTGGTTATAGGTGTAAGTTACATGTTTTGGTTATAGGTGTAAGTTACATTATTGTTATGATTCTCAGATGATTTAATCAAAGATGATTATTAAACCACATGTACAATTGTTATATTTCTGAGGTCATTTGATTATTCTTTAGCTAGTCCTTTACGTCCTTGTGTGACCCATAACTTTTATATGAAAACACATATTGTACAAAGCTTAACAATAATGAGAAACAAACTATTCATAGGATTTTTGGATAGTAAATTTATTGTAAATTTTATTTGCTTTTTGTGTAAATACATTTGATTAAGGAGTTTGAGGTGAATTTGATGGTAAATTTATGTTCCTTTTGCGGTAGTCAAGGATAAAAGAATAGTCATATAGAGAGCTAGATGTGCAGACTAAATGATGTAATGTAAAGAAATTAGAGAGGTTACTTTTTTTTTTTTTGTTTACTATAATGTAATCTGAAGACAATGGTTGTCGCACTAAAAAATAGTGGTTATTTATGTTTGTGCAGTGTTGTAGTGATAAGAATCACATTAATGTGTCCAAACTCTTCAAAAATTAATGTTAATTGTTTCCTCTACGTACTTAATTGTCTAAATTTCAAGTTTTTAATTTTATTATATATAATTAAATTAGTACAAATGTTGAAGTGATTTTAACAATCTTATTTGATACAATTTGATAGCTATTTAACAATCTTAAATTGTTACATACCACTTGAAAATGGTACAAATGTAAACAAAAAATAAAATAAAATAAAAATTGTTATTAGAAGTCACATATTGGCCATAATATCGACTACCATAGCGAGACCAAAAATGCTATGATATGTTTTCTATAGCATTTTTTCATTGCTATAAAAACTGCTATTAAGATCAAATATAGCGTTTTTGCAATGCTATGAAAAGTTTTCATAACATCAAAATTACGCAATCGGAAATGAACTTTTATAGTTTTTTCTATAGCATTGAAAAAACGCTATGAAAAGTTAAGGACTTTCAATAACATCGGCTACGACAACATGCCTTAAAACGTTATGATATATATATCTTTCATAACGTTTTTTTACTGCTATAAAAACGCTATGAAAGAGCAATCATAGAATTTTATAGCGTTTTGTATAGCTTTGAAAAATGCTATGAAAAGTCGGAGACTTTCAATAACATCGGCTATGACAACATTTCAAAAAACGCTATCAAAAGCCTACGATAGCATTTTTTGAATGCTATTGCATGTGATATTAGCTGTAGTGAAACCATGTGTAATTAGAACAGTGGAAAACTTGGTAAATCATTGCCTAGAAGCTTGTCTCAAACCATAAATTGACTTCCCCCCCTACTAATACCTTCTGATTTATACCCCAAAGGCAAAGACATGTATACTTCTTCAACCAAATCACCATTCAGAAAAGCATTGTTAACATCCATTTGAGTCAAAGGCCAAGCAAAAGAAGCAGATAATGTCAACAAAACTTTGAATGTAGTAATCTTGGCAACAGGGGGAAAAGTATCAAGAAAGTCAATCACTTTTAATGCGAGTAAAATCAATCCCAAACTTAGCCTAAAACTCACTATCTTAAATTGAAATTCTCCAAATTATGCACACCCACAACAATCTTAAATTGAAAATTTCCAAATCATGCACAACCACTTTTGAAATTCAATCTTGATTTGATTTTCAAATTAAATGACAGATAAAAATGTAAATCAATCATTCCTAAAACTTTCATTTCATTGTCTTTCAATTAATTTCGTATATCATCAATATTCATAATAACTATACATTTATCTATCCATTATCTATATCAATGATATTCATATTAATTATACATTCAACAATCAATTGACTATAGCTAACATCAATAATTATATATCAATTAATTATATGTTATTTATATTTTTTAAAAAAATAGTAATAATTATTGGCTAAAACCTCTACAAATTTATATTTCACATATTTGGCAGACCAAATAAATTGTTTCCTCATGTAAAAAAATAAATAAATAAATAAATTGTTTCCATCTTAAAAAAATAATAAAACTTACCTTATAGCATTGTGAAAATTTTAAGTAACATATTCATATATCTTCTTTAACAAAGAATCAGCTAAAGGCAACACGACAAAGCCCTTATGGCTTTACTTTTACTTTTGATTTCACCCAAAAGGCTTCATACCAATAAAAATTGTTTGTCTCTCACTTATTTATTCATGATTTTTCCCTTGTCTAGTCAATGTGGGACTTTGGTCGCACTCCCAACAATTCTAACAGAATCCAAGTCTCATTCCCTTCCCCAAAAACTTCTATCATTAACGGATAATTCAAGTACTTCCCAATATTCTCCACCCTATAGTGTCAAATCTTTTCAATCCCTACATTACAAAAAAAAAAAAGAAAAAAGAAAAAAAAAAACTTTCAAGCCAACCTAAGGAGAATGAGTGTGGACAAAGGAAAACCAACAGAATCAATCTTCACTGGCAAGATCAAGTTCCACAACAATTTAGGTCGCTTGCAGTCAAACAATACACGATCCGTGGATTCAAATTTCTTCAAGCAAAAAGGACAAACAGTTAACACATCAATTCCCCTCTTTCTTAGTCCCTCCAAATAAATTATTTTTATTTTAGATGGGATTATTGGTAGCTTCCAAATATATTTCCACCATTTTCCATAAATGTTTTCACTAGGAGAGGCACTGGAGAAATATTTTTCTGTCATAAACAACTTGTAACCACTCTTGACTCTTTTTTTTTTTTTTAATCAAAATGCCACATCCAAGTATCTTATGTGTTTGATTGGGATCTGAACTATAAGCTCTACACCATTTTATTTAACCCATAAAAATCTCATTAAATAATTCCATAAAGTTAGATTCCAATAGTAGAAATAAAATCATTTCAAAAAAAAAAAAAAAAAAAGGAATCGGATAAGGACATTTTAGACATCATACTATCTTAAAAAGTGTCTTAGTGGAAGAATCATTTTTGGACTATTATGTCTAAATACTAATTTTCTAATTCCAAATATGCCCCTCAATTTATTTTTAGACTATTATTTATTGTCCTTATTTAATCCCTAAATTTATAAATTATGCCACTAACAATTAATAAATTAATTACTTAAATTTAATTATAAATAAACAAAATTAAACAAACGGCACAAGAAGTTTTTTTTTTTTTGGAAAAATTATATGGCGTTCTTAATTTTTGAATATAAAAACTAAACTAAAAAATAAATTAACACAAAAAATATAAATGAAAATTAAATTAATAAATAATTACATTATTATTTCATAATAACATATTATTCTATTTAAAAATTTTAATTTTAGAAAATTATTCTTTAGTTATATTGTTTAATTAAATGGAAAAAAATGTAAAAATAAAAAATTCATATGATATAAAGTTATTATTTTATATAATATAATATTTTATTTGGTAAATTTGGCTTGGAATAAGTATTATTATCCATTTTCAAAAAAAATTTATTATTATTCATAAATTGTATTATATAAAAATGTATATTTAAATACACATAACTATGACACAATATTTTGATGAACTAAAAAAAATACAATATTTTGATTAATTAACTAACTATTTAAAAAATGCATATACAAGAATAACTATCTTTTTTAAATAGAAAAAATAGATGGTGAAAATAATGAAAATTAGCTTGATGATTTCTTAAATCTTACACTAAAAAACTTATAATTTATACAAATTTAGATTAGATCAATGAAAATTTAAATACACTCATAATTGTTAATGGAGAAATGAATGTGAAGAGGTAAAATATACAAAGTTTTAAATTCATTTTATAAAAATTCAAAGATGGGCCTTAGGGAATTTAAAATGAAGTTTTGAAATTTCAAAAAGCATTGAAACTCTTCAATTTCTTACCACAAAAGAAAAAGGTTATTGTCCCATCTCATTTTTAGAGGTTGAGAATAATTAAAATTACCTTGATAATTTATTAAATCTTACATAAACAAATTATAATTGATTGAAAATTATATTGAGTTAATGAAAATTTAAATGCACTAATAACGGTTGATAAATGAAAGAAATGTAAAAAGGCAAAATATAAAAAGTTTTGCATTTATTATAGAGTTTTCCAATCATCCACTAAAGGCAAGCTAGGAAGATACAACGTTTTCCAATCATCCACGTTTAAAGCACATAAGAAAATAATATATATTAAAATGCATTTGAAAATATTAAACTTTCTCAATTCCATAACAAACTTTTTCCAATTTCATAACAAATAATAATAAATTATCTATTATATTAGATTTCTACCAATTCTCTATAAATAGTTCCATGCAAAGAAACCTCATTACTAGGCCAAGAATCACTGTTTTTCATTTGTGCCAAATCGATTGATTTAAGGTAAGTATCAATCTTATATGATTTTTCATTTGTGCCAAGAATCATTTTATTTTAAAATTTAAATTGTTGCATTGCATTACATTTGCAAAGTTATGTCAACAAAATGTAATTACTGTATTTTTTTTTGTTACCAAATCGATAAAGCATCTATCTCAATCTTATGATTTTTTTGGTTTAAGTTGTTTTTATTTGTAAAGCAAATCATGCTAAGCATACAATTATTGCGTTTCTTTAAATTTGTATCAAATTGATTCATCTTTTTTTGATAGGTCGTAGGTTTGAATTCTCACCACATATATGATGTCATATTCTAAAAAAATAAGGTTTTTTTAACCTCCAATTTAGAATTATAATGGTCTATTTAAATTTGAATATAATACCTAAATTGGCCTTTAAATATTTTTAAATTTAAATAATTCCCAAGTACAGAGAGCGGAAATATTAGCCCTATTACACCATAATTGATTACCTACTTTTTTAATGAATGTGCTATTAATGGCATGCAATCACACCCAACATGACCTTTTTTTTTTTTAAATTAGTAAAAATCCCACATAACTTAATATTAATGTTAAGATTAAAAAAAATTATTGTGCATAAGTATTTTGAAATTTATCAACCCCAGGTACATCACAATTATTTTAACAATTTAAATAAGGTAATTAAGTAATAGTGGCTCTCACTCTCTTAATATTCCCACATCCCATTTAAGTATACATGTTTAATTTGAATGGTTAAATTTAATAACTTCGACGCCTTTTAACATTCTCACACTCTAAAAATATACATGCATGTGTGTGTTTCTTTATGATTATTAAGTTACAAAATAAACCTATCTACCATATTTCAAAAAATAAAAATAAACCTATCTACCTTAAGAATCAAAACTTTTGTTTTTAAAACTAATGGCTCTATTTTCTCCAAAAAAAAAAAAAAATTTTTGGACTACCTTCTAAATATTTTCATGCACGCATTTGTTGAGAGAAAAGAGTAATTGTTTTCCTTCCTAACAAATTGATTGATTTTTTTTTAGTTCAACAAATTAATTGATTCAAGGCATATACTAATGTTATTATTTGCAAAGGCATATACTAATGTTGTTATTTTATTATAAACTTAAATTGTTGTATTGGATATCATTTGCAAAGTCATGTTAATTAACAGAATGCAACATTTTTTCTTTTGTACCAAATCAATTGCACATCTCTCTCAATCTTATGACATTCTCTTTTGGTACCCAATTGACTTTATTTGTAAAGAAAATAATGCTAAAATTATAAGTATTGTTTTATGTTAATTTGTACGAGATTGATTCAAGATTTTTTTAGACTACATTTTTTTTTAATTGTGATAGTTTATTTAATTTCATTTTTTTTTTTTAATTTTCAACCATTGTTGGATCCACATATTGCAAATATTTTTTTAAAAAAAGTTTTCCAATCTAATTATATTTCAGAGTTGTAGTTGCAAAATTGTAGGTGTAATAGAGTATTTGCTAAAGATATCTTTATAGAATAATTGGAGTTTTAAATTAGGTGTTAGAAGAAAATTTGTGTTGTGAAGTACCAAACTAAGGAAGAATTACTTCTAGAGGCACTGAAATTCATTGTCATGTGGATGGAAGAAGTAATCTTCCTTCTTTATTTTTGTAGGTTTATGATAATGCAAGATTTTTTTTAATTCACACACATATATATCTCACATAATTAACATACTATTATACATATATAATATATAAAATTAATAGAGATGTCACGTGCAATGTGCTAAAAGACTAGTTAAAAAAAGAAGGTAAATCCAAGTAGATGATGGGCATAAATGAAATGATCTAAATGGGGAGGGAATATTTCAGAAAGAGGAGTGATAAAAAGGACAACCATAAAATTAATACCATATTTAAAAAATGTCTATCTTCATAAATATTTTCATCTTTAGATTTTCAAGATTAACTGGACGTTTTTTTCTTACCAAATTATCCTTATTTAATATTCTCCATTCATATTTATTATGTTATTTTTATTGTGAATATGGCACATGTAAATGCCCATTCCACATGCCCACTTAATATCCATGCCAAGTGACATTTTCTCCATAGCCAAAGTGTCTTCTATGTGTCCAACAAAGGCCATAGATTGGTGTCCAAATGTACCACATCATGCTCTCCAAATTGCCTATAAATAGTGGTTTTTGGTGGATAAATAAAGATATAGATATTTAAAAAAGAAACCTCTCTAATTTTATTTGCTTTTAATTTGCCATAAATCCCTATTATTTGTTTATATTATATATATATACTCCACTTGTATTATTATTATTATTATTATTATTATTTGGTAAAGTTTTGGTGCCCGGTTTCGCCTCTCAATTTTACAACACGTTATCAACACGAGACTCTGTCATTTTTCCGCTAAAGGTAAGTCTTATAGGTAAGCCATTTTTACGCATTTGGTTTATGTTAAATTTCTAATATGAATATATTATTATTTTTGATAGTGTTATTATGACAAACCTTACAAAGCTAGAATTTGCGGCCCTGGATATTGATGGAAATAACTACTTGTCATGGGTCCTTGACGCTGAGATCCATTTAGATTCTATGAATCTTGGAGAAACAATTAAAGAAGGAAATGATGCATCAAATCAAGAAAAAGCAAAAGCCCTGATCTTCCTTCGCCATCATCTTCACGAGGGATTGAAAATGGAGTATCTTACAATAAAAAATCCCTACGTTCTATGGCAAGGTTTGAAAGAAAGGTACGATCATCAAAAAACAGTTATTCTTCCAAAAGCTCGTTATGATTGGATGCACCTGAGGTTGCAGGACTTTAAATCAGTAAGTGAGTATAATTTCGCACTCTTTAGAATTAGTTCAAAATTAAAATTATGCGGAGAAAAGATTACTGATGTTGATATGTTAGAGAAGACATTTTCCACTTTTCATGTCTCGAATATGCTCCTGCAGCAGCAATATCGAGAGAAGGGTTTTGCAAAATATTCTGAACTTATCTCATGTCTTCTCATTGCTGAACAAAATAACGAGTTATTGATGAAAAATCACGAATCCCGACCAACTGGAGCAACACCATTCCCTGAAGTGAATGCTGTGAATTTTAATAACCGTGGTCGAGGTCGTGGTCGTGGTCGAGGTCGGGACCGCGGTAGAGGAAGAAATACCTATTTTCGTGGTGGGCATTATAATTTTAAGAAACCCACACGAAGTGATGATCATAAAGGAAAGGCTCCACAAGATAGAGTTCGAAAGGTGATGAACATAAATGTTTCCGGTGCAGAATGACTGGGCACTGGTCACGTACCTGTCGTACGTCAAAACACCTTGTTGATCTCTATCAAGCTTCCCTGAAGGAAAAAGGAAAAGGAAAGAATGTGGAGGTAAATCTTGTCATTCAAGAAGATGATGTGTTTGACCCCTCCAATATGATGCATCTTGATGTAGCTGATTATTTTGAATCTCCTGGAGAGAGAATTGATGCAATCAAACAAGTAGATGATGATTTGTATGAAAATATATAATTAAATACTGTTTAGTATGTTTTTGTTGTTGTTTTGTTTGTATATATATTTAAGACTCTTTGTAATCGTTTTTCTTTTCTTTTCAATGAAGAAATATGAACAATTTCAATATGTTGAGTAACTCGAAAATGAGCAATGAGGATTTATGTCTGGCAGACTGCGCAACTACGCACACGATACTCATAAATAGAAAATATTTTACTAGATTGACAATGCTGGAAGCAAAAGTCAATACTATATCAGGTTCTGCAAATCTGATTGAAGGTTTTGGAAATGCAAACTTTATTTTGCCTAGAGGAACAAGATTTACAATTAATAATGCTCTGTTCTCTAGCAAATCAAAAAGAAACTTATTAAGTTTTAAAGATATACGTGAAAATGATTATCATGTTGAAACTGATTGTAAAAATAATATAGAGTGTCTCTATATAACATCTATTGTTTCACATGAAAAACGTATATTAGAAACACTGCCTGCTTTTTCTTCTGGATTATACTATACTCATATACGAGTAATCGAAAGTTATGCAATAATGAACCCGAAGTTCATGAATCCAGAAATATTCAGTGTTTGGCATGATCGATTGGGTCATCCAGGGTCGATAATGATGAGAAAAATTATTGAGAATTCACATGGACATCCTTTAAAAAGCCAGAAGATTCTTCAATCCAATGAGTTGTCATGTGATGCTTGTTCTCAAGGGAAATTAATTATTAGACCATCACCAGCTAAAGTGAGGTTTGAATCACCTGCATTTTTAGAGCGAATTCGAGGTGATATTTGTGGACCTATTAACCCACCAAGTGGTCCATTTAGATATTTTATGGTATTAATTGACGCATCCAGCAGATGGTCACATGTATGCTTATTATCAAGTCGAAATCTTGCATTTGCAAGATTACTTGCTCAAATAATTAAGTTAAAAGCACAATTTCCTGATAATACAATTAAAACCATTCGACTTGATAATGCTGGTGAATTTACATCCCAAACTTTTAAAAATTATTGTATGTCAATTGGGATAAGTGTTGAACATCCTGTAGCTCACGTTCATACACAAAATGGTCTAGCAGAATCATTTATAAAACGTCTGCAACTAATTGCAAGACCATTGCTTATGAGAGCTAAACTTCCTACATCGGTATGGGGTCATGCTATTTTGCATGTTGCATCACTGGCACGTATTAGGCCAGTAGCTTATAATAAATACTCCCCAATGCAATTAGCTTATGGCCAGCAGCCAAATATTTCCCATCTAAGAATTTTTGGATGTGCAGTATATGTACCGATTGCTCCACCACAACGTACTAAGATGGGTCCTCAAAGGAGGTTAGGAATATATGTTGGTTTTGATTCCCCATCAATTATTAAATATCTTGAACCCCTGACGGGTGATGTATTTACTGCACGATTTGCTGATTGTCATTTTAATGAGACAAATTTTCCAACATTAGGGGGAGGAATTAAGAAGTTGGAAAAAGAAATTACATGGAATGCATCGTTATTATCTCATTTAGATTCTCGTAGAGATCAATGTGAACTTGAAGTTCAAAAGATAATTCATTTGCAAAATATAGCAAATCAACTACCAGATGCATTCACAGATACTAAAAGTGTGACTAAATCATATATACCAGCTGCAAATGCTCCATCAAAAATTGATATCCTAAAGGAACAAGTTGTCAATAATGAGTCTGGAGCACGCCAGAAGCGTGGTAGACCAATAGGTTCTAAAGATAAAAATCCTCGAAAAAGAAAAGTAGTTGAGAATCAAAATGATTCAATAAAAGGTATGGATGTTCCAGAAGAAATCCAGAATACAACTACTCAAAAGAGTATTGGTGAAAATCAAACGCTTGAGGATAATAATGAAATTTCTATAAACTATGTTACAACAGGAAAGAGATGGAACCGAAATGATATCATTATTGACAACATTTTTTCTTATAATGTTGCTCACGATATTATTCATGAAAGTGACGATTTTGACCCAAAATCTATCAAAGAATGTCAACGTAGAAATGATTGGCCGAAGTGGAAAGAAGCAATCCAAGCAGAGTTGAACTCACTTTCAAAACGTGAGGTTTTTGGACCACTAGTCCCAACACCGGAAAACGTCAAGCCTGTGGGATATAAATGGGTATTTGTAAGGAAAAGAAATGAAAAGAATGAAGTCACAAGATATAAAGCGAGACTTGTTGCACAAGGATTCTCCCAAAGGCCTGGTATTGATTATGAGGAGACATATTCTCCTGTGGTGGATGCAATAACGCTAAGATATTTGATTGGTCTGACTGTATATGAAAAGCTTGATATGCATCTAATGGATGTAGTCACGGCGTATTTATATGGATCTCTCGATAATGACATTTATATGAAAATCCCGAAAGGATTTAAAATACCAGAAACATATGAATCAAGTTCTCGGGAATTGTATTCAATAAAGTTACAGAGATCATTATATGGATTAAAACAATCAGGACGAATGTGGTATAATCGCCTGAGTGAATATCTGTTGAAAGAAGGATACCAAAATAATCCAATATGTCCGTGCGTTTTTATAAAGAAATCTCAGTCAAGATTTGCTATTATAACTGTATATGTTGATGACTTAAATATAATTGGAACTCCTGAAGAGTTATCCAAGGTAATAGAATATCTTAAGAAAGAATTCGAGATGAAAGATCTTGGAAAAACAAAATTTTGCCTTGGTTTGCAAATTGAACATTTAGCAGATGGGATATTTGTTCATCAATCAACTTATACAGAGAAAATCTTAAAAAGATTCTATATGGATAAAGCACATCCATTGAACATTCCAATGGAAGTTCGTTCACTGGATATAAAGAAAGATATATTTCGACCTCGAGATGACAATGAAGAACTACTTGGTCCTGAAGTACCATATCTTAGTGCAATTGGTGCACTTATGTATTTGGCTAATAACACAAGACCAGATATTGCATTTTCAGTAAATTTATTAGCTAGATATAGTTCATGTCCTACAAAAAGACATTGGAACGGAGTTAAGCATGTTCTCCGATATCTTCGAGGGACAATTGATATGGGTTTATTTTATTCTAACAAATCAAAGTATGATCTAGCTGGTTATGCAGATTCTGGTTATCTATCTGATACACGCAAAGCTAGATCTCAGACAGGTTATCTATTCACATGTGGAGGAACTGCTATATCGTGGCGATCAGTGAAACAGACTAGAACGGCCACTTCTTCAAATCATGCTGAAATCCTCGCTATTCATGAAGCAAGTCGAGAATGTGTATGGCTAAGATCGATGACACAACACATTCATGAGACATGTGGCTTGTCTTCAAGTAAACCTCTTCCAACGATGTTATACGAAGACAACACAACATGTATAGCTCAAATCAAGGGAGGATATATCAAAGGAGCTAGAACAAAGCATATCTCACCAAAGCTCTTCTATACTCATGATCTTGAAGAAAATGGCGATATCACTGTACAACAAATTTGTTCAAAAGATTGTTGGGTTTTGTGTCCTAAAACTCGTGGTTTTGTAAACTGAATGTATATTCTATTTTACTATAAATATGTTATTGAGGTTTATTCAATAAATGTGTTATTGAATAAAGTGAATTGTGTATTCTATAACCCAAATCCAATGAACAAAGAACCCTTGGCTATAGTATGTATACTTGAACTTTATGTATGACATAAAAGTGGATCAAGTTCGAGTAATAGCCAAAATGGTCTATAGTATAAGAATAAGGCTGGGTACCTTATTCTGGGGACACTATGGACGCGGCCCACTTTGTATAATACTAACGATGTGATCCTGAATCGTTCATGTGGAGACATGCGAGTGGGGGCGTCCTATGCAATGAGTTTGCATAAGACCGGACCGCGAAATAGTCACTTAGACTTTATAACTCCGTTTACTGTTTTAACTGACTATATTCATACGATGACCTAGGTAACTCGATCTTAATCCTGAGCGTGCTATGAACTCCTGTTTATTTGGGATTATCCTTAGATTTGCATGGGTGAGAGTGGCCCGAGATCGCCGACTCAATAAGCCTCCCATTTTGGGGATAAGACCGGATAGATAGTTGGGAACATAGTCATGCAAGATGGAATTCACTCCTACCTGCTTTAAGGATTAGTAGAGAGGTTGTTCCCTTAAGTGCTGACTCCGGGTCTTGAACAATGGGCCCACCCTCTCATTGGCCCGAGAGGGATTCGGTTTGTTGGTTGGACCACAAACCAATTGTTCATTAGAGGATCAGTGGGACTTAAGGAACAAGAAGTAATTACAGGGGTAAAACGGTTTATTTGACCCAGCTGTAATTACGAACGACCTGTGAAGGATCGACTTACTAATCATGGTTATATCGAGTGGACAGAAATATATCTACAGTGAGGAGAGTGCAGCCACTGGGCTTTAGTGGAGTGTCCCGGTGGTTAACGAATGTTGATTAGCTAGGCTAAAGAGTTTGGCCGGTTAATCTTGTATCGTTGGAGCTCATGATCTGTAGGTCCATGAGGTCCCCTTACTAGCTCAGACTAAGCCTTGGAATATTTTGAGAGAAAAGAATTTGAATTGTTCAAATTCGGTTTTGGGAGTAAACGTTAATTATATGCGATATACTTAACGTACTATAATTTAATTATGAATTAAACCACAAGAAAGAGAGAGGAACATATTTAAATGTGATTTAAATATTTGTTCGGTTTAATACGTGAATAGGGATTCATGTACAAACGATTGGTCATAAAAGAGAGGGATTGGTCTAATTATTTAATTAATATTTGATATTAAATTAAATAATTAAATTAATTAAATGGTTTAATTAATTAATCAAGTTTTTAATTTAATTTTGATTTAAATGAAACTTGACTAATCCTATATATCCAATCTAGTGTTGTCTTCCATGGGAAGACAAGTGTTGTCTTCCATGGGAAGACAATTGTTGTCTTCCATGGGAAGACAAATGTTGTCTTCCATGGGAAGACAAATGTTGTCTTCCATGGGAAGCCTAATGAGGTTTCATTAGTTTCTATAAATAGAGAAGCAACACAATGGAGATTACAGATTAGAAAAACAAGAGATTTTTGTAGAAAACTCTCTAGTTTTTTTTATTGAGATCTTTACTCATTCTTCTCCCAATTTCTCTCAATCAAAGATCCCACAATCCATTCCAAGGGCTGAGAATAGTAGGGAAGACTCTAGTGGTGGTCCAAGTATTGTTGGTGATCCAAGATTTGCAAAGAATTTGGAGAATTTGAGCTACAAAGGTATGTGTTCATACTTTCTGGTTTTTTCCAGTTTTGAGCATGTTTTTGTTTGGTTAAATTGATGTACTTTGAGTGCTCGAGATCCGAAATTGCTTCCGCTTTCTTAATATTAACTCCTTCAATTGGTATCAGAGCAATTTTGAGCACTCAATTTGCATCGGTTTAAGCTCGGTGGGTATCATTTAGAAATTCAATTTTCTGGGCGTCTAAAGTGGTACTTTCGGTTTTGGCATTTTTTTTGAGCTTTAATTTGTAGTCCGTTTTGTAATTGCTCAAGAGTGTTTGAGCTTTAATGTGTGAAGAAGAGTCTGTAAAATTTTCGAGTCGATCGGAGTCCGGGAAGGCCTTCAATTTGAAGAAACAAGCTCGAAAGGTCAAGCTGGAAAACAGAACAGAAGCTGCTGTTTTTTTTTCAGCACAATCCGGTTCTGCTGTATTGAAGCTCGGTTCAAGTTTTTCAAGCTGGTTCGGGGCGTTTCGAAGTGTTCGGAAGCGTCTCAACCTAGTTATTAAATTATTCTTGTAATAATTTAGTTGTATGCTTGTTTATGATGCCAAAACCGGTCCACTTTAGTGTGTTTAATTATTTATGCATTATGAATGTATGTTTTAATTAAATCCATATTTGTATGTGCATAAAGTATGCCATATAGATTTAAAATCCCACCATAGGAAGCATGCTCCATGCATTGAAAGTATGTTATAAGTGTTATAATGTATAGTATGCATGTTTAGCATTTCATAAGTATTAATATAAGAGTTGTATTAATTTTATGAAATAGATGTTGTATGTTTTAAGTATAATTAATATAAATGTTATATTAATTAAAAATAAAGCATACAACATATAGTTGCCTTAGTATAATATAATTGTTATATTAAATGCATCAAAGCATTTCCATGCATAATTCATGTGATGAATTTTTACTCTATGTTTATTTAATTGTTCATGTGATGAATGATCAAGCACTCAAACATAGAAATGCATACAAACCTAGGGTTTAATTATTTAGTTTTAAAATGGTTTTAGAATTAAAATAATTAGACCATAGGTTATCTAGTTCTAATAAGATTAGAATTAGGCAACCAATAATTTATAAACTATGATTAAAGAGGGACTCTGTCTAAGGAAGGTTCTGGCTAGGCTGGGGTATTTAAGATGACGGAAACGGAACACCCCTACCTGGGAACCGACCTGGGAGTGAATTTAATCCAGAGGTCTATAAATTATTCCTCGTGAGCGACGTTAATTAAAAGGTTTAATTAAACTCGTAGACCTAAGTTTTTTAAAGGGTTAATAGACTTAGGTAATATCAAAATAATCGTTATATTGATAGACTTAGGTATATTAATAGCCGGAATATGCCTAAGTAAAATAATACCCAACCGTCTAAAATACTTAGTGGGAGTGAAAAGGTATATATGATATATCAATTTCCTCTTACGTTCTCTACGAAGTTCACACCGTGAGATTTATGCTCGGCCTCGTGATGTCAATAGGGCATCCCCATACGGGTGGTATTTGCATAAATCAAGAGCAAGGTGAATGGAGAAAGTATTTATAGTAAGTGGGAGAAGGAAGTGTGTCAACACATCCTACGGTCTCCTCCATTAGTTTGGACCGTGAGATTCCCATGTTGCGCCTGCAGGTTGCCCGTAGTAGCACCATCCAAACGGAGGGTCGTAACATGGGATTCGGAACAACTCGAACTCCAGAAATGGATAGGGTCTCCTAGGTCCATTCCCAACTTTGACTTTCCAATTCGGTAGCATTGTTGGGGCCGATCTCTGAGGTCCGAAAATGGCGGGTCACACTTACAAGAATTACTAAGTGTTAGTGAATTCTTGACCAAAGTAGCGATAACTAGAATGCTATAGGAATAAGAGTTATTCTGGTATTAGCATTTAGTCAAGAATGTCTTGGTTCGGTGAAGAAGTGATTGACTGCCCCACGGTAGCAGTTGTTTTGACTTACTGAAGTATCGTTGCAAATTAATAATGAGATTATGGGTACATTATCACTTTTGCTAAATTCTTGATTGGATGCATGAAAAGGGTTAGAAGCAATTCACTAATGGAATATGTTCTGTTTTTCAGCATGACAAGCTCTTTATTTCAAAAACTCACCTTCGATAAATTAAACGGCGATAACTACGCGACCTGGAAATCGAACCTGAATACGATTCTTGTTCTTGATGATCTAAGGTTTGTCTTAACGGAGGAATGTCCTCCCCCTCCCAGCTTGTCTGCAAACCAAATTGTTTGGGATGCATATGACAAATGGACTAGGGCAAATAATAAAACCCGAGTCTATATCTTTGCCAGCATATCTGATATGTTAGCAAAGAAACATGAGGGTATGATCACCGCTATGGAGATCATGGAATCATTACAGGCGATGTTTGGGCAACTGTCCTCATCGGTCTGTCATGATACCCTCAAGTATGCTTATAACTCCCATATGATGGAGAGTAAAGCTAAGAAGACAAAACAAGGTAAATATGATTTACTAGTTGTTGAAACATGTTTAGTGGAGAATGCTGATTCAGCCTGGATACTTGATTCAGGAGCCACTAACCATGTGTGTTCTTCAAGTCAGGAAATTAGTTCCTGGCAACAGCTTGCTAAAGGCGAGATAACTCTCAGAGTTGGAACAGGAGAGATTGTCTCGGCTAAAGCAGTGGGAGCGGTGAAGTTGTTGTTTAGAGATAGATTCATTTTACTAGAAAATGTACTTTTGGTTCCTGGAATCAAAAGGAATCTTATATCTATCTCTTGTTTACTTGAACATCAGTATAAAGTATCTTTTGATGTAAATGAAGTGTTCATTAGCAAAAGAGGTGTACGAATATGTTCTGCAAAACTAGAAAACAACTTATATGTGTTAAGACCAACAGAGGTAAAAGCTATTTTGAACACTGAGATGTTTAAAACAGCTGAAACTCAAAACAAAAAGCATAAACTTTCTCCAAGTACCTATCTTTGGCACTTGAGACTAGGTCACATTAATCTCAATAGGATTGGGAGATTGGTTAAGAGTGGTATCCTAAGTCAGTTAGAGGACAACTCCTTACCACCATGTGAGTCTTGTCTTGAGGGAAAAATGACCAAACGACCTTTTTCTGAAAAAGGTTATAGGGCCAAAGAACCCTTAGAACTCGTACATTCGGATCTCTGTGGTCCAATGAATGTCAAAGCTCGAGGAGGGTATGAATACTTCATCAGTTTCATTGATGATTATTCAAGGTACGGCTATCTTTACCTAATACATCATAAGTCTGAAACCCTTGAAAAGTTCAAGGAGTATAAGACAGAGGTTGAGAACACATTAGGTAAGACGATTAAAACACTTCGATCAGATCGAGGTGGAGAGTATATGGATTTGAGATTCCAGGACTATATGATAGAACATGGAATCAAATCCCAACTCTCAGCGCCCGGTACACCTCAGCAGAACGGTGTGTCCGAGAGGAGAAATAGAACCCTGTTAGACATGGTTCGATCTATGATGAGCTATGCTCAACTGCCTAGTTCGTTTTGGGGATATGCAGTAGAGGCTGCTGCATATATTTTGAATGCAGTTCCCTCTAAGAGTGTTTCAGTAACACCCTATGAGTTATGGAAAGGGCGTAAAGTGAGTTTACGTCACTTCCGTATTTGGGGATGTCCGGCACATGTGCTGGTGTCCAATCCAAAGAAACTGGAACGCCGTTCAAAATTATGCCTATTCGTAGGATACCCCAAGAAAACGAAAGGTGGTCTGTTTTATGATCCTCAAGAGGACAAGGTGCTTGTATCGACAAACGCCACGTTCTTAGAGGAAGACCACATGAGAGATCATCAACCTCGCAGCAAAATTGTTTTGAGCGAACTTTCCAGGGAAGCTACAGATAAATCAACAAAAGTTGTTGATCAAGTTGGTCCTTCTCAAGAGTTGAGAATGCCTCGACGTAGTGGGAGGGATGTTAGACAACCCGACCGTTACATGGGTTTGACTGAAACCCAGGTCGTCATACCTGATGATGGCATTGAGGATCCATTGACCTATAAACAGGCAATGAATGACATAGATAAGGACCAGTGGATTAAAGCCATGGACCTCGAAGTGGAGTCAATGTACTTCAATTCAGTTTGGGAACTTGTAGACCAACCAGATGGTGAAAGACCTATCGGTTGCAAGTGGATCTACAAGAGGAAACGAGACCTAGCTGGTAAGGTGCAAACCTTTAAGGCTCGACTTGTGGCAAAGGGTTATACCCAACGGGAAGGGGTGGACTATGAAGAAACCTTCTCCCCTGTTGCCATGCTTAAGTCGATTAGAATACTCTTGTCCATTGCCACGTTTTATGATTATGAAATTTGGCAAATGGATGTCAAGACAGCCTTTCTGAATGGTAATCTTGAAGAGAGTATCTATATGGTTCAACCAGAGGGGTTCATAATTCAGGGTCAAGAGCAAAAGGTTTGCAAGCTTAAAAGATCCATCTATGGATTAAAGCAAGCATCTAGATCCTGGAATATAAGATTTAATACTGCGATCAAATCTTATGGTTTTGAACAAAATATTGACGAACCTTGTGTTTACAAGAAGATAGTCAATACTACTGTAGCTTTCTTAATCTTGTACGTAGATGATATCCTACTCATTGGGAATGATGTAGGATTCCTGACTGACGTAAAGCAATGGCTAGCAACCCAATTCCAAATGAAAGATTTGGGAGAGGCTCAGTTTGTCCTTGGAATCCAAATTGTTCGGAATCGCAAGAACAAAACGCTAGCATTGTCTCAGGCATCTTATATTGACAAAATGTTGGTTAGATATAAGATGCAGAATTCCAAGAAGGGTTCATTACCTTTCAGACATGGAATTCATTTGTCGAAGGAACAGTGTCCTAAGACACCTCAAGAAGTTGAGGATATGAGATACATTCCCTATGCATCAGCTGTCGGTAGTCTGATGTATGCCATGCTGTGTACTCGACCTGACATATGCTATGCAGTGGGAATTGTCAGCAGGTATCAGTCTAATCCAGGATATGATCATTGGACTGCCGTTAAAAACATCCTCAAGTATCTTAGGAGAACGAGGGACTATATGCTTGTGTATGGTGCGAAGGATCTGATCCTTGCAGGATACACTGACTCTAATTTTCAGACCGATGTAGATTCGAGGAAATCCACATCGGGATCAGTGTTCACTCTTAATGGAGGAGCAATAGTTTGGAGGAGTATAAAGCAAGGTTGTATTGCTGACTCCACCATGGAGGCTGAGTATGTCGCAGCTTGCGAAGCAGCGAAGGAGGCTGTATGGCTTAGGAAATTCTTTACTGATTTGGAAGTTGTTCCAAATATGAATTTGCCTATTACCCTTTATTGTGATAATAGTGGTGCAGTGGCAAATTCTAAAGAACCTAGAAGCCATAAGCGCGGAAAGCATATAGAGCGCAAATATCATCTCATCAGGGAGATTGTGCAACGAGGAGACGTGATAGTCACACAGATCCCTTCGGAGCACAACATTGCTGATCTGTTTACAAAGCCCCTCACGGCTAAAGTGTTTGAGGGACACCTAGAGAGTCTAGGACTACGGGTTGTACAGTAGGGCAGTTTTTTACCTCAGCATGTTTGACTCCACTGACGTTTTAGTCCAAGTGGGAGTTTGTTGGGTTTTGTGTCCTAAAACTCGTGGTTTTGTAAACTGAATGTATATTCTATTTTACTATAAATATGTTATTGAGGTTTATTCAATAAATGTGTTATTGAATAAAGTGAATTGTGTATTCTATAACCCAAATCCAATGAACAAAGAACCCTTGGCTATAGTATGTATACTTGAACTTTATGTATGACATAAAAGTGGATCAAGTTCGAGTAATAGCCAAAATGGTCTATAGTATAAGAATAAGGCTGGGTACCTTATTCTGGGGACACTATGGACGCGGCCCACTTTGTATAATACTAACGATGTGATCCTGAATCGTTCATGTGGAGACATGCGAGTGGGGGCGTCCTATGCAATGAGTTTGCATAAGACCGGACCGCGAAATAGTCACTTAGACTTTATAACTCCGTTTACTGTTTTAACTGACTATATTCATACGATGACCTAGGTAACTCGATCTTAATCCTGAGCGTGCTATGAACTCCTGTTTATTTGGGATTATCCTTAGATTTGCATGGGTGAGAGTGGCCCGAGATCGCCGACTCAATAAGCCTCCCATTTTGGGGATAAGACCGGATAGATAGTTGGGAACATAGTCATGCAAGATGGAATTCACTCCTACCTGCTTTAAGGATTAGTAGAGAGGTTGTTCCCTTAAGTGCTGACTCCGGGTCTTGAACAATGGGCCCACCCTCTCATTGGCCCGAGAGGGATTCGGTTTGTTGGTTGGACCACAAACCAATTGTTCATTAGAGGATCAGTGGGACTTAAGGAACAAGAAGTAATTACAGGGGTAAAACGGTTTATTTGACCCAGCTGTAATTACGAACGACCTGTGAAGGATCGACTTACTAATCATGGTTATATCGAGTGGACAGAAATATATCTACAGTGAGGAGAGTGCAGCCACTGGGCTTTAGTGGAGTGTCCCGGTGGTTAACGAATGTTGATTAGCTAGGCTAAAGAGTTTGGCCGGTTAATCTTGTATCGTTGGAGCTCATGATCTGTAGGTCCATGAGGTCCCCTTACTAGCTCAGACTAAGCCTTGGAATATTTTGAGAGAAAAGAATTTGAATTGTTCAAATTCGGTTTTGGGAGTAAACGTTAATTATATGCGATATACTTAACGTACTATAATTTAATTATGAATTAAACCACAAGAAAGAGAGAGGAACATATTTAAATGTGATTTAAATATTTGTTCGGTTTAATACGTGAATAGGGATTCATGTACAAACGATTGGTCATAAAAGAGAGGGATTGGTCTAATTATTTAATTAATATTTGATATTAAATTAAATAATTAAATTAATTAAATGGTTTAATTAATTAATCAAGTTTTTAATTTAATTTTGATTTAAATGAAACTTGACTAATCCTATATATCCAATCTAGTGTTGTCTTCCATGGGAAGACAAGTGTTGTCTTCCATGGGAAGACAATTGTTGTCTTCCATGGGAAGACAAATGTTGTCTTCCATGGGAAGACAAATGTTGTCTTCCATGGGAAGCCTAATGAGGTTTCATTAGTTTCTATAAATAGAGAAGCAACACAATGGAGATTACAGATTAGAAAAACAAGAGATTTTTGTAGAAAACTCTCTAGTTTTTTTTATTGAGATCTTTACTCATTCTTCTCCCAATTTCTCTCAATCAAAGATCCCACAATCCATTCCAAGGGCTGAGAATAGTAGGGAAGACTCTAGTGGTGGTCCAAGTATTGTTGGTGATCCAAGATTTGCAAAGAATTTGGAGAATTTGAGCTACAAAGGTATGTGTTCATACTTTCTGGTTTTTTCCAGTTTTGAGCATGTTTTTGTTTGGTTAAATTGATGTACTTTGAGTGCTCGAGATCCGAAATTGCTTCCGCTTTCTTAATATTAACTCCTTCAATTGGTATCAGAGCAATTTTGAGCACTCAATTTGCATCGGTTTAAGCTCGGTGGGTATCATTTAGAAATTCAATTTTCTGGGCGTCTAAAGTGGTACTTTCGGTTTTGGCATTTTTTTTGAGCTTTAATTTGTAGTCCGTTTTGTAATTGCTCAAGAGTGTTTGAGCTTTAATGTGTGAAGAAGAGTCTGTAAAATTTTCGAGTCGATCGGAGTCCGGGAAGGCCTTCAATTTGAAGAAACAAGCTCGAAAGGTCAAGCTGGAAAACAGAACAGAAGCTGCTGTTTTTTTTTCAGCACAATCCGGTTCTGCTGTATTGAAGCTCGGTTCAAGTTTTTCAAGCTGGTTCGGGGCGTTTCGAAGTGTTCGGAAGCGTCTCAACCTAGTTATTAAATTATTCTTGTAATAATTTAGTTGTATGCTTGTTTATGATGCCAAAACCGGTCCACTTTAGTGTGTTTAATTATTTATGCATTATGAATGTATGTTTTAATTAAATCCATATTTGTATGTGCATAAAGTATGCCATATAGATTTAAAATCCCACCATAGGAAGCATGCTCCATGCATTGAAAGTATGTTATAAGTGTTATAATGTATAGTATGCATGTTTAGCATTTCATAAGTATTAATATAAGAGTTGTATTAATTTTATGAAATAGATGTTGTATGTTTTAAGTATAATTAATATAAATGTTATATTAATTAAAAATAAAGCATACAACATATAGTTGCCTTAGTATAATATAATTGTTATATTAAATGCATCAAAGCATTTCCATGCATAATTCATGTGATGAATTTTTACTCTATGTTTATTTAATTGTTCATGTGATGAATGATCAAGCACTCAAACATAGAAATGCATACAAACCTAGGGTTTAATTATTTAGTTTTAAAATGGTTTTAGAATTAAAATAATTAGACCATAGGTTATCTAGTTCTAATAAGATTAGAATTAGGCAACCAATAATTTATAAACTATGATTAAAGAGGGACTCTGTCTAAGGAAGGTTCTGGCTAGGCTGGGGTATTTAAGATGACGGAAACGGAACACCCCTACCTGGGAACCGACCTGGGAGTGAATTTAATCCAGAGGTCTATAAATTATTCCTCGTGAGCGACGTTAATTAAAAGGTTTAATTAAACTCGTAGACCTAAGTTTTTTAAAGGGTTAATAGACTTAGGTAATATCAAAATAATCGTTATATTGATAGACTTAGGTATATTAATAGCCGGAATATGCCTAAGTAAAATAATACCCAACCGTCTAAAATACTTAGTGGGAGTGAAAAGGTATATATGATATATCAATTTCCTCTTACGTTCTCTACGAAGTTCACACCGTGAGATTTATGCTCGGCCTCGTGATGTCAATAGGGCATCCCCATACGGGTGGTATTTGCATAAATCAAGAGCAAGGTGAATGGAGAAAGTATTTATAGTAAGTGGGAGAAGGAAGTGTGTCAACACATCCTACGGTCTCCTCCATTAGTTTGGACCGTGAGATTCCCATGTTGCGCCTGCAGGTTGCCCGTAGTAGCACCATCCAAACGGAGGGTCGTAACATGGGATTCGGAACAACTCGAACTCCAGAAATGGATAGGGTCTCCTAGGTCCATTCCCAACTTTGACTTTCCAATTCGGTAGCATTGTTGGGGCCGATCTCTGAGGTCCGAAAATGGCGGGTCACACTTACAAGAATTACTAAGTGTTAGTGAATTCTTGACCAAAGTAGCGATAACTAGAATGCTATAGGAATAAGAGTTATTCTGGTATTAGCATTTAGTCAAGAATGTCTTGGTTCGGTGAAGAAGTGATTGACTGCCCCACGGTAGCAGTTGTTTTGACTTACTGAAGTATCGTTGCAAATTAATAATGAGATTATGGGTACATTATCACTTTTGCTAAATTCTTGATTGGATGCATGAAAAGGGTTAGAAGCAATTCACTAATGGAATATGTTCTGTTTTTCAGCATGACAAGCTCTTTATTTCAAAAACTCACCTTCGATAAATTAAACGGCGATAACTACGCGACCTGGAAATCGAACCTGAATACGATTCTTGTTCTTGATGATCTAAGGTTTGTCTTAACGGAGGAATGTCCTCCCCCTCCCAGCTTGTCTGCAAACCAAATTGTTTGGGATGCATATGACAAATGGACTAGGGCAAATAATAAAACCCGAGTCTATATCTTTGCCAGCATATCTGATATGTTAGCAAAGAAACATGAGGGTATGATCACCGCTATGGAGATCATGGAATCATTACAGGCGATGTTTGGGCAACTGTCCTCATCGGTCTGTCATGATACCCTCAAGTATGCTTATAACTCCCATATGATGGAGAGTAAAGCTAAGAAGACAAAACAAGGTAAATATGATTTACTAGTTGTTGAAACATGTTTAGTGGAGAATGCTGATTCAGCCTGGATACTTGATTCAGGAGCCACTAACCATGTGTGTTCTTCAAGTCAGGAAATTAGTTCCTGGCAACAGCTTGCTAAAGGCGAGATAACTCTCAGAGTTGGAACAGGAGAGATTGTCTCGGCTAAAGCAGTGGGAGCGGTGAAGTTGTTGTTTAGAGATAGATTCATTTTACTAGAAAATGTACTTTTGGTTCCTGGAATCAAAAGGAATCTTATATCTATCTCTTGTTTACTTGAACATCAGTATAAAGTATCTTTTGATGTAAATGAAGTGTTCATTAGCAAAAGAGGTGTACGAATATGTTCTGCAAAACTAGAAAACAACTTATATGTGTTAAGACCAACAGAGGTAAAAGCTATTTTGAACACTGAGATGTTTAAAACAGCTGAAACTCAAAACAAAAAGCATAAACTTTCTCCAAGTACCTATCTTTGGCACTTGAGACTAGGTCACATTAATCTCAATAGGATTGGGAGATTGGTTAAGAGTGGTATCCTAAGTCAGTTAGAGGACAACTCCTTACCACCATGTGAGTCTTGTCTTGAGGGAAAAATGACCAAACGACCTTTTTCTGAAAAAGGTTATAGGGCCAAAGAACCCTTAGAACTCGTACATTCGGATCTCTGTGGTCCAATGAATGTCAAAGCTCGAGGAGGGTATGAATACTTCATCAGTTTCATTGATGATTATTCAAGGTACGGCTATCTTTACCTAATACATCATAAGTCTGAAACCCTTGAAAAGTTCAAGGAGTATAAGACAGAGGTTGAGAACACATTAGGTAAGACGATTAAAACACTTCGATCAGATCGAGGTGGAGAGTATATGGATTTGAGATTCCAGGACTATATGATAGAACATGGAATCAAATCCCAACTCTCAGCGCCCGGTACACCTCAGCAGAACGGTGTGTCCGAGAGGAGAAATAGAACCCTGTTAGACATGGTTCGATCTATGATGAGCTATGCTCAACTGCCTAGTTCGTTTTGGGGATATGCAGTAGAGGCTGCTGCATATATTTTGAATGCAGTTCCCTCTAAGAGTGTTTCAGTAACACCCTATGAGTTATGGAAAGGGCGTAAAGTGAGTTTACGTCACTTCCGTATTTGGGGATGTCCGGCACATGTGCTGGTGTCCAATCCAAAGAAACTGGAACGCCGTTCAAAATTATGCCTATTCGTAGGATACCCCAAGAAAACGAAAGGTGGTCTGTTTTATGATCCTCAAGAGGACAAGGTGCTTGTATCGACAAACGCCACGTTCTTAGAGGAAGACCACATGAGAGATCATCAACCTCGCAGCAAAATTGTTTTGAGCGAACTTTCCAGGGAAGCTACAGATAAATCAACAAAAGTTGTTGATCAAGTTGGTCCTTCTCAAGAGTTGAGAATGCCTCGACGTAGTGGGAGGGATGTTAGACAACCCGACCGTTACATGGGTTTGACTGAAACCCAGGTCGTCATACCTGATGATGGCATTGAGGATCCATTGACCTATAAACAGGCAATGAATGACATAGATAAGGACCAGTGGATTAAAGCCATGGACCTCGAAGTGGAGTCAATGTACTTCAATTCAGTTTGGGAACTTGTAGACCAACCAGATGGTGAAAGACCTATCGGTTGCAAGTGGATCTACAAGAGGAAACGAGACCTAGCTGGTAAGGTGCAAACCTTTAAGGCTCGACTTGTGGCAAAGGGTTATACCCAACGGGAAGGGGTGGACTATGAAGAAACCTTCTCCCCTGTTGCCATGCTTAAGTCGATTAGAATACTCTTGTCCATTGCCACGTTTTATGATTATGAAATTTGGCAAATGGATGTCAAGACAGCCTTTCTGAATGGTAATCTTGAAGAGAGTATCTATATGGTTCAACCAGAGGGGTTCATAATTCAGGGTCAAGAGCAAAAGGTTTGCAAGCTTAAAAGATCCATCTATGGATTAAAGCAAGCATCTAGATCCTGGAATATAAGATTTAATACTGCGATCAAATCTTATGGTTTTGAACAAAATATTGACGAACCTTGTGTTTACAAGAAGATAGTCAATACTACTGTAGCTTTCTTAATCTTGTACGTAGATGATATCCTACTCATTGGGAATGATGTAGGATTCCTGACTGACGTAAAGCAATGGCTAGCAACCCAATTCCAAATGAAAGATTTGGGAGAGGCTCAGTTTGTCCTTGGAATCCAAATTGTTCGGAATCGCAAGAACAAAACGCTAGCATTGTCTCAGGCATCTTATATTGACAAAATGTTGGTTAGATATAAGATGCAGAATTCCAAGAAGGGTTCATTACCTTTCAGACATGGAATTCATTTGTCGAAGGAACAGTGTCCTAAGACACCTCAAGAAGTTGAGGATATGAGATACATTCCCTATGCATCAGCTGTCGGTAGTCTGATGTATGCCATGCTGTGTACTCGACCTGACATATGCTATGCAGTGGGAATTGTCAGCAGGTATCAGTCTAATCCAGGATATGATCATTGGACTGCCGTTAAAAACATCCTCAAGTATCTTAGGAGAACGAGGGACTATATGCTTGTGTATGGTGCGAAGGATCTGATCCTTGCAGGATACACTGACTCTAATTTTCAGACCGATGTAGATTCGAGGAAATCCACATCGGGATCAGTGTTCACTCTTAATGGAGGAGCAATAGTTTGGAGGAGTATAAAGCAAGGTTGTATTGCTGACTCCACCATGGAGGCTGAGTATGTCGCAGCTTGCGAAGCAGCGAAGGAGGCTGTATGGCTTAGGAAATTCTTTACTGATTTGGAAGTTGTTCCAAATATGAATTTGCCTATTACCCTTTATTGTGATAATAGTGGTGCAGTGGCAAATTCTAAAGAACCTAGAAGCCATAAGCGCGGAAAGCATATAGAGCGCAAATATCATCTCATCAGGGAGATTGTGCAACGAGGAGACGTGATAGTCACACAGATCCCTTCGGAGCACAACATTGCTGATCTGTTTACAAAGCCCCTCACGGCTAAAGTGTTTGAGGGACACCTAGAGAGTCTAGGACTACGGGTTGTACAGTAGGGCAGTTTTTTACCTCAGCATGTTTGACTCCACTGACGTTTTAGTCCAAGTGGGAGTTTGTTGGGTTTTGTGTCCTAAAACTCGTGGTTTTGTAAACTGAATGTATATTCTATTTTACTATAAATATGTTATTGAGGTTTATTCAATAAATGTGTTATTGAATAAAGTGAATTGTGTATTCTATAACCCAAATCCAATGAACAAAGAACCCTTGGCTATAGTATGTATACTTGAACTTTATGTATGACATAAAAGTGGATCAAGTTCGAGTAATAGCCAAAATGGTCTATAGTATAAGAATAAGGCTGGGTACCTTATTCTGGGGACACTATGGACGCGGCCCACTTTGTATAATACTAACGATGTGATCCTGAATCGTTCATGTGGAGACATGCGAGTGGGGGCGTCCTATGCAATGAGTTTGCATAAGACCGGACCGCGAAATAGTCACTTAGACTTTATAACTCCGTTTACTGTTTTAACTGACTATATTCATACGATGACCTAGGTAACTCGATCTTAATCCTGAGCGTGCTATGAACTCCTGTTTATTTGGGATTATCCTTAGATTTGCATGGGTGAGAGTGGCCCGAGATCGCCGACTCAATAAGCCTCCCATTTTGGGGATAAGACCGGATAGATAGTTGGGAACATAGTCATGCAAGATGGAATTCACTCCTACCTGCTTTAAGGATTAGTAGAGAGGTTGTTCCCTTAAGTGCTGACTCCGGGTCTTGAACAATGGGCCCACCCTCTCATTGGCCCGAGAGGGATTCGGTTTGTTGGTTGGACCACAAACCAATTGTTCATTAGAGGATCAGTGGGACTTAAGGAACAAGAAGTAATTACAGGGGTAAAACGGTTTATTTGACCCAGCTGTAATTACGAACGACCTGTGAAGGATCGACTTACTAATCATGGTTATATCGAGTGGACAGAAATATATCTACAGTGAGGAGAGTGCAGCCACTGGGCTTTAGTGGAGTGTCCCGGTGGTTAACGAATGTTGATTAGCTAGGCTAAAGAGTTTGGCCGGTTAATCTTGTATCGTTGGAGCTCATGATCTGTAGGTCCATGAGGTCCCCTTACTAGCTCAGACTAAGCCTTGGAATATTTTGAGAGAAAAGAATTTGAATTGTTCAAATTCGGTTTTGGGAGTAAACGTTAATTATATGCGATATACTTAACGTACTATAATTTAATTATGAATTAAACCACAAGAAAGAGAGAGGAACATATTTAAATGTGATTTAAATATTTGTTCGGTTTAATACGTGAATAGGGATTCATGTACAAACGATTGGTCATAAAAGAGAGGGATTGGTCTAATTATTTAATTAATATTTGATATTAAATTAAATAATTAAATTAATTAAATGGTTTAATTAATTAATCAAGTTTTTAATTTAATTTTGATTTAAATGAAACTTGACTAATCCTATATATCCAATCTAGTGTTGTCTTCCATGGGAAGACAAGTGTTGTCTTCCATGGGAAGACAATTGTTGTCTTCCATGGGAAGACAAATGTTGTCTTCCATGGGAAGACAAATGTTGTCTTCCATGGGAAGCCTAATGAGGTTTCATTAGTTTCTATAAATAGAGAAGCAACACAATGGAGATTACAGATTAGAAAAACAAGAGATTTTTGTAGAAAACTCTCTAGTTTTTTTTATTGAGATCTTTACTCATTCTTCTCCCAATTTCTCTCAATCAAAGATCCCACAATCCATTCCAAGGGCTGAGAATAGTAGGGAAGACTCTAGTGGTGGTCCAAGTATTGTTGGTGATCCAAGATTTGCAAAGAATTTGGAGAATTTGAGCTACAAAGGTATGTGTTCATACTTTCTGGTTTTTTCCAGTTTTGAGCATGTTTTTGTTTGGTTAAATTGATGTACTTTGAGTGCTCGAGATCCGAAATTGCTTCCGCTTTCTTAATATTAACTCCTTCAAAGATAACCTGGCTGACTTATTTACAAAGGCATTACCAACTGCAACCTTCGATAAATTAGTATATAGCATTGGAATGCGGCGACTCAAAGACTTTAAGTGATGTCTCCATGAGGGGAAGTGAATATATTATAGTAAACTATATAAAATATGTACTCTTTTTCCTTCACTAGGGTTTTTTTTTCTCCCATTGAGTTTTTCCCTAGTAAGGTTTTAACGAGGCATATTTTATATAAATGGCCATTTAAGAGGGAGTATTGTGAATATGGCACATGTAAATGCCCATTCCACATGCCCACTTAATATCCATGTCAAGTGGCATTTTCTCCATAGCCAAAGTGTCTTCTATGTGTCCAACAAAGGCCATAGATTGGTGTCCAAATGTACCACATCATGCTCTCCAAATTGCCTATAAATAGTGGTTTTTGGTGGATAAATAAAGATATAGATATTTAAAAAAGAAACCTCTCTAATTTCATTTGCTTTTAATTTGCCATAAATCCCTATTATTTGTTTATATTATATATATATACTCCACTTGTATTATTTGTTTATATTATATATATATACTCCACTTGTATTATTATTATTATTATTATTATTATTATATTATTTGGTAAAGTTTTGGTGCCCGGTTTCGCCTCTCAATTTTACAACAGTTTTGAATTATTTCCTTTAAGATAATTATGCAATGAAGGCTATATTAGTAATTGGACTCTAATATATTGATTTTTTATTTCAACTGCTAGACAAAAGTGTAATATTTGATTCATTAGGACAAAAGTGAAATAATGATCCCCTAATAAAACCCATATATGTTGTTATCCCATTTTCTATTTTCTATATGACTTTAGTTTTTTATATGGGATTTTGTAGACTACAATTTTTATATTGGCTTTGATTGCTTAGTTTTCCAGCCCATTTACCTATTTCAATAGGAAATTTTAAGGAATTTATACATGAATAGATACATAAATTATACGCATTTTCATAAATAGATAAATATTTTTAAAATGTCATATTTGAAATTTTTTTCTCTCTCTTTAATCAACACATATTAAACTAGAAAATATTAGTGTGTGTTGCACACATGTGAACATCATGTTCTAATAATTTTCTTATTTGTTAAAACAATACTAAAGAATAATATTAATATAAAAAACAACTATGTTAAAGAAATAAGAAAAATTTTAAAAAAAATGTTAAGTCCAAATAAATACTTCTTTATGTACCATGTTCTTTTTGTTACATTTTTTAGCATTTGAATCTATATTAAATAAATAAGTTAACAATGATAAATTTTTAATATTAAGAATAACTAATTAAGAAATACAAAAATTATGTGTTGATGAACATATTCGGGCAAAGGGAATGCATTTGATTTGCACGTGAAGCCAATAGTGAAGAGGTGGCTTGCAAAACAAAGAAAACCTGCACATTGGTATGGTGCTTGCCATAGCCACTATGATGCTTAAGTTAGAGAGGAAAGAAGTGTAGCAAGCTAGCTATATTTTGCTTACTTTATAGCTTGTTTGCTTTTATTGATTTTTAATGCTCATTATTAGTCTAGATTGATCACCTAGATTAGTATAAAAAATTGAGTCTAATTCTGAAAAGGTTAGGTAAAATTGGATTTTCATAAAAGCAATAAATGAAAAGAGCCTACACATAGGAGAGCCTAGACTTTGTTTTTGACCTAGACATAGGACAAGACCTTTAAAACCATAAGAATTGTGTTTCAAAATTAACTAAGTTTGTATTAACCATAGAAATATCAGTATAATCACTTAGCCCCTTAAAGATACGTCATAGAAGGTCGAATAGGTGTTGAATTTGGTTTACAAAGCTTAAGTGTTGAGTCAAAGGATTGCAATTACAATTAGACCGCAATTTCTTTCAATTGGGCAAAAACACGCTTGAATCCCTCTTTTATCATTTTTATTTATTCTTTTCAAAAACAACAAAAATCATCTCACTTATTGTTTTACACTGGTTACCCACAATTACAATTTGAAAACATCTTTACTTATTCTCTTGAATTTTGTTGTATCCGTTCTCTGTGGGATCGATACTCTAGAATACTTCCAGTTTTATATTTCTTGCATCGACAGTGTGCACTTGCACTAAACTAGAGCTTTGTTTTTAAACTAAAAATCTTTTCTTAAAGCCCCCACGTTTCAGTTCAATCAAAGGCCCACTAGTTCTCTGGTTTGCACTTGCAATCAAGGACACACTCTCCATGCCATCTCACATCTGGATACACAACCAACTAGTTAGTCTCTACAATGAAGAACACACCCTTCATGGCATCATATAACAGAGTACACAACCCACTAACTATCACATCACATAAACATCCTAGGCAAGCATGCTCCAGGTGGGTAGTAGGTGTCACTAGCCTAATGGTCCTAGGTCATTCCCTAACTCTAACAAGGTTCTCAAGATTATATCACCATACAAACAACACACACATATCAAGTTCTCCAATCATAAACACCATTCATGAACCTCTGGCATAAACTCATTCAAGGTTCTACACATAATTCACAAACACCAATCATGAACCTCAACACAAACTCATCCAAGGTTCTACATATGATTCACAAACCCCAACCCTTAATTCCCAACTTTCAATCCCTTAACCAGAATAGCCACGTGTTTAGGCAGACTTAAGCTCATCACGATAAATATCAGATCAATTCAGCCAACAACCCCATGTCCCACATACACACATTTAAACATGCTTGTTCAATTACAAAATAAACAAAAACATAAACCAAACTTATTCAATCACAACCTTAAGGTGTAACACATGCTAATCACAATTAACTGGAAACTTTAAGCCCATATTTCCCTTATTAGGCTACTTTTAGCTCAAAACAATTTCCACACAAATCCACTAAATGTCACATGCTTCATAAACACAAATTCAGACATGCTTTCACAATGCACAAATTTCCAAACATACACCAAATTCAAATAATAACTTAAAAGAGCTTAATCCAAATGACTACTTACCTCAAAAGAAACCACAATCAAGCAAGACCAAAGCTCAATTCCTCTTGAAAGTCCTTTTGCATCACCTAGATCAATTTCAAAAGATAATAAAAGGAAAATACACTTTTAACCAAAACTTCCAAAAATTACTAGAAAATTGATACCAACAATTTTCCTTATCCATGAAGGTTTAAAGAGAAAAAAAATACTGAATTAAATTCCTCAATTATGAATGCCTCCAACCTTAATCGAATGGACTTGCAGCTTGTCCAAAAACTATCTAAATTGGAAATAATCTAAAATTCATAAATTCATTTGAAATTAGCTTATGGGTATTAAAAAAAAAACATAACCGAAATTCTAACAACCAACCAAAAATCCAGCATTTATCCCAAAACTTTTATTCAAGTGATCCAAAAATCAAAGCCAACCTTGAATGATCGCTCCAAAACTGCATAATAATGTCCCGAAAAGATTAGAAACAATTTTCTAGCCTCCAACCAAGAGCTTGATGGATTTTAGAACGATTGAACCCTTAAATCCTTACCCAAAATAAAATTTACGCTTGCTGGTATTGATGTTGAAGTAGCCTCGAGTCGATAATCTGACCTCTAAATGCACCGGTGTTTTAAAATTAAGTCCAAAACAATATGAATTAACTACAAATACAACAATCAACCTAAAGTTGATCTAACATAAATGAACCTTACCTCTAATCGAACCAAAACTTGTCGAATCCGATGTCCAAGGGTCAAAACAAACCCCTGCCCAAGGTTGTAACTCGCCCACGTTGAATGACCAACAACCACGCCAAAACCTGCTTCCCATGGACACTAGAAGGACAGCCCACATCGAACAACGCTTATGCTACTACTTGTGATCAAAGGGCCAAATGCCCACGCACCGACAGCTAAAACTAAGAGGAGGAGAGAGAGGTTGTGCTAATTGGTGGCGAGTAGTATAGAAACGCGGCAGATCTGACGCGCAGCAGTTGATCCGACTTTCGGGCTGTGTGACGAAAAGGCAAACGGCTAGTTATAGGTTTGGCTGCGATTGACATCATAATGGCGATGGGATGAGGTGCGATGCGACGGCTAGGCTGTGGTGAGCATGGGTGGGGTGGGCGACTAGTGGGAAGAAGAAGAAGAAGAAAAAGATGAGTTGCACGAAAAAAAAATCTTCTTTTTTTTTTTAAGCAAAAACCAATAATGCCCTCCAACCAACTTTTTCATTCCATTTTTGTCCTTTTAACCTCCCTATACTTCAATTTAACCCATCAACCAAATAACAAGATTTTAACCCAAAATTAACTTAAAATCAAGGGTTGATTAGGTTAAAAAATGTTGGGCGTTACAGAGGGTAAGATGGGAATAATGAAAAAAATGGAAATCAGATTTATTTATTTATTTTTTTGCTATATTTGCAAATCTAAATAACCATGGCTAGATTTGCAGATATCCTAATCTTTTTTGCTACCTATTACAATTCCTTTTTTTTTAGTTCACTTATCTTAAATTGGTATCTTACAAATTCACTATACAAGTTTGAATGTAAGGGGGCTTTTGGCACACAAAGTTGAGTTGAGTTGAGCTGGACAGAGTTAGTTTGTCAGTGAGTTCAGAAGTCTATGTTTGGGGTGTAGAATTGGGTTGAGCTGAGTCAGAAAGTTTATGTTTGGGGTGTAGAGTTGAATTGAGTTTGCAGGGGTATCTGGTGCAAATTTTTGTAACTCGAAGTAAAGTGATTTTTAGCTAACTGTTTTTATTTCCTTTATTTTTATTTTTTCCAATCATTCATCTAGAAACATATTTTCCTAACTTTCCAACATTGAATTCAGATGTTCACTTCAAAAAACAATATATTTCAACTTTGATCTATTAGAAATTAACTTCTTCCAAACTATAGGTAATGTAGCTTTGTTTTCTCTTTCTACTACACATTGAACTTCTTTCAATTTATAGAAATCGAATGTTACATTCTTTACAATAACAAATAAAAATTGATGAATGGAAAAAAGGCAATGTACCTATATATTTTTTTCTTTAAACACAATTTGAACTTCTATCAAAATATAAAAATCTAAGGTTTCGTTTTCTAAACACACATTGAACTTCTTTGAAACTTACAAATGAGATCCATATTATGACCTTTTTTAATTACTAATAAGGTCTTCAGTGTGAGCGAGTTTTTTTTTTTAAAACACATTGACCATTATGTTTTTTTTTTTTTTTTTTTTTGCATAGGAACATTGTTTGTTTACATTTTTTTAAACACATGTACTAAATTGAACATCTTTGGAAAAGGGAATGCTAGTATTTTACTTTTTCAAGATAATAAGAAAACAACAATATATTTCAACATTAGTGTCATGTACGAGTGGAATATTCACAAAATATTAGTAGATCATCAAGGGTCTATTTACATGATTCATAAAATATAATTATGGTTCACAAAATATAAGTGATGGCCAATAATGGGTCAAGTTCGTAAGTCCGAAGAAAGATTGTTTGAGTAGAGAGTCAGACCATCTAAGTACATGTACTGCATTTCATATTATTTTGAACCACGAGAGTGCCATTGGTCGCTGGAAATTTTTGTCGACGATAGTTGCCAGAGACGATCGAAGGCTGTGAACGTCGATTGCCGGATACGGTTGCCAAAGATTGTCGTCAATAGTCGTAGAAGGTAGTCGGCAGTTGCCGTTTGTTGCTACATATGGCCATCAGTCGTCGGAGGTGGCCATCGGTCGCTAGAGAAGTGATGATAAAAATATGTTAATAGAGTTACTGTACAAGTCAGTGGAGTTATTATCCTAACACTGTAGCAAGTCGGTAGAGTTGAGTCTTTTATTTTTTTATTTTTATTTTTTATGGAGAGTTAATTTTTCTATGAGTCAAATGGTGAGTTGGGTGTAAAACCCAACTCAACTCAAGTCAGGGGGCCAAACGCCCCCTATGTGATATGATATTTACATTTCACCTATATGCAAGATTTTTTGCATGTGGATAAGATATGCTAAAAGACAAAAAAGAAAAAAAAAAGTGGATTTTGAGATGAGATCGAAAATTATTGAATGAGAGTATGATACTATCCAAATGTGACTCCCTTCTAATAACCATTGGATATAAATTCAAAAATCTATATATCCTTTAACAACCACTATATACAGATTTAAAACATGAGCACTTGCATATATATGCAAAATAAGTCCAATTAATTGGAAATATAGCAACAATATTTTTCCATTAGCAAATATAGCAATTTTTAAAATATTTTCATCCACGTACTTAAACATTTTTTGGTATATATTTTCCTTTTTACTCTTATATATCATTGATAGACGTCTATTAGTGATAGATGTTAAATAACCAATCAGCTCAAAAGCTTAAGCTAATGAGTTATGGTAAATTTAATTATATATCTACAAGCTTTTGGGTTAATTCGTGGATTAACATGGTATCAGAGCAGAAAGTCCTGTGTTCGAATTCCTGTAAAGTTGTTTCCTCCTCAAATAATATTGATTTTCACTTGTAGGAACCTTCACAAATTTTCAAGCCTACAAGTGAGGGAGAGTGTTAAAGTGTTGATATAGAATTAAATTTATCATAATCCATCAACTTAAGCTTTTGAGTTGATTGGTGATTTAACAATAGATGTATATTATCATTTACTATTAAGTATGTTATTTATTTATCATATAATCATTAGCTTAAAAATAGTAAATCTATGATATTTAATTTTCATTGTCCATTAGTGCGTGATTGGTTAATAGTTTGCGTATCCATTTGCTAAACCACCTATCATTAATCATATACTATATGATCAATAGAATAAAAAATGGTATATAATGATATTTGACTTTATTCTCTATCAATAAATTGTTTGCATGCTCATTTACTATTAGGTTTATCATTAAAATACAGTATCAATAAAATAAAAAATAAAGGCATGCAAGTGATATTTAGTTTCGTTGGTTGGCATTATATATACATGTTTATGTCTATTATCACTGATTACGTCTATGATCAGTCTATATATCAATGATAGATATATATCACTAGTAGATGTAAAAATGGTATATTATTAATGTCATAAACACGAGTAAAAAAAGAAATATGTGTGTGGAATTTTTTTTAAAATAATTGTTAAATTTGCAAAATCATAATTCTATTGATATATTTGCAAATCCAATAGTATGAATTGCCACTCGTTAGAAAATATCTCAGTTTTATATCTCAATTTATCTCATACACCCAATAATATACACAATTATCTGCCACTAAAAAAAAAGTTAAAATACTATTTTGGTCCATGTCTATAAGTTTTGTTCCATTTTGGTCCCTATACTTTTAAATGTCCTATTTTAGTTCCTGTACTTTCAATAAAGCTTAAAATTGGTCTTTATGATAAGTTTGAAGTTTTTTTTTTTTTAATCAAAAATTAGTTAAATAATAATAATAATTTTAACACAAGAAAAGGCACAATATGAACATGTTTCCAAAATTTATAGAGGGAAAACTAATAGAGACTAATTTTTTTAAGAAAAATTCACAATAGACTAAGAATAAGGATCAATTTTAAGCTTCATTTAAAGCATAGAGATTAAAATTAGACATTTGAAAGTACATGGACCAAAATGAAACAGAACTCAAAGTACATAGATCAAAATAATATTATAACCAAAAAAAATTATTTGAAAAGATGTGATAAGCTTTTTCTTCGTCCACTGGATATAGCATCGAACCAACAAGGGCAGTTTTTATAAATAGAGTACGCTAAGGCTGTAAAGAAGAGCACAAGCAATTTGGGAGAGAAAGAGAGATGGAGGAGGGACGTAAAATGAAAATGGGTTTGGTGGTAGCAATGATGTTTATGGGTTCTTTAGCCGAATCTTCAACTCCACCAATAAATATGTGGTGCTTCAATTCTTTAATTTTAAAACACGACCCATTATTTATCATGGTGGTTATTTTTTTTAGCAAATCTCACTCAACTCACTTGGTTCTAATGCATGTCCATATGATCTATTAGCACGATAATATACATACATGAATCTACGTTATTTATAATTCATTTGTTAAAAGTAAAATAATGATACCAAATTGAACATTGTCGTTCAAACATTTGAAGCGTAATTAGTAACTTTATTTAGAGGTCGAAGGTTCAAATCTCTTCCCTCTTCAGTGGTCACTTTATGTTTTCTTAAAAACTAAAATAATTATTTAAAAACAAAAGTTTAGAAACTAAAATAAAATATTTTGAAATTGAAGGAATCAGTGGACATTTTGAAAAGTTGATGGACTAAAATGAAAACATTTTTAAAAAGTTCCTAAATCAGATTGTAGAAAAAGAAATATCTTATTTAAATTTTTTTTGTTTGCATGGGTTTTGCTCCTATATTAAATCTTGGATAACAAAATTAACTTTTACCCATCAATTTTCACCATAAGTTTTTAAATTCTTCAAATAGAACCTTAGGCTAGCTTACATAAGTATTGCAATTTTTAATTAGGTTCCATTTTCATTAATTTAGCCACTAATTTTAACTTAATAAAATTTAAAGATTTTCAAAATTCACTAAATTTTGAAGAAAATCAAGTTTTGAACCAAAATTAAATTTAACTAAGGCACAAAATGGATCATTGAATACTCTACCAAAACTCACAAATTCCAAAAAAAAAAAGCCCTAATGTCGTGTTTTTTCTTCTTCTTGAAATCCTATCAATTTCATACCATATGTGGTACAATTCATCAAATGCATATGATTATACTTTTTTTTAACTATTTTTCAAACAAAAACTTATTAAAGGTAAAAAAAATATTTAATTATTCAAGTTTGGGGTTAAGACAGTAACATTTTTCCAAACTAAAAAAGATCAAAATTTGAAACACATATTCAAGTTTAGTTTAAGTGTAGTGGGATGAAATTGAAAGTTTAGAGTAAAAATTATATCTCTTTGAAGTTGAGGTTAAAAATGATCTTTTTTTTCTCAATTTTTTTTTTGTAAACTTATAGATTTGATTCGAATTTAGTATTTTGATGCTAGGAAATTTGTTGGATGAAGTGCTTCATTTTCTTTTTTGGTGTCTTGCATGCTCTAATCCAATCCACGGTAAAAACATCTTCTTGATGGAGTATCTTAATTTGATTACTTCTTTACCCTCCCTAGTCATTATTTGCATCTGCAACTTTTTTCGTTGTTGGTCTTGTACCTGAACAATACAACACTTGATAATTCAAAAAAGTGAGCCAAAAGTTAAAAAGTTTTTTGTTTAGCCAATGTAGGACAATTTATTTGCACTCCTGACAATCATCTCCTGGGATCACACCTATAGCACCATCCACTTCTTCTCCCTCGAACAAAGTACTTTGAGGATTCCTCTAACGGACAACGACCTCTTACATATCTCCACAATAGTATGATATTGTCCAATGGAGATAATTGTCCTTACATATATACCCATAATCACTCCCTTCCCTAGCCAATGTGGGACATTTATTTGCACTCCTAACAGGATTTTTTTTAATAATTTATTTATTGTTATTTTGTATAAATTATTTTTTGAAAGATTTCTTAGTTTTCTTTAATTCATACATAAAAAGATTTTTTTATAGCAAATCTCATTTTAAAAAAATTAATTTGGACCAAAAGAATAATTTGAATCAATGGATTGCATCAATGGATTGCATCAATGGATTTACATTTAGGTTGATGAAATTTGAAAAATTATGAATAAAGGGATAAACTTGTAACTTCTACAAATCTTCCCAAATCTTGTTAAATAAACAAAAAGCTTGTTATTGAAAGTAAGTAAGAGTTGAAAATCATGTGGAGTTAATTAGTTATTTACTTAGAAAAAATGAAAATGTGTGGTTAACTATATTAATTTTTGATAGGTAAAAGTTAGTTAAAAGTTGCTAAAGTGAGTATAGTTCAACGAAAATTAGAATGAACCCTTGACCAAGAAATCAAAGGTTTGAATCTCCATCCAAAATGTTGTTAAACTCAAAAAAAAAGAAAAAAAAAAAAAGAGAGAGAAGAAGTTAGTAAAAAGTTGGTAAATTTTTGTATAATTTAAATCTCTCACTCCAAATGTTGTTAAACTCAAAAAAAGGAAAAAAAGTTGATAAAAAGTTGTATAATTTAAACCAATACAAAAGAGATGGCATAAAGGTATTTTCAATTCCATGTTTTCCAAAGTTGTAACTTCTATGGGAGACGACAGGGGCGGATCCACGTAGGGGCCAGGGGGCACGTGCCCCCCCTTAAATTTTCTCATCTTTATATTTTTAATATAAATTATAAGTACTATTATATAATATATATATTTAGATACATATAAACTTCCAAAATAAGAGTTTGGATTGTTGGCGGGGGGGCACTATGAAAGTCACGGAAGCTAGGCATCGAATCCGGCGGAGTTCAATTTTAATTTTGATTTTTGAAGTTCATTTACTTCCTGCACAACCAAAAGTCTCACTCATTCAATTATGGAAAAAACCAAACAATTTCATTCATTGATTATTTTTTTTTAAAAAAGCAATAATAACGTGATTTTCTTTCCTTTTAAAAGAATCATCATGTCCAAAAATTTCTCCATTATGCCTAAAAATCTCCAAAAAACCTCATTCATCCAAAATCGTTCCCCAAAGACCCAAATAGTTTCTTCTACTACTCCCAAACCACCATTGCTACAGTGGGTTGAAAGAAGATAGAAGAAGCGATGGTTAACGATTATTGGTAAGTTTCTTAACTTTTAACATTAGACAAATTGATTTTGGACGTTTTTTTTTTTTTGTGAAATATATTTGTTTGATTAGTTAATTTTCTTTGTCAGTTTCGATTTATGTGAAATCGACTTTGTGGATATATTTAGGAACTATGTTATTTCATATGTTTGGTATATTTAGCAATTTTGCAAGTATTTTATTATTTTAGATGACTACCATAGATGAATCTTTGAAATCAAATATGTACAAGATTAATAAGGGCAACTATTTACACAATCAATAAACTTATGAAAATTTTATAATTCACAGGTATATTGTTCGTTTGATAGTAGTATTTAGTTTCTAGGTACATTCAATTGTGATTGTTGGGGCTTTTTTTTTATGAAGAAATATAGGATTTTTTTTTACAAAATAATAGTATGATAGGTTGAAGATAGTTGCAGTTTCTTAATATGTATTATCAAGAAAGCTTTCCACCCTCAAACCCTCAACAAGTAACATACTGAATTTTCAGCTCTATCGAAAAGCCAAAAATGTATCGTTTATTTTTTTTATTTGCAAGTAATTTATTACTTTCAATTCACATAATTAATATTGTATTTTTCATTAATTTCAGAGTTAATACTAGGAGGACTATTTTATGAAGCTATGCATCTTTTTTTAAATTTCATTATAGATTCTTTTTATTGAATTTGTATGTATATTGTGCCCCCTATATAAAATTTCTGGATCCGCCACTGGGAGACGATAAATATTTGTTTTCAAATTTTCATTTTGTAGTCTGTATCATAATTTGACACGTTTTTCAAAATTTCATTTTGTAGTCCTTGACCTGACATCAACACCAGTACTTGGCACAATGCTACACATGGTCAAAGTGTGGGTCATGTCATGGTCATGACACTCGTTGCTTATGCGAGGTTGGCAACAAAAATTGCTCATATATAGCACAAGAGACACGCAGTCGGAACATGGTGCATGACCAAATTATATCGCACCATTGGAAGTTGTCACACCGACGCTGGCAAATGGCCGGCACATGGTGGGTGTAATAGGAATGAACAATTCACCCTGCGATGTTGAACTTTTGTAGAATTCATGGGATGTAGTGTTTAACTTATGGTGGTAATAAGAATGAATAATTCACTCTACATTTTCTTTCTAATCTCATCAATTTCTATGTAAGAGTAAATAAAATAGAGATAAGTTTGGTGTGTGTAATTTCCTTTTTGTTGGATTTTTCTTTTGGCTAAATACAACGTTTGATCTATTGAATTTGAAGCATATCGTTGACTTTTAGAGCTTTAATCAAAACTATTAATTTTTATTTAATTAATAGTTTGACAACAACATATATACTTAGCCATGAAATTATGTTTGGAGTATAAAGTGTTGTCATTATAGAGTGTAAAATATTTAGTGTTGCAATCAATAAACCACTTAAATGGAAATTAAGACGAGAAAGTTATAAATGAATTTTGTGTACGTATGTGTTCAATTACATTTTGATTCTTAAATTTACAAAATGACTATTTCAATCTCTAAAAATTAAAATATAACAATGACGTAGTAATTACTATACTATATTTTTTCAAAAAAAATCAAAATAATTATTTTTTAAAAAGGTTAACAACTAAAATAAACCTTTCGAAAGTTGAAGATAGTGGACGTTTTGAATGCTGATAGATCAAAATTTTAAGGGAAAAAAATCTTTAAAAGTTGATAATAAAAATATCTTTGATAAAAAGTAGGACCTCAAGGTAGCTTGAGGTGTTGGGGAATTTTTTTTGCTAGGCTTTTTAGTTTTTTAAATCAAAATTTAAACTTAATACTTTTATGTGAATTTTAAATTTGTTTATACTTATGGGGGACATAATAAGTACAAGAAGAACTGATCTCACCGTAATAGTGCTATTTCATCAACTTATTTCATGCTAGTTTAGTTACCCTCACGCGTCTATTTGACTATTTTATAGGGAATTGAGAAATTTCGAGCTATTTGGAAGACTTTGGATGAATCGGGATTAAAAGGAAGCTAATCGGGTCTATTTTGAGCATTCGAACTAAGAAGAGAGGCCATCCAAGTCAAGGGAGCCGAGTACAGAGCGTCTAGACGTTGTTTTGGGCGTCAAGACGCCACTGCACAACCATATGAAGCTTGAAGATCCGCAGGAATAGCGTTTAGAAGCTGGAAACTTCAAGAAGTGAGGCTCGCTCGATGCTGGGGAGAGGCTACCCTTGACGCTGTCAGCATCGAGACGCTACTTTCAAGCGTCTAGACGCTCTCCTGATTCTGCCAGATTCATTCCTTATTTGTGAAGGCACCATCTAGATGCTGTCCCAAACGTCTAGATGCTTCCCTGCCTTATTTAATCAACTTTTTTCTTTAGGGTTAGTATCCAGACATACACTATCCATGTTTTGAGACACTTTTAAAAGCTCTTCATATTCTTTCCCAAGTGTGTGTGTGGCCTCATAAAGTAGTCTCTACAAGCCCGGAGAAGGTCTATAAGGCTCTCAATCCATCTTCCCCTACACTGGCACTAGGACTAGCTACCAAGCTTCCAAACCATTAAACAAGTAATAGGTTACTAAGGTGCCTGAACTCAAACCCGTGACATAAACTGGTATCACTTTAAAAATCAAAGGGCACTAGCTTTCAAGCACATGTTGCAGGGACCCGTATCCAGAGCACTCGCTGAATGGATGGCCTAACTGATCACAATAGGGGTAGCTCTTTTTACCCATTGATTCACTAAACCCATTAAAAGCTTATTTTATTTTCTTCTTTTTCTTTCTTTCTTTTTTCAACAATGATATTCTTTTCAAGCACACTTTCTTTCTTTCTCTCTTTCTTTTTCTAGGAAAATCACATTTTTACTTCTCCTAAGCAACGCATTACAAGCTACCAATCTTTCCACTCAACAACTAGCACTACACCTATCGAGGTGACAACAGACATACAAGCTCCATAATCCCACCCTAAGCCTTAAAGACTACTAAAGGAAAGGCTAACGTGCTCAGAACGTGCAGGAAAGACCAGAAAAATTTGAAAGTTAGGCATAAAAAGACTCAAAGTAGGATAATATTCATATACTTTAGCTAATGTAATTAAAGCAACAAACCATGCACGTCATCAATTGTCCTCATCAAGCAACAAAAAAAACACATCATCAAGCATTCAAGCTCATAATTCACACAAAAATTTTGAAAAAAAAAATCACACAAGAATCATGTTTAACATAATTGATCAACAGTTTGAGCTCAGGTGCTCCAGGACAACATATAAGCGCAACTATCAAACCGAAAAATAGGTCCGAGCTCAGATGCTCAAGGACTCAACCAGTCATTCTAAACACATCATCAAAGCACAATAATAACCTCAACCCCCAACCTAAATTCTTCATTGTCCTCAATGTACAAAAATTAGTGAAAATGAAAGGATAAAAAGAAAGTGGAACAAAAAACCTCCAATGAAAACTCAGCACGTAGGTGGGTGGTGGCGCGGCGGAAACCTCCAAGAATGATAAGTCTTATGCTCAAAGGTCAATTTGTTACCTACAAAACAAAGAAAAACAAGCTAAGTTAGGAAAAACAAAAACAGAAAGCAATAATGGAAAGCAACTAAATTTTCAAGCCTGGCTGCCTCTAGGAAGCACAAATTTTTATAGTCAATTGCTCGACTTGCCGTGTGGCATGCGTCAGGGCACATAAAAGTTCTTCCATTTCTTCAGCTCTTTCTTCCTCGAATCTACAAAGCCCACTGCACTATTCAAGCTCTTCAACATCTTATGGGCTCAAGAAATGCAGGTATTTTTGGGATTTTTCGACTCTGAAAAAGAAAAACAAGAAAAATCAAAAGAAACTGACTTTGACTCGTGAGAACTAGAGGAACATACACAAAAGAAGAGGGAATCAAGGTACAAAATAGATACAGGCTTTCGGCCTCCAACTCTATCACTTGGACTTCCTCGCATTGAAGCTCGGTCTCCTCAGCCTCACAAATCTATTCTTCATATGGAAAATAAACTTCATCGTTGAGCTCTAAGCCAACGAAATCAGATTCTCGTACCTCACAGATGTCAATAGACGGTTGCTCTTGAATGCTCTCCACTGAAGTAACTAGCTGAATGACGGAGTCACCCAGTATCCTAGTTATCTCCTCTCAAAATTGGAGATTGCTCTACTGAATTCGGAGATTGTTAATAGCAATTTGATTAATTAAATCCTATAAAGACTTACCTAAAACTAAAGATTCAAGGCTCGGGTTCTACTGCTCCTTCTGGCATCCATATGATCGATCCCACTTAAGACTGTGAAGATTGTGGCTCGTGTCGTGCTGGCAAGGAACTCTTCCAAGACCAGAGGCATGTCGCATTTGCTCTTGCTTTTCAAGCAATCGAGAAACTGAATAGGCTAATTTAGAAAGTTTAAAATTTAAATCACTAACCTCTTCATCGTGCGGGGCACTCCTCTAAAATTCTAGAAATTATTAGCCATAAAAAGAAACAAGGTATAGATTTTTTTTTTGTTTTTATTGAAATAAGAAAACCAAAATAAAACATCAATTTAATTGGCGGTTCCCCAACAACGGCGCCAATTTGAAGGAGCTTGTCGAAAGCTCAATCAAATACAATTTATAATATCGATCTAAAATTAACTACTTGTAGTAATTAATAGTGGACCGAGTTGAACCACAATGAACCGAATAAATTGATTGCAATTAATTGATTTTCTTAATGACACAGACTGGAGGGGAGTTAAGCATAAAATATAGACAGAAGGACTAAATAGAGAGCGGTAAAAATAAAAATCTCACCTTAGGCACCGAATCAGGGGTAAACAGGTAGTTATGAAAATTATCGATTATTGAAACTAACCTAACAGACAATTTCCTATGTTTTAAGACAAACTAAACTCCTCAAGACACCATAGGAGCCTCCCCTAATTAAACCAATTTAGAAACGCCTAATTGGTTCTAATTTAATTAACTAATTTGGCACAACCAATATCAAATGAATTAATTAACTGCATTAAACACAAAGGATTAGTTGAAACGAGTTAATTAATTAAGATTTGGTCGATCATGTACTCGTGATTACATAATTCTACTTAATCTAACTGACGTAGCAACCGACCTATATACTACTCAAATTAAGCAAGGACACCTACGGGTATATCTAGCATAGCTAAGCAAAACTCTAAATTAATATGAGTTGTCAATTCCATTAAAGAGAGCAAGCTAGGATTAATCACAAGAATTGCAAGCCATAAAACATGCTGGAAAATAAAATTAATATCAAAATCTCACAACAAAATGCATAATTACCAAGTTTACATCTCGAACCGATGTTGAAAGCCTAGCAATCCATCAAACTGATGTTGCCCGACACCGAGATTTGATCTAAAACTACCTAATCTATCCTAAACTACTAAAAAATAAATAGGAAAAAACTTAAAAAGGTCTCATGACGGCTGCAAATTAGAGACAAATGACCTAGAGGACGAAAAAAATCTATTTATAGAAATCGACGGAGCGTCTAGACACTCTGGACAGCATCTAGATGCTCCTAGCATCATAGGGGCTCTCCGTAGCGTCGAGGGAGGCTTCAGGGAGCGTCTAGACACTATGGACAACGTCTAGACGCTACCTAGCTCGCAGCACTGGTCATTTTTGCTCTAACTCTTTACTCGGGTGTTCGAATGACCTCCGATTTAATACGTTGAAACCATGATTCGACGTAGAATCTCCCGGAACATGCTTTATGATCAAATCCCTACAAAATAAATAATTAATTAATTTAAAACCTCTAAACTAACATGATTTAGGCATAAAAATATAGAACTATGTTGGTCCTATCACCTCCTCCACCTCTGCCAAGAAAAGGTCAACCTAAAGATAAGTATGCAGCCTAGCCCTCTACTGTAGATCCATCTCGACCTCATCCAAAGAGAGGACGATCGAGGTACAAATATGCAGCCTTAGAAGAAAAAGTCCATGCATGGACTAGAATCTGGCCCTAATTCTAGAGCTCTTGAATCACACGGATCCAATAAAGAAGACCTTGACAAATGAGGCTAACAAGACCGAGGTAAATCACATTTTCAATCCAGCCAAAGGAGAATCATAATGCATGAGAATAATGGTAAATTACATGTTTATGTTCGACAGAGACTTGGCCTTGGCAAGAGCAAGCAAGCCAGATCCAGGAGACAAAGGTGCATGGAAAATCCACACCTGTAGGAAGTGGGAAAGTCCATGGACAAAAAAACCCTAAAGCTCAACCTTCTCGGCAGAGCCAACATAGAAAGGATGACCGATAGATGAATTCAGTGTTATGGAAGAAGAAGTCCAGGGGATCAAAACCTAGTACAAGTATTAGAAACTCGAAACTGCTCAAAACCACATATGAAGGTTATAATGGAGGGAGCCAACTAGGTCCCCATCACTAAGAAAGAGCATGGGGCCGACTTGACCCCCATTGCTATGAAATAGCAGAAGATCGACTAGATATATGTCACCAAGGAAAAACACAGGGCTGACCAAACCTCCATCATTGAGGAAAAACATGAGGTTGAGTAGGTCTTTGTCATTGAAAAAGAACAGTGGGTTGACCAAGTCTTTATCACCGGAGAAGAGGAAGCGACTAGGTCTCCAAAAAGCTCGAGGCTTAAAAAAGAGGTATGCAAGTGATATTTGATTTCGTTAATTAATTTGTTTTATCTAGACATGTTTATGTCTATTATCACTGATTTATCCCTATGATCAGCCTTTCAGTGATAGACATATATCACTAGTAGATATAAATAATATTAATAACATTAATCATTGGTTTTTTTTTCTTCCTCCATTGGATAACCAACATGGGCAATTTCTATAAATAAAGTACACTAAGGTTGTAAAGAAGAGTGATCGGGGTGAACTTTAGGTGAATAAAAGTAAGTAAATACGTTCAACCCCTGTGCAAATGCACACTACCGATGCAAGTACTAAAACATGAGTATTCCTGAGTATCGATCCCACAGGAAACAGTGTAACAAAAATTATTGCTAAGCAAAATGTAAGAAGAATTGCAACTTGGAAACTAAAATTGCAAAAACAAGGTTGGGATGGTGTGTTGGTAAAAAGAAAATAATTGCATAATCTAATTGCAAGTTAAAATGACAAAAAATGCAGAACTGAATTGCGGAATCAAAAATTGCAAAATTGAGTGATAAAGATTGCAGAATTGACAATTTGCAAAATTGAGTAGCAAACTAAATAGACTTGGTAAATGAAAATTGCAAAAGAAATTTTAGAGAAAGGAGAGGCTCAAGAATGTCATTGCCCTAAGTTGTAATTGCAAACCAAAATTGTAATTGCAACCTATTCTACATTCAATTGTAAACCAAAATGGCTACTCATATTCACCTTGAAATTATGTTTTAGGAGACTAAGCGAGTGATTTATATGTCTATAGTCCCTCTATCTTAGATAATTTGGCTCAACAATTTTATGGGTTTTTGAGTCTTTAATCCCTATGTCTAGGGCAAAGAATTGGCTTATGTCTAAGCTCCTTTCTCCATCACTTGTGCAAAATTCGCTTATCACTAACCCCGTTGGTATTAGATCTAAGCTTGAGTTGCTACCCTAGTTGATCAATCTAGGATCTCAACGGAATTTTATTCAACACAAGCAAACAATTGAGATGTAGGCTTAGTTTTTGTTGGAATTTTAGCTACAATTACTTTTTAGGGAATTCACATCCTTGAACCCCCTAAGAAATTTAGCTCATATTTAACTCACAAAATTCAAAATAATTTCTAGAAACAAAATCCATATTGGAAAAGAAATTACTAAGGCTAAATCTTATTGCAACTAAGACCAAAGGAAATTGAAAAGACTTGCTGTCCAATTTTAATTTTAAGTACTATAATAGGCAATGAAAGCTTTCATCCAACACACTCATGAGCAATGGAAGAGAAATTTCAAAGAATTAAAGCTTAATTTAACTTCTGGACAAAATTGAACCTTCAATTGTGAACTAGATTGAACCTTCTAGACAAATTACATTCTGGAAAAAACTGAACCTATGAACATAAACCTTCAAAATGAGATGAAATTCAATTTCTCTTCCTTCTCAATCGAATTCAACCAACTTGCAGAATGAATGGAATGCAGCAACTGAAATTCTACCATCAACTTGGCTAAAAGCATAAAATTAAATAAAGAAAACAGAGCAATACAAAAGCTATCGTTCTTACAACTTCTCTTAATCTCTAATCGATTCAATCCCTCAACTATATCTAGGAAGAGGTTGAATCTTAACAACTCAAGTTTTTGCTTGAATTGGATTGGAAAATCGAGGAAAAATCGAGCTAATAGTGCAGCAACTTCAGTAAAAAAAATAGAGACGAAAAACTAGAAAAACAGAGGAAGAAATACTGAAGAAAAACAGAGAAAAAATTTGAATAAAACCCACGAAATACTTCAAGAAAACACCTCCAAAAATCCATCTTCTTCTTCACTCATCTTCTCTCCTTTTATAGGCCTTTATTAGAGTTGAATAATGCCCAAATTTCATGCTCAAAATCCCTCAAATCGTGCAAGACTTGATGATTTTAGGATATGGGTAAATGCATATTTCTTTTTCCTTTTTTGAATTTTTTTGCTATATCCAGAATTGCAGTTTCATGAAATTGCAATTTTCGTTTTGCAATTTCCACATTCCCTGCAAACAAACTTAATTTTTTAGAATCTTATCCTAATTGCCTTCATTCTTATTTCTTCTTATTTTCAAATGACCTTAAGATAAAATAAGAATATTTTAAATAATTGGCCTTATTTGAAGAATTTCTTTATTCTTACAATAATAATTTGTAACTTTAATTTTGTTACAGAAATTTGTCGAAGCTCTGTACATGTAGAGAATTTTAGTTTATTTTAGATTTTGTTAAGAGATTAAAAATAGAGGATGAGATATGAGTTTGGCTCACTTCTTGATCATTCTCTCCCTACTCTATTTTTGTCTATATGTCCAATATCTTAGGTCTATTAATTCAAAAAAATTGGTGTGTAAACTAAAATCATAGTTGGAGTAGGTTGTGTTTTGGTCCCCATTTGGAACTTTTATACTAGAGTTTATGCTGAATTATTAATTTCATATTAGAAGAGATTCAAGAATGAATCCTTGAAATTAAAAGAATCACTTGAATTTAAAACATAGATGAACAGTTATGGAAGTTTGAAGTTGAAGTTGTATTCAAGGAAATGCCTTGTTTTATTCTATGACTTCTTTGTGTTAAAAGAATTAAGACCAAAATTATATTGAAAATTTATTTTCACAAACTGAATTCAACAATTACACCAGTCCTTAATAACTTCCTATCAACAGCTATAAAACATTAAAACAGGGGAGCTACTAGCCATTAATCACAAGAAAAAGGCTGGCAAAGGATTCTAATTACAACCCAAATAGCAGGGAATTTGCATAAGTAAATAAGGCATAATGTCCAACTAATATACATCTGAATAAGGGAGAGGCATTGAATATACAGCTGGAAGATTTTCTGTATTCTCCTGTTTTAGGCAAGACGTAATTGAGGGAGATGGCTCCTTGTGTATCTGAATTGGGTACCATTCTTCAATTCAGATTTACCTTGATTCCTTTAAAGAAAAGCTCATGGCTTTGAATTCTGGAGAATATTCTTGACATAATGTTATGACAGAAGCTTCTTTTTTTTTACTTTTTTTTTTTTCTGATACTTGAGTATAAAAGTTTTAATAGAAACATTAATTTTAGAGTAATATTTCATTTTTAGTGGTTATTTTTACATTAAAATACACTCATCGTCAAGAATTTGTAAGACATTCTATAGAAAAACTTCTACAAATTAAGTTTAGGATGATGTTAACTTTGACCTGAAACTGTATTTATCTTAAAGGTTTTTAACGAAACTAGCTATTGGAGTTTAAATTGAGATGAATGAGAGTTGTAGAAAAAAAAATCAAAGAAATATCCCTTTTGATTATTTGAAGTTTGGGACAGAAGAGAGATTTGATAAAATTCTTAGGTGATATTTTGAATATATACCTCACTTTTTCTTACCTTATATTGATTCTTTTGTTTGTTTCTGAATCAAATACAATTCATAGAGTTGAAAATGATTAAGATTCAAGCATGAGCACTTGGTAAAAATATTCACTTAAATTTAAATTAGTTCAAAAGTTGTGAATTAGTCACAAATCAAAATGTCAAAAGCACATAATAATATTGTCACAAATCAAAATGTCAAAAGCACATAATAATATTGTGGGTAAGTTAGAAAATAAGTTGATAATAACTTTGTTAGATATAGGAGTGTGTTTGTTCTAGAGGAAGTGTTTCAAATGAAGCTCACATTATACATTACATATGTTGAATGTAATAATTATAGTATAAATGTTTATGTGAGTCTCATCATGTATATTTTTTTTCCTTCAAATGATTATTTCCAAGCTTTTGGAGAGCTCTATTTTCTTGGTTATAAATTTCTTTTATTGAAATACTCTTTAAAATTGTGATATTATGTTTAGCAATGACAAGTCTTTGCGTATATCAAAAGTCCATGAAAGTGTCTTGTTTGTAAATGGTTTTATCTTTCATTGATTAATTTAGGAATATCATTGAAAGTGCTCAAGGCATAGTTAACTAATGCAATAATTTTTTTTTCTTTCAAACTTGCTATAATGTTAATCCTAATTATCTTAATTTTCCTTCTAGGAGTTTACAATATTTCAAAATTGGCCCAACCCTTTAATGTTTATGTTTTTTAGTTGTTTATGGATAACTTAAATTAACTTTTTTTACTATACATGTAACTACCTAAAATGTAGTTTTCAGTATTCTTAATTTTATTCGCTCGTGCATTGGACCTTTTCATTAATTTTTTTTCTGTTGCAGGTCATCGATCAAAGAGTATCAAAAGCGAGGGTTCTACTTTGTGACTAAAATTGGGGGCCAATAATTTATATCTCATTAAAGAATTGGTAAGAGAAAACTATATTCATTGTTTGTATATGTTATAATTTTTGTTATTACCTCTCCAACTTTTAGCTAAAAATTTTACCAATTGGGAATTACATTCATTGGACTCATGCATGATCAAGTTCATTGACAATTTCTTCACCCTTTTTATTTTCTTAGTTTCACTTGTTTCTTTTTGGCTCCTTTGGGTGGACCAAGTTTATTATTGAATATAATGCTTCATAAATACAATTTACTGATATGGTAGTTTTCATATTTGTTTACTTAACTCATCTTCCCCTCTTTTTATGTATAAGTTGCTAACTAGTTTCAACCCAGGTTGAACCTTCCCTTGTTTTATAATTTTCATTAGGACTAAGATCTATCATTGTATAATTATCCGTTACTTTTTTTTAATATCTTTTTCATCATTATAATAGGTAGTATTGAGAAAAAGAAAAGAAGAAAGTCGAGATGGATGTTTGTACAGTTAAGATGAAAATCAAGAATTGCATAGGAAATCAACCAAATTATTACCTTACTTGTATATATTTGTTTCATTATCATGTTATTTTTTAGGATTTCAGGACAATAATAGCAATGATTAAGAATTATTTATTTTTATGTCTAGAATTATTTTCAATGAAGCCCTCTTCAATGAGAAAACTCTCTATTCGGTTAGTTTTACATTGTGTGTGATAGCACCCTACTTTTTCCACCCTACTTTTTCAGTTAATAATTTCGTTTATTGCTACATTGTTGCAATATAATGACGTTAAAAAGTACTTGATGGTTGAACGTGATATAAAACCATGGAAACTACTAGTGTAAGTTATCATAGTTTTGTTGGTTTGATTTGCAATAACATTAAAAAGTACTTGATGATACTTGGAGAATGTTCTTTTTCTTAATTCTTTAACTATTTTGGTTTGTTACCATCTATATATCTATATATTTGTTTTGTACTTAACTACTTTCAAGATCCCATGAGAGTGCTTTTAGAAAGAAGTACTTTGAAAAAAGTACTTCTTTAATTAGATGGAACACTTTTTCAATTTGAAAAAAGTGTTTTGAATTGGTTAAAGGCAATTTTTAAAGCATTGATAGGACCTTAAAGACATGCTAAACACACACTTCCTCCGAAACTTGATGATTTTTTGTGAGAAGTAGTTTTGGCATACCAAAAACAGGAAGATTGAATAAAAGAATACTTGTGATATGATTGATAGGACTTTAGCCTGCCAAAGTATTCTAAGAACAACCAACTTAGAGCATGCTCTCGAGCCACCAAGTTCTTGTACTCCTACAATATTGTATCTTTTTGTATTCTTAGTCACCAAACACTTTGTGAAAATTGATATTCTCTTTTCTCAAATAGTGCTCGTCATCCAAGTCATTGATGATTCAACTGATCATCCCATTAAAGTTACCAGCACCTTGAAAATGTTCAACAAAGATTGGGTGCATTTAAATCGGTATGAAAATAGTAGTAACTACTTATAAGTTTTTTTAGTTAATTTTCTGACGTATACTTAACAAAATTGACTGTCTAATAGTGCTACTGATGAGTACATGGAAGGAGCATGGAATTTTCTACAAGAAGTGAAGAAAAGGAAGCCGGATGCAAATAAAGTTTTATGTCCGTGTAGAGAATGTAGAAATATGAGACATTGTGATCTTCAAATCGTATATGAGCACTTAGTCATTAAGGGATTGGACCCTACATACAATGTTTGGTATCATCATGGAGAAGTATGTGAGGAGGATGAAGTCGAAAATGAAGTTGATGATGCTTTTATGTGTGAAGCAACCAACTTCTATGAGAGCACATATATGGGACAAGAGGACAACATTGATCCCTTTACATCAAGGAAGAAAAACAACTTTTATCAGAATATCCAAGAGGCAAATACTCCATCGTACGCAAGATGTACAAAATATACGAAGATGTCAGCAGTTGTAGCATTGTATAAACTTATAACTTTTAATGGTTGGTCAGATGCAAGTTTCACTAGCCTTGTGGAGCTCTTACATGACATGCTTACAATGGATAATGTTATTCCAAGATCTATTTATGAAGTTAGAAAATTATTCAAGGAATTTGATTTAGGCTACCAAAAAATTCATGCGATTGCTGCCTATTTAGAAATGAGAATGAAAAGTTAGAAAGTTGTCCTCATTGTGCGACTTCAAGATGGAAGATTGATGAAAGAATAAATCAAATTAAACAAGGTGTACCTGCTAAGGTATTGAGATATTTTCCTATCATTCCACGACTTAAACGAATGTTCAAAATAAATGAAGTGAGTGAAAGTTTACGTTGGCATTCTATCCATAAAAGTACTGATGGAAAGATTTGACATCCAGTTGATTCCGTTGCATGGGAGTCAATTGATCAAAAGTGGCCTGAGTTTTCTATGGAATCGCGTAATCTTAGGTTAGGCCTTGCTACAGATGGTTTTAACCCATTCTCCAACTTGAGCAGCTGATATAGTTGTTGGCCAATCATGCTTGTTACGTATAACTTTTCTCCTTGGTTATGTATGAAAAAGGAAAATATAATGTTAACATTGTTGATTTCTGGCCCTAGACAACCAGGAAATGATATTGATGTCTACCTACAATCTCTTGTGGAAGATTTACAACAACTATGGAAGGGAGTACAAGTCTATGATATTGTAAGTAAATCACATTTCAATTTAAGAGCAATTCTTATGTGGACTATAAATGATTTTCCAGCATATGGAAATCTTGCTGGATGCACCACAAAAGGTAAATATGCATGTCCAATTTGTGGAGATAATACTCGTTCTTGTTGGTTGAAACATAGTAAAAAGTTTGTATATATGAGTCATAGACGCTTCTTACCAAGGCCACACCCATATCGGAGAAAAAAAGCGTGGTTTGATGGAAAAATAGAAGAAGAGTTACCTCCCAAAATTGAAACAAGTAATGCAATTTATACCCAACTTAAAGATTTTGAAAATTGTTGGGGAAAAAGTGAAAAGAGAAAAAACAAGAGGAATAAAGAAGGGTCAAATCAAAAGTGGAAGAAACGATCAATTTTCTTCGATCTACCATTGGAAGGTTGACGAACTCTAAGTTTATGGTGTATTTTATTGAGTTTTAAATTATTGAGTTTCGAACTATGTTATTAATAATTGAAACTTTTATTGTATAGGAATTACCAATACGTCACAACTTGGATATCATGCATGTGGAAAAGAATGTGTGTGAGAGTCTTGTAGGTACATTATTAGATATAAATGAAAAGTCAAAAGATGGATTTAATGCAAGAAAAGATTTACAATTTTTGAAAATTCGCCTTGACCTACATCTTCAAGAGCGAGGAGGTCGAACTTACTTGCCTCCTGCTCCACACACATTGTCTAAGTCTGAGAAGAAATTATTTTGTTCAAGGTTGTACAAGCTAAAGTTGCCTGATGGATACAGTTCAAACATTTCAAAGTGTATATCATTAGATGAATGCAAAGTGATGGGGTTGAAGTCTTATGATTGTCATGCGTAGATGCAACAACTTTTATCTGTGGTGCTTAGAAGCTTGCTCTCGAAAGGTCCAAGACATGCAATATATAAGCTATGTTCATATTCCAACAAACTTTGCCAGCGTGTAATTGATAGAGAAGTTATGTTAGAGCTTGAAAAATAAGTGGTGGACATTTTATGTCTTTTTGAAAGGCACTTTCCACCTTCATTTTTTGATATAATGATACATTTGGTTATTCATTTGGGCCACGAAGCTCGTATATGTGGACCTGTTCAATTTTGCTGGATGTACCCATTTGAAAGGTAAATTTCTTACTTTTGATCTACATGTTGGTGATAATTGTGGTCCTCTTTGTAATCATTATATTTAATTTAGATATATGAAGATATTGAAAGGGTATGTAATGAACAAAGCACGACCAAAAGAGTGTATTGCAATGTGTTACTTAGTTGATGAGTGTGTTAACTTTTCAAATAAGTATTTTAAACAATCAGTTGAAATAGCGAACAATCAACATCGTAATGAAGAATACCACAATGATGTCATTCTAGAAGGTCGTTCTATATCATCTGGAACTCCAATTACATTACCTGATGATGTACTTGAGAATGCACATCGATATGTCTAATTTAACACAACAGAGGTGGAACCATTTATCGAGTGAGTTAATTTCTATGACAATATTACTTAGTTTAATATGAGACCATTATTTAATGGTAATTCATTTGGTTAGGATGCATATGAATGAACTTATGATCTCAAATAGAAGATTAGCAAAAGATTCTAGTCTACTTTGGAAGATCCATACAGAACAATTTCCATCATGGTTGAAATCTAAGGTAATATACTATAATATTCCATAAATGTTCTATCAAACAATGAATATATAAAACTATGACACACTTTAACTAACAAATAGGTATGTTTCTTTCTTATCAGATTGAATTAGATTCATCTTCTACATATTACTTTGACTTGTTGAAATGGCTTGCAAATGGGCCAAGAAAAAGTGCAATGTCTTACACTGGATACATCATAAATGGACAACGATTTCACATAAAGAGTGTAGAAAGATCAACCCAAAATAGTGGTGTTTCTGTAGATGCAACTACATTATGTAGATCTAGTGCCAAAGATAGATTTCAAGTTGTGAACCTAGTTGCTTATTATGGAGTGCTACAAGAAATCATTTTGTTAGATTATTATGTCTACCGACTTCCAATCTTTAAATGCAATTGGGCAAATGTTCGTAATGGAGTAAAAGTTGAGGAAGGATTCCCTCTTGTTAACTTACATCAAAGTCAAAGCATATTTATACGAGAGCCTTTCATCTTTGCCTCACAAGCCAAACAAGTGTTTTATGTTAGAGAACATGACACCTCAAATTGGTATGTCTTATTAAAAGCACCACTTAGAGGATTTCATGAATTAGAGATGTACGATGAGAATTATGTTGATACTTTGATTGGTAATGAACAAATTCCTAGTACGTTGGAAGACATTGATGAAAATGATGAGCTTACTTATGCAAAACAAGACTGTGAGGGTGTTTTTATTTGAGGAATAGTTTGAAACATTGTATAAATATTTGTTGTGAATGTATTATACTCTATAGACATTGTATAAATACTTATGCAAGACAAGACTGTGAAGGTACTCTATAGTTATTTATTTTGTGAATGTATTATACGATATTTATTGTGAATGTATTATACGATATTTGTTGTGAATGAATATCATATTAATGTTAGTTGCTTATGACATATTTTTTATCAATCAACTTTGTTCATAATTGTTTAGTCCCATGTGTACTATTTAAGTTTAAACTAGTTATCATCTAACATATTTACAAGTTTCAGATATATATCTTCTTAGTGTACGTCATTGGATAAGCCACATCCACAATGGTGAAAACAAGAATGACAATAAGTAACTATAATTGTAAACTAGGTCATTATTTTTTAACATTTGGTGCATAATGATTATCTATTAATTTTGGTTTCAGGTTGAAATGGAGGGAAATAAGCTACCACCTCCAACTAAACAACACAAACAAGATATCTTGGGACTAAAAGTCATAGGAAAGAAGAGGTCTGAAAGCACCAAACATTTAAAATTTCATGGGGTATCATGTTCCATTGATTCAAGTATGCTTGAGATTTGTGATGAACATGGAGAAAAACAAGGTAATTTGGGAGATAATGGTATCATTGTGCCTAAAAAATCTCTACGAGGAAAGCTTTGTGGTGATAAAATGTTGGATGACCACCAACTAGAAAAGGTAAGGGTCCAAAGTGAAAAATCACCTATGTCTAACCATGATCGGGATAGTTTGCCTCTTCCATACGATGTTAATGTGGAAATATCTCCTATTAGTGCCAACCCTCAACACTTCTCACCCAATCCTAATGAGAAGACAGTTAAATGTAATCCTATTTCAATTCCTGCATTAGACTCATCAGCTACTCGAACAAGATTAGCAACTCGTAGGCAAGTAGCAACTTCTAATGAAAATAGATTTGAAGATGGAGATCATATAATTAGTGAACATCCACTTGAAACAACATCTCTGCCAAAAAGAACAAGAGGCCCTACAAAGATGAAGACAATAGCCGTTGACAAACAATCTAAAGTGGAACTTGTTTTTAATGAATACGGACAACCCATTGGGGAGGAATCTGTAGGATTAGCTTCTTTTCTTGGTCCACTCGTGAGAGAGGTTATACCAGTGAATTTAGAGAATTGGAATAAACTACCTACAAGGTTGAAAATAGTGTTATGGAAGTCTATCCAGGTATGAGGTTACTTTATTTCATTTACACAATTTTAATTTGGTGGGGTTGTCGAGACCTACCAAAATTAAACTGGTTTCCTACTCTAGCTTGTAGAAATAGTGGACCATGTCGATTTCCCAAAGGAGCCAGAAATTTTATATTCTCAGTATTAAATTCCAATAACAAAATGAAACGGGGGGTTTTGACAATTATTTTCTTACTTAATGGAAATAAGAATTGACAAAAACAAAACAATTGCTAAAAAGGACAAAAATCAACTCTTACCAAGTTCCAGTTCAGAGGTGCGGTTCTATTCAATTGGAAACATTGATCATAGACATTCAAAATATTTAGTCTTAACCATGCAAGTACTTGGTCAACTTATTAGGAAACCCCAAAAAGTGCAAATTCCCTAAAATCATTAACTCTAACGAACGCCAAGTTAACGCTAATTACCTAAACAAATCTTTATGGAACCGCTTCAATTTATTTAGGTAAAGGCATTACGAACTTTGGAACGACCAAGACAATTGATCAGGTAAAACAACTTTCACCTAATTAACATGCTTCTTTAATTCCTAGAATTAAACATGCAAGCCATGTATCATGGAAACCCACAAACATACACATGTGATAATTCTAATGCTACCGGTTCATTCAACATGACAATTACGGATCATGATCGTGATTAGCAATAAAGCATGTAATGGGATTAAGGCGTCAATTTAATCAAAATACATACTTATAAAATCAACACGGGAATTAAAGAACACTTGCAATTAAAAGAAAACTAAGTTTAAGTACAAGCCTCACAATGTCGCAATTGTTCACAACCGACCTCTGAACCGGAATTGCAATATCTAGCCGAGCATCTCCATAGAAAACCTCGAGTTCCAACAAGCTCGATTAGACACCATCAACTCTCTAAAAGGAAAGGGAATGTCTCTCAAAAACTCTCTAAAAATCGTGTGTGCAAGGAGGCAAAAAGTGTCTAACCCTAAAGAGAAAAGTTGATTAAATAAGGCAGAGAAGCGTCTAGACGCCTAGGACAGTGTCTAGACGCTGCACCCGCAAATAAGGAAAAAAATTTGGCGGAATCAGGGTAGCGTCTCGACGCTACCAGCGTTTTGAGCAGCCTCTCCGCAGCGTCGAGCGAGCCTTGCTTCTTCAAGTTCCAGGCATCTAGATGCTTGGAATAGCGTCTAGATGCTATTCCTGCGGATCTCCAAGTTGGACATGATTTTGTAGCGGCGTCTAGACGCTTGGAATAGCGTCTAGACGCTCTGCACTCGGTTCTCTTGGCTTGTATGGTCTATCTTCTCCATTCTAATGCTCAAAATAGGTTTGATTGGCTTCCTTTTAACCCCGATTCATCCAAAGTCTTCCGATTGGCTCTGAATTTCTCAATTCCCTACAAAATAGACAAATAAACACATGAGGGCAACCAAACTAGCATGACATAAGCTGATAAAAGAGCACTATTACTGTGCTATCATAATTGAAAGCATGTATCATTTTCTCCTCAATCATTTATTATGATTTATTTCTAACCATTTGATACTTTAGTCGAGGTACAATGTAAATGATGATTGCCATAAAAAGTTTTTCTTCCAACAGATGGGTAGATTATGGAGGGCTGAAAAATATTGTCTGGTAAAACTAATTCGCAATGCCCCAACAAAGGATGCACTTTTGAAACTTATGCCAGATAATTTGCAATCAGTAGATGATTGGATGGATTTTGTAAATGAAAAGACTAGTGCAAATTTCATGGCATGAAAATCTCTACTTTAAAAAGTGCAATTTTACATTTTCATATTATTACTTTGATATAAATATTGGATGTCTTTGTTTGAGTAGTTGAAAAGTGAAAAATATAAAGCCATGAAGAAGAAACAACTCCCACTTACATGTAGTAGGAAGGGGTATGCTCATTTGGCTAAAGAGATGGTAAAGATCATTATTACTATAATTTAATTCTACTTTCATTTTGTACGTGAGTTCATTTTATTTATTTCATTTTGCAGAAAAAAAGTTGTTCAGATCCAGCTTCAATCACAAGGATTATGTTGTGGACAAAGACACAAAAAAAAAGGATGGACAACCAGTGAATGCACAAGTTGCTGAGACACGCGTATGTCTTTTATTTTATTTCCTTATGGGAAAAGTGTACAAATAATGTAGGAGAATTAGTTGTTTGACTTGAAGTATTTTCCTATGTGGGGGGAGGGGGGGATAAAAAGTTAGAAGAGTTGACTTGTGATCTTTGGATTATGCTATGTTGTAGGGGGTGAAAAAGTTTAAGAATTGACAAAAGAGGGGGGGGGGGGGGGGGGGGGTTTGGAAAAAGCTTTGGAGAGTTATTGTTGTGAGTTTGTTGCGATCTTTTAGCATATGGGATATGTGAAATTTGGTCGAAAATGACTTCATTGGATTATACTATGTTGTAAGGGGGTGAAAAAGTTTGGAAGAATTGACTTTGTTGGGATCTTTTGCTTTATAGAATATGTGAAATTTGTGGTTGAAAATGACTTTATGAAATTTGCCTTGTTTTTTTTTCTTTGTGGGGGAGGGGGGGGAAGGATAAAATGTTAGAAGAGTTGACTTTGTTGTCATCTTTGGATTATGCTAGATTGTAGGAGGTGAAAAAATTTAAGAATTGACTTTGTTGGGATCTTTTGCTTACAAGAATATGTGGAATTTGTGGTTGAAGTAATTTTATGAAATTTTCTTTGTTGGGAGGGGGCATGGGGGTTGGAAAAAGCTTTGGAGAGTTATTATTGTGAGTTTGTTGCGATTTTTTAGCATATGGGATATGTGAAATTTGGTTGAAAATGACTTCATTGGATTATGTTATGTTGTAAGGGGGTGAAAAAGTTTGGAAGAATTGACTTTGTTGGGATCTTTTGCTTTATAGAATATGTGAATTTTGTGGTTGAAAATGACTTTATGAAATTTGCTTTGTTTTGGGTGTGTGTGTGTGGGGGAGGGGGGATAAAAAGTTAGAAGAGTTGACTTTGTTGTCATCTTTGGATTATGCTAGGTTGTAGGAGGTGAAAAAGTTTAAGAATTGACTTTGTTGGGATCTTTTGCTTACAAGAATATGTGGAATTTTGTGGTTGAAGTAATTTTATAAAATTTTCTTTGTTGGGGGGGGGGGGGGGGGGGGGGGGGGGGGGGGGGGTGGGAAAAAGCTTTTGGAGAGTTATTGTTGTGAGTTTGTTGCGATCTTTTAGCATATGGGATATGTGAAATTTGGTCGAAAAAAGTTGTAAGGGGGGTGAAAAAAGTTTGGAAGAATTGACTTTGTTGGGTTCTTTTGCTTATAGAGTATGTGAAATTCGTGATTGAAATGACTTTATGAAATTTTCTTTGTTTTTTTTTTGGGCCGGGGGGGGAGACGGTTGGAAAAAGCTTGGGAGAGTTATTCTTGTGAATTTATTTCAATTTTTTAGCTTATAGGATAGGTGAAAATGTTTTGGGAAGTTACATTTTTCTCTTTGTACGATTTGTATTATGTATTTTGCATACTTGTTGCTGGGAACGCATTGAACAAACTGAGGTTGAGACAATAACTTCTGCAAATAACGTGGTTGATGATGCCTTAAGTAAAGTTCTTGGCCCTAATCGTGGGAATGTAAGAGGACTTGGGTTTGGTGTGACTCGTTCAAAATTATCTCTCTTGTCTCAACAAGATAACAAGTACACAATTCTTGAAAAAGAATATTTGAAGATGAAGGAGGAAATGATAGAAATGAAATCAATGATGTCATGTTTGATAAAGAAACAGGTAAACTTTTTTATTAAGTTATCTTAAGTTCATATATATATATTTTTTGTTTTGAATGTACTCCATATTATGTTTCATCTCAAATTATTATAGGTTGAACCAAGTGAGGAACTTTCAAATGCTACTGCAAGTGTACCTAAGCCAACAAATATTCGTTCAACTTTTTCGATACCTTCTCCATCGGTAAATTTATTTTGTAATGTGATTAATAAAATTATAGATTTCATTATTATCCAATTATCATATCGTATGTTTTTCTTCTGATAGAGTATCAATAATAATACTCAAATTAAGTGCAAGTTATTAGATTGACATGACTCAGGAGAGATAGTTGCAGAAGGACGATGGTCTTCTAATGATCCTACTGCTTTTGTTCATCACATTCCTATTGGACCACATGTAGTTAGAGTATGGGTTGATGTATCAAAGAAACCCAATGCATATTTGTGGAGGCCTACATCAGAAATGACATTTATTGAATAAGCTGTGGTTAGCACAGTTGCATGGCCATCTGACAAAGTGACTATTAGTATGTTATTTTCTAGGTTTATTTATTTACATTTATTAAAGAATTTCTTTATTTACTTAATTCACTTTATTAGTGTTCACATAACCATATATTTATATATTTTTTTTATATATTTATGTAGGTGAATGAAATGATACCTTATCCATGCAAAAAGGATCAAAGATGACAACATAACTACATGATACTATAATCTTGAACACTTGGTGAATTTTTTATTTTGTGAACTGACTTTTGTTGTTGGAAATTACATTCAGTGAATATTTTATCTTGTATCGTTTGGATGATTTCTTTAATCTATGAAAGTATTGAATACTTTATTTTGTAATGTAAATAGATTATGAAAGTTCAATTATGAATGGAAGTCGTGGTATTTAATGTGTTATGAAGTATTTTGTGTGTGTGGATTTAGCTAAAAACAATACTTGAAGTAAATTTTATCAAAATTTAATTAATTTAAATGATATTTAAATAATAAAATGAATTATACCTTTTATAGCCATGAGTAAAAGCAAGAAAAAAAAATTTACATAGCGAAAAAAGAAATGCTATCAAAAAGTTACTACAATGACTATAGTAATAAGAAAAGATTAGATAATTTTGTTATGGCATAAGATTAAAGCTATAAATAATATATTATAGCGTTAAAAAGGCTATTATATGTTAAAGATAGCACAATATTTTAGCTATAAAAAACATATTATAGCTTTAATAAAAAACGCTATAAACAGTTTTCATAGCAATGTATATAAGCTATATCTTCATACTCTATTATAGCATCCATTATAGCTATACAAAAACGCTATAACAAGTCTCAGACTTTTAATAACATGGACTGTCAGGACCTTCGAAAAAGGCTATAATAGGTCTTTTATAGCGTTTTTCGTTAGCTATTGTATCTATTATTTCTTGTAGTGTGGAAGTTAAATAAATCTTAATTCTAAGGCTTATCAAAGAGCACAAGCAATTTGAGAGAGAGATGGAGGGATATAAAATGAAAATGGTTTTGGTGGTGGCTTTGGGGGCAATGATGTTTATGGGTTCTTTAGCCCAATCTTACTCCACCAAGGGAAATGTGGTGCTTCAACTCTTGTCCAATGGTGACATAAACATGAACAAGTTGTGGAATACTTGAACGATATTAGCCCAATCAGAAAAATGATGAAATTTGATAGAGCAGCCAATTCACTTAGCCATATGATCTATCGCATGTTAATTTGCAAACATGAAATTACGTTATTTATAATTCATTTGTTAAAAGTAAAATAAAGATACAAAATTGAGCATTGTCGTTCAAACATTTGAAACATAATTAATAACTTTCTTTATAGGTTGAAGGTTCAAATCTCTACCCTCCTCAATGGTTCCTTTATATTTTCCTAAAAATCAGAAGATAAAAACTAAAATAATTATTTTTTTTTTTAAAAAGTTTTAAAAACTAAAATAAATATTTTGAAATTTAAGGGATCAGAGTAGACATTTTAAAAGTTGATGGACTAAAATAGAAAGATTTTTAAAAAGTTCCTAAATCAGATTTTAGAAAAAGAAATATCTTATTTAAATTTATTTTGTTTGCATGTGTTGGTCCTATATTAAATCTTGGAAAACAAATTAATTTTTACCCACTTTTACCACAAATTTTCAAATTCTTCAAATTGGACCTTAGGCTAGCTTACATAAGTATTGCAATTTTTACTTAGGTTCAATTTCATTAATATAGCTACTAATTTCAAAGAAAATCAAGTTTTGAACAAAATTAAATTTAACTAATGCACAAAATGGATCATTGAATACTCTACCAAAACTCACAATTTCAAAAAAAAGAAAAAATCCCTAATGTTTTTTTTTTCTTGAAATCCTATCAATTTTGTATCTTTTACAATTCATTAAATGCACATGAATATACTTTTTTTTAAAATTATTTTTCAAACCAAAACTTATTAAAAGTAAAAAAAATTATAATAATAATTTAAGTTTGGGGTTAAGACTGTAACATTTTTCCAAACTTAAAGATCAAAATTTGAATCACATATCCAAGTTTAAGTAGTTGAATGAAATTAAAAATTTAGAGTAAAAATTGATATCACTCACAAATGTATTTCATTATTTGCATCAGCAGCCTTTTTCGTTGCAGGTCGTACGTTGTTGTACCTGACCAATACAACACTTGAGATTTCAAATAAGTGATTGGGTCGTACATTATATTGGTCCCTGGCAATGCACAAAAAATAAATGTTTATATTGGATCCTACGTTGTCCCTCTTGATAATTCATAAACTAAGTTCATCTTTGACCATCACTATCAAGTTTTTCAATGTCTAGTTCGGATTTAGGTTCGTGTAGGCCAGTTTCTGACCTGTTTTGGGACACGTGTTGTGCCCAGATTCAATCCATAGCGAAAAAGTTGCATGATCGTACGTATGTTCTATTGCCACGACGACAGGGTCCTGCATTAAATTTAATCTGCCGGTGAAGCTAAATCGGAGCTCGAATCCTTCCGCCAGAATCCAAATTCCAGCGTCACGCCGTACTACATGCATTTCGTGATACGAACTAATCCGATCAACGCAATCACATCGGATCTCGATTTCTCATCCGTTTGATTCTGTATTCCGTCCTTGAGATTCTCGATTTCCTCTCTGCAACTCGACCAATCTCGAATATCAATCCTCGAGAAAATCTCTGAAAACTCGGTATAATCCGAGACGATTTCGTCCTTAATCCGATCGATTGTCTTCAAAACTTTGAATCGACGAACGCGGTGGATTCAGAGCACTGATTTCTAAAGAGGTAGAATAATTTCCTCGACGTCTTCGGTTAATCCAGCGTCCTTCACGGGGAAGATATCGAGTACAGTCCATAAATTAATCCAAGGTGAGTTCGTGAAAATTATTAGCAATTGATTCGTTCTAAGTGAGTAGCCACATCTTGCTTCCGTTATAACAGTCTTCAATTAAGGACTTGATTCCCTTCGGCCACTGAGAGGGGGACCCATTGTTCATAAACTAAGTCCTTCGTGTGCAGTGAGAAGGTGGTTGAATTCCATCCCATTTGGTTGAGTATTTCCAAAATTGTAAGCTTATTGAATTGAGAAATTAAATATTTCATGATCCAGTCTTATACAAACTCATTGTATATAATACCTCACTCACATGTTTTCCATGAACGATTTGGATCAAATTATTTGTAACAATTATAAAGTAGGTCGTATCAATAGCCTTACTACGATAATGCACCTAACTTTATCCATATACTATAGATCTTTAGATTATTTATTGAACATGATTCTCCGGTCACATACTATTTAAAACTATACTAATAATCTTGAATTTTTCATATAATGGATAATGTTAATTGCATATAAAATAATCAAAATTATTATTAATTATTAAATAATAAATCATTAATTACGAGTCTTTCGAGCATAAATTCCAACAATATTGATATTATTAATTAATATAAAATAACTAATTAATTAAGTTATATATTTACTATTCATCTCTCACATATCTTACTAAGATAAGACACCTAATCTTATTTATATACTATAGACCCTTTAAGTTATTTCTTGAACATGGTCCTCCCGTATGTCAACCAGTTTAAGATTACACTAATAACTTTGAGTTTTTTCATATAATGGATAATGTTATATTGCAAATAAAATAATTAAAATAATTATTAATTATTAAATAATTAATAATTATTTATGAGGATTTCGAGCATAAATCCCAACAATATTGATATTAGTAATTAATTAAAAATAATTAATAATGATTAATTAATATAAATTAACTAATTAATTAAGTTATATGTTTACTATTCATCTCCTATGTATAAAAATCCTACCTAGATGGAGAGTATAAGAAAACCCATGTTGGATGGATTTTAAAGTTCCCTAGATAATAATATCTTGGATTTTAAAAAGTGAAAATCAGTGAAACAAGCAATGATATTAAATGTCTGTCTGAAAATCCATAGCAAAACCCATGAAACAAATAGACCCTAAGTGATATATATTTCACCCATACGCAACATGTTTCACATATTGTGGATAAGATGGATACTAAAAGACAATATATATATATATATATGAGAGTACAAGACTACCCTAATGTGGCTGCCTACTAATAACCCTTGAATATGAATTAAATTTTTTTTATGCTCCTTAATAATTAATGGATATAGATTCAAAACATGAGCACTTGCATATATGGCAAAATATGTCCAATTAATTGCAAATATAGTAACAACATTTTTACATTTGCAAATATAGCAATTTTTAAAATATTTTCATGCACCTACTTAAATATTTTTAGGTAATTCCCTTTTTACCCTAATTACCACTATGGATGTGGATATATAATTGATATTTGACTTTATTTTCTATCAATAATCGTTTGCATGCTCCTTTGCTATTAGATCTATCATTGAAATACTATATCAATAGAATTAAAAAATAAAGGGTATGCAAGTGAAATTTGGTTGGTTTTATCTAGACATGTTTGTCTATATCACTCATTTATGCATGCCTATGATCAGTCAATCAGTGATAGACATATATCATTAGTAGATGTAAAAATGGTATATTAGTTTCATATACACGAGTAAAAAAAGAAATTACATATAAAAATTTAAATAGGTGTGCAAAAAATTAAAAAATAATTGTTATATTTGTAAAATCCTAATTCTATTGATATATTTGCAATATGATAGTATGAATTGGCACCCATTAGAAAACATCTCAATTTCTTTCTAATACATCCGATAATGCACACATGGGCAGTTTCTATAAATATAGTACACAGCTTGTAAAGAAGAGCACAAGCAACTTGAGAGAGAAAAAGAGAGATGGAGCAGGGACATAAAATGAAAATGGGTTTGGTGGTGGCTCTGGTGGGAATGATGTTTATGGGTTCTTTAGCTGAATCTTCCTCCACCAATGAAAATGTGGTGCTTCAACTCTTCTCTTATGGTGAACATCAACAAGCTGTAGAATTTATACCTCAATTACATGTATAAGTTTTTTTAATCAAATGTGTATTTTGAATTTATATCCAAGGTTTATTGTATGAAGTCCAAGACTCAAGCACTGGCAGCCACTAAAAAAAATTTATTTGATAAGATGAGATAAGGTTTTATCTTATTTGATAAGATGAGATAAGGTTTTATCTTGCTCCATTGGATATAGTATTGAACCAAGATGGGCAGTTTCTTCTATAAATAGAGTACACTAAGGTTGTGAACAAGAGCACAAGCAATTTGAGAGAAAAAGAGAGATGGAGAAGGGGCATAAAATGGGTTTGGTGGTAGCTTTGGTGGCAATGATGTTTATGGGTTGTTTAGCCCAAGATTCCTCGACCAATAATGAAAATGTGGTGCTTCAACTCTTCTCTGATGGTGAACATCAACAAGCTGTAGAATACTCTAACGATGTTAGCCCAAGAAAAATTATGAAATTAGATGGAGCAGCCAAATGTTTGGGATCATTGTGCACTGCATACCACAAGTGCCCTTCTAGGTGTCACTGCTTAACTCCTCCACGTGTTAATCTTGGAGTTTGTATATATCATCCTTCCCCTAGCAGCGCTTAATTATGTAGGCCGCCTCCCATTTCGTTTTATCATCTCCTAAATTTCTCTAAGTGTTTGCACTTCTGTTGTGTTTGTTTCCTTCTTCTACCTCATCTCTCAATTTCTTCGTGACTAAATAAAGTGGTGGAGGCCAGTTTGGTGTGTCCAATTTTCTTTTGTCTCTATGTTTTTCTTTTGGCTATATTTATAATTTGGTCTCTAAAATACGGTATCGTTAACTTTATGGCCTTTAATCTCAATTCTTTAATTTTAAAACATGACCATTAATGTCGTTGGGACCTAATGCCTAAATCGAGCATTGTCGTTCAAACATTTGAAGCATAATTAGTAACTTTCTTTATATGTCGAAAGTTCGAATCTCTACCCGCCTCAATACTCATTTTATATTTTCCTCAAAACCAAAAGATAAAAGGTAAAATAATAATTTTTTTAAAAAAAAAATTAGAAACTAAAATAAATAGCTTAAAATTTAAGAGATAAAAGTGGAAATTTTGAAAGTTAATGGACTAAAATGAAAACATTTTTAAAAAGTTCCTAAATGAGATTTTAGAAAAAGAAATATATTATTTAAATTTATTTTGTTTGCATTCGATGCTCCTATGTTAAATCTTGGAAAACAAAATTAATTTTTATCCATGATAAGCTATATCAATTTTCACCATAAATCTTCAAATTCTTAAAATTGGACCTTAGGCTAGCTTACATCAGTTTTGCAATTTTTACTTAGGTTCCATTTTCATTAATTTAGCCACTAATTTTAAATTAATAAAATTTAAAGATCTCCAAAATTCACCAATTTCGAAGAAAACCAAGTTTTGAACACAATTTAATTTAACTAATGCACAAAATGGATCATTGAGTACTCTGCCAAAACTTGCAAGTTCCAAAAAAAAAAGAAACAAACAATCCCTAATGTCGTGTTTTTTTTTTCTTGAAATCCTATCAATTTTGTACCGTATGTGTCTTTTACAATTCATCGAATGCATACAATTATACTTTTTTTTAACTATTTTTTAAATAAAAACTTAATATTTTTCCAAATTTAAAAGATCAAAATTTGAAACACATATCCAAGTTTAAGTGTAGTTAGATAAAATTGAAAGTTTAGAATACAATTGATATCTCTTTTCAAGTTGAGGTTAAAAAATTGATTTTATTCTCCTTCATTTTTGTAAACTCATAGATTTGATTCGAATTTAGTAGATTGATTCTACGAAATTTGTTGGATGAAGTGCTTGATTTTGTTTTTTTGGTGAGCTTGCTCTAATCCACTCCACGGTAAAAACATATGCTTGAGTGAGTATTTCATTTGATCACTTCTTGACCTGCATGGTGCTGCTCACTTTACAACCACACAAATCCAATTTTTGATTTTTTTTTTTTTTTGAAAATCTTGTGGTTGTAAGGTGAGCAGCACCACACTTGGGTGTAGCCCAGGCTGCACCCAAGTTGTGCCCTTACCCTCCCTACTTCATTATTTGCATTTGCAGCTTTTTTCCTTGCAAGTCGTACGTTGTACCTAACCAATACAACACTTGATATTTCAAAAAAGTGAGCCAAAAGTTCAAACTCAATTATCAGTTAAAAAGTTTTGTTTTGTTTATGTTGAAAATAATAATACGCTGTGTATAAAAATTGAGTAATACTAGTAAATTTGATTACAACTTAATTGACAACAAATAATTACAGTATAAATAATAGTATAGACACTATATGCAACAATAATTTCAAAACTCAAGAACAAAAGATAATAAGTAGTCGAGACACGTTTGCAAAGCGTTGTCCTGAAGACAATTATTCACTTTGCATGAGTTGCAAACAGACTACAACGATCGTCTCAACAGGATACAACGACTAACTCTGATAGAATAGCAACCTCGAATTACTCGAATCTGACAAAACTCTTGGATACTTACTCTCAACTTGACTCAAGATTCAAGAGAAGAAAGAGAGAAGAGAAGAACTCTTCAATTGGGATGAGATACTCCAAAATGGAATGAGATACACCAAATAAAGAAACAAGTTGCTATTTATAGACTAGCAACTTAGTAACTCTCCAAAAATAAAATTAATACAAACAATATGAAACATACATCAAAAGTAATTCAATTGTGTAGTTACTTGTAAAAATTCAATCATAACTCAACAAATTTAACTTTTAAGTTAAATTTATAAAAGAAACATCAATACTTTTTGATGTTTCAAACCATTTTGAAACTTTAGAGATTCAAGTCAAGTAACAACATAAATGAAACATCAATTCATTTTTGATGTTTCAAACCAACACCCTCTTTCACAAATTTTACTATAAAATCCAACAATCCCTCACATGAAGAAAGTTTGAAAATCAAAACAAAATCGTTGAGAGCAAACAAACAAGCTATGCATCAGGATAGATGTCTTCTGGACTTGAACCTTCCTTAGTGAATATCCATCGAACTTACTGAAGAAATAGTGAGACTAGCTCTGGAACTATTCTTCTCATTGGTAAATTAAGACAATAGACATCACACATAACTCATTTTACATCTTTGAGTTCTGTACATTTGTGTCCATTTTGGTCATGGACAAAATTTCGAATTCATGAGAGCTGATATTGATTAAGAGTATTCTGTCATTACTCCTCTTGTAAACAAGATATCAATATGACCTTAACATTAACATATCATGTAAGCCCTAAATTTTCTTTTGATCTTATTGCACTTATACATGAAGTTTGATACACGTAAATTGGTATAGGTTGCACTGAAGAATGCCGTGGTTGAATTTGAGAATTTCCTAAGTTGTGGACTATAACGTGCACAAAGCTTCATAAGGATACATGTTAGGCATTGAGATAAGCATATTAAGAGTTGAGTTGAAGTAAGTTAAGATCATGAGCAAGTTGGGTATACATTAGGTGTATTATGTGTTGAATGCAAAAGCTTTAATTTCTAATTAATTAGTTAAAGTTTGTTTTATGGATTAGGTGGACTTAAAAAGACTTAAGGTCTAAAGGAAGAAGTAGGAGTTGGCCAATGTATATGAATTCACGGATTAGTGTTATTGATGAAGTAGGAGCTGTCCATTTCTTGTGAATCCAATAGCCAGCTGGAAGCTCTAGGAAATGGGTCAACTTCAAATGGTCATATCTCTCAATCCACTTGAGCAAATTCGATGATTCTTAAGCCAAAATCTCAGAAATTTAATGAAGAATAGGTCTGGAAAAGGTTGTGAGAAAATACGAAGAGGAAGGTCGTGAAAACTTAAGAAAACCGAGAGGTGTTCCAGTTTCTCGGCCAGCAGAACAAGGTGAAGAAATCTGAAGATTTCGAGCTCATGATGAATTAGAAGCTCAAATTTTGAGGTAAGTAAGTTTAGACATTGTATTTGAGGGTTATCAAATAAAATTTTGTGGTTGTTTTGCTAAATGTTGAGAAACCCATGCTGGAAGTTGAATATGTAATTGTTGGTTCAAAAGAGAAAGGGCTAGAGAGAGAGTAAGGAATATGTGCTTCCAATTTTTTATACCTTACAGCCAAGTGTGTTCAGTTATTATGCTATAAGTTATGTGAGTGAATTAGATCTAATTTTGGGCCAAGTAGAAAAAGGGATTAATGTTATGGAATTCATTTTCACGGCAAACGAAGATAGGCGAAGCTTATAAGCCTTGGGAGTCTTCCGGTGATTGTGAGTGACTTTGTTTGAAAACCTATGCTTTGATCTTTATTCGAAAGCTTACTAGTGATGGATATTGAAGCATGCTTAAACTAATTTATATTCATGTTTCATTGAACTCCTATTAATAAATAGTGGTGTGGAAAGTTAAGCATAATTGTAACTAGTTGTTACTCCGCGTTCAAGCATGAAACCTAAGTTTGGAAGTAGGTTTTCTTGGAAGTACCTTGCATTAATCCATTCTAAAACATGGTTGAATTGCCCAAACCTTAAAATATGATTGGTTGGCTATGTTAAAGAATTTATGCGTTCAGAACATGAAAAATGAGTTTGGTCAGTGAGTTCTCCTTTAACCGTACGATGAACTTAACTATTGGCATGACACTCGACGTTTGGAAGCTTGTTTAAAATGAAAGTTTGTGTTTATGTTGAAAACTTGCTGAATGGGATTCAAAACTATGTTTCTAACTATTTAAAGCATGCCTTGTATATTATTAACCCCCGTTACCGAAGGACACGGAGAAGGTACCTGGGGGAGAGAGAAAACCTGACCCCCGATACTGAAGGACAGTGAGAAGGTATTCGGGTGGTAGTTGGTCTGGCCCCAATACTGAAGGACATGGATAAGGTATTAGGGGAGGCCAGTGAGCTTAAATGGCATTCCACGTGCACGTGAGAGAGGTATTGAAGCTGTTGGTTTAGAGAGGACTCTGCCACAGCTAGGGTTTGAAAGAGTACCATGCTACAAATTTTTTTTTATTATGAGTTACGACGATTTGAAATACCTATTTTTGATTTTGATGCTACCTTATGAGTTCTTATGCATTGCTTTTCGGGGTGCTTAAATCCTGTAAATTGACGGCCTTGTTGAAATACTTTTGATGCTTTATCTTTGAACGCATAATCTATTAAAGTAGTCACTCATTGGGCTTCCCAGCTCACGTTTTCAACATGTTTTCTCTTCTCAGGTAGCAAACGAGTTCTCGGTGCTTAGCCTCATCAAGACCTGTTTGCCACCACGCCTCTTTAGCTCCTTGTATATACTTCTACATGTATATAGTTTTGAAATTAAAGCATTCTAGCCAGGTTGTAATAGACTTAAGTATGTTATGACTTAGTATGCAAACCTAGTATGAGGGACTGAATGTATCTTGCTCAGGTGTGCAACTGTGTGCTCAATTTTACTTGTTCATACATATTGCGTTGTGTACAGTTTCAGGTGGATGTTAGGCTGGGCTGGGAATGCTAGTAAGAGGGCTGGTATTCTCTGTCTTCACATTCCTTCCTAGGTTAGGCAAGTGAGCTGGGAGGGGGTGTGACATATCACACACTCTACAACATCATAGAAATGAGAAGAAACTATAAGTTTCTTAGTGTGTCAACAAATTATCCAACCAGTTTGCATATTGAACCTAGATCTTTGGATCTCCAATCAACTAGGTTAGGTTACCATCAGATAATTTATTTCATAGGCTTTAGCCCCATTTTCCTCTATGTATATGTCATTTGCTCTCTTGACAATCCTTTCGTTAAAGGATCCGCAATATTCTCTTTTGATTTCACATAATCAATAGAAATAATTCAATTAGAGAGCAATTGCCTTATTGAATTATGTCTACGTCTTATATGTCGCGACTTCCCAATGTATACATTATTCTTGGCCTTCATAGAGGCCATCAAACTGTCACAATAAATAGATTTTGCACTTATAGGCTTGGCCATAAGGGAATATCCTCAAGAAAGTTTCTAAGTCATTCAGCTTCTTCTCCAGCTTTATTAAGAGCTATAAACTCTGATTCCGTAGTAGAACGTGCTATACACATCTATTTTGAAGATTTTCATGGTACAACTACTCCACCTACGGTAAATATATACCCACTGATTGATTTAGTCTCCATGCTATCAGAAATCCAATTAGCATCACTAAATCCTTCCAATACATGTGGATCCCTCATATAATGCAATCCATATATAGTCTAAAGTGTACTTCAAGTACCTTAAATCCTCTTACTAAAGCATTCCAATGATGATGACCAGGATTGCTGGTATATCTTGCTAACCTTGCTACTGAATAGGCAATATCAGGTAGGGGTGAGCATCGGTCCGGCGGTGTAGGTTTTGGGCTCAAACCAGCGCCGATCACCGACAAGTCGGTTTTAATCGATCGGTAGTCGCCGGTTTTTGAAGTGTTCATGAAACCGATCGACCGAACAAGTCGATTTTGGGTCGTTTGGAGCTGCTGAGAAAAGGATGATTCATGGCAACAAGGGCTCTTGAAGGCAGCGAAGAAAGTGTGGATAAAAAAAATGGAGAGAAGAGGAGAAAGAAATTAGAAGGACAAATGCGAAAAAAAATAGGAGGGAGACGGAGGAAGGAGAAAAAGATGGTATCTGTTGGTGGTGGCGTTGGGCTCCGGAGTGCAGCAGAAAAAAAATCCTCTGAGAAAGGGAGAATAAATCAGTGGAGAGAAAGAGATAGTGCAAGAAAAGAGAGAATGGAGGAGGATGGGAAGTGTTTGTACGAAAAAAGGGGAGAGTGATATAAAATAATATAAAAAATAATTAGAAAGTATTTTTAAAAATAGGTAATCATTACCTATTATATAGGCGTTATAATTACCTATGAGAAGATGGTGGTTTTGATGAAAAACCAAGGGCTGTTTTCTTCATTTTTTTTTCTTTAATATAAAACAATTTTTTTTTTGAATTTTCCTACCGACCGAATGTCGGTTTTTCTATATGAAAAACTGACCACCGACCGATTAATCCTTAAAACCGATCGACCGACGTCGGTTCGATCGGTTTCTATCGGTCAGCTCGGTTTTTCGGTTTGGTTTGCTCACCCCTAATATCATGTATAGTACAATTCATTATGTACATTAAGCTACCAATAACTCTAGAGTATTTTAGAGAATACACACTTTCATCATTGCCCTTCTTTAACTTATAGTTTGGATCAAATGGAGTAACGACTGGTTTACTCTAAAATGATCATATTTTCTCAACACTTTCTCTATATAGTGAGATTGAGAAAGTATGTATCCAATTGAATTTCTTGTTATACTGATTCTAAGTATAACATCAGCAAGACCAAGGTCTTTCATATCAAAGTTGGATTTTAACATCTTTTTAGTGGAATCAATGACACTTCTATTTGTGCCCATTATCAACATATCATTTATATACAAGAAAATAATGACACGATGTTGATCTATTGTTTTAACAAGGACACATTTATCACACTCATTTATCTTGAATCCATTCAATAACATAGTGTGATCAAACTTTTCATGTTATTGTTTGGGTGCTTGTTTCAACTCATAAAGAGACTTAACCAGTTTACAAATTTTATCTTTAAGTCCCTTTACAACAAACCCTTCAGGTTGTTCCATATATATTTCTTCATCTAAATCTCTATTTAAAAATGCAGTTTTTACATCCATTTGGTATACTTCCAAATTTTGTAAAGCTGTTATTACGATTAGCATCCTTATAGATATAATCTTTGTCACTGGAGAATAGGTATCAAAGAAATCTAACCCTTCTTTTTGACGAAAGCCTTTAGCTACTAAAAGGACTTTGTATTTATCAATAGTATTGATAGCATGCATAAGTGTGCTATTTCTAGGCTTATTTTTATGCTAGTTTCGCTATGATTATGTGTACTTTCATGTATTTTTATGTATATTTTGCAGAAACCGAGCAATTGGAGCAAAACCAGAGTTTTGAGAAGTATTTGGATGAATTTGGAGAAAATTAAGGTCATAATTGAGTATCCAAGTGTTGAAGAGGAAGAATAAAGCTTTAGAGCCCGAGAGCATAGCATTAAAATGCCACTTGTAGCGTTGACGCTACAACAGAAGCCATTCAGCATTGGAAGCCATGAGACATAGCGTTGCAACGCCATCCAGATAAATATTTTCCCTTTTTACAAAATTCAAAGGGACAGTGTTGCAACGTTATCTCGACATTATGAAATGGAAGTTTGTATTTCGAGCAAATGGAGCCATTTCTGAGAGACCAAAACCCTAAATTGATTCATACACCATCTGAAGGCTTAGAGGAGACCTTTAGAGAGCTAAGGAGGAGACTCGAGGCTTGAGATCGTGCACTTCACGTCGAGAACGAGTGTTGGCACGCGACCTTAGTTTATTCTCTTTTTCCTTTACTTTTCTTTTGGTTTTTAGAAGTTGTGTTATGAACTTTATTGTTGTTTATCTCTATATTTAGCAAGAATGGTTGTATGTTTTAGACTTTTGTTGATTTTGTAATTGAATGATTGTAGTCACATCTTTTATGCATCTCGATTTTTATTGCTATAACCTTTGGGCATGGATTTGCATGTTAGGCTAGATTTAGCTCGAGAGAATAAATTTATCCATAGAACAATAGATGCATGACTAGATTTAGTTTATTACACGAGAGTGAGTAAATTAATTCTAGAAGCCTTAAGAGAATCGTCTAATGCCATGTTTAGTAATAGAAATAGACCGAGAGGTTGATTCATTGCTAGGCATGAGTTCAATTAAGCTCGAGAGAGAATATTGAGCATCCGACACATTGTCTAAGTTAGGATTAATTGCATGAAATCAATTCTTTATCTGCAAAGATGTTCTTAATTTACTCAACCATTATGTTTATCGAAAATTGGACTCCAACCTTGTAAATAATAGTTTAGATTTTATTTGTCTTTTTGATCACCCTAAAGTTTGGTTTTTCTAAATAAAATTGGGCATAATTAATTGTGGTACTTAATTAATCTAAGAACTCCAATCCCTGTGAATGACCCTGACCATTATTATTGCAAAATACTTAGAAGTATGATTTTTATAAATTTAATCTTGATAGGGCCTTCGACAAGCCTTCTATCAAGTACCATCAACATTCAGCTTTCTTTTAAAAAATCATTTACTTCCAATTGGTTTACTTCCGGAGGTAAATCAACCAATACCCATGTATTGTTATGCAAAATGGATTATATCTCACTATTGATAACTTCCTTCCAATAAAGTGCATCCAGAGATGACACAGCTTCTTAAAAAGTTTAAGGCTCACCTTTAATCATATAAGTTACGAAAGCATAGCTCAATTGGTTAAGATACATACCTTCGATTAAGAGGTCAGAGATTCGAATTCCCCACTCTATATGTTGCCGAACTTAAAAAAAGTGAAAATTGATGAAATTGAAAGTTTAGTGTAAAAATTGATACACTTTTTGTAACAGCTCGAATTTTCTAATATGGTCATTCTAACAATAATGCAGAAGTGTAACAATTAAAAACTAAAACAGACTTAAACAAAATCAATGGAAGATATTTCTTATAAAGAATTTCTAAAATAAACTACTGAATCCTTAACAACAGCTTTCAAAGTCTTGTGCCAGAACGCTAAACTTCATTTCTTTCGGGAATATCACTTGATCTTTCGTCTAAAAATATTTTGAAAAAACAAAGAGTACAAAAATACTCAATATACAAATTCCATATCAAGTTCAGAAATTCATTTTCTTCAAATCAAAACATAGAAATTCAATTTAACAAATTATTTCAATAGTTGAATCAAAAGTCAAATATTCATTCGGTCATTTTCTTTCAAAACAATCGTAAACAAAATACAAATATCCTTGCACAACTTTTAATACAACTATCAAAACTTTCAGTTAAAACTTTCAGACAATCGGTGCTTTAAAAAAAACAAAAATCTTTCAATCAAACAAGCTTTCTAAACTAAACATTTCAATTGAACAAAACTTTCATTTAACCAAACTTTCAAACTAAAACTTTTAATTCAAACAGTACTTTCAATCAATCAATACCTTCAATTCAAACAATACTTTCAATCAATCAATACTTTCAAATATCAAAGTGGGAAGATGCATTATTTGGGTAGCCTTCAGAACATATATGATGGTTACCTGTCGGTAACACCAATCAATCAATTAGAACATTCAATCAGAGTTGTCGATAAAAATATACCAAAACATTCAATATAGTTACTTAAGTGTGAGACCATGTGAGTGAAACACATAGATGAATCTTCATTCCAAAGGAATATCAAACCACAAACTGTGTCTTCCCACAAATAAGCTTCAATCAGTAAGAGACGTCGATAAAATCGACCAGAACAATCAATATAATTACTTAAATGTGAGGTCATGTGAGTGAATAACACACACATGAATCTTCATTCCAAAGGAATGTTTTCCCACAAATGTGTCTTCTCACAAATAAGTCAGAACAATTCCATCAATTCCAATTTAGGCTACTACCACAAATAAGCAAAGCATTTCCAAAACAGAAAAATTGGCATATCTGAATAGCCTTATTGAATCAATCAAATACTTTTCAAAACATTCTTGTAAACAAATACTTTCACTTAGCAAAACAATTCAAAACTTACAAAACAATTTCAATCAATTTCAAATTACATAAAAACATGCTTTCAGATATTTTGTCAAATAACAATAATCACAACGAAATTATTCCAAATTTTCTATGTTGGAAGGAATGTGGAAACTACTTACCTCGATCGATAATCCTACAATTCTCAATCTCAATCTCAATTCCAAATCTAATTCCATTTTCTTGAACAATCATCAACTTTTCCTAGAAGCTCAAACATATCAAATACTTTACTGATCAGAAACCAAATTATATCTTAAAGGTCCAAAAGCTTATCTAAAACATAGACAATCTTATCTACCCAATTTTTCCTATTCAAAACAATTTTATGCATAAAAAGTTAGGGAAAATAGGGTTCTTGGACTAAAAAAAACACTGAAAAACTGAGTTAAAAACACTTTAAAACCCAATTAAAAATGTACTAACATCAGTAAAATCAATGCTTTTCAATACGAAATAAAAGACCAAATAATTTTCCAATTCTACAACTTTTAAAACCTTCAAAACTATCATAAATTATGGACAAATAACTCATAAAAGTTTCAGTTCATAAAACAAAACTTCCCAAGAGTTTTTTTTTAATCTAAAAGAATCAAAATTTCTACCGTTTTACAAATAAAACCATATCTGAGAAAGTGTCTAAAACTACTGTAAAAGCCTTAAAAAATATATAATCTTTTCATATAGAAATCAAAGCTATAAATCATACTTTAAGGTAACAATCATTTGGAAAGCTTTTTGTGCAAAAACTAGAAAGAGCCCAAAAAAACACTACAACAGTCCCAATTAGAAGAAAATGAAAGCTGAAAAATTCTGTAAAATTTTTCATTATCAAAACCTTCAATTTAATCCAAAAACCATAAGAGGAAAAAACCTTGATGAAAATTAAGCAAACCAAAAACCTAAAAACATTTTAGGGCCAAAAGATTTCAAGAATCTTTTTATTCTAAGCAATCAAGAATGAAGCCAAAAGAAAATCATAACAGAAAGAAAGAAAACTTACAGTCTTCCTTGTTGGAGAAAAAAGTCCATCTTATTTTCTCTCCTTTTTGTTGTCAAAACTTTTAGTCAAAAAGGTTATGGCGGCTTAAAAGAAAATACCTTTTTAAAAGAACCCTAATTAAAAACCTTCAAAGATTATCTTCTCTTTTTTAAAAAAAAAATAGATAAAGATTTATCTCCTAATTTAAAAAGATGATTTTCAAATAGGTTTTAAAAACTAATAAAACAAATAAAATAATAACAATTTTTTTTTTTTCGCAGATGTTACACTTTTGTTGGAAATTTGAAGTAAAAATTGGTTTTTTTTCCTTTAGTTCTATGGAATTTATTGGGTGAAGCACTTCTTTTTGTTTTTTGTGTGCTTACTCTAACCAATCGAAGATATTAAATCTGATAATTACAAAGAGAAAGATCTTTACTCATAGCACGCTCATATATATGAAAGCTTAATTAGCGCACTGCAGGTCCGCAATATTGAAGGAATGATATTCTTGAAACTTAGATCAAAGGACCAAGATCTCAGCAGACGACGCAGTCAAATAATTTGGAAAAAAAAACAATGATGATAGATATTTCTAGAAAGATTATAAAACTAAAAAATTTATAAAAAATATTTAAGTTAATAAATAAGCATTCTGACATTGTTTATATACATTAAAATTTCTTCTTATTTGTTAAGTAAATTGGAGTCAAAACTAAGGTCAATTTATGTTGGCCAAAGTCATACGTACTTAACCTAGTTTTATTTTTGAGATGAGTGGCGGCAGTGTGCTTTTACAAAAGAAAAAAAAACAGTGTGCGAGTGTGTGTGTTACAAAAACAAAGAAAAAAAAAATCATCTGTGAGTCTTGTGGGTTTTCGTAAGGAAGCCGTGGGTTCAATCTGTGAGTGATTTTGAGGTGTCTTCTTGGAGTTGTTTAAAATGAGTTTTTCCTCCATTAAAGAGTTTTGAGAACTATTATTTTATAGTGATTAGTGAGCCTCTTCCTCGAGAGAAAAGTTAGATAAATCATTGTTGAGCATTGTAGACTCTTGTAATTTTCTCCCTGACATTTTAGTGTAACTTGCACTGGACGTAGCCCACATTGAGTGAACTAGTATAAATTCGGTGTCAATTTTTCTCTTCCCTTATCTTTTTTTATTATCGTTCTTGTTGCTTAGAAGTTTATTTTGGTTTATCTATTCTTTTAAGCTTGCGAGTTCCAATTGTTTATCCCGCAATTTTAAATTTTGATCATTTTAATTCTAAAAAATAATTCTAATTTGCCCCTGCTATTACATTGCCATTAGTTTTTTCTTAATAGAAATGTGATCTGGCATGCATATTTGTTAAATTTTTACTAATCTTTTCTAAATTAAAAGTGGTAAAGATGGATAATCAGTTTTTTTGACTGTTTTATCCAAACTCTCATTCAACCATTTCCAATGCGTCCTTCAATCCATTTATTATTTATTTATATCTTATTTGTAGTTACCCTTAAATCAGAAGGGGAAAAAAAAACTCTCATATTATGTAAGCTGTTTTTTTTTTCAATCCGAAGTAAAATTTTGTAATTATAATGTAAATAAGTAATTACAGCTAGTATTTTGCCAAAGTGAACTCGGCTTAGCAGTAAGTACTTTTGATTAAAATGTTAGAAGTTCGAATCTCCTACCTCTAAACGTTGTTGTTCTTAAAAAAAAAAAGTAATTATAGAATTTCAAATGATTTGAAATTCTAAAAATGGTGTAACTTCTCCCTTTCGTACAACTATAAAAGAGAGATCTTCTACTTTTTTTCACCAATAAGAGCTTCATTTGTTTTCAACTATAAATTTCTCTAATTTTCTTGATTCTAATACAAAGTCTCCTCAATCTCGAAGGTACTTCAAGATGTCATGTAGCACATTTAGGGAGCATGAGACACGTGTCACAACCATATATATATTTTTCTATCTTAGACTTGAAACGTTTCAATTTTACTTTGATTAAGTTTACAGTGGTGTGGTGTGACAACTATCAAATAATATATATCTATTGTTTTGTTTTTTTTTTTGGCTTCTTTTATCTCAATGTTACTACTTAGTACCTACTACTATTTATAATCAAATAAATGTATCAATATTTTACATTTTAAAATTATATCAGTTATTGAAAAACAAATAATTATGTTATTTCTAATCGGTAAAAAGCTTTATATTCCAAATATATACAACTTTTTAACAACCATTTTATTAAGAATGTAATTTAAAAAATGTTATATTTATTTCACTATAAACTGAAAATACTATGTTCACTGGACGTGTTAAGATTCTAGTATTACAACATTAATTTTTTTTAGTACAACAAATGTGAAGTATGATGATTTGAACTTCCAACCTCAAGATAAATAGTACATGTTAATTATCGTTGAGTTATGCTTACCTTGACTATAACATTAAATTTATTGACATGCAAGTATACGTAACTTGCTACATCACATCTTAAAGTATTTTTAGATGAAGCATTTAATTAGTTTTATTCTAAAAATATTTATAAAATAAGTGATTCATTTAAAAAATATATATTTTTATAAAGGCATCCAAACGCATCCTTAATTTATAGAAAAGGAGTTTTACTTTAAAATATTTTTTTATCAAAAGACATCTCAATCCTACTGAACTTAATATAAGTTCTACAAAAATTATTGGATGAGGTTTTTTTTTTCCTTTCAAAAGTTACAAAGATTGATTGCTATAAAAAGATAGATTTTTTCGTGGTGCATGCTCCCATACGAAACCTTTAAAACATCAAATGGATTATATTCTTGGAGTTTTTATACGGATGCCCTGAATTCTATTAAAAAAATGGCGATTGACCCAGATTTAAAAATAATAAAGGATATTCTTTTGTTGATGTCAACAAACATTGTTCAGAGCGTGAATACTCATTAATACGTACCCTTTCTTGTTTACGGGTATAACGCAGATGCCGAACGCGAAGGTTGTATTAATCCCCAACCTGAAGAAAGGCTTAACGCAAGCTCGCAAGAGCGAAGAAGTAAATGGTCCCAATCACAACAATTGGTTACATCGCGAGCGCAAAGAAGAAAATGACCCCCGTTGCATGTGGTATTTAAAATATTATTCGTCTTCCTGATTGTTCGTCTTCTATGTCCGTTTGCCTTCAAACTTGTACTAAAACAGATATTCAGTGCTCCCAACTTTGCTTTGGCTTCTACGGTACTTAGAACTTCCAACCTACTCAACCCTTCGTCTTGTACACTTTCGTCCAATCACAACTTTCGAACTTTTGTCATCTCTCAAAACGGTGTGTTTTTTCACTCCTTCAATCGTCATAAATAAAATAGATTTTACTCGTCTTGTTGCGATTGTGAGGGTTGAAACAAATGTTCTTGTAAGGTGAATAGGATTTAGAATTTAATTGTCTGGTATGCATGTATGTTCTGTGCGCAATTGAATTTGTATTGCTAGGGCTTATCACAAATATTGGAATGTTATTTTTTGCGACTTGGTAACCCTCCATTGTGCATGTTCGGTGCCTTTGGTTGTTGTAGACCAGTGACTATGGGAATTTCGATGGGGCAAGTAATCGCGCTCATTCCCTCACTCGAGCTCACATTTGTGGTCTAATTCGCACTCGCGCTCGTGATATAATCAACATTATGGTCACGAGCATGAGGACGATTGCAACTTTATTATTTATTTTTTACTTATATTGTAAACATGTTTTTAATTTGTTGAAAAATCATGATGCTGATTCCGAATTTTAATCTGACCCTCAAGAAATGGCATGAAAATTTAGTGATGTTGATAGATTCCTACACAAATTTTGAACTCGTCCCACCTGAAGCAAGCAAACGGTGTGGTGAAGGGAAAACTTTTACCATCACAGCTTGACATGTTCAGGAGAACCATATTTGGGCCTTTTGTTGATGTTGAATTGGCTTTCAATAGTGCAATGGTTCATTACATTCTACTGAGGGAGGTTGTGGACGAGCGGTCGAATGTAATGAGCTTCAACATAGGGACACAGTAGTCACCTTCCCTATAAGGAGAATTTTCTACTGATTATCGAATTATGGTCGTCCCACGGTACTGATGTTGGGCGTAAGAAACACATATCCACCACCCGCCTTTGAAACAAGTACTTCAAGGATATAGATTGGATGCGTCCAAAGAACTTGGAAGTGGAGTATTTGAAGGCAGAGTTTGAGAATGATGAGGATGAAGTGAAGGTGTCCCTTGTCTATTACACCAAGGTCGTAGTGATGGGCAAGGATAAGGTGAATACGATAGTGGAAAATTCATTATTTAGAGAAGTGGAGGATCTGGACTACTTCAACAACATTAACTGGGGAAAGATCATACTTGATAGGACATTGAAGAGTCTACAAAATGGGATGAAGGATAAAATTTCTTACTACAAGAAGATGGCTGCTTCAAATAAAGGATTCAAAGTGAAGCACAGTCTCAACGGATTTCCATTTGCTTTTCTGGTACTATTTATTGCTTACTATATTGTTATATTCAATGATTATATTTTTGCTTGACGAAATTAGTAAATATTATTTGTTTGCTTGTTTTAGGTATGGGCATATGAGACTTTACCCTCATTGGAAGGGAAGACCGTAACACGTTTGAACTTTAAAGCAGTGCCTATAATGCTTAGATGGACATCCTCCTACTCGGTCTCATTGAACATATTACTCATAGATATATTCAGCTCAACTGAGGTTGTACATCGATGCCTAATGACTTGTATTCAACTGTTGTGTTTTTTAAACTTTTATTTATATTCTGATGTTGTTATATATATATGGTGATTATTTTCAAAATCCAAGAGTCGAATTTTGAGATGTAATTTTAGAAGATCGAGTCGACCAACGACCTATACATGATGTTGCTGGTGATCTAGAGGCCTCCCAAGCCTGACCGACTATGAACATGGATAATTTTGAGGATTTTAGAAATCAATTTCTTGAAGGATTCATTGATGTTGGATACCTGAGGCCCCTACACATGCTAACGAGCAGGCTACACATGGGCTGAGTACATCAGTGACAATGACAGATGACCAGGAACACAACATTTGTCGAGGTCGTCCGATGATGAACTTAGTAGCGTGAAGTCCGAGATGGCCACAGTGAAGTCCGAGCTCAGTGAAGTGAAGTCCGAGCTGGATCTAATAAAGTCAAAGCTGAAGAGCGTGACTTCAATATTAAATTCTTTGTGTAAGGTATGTCTAAGTTGGTGGTTTAATTACTAATTGTATATTTGGTAGAAACATGTAACTAATATGATAATTAGTTGTGTAGGGCAAGCTGATAATTAATGATGCCCTAAGAAGACCCGAAAAGGTTGGGGGTCATTCCAAGACGACGATGGAGAAGGTGGTGGAACAGTTGGTCCACGATATCATGTGGGATGAACATGCCCCCCATTGTTGAACGAGTGGCCATGGAACATGAGGAGATGGCCACTGGAGGTGGAAGAGATAAACTGGCCACCGATATCAATAAAGAAAAGGTGGTCTCCACTGAAGATGAAAAAGTGGCCACCGAAGGCTATAATGAACAGGTATCTTGTGATGTTGGGGAGTAAGTGGCCCCCAATGTTCAACATGTGGTGGAATAGTCCACCACTGATGTGTAGGAGCAGGTGGAGGATATGTCGATGGCCACAGATGTTCATAATCATAATAATTTGCTTCAGTCCAAACGCAATAGGAAGCCTGCAGACATGTATCCCAGAACAACTTGCAAAGAGGCAAAACCTCCAAGCGCGCACCGAAAAGTTTAGTTGAAGAGACCGCCAAACACGCAACGACAAGTGTACTTGAGGTATACAATCCACTGTTCCATATCCCAGTCTCATATGAGAGGGCGTTTTCGAAGATTGGATAACTGATGCTTCAACTAATGATGAAGTTCATGCCGTTTAGTACGTGATGCGCGATAAATCCTTTTTCAAGCGGTTCATTGTACATGAATGGCTTCATGCTTCTGTAAGTATTCTAAAACCATTTTGATATTATAAGCGGTTTACTCATTACATATGACTCATTATGAGAATATGACATTATGTAGGACATGGATATTCTTCTTATGTTCGTTAAACGGAAGCTTCACTCGACCCCAATTTTTGTAAACACACCTTTACCATTGTCGACAGTGCTTGTATGGTCAGTTTTATATGGTTCAATCCATTGTAATATCAAAAATGGTTTGCAGGAGTTTTTGATATCACTCGGCAAACTAGGGTCAGCCAAAACCCTAATGTGCATGCTAAATGGTGAGGTGAAAACGACCAATCTTTTTTAGACTACGTATTGGGCATGCACAGGGGATATGAGCTAGCATGGTCCGATTTTCAACACATATACGAGCCAATCAATATTAAAGAGCATTAGATGCTAGCATGTATAGAGGGGAATTTGTAGGGATGACCTATTTTCACGTGTTTTAATGTCATTTGACCTGCATTCTGAAATTAATGACATATGACCTTTCCATACGTTGCAACTCGTCCAAATTACCATGAGGGCAACATACTCCGCTCTCGTACTCTCGTCTCGCTTCCATTCTCTGACTTAATTTTATCTTCTTTCTTTCTTTCCAATCTTTTCTTCTTCAATCTTGCTCTCGCTCTCTCACTCTTGTTCTCGCTCTTCTCTGACTTAATTTTACATTCTTTTCAATATCTTCTTTTTCAATCTCGTTCTCGCTCTTGCTCTCGCTACTCTATGACTTTTCTTTCTTTCTTTTTTCGATCCTTTCTTCTTCAATCTCAATCGCGTTCCTCGCGATTATGAGTGAGAGCGAGACTTCGTGAGTGGGAGTGAGCATTCGAGAGCGAGCATTTTTTAAGATCCAAGCAATTTTGCTGACATGAAAAGTGAGAGCGAGAACGAGAATTAGTAGGAGAGCTTTACCCTATTCGAGAGCGTGACCAAGCAAGACGGTCTCATACTGCCCTCCTAGGTAATTTTGCGCGCATTACCATATCAGAATGAGTCAGATTTCATTATTTTCAGATGACATATCAGATCGCATTCGTGAAAGGGGGCCTTCCGTACAAAAACTCCATGTTTTGACCTGATGAAGGGTAGGGTAATTGTACATGACTTCATGTCGAAGCACGTCTTCGACGCTGAACTGATTCAAAAGATGGAGCCATTTTTTAGCAGCTTGACGTCGCTACTGTCATCCTGTGGACACGTTACAGAAGGCAAAATGGGTAGTGGTTAGATCAACAGTACATAATCGACAAACTCATGGTCTGGATTGTGGGTATTATGTGAACAAATTTTTGGAGTATCACGTAACTAAAACATCCAAGGATACACTCACCCAACAAAACATGTCTTTCATTAAAAGGCAATATGCTATACAGAAGTGGTCACAAGAATTCTTTTGGTGATATGCAATCAAATTTTTTTTTAGATGTAAATATATTTGTATATTTGTATGTTATACTTCATCATTCTTGTTGTATTATGTATAACCAAAATAAGAAGAAAAAAACACTCCATCGAATGTTATGGAATATGATACTTGCTTTCATGCTCACGATAGATATAAGATGTCATCGCTAGCACGATTTAAGTTGTTAATGGAATATGGCACTTGCCTGCATTCTTGAGTTTGTGTTGTACATACGAACGCGAGCACAATCGCGAAGTATTAAATGTTTTGTTGTACATTATTCTCCGCTATGCACAATCGAAGTATGATTATTGTGGTCGTGCTTGCATTCTTTCATAATTCATAGGGCGAGCACGAACACGAAATTTTAAATGATGTTTACAAAACTTTTCAATTCGTGCACTATCGATGCACTTCGAGTTCATGCTTCGTGTATTGATAATGCAGAACACGACCATGAACGAGAACAATTTTCTCGTGTTTGTACTCGTGTTCTTTTATAGTTCATGGGGCGAGCACGAACACGAAATCTTAATAAATATTGTTTTTCAAGCATCTATCAATGCACTTCGCGTTCGTGCTTTGTGGATTGTTAGTGCAAAATTCGACCATGAACGAGAACAACATTTAGGATTTCCTCATGTGTGTGCTCACGTTATTTGATAGTTCGTTGGGAGAGCACGAACGCGAAATCTTAAACGTTGTTTTCCAAACCTTTTAGTTCATGCACTATCGATGCACTTCGCATTCGCGCTTTGTGTATTGTTAGTGCAGAATGCGACCACGAATGCGAACAACATTTAAGGGTTCCTTGTGTTCGTACTCGCATTCTTTTATAGTTTGTGGGGCAAGCACGAACACAAAATCTTAAATATTGTTCTCCACTATAGTTCGTGTGATGTCCATTGTCGATGCACTTCCCATTCGTGCTCCGTGTATTGTTAGTGCAGAACGCAACCACAAATGCAACCAACATCGATTTTCTCGTGTAATGATGGTGACCTTTGGCATGAGCAGGGTCTATCTATTAATAAACCCTACTTCGAACAAAGTGGACATCTCGCGAAACACTTTACTTTGAACAGAATGGACAACTCCTCCAACGACAGTTGCTTCGACTACTCATCAGCTCCCCTCACCCCAGAGTCTAATCCCAACACTCCTCCCATGCCGACCACCATCAACATTTCCTCCAGTCAGGTTGAGGAAGAGAGGGACTTGATGGAGTTTCTTGCCAGTTTTTACGTAAACTAACCCAAACTACTCCAAACGACCAACCGCCATGGCCGCAAACTCGTTCCCCTCCCCCCAAATCTACTCTAAAAGACCAACCGTAGGATTCATCACCAAGTGTGAACAAGCCCTCAATTGGCCTCTTCAGCATGTTTTGTAAACATGTCTAGGACAGACCGAAAAGTTAAGAGGATGATGCATGACAGTGAAGGTCCTCTCTGCATGCCTGATGCGAAGAGGAGGATGAAGGATGACTAGCTGGCATGGGAGAGATGACTGGCTGGTGGGGTGATGGACGAGCTTATTTTTGAATCTATGATGTATTTTGTTTTTTCTATATATATATATATATATATATATACTTGGTGATTATGAATCTAATATTCCCATTTCATCAACTGTCATCCCACGAAGTAAATTATAATCTAGACTACCAAATTTGAAAATACAGTGACTAAATCGTTACAAACTAAAGTATATGGACTACGTCCTTAAATCTAAGACTTATTAAGCATGAGTAAATTGTCTAATAATAAAATATGGGATGGATGATACGAGGACTCAAAAAATAAAGCAATAAAATAAAAGTATTTGTGATCGTGATCGCGATAGTATTAATGGTAATCGCGAGAACGAACGCAATTGTCATCACGACTGACCACACAATGCAATGTAAAAATTATTTGTAATCGTGCTCTCGATAGTAACAATGGTAATTGCGACTATGAATGCAACAGTCACCAAGACTGATAATGCTGTGCAATCTACATACGTATTTGTTATCGTGCTCGTGATAGTACCGATGGTAATTGCAAGCATAGACGCAACTGTCATCGTGATTGACAATTAAATGCGATATGGATAGGTAATAGTATTCACGGTAGTCATGATTATAATCGCGAAAGCGAAGTTAAGTTTGTAGATGACGTACGCAAGAATTATGGTTTGTAGGTGACGAGATTGATTTACCTCTCAGTTAATGCACACAATCGGTGCACTATTTACCACATTAACACACCATTTATGATATGCTGCCGGTTCCCATACTTTTCACCCTATAATAAAAATTAAACCATCCAACCCACGATTCAAACCAAAAGGAAGGAAAGGAAATCCTCATATCTTCCAAAATGTCTATCAGTCCTATCCTTATCTGCTCATCCTTCACTCCTTCTCCTCCCGACTTTTCATCTCCTTCTCCTCCTGACTCTCCATCTCCTACTTCTCCCAACTCTCAATCTCCTATTCCTCCCAACTCTCAATCTCATACTTCCTCCTCCGACCCCGAGCCCTCATCGTTCCCTAAGCAATCCATTTCACTGTGAGTATTATGAAAATGACACTGGGATGCCAAACATCATAAACATCTCATCGAATTCTGAGGAAGTTACGGCTCCTGTAGGGCAGGGTGGGGAGAATGAAAATTTTTCACTCGTTGAGGTCTCTTCAGAGTTGAAGTCTGACTAGTTTTTTTTTTTTTTTTATAATATCCTGGCATACCGTATCCCCTCTGCTTGTATCAGATGGAGTAAGGATATATAGTCGGGGGAGGAGGTGTGCGGTGATATTATTAAAAAAAATAGTCTCAGTCAGTTTAACTCTCATGTCTAGTTTTTCCTTTTTTTTTGTTACAATATCCCGGCACACCTCTTCCCCTACTATATATCCCTATCACCCCCTGACTATGTTGCATGTATCTTCCTTATTATTTTTAATGAAATGAATGAATATTTTGACTCATCTGTATTTCTATTGTACAATCTCGTGTATGTACAATAGAAATGTACATAAACAACTTGTAACCACTCTTGACATTATATACTCTCTTTTTTTTTTTTTTTTGGTGTTTTGAATCAAAATGCCACATCCAAGTATCTTATGTGTTTGATTGGGATCTGAACTATAAGCTCTACACCATTTTATTTAACCCATAAAAATCTCATTAAATAATTCCATAAAGTTAGATTCCAATAGTAGAAATAAAATCATTTCAAAAAAAAAAAAAACAAATCGGATAAGGACATTTTAGACATTGAATATTTGAGAAAGAGGAGTGATAAAAAGGACAACCGTAAAATTAATACCATATTTAAAAAATGTCTATCTTCATAAATATTTTCATCTTTAGATTTTCAAGATTAATTGGACGTTTTTTTCTTACCAAATTATCCTTATTTAATATTCTCCATTCATATTTATTATGCTGTTTTTTTTTATAACGTTTATTATGCTGTTTTGAATTATAGACTTTTCTAGTATGCATATTTCCTTTAAGGTAATTATGCAATGAAGGCTATATTACTAATTTGACTCTAAGGCCCCGTTTGATAACGTTCTAGTTTCTTGTTTTTTGTTTCCTATTTTTGTTTCTCGTTTCTTGTTTTTGTTTCTTAAAAACTAAAAACAGAAACATGTTTGATAACTATTTCTATTTCTTGTTTTTTGTTTTTTAGTTAAAAATAAAATGTAGTACATATACTATAATAATACATATAACATGCATTAAAATAATTATAAAATAATTATAAAGAGGTTATAGTATTTTATTAAGGCCCAACACCTAATTAATAATAATAATAATAATAAATTTTATCCTTCAAATGTTGTTCAAATTTGATTTGCAATGTTATTTCTCATTTCAAGCAATTCACCTTAAACGATTTTGACTTACAAGAGTTAGTTCAATTAGACGAATTTGTAAATTGTCTAAGGTCAGACAATCGAACATACCCACATTTCTTTAATTTAATAATAAACTTTATTTTTATTTTTTCTTTAAAAATCATTAGCCAATAATACACGCAAGTAAAATCAGAAAAAGAGAGAGAATGTATATATTTTTTTTACATTTAATGGTAAACATGAAATACATTATTAGTTTATTTATTTAATAAAAAATAAAATAGTGCCAAAAGGAAAAATAATAGAGAATTAAATAGAAAATAATAACTATAAGCTCGTTAATGTAAAGTAAACGAAAATAAGAAAATAAGAGAGAAGAGAAAAACATAAACGAAAAGAGAAAAGTAAAAAGGAAAAAAGAAAAAAAATAATGAACTATTAAAAGAAAAAAGATTATGATGAAAGAGAGAGAACGAATAGAAAGAAAAAAATCAAAAAAGAAGAAAAAAAACAAAAAGATTAAAAAGTATTAAAAGAAAAAAAAATAGAATGGAAGAGAGAGAAAGAAAAGAGAGGGAAGAGATGGGTAAAAAGAGAAATAGGAATACATGCATGAAACCTAAAAAAAGAAACAGAAATAGAATTTGAGAAACTACTTTTTGAAGTTTTGCAAAATCTGCTCTTTTATATAAATGTTTCTAAAAAATTTAGAAACAAGAAACATAATGGTTTATCTAACATGTCGTTTCTTGAAAAATGAGAAACATGAACAATAAACAGGAAACATGAACGTTATCAAACCCTAAGGCCCCGTTTGATAAGCATTTGGTTTTTGGTTTTTGAAAATTAAGCCTATAAATACTACTCCCACCCATGGATTTACTTGTTTTTTTATCTACCTTTTACCTATGTTTTCAAAAACCAAGTCATGTTTTGAAAACTAAAAAAAGTAGGCCCCGTTTGATAATCATTTGGTTTCTGGTTTTTGGTTTTTGAAAATTAAGCTTGTTTTCTCTAAATTTCTCTACAATGGTTTTCATCTCCATTAAGGAACCATTTGAATTTTTAGCCAAATTATAAAAACAAAAACAAAATTTTGAAAGCTACTTTTTTTAGTTTTCAAAACATGACTTGTTTTTTTGAAAACATAGGTAAAAAGTAGATGACAAAACAAGTAAAACAATAGGTGGGAGTAGTATTTATAGGCTTAATTTTCAAAAATCAAAAACCAAAAACTAAGGCCTCGTTTGATAACCATTTGGTTTTTTGTTTTTAGTTTTTAAAAATTAAGCTTGTTTTCTCCCAATTTCTCTACCATAGTTTTCATCTCCCTTAAAGAAGCATTTGAATTCTTAGCTAAATTCTAAAAACAAAAACAAGTTTTTGAAAACTATTTTTTTTAGTTTTCAAAACATGGCTTGGTTTTTGAAAACATAGGTAAAAGGTAGATAATAAAACAAGTAAATCTATGGGTGGGAGTAGTATTTATAGGCTTAATTTTCAAAAACCAAAAACTAAAAATCAAATGGTTATCAAACAGGGCCTAAATAGTTATCAAACGGGGCCGTAGTTTTCAAAAACTTATTTTTGTTTTTAGAATTTAGCTAAGAATTCAAATGCTTCCTTAATGGAGATGAAAATTATTGTAGAGAAATTGAGAGAAAACAAGCTTAATTTTCAAAAACCAAAAATTAAAAACCAAATGGTTATCAAACGGGCCTAATATATTGATTTTTTATTTCAACTGCTAGACAAAAGTGTAATATTTGATCCATTAGGACAAAAGTGAAATAATGATCCCTAATAAAACCCATATACGTAGTTATCCCATTTTCTATTTTCTATATGGCTTTAGTTTTTTATGTGGGCTTTTGTAGACTACAATTTTTATATGGGCTTTGATTGCTTAGTTTTCCGGCCCATTTTTCTGCTACCTATTTCAATAGGAAATTTTAAGGAAAATTATGTCAGCACGTTTTCAACACCATATTTCACAAATGTCAACATTTATAAAACAATTTCAGCCTTAGCATAGCTTGAGTTTTTTCTCTTCTTTCCTTACAATTTTACCCTCATTTAATATCATCTCTCTATATTTAATTTTAATTTTGAATTTATACTTTTCTTATATACATATTTTCATTTAAGACAAATATTTAATATATTTATGATAAATCTGATTTTCAAAAATATATTCATTCCATTATTATACATTATATTTTATAATTACTACACAATTATGATTTTCAAATATATATATATATATATTGCTGTCAACAATACAACCACACGATTTTAGCTTTTATTTCTTTTTATTTATCCCACAATTTTATCTTTTATTTCTTCCCACGATTTTAGCTTGTACACAGGTTTAATATGTATTTCATCCACGATTTTAGCAAAATATATACTCGGTATATTTCATCCAATTTTTCTGTCATAATGTTCAATGTTTAATATGTATATAACTCCATATATACCTTATATATACTATGTACACAAGTTTTTTGTTTTTCTCATTGTATATACTGGTTTTTTTTGTAATACATATAGTCGCAAAACCAAACAATATAAATGATAATATTAAATTAATATATTTCAACATATATACTATGATTATATTCATTATTTCATCTTTATTGAATATGTATTTCACGCCTATTACGAATTTTGTCATATACACTCAGGTATATTTAGTTATTTGAAAATATATATTCGGTATATTTGTTCGTCATCACCATCATATATTCCATCTATTACGAATTTCATCATGTATACTTGGTATATTTAGTTATTTGCAAATATATATTCAGTATATACGTTCGTCGCCACCATCATGTATTCCATCTATTACAGATTTCTTCATATACACCCGGTATACATATGTTGGATATATATATATATATCTTTTGCAATAAAAAAATTATACAAAACATATATCTCATATTGTTATTATACCCCTACATTAAAAATATATATATACACATGATATGAAACGTACAAAAGAAAAAAGCTTACAACTCGAGCAAGGTATAACTAAAAGTAAGACATCATGAGAAAAAGCTCCAAGACAAGGTAGGGCAAACAAAACCACCCACCCAGCAAGGCACAAATATGTTTTTTTAAAGTAATTGCAAATATGTCATTTTTCTTTCCAATTCGAGCATAGCTCAATAGATAAGACACTAATGATCATTTTAAAGGTCAATGATTCGATCTTCACCCATCAATTGTTTAACTAAAATATGTCATTTTTTTAATAATAATTTAATATATAGTGATTTAAAATAATAACTTAAATAATAGTAATAAGTGTGTTATTTTATAATGTTTTGTTTAATTGTGCTAAATTTGCTATTATCCTAATTTCAATTCACTCTGTCGTAGGGTTGGGCAGTTTTTGAATTGTGAAAATTAATACAAAATACATTACAACTATCATCTGCTAGATTAGTCGGGGAAGTTAACACAAATCTTTTGATTTCTCATAACAATCATTTCCCATTGAACAAAGGTTTAATTTGAGATTGTTGCAGTTTTTAAAATAATTATTGTTAACTGTGTACTTTTAAAAAAATCAACTGTAATATGATGTACTTTTAAAAAAATCAACTATAATATGAAGTAAGTTAGTGTTTGGTAAATTTCAGTTTTAAAGATGAAAAAGTAAGTCGAAGGTTTGGTAAATTAATATTAAATTACTGTCACTTAACTATAATAACTAAAATAGACTTAAGTTTTCTTCTAAAGACCTTAAGATTTCAATAATGCATAATATTTATTTCGATATTTAATTTCAAAGTTTTTATAAGATAATTAATTTAAATTTTATATGATTTAAATTACAATATTGTGTTTAGTCTAGACATTTTTATATTTTGATAAGAAAAATAATTTCTATAAAAAAATATTTTTATTTCAATTTAAATAAAAAGTAAGACAAAATAAATTCAATTGAATTAAAATAAGATAATAGAAAAAAATTAAATTTAAAATAAAAATTGAGGATTGATGGTGAATCAAGTTTGAACAACATGTCGGTAAAGTAGGATAAATAGTTGGTATGCAAATCTACCAAATTTTTAGGAAAGTTAATTCAAAAGGCTACTAATTAATTGGATCCTGAAAATTAACGTAATTGAAAAGGTATTTTTGTTAAAATTAATTTATAATAAGTTTTTCCAAATACTAAAAATGATCATTATTTTTTTTATAATAACTTTTGTAGTCTTCAAAATTAATGTCAAAATATAGCCTAATCCTTACTTTACATTACAACATATCACTTGTTTGATAGGACCCAATGATCATCACATTGCTTAGATAATTAAGGCTTCCTCCATACTTGCGCATAGCTAAGATTTCATTTTTGCACAACCAAGTTCAGGATTGGAACACATCTTTGATACTACTTAATAAAAGAAAAAAAAAAAGTATCATGCTTTATAATAATGGTATGATATTGCACTTTAATTCGGTCCATGAATTTTACTTTTGAACTCTACTCAAAAACAAAACCCTCTGATCAGTAGAAATGTTTATCTTACTTGTATATCATAAATTTTATTCACACTATCAACATTTCAACCAAAAATCAAGTCAAACCAACTTATTTACTCTTGTAAAACAGTCAACGCATCAATAGTATAGTAATTCCATAAAATTCCAAAAGCCAATGACCCACATTAAAGACATTGACAATATGAAATAAAACTTATCCTATAAGTTTAAATTTATTCTTTGACAAAATTTCAATATGCTAAATACCGAAGGGATTCCACAGTCTTTGGCCACTGCAGTCTGCATCAAGGTGTGTTATCGGCGGCCTGAATGTATCACTAATTTATTACTTCTATCATGCAATATTGTTGAACAAGAAATTTCAGTTAACCATAAATTATCACGTCATTATTTTAAATTAAGGACAAAATTATTTAATTATAATTTAATTTGAGACAAATTATAAATTAACACGTGTCCCTAAATTTAATGACATTAAATTAGAAAATCAAATAATGTCACGTGTATATCTAATGATCATTGGAGTTCAATCTAGTCAAATTATACAAGTCTATATCATGACATAAAGTGGTTCAATCCAAGTTCGCCAAGTTTGCATGCTAACATAGGTTAATCCAATTAGATTGTGTCATGTGTATATAATCATATTATACCATGAAAATATGATGACACAAGTTAATCCAATTAGACTATGCCATGATCTAATGATACAAATTGGTCAAATCAGATTACACCATGGTTATTCAGTAACATGAATTAATCTAATCATATTGTGTCATGTGTATTTGATGACATAAATTGATCCAATCAAATTGTCCGTGGTAGTTCGCTCACAATCAAATAGGCCCAATTTTATTTAAAGTCTTATAAATAGAAGAGGTCACTCTTCATTTTATCGAGGGAGAACATTCAGAAGATTTAAAACTCAGAGAGAGAGAGAGAGACTCCTAGAAGACTAAAGACTCTTTGAAGCTTAAAAGACTTTTTGAAGTCTTCCTAAAACTGAAGACTTCGAATATACCAACAAATCTCTTTTACCAGGTTAAAAGACCTCAAGACTGAATTGACTCTTTAAAAACTAAAACTGAAGATTCAATATCGAGAACAAGTTTTTTAACCCTCAAGTCAAATTTACCTTTGACAAATTTATATTTGAGAGAAAAAAAAAGTAGATGATACGTATTAAAAATTGTACTACCAAACATAAATAAAATTGTATTTATTTTACACGAATTACATATATTTGAAATCTCGTGTGAACACACATGTTGATATTTTTATTTTATTTTATTGTATATTAAAATTATATATACATATATAACGGAGAAAACAATATATAAAATTGATTTTGTATGCCACTGGACTTAGAATTGCCACATCCTTAGAGTCTACTACGCAGGTTAATCATCATCATTTGTCAACATTCCATTAAGTCAACTAATGGTCAAATGAGAGGTAAGAGACTGATTTGAAATTTTTTCAAACTTCAGAACTAAAAGAGTCTCTTTTGAAATCTTAGAATCCAAATAGACATTAATTCAAACTTTAAAAACCAAAAATATATTTGGTCCAAAACTTAAAAATCATACCGATGAAATAGAAATGAAATTTTTAGGTCCCGTTTAATAACTATTTGGTTTTTAGTTTTTGAAAATTAAGCCTATAAATACTACTTCCACTCATGAGTTTCTATATTTTCTTATCTACTTTTTACCTATATTTTCAAAAACCAAACCAAGTTTTGAAAATTAAAAAAAGTAGTTTTCTTGTTTTTAGAATTTGGCTAGAAACTCAGACGTTTTTGTAAGAAAGATGAAAACTATTATGGAGAAAATGATAATCATTGTATAGAAATTAGAAGAAAATAAATAGAAATGTTAAAAATCAATCAAATGATTATGAAATAGACCATAATTTATATTTTTATACTTTTTTTTAACTGGGTACCCTACCCTGCCTACCAAATGCCAAACCACAAAAAGACAGAAAGAAAGAGAGTCTCTCTTTTGCGTATTTTGAAGCTCAACTTGCTTTCTTACCTCTGAAACTTCGATGCAAGAAAGCTGTGTTTTCTTGCAGAAAGAATTTGACCAATCACTTAGGGGTAAAGAAGTAATTTTCCAGATAAAAGCTAAATAGATGAGAAATTATTCTGAAGAGTTGGAACAGTGTGGCTGAGGGTGTTGAACTGGCGGAGGTAAAAAAGAAAAACTAAAAATTATAGTTTCGCAAAGTATCAAATAGAGAAAGAGACAACTATCAAGTAGGTTGAATAATTTTTCAAAATAGAGAGAGACAACACACACCAAGAGTAAGCAAATGAATGTACTCACAATAAAAGCTTCATTGATTCGATGAGCAAATGAATTAGGTCACATACCTGAAGACTGGATACTTTAGGCACATGTAACTAAAAGCTCGTTTGATAACGTTTTCGTTTCATGTTTCTCATTTTTTAAGAAACAAACATGTTTGATAAACTATCTTATTTCTTGTTTCTAAATTTTCAAAAACGATTCTAAAAGGGGCAAAATTTGAGAAGTTTTTCAAAATTCTCTCTTTTTTTTTTTCAATTCTCATACATGTATCCCATATTTTTGTTTCTCTCTCCTTTTTCTTCATCTCTCCTCTTTCTCTCTCTTCCATCATAACTTTTTTTTTCCTTTTATTACTTCTTTATCCTTTTTATTTTTTATTTTTTTCTCTCTCTTTTCCTTTTTCATTTTATTTTTTTCTTTACATTAAAAAATCTCTAGGGGTTGTTTGGGGCGTTGAATAGGTTATAATAGTCTGTGAGTTATAATAATCTGTGAAGTTATATAATCTGTATTTAGGATGTAGAGTTATTTAGTCTAGATTATAATAATTTGTGTTTGGAATGCAGAGTACTCCACAAACTATTATAACCCACGGACCACAATTATTATTTTCTATTCAAATCTCAATTATTTTTCCTCAAATTTGGTAGGGTTTTAATTTCTTTTATTAAATAAATAAATAAATAAGATTAATTTTCAAAGAAAAAATATTTCTTCTTTCTCTTTTGCAGATTTTATTTGTGTGTATGACTGGCTAATAAAGAAAAAAAATAAAGTGTATTACTGAATTAATGAAATATGGGTATGTTTGATTGCCTAACCTTAAATAAATGTCTCATAACCAAGTCGACTGATGAGACCAAAATAGTCTCATATTATTAGGCCTAAATCGTGTTAGTTTGTTAGGTTTTTTATGTGTTTATTTGATTATTTTGTAGGTATTTGAGCATGAGAAGTATTTTGGAGCAATTGCATCCAATCAAGGTTAAAATGAGCTAAATCGGAGGTCATTTGAGCAACTGAGTGAAGAACACAAGAAAAATGACCATTTTGCCCCTGAGGAGCGTCAAGACGCTAGACGGAGGCCTTGCTCGACGCTAAAAGGTAGCAGCCTCGGATGTAAGACAACTTCTAGACGCTGCCTAACAGTGTTGAGACGTTATCGCAAGACCAGAACGTGTGGATGCAGGACAGCGTCGAGACGCTGCAACAGTGAGCGCAGGTCGACGCTGCGGTGAGCCCCCCTCAACGCTGGTCTAATTAAGGGCAGTGTCGAGACGCTGCTTGTAGCGTCTCAACGCTGCCGCGATTTCTATAAAAGAATTTCTTTTCCCTCTAGGTCATTAAGTCTCCATTTTTCGCCAAAATTGGGCTGTTTTAGCTAGGTTCTCTCTGTTTTTATTAGATTATGATAGTTTACGAGTTTTTGGTTAATCTTTGGTGTCGGGTAACATTGTAACGATGTTCGACTAGACTATTGATGCCGTTTCAGGTTGTAAACAAGGTACTATGTATTTTTGTGAGATTTATTCTATATTTCCAGTATTTTCTAACATGTTCTATTGTTTCTTGATTCTTACTTGAATGCCCATCGCATGTATTCTTTCATAGATAGATTGACAACTTATACGCATCAATTGAATACGTGATCATTAGTTTAGCTAACACTAGGGCTGGCTCATGCTTGCATTATAGAGGCTAGTCTCTCATGTAGATTGCATGATAGGACCTAAGAATCAAGGGAGCTAATTAATTAAATTAGGAATGCATGCTTAGTTTAGTTAATTGGTCTTAATCAATCCCTAGAACTTAAGGCGATTAGCTATGTTAGGATGAAACGCCATTGTGCCCAGCTAATTGGGGCTAATTAGGCTAATTAATTTGATGCTAGGTTAGGTTAATTGGGATTTAGGGGATCTAATTTTGCTTAGGGGCTTAGCCAGCTTTACCGGTGAGTCGATTCAGTAATAGAGAGCCAGAAAATAGCTTGCATTTAGGTGTTCTGTGATAAAAAATAGCATTGTACCGAGTTTTATCTCGAAACGGTGCTCGTGGTTAACTATTAGCGTTTATCTTACTACTTTAAGTCTTCTGTCTATTTTATGCTTAATTCCCCCCCAGTCCGTGTCAATAAGAAATCTATATAATAGAAATTTAATTTATTCGATTCTCTGTGGTTCGACCCAGTCCACTATTAATTAATACAAGTAATTAATTTTAGACTGATAATTATAAATTGTATTTGATAAAGTCTTCGACAAGCTCTTCTATCATCGACACACAAAAATATATATCAATAGTATGTTGTGCAATAAATTAATGATTATTGAAAATCTACAAAGTTTGTCGGACATTTACATATATTAGTCTAATTGAATTAACTCATGTAAGCCAACATCATTTAAAGTGAATTGACTTGAGTAAGAGTTGATATTGCAAATCAAATTTGAACAACATTGGAAAGATAAAATTTATTATTATTGTTTTTTTTTTAATTTTGCTTTGGGTTGAATAAATAATATAAACTCTTTATAATGATTTTATATTTTTTTAATATAATGCATGTTATATATTTTATTATATTACATGTACTAAATTCTATTAAAACGCAAAAACAAGAAACAATTATCAAACACGTACATTTCTGTTTTTGATCTTTTTAAAGAAATAAGAAAACAGAAATAGTTATCAAACATGTTTATGTTTTTAGTACTTAAAAAATAAGAAACAAGAAACAGGAAACAGGAAACGAGAACGTTATCAAACGAGCTCCAAATTTCGACCATTGTTTTTCTTTTTGTTTATTTTCAAATAATAGGTTGGGCATCACGTGTTGAGATGTTGGCCTTCTAATGAAGCTTCAAGAATATTGGGAAAATTCCATAGAAGACCTAAATTCTAGGGTGGTAATGGCGATTGACCCTGACTCTCAAAATAAGGATATCTATCATTTTGCTTACGTCACCAAACACTATTCACCCACGTGAATACCCTATTCTGCCCCTGTATTGATTTATTACCTTCTAGCGATCGTGCGCATTGTGGATTAATTGCGAGCGGTACAGTAAGTGCGATTGATGGGCGAAGACGCGAGCGTGAACGGGAACATGAAGGAAACTAGAATTGCAATACGAACACGATGACAATTGCGATAATGATCGCGAATATTAGTGTGATCGGGAACATACTTTTTGGTTTTAGATCGCGATCGCGACCTGAAAATCTATAATCAAACTTCTTTTAGAGTTTTTTAGTATCATTTTTCCTTTTTTCATTTCTACAAACATAAACATTGAAGATGATTTTTTGGTTCATTCTAAATGATGTACTAAATTTCAAATTTTGTGAATTTACCTGAATTTTCTTTGTGTAGAAGCTTCAATCTTCTTGCAATGACGATCAAACTTAAAACATATAATGATAAGAAAAATCACAAGCAATTCGAACTCAACAAAAACAAACCAACAATTCAAATGCTCCGGTTCTCGAGAGGAGGATATGTTGTTGATTACCTCTAACTCCCTCATCCATTTAATCTAGTAGTCGTTATGGGTTGGCTGCATGCTGCTCTATTATGTACCACGTTCCCACACCGACCACATTTGGGTGATGGACGGTGTTCACCAGTAGATGGGATCCTTTATACCCTATGCCTACCAACTCGAGGCATTGTTCTCTGTGGAAGGATGGTCATCTCCACATATCTAGGTGGTCTTCTCCATTCTGACACATGACCAAGTGGATTTATAGGCTCAGCATATGCAACCAACAAGGATTCGATGTTGTAATAATGACTGCAAAGAGTGAATGGACCAATGCTGCGGTGTCAGGCCATGGCAATACCATGTGAACATGGGATCTCCAAAGTTTGAAACTCTTTGCAAGTGCACTCATGTATGTTCAGGTCAACAATACCATTGAACCGACCATCTCTCACATTGAATCTGTAACAGTCGATCTGATCGACTTGGTATCATCTGCCTGTATCACATTCGCTCACCATTCGTGTCAAAACGTAGTTTGAGTAAGTTGTAGTGGATGATGACCAATAGTTTCTCCGATCATGAAACCATTGTTGGAGATTGTTCCTTACAAACTCAAGTAAGAATGTGACGGGCAAGAGTTTTGCTTATGTTGTTAAGGAATTGAATGACTCAACAGTGTTGCTGGTCATATTGTCATATCGTCATTGTGTTTGATAACATTTTGCCCATCTATCTCTCTTCCAAATGTTGTGCCACTGCACCACTTCAGAAGGCAGAAAATTGTTCCCAATAAATATTGAATTGTCTCCTGAAATGCACGAGTTGCCTTATCAAACAACTCACGCATTGTCTTGTTGTTCTTGAAATATGTGATTAAATTTTTCCTGAGGTGGTAAGTGCAAAGCACATGGAATGTTGTTGGGAAGACGATATTAGTTGTATTGGCGATAGTGACATGACGATTAGAAACAATGGCAAGGTTAGACTTATCTCGAATGACATTATCCTTCAAGATGGTCATGAACCATGTCCATGACTCATCTGTCTCATTGTCAACGATCGCATGTACAAATGGAAATAATTGCTGGTTTCCGTCCATAGCTACAGCAACCTGTAAGGAATGAACTCTTCATCCCGCACCAGAAGCATTTGATCGTCTTTGATTTATTTAGAATTAAACAATAAAAATTAAGGTTAAACAAAACATATCTTAAAAATATGGAGAATCTTCTGGCGGATCTTTATCTCTTCCACAAAGTCTTCCTGGCTATGACTCGAACACTAGACCAAGGCTTGTGGGAGCCTCTTGAAAGAAAATCCTCAAGGCATTGTAGAGGAAGATGTCTAGAGAGAATTCTCTAATTCTCTCTATTGAGGAGATGTGTGTTGTATATCATAATGGCTCAACCCAAGGGTCCCATTGTAGGGGTGTGCACGGTTCGGTTTGGTCCGATTTTGACCTGAACCGATGGCTGAACCGAACGTATCGATTCTGAGATATCATAAACCGAGAAAACCGATGTTATCCTCGGTTTCTGTTAAAAACCGAACCAATCGGTTTCGGTTTCAACCGGTTCGGTTCGATTTTTAACCGATTTTTGCTTACACTTCCGACGAGAGATGAGGGCAAGGGAAATATGAGGTTAAAGGCAGTGAGAAACAAAGAAAATAAGTAGCATAGTCGGCAGTTGTAGGTGGTTGCGGGAGTGAGACGTTGGCGGTGGTAGGGGCAAAGATGGAGAGGAAAAAACAGAAGATGAGATTAAGTTTGAGATAAGAAAATGAAAGGAAAAGAAGAAGATGAGATTAAGTTGGAGAGAAAAAAAATGAAAGGAGAAGAAGAATAGATTAAGTTGTAAGAGAAAAAAAATGATAGGAAATGAAGAAGAAGAAGAGATTAAGTTGTAAGAGAAAAAAATAATAGGAAAAGAAGAAGAAGAAGAGAAAAAAAATGAAAGGAGAAGAAGAAGAAGAGATTAAGTTGTAAGAGAAAAAAAATGATAGGAAAAGAAGAAGAAGAAGAGATTAAGTTGTAAGAGAGAAAAAATAATAGGAAAAGAAGAAGAAGAAGAAATTAAGTTGTATGAGAAAAAAATGATAGAAAAAGAAGAGGATGAGAAAGTGAGAAAGGGAAGGGTTCGTATATGGGAAAGAGAAGAGAGGGAAAGAGAAGAAGTGAGGGTGATTGATGGTTGATTGAAAGGAAGAGTGTAATTAATATTTGAAAGTGACATCTTGGACTTTGGGCTTTGGATATTAACCATTGGATGGTGAGTTGGACTAAAGGATTTTTAAGTTAATTATAAAGTTTGGTTCGGTTCGGTTTTTTTAAGTTTTTTAAAAGGATGAACCGAAGACCAAACCGAAAATTTCGGTTTTTTAAAAGTTTAAACCGAGAAAATTAAAAATTTTATAGAAACCGGACCGAACCAGTCGGTTCGGATCGGTTCGGTTCAGTTCGTCGGTTTTGGGTCGGTTTTTGCACACCCCTAATTTATAGTGACCAAGGGAAAATCTTTGCCATAATTAAAATATTATATTTTAATATCTAATTTATTAAATTATATATTGTATTTATTTGAATCTCATTCAAATCTCCTACGATATTTATTTATTTGAATCTTATTCAAATTCTATAAATATCCTTTATTTAATATATCAAATACACATTAATTATTTTAATATTTAATGTATCAAATACAATAAATATATTTTCCTCTTTTATATTTAATATATCTAATATATTAAATATTAATTTGAACATTTCAAAATTTTCTTTCAACTAAATTGATCTTTTAGTATTACTATGAGCTAGCAAGGGGACCTTATGGACCTACAGATTATAAGCTCCAATGATACAAAATTAATTAATTAAACTCTTTAATTAATTAATTTTCATTCATTAACTATAGGTCACTCCACTATAGACTTAGAGTTGCACTCTTATGCACTGTAGGACAAGTTGTGTCCATAGATATAGCAAGTCGATCCTTCACAAGTTGTTCGTAATTACAGTTGGGTCAAAAGTCCGTTTTACCCCTATAATTACATCTTGCACCTTAAGTACCACTGATTCTCTAATGAACAATATGTTTATAATATAATTATAAACTAAGTCTCTCTCGGGCCAATGAGAGGGTGGGGCCCCATTGTTCAAGTCCCGAAATCAGCATTTAAGGGAACTACTCATCTACTTATCATATATGGGAAGGAGTGAATTCAATCTTGTGAGATTATGTTCCCAGCTCCCTATTTGGTCAAGTCCCCAAAATGGTAGGCATATTGAATCGGCTACAAAAGCAACTATCACCCATGCAAATCAAAGGACAAACCCTCACAGGCAGGAGTTCATAACTCACTCAGGATTAAGATCGAGTCGCATATGATCATCCTGATGAAATATTAATCTTCTCAATTAACGAATTTATAAAGAAAGATTAAATATTCCGTGATCCAGTCTTATACAAACTCATTGTATAAGATACCCCCGCTCACATGTCTCCACATGAATGATTTGGATCAAATCATTTGTAACTATTACAAAGTGGGCCGTATCAATAGTGTTACCAGGATAAGGCACCCAACCTTATCTATATACTATGACCCTTTAGGTTATTTCTTGAACATGATCTTCTCGTATGTCAACCACATACTGTTCAAGATTACACTAATAACCTTGAATTTTTCATATAATGGATAATATTATATTGCAAATAAAATAATCAAAATTATTATTCATTATTAAATAAATTATTAATTACGAGGCTTTAGGGCATAAATCCCAACACAACCAACATGCAGTCTTTGTACTTTCCTTTCAAGTGGGCCCCATCAACAATTATTACGTTACGGAAGTTTGCATTCCCTCTAACGCAAGGTCCTAAATCCATGAACAATAAATTAAATCTTCAAGTTTTATCTCAAATATAGTACCTAGATTCTCCATTTTTAGCGCTTCTCCATAAGCATGTAACATGGCGTATGAGTCCTCAAGTGACCCCCTTACAAGAGTATGTCGTTTTCCGTGCACGTCACGCCTTGTTGTAGATTCACAGCATAATCGCTCATAACATCTTCGATTATGTGCTTAGGTTTGTAAACACAACCAACACTTGCAAACTTATCCTTTATATTATGTTCCCAATAACTGAAGCATATGCATGCCTATGGTCGTGATTTAATACCTTGATTGAGCATGTATGCACATTAACATACTTTGTGATTGTGAAGATTTGGAAACCCTCCAATCTAACTCCACGATGCATCGTACAATGTATAGATCTTTAAATGATTTCTTCCTTTGGAACTCAAAACTTTTATTAATGGCAAACATTGACAATTGATGCTTCAAGTCCTCCTTGCATAGGAAGATTTGGCCTTCTTCAATCGAAGTCTGACCTTGCACTATAATGTTGCCCCTATGTACAGACAGTCTGTCACACCCCGCCCCAGATTAACTCTACCAAACCTAGGATGAGCTGTGACGGCAGTAGACCCCAAATGTGCAATGGAATATATTGACAAATCTTTACCTCTTCTCTCATTATATAATTTGAATCCACGGATCGTGTATTGTTTGACTGCAAGCGACCTAAATTGTTGTGGAACCTGATCTTGCCAGTGAAGATTGATTCTGTTGGTTTTCCTTTGTCCACACTCATTCTCCTTAGGTTGGGTTGAAAGGTTTTTCTTTTTTTCTTTTTTTCTTTTTTTTTTTTTTTTTTTTTGTAATGTAGGGATTGAAAAGATTCGACACTATAGGGTGGAGAATATTGGGAAGTACTTGAATTATCCGTTAATGATAGAAGTTTTTGGGGAAGGGAATGAGACTTGGATTATGTTAGAATTGTTGGGAGTGTGACCAAAGTCCCACATTGGCTAGATAAAGAGAAAATCATGAGTAAATAAGTGAGGGACAAACAATCTTTATTGGTATGAAGTCTTTTTGGTGAAATAAAAAGTAAAAGTAAAGCCATAAGGGCTTTGTCGTGTTTCCTTTAGCTGATTCTTTGTTAAAGAAGATATATGATTATGTGACTTAAAATTTTCACAATGCTATTAGGTAAGTTTTATTATGTTTTTAAGATGGAAACAATTTATTATTATTATTATTATTTTGACATGAGGAAACAATTTATTTGGTCCGCCAAATATGTGGAATATAAATTTGTAGAGTTTTTAGCCAATAATTATTACTATTTTTTTAAAAGATAAATAACATATAATTAATTGATATATAATTATTGATGTTAGCTATAGTCAATTGATTGTTGAATGTATAATTAATATGAATATCATTCATATAGATAATGGATAGATAAATGTATAATTATTATGAATATTGATAATATACGAAATTAATTGAAAGACAATGAAATGAAAGTTTTAGGAATGATTGATTTAGATTTTTATCTGTCATTTAATTTGAAAATCAAATCGAGATTGAATTTCAAAAGTGGTTGTGCATGATTTGGAAATTTTCAATTTAAGATTGTTGTGGGTGTGCATAATTTGGAGAATTTCAATTTAAGATAGTGAGTTTTAGGTTACGTTTGGGATTGATTTTACTGGCGTTAAAAGTGATTACATGAAAATTTTAACTGTGTTTTAATGTTTAGTAAAATTGATTATTAATTAATTTAAAGAAAATAACTTTTTAAATTACGTCCATTTGAAAAAACTAGATAACAATAGTTTTTGAGATTGACTTCCCACAAAATCTTATGGTTCTTCTAACTAACCTTTCAAAATTTCTATTCTATCCATTTTATTCTACTTTTTTCAAGTTTAAGTTTGAAATTTACCAAATATTTTTTTACTTTATATTATAGTCTTTTTTTTCTAAAAACACATTTGATAGCAATTATTTTAAAGCCCCAACAATCTCAAATAAGCTTTAGCTTTCTACTTTTTAAAATAAAAAATATATATTTCGATGACTATTTGCACGGATTTCTTCACACATTGCTCTTACTTTTCATAACAATTTCGTATTTCAAAGAGTTAATATATATATATATATATATATATATATATATATATATATATATATATATATATATATATATATATATATATATATATATATATTTAAGACTCCATGTAATGACGTTCTTTTTTACCGTTGGTTTCTTGTTTTCTATTTTTTAAGGAACAAAAATCATAGATGTTTGATAACTACCTTTTGTTTTCTTATAAAAGCTTGTTTACTCTTTGTTTTTAGTCATTCAAATCAAATTCTTAGTTACATTTGCTATTTGAACTTATTACTAATCCTAAAAATCGATTGTATAATCATTTATCATTTCAATTGTTGAACTAAATTTTTTTTAATTAAATTTAAAAAATAAAAACTTGTTATTTATTTTTTTAGAGGCCAGAATTTTAAAAACATACAAGGAAAATAAGCTTAAAAGAACTAGCATTAGTAGTTTCTTATTCTTTTAGAAAAAATAGAACGTTTGACTTACTATTTTGATAAACTAGCAAAAAACACGTACAATGCATGTAAAATCGTGTGGTTATAATGTAAAGTAAAAATAGTGTGTTTTTTTTATTTAATTTTTAAAACTTATCATTAGATATTATTCTAAATTATAAAATACTAAAGGTTAAATTATAAATTTAGTCCATATGATTTTGAGAAAGTTAACATTTAGTCCCTATAATTTTAAATATTAGAAATATTCTCTATGATTTGATAAAACTCACATAAATAGTGCCTACAATAGGGACTATAGGGACTATTTATGATGGTTTTATCAAACCATAGAGACTATTTATGAGGTTTTATTAAACTATAAAGATGAAATTTTAATTGTTAAAATTATAGAGATTAAATTCTAACGTTCACCAAATTATAGAGACCAAATTTATAATTTAATTATACTAAAATGATGCAGGATTTATATTTATCTGAATTTATTTGTTGACAATATTTTTTATGATTTCATATACCATATGTTTATCAATATTTAATTCGGCTAAATTAATGTGGTTCCCACATTGTAAAGTGGGTTGTGATCTGTCCCACACTCACCAATCAAAGCAAGACAAAAAATGATGTGTTATGAGGTACCAAAAAAGCCACGTCTCTCTCTTAATTTTCTGATCAATTGCAATCATTCCTTTCAAATCTCTCTCTATCCATTTTTATAGTTTCATTCACGCATGCAAGGCAAAATAAAACGAATTTTTGTACGGATGATCTCTTTTTAGTGAAATTATTGGTGGATGACCTACTTTTAAAAGTTAACGATACATAACATTCTGTTATCGTCAGCACTCTCGGTATAGGCCGAAAAGACCGACAAAAATCACATTCCAAATGACTCTTGCTCTTGGTTCCAAAAGACTTATTAACGCAGTGTGATTCACTTCCGTACTTCTGTTAACACAGTGCGATTTTTTTTTTCTTTTAACAACAAAACTCTTGATCTAGGTTATTTAATAGATTATGAATTTTTTAATCCAATGGGACCCTCGGTCTAGGTTATTTGGCAAACTTTTGTACGCCTTCGGTCTGAGTCATTTTCGACCCGCTATGTCCATTGTGATTTTTTTATTATTTTTCTTTTAACAACAAAACTCTTAGTCTAGGTGGGTTCAGATGAGTCATAACCTCTCGCTCTTGAGCATTTTCTGTTAAAAAATACATGTATTCGCTTATTGCAGGTGTTCATAACCTCTCGCTCTAGGTCGTTTTTAGTCGTTGATAACCTCTTAGTCTTGGTTGTTTTTTATATTTTTTTTCTATACGCGAAGGCTACTCTCAATGGTTGTCACTTCAAGCGTATATCACATTTATGATGACAAACCTGAAAAGAGAATGAGAGCACAATCATATTAGAATTGAGAGCACAATGACATCAAATTTCACACTTAATTATTATGAGAAGGTTGGTTGTGGGCTGACTTTATGAAAATGGGAGTAAATAATGTGATTGACATTTGACATGACCATCAAATTAACTCACATCCAACTAACCACCAATCAAATTAACTTCCCATTATATGTAGAACAGTTTAGATAAATTTTAGAGTAATTGAATCCAAGGTGAGAACGTGCAAACATTCTGGGAAGCAATATACAGAGCTGGAAGCAAGATTTTTGGTTCATCACACTAAGATTCAACCGTTTTTCTTCTTTCACTATCAAGGGAAAACAAGTGTGTATTCATTCGTTACAATAGTGTTTGGCACGAGGACTCATGTTCTTATACTGGAGGCGAAATGGTAAGGCTTGTGGTGCCAACCACAATGAGTTATGAAGAATTTAAAAGTCAAGTTTATGATGTTACACAAATTTGCCTAGCTGAGTTTGACATTGAAATGAGAGTTAAATACATGATGAAATACGATTCCCTTCCAATGTACATAAGGCACGATCGAGATGTGCGATTTTTGATACACCATCCAGATGTGTCAAGAGTTCAAGTTTGGGTAACGACTTTACGGAAGCATGATGAAAACGTGAATGAGAAAGATGATGATGATGAAGAATATGATCCAGAATATGAACCTGAGTATAAGACAGAGAATGTAGTAGATCATGAAGATGACTATAAAGGGCTGAACGTAGAAGGCAATGAAAAAGAGCTTGAATATGTGAATGAGGAAGAAGAGGATGAAGATTATGAACCTGTATATGAAGAATAAGAGGAAGATGAGGTAGGGAATGAGGTAGCATATGAAGTAGGGAATGAAGTGCAGTTGAGTTCTCACAATGATGAGGGTTGTTCGGGGTTTGGTCACGTGCATGACACATACTGGTTTGAAACGGAGATATGTCATTTACCAAGTGTAATGTCATTAGGCAACGACAACATGGGGTCGTGGGGTTTTTTTTCTTCATCATAGCCTGAAGTAGATGATGGATTAAGTGAGAATCTGTATGATTGGGGCGATTATACACAAAACTTTGACTACGTGGAAAATGTACACATGAAGACTCAAGTAGTGAATCATGAACAACACGTCCATGTGCATGAAAAAACAATGCCACTAACGGATGAGGAAGATGGGGTACAAGTGAGTGGGACAAGAAGTAATCGCCCAGCCGTACAAGCAGCATGTCCCTTGTGTGTAATTAATATTGTAACCACGGAGGACATAGTTATGCATGGAGGTCGAAGCGACGTTGAGGTTGGCCAAATTTTATTTGGTAAGAATGACCTAAAAACGAGAATTTCAGTATTTGCAATGAACAAGAACTTTGAGTTTAGGGTTTTGAAATCAACAAAGGATCTATACAATGTGCAATGTATTAGCAAGGATTGCAAGTGAAGATTCCACATAATTAAGATGCAGGGGTGTGATATCTTCAAGATCTCGAAGTATGTAAACGAGCACACATGCTCTATAGAGATGTTGAATCATGATCATAAGCAAGCAAGTGCCGAAGTGATTGGACACTTGATCAAGAACAAGTTTGATGGGGTTGGTCGTATGTATAAGCCTAAACACATTATTGAAAATTTTAAGCAAGATTATGGTGTAAACATAAGTTATGGCTAAAGGGAATAATCTAATTAAACCCAAGCGGAAGCGTAGGAATCGGTTTGAGTTTATTTAGAATTAAATAATAATATTATGGTTAAACATAACATACCTTGAAAATATGAAGATTCTTATGGGGGATCTTTATCTCTTCCACAAAATCTTCCAAGCTATGACTCGAACACAGGACCAAGGCTTGTGAGTGCCTCTTGAAAGAAAATCCACAAGGGATTGGAGAGGAAGAGGTCTAGAGAGAATTATCTAATTCTCTCTATTGAGGAGATGTATGTTGTGAAGAATGACTCAATCCAAGGGTCCTATTTATAGTGACCGAGGAAACATCTTTTCCATAATTAAAATATTATATTTTAATATTTAATATATTAAAATATATCTTGTATTTATTTGAATCTCATTCAAATCTCCTACGATATTTATTTATTTGAATCTTATTCAAATTCTATAAATATCTTTTATTTAATATATCAAATATACATTAATTATTTTAATATTTAATGTATCAAATACAATAAATATATTTTCCTCTTTTATATTTAATATATATAATATATTAAATATTAATTTGAACACTTCAAATTAAATATTAAATTTGAAAATTTCAAATTTTAATATTTAATGTATCAAATACAATAAATATATTTTCCTCTTTTATATTAAATATTAATTTGAACACTTCAAATTAATATTAATTTGAACATTTCAAAATTTTCTTTCAACTAAATTGATCTTTTAGTGTTACTATGAGCTAGCAATGAGATCTTATGGACCTACAGATTATAAGCTCCAATGTTTTTTTAAAAAAAAGTTAAGTGAAACACTTATTGTATAAGTACTTAAAACTGTTTTTTATTTTTTCGAAAATTTCTCAGACCACTTATTGTCAAATTGATTATCAAAACTTGCAAAATAGAGAGGGAAGAGACCGAAAGACATTTAGTACACTATTGCTATGGTGCTTGCCAAAATGACTTCGATGGTCGAGTAGGTTTTTTAAGAAATTGAATCAAAATCAATTCTATGGTTGATTGTTGTGTACCTAATGGTGTTGGCGTGGCTAATGTAGCACCCTATTGTGTTCTATCAAGTGAGGCCACATAGCGTGTGGGGTTTGATTGTTGAAAGTATTAAAACCAACATTACTATATCATGTGTGAAAGTACACTAGTAGATCAAACACATTCTTCCGCAAATATTGACATTAAAGGTGCCACAGAAGTTGATCAAATATTCAAAATGTGCTGCAACAAACACCAAACCAAGCTTCAAGCTAGGTATCACCTCTCAAACTCAAAGCAGGCCACAAAAGTCAAATCCGAAACTTCAATCAAAATATGACTATTTCCTTTTCTTGCTTTTTTTTTTGTTAAATTACAAAATTAATTCCTAAGGTCCCATTTGATAACCATTTGATTTTTAGTTTTTAGTTTTTGAAAATTAAGCCTATAAATACTACTCCAATCCATGAATTTATTTGTTTTGTTATCTACCTTTTACCTATGTTTTCAAAAACCAAGCCATGTTTTGAAAACTAAAAAAAGTAGTTTTCAAAAACTTATTTTTGTTTTTAGAATTTGGCTAAGAATTCAAATGTTTCCTTAAGGGAGATGAAAACCATGATAGAGAAATTGAGAGAAAACAAGCTTAATTTTCAAAAACCAAAAACCAAAAACGAAATGGTTATCAAACGGGACCTAAACTTTGAGGGTTGTGTGTTTCTATTTGGTCTCTCAACTTTCCAAAGTATTTAATAGGTCTTTAAATTTTTTATTTTGTGTCAATAGGTTTCTAAACTTTTAATTTTGTGTCTAATTGATTCCTAATAAATTCGAAATTTTTAAAAATTAATTGATCTATTAAATTTAAATTTTATGTCTAATTGAACCCTAAAATTTTAATTTTTTGTCTAGTGGATATGGTGATTTTAAAAAAAAAATCGAAAGGTTAGGGACTAAATTTGTAATTTTAAAAGTTTAAAGACTAAATAGACACAAACCTCAAAGTTTAGGGACTAAATTTCTAATTTAACCTTTTTTTTTGCCGTTGTCTATCAACCTTCTACTATTGTGCAAGCCAACCTTATAAAGACTACCTTGTATTTACAAACTGAACATAGCTTAGCTTATTAAAACATAAGTTTGAATCTCCACAACCCACATGTTATTGAACTGAAAAAATTTATCTTGTATCCTTTTTTTTTCGATTATGAAAAAAATAGAGTACATTGAGTCATTGGCTTCTCTTTTCAGAATCCTTTAAGTAAGATGTGCATGCGAACCTGATCCTTCCAGCTCGTGCACCAAGAATGCAATTTTTATGGCTATCTAAGCTAAATTCTCTCACTTACAATTCTAAGTTCAAAATCACGCTCATTCTAACTTTTGAATTCAACTTTCTTACAAATTTATTATCTTCTCTAACTAAATTTTATATTTTTTAAATCTATCCTTCCATATTTTTTTACGTTAATTCTCCTATATCAAGAAATTTGGATCGATTAAATTTTTATAACAGTTGTTTTTCCTAGATTTTTTTTAAATAATTTAGATTAAACAAAGTTACTTGCAATTTAAATTATATATTTTTTAAATAGTTATTTTATAATAAATTTGATATTAAATATCAATATAAAAATAATTAAAATAATATGTCTACTTTGGTCATTACAGCTAAACCACAGCAATTTCGTTTGAATTTGTTTTTCTATGTTTAAAATTAAAATTTACCAAACACTAATTTGCTTCATATGACAATTGATTTTCCTAAAAGTATAGTTGCCCATAATTGTTTTAAAAGCTACAACAATTCTAAATGGAGCCTAATTTAACCATTAGAGTCGCTTTGACAAGCACCACATCTATGTTAGTTAAACGCTCAACCGCCTTTTTTTTCTTCACAAATTATCTGAAGAACAGTAGATTTTGTGCACCAAAAAATGATATCAAGGTATAATAAATCAGATTCACTATATATGTTGATTGCTATATCTGAGTTTATATATATACACAAATCACAAATGAAAATTTGGGATTTTTAGTTGTATTTATATTCCACTTGATGATGCTGTTGAATGGGAATAAAAATCAATGAAACAGCTGGGCGAGAGGGTAGGTATGTGGAGACCAAAAATTTCAAACAGGTCCTTAAATGGCTTATCTGCAGTTTCTCAGAATACAGATGGAGAAATTAATATCTCTCTCTCACAATGAAATTTTAGTCTTGTCACCTCAACTAAATTTTTCATCGCTCATTTCTCCACATTAATTTGCAGAATTATGATCAAATTAAATTCTAATATATCACAATTCCAATTTCATTACCTCACTTATGTTTTTTAAAAATGAAGTGATTTATGCACAAAGTAAAAAAAATTTAAGATAGAATTTGTTAAGCACACAATTTTTTTTTTCAATTTGAGAATATCATATATCTCACCTAGGTTAACTGTTGGACTATATTCATATTGACTTGTTGAGTATAGTTACTAAAACATTACGACCGTATTTTTTTTTCAAGATATAATACTTCCTTTAAAAATAATACAACACTACATATACTAACAATAATATAGCAAATAAAGAAATAACAATACTTAATAGCAATCTTAGTTGGAAGAGACAAGAAGAAAAATTAGAATTTTAAAGAGCTTATTTCATACTTTATGCATGACATTTCTATATTTTTCAGAGAAAATTTTAAACAAAGCATTGTGGGATAATTATCTTTTAAAAGTTCTAGCATACGGCTTTTAAAAAAAAATTATAAACGAACTTCCTTGGAAAACAACAAAACCCAACCCTAAGGCCCGTTTAATAATCATTTAGGCCCCGTTTGATAACCATTTGGTTTTTGATTTTTGGTTTGTGAAACTTAACTTGTTTTCTCCCAATTTCTTTACAATGATTGTCATCTCCATTAAGGAAACATTTGAATTCTTAGCCAAAATCTAAAAACAAAAACAAGTTTTTGGAAACTACTTTTTTTAGTTTTCAAAACATGGCTTGGTTTTTGAAAACATAGGTAAAAAGTAGATGACAAAACAAGTAAAACCATAGGTAGAAGTAGTATTTATAGGCTTAATTTTCAAAAACCAAAAACTAAATGGTTATCAAATGGGGCCTTAGTTTTTGGTTTTTGGTTCTTAAAAATTGTTTTTGCTTCCTCACCATTTCTCTACAATGGCTTCATCTTCCTTAAAAAAATATTTGAATTCTTAGTCAAATTCCAAAAACAAAAACAAATTTTTGAAAACTACTTTTTTTAGTTTTCAAAACTTGACTTGATTTTTGAAAACATATGTAAAAAGTAGATAACAAATTAAGAAAATTCATAGGTATAAATAGTATTTATAGGCTTAATTTTTAAACACCAAAAATTAAAAATCAAATGATTATCAAATGGGCCTAAACGTATTTATTTATAAAGGTGGCAAGCAAGAAGTAGCAATAATTGAGGCCAACAACCACATTTCTTTGTTTCAGGTTGGTTGAGGGGTGAGGACCACCTCGTTGAAGAATTATTTGGTATATAGTTATAGCTAAGAGCCTAGAACAACCTGGTTTATGATTTTATACTATTAAATATAAGAATTTCTATAATATTTAAGTATTTCAAAATATTTACCTACTAACTCATTAGTAGGAATTTACTTGTTGACCACCCTTAGAGAAATGTAAAAAGGACAAGCACAGAAAGATTTTTTTGTTTTTTCAAATTGTCAAAATTTTAGTAACGGTTAGTAATATATTTTCCACTTACTAGCAAGTGGGGAAGTATCATGCTTAAATATATGGTAGACATATTAAATATATTTTAAACATTCATTTTTTTAGTTCAAGGATGTGGTAAATAATAGGTATCTTTATTTATTGAACTATACTCATAATGATATTCTAAAAACATGTATTGAGTGGTTATTCGAAGATAACTATGTTTAATATTTTTTTTCCATGCTTTTTACTTAGAGCCCAGTTCGATGTAGTTTCTAAGCCTTAATTTCAATATCTGCATATGATTGATTGAATCCACTACATCGATTCAGTCACATTGGAATTCATTACGAATTTACCTCTTATAATATTGTATAAATAACTTTTAATATATATATATATATCATTTAATATAATAAATACAATGCCTATTTTTCATATATATATATATAAAGGTCAATCTGACATAATTTAATATCTAAGATAATTCTCTTCCTAGAATGAATCATAGACCTGGTTCAAATTTCTACCACAACTACACATATATAAAATCAACTTTATATCATTAAAAATACAAAGTAAATATGAACCTTTTTTTTTTTCAATATCTGAATGGTTATCATACTTCAAGAATTGCCATATATTCTTAAAAAAGGTAAAATATCAAAGGTCGAAAACATAAACGTAAGTAATTTTCATGAATTTAATATACGTTCAAAATCTTCAACTTCTAATTACCCTTTACGATAAATGCTTTTTTTTTTCTTCTTTTTTTTTTTTTTTTTTTTTTTTTGTATCCGTGAGTATTTCGGTCACTTTGTATGTACCTTGACTACTTTCATGAGACAATCTTTTGACCCTACTACATTTAGTTGTCAAGATAACTCGTAGAATATTAAATTTTAGATAGATGACCATCATGGCTTGAACTCATTTTGCCTAAGCTTTTTATTATTTACATTACGAGAAATGTATGTTAAAATAAAATATCTTTTATTATTCATAGACTTCCCTAAAATATTAGTCATTATTTTTATAATAAAAACTAGTCATGCTTCTAATTTTACATCATGAATATTATTTGTCAATCTAAGCATAACTCAACTAGTTAAGACATATATCATCTACCAAGAAGTCACTGGTTCGAATCCTTCCACCACACACGTTGTTAACTCAAAAAAAGAAAAAAAAAATCCTGAATATTATTTTCATTTTGTTTTTATTGATGGGGATAACTTTTTTTTTTTTGGGATTTGCTCACAAATAACTCTCAAAATTGGGTCAACATAAGTATAGTTTAATTGGTTAAGGGATGTGCCCTTGACTAAGATATTAGATATTCCAAATCCTTCCCTCAACTCAAAAAAAAAAAAAAAAAAAAAAAAAAAAAAAAAAAAACTCAAATTTGTTTCTTATTTTTACCAATTTTTAATTTATTTGAATTTACTTTCTTCTTTTCTAAAATAAAATTGAAAACCACCTTTGGATTTTATTAGTTATAAGGATTTCTTTAATTCATAATAAAATTATTCAAGCCTCTATATAGAAACATTCTTTTTTAATCTTTTCTCAATAAAAAAAAAAAAATTATCTCCAAAAATTTCTATAACAAAAAAAAAATTATTCCAAAATGAACCAAAGTTTACACTTGATATCACTTTAAGAAAGAAAAAAAAAAATGAAACGAATCTAGGTAGAAGAAAATGGGTGAAGTTATTTTGATCGAAGGATCATAAAATTAATCATATTAATCTCATTCATTGCATTGACAAACAGATCCAATCCAAATCACTCGGCCACAATAATCAAACACCATTTGTCAACTCACACTTATAACTTATAACTCGCATTTACTATAAACATCTCCCTCTTTTCTCTCTGGTTTTCAATTTCAGAGAATCATTCAGCAACGTAGCCAAAACCAATCTCAAAAGTCCAACGTTTGTTCGACAAACCCGACCAGCTGGCCGGATTAAAAACAGACAGTAGACAGAGAGAGTGTGGCCGCTTCATTATTGTAGCCATCCCCCAAATTTCTGCCATGTGTCCCTTTTTTTTATTTTTTATTTCTCAAGTATAACTGTGTTTTTTTTTTTCTTTTTGAATTTTTTAGCTATGAGATTTTTCTTTTTTCTTTTTGTTCTTTACCCTCACATTTTTTCAGCTGATTTTAATTGATTTTACTTTTTTCTTTCATTTTTAAATTGATTTTAAAGTTGCGTTGATTTTTTTCATTTTTACTCCATATATTTTAATCTAGTTGGATCACATTAAACTTTTTTTTTTTTAAATTTTCCTTGGCTTTTATGAACTATATTAGAATGGTAAATTATTGTTGTAAATAATGCTCTGGCTCGATCTAAAATTGTAACTGTCATTCTTTAGTCAATTGCAATGTTCGATTTTTTGCTAAATACATCAACTAAATAATTTATTAATTTTGCTAAATTATTTTTAGTAAACAAAGTATTTTATTCATTAAATTTAGACTTGATCAACAAATTTAAAAATTAAAATTAAAAAAGACATTGATTTTGAGTAGATCTCAATCACAAAAAAAAAAAAAAAAAAAAAAAAAAAAAAAAAAAAAAGGGTATATGTATATATAAACTAAAAAAATTGTCCGTTTTTCTCCTTCTTCCATTATTTGATCACTAAATTGAAAAGGTAGAAGGGGATGTTAAATTAATGTTGGTATCAATTTGAAAAAAAAAATATTAAACCAATTTGAAAAAAGAGAATAAAAGAAAACCAATTAAAATAAGCTAGATTTTCTAAAAATTGGAAGAGAAATGACGATAAAAAGAAAAAAAGAAAATACGGTTACACTATAGGAAATTCAAAAATAAAAAACAAAGAAAGGGACACATGGGCGAATTTTGGGGGAGCGCCATAATGAGGCGACTTCTCCTAATAATTTCTTAGAAAGTAGCAAGAGTGAAACGAGGAGAGACGAAGTAAAGAGAGAATAGAATAAAGTAGACCTAATTTTAACAGTTAACAATAGTTTGAGAGTTTAATTTTTGCAATTTGCCTTATTTTTTAAGTATACTATATATATCATTTATTTCACAAAAATAAGTATTCTAAACAAAACCAAATAATCAACCTAGTTATATAGTTGAGACAAGTTCATCATTCTCATCACTCAAATTAGAAAAATCACACAAGTGAAAAGAAAAAAAAAATCTTTGACTAAAGATTGAAGAAAAAATACTTGGGTGTAGTATGGGCTGCACCCAAGTGTTGTGCAACCTACTTTACAACCACCACATTAAAATAAAATTAATAAATAAATAAATAAATAAAACCAAAATTTTTTTTGTTGTGGTTGTAAAGTGTGCCTTGTTAAAAGAATTAAATATGTTTGAAAACTTACCAAGTAAAACTTTTGAATGTTGAATGCTAGTATAATATTACTGGTATAAAATAACAACCCTCTCAAATTCAAACTATGTCAAAGTGAGTTTAGCTCAACGGTAGTAGGCATGTACTCCTCTCTTTGAAGTCAAAAGTTTAAATCCTCATACTCCACAGTTGTTGTAGTAAAAATAAATAAATAAATAACTCCAAATAAATAAATAACTCCAATGATATCATTTTATTCCCAATTGATATTAATAGTACTATTGATGGTACAAATGTTATTGTTTAATTTAAACTTAAATTCACATAAGCCAACTTGAACATAATTCAAGGGTGCATATACCTTCGATCAAGAGGTTAAATATTCAAATATCTTACCCACATGTTGAACTCAAAAAGTAGAAGAAGAAGACAAAAAAAACTTAAATCCACATAAAATTTACTTTTGAGTTCACTCAAATAGCTAGTACCAAAATAAATATTGTCTTTTACTTATATACCATGCATGAATTTTTACCTCTTCTGATCGAATTATAACTATATTCACATTTCCAATGAGTAAAGTCAAATATTCAAATCTATCCAAAACCTAACCTATCAACTTATGTTTTTATTAGCAGGACGATATGTACGTGACATGGAAACTGTCTTGGATATACATTATATATATGAAAACCAAAGTACCTGACGAGCTATCAGAGGCATTTAGTTCAAGTTTGGTGCAAGAATGAAGAAGTCTCTCGCTATTTTTTCTTGTTCAGTTTTTTGTGTGGTGGTATTGTCTTGGAGTCCATTATCGGAAGCCGCCATTGAAGCAATGGAGCTTCCCGGTGGGGTTTTTGGGCCTGAAAGCATCGCCTTCGACTGCCGTGGAGAAGGGCCGTATGCCGGCGTCGGAGACGGCAGAATCCTCAAGTGGAAAGGTCCTGATTTGGGTTGGACTCATTTTGCTGTTACTTCACCCAACAGGTACACAAAATTTTACTTTTTTGGCTGTCTTTAGATTACACCCAAAAAATTTTGTTTTTAGTTTTCTATTTTAGAAATATGCTTGTTTTCTTACCATTTTTTTACTATTGCCTTCTCTTTTTTTTTTTCTTCTTTTTGAAACATTTTTTTCACTTTTCTTAAGCAAACATTAAGTAATTGTTTGAAACGCTGAATGAATTATAATTGTCTGTGAGTTTTAATAATCTGTGGAGTTATATAATTTTTGTTTAAAATGCAGAGTTATTTAGTCTAGGGGCAAGACTTGGGTGCCTTCAAAAAAAAAAAAAACCCAAAAATTAAAAATGGATAACTGTGATGTGGGAAGCACAGCACTTGGGTGCTGCCTAATTTTTTCCTAGTCTAGGTTATAATAGTTTGTGTTTGAGATGCATAATATATTTTACAGACTATTATAACTTAGATTATTATAACACATACCCCAAACAGCTCCTAAGATTTCTAGCCAAATTCCAAAAATAAAAACGAGTTTTTAAAAACTACTTTTTTTTTTAGTTTTTAAAATCTCTTGGATTTTAAAAATATTTTTAAAACATAGATAATAAAACAAAGAAATTCAATGTGAAAATAGTGTTTGTAAGCTTTATTTTCAAAAATAAAAATAAAAATTAAATGATTTTTGACACTTTCTCTAAAAATTTATAGTCCAGTCCTTGTCAACAGGGAAACAAGAGAGAAAAAAAAACTTGAAAAGAGAAGATGATTAAGGAAAAGAAGAGAATGATTTAATACCAGATGAATTGTGTATATGTGTGAACTTTTTGCATACTATTTTCAGAATAGATGTTTAACTAACTACTTTTTTTTTTTAATATCTCTTACAAATAACTTTGAAAGAAAATAGTGAAGTGGCTTTTTTTGGATTTATAGATAGATAGTGATTTTAGTGTGTAGAGGTTGATGTTTATAGGTTATTCTATCACAAGAACAGTTTCAAAAATAAAAATAGAAGAGGTTGAATTTTTCTTTCTTTTTAAGCTGACCATATTTTTTCCTCCTGCTTTATTTTTTAAAGTTTTAAAAAGAAAAATGAGAAAGAAAGACAAGAACACTGAATAGCAAAACTTATTTACCTTTTTCCTTATTTAATTACCTGCAATAATGTTGATCAGGGCAGAGCCCAGAAGTTTCTACAGAAAGAGGATGTGACTTTTCTGACTTTTTATAAATATATAACCTATCAATTAAAAAATTTAGAGGTAGACAAAAAAAAAAACTTCAAAATTTTAATTTCTTTTTATTAAATTACACATTGGCATAGTTTCAATAATCGGTCTCCATAGCTTAGTTAAACTTCATAAGTCATTCCTAAATTATATTTTACCCAGTTGAAAAATCACCTATTTACTTCTATTTTTTACTCGACTTGAAATTCTAATATAGTCAACTAACACAGTCTTAATCACAATAGAAAGCCATAGCTTATTGTCACGTAAGAAAAGTGTTCATATAATACTAATAGGGACAACTTGTTAGGTTTAACAAATTATAGGCTTTTAAAATCATAGAAACCTAATTAAAACTGTGCCCAAATCATAGAGGCACACATGCATTTATAATTTAACTTAATACTTTTTTATATTTTTTTAATATCACATGAATTAGAGAGCAATTGCTCTCTTCCTTCTATCTTTCTTTACTCCATCTTTGCATTGTTGATTAATAATCATGATAAGAGATTGAGAAAATTAAAAGGATCTTTTTTGTTTTTCGTTTTTTGCTATGTTTTGTCTAAGGACTGTATCATAAAACCATTTTCATAATTTTATCCTAACCTAAAACAAAGTGTCGGGTAATAAAACAATTATGTCCCATAACATTTTAAGAGATTCAATCAAATCATAAAGACCAAATTAAAAGTACGATCGATACGATGTTAAGGTATTCATAGTTCACAATGATGAGTGTTTTGGTGTTGGAGTTTCAGGGAAGGAAAAGAATGCGACGGGCAGCCCCAAATGGAGGCAGCATGTGGGAGGCCATTAGGGATAAAATTTCACCCTTTAACTTGCGAGCTATACATAGCAGATGCCTACTTTGGCCTTCTTGCAGTAGGACCTCAAGGTGGGTTGGCACGCCAGCTGGCTTCGTCTGCCCAAGGCGTCCCACTCCACTTCACTAATGCTTTAGACATCGACCCCAAAAACGGTGTCGTTTATTTCACCGATAGTAGCATCTTGTTTCAAAGAAGGTAACCTAATCTCCTCCCTAAAATTTTCACTTTTGTTTAAATACTCTTTTCAAATATTCTATTTTAGTTCCTTAACTTTATTTTTTTTTTTTTTTAAAAATCTCCTTTTATTTCTTGTTTAACTTGAACCTACATATGTTTAGAAACCCAAAACCTTTCATACAACTACTTATGAAATGTCAAATATATGTAAACGTATGTCAATTAGGTAAATGAATAAAATGTGTCTATGTTAGGTTTTTGTTCATTGGTTTAATGAAAGACTATGGTGACGACTAAAACACAATTTTTAATTTAAACTTTGGGAGTTAAAAAGAGTTAGGGACCAAAATACAATAAACACTAAGATGTCAATCTAAGTACTTTATTTAAATCTTTAAACTTAGAATTATTTTGTTTTTGGTCCTATACTACTTTCAAATAATTAATATGTCTATGATACGTGTCGATTAAATTATTTAAAAATTAATAAATTGGATTAGAATGAACTTTCATGTAAGGTTCAGTAACTAAAATAAAATATATACAGATTTAAGGATTAAAATAAAATTATAAAGTTTACGAATCAAAATATTTTTTTTCTTTTTGTTTTCTTTTTTTTAGTTTTGGGATCAAGACAAAATTTGTATTAAAAAAAACCATCAAAATAGAATTCAAATTTTCCACTACTTTAAATGTTTTTTTGTGATTATTTTTAAATATATAATTCTTCACGACTTCAAATTTTAATGAAGAACAAGATATTTACATGCATGAGTTTCCATGTGTATTTTATAAACTAAGAGTTATATAACAAATGATTTTAATATTGCTATAATTAAATGAGTAGCCCTTGATTCTTTTTTCTTTCATAAAAACCCTATACATTAATATTTCTATAATTATAAATATAGCTTTTTACAAAGTTGTCTTGACTTTCTTTATTTTTTTTTTAAACAAAAACATAGTATTAAATGCCATTTAATAAATGAGGTTGGACATTTTCCCAAACCAAAAAAGTTTCCCACAAAATGTGGATGGATACAGGACAAATAGGATTAGAGATGTCCACGGGGCTGGGCCGGGAAATGGCTTCTCCGTCTCTATCCCCACCCCCCATTTCATTTTCCGTCCCCACGAAATTTCTCATTTAATTTCACGGGAAACGAGACGGAGAATCCCCGCAGAGAATTCGTGAGGATTGGGTTCCCCGCAAGGAATAATTCTCTGTTTATAATTTTTATTTTTTAAAATTTTGTCAAATAAAATCTATTTTTTAAATTTTCTATTTAAATTGTTAATTCTTAATAAGAGATTTCTATTAACAGAAATTTTTTTGATTTCCTTAGAAAAACAAATAATATTGAAAAAAAAAGTTTGGATTTATGGTTTATTATATATATACAAATATATATATTAAGAAAAATAAGAAATCGGAGCGGGATTAGGGAACGGGACTGGGACGGGGACGGAGAATGTATTCCCCGTCCCCGTCCCTGTTTAGCTAACGAGGAAAAAATCTTCCCCACTCCCTCCCTCAATTCCTTGCCTAAACGAGGATTTCCCGCCTCGTTAGAGGCGGCTCCCAGCAGGTCCTGTCCCCGCGGGAAAAATAGGCATCTCTAAATAGGATGGAGCTGGCGATCCCTATGTTCATTAAATTTTATGTAATAATATATAATAAAAAGAATATATATATACATATATATATTACTTGGGTGATAAAGTGTGTGTATGTATATTACTTTTAAAATAAATACCTATTTCATCTTTTTCAACAAAAATTTTAAATTATTTACTCATTTTTACAATTTTGGTAAAATTATGAACCAAAATGTATATATAACAGTTTTTTTAGTTCTAAAAAAGAAGTCTTGACATCAGAAGTAAAAAGTGATCCAATAATTGGCTGACTTTACTCCAAAAAAAAAAAGGATAAACTGACTTGTATTAGAAGAAACAAAAATAAAGTACATACTAAAATTGATATCATTTGGTCATTAAAGTTTAATATTCCATCTTCTAATTTGTACCTCGATATTTTAAGTTTTTCAATTTATCATTTCAAGATGTGAATAAATTTCAATTGGATTCTTACTCATTAATGACATTGAAGTTGAATAAAAGTAATGTGACATTTTTAGAAATATTCATTCTATGAAATATCTTCTTTAAATGCTAAATATCACTATACCCTACCTCAATTATAAAACTTAATTGACCTTATCCAATTAAATAAAAAAAAATCCAGCTAACCATCTTCATATCTTTTAATTGAAGAATGAGGTAAATATTTAGCATTTAAAAAAATGCAAACTCATAGAAAATAATAGGATTAAATTACAAATTTGATCATATGATCGGAAGAAAATTAGAATCTAGTACATATAATTTTAAATGTTAGAATTTACTTTTTATAGTTTAAAAAGTTAGAATTTACCAAAACAATTTGATTTTAAAAAATGAACGAAAAATGTCAGTCTTTTTTATCGGCTTAGGTTGAAATGATAATAAATATTTGTCATAACTTTTTGGAGAAAGGGTTTGGTTGTTGTCGATAATGAATGGAGACAAGACAGGGAGGCTACTGAAATACGACCCACGTACCAAAAACGTCACCGTATTGCTCAACGGCCTCGCTTTCCCAAACGGCGTCGCTTTGAATACCGACTCCTCCTTCCTTCTAATGGCCGAAACCGGCACTCTCCAGGTCTTAAAGTTCTGGTTAAAGGTATGATAAATCATCACATAACTTTAAAATGTTTTTTTTAGAAAAAATTCAGTTTTTTCCATTGAATTTGGTAAGGTTTCTCGATTGTTATCCTTAACTCTTAATTTTATCGAACTTTTGAGTTTATACATGTTGCAAATTTCAACTTTTAATAGAACTTTTGTCTGAGGAATTATTTAAAATAACTATCTTGATATGTATTTAATGAATTACAAAATATGTGTTTGGTATGAAATTGATAAGACTTAATAGAAAAACAATAATAGAGAAATTTTTGCTAAAATTTGTGAGATTTGAGACATGGTCCATTTTGTGCATTTATTGGTCTTAATTTTCATTGAAATTAGCAAGTTTAGAGAGATTTTTAGCTTCCTTTTAATTAAAATAAATAAGAGGATGGATGCAGTGAAAGTTGAATAGAAGATAAAAATTATAACTTAATTAGTTTATGGTACAATTAAAATATGAAAATTGATACTCCTTATTAAAACATTGATTTCTCCTCCTTTTTTTTTTTTAAAAAAACTTAAGTTAGGTCATTATATATTTAATCATTTGTTTATATTCATAACACTCTCCTTCACTTTTTTATTGAAAAAAATTTATGAAAAATAATGTCTCTCACTCAACGACTTGAAAATTAGAACAAAATCTAACAAGTGATTGTTAATATATTAATTAAAGGAAAAATGACATTATAAGAGCTTGAACACACGAAACCTCATATTTTCCTTACTATTCAACTTAAATTAGTATGTTTAATCGTTTATTCATATTCTTAATAAAAGGGTCCCAAAACTCACACCACGGAGATATTCGCACAACTCGAACGATTCCCAGACAACATAAAGAGGACCGATAATGGTGACTTCTGGATCGCCATGAACACTGCAAGAGGAAAGCTTGAAACTCAGACATGGATGTGGCTCAGCAGAGCGACATCGCAGCACGGCGAGGTGAAGATCCCGTGGATTCGGGCCGATCCGGTGGCAGTGAAGTTGGACGAGAAGGGGGCAGTGAAGGGGATGATTGATGGGGAGGAGGGGCAGGCACTGGAGTCAGTGAGCGAGGTTGAAGAAAGTAGAGGGAGGCTGTGGATTGGTTCTGCTGTTAAACCATATGTTGGTGTAATCATCAATGGATAGAACATAAGGGTGCGATTGCAAAGAATTGTATCAACTTTTGTGGTAAAATGTTTGTATCAAGTTCTTGCAAAATGATTGAATGTTTTTGGTTTGTAACAGAACCTAATTGATATCATCTTCTCATTTACTCGTCTTGTTGAAAGAATGTGCATTTTTTCCACCATTTATAAGATGGAAAAAATTTGGGTGCATTCTGGACTGCATTCATTTTTGTGTAGCCCACTCAAGTTCTCATTCAGAATTTTAAATACATTTCAGAATTTTTTTTTTTTTGCTCTATGATTGGAGTGGACTACACAAATATGGAGACAGCCTGAACTGCATCCAAGTTCTACTCTTATAAGAAAAGGAAATATGATTTGGTTTTTTTTAGTAAGAAGACGTATGTTATATGGCCTATGGGTATAGGATTGGCACATTTTGTTTCTAACTTTTTTTTTTTTTTGCCTAAATATGTCGAACCGTATCTAATGTTTTAGGTATAATTCTCAATTTGGTCTTTATAGTTTTTTTAAATTCTCAATTTTACTTTTATTGTATTGAAAATTGTCTGTTCACATGTAATTTCAAAAGGAATGAGATATGTGTAAATAAACTTTATATTTGTATTAATATTGTAGGGTGCACAATCTCTAAGTAATCTTCTGATTCTCTCTCTTGTACGTGTAGCACTCGAAAAAGGCTAGAGTGCTTGTTCTTGAGATTGAAAGTCTGGAATAGTCTTTGGTTTTAACAAAGTGTTCGGCACCTAAGGATTGGTCTTGAAGAGTCTTTGGTCTTCAACGAAAATCCAGCACTTAAGGACTTGTCTTGAAGTATTCAATACCTAAGGACTTTAGGGAGCATTCAACACTTAAGGACTTTAGCCTTCTTTGCTCTCAATTCTCTCTCAGTTCTCTGGAGAATCAAATTTTCTGAACCTCTCAAATGAAGGGAAGCTCCTCTATTTATAGAGCTCTCATAGGCATGTGGGCTTGGGCCTTTTAGGCTTTTGGGCCCAACCATTAGACTTGGGCTATGTTAAATTTGGGTCTAGCTCCTTTCAGCTTGGACTTTGTTGGATTAGGGCCTCCCATGTGGGTTTTGTCTAAAAATTGACCCAAATTACATATATATTTAAATGCGCCATAATTTAAATTAGGGATTCTTGCAAATTTTTAGTTAATCTCTAATTAAATAAATAATTTTGTCATTAATTTTAAATAATGACATGGCAATTTCGATTGGCCGAAATTTCTATTCCAACATTGTCAATTAAGACCTTCCTAAAAAATTGTTAATAAAAATTTGACGATGTATTATTAGATTATTGTTTTATTAATATATTCGAACACATGCGCATGCCACTTTGACATGCGATTTGAAAGAAATGGATTTTGTTCAAGGGCTAGTTGAATGTCACTAAAGAACATGTTGAGTTTTATGTGTCAAGTGACATTTGAGTGACCGGAGAGGACCATACGTAAGAGGGGCATGGCTCCAAAATTTCTGTTATTTTAATTCCTTTTTATAATAACTTCTGTTAGTTTAATTTTTTTAGAATAAATTATGTTGTTTTGATAATTTAATTCATTTTATAGATATCAACTAAATCAATATGCTTTTATTAAAGTAAATTTAAAATACATTACATTTTTATTTTTGTTTTTATTTAAATACAATAAATATGGGATATGGACATTTGAATTACCTCCGACCTCAACGAAAGGAGTAGATGCCAATTATTGTTGAGTTAAGCTCATGTTGTCACATTACATTTTTATTAGATGCTTATTTTTACTTTATTCTTTTATATATATGTGTATGTATATATCTAAATTAGATGTTGCTATGTATTTATATATGTAAATTAGATGTTTCTATTTATTTTAATTCATTAACTATTTTTCTGGTTCAGTTTTAATTTTAACTATTGGACTTAAATTTTAGGAAAAAAATTGATTTTTATCTCTAAACTTGTTAAGTTGTATGAATTTTTATCTTGAACTTTCAATTACATCAAATTACACCTCAAACTTAAGTAAGTCTTGCAATCTTAACCTTGAACTTAAAAAAAAATGTTACAATTTTTTCTCTCTAATAAGTTTTTGTTCGAAAGATCATTTAAAAAAAACTAGTACTTTAACACGTGCAATGCACGTGATTTAGTATTATTGAATATTATTTGTAATTAACTTAAATTTGTGTACTTGATTTTCTTATGAATTTTTATTGTATAATTATCTTAAATTTGTATTAATTATTCGCTTGAAAAATTATTTAAATATCATATCTCAAATATTTATATAGATATAGGTTACATAGAGGTGAGAATGTGAAAAAGAGGTTAAGTAATTATTGTTCATTTTATTTTACATTTTAATTAAATTATTATATTTCTTTTTATAAAAAAAGGAAACTAACATGGATGGGTGTGTGAATGTGGTTCTCAATTAAAAGAAGATAATTTAATAAAACAATTAAATATATAATTTATTAATTATTAACTATTGATAATTAATTGTAAGTGACTATATTGTAAATTTAAAACATGATATATGGACGAAATAGTTCAAAAATGTTTTTCAAGGATTGTAGCTTTTTTTTAGTACAATTTTTTTTATTTAAATTATAATAAATACCACATTTCAAATATCTATATAGGTATAATCATATAAGTTACATGGGTAGAAAAATATGAAAAGAAATTAAGTCATTAGTATTTTTTAATTAAATTATAATAAATGTCATGTCTCAAATATTTATATAGATATAGGTAGGTTACATACATGGTATTAAATTTCCATCAACATGTCAACATTTCAATCGATATTTTCACATATCCATGGGTTCAACATCGATATAAGGGGGAATCGACATTTCTACTTTACCGTACAAAATTGATGAAATATTAAAAAAATAGTAAGAAAATGTAACTTAATGTGAATATAATATTGTAACAAGTATTTTAACTCATTTAAAAAATGTAAAATGCTCATTTATTAATTTAAATATGTTTTTTTGAATTTTTTGTTTTTAAATTTTTTCCAGAAATATCCATCGACATCGACATTTTATGGATATTTCCATCGAAATTTTCATAAAATTGAGACTTCGACATTTCCATCAACATCAACATTTTAAACTTTGGTTACATAGAGGTGAAAATGTGAAAAGAGGTTAAGTAATTAATGTTTATTTTATTTTACATTTTAATTAAATTACTATATTATTATTTATTTTTTTAAAAAAAGAAAGGAAACTAACGTGGGTGTGTGTGAATGTGCTTTTCAATTACAAGAAGATAATTTAATAAAAATAATTAAATATATAATTTATTCATTATTGAAAATTAATTGTAGTGACTATGTTGTAAATTTAAAACTTGATAAAGTGACAAAATAGTAGCTTTTTTTTAGTACAATATTTTATTTTAGTTAAATTATAATAAATACTACATTTCAAATACTTCTACAAGTATAACTATTAAGTTCAGTGGCGGATACATAAATTTATGTCAGAGGGGCTTGATAGATTTTGATATTAGTACTGATTCAAAAGCTTGTGTCATGGCTTTTTCAAAAAGAAAAAAAAAATTATGTCATGACCTTCTAATAATTCTCATTCATGAGAATTATTTGGCCTTTAAATTTAGTTATGCTTGTATTTTTATTCATATTATTTGATAAAAAATAGAAAAGATGTTGAATTTAATCATATTATTGTTGGAAGACCATTAAATTAAATGAATTGAGAAAAGAGAACAAAAGAAGAAGGAAACTCACACTTACTTAATGTTTTGGTGTAGAATTTTTGCGGAATGCAACAGCATTGCAATTGCTATTGCAATTAAGGAAAAACGCAAATTAAGGAATTTCGGGAAGAAAATTGCCTACGATTTTAGCTAGATTATGAGCTATAATTGTCCATCAACCAAGAGGGAAACCCTAGCATGAAGTCCCTATATATTTGGAGGAGAAAGCTGTGAGAGTGAGCTCGAATTTGGAGAAGATTTTTGTTTCTATTTTTTTTTTGGGTTTTGTTACCATCTGCAATTTTCATTTTTCATTTTTTTTAGTTGCTGCTCTGTTGTAATTTCTTCTACATCTTAGTTCCTAAATTTTCCTTCAATCCCATCACAACGAAAGTTGATGGTGGTTAAGAACGATTCCTTATTCTCGATTGAATCGAAAACAACAGGTTTAAGTGTAGTCATATTTCTATTCAATTGCTCCAATTGTTGTAGTTTTTCTCTTTACTTCTGTCATTTAAATTTTGAATTTAGCTACTGTTATGAAACTCTTCCTCCAGCATTTTATTAAAAATAGAAAGTTCTTTGATTTTTGAATCTAGAACCTTCCTTCAACAATTTTATTTTTCTTTTACAAGTTTAATTTGTAAGTTTTATAACAAGGAATTCCTTCAATTTAATTTTACTGTTTTTTTTTTGTTAGGTTTATCATGATGAGCTAAATTTCCTTGGGGATTCAAGTGGTGAATGCCCAAGAGGAAAGATGTAAAGCTTGATAGCAAAAACAATCTAGCTAATTCTTGAACTATTGTTTGCTTTTGGTAAGTTCAATGTTGGGTAAACCCTAATTGGCCATCTAGTGTTGCTTGCCAAGTTAAACTTAATACCTAAGGGGTTAAGGGAAGCAATGGAGGAAAACACTTAGACATAAGACCTGAAACATCGACCCTAGACATAGGGTGAGACTCCAAAACCACTAGAGTTGTGCGCAAAAGTATCTAAGTTAGATTAGCCATAGAAATATAGGGTTTAATCACTTAGTCCCCTAAAGACACTTCATAGAAGGTCGAATAGGAGTTGAATTCGGTTTACTTAGTTCTTGAGTTAGCTATGATTGCAATTGTCTTCTTGTTGCATTTTCTTTCCAAAGAGGCATTAACATCTTGAATCTCTTCCTCATTCCCATTAATTTTTCAAACAATTTTCCTTTAGCCAAAACACCTCACAAATCATTTACATCCACAGTTACTTTAAGTTGCAATTTATCAACAATTGTGTGCCATCTTAACAAATTTTATTAAAACCCATTCCCTTGGGTACGATACTCTCGAGTACTTCTAGGTTATTATTACTTCGATCACGTGCACTTGCATGTAGCATTCGATCACCTTCATATATTTTTATGTCAGGTTCTATCCCTCGGGTGAGCTTAATAAATAAATACCCTTGATGTCTCTCAGGTCCGAGCCTTGGGGCAGGCACGGGTGCCCCTGGGTATAGGGGAGCAAAGCTCTGCCTCTCGGTTACAAAAAAAAATATGGTTGATATTTTTTATATAAGTATATAAAAAAATAAACTTGAAATAATAATTATAGTTTCTTATAGAATTATTTATTAAAAATAATTTGCTAACATTTAAAAATATTTTTTTATTATTTATATTTTGTAAATTGTAAAATTTTATAGGTTGAACTTTTTTTTTAAAGAGGATGCAACTTACCATCCAAATATATAAGAAATAAAGGTTTAAATTATTTATTTTAGATTAGAAGAACAATTTTCTATATATTTTTAAATCAATGAAAATAATACTCTTTTATAAATATAAGGTTAAAATATCATTTTGGTCCATGTACTTTAGGTTTCATTTTATTTTAGTATTTGTATTTTCAAATGTCAAATTTTAGTCATTGTCTTCTATAAAGCTTAAATTTGGCCCCTACCGTCAATTTGAAGTTAATTTTTATCGAAATTGGTTAAACAATAATAATAGTTTTCATGCAATAAAAGACACAATATAAACATATTTCCAAAATTTATAAAATAAAAGTTAATAGAGAATAAATTTTTTCGAAAAGTTAACAATAAACTAATAATATGGACGAATTTTAAGTTTTATTAAAAATACAGGAACTAAAATTGGACATTTGAAAGTAAATGAACTAAAATGGAATGAAACTCAAAGTACAGATAACTAAAATGGTATTTTAACCTAAATATAATATATATATATATATATATATATATATATATATATATATATATATATATATAAAGGAAAAAACAAGCGCCCAAGTTGAAGATACTTTTTGTTAAAGAACACTCGCGCCACTAAGACAAAGGAACTTTTTGTTAATTTGTATGAATTGCGTATAATAATAGGATATATCATGAAGTTCATGAGGGTTCTAGCCCCCCAGGCCTACTGTAGATTCGCCCCTGATTAAGTTACATGGATGGAAGAATATGAAAAGAAATTAAGTCATTTGTATTTTAATTAAATTATAATAAATGTCATATCTCAAATATTTATATAGATCACATAGAGGTGAGAATATGAAAAGAGGTTGAGTAATTAATATTTATTTTATTTTATATTTTTATTAATTAAATTATTAAAAAAAAACTAACCTGAGTGTGTGTGAAGGTGCTTTTTGATTAAAAAAAAGATAATTTAATAAAAAATATTATATAATTATATATGTGTGTGGGGTAATTTATTACATATATTGTAAATTTAAAACTTGATCAAAAGACAAAATAGTCGAAAATTATTTTTCAAGGTATAGTAGTTTTTGTACAATTTTTTACGGTCATCGTACATGGATAAGAGTAATCAAACTACAAATTTTCTTTATATAGTTGTAGTTAGGAGTTGTAGAAATTTGCAAAACTCATGAAATTCCATTATTAAATGCAAAAAACCATTAATTTTAGAATTGATTTACATCATTTAAATTATAATAAATGTTATATCTCAAATATTTATATAGGTTTAGATTACATAGAGGTGAGAATGTGAAAAGATATTAAGTAATTAAAGTTCATTTTATTTACATTATAATTAAATTATTAAATTATAAAAATAAAAAAAAAAGGAAAGAAAACTAACGTGGGTGTGTGAAGGTGTGCTTTTCAATTAGAAGAAGATAATTTAATAAAAATAATTAAATATATAAATTATTAATTATTGGTAATTAATTGTAGGTAGCACATGTTGTAAATTTAAGCCTTTATAAAGGGACAAAATAGTCCAATTTTTTTTTTTTAAAGATAGTAGCTTTTTAATATATTATAGATTATAGATATTCACATGTGCATTCACTGAATTATATACTATATCTATGGCAAAAAATTGGTAGGATTTCAAAGAAAAAGAACTTTAGAGCTAAATTTTTGTTAAAATTGGTGAGTTTTGGCATAATTATTCAATGGTTAATTTGTGCATTAATTAAACAAAATGATGTGAAAATCCTAGTGAATTGGAATTAGGAACTCTTTTTGCTATGTGAACCCTACTAACTCACAAACAATGAAGCCCCCAAATCAATTCGATTTCAACCAAAGATTAGGTGAGACATGGATTGCCTTAAGATCAAAGCTCTTGAGACAAAGAACAAGTTTCTTGCCTAAGAGTCATACGCTCCACAAGATAAGATTATCAATCTCACTTGAATGCTTTTTGCATGCAACTCAATACTTGAATTGCAAAATCATAAAAGCTCTTAGCCAAACTTGACAGAAAAAAATTCTTGGGCAAAAATTCAATTCATCGTAAAAATTGTTTTGTACAACCTAATGGCAAAGCTTTAGATAGACTCCAAAATCTTAAATGCCACAACATTGATCATAGCAAAATGACAAAAATACATCTACTTAATATGTCATAAAAAGGATAAAATTATAAAATAATAAAATTATATCCAAATTATTCAATAAAATACAAATAATAAATTGATGTCCTTGGTGGTTGATATCACAAAAATTTGTGCAAATTTTGATATAATTGAAATTAGTGAATTTATAGAGATTTATGCCTTGTTTTTTGTTATGAGTGAATGGGAAAAAAAATGAATATAGGGTAGAAATTGTAACACTTATTTAAGTCTATGGTCCAATTTAATGAAATTAAAAGTTTAGAGTGGAAAGTAATACAACTTGACAGTTTAGGGGTAAAAATTGATTTTTTTTTCCAAAATTTAACATAAATTTTCTTTTTAAATAAAATATTTAATCTTAACCGTATTCATATTATTAGAATGAAAGAAATTGAGAACATTATCATATTATTAATCTCTATTAATATTTAAATATAAATATTTATAATCGATTCGATTTTTTTAATTACTTAACTATCCTCTCGAAACTTTAAAATTTTCAAATTATAATTTAGTAGCATACTATTAGTTTATTTTTTTCTAATATTCAATATTTATTTATTAAATTATATTTGGTCAGGTAATTTTAGATCCATCCTATGAGTGACATGCCCAATTGTTTAAATATGTTAATAAAACAATTATTTAATGATACATCAACATTTTATTAACAAAATTTTACAACACTCAATTGAAAATTTTAAAAGATTTAAAGAAAAAATTAAAAGATATCTAAAAGATTATGAACTATTTCATATATTTTTCTAAATATTCTTTTTATATTTTTAGAAACTAATATAATCCCTCTAATTTGACAATTAATATTGTAGTATATCATAAAATTATATACGATTGCATCTTAAATTTGAGTGAAATATGAATTTCTGTTCTTATAATCATGTCTTTAATTTATATAGGAGGGAATGCACCTAGTCTATTCAATAAGAGTTTACTAATTCTAAAGATTTTTTTTTTGGTACATACTAATTCAAAGACTTAATTGTAGGAGCAGTTCGAAACATAGAGTCGTAAAATAAAATTCTCTTATTCCCACTCGAACAAAGAACCCCATGCTTCCATCAACTTGCGGTTTGAAAGAGATGTTTATGAAAATAGAGATATTGTTCATAAGAGGATTAATGATATTAAAGAATATAGGGCAAATTATCTTTTTGGTCCCTAAAGTTTGAGTAATTGGTCAATTTAATTCCTAAGTTTCAAAATCGTACAATCAAATCCTCATGTTTAAAAAATAGTTCTATTGACTCCATGAATTACCAGCCTCCATTAAATAATTAACAAAGCGCTGACATGGCAATTTTCAAAATAATAATTTTCTACTGTCGTCGCCAGGGGCGGATTTATGAAGGGCACAGCCCCCCTCAACTTCTGAAGTGTTTAGGTTTTATATATATAATGTTAGTCAAATTTCATAAATTCTTTTTTGGCCCAGTGGCAAGGCCCCGGAATTTTTTGTAGGCCTTTAGCCGTCCGGTGTTCAAATCATGCTCAATACAAGTTTTAGAATATATATTTATTTTTTATTATATATGCATATATTTCAACTAATTAAAATAAAAACTCAGTTTTTTAGGTAAATAATTTAAATTCACTTAAAACCCAAAATTTAGAATATATATGTATTGTTCTATTATATATATATATTTCACCCAATAAAAATACAAAGTCAGTTTTTTATGTAAATAATTTAAATTATCTTTAAAAAAATTTCCCAAATTTTAGAATATATATGTATTTTTTAGTATTTATTGGCTTAATTTTCATAAACAAAAAAAACTAAATGATTACAAATAGGGTCTAAATAGTTTAAATTCTCTTTTAAAAAAATCTTATAAATCATATTTCTTGACTTCTTGTAAATAATTTAAATTTATTTATAAAATATTTACAAATATGAAATAATAATAATATATTTAATATCATACTTTCTGTTTTAATTTATTCTTAAATTTATTTCTTTTCTTGGTATCAATATAAATCAAAATGATTACAAATATTTTTTATTTTTTAGAAAATTATTTTAAAAAATTAATTACATAAAAAGAAACTATGATTCTACGAATTCTTATAAAAGGAAAAAAAAATCTTATTATTTGAAGTTTCCCTTTCTTTTCTTGTATACTTATATATATAAAAAAATAGTCCTACTTCTAATATCAAAATATAAAGATTAATAAGTTAAAATATCATTTTCGTCCATATACTTTGTGGCTTTTTCTATTCTAATTTCAATATTTTTAAATGTCCAAATTTAGTCTTTGTACTTTCAATAAATACTAAAATTAGTTCACACTGTTGGTTTATTGTTAACTTTTCCAAAAAAAAATATATATCTATTAGCTTTCCATCTATAAATTTTGTGATCATATTCACATTGTATCTTTCTTTTAAATGAAATAATAATAGTTATTATTTTACCAAGTTCAATAAAAATTAACTCCAAAACTTACAACAATGACTAGTTTTTAGATTTTTTTTAAAGTAAAGAGACTAATATGATGTGTTTAAAATAACTTTTATACGAAAAAGAATAAATTTAGACATCTGAGAGTAAAAAGAATAAAATTGAATGAGACTCAAAATCTACGAACTAAAATAGTATTTTCACCAAACTAATATCAATATGTTCAAACTAATCTTGAACCAAATTCAAGCCCTCCTAACATAAAGTTTTAGATCCCCCACGGGTCGCCGCCCACCGTAGTCGTCGTCTATCGTCTTCTTCTTCAAAACCCACCCTCACCCCCTTCTTCTTCTCTTCTTTAGTTCGGATCTGAAAAAACTCACCCCCACTCCCAAACTCATCTAAAAACAAAGAACCCACACCACCCCAAATCTAAAAACATAAAAAAACCCAAACCACTATTTTCATATCTAAATTTGGAGATGGGGTGGGTTTTTTAGATCTAAAAATGTTGGTGTTTGGGACTGAAAGAGATGAGAAATAGAGACGAGGGTATGTAGTGGAGCTGGATGAGAAAGAAGAAGAAGAAGATCGAGATGATGAAATGATGGTGACGGGGATTGGGTTTTTTGTTTGAAGAAGAAGAGGGCAACGACGAGTGGTGGAATCGACAGTGACGACGATGGAAGAGGGGTTGAAGGGGAAGGAGGGAGAGAGGTAGGAGAAGAGGGGGAGGGAAAGGGAAAGGGTAGAAAGGGGAGAGAGTTTTGTTTTTTAAAAAATATAGATATTATTATTTTATTATTATTTTAAAAATTGTCATATCAACGCATCACTAATGGACTTAATAAAACTATTTCATAAATGGAGAACTTGATTGTACGATTTTGAAATTTAAAGACTAAATTGACCAATTTTCCAAACCTCAAGAACCAAAAAAGTAATCTATTTAAGAATATATATTTTTAAGCCTACACCTTGCAAATAAGTTAAAATTTTTCTTATTTTTGAAAAATATAATTTTTTTTTTCTTTTATAAGAAACAAGATTAAAAAAGGTAACAAAATTTCAAAAAATTATATAATTTCAATCTAAAATGTTGTTTCATTAATTTTTTCATCCATTTTAATTTAAATCAACATAAACATAGTTTAACTGGTTGAGACATATACATTTAACTAAGAGTTTAAAAGTTTGAATTCCTCCACTTCACACGTTGTTTAGAAAAAAAAAATCTATTTTAGTTTAAAAATTAAAAGTAATACTTTTTCCAAAAATTAATTTTAAAATGATTATCCATAGTTCTATCCAAAAGTCCTAACCAATGGGAAACTCCACTCTGGTAGGCAAGTTTATGAGTTGGACTATAAGTCTGGTTATTAGAGGTTGGGTCTATGTTGGTGGCCCAAATCATAAGGTTGAGATATATCCCATATCAAATTGGAAAAATGCTAGGAATGGCTAAAAAGAATGAGTTATTTTGGTTAATGGCTATCCAATTTTTCTTTTTAATTATGGCCACACGTGAGGTGTACGTGTGGCGTTTCTTTTTTCAAATCTCTGTTTTGTCCTCGTACACTAAATCTCCTTTTCTCCTATTTTATTTAAACTGTATCTAATCTGTATTTTGAAATATTTACATTGTAGTTATTATCTTTATATTTATTTTTCTGATTCTCTCTCCCCAAGAAAATCTTCCTTTCTTCGAAATTCTCTCTCCCTAAGACAATCCTCCTCTCTTCAAATCTAAAAATTTCTCTCCTATTTTATTTAAACTATATCTAATTTGTATTTTGAAAGATTTACATTGCAGTTAGTATCTTTATATTTATTTTTTCGATTCTCTCTCACCAAGACAATCCTCCTCTCTTCGAATCTTAAGCCATCAGTATTTTTTCGGTAACCATCACTGCTGCACAAGCCAATTTCATGTGCGTAATTGTTCAGTTGCTTCTTTCTCCACTCTCCGAAATTCTCTCTCCCTCAGACAATCCTCCTCTCTCCTCTCTCTGAATCTTAAGCCATTGGTATTTTTCCGGTTTTCTCTCCTCAAGACAATCCTCCTCTCTCCGAATCTCAAATCTCAAGCCATCGGCACCGGCGCTACTGCACAAGCTAATTTCATGCGCGTAATTGTTCAGTCGCTTACTTCTCAACTTTCTAACAATTCGAACAACGATTCGGAGCTTTTTGGAAGCTTAGAAGGTGATTCGTAGGAATCTTCGAGGCTTGGAGTTGAGTTGTTATGCGTGGTGAAGGTGGTGCTGAAGGAGATGAAGAGCAGAGTATTAGTTGGGGGCAAGGTGGTTGTTGGTTCCATTGATGGGGAAGGCATAAAGGGGTCGCAAACTTGCCTTGGATTCTATACATGGTCCACCTGCAGCTTTCTATTCGCTTATTATTCATGCATGTTCTGCTGCTTTTATTGATAAAAATTCAGGTTCGTGGTAGTGTTTGTATTTTTTATTTATTTTTTATTTATAGTGTATTTCTCTGTAGATATTTTATTCTATTGATTTTTACTCTATATTTATTTCAGACACATACACAGCTCAAGAGGTAGATGAGTTCATGTTAGTGTTTCTTTTATTTTTTATTTTAGTATTTCATATTGCATGTCATTTTATTGGTTTGTTAATCTATTATTTTAACTATTTTTTTTTAATCTTTTTGTTATGCAATCAATTTTTAATTATTGTGTATTTTTGTTTGAATTGTAGATAATCTATTTGAATTTTGAATTTTTGTTTGGTTTATGAATCCTAACAACTTTTGTTGTTTAGATTACCGAATTTATCTATTCAAATTTAGATTTTAATTTTAAATTAAATTTAATTACCCGATAATTAGGAAATTTTAGTTATGGAAGTGATTAGGAGTAGTCTGGTCATTTAATAATTGCTAATTAAAATTATGAAAAATGATTTGGCCATTTTTAAAAAATTAAGATGGCTCGGCCATTTTTCAAAACATGAAATAAAAAATGGTCATAGTCAGCCACTAACAAATTTAATATTATTATCTTTTTAAAGAATCTACAATGGCTTGTTAGGTTGGGTTCAATTGTAGACACTATAAAGAATCTTTTCTTTTCTTTTTTCTTTTTTCTTTTTTTTTTTGAGAAAAATAAAGAATCTTGTAATTGGTGCCAATTCCACTAGGCTTACATATTCTAGTGTTATTACAAAAGCCATTTTTTTAGCCAACATATTAAAATCAAGAATCTAGAATCCTATTCATATTCTTCACAAAGTCAATTTGGTTGTGTTCCACTTCATCTAGGCACTCACCTTTTTACTTTTTTCTGCTTTTTTTTTCCAAAGCATCCATACCATACTTTGCCATTAGTGAACTTCCATTGTTACCTAAAAGTTTCAAATGAGCTCTTTCATATTAGAGAAGGAAAAAGAAAAGTTAATTATCTTTTACTTTTTTTTCTTCTTTTTTTCTTTTTTTTGAAGAATTCTAAAATAAAATTTTCTATTTCTATTTTAAAATAAAATTATGAAATGATTTTTTTTTCTTTAAAACTTATATTCCATGAAGTTGTTTCAAAAAAATTCCTCTTCAAGTGGAGGGTTAGTAAATACTAATTCAATCTCTTGGTTGTTATCTTAAAACCATTCCTCCAAACGACTAATTTAAATATTTTTTATGCTATCTTAATAGAGAAGAAAAAGTAGTAGTTTAATATAAATTGTCTTTGTAGAGAAAATAGAGTTTGTCTGATGGTAAAGTTTTTTCTTTTTTTAAAAAAAAAAAATCAAACCTTCTTAATCTATTGTTTAGCATTTTTATTGTCTCCGTTTACTAATTGCCTAGTGGACGGTGAAGGAAAAACTCAATGGAAATCATTTTCATAAGATTTAAGGTCATTTCAATTAAATTCTCTTGGATTAAATTAATAGACTAGAGATAGGTCAAAATTTATCATTTATGAATGTAGTGTATATGTTATGAAAAAAAATATATGAGGGTTAAGAATATGTTGAGAAAGAGAGCTAATTTAGGAAAGGACAAAACTTGATAACTACCCATTTGATGTAATAAAAAAAATGAAGACAAATTTTGTCCTTTCAAGGAAGGGGACCCTTTGACTTTGAGAGAATCTCACACACTTAAATCAAAGTGGAATTCTATACTAACTTATTCTTTGCTTTAAGTACAAATTAAAAGGGAAGGAAATAATATTGAGGTGAAAAGGACATAAAATTAACATAATTTGACTAAAATAGTCAAAATAAACAAATCCATAATCTAAATCATATTGAATTTAACTAAAATAGTTTTTATTTTTTATTTTCATTGGTGTGTTTATTTTGGGTTCAACATCAATAGAAGTTGGTTGGGACCAATTCATATTAATTGGAAATAAATAAGACTTTCTTTTATGACAATTTTATTTTTAATTTTATACTTTTCAAAATTAACCCCAAGTTGAACTAAAAAATAATAATAAATAAAATAACCCCAAAGTTTACTATCATTTTCTTTTTTTGGTGAACCTTTGACTTTTTAGAAATAATTTTGAATTCTTAGTCAAATTTTCTAGTTTTCCATTCTTTAAAATTTGGCTAGAGAATTTCAAAGTATATCATGAAATAAGGAAAAAAAAAACCAAACTAAAACAAAATCATTGCCCTGAATATTCAACATATCTGAACATTTAATTTTTTTGTCAAGCTTTCTTATTAATTCAAATCATTTTTTAATTAATTTTCTTAACTAATTTAATTATAACTTATTCAGTAACAATTTATATGTGTGGTACGAGTACGAATTCAAACTTTAAATTTTATAGTCAAAATTATAACATTTTAACCAATTGAACTATATTCAAGTTGACAATTATAATTAATTTAATATCTCCTTTAGAACCATCGATGAATTAGAACTAATTCTTAATTAAATATTAAATGTGATTCATTGTTTAAACTTCATACTTAAATCTCTTGATAGTTTTAGTTCATTCTTTATTTGTTAAGCTTTTCCAATTAAATCATTAGAAGAAAGGAAAACTAAGTTTTGTCTTAGAATAAAAAAATTATATATAAAAAAAACAGATTTTAACAGTTTTCATGTAATTTGGCCCCTGAAAGATTATGTGTGTTAAAATGAAAACGTTTTTCTTCTCTAACAAAAATTTCTTACTTCAACCATAATTAGTGCCGATTTTACATATTAAAATTCATTGACCAAATGATGATTTTAACATCTTAGAGGTAGATTATAGCAATTAAAGTCAAGTGCATCCATAACACAAAAGAGACATATTTTATTTAAATTCAGGATCTTTGTATAGAGAAGAAGCAAATAAAGAATCTAAAAGTCAATCCTAGCATAGCTTAATGGATAAGACACCAATTACCATCCAAAAGTAGATGGTTCAATTCTCTACTTTGCAATTGTTGAACTCAAAAAAGTAAATAAATAAATAAAATAATTCACAATTTTCATAACAGGGATAGATTTTTCTTTTTAAAATTGTCTTTTTTGTTCTTTAAATCTTGGCTAGAATTAAAAACTAGAAATAATAATATTGCCCTAAACAATCAATACATCTATAACTATTTGTCACTCTTTGTTATTGATTCAAACAATTTTTTATTTGACATTAAATTCTAGATAGGTGGCCATCATGGCTTGAACCAGTTTCTTCTAAGCTTTTTATTATTTACATAGCCATTATTGACAACTACGCCCTTATCAAATAAAAAAAAGACCACTAAACCAGTTGACAGTGGTAAGAACATACCTTAGAATAAAGAAAATAGATTTATGGAAAGGCCTCGAAACAATCCCACTCATCTCAACACGTTTTGGATCGAGTGCCTATAATCCAGCCCTAATGAACATGAATGATTAACACCTGGTCAAATTCAATAGAAAAAGTGGTGATAATCATGATTAAAAAGTTGAGAAGAAACACTAGAGGCCAAAATTCAGATGGGTTTAGAACATCAAGTCAACTAAACATAATCCATATTATGGGACCAAAGTTGCACGTGTAGCTCAGTAACTCTGTACTATTGCACAAACAGTACCATTCTGGATTGAATATTGCCATTGGGGGCCCCTCTCAATTCCCATTCACTCTACACAAACACATCAAAAGAAGAGATTTTTTAGAGAACTTTTGACGAAGTGTCTGCAAGAGAGAGAATTCTGCTTTCATTATTTCACTATAAAACTAATGTCCAAAAAGATGTCTTTTGAGGGTGGAAATTTCAACACCAGGCGGCCAGAGAGATGAGCTGAGAAAATGATTTCATTACAAAGATATCATGAGAAACCATTCTCTCGAGATTCCAACCTTTCATAATTGATTGGGTGAAAGCAAAAGCTAAAAAGAAAGAAAAAAAAAAAAAAAAGTGATCATCGAAATTTCCAAAGGCAAGGAATGTTGGATTCACAGAACCCACAGTTATCTGTACAGTACAAGGTTACCCCCTCCCAAACTGTCAACTATTCACAATACTCTTTTGGTGGATTTATCTTTTGTATTGCGGGTATATGGAATCGAGAATTCTATTTTCCATTCCTAATACAAAACAATGCATCTGTTTTCAACCATGTTTAATAATAGAGGATCTGAGTTTTGGTTATTGTGGGTTCTCTCTTTTATATATTCCTTTTTTTCCTCTTGCCTTTTTGTAAAGGAGTGGCAGACAGGTTGATTCTTTTGTGTCTTTTTAGAGCCATTCTTTGAGCATTTGGGGCCTCAAGGAATGTTTAGTTAGTAAATATATCTCCCAAGTCAAAACCAAAACTGACCAATTCAGGTCGAGTTTGGCTGTGTCGAATCTTTTCGCTAACTTTATTTCCATCACCTCTTTAACATCTATCTCTTTCTTCATCAGAAAAGCTGCTCCTTTTTTTCATCTTGTCATTTGATGAACCTGCAGCTGCTAGTTTAATGGAAATTAGAGGAGAGAATGGGTTACTGTCTTGTTTGGCTTTGCTTTGGTTATGGGCTTCTGCAACTGCGGCTTCAACAGCCAAAGGTTTAAACGCTGAAGGTAAACGTTTTCTTCAGTTTCTTACTTAGGTAAAGTCTAGGGAGTAGAATTTGATGTATTTTGAAAATTTTTCAGTTCAAGCTTTGATGGGGATCAAAGCTGCTTTGAAGGATCCTCATTCTGTTCTGGCTTGGGATGAAAATGCTGTGGATCCATGCACTTGGAATTTGATCACTTGCTCTCCTGATAAATTTGTCATTGGCATGTAAGTTTAATTACAAAAACAATAAAAATAAAAAGCTCCAAGGTGCATCATATAATGCTTTATTTTTATGTTGTCTCATTTCAGAGGAGCTCCAAGCCAAAACTTTTCTGGTACACTCTCACCAAGTGTTGGAAATTTGACAAACCTCCAATTTTTGTAAGTCTCGTCATCAGAAGACACAGTCATGACTTCTAAAGTTTCTCTTTGAATTCATTCTAGAATTGATTTCTATTTCTATGCTAGGCTTCTTCAGAATAACTATATATCAGGAAAAATTCCCAACGAGATTGGCAAGATACCTAAACTTCACACACTTGATCTTTCAAACAACTTGTTCTCTGGTGAAATTCCCAGCTCTTTCTCCAATTTGAAAAGCCTCCAATACCTGTAAGTAGGATTAAGGATACAACTGTATCTGCTTTATACCCATATGATAGAAATTCTAATCAAGAGGTTTGGATTGGTATCAGGAGACTCAATAATAACACCTTCTCTGGGCCAATCCCATCATCACTGGCTAACATGACCCAGCTTGCCTTGCTGTAAGAAATTCTTCCACAAACCCTCTCTCTCTTCTTTATGATAAATATTTAGGGGCTGTTTGGAGTTTGAGTTTAATGTTCTTCAACAAACATCCAGTGAAAATATGTTCAAATAATTGTCTTCGAGCGTTTACAGCTCTTAAAAATAATTGTCATGTAGAAGTAGAACAAGCTCCCAAACAGCCCATTAATCTTTAGGTTATTGATATTTTAGTTGGTTAGAAGTGAATGTTTTTTGTTCCAATGTTTTAGGGATCTGTCCTATAATAATTTGAGCGGTCCTGTGCCCAGATTGCTGGCTAAGACATTTAAGTAAGTTACAGATAGGGTTTCAACTTTTTCTTTTCTCCTTCTCAATTAGTTTTGGTTCATTGTTACTATTGACTGCTTCATTTGTTTACAGCTTTACTGGAAACTCTTTGATTTGTGCCCCTGGAACTAAGGAAGTATGCTATGGAACAACAACTCCATTGCCACTTTCTTTCGCTGTTACTAATTCCACATGTAATTCTCTTTTCCAGACCGCCTTCCTCCAAATTCTTTTGACTGCTTGAAATTGCCTGCTTCTTTTTTAATTCTTTATCCACATAAAGTTCAACATTCATCCACTTTTTGTTTAATCCCTCAACTAGTTCATCTCTTAAACTTTATACATTTTTAGAGATCGAGCATGATACTTCTTCCAAAGAGAGTAACTTGAGTTCTGTTTTTGACTTCTTAAGACTCCCAACCTCCTAGGAGACATAAAGGCCAGAGAATTGCCTTAGTCATTGGCCTCAGCTTGGGCTGCACCTGTCTATTAACTCTTGCATATGGTTTCTTTATCTGGCGGAAGCATAGGCGCAACCAGCAAATATTCTTTGAAGCTAATGGTAACTAACAAATATCACTGCATGATCATTGGACAAAAGTAGCCTTCCATCATAATTAACAAAACTGCTGAATGTTTTTTTTAGATCGGCAACAGGAAGAACTTAGCCTTGGGAACGTAAAGAGGTTTCAGTTCAGAGAACTTCGGAATGCCACTCACAATTTTAGCAGTAAAAACTTGATTGGAAAAGGTGGATTTGGAAATGTATACAGAGGATGTCTACAAGATGGCACCATTGTAGCTGTTAAGAGACTCAAAGATGGGAATGCTATGAGAGGAGAGATCCAGTTTCAGACTGAAGTGGAGATGATAAGCTTGGCAGTGCATAGGAACCTCCTCAGGTTGTATGGTTTCTGTATGACAGAAACCGAGAGGCTTTTGGTCTATCCATATATGTCCAATGGCAGTGTCGCTACCCGTCTTAAAGGTAATGAAGCCTCAACATGCTGGATGAATGAGTACACTGTTGGATTTCTACTTCTACATATTTTATCTCAATCATGTACTTGTTCAATATATTTGTTCAAAACTGTTATTTGAAATGCAGCAAAACCAGCCCTGGATTGGGGTACAAGAAAGAGAATTGCCTTGGGAGCTGCTAGGGGCTTGTTATACTTACATGAACAGTGTGACCCAAAAATAATTCACAGGGATGTGAAAGCTGCAAATATACTGCTTGATGATTTCTGTGAGGCAGTGGTTGGTGATTTTGGGCTGGCAAAGCTGTTAGATCACAGAGATTCACATGTCACTACTGCAGTGAGGGGAACTGTTGGGCACATTGCACCAGAGTATCTATCAACTGGCCAATCCTCAGAGAAAACAGATGTTTTTGGGTTTGGAATTCTATTACTTGAGCTCGTATCAGGTCAAAGAGCTCTTGAATTTGGAAAAGCAGCAAACCAAAAGGGTGCAATACTGGACTGGGTAAGCTGAAAGAGTTGTCATATCTAGCAGTTACCTAAATTTCAGACCTGCAAGCTCAGCTTAACAAATTACTATACTTGACTTGCAGGTAAAGAAGCAACACCAAGAAAAAAAGCTAGAAATGCTTGTTGACAAAGACTTGAGAAGCAATTACGACCCAATTGAACTTGAAGAAATTGTTCGAGTAGCTCTCTTGTGCATCCAATATCTTCCAAGCCACAGGCCTAAGATGTCTGAAGTTGTCAGGATGCTTGAAGGAGATGGGCTTGCAGAGAAATGGGAAGCTTCCCAAAGAGCAGAAGCAAGCAGGGGCAGAGCCAATGAGTTATCCTCTTCAGAACGTTACTCTGATCTTACTGATGACTCTTCATTGTTTGCTCAAGCAATAGAGCTCTCGGGACCAAGATAAGAATAACTTTCCAAGTACTGCAAACAAGATCGAACCACCCAATGACCAGAAAATGAGATATTCATCAGTTAAATATACTTCATACAAAGAGCAGAATGCTGGTGAACATCCAAAATATGCGAACTCTGAACAGTATAATGTTGGAGTTTTAAAGATAATGGCTAACCTTGTAACCACTGATCACTTCTTGAAAAGCACTTCCTTGTGTTCTTGAAGAATGATCTTTTAGGTGATTTTTCTATTTTTGGCTGCATTCTAAGTCTTGAGCTTGTAAATGTAATTTATATGGGTCCTTTTCTAGCTATGCTTTTCTTTAGTTCTCAATTAAGATGGCCAGATGACCCCTTGCACACAATTTGTAAAATAACAATGGTCTATACTAGCTTTGTATTATCGTACTTGCAAATCTCCGGTACCTTTGTGAATTTTTATTTTTCTGTTTTTTTTGGGAGTGGGGAATTGTATATTTTTTAAGAAAGATGGTCCCCTGCAAATGATTGGTTCAACTATGAATCACCAAAAATGGGAATTGTAATCAATCCACTTGTCTTGAGTTGCTTTCATTTTCTATTAAGGTGATGCATTCATATATAAATGTTTTCCAGTTTCAACAAGACTGGGCAAAAGCAGAAAATATCCGAAGATAGGAACTTAGAAAAATCCAAGTACATGATGAAATCTTATCTTGGTATGTACTTTATCAATTGATATAAAAGCCAATTACATGATTAAATCCCGAGAGAAATATCCAAACAAAATAGAAATTTACAAAAGTCAAAACACATGATTAAGTCATACATTGGTATGTACTTTATTCATTGATATAAAATCCAGGTACATGATTAAATGATTAAGTCTAACCAGGTTTGTGCCATTGGTTTGAAATAACAAACAGAGAACTTCTAGTGAAGTATAAAGTATTAGTAGAATGATTATCATCTCAAGGCATCATAACGAGCTGAATGTACCATTGGTATTAGCTACGCTAACAGCCTAACACTAAAACAAGAACACAAACACCTTCCATAGCCTATAACAGTCAGCATACGCCATAGTAAATAGCTTTTAAGAAGCAATTATCGAATTTCATCCACCTTAATAAGGATGACCTTGTGCATTTCCATCTATTTCAAGATTTTCTGGGGCATAGTAAAAAAGAAAGAAACAGAGTGCACCATACAAGAAATATAAATAGAAATCTGACAACCCAACTCTTTTAGGTGTACAATTCCAGGTCCTTAATCCGGTTCAGGTACTCATCCCCATTATTACTTTCAGTACAAAATTCAAGTCTAGGTCGCAATAGCACATTTTGGTGAAGTAAAGATCTAAGCAGAGATATCACCTCACTTCCATATTCTGGCCATGAAACACAGAGCGCCCCCTTGATATTCTTCATTTGACATCGTCCAAGCAAAGCAGCAGCCAAGCCATCTACAACACTTCCTGATGGATAGTAATCCAGGCTTTTTAACAATGGTGAACGGCCATTACCCTCATCTCGACTCTTTCTTTCAGAAGAGGTCTCCAGCTTGAAAGAAAAACTCTCATCAGGTGACAGCCTGCCCCGAAAATTTTGGCTCTGAAGACTATCCAAGATCAGAACCCTCTCAGGAACAATTTTATCTCCAAGTAGTAGCTTTGCAACAAGGAGAGATCTCTCTGCAGGAACAGAACACTGAATGGAAACAAGGATAACTAGTTCATTATCTTGTTCAATGGAGTAAATGTTGCAAGATTTGTCATCAACTGAGGGTTGGATGTGGTTTCCAGAGAAGGGAATTTCAGGTAGGATGAGACTTCCAATAAGGGTTTTATCAGATAAATGATGGAACAGATGTAGAGAAGGGGAAGAAATGGCAATGACAAGTAGAGAGGGGCGGAGAGGTTCATTAGGTTTAGGATTGGATAACAACAGAAATGGGGAAGGAAGAGGTGGTGATGGAGGAGCGAAATTGTTAAGATCATCTTGGAAAAACCTTGAAGGAGGGGGGATCTCCGTTAGGATATCTTCCATTTCGTTCCTGGCAAAAAAAAAAAAGCCATGCCATAGAAGTGAATAATCCATTGCAGGGATCGCATCTCCAACAAAAGTAACATTCTCGAACTCTTTATCACTTTACAATAATCAGAATCACAACTGCTTATTCAGCAAAATTAAGACAGCGCATTTTCTTTCAACAGAAAACAACCAGCAACAAACATCAAGCCAACAAAAGCAAAATTCTCAACATAATAAATCGTACAGATAAACAGATTTCAAAGCTTAAACTGGAGAAGCCTCGTACTGCAAATGTAAGCTCCTCAAAACGAAAAGTAAAGTGAACCCAGAATCAGAATCAGGTTACTCCACTTAACTTTTTCAGCAAGTTCTCAGATAAGACTTCTCCTTTGATCTTTTTTGTGCATCCTCATAGTGTTTTACATAACTCTTTCTGTATCACTCAGCGCTCAGTCATCCATTAGACTGGAGGCCCTTTATTTTTTAACCCTCCAAACTAGGCTTAGGGACCCCTCATCCCTAAGGCCTTTTTAGGCTCTATGTTTCTTCTGATGAATATATTCATTCCTCTGCTACCCATCGAAAAAAAGAAACTTCTTCAACAAGAAATCGAACTCGATCGCAAATTTCCAAGAGCAAAAACGAGTTGAACATTATATACGTTTTTCGCGAGAGTTGCTTGCTTTTCTATGAGAAAGGCAGGACCTCTGCTTACTCCCACAGATTAACGAAATGCGTAAGGAAAATTAAAGATCTAAATTGACCTAAAAATCACATAAAGGGGGAGGAGAAGGAGAAGGCGAGATACCAACCGGAAGAGAAGCCGTCGTCGGGGAAATTTAGTTCTGCAACTGGAAATTTGGGTGTTTTGGAGCTCTTCCTGAACTGTTTTTAGGTTTCTTTTTCGAGAAGTAAAGATGAAAAAGTGCCCCCACTGTACTTTTTGAATAGAAAGGCAGCAGACAAGTATGGTGCATCACTTGGTGTCCACAAAAAAAAGAAAAATTGCTTAGGTTTTTTTTTTAAATAAAAATAAAAAAATTCTATAGTGTCCAAGTAGGCTGTACCACACTTACCTGCTACTTGGACAGTAGATAAATTTTAGGGAAAATTGTAGGAATGGCTAAAAAGAATGGGTTGTTTTGGTTAATGGTCATCCGATTTTTCTTTTTAATTATGGCCACACGTGAGGTGCACGTGTGACGTTTCTTTTTTCAAATCCCCATTTTGTCCTCGTACACTAAATCTCTCTCTCCTATTTTATGTAAATTGTATATAATCTGTATTTTGAAAGATTTACATTGCAGTTATTATCTTTATACTTATTTTTCTGATTCTCTCTCCCCAAGAAAATCTTCCTCTCTCCGAAATTTTCTCTCCCAAGACAATCCTCCTCTCTTCAAATCTAAATATCTCTCATATTTTATTTAAACTATATCTAATTTGTATTTTGAAAGATTTACATTGCAGTTAGTATCTTTATACTTATTTTTCCGATTCTCTCTCCCCAAGACAATCCTTAGTATCTTTATACTTATTTTTCCGATTCTCTCTTCCCAAGACAATCTTCCTCTCTTCGAATCTTAAGCCATCGGTATTTTTCTGGTAACCATCGCTGCTGCACAAACCAATAATTTCATGCGCGTAATTGTTCAGTCGCTTTCTTCTCCACTCTCCGAAATTCTCTCTCCCTAAGACAATCCTCCTCTCTCCTCTCTCCTAATCTTAAGCCATTGGTATTTTTTCGATTTTCTCTCCCCAAGACAATCCTCCTCTCTCCTAATCTCAAATTTCAAGCCATCAGGATCGTCGCTACTGCACATGCCAATTTCATGCTCGTAATTGTTCAGTCGCTTACTTCTCAACTTTTTGAAAGTTCGAACAACGATTCGAAGTTTTTTGGAAGCTTAGAAGGTGATTCGTAGGAATCTTCGAGGCTTGGAGTTGAGTTGCTATGCGTGGTGAAGGCAATGCTAAAGAAGATGAAGAGTATAGTGTTAGTTGGGGACAAGGTGGTTGTTGGTTCCATTGATGGGGAAGGCATAAAGGGGTCACGAACTTGCCTTGGATTCTATTCATGGTCCACCTGCAGCTTTCTATTCGCTTATTATTCATGCTTGTTATGCTGCTCTTATTGATAAAAATCCACGTTCGTGGTAGTGTTCGTACTTTTTATTTATTTTATTTATAGTGTACTTCTCTGTAGGTATTTTGTTCCGTTAATTTTTACTCTATATTTATTTCGGACACATACACAACTCAAGAGGTAGATGAGTTTGTGGTAGTGTTCGAACTTTTTATTTTTTTTATGTACGGTGTATTTCTTTGTAGGTATTTTGTTTTGTTGATTTTTACTCTATATTTATTTCAGGCACATACACAGCTCAAGAGATAAATGAAAATGGTAGGTTTAGGTATAACAAACTACCTAATTTAAAATCTAGAATAAATAAACTGAATCTATTTATATTTTATTAATTTGTACCTTGTATCTTCTCAAAATATTGGATTATATTTTAAAAAAATGTGTAAATACAATAATCTTCGTTATTTTTGGATTACTTTTATTTTTTAGTTTAGTATTTCATATTGCATGTCATTTTATTGGTTTGTTAATCTATTATTTTAACTATTTTTTTAATCTTTTTGTTATGCAATCAATTTTTAATTGCTGTGTATTTTTGTTTGAATTGTAGATAATCTGTTTGAATTAGATATTTTGTTCAGTTGATTTTTACTCTATATTTATTTCAGGCACATACACAGCTCAAGAGATAGATGACAATGGTAGATTTAGGTATAACAAACTATCTAATTTAAACTCTAGAATAAAGAAATCGAATCTATTTAGATTTTTATTATATTTGTACCTTGTATTTTCTCAAAATATCGAATTATATTTTAAAACAAATGTGTAAATACGTCAATCTTCGTTATTTTTGGGTTACTTTTATTTTTTAGTTTAGTATTTCATATTGCATGTCATTTTATTGGTTTGTTAATCTATTATTTTAACTATTATTTTAATCTTTTTGTTATGCAATCAATTTTTAATTGCTGTGTATTTTTGTTTGAATTGTAGATAATCTGTTTGAATTAGATATTTTATTCAGTTGATTTTTACTCTATATTTATTTTATGCACATACACAGCTGATAAGTATTAATTAATCTCATTTATTGTGTCTAATTTCCTTCCATTTTAATTGAATATTATGCTTAATTGTTAAAATTGTGTTTAATTTAGTTGATGTGGTAAATTGCCAAATATTTGATAGAATTAGTCTAAAAAGCATATTTTAGTTTAAATTCATAAATTGAAATAAAATTGAAAAAAAAGAAATGGAACAAAAATTGGAAAATTAAAAATGGAAAGAAGAAGAAGAAAATTGAAAAAGAAAAAAAAAGAAATGAAATAAAAGTTTGCATCCAAAGTTGAAAAGAAAATGTGAAAAGAAAAATAATAAATAAGTTTAGTGGAATTTGGGCCCATTAAGCCATTTTAGCCCATTAACTAATTTCAATTTGAATTGCAGCTTGCAGACTTCTTCCTCCTCTTCAACCTACGGGAGAAATTCATGGAGAAAGAATGCTTCTTCTTCATTTAGTTTTTAGCATGAGTTTAGGTGGGAGATAATACAACTATTTTTAGTTGTAAGCTATTTTTAGTTGAAGCTTCTCCCTATAAAAGGAGGGTAGTGTAGTGAGTAAGGGGAGTGTAGAAAAGTGTAGTGCAGTGAGTTTTCTTTAGTTTTGTTTCTGTTTTTTTTATTAGTTTTGTTTCTATTTTTTTTTATGTTGCTTCCCCTCTACAGCTTTTATTGCTTTTCCACCATGTGTGACTAAGTTTTAATTTCTTGTTCAAGGGTGATTTAATTTCCAATTGTAATTTTGTGAGGCTTTGGGCCAAATTGAAATTTTATCTTTAATTCATGAATTCTTTGTTTCTTGTTATTTTTATGATTGATTGTTATTGAATTAAATTGACGCCTTAATTTAGTATCAATTGATTTATTGCTATTTATGATTTGTGATTATTAATTGTCACAATTGATTAAAATATGTAGCAGAGAGTTGGCTTATGTGTGTGTAATTATGGCTTTTCCATTTTACATAGCTTGCATAATAGACTCTAGGGGAACAAAGAAACAGAAATTAATTAATTTGTAGCTATCTCAATTAGTTAAGTTTTGGTTTAGTCATTCTCATTGTTTTTAATGCTATTATTTAATCGATATGGAACGCTATCGTGCCCAATTGATTAAATGGTAAGGTTTGATTTTGATGCTTGGTCAGAGTCAGTTGAAATAGGAGAATTTATACTTGTTATGGCTTTTCCAAATAAGTAGACTAAGTTCTTGAATTTGAGAAATTGAAATTGATTATTTTTTGAAAGCCTATGATCAAGATTACAATTGGATGAAATTTACACCCCTGAATTGGAAGTTTCATAAAATTGATTTTTTTTTATTCATTTTTATTTATTTATTATTCATCTTTCTAGTTACAATTTTGTTCAACAATTCAAACCCCCCCTTTTTTATTTATTAATTTTTAATTATTATTATTATTATTATTATTTTTTTTTTGGTAACATTGAGAAATTAATTCCATTGGTTCCCTTGGGATTCGACCTGGTCCACTATTTCTACAAGTTAGATCTAGAGAATCAGTAAATATTTTGGAGGGCTTCGACAACTCGACCAACAGCTCAAGAGATAGATGACAATGGTAGGTTTATGTATAACAAACTATCTAATTTAAACTCTAGAATAAAGAAACCGAATCTATTTATATTTTTATTATATTTGTACCTTGTATCTTCTCAAAATATCAGATTATATTTTTAAAAAATGGGTAAATACGTCAATCTTCGTTATTTTTTGGTTACTTTTATTTTTTAGTTTAGTATTTCATATTGCATGTCATTTTATTGGTTTGTTAATCTATTATTTTAACTAATTTTTTTAATCTTTTTGTTATGCAATCAATTTTTAATTGCTGTGTATTTTTGTTTGAATTTTGAATTTTTGTTTGGTTTATGAATCCTAACAACTTTTGTTGTTTAGATTACCGAATTTATCTATTCAAAATTAGATTTTAATTTTAAATTTAATTTACTTACCTGATAATTAGGGAATCTTAGTCATGAAAGTGGTTAGGGGTAGTCTGGTCATTTAATAATTACTAATTAAAATTATGAATAATGATTTGGTCATGTTTAAAAAATTAAGATGGCTCGGCCATTTTTCAAAACATGAAATGAAAAATGGTCATTTGCGTAGTCAGCCCTAAATTTTATTCTTTTTAATGTATTTTTTACTAAATATATAGTTTGTCTTGCCCCGAAATCTTGGAATAAGTTTAAATTATGTTTCTACCTTTGAAAAGTTTCATTTTTACTTTTGAATTTTTAAATTTATTTCAAAAAATATCCTTTTCATTAAAATGACATATGAAAATTGATCTTACTTACAGCTAATATGTAAAAATTAGAAAACATACGTGATACTATTTACAATTATATAAAATAGTCAAAGTGTTGTTACCATTTATTCAATTAGAAATGTCCACGGGGCGAGGCGGGGACGGGGATGGCTTCCCCTTCCCCGTCCCCACCCCCCATTTGAATCCTCATCCCCGCAAAATTCTCCGTTAATTTTGGGGGGATCGGGGCGGGGATTCCCCCCTGGGAATTCATGGGGATCGGGTTCCCCGCGGGGAATTATTCCCCATTTAGTTTTTTTTTTCTTTTTTAAGAGTCAAACAATTCTTTTGATAAATTTTCAAATAGTTAATTTCTATGGAAAATATCAATTAATTTTTAATTACATTGTTAATTATTCACCAAAAATCTTAATTTAAATAGTTAATTTTCTATTAAAAAATATCTATTTAAAGATAAAATTCTTGAACCTTCTAATAAAAACAAAACAATATTACATACCAAATTATCCAATTAATCCATACATATAATTAAAATGTTTAACTATATGATTCAAATATATCCAATTATTTAAATCATTAACAATAAATTTTTAAATGACATATATATACTTATACACATATATACATATATATATATATTAAAAAATTAAATATAAATATAAAAAAAAATTAAACTGGGCGGGGAATGGGGAACGGGACGGGGAATACATTTCCCATCCCCGTCCCCATTTAGCTCGCGGGGAATTTTTTTCCCCACTCCTTCCCCCATTCCTCGCCTAAACGGGGATTCCCCACCCCGTTAAGGCAGGTCCCCGCGGGAAAAATGGACATCCCTATATTCAATCTCAAAAGATACAATTAAAATCATTTACATAATTAATTTTTACACATCAGTTATCACATTAATTTTTATTTTATTTTAACGAAGAAAAACTCTTTTTTTTTTTTTAACATTTCAAAGTTAAATGGTTAAAAATGAAACTTTTTAATGAAATGGCCATAATTAAAACTTATTCCAAAGTGCAGGGGTATTCTGTATATTTTTTTTTTTTAATTTGGCCTTCAATTTTTTAAAAGTTTCAATTATATATAAAACAAAATTCAATTAAGTTCTAGATATCACAAAATGTTAAGATTAATTCACAAAAGGATGATGTAATGTTAAAATACCGTTTATTAATTGCGTTGAACATATTCTATATTATAATTTGTTGAAATAGACACAATACACACTCACTTCATATGAAAAAGAAATACACTTAAAAAAATTTAAAACTTACTCCTTTCCTTTCATATACCTTAGTATGTAGTAACTTTTATATTAAAAAGGAAAAAAAAGTACGTAGTAAGTAGTAACTTACTCGACAACTTCTTTTAATATTTTGTGATTATAATGACTTAATTGAAAGGAAAAAAAATCAATACATGAGGGATGAAATTAAAATTTTTAAAATATTATGGACCAAATTAAAAACACACTCCCACATTATGGTTTAAAACATATATTTGGCCTATTTATGATTCAAATATGATGAGTTTAAGTTCCATTTTTTTTTTATTAAATAACCAATTTATTTTTATGCTTTGAGCTTAATTTTAATTTGGATCCTATCATTTTAAAAGTTTTAATTTTATCTTAATAGTTTTGAAATTTTCAATTTGATCCATCCATAAATCCTCCTATAACCTTCTTTTACCCACTTAAAACCCCACATTTTTTCTTTTTTTATTCAATTCTAAACTCTAATACGGATAGCAATCATAGTTTGCCAAATAAAAAAGATTTTTTTTTTCATTACCACATAAATTGAGTGTGTAAAGTATTCAATATATTAATAACATTGACAATTTTCTAGATTTGACTAAACCAACACTATAAGAACCAAATCCAAATAAAACTCAAAACTATATATCTAAATTACACTTTTAATATCATAGGGACCAAATTGATAATTTAATCTTTTATTCCTAAACTTTCAAATATTCTATTTTAGATTTAAAACCTTACATAAAAAAATTAATTTGATCTTTGTAATTTTTTAAAATTAGTTATTTAAAGAGCTAACATAAACTGACATGTTTCATTAATCTATTTGATCGACAGCTATCTAAAAAGCAAGTATTGAAGCTACATGTAATAAGTTAGATGTTATATTTCTAATTGAGTTTGACTTTTTATTAAATGATTAATGGAAAATAAACACTAAAGATTTAAATAATTTTTTATTTGAATATTGAAAAATAGGTTAAAAAAATATTTTTGGCCCTTGAACTTTAGTTCGTAACAATTTAGTCCATGTACTTCAAAATTTTTAACTACTTAGTTCATAAACTTTAGTATGTAACAATTTAGTCTTTGCACTTTAAATTAGGTAACAATTGAATCCATCCAGTGAAAAATCTCATAAATTTTATGTATAAATTTTTATTATGTAGTGACATATTTTTGTAGTTTATAAAATATTTAGTATCTAACTAGTTTATCAATTTACATATATAAGAAATTGAAATTCCATTAAATCTTAAAAATATTTTTCACAATAGAGACTAAATCATTACCAGCTTTTAGATTTCTGCTTTTCTAAAATCTATCACCTTCTTTAATAAATCTCAAATTTATCCTTCCATATATATATTCACATCTATCCTCTCTGATATCAATGAAATTTTGATTGAATCAATTTTTATAACAATTATTTTTCTTAAACCTTTATCAAATAATTTAGATCAAATAAAATTAGATGCAATTTAAATCATATAAATTTTTAAATAATTATCTTATAATAAATTATAAGGTAAATATGAATATGAAAATAATTGAAATAGTTAGCCTACTTTGGTCATTGTAGCTAAATCACAACAATTTAGTATTAATTTATCAAACTGTAACTAGTTTTTTATAATTTAAAATTGAAATTTACCAAACACTATTTTACTTTATTTCGTTACAGTAATCCCAAACTAAGCCTAAATTATTACATATTAAAATTCAAGAAAAAATTGTTTATCTAAAAAAAATGATAAAATTGTTACAAAATTGAAAATATAATGATTAAATCATTACAAATTAAACTAAATTGTCATTTTCATAAAAGTTGTGGATTTCTTTGTTTTGTTATCTACCTTTGTAAAATGATTTCAAAACCTAGCTAAGTTTTGAAAACTAAAAAAATGATTTTTAAAAACTTTTTTTTTTTTTTTAATTTTTAGAATTTGGCTAAGAATTCAAATATTCAATTAAGAAATATGAAAAATGGTGAGAAAATAAGCACAATTTTTAAAAATCAAACGGTTAAACAAAGATCTTAAAAATATGTTATCCAAACATCTCTTTTCCCAAAATTTTAGTACCTCTTGATTACCATCATTGTTCAATCTATTTATGAAACATCTCAATTCTAAAATTGTAGAAATAATTATACAAGTTCTTGTTCTTGTTTTCTTTTCCATTTACAGGAAGTTATAGTTTCACATCAGGGCAGAGAGAAATACAGCATAATCTTGGGAATCTGGAAATCATCTTATTAAACACAGCAGTTGGTAGAGGAGCAAACCCTGAAAGAGCAAATATTGTTTTCCACTTTTAACAGTGTCTGCTCATCTTTCAAGTGAATGAAATCATTTGTTGGTACATTTTTATATTAACAGAAAGAGATGAAGGTTCAGTAAATGAGAAAGAATAAATAATCAAGTCAAGTGTGAAATTCTCAGTTCAACAAGTATCTGGTACCTTAGTTTCAAGCTAACACCTCTGCAAAAGAATCAAAAGCAAAACAAGAAAAGTTTGACCATTAGTTGCATAGGCCAAAACCTCAAATCAAGATTTAAATTCCTCCAACTGCCAACCCTTCTCCATCTTGCATCCTTCTCTTACCCTGAATGTATTGATGAAATGATACACGGTTCTTTCAACTAGACGACACCACGAGAAAATTCCCAGACTTATATTCATTTTGGCAAGAACCACATTGTATGACTAATCTGTATCTCATCTGCCCAGAAAACATGGAAACTCACTAGCAATCCAAGTAATAAGATAAACCAACAACTACCAATTACATCCCTATAGTTTGCCTATTTTGCAAAATGTACCTTATATTTTAAAATGCTTTCAAACAACCTTGTGATTTGCAAATCAGTTTGTTTCATAGAATTACTATACATGACATACCGATACTAAGATAAACCTGCACAACAAATTTAAGTACAAAAGCCCAGCATTGTCACCCTTAAAGTCCACAAAAAGGTAGGAAAAAGTAATTTTCATAAGAAATAATTATTTCAGTAATTAAAGAATTTTTAGTTATTAACATTATAACTAAATAGAAACTTAATCTAGTTTCCGGAATGGGTTGAAGTTCAAAACTATATGACAGAGTTGAAAGCTTAAATGCAGAATGAAAATTCATATGCAGCACATGCCAGTTTCTGTTTCTTGTAGGGTCATCCAAATGGTTTAAGCATTTATACCAGACCTTTGATGTATATAACAGTATTTTCTGCATTGATTGTTCCTTGTCAATCTTCATGATCCTCCTCACCCTCAGAATCTGCATAGCCAAATGCCAAACGAAAGGTGAGAGAGACGGAACAAAAACTCTAACAACCTTTTTCAGTATCATTATATCAAGAACAAATAAAATGAGGGTGGCCATAAACTTTTCTGTAACCCATAAACAGTAAGTCTAACCTTGACCTCTACCATATACATAAAAATGAAGTAAAAACCACACGTCATTTACAGCGGGTGGATATAATCACCTGAACGAACATCTTCACTAATCTGTCCTCTAGCTTGAATTTGTTTAACAAGCATTCGGTACATTAGCACCCACCAATATATGTGAAGAACTAAAAGGCAAAATAGAAGAGTATTGAATATATAATAGTAGATTGGTCCATCAACTGGATGTTTGTCCTTGTCCAATACAAGGAGAACTTCATAACTGAAATGAAATGGGGAAAAAAATTAGACAACAATATTTAAGAGTGAGAGAAATGAGTTCATTGGACTTCATGTAACTTATCAGTCTCAAAATTTAAATCGATATGAGGTTACTGCAAAATAAGGCCAAAATCTGACAAACCTTGTGCTCCGAAGGATCCAAAATGGATAGTAGATGAGACGTAACAATAACCAAGACAAAACAAAGAGTACAAATGCAATGCTAGCCAACGTCTCAGCACCACTGTATTTGGACATTTTTCCTATCTCCAGAAACACATCATTTGCATCATGAAGAGCAAGAACCACAGAACCGACACGAGCAAATCTACAAGAACAACGTACCATGTCAGCCATTTCATAAATTGGACACAAATGTTCTGCTAAATACTACTTTTAGTTGAATTTACACGGTGTGATTAGTTTTCAGTGCAATCGGTAATTGAACACAATAGACTAGTAACACATTTAATTCTTTTGGTAATTAGTATCATCCAAGTCACTAAGGTAGTCGTGATACTTGACATCATGTAAAACATTCCAATGCTTTAAAAGAAAGAAAAGAATAGGAAGCACCTAAAGATGTAGGAAAGTACGATGAGAATGAGAGTTGCCACATGGTGGCTCATGGACACCCCAAAGTCTGAGCGTCTTGTTTCCCAAAAAATCAAAGCAAATATGGAGTAAGTATAAAATCCAGCCGCATACATGTATAGTCCCCTCAATTTCAACCTGAAACATATAAGTTATTACTTAATGAAATGTCGTAAATAATAGATTCTTGGTCAAAACACAATTTTAGTCCCAGTACTTTTGCTATTGTAACACTTTGGTCCTTATATGTCTTTTTATAATGGTTTAGTCTTCGTATTTTAAAAATATAATGGTTGAATCATGAATCCTTGACATTAAATACTGTTGTGAATTACAGATGGTCTGCCAACTTCTTTTTCTATCAATTTTAAAATTCTAATTGAAGGACTTAACCATGAAAAAAAAAACGTTACAAGAGGTAAGAGCCAAAGTAAAAGGACTAATAGTTTTTAACCTACATACTTAAAGTAATGATATCACCCATAAATAGAATAGCGTAATAGTGGACTTATGGCAGACACTGAACCATCACAAATAACAGAACAACTCTGAGACTCTTACTTAGCTCTTTGGTCAGGCCAGACCTGATCTCCTGGTCCGACCCAAAAATGTTTTGTGCTAGTAAACCAAGGCTCGTTATATGTAACAGATAGAGCCATCAGCTCGGCAGAAAGAAAGTAAATACATTTCCAGGCTGACTCCTTAAATTTTCTTATCTTCTTCCGTTTCTCATCTGTATTCACATCCTGCAGCTGATAGCCTTTTCCAAAGATCAATCTTCTTCCCACTTTCTGTAAGATAAGCTCATACCATAGTAAGTTAGGAACTACAGCACGAACATATTTTTAGTGGACAGGGAGGGATGCCAACAAGACAAATGTATTTTCATGATCCATCTACCCATCATTGATCGAATACAAAGATAAAAAGGGGAAGGTAAGTCATGAAAAATGGGTTAGAATCTTTATCGGAGCACTAGATTCATGGAGACATGGGTTAGATAATCAAGCAACTGCTCGAAATTTCACACACGGGCACATGAAAAATTCATGCCCATGTAATCACATTATTATAGTTTAAATGGAATATAAAAAGTCTCCAATGTGCTTGAAGTTTTAGAAAGTTGATCATCGTGAATAGTACACTAGACACTAGTAGTGATCACATATCAAGCTAGTGAACTCCACACTATAGAGTACCCTACAAAATTCTCAGTGGAACTGCAAATATAGAAAGAAACCAATACTCATATATCAGCATTGAAACATTGTTAAAGCATAAAATTTTCAAAAAGTTGGCATCTCCAAAAAGCACAAGCGCATCTTCAAACAAGAAGGTATTTAAGTCAAAGCAGGCAACACACAATCAACTTCACAATAAATATAACAAAGCATTGAAATTGAACAGACCAGCATCAAGCCCAAAATATATATTTTCCTGCCAATAGCACACAATACTCACACTCGGTTCAACACGAAGAAGCAATTGTAGTTTCTACCATATTCCTAACAGGTTTGATGAAACATTAGACAACACTAAAGAATTGGGTGTATCATTCTGCTATTATAATCAAGAGCCTGCTATTATAATCAAGAGCCTAACGAAGAAAGAAAAAAATGAAGGACAAATATCAAAGCTATTGGTACAAAGTTGGTCAAAGACTAACGAAAATAATGGAGAGATAAGAGTAAAAGGTGAGAGAAGAAAACGAAGAGGCGGTTTATACAAGCAATACATGACGAATTGCTTCATAACAGCTGTGCCACAAAGAAAGCCTAAAGAACAACATATTGTCAGCCTGTTATAAATCAGCTCAACAACTAAACCAACCAAGACTCTGACACCACATTTAATAGAAAGTACGGACAACATATACAACCAAAAACTTCCTATTTTGGGCCTTCCCCAATACAATAAGTATCTAAATTAAACCTGAAAGGGTGATTGAACAAGAGTTCCATTCCAATCACTCAACGCGGATTAAAACCCAATCGTCAATTATGCAAAAACAGAAGCCAACAAAAAAAAAAAAACAGAATCATTCAATGAACAACAAATAAGCAACAGGGTCAACGGTCAATTAAATCTCAATTCAATCATCGAAATCAGCCAAACCAATGATTAAACAAAACCAATCCAAAGATTGAAAGATAAAAAAGTTGAAAACGAAATGGAAGTGAAGGGGGGGGAAAGGGAATACCTCAAAGAGAAGTCTGTCGAGGAAAAACCGAACAGTGGGAAAGAGGAGCGCAAAAAGGGGAAGAAAAGAGAAATCCTCATAAGAAGGGAAAGATTCATGCTCCCAATCGATTGACCTGAAGGAATCAATGAAACCCATCTGGGATTTTGGGTTTCTTAATCGAATGGAGGAGAAAGAAGGCGATGAACAGATCGAAAAATCAACAGAGTGAATTGTCTCTGTCTGTCTCTCTCTCTCCGTCTGGGAATTCTCTTCTACCCACGGAGTTGTGTTTTGTGTGTGCGTTGGCAGAGACTTTCACTTGGCCATGAGGTACGAAAGTTGTGGGCTGTGGGTCAAAGTTCGTGTTAGACAAAGTTCTCTTTTTCAATTTTCATTGGATGCAAGCTTTCCCAAACTGTCCATTCCCCCTTTATAATTATTAATCTCATTTTACGCACTTTTACTTTTGATTGAAAGGTGAACCCGACACTTATTTTCATTTTTACATTTTCATTAAGTTCCAACATCTAGAGTCAAAAAAATTCGAACTTAAAGACTCAAAGATAATCATATATATTTTAACTTTTCAATTATGCTCAATGCTCAAGTTCTAGTTGGTATTATCATTTTTACAGCTATGGTTCGATCTATCAACCTGAACATAGTTCAACTATGATTAATAATGGTCAAAGTTAGTATAGCTCAACTAGCATAAAACATGTGTTAATGACCAATAGGTCTATGACTCGATTCCTCCCTCATATTGTACTTGGAAAAAAAAACTATAATTAATAATTAATTTATAAATATTTGTTTATATTATAAATTATGTATAGTTATATTTTACAATATTATATAATTTATAATATAAGATATTATACATGTTTTGATTTTAAATGAGTTTATAACATGAAATCATGAATTTATTCAAATTAGTTAAAAGACACGTGCAATGCACGTGAAATTTTACTATTTTAATTTAAAGTAAAAAAAAATAGTGCCTAAAAGTATATATATTCTTGTTTTAGGTAAATTTAGAATGGTTATGAAATGCAAAATTATATATATCTTGCCTTTTGTTTTGTTTGTTTTATTAATGATTGATTTGATTTTAACTATATAAACTTTATTTTAATTTGGTTATTTTGTTTGAAAAAAAAAATCATATGTACATGACACAAAATCTTCAACTATAAATATCATTTTGGTCCCTGTATTTTGAATCTCATTCAAATTCTAGTTTCTATACTTTCAATAAATCTTAAAATTAGTCCCTATTAACTTTTCCAAAAAAATAATAATAAAATTAGTATCTATTAGCCAATCTCTCTATAAATTTTGAAAACATATTAATGTTTTTGCATTGAAATTATTATTATTATCAAACCAACTTTGATAAAAACTAACTTCAAACTAACCATAAAAGTTTCTCTCTCATGGCTCCTTGTATATGAAGTTTTTTTTTTAATGTTTTGTTTTCTTAGGTGGGTTAAAATTTCAAAATAACTTTTAAAACAACCTAAAATAGCATATGCTAAAATATACGCTTATTTATTTTTATTTTATCAATTTGACCAAAATAGTTATCCTGAATTATGTTAAATCATTCTTTTGAATTTATACATTATTTTCTATTGGTATATCACCTTAACATTTAAACAACAATGCTCATAACATAAATTTATTATAATCAAAATTGTTGAATATAAAAGTAAAAAATTGAAAATTCTTTAAAAACTAACACGGTCATTAAAATTTAAAACTTGACAAATCTAATTTATTTATTCATGAGAAAGAGATTTAAATATTTTGCGATATCCGAAATAATTGAATATTTAGAGAGAATCACATGCATTAAGATTTTAATGAATTGAATATCTAAGAGAGAATCACTCATTGAGATTTTCATTTTGTGATACATTATTTACTAAAAAATTTGAGATTCAATTTCATATATATCTTACTTCTTATCTTATCTTATCTTATTTTATCTTACTATCTTAAAGGGGGCTAAGGAGGAGAATCATTTTTGGACTATTTTGTCCAAATGATAATTCCATAATTCCAAGTATGCCCATTCATTAATTATTATTCCTCTATTGTTTTCATATTAAATTATTTTTATATATTTAAGTAATAAACTAACATTAAATTAATATGAAATTATTTTATATATTTAATATTTAAGTTATGAATTTGCACTAAGAAATAAATAGCCATTATCAAATAGCATTGGTTTTAGAAAACTTAAATTGCAGTAAAAATATATAGCATATATGTGAGGGCTCTAATTGTTAATAATTGAAATTGAACTACAAGTACAAAACTGAAAATTAGCATGTAGTGGGGAGATAGAAAACTGAAAATTGTATGCACATTAAAGGATGTTTACATCATCTTTTCAAATTTCATAACCAAAAAATTAAATTATCAATTATGTATACATCCTCCATTTCCTATAAATAGTTGCATGCATTTTTAATGCATTTGTTAAGCAAAGATCATTGTGCCAAAAATTTAAATTGTTGCACTCTATAGTTTTGTACTATGGAGTACATAGATTGTGTTTTGAACAATGAAGAGATAACATTTGACAAACCTTAATTGTTCCTTTAATTTTTGAAATAATATAAAATTTATCTGTAAACAAAACAACATTATAATCCTCTAAAATAAATATTGGTTACTTTGAAATTCTTCCGCAATAATTTTTCAAAAAATAATTTTATTATAAATATTTATAGAAAACTTATGGACAAGCATAATCATAGGTAAAAAAAAATAAATACAAAGTTTTAAAAAAAAGTGTGCATTTCTATTAAAGAATTAGTTATATGAAAAAAAAGAATTAGTAGCAAATGAGAGAGAGAATGAATGGAAATAGAGAAAAATATGCCTAAAAATGATGGGTGATGGTATTGAATATGAAGAGTGAGTGTTGAGCTAAAAAAAAGAATATGAAGAGTGAGAGAGAGGGAGTGAGTATGCGTACAAACATACTTTAATGGAGAAATAATAATTTGCATTTATTATTGAAAATAAAATAATTTGCATTTAAATCAAAAGGGAAAAAAAAAAAGCCGTTTTTTTAAAAGACATAACAATTACATTTACCATTATTAATTAAATAATTAAAGGTGAAATTAATTACCCTTTATTTTGTGGTTACACATCATTTTCATTAAAATTGAATTCATTGAAGATGAAGTTGATTTTTTTTTATATTAAAAAAAATGAAGATGAAAAGGCTTCTTGCCCACCCACGAAAATGAAGTTAAAAATGGTATATTGATGGGAATTAAAACAATGCAAAACATTTTTCAAATTCCATAAAATACGTACTAAAAAAAAATCCATAAAATAAAACAAATTAAATGATCCATTATAAATAGACATCAAAGGTTCCCTTTAAAGAGTTTCGTTTCATTTCATTTCATGTATGCATTTTCACAAGATCAAATGCTAAACAAAGAATAATTTGTCTTATTTTGATGGCAAATTGATTTACTCAAAGTTATATCTCAAATTTATGATTTTTTTTCTTAATTTTTATTTTAGTTTAAATTAAATTTTTTGTATTGCATTGCATTTTTAAATTTTTTTCTTCTTTTTTATGCCAAATGTCAAATTCATCAAAGGTGACTTGGAAGAAGAAAAATTTGGACGACCCAAAACGAGCTTCGAAATAAAAAATACTTTAAAGTGTAGAGACAAGAGCATTCAAGTTTTTAAGTATATGCCATTTTAAATAATAATTAAGTAATTATAAAAATCATGTTTAATTTGAAGAATTATTTTTCAATGTGTTCTTATGCTTCTGTCAATTATAGAAACAAAATTCAATTTTGATTTTTTTTTTCTCTAGCCAAAATGATCAAAGGTCTCTTAGAAGAAGAAAATTTGAACGACGCAGATAAAAGCTTCCAAATCAAAAGAAGGATTCTTTGAAGTATCAAGAGAAAAGCATTTGAGTTTGTAAGTATATGACATTTTAAACCGTTATTAAGTAATTATAAACATTTTATGTTTAATCTGAATAATTATTTCTCAATGTTGTCTTATTCATATGTCAATTATATTAACATTTCCTAAAAAAATGTGTCAATAATATTAACAAAATGAAATGTTGGTTTTTTTTATGGCAAAATTGATGAAAGAGTGTTTTCGAAGAAGAAAATTTTGAATGACACGGATAAGATCTTCCAAATCAAAAGAATAATACTTTGAAACATGAAGACAAGAGCATCCAAGTTTGTAAGTATATGTGACATTTTTAAACACATTTTATGTTTAAACTGAAGAATTATTTCTCAATGTTGTCAATATTTATGTCAATTATATTAACATTTCCTTTAAAAAGAATGTGTCAATAATATTAACAAAATAAAATTTTGATTTTTTTTAATGGCAAATTAATCAATGTTGTGGGTTTTTCGGTACGGCTTTTGTTGGAAATGTAACAAAAAATATTGTATATAAAGAAGTACTTATTTAATACACTACCATTTTGTTTAACCATTCTATTTTATTGTCTTTAACATTGATGTTTCTTAATTTAAAATTATATTGTTTATTATTTTTTAATAAGTATAAAAAAATATTCAATGATAAGACTTCACACACGTGCAATGCACGTTAGTGTTTTCTAGTATATATATATATATATATATATATATATATATATATATATATATAAAGTGGCAAAATTGTTAACACACATATCATTTCATGAAATTTTAATTATAATAATGTAATCTTTTACAAATGTATTTTGTGTTTTGTTTTGTTTTTTTTTTTTTTTGAGTTAAAAAATGTATTTTGTGAATAAAACCATATTATTTGATTATAAAATTTTCATATAAAGAGGTGAAAAAGTGAACATCATTTTATTAAGTGGTATTTTTTTAAATTATCAAACATTCTCATAAAAACTAATCTATTAGATTTTCTTGCAACCTATTGTCATCTGCAAAGACTAAGGCTCTCATGATGAATTCCAATATAGCATATGATTGTTGACAATTAGTTTTTATCGCGTAGTCAAATATAATTTCGATATGATGAAGGTGAAGAGTGACAATCTAATCCATTAGTATATGAATTCTGCATCGAATTGTGAACCTTAATGACAAAGCTAGATTTTGATAAGGATTGACTCATCAAGAAACAATTTAATAATCTAAGAGTGATAGGTAGTAGAAAAAAATTACATACACATATTCCACAAACTGGAAAAACGAAGTTAATACAAAACCCTTAAAAAAAACAATAATAATAACATAAAAGAAAAGAAACTCAAAAAAGAAAAAATAGAGACATAAAATAAAAAAGAGTGTCAAACAACTAAACAAAGAAGAATTGCACAATCCCACCAGTTTCTTCCTTCCATTCTACTTCTCTCTCTCTATCAAAGGATCCGAACAAAGCCAATAAAGTACTCGCTCAATCGCTCCTCTTGAGTGCTTCGAACCCAATCGGACAACAGCCAGTAATACTATAGTCTCTACTTCTATAAATCAATCGATGAAGACGACCCCAATCAAATCTACATTCACAAACAATGGCCAATAGTATGCCAATAGTGTAGTGCTTCTATAAATCAATCATGAACATTGATTTAGGAGATGTTGATGGAAATAATTTTGTATGGAAAAATTCAGTTGTGGGATCTATTATTTATTATTTTGTTAATATACTTATTCAAATATGCATTAGATAGATATCTATATCTATAATTTATTATCTATAATCTATATCTATAAGATATTAAAAAATAAGAGTTTCTGAAAAATATTTTTAGACCAAAATATCCCTTTAAATTTTAGTTAATTACATAATCAAATCATCATAATCCGATTTAATTTCAAATTTGATTAAAACAAAATTTGATATAATTCTTTTTTTTTTCTTTCACGTTTTTTTATTCAAAATTAAAAAATAATCTGAATTAATTGTTATTATTAATTTGATATTTGATATCATATCTAATTGGATTGAATTGGTTATTTTTTTTCTTTCACTTTTTTTTTATTCAAAAATAATTTGAATCAATTCCTACTCATTTGATAGGATATCTAATTTGATTGAATTAGTTATTTTTCTTTCACGTTTTTTTATTAAAAAAATAATTTGAATCGATTCATATCCTACTCTTTTGATGAGATATCTAATTTAATTTAACTCTCTTTTCTTTCACTTTTCTTTATTCAAAATTCGAAAAGAATTTGAATTAATTTTTATTCTTAATTTGATAAGCTATCTAATTTGATTCAAAATCAGATCAAATTTGAATTTGAATCTAAATTCCCTCTATATATGTTACATTCCCTCCAAATTTTTGTCCATATCTAAAGTAGTCATCTCCTCCAATTTTTCATCACGTATTTTTTTTTAATTTTAATTTATTTAAATTTTGTTAGCCATGTTTTTTTTTCTTTTTCTTTCACAATTTTTTTACAGCAAATTCACTTAATTTCAATAATTAATTCTACAATTTTGTATTGTTCATGCTTCTGATGCTTTCTTTTTTTTTTTTCAAATCTAAAATAGTCATCTCCTTCAATTTTTCATTTTTTTCCATATCTAAAATAGTCATCTCTTTCAATTTTTCATCATTTTTCAAATCTAAATTAGTCATCTCTTTCATTTTTCATCAGGTATCTTTCTTTTTTTAAAAAAAAAAATTAAAATTTGAAATTTAAATTTCGCTAGCCCAAGTTTTTTCATTTGCTTTTACGTTTTTTTACACCAAATTATGTTAGTTGATAACACTCATATTGTGTTGTTGATGCTTATTTTTTCCAAATCTAAAATATCCATCTCCTCAAATTTTTGATCAGATACCTCTCTTTCTTTCTTATTTTTTAATTTAAATTTTGTTAGCCAACGTTTTTTCTTTTACATATTCACTCATCGTTTTAGTTTATTTATAATTAAATTTTTATTTTGAGTTTGGATTTAGCGTTTAGTTTATTTTTGTGTTTGATTTTTAAAATATTACTTTTGATTTTAAAATTTTAGCAATAATTTAAACACTTTAATTTTAGAAGATACTCTTTGAATTTTAATAGGATGTTCATTAATTGTAAAAATTTTCTTGCTTTCTTAAAAAAAAAATTTGAAAAGAAAAGAAAAAAAAAACCACAATATTGAATGACATTTTAAAAAAAATTTACATAGTCCTGATCTCTTGATGTCATGCAAATTAATATATTAGATTTTTCTTTTTCTTTTATGTTTGTTACACCTATTAAATTGTAGTTTAAAACTTGGTTAATCACTTAATCAAGTTTTGTATTTGATTTTTAAACATTATTTTTATTTTAAACTACAATTTAAACACGTTTTTGAAATGTATATATTTTTTTTAAAAAAAGTTACAAAATAAGATTCATCATGATTAAAAGATATTGTATAAATAAATTTAATTTTAAGACGCACTTTATTAATTTTAACAAGTTTATTGCTTTCTTTAAAAAAATTATTTCAAAAAGAAAAGGAAAGGAAAAAAACCACAACTATATTGAACGATATATTTTTTAATTTACACGGATGGTAATTAGTATTCAAATTATTCTAACTTATTTTGCATATAATTATTTTTTTTTTCATATGGCCAATTATTATTTTTTTTCATATGGGGTTTTAATTTTTCAGTAATAATTTTTTTATTCAGATCTAAAAGCAATCTCTAATTTTTCATCAAGCATCTCCCTTTTTTGTTTTCATTTTTTTCAACCTTTTTCTTTTCTTTTGCTGCAATTTTCTTTGTCTATACTCTATCTCTTTGTCAAATTAAGTTTTAAACCTGACTTTTTCACATCATATTGTTAATCTTTTTCTCTTTATTTTTTTTCAATTTTTTTCGATTTTTTTTTCAAAATTGTCTCTTTTTCAAATTAAGTTTTTCGCCTTTGCAAAAAAAAAAATCCTCAATTAATTACGTATTTGTATATATACACAATTCTACGTGTAATTCAAGTGAACATATGGTAATTAGTATTCAAATTATTCTAACTTCTTTTGCATCCAATTATCTTTTTTTTTTTTTCATATGGTGTTTTAATTTTTAGTAATAACTATTTTTTATTTGGGTCTAAAGTAGTCATCACCAATTTTCATCATACCCATATCCAATTTTTCATGCCATCTCCAATTAACTATTTTTTTTTATTTAGGTCTAAAGATAAGAGTGTCTCCCATTTTTGTTTTCATTTTTTTCCAACCTTTTCTTTCTTTTTTGGTTTTTTTGCTACAATTTTCTTTGACGATACTCTATCTTTTTTAATACTCTATCTCTTTTTCAAATTAAGTTTTAGGCGTGACTTTTGCACATCATATTATAGATACAACCAAGGTTCGAAATGTCGATGTCGATGGAAATGTCGAGGTCCAAAATTTATGGAAATGTTGATGGAAATGGAAATGTCGATGGAAATTTCGGTGGAAATTTACGGAAATCGTGGAAATTGATGGAAATTGTTTGAATTAGCCAATGAAACTTATATTTTGACTTAATTAGACTATAATGAACTATGTTTAAGCATCACATCTAAAAATTAAGATAATATTTAGATATAAATGTCAATTGAAAATTTGAAATGTCGATGCGAGTAGGAATTTGAAAAAAAAATATGGAAATTGATTTAAATTATTAAAATTATTTCATGAAACCTTAATTGTGAGTCGTGACTCAATTATAGTATAATTGATTACTCTTAAGTCTTAACATCATATATCTAAACATATATAATATTTATATTCAATTAAACAACTATGAAGAAAATTTGAGAGAATTGAAATGAATTTAAGAGAATTAGAGGGAATTTGAGAGAATTGGAGGGAAATTAAGATAATTGGAATTTTGGAGTGTAGAAATGCTTTGAACCTATTATCTAGCGCTTCGAATGACCAAGTACAGGGTCTCGCTGACAGGTCAGAGAGTCGGGGTTCAGGGGCGACGTGCCCTGGTGGGGGTTCGGGGGCAACGCCCCCGAAACCTAAGTGATATGTAAATCAATTTATTTATACACCATTTAAACTCTTATCTAATTGCTCTCTGTATTTTGTACTCAATTTCTCCTCAAGATAATAAAATTCTCTCTCCCTCTACCTGTGGACGTAGGCTATTACTTATTATTTATTAACAAAGAAAAAATTAAATTCGAATATATATATATATATAAACCCTGCATGTGCCTTAAAGTTTCTCATGTTTGTAAAAAAAAAAAAAAGAATAAAAAAAAACTCGAAATATGGAATCGAGGTGTTGACGACATGTCGTCGAAATTGGGGGGGGGGGGGGAAACGACATCCCCCCCGGACGACATGTCGACCGAAATTTTCCACCGTGGATACAACTCTACTTTGCCATGACTATTAATAAGGCTCAAGGACAGATGATACCTAACGTCGGAGTTTATCTTCCTCTACATGTGTTTTTCGCATGGACTATATTTTCAAGAGTGATCTTTATGGCAAGGACAAAAGTATTGATCAAATCAAATGACAATTTGACCAAAAATATTAAAGAAGTTTTGACTTTGTTAACCAATTTGTTTAAAATGTATTTTTGTATTATTTAGCATAATTATTGTTATTACATTTGCTATGATATGTCATATATATATATATATGCCAAATTTAAAGAAAAAAAATAGTTGTCATAAAATTGCATTAACAAGTATTGCATAAATTAAACAAAATATATTATTACAAAAAGTACATATTATATTATATATAATAATAATAATTATTATTATTATCATTACTATTATTATAATTATATTGCTAGAAATAAAAATTAATTAAAAAATTATATTATATTAAAATTATGTTATCTTATATGAAAAATTATATTATAATAGAAAAAATATAATATAATATAATATAAATATTATATTATATTATATTCAAATTAGTCACATAAAAATATATAAAATCATAATAAATATAGAAAAAACAAAACTAATATAAGAATGCATTAAAAAAATTAATTAGTTAAATTCATTGTAAATTCATTTCACTTCATACTATTTTGATTACACGTGCAATGTCGTGGTAAAAAACTAGTATTATTCAAATATGCATTAGAGATCATATCGTAGAGATCTTAGAACCTTTATTTAAAGTGGAGATCACATGCGTATAATTTTAGAACCTTTATTCATATATTATTTAATATAATATGTAACGACCGGTTTATTTAGAAGCATTAATTTTGAAATTTTGGAAATCAAGTTGGATTAATTTCTTATACAAGTATATTGATTTTGAGGTTATTTTAAAACTCAATAGTTAAAAGGGGCGAATTTGGAAAGAAAATGGGTCAAAGGGCATTTTTGTAATTTTATAAAAAAAATGAGATAAGCATCTCTTTTCTCCTTCATCATTATCTTTTTCTCCTTCATTCTCTTTTTATTATTTTTTTTCTTTCTCTCCCTCTCTCTCTCGTGGGTCTTTTCCCCTCACCCGAAAATTTCCTCTCCCTCACCGATCTCTCTCTCTCCGTCCAATCTCTTCTTCCTTTCCCGCTAGTTGCCGACAGTCGCCGTGAGTAGAGTCACACGCATAGCCCGTCGGATTGCCGCCGCTAAACTCATCTTGCAGCCCGATCATCAGCTTTCTGCCGCACGCCGTGCCAGTTTTCGAGCTCGATCCACTGAAGGCTAGCGAATTTGTCACCGTTTATCACTGATTTGCTCACCATGTTTGCTCTCGCCGGAAAAGACCTCGCCGCCGGAACTCCCTTCGCGTGCAGTCGCCGCAGCACCTCTCTTCTTTTCCTCTCCCTCTTGTGCGTGATCTGTATAGACAGCAAGGATAGGCTATCTCGAAGCTAATTTCCAGCAAGCCCGGTGGTTATATAGCTTCGTTTGGTTCCGATTCATAATGGGTAAGTGTTCCAACAACGATTTGAATTGAGTTATAGGCGTTAAACTGAATTTTTAAGGGCTTTTTGTGGAAATTAGGGACTGTTTTAAGTGTTTTATATTTTAACCATAATGCGTAGGCCGTTGTTTGACGATTTTGGATCAAGTATGTGAGTTTGAGCCGTCTTGAACCTTGGAATAAATTTAGTAAGTAGTTATTTGGACTTTAAGACCCTTTAAATTCCTAAATGTTTTGGATTTATGTTTGATAATGTGTGAATTGTGAAAATATGCTTGGAAACCGTGTTTAGGAAGCATGTAATGGTTAATGGATACGTTCAAAGGTAGTTTTGAGCTAAAATGGCATAAATTGTGGTTATAATGAAAATTTGGGGCTCAAAGTTACGATTTTATCGTGTTAACATATGAAATACCTTAAGAATTGCCCAAAGTTATATTTGGATGAGTTTGAACACGTTCGTGGTTAATTGTGAACAATCATGCTTGCCTAAATTTGAGTATGTGAAAGATGTCGTGGTTGGTTAAATTAATATGAGAATTATCGTGTTGGGCTTAAGGTTGCCTGAACTTGTTACTATTCTCGTTAAGGGATTCAAAGTTACAAATAAATGGATGAAGATGTGCCTGAGGTTATGAATGAATTTGATCATAGTTTTTCCTTATAAGCATTTGTATGGATAATTGAGTTAAACTAAATATTTGTAAGCGTTTGGGCTTTCTGAGATGTTTGGTTAGCTGTGGAATGCAGAATACTTGAACCTTAGATTGAATGGTTGGCAGGGTTTAATGCTTTTGGGTTTGGGCCTGGTTAGGGGCTGAAGTAGAGCACCTTAATCTGATGTGTTTGAATGTGAGTGGAAGGGTGACGGTTGTTTTGAGTTCTAGCATGGTTAGAGGATTTAAATTCTAGACTAAAGGATTGAAGGACTTTATGTCAATGACATATGTATGGGCTATGGCTACGTGTAGTTCTTGTTTAGAAGTACCATTGAACTAGGGTAAGTTCTTACTTGAGATTCGTGTTTGTGATCTATGGCGAAAAGTCACTATGATGAGATTGAGGATGTTTGTTGAGGGTGGACCTGGGTCATACATCACTAATATTTTCTTAAAATAAAGAGAAGTGGGTACTCTTGATACTGGCCTAGAAAGTAAGTAGTCTTTCGGATTGGTTCGTTAGGATTTGTGTTCGCCTATATATATATATATATATGAGGTGCAAGGTGTTATAAATGTACGGAAAGAGTTGAGGGATTGCTTTCCCTTTTTGCTTGGGCGAATTAGGGGGCGATTTTCCCTATTGAATGTGCTTGTGAACTTCGGGTCAAGTTGTGAATGAGGTTTGGGAATGATGAATGAATTTTGGTATGGTGAATGACCCGAGAGGTTCCAAAAGTGTTGTGAAAGTACAAAAGCCTGTTAGATTGGTGCTACCTACCCTAATTCTGTCCTTTCATGCGAGTTTGTAAGCCTAGAACGTATGTGATGTGATGAGCATAAGGAATGCGTTCCTTATTGCCGATGAGCTAGCTTATGGGTGATTCCCCACTGTGTTGAGCATAGGGATGCGTTTCCTATTGCCGTGTGCTAGCTGAGAGATGATTCTCCAGTATGTTGAGCGTAGGGAATGCGTTCCCTAGCGCCTGTGTGCTAGCTTAGGGGTGATTCCCCATTATGTTGACGTAGGGAATGCATTCCTTAGCGCCTGTGTGCTAGCCTAGGGGTGATTTATCTTTTGAGATGAGTGTGAGGGTTATAGACCTTCACAGGTTTGGGTTCTAGGTTACAGAACTCGCAGGTATGACACGAAGTTAGGGTTAGGTAGTAGTGAATGTTGTGGAAGGTTAAATGGACTTTTAGAATAACAGAAGGAAGTATTTGAAATCTAAGCACGAGTGTGAGTAAGAGCAGTTTATCTTCTTGGTATGTTTTCTTTAAACATTGGACTCTTAAGTGGGCTACTTACTGAGTATGTTTATACTCATCCTTGCTACTTTGTTTGTTTTGCAGATTGTGCACATTCTTGGGGTGGATGACGCAGGCGACGACTTGACTAGACTATGGAGACTCCACCAAATTTCTTTTCCTTGTTTTAGTTTTTAGTTTTGTTTCTTTGTTCCCTGTTGTTTGTTGGTCTGTAAAGTTTAAATTTCTCTCGTTTCCATGTATTTAGTTAGAAGTTCTTAGGTTATTTTGTCTGTTGATTGAGCTCAGCATCATTTATTGTAGTTTGGTGGATGCTGAGTCTGTTATCTGAAACATAGAAGTGTTTATGCCTCTTTCCAAGTCGTTGTAAATTTTGGGTCTTCTCCTAGTTACGCCGTCATGCTGCCGAAATTTCGGGCATGAGCGAGGTAACCATTTCGTGCTTCCGCATTAAAGAGTCGTAGGAATTCGGGTCCTTACATAATAAATAAATAAGTATAATAAAGTAAATATATATTTATTTAAATAAAAAAGGACAGAAGAGAAAATCTTTAAATTAAGAAAGGGCAAAAGGGGAAATCAAAAGTTTCTCCCTTTGAACCTCATTTAGATAGTACATATTTTTAATTTTTTTAATGTAACTTTGAATTTTAAAATTTCAAATTCAAAATTCGAATGCATTGAAACTTCGGGGCTGTTTGGGGCACATGAGTTATAATAACACATGTTATAATAACCTGTGAAGTACTCTGCACTCCAAACACATACTATTATAACTTTAGACTAAACAACTCTGCATTTTAAACAATATTATATAATTACACAAACTATTATAACTCATGTTATTATAACTCATTCAGTGCCCCAAACAGCCCCTTCATGATTTTAGAATTTATCCTATTTGGATCATAAATTTGCCCAACAAAGATTCACTCAGGAGGTGTTTGGATTGAGAAGTTGGGAGGAGTTAATAACTCCTCAACTTCTTGTTTGACCTAAAAATATTTTAACTTCTATTGTGGGCTCCATAAACTTATTAACTCATCCTCTAACTCTCAATTGTGGATCACACAACTTTCCTATCTCATTTTTTCTTCATCTCACCTCACTTCTACCTCTCTCTCTTCTCTCATCTCTTTTCTCTTTCTATTTTTTTACATTTTTTTTAATTTAAAAAATTTTCTTTATTTTTTATATAAATTTTCTTATCATTATTACTAATAACTAATTAAATATAAATAATTATTATTTTTTTATCCTATAATTTTAATAAACTTCTTAACAAAAATATTTTTCTTTTTATTTTTTGAATATAAATTATATAAGAATATTTTAGATATGATACTATTATTTGAATTGAAATTTTAATATAAATTAGAGTACTACATAACAATTTTTTTAATTGATAAAAATCTCTCTATCTCACTTCCTCTACATGTCATCTACAATTTTTTTTAAAAGTTTAAACCAAAATTACTTATAACAAATAACAATCTTATCTTTTTAAGCTTATTTTTTTTATTAACAACTAAAAAATATATATAATTTTATGATTTGAAGATAAGAAAAATATATTTTCAACTAACATGTATTACAATTTAAGAAATTAGTATTTAAAAAGATTAACGTATTAAAAAAATTTGATTATCAAACTAATCATATTCAAAATAAAAAGATAAATGATTTCTCATCCCAAACTTAATAAAATAAAATTATTATAATAAATAAAATAAATATATAGTATTTTGAATAAAAGTTTATACGATATTCATTTTGAATGGTGTTAAAAAATATACATTCATTTTGAACTTAATTATTTTTAAATAGCATAAATATTTGATGTTTATTTTTAACTTAGTTATTTTAAATCTTCAAAGAATATATTATTTTCAAATTAATCAAACTTTAGATAATTCATGTAACGCCCGAGGTTAGGAGGGGTACATGAATGAGCGTTACAATTCATTACATTGATTGGTTAGAAAAATAAAATCTTAAATTATGCAAAAATAAATATTATAACTTTTATTAAGCTTGGAAAACAAATCTTAAATTTAAATTTTAAAATTGACAAAAACAAGACTTTGATAAAATTGTAAAATATTTATAAAATAATATAATTTTTAAAATTTCAATTTTAGGATTGACGAAAACAAACCTATATTGTTTCTAGAATTGAAAGAATAAAAACATAAAAATTTTGAATCTCTTTAAATTAATGAATTGAAATCTTTCCAACTCACATGTAATATTTAAAAAAATTAATGTAAGACTTACTTTTATTTGAAAACTATCCAAAGCAAAAGAATAATTAATGTGAGAGATATTGAAAAAAGAATATGGGGTATTTTGTTCAAAATTCTTTTTTTTTAAAGAAATTTGTAAAATATACATAAAATAATAAAAACAAAAAAACCTCAATCTTAGAATTCATGGGAAACAAATTCGTTAATAATGAAATTATGAAAAAATGTAGAAAAACTATATAAAAAACAACTAAAATCAACTCATATTTCAGAATTCTAGGTTTAAAAAAATCTGCACCCCAAACACAGACTTCAGAACTCCAGACTAAACAACTCTGCACCTAAAACACAGACTTCCTAATTTCCTAGAGTTTTTAACTCTCTAGACTTACTAACTCTTACTCTCTGCAACTTCTTGTTTGGTGTCCCAAACAGCAGATGGTTAATCCTGACAACATGAAACATAAAATAAATTGCAGGCTAAACAAGTTCAAAATATTGGGGGCAGGTTTTAAAAATAATAATAATAAATTTTACCTATGAAGGTCAATTAATTTATACCTAAAAAATTTTCAATTTCATGGTCCATTTCATAGTGTCTCTGTTTTGGAGTCTATTGGATGTGCGGTAGAATATATTTCCTTAATATTTATTCCAACGAAAAAGCCTAACAATGGTAAAAGTTGCAATATTAATCTTTTCTGTTTTATGGGTGGTTGTAATACTTGCCTTAGTCAAAAGTTTAATTTGATGAAAATAAAAGTTTAAGATAAAAATTGATTGGTCAATATGAGGTTAAGGCATTTTTTCTTTGAGGTCGGAATTTCAAATTTCCACCGAAAAAATTAAGAAAAAAAAGAAAAAACTGTTTGATCTAGCCAAGCTCATAGGTAAACGTATAATTTTTCTTTCTTTTTATTTTTTTATTTTTTGAGTTCCTCCCTTTCAATTAGAAGTTTATTAGTGTAAATATTTGTGTGCCTGTAATTATTTGTAAAAAGTTCATTTTTAACCTTTGTTATTAATTTAGGCTCCTGTTTGATAATCATTTAGTTTTTTATTTTTTATTTTTAAAAATTAAGCCTATAAATACTACCTCACCTATTGATTTCCATGTTTTCTTATCTACTTTAAGTACGTTTTCAAAAACCAAGCCAACTTTTAAAAACTAAAAAAAAAAAAAGTTTTCAAAAACTTGTTTTGTTTTTGGAATTTACTAGAAATTTAGATGTTTTTTTTAAAAAAAAAATGGAAATGAAAAAGACGAAAACCATTGTAGAGATGTGAGAAAATAAGCACAATTTTCAAAAGCAAAAAACAAAAACCAAATTGTTATCAAAACGAGCCTCAATTATTCAATTTCAATCTTATGCAAAACGAGAGGTCATTTTGAATGAAAACCAAAAAAAGAAAGTAAGATATATGTCCACACGTGAGGTGCACATGCAATTCAATAATATCATATTCTCATCCTATCCCTAACTGAATGACACGCCTCTCTCTTTTTACATCGATACTATCGAAACAACAACCCCTAAATCATTTTTAATTTCAAATTATGTAGAACCAAATGAGAGTTCGATATCTTTTTTTTAGTTCCTTTAGAGGTGTGGTTCACATTAACCAGCACTTGAGCAATTCCAAACAAGATTGAACGCAAAAAATAGATCAGAGGCACCAAGAGAGACTGAGAGAGAGAGAAATTTTTGGGCTATGGGCACTGTACCATTTAGAAGCAGAGTAGAGACAAGGATCATGAATTGCAGTACGGAGCTCATTTCTACAATTTTCTTTCGAACTCATTGAATCGCTGCCCCTATGGCGCCCCGCTATTCATTGTAACTCAAACTTCAAATTGTGAGCGTCGATAACATGAGCTCCTCCTTAGCACCCTAAATCTTTTTTAATTTCAAATCTAGAACCAAATTAGAGGTTGTTATTATTATTATTTTTAATTTTAAATTTAAAATACCAATCGCAGCTTTTGCCTTTGTTTTCGATCACTTCCCCTCGAGAACTAGGTCTAGCTCGTTCTTCTTCTTTGTTTTGGATGTAGTTGTTACATGGAAATGTATGGTTTTTTATTTGATTAGATTGTTGCAGGTTTTTAGTTGATATTTTTCTACTCTTTGTTTTGAATTTGAGGTGAATTCCAAGGCCCTAGTGTTTTAAGGAGTGTTTGGCCCACCGTTTTGGGTTGGCTGATTTTGGAATACGAATCTAAAATGGTGTTTGGGCCACCATGTTAAAAAACCCACACAACTCATGGTTTTGAACATACTAGATGGTTTTCCTTCCAACACGCGGTTTTGCGGTAACAGTAAAAATGGTCATATCAAAATAGACCGATTCTTCACAAATCCTTAAATCAAGAAATCGTTGGTCAACAAAAAATCAAATAAATTCCCTTTTCTCATTCTTATACTAATTGAAAGGTCCATTCAAAAGTACCGTTAAAAAAAAAAGGTCCAAAAGTCCAAAAGTCCTAAAAAAAAAACCCAACTTACACAAGGGGTCCTATAACTAACAAGAGATCTACTAGAAAATAAGGAAAGGAAAAAGAGAGAACAAAATAGCAAACGGAAAAAAGAAAAACAAAAACTCCAGGTTCAGAACACTACACTCCAAACATAGATGTTTGATTTCCAGGCTTTCAAACACTACACCCCAAACATTGTTTTCTTATTCGCAGGCTTCAGAACACTGTACCCTAAACATTGTTTTTGAAGGAATGAACGTTTCACTCCGCAGTGGAAGCATTGGATCGTCTTGGATTTTATTTAAAATTAAACTAAAAAATAAGATTAAGTAAACTTACTTGGAGTAAATATTGAGATATTTCTGGCATATATTTATCTCCTCCACAAAGTCTTCCTAGCTATGACTCAAACACAGAACCAAGGCTTGTGGGAGCCTCTTGAAAGAAAATCCACAAGAGATTGGAAAGAAAGAGGTTTAGAGAGAATTCTCTAATTCTCTATTGAGAAAATGTGTGTTATGTTTAATGGCTTAACTCAATGGTAGAGACCAAGGGTAATTTTTTTTCATAATTAGAATATTATATTTTAATATCTAATATATTAAAATATATCTTATACTTTTTTTAATCTCATTCAAATTTCCTACGATATTTATTTATTTAAATCTTATTCAAATTCTATAAATATCTTTTATTTAATGTATCAAATATACATTAATTATTTTAATATTTAATGTATCAAATACAATAAATATATTTTCCTCTTTTATATTTAATATATATAATATATTAAATATTAATTTGAATACTTCAAATTAATATTAATTTGAACATTTCAAAATTTTCTTTCAACTAAATTGATCTTTTAGTGTTACTATGAGTTAGCAAGGGGATCTTATGGACCTGTTTACACGTAATTTCAACAGAGAGAGAAATGAGACACGTGTAAATAAACTTGTATTTGTATTAATTTGAATGTAGTTGAGTACAATCTCTAATGTTTATCCTTTGATTCTTTCTCTCTTATGTACAAATGTCTTGAGGGCTTTGCAGCTTATTCTCGAATGTATACTTGTCTCGAGGGGTTCGCAGCTTGTTCTCGAGTGTAGATTTGTCTCGAGGGCTTTGCAGCTTATTCTCGAATATATACTTGTCTCGAGGGCTTCGTAGCTTGTTCTCGAGTGTAGATTTGTCTCGAGGGCTTTGCAGCTTGTTCTCGATCTTCCAAGTCTTCTAGTCTTCAAGGCTTTGGTTCAGAGAGTATTTGATCTTCAAGAGTTTAGGGAGTCTTCTGGTATTTGTTTATGAATTCTCTCTAAGTTCTCTAGAGAATTTCAACTTCTGAACCCCCAAAATGGAGGAAAAAACTCTCTATTTATAGAGTTCCCCAAGGCCCCCAGGTGGGCTTGGGCTTGACTGTTGGACTGGGTCTAGTGGATTTTGGGTCAGGTCCTTTAGACTTTGCATGGTTGACTTTGGGCTTTGGTTTGGACTGAGATTGGCTGACCTTGGGCTTAGACTTTGCTGGATTAGGGCCTCCCATTTGGGCTTTGTCTAAAATTGGCCCAAATTCCATATAACCCAATTGCATATTTGGACTTGACTTAATTTAATTTAGGGATACTTACAAATTTAAATAATCCCTAATTAAATAAATAATTTTTTCACTAATTTTAATTAATGACATGGAAATTTTTGATTGACCAAAATTTCTATTATAACAGGACCTACAGATTATAAGCTCCAATGATACAAAATTAATTAATTAATTTTCATTCATTAACTATAAATCACTCCACTATAAACTTAGAGTTGTACTCTTATGCACTGTAGGACAAGTTGTGTCCATGGATATAATCACTACATGCAAGTCGATCATTCACGAGTTGTTCGTAATTACATCTGGGTCAAAAGTCCGTTTTACCCCTGTAATTACATCTTGCACCTTAAGTACCACTAATCATCATGAACAATTTGTTTATAATTTAATTATAAACTAAGACCCTCTCGGGCCAATGAGAGGGTAGGGCCCCATTGTTCAAGTCCTAAAATCAGCACTTAAGGGAACTACTCATCTACTTACCCTATATGGGAAGAAGTGAATTCCATCTTCTGAGATTATGTTCACAGCTCCCTATTTGGTCAAGTCCCCAAAATGGTAGGCATATTGAATCGGCTACAAAAGCCACTCTCACCCATGCAAATCAAAGGACAAACCGTCACAGGCAGGAGTTCATAACTCACTCAAGATTAAAATCGAGTCGCATATGATCATCCCGATGAAATATTAATCTTCTCAATTAACGGATTTATAAAGAGAGATTAAATATTTCGTGATCTAGTCTTATACAAACTCATTGCATATGATACTCCCACTCACATGTCTCCACATGAATGATTTGGATCAAATCATTTGTAACTATTACAAAGTGTGCTGTATCAATAGTGTTACCAGGATAAGGCACCCAACATTATCCATATACTATGACCCTTTAGGTTATTTCTTGAACATGATCATCTTGTATGTCAACCATATACTATTCAAGATTACACTAATAACCTTGAATTTTTCATATAATAGATAATATTATATTACAAATAAAATAAGCAAAATTATTATTAATTATTAAATAAATCATTAATTAGAGGTTTTAGAGCATAAATCTCAACATTTTTCTGATTCTCAGGCTTTCAAACCCCCCAAAACAAACTCCCAGAGCTCCGAATCCAAGGGTTTTGATTCCGAAACGATAGGCCAAACGCCCCAATAATGGATTACGAATACAAGGTACGTATTTGCATTCACTAGATTAAGTTTTTCTAAAATCCATTAAAATGTTATGCTTAGGTGTAAAGCATATTTTTTAAAAATTTGACATTTTCAAAATGATGAAGACTAACCAAATATACGGTACTATAATCTCCTCTAATCGATTAGATAGATAGTTAATTATGTTGTAATTTTAATTTTTTGTTCTCCAATGATCTCTTGATTTATGGGATTTCAAGTAATTTTAATTAAGTAATTTGAAATTTATCAATCTTAGAATATGTATCAAATTATCCTTCTACTTAGATTGATTTATCTAATTTTAATTACAACTAAATTATAGAAAATACCCATAAACTTTGTACTTTGTTTCAAAAATACCCTGAACTTTTAAAAGTTTCATTAATACCCTTAAACTTTCAAAAAAATTTCAAAAATACCCTTACCGTTAGTTTTGGATGGAAACTATTAGTACTTTGTTTCAAAAATACCCCCCAAACTTTCAAAAGTTTCGTCAATACCCTTAAACTTTTAAAAAAAGTTCAAAAATATCCATACTGTTGGTATATGGACAAAAATTGTTAGTACCTCGTTTTAAAATACCTTGAACTTTCAAAAGTTGTATTAATACCCTTACTTTAAAAAAAAAAGTGAAAAAATGTCCTTACGGTTAGTATATGGACGAAAAACATTTATCTACACCCATTACCTCTCTCTTTCATTTCTTCTCTCTCTTGATTTGCTTCAATCTATGGCCTAACACTTCTACTTTCCCTATTTTTTCCCCTTCTTTTTCAATACTTTCTTTACTCTCTTCTTCCATTTTTCAATCTCTAAAACTACCCCATTCAATCAAGGTATATAGACTATAGCAAGAAGAAATGAAAATAATAGAACCACCAAGGGACCTTAGGACTTAAATGCTTTAACATGGTTGTACGTTAGTAATTTGAGTTAGTACGTTTGGGTTTAATACACAAAAAGAGAGACATGTTGAGAATTTGGGTCATAATTTTAAGGACATCTAATGAGATGGAAAAGAAAGAAAACATATGCATTACCAAATTTGTAGCGAATGAAGATTTTATTAATCATTTTTGCAGTTCAAATTAGTCTATTTGTTATGGCCAGTTAAGAAGGTTCTCCATGATTGAGAATTGGACAAATGGAGGAAAAATGAGAGTATCTATATGAAAAAAAATGAAGGTAACTATATGAGTTGTTTTGAAATTTGTTCTTTTCCAACTCAAAATAACTTCAAAGACATTGACTATTTGGGTATTGAAATTTCTTAGATTTATGTTTGGACATGCTTAGAAATGAGAGAAAGTTCTTCCTGTCTATTTAAAGTTCTAATATTTAAGAAGATAGGAGAAATGGATGAAGTTTTAGAGATTGAAAAATGGAAGAAAAGAGTAAGAGGGTATTGAAAAAGAAAAAAAAAAAAGAGGAAAAATAGAGAAATGTTAGGCTATAAATTGAGGCAAATAAGGAGAAAGACGAAATAGAAGAGAGAGGTAATTAGGTGTAGATAAATAGTTTTCGTCCATATACTAATGGTAAAGGCATTTTTTAACTTTTTTTAAAAGGTTAAGGGTATTAATGTGAAAGTTCAGAGGTATTTTTAAAATGAAGTACTAACGATTTTTGTCCATATATTAATGGTAAGAATATTTTTAAACATTTTTTGAAAATTTAAGGGTATTGATGAAATTTTTGAAAGTTTAGGGGTATTTTTGAAACAAAGTACAAAGTGCAGAGGTATTTTTGAAACAAAGTACTAAGGGGGCGTTTGGCCCATGAGTTTGGGTTGGAATGGGTTTGGGTTCCAAACTCAAAACCATGTTTGGCACAAGGTGTTGGTTTTGAAACACAACCCCATGGGTTACAACAATGCAACCCCATGAGTTTGTGCCATGTTTTCCTCTTCCACTTGTTGTTTTTCATTTTCGACAACAAATCCGGTGACAACTCCGACGACCACCGACAACGACAACTCCGACTACTGCACCGGCGACCCGACCACCACCGACTACCCGACCATGGCACTGGCGACCCAACCACCGCACCGACGACCCGACTACCTCACCGGCGACCCGGCCACCACTAACGACTACCTCTGGCGACCACTGCGATGAGAACTCTAGAGACCAATCTGACGACCACCATTGCGACTTAATCACCCCAACAACTTGACACCTCGATGACCCAACCACCTTGACAACCCGACTTGCCCGAACCACCGCCAATGACCATTTGACAACCACTCCGACAACTCGACCACCTAGCAACCGCCACCGACAACCACCTAGTGACTACTCCGATGACCCGACCACCCCGATGACTACTTCGGCGATTACCTCGACAACTTGACAAACTCAACTATCCAAAACCACCGTTGACGACCACCTGGTGACCACTCTAGTGACCACCATGGTGACCCGACCACCTAGCAACCTAACCATCCTAATGACCACTCCAACAACAACTCTAATGACTCGACCACCAGACAACCACCCAGCGACCACTCGAACGACCTAACCAATCATATGACCACTCTAGCGACCCAACCACCCAACAACTACTGTCGACAACCACCCAACGACCACTCCGACGACCTGACCACCGTGCAACCACCACCGACGACCACCTCAGCAACCCAACCACCCCATCAACTTGATCACCCCAACAACCACTCCAACGATCACCCCAGCGACTTGACCACGTAGTCAATTTTTTAAAATGTTAAAATAAAACTAAAAATGGTTACTAAACAAATTTTTAACGCAATATATTTGAAATAGTTTTCAAAATATTGTGCAAAATAGAGTTCCTAATATTTTAATTTCTAAAATGGAATTCGAATTTTATAAGTCATTTATCCTTGAAATAGATTTCAAAATACGGTGCAAAATTTTGTTTAAATTCCATAATTTCTTAAATAGACATCCGATATTTTATTTTATTTTTAAATAGAGTTCCAAAAATATGTTTATGAATACTTTGTAAATAGAGTTTTAAATTCCCTAATTTCTTAGATAGACTTCCAATTTTTTAATTTCTAAAATAGAGTTCCAAAAATAGGTTTCGGAATACTTTGTGAAATAGAGTTTTAGATTCTTTAATTTATTAAATAAACTTCTAATTTTTTAATTTCTAAAATAGAGTTCCTAAAATAGTTTTCTGAATACTTTGTGAAATAGAGTTTTAAATTCCCTAATTTTTTAAATAGACTTCCAATTTTTTAAATTTCTAAAATAAAGTTTGATAACTCTTCAATAGAAGAATTATTCCTGTTTAAAAATCTCTTATTAAAGTATGATTACTGTGTGGAAGTGTAAGAGAGAACACCTGGAACCCGACCCCCCATGGACGACAACTTGATGTCTTCATCACCTTCAGCTACTACTTAGTTTTAATTCAGTTTGTGTTTTGGACAACTATTGCTATTTCTTTTCTTCATTCCTTTCAACTTATGTATTATGATATTATGAACTTCGGACCTTCATTTGCATTATGAGTTTCCTTTACTCTAGCAACATCATTCTTCTTTCCCACGTATTAATTATTAAAAATATATGTCCTTACTAATGTTATTTAATTTTACATCATCATGAATAGAGTGAATGAGATACTTGTACTGTAAGCCCTAAACTCTCTTTTGATCATATTGTGCTCATATATGATGTTTTGACATATGCAAATTGATATAGGTTGCACTAAAAGATGTCGTGGTAGAATTTGGGAATCTCCTAAGTTGTGGATATTAACATACACAAAGCTTCATAAGGAGACAGGTTACGCATTGGGATAAGCATATTAAAAGTTGAGTTGAAGTAAGTTAAGGTCATGAGCAAGTTGGGTACACATTAGGTGTATGTTGTGTTGAATACAAAAGCTGTAATTTCTAATTAATTTAGTTAAAATTTCTTTACAATTTAGGTGGATTGAAAGCGACTTAAAGTCTAAAGAGAGAAAGAGGAGCTTGCCATTTTAGTTACATTTTCGTTGGAGTTTTTTTGTTATAGTGGAAGGATGAGCTGTCCAACACTTGTGACTGCAGTAGACAGCTGGAAGCTCTAGGAAGTGGATAAACTTAAAACAGTCATATCTCTCAATCCACTTGAGAAAATTCGATGATTCTTGAGCCAAAATCTCAGAAATTGAATGAATATTAGGTCTGGAAAATTTTGTGAGAAAATATGAAGAAGAAGGTTGTGAAAATTTAAGAAAACCGAGAGGTGTTCCCAGTTTTTCGGCCAGCAGAACAGGGTGAAGAAATCTGGTGATTTTGAGCTCTTGAGGACGAATTAGAAGCTAAAATTTGAGGTAAGTAAGTTTAGATGTTTTATTTGAGGGTTATCAAAAAATATTAGATGGTTGTTTTGCTAAATTTTGAGGAACCCAAGCTAAAAGTTGAACCTGGAATTTTAGGTGCAAGAAAAAAAAAACTGCTAGCAGAACAGTGTGAAGAAATCAGTTTCTTTTGAGCTCTTGAGGAGGAATTAGAAGCTGAAAATTTGAGGTAAGTAAGTTAAGATGTTGTACTTGAGGTTTATCAAAAAATATTAGGTGGTTGTTTTGCTAAATTTTGAGGAACCCAAGCTGAAAGTTGAACCTGGAATTTTAGGTGCAAGAAAAAAAAAACTGCTAGCAGAACAGTGTGAAGAAATCAATTTCTTTTGAGCTCTTGAGGAGGAATTAGAAGCTGAAAATTTTAGGTAAGTAAGTTAAGATGCTGTACTTGAGGTTTATCAAAAAATATTAGGTGGTTGTTTTGCTAAATTTTGAGGAACCCAAGCTGAAAGTTGAACCTGGAATTTTAGGTGCAAGAAAAAAAAAACTGCTAGCAAGAGATTGAAGGAGATGTGCTTCCATTTCTATATACCTTACACCCAAGTGTGTATGGTTATTATGAATTGAGTTATGAGACTGAATTAGATATGTTTTTAAGGTGTATAAGGAAAGGAATTAATGTTATTAATTTCTTTTTCAGGGCAAACGGAGATAGGAATAGCTTATAATCCTTGGAATCCTTTTGGTGATTGTGAGTGACTCTATTTTAGAACTATGCTTGACCTTTGTTTTTCTTCAAAAGCATAAATGTTGATCATTGAAACATGCTTGACTTACTTTTGTATATTTTTCATGGAGCTTTTAATAGAATGTCATTGATGGCACTTAAGCATGATTTGAATTAGTTTGTAACTACACATTCAAGCATGGAAACTAAATTATGGAAGTATGATTTCCTTTAGAAAATGCCTTGTGTAAATCCACTTGGAAACATGTTTAGAAAGGAAAAGTGCAAATGTTGAGAATTTGTTGTTTGTGTTATCAAAACATGATTTCCAAGGTAATCAAAGTATGCCCCGGTATGTTGTTAACCCCCAGTACTGAAGGACATTGAGAAGGTACTTGGGAGGGGGGAATCATGATTTTCGATACTGAAGGACAAAGAGAAGGTATTCGGGTAGTAACTGGTCTAACCCCAATACTGAAGGACATAGAGAAGGTATTAGGGAAGACCAGTGTGTTCAATGGCATTCCACGTGCACGTGAGAGAGGTATGAACGTTGTTGGTATAGAGATGACTCTACCACAGCTAAGGTTCGAAAGTGGTATCATGTTATGAGTTTTATTGTTATGCGCTTTTGAAATGTCTATTCTTCAGTATGGTACTACATTATGAGTTTCTATGTTATACATAATGTGGTGACTTAAACCTGTAAATGGGTAGCATGGTTTGATTATGCTTACAAATAAGTGATAAGTTATCTCTAACTTGTAGCTTGTCCATCATTATGCTTCACCTTTGAGCTTATAATGTTTTTTTTAAGATAGACACTCACTGGGCTTTCCAGCTCACGTTTTCAACATGTTTTCTCTCCCCAGGTAGCAAACGAGTTCCTGGTGCTCAGCCTTGACAAGACCTGTTTGCCACCACGCCATTTTAGCTCCTTGTATATACACTTTCTTATGTATATAGTTTGTAGTAAAAGCATTTTAGCGGGGTTGTAATAACTATAAAATGTTATGACTTGTTAAAGAACATAGGACTGAAAGTGAATGTGTCTTGCTCATATGTGTATTTGAGCGTTTCAAACTTACTTGTTCAAACGTGCTGTGGTGCCTTCATTTTCAGCTATATGTTGGGATGGTCAGGGAGAGCTAGTAATAGGGTTGATTGTCTCTATCTTTACATCTCTTTCTAGGTTAGGCAAGTAAGCTGGGAAGGGGTGTGACATGTACAAACTAAACATTCATAATTAACTATGCTTGAAACAATTGATCCACATAATTGGTTAAAATATTGATATGCAATTCAGTAAACAATTATCAAGTAAAAAAAATAGATATGAAAAAAAAACCTAAAAAAATTATTTAAAAAAACAGACTAAACAAACCCAGCCCAGCACAACCCAACCATGCACCCCAAACACAGTAATCAGGAACTCCACTCATCTGTTTTCATATTATTGAGTGGCATCTGCCAAATAGAGTGATGAGACAGTTTGGGATGAAACAAGCTATCCTAGAAGCGTGCAACACAGACCCGAACCTACATGCCATAGACCTCCAACATCAAGATTGGTCAGTTGTTCTGGCACCATATGTAGAGCGATGGCATATACGCCTACAGGTCGTAGTTGATGCTCTTCCAATTGATGCATATGGACATACGACTCCAGACTATATGAATTGGTATCAGAGTATTACCAGGCGCTACATCACTCGTGAGGCAGCGTCATATGGTCAAGCGGTAAAAGTTTCATTTAAATTTTTAAAATTTTTTAAGTTTAATTTACTTTTAAAAATTCATTTTACATGTTGTCTAATTTTTCTTATCATTTGTAGAGGTCATGCTTCAGACAAATTCGAGATCTCTCACAAAATTTGAAGATTCTTAATCTGTGCGATAGTGGGGAACAAAATATGGACCAGTTACATTATATGTATAACATTCCTATTGCTCCTTCTCCTGGTCCCAGACATAGAAGACGTGTTCGAGGATAGAACATTACTCAGCAAGAAGACATTGAAGACGAGGAGCAATTGCCCCGAGCTGTACCAGATGAAGTTGACCATGACGTCGACGTAAGTGCCTCCCATCAGTCAGATGCAGGACAATGCAGTTCCACTTCGATGATGATGATGATGATACCGACTCTTGGTTCACAATATGCTTTTGAAGCTTCTGAGGCTGGTCCTTCATCATCACATGCTTCTGAGGTTGGTCCCTCATCATCACATGCTGGTCCATCATCATCACATGTTCGCATAGGTGGACGTGGATGTGGAGAGCATTATCAGTATTTGTATCCTACTGGAGCACAAGAGGAATCAGGTGAACTGGAAGCACAAGAGGAACAAGATCGAGCACCGAGGGGTCGTCATCGACAACCCCCTCGTAATCGGCGACGTCCCCCTTGTGGCACGCACTAAATTTTATATTTTTTTAACTTGTATTCATACATTAGGTTTTAAGTTTTCTTTTTTTAGTATTTAATCAATTTAATTTTAAGTTTTTGTTCCTTGTTTTCACACATTAATTACTTACCAATTAAAATGAGTATTTCTGTAAACACATTAAATTTTTTTCAAAAAACTAAATATTCGTACAACAATTATTTGAATTAATATTTGAAACTTAAATTTATATTATAGAACTTTTATCATAATAAAAAATGGCATGCCAGCCACTCGAACTCAAATCGAGCTGCTCTTGCTCTGCATCCTAAGCGTAACGTGTCTACTCATTTCACCATAGCAACCTCTGGAAATAACCTATTATTATTCATTCAATCGTCGAGATCAAAAAAATAGTAGAATTTTCACAATTTTCTTAATTTAAGTTTTATGATTAAAAACATTATGCTTAAATACTTAAATTAAAAAAAAAACTTAAAAACAAAAAAAAAATAATAATAAAATAAAATTGAACAAGGTCGTCTCTTCAAGAGACGACCTTGTTGATTTTAATGAAGGTCGTCTCTTGAAGAGACGACCTTCTATCGGAATATATTATATATATTTTAAATTGTAAAGAAGAGACGACCTTTGTCCACGTTTGTACAGGTCGTCTCTTCAAGAGACGACCTGCTTCCACGACCACAAGGTCGTCTCTAAGAGACGACCTTGTTCCAGCTATTTAAAACTACAATATTTCTCAAAATAGTTTGAAACATGCAATATTTTTCTAATAAGTTTCGATTTTTACAATATTAATAAAAAAAAGTCCCACATAAATGTCCATACCCAATCATAAAAATACATGAACCTAGTCACAAAATCAAATAGATTAAAAAAAAAACACTATAACTTAGCAATAAAGTACTCAAATTCAACTAAATAAAAAATCAAAACAACTAAAAGAACCAATACCCACAAAAAATAGTTTCATCCTACTATAAAATGCTCCTAGCTAATCACAATATTTCAAACAAAAAATGACAACTTACTAATTAAAATTATTAATTGCACCTTTTATTATCATTATTATTTTGAGTTCAACAATCCAACTATAAAAATGCTCCTAGGTAATCACAAAATTTCAAACACAAAATGTCAAAACTAATTAAAATTATTAATTGCACCTTTTATTATTATTATTATTATTTTGAGTTCAACAATATGTGGAGTGAAAAATTCAAACCTCTGATCTCTTGATCGAGGTTACATACTTTATGTCAATTGAGCTATGCTCATATTGGCATTAGCCCTCTTATTTAAGTATAAAGTTTAAATTGCACAATATTATTCATGTGTATGATTTTATTTTTTTTTTGAGTTCAACAACATTTGGGGTAGAAAGATTCAAATTTCTAAGTTTTTAGTTGAGAGTACATGTAAATTACCGTTGAGCTATGCTTACTTTGGCATTCATGTGTCTGGTTGAAATTAAGGAAATTGAAGAAAGAGAGAAAATTTAACTCGTCAAAGTTATTAATTGCACCACTTATTTAAGTGTAGGAAATTGCACAATTTATTAAAATTGAAATAGACTCTATTAACCTAAATATAGGGTAAAAATTGTATTTTTTTTCTTTAAAGATTATATACATTAGGAAGAAAGATTTGAAATTTGAACATCTCATTGTTTGGATAGATATATAATGGTTTTTTTTTTTCTAAAATTTTAACAATGCAAAGTTGGGAATTTGAACATCTAACTTAGGACATATGTATAATGCCTTAATTAATGAACTATATTTAGGTTAGTGGATAATGTCTTAACTAATTGAACTATGTTAAAGTTAATGAAGTGTATGTAGATACTTTAACAGGTTTCATTTGACTGCCACCATGAGTATAGTTTAACGGTTAAAACATCCACTTCTTCCTTCAAGGTCTATTAGACAAAACTTTTTGAATTAAAAAGTTATCTTCTAGATAAAATAAAAGATACCTTGCCCCTCATTTTAATCTTCATTCCTGCGAAATTCCCCGTTAAATTTTGCGGGGATCAGAGCGAGGATTCCCCGTGGAGAATTTTTGAGGATCGGGTTCCTCACGGGAAATTATTCTCCGTTTAGTTTTTTTTTTCTTTTTTTAAATCTCAATTGAATCAAATAATTCTTTTGATAAATTGTCAAATAGTTCACTTTTTATGGGAAATATCTATTAATTTTCAATTAGATAGTTAATTATTCACAAAAATCTTCATTTAAATGATTAATTTCTTAGAAAAAAAATCTCTATTTAAAGATAAAATTCTTAAATATCCTAATAGAAACAAAATAATATTCTATATCAAATTATCTAATTATCCATATATATAATCAAACATATCAAATTATCTAATCATTAACAATAAAATTTTAAATGTATATATATATATATATATATATATATATATATATATATATATATATAATAAATAGGATGAAGAACGGGGATGAGGAATACATTCCCTGCCCCCATCTCCGTTTAGCTTGCGGGGAGTTTTCTACTCCACTCCTTCCCCCATTTTCCCAAACGGGGACAATGCGGGTTTTTGTAGGAAAAATAGACATTTTTGGGGTTTCGAACGTCTGACCTCTTGGTCAAGACCCAAGGGTATATACTTTATATCAGTTGAATTATGTTCATGTTGGTGCCAGAAAAAAAAATAAAATTGTTGGAGATAGGCAGTTTGGATTCATTTTAAAATCCTAATTTTAGATTAAACTTGTGAGACATCTAGATATAGTTTTCTTTCAAGAGAAAATAATAAATAAGGGTTTAGGTATTTTTGATATTTAAAGAGATTGAGGAGATTGGCACTTTCACTGTCACACGCTTCGTCTATATTTTTAATTTTAATTTTGTTAAAAAAATACTTTTAAATACTTTCGAGTACAATGTATTTGCTTGCATAAAACTATAAAATTTTGAGTTTCAAGTACAAGGTAATGGAGGTCACGCGACATTGTATCTGAAGAGGAACTCAAACCCTAAATTTGAAAAGTCGAATGGACCAAAAACGATGGGAGGAAATCGCAAATGTAGAGAGGAAAACAAAGAAAGTGAGTGGGAGAAGAGTGTTCACTTAAATGATATGTGTTGATAGGCGTGTGCTATAATTGCTCTAGTTGTCAAATTGACTAGGTAGACTTAAGGCTACGACTAAAATGAATGTCAATTTTTTGCCCAATTCTTAAACACCCTAAAGTATCATGCATTTGTGTGAACAAAACTCCATAACCCTAAATTATTTTCACAAACCTTCTCCTTTTTTTTTTCGAATTTGAAAAATACACTTTTTTTTTTTTCGCTCCCCAGATCTTAGATTCAGTATTGATTTTAAATTATCACGTTTTAATTTTATTTGCAATTCAAATAAATTTTTGTAATCGTTTGGTTGTTTTGATTTTTTTTTTTTATTTCATCTAAATTACCCTGCAATTCCAACAATTTGTTATGGGATATTTTAGTCCGTTCCAGTAATTAAAACTACCCATCATTTAATCTTTTGGCCATTTATCTAATAAAAAAAGACCATTTTTTAAAATGACTATTTAAATTTAGTCATTAATCTGGTTATCCTACTTTTGGTTTAAATACTATTTTGGTCAATGTACACTTTTATTCATTTTAGTCTTTATACTTTTAAAACGTTCGTTTTGGTCTTTATATTTTTAAAAAGTAACCAATTTAATCATTGTTTGTAAAATTTAAACATAAATTTTATACACAAGGGAAATTCTTCAATACAATTTTATGGTTACATTTCAAAAAAATTAGTAAGTGAAGTGTCATGCTAAAATTATGATTTTAAAAAATGAGATAAAAATAAAAATGAAGGCACCGAAATAGTTAATTTTTTTAAGGTTAAAATACCATTTTGGTCCCTATATTTTGAGCTTTATTCCATTTTGGTCCATATACTTTCAAATGTCCAATTTTAGTCCATGTACTTTCAATAAAGCTTAAAATTTGTCCCTACTATTAGTTTATGGTTAATTTTTCTTAAAACAAGCTAGTCAGTATTAGTTTTTCCTCTATAAATTTGGAAATATGTTCACATGGTGTATTTTCTTGTATTAAAATTATTATTATTATTTAACCAATTTTGATAAAAATTAAATTCAAACTTGTCATATGAACCAATTTTAAGCTTTATTGAAAGTACAGAGACTAAAATTGGACATTTAAAAGTACAGGAACAAAAATGAAACAAAGCCCAAAATACAAGGACCAAAATAGTATTTTAACATTTTTTTAATTATACAAATTAAAATGAACATTTAAAAGTAACCAAAGTTAAAAATAGGGAAATTGTCAAAAATAGGACAACTTTAGGGGTATAAAGAGATTTGGGATGAGTTTCAAATTTAAAGAGAAATAAGACTATTAAGTGTATGAAATTACCAATTTGTCCATTTTAAAAAAATCCCAAATATTAGGGAAATTGTCAAAAATAGGACAGCTTTAGGGGTATTAAAGAGATTTGGGATGAGTTTTAGGGTTGAAGAGAAATAGGACTTTTGAGGCTATGAAATTACAAATTTGCCCTTCTTAAAAAATCTCAAATATTACCTTCTGCCCTAATTTTTTACTTTCTTCATGTTCTCTCACTCGATCAAAGGCCAGGTTGTTTCGACTGAAGGTGAAGATGATTGGTTGCTGCTAGTTCGACGGCGAGTTCGACGGATTGCGATTTCAGTCGACGGCGAGTTCGGTTACTGCGAGTTCGACGGATTGGGTGTGACTGAAAGCACTGCTACTCATACCCCAGGTTTGCTTTTACTTCCTTTTCCCTTGAAATTTCCTTCCAATTACAGAAAGATGTATAGATATGGTGGGAAAATTGATCACTTTCAGAAGAGGTCTTATTTGTCTCCATAGCATCACTTTCAGCATAGTTGTTTGTTATTGGATTTGCCACATGAAGGTTTCTTTCTCACTGATTATAAGAATGAATTGATTTCATTTCTATGTAAGGTGAAGTAATTCATAAGGCCTAAAATTAATTGGCTGAATATGTTGGTGAGATTGAGAAGTACTTTGGATTGATTTTCTATTTGGAATTAATTGGCTGAATATGTTGGTGAGATTGAGAAAGGGAAGGAAGTGCTAGATTCGGTTTGTGGAAATAGAGAATCATGAAAGGGGTTAGAGGATTTGAAATAAAAAAAAAAATCCATTTACATGAGTCTTTGATTTAAACATTGGTGGATGAAGGATTAAAAAGGAAAAGAAGGAAAAATAAAAAGAATAATAAAAGAGAGAAGAGGTCCATGTTCTGCTATGGAGGAAAATAAAAGGAAAGAGAGGAGAGAGAAAGTAAATGAAGAAGAAGAAGGAAAAAAAAATAGTAAAATAAAGAAAAGAGAGATGTGTGGTACAAGATAAGTTTAATGAAGCTGAGAGGGTTCATTTGGAAGTCTTTCACGTGGGGGTTCCAAGTTGGATAAATAAAATATTGTTTTCTATGGCAAAATGTGATGGAAGTGAGAATTTGTGGAAGAGAGAAAAGAAAATGTTAAATAATGGAAGGAAAAAGAACAAAAAAAAATGTACCTTGAAAATGAGTAATTTGAATATTTGATTATTTGAATTATTTCACTTGTGTTATGGTCATTAAGTAGTTTCTGAATATGTTTGGGTGTTGGATAGTTTTTATAGGTTGTTTATCCTTGTTTAGTGCATTATATTTTAGGTGCGAGAAGCCTGCGAGAAAAAAAATAGCATGCTAAATGAGTTCTTTTTTGAATTATTTCACTTGTGTTATGAGTCCATTTATGACATATTTCACTCTTTCTATGCCCATTAAGTATTGTTTGCATATGGCTTGGTGCTGAATTGGTTTGTTAGGGTGTTTATCATTCTTTAGTTCATTGTTTTCTAGGTGCGAGAATGAGTCCATTTATGACATATTTCACTCTTTCTATGTCCATAAGTATTGTTTGCATATGTCTTGGTGTTGGATTGGTTTGTTAGGTGTTTATCATTCTTTAGTTTATTGTTTTCTAGGTGCGAGAAAGGTGCGAGAAAAAAAATAGAATGCAAAATGAGTTTATTTATGACATATTTCACTCTTTCTATGCCCATTAAGTATTATTTGCATATGTCTTGGTGCTGGATTGGTTTGTTAGGGTGTTTATCATTCTTTAGTTCATTGTTTTCTAGGTGCGAGAAATGTGCGAGAAAAAAAACAGAATGCAATATGAGTTCATTTATGACATATTTTACTCTTTCTATGCCCATTAAGTATTATTTGCGTATGTCTTGGTGTTGGATTGGTTTGTTAGGGTGTTTATCATTCTTTAGTTCATTGTTTTCTAGGTGCGAGAAAGGTGCGAGAATGAGTCCATTTATGACATATTTTACTCTTTCTATGCCCATAAGTATTGTTTGCATATGTCTTGGTGTTGGATTGGTTTGTTAAGGTGTTTATCATTCTTTAGTTCATTGTTTTCTAGGTGCGAGAAAGGTGCGAGAATGAGTCCATTTATGACATATTTCACTCTTTCTATGCCCATAAGTATTGTTTGCATATGTCTTGGTGTTGGATTGGTTTGTTAAGGTGTTTATCATTCTTTAGTTCATTATTTTCTAGGTGCAAGAAAGGTGCGAAAAAAAAATAGAATGCAATATGAGTTCATTTATGACATATTTCACTTTTTCTATGCCCATTAAGTATTATTTGCATATGTCTTGGTGCTGGATTGGTTTGTTAGGGTGTTTATCATTCTTTAGTTCATTGTTGGTGAGGTGCGAGAAATGTGCGAGAAAAAAAACAGAATGCAATATGAGTTCATTTATGACATATTTTACTCTTTCTATGCCCATTAAGTATTATTTGCGTATGTCTTGGTGTTGGATTGGTTTGTTAGGGTGTTTATCATTCTTTAGTTCATTGTTTTCTAGGTGCGAGAAAGGTGCGAGAATGAGTCCATTTATGACATATTTTACTCTTTCTATGCCCATAAGTATTGTTTGCATATGTCTTGGTGTTGGATTGGTTTGTTAAGGTGTTTATCATTCTTTAGTTCATTGTTTTCTAGGTGCGAGAAAGGTGCGAGAATGAGTCCATTTATGACATATTTCACTCTTTCTATGCCCATAAGTATTGTTTGCATATGTCTTGGTGTTGGATTGGTTTGTTAAGGTGTTTATCATTCTTTAGTTCATTATTTTCTAGGTGCAAGAAAGGTGCGAAAAAAAAATAGAATGCAATATGAGTTCATTTATGACATATTTCACTTTTTCTATGCCCATTAAGTATTATTTGCATATGTCTTGGTGCTGGATTGGTTTGTTAAGGTGTTTATCATTCTTTAGTTCATTGTTTTCTAGGTGCGAGAAAGGTGCGAGAATGAGTCCATTTATGACATATTTCACTCTTTCTATGCCCATAAGTATTGTTTGCATATGTCTTGGTGTTGGATTGGTTTGTTAAGGTGTTTATCATTCTTTAGTTCATTATTTTCTAGGTGCAAGAAAGGTGCGAAAAAAAAATAGAATGCAATATGAGTTCATTTATGACATATTTCACTTTTTCTATGCCCATTAAGTATTATTTGCATATGTCTTGGTGCTGGATTGGTTTGTTAGGGTGTTTATCATTCTTTAGTTCATTGTTGGTGAGAGAAAGGTGCGAGAAAAAAAAACAGAATGCAAAATGAGTTCATTTATGACATATTTCACTCTTTCTATGCCCATTAAGTATTATTTGCATATGTCTTGGTGCTGGATTGGTTTGTTAGGGTGTTTATCATTCTTTAGTTCATTGTTTTCTAGGTGCGAGAAATGTGCGAGAAAAAAAATAGAATGCAATATGAGTTTATTTATGACATATTTCACTCTTTCTATGCCCATTAAGTATTATTTGCATATGTCTTGGTGTTGGATTGGTTTGTTAGGGTGTTTATCATGCTTTAGTTCATTGTTTTCTAAGTGCGAGAAATGTGCGAGAAAAAAAACAGAATGCAATATGTTGGATTGGTTTGTTAGGGTGTTTATCATTCTTTAGTTCATTGTTTTCTAGGTGCGAGAAATGTGCGAGAAAAAAAACATAATGCAATATGAGTTTATTTATGACATATTTCACTCTTTCTATGCCCATTAAGTATTATTTGCATATGTCTTGGTGTTGGATTGGTTTGTTAGGGTGTTTATCATTCTTTAGTTCATTGTTTTCTAGGTGCGAGAAATGTGCGAGAAAAAAAACAGAATGCAATATGAGTCCATTTATGACATATTTCACTCTTTCTATGCCCATTAAGTATTGTTTGCATATGTCTTGGTGTTGGATTAGTTTGTTAGGGTGTTTATCATTCTTTAGTTCATTGTTTTCTAGGTGCGAGAAAGGTGCGAGAATGAGTCCATTTATGACATATTTCACTATTTTTATGCCCATAAGTATTGTTTGCATATGTCTTGGTGTTGGATTGGTTTGTTAGGGTGTTTATCATTCTTTAGTTCATTATTTTCTAGGCGCGAGAAAGGTGCGAGAAAAAAAACAGAATGCAAAATGAGTTCATTTATGACATATTTCACTCCATCTATGCCTCCGTTAATGACCTACCGACTCAAAACACTTCAACCAGAGATCGTGACGAGTCAGATGTGACAGAGATATCACCATTCAAAGTTATACGTCCATATGTTCGCGTTGCAATATACCAAATTTTTTACAAGGCGGGGTGGAGAGTCTAGACATATAAAACCTTGGCCATTGTAATGGTAGAGTCGGCTCCAATTCAACGTAGTTGTTGTGATTGTGGTGTAATCATCGTTAAGGTTTTTGAATACGTTGTAACTGGTTCTAATTTTGTAAGTTTATGTCAAGCAAACATGCCATATTTTAGAAAACAGTTGGCTTTCCAACTATGGACAAATACTCCGATGTATTAAATGATTAATATTTCAATATTTATTATAATGAGAATTTCATTATTTTGAGTACATTGTTTGAACGCCAAGATGCTTGCTCCCTATTATTGCCATGTTTTCTAGGTGCGAGAAATCTACGAGAAAACAAATAGAACGCAAAGTACCCACTTTGATATATTGGATTGTTTTTCGTAGAAGTACCCATTTTTTTGCTTGCTTTGTAGGTACGAGAAACTGCGAGAAAAAGAAACAAAACGCAAACAAAAAAGTAAACTACACACTTTTTGTTCCTCACTCAACAAAGTAAAGATAAGCAAATTTTTTTAACAACCAAAAATATAAAATTGTGAAGAAAGTTTCTCAAGCCTACCCAAAGAAAGATTTCAAGAAATGAAGTTTTTTTTTTTCAAGAATTTTTTTTTTTTGCCGCCGCTGCCTGCTGTTCAAAAGCTTGGAGTGATGTGTGTGAAGGAGAAATGTTAGATGAGGAAAGAAAGAAAAATATTGAGGGAAGAAGGAGAAAGGAATGTGAGAAGTGAAGTTAAAGGGATTTTTTTAAAGAGGGTAAATTAGTAATTTCATAATCTCAAAAGTCCTATTAGTCTTTAAATTTAAAACCCATCCTAAATCTCTTTAATGCCCCTTAAGTTGTCCTATTTTTGACAATTTCCCTGATCCTTCTGCCCTAATTTTTTACTTTTTTCATGTTCTCTCACTCGATCAAAGGCCAGGTTGTTTCGACTGACGGTGAAAACTAGCGTTCGACTGACTACACCGGCGAGAGTTCGACTGACGGCGACGGAGAGAGTGATCCGAGTTCGACTGACAGAGACGGTGGTTGTTGCGATTTCGGTTGCTTCGAGTTCGATGGCGAGTTCGACGGACTGCGATTTCGGTTGCTGCGAGTTCGACGGACTGTGATTTCGATTGCTGCGAGTTCGATGGAAATAAAAGTTTCGGCTTTTTTTTTTCTTTTTCCCCGATTATTTCTCTTACCTTTTTACCTCAACTTGATATGACGGTGTACCACCATCTAGATGGAAATAAGAGTTTTGGCTTTTTATGTGGATTATAATCTTGTAAGAGCTACTTGGTTTAGGAGTATCTTATTCCTAGGTACTTTCGAATGGATACTAAGTTTACTTCCAAATAACGACCAGTCTATCATTATCAAAACAGAGTTTCAGCTTCATATCTTACTGTCAAATTGTTCCTATGAGGTTGAAATAAAGATTGTTCTGTGGTTGCTTCCTTTTGTTATGGAACCATCACTATGAACAACAAATTCAACATATTGTGCTATTTGAATTTGCTTCTGGATTCTTCATTAAATTGGAGAAACAACTGATTATACGACATAATCTCAATGAGAAATGTTAAAATATCTTTATTAGTTTATTGCATGAGAATTATTTTCACTTACTTTTCAGTTTGTGTGGACTTGTGATTCAGAACATTCCATAAGTTGTCCGGCCGACCATATGAGTAATTACATGTGGTGTTGTGACGCCACCATTTTTGACTGACTTGAATTCTTCCCTGATACAATAAACTTGAGTTGTTCTTATTACAACCTTTGGATTGGGAATGTGTGATAGAGAGTAAAATGCAAGCATATTCTTCAAAGAATACAAACTTCTCATCTTAGTTTTCAGCATAAAGATATTGTATAGTCATGCACTTTGAAAATCATGATGCTTTACGATTACAGTTTACATTTAGGATGGTGCCCAATGATTTCAGTGTGTTAATTTTTCCTTGGCCTTTTCTTGATTCTGATGAAGTTCAATGATTTTCTAGTATGTTAATTTTTGCATCTATTTTCCCTTTGCCTTTTCTGGATTCACCAAATGCCATTTGCTATTCATGGGAGATAAAAAGCTGGTCTTCTTTTGTAGCACTGATATGCTTTTCCTTATGATGACAGCATCTCTTGGAGTCTCAGATGCAGAAGAGGTACTTTCAATATAAGCACTAATAGGAAAGACATTCACCTTTTATCTGATGGTTTTTTTTTAGTACTTCAACTTTTCACATCATGATTTTTGGTTGAATAGCTTTTGTTTTGATATGAATTCAAGTTTACAAAAAAAAAAAAAAAAAAAAAAATCTGAGACAATGATTGGGAAATGGTGATGGATTTTCCATGATAATATGGTGCATAGATGGATTTTCTTTCTCTCAAACTTAGCATGCAGGGAGAGGGATTAGGTAGATGAAGAAATTACTTAATAAAGACTTTCTTGACAGAAAATGGGTTTCTTCTTTTACTTTTTTCCTTTTTTTGTTTGGGGCTGGGGAGGCTTTATTTCTCTCTTTTTCTGTGATTTATATTGGATACCAATTTTTTATTTTAGCACGAACTGTATGAATCATAAATGCACAGGAACTATGTCTATCAGAAAGTATCTAAACTTGAAAAATCTGTTTTGATCAGGTAAGAAGGAAATAAAATGAATAGGGAAGGGTGATGAATACGTATGAAAGGAGTTTAGAGAAACTTACTCCAATTGGTAACAATCAAACAAGGAATGCAGCTACATAATAGTAGAGAAAGAGTACACCACAAGTAGAGAAAGAGTACATAAAAGTAGTGTATGGATATGTTTGGGTGCTGGATAGCTTTGTTAGGTTGTTTATCCTTGTTTAGTGCATTCTATTCTAGGTGCGAGAAGTCTGCGAGAAAAAAAACAGCATGCTAAATGCCTTATTTTTTGAATTATTTCACTTGTATATGGCCATTAAGTAGTTTCTGCATATGTTTGGGTGCTAGATATTTTTTCTAGATTGTTTATCCTTGTTTAGTGCATTCTATTATAGGTGCAAGAAGTCTGCGAGAAAAAAAACAACATGCTAAATGAGTTATTTTTTGATATATTTCACTTGTTCTATGACCATTAAGTAGTGTATGAATATGTTTGGGTGCTTGATAGCTTTGCTAGGGTGTTTATCCTTATTTAGTGCATTCTATTCTAGGTGCGAGAAGTCTGCGAGAAAAAAAATAGCATGCTTTCTCAAACTTTTTTGAAATATTTCACTCGTTCTATGGCCAGTAAGTAGTGTCTGGATATGTTTGGGTGTTGGATAGCTTTGTTAGGTTGTTTATTCTTGTTTAGTGCATTCTATTATAGGTGTGAGAAGTCTGCGAGAGAAAAAAACAGCATGCTAAATGAGTTTTTTTTGTGATATTTCACCTGTGCTATGTCCATTAAATAGTTTCTGCATATGTTTGAATGCTGGATATCTTTTCTAGGTTGTTTATCCTTGTTTAGTGCATTATACTCTAGGTGCGAGAAGTCTGCGAGAAAAAAAAAACATACTGCAAAATGCCTTATTTTTTGAATTATTTCACTTGTGTTATGGCCATTAAGTAGTTTCTGCATATGAAATGTTCAGCCTCAGTATCTGTGCTGAGAGCGTATTATCTTCCTCATTTTTCCTTGTCGGCTGCTCTTTTATTTTGTGTGGAAGGGCATGAAATAATATGGGGGAATTGACAAAAATGAGACATATTTTAAGATGGAAAGAGTTTTGGACAGCTATTTTATTTTATAGAGTTATAGGGCTTTTGAAGCATGAAAAGACATTACTCTTTCTAATATCAAGTCTTGATTCACTCTTTCTATGCCCATTAAGTATTTTCTGCATATGTCTTGGTGTTGGATTGCTTTGTTAGGGTGTTTATCGTTCTTTAGTTCATTCTATTCTAGGTGCGAGAAGGGTGCGAGAAAAAAAATAGAATGCAAAATGAGTCCATTTATGACATATTTCACTCTTTCTATGCCCATTAAGTATTGTTTGCATATGTCTTGGTGTTGGATTGCTTTGTTAGGGTGTTTATCGTTCTTTAGCTCATTATATTCTAGGTGCGAGAAATGTGCGAGAAAAAAAACAGAATGCAAAATGGTCCATTTATGATATATTTCACTCTTTCTATGCCCATTAAGTATTGTTTGCATATGTCTTAGTGCTGGATTGCTTTGTTAGGGTGTTTATCATTCTTTAGTTCATTATATTCTAGGTGCGAGAAATGTTCGAGAAAAAAAACAGAATGCAAAATGAGTCCATTTATGACATATTTCACTCTTTCTATGCCCAATAAGTATTGTTTGCATATGTCTTGGTGTTGGTTGATTTGTTAGGGTGTTTATCGTTCTTTAGTTCATTATATTCTAGGTGCGAGAAAGGTGCGAGAAAAAAAATAGAATGCAAAATTAGTCCATTTATGACATATTTCACTCTTTCTATGCCCAATAAGTATTGTTTGCATATGTCTTGGTGTTAGATTGCTTTGTTAGGGTGTTTATCGTTCTTTAGTTCATTATATTCTAGGTGCGAGAAGGGTGCGAGAAAAAAAACAAAATGCAAAATGAGTTCATTTATGACATATTTCACTCTTTCTATGCCCATTAAGTATTGTTTGCATATGTCTTGGTGTTGGATTGCTTTGTTAGGGTGTTTATCGTTCTTTAGTTCATTATATTCTAGATGCGAGAAAGGTGCGAGAAAAAAAACATAATGCAAAATGAGTCCATTTATGACATATTTCACTCTTTCTATGTCCATTAAGTATTATTTGCATATGCCTTGGTGCTGGATTGCTTTGTTAGGGTGTTTATCATTCTTTAGTTCATTATATTCTAGGTGCGAGAAAAAAAAACATAATGCAAAATGAGTCCATTTATGACATATTTCACTATTTCTGACATATTTCACTCTTTCTATGCCCCCGTTAATGAGCTACCAACTCAAAATACTTCAACTAGAGATCGTGAGGAGTTAGATGTGACGGAGATATCACCGTGCAATGTATCAATTTTTTTACAAGGCGGGGTGGAGAGTCTAGACATACAAAACCTTGGTCCATTGTAATGGTAGAGTCGGCTCCAATTCAACGTAATTGTTGTAATTGTGGTGTATTCATAGTTCAGGCTTTTGAATACGTTGTAACTGGTTCTGATTTTGTAAGTTTATGTCAAGCAAACATGCCATATTTTAGAAAACAGTTGGCTTTCCAACTATAGACAAATACTCCGATGTATTATGTGACTAATATTTCAATATATATTATAATGAGAATTTCATTATTTTGAGTACATTGTTTGAATGTCAAGATACTTGCTCCCTATTATTGTCATGTTTTCTAGGTGCGAGAAATCTGCGAGAAAACAAACAGAATGCAAAGTACCTACTTTGATATATTGGATTGTTTTTTAGGTACAAGGAACTACGAGAAATTTTTTTTTTAAAAGAACTCTGAACTTTGATTTGTAGGTACAAGAAATTGCGAGAAACTACAAGAAAAAAACAAATTTTCTTAGAAGTACCCATTTTTTTGCTTGCTTTGTAGGTACGAGAAACTGTGAGAAAAAAAAAACAAAATGCAAACAAAAAAAATAAACTACACACTTTTTGTTCCTCACTCAACAAAGTAAAGATAAGCAAATTTTTTTATCAACCCAAAATATAAAATTGTGAAGAAAGTTTCTCAAGCCTATCCAAAGAGAGATTTCAAGAAATGGAGTTTTTTTTTTCAAGAAATTTTTTTGTCGCCGCCGCCTGCTATTTAAAAGCTTGGAGTGATGTGTGTGAAGGAGAAATGTTAGATGAGGAAAGAAGAAGGAAAAATATTGAGGGAAGAAGGAGAAAGGAATGTGAGAAGTGAAAGGGATTTTTTTAAAGAGGGTAAATTGGTAATTTCATAGTCTCAAAAGTCCTATTAGTCTTTAAATTTAAAACTCATCCTAAATCTCTTTAATACCCCTTAATTTGTCCTATTTTTGACAATTTTCCGTTAAAATACAAGGAGCAAACTTCACGTTCTGAATGAACGAAATTACAGGGATAAAAAATTTGGGGTTAGGTAGCTTTTGCTTGGGAAATTGACAAAAATGAGACATATTTTAAGATGGAAAAGAATTTTAGGACAACTTTTTACTTTATAGAGTTATAGGACTTCTTAAGAGTGAAAAGACATCATTGCCCTTTAAAAACCTGAGCCCTAATTCCCAAAGTCAGTCTGTAGCATTCTTCCATTTCTCTCTCACGACACCAATTCCCAAACTCAATCTCTAAGATTTCTTCCATCTCTCTTGCTCGACACCAAGAAAAGGCGAACGGCCCGGCTACAGAACGACGACGACAACGGAGAAGAGCGTCTTCACCTGAAGAACGGCGGTTTATGCGGTTTCGATTGTCGGCCCATTTCCCACTGTTGTAACCAATCTCTTGGATCTTACTAGGCTGTAAGTATTTCCTTCCCCAAATGTATTAGAAAATTTTGTTTATTCGTCCAATACCAAATCTTTGAATGAAGCAAATTAACCCGTGTGAAAAATATTGATTTTCTTTGTCAACATTTTACTTTTGTATCTGCTTGTGTATCTTGTCATAACTTTTGATACACTGTATAATGATGGTTGTTGCTTTCTTTTATACCAAAACTTAGGCTCCTTTTGTTTGAGAGAAAATAGTTTTAATCACTTTAATTTGGCTCTTCTCCCGCAATTTGGCTCTTTAAATTATCAATTAAATTTTTCGTTAAAAGATTTGTTAAACTTTGCTAATATAAACCTAAACAATTGAGTTTGATTGAATTGGGTTGGTTTCATGTGTCAGTTAGCATTCAAATGGTATTTGAAAGAAATGAATTTTATTGACCTGTGGTCAAATTATGTTGATGGGTGAATGAGTTTTGCATGTGTTATGTAGTATGTTCACGTGCCTAGACGTGTTAATCAAACAATAAGGGTAAATTACGTTTTTAGTCTCTAGAATTTGAATTTAATTTATATTTGGTCCTTGAGTTTTCAAAATTAACACTTTTCGTTCTTAGATTTAAAAATAGTTTCTATTTGATCCTTGAGATTTCAAAAGTGACATATTTGGACCCCAAGGTTTGAATGTGATAATAAATCCGAAATATGTTTTTAATTGATCCCTGTGGCATACTTTAATGCTTCTCTAAATGCATGACTAAAAGCTTGTTGTGGTTTTCCTTAGTTTATGATTATCATAACCATTTTTTTTTTTTTGTAGTTATTTTTAGGTGAATCCTATGTTTGGGTCTGAGATGTTTTTATTTTGCCACTCTTTGTTTATACTTTCATTCTTTATAATAAAAGAAGTTTTCTAAGTTAAAAATGGATTAAGTAGTGCCTTCTCTTCTAGTTATACTTTCATTCTTTACGAGAAACTGCGAGAATTTTTTTTTAATCTATACTCTTGTTATGATTATTTTTAGATTGTATAGCTATGATTTGGTGCTGGATACTTTGATTTGTAGGGTTGCTCTATGTTTTTTTTTTTTTGTTTCCTAGGTACGAGAAATTGTGAGAAACTGCGAGAAAAAAAACATAATGAAAAATGAGTGACTTTTTTTTTTAACAATTGTACTTTTGCTATGTTCATTATGTAATGTATAGCTATTTCTTTGTGTCGGTTAACTTGATTAGTGTGTTTCTCCTTCTTTAGTGCATTCTCTTCTAGGTGCGAGAAACTGTGAGAAACCATAGATTAATTTAAAAAGTAGTTATATATATATATATATATATATATATATATATATATTTATTTATTTATTTATTTATTTATTTATTTATTTATTTATACTCTCTTTAGGATGATTTTTAGAACGTGTAGCTATGATTTGGTGTTGGGTACTTTTGACTTCTATGGTTTCTCTCTATGTTTTGCCTTGTTTCCTAGGTGCGAGAAACTGCGAGAAAAAAAACAGAATGCAACATGAGTCCATTTTTTAAATATTTTAATTTTGCTATGGCCATTAAGTAATGTCTAGATATTTCATGATGTTGGATAACTTTATTAGGGTGTTTATCATTCTTTAGTGCATTCTCTTTAGGTACGAGAAACTGCAAGAAACCATAGATTAAGTCAAAAGGTTGTATTTTTTTCCTATTCATACTCTTTTTAAGATCGATTTTAGAATGTTTAGCCATGATTTAGTGCTGGGTACTTTGATTTCTATGGTTTCTTTCTATTTTTAGCCTTGTTTCCTAGTTGCGAGAAGTCTGCGAGAAAAAAAACAGAATGCAAAATGCCTTCTTTTTTGAATTATTTCACTTGTGCTATGACCATTAAGTAGTTTCTGCATATGTTTGGGTGTTGGATATCTTTTCTAGGTTGTTTATCATTCTTTAGTGCATTCTATTCTAGGTGCGAAAAGTCTACGAGAAAAAAACTAGCATGCAAAATGCCTTCTTTTTTGAATTATTTCACTTGTGCTATGGCCATTAAGTAGTTTATGCATATGTTTGGGTGCTGGATAGCTTTTCTAGGTAGTTTATCCTTGTTTAGTGTATTCTATTCTAGGTGCGAGAAGTCTGCGAGAAAAAAAACAGCATGCTAATTTCCTTTCTTTTTTGAATTCTTTCACTTGTGCTATGCCCATTAAGTAGTTTCTAAATATGTTTGGGTGGTGGATGACTTTTTTAGGTTGTTTATCCTTGTTTAGTGCATTCTATTCTAGGTGCGAGAAGTATGGGAGAAAAAAACACAGAATGCAATTTCCTTTCTTTTTTGAATTATTTCACTTGTGCTATGTCCATTAAGTAATTTCTGAATATGTTTGGGTGTTGGATGACTTTTTTAGGGTGTTTATCCTTGTTTAGTGCATTCTATTCTAGGTGCGAGAAGTCTGCAAGAAAAAAAATAGCATGCAACTTCCTTTTTTTTTTTTGAATTCTTTCACTTGTGCCATGCCCATTAAGTAGTTTATGAATATGTTTGAGTGTTGTATAGCTTTTCTAGGTTGTTTGTACTTGTTTAGTGCATTCTATTCTAGGTGCGAGAAGTATGCGAGAAAAAAAACAGCATGTTAAATGAGTTCTTTTTTGAATTATTTCACTTGTGTCATGCTCATTAAGTAGTTTCTGAATATGTTTGAGTGCTGTATAGCTTTTCTAGGTTGTTTATCCTTGTTTAGTGCATTCTTTTCTAGGTGCGAGAAGTATGCGAGAAAAAAAACAGAATGCAACTTCTTTTTTTTTTTTTGAATTCTTTCACTTGTGCCATGCCCATTAAGTAGTTTCTGAATATGTTTGAGTGTTGTATAGCTTTTCTAGGTTGTTTGTGCTTGTTTAGTGCATTCTATTCTAGGTGCGAGAAGTATGCGAGAAAAAAAACAGCATGTTAAATGAGTTCTTTTTTGAATTATTTCACTTGTGCCATGCTCATTAAGTAGTTTCTGAATATGTTTGAGTGTTGTATAGCTTTTCTAGGTTGTTTATCCTTGTTTAGTGCATTCTTTTCTAGGTGCGAGAAGTATGCGAGAAAAAAAACATAATGCAACTTTTTTTTTTTTTTGAATTCTTTCACTTGTGCCATGCCCATTAATTACTTTCTGAATATGTTTGGGTGCTGGATAGCTTTTCTAGGTTGTTTCTCCTTGTTTAGTGCATTCTTTTCTAGGTGCGAGAAGTATGCGAGAAAAAAAACAGAATGCAACTTTTTTTTTTTTTGAATTCTTTCACTTGTGCCATGCCCATTAATTACTTTCTGAATATGTTTGGGCGCTGGATAGCTTTTCTAGGTTGTTTCTCCTTGTTTAGTGCATTATTTTCTAGGTGCGAGAAGTATGCGAGAAAAAAAACAGAATGCAACTTCCTTTTTTTTTTTGAATTCTTTCACTTGTACCATGCCCATTAAGTACTTTCTGAATATGTTTGGGTGCTGGATAGCTTTTCTAGGTTGTTTCTCCTTGTTTAGTGCATTCTTTTCTAGGTACGAGAAGTATGCGAGAAAGAAAAAAAGAATGCAACTTCTTTTTTTTTTTTGAATTCTTTCACTTGTGTCATGCCCATTAAGTACTTTCTGAATATGTTTGGGTGCTGGATAGCTTTTCTAGGTTGTTTCTCCTTGTTTAGTGCATTATTTTCTAGGTGCGAGAAGTATGCGAGAAAAAAAACAGAATGCAACTTCCTTTTTTTTTTTGAATTCTTTCACTTGTGTCATGCCCATTAAGTAGTTTCTGAATATGTTTGAGTGTTGTATAGCTTTTCTAGGTTGTTTGTCCTTGTTTAATGCATTCTATTCTAGGTGCGAGAAGTATGCGAGAAAAAAAACAAAATGCAACTTCCTTTTTTTTTTTTAATTCTTTCACTTGTGTCATGCCCATTAAGTATTTTCTGAATATGTTTGAGTGCTGTATAGCTTTTCTAGGTTGTTTATCCTTGTTTAGTGCATTCTATTCTAGGTGCGAGAAAAAAAACATAATGCAAAATGCCTTCTTTTTTGAATTCTTTCACTTGTGCTATGCCCATTAAGTAGTTTCTGAATATGTTTGGGTGCTGGATAAATTGTCTAGGTTGTTTATCCTTGTTTAGTACATTCTATTCTAAGTGCGAGAAGTCTGCGAGAAAAAAAAACCTATTGCAAATTGTGTTATTTTTTGAAAATTTTCACTTGTGCTATGGCCATTAAGTAGTCTCTGAATATGTTTGGGTGTTGGATAGATTGTCTAGGTTGTTTATACTTGTTTAGTGCATTCTATTCTCGGTGCGAGAACCATGCGAGAAAAAAAACAGAATGCTTTCTCTAACTTTTTTGAAATATTTCACTTGTTCTATGGCCAGTAAGTAGTGTCTTGATATGTTTGGGTGCTGGATAGCTTTGTTAGGTTGTTTATCCTTGTTTAGTGCATTCTATTCTGGGTGCGAGAAGTGTGCGAGAAAAAAAACAGCATGCTAAATAAGTTATTTTTTGAAAATTTTCACTTGTGCTATGGCCATTAAGTAGTCTATACATATGTTTGGATGCTGGATAGCTTTGGTAGGTTGTTTATCCTTGTTTAGTGCATTCTATTCTGGGTGCGAGAAGTGTGCGAGAAAAAAAATAGCATGCTAAATAACCTTCTTTTTTGAAAATTTTCACTTATGCTATGGCCATTAGTAGTCTATACATATGTTTGGGTCTTGGATAGATTGTCTAGGTTGTTTATACTTGTTTAGTACATTCTATTCTAGGTGCGAGAACTCTGCGAGAAAAAAAACAGCATGCAACTTCCTTTCTTTTTTTGAATTTTTTCACTTGCGCTATGTCCATTAAGTTGTTTTTCAATATGTTTGGGTGCTGGATAGATTGTCTAGGTTGTTTGTACTTGTTTAGTGCATTCTTTTCTAGGTGCGAGAAGAATGTGAGATCGAATTCTTATTGGTTTTTAGGTTTTAGATATCCATGGCGTTGAGCAACCCCCCCAAGTACTTGATAAAGCCATCGGGTCACTTTCGGTCTCAAGTTACCAGTCGATCCCACATTGGGAAGACAATTGAACACATTAAGTCCAAGCTAACTCCTGATCAACAAGAAATGTTTAGATCTACCCGCTTTGGTCAATTCCTTGATTTAGATGTCACATTTAATGGGCAACTCATCCACTACCTATTATTGAGAGAAGTAGAGGAGGATAGAGATAGTTGCATAAGTTTCATGGTCGGAGGAGAGGTTTGTACATTTGGACGACCAGAGTTTGATATCGTAATTGGATTGTGGTGCAGTCCTAACAATTCTTCTTTCCAACATAAAGTAAATCATAGACTGCGGAGAAAGTTTTTTCAAGATAAGGCTACTGTATATGCAAGTGAATTGGAGAATGTCTTCTTGCAATACGAAGGCGACGATGAGGACGGTGTAAAATTGGCCTTATTCTACCTCCTAGAGTTGGGTTTGTTGGGTAAAGAGAAGAAACTGAAAGTCGACACGACGTTATGGGGGATCGTTGATGATTGGCCTACATTCAATAGTTATGACTGGGGCTCTCTCATTTTCGAACGTACACTCTGGGGGCTGAAAAAAGCCTTGAGCATGGCGAAGGAGAAGCGGAAAGGCACCATTGACAGATATACTATTGTTGGATTTTCCCATGCGTTACAGGTACAAACAATATTTTACATAAATTTTACATGCTTAGCTTTTATAAATAACTGTTTTTCCTTATGTATCATAGGTATGGGCATATGAATCAATATCAACCATAAATGGTTGTGTTGCGAAGAAAATAAGTGACGACGCTATCCCCCGTATGTTACGATGGTCTTGCACGCAATCTCCATCCTCCACTGTTATACAAAGTCAAGTGTTTGACTTACAAAAGGTATATCACATCTACGTAGTAAATTTCTTACATTCTTATACTTTCTAATTATGATGTTTGCACTTACTTATTTTCTTTCTCAAATTTATAGATGAAAATTAAGGCGTTCCTTGAGCCAACAGAAGAGGAAAGATTATTCGTTGATGTAGTTAGGGGCGAACAAGCTCCACACCCCTACCTCTTGGGTATCAAGGACTCATTGGCCCAAACATCAAACATTCCCATTGAGGATGTGACAGGACGTGAAGTGCCGGAAACAATATCGAAGAAGAAAAGAAGTGGCTCAAAGAAGAAACATAAGTCCAAATCCATGACTTCGAAGGAGTATATGGACTTAAAGGAACGAGTCACGAAATTGGAAAATGGCATGGAGCGGATGACATCCAGTATGGAACGGATGACATCCGATATTGCAGAGCTCAAATTGATGTTATCAAGGATTTTAAAAAGCCTTGGCATATCGGAACAGGTATGCAATTTTATTATACATTTAAATAAGTTTGTGTTAAAAAATATATGGATGTTTTCTCAAACTTTAATTTTTAAATACAGGACGGTGAAGAAAAATATGAAGAACATGAAAAAACAAAAGTGGATGAAGCTGTGGGCACACCGATGATACATACGATGGAAGAAGATTTGCCCAAAGCTGAAATGCCAAGTACACCGTCATGGTTGAAAATGCCGAAGGAAGACTACGGGGCCGTTGAACAGGAGGTACAGGATGTTAGCAAACACGATGACTTGGTCGTGGTGAGTGCCCCCGTTAATGAGCTCCCGACCCAAAATATTTCAACGAGGGATCGTGAGGAGTCGGATGTGACGGAGATATCCCCATTCAAAGTTTTACGTCCGTATGTTCGCGTTGCACGTAAGAAGCGTGCAAGCGTTCATATCTCTACTCCTTTTACGACCATAAGTAAACGACCTAAGGTTTCTAACAATGTTCAACCACTAATGGATGCTGCAAATGTGTACAACCCAATGCACAGCATACCAAAAAACGAGTTGGAAAGACTTAGGCGATGGATCACGAACAAGAACACGAACAGTGATTTGTGGGACACAATCACTAGAAAAAAACCAAAGTCATTTTTCAAAGACTTGTTCATGTGTCGACATTGGCTGAGTGATGAGGTAAAGTAGTATTTTTAACCTTTAACTTCTGATGTTTTTTTATTGGTACCATTTGTAGGTTATTTAAATTTGGCATTAACTATGGTGCATTTTTTGTACAGCACCTAGACACGATCTTCCTATTCATTCGGTTGAAGCTCAAGGCTAATGACAACTTCTGTTCACAAAACTTTACAACTACAGACATGGTGTTCATGGTATGTGAAACTGATTCAACCATATTTAAATGTATATATGTTTATCATATTCACTAATATATGTGTGTGCAGCGCCATGTACAAGCAAAGTGGCCCTTATATCAACAGTGCATCGAGGAGAAGCGCTCATTCGATTGGCAAGCTGAGTATCGATTGGTGGATTATGTCCTCGGATGTAACCCTAACTTCAATGATGCATGGGTCGATGTTGATACTGTGTATGCACCGTTCAACGTAAAGGGAAACCATTGGGTGCTGATTTGCTTTGATCTAATTCAGTGTGAGATCAAAGTATGAGATTCCCTCCCATCATACACCACGATCGAAGAGATGACAACGATGTTGGAGCCAGTGGGAACTTTGATACCATTAATATTGCAATGTACCGGTTTTTTTACAAGGTGAGGTGGAGAGTCTAGACATACAAAACCTTGGCCCATTGTAATGGTAGAATCGGCTCCAATTCAGAATAATTGATGTGATTGTGGTGTATTCACCGTTAAGGTTTTTGAATACGTTGTAACTAGTTCTGATTTTGTAACTTTATGTCAGGAAAACATGCCATATTTTAGAAAACAGTTGGCTTTCCAACTATGGACAAATACTCCGATGTATTAAGTGACTAATACTTCAATATATATTATAATGAGAATTTCATTATATTGAGTACATTGTTTGATTGTCAAGATGCTTGCTCCCTATTAATTGTCATGTTTTTTAGGTGCGAGAAATCTACGAGAAAACAAACAGAACACAAAGTACCCACTTTGATATATTGGATTGTTTTTTAGGTACGAGGAACTACGAGAAAAAAATAGTTTTTTTAAAAAAAAACTCATTTGTTATGGTTTTTGTGGAATGTCTAGATATGATTTGTTAATCTATTTCTAGGTACGAGAAATTGCAAGAAACTGCGATGCGAGGCAAAAAAAAGTTTTCTTAGAAGTACCCATTTTTTTGCTTGCTTTGTAGGTACGAGAAACTGCGAGAAAAAAAAACATAATGCAAACAAAACTAGAATGCAAAAATAGTCAATTGTACACTAAGATAAAATAGAATAATTAATATAACAAATGTGTTCAATACTACAACTTGTTAATATAACTAACGAACAAGTGGTCCATTAATCTCGCATTTTACTTGTCGGCATATGCAATAGGATTACGACATGTCAATCTATTATGGCCTCGTTTGTCGCATCTGCCACATTTATGCAATATGGGAGTTTCACCAATTGATGGGATTTTCTTTCTTTGGCGCCGACCAACCCTGGCCACTACTTTGGGGGGTAAAACCTCCACTTCCACATAGTCTATAGGTGTCTTCCACTCCGAGGCATTACCGACTGGATAAATAGGCTCTGCATATGCAGCCAACAAACATTCATTAGTATAATAGCGATGACATAAACTATATACACTTATACTCCGAGCTCTTGCTGCAGCAATTGCATGGCCACATGGTAATTGCTCTAGTTGAAACTCCTTACAACTACACTCCCGAGTATTAAGGTCAACAGTATCCTCGTCATCCATATCTTTCACCTGTAATTGATAACAATCAATTGAATCAACCTTCATTGTTAAAGAATGCTCCTGGCTTTTCTGTACAATTCCTTCTGCCCACTTCGTCAAGATGGATGTAACTTTTGAAGCTTCATCTCGACGCTCCCAAAACCACCTTTGTAGTAAAGCTCTCAAATGTTCAACAAATGCAGCAACTGGTAATTCTTTGGGTTCTTTCAAAAGAGCATACATGCTCTCTGCTATATTCGTAGTCATCATATTGTAACGCCTTCTTGGACAATGCATACGTGCCCAACGTGAAATGCCAACATCTTCCAAATATTTTCCTACACCATTATCAAATGCTGAAATGCGGCCCCATAATTCTTGAAATTTCGACTCATGATATGCTCTTGAAGAATTACAAAACAAATGCTCTATTGTTTCATTCTTGAATTTAGTATTCAAATTTTCTCTCAAATGTTGTGCACAAAGACCGTGAAATGCAGTGGGAAATACCGAAGCAATGGACTTTGCTATGCTTTTATTTCGATCTGATACAAAAACCAAATCATTAACTTCACCTATTGCACCTTTTAACTTTTCCAAGAACCATCTTACCGAATCATCACCTTCTCTATCTACAATTCCGAATGCAAGGGAAAAATCTGATTATTACCATCTAAGCAAGTGGCAATTATCAAAGTACCCCTATATTTACACTTCAAAAATGTTCCATCCATAACTATAACATGTCGCATACAATTTAAAAATCCTCGAACACATGGACCTAATGCCATAAAAAGATATTTGAAGAAACGCCCATCTTCAAGTTCAATGTCATAAAATGTACCTAGATTCGCCAGTTTAAGTGCTTCACCATACCTACGCAATAGATTATATGACTCTTCTGGTGATCCACGTACTCGCATATATGCATTTTCTCTAGCACGCCACGCTTTTTCATAACTCATATTTATACCATAATCTTGTCTCATGTCTTCTATGATGTCTCGTGGTTTGTATTGACGACCAATTCCCTTGAATTTTGATTTTATTAATTCTCCAACTACCTAAGATTTTGCTTGTCTATGGTCATGGTTCAAAATATCAAGTGAACATGAATGAACATTTACATACTTTGAAATCTTGAATATGTCTGAACCCTTCAATTTGACTGCCCGTAGTCTCCATTTACATTTATCATCAACACATCTAACATAAAGAATCTCCTTGGTAGACTTCTTTACCCTGAATTCAAAGTTTTTTTTCATTGCCATCACACTTAATTTCATGGATAAGTCCTTTTTGCCAAAAAATATTTGTCCAACCTCCAACTCGTCGTTTGTAGAGCTTCCTTCTGACCAAATATTTGTATTCATGCATGTCCTTTGGCTACCTGATTGACATTCAACGGCACGTTTTCTTTTACAATATTTTGAAGTACTTCTTTCCTGTGGGATGTCATAGGATTGACAAGTAAAGTTCTTGACCTCATCAAACTTCATTGAAAAGTTATCTTCTTTTGAATCATGTGATTCCCATATAGAGGTCTCATTCATGTCATCACCTAAGCCAACTTGAACTACATTATCATCTAATGTTGCATGCAACGGAATCGAAACAGTTGTGTTCTTAACTTGATTGCTCCCAGAAATAGATTTATTACCTTCAACATGTAAATTTTTGTCTGGGGTCAAACCTTTGTACCTAGGTTCAAATGAGATGTACATGGGGACTTCAAACATATTTTCACCCATAAGATAAAATTTCAAATCACGGTCATTACTTATCTCAAATGGAGGAGTTTGCTTTTCAGATTTTATCTCATATATGCATCTCAGTTTGATATCAAACTCTTTAGGGTCAACTTCGGTGAGAGCATATATTTCAACCACTAAATCTTTGTGCGTGATTTCTTTACTTACGACAACACCTTTCAACAAACCCCCTTCATATTTTCTTTCTTCGTCATCCCATACTCCACCATAACGAACTAAGACACGAACATGGGTCATCCTTGAATTATAACAAAGTCTTTAATTCCTACAAAAAAAAAAAAAAAAACATGACGCAAGAGAGAGGAAGGAAAACCATAACCAAAGCTTCAATAAACAATTTATGGCCAAACATTCCACAATAACTACTATTTGCACTATATATTTTTTCCCTCATAACCGAAGCTTCAATAACAATTTCTCATAATTTATCGTACTCACAAAACAATGCAAGAAATAATGAGGAAGCCCATAATTAAAGTACCAAGTAAGCAACTATTTATTGCTAAACACTCAAAATAACAATAGTAAAAATTCAATATATATAAAAAATAAAAATTGATCATAGTTAAAAGCTTTTGAATTCTTCTTTTTTTCCTTCTTAGAATTTCATACTTACAAATCAATGCAAGAAATAGCACAAACTAAAATAACAACTAAATATTCATAGTCAACTACCTCATACCGACAAAAAAAAGGAAAAGTAAACTACACACCTTTTGTTCATCACTCAACAAAGTAAAAATAAGCAAAAAATTTTATCAACACAAAATATAAAATTGTGAAGAAAGTTTGTCAAGCCTACCCAAAGATATATTTCAACAAATGAAGCTTCTTTTTTTTCAAGAAATTTTTTTGTCACTACCGCCGCCGCCGCCTCTCCATCGCCGTCGCCGCCGCCGCCTCTCCTTCGCCGTCGCCGCCGCCGCCTCTCCTTCGCCGTCGCCGCCGTCGCCCCCTGCTATTCAAAAGCTTGGAGTGATGTGTGTGATGGAGAAATGTTGGATGAAGGAAGAAGAATGAGAAGTGTTAGATGAAGGAAGAAGAATGAGAAATGTTGAGGGAAGAAGGAGAAACCTACGTGAGAAGAGAGATGAGAAGTGAAGTTATGAGTTTTTTTAAAAAGGGCAAATTTGTAATTTCCTAGCCTCAAAAGTCCTATTTCTCTTCAACCCTAAAATTCATCCCAAATCTCTTTAATACCCTTAAAGTTGTCCTATTTTTGACAATTTCCCCTTTTGCTTGCAAAAGAGTTTTTGAAAAATGGAGATATTTATTCAACCAAGTACGATTGAAGGATGAAAGAAGAATCAAAACGCGATTTGGATTAGAATCTTCAACTAGAATATGTTCCCTGTTCCGATTTTGTAGAATCCAAAATGAAGATTTGAGGACAGCGATAATCAAGTTGAAGCTAGCAAGGAATTTGATGCCCAGGTACGAAAGGGGAAAAAAAAAACATTCGAGTTCAATTGCAGATGGGTCTGTCTAGATGACTGCTTCTTTTTCACATGTTTTTGCTTTTTGATTTTTGTGTAGCCTCGTAGATATTTTACCACTATCACCTCCACTTCCACCACCATTTTGTCTAGTTGGTTCTTACTTTTCTATGTTCTTGGATAATATGCTTGTTTTTCACTGCAAATGGTACAAAACTCTGGCTTAATTTGATTAGTTGGTTTCCTGTTACTTGATTAGTGTTTGGGCCCACCAAGTGTTTGACAAAAGTCCCCAGAGAAAACCGAGGTGTTTTCTGAACTGATTTTGATTCAAATTTTTAAATATGCCTAAATTATAAAAAATACTCTTGAAGTTTTTCGTTTGTTTAAAAAATATTCATTCTTTCAAAAGTTGCAATATTATCCTTCACCTTTTATAAACATTTCAAAATTACTCTTAGAGTAGAAATCCAAAAGATTGAGAGTAATATTGCAACTTTTGAAAGAATAAGGATATTTTCGAAACAAGGGGCAAGTTCAAGGGTATTTTTTTATAATTTAGCCTTCAAATATTCAGTACATCTCTTGATATGGATTTTGATTTTAAAAGTCTATTGGTTAAAATGTAGGATAAATTACAAGTTTAGTCCATGAACTTTTAGGTTTGTGTCTATTTGGTTCATGAACTTTAAAAAGTATCTAATGAGTCCCACAACTTTATAAATGTCTAATAGATCTTTGAACTTTCAATTTTGTGTCTAATAGTTCCCTAACATATTCAAAATTTTTAAAAATTAATTGATCTATTAGATATAAAATTGAGTTTTATGTCTAATAGGATTCTAACCTTTCAATTTTGTGTCTAGTAAGTCCGTAAATTTTGAAAACGTCGAATAGGACAATGACTTATTAGACATAAAATTGAAAATTCAATGATCTATTGGACACAAAATTGAAAGTTTAGAGATCAAATAGACACAAATCTGAAAGTTCAGAGACTTATTAGACATTTTTTAAAGTTCAAGCACCAAATAGACACGAACCTGAAAGTTTAAGGACTATACTTGTAATTTAACTTAAATTTATTATTTCTTCAATTTATACTGCTGAGTAAAGGGTAAAGGCTTATTACAAGCATGCCAAAACAGAGAGAAACTGGAAAAACTATGTGAGAAAATAGCTATGATCTTAGTGAAACAGGGGAAGGAAACTTCTCTACTCGTTAGATTGGCTTGAGGATTCAGCTATGGGATCAAAGGTATTATTGCAGGGGGCTTCCTCCAGCTCTCTCAAGTGAGTTGAGTAAGGACTGCCCATTTGAAGGTCAGTGAGCATCCGTCGAAAATCCGTGGCTTCTTCGTTGAGCTTGACATTCTCTTGAATAACCTGCTGTTGAGACTCTGTTAACTGATTCAACTTCTCCATAAGATTATGATTCTCTGTCCGAAGCCGAACCACCAGTGACCAAAGTTCATCAAGATGCTTCTGTTTCCTCATCCGAGACCTTCTTGCCGATTCCCGATTTGATATCATTCTCCTCTTCTTCCTCTCGTCGACGATGACCCCGGGCTTCTGGTTCTGATCATCACCTTCATCAGAAGTGGAGGTTGAGTTAAGTGGAATATAAGACAATAATCCATTGATGTGGAGGTTTTGGATCATGCCATAGTTTTCAGGTCCTGGAAAGTGGGCTCCTGAGATGTCCATACTCAAAAAGTATAAGCAATCTAAAGGGGGTTGACAAGGAGATTGTTGAGCTGATAGGGAAGCACAAAACAAAGGATAAAGAGGTTTTATAGGAAGAAAACAAAAGGGAAAGACCTACAAATTATTGAAAATGACATCACCAAAATGTGATATGCATATTCTTTTTCACCCCACCAACATTTGCATCCTTATTAAAAATTCATCAGAATAGTGGTGTTTCAATTAATTATTGGATGTGGCATGGATAGTTTCTGATTTGTTCTGCATTTTATAAATGCTTCAAGAATCCACTTCTATCAAACATGAATATTTTAGCAAAGGAATGAAAGTTTATACATTGTGGGTAATTACCTGATCATATCATTCCTACTTTTCTTTTAGCCTTTAGTTGGGTCTCTCAGATGCTGGTACAAATACAAACATGTAGATGACTCAGAATCTAGTTGACATAGATTTTGATGAATTAACTTGGTTGTTTTATTTTATTATATAATTACAAATATAGTGTTTTTTTTTTATTAAGAAATTATGTTAATCATTTATTAACTTGGTGTTTGTTGAGAGATTTGAAGGTTTATGGGAGGATCTTAAATTTCCCTTTCTATTCATGATGAGCACAACAATATGGGCAAAAGAAGAAAATCAAAGGGAAGAGAAAAATTAACCCTTTTTTTTTTTTTAATACAAGTTTTCCCCTAACTATCTTTAGGCTATGTATAGTCTCCATAGACTCTACAATTCCACTAAGCGGATGTAGGTTACACTTATAGCTGAAGAACATTAGACCTCACTATTTTCTCTCGATTTGAAGTCTTACAAGTTGCTCACAATTATCCTAGCTCGAATGCCTCTTGATTTCCTTTAGAATACATTTGAGAATCTCCCTCTAGGATGCTTTTAACGATCTGCTAGCTGGAGTTAGGAATAACACCTTCCCTTTCTTACTCCAAGAAGAATTATGAACACTTTACATTTCTCATCGAGCTTGGTTATGAGCTCCCTCTTGGGCTTGGATCGAGCCTATTTGCTGTCTCTGCATGTAACAATTCAAATCAAATCATTTGTCACATTTATAGACTAGGTCGTATCTATAAATATTCGAGAATAATTATCAATGGATTTATGCGTCCAAGAAAATCAAAATCTTATGGAGAAAATAAAAGTACCTGGATTCATAGATAATTGAATGAGTTATGAACTTAGGAATCTTCTTCAACCATCCAAAATAGAAGACTTAAAGAGGTCGTGAATTGGGGATTATAAACCCAATTAAATATTATTGTTCTTATATACTCAAGTGAAACATTTTTAAATGGAAAAGTCTTTAAGTCTATGATTAAAACACTCAATAAGAAACTTATTACATTCCCTAAGATTGAATGTTCTATTCCTCCCTCCAAAATTCATCGGACTAGAAAAATATAATTACTCTTTAAATTGTTTACGTTATCAATTAATTGATTCCAACGAGGATGAATAATACATTCTTAATGAAAAATGTTACCATTTGAAACTTTTTGGGCCGCCAAAATCAAATCATTGACCTAAACCTCACGAACCAAAAAAATAACATATTGATTCGATTTTAAAAAAAAAAAAAACAGAAGGAGAAGAAGAAGAAATTCAACTAATAAAGATGGCTCAAAAGTACAAACTAATAGGGAATTCCATGATTTGGTAGGCAAAAACAAATCTTACTTCACATTCTTAACTATCTAACAACACCATTGAAAACACTTGGAGAAGATTTAAAACACAAAACAAACACATTCTAGTCTCAGAAAGCTCTAGTGGGCTTTGCCAAGAATGATTGAGTAATACAGCGCCCAAATCAGAAGAAGCAGAGCAGAAGCCATGGAAGCCACAGAATACAAGGCACAAAAGGTAGATAAATTGTGCCTTTGAGGGACCAAAAGAGCACTCAAAGCACCTGAAAAAGCAAAGGAAATAGAGATAACAAAGGCATCAATGGCAGAGGAGGGGAGGCCATGAAAGATTACTGTCCCAACTGCACTGCCTGCAAATAACACAAGGATTGTGAGACTGTTCAAAGACAGAAACAGAATTGATTTTAAGATTATTGTTGGAAGAGTGAAAGTTGAGAGTTTGGTCACTGCAAGCTTTTGGTCTGATAATTTCATTTCCTTGCTCTTCTAATTTGCATGCCATCCAGAAGGAAGGAGGGAAATGGTGGAGAAGTTTTCAAGAGATTATTATTTGGTGTTTTTGTACACTATAAAACCTTTGTTTTTATAGAGGTGAAGAGAGGAAGTTTCTTGGAAATTATAAGAAAGTTGTAATTGCAGCTTCTTCAAAAAGGCAAAACAAAACAAGACAAAAAGAAAAAGAAAACTTCTTGAGCAAGTGTTTAAATGGAAATGGGGTTGCTCTTTCTTACCCAACTCATCACCTACTTTTGACTTTGTCAGTCTAGTGTTGTTTAATATTTATATATATATATGTTTGGTGACATTCTTTTTTAAAAAAATGGATGAGATACTTTCTTTGATATTTTAAAGGGAATTTTATTAAGTTGAATTGGTGAAGATATTAGTAACAAAGAACTTGGTCCCTCAAGACTCATTTGATAATGTTTCCATTTTTTGTTTTTCATTTCTATATTGTCTATTTGGTCTTTTTAATTTTAATTCAATGGCGTGCCATGATACCAATATTTAAATGATGACTTGAAATGTCTATTAGAAAAATATTAACTAATTTGATATGATGTAGTAGACAATTATTAAAAAAAAACTTAAACAACAAAGAGAAATAAATTGACAATTTAGGAAAAGGAAATTTTGATATATTGCTTAGAAAAAAAATAGTGTGTTGCATATGACCTTACATTAACAGTTAGCTATATTCAAATTCACAACATGTGACATGATGGTGTAAAACAAATGAGACTATATTGAATCACAATTCAAAATTCTATAAACAACATTTTAAAAAATGAGACACAACAAGAATTCAAGAAATTAAAATAAAAACTTTTTCTTTTTTCTTTTGAAGAATTTCACAGAAAGATCTTAACCAACTATAACTTTAACCCTTACAAACTAACTTTCCTAGAAAAATTGAAGAGAAAATAAAGGAATTTCTTTGAACAAGCTAAATCTATTCTGAAAACATTTGTGAACAGGCTTTCATATCCTTCACATTTACTCTCCAATGACCAAGTAAGTACCATGAAAGTACAATTGAAGTAATTATTGTGTATGAAAGGGAAGGAATAGTCAAACAACTTGTCTCAAAAAGTGATAAAGGAAAAAAAAGCCATCCCTAGACAATTTCTAGGCAACTAATTCTTTAACTTGTACTTGTAGTAGAATTACTATAAATAAATTTCAAAAAAATTGTCGTAGAATCACAGAAAATTCTCTTTATATTCTAGAATACTCCAAACAACATTAAAATAGAAACAAACCAATACTAAATTGGTCCAAGGGAAACCCCCTGAAAGTATTGAGAAACTTTTCTCTTTTTTTTTATTTTTTTATTTTTTATGTTTTGTTTTGTTTCCCAATGGCTTCAACTTCACACCAAACCTCTGTGGATATCAATGCCCTTTCTTCCTTTATCCCTACAATCAATCAAAGAAACTATGGACTCAGCATTTTTGCCACTCCATCAGATTGCCTTCCAATTTGCATCAGAATGCAGCAGCAACCAGCAGCCACTAGCCCTCAGAATCTTGGGAAGACAATTCTTGGCCTTACTTTTCAAGCAGTTTTGGCCTTGTTCATCAGCACACCAAATTCATCTCCTCCACTTCTGACACATCTTTTTGGTGCTGCTGTGTTGATTAGCTTTGCAGTTTCATTTGCAAGTATTTTCCTTCAAAATGTGTTCCCAAGACTCGCACGCTTGTTTGAAAAGATCGGTGCCCTTTTTGCTGCAATTGGTGTTTGCATCATATCAAGTCTTCTTCTTGTTCATCAGAACTTTGCTTGGATCTGTTGGTTGGCTTCTGCCTTCTCCTTGATTGTCTTTGTTCTATCATTCAAGTGATTTTTTTTCCTTTTTTTTTTGACATAATTAAAGGGCATTTGTTTAACATCCCTTTCACATTTGTTTTGACCTCTAGTACGAAGAGATGACTTTGCCACATGTCATGAAGTGGTCTCTCGAAGAAACGACTTTATTGAATGATGTGGCAAAAATTGTCATGGTTGAAGTTGTCTCTTTGAGAGATGACTTATGCAGGTATAGATCTGATATTGTTGAAGCTTAGTCATCTTGCTATATAGCTAAAAATTGTTCCAGCAACAAGTTACATTTTTTTTAGTTATGTAATTGACAGTGGAATAGGCAGCAAAAGATCTACGTTGTTATATTTTAAGAAAATATCTATAACTGCTGTCTGTTGTAAAATATCTATAACTGCTGTCTGTTGTTCTTTGTATTACATAGATCCTAAAAGGAAAACAAAACAACAATTGAAAATCAACGTTTACAAGAACACCATTCCTAAACAAGAACACTTTTGGTACCGTACTAGGTAATGATTTTCGTCTCTAAACTTTAGTGTATAATGATTTAGTCTTCATACTAATTTGTAATTATTTAGTTATTTAACTTTAGTATCTAATAATTTACTTCAATGGAGTTTAAAATTTATAATGATTTAGTTTATATTGTAAAAAATCTCATCAAGATGAAGTATCAATTTTTATCATGTAATGGTTTACTGTATGTGGTTTATAAACATATCTAATCCCTTACATCTTAACAAGATTTTACATGATAGGAACTAAATCGTTACAAATTGAAAATTATAAGAACTAAATTGTTACATATGCAGAAGTTTGTGGACTTGAAATCATTACCAATTTAAAAATAAATGAATTAAATCATTACTTCAATCAAAGTAGATGGACCAAAAATGTTTTTTTTTTTTTACTGAAAGAAAATCTCTGGAGGCTGCAAGGAAGTGTTTCCTTTAATACCAATATTCTCTCATGTAGACAGCTTCAAAAGTCTGTAATCATGTTCAAACTTTGCAATTCTTTTAATCTCACTTGTTGTCTCTATATCAACGATTTGAATCAAATCATTCTAACATTTACAAAGCAAGTCATATCTATACTTTTTAAGTTTTAATCCATAATTATTCAAGAAAAATTATGAATGGATCTATGCATGGAAGAAAACTCAATATAGGAAAAATAGAAGTACTCAGACTTCATAGTATGAATATGAAGAATCAAAATTGCAAAGAGATAATTTAGGGAGTTATGAATTTTCTTCAACAATGCAACTTGTTGATGCAGTAATTAACTCGCTCAAGCTATTGACCAAGCCAAAAGTGATTTGATGCTTCATCTTCAGGTATGTTTGTGAATGATTTTAGAAATAGTGATTTTAGTACCATTGATTTGTTTATAATTGATTTATGAAAAATGATTTTTATATAATCATTTTAATGTTTGGTTCTACACTTTTAATAGTGATTTAAATTTAATTTAAAGTATTTTTTTAAAACGATTAATGTTTATTTTCAAACGTGATTTTAGAATCATCAAATTACTAAAAAGAGTATTACATTTGAAATTAAAAAAAAATAGAAGGTAGTAGACATAAATTATACCGAGAGAACAAAAAAATTAAGAGAGAAAAAAATAAAGCTAGAGAAAATTAAAGTTTCAAAGGAAAAAAAAATGTTAAAGACATGAAGGGATAGAAATTTTAGAGAGAGGTCAAAAAAATTAGAGAGAGAAATTTAATAAAGAGCGAAAAAATCGAAAGATAGAGAAATAAATTTAGAGAGATATACAAAAGAATTTGAAGAGAATGATAAAATTTTTAGGGAGAAAAACTTTAATGAGAAAAAAAAAAGTTCAAAGTCAGGGACAAAAAATCTCAAAAGCAAAAAGTTATAGCAAGAGGTAAAAGATTAGAAATAAAAAAAGTTATAGAGATACAAAAATTATAGAGAGATGAACGAAAAAATTTAGAGATAAAAAAAGTTAATGGGAAAAATACCTTTTTGGTCCCTGAGTTTTCAACCATAGGTGCGTTTGGTCCCTGAGTTTTAGAAATAGACCTTTTTAGTCCATGAGTTTAGAGAAAAATACATTTTTGGTCCCTGAGTTTTAGAAATAAACTTTTTAGTCCCTGTTTTGAGAAATAGGTTTAAAAGGTTCATCGTATTATTTTTTTAATTTTTTTTATATAAAATCAATATTCTTTATTAATTTTTAATATTAAATCTCTCTTCCATCTCTATCTCATTCTCTCTCCTCTCACCTCCTTCCACCTTCCTATCATCTTCTTTGTCTCTTCCCCTTCTCCCCACCATCTCCTTTATGAAGGATTCATGGTGAAAAAAAAAATTATCTTTTTTTATGAAGATTGATTGATGTATTGAGAGAGAGGGGAGAGAAGAAAAAGATGATGGGAAGAAGGGGAAATGATGAATAAAATGGAAGGAAGGTGGAAGGAGGAGAGAGGAGAGAGAATGGGGTAGAGAGGGAAGAGAGGGAAGAGAGTTTTTTTTTTTTTTTTAATTTAAAAAATCGTTAATATTAAAAATTAATAAAGAATATTGATTATATATTAAAAAAAAGTAATATGATGGACCTTTTAAACCTATTTCTCAAAACTCAAGGACTAAAAAGGTATATTTCCAAAACTCATGGACCAAAAAGGTATTTTTTCCTAAACTCAAGGACTAAAAAGGTCCATTTTGAAAACTTAGGGACTAAATGCACCCATGGTTGAAAACTCAAGGACTAAAAAGGTATTTTTGTCAAAGTTAATTAAAGAGAGTTAAAACCATTGGAGAGAAAAAAAGTGAGAAAATGAATAAAAATGTTAAAAAGAGAATAAAGTAAGACATAGACATTATAAAAACTTTAGAGAGAGAAAATCTGACATTTTTTAAATAATGATGGATGACTTCAATGGTGACGGTTTTGAAAATACATGCTTGGAAAATACATGGTTTTACCGTCACAAAAAGTAGGATTTTTTTAAATTATGAAATTATAGTCATTTTAAAGACAAAATCACTTGGAAATCACCTCCCAAGTGATTGACAGGGAATCACTTAAAGTGATTTTGGATGTTTCCAAAATCACTTTCTTATCATTGCTAAACATCACAATTTTGAAGGATAATTGATTTTGGACATCTCAAAAATGATTTTGGGCATTCCAAAATCACTCCCAAACATGTCCTTCTTCTATGGAAGGGAATTGTGTAACACATGACTTTGATGCTCAAGTTAGATTTGAGTTGTATCAACTTCGTTATTGGATGCCTTGAAGCCAAAAGTACCTTTCTGAGGAGTCACAAAATATGTGCAAATTGAATTCACATACATTGCCACATGAGTAAAAATGTTTAGTTTGATAAATAAATTTCCAACATGAGCTTTGTACTAGGGGTGTACATGGGTTGGGTTGGGTCGGGTTAGGGGGATTTTTTGGACCAACCCAAAAATTTGGGTTGGTCAATCTCCCAACCCGATCAACCCTATTTATGAGAGCAACCCAACCCAACCCAACCTATATATTTTCGAGTTGGGTCACTGGGTTGCGAACTGGAGAATTTTCTATAGATTTGCAAGTATAATTATTAAAATATTTCCAAAAGATAAGCTAAGAATGAAAACAATATGGAACTTATATTTGATGCTTTTGATTCCTAAATTTAGAGAGAGGGAAAAGCATAATCCAGGTAAATGAGAAATATCCATTTGAAAAACACATTCAATTTGGGTTTTCAGAGAACAAACAATCATAAAAGATAAAACTCAAGAAAAAGAAAATATCAGAATCACAAATAGTGGCTCATTTAATAATTTTTTTAAGAGGACACACGACATGAAGATGAACACAGATCTCAAACAAAATGGAAGATTCAACCTGTTGAGAGTAATCACAAGTAAATAAATATATTTAAGAGGGCACTCGACATGAAGATGAACACATATCTCTTCACCGTGACGAATTAACCCAACACACTCAACACACTCATACGATGAATGATAGGGGTTGTGGCTATAGGCGAAGAGTGAATGAGAGGCAAATGAGATCTGTTGGCGTTAGAAAAGGGGAAAACTAATTTCGACGAGATCTATTGGCATCAGTGAGATTTGTCAAACAAACTCGAAGCTTTCGGTGAGATCTATTGGCGAAGGGCAAAATAATCGAGGTCTATTGGTGTCGGCAAACAAAGGGTGAAATACTCGTGACTATTAGTGAGATATGTTGGCGACGATGTACAAAGGGTGAAGATGGCTGACGGCGACAGAGAACTATTGTCAGTAAAGGGCGAGCGAACGACGATGTTGGCGACAAAGGGCAAACGAGAATGGCTAGGTTGTTAGTGAATGACGGCGAATGAGAGGGAGATGATATCTGATGAAGGAGGAGAGATAGATGGAGAGAGAGAATAGTGGCTAGAAACCCTAAAAGAGAAACCTAATAACTTATACATATATATATATATATATATATATAATCGGGTCGATTCGGATTGAATCGAATTTGGTTTTCTTGAACCCGCAAATCGAACTGAACCGACAAGTTTTTTTAAATTCCAACCCAACCCAAATCGAGAACTTGTCTAACTCAACCCAACCCTTGTAATTCGGGGTTGGGTTGATCGAGTTTTTGGGGTTGTCGGGTTTTTTGAACACCCTTACTTTGTATTATTTAGCTCTTAATATACATATGTGCCCAAACATCTGCATCTTGTACCTTTATGAAATCCTTAACATGACCTCATGTGACCATGCAAACATGTCAGCATTATTTCTTAAAAAAATGATGAGGCTCTCTCTTTCGTCAACCCTCAATCTAGTCCCAATGTTTACAAGCTATTCTTTGAGTAAGAGTGGGACAAACTTCATGTCCTTTACTAGTGCACTCCTCTACTTGAACTCATCGACCTCCACTTGGGGGCAAACTCCATGCCTTTTGTCGGAGTAAAGATTGTAGAGGTTATATTGCTCTCCCTCTTCCCCTTTGTGGGAAGTTGGTTTTTTAGCAAGGGATCATGAGCTTTGGTTCTTTCAAAGTCGTGTAATTGCATTCGCAAGAGACTTGCTTAACCATGTTGATGCCCTCATCACTAGGTGTTATGTAGATAGAACGGATTTGAGGTCATGACTTGTTGGTCTACCCTAAACAACATTGTCGATTGTGTAATCTACAACTAGGAACTCCACTATCCTCATGACGTAGCTAGGCTCCTCCTTGAAAGTGACTGGGAGTTCAATGCTTCCTTTTAGCATGACCCATTCACCCTCGTAATTGACCAGTGGTGTGTGGCTTCTCTTTAGCTTGTCTTTCCCAATTATCATTTCATCAAATTATTGAGGGAGGTAAAGTTGGTCGAGCTGCCTTCGTCTCTTAAGATATAATGAACTTTTATGCTTGCCACCGTAAGGGCCACTACCATTGTGTCATTGTGAAGCTTAAGCAATTCAGTGACCTTTTCTTCAAAAAAAACTAGCCTAGAGCAACGACTCGACTTAACTAGTCAAGCAGACCTTCAAGCATATGGGGTGAGTCTTACCTCTTTCACCCTCACTTTTCTCTTTCAGTTGGACTCCCCTTCAACATGTCCATTGACGATGGTTTGTATTTCTCTAGGTGGGGTTAGCATCCCCACCTCGACTTCCATCACCTCGCCCAATTTGGAGTTGTGGCAGTTCATACCTTCTCCAACAAACTCTTTTAAGTAGCCACCTCAGATATTTAGGTAGAAATCTAGTTTTAACTCACTGCTATTTACTTTCTCTACTTTACAATCATCAACACATGCTTCTTCAAAAATAAATATTACAACAATAGTAGTAAGATTACTATCATGTGATCTCTTGCTATCTAATGTATCTACTAAATAAAGATCATTATCATGTATAGGTACAACGTTAGCATGTTCTCTTTACTACTTTCTACCTTTTCAATGTACTCAAACTAACCTTTTCCATGAATCTGTTGACATTGGAAATAGGCTTAGATTTACGTGTCTTAAGATCTCATTTGGAGTTGCTTTTCTACCTTGATGGCAATATGCACCATCTCTTCTATATCCTCACAAGATCAATTTTCTTCTTATTCAGCAATCATTGCAACAATCTTCTCATTAAGTCCTTTGTAGAATCAGTTCATGGTACTTTCTTCATCCTCATATAAGCTCCTCAAGTAATAGAAGCATCTTTTCATAGTATTTTTCCTCACTTTTGCTCCCCTTGTCTCAAAGTTCACAATTGGTGGACATACTTAGTAACAAACGCTTCTTCATTAGAAGCTTGATTTCTTTCCACGAGGGTATTGCATGGTTTTTACTCACCCTCCTTTTTGACAACGATATATTTCACCATGTTAAGACATAATCCTAAAATGTAGTGACAATAAGTTTTACCTATCTCTTTTCGCTATAGTAGTGTCAATCAAATATGACATCAATTTCTTCCTCCAAAAAAAAGGTGCTCCTTCGAATTTGAAACACTTCCAAAGAACAATGGAGCTAGACATTTTTCAACTTTTCTTTGAGTATACATGGCTGCAAAAAGATGATAGCATAAAGACAATTGGACTTCACAATCACTCCCTCATGTGGCCACTTAAAAGATGTAAGATCACTTGTGTTTCCACTTAAAGATGTAACACTCTCTCACAAACATATAAACTCTCTCAAAATAGAAAGCAAGTTTCCAGTTTGGCAATATTGAGTACTTTAATGAAGGAGCAAGCCTTGAACACAAAAGTTAGATTGATGTGAAGTACAGAAAAGCAAGCAAATTAGAAACAAGCATAACCAAACAAAACAAGAAAACTAATAATTAAGAACTTGATGTTCAAGATCCAACAAACAAGAACAAGAAGCAACAAAAAGCAAGATATATAGGCCCCATTTGATAATCATTTGTTTTTCGATATTTTATTTTGTTATCTACTTGCTAAGGATGTTTTCAAGATCCAAGTCAAATTTTGAAAACTAAAAAAAAAAAAAAAAAAGTAGTTAGTCATGTTTTTGTTTTTCAAATTTGACCCAAAATTCAAATGTTTCATTAAAAAAAAAAAGTGAAAACCATAATAAAGAAATTAGAAAGAAACAAGCATAGATTTCAAAAACAAAAAACAAAATCATTATCAAATAGGGTCTTAATATTAAGAATCTAAGATTAAAAAAATTTATGCAAGATGAAACAAAGAAAGGTAAAACAACTAGACAAGAATTATAGTAAACAAAGAGATATTGAAGCAAGATTCAAGAAATGTAGACTTTCCCAAAACTTATGAAATCAACAAGATCATTTAGCCTGTAGAAACCTAGAAGTAAAAAACTTGAATGGTTCTTAGAGCTTCATCTTGAAAATTTCTTCTAATTCAAAGCCACCTTTTTTTTTTTTGTTAATCCTTCCTTGTAAATCCCAAGCTGCTTCAAGTTTTTTTTTTTTTTTTCCTGAGTTTCCACCTGCTTGAAGGTTAAGAAAATTCTGCTATTAACTTCACCTTCCCCACTTTAATTTCACTTGATTGCTTATTTTGATTTAAATCATTCACCTACTTCAACAAAATTCTTCTTCAAGTTCATCCAATGAAAAATCACCTCATTGAATTTATTATTCAACTGCTTCGAATTCAACAGCTTGCCAAGAAAACAAATTCTCCCAACAACAAAATCAATCAACTGCTTCAACTGTTCACACTCACCTGAGGAAAATCAATTCCACCGATTGACGTTCCACTCAACAGCGCCTGATGATCGACAATTTGTCAGTTGAAAAACCCTCAAATCCATTTAATTTCAACCCCAAGATTAAGTTTGGACAATGGACACATATTGTCTTAAGGTCAATGCTCTTGAGACAAAAGAACAAGTTCCTCCACAAGATAAGATGACAATCCTACGTGAATATTCTTGACATACAACTCGCTAAATTTGAAAGGAAAAAGTACACAAGCTAAAATTTAATTCATCATGATCTATTGAAAACAAGGCAAGGCTTTAGATAACCTCCCCACTAAACTTAAATCTCACATCATCGATCATAGTAGAAAAACAGAAATACCCCTACTTAATATGCTCGATAAAGGATAAAATAGAAGGAAAAATAAACTACATCAATTCTTAAATAAAATGTGAATATAATTTGCAGTCCTTGGCAATTCAAATTAGTGCTATGAAATTCAACCTCTGGGTGAGGTTAGCTCAACTCTTCCAAAGACCAAGACTTGTCATTTCATGCCTCCAAGATTGACAACAATGTTGCTAACTTCTCGTACTTGATGAGTCTGAGACTCGTCAACGGTTTCAACTAGTGTCTTTCCTTTGCAAGATCTTTGATGAATCTTGAGATCTTTGGAGTGGCTACATCGATCCCAACGATTCTCACTGGGGCTTAGGATCTCCAAAACTTTGGCAAGACTCTAGTCAATATCTTGCACCTTGTCCTTTAAGGGCCAAATTTATCTTGCTTGTTGCACCTTTTCCCTCCTCGAGGCACCATTGGATTAGCCTCGACATCTCAAGTCTGCTGCCCTGGTCTCTCCTCAGTAAGAGGTCTCGACCCTCTAAATTTTGAGTTATCATCATTACGATTTACATTGCTCACGTTCTTTCTCATTTTGGATAGGTATCCAACTAAGTAAGAGCACGACTAATTGTGATCTCCACAAATGACGCCAAATGTTGATGCAAGAATTTGGTTCAAGTTGTTGGTCGAGTTGAGTATCATGTCAGATATTTCTTTTATGAAAGGCTGTGAACTATAGCCTACACATAAGAAGCTACAGATTGATGTGATGCATACCCAACACACTCCGATGTTTGAGTTATGTCGAGCTAAGGAGGGACTTGGATTGCGCATATCTTATGTTTGAGGGGGCCTTCTTCTATTTATAGGGAAAGTTGTAATGACAATCCAACCATTATGAACAGGCTTGGTTAGGTCACATCCACCGCCCCATAGTCGGGCTATTCAAATTCTCCAATGAATGATGATGACTTACGACTCGCCCTTCTGTCAGAAGGGCTCAGTTGCATCTTTGCCCAAAAAGGGTTTGGCCTCCTTTTTATGAGGTTGGAGGCACTACTCGGCTCGATCTCTCTCCTTAGTAGCTTAGCTAGACCCTTCAACCATATTTCTCTCCAACTCTTTAGCCAAGTTGTACTTGCCGACTCGTCCGCGTCGACTTACTCAACAAGCTTACATGGATGCTTCGATTTATCCATAACACATTTTATATGCGGTATGGGGTGAACCTCTCTATTTGGTAGAGAACAAGGACTTAGAGGGATAGTTTATTGAGGACTATTAACCCAAGTAAATGTTGTTAATATCCCATCAACTCAACAATCATAGTTTTATATGAGAAGCCAAAAGTCTATGATTAAAAGGCTTAATATATCTATTAAATAGTTCAAATATAATTACCATATAAATTTTTCCAATTATGGAAATGGATAAGTTCCAACCAAGAAGAATGATTCATGCTCAACGCGCACACAGAAAAATGTTACCCTGTGAACCAAAATCGAATTCTTAACCCAAATTTAAGGGACCAAAAACATTACATATAGATTCCTTAATATATATATATATATATAGATGAAATTGAGCTTAAAAAGCATGGTTCTAAAGTACAAAATAATTGGGTATTCAATGATTTGGTAGGCAAGGCACATTCTTGCTTCACATTATCTTATTTATTTGATAACATCGATCATTTGAGAATACTTAGAGAAGATTTAGATTCATATTAAAGGACATTCACTAGAGAAGAAGTAGACCAGAAACAGTCTGTCTGATTACGTCAAGTTGTATTGGGTTTTGCCATGAATGAGTGAGTAATAGAGGCCCCAAATCAGCAGAAGCAAAGCAGAAGCCATAGAAGCCACAGAATAAAAGGCATAAAAGGTGGCTAAGTTGGGTTTATGAGGAATCAAAAGAGCACCCAAAGCACCTGAGAAAGCAAAGGTAATGGATAAAACAAAGGCATCAAAGGCAGAGGACGAATTGGGAAGGCCATTGAAGATCAAAGTACTGATCTCCACTTGATGATCACTTCCTGCAAATAACATGAGAATTGTGAGAGTGTTCATAGACACAAACAAAATGGACTTTAGGATTATTGTAATTGGAAGAGTGAAAACAATTGGGTCTGATTTCATTTCCTTCCTTTTCTAACTTGCATGACATTCAGAGAGGAAGAAAGGGAGAGGGAAATAGTAGAGATGTTAATTGGTATATCCATTTTGGAACTTTGGTTTTAAAGATGGGCAAAAGGAAGCTTCTTGGAAATTAAGGTAGTGCAGGCAAGTAAATGGTAAACTTCTTCCCCAAGTTTTTCCAAATGGAAAAAAGTGATGTGGGAAATTTCTCAAAAGGAATAAAGTGGGATATGGGATATGGCCCATGGGGTCAGTGTCACTCTCTCTTTATCAATGTCACCTGCTCTTGGCTTAATTTTTATAAGAGTGAGATGCTCTCGTCCTTAAACTTTGTTTTTTTTTTTTTTTTTTTATTACGATCAATTTTACCCCTAAATTTGATCATGAGTGTCATCCAACTTCAAAGAAAAAACTACACTATCACTTATCACTGAGTTATGTCCATATTGGCTTTAACATTTTTATATATATCTATGCTAAGAAATCTTTGAGCTATTTAGTATTTGTACTTTATTTTTTAGCTTTTAATTTTATATCAAATAAATCTCTATCGTTAATCCCATTACATGCTAGGCTTTTCTTTTCTTTTTTTTTTTTGTCTATACTAAGAAATCCCAAAGCTATTTAGTCTTAGTTCTCTAAAAAGTTTCTGAACTTCTCACAAATAAATCTCTATCATTAACACCATTACATGCAGGCTTTTTTTCTGCTTTGAAAGTTCATAGACATAAACATTTAACTTATATAAAACTTTAAAAAATATACACGGAATAAATAGGATTTTAACAAACTTATAGTTTAATCTACTTTCTATAATATCAGAGTAAAAATATTAAGAAATTGGCAATCACCTATACTTTATGTAGTTAAAAAGAACGCTTGTCATAACCAAAAACCATTGTTGATTAAACAATTTTAATTACATGACTAAAAAATTTATCGGTTGATTAATCAAAATATTAATTCTTAGCTAAATTCTAAAAAAAAATAAATTTTTAAAACTACTTTATTTAGTTTTCAAAATTTTGCTTAGTTTTTGAAAACATAGATAAAAAGTACCCAACAAAACAAGAAAAACAAAGCCTACACATAAAATTAATCTTTTTTTTAAACTACATAAAATTAAATTGTTGTAAACTTAATAATTGAATTTTAAATTTATCATGCTCTAAAAGAATTCCATTGAAAGAAAGCAAAACATTATTAAGTTTTTTTAAGTTCAACACCACATAAGAATAAGAATTTGAACTTCTAATATTTTGATAGAGAATGTAATATCTTAACCAATTAAGCTCAAACTACTATAACATTAATCCATCTCTACTTTACCAAAAACTTTCTTTGAAGATTGAAAACAAAAGAGGTTTGAAAAACATCCATCCCCTCAAACAAGTCCTCCCACAAAGCTCTTTTCATCTTTTCCATTCCTCATCCAATCACGAATGGAGGAGTTCATGTCATGAAAGAGCAGTGGGCCATGATTATTGAACGAAAAAAAAAAGCAAAGTAAAAAAGAACTTGACTCAAAAAGTGATCACAATTTCTACGAAATTTAATCAAAAAACTTGTAGGAGAATCTCTGAAACTTCTCTCTCTATATTCTAGAATACTCCATGCAAAATAAAAAGGAAATTGCGAAACTGAATCGATCCAAGGGAAACCACTTGAAGAGCATTGAGCAAATCTTTTTTGTTTCCCAATGGCATCAACCACACAAGAAACCTCCCTGGAGATGAATGAAAGAAATCCTCGAATCAGCAGTCTTACCTGGGGATGGGGAACATCCATGGCATCAGATGGCCTGCCAATTTACATCATAATGCAGAGGCCTAGGCCTCCACCAGCCAACAGCGTTCGGAATCTCGGGAAGATAATCCTTAGTCTTACTTTTCAGGCAATTTTAGCTTTGTTCCTCGGTTTTCCCACTTCTCCTCAACTTCCTACAGTTCTCTTTGGTGCTGCTATGTTGATCAGCTTTGCAGTTTCGTTTGCTGGAGTTTTCCTTCAAAACGCATTCCCGAGAATGGCGCTTTTGTTGATAAAATTCAGTGCTCTTTTTGCTGCAATTGGCATCTGCATAATATCAAGTCTTTTAGTTCATCCAAATCTCGCTTGGATCTCTTGGCTGGCAGGTGGCTCCTGCTTGATAGCCTTTATTATCTCATTCAAGTGATTTTGACAGAAGATGCATCCCAATGTCCGAAGAGGACAGAAGGAGCACTTCTGTAGAATCCATGCCCATATGTTTGTTTGTTTGTTTGTTTGACCTCTTTTACAGTCTCTGATTCTTGACCTGGTGTGGTTCATCACCAAGACAATATCAGCTCCAATTTCCCTGAAAATCATGTTATTCTACAACTTACAATGACATGATAACTCTGCCTGTGTCATGCATTAAGCATCATTCTTCTACGCAGCCGGTCCCCAGCCCGGACAAAGGAGGAGGGTAGTGTCGTCAGACCATTGGATCTTGAGCTTGTTCTAAAAGACAGAGGCTGAAGGTATAGCTAGCAGTATTTTCATCTAAGTAGTAATAAAGATGGCAGCATCGTGAAAGATGGGCTCTCTCTATGGTGCATACAGAGGATCCACATATTGCTGAAGCTTAGTCATCCCCTAAGGTATAAGTATAACTAAAATCTTGTCCAAGAAAAATATATGTTTTGAGTCGTGCAATTAATAGTGGAATGGGCATGCTATGTTATTATAATGTTAGAAAATATCAATAGACTATGTTGTTGTTTCGATTACATGGGTCCTAAAAAACATACACAACGGGAACAACGACGACTACGACAACAATTGAAAATCAACGTTTACAAGAACACCAGTCCAAAACAAGAAAGATTAGCAAATAAAAGCCATTTCATGAAACAAAAGAGAATTTCATTATGTCCTCTCCAGTTCTGCCTCAAAGCCATTTCAGACAAATTGCTGAGGCAACAACAAGAAGAAAAGGAGAGATTTGATGTTGCACAATGCTCGTATGGCCTGATATACAAGTTCCCTGCAGACCATGAATTTTAGTGCTACAAGTACTTATTTTATTTCCCATAAACTATTGGGAAAAAATCCAAATTGATAGTCAACTTACACTATTAAACTAGAATTAAAAAGAGACAAGTAATTCAAAAGATAAGAAAAATGAATATAATAATTTCACCTTCATACTGAAACACCAAAAACATATTTCATATGATGGAAAACAGTGAAAAAGCAAAGCAATCAGAGAACTTTGAAGACCAGAATGATATAAGTTCCACATCAGTTTCAGATGACAAAGTTTTCATCATTTTGTCTTGCTTTTCTTACGGCAAGTTGATCGATTCAATACAACAAGCTACACCAATTATTGAGTATACCCTCTTGTAGTGGCTCAAATCATATCTACATCGATTCAACCAAAATCACATTTTCCCAGTAATTCAAATTCAGAAGAGATGACAACAAAATCTAACGCCAAACATCAGGCAACAGCAATCAGAGAACTTTGAAGGCATTGAATGATATGAGTTAGGCACATCATAGGTTCACCTCAAAAAGCCTCATCATCTTGAATGGCCATTTCACATTCTTTATAGAAAAACCGAGACTGAAATCCGAGTCAAGTTATGACAACGCCATGAAAATAGAACAGAACATTTCGAAAATGCACATTCTGAATCTGAAGACGACCTTGTGATTGTTTCTTTGGCCAAACAGGGTTAAGCTGGAGAAAACCTTCCCCAAAACCATAGATGTAAAAGCCAAAATGAATATAGCACCACAAGAATACCCTTTTCTCGATTTTCCTTGCAACTAAACTCGGAGAAGCAAGGGGCTATTTGGTGCATCAAATCATTCAGGAAAATGAAAGCTAAAACAGAAAATCAAATAATTATGCTTAAATAACGTGTCGCTTACCAGAGAATCGATTTGCAGGAAACAATCATCGAGAGAAGCCCATGGACGAAGTTCCACTTTAGGTTGTGCCGACACTGAACCGACTTGGCGGCTTGCTGGCTTAGGGTTTTATCCTGGATTCTTAGTTGTTACGAGATGAATAAATAGCCAGCTACTCTTTAAAAAATAAAATAAATAAAAAACAAAAAACCAAAGAGTTAAATTATAAATTTAACCCAATTAGAGAGGTTCATTTTTTCTACAGTGATCCATTTTAACGGGGGCAATACTTAGGTGCTGGCTGGGCTGCACCCATCCCTTGTGCAGCCCAGTTTACAGCCACAAGTTTTTTTTTTTTTTTTTTTTTAAAAAAAAAAAAACTTGTGGCTGTCAGCTGGGCTGCACAAGAGATGGGTGCAGCCCAGCCAGCACCTAAGTATTTTCCTTTTAACGGGTGGGGAATGGAGGAGGGAGTGAAAAAAAAAAATCTTTGCTAGCTAAACAAGATGGAGAATGTATTTATCGTTCCCGTTTCTCGTCCTGTTTATTTTTTTTTATATTTTATATTTTATTTTTTAATATATATATGTATATATGTGTATAAGTAGATATATATATTTGAATTATATAGTGAAATATTTGAATTATATGTATGGATTAATTAGATAATTTTGTATGAAATGTTGTTTTGTTTTTATTACAAGGTTTAAGAATTTTATATTTAAATAGAGATTTTTTTATATAGAAAATTAGCTATTTAAATGAAAATTTTTCGTGAATAATTAACAATGTAATTGAAAATTAATTGATATTTTTCATGGAAGTTAACTATTTAAAAATTTATCAAAAGAATTATTTAATTATTAAAAAAAGAAAAAAAAAACTAAACATGAAATAATTCCCTGTGGGGAACTTGCTTGAGATATATGAGACACTTAAGGACATTGGTGATAACACACAAAATGTGCTATTTTTAGGCTTTAGTTATTGCTAGTTTTGTGGCTTTATTGTGTACTTTCATAATTATAATATTTTTATTTAAAAAATTAATTTTCATATAAAATATTAAAATTTTAAATTTTACAATTTAAGAGATAAAAGAAATAAAAATAGAATTATACAAAAACACATTTTTGTTTCTTATTTTCAATGAAAAAAAAAGGAAGTAACACTGAAGAATTATCAAACATGACCAAATAGACACAAACTTGAAAGTTCAGAGACTAAACTTATAATTTAACACAAATAAATATATTTAACTTCTATTTTAGTGGCAATATTTTTAGATTTAGGTTAAAATACCATTTTGGTCCCTGTATTTTGGATTTTGTTCCATGTACTTTCAAATGTCCAATTTTAGTCCCTATACTTTCAATAAAGCTTAATGGGTTATTTGGGGCGTGAGTTATAATAGTTTGTGGAGTACTCTGCACCCCAAACACATACTATTATAACTCAAATTAAATAACTTTGCATTCTAAATACATATTATATAACTTCACAAATTATTATAACTCACACACTATTATAACTTAAACTGTTATAACTCACTCAACGCCCTAACACAACCTCTAAAATTGGTCACTATGATAAGTTTGAAGTTAATTTTTATTAAAATTGATTAAATAATAATAATAATTTTAATACAAGAAAAGATATAATGTGAACATACTTCCAAAATTTATAGAGGAAAACCTAATAGAGACTATTTTTTTTAAAAAAAAATTAACAATAAATTAATAGTATGGACCAATTTTAAACTTTATTGAAAGTACATGGACTAAAATTGGACATTTGAAAGTACAAGATCAAGATGGTATTTTAACTTTAGATTTATTACATTTTAGACCCTAAAATTTTTAAATATCTACCATTTAAGGACTAAAATAAAATTTAAAATAATGATTAGCAAGTTTAGTCCATGGACTTTCAGATTTGTGTCTATTTGATTTCTAAACTTTCAAAAGTGTCTCATATATCCCTAAACTCAACTTTGTGTCTAATAGGTCATTGAACTTCTAATTTTGCATTTAATAGGTCCCTAACAAATTCAAAATTTTTAAAAATTAATTGATCTATTATATATAAATTTAAAATTTATGTCTATTGGAACCCTAAAATTTCAATTTTGAATCTAGTGGATCCGTGAATTTTAAGAAATTCAAAAGTTTATAGACTAAACTTGTAATTTTGAAAGTTTAGAGACCAAATTGACACAAATCTCAAAGTTCAAGGACTAAATTTGTAATTTAACCTAATGAATAAATAAATAGCTAGTATGGTATACATTTACAAAATAGCTATTTTCAATTTAATTTAAATTTTAATGTATTTTTATTTAAAAAGGAAAAAATTAATTTATACCCCTAAATTTTGTTTGTTGAATCATTTAAAACTTAAATTAATAATTGTATCATTAAAACCATAAAATTTCAAAAGTGAATCAATTTAGTTTGTCGTAGGAATTCTGTTCATACATCTCACACATCTACAAAACTTCTCTAAATATTAGAATTAACATAATATTAGAGAGAAATGTTGGTATAAGCAGGGTTTTAAATGTCGCTCGACATGTCGTTGGGGGGGGGGGGGGGGGAATTTCGTTTCCCCCCCCCTTTCGACGACATGTCGATGAAATTTCTTTCTTTTCTTTTTTTTTTTTTTTTAAGTTCAGCCACGCATCTCACGTGTATGTATATATATATATATATATATATATATATATATATATTTTCAAATTTAATCTTTTCTTTGTTAATAAATAATAACTAATAGTCTACGTCCATGGGTAGAGGGAGAGAAAATTTTATTATCTTGAGGAGAAATTGAGTACAAAATACAGAGAGCAATTAGATAAGAGTTTAGAATGTGTATATATGGCACTCTCTTAAACCCTAATACAGAATAGACTCAATTAATAAATTGATTTACACATGACTTAAATAAGTATTGTATCTAGATAACAGGTTCAAGGCATTTCTACACTCCAATTCCAATTCTCTTAATTTCCCTCCAATTCTTTCAATTTTCCTTCATAATTGTCTCATTGAATATAAAAAATTACATATATTTTAGATATATGATGTTAAGAAGAGTAATCAATTATACTATAATTAAATCACAATTAAGGTTTCATGAAATAATTCAAATAATTTTAATCAACTTTCAATTTTTTTTTTTGCAAATTCCTACTCGCATCGACATTTCAAATTTTCAATTGACATTTATATCTAAATATTGTCTTAATTTTTAGATGTGATGCTTAAAAATAGTCCATTCTAGTCTAATTAATTCAAAATCAAAGTTTTATTGGCTAATTCAAACAATTTCAACAATTTCCACGATTTTCATAAATTTTTCCGAAATTTCCATCGACATTTCCATAAATTTTGGACCTCGACATTTCCATTGACATCTACATTTCGAACCTTGGGTATAAGTGAGTAGGTATTAACCTGAAGGGTTTTTCACCTTCTCTTATTCCATGATAATTTTTCTTGCTACTTTAGTTGATTTTTTAAGTGAAAATAGTTATGAATCACTAACAAGTCTAAATCAATTCCCTTATGAAAGTTTAAGAATTTAGTTGATTGAATAATTAACTCGTTTTAATGGATACAACCTGCAAATTAATAGTATTGATTTTTTTTTCCCAAAAAAAAAAGTATAACTTTTCACTAAAATATATAAAGGTTTATTTCTTTTTTTTTTTTTTTTAGGAGATTTATTTCATTTTTTTTTCTTTCTTTCCTTTTTTTGAAGTTAATAACTTGTGCTTAATTTGATCCCTAACTTTTGACGATGTGGCACCCTAATTAATCAAGCTAATCTTAGCACATGCCAGTGGGTGAAAAAAGAATAAGTTGGCTAGATAAAATAATGGTCAGGTAAAAAATAAATTATTGAATATTCCATATTCTTGGAAAATGATTGAAATGCATCTCTTTCACTCTGACACTTATTTGAAGCTTTATTTCTTTAACAATTTGGGGCTCCATTACAACAATCTACTCATCATTTAACGTTTAAATATTGTAATTTAATTTCATTCCATTTTATTTGTCTAGTTTCAAATGTCCAATTTTAGTCTCTATATTTTCAATAAATCTTAAAATTAGTCATTTGAAATTAATTTTTATCGAAATTGGTTAAATAATAACAATAATTTCCATGCAATAAGAGACACCATTTGAATATGTTTCCAAAATTTATAAAGGAAAAATAATATAAACTAAAGATTTATTGAAAGTACGAGGACTAAAGTTGGACATTTTAAAGTATAAGAACTAAAATGGAATGAAACTCAAAGTACATAAACTAAAATGATATTTTAACCTTTACATTTTTTGTATCTTCTAACTTTTAAAAAAAAAAAAAATTGACCCCTAAACTTGTCAAATCGTATCAATTTTAACCCTAAACTTTCAATTTCATCAAATTGCACATCAATCTTAGATAAGTATTGCATCTTATTCTCAAACTTTAAAAAGTGTTGCATTGCTAACCCTTTAATAAATTCTCACTGCAAATATTGTTAAAAGAAATTTTCTCTAATGCGTCCAATGAATTATAAAACATACTTATGATATGGAATTGATAAAATTTTAGAGAAAAACAACATTATAGCTAAATTTTTTGTTGTTGAAATTTATGAATTTTGGCAAAATTATTTAATGGTTAATTTGTGCAAGGATCAAACTTAGTTTTGTGCAAAACATTATTTTATTGAAATTAATAAGTCTATAAAGATTTTTACACTGTTTGTTGTTAAAATTAGTGGGTGAATTAGCATAATTTGAACCAAGGGTAAAAATTACAACACTTATTTAAGTTTATGGTCCAATTTGATGAAATTGAAAGTTTATGGTCCAAATTGATACAACTCTACAAGTTTAGGGTCAAATTTGATTTTTTTGCTTTTTTTGTTTAGTCTCTTCTAACTTAATCAGCTTGACTTCCCCTCAAAGATTAATAAATAAGATATGTCGATGGTTCAATTTCTCCACTCACAATGAACGTGATTTGTTCTCTCCATTTTATAAGTGGTGGAAGGTAATAGATTCTTTATTTACTCAGTTATGTTTAGATAGGCAACCTGTACCGTATTGTTGAGATTGATTTTGAGCATAGAAGAAGAAGAAGAAAGAAGAAGAAAGGAAGTGGTTAGAGAAAGAGAGAGAGAGAGAACACCACTGTTGTTTTTACAGTTGGAAATAAATAAATAAATAACAAAAAAAAAATCCTATTAATGAGTCCAATTAAAAACTAATTTCTAAAAGAGAACCAAGTAGAAACCAAATATATATTTATATTTACCCAAATATACCCAAATACAATAATTTATATTCACATTTGAGCAATGAAGACAATCTCACACAACCCAACCTCACTAGAAGTTGAAAGAAACCACCAGAACCTAAAAAAATCTATTTGACAACAAGAATGGAATACATGGGGCAATGTGCAGCCAACTTGACCATCTCCTAACTCTTTTCTCTCTTTGGATTCAAAGGCCATGGAAATTTTAACCACAAAGAACCATAGAATTGGGAAGACTCAGGCTAAAAGAATACAATGATACTGAAATAAGTAATAATAAAATTGACCACAAAAAATATAGTACACACAAAACCTTGGTATCTGGCCACTTTCACAACTTCAGGCTTTGAGACATTTTCAGCATTAAAACTTAATAGATACAGAAGAAGTACCTCCAGCTCAACACTTGGGTGTGCCTTCAGGTGCTTAAGTAATCTGATACCAAAAAACAAAAAGTTACAAAAATAGAAACAGACATCAAGGAAACAAACATTCTTCAGTTGAGCACAGTGTTGGCTGTTGTATATTATAATCATCAGGCAATTCAATCAGCCCAATTCAATTCGATTTACAAGAAAGAGTACCTGCCTCTTGACCTTAGACTCCATACAAGTTTCCTCAGACATCATTGAGCCAGTATATTTACATCAATCTTTGGAGCTGACCGTTCCTTCTCGTCGTAGTCTCCTCTGTTGCGTGTTATGGATGCACCATCTTTTACGTTTTTCAATCTCTCAATTAAAGCTTTGTTATCATTTGTCAAAATGGATAGCTGCAGAAGTAAATAGAGATGGAGGAGATGAATTTTCTGGAGTTCTTAAACTATTTATCTATTAGAGTACCTATATATCGGTATCTACAGCGGAAAAATCAGAAGGTTATTCAAAAATGTGCTTTCTGAATGTAGAAAGCAAATTCTAACCAAAACTTAGTCCATAAGTTGTCCTTATCTAAAATTGCTTCAATTATTTTAAGTTAGTAAAATGCATGGTAGTAATAGTTTAGCAAAAGAGACCACTGAAGTAAAAGCATTGCAATTGAAAATTAAGAGGATATACACTGGAAATCAATCTGTTCATTCTTCATCCGTAAATAGACAAAACAGTTTGGTCAAAGTAACATTCAAAAGAGATTTAAAAATTCAAATGAGTGTTTAGTAGATTATAATGACGAGCCCAGCCAATTGACAAATCTTAGCTAGCCAAATTTATAAAGATCAAATGATTTTGCAAAATAATACCTGACTCTGAATGCGGTCCCTTTCAACACCTAGCTGGAGTACCATGTCCATGATAAACTTGGTACTCAAGTTAATTTCGTTTGCATTCGTAAATTTTTCACTGTTGGCTTGATCCAATGCTTTCTCCAAGAACTCCACTTGGGCCTTGAGGGAAGTAAGTTCTTTATTGAGTTCAAAGTTGGTTTCAGACAAGATAATGCAATGCTCCTCTGCACTATCAGTCTTACCTTCAGCTTTAGAAACTTTCGATTTAAGATCCTCAATTAGAGTTTCCATGTCCCATATTGCAGTATATAACATGTTTTGTTGCTCCTGACTTGCTTCCGATGATGATTTTGCATGCTGCAATTGAATCTCCAGTTCCCTCAACTGCTTTTCAAGTGAACCAACCTTTTTCTCTTTGTTGCTTGCGCTATCTTTAAGAAAAGTGACCTCTTCAGTAAGTTCCAAGTTCGTCTCTTGCATCTGTGTGAGCTTGGCTTCTACACTCTCTGCTCTATTTTCTGCTATGCAGATGCTTTCTTTCAGTGACTCAACAAGATTTTCCATTTCAATAACCTGATCTTGACTTGCCTCATTTGAGTCATATGCAGTTTTCAGATCGAGCCTAGATTCTTTAAGCTGATCCTCAAGAGACTTCACTTCTTCCCTGAATTTATCTAGTTCGGCATTCTTGGCAATTTGTTCGGCATTCCTTCTCTCGAGCTCCTGTATAGCCACTTCTTTTGCTTTAAGCTGCTCCGTCCAATCTTGAAATTTAGATTTGATCTCATTTTCACGCTGAAATGAACCATGTAGATTGAACTGGACATGCTGAAGGCGGCCAACTAATTCCTTTGAAATCCCCATAAGAATCTCAACACTATTGTCTGCCTCTAGAAACCTACCCCAAACAACTTCTGCAGCCTCTTCCATTCTCAAAGCAACCTGTTCGGTATAGTGTAGCTTCAATCTGAGCTCCTCTTCCCGTTGCTTTGCTTCTGACAACTTCTTCTCGAGATCTAGCTCCCTCGCAAGTGATTTTTCTAGCATCCTTAGAATATGTCTTTGTTGTTCAGTCATTGTATTTGATTTCCCATTTATGTTGAGAACTTCATCATTTTGTGACGACGACATCACGGGATCCTCCAATCTCCCTGTGACAAAGGCAGAGCAATCAGAATTAAAAAATAGTTAGTTCTTCATCATCTAAGATCACTAATAACTGAATAAAAAGAAAAATCACGAACAATTTCCACTGCTTAAAACAATTCTCTGCAATTTGGTTGACTGCATCTTCACTTCTAAAATCTGCTGTCGAGATTGAATGAGCGACTTTTCGGAATCATGCAACTTCTCTTCTACCACATTGAAAACTTCACTTGCTTGTCTGCAAGAAGATATCATTCCACGGACATCAACTATTTCTGCTTCGAGTGTATCCATGAAACTGTCCAGCTCTCTTACCTCAGCGTCCAAAAAGGCAGACAAAAAATCAAATGCCAACACCTTCCCAAACGAATCTACTGGTATATAATCATTCTCCAAATCCATTGCTTCTAAATCATTCTCCTGAGCCAGTAGGCACATAAAAAGTACATGAAGATTCATCATCTTCTCGGACGAATACGCCAAGTCCAATTCTAGTTTGGTCAAAGTTTTCATAGTATTCTCCAGTTCTTGCATTTCAAGTGTTTCAGATTCTTGATTGCAAGCATTATCATCCATTTCCATCTTAATTAAACCTGGTGAATTGGAAAGAATCACAAATGGTACAGAACAATAACCATAAACTTCATACTCCTAGCTAGCCATTTTAAGACGTGCAAGCAAGACTTAACCTAGGTGAGGAACAAAATCTCATTCAAGCAACCAAACAGCATAATAGAATAGAATCAATCCGAAGCACAAGTTTAAAGTCCAACTCAAACATCAAGCATTTGCATCGAGAACAAAATCCAGCAGATACAAAAATTACGCCCAAATCGATTCAGAAACCAGAATTTTCGGGAGAAGAAGTAGGTTTACCTTGAAGAGAAGATCCGGATGCGTCGTCTGTAAGACAAAAGAAGGAAGACTTAGACCTTAACCACCACCGAGTTCCATTTCAGGCGTCAGAATCAACCATTGGCGAGTCAAAATCGCTAACGTGAGCCGCGAGAGTAACCATCAGGCATTCAGCCAGGCGTAAAGGAAGTGATCACAGATCGGCAGTTGATGTTGGCCTTGAGGGCCATATGTGGCGCAGGATAGCTTGGATTTACTGTAGAGAGGCGAATGATTGAGCGCTATAAAGATGAACACGTGAAGCCAAAGCCAAAGGCTGGGTTACTTTTTTCATGTGGCGTCTGAAAATACAAATGTCTGGTTTATGAAGATGAATATTTGGCAGGTGAAAGTCTGACATTGAAAGTTAACCATACTAATTACTAATTGAGTATCCACGTCTCCAATTTGGGATAGAATGTTTGAAGCTCTACTCACGTGATGAACTTAATGCCGAATCTTCATTAATTTGATTAAAGTTAGAATTTAGTACCAATAATTTTAAAATGGAGAATTTTGATTTTATGATTCGGTAATTTTCATAAGTAATTCTTATAATTTGATAAAATTCTCATAAATAGTCTCTATGATAGGGACTTTTTTTTAGAATTTTATCAAACTATAAAACTAATTCTAATGTTTAAAATCATATGAACTAAATTTTAACTTTTTCAAAACCATAAAAACCACATTTGTAATTTAACCAAGAAACAATTTTTTTTTTTTTGAATAAAATCGATTTTTCTATAAGTACCTCTAGAAAAATTAATAATTTAAAGTATATTTAATATAGCTTATTGAGTGGTTTTTTTTAGTAAACAAATGTGAAGATATGAAGATTTGAACCTTCAACCTCATGGGAATGAGTACCGGCCAATTACAGTTGAGCTATACTCACTTTCACGCTTGTTGAGTGGTTTTAGGTGATTAGTTTTTTTTTTTTAAAATCTTAGTAAATAAAAGTGCTTTAAACAAATTGGATTAGTTTAAAAACTTAAGAAACACTTGATAGTTAATAGATGAATTATCTAAAAATGATTTTAAAGTGATTAACTGAAAATCCTCAAAATATGTAATAAAAAATAAAATAATTTTATAATTAATAGAATAATTTTTAAATACAGTGTAACAAAACAAATTTGTTATTAAATACTTTTGAAATAAAATATAAGATATTATAACATTTTTTATGAAAATAATTTTTTTGAAAGTGTTTAAACTAGAAAGTATTCCAAACGGACCCTAACTTAATTATAGCCTAATACTCGACATCCACAACTCCATGGATAAAGCATTTATACTCTTTCTCGAGGATGAAAGTTTGAATCTCCACTCCATATCTGTTGAGTTAATATATATATATATATATATATATATATATAATTTATAGCTTAATAAATTTTTTTGTTAAATTACAAGTTTTAATCTCTTAAGTGTCAAATAAGCCTTTGAACTTTAAAAGGTTCTAATAGATCATTAAACTTTCAATTTTGTGTCTAAGAGATCCATGAACTTAAAAAGTGTGTCGTACTTACCTGTTTTATTTTGTGTCTAATAAATTATTAAACTTTCAATTTTGTGCCTAATAGGTCATTGACTTATTCGATATTTTTTTAATTCACAAAACTATTGGACATAAAATTAAAATTGTAAGTTTAATTTTATATTAGACAAAAAAATCAATTTTATGTCTAATAGATTCATTAATTTTATAAGTTATTGAATATGTCACAGACCTATTAGACACAAAATTAAAAGTTTAGAAACTTATTTAACACTTTTAAAGTTCAGGAACTTATTAAATACTTTTATAGTTCATGGACCTATTTGACACAAACTTGAAAAATCGGGGACTAAACTTGTAGTTTAACCGAAATTATTTTTTAAAAAATAGATATAGCTCAATTCATCAAAATGTTAAAGTTAAATTACAAGTTTAATTTACGAACTTTCATAATTGTGTCTAATAGGTCATTGAAGCTTAAAAAATATTTAATAGATCTCTAAATTTTCAATTTTGTGTCTTGTAGGTCTTTGAATTTTAAATGTGTATGGTCAACAAATATTAAATTGTTGCATCATATTTTTGTTAGGTCAACTAAGGAAGATCATTTATAACCTTTTTTTCAGACTTCAAGAACTAAAAATATATTTTATCTAAATTTTTAATATTGTATTTGTAAAAGATATTTTTAAAAAATAAGATAGTATATAAATTTATTTAAATTTAATATTAGTTTTCATAAAATTATCTAGTCATCTTGATTTTGGGAAGGAAAAACAAAGGTTTAAAGTCGTCTTATGAAAAACAATTATGTAGAAGAAGCATCATCTACAAGTTTTGGACCTTCGCCCACGTTGCAAGGCAAAAAAAAAAATCACAAAAACCATCGAAAAAGAATTTTCTGATGCAAAAAGCGACGTCGGTAAGGGCGCCGGCAAAAGCTTATTGGGAGAGACTTTTCTAACGCCAAAATAGGTCAGAGTCAACTTCTGTCGACGCCACCTCACTGGATAGAAATAATTTCTGTCGATGCCATATCTCCGGCGTCGGCAAAAGTAACTTCTACCAACATCAGAGAGGTGACATTGACAAAAGTTAGGGGTTGATTTTTTTATTTTATTTTTTTTTCTTTTTGAATATTATTGTAACCCAATTTTTTTTTTGTACCTAAAATAAATTGCGTACAAAATCAAATATTTTCTAAATTTCATTCGAATTAGCAAATGAACCAATTTTTTTCATACATTATATGAACAAAATTATAAAGTTTTCATATAATTTTTGTTCATACAAGTTTGAGATAAAAATAAAATTACAAAGCACCTAAGAAAAACAAAACTTCTCGTATATGCATCCTAATTCTCGTCAGCATAATTTTGCTCATACATCGACTGCAAAGCAAAACTTCTAGAACATGCATCCTAATTCTTGTCAGCATAATCTTGCTCGTACATCGACTTCAAAGTACCTAAAAAAATAAATTTTAATTAGGTGCAATACTAACTCAAATAACTCTATAAACATAATAACTAAACCAAACTAATCGAAACAAGAACAACTAAACTAATCAAAACTTATAAACTTATGCAAACTTATGAATATAAAAACCTATACCCAAACTTATCAAAATTTATCAAAGTAAAATGAAACAATCTCTCACTCTACACTCATGTAGAACTAAAAAAGAACAAAAAATAAAGGTCCCTTCAACTTTCAAGTAACTAAATTGGGCATGATCTTAAATTTAAGATCAAATTTTCAAACTATTGAGCCTTTAACATCAAAACTTAGACACAGGGGAAAAAAAATATAACAACTTACAACATATTCTAAACAAAACGCTATCCAAACTTATAAGTATAACAACTAAACTAAACTATCTCTTCAAAACTTATGAACTTTCTAAACTTTATAAGCATAAGATCAAAACTTAACTAACTTATCAAAACTATTAAACATAACAACCAAGGTTCGAAATGTCGATGTCGATGGAAATGTCGAGGTCCAAAATTTATGAAAATGTCGATGGAAATGGAAATGTCGATGAAAATTTCAGGGAAAATTTATGGAAATCATGGAAATTGATGGAAATTGTTTGAATTAGCCAATGAAACTTAGATTTTGACTTAATTAGACTATAATGGACTATTTTAAGCATCACATCTAAAAATTAAGACAATATTTAGATATAAATGTCAATTGAAATTTGAAATGTCGATGCGAGTAGGAATTTGAAAAAAAATGGAAATTGATTAAAATTATTTGAATTATTTCATGAAACTTTAATTGTGACTTAATTATAGTATAATTGATTACTCTTAACATCATATATCTAAAATATATGTAATATTTATATTCAATGAGTCAATAATGAAGGAAATTTGAGAGAATTGAAGTGAATTTAAGAGAATTAGAGGAAATTTGAGAGAATTGGAGGGAAATTAAGAGAATTGGAGTGTAGAAATTCCTTGAACCTGTTATCTAGCGCTTCGAATGACCTAGTACGGGGGTCTCGCTGCCCGGTCAGCAAGTCAGGGTCTAGGGGCAAAGCGCCCTGGTGGGGGTTCGAGGTGCTATATATACACCTTCTAAACTCTTATCCAATTGCTCTCTGTATTTTGTACTCAGTTTCTCCTCAAGATAATAAAATTCTCTCTCCCTCTGCCCATGGACGTAGGTTATTAGTTATTATTTATCAACAAAGAAAAGATTAAATTTGAATATATATATATATATAAAAATCCTGCATGCACGTTTCTAAGTTTCCCATGCCTTTTCCATTGAATTTCATGGCTATTGTGACTAATTGAACTAACCTTAAAAAAAAAAAAAAAAAAAAAAAAAAAAAAAAAAGAGGACGACATGTCGTCGAAACCTCGAAACGACATTTCGTCGAAACCTCGAAACGACATTTCGTCGAAAAGGGGGGGAAACGACATCCTCCCCTAGATGACATGTCAAAATGTCGGTCGACATTTTGACATGTCGACCGACATTTTATATCCTGATAACAACTAAATATAACTAAGTGTTCCAAAACAATGAACATAATATCAAAACATAAATAAGTTATCAAAATCTCAAAATATTATAACAACTAAAGTTTAACTAAAACTTTTCAAAACTTAAGAACATAACAACAATTCCTCACCCTCACCCACCTCCTTACACACAAAATAATCAAAACAATCCCTCACCCACTCTCTACCACCTTGTGCACTAAAGTAATTCAAACTAACTTAGGAGGCAATTTGTAGCCTTATGGAACTAACATTGTGCCTAACACTGGCTAAAAACCAAGATTAAAGGATTATACTTCCAGTCACTCAAATTTTTCTTTTCCAATTTTCTACGCGTAGGATCAAATCATAAATCAATTCCCAACAAAACTAGAAATTGAGTGATAAATGAAAATTTTCAATTCTAGCACTACAACCAAATATTTACCCATCAATCATCCCTAAGAAAACAGAATCAATCCCAGATTCCAAATTAAATCACAAAGGATTTACCACCACAATTTGAACAATAATCCAAATCCCATTTTTTCCAAAACTTTTTGGGCAGCTAAACAAGAATCAAGCAATCAAAAATAGCCCACATACAAGGAAATGACAATCAAATAATCAAGTGATTCCTAAAAAGACATCAAACCTAAAAAAAAACCAATCCAAACAAAAGGGTGAAAAAATCAACGAAACCCACAAGCTTAATCGAAACCCTAATGCAAAAAAAAAAAAAAAAAAAAAAAGGGGGGGGGGGGGGGGGGGAAAGATGAAATTACGAAGTGGGAGATCAAATTGTAAGGATTTTTACCCTCACGGAGATGGCGGCGACAAGGGCTTAGACAGTGGCGAAACAGCCGTAAGACGACTCTGAACGGTAGCAAGGCGACGGCTGACGGTTGATGGAGACAACGGTGGGAGGGGTTGCACACGAAGAAAGGTCAAAATGAGGAAGAGGGCTGCACGCAAAGAGATGGGGTTTTTGTACGGATGACCCCATTTTCAATGGTTTAATGCGATCTGACCTGTCATCCCATTTCAATGAAAAATGACCCATTCTGACGTGGCAACGCGAGCAAAATTACCCAGAAGGGCAGTTTAGGACCGGCTCGCTGTTCACGCTCTCGGATAGAGTTTCGCTATCGCTGAATATTCTCGTTCTCGGTCTCGTTTGCCACGTCAGCAACTTTTTCATTGAAATAATACTCTCGCCCCCGGTGGCTCGTTCTCGCTATACGTTGTACTCGTTCTCGCTCTCACGGGGGCCACGTCAGCATATTTTCTCGCACATGCTGACTCGCTCTCGCACTACTCATTCTCGCTCTCGTCTTCGTTTGGATCGCTCTCGCACTCAAACATTATTTGCCGAGTATAGAACGCTGTACTCGTTCTCGTTCGGTTACGTCACTTGTTCCCGCGTTACCCTACTCGTTCTCGCTCTAGCTAAACGTTGTACTCGTTCTCGTAGTACTCGTTCTTGCTCTCACGTTGAACGTTGTACTCGTTCTCGTAGTACTCGTTCTCGCTCTCACGTTGACATTTCTCGCAGTACTCGTTCTCACTCGTCACTCTACCAATGTTCTGCTCGCTCTCGCATTGAACATTATTTGCCGTGGCTCGAACGTTGTACTCGTTCTCGCTCTCACGTGGACTCGTTATCCTTCCCGCTTTTAACAACATTTTTCTTTAATTATTCCTCCCAGGTTTGTTTCTGTTGTTAGTTTAATGTGAATCCATGCACGACGACAATAAAGTTGCAAAATATAAAATTTCATTGTCCGTTTGGGAGTTCATACAAAGAAATTCAAAAAAAAAAAAAACGCCATTCCCGAACCTACTCGGAGTCGGATGATGATATTATCGCCAGTGGCAGCCTTTTGTCATCAACTCTCCTCTTTTTTTGCCTAGCGAGCGGGCGGCTGGACCCCTTCATCAGCAGAAGGGGATTTCTTTTTCTTCTTTCTCCGTTCGCCACCATCCTTATGCAAGTTCACAGAACATGCCGAAGGGGCCGGTTGCGGTGCGGGCGGATGGGAAGTAGGTGGTGGTGTCTTCTGGCAAGGCTGTTCTTCATTCAGCCAATCAGCCATGAAGTCCTCCAAATTGTGCTCTTCCTCCGCTTCGGTGGAGGACATGGTTGTCGTGGCTGGCGTTGGCGGGGTTGGCGGGTCTGACTCCTCCGACAACGGTGCAGATGGGTATTCTAGAAAACTGTCATCGGATGAGTAGTCCATTGTATTGACTGTGTTTAGTGAATAAACCATTTTAGGGGCTGGTTTATTAATAGGTAAAACGTAATGAAATGCCAACGGTCACCATTAATGGATTGACACCACTGCAAGTCACCCTTCCGTCTCCCCAATCACGAATAACGAGCATGCAAGATAACCGTGAAAATACGAGAACGAGAACGAGAACGAGAACGAGAGCCCAATTACGAGAGCGAGAGCGGGGATAGATATTACGCTCGTGCACGTTCTCGCGCTCTCTATCGTAAATGACAATCGTTTTGGTTCGCTCGTATTTCATTAAATTGGGTTGGTCTATTAATTAATTAATTAATAGGAATGGATTGACATGACTGCAGGTCACAATTCCGTCTACCCAAGCTCGAATCACGAGGATGCACGATTACCGTGAAACAGCGAGCGCGAGAACGAGATCCCAACTACGAACTGCGAGAACGGGAGCCAACTACGAGAGCGAGCACAAGACGAGACCGAGAGCGATATTATACTTTTTTTATCGCTAATCATCGTTCTCGTAGTTTACACTCGCTCTCGTAGTTTACACTCGCTAATCATCGTTCTCGTCGCTCTCGCTCTCGTTCTCCACCGTTCTATCACGCTCTCGATTCAGTGGTCGGAGACATCATTTAAAAAAAGAAACGAACATTATTTCTCTCACTTCTTTTACTTTACATTCGAAACTCACTCTCTCTCCGTCGATAGAGGCTCCTGACCGCCATATTGCTTTGTCACCGGCGTCCATCTTCACCAGTGACTCGTCGTTTCTCTAAAACAGTAACCCTAAACCGACAAGTTCCCTCGTTTATTGTTTCGTTCGTGGTTTTTCTGGTTTTGTTGATGTTTGCGATATAGGGTGAGGTTATGGTTGTTTTAGTTCTGTGCATGTTAGCGATTGTTTGTGGATTTGGTGGAGGAAGTTGCAGAGCTAGAGCGAGCGTACAAGGACGAGAGCGATAGAACTAGAGCGAGAATGCATGGACGAGAGCGATAGAACTAGAGCGAGTAGTTAGGGTTATGAGTCGAAATCGATAGATTTGGTGAACGAGTGCGTGAATACTATAGTTATAGAGCTAGTAGGGTTTCTGCGGACGGAAGCTTAGGTTCCGAGAACGAAATGAAGGACGTTAGCCGTAGGGATAGCGACACTACGATAGCGCGAGCGAGAGCGAAACTGCTAGAGTGAAACTACGCGAGCGAGAGCGACACTGCGAGAGCGAAATTGCGAGAGCAAAATTGTGAGAGCGAAATTGCGAGAGCGAGAGTGGGAACTGAGATTCAAGATGCCATATTATGCTGTGTGTTTGTATTTTTTCCCTTCTGTGTTATGTCTTTCTGATTGTTTGTGCAATTGATGCAGTACCGAGATGGCAGCAATTCTAAGAATCCCCAAGGAGGATTGGTTCCCTAGCCAGGCTTCTAGCCTTGCCCACATAAGTTCTGCTAATAAAGTGGTGAAGGAGAAGTTGACCGTTGGGCAGTTGGAAATGTTCAAGAGAACAGTATTTGGGCGGTTCGTGGATGTTGAATTGGTTTTCAATAGCCCGTTGGTCCATCACATCCTATTGAGGGAGGTTGTTGACGGTCCGGATGATGCGATGAGGTTCGACCTTAAAGGTATAGTCGTGCAATTTTCGAAGGCCGAATTCACCTTGATGACTGGGTTGTGGCCATCACCAGAGAGACGACATGAGGCAGGGGCATCAAATGAAGTCCTACGACACAAGTACTTTGCAGGCATGGGCACTGAAATCCGTCTGGATAATTATGAAGCTGCATATAAGAGATTGCAGTTTGAGACAGATGAGGATGCAGTGAAGGTGCCTTGATTTACTACACCGAGATGGCCATGATGGGTAAGACTAAAACAAAGGCCGTGGTTGATAGGTCCCTATATCGGGAAGTTGAAGACTTGGAGTACTTCAATAGTTTGGACTGGGGGAGCAGACTTTGGGATAGGACATTGCGTGGACTTAAGGCAGCCTTGCGAGACAAGGTTGCAACCTACAAGTTGAAAGTCCGGACGAATAAGAACTATATTGTTAAGTACAACCTCCCTGGATTCCCTCATGCTTTTCAAGTATGTATTTCACTTTATATAATAAAGTAAAATGAGCTTGTTATTTTTATGTCGCATATTGTAAACTAACTATGGCTATTTGGTTATAGGTATGGGCGTATGAGACACTTTCGTCGGCAGCGGGTCACTTTGCGACTCGACTTAATAATGATGCAGTGCCTCGACTGTTGAGATGATCATGTTCCCACTCAGCTTCATATAGGGTGTTGGAACGAGATGTATTCGACTCCCCTGAGGTTAGAATGCACTCATTTCGGTATTACACAACGTAGTTTCATGTAGTTGTATTATATTAACATGTACTTGTTTGTGACAGACGGTAATCACGTCGGTACTGGTCATGTCAGAGGCCGAGATACAGTACCTCGATACTCAGGTCGGGCAGAGGGTCCATGACGACGACGACGACGACGACCGAGAGTTTGAGATGAATTTTGAGGGTCAGACCGGAGAGGGGCATGTTGACCCTCAGATCATAGAGGATATCGGTGAAATTCAGACTGGAGAACGTCAACCCGACCCTCAGGTTAGGGAGGATACCATAGATGGTCAATCTGATCCTCGTATGAGGGACGAGACTGAGAGTGATCGCTCCTCTCCCCATTCGCGACCTAGACACGATGGTTCATCTAGTTTAAGTTATCTTCGGAGCATCGATGCTCGTGTCTATAGAGTAGAGCAGTCTGTGGATGAATTGAAGTCGCAAATGGGAGAATTGAAGTCGGAGATGGGAAAGGTGAAGTCCCATTTGATCACCGTATCTATGTTACTTCGCAAACTGTCCAAGGTATGTGATACAACATGTAGACAATATTTGGATTATTCTCATGATCTCGACTAACTTTGATTATTTGTTTAATACAGGATGCAGGCCACGAATGGGTTGAGTCACCAAAAGTACGTGTCGATCAGTCGATGGAGGCCATCCACATTCCCGCCACCACTACCACCTCGCCCACCGAGTCCACCCTCCCCATTCCTTCCACCATCACCACCGAGTCCACCCTATCCATTCCTTCCACCTCCACCACCGAGTCCACCCTTTCCATTCCTTCCACTTCCACCATCGAGCCCACCCTCCCCATTCCTTTCACCACCACCACCACCGAGCCCACCCTCCCCATTCCTTTCACCACCACCACCACCGAGTCCACCCTCTCCATTCCTTTCACCACCTCCACCACCGAGTCCATTCTCCACATTCCTTCCACTACCACCGAGCCCACCCTCCCCATTATCCCCATCACCACCACCGAGTCCACCCTCCCCATTATCCCCATCACCACCACCGAGTCCACCCTCTCCATTCCTTTCACCACCGAGTCCACCCTCCCCATTATCCCCATCACCATCTCTCTCCCCACTCCCACTTCCACTGCGACATTCACAGACCTCATCATATCATCCTCACGTATATCCTGCATCCCTGACTCCTACCTCCCTGACTCGGTGATCGCGGCCACCCTACAGAGCCTTAAGTCGATCGCCTCCATCGACTACGACACTAGTGACATAGTGGTTGTTGACACTGAACCCACTGGTCTCGCCGACTTCACTGGCCTCGCCTACTCCACGGGCATTGTAGATGTCACCATTCCCATTGCCACCGAGAGCCCAACTTGCTCGGTCGCATCTGAACATGATCTTCTCCCTCGAAAGGGTAACTGGAAGCGGAAGGCATCGGAACGGTATACGCCTTCAGAGGAGGCAAAGAAACTGAAGGAGGAGCCGCCGAGACCGCGAAAGGAGAGTAGATATCCCCTTCCTGGTTTGATTACCACCCTCCATAAGTCGTTGATCGTTTACAATCCGGCGCACGATGTTGACTCCCGCATCTTCGACGCAATGATGCATTGGATCGGGGATCAGAGCACGGACGCGGAGGTTCGACCTGGCCCCATTACCACGGCAACAGGAATGGGGAAGAAATTCTTTAGAGACTTATTAACACCAAGCTATTGGGTCGAGTGCGATGTAAGTACCTTTTCTTCCGTAGTTGGTTTATTATTTAATTATGTCTACTTTCACATGTAATGACTAATGGCTCCGTTCATTCAGACTATAAACACGTTGTTCATGTTTATCAAGAGGAAGCTATCTGCTCGACCGGATATATGCATACATCGATTCACTATATTGCCTACGGGGTTCCTAGTATGTATTGTCTTTTGCGAACTCATTAAACTTGCGAACTAACTCACATTTATATTTGCGTTGGCTTTTGCACGTGTTGGTTTTTTCAGGCCCATTTAAATTTGCGAACCAAAGAGAGCATATACAATAGGATTAAAAGAAAGCAGTTGTTCAAGGCCGCGTTGATATGGAGATCAGAGGATACGTATAGCGAATACGTGAATGGAGTTCATGAAGACTACAAACCTGCTTGGCAGGATGTTGACTTCGTGTACTGCCCCGTCAACATGAATGAGCATTGGTTCCTGTTGGCCATGGACATTAACAGGGGACAGTTGTTGGTGTACGATTCATACCCCTCGTACATCGACATGGAGCACGTCGCGAAGTTTCTGGAGCCCCTCACGCACACTCTACCCTCGCTGCTATACTTTTGTGATGTCACTCGCACCAAGCCAGGTATGCGAACATCCGCGTGGCCCATCTATCGTGCAAAGAACCGCGACATACAGCATGATTCATTGGACTGCGGGATATTCTGTGCTAAATGGTTCGAGTACTTGGTGACAGGCGTAGATACGGCCGGTCTTGTTCAGGAGCGGATGGCGGACTACAGGACACAGTATGCATGTCAACTGTGGTCTAACACAGATGCATTTTGATGGGGGGATCTGTGTTTTCATTTTTTGGTACATTACTGTAATTCTTTCATTTTTCTATTTATACAGAACAGTATGAATAAAACGCGACCTGTAGTTTATTTGGATTCTGCATTTACACGTGTTTGAGTATAAGAACCTAAGCAACTACGAGAGCGAGAGCGAGAGCGATTACGCAACTGCGAGAGTGAGAAACGAGAGAACGTGTAAGCAACTACGAGAGCGAGAAGAGCGAGAGCGAGTAAAGCGAGAGCGAGAAGAGCGAGAGCGAAAAGTATATCTATTCACTTACACAGCATACAACCCGGTACAATTACATACATAAATATACATAAATATAGTATACAGAAAGAAGCATTTATACTACTCCGGTTGGTTGAATATTGTGGTTGACAATGGTTGATTGCATGACTGCCGGTTGTGTCCGACATTACCACACCTACCACATTTCCGTGTTCGAATGTGTTCGCCTGCAGAAGGGATTCTTTGTATCCTTCTCCGTCCAACTCGAGTAACTCTCTTCGGTGGAAGTATTTGCATTTCCACATATCCAGGTGGTTGCGGCCATTCTGATCTATGCCCAACTGGGTATATAGGCTCCGCATATACTGCCTGAAGAGCTTCAACGGTATAGCACTTATTACACAGGCTAGATGGGGCGACGTTGCGTTCCCTAGCAGCGACAATAGCATGGGAACATGGTATTTCGTACGAGTCGAATTCTTTGCACGTGCATTGTCGAGTTTGAAGATTAACAATACCATCGAACTGACCGTCTCTTACATGAGAATTGTAACAATCAATTGGGTCGACTCGGTATCGTCTACCTTTATCGCAATCCTTGCTCATTCGTTGCTCAGCATAGTCGGACATCAATGTAGTGCGCGAAAACCAATAGTTTCGCCTTTCATAAAACCACCCATGTAGATGCACTTTTATAAAATCGAGCAACGGAACGATGGGGAGTAGTCGTGCTTCTGCAGTCAACGAATTGAAGCACTCGGCACTGTTCGAAGTCATATTGTCATAACGTTTATTTCTCTGAAAACATCGTGCCCACCGTTCAATACCAACGCTCTCCAAATATCGAGCTACAGCACCTCCACGCAAGTGCAGAAGTTGATCCCAATATATCTTGAATTCTGACTCGCGGAACGCCCTAGCGGCCTTGTTGAACAATTCCACTGCCGCCTTGTCCTTGAAATTGTTCAACACATTAGACTGTAGATGGTAGGTGCACACTCCATGAAAAGCTGTGGGAAATACAGCTTGAACACTATGCACAATACTCGCGTGACGGTCTGAAACAATAACCAAGTTCGGGGAGTCTCCAATGGCTAGCTTCAGTTTCGTCATGAACCATGTCCATGATCGATCGTTCTCATTGTCCACGATCGCATATGCCAATGGATAAAGTTGATTATTTCCATCCCTTCCTACACCAACCAACATGCATCCTTTGTACTTTCCCTTTAAATGGGTTCCATCAACAACGATGACATCCCGCATGCGCGCATAACCTCTGATGCAAGGCCCCGATGCCATGAATGCATATTTGAAATAGAGGGAGTCTTCAATTTCTACTTCAAACATAGTGCCTGGGTTAGCAATTTTCAGTGCTTCTCCATACGCATGAATCATTGTGTACGAGTCTTCTGGAGTCCCCCTAGCAAATGCATGTGCCATTTTCCTAGCACGCCATGCTTTGTCGTAACTTATATTCACTCCATACTCTTGCCTGACGTCCTCAATGATGTGCTTTGGCTTATACACACTACCGACTCATTCAAACTTCTGTTTAATTATGTGTCCGATCACTTCAGCACTCGTTTGCCGATGGTCGTGATTTAACAGTTCAATGGAGCATGTGTGTGTGCTCACATACTTGTTTATCTTAAACATTTCAGTTCCCGCCATCTTCACCGCCCGGAGCCTCCATGTACAAGCCTTGTCAATGCATCCCACAGTGTACAATTCCTTTGTGGACTTCTTTACTCTAACTCAAAATTCTTGCTCATGGCCAGCAGCAACAGTCTGTTCTTTAAGTCCTTCTTACAAACAAACAACTCACCAACCTCAATATCAACACCAATAGCAGAGCCAGAAGTAGATGGACAAGTCAAAGAAGTGCTTGTCGGCCTAACTTGAGAATGGGCATAATTATGTGTCCTTGGAGTTGGAGTGTATCTTATCTCATTCTCAACAACTGGACGTTGACTTTGGACTCCTTCATTTCGACTGGCATGCATTGCTCTATGTAAGTCCCATGCTTCATTTCGGTCCATGTGATGATCTTGAGAACTATGGTGAGTATAATATGAATCCCATGGGTTATTACTGTCGGTTCCTAGGGACACCCCCGTCTCATATAATGGTATACCTGCCTCCTCTGTATACCCGCCCATTGATTCAAAAATCCCCCCATCCGTAACATCGTTCTGCACTGTCACATGAGAATTGTCGTCATAAGCTTGCTGCACATCCTCATCCAGCCGTACGTTCCCACCATTCTTTTGTACATTTGTTATAAATACTTGCAACCTTGAAACATTTTCTTGAAAGAGGATAAATTCAACATCACGATCATTCCTTATGTACATCGGAGGGGATTGTTCTTCCAAGTGCACTTTCACCATCATTATAATGTCAAACATCACCGGACTAATGTTTGTAACTTCATATATCAGACCTTTCAACTCATCGTATCTGACATTGCTCGGCACGACTACTCCTGTTAGCAAACCTCCAATGTAACAGTCACCAGTCTCATTCCAACTGCCACCGTATCGAATGAATAGTGATTTCCTTTCCATCCTGAAAAAAAAAACGTAATAACTAATAAGTAGCAGTAAGTAATTAAAGCGCATTCTCGCTCTCGTTCTCGCTCATTTTGCGATCACTCTCGCTCACGCTATCGTTCACGCTCACGCTCTCGCTCACGCTATCGTTCACGTTCACGCTCACGCTCTCGCTCTTGCTCTAGCTATCGCTCTCGCTTTAATACTATCGCTCCAGTTCAACCAGTATCGCTCCAATGCCAATGACATAGTAACCAACTTTCTGAAACTAAAAAAAAAAACTTTCAAAACATAACACGTTTATTTATACCATAAGACATAAGACGTTTGTTCAATGTCTCAAAACCATGAAACATAAGATGAGTTTTCAATGTTTGAAACGTAGAAATATGTCTTCCAGAAATATAAAACAAGTATTAGATCGTACCTATTTTTTGAATGTGGATTGGTTGCTGCTCGGACATTCAACACTTGAAAGGAGAAAAAGTTTTAAAGTAAAGTAAGTTTGAACAAATGAGAAAACGAAGGAAGCCAATGAATACAATCCATAAAAAATTATGTTTGTTACACATATAAACCATAGTAATTTTCTTTAATTTATTTATTAAAAAGGTTTATTGGGAAATGTTGATGTTGAAAGTAGGTGTAGAACTGATTGCGGTCTTTTCTTTGTCAGTATTTTCGGCGGATAAACCACCAGTGCACGAAATTGACGTAAAAGATCGACCACGAGAGCGAGAACGAGTACAGAGTTCGCATGAGGTAGAGTGACGAGTGAGAACGAGTTAACGTGAGAGCAAGAACGAGTACTACGAGAACGAGTACAACGTTTAGCGAGAGCGAGAACGAGTAGGGTAACGCGGGAACGAGTGACGTAACCGAACGAGAACGAGTACAGCGTTCTATACTCGGCAAATAATGTTCGAGTGCGAGAGCGATCCGAACGAGGACGAGAGCGAGAATGAGTAGTGCGAGAACGAGTCAGCATGTGCGAGAAAATATGCTGACGTGGCCCCCGTGAGAGCGAGAACGAGTACTACGAGAACGAGTACAACGTATAGCGAGAACGAGCCACCGGGGGCGAGAGTATTATTTCAATGAAAAAGTTGCTGACGTGGAAAACGAGACCGAGAACGAGAATATTCAGCTATAGCGAAACTCTATCCGAGAGCGTGAACAGCGAGCCGATCCTAAACTGCCCTTCTGGGTAATTTTGCGCGCGTTGCCACGTCAGAATGGGTCATTTTTCATTGAAATGGGATGACAGGTCAGATCGCATTAAACCATTGAAAATGGGGTCATCCGTACAAAAACCCCCAAAGAGATTAGGGATTTTAAAAATTCCCTCCCGACGTGCCTTATTATCATGTTGGGAGAGGGACCCATTCCCGACGTGCATAAAATCAGCGTCGGGAGAAGTCCAGGGTTTTGAGACTTATCTCAACGAGCATAAACCGGCGTTGAAAAAGTTACCCTTTCCTGACGGCGTTTTAAAATCGCGTTGGGAGAGATGACTTCTCCCAATGCAATTTTGTGCGTCAGAAAAAAAAAATGCATCAGAAAAAACCAAAATTCTTGTAGTGAAATTATTTTTATTTCTTTGGAAAAGACGATTCCAACAACTACTATATTTTCAAAATTGCAAATCATAATATTTTTACTTTAATCCTCCAAAATTTCATAATTGGGGAGCAAAGCTCCCACTTGCATTTATTCGAGCATAATTTAATGAATTAAGCACTTGTTACCACTTCAAAAGTTGATGGTTCGATTACTCACCATTATAATTGTTGAACTAAAAAAAAGTATTGAATGTCCAAAAATTATTATATTTGTTGTGTAAGAAAATTTTATTAGAATTAATAACTCTACTGGATTTTAAAGTATAAATTCTAATTATGAAATCAATGTTTATATCTATCAATAACATAAGTAAAAAGACCAAACAGCTCTATAGAAGAAATTCCATCATGCCCAAACTTATAAATATCATATATACTTATTTTGACTGTTCAATGCGCTTCAATAGGGCTAAGAATAATGCCCACAATGAAAAATCAAAGAAGACAGGCATAATATAACAGAATTATTGATCTAAATGGAATAGTCTCTACTGACTATGTAGAAAACTGTGAAAATTTAACCTAGCTCACTAAAGATCCTAAGATGTAGGTTCAGTAGCTAAACTAGCTAGAAAAATATTTTTTTTTAAATGGATAACATATTATATATATATATATATATATATATATCACTTTGACTTTTTTTTTTCTTAATATTGTAGATTTTCAAACTTATTATAAAAATATTGTATTTTCTAAACTATTTATATTAATATTATTGTTTTAATGGCGTGGAGAGTGGTCGTCTCTTATGTTGTCTGGATTTAAAAAAAAAAAATTGGTGGATGGTCGTCTCTAAATTTTAATAATTATGTCAGTTGGCATATTGGTCAGTTGATTACTCTAACATAAGGGGCCTAGGTTCGAGCATTGTGGAACGTAGTTTTCGACTATTTATTTCTTTTTTTCCTCTGCTTTCTCTCTTTCTTTTTTTCCTTTTTTTTTTCTTTCTCATTTTTCTTTGTTTTATTTGTTTTATTTAAATCAAATAAGATATCTTTCGTTTTGGTGGATGGTCGTCTCTAAGAGACAACCATCACAGAAATTTTAATAATTATGTCAGTTGGCATATTGGTTAGTTGATTACTCTAAAACATAAGGGGCCTAGGTTCGAGCATTGTGGAACGTAGTTTTCGACTATTTATTTCTTTTTTTCCTCCACTTTCTCTCTTTCTTTTTTTCCTTCCGTTTTTTTTTTCTCCCTTTTCTTTCTTTTATTTGTCTTATTTAAATCAAAAAAGATATCTTCCGTTTTTTTTAATATTTTAAGTAAATTGAATATTCTATTGTAATTTATTCTTTTTTTAAGAAATTGAAATTTATTGTAAGTATTAACTACTATTTTAAGTATTAGCTAGGTTAAGAGATGACCATCTACCAATTTTTTTTTTTTTTTAAATCCAAATGGCATGAAGAGACGACCATCTATACGCGAGAGGATGGTCGTCTCTTGAAGAAAGGACCATCAAGCCGCGTATAGATGGTCGTCTCTTTAGAGACGGCCATCCTCTATGCCATTAAAACAACAATATTAATATAAATAGTTTGGAAAATACAATATTTTTATAATAAGTTTGAAAATCTACAATATTAATAAAAAAAAAATCCCACATCACTTCATCTCAAAAAACTATTAAAGAAATTAATTTTACCTGATCAACATTAAAATTGATTTTAAAATGCCACATAATTTTTAGGTAAAGTGACTAATTAATATTCAACACTTTCAAGAACTCAAAAATTTAAATAGATAGACTTTGAAGAAACTAAATAGAAATTTATCTCAAACGCCATAAACTCAAAATGGTACTTATCTCATATTTATTTTACCATTATATATAATGTGAATTTTGATATAATAATAATGATCAAATCCAGACCATAAGAGCATATCTATATAAAATAAAAGAAACATTAGAGTAAAAACAAAATGAGAGCAAGAAGTTGACAAAAATGAACAATACTAAAAATTCATGTTTAGGTGTGAGAGTAACCATCATCCATCCATCCAACCATCATTTGTTTAAATCATAAGATCTAATAATGTATTTGTAGCCAAGTGGATAGAGAATTGTGTGTGAATGTTTCTCTCTCTCTCTTATTATTTTATTGGGTCATCATTCATTAATTTATTTAATTCTTTTATATATAAGGGTCATCATTTATTTGAGGGGCTAGGATGTGAACATAATTTGGAGGTGGAAAAGTCTCCATGTAATGATATTGTTTTTTTTTGTTTTTGTTTTTGTTTTTTTTTTTAAATTTATATATGAGAGAGTGGAATTTGACCTGTCACAGCAAAAGGGAGTGGAATTTGCGTGGGATATGATTGTATTGGATTTGGTAGATGCGACGATCTGATCACACGTACACGTAAGCTCTTTGTTCGAAGTGTTAAGTCGAGGTGTCAAGTTGACTTGCAAAAAAGATGCTTACATCGGTTTGGTGCTATGCTAAACACACCCCGATACTAAGTCAATACTTAGATCGAAGTGATGTTGAAGCTGAGCTGGGATAATTATTGCAAACTTTGATAATGGGATGGATCCTAATATTTATAGAATTCTATGTTGCTGTTGTGTATTCTTTTTAGTTGTGTAATGCAAAACTGCAAGTGTACGATGTCAAATTTTAGTATAGTGAATTTGAGTGTCGAGTATCGTCCTCCAAATTGGGTTTTCAGTTTAATTGATTACCGTAGTTACTAATATTTGATTTTATCTAGAAAATCATCAAGTGAAAATGAGAAAATTGAAACTAAAATTAAATATTTATAAAGTGGAGACAACCGGAGGAAACATTCTTAGAACTTAGATTGCATTCATTAAATTCCATCTTAATCAACTAATTAATTCAACTTTAACATGCAACAAGTTATAAGTTAAGAAGATGATTATTATTAATTGACTTTTCAAAGCCCAATTAATTCTCTTGCCTAATTATAAAATCAACATCCCTGTCTATTTTCTACAACCAAGCATGGCATTATCAAAACTTCGTTTTAATGGCTTTTATTAGAATTTTTTTTATTTCCATGCAAGATATAACTAATAGTCATGTATCTATGTTCTAATCTAAATTCTACTATCTCGAGCTAAAACTTAAATCAAGCAAACAATTAAATCTTTGGCCAGAAGACTAAAAGCATTAAGTGCAGAAACACATGAATAACCTTGTTGCAATATAAAGAAAATATACTAGTTAAATAAAATATTCATAAATTTAACAAATAACAACAAATCTTAAAAATAGAGTTTAGTCACTCAAAATTCACAATTAAAACTTAAACTTATCTAAAAAATCCATAAAAGAAACTACAAGGAAAAAGATAAAAACTCTATGATGCTGCCAATCCTCGTTCTCGATGTGATGTGTCACGATCTCGAGCCTTGAATTCCTTCCTGGTTCTCAAGAGTGTCTTCTAAATCCCAAAAGCTTAGTAAAAATTAAAGTCTGGCATTTTTTTTCCCTCCAATTGGTCTCTCCAAATTCGTAGAAAAATGCTCTATTTATAATATTGGGCAGCATCTAGACGCTGGAATTCCTATTCTTTTTTAAAAACGAAAAATTAGGACAGCGTCAAGACACTATCATCCCATTCCATCTCATATTCAGAAAAAGCATATCGACGCTACGAACAAAAAAAATGTTTGTTTTGCCCGCGTTTTGATGTTGAGACACCACAAGTAGCGTCTCAACGCCACTCTCTCGATTTTCTTGGCTCAATTCTTGATCTCTCTTTACTTAGTTGTTCTAATTGATGCCAATTTTCTTCCTTTTTGTCCATAAGTCACCTAAATGCTTAGTTTTGCTCTAAATGTCCGAAATCTATAAAATAACCAAATAAATATGTGAAAACACTTAAATATAACACAAACTAGCAATAAAACAAGTCTTAGGAACAATACATTTTGTGTGCTCTCAGTTGTCTTTTGGCATATCTGTACCTGACAAAGTAGCAAGAATTCTTCCAACAATGGTGAACACCTTGGCTTGGTTGGGACGAGCTAAGTAGGGTTCTATTGTCCTTTTGGTAAGTTTTCCAAGCCCTCTTGGAGTGTTCTTCAGAGTATTGGTGTGGCTTTCGGGTACCTACGTGGCCTTACTACCACTTGGACCGAAATATTTTTTGAGTTTGGATTAAATTGATCCAATTTCTTAAAACTAAGTTCATAGTTCAAAGTTGTAAACTTGACTCATTGAATTAAAGTTGTATAGGACTTGAATATTTAAAGATGATAAAGAAGGGAATAATCGAATTAAACCCTAGCGGAAGCGTCAGAATCGATTTGAGTTTATTTAAAATTAAATAATAATATTATGGTTAAACATGAATCATACCTTAAAAATAATATGGAGAATATTCTGGCTGGTCTTTATCTCATCCATAAAGTTTTCCTAGCTATAACTCGAACACAAGACTAAGGCTTGTGAGAGCCACTTGAAAGATAATCTACAAAGGATTGGAGAGGAAGATGTCTAGAGAAAATTCTTTAATTATCTATTGAGGATATGCGTGTTATGTCTAATTGATCAACCCAAATGTCCTATTTATAGAGATCAAGGGAAAATCTTTGCCATAATTAAAATATTTTATTTTAATATTTAATATATTAAAATATATCTTATGTTTATTTGAATCTCATTCAAATATCCTACGATATTTATTTATTTGAATCATATTTAAATTTTATAAATATCTTTTCTTTAATGTATCTAATATACATTAACTATTTTAATATTTAATGTATCAAATACAATAAATATATTTTTCTCTTTTATATTTAATATATCTAATATATTAAATATTAATTTGAACACTTTAAATTAAATATTAATTTGAACATTTCAAAATTTTCTTTCAACTAAATTGATCTTTTAGTGTTACTATGAGCTAGTAAGGGAATCTTATGGACCTACAAATTATAAGCTCCAATGATACAAAATCAATTAATTAAACTCTTTAACTATAGGTCACTCCACTATAGACCCAGAGTTGCACTCTTATGCACTGTAGGCCAAGTTGTGTCCATAGATATAATCACTACATGCAAGTCGATCATTCACGAGTTGTTCGTAATTACAACTGGGTTAAAAGTCCGTTTACCCCTGTAATTACATCTTGCACCTTAAGTATCATTGATCCTCTAATGAATAATTTGTTTATGATCCAACTATAAATTAAGTCCCTCTCGGTCCAATGAGAGGGTGGGGCCCTATTGTTCAAGTCCCGAAATCAGCACTTAAGGGAACTACTCATCTACTTACCCTATATGGAAAAGAGTGAATTCCATCTTGTGAGATTATGTTCCAAACTCCTTATTTGGTAAAGTCTCCAAAAAGGTAAGCATATTGAATCGGTTACAAACACCACTCTCACCCATGCAAATCAAAGAACAAGTCCTCACAGGCAGGAGCTCATAACTCACTCAGGATTAAGATCGAGTCATATATGATCATCATGATGAAATATTAATCTTTTCAATTAACGAATTTATAAAGAGAGATTAAATATTTCGTGGTCCAGTCTTACACAAACTTATTGTTTGAGATACTCCCACTCACATGTCACAACATGACGATTTGGATCAAATCATTTGTAACTATTACAAAGTGGGTCGTATCAATAGTATTATCAGGATAAGACACCCAACCTTATCCATATACTATGACCCTTTAGGTTATTTCTTGAACATAATCCTCTCGTAGGTCAACCATATGTTATTTAAGATTACACTAATAACCTTAAATTTTTCATATAATGGATAATATTATATTACAAATAAAAGAATCAAAATTATTATTAATTATTAAATAAATCATTAATTATAAAATTTTAGGACATAAATCCTGACATATAAAAATCTTTGTTGGCCTGATTGGGAAGAGAAACAACATCTAAAAGTCGGGTCGAGGAAAAATTTTCCTCTAGATTGTTTTAGGGACAAGGATGAGGACTTTTATGCACCCTTTCTCATATTTCAATTTTCTTATGTATTTATTAATTAAATTAAAATTTTGGTTTCTTAACTTTTATTATTATTATTATTATTACTTTGTCTATGTATTACTTTTACTTTAAAATCTTTCTAATAAGCCTTTAAACTTTTAAGATTGTGTACATTTGGTTTATCTTTGTAATTAAAAAAAAAATTACATTTATAAATCTTCAGTATTGTATCAATAGGTTATTGTGTTAACTTCGACAGTTAAATGATTGTTACACCAAAAGCTTAAACTTGTCCGAAATTAGCTTTTAAATTGTATTATACACTTAATATACCACAAAAACATTAAATTTACATAATCCATAAGCAAAGAACCTATTAGACATATAAAATTAATAGTTCGTAAATCTACTAGAAACGTTTTAAATTATATGGACCATATAAACATAACCTTAAAAAATTAGGCCCCATTTGATAATTATTTGATTTTTTATTTTTAGTTTTTGAAAATTAAACCTATAAATACTACTTCTACATATGAACTTATAAATACTACTTTCACCTATAGTTTCTTTGTTTTGTTATTTACTTTTTACACATATTTTCAAAAATTAAGCCAAGTTTTGAAAATTAAAACAAGTAGTTTTCAAAATTTTTTTTTAATTTGGCTAAAAATTTAAATGTTTTCTTAAGAAAGATGAAACTCATTGCAGAGATATAGTGAAAAAATGAACACAATTTTCAAAAACCAAAAACCAAAAACTAAAAACTAAGGTCCCGTTTGATAACCATTTGGTTTTTGAAAATTTAGCTTGTTTTCTCTCAATTTCTCTACAATGGTTTTCTTCTCCCTTAAGGAAGCATTTGAATTCTTAGCTAAATTCTAAAAACAAAAACAAGTTTTTTAAAACTACTTTTTTTAGTTTTCAAAACATGGTTTGGTTTTTGAAAACATAAGTAAAAGGTAGATAACAAAACAAGTAAATCCAAGGGTGGGAGTAGTATTTATAGGCTTAATTTTCAAAAACCAAAAACTAAAAACCAAATGGTTATCAAACGGGGCCTAAATAATTACCAAATAGGACCTTAAGAATCTATTAAAATGTTTTTAAGGTACAAAAACTAAATAAATATAACTTTGGTCATTGAACTTTAATTTGAAACGATTTAGTCTCTACTTTCAATTTTGTAACAATTCAATATTTGAATTTTAATATGTAACAATTTAGTCCATTCGTTCATATATTATGAAAAATAAAAATTGACTCTTAATTTTTATGTGATTTTTCACCATTGAAATTAAAACGTTACAAAATTTGAAGCACATGTAACATGAACTAAATTGTTACATACTAAGTTCATAAATTAAATGGATATAAATTTCAAAATACAAAGACTAATTATAAATTATTACAAACTAAGTTTCTTTATTTGCAAATATAGTAGTTTTTTAAAAGATTTGCAAATATGGCAAATCATTAAAATAAGATTTTTTTTTTATTATTTTACCCTTATTTTAAAGGAATGAGTATTCTTCTTCTTCCTCCCTATTCTTAGACCTAATTAAAACACCAGCCTATGTGCTCCATTCCACCCTCGAGAAAAGTTGGGGGAGGGGGATATGAATTTCCAACTAATTTCAATTGACCAAATATTGGCGTTTGATCAGGGAAAGAAGATCTATATATTCACATAACCTAAAGAAGGAAAGAACTTCTCTAATTAAGCTATAGACGGTGTAGAATATAGGTTAACTCTATATTTATTACCACTTCAATTTTTTTTCCTTTTTGATATTTGTGAGTGTTTGGACTAGTTTGTGCACACCTCGACTATTCTCAAAGGACAATTGTTTGACCCTACTACATTTGGTTATTAACATTTTATTTTTATTTTCTTGTTGAGTTCTTTATAGTAGTTCTTATTTTTGTTTGCTAAAGCTCATTTTATGGTATGTATCACTTAGATATAGTGCTGGTTCTGGTCTTTTGGATATATATTCTTTAGTGATAAATTGATATTCCTCTCTTATATCAGAGAGGAATATCAATTTATCATTAATAGACTTCAATATGTGACTGAAGTCTATCACTGATAGACTGATATTTCTCTCTAATTTCAATCTATCAGTGATAGACTTCAATATGTGACTAAAAGCTATCACCGATAGATTAATATTCCTCTCTGATATCAGCCTATCACAGCTGATAGACTCCAATCATATATTGAAGTCTATCACTAATATTTCTCTATAATACAACAATGATATCAAAGAGAAATCTCAATCTATCAGTGATAGACTTTAATATGGGACTGAAGTTTCACTCAGTATCATTAACTTAATAATTTTTTTTGTGTTTTTTTTGCAAAAATTTGAAATTATGGTTAGGATTCAATAGTTTTTTTTTCATAGTGGACAATAGAATGATAAAGATTGCTATGAGAATTACAAGACTACTGGAGTTTTGGTTGATAAAATTATGGTTTTTGAGACTTTTGTGAGTTTAATATTGAAGCAACTAAACATCAAACAAAATCAAATTGAATATTACATTTAATGTGATTAATTCATCAATGATAGAAGCCTATCACTGACAGACTTTACTCACAATGGTAGTCTATCAATGATAGCCTCCTATCAGTGATATGAGGGATTTTTAGTCTTTTTACATAAGCTGGATTTAATTGTTGCTATATGGCTCATTTTTCTAGATTTGCAACCACGCCTTAAGTATATAGATTAAAATTGTTTTTAAACTTAAAATATGTTATATTATACTACACTACATGCAATCCATTAAAATTTTTATAAAAAAAAGGTGCCGTTTTTAGGATACATATTAAATTTCTGAAACACATAAATCTAAGAATAAACTCTAATAATGAGCCAAGCCAACCTAAAAAAAAAATTCTGTTAGTTCGTTCATAATCATCACAACCTGAAGTGCAGCATTCGTCCACCGGCTCCTCTCAACGATTGTCTCCTACAATTCCATTTTCTGGTAAGCGACGCCGTACTCAGCTCAAGCATAACCATTCATTATCTTTTCTTACTTTCCTTTTTCCTGCATGATCTGATTCACCAAGTAGCCCCTTGCTTCTTTTGAGTTTGGTTGCGAGTAAAAATCGAGAAAAGGGTGTACTAAACTTGCAGTGCTAGGTTTCATTTTGGCATTTTCATCTATGGTTTTGGGGAAGATTTTCTCCAGCTCAATGGTTCGTTTCAATATTCCATAAACAGATCAAAACGCCCATATCAGTCCAACACAGAAGCCGTCAACAGCCACCTGCACAAAACTCGGACACCAACGATCTCTAGCTACAAATTAGGAGAAAGTAGTTCCTTGAATTTCTGTACCAGTAACTAGTTTTTGTTGTTTATAATAGTAGTAGTGATTACTGCATTTATCATTGAATAATATTGAATACTAGAATACAAAATCTTTTAGCTTCCTTTGTTTCTTGATCTGGTACGATTTCTCTACCCGTTTTCTCAACCAACAAATTACCACCATGAAGATGGATTGAAGTGAAGTAACTTTTTCTGTTATGGCAGAATTTGGGACTCTAATCCTTGTAGCTACAAATTGAAACCTGGAGATGCCGTCCCCAAGAGCATGAATCTTGAATTGCCCTTGATTTGTTACTGCTCGGTTGGTTGTACAATTCCATGAAGACCGACATTGCTACTCAAGTGATGGGATTTCAGAGCCCATGAAGACTATTTGCGCAGGTATTCGACAAACTAGAAATTGATCCATGACATGACAATTCATGATCCTTTTCTAGTTTGTTGGAATACCTGTCGCAGATTCAAATTTTGCACTGAATCCCACATATCTTTTGACGTCTGAAATCCATTCCATCACTCGAGGAGTCATGGAATTTTGCAAGGTGGTATGCAGACAGCAAAGTGTCCTGTAATGCAGAGGAGCCACTATGCAGGTAATGAAAAAGTTGATGGAGATAGTAACAAGTTATTGATATCTCATATTGGCTCATCTATTCTCCCTACAAACAGTGCCAATATTGCATAAAAATTATTGTGTCTCAAGACTTACTCTGATAATAACATATTTGTCTCAAAAAATTTATTGCATCCTTCGTCAGAGGTCCTAGATCAATTACTTAGAGATTGAATATAATCTGCTGGAATTAAATGAAGCTCTAAGGCCCGGTTGATAACTATTTATAGGTTTAATTCTCAAAAACCAAAAATCAAATGGTTATCAAACGGGGCCTAAATTTTTGTGAAGTTTGCCATTGGCACAGCTCACTCACGCCTTGTATTTCCAAAATTAGTTTCTCGTGCTAATAACCCATTTGATGTTGTACACACTGATGTGCCGGGTTCTACAATTGATATCCACACTATGGATCTATCCATTAAGGTAGAAGAATGATATTATTGCTGCATTCAAACAATTCCTGCCAATGGTTTCCAACCAGTTTCAAACCACTGTTAATGTGCAACTTATTTTTGTTATTTATTTTTAATTAATCTTTCTTCACCTTGTATGTGTATAAATAGCAGTAGTGATTACAATATTCAGAATACAAAATCTTTGGCATCCTTTGTTTCTTGATCTCGCCAAAGAAACAATCATAAAGTCTGTCTTCAGATGAATTTTCGAAATGTTATGTTCTTATTTTTATGGTCTTGTCTTGACTCGAATTTCAGTCTTGTTTGTTCTGTAAAGAATGTAAAACAGCCATTCAAGATGATGAAGCCTTTCCAGGTGAACCTATGATCTGCCTGACGCATACGATGCAAGCCTTCAAAGTTCCCTGATTGCTGTTTCCTAATGTTTGATATTAAATGTTGTTGCAATCTCTCCTTATTTAAAGGGGATTTAGACTAATCTTTGAATCGATGCAGATATGTAAAACAATCTTGTTTACAGTACAGCTCGTGTAATGATACATTATTAATTTAGTTTTTACTTTTGAGACTGTGCGCCAATCCCATTATGATAGGATTTTTGTTTGCGTTTAAACCTCCAATTAAATTCTGATTTTTTCTGTTTTTAAAAATTATGGCAGATGTTTACATGGATGAATAATGTTTCTTTTTCCCATTTTATAGTTCGTGCTTATTTAGGCCTCTACAAGAGTGTAAAGTCGATGATTGGATTGTTTTGAATTGATTAACATGCTGGAAGAAAAGCAAAGCGAAATGATGAAAACTTCGTTATCTGAAATTGATGTGGATTCTGTATCATTCTGGTCTTCAAGGTTCTCTGATTGCTCTACTATTTTGCTGTTTTGTATAATAGGAAATATATGTTTGGGATTTCTGTTTGAAGGTGAGATTATCATATTCATTTTTCTTATTTTTTTAACTACTGATTTCTTTCATTTTAATCAATGTTTAATTGGTTAATCTGACTATCAATTTGGATATTTCCTAATAATTTTGGGGAACTAAAAAAAAATACTGGTAGCACTAGCAGGGAACTTGTATCTCAGGCCATAAGAGCATTGTGCAACATCAAAATCTCTCCTTTTCTTGTCATCATTGCCTCGGTAATTTGCATGAAATGGTTTAGAGCTAGAACTGGGGAGCACAAAATGAAATTCTCTTTTTATTTGCAAATCTGGTTTCTCACTTGGAGTTTACACGCTTCAAGCAATCACTTTTCTTTGCAGCCTCTGGAGAATTTCTTTCTTGCTGATGTTCTTGTAAAGAATGATTTTCAATTGTTTTATTTTTTTGTTTTCATTTTAGATCCCATGGAATATAGACAACAACATAGTTTATATATATATATTTGCTGACAATATAACAACATAGCATCCCAATGCCACTTTTAATTACACACTCAAATATATGTATCTTTCTTTTTTGTTGGACAAGATTTTAGTTGTCTTAGGATGACTAAGCTTCAGCAATATCTGGTTCCTCTGGATCGGTATGCACCATAGAGAGAGCCCATCTTTCTTGATGCTGCCATCTTTATTTCTTAGATGATAATAATGCTTACTACACAACTTCCGGAGTCTGTCTTGTAGAAGAAGCTCAAGAACCAATGATCTGATGACACTACCCTCCTCCTTTGTCCGGGCTTGGGACCGGCTGCGTAGAAGAAATGATGCTTAATGCATGACACAGGCAGAGTTATCATGCCATTGTAAGTTGTAGAATAACATAGGTTTCATGTAGATTAGAGCTTATTTGTATTGGTGATGAACCACTCCAACAGGTCAACACAAGTATCAGAGACTTTACTACTAGACGTCAAGCAGATGGCTATGGATGCTACAGAAAAACTCCTGTTCTCTGTCTAAGTCACTTGAATGATAGAACAAAGGCTATCAAGGAGAAGGCACATGCCAGCCAAGAGATCCAAGCGAAATTCTGATGGATTAGAAGAAGACTTGCTATGATGCACACACCAATTGCAGCGATAAGAGCACCGATCTTTCCGAACAAAAGTGCGATTCTCGGGAATGCATTTTGAAGGAAAAGTCCAGCAAATGAAAAGGCAAAGATACTCAACACAGCAGCACCAAAGAGATGTGTCAAAAGTGGAGGATATGAACTGGGTGTGCTGATGAACAAGGCCAAAACCTGAAAAGTAAGGCCAAACATTATCTTCCCAAGATTATTCTGAGGGCTGCGGGCTGGTGGAGGAGGCCTCTGCATTGTGATGCAAATTGGAAGGCCATCCGATGCTGTGGCTGTTCCCCAGGTAATACTGCTGATTCCAGGATTTCTTTCTTTAATTGCAGTGATGAAGGAATATAGATCGTTCATATCTAGGGAAATTTGCTGTGAATTTGATTCCATTGGGAAAAAAAAAAAAAAAAACAAACTCTCAATATCTCTAGTGGGTTCTCTCTCTTGAATTGATGATTAAGTCTTGCAGTTCCTTTTTATGTGGAGGGATGGAATGTTCTAGAATTTAGAGAGAGAAGTTTCAGTGATTCTACTACAAGTTATAGAGAGGAAATTTCGTAGAAATTGTGAAAGGGATGATGTTTTGATCACTTTTTTTGAGTAAAAAGTTCTTTTTGACAAAAGATTCTCTTTGTTTATGATAACATGACCTGCTGTGCGTTCTTGGTATTTTCGTCTCCTTTGGATGGAGAATGGAACAGATAAAGAGCTTAGAGTTTTTAAAAGTTACAGTTTGATTCTTGAGTTAAAAATAGTTTTACCAAGTCTGTATTTTTTCTTTTCCAGTCGTTGATTGAGCATTTTTTAAAATTAAACTGGATTTTTTTTTTTATGTTCGCCAAAATAATAATTTATTTCATCAACTTTTTGACAGTTTGTTAAAAAAAAAAGTTTTAAATACTATTTTGGTCTCTTGGTTTCTGCACTTTTGGTTTTGGTTCATTTTGGTCTCTATACTTTTAAAACGTTAATTTTGGTCTCTTACTTTCAACTTTCCACTTTGATCTTTATACTTTCGAAATGTCTATTTTGGTCCCTATACTTTCGAAACTTCCATTTTGGTCTCTGTACTTTTAAAACGTCCAATTTGGTTCATATTTGCAAAATTTAAACATAAATTTTATACACAATGGAAACCCTTTAATACAAATTTAGTAAGTAAAGTGTAATGCTAAAGTTATGATCGAAAGAAGTGAGATAAAAATGAAAATGAAAATGAAGGGACCAATATGAATGTTTCAAAAGCACAAAAAAAATTAATGAACAAAAGTTGAAAGTTGAAAGCACAAGGACCAAAATAGATGTTTTAAACATAAGGACTTTACAAAAACCAAAATAATATTTAAAACTTTAAAAAAAAATCAGTTAGGGGCCGTTTGGTTTAAGGTTTTCTAGATGCCTAAGAATAAAATATGCTTGGGAATAAGATGTCTGAGAATAAGATGTCTGGGAATTAAAGATAACTGTGTTTGGTTGTGCATGGGAATGCTAACAGATTTTCATGGGAATAAATGATTTATGTATGTACATGAGAATGTTGTCAGATTTACATGAGTTACTTTTAAAATAATTATTCTTATTAATTTATTTTTATTAAGTCAATTTATTAAAATAATTTTAATTTAATTTTTATTCATTAGTAAATTTATTATAAATAATATATCTTAAATTTTAGATTTATAATTTTATTTAGTCATCAATATTAATAATTATCCTCAAAGAAATGTAATTAATAAAATTATATAAATTTTTAATTATAATTAATCAGTACAATAATCAAGTTGATAAATTAATTATGACTGTTATATTTCAAAAATCAAATATAATATGTCTAAAAGTGGCCACTAAATATATACAAAATAAAAATTTATACTATGTTAGCAAAAGGAAAAAAAAATGAGGAGAGAAAAATAATAGAAAAAGAAAAAGAAGGTAAAATAGTAAAAAGAAAAAAAGGAAAAAAAAAGAGAGAAAGGAAAAAGAAGGACAAGAAGGAAAAGTTAATAGGGAGGAGAGTTGAGAAAAAAAAAAGAAAAATAATAATGGAAATATTCAGAAAAGTTGAGAAAAACAAAGAAATAAAAAATAATGGAAATATTCAGAAAAGTTGAGAGAGAAAAAAAAATAAAGAAATAAAAAATAAAGAAAAATAGAGAATTGAAACCATAAAAAGAGAGAGTATAATAAAGAAATGAAGGGTTTTGAAAGAAACCCATGAATCTCTACGAGTTAAAGAAACCCAGCCATCACACTTATTCATGATGCATGGGAAAAAGGTTTTCCCAGGCATACATTTCAAAAGCTTATACCAAACATGGGCTTGGAATGTCCAAGCCCATTCCCACCCTCAAATCCTCCAACCAAACGGGCCATTAGTGGAATAAGCAACTAGTTTAAGTGGAACTATTTTGTAATTACAGGGGCTAATTGTAATTACCTTGTTTTTTTTAGAAATATGTCAATATATTATTATCCTATCATTATCAATCTTGCACCACAAGCAACAAACTTGATTGGCCAGTCTGATAAAAAAAAAAAGTCCTGCGCTGCGCAGAGGGATTTTTGGTGGGTTTGTTTGTACTTTAATAGTTATTTTGAAAACAATTAGAAAATATATAACAGTATCTAAAATATTGTGAAAATTGCAAAAACAACTCTTGTATTATATGGTTGTTATAATTACATGAGCAATTTCAAACTTTTAATTTTACAAAATTTTACAATTAGACTATTAAAATATTGTAAAATTCATAAACCACCTTTTCTTTTTTAGAAGAAGAACAACTCGGAAAACAAAACACAACAAAGGAAAGCTACAAAAGTGCAACCAAATGCCTATCATTCCCACCAAGCTATAGAAGCCACAAAGGGAAATCACAGACCACTGCTCAGAGCAGAATTCAGATAGAGCCCAATGAGCTAACCCGTCAAAAGTGGATGATTGTAAATATCCGTATATACCCGGGTATAAATAGAATAAAAAATTATTCTCTCCTCTCCTAATAAATTGGTGGTCATGATATTGAATAACACAACTTTTTAGCTTTTTTTTTTTTTTTAAAAAAATTTTATTTTGGCTATTTTCTTTTTTAGCTACTTGTCACAATTATTTCGATCGTCATTGTGGCCCATCTTGGATATACTAGCCACATTGCCTAGCCCAATCCACAGTAGCTTTCTTTGGCATGCATTATATCAAGGAAAATTGTGGCTAGTGTCTACAAAAAAAAAATGGGTAATGAAATATGGATAAAAATATTTCATATTTGGGATTTTGTCTACTTATTTTTTAGGGGGGAGTGTGAAGAAAACATTATGTCCGTTTTACCCGTAGTGTATATGTGTATCTACCGTTAAGCCAAGTCAATCCAAAGATTCTATACAACCAATTTTCCCGAACTTTTAGCAACAACTTGGGTTGATCGAATTTTGTGGCCGGGGGGGGGGGGGCAAACGTCTTCCATGGGGGTATCGATTTTCTCCATGGAGTTTGCAAGGGGTCTCACCTTCCACGTTCCAGAAGAGATCCTTACATTCTGCCCTTGGTTTACATGTTTGCAGGTTTGTATCAGTCAGAAATGGCTTCCGACAACATTCCTATCTTATTTGATGGTGTTTGGGATAAAGAGGATGGTTATAAGAATTACAAGTCAAGCTCGGTGGTAGTCGGAGATGTTTCAACTCTTTCGAAACTCACTGAATCTATTGCAACCCAAATTAAGCTTGATGTCACCAACAATATTTCACGTCTCTCACTTGTTAGGAATGGGGATAAGAAGCTACTGACTATAGACCTTGCTGAGGATAGGGACGTAGCTTGGATTCTTGCAGGGGTATATGGGGGTATGTACTATGATTGTTGTCTAGTTACGGAGGTTGAGACCATAACATCGATGGAGGGTTCAAACAAACAGGTGAAAGAAGTCACGTTCGTTGACCCTAGAAGTATTGTTGCCCTAACACAAGGGGGAGGGATTTTGGAGGGGTGCGTTTTTGGGTGTAAGGATGATTTGAAGAAGGTTGTATATACCCTTGCAATAAAACAGAGTTTTCAATTCAAAACATTAAAATCGAGCAAGAGACAATTCAGTGTCCATTGTATTGACGACACATGCAAATGGTACCTTCGTGCTTCAGTTTTTAGGGGTGGGGAGTTGTGGGTTCTTAGGAAACTTGTTAATGAGCACACTTGCTGTATTAACATTGTGCGCAATGACTATCGACAAGCGACCGCAACCATGGTTAGCGAGTACGTTGGGCTTATTCTAAGAATAAACAGTAGGATGCACTGTACTCTCAAAGATGTAATGGCGTATGCTTGGAAGAATCATGGCGTCAATATTAGTTACAATAAAGCTTTGAGGGGGGAAAGAGGCTGTAAACTGTATTCGAAGGTCGCCAGAAGAGTCCTATGCTCTCCTTTCTGGGTTTGTAGCCAATTTAATTGCGAAAAATCCAGGTATATAGCCTTTTATACATCCTTTTAAAATGCTACAGTCAATGTATATACTGATATCTACAACATTCTGTCAGGGACATACAATGCTCAGGAGGCTGATACGAATGATAGGTTCTATTTTTTCTTCATGAGCTCAGCAACATCAATAGATGGATAGAGGCACTATTTACCAGTAATATTCGTTGATGGGGCTTTTCTGAGATGTAAGTTCGGCGGCACACTTCTTACAACATGCACATTTGACGGAAATTCAAAGATTTACCCATTGGCATTTTCCATCGTTGAATCTGAGAACGATGCGTCGTGGGATTGGTTCTTCTGAAATTTAAAAGTAGTTTTTGGTGAACTCAATGGGCTAGTGATTATGTCTAACCGGCACGCCAATATAGGTAATGGTATTAGGAAGGTATATAATTCAGTACACCATGCTATCTGCATTTATCATCTGCTACTAAGTATTAAACCATGACATAGAGGTAAGGTCATTGAAGATTTGTACTTTGAGTGTGCAAAATCATATACTGTTCCCAAGCTTGAGTACTATATGAGGAGGATGGAACATATTTCCCCGTCTATCAGGGGTGAATTACAGGGCATAGGATATGCTAGGTGGGCGCGTGCGTTCTCACCTAGGAAACAATATGTAATGATGACAACTAATATATCAGAGAGTCTTAATTCACACTTAGAAGAAGCTCGTGATCTACCAGTCATTTCTTTGTTGGAGTTCATTAAGGATTTTTTGCAACGATGGTTCTATGAGCGAAGGACCCACGCAAGCTCTCAGACCTTAGATATAACACCATATGCTGTCGAGGTTTTGCGGGAGTCCCTGCAGGATAGTCGTACGATGGATATAAATATTTTTATTATTTGTTTATGTATCTATTCCATGTGCACTTACCTGTATATATCTACTGTCAATATACAAATTTACCACATAAATCAGGTTGAATTTGAAGTTCACGACCGACATGGGCGATTCGAAGTAAACATTAATGATCGCACATGTACATGTAAACAGTGGGACCTTGATCTCACCCCATGTCCTCATGCATGTCTTGCCATTTGCCAGAGAGGGTTGCCCTTACACTCATTTGTTCATGAGTTTTACCGTACTGCGACCATTTAGAAGCTTTGGGGACGTGTGTCCGATTGGCATGTCTCATCATGATATTGGTCCACCCATGGATAATGACATTTTAGTTCAGCCGCCTAATCTAAAACGCAGTGCTGGGAGACCGAAGAAAAGAAGGATCAAGTCTCACAGGGAAAGCAAATGTTCATTAAAAGCATGAGAGGTGTGGACAAACAGGTCATAATCGGAGACACTGTAGTAACCCCATTTTGAGGTAATTTTTTTAATTAGTATGTATAAGTCTTGCTGGGGTTTGTTATCTTGTGAATTAACAATTGATTGGTGGGTACAATATTGTTGCTTATGGATATTTTCAACAATCAGTAGTATATATCCCGTTTTATCCCAAAGGTGTGTATATCCTGGGGTAAATAACCGTGTATAGGTGGTTATCTAGGGTAAAAAACCGTAGCGCTGATGTATTTACCATCTAAGTAGTGGAAACAATCTACTTTTTGCATTCACATTGTAGTGCAAAAACAGATAACCAAAACACAAAGATCAGACATAAGCAAGCAAGTCATTAAAGCTTTATATACCAAGTTTATAAGTAATTAATTTTACTTGCACTTAGAAGAAGCTCGTGAGGCCAACCCAAATCATACAATTTTTTCCCTTCCTTTATGGGTATTTACTTTGAGATTAATACATATCCAACTATGTATATCCCTATATAGTAGTAATAGAGCAAGTATATACGGTTACTTAAGGGTATAACTAATAAAGCATTCACATCAAGCAACAAGGAGAGAAAAACACAACATTCACAAAATCCAAATGTTAAAGCGAAAATATTCAGGTTCTAGAAGGAAGTTCACAGTAACAAAGACCAAAAACTTGTTCTAAAAAAGTTGTTCTAAAAAACCAGAAGTTTGAAGATAGTAAGTTGTAGATTCATTCAAGGATCAGGTGGTGGATTCTTTATCCTGGCTAAGCTTTAAGTCAAACAACGGTGCCATGAACTACACAGGGAGATCTTGTGTTGCATTTTTCACCCATGCCCCTCGCATTGCATCAACAAATATTCATGTAGGCTTTACACTGCCCCCACCAGCTGGATGTATTGCCACAGTCTGGGGCGCATTTTGGTCAAGCTGCATATATACATTATAGTGTGTTAATCAGTCATGCAGAACTTCTTGAATGAATGTGTTGTTAATTTATAAATTAATGGTATATACCTCCATCAGTGCAATGCTTGTCTATACAGTGTTCTCCAATGGTTCACTCGACTTAATTGCCTTGGCCTTTGGTATGCACAACACAGGTTATATGTTATACACACATAATATACACTGGTTGATGGGTAGATGTATTTAAAAAACTATAGTCATGTACCTTTCCAACCCATCTCGGTGGCATGACGTTTGATGTAAGACGGTTGATCATACATGCATCCTGCCAAAATTCAAGTAGAGTTATATTAACTAATAACAACAATGAGTACTGTTTTCTAGTATAGTGATTCTATAAAATAAGGTTTACCCATCGTCGCGATACCCTTTCCCTTTCTGTCTCTTATAATTTTTTCCATGATTTTAGATTCATCGATTAACAGGATTGCTTGGTTGATTTTCTCGTCCACGTCATCGCTTACCTACAGATGCATTTGTAGTTAAATAACTACAGATATTAGACAAACCAACACTTGGGGTATCATACCTAGTCATCCTTTGTTACTTGGGTATCAGTTTCGCCGCCGGAAACATGATTGGTTGGTTGATTCACCACACCACGCCCTGTAGAAATTTTTGTGTGTGGTAGTCCTTCGTCGGGGGGATCTTCGTCATCTTCTTTTCAAAATGGGTGCATTTGTTTCTCTTGTTCATGGTCGTCTTAGTTTTTTGCCTTATCATTCGGTTCATCACCATCTCCTTTTTCAGGATCCTCAAGGAGTAATGGTGGACTCTTTTAATAGTGACCAATGGACCAAGCGAGGTATCAGTAATTACATACAGAAATTAATTGAAGTACCTAAATATGGAAGCAATTATTCCTTCATACCTTCATATTGGTAAGATGCTCTACACCTGTCCTTACGTCTCCTCGCATCATGAATCTGGAGCGCACCATCTCGCTCTCTTCGTGAGTGTCTTTCAAGTAGTTCACCAGAGCGTTTATTGCAGCAACAACATCATCTAACTTTGCATTCATTTCATCTTGTTTCCTTGCGAGTATTCCCAATTGGTTTTCGATTGAGGATGACCCTACGAAGAGATTTCCAACGAATGTAGCCTCGTCTCCAAGTGTCCATTCGGGGTTGCCTAGACCACGAGCAGCGAGTTCCTCTTTCAAGAATGGTGCGAAGTATGACATTTGTATCTTCTTTTCTGTCGGTTCTAGGGGCACCACTTCCAATTGGGGAAATTTTCAAACGTGGGTCAGTGATAAATATATACATTTTCGGTACAAATATTTACAGTAAGAGGTGTAGATCTAAATACATATAGTTGGCAAGTTGAAACATTCGCATGCAGGTCTTTCCACGCCCGTTGTGAGTCTACCTCCCAATTTATGATTTGCGGGGCTGCACTATTGATTCTTTTTGCATAGTATGTTGGAGATGCGTTTAGAGCGGGTATAACTTGATATGCCCAAGCCATGAGAACATAAATGAATCCTCCCATGCCGACCCCGCTACTATCCCGGCTTGTTAATGCATTTTTCATGTACTTGACCAACAATTGGAATGTGACACACCCCCATGGGTAAGAATTAAATAGTTCCTCGTCGTCAACCATGAGGATATGGTCGATCTCTATATGTACATTCTCTTGTCTCGGGAGTAGGAAGCTCTCCAGGTAATACAACTGTGCCATTTTCACCATGTCATTTTCTGGTGCCATTTTGTTGACCTTGAAGGCCGTATTCAGAAAGGCTCGCTTGACATTCTCCTCGTCCTCCAAGTAATCATTTTTAAGTTTTCCATCTCCCTTTATCTTCTCTCGGTCGATTTGTGTGTTCAGACCACAGTTCAACCCGATAATTAAAGCAAATTCTCTTAAACCAAAAGTCAGAATCTTTCCTCCAATCTTGAAGTTTAACACTGATGACCTCTTTGGCTTGCATTGGTTCTGGATTAAGTGCACCAAAAGTTGGGAAGAAATTTTTTTAAATGAGAAATCCCAAAGGTGGCCGAAACATGTCTATCGAAACTTCTCTTCATACTTGTCCTGAAGATTTCTGCAAATTGTTGCCATGATGCTGCTCTTGCAACATAAGTTTATCTTCATTGGCTTGCTCATTTTTGATGTTGACAGGAAGTAGTCATCATTCTGCAAGTCAAGTTAAGCAAATTTGTATATAATTAGAATATACACAAGAGTGTATATAGAAACAATACATAGGGTGTACATAATTAGACATATAGTGGGGAATATACAACAAAGTAACTACATTTAGCAAGACATATAGGGGGATAGTAATCTATAGATAACTAGGATATACAAAACGGTATATAACAAGGAATACACGAAGAATGGTATATAACTATAAAAACAAGGTGTTACAAGGGGGCGTATCCATAGGATTACACAACATGTCACAATACATACACAACATCCCACAAGGGTTCATACGGGGGGAGGGAGTATATAATAGGGATTACAAGATTACCGCTTTTCATCAGTCCCCTCAACAATGGGGTCTTTCTTAGATTGTCCACCCTCGGCTACCATCCCTTTTCCTTTGTGTTTGGCCGTAGGCTCCTTCTTGATAGCCACCTGTGACATACATGTTATACATATACGCATGTAACATGGGTATCTAAATTTATTTAAAGTAGTACCTGTGCTGGGTGGTCCATCTTTGTCATTCTCTGTGCTCGAAGAAACTTGTGCCAACGATTCATTTGCATTATTATCCTCTTATTCATTCTCAAAATCTCCAGAGTTATCTTCACTTGTTTCATGTTCAGCCTTACAAAAAGTAGGTATAATTAACATAAGTAAATTTTTTCTTCTTAGGGTTCCATACCGAGTAAATATAGGGAATTAACCTCACTATTTTCAGATTATGTTGTCTTTTTAGGTGTCTCCTTACTTTTCTGTTTGCTACCCTTCGTAGGTCGTTCTCTTTTTACCCTCTTCCCTTTTGACTTGTGGTGTCTTGGGACCGAGTCCGCGATACTCATAGCTTTTTTACGAGACTCTTGTCTCTGTATACAATTTCAACCACATTTCCATGGGTGTGATGGGGGTTAATGTACATTAAAGATTTAAAAAAAAAAAAAAGTATCTCATCTTGTTGGGATGGACATGGATGAAATTACCTCTTCCTCACTCTCCAGGTGAATTAGATTTGGGTTCTTCTTCGGTTTCTTTCCAGGTGTTACCCCCTCCGCCTGCAATCGTGCACTAGCCCTTGCTTTTGGCTCTGCAGTTCCTTTTGGCATCGTTGACAAGACGAAGAACCCTGGAATTAGAGGGGTATAGATGGGTTTAATTGATTACAGACGACAAAAAATAGAATCCTTAAAACACGGGATTACAACTTCATTTTTAAAAAAGATTTTCATCTACATTTTACTATACCTATTTAACCGCTTGAATGCAAATTTACAAACCTTTTTAACTTATATCGTTGAAAGATGGAATATAGGGTCATCAATCGAATGAAATGGGGACATTCATGTGGAGAAAATGAGAAAAAAGCTATGAAAGGAAGTATACATACCTTGGGTCTTAAGGTGATCGGTGGGGCAGCGTGGAGCGAACCTTTTGGCATGGGGGGAGAAGATACTTCGATACCTCTAGATACATAACGATATGTAGGAAGAAGGCGAAGAGGGTTAGATGCAATAATTGTTGACAGGTGCCCTAATACCCATTTTAATTCCATTTTGCATATTTCAATGGTTTTGGTTGTTTTGGTGGCATATTCCAATGGTTTTGGTGGTGAATTAATAAATTAGTGGTTGAGATGAATAAACTGATTTACATTTATGGGTGAACTAGTATTATTTACTCTAATTTTCATTCATTTGTGGGCTGCTTGGGGGTGTGTTTACTATGGTTTGTGCTAGATGTAAATATATTTATATGCAGATGTCGCGAGCTATTATATTTGTGCGTTAATAAAATTGTTGAATTGAGCTCACAATTATGTCGATTGGTTTAATTTAGATTCATCTAGTTTTAATTGTTCTTTATGTGCTGGGTTTTTTTTTGTGTTCATCTGAAAATTCATGTAGCCACTATGTTATTTAAATTAAACAGAATGATGATTTGAATTGTTAGAACGTTTTTATTTCCCTCTATTATCTCAAAAATATCGTACGCATTTTCCTCCTTGATCCACTCTTTTTTGTTAGCCACACTTTTAGGTACGATAAACTCATAAATATCAACAACAGAGGTATTTTCGTCCCAATGCTTTTAGTATATTTTAGGAAAAAACTGTTTGACATATTTGCAAAATGAAACTTATTTAGACATTTTTCAAGTTGGATAAGTTAAATTTAGACATTCTTCTTGTTCTCCCTTATATCAAGCTCTTCATGGCTCACGCAAGGGATGAGTATCCATGTGATCCACTCGGCTTGCCAATAAACATTTACAAGGCACGTCCTTACATAGGTATTCTCTGTCGAGCTTCCTTAATATTCTAAGTACAAAAGATGTCTCTATGCCTCTTGGTCTTCTCCATTATTGACTAGCCACACAACTTTTTAGATGTTTGGTTACGAAAAAATTTCGATGACAATTCACCAGAAATTCTACATACACACATTCTTATCAATACTCCACCAATTTAGATGATCAAGTAGAATAACAATGTTTTTTAATGCCTAACATATCTACAAACTCTTTACCATTCATCTCGTTCGTATTGTTTTTTATCTTATATTAGAAAATGAGTTCCAAAAATTTGACTATGTCGAGTAATGATTATTAAGTATAGCATAATGTTGTATATATATATTCTAAAGTAATGTTTGCTCAATCAAGCTTTTAACTAACAATGTCATTATTAAAATTGAATAACAGAATGGTTGATTTAGTATTTAAAAAATATTAGTTTTTATGAACTTGTTCTTTTTTTTTTTCTTGAGAGAAAGCTAGTGTATTTTTAATGTTAAGTATTTACTTCACCTACTCAATTAAAAAAAAAAAACTCAACTAGCCCCTACAGAATGAATGGAAAAAAAAAAAAACTAATCTAGGTAAATTATTAATTAGTAGACAAGAATATGGAGAGCTATGTATAATTTACAAATGATAATGAGATGGGCATGGTTAGAGATGCACCCCGGTCCCCACCTCGAGTTTTTATTTTTATTTTATTATTATTATTTTAAATTTTATTTATTTATTATGAGGATCCAAGGTCGAAGTTGGAAAATCCACATTTGGGTCCTCGTAGGGAAAGATCTTTGTTTACATTTTGTTTTTAATTATTGTTTAATGTAGTTAATTTTTTTAAGAATGTTTGATAAAGTTATTTAAATATTAATAAAGTATTGTGAATATGGCACATGTAAATGCCCATTCCACATGCCCATTTGTTATCCATGCCAAGTGGCATTTTCTCCATAGCCAAAGTGTCTTCTAAAGGCCATAGATTGGTGTCCAAATGTATCACATCATCATCTCTTAAATTGCCTATAAATAGAGAGATTTTTGGAAAAGAAAATACACCAATTTTTCTCCCATTTTCTCTAATTTTTGTGTTTTTAATTTTCCATAAATCTCCACTTTCTTTTGTTTATACTATATATATATATATTCTTTTTATATTTCATCTTTTGTATTATTATTATTATTATTATTATTATTATTATTATATGTTTTGGTAAAGTTTTGGTGCCCGGTTTCGCCTCTCAATTTTACAACACGTTATCAGCACGAATCTCTGTCATTTTTCCCGCTAAAGGTAAGTCTTATAGGTAAGCCATTTTTACGCATTTGGTTTATGTTAAATTTCTAATATAAATATATATTATTATTTTGATAGTGTTATTATGGCAAACCTTACAAAGCTAGAATTTGCGGCCCTGGATATTAATGGAAATAACTACTTGTCATGGATCCTTGACGCTGAGGTCCATTTAGATTCTATGAATCTTAGAGAAACAATTAAAGAAGGAAATGATGCATCAAATCAAGAAAAAGCAAAAGCCCTGATCTTCCTTCGCCATCATCTTCACGAGGGATTGAAAATGGAGTATCTTACAATAAAAAATCCCTACGTTCTATGGCAAGGTTTGAAAGAAAGGTACGATCATCAAAAAACAGTTATTCTTCCAAAAGCTCGTTATGATTGGATGCACCTGAGGTTGCAGGACTTTAAATCAGTAAGTGAGTATAATTCCGCACTTTTCAGAATTAGTTCAAAATTAAAATTATGCGGAGAAAAGATTACTGATGTTGATATGTTAGAGAAGACATTTTCCACTTTTCATGTCTCGAATATGCTCCTGCAGCAGCAATATCGAGAGAAGGGTTTTGCAAAATATTCTGAACTTATCTCATGTCTTCTCGTTGCTGAACAAAATAACGAGTTATTGATGAAAAATCACGAATCCCGACCAACTGGAGCAACACCATTCCCTGAAGTGAATGTTGTGAATTTTAATAACCGTGGTCGAGGTCGTGGTCGTGGTCGAGGTCGGGACCGCGGTAGAGGAAGAAATACCTATTTTCGTGGTGGGTATTATAATTTTAAGAAACCCACACGAAGTGATGATCATAAAGGAAAGGCTCCACAAGATAGAAGTTCGAAAGGTGATGAACATAAATGTTTCCGGTGCGGAATGACTGGGCACTGGTCACGTACCTGTCGTACGTCAAAACACCTTGTTGATCTCTATCAAGCTTCCCTGAAGGAAAAAGGAAAAGGAAAGAATGTGGAGGTAAATCTTGCCATTCAAGAAGATGATGTGTTTGACCCCTCCAATATGATGTATCTTGATGTAGCTGATTATTTTGAATCTCCTGGAGAGAGAATTGATGCAATCAAACAAGTAGAGGATGATTTGTATGAAAATATATAATTAAGTACTGTTTAGTATGTTTTTGTTGTTGTTTTGTTTGTATATATATTTAAGACTCTTTGTAATCGTTTTTCTTTTCTTTTCAATGAAGAAATATGAACAATTTCAATATGTTGAGTAACTCGAAAATGAGCAATGAGGATTTATGTCTGGCAGACTGCGCAACTACGCACACGATACTCATAAATAGAAAATATTTTACTAGATTGACAATGCTGGAAGCAAAAGTCAATACTATATCAGGTTCTGCAAATCTGATTGAAGGTTTTGGAAAAGCAAACTTTATTTTGCCTAGAGGAACAAAATTTACAATTAATAATGCTCTGTTCTCTAGCAAATCGAAAAGAAACTTATTAAGTTTTAAAGATATACGTGAAAATAATTATCATGTTGAAACTGATTGTAAAAATAATATAGAGTGTCTCTATATAACATCTATTGTTTCACATGAAAAACGTATATTAGAAACACTGCCTGCTTTTTCTTCTGGATTATACTATACTCATATACGAGTAATCGAAAGTTATGCAATAATGAACCCGAAGTTCATGAATCCAGAAATATTCAGTGTTTGGCATGATCGATTGGGTCATCCAGGGTCAATAATGATGAGAAAAATTATTGAGAATTCACATGGACATCCTTTAAAGAGCCAGAAGATTCTTCAATCCAATGAGTTGTCATGTGATGCTTGTTCTCAAGGGAAATTAATTATTAGACCATCACCAGCTAAAGTGGGGATTGAATCACCTGCATTTTTAGAGCGAATTCAAGGTGATATTTGTGGACCTATTAACCCACCAAGTGGTCCATTTAGATATTTTATGGTATTAATTGACGCATCCAGCAGATGGTCACATGTATGCTTATTATCAAGTCGAAATCTTGCATTTGCAAGATTACTTGCTCAAATAATTAAGTTAAAAGCACAATTTCCTGATAATACAATTAAGACCATTCGACTTGATAATGCTGGTGAATTTACATCCCAAACTTTTAATAATTATTGTATGTCAATTGGGATAAGTGTTGAACATCCTGTAGCTCACGTTCATACACAAAATGGTCTAGCAGAATCATTTATAAAACGTCTGCAACTAATTGCAAGACCATTGCTTATGAGAGCTAAACTTCCTACATCGGTATGGGGTCATGCTATTTTGCATGCTGCATCACTGGCACGTATTAGGCCAGTAGCTTATAATAAATACTCCCCAATGCAATTAGCTTATGGCCAGCAGCCAAATATTTCCCATCTAAGAATTTTTGGATGTGCAGTATATGTACCGATTGCTCCACCACAACGTACTAAGATGGGTCCTCAAAGGAGGTTAGGAATATATGTTGGTTTTGATTCCCCATCAATTATTAAATATCTTGAACCCCTGACGGGTGATGTATTTACTGCACGATTTGCTGATTGTCATTTTAATGAGACAAATTTTCCAACATTAGGGGGAGGAATTAAGAAGTTGGAAAAAGAAATTACATGGAATGCATCGTTATTATCTCATTTAGATTCTCGTAGAAATCAATGTGAACTTGAAGTTCAAAAGATAATTCATTTGCAAAATATAGCAAATCAACTACCAGATGCATTCACAGATACTAAAAGTGTGACTAAATCATATATACCAGCTGCAAATGCTCCATCAAAAGTTGATATCCCAAAGGAACAAGTTGTCAATAATGAGTCTGGAGCACGCCAGAAGCGTGGTAGACCAATAGGTTCTAAAGATAAAAATCCTCGAAAAAGAAAAGTAGTTGAGAATCAAAATGATTCGATAAAAGGTATGGATGTTCCAGAAGAAATCCAGAATACAACTACTCAAAAGAGTATTGGTGAAAATCAAACGCTTGAGGATAATAATGAAATTTCTATAAACTATGTTACAACAGGAAAGAGATGGAACCGAAATGATATCATTATTGACAACATTTTTTTCTTATAATGTTGCTCACGATATTATTCATGAAAGTGACGATTTTGACCCAAAATCTATCGTAGAATGTCAACGTAGAAAGGATTGGCCGAAGTGGAAAGAAGCAATCCAAGCAGAGTTGAACTCACTTTCAAAACGTGAGGTTTTTGGACCATAGTCCCAACACCGGAAAACGTCAAACCTGTGGGATATAAATGGGTATTTGTAAGGAAAAGAAATGAAAAGAATGAAGTCACAAGATATAAAGCGAGACTTGTTGCACAAGGATTCTCGCAAAGGCCTGGTATTGATTATGAGGAGACATATTCTCCTGTGGTGGATGCAATAACGCTAAGATATTTGATTGGTCTGACTGCATATGAAAAACTTGATATGCATCTAATGGATGTAGTCACGGCGTATTTATATGGATCTCTGGATAATGACATTTATATGAAAATCCCGGAAGGATTTAAAATACCAGAAACGTATGAATCAAGTTCTCGGGAATTGTATTCAATAAAGTTACAGAGATCATTATATGGATTAAAACAATCAGGACGAATGTGGTATAATCGCCTGAGTGAATATCTGTTGAAAGAAGGATACCAAAATAATCCAATATGTCCGTGCGTTTTTATAAAGAAATCTCAGTCAAGATTTGCTATTATAACTGTATATGTTGATGACTTAAATATAATTGGAACTCCTGAAGAGTTATCCAAGGCAATAGAATATCTTAAGAAAGAATTCGAGATGAAAGATCTTGGAAAAACAAAATTTTGCCTTGGTTTGCAAATTGAACATTTAGCAGATGAGATATTTGTTCATCAATCAACTTATACAGAGAAAATCTTAAAAAGATTCTATATGGATAAAGCACATCCATTGAACATTCCAATGGAAGTTCGTTCACTGGATATAAAGAAAGATATATTTCGACCTCGAGATGACAATGAAGAACTACTTGGTCCTGAAGTACCATATCTTAGTGCAATTGGTGCACTTATGTATTTGGCTAATAACACAAGACCAGATATTGCATTTTCAGTAAATTTATTAGCTAGATATAGTTCATGTCCTACAAAAAGACATTGGAACGGAGTTAAGCATGTACTCCGATATCTTCGAGGGACAATTGATATGGGTTTATTTTATTCTAACAAATCAAAGTATGATCAAGTTAGTTATGCAGATTCTGGTTATCTATCTAATCCACATAAAGCTAGATCTCAGATAGGTTATCTATTCACATGTGGAGGAACTGCTATATCGTGGCGATCAGTGAAACAGACTATAACGGCCACTTCTTCAAATCATGCTGAAATCCTCGCTATTCATGAAGCAAGTCGAGAATGTGTATGGCTAAGATCGATGACACAACACATTCATCAGACATGTGGCTTGTCTTCAAGTAAACCTCTTCCAACGATGTTATACGAAGACAACACAGCATGTATAGCTCAAATCAAGGGAGGATATATCAAAGGAGATAGAACAAAGCATATCTCACCAAAGCTCTTCTATACTCATGATCTTGAAGAAAATGGCGATATCACTGTACAACAAATTTGTTCAAAAGATAACCTGGCTGACTTATTTACAAAGGCATTACCAACTGCAACCTTCGATAAATTAGTATATAGCATTGGAATGGGGCGACTCAAAGACTTTAAGTGATGTCTCCATGAGGGGGAGTGAATGTATTATAGTAAACTATATAAAATATGTACTCTTTTTCCTTCACTAGGGTTTTTCTTCCCATTGGGTTTTTCCCTAGTAAGGTTTTTAACGAGGCATATTTTATATAAATGGGCATTTAAGGGGGAGTATTGTGAATATGGCATATGTAAATGCCCATTCCACATGCCCATTTGTTATCCATGCCAAGTGGCATTTTCTCCATAGCCAAAGTGTCTTCTAAAGGCCATAGATTGATGTCCAAATGTACCACATCATCCTCTCTTAAATTGCCTATAAATAGAGAGATTTTTGGAAAAGAAAATACACCAATTTTTCTCCCATTTTCTCTAATTTTTGTGTTTTTAATTTTCCATAAATCTCCACTTTCTTTTGTTTATACTATATATATATATATTCTTTTTATATTTCATCTTTTGTATTATTATTATTATTATTATTATTATTATTATTATTATTATTATTATATGTTTTGGTAAAGTTTTGGTGCCCGGTTTCGCCTCTCAATTTTACAACATAAAGATATTTAAACTATATATTTATAGGCTCAAAATTAGTATTTCTATTATTTACTTATTTAAATAAATAGTTTTTAAAATATTTGATATTTTATTAATAATTTCATAAAAATTAGATTTTATATATATGTATAATTAAAAGATCAAGGTTGGGGAAAGGGTCAAAAGGGTGAAAAATGTATTCCCCATCATCAATACCCAAAATAAATTGGAGAAGTTTTGTTTCCTCGTCTCTAAACTTGATCCCATTTCAAAGGAAAACTTCTCACCGTACTTGCGATAATGTAACTTACAAAGAGTTTTGTCATCCTCAATATTCATTTGGTGAGCTACCAATGTTAAAAATATATGAGAGAGCTACAATAATGAATAAGAGAGTTGAGTTAAACCTGAACATAGCTAAATTAGTTTTTATGCATATAATCGACTAAAATGTCAGAGGCGCCCATATTGTGGCAACTCCACCCAGAAGGTAATGGATTACTCCTACTACACGTTCTTGGACAATGCTCAAGGCTCTAGACTGAGTAGCATGAGCAACTTTTAATTTATTATGAGCCCAAATGATGGATTCAATCAATTGAGTTCTAAAATAACATTTTTAAATATCATGTCACCATTTTTTAAATAGCTATTGACTCACAAACGCTCAATAAAATCATTTTCACATATGTTAGGTAAATTAGCAAAAGAAAGAAATTTTCTTTTTTTTTTTAATATATATAAGAAAATTTGAAAAAAACTACTATTTTTTTTAGAAAGAAAAAAAAAAAACTACTATTGAACTATAGAAGTTGTTACAGTCACATCTTCAAATTTTTTAGTTTGATTAATCACTTACTAAACTTACAAAATTTTACAATTAAACCTTTAAATATTGTAAAATGCACAAACTACTTCTAAACTATAAAGATTATTACAATCAAATCTTCGAACTATAAAATTATCGCAATTTAATTTTTTTTTAACTCTATAAAATTTGAAAACTATATTATTAACCATTAAAAACATTGGCTTTCAAATTGATGTTCAGCTATCTTGATTTTAAAATATAGAAAAAAACTGATGTAAAGAATTTTGAGTTTGATTGTAACAATATCATATATAATTTAAGAGTTTGTTTGGAATAACACTTATGGTTCAAGAGTGGTTTGTATATTTTTCAATATTTAAAGGTTGTTGTTGTCTAATTTTGGACAAATGAATGCACCTGACCTCCACGTGTTAACAACGGTGAATTTGTTTGGGGGGGAGGGGGGAGAACATGGCCTGCAAGACAAGAAAATTCTGAACACCGGTGTGGTGCTTGCAACACAGGCTTCTTATACTTAAGTCAGAGAGTGAATGAGTGTGACAAGTTAGGGTTTAGAGAATGAGGAAGAAATTACCTCTCTTCCTTTGAGAAGAGAGCTTAAATACTCATCTTCTAGGATTTTTTAGAGGATTCCTCATAGGAATAGGACTGAAAAAGACCGGATTGGACTGGACAAAGGTGGCTTGGGCCAAGAGGAGAAGAAACAAGCCCAAAAGAGGGCCTTGTAGTGAGGTCGGCCTCGACCGTCGTAGGTCGAGGCCGACTAGATACTTGGGCTCCAGCCCAAGTCGGCTCCTTGTTCCTTTTTTGCATTGACTCGATTTCGGCTTGGTTTCAGCCTGTTGTGATAAGTATTGGGCCTTTTACTCCTATCTTGTCTTTAATTTCTGTGATAGGACCTTTCTAGGACACAATGATGAATATGTGGCGAATTAGGAAGAGGAAAAAGGCTGGAGTGGGCTGAACGAGGACTAGGTCACAGAGGAGTTGGGCTCGACCCCTTGGTGGGGTCGGCCTTGGAGGTTAACCTTGGCCTTTCTAATTTCCTTGGAGGCTGCGTTCGTTTTGCCCTTTGGTCTTGTAGAATCGTATGACAACACTAGAGGGGGGTGAATAGAGTTGTTTACTAAAATTTTAAAAAAAAATCAAGAAATTAAACTAAGATAATTCAATGAAAAATTAATTTAATAAACACCTAGAAATATGGAATAATTTTTCTAAGCATACAATCTACTCAAATAAATAATTAAATAGCGAAAATTAAAATAGTAGAGAAAAAAAACAACACCGAAGATTTTTATAGTGGTTCGAAAATCCCTACTCCACTCCTCAAGACACATTCTTGAGTATTTTACTGCAACAGTCCTCTTACGGGTGAGAACCAAACCGATTTGCCACTCTTTTTAAGGGTTCAAGGGTCAACCCTCAACTGATCCTTTTGCATATTCAAGATCCAACTTGTATCGATCCTTTTAACATGCTCAGGATCTAACCACTACAAATCCTTTTTCAGGTTCAAGATTAAACAACTACAATCCTTTTTCGAGTTTAGGATTAAACCACTCGCTCAAAATCTCAAGGTGTACCCACACCTTAATACAAAACCCAATTGAAAGATGAAATTAAAACCCCACAAAAATAAAAACTCTCACAAGAGTAGATACACAAGTTTGAAGCATTCAAAATTATCTAATATTCCTCACAAGAAGATTATCTCTCACAAAAAGATTATAATAAAAAATAAAGCTTTGAAGAATGGATAACAATGGAGTATTGGAAGAGAGCCTTTCAATAAGTTTTAGAGAGGAGAGACATAGAAAATGGAGGGAAAAAGATGTTTAAATAAGGTTTAAAATTAGGGCAATATTTGGGCCATTGGATGTAGGTTAAATAGATCAAAGGTGGAGGAAATTTTGGAGGAAAATAGTAAAAGAATGATTAAAAAAAATTAAAAATTGGTTCCAACGTCTTTTAAAATGGCCACATGTCGCAATGTTATTTGTTCACATCGTTGAAAAATAACAGTTTTTCTCAATCTTCTTTTGGTTAGTAATTCATAGGTTTGTTATCATCAAAATATATAGTCGACTGATTGAAGCTGGTAAAGGTAATAGGTCTATTTTGACCCGTCTCGTCCCTTGTTGAGCTCTTCTTTGCACACTTACTCTTCCACTCCTTTTATAATTCAAATTTGTCTTTATGGTCGAATTTTACCCATAACTTTAGCCCATGCTCCCTAATTCGGGTTCATGGTTTAGCTTTTCAGTTATGGGCTGTTACATGGAGCATGATTTGGGAGTATAGCTTTTGTATCTGAATTTGTCTTTAGAATTAATGTATGTGCTTGGTTTTATGTAACCAAATTCTTCTCATTTGTTATTTCCAAAAACTCATCAGAAAACTCATCTCGAATTTTTAGGCTGCTCAGATTAACTAATCAAGTCCTTTCCCAATCAATCTTCTGAACTTGCGTCCTCCACACCTAAGCGGAGTTTTGCATTTATCACACTCTACTTAGCTTTATGAAGCCTGCTTTGTTATTCTCAATAGGGACCCATCGTGAGATTTTTCTCAGATTCAGTCAACCAAACCCTTTTGTGGTTCAATCAACCTTCCGAGCTGCTTCCTCTGCACCTAAGTGCTTAAGCGTTTTGCGTGTTTCATGCTTTAATTGCATGACATGATTGACCGTATCTTAGAGTAGGCTATTAGATTTGGCTTAAATTTACCATATCTAGATCGAGACCCAAATTTTTTCCTCACATTCTGATGATCTATCTTGTGGTTATTCATTTCTTCTTTCTAGTAAATCTTGGTCAGTAGGAAGATTGAATTGAGTTGAACCAATGACACCAAGGATCGGGAGTGTGCATGACACACGCTCCCCAAGCAACATTGGGGCCATTTTGGCCCAATCTCCTCTTTTATGTGGTCCATTTTAAGCCTCGATTAATTCTTGATTCATTCCTCTGTTGTCAGACTGATCCAAAATATGGCCTGACTCTCGATTTTCTCAGGTTCAAAAGTTCCAAGGTGAGCCTTGGATCATTAGTAGGATAGCTCGTCCAACCTCGTGGGGATGACTTTTTGTAGCTTTTTGCTTATTCGAAAGCAATTCTTTTGCCAATTGTAGTTTCATTTCAGGTAGACATGACGAGAGAAAAAGAAACTGTGAGCAGGACTTGAAATTTGGAGAAAACAAAATGGTTGGGTCTGGTCGACCTCGATTGGTTTGGTCGGCCTCAGTTGATCTAGTCGGCCTCAGCCTCGGCTGGCTAGATCTTAATCATCTTTTGCTCCATAGGGTTTTTTCTTGCATTTTCTGTTTCTTTCTCCTTTACATTGTAATATTGAGGATGGTTGACCTCGTCCTATGATGTGGTCAGCCTCGACCTTTTCTTCACTTTGTTTTCCTTCATCTGACTCTCACTAGGACTTGTTCAGTAAGCTTCAACTTCTTTCTTTATTGGGACAACCATAGTTAGCTTTGAGATTTCAGGAAGCCCCTTGTTCATGTGCCTCAACTTGAAAAGTTCATACAACCTTGTTTGTTAGGGTCGGCCTAGGCCTAAGGGAGGGTCGGCCTCGGCCTCCTCTGTTTTTTTCTGATTTCTGGGTTGGCTTTATACTCCATGTGCTTTTTGTTTAATAAGGAGGCATATCCCCTAAGTAGTTTTTCTGCCATTTGTTCATTAGGGAAGCATATCCCCTAAGTAGCTTCTGTGCCTTTTTTTTTTTCAATAGGGAGGCATATCCCCTAAGTAGCCCCCTACTCAAGAAGAATATTGCTTGTAGGAAGATCTCTTTTGCTTGAGTATAAATTCGTTTTCAAAACATAACTTGTATTGATCAACTTAAAATGAGTAATGACAAACTTAGCCTATTACATGAGCCTTGCTAACTTATCAATTGAATTTAATGAATCTAAACTCAATAAACATAATTTGAGAAAAAAAAATAAAAAATAGAAACTAAACTAACTCTGTATGAATAAGATTTCGGGTCGGCCTCGGCCTCCTATGGGGTCAGCCTCGATCTTTTTCCAGCACGTACATTGATGTATTCCTTCAAGAAACCATTTTGGATTAGAGCCTCAATGTTATCCTTTAACTGGAAGCAGTCTCAGGTCATATGTCCACGATCTTCATGCTAGAGACAATATTTTTGTCTATCTCTCTTGTTTGATCATGTTTTCATCTTTTCAAGTCTCTTTAATAAGTTTGAATGACGTACCTCCATTAGAATCTGTTCAAGGGGAACTAATGTTGGAGTGTACTTCTCAAAATTTCTGGATGGGTGGCCAAGTCGAAGTGGTTTCTGGATGAGTGTACTTCTCAAACTAGGTTTACCCAACGTTAATTCAATAAAAACAAACAAAGTTACAGTGTTAATTAGATTGTTTGTACTTTTAAGCTTTACATCTTTCCTCTAAGGCATTCACCAACTTGAACCCCTAAGGAAAATTAGCTCATCATTGCAAAAGTAAAAAAAAAAACTTTAAAGTAATAAAAATGCATAACTGAGAATGAAAGAAAGAATAGATAAAATTCTAGAATGTAGAAATAAAATAACTTAACCAAAACTTAAAGAACATAAACTATAATAAAACTTTGGTAGAAGAAAATTAATTCGAACAAGCTGGAAATTTTATTAAGAACGAAGAACTCAACGCCGAAAATATAATGAAACTTTAAAAAATAACTTGAATCTTGAAATACCACTAAATGAATGAAAATACAACAACATCTAAGTTCCTAAAACAGAAGAAAATAACTTAAATAAAACAGAAAATAAATTCTAAGAAATGGAAGAACACAATCGACTCAACTCCACTTTTTTCAAAGGGAATTGAGCCTTCACTTCCTTCGTTGAGGAATGATTGAGTTTAGAAGTTGAAAGGGGCTGGAAAACAGAGGAAAAAAACAGCAGCAAAAACTAAAGAAAAAATAGCAGCCCCGAAGGTATGTGTGTGTGAGAAAAACTCATATTCTTTGCCTCCGTTTCTTCCTTATTTTATAAGCTTTATGGGCTAGGTTTCCATATTTGTTCATGTGCAGCTTAGGTCAACCTGCCTTGCTGAATTCGTGGAGAAGAACGACATAAAATCTCCAAAATTTCGCTAATCCTGTATTTGGTGCGTTTTCCAGATTTTTGAAGAAATGCAATTGCATTTCTATTGCATTGTTTTTCAGATCTGCCAGAATTGCAATTGCAATGCAATTGCATTTCTATTGCATTCTTCAAATTCCTGCACAAAAACATCAAATAAGTGTGATTTTCAATTTCTTTTGCTTTCTTTTATCCACTTACTTAATTTAAAAGGCTTCCAACAATAATTCAATTTAAACCAATTTTTTGCTAGCCTTTTTATCTAATAACACACATAAAATAACAAGAATAACTCAATATAAAGGCCAAATAATTCTCATTTATATGAGAATTATCGGAGCTCTACATACGATGTGAGTTTTCTTTTTCCCAAAGACCGTATGAGTCTTCGATCTCTGAGTCCATTAACTATGGCCATCAACGATGCTCCGTCAGCTCAATCCTCAACACGTAAAACTTTACTATTGAATCGAGCAATATATTCTCATAGAGTTTCTTTGGATCCTTGTTTGATGGAAAGCATGTGAGTTGCTGGCATGTGTTGTTCCCTTCCTCCCAAAAATTGCGTCACAAATGCTCGAGCCAATTCCTTGAACGAACCTATAGATCCTCTTTTTATGTTGTATAACCAATTTCTTGTTGATCCTAGTAGAGTGAATGAGAAGGCTCTACATTTGATTGCATCTTCCACTCCATAAAGTTCCATTCATGATCTGTACATGTCCAGATGCACTACAGGGTCCTTGTTTCCATCATAGGGTTTGATCTTTGGAACTTTAAATGTGGGAGGTAGTTTCACATTCATGATTTCATCAGTAAAAGGTGGATCTACCTATTCTATCAAAGTATTAATATCAAACCCTACATTTTTTACCTTGTGCATATTTCCTTGGATATGGTCTAGCTGACTTTGAATCTTCAATAATTCTGCCCTCCATGGCAGATTGTTCGCTTCGTCTTTGGCCCCGAAATTTGCCTTAGCTTCGACCTCGGCCTTAGTGTCGAAATTGGCCTTGGTCTCGACTTCAAAATTGGCATCTACCTCGGCTCAGCTCTCTATTGTTTTTTCCACTCAATGACACTTCTCAGATTCGTCGGTTCAATAACTAGAAGATTGCTCCCCTCGGCCTTGGCCAAGGCTCTCTATCGGTTCTTTTCCTCGATTACTCTTCTTAAATTCGTCCCTTCTTTGCATTGATCCAAGGCTAGGGTTTTATTCTTGCCTCTGCCTTGGCCTCGGTTTCGACCCCTTTTACTTTGGCTTTTTGATGTCGAGTATATGACGGATTTTGTTCCGTTTGTTTAGCTTACCTTGCTTCCTTGTTGGTCGTGTTGATCTAGTCGCTTTTCAATCGGAGTAGCTTGAATGATCTGGTCGGCTTCGGCCTCCTCGTGATCGGCCTCGACCATGTGCTAGTCGGCCTTGGCTTTAGTCGACAGATTCTGGACAACTTTGATTTGATCTTTGAAGCATGTTCTTCCATTTGAATCGATTTCGTCTTGATTCCAATTGCAATTTTCCATAATTTTGCTCATCCTTGAATGCACACGGTATGCAGATTCTTTCAAGCAAGCTTGATTTTCTTCCCCATAGACTGCACCAAATGTTGTTGCCTAATTTTGGATAGGAGAACGCATTTGACCTCTACGTGACAGCAACGGTGAATTTGTTTAAGGGTGGAACGTGACCTACAAGACAAGAAAGATCTGAACACCGGTGTGGTGCTTGCCACACGGGCTCCGATGCTTCAGTCAGAGAGTGAATGAGTGTGACATGTTAGGGTTTAGAGAATGAGGAAGAACTTACCTCTTTTCCTTTGAGAATAGAGCTTAAATACTCATCTTCTAGAGTTTTTTGGAGGATTCCTCGTAGGAATAGAATGGAAAAGTACCGGATTAGGCTGGACGAAGGTGGCTGGAGCCAAGAGGAGAAGAAACAAGGCTCAAAAGCAAGCCTTGTAGTGAGGTCAACCTTGGCCTAGGCCAAGGCCGACCAGGTACTTGGGCTCCGGCCCAAGTCGGCTCCTCATTCCTTTCTTGCATTGACTTGGTTTCAGCTTGGTTTCAGCCCGTTATTATATGTATTAGGTCTTTTAGCCATGTCTTGTCTTTAATTTCTGTGATAGGACCTTTTTAGGACATAATGATGAATCTGTGGCAAATTAGGAGGATGAAAAAGGCTGGAGTGCGCTGAACGAGGACTGAGGATCACAGAGGAGTTAGGCTCAACCCCTTGGTGGGGTAGGCCTTAAAGGTCGGCCTAGGCCGAGGCCGACCTAGGAACTTTAGCCTCGGGCCCAAGTTCCCTCCTTCTAATTTCCTTGGAAGCCCCGTTTGTTTTGCCCTTTGGTTCGTTTTGACCCGTCTCGTCCCATGTTGAGCTTTTCTTTGCATACTTACCCTTCCACTCTTTTTATAATTCAAATTTATCCTTATGCTCGAATTTTACCCATAACAAAGGTTTAATTATAGCAATTTCATAAGTTTAAAGGGTGTTTGATCAAATTGAAAGTTTGAGGACGTAATTGTAAAATCTCCCTTAGTTTAGGAATAGTTTTTTCAATTTTCATTAAAAAAAAAAAAAGAAGAAAGAAAAAACCAAGCTTAGTTTTCCAATGCCTACTAAGAATAACATGAGAGAAGGAATAGTCCATCAAATTGTATAAAGATGATTAAAAAATATAGGTAAAAAATACTTTTGGTCTATTGGAGTAACAATTTAGTCCTCGAAATTTTACTATGTAACAATTTGATCCCTAGACTTTTAAATTTGTAACATTTTAATTCCTAAATTGTAGGATCGTATGGCAACACTAGAAGGGAGTGAGTAGGGTTGTTTAATAAATTTAAAACTTTTTTGAAAGAATTAAATTAAAATAATGCAATCCAAACTAATCAAAATAAGCACCCTAAAAATTTCTAGAAATAGAACAATTTTCCTAAGCATGAAATCTACTCAAATAATAATTAGACAGCGAAAATTAAAAGAGTAGAGAGGAAGAGATAACACTAAAATTTTTATAGTGGTTCAGAAATCTCTACTTCACTCCCCAAGACACATTCTTGGGAATTTTAGTGTTATTGTTCTCTTACGGATGAGAACCAAATCGATTGCCACTTTTTTCGAGTTCAAGAGTCAACCCCCAACCGATCCTTTTGCAGGTTCAGGATCCAACCCATATCGATCTTTTTAAATGGGTTCAAGATCAAACCACTACGATCCTTTTGAACGGGTTCAGGATCAAACCACTACAATTTTTTTTTCGAGTTCAGGATTAAACCACTACAAATCCTTTTTCAGGTTCAGGATTAAACCACTCACTCAATCCCAACGTGCACCCACACCTTATTACAAAACCCGATTAAAGGATGAAGTTAAAAATCTCACAGAAAACAAAACTCTCACAAGAGTAGATTGACAAGTTTTGAGCTCTCAACAATGATCTAATCTCTCATATAAATTCTCTCACAAGAAAAATGGAAAAAGATGAAGCTTTGAAGAATGATCAACAATAGAGAATAGAGAGAACCTTGCAATAAGTTTGGGAGAGGAGAGATTGTATGAAATGAGAGAGAAAAAGATGTTTAAATAAGGTTCAAAATTAGGGTAAAATTTAGACCATTGGATCTAGATTAAATAGATCAAGAGTGGAGTAAATTTGAGAGAAAAATAGTAAAAGAATAATTAAAAACAATTTTAAAAATGGCTCTCCAATGGTCTTAAAAAAAGGGTCACGTGTCGTAATGTTATTCGCCCGCGTCATTGCAAAATAACAGTTTTTCTTAATTTCTTTTAGTCATAACTTTTCCGTTTGATGTTCGATTTGAACGATTCAAAATTCGTTGGAATTGTCTTTTTGAGCTCTACACTGTGGATACTTTAAAACACTAATATCATTAGTAATTTAAAGATTTGTTATCATCAAAACATATGGTCGTATGATTGAAACTCGTAAAGCTAACATAAACTTTAGTCTTGAAAATCTGTAATGATTCAATTCCTACCATGAAAAATCTCATCAAAGTCAAGTATTGATTTTCAGTATGTAGCGATTCAGAGCATTGTGTATCATGATGGGTTTGTCTTCAAACCAAAAGTCAGGATGTTGGTTCAACCTTGTGTGGATTGCAAGACTATCTGTTGCTTCATTGCTCAAACGATTGGTGAGTTTAACATCCTCTATCACCTTTTGATTCCATAAATGATAAATCTCTGATGTCGTAATTGGGTCTCATTCTGAAAAATCTTCTCTCCCATCAACTGATGAACCACCTTTGAGTCAATTTCAAGTAGCTTAAATCGTTATAAATTTTAAATGATAGGAATTTAGGCCATGTTTGATAACCATGTAGTTTTTTATTTTCAGTTTTTGAAAACTAAGGTTATAAACGCTACTTTCACCTATGAATAGGTTTTTTATTTTTAGTTTTTGAAAACTAAGCTTAGAAACACTACTTCCACCTATGAGTTTCTTTGATGTGTTATCTACTTTCTAATAATGTTTCAAAATCCAATTAAAGTTTTTGAAAATTAAAAAAATTAGGCCCTATTTGATAACCATTTAGTTTTTGGTCTTTTAAAATTGTATTTGTTTTCTCATCATTTGATAACCATTTATAACTATTAATAGATACGGCTATTAAAATTTGGAGACTGAATTTATAATATAACATTATATTCTCAGAAATATAATTATAAAACTGAAACACCCCATAAATTAGTAAGAAATGGCGATGGTTAATTTAAAAAAAAAAATGGGCCTGAAGAGAATCAATGTTAAAGTGTATAGATCCGTATCAATTTTAAATTCACATGCTTCAACACTATTCCGATGATTAGGGTAATCTGACAAATCTTAGGTTTCATTTTTTCCCCTTCAATCAAACATAAAAATAAGTTTGAGATGAATATAATATATATATATTACAATATTATATTCCTTTTTCAAGTTTGAGCTGCATTTACTCAAATTTTACAAACATGACCAGGTTTCTCACCAATTAAATAATTAATAAATGCAGGCATTTTATGGATTTTTTTTTTAAAAAAAATACTTTTGAAAAGTATTGACAAAAGTAAAATACTCTTATTCAATATTAAGATAAATCTCTATATTTCTAACCCATAATAAAATTGGATGATTTTATGAGTAAATTATATTTTTGAAAAACGATTAAGCATAAGATATGCTTGGACTAAAAAATCTATTTTGAAAATGAAATAAAGAAATATATGTATATTTATTTTCAAACAGGAGTTTTTGTTGGTAAAAAAATGTATTCAATGAGACTTTATAGAACATATTAATAGGCTAGGTCCATATTTGAGTTGTTTCATGTCATAAATAAATTTGATCACTTAAAAAATCTGTCAACAAATAAATTATAGTCTTTTTTTAGTTTATGGGACGAAAATTCGAACCTCTACTTTTTTTATTGATGATATAGGGTTTTAACTTGAGTTATGCTCACATACATTTCTAAATTGTTTTTTCACATTAATATTTTTTAGATTTTTAAAATAACTCTACTTCTACATTTGTAATATATATATATATATATATATATATTTGGTCTCCTATGGTTTTGAAAAAAAATTAGAATTTAGTCTCTATGGTTTGTTAAAATACTCATAAATAGTCTCTATCGTAGGAAACTATTTATGAGGATTTTATCAAACTATAGAGACTATTTATGAAGTTTTATCAAATCATAATGATAAAATTCTAACTTTTAAAACTATATAGACTAAATTCTAACTTTTTCCAAACTATAGGGACCAAATTTGTAATTTAACCAAAAATAAAATACCCACTTCAACAATTTGGCCATTTGCAAAATTTATTCACTCAACAAGAAATTTATATCTATGCGTGGTGTGAATTAAATAAAAGAAAAAAAAAGTTAAATTACAACTTTAGTCCTTTAACTTTGAGGTTTGTGTTTATTTGGTCTTTGAACTTTCAAAATTACAAATTTAGTCCCTAAACTTTTGAATTTTTTAAAATTCACAGATCAACTAAACACAAAATTGAAATTTTAGACTAAAATTCAAATTTATATCTAATAGATTAATTAATTTTTAAAAATTTTGAATTTTTTTAAAGATCTATCAGTCACAAAATTGAAAGTTTAGGATTTTATTAGACAGTTTTGAAAATTCAAGGACGAAATAGACATACTCAAAGTTTACAAACTAAACTTGTAATTTAACAAAAAGAAAAAGAGAGATCTTAAATTTCAAAGATTTATAAGGGTCTACTAATAATTGAGCAAATGTTGAAATCAATGAGATAGCTAGAAGAATGCATTTTTGTGGTACACAACTTTACACTTTGAACCTTCGACATTTATTTTCACAAAAAATAATGGCCTGCAACAAATTATAGCTCTTGAACTGTCTCTTCACTCTATTAAACACACAGTTAAATTCATTAATGAAGTTAGATAGACATTGGTTGGTGCATTTGATTTGATCCCAACAAGAAAAAGAAATTGTTGAAAGGGAATGAACTCAAACATAATACCCAGATGCCTATACTGTTAATGTTCATTGAAACTGAAGAAGAAAAAAAATACAAGTGTGAAAAGGAGTTAATATTTTGTATTGGGTACTTGACCAAACAAACCCCTCCATTAAAGATCTTATACAGCTCTCATTTCAAGAACCCAATTAAAAAAATGGGAAGAAATCCCAAATGAGAGTTGGCAATGTCAGTTGCTAGCTCAAACACAGGAATAATTATAAGCTTAAAATAATAACAATGGCAGATTAAAGTATTGTATGAGCCTTCAGTAAATAATTCGAGAGGGAAGTATTAAAATTGATGATAAAGAATTGTGAATCAAGAAAAGCTTTTGCTTTGCTTTACTTTTTGCCTTTAATTATTTTTGCAGTAGAAGTGGCGGTGGTTAATCATCAAGGACACTCTTTTTCATGTAAGCGTGGGTATAAATTCAGCATCCCTTTGCTGTTTCTTTTCTCTTTTTCACTCTTCTTCAAATTCCAATTTACCCTCTTCTCTTCTTTTCACTTCTCTCTCTCTCTCTCTCTCTCTCGTTCTTGTTCTTCTTTTTTCTCTCTCTAATTTACAAGGGTTGGCTCTGCATTTTGTCTGAGTTCCTCCTGTGTGTGGCAGTGTTTTTGCAGAGGTGACTGCCAGCAGAGGGAAAAATAGAGGTGGGGGCTCTAAATTCAAGCTCTAATTTCAACTAAAAGTTTGGGGAAAGTGGAATAGAATCTGAATGGGTATATCTTCTCTGCCATTTTTTACTCTGCTTTCAGACCTCGTTTTCTTCTTTCTCTGACTAGGGTTTTCAAGTTACTGTACCTACTGAGTGTTATTTTTCTTTTTTTGGTGCTGATTTTGAATTCCCCTATCATGGGTTTGTGCTTCTTTGCGTTTTTTTGCTCAATAGTTGAAGTGGGTTGTTCTCTTCTGGATGGATTCTTTGGAAACTGTTGCTGAAATTGACATGTTTGCTTTTGTGGGCATCGGTTACTTTGAAACCATTCTGAAATTATGGACGGTTTTGAAATGTGTTGCCATTGTGTTTTTTGTTTTGTCTTCTGTTCTAACTTGCCATTTTGGGCTCTGGGAATTGGATGGTTTTGAAATCTGGTTTGACTTTCTCTGCAGATGCTTGTTTCTTGTTGGAAAGAAGTTGAGAGAAGGTGAGTGAGGCTTTTTTTCTCTTTTTTCTGATAGTATGAATGGGAAGGATGAATTTGAAGTTGAGAGTAGGACCAATGATCCTATGAGTATCTCCTCTGGCTGGCAATTTGCTGCTGCTAATCTCACTAATGAGTCTATGGGGTTCGTTTCAACCGGGAATCCCTCAGTCGTTAGCAATGGGGATCTAGGTGTTTCTTCTTGTCCTTCAACTTCAATGTCTAACTTATTTACTCCAACCCTTTTGAACCATCATACCGACTCGCAAAACTCGGGGTTCTGCAGCACCTTTAATGAACAAAACAGCTTAGCGGCTTCTAATACGACTGTAGTTGATGGAGAGGGTCTGAATTCTTTGAGATCTAGTAGTGATAGAATTCTGGGTATGGATTGGAACCAACAAAATCCATGGATGAAAGGAGTTTTCTCAGCAAATGTTCCTGGAATGTTTCCAGCTAATTTGTCTCAACTACCAGCTGATTCGGCATTCATAGAGCGTGCAGCACGGTTCTCATGCTTCAATGGTGGAGTTTTCGGGGCTCCGCCTGCCAGTTCATTTGGTATTTCAGACTCTATAGGCATTCATCCTAGGGTTGCATTTGGAAGGCAAGAAGTTATTTCCGGAAATGAAGCCTCCAAAGATGTTTCTTTACCCATGGAGCTTGAGGCTAAAGAAAAGAATCCACCAAAGAATGAAAAAGAAAGTGAGATGTCTCAAGACAGGGCTAAACAAGGTTGTGTTGGTGAGTCTGGTAATGAATCTGATGAAGCTGGGTTTAGTGGCAGTCAAGATGAGCGATGCACGTTGGGAGGTACTATCACAGAACCATCTGGGGAAGGACTGTTCTTCAAGAAAAGGAAAAGGGGTGATCAGGTAAACTATTATAATGCCTTTTCTCTCTTGTGTGTGTGTGATATTGAGGTGAGGTGGAGGTTATCTTTAATTTCTTAGAATTTAATATTTGATATGGTTAGAATATGGGACTTGGACAAGTTAAAGAAGCCCCGCAACAAATTAACGAAACTGCAAAGAACGGGGCATTAAATCAGCAGAAGGGAGACCAAAACCCAAGTTCTGCTACTAATAAGCCTGCTGGGAAGCAAGGAAAACAAGATTCTCAAGCATCAGATGCTCCCAAAGAAGAATATATTCACGTTAGAGCTCGAAGAGGCCAGGCGACAAACAGCCATAGTCTTGCTGAAAGGGTTAAGATTTACATTTTACATTTTTTCTGGTTAACTAAAAACAAGTTTAATATAGGGAAAGGGATTTTGAGGAAATAATGAACTGTATCTTGATAGGTAAGAAGAGAGAAGATAAGTGAAAGAATGAGGCTCCTTCAGGACCTTGTGCCCGGGTGCAATAAGGTTTGTGAGTCTAATTTGTGAACCGTTCATTTTGTATACTTGTCACTATATTTTGAAAAGCTACTGGGTTCTCAGGTCACTGGCAAAGCTGTAATGCTTGATGAAATCATTAACTATGTACAGTCACTGCAACGGCAAGTGGAGGTAATGAAAAAAAAACCATACTTCTCTTTCAATAGGTTCTTTATGAACCGCCCAGCTCAGCATAAGAGCTTCTGTTCTTTTGATTTTTTGCATAGTTTTTAATTCGATTGATATCTTCAACAATCTGATTTGGTCTATTTTGTATAGATTTCTAATTCGATTCCCACGATACTCTGGACTTGCTTTGGTATGTGTTAAATTATATCTTAATCTGTCTTGTGCAGTTTTTGTCAATGAAACTTGCAACAGTTAATCCCAGGCTGGATTTTAACATCGAAGAGCTCCTCACAAAAGAAGTAAGCAAGCTACTGAGAAATCCAATGACCACAATTTGTGCTTTTTTGATTCGGTCATAATGATTCTTTCCATATTTTTGCACAGATCATTCAATCAAAGGCTGGTTCATCCTTATTTGGTTTTCCTCCTGATCTGCCTATGCCTTACCTCCCACAGCATCCGTCTCACCATGGACTTATTCCACCTTGTCTTCCGAACATGGGGAGCTCTCCGGACCTGCTACGAAGAACAATTAATTCCCAGCTGACATCACTTGTTGGTGGATTCAAGGAGCCTGTTCAGGTTTTCTTCAAGCATCCTGAGCTAAATTATCTTACTTGCACTGCCATTACTTTAGACCGAGCAATAATATCTAATTACTTTTCTTCTTCCTGCATTTTTGGACAATTATCTGTTGGGCCTGATGTATAATATTTCACTAATGCTCGGGATTATCTCTCTCAAACATGCTTGGACACACTGTATTTTGTGGTTTTGGGTAAATATGATGTAAATGTGCTAATACAAATTGGCTTGCACATAATTGTGGAACTCAAAGAAATTGATGTTGACATTGAAACTTGACAATAGGATAAAATGCTTTTGTTCTTCCTATAATTACTCATAATTCTATATCAGATTGTAGTATGACAGGAATATGGCTTTTGCAGCTACCGAATGTGTGGGAGAATGAGCTCCACAATGTTGTTCCGATGAACTTTGATGTCGCCGCTCCCTCCAATGGCCAAGATGTCGATGGTACTATTTGTTCAAGTTTTGCCATAGGCTCTTTTCCTTTGCAACAATTGATAAATCCAACTTCTTGTTAAAAGCTAATCCCCAAGAGTTGGCTTCATCTTACTCTCGCAGGTTCTACTCCACCGTGCAGCACCAGAGCAGAACTCTAAGTTTGCTTTTGAGCTCTTAGCCATGACATGATTCGAAGTTGTATAGGGTAAATTAGCATTTGCATCCTATAGAGAATAATGCAAATTTCATTTCTGCCAAGTCCGATGGCGGATTTCGCCAATAAGCTTGTAAACATGGAAAAGAAGTGAGAAGTCGGACTGAAGCAGGGATGAGAATCCGAACAGTTAACACTTTTGCATGTATTTCAATGCAAGAGTTGAGAATAATACAAGGCAAAGATTTGCTGCACAAAAACAGAGAACGTGGTAATGGATCAGAAAAGAGGCTGCTGTCTCCGACAAGATTGAGAAAGAAATCAGAAGGATTATATTTGAGAGTGAGAGATGAACTAAACTGCGCCTGGTTTTGCACTTTCCCCATTAAAATTTAAGACCTTGCACTTTGTGTGTGAACTCCAGTCTTTTTTGCATATGTTAGTTTCTTCTTTCGTCTGTCTCTTTTGGAACTGTCTTTACAATCTTCAAACAAGACATCATTTGATAGCAATAGACATGCTAAGGCTAAGAGACATTTGAAACTGTAAGATTTCATTTGCGTTATTCTCAAGAATTGTGGTCCTTTTGCATTTTTATACGCACTGCATAGAGGTATAACATAAAATTCTAGTCTAATCATACATTCCAACATATTTATGAATCAAAACTTGCCCATTCGAATGAATCACCTACTGCCTGCCATACACCACACTTCTTTCTTCCGCAGGATTGTCAAAAAGCTTCTAAAATCTAGCCAAGGTTCACTTAATCCTAATCCTGCCATGGATCATCCTCTGCCCTCACTTCCGAGGGTTCAATCACTTGCACTTCTGGTGCTTCAGCGCTGTCAGATTCAGCAGCAGCAGCGTCGTCTTTGGTGTCGACATTGTCTTCTAATCTACCCCATTTGCCTCCAAGAGCCATTGCCATCATCTCGTATATCTTATTTCCCAACTCAGCTGGGCTATCAGGCTGCATTCGGGGCGAGTAGTGAGAGTACAGTAAGACATCAATCAAAATCATTAACTCTTGGAAAATAATCATTCATTCAATTGAATTTTTCCTTACAGAGAATCCACTAGATATCAATGCTGTCTCGTATAAAAGATCAACGGCTCTCGTAGCATCATTGCTATCCGGTGAATTTTTGCAAGCGGCCTGTAAAACAGGACAATGTGTCAACATACGTCTAAAGTGTCACGCTAGCTTACAGACTAACAAGTACCTATTCCCACTCAAAATATAAGGATCGTTTAGAAGTCTTACATTTAGATCCTTGATGATCGGATGGTTTGGATTAATCTCCAAAATTCTCCTTCCCCTCATGAACTCCAAACTTGAAGTATCCCCAAGAGCCTGTGCCTTCATTAACCTGGAGTAAGGAGGAAATTGTCGATAAAATATTGTTACTAGTGAAAACCCCACAGAAATTTGACATGTGAGCATAGCTCTACAATAATTGGTGTGTACTCCTTCGCTTGAAGTCGGAGGTTCAAACCCCATACCCCCACGTGCTAAAAAAATAATACTAAATAAACCAAGAAATTGTCCTAATAAAAAAAATTTAGGCATCTCAATAGTTAGAGAATGCTTAAAGCTCAATTTTGACCCGAATATCCAGACTGGTTTAATTATGATCAAATAGTTAAAATCTAAATCTAAAAGAACTATTGATGTACTAGGACAAATCATTATAATTTCATCAGTAATAGGAAAGATGCCAAACTGGGATAAAAAAGTACTCGTTTATATGAGTGGGATACTTTTATCTAAGAAATGTAGAAAATAACCTATTAGAAAAGTATTCATTTCTATGAGTGCAGTTACTTTTTATCTAAGCAATGTAAAAAATAACCTTTTATATAAAAAATTGTGACGATAAAGTTTGAGGATATTCTTGGAAGAAAACCCACCAGTCCACATCTGGATTGGTTATGCTTATGTTCAGCATTTAATGTCGAAAACTAACCTTTCCATATTGGCAGACCATCCAAACTTGCCAGAAACTAGGACACATGGAGAAGAGCTTAAGCGCTTTGAGATTTGGACTTTTGCTACCTTGTCACCTAGTTGTTGCTTAATCCAGTCACAGAGAAGGTTGTAATCTTGCTTAGTTTCTCTTTCTTGGACTTCATCCTCATCACCTGATACAAGAACGCAATTATTAGTAAAATTCAAAAATAAAATAAAATTCTTTGCAGGTCAGCTAATTTCTAAACCAAAGAATGAGGAGGAAAGAACAAACCCAGCTCTAAATCTTCCTTGCTAATATCAACAAATTTCTTCTCATTGTATGTCTGCAAGTTCTGGATAGCAACTTCATCGATTGGTTCAATCAAGTAAAGAACCTAATCAAACAAAACAACCCAACATTAGATCTAGAGTAAGGCTAATCAAAAACACAAACAGCATTCATTATCGATGTATTCCATTAAACCAAGAAGACCAAAGATGGGAAGTGGGACAAGAGAACACCCCAACTCAGCCCAGCAGTTATGCAAGAACAGCTTCCAACCAGCATTCATTAAAGCAGTACAATGGTAGAAAATAAAAAAGGTTAAAAATCATGTAATAAGTACCCAAACTTGAGCCAGAATTCTGCATCCCACCACCACCACCAAAAAATAATGAAAAAAAGGCATGTCTTTTTCCCCATCTTCTAAAAATATTAATTTTCTCTTCATCTAATTCATCCACATAAGAGCTCTAGAAGCATTCCTCTATAACTCCAAACTTAGAATTAGCTATTTCTCCTCTGGTAAAATTTATCAGCATAGAAAATGTTTAGCATAATTGCATCACCGACAAGTACCTAAAACTAACTAACATCAACCCTCTGTGAGAGTTTCTCATCATAGAAAAAGGCATCAAAATCAACGAGAACATTTTACCTCAATATCTTTTTGCACCAACTTCTCCAAGAATGGAGCACTCTTGGCACTCTTTAAGCTGTCAGTCGCCAAGTAGTAAATTGCCTTCTGATTCTCACCCATGTTCTCTACATAATCATCTAAGCTCTTTAGCTCCTCCTCACTTTTGGAGGTGTAAAAACGCAACAATGGTGTTATGCGCTTGTGATTTCCAGTGTCCTCAATGCATCCTAATTTTAAGAACCGGCCAAAATTCTCCCAGAATTTCTTGTAATCCTGAAATCAAGATTTTCTTTTTCCAGTTTACTGAGTACTAAAAAATGAAATATAAGTCACATGTGGCGTTACAGCTTCAAACCTCTTTATTTTCACTTTCAGAGATGTCTTGAATCATGTCAAATGTTTTTCTGACAAGTCTCTTCCTCATAATTCTCACCTGGAAAATATTTGATAGGAATTAAGTATCATCAAGTACATCAATGATTTGCAACAAGTTCCAAGTAATAGATGATCTTCTATCAAAATGGAAACAAAATCTCACACTTGATTGGGAATGTTCTGAAAAAAATAGAAACATAAGTTATCTTTTAAATTGTGGTTACCATTATGGTCTGACCCACTGGTCAAATTAGAACCCTACGTTTCATGAGTCCAATCCTTAATGCCAACTACTATAAACATTAATATCCTATGAATTTCTCAATGGAAATATTATAGAGTCAAAGGCGAGTACTATACAGAATTTGTAGGACCCACTAGGTTGACAAGCCAACCTGATATGGAAGGCCCACATGTGAGTGCAGAGGAGTGAGTTTGTAAGACTATGAAGTTTGCAGAGCTTACAATAGAAAAGACAGAAACAGTAGAAATAAACCAACAATAAATAAGTCAATATGGTGTCTTTCTCAATTTGTGCATGTCATCCTTGCACAGGGGCTATGCTAATCTTCTTTGTATTGTTCCAATTTTATCGTACATTCCCGAAGGGAACAATATGGTGCCTTTCATTTCTGTACCACACTCAATCACTATCTACAGAGTAGAAAACTCCCTTTGGTAACTATATTGAACTTTCAATTTTTAATTACAAAATTAAGTCCAGTGAACACAATTTTTTTCCAAACTGAAACCTCAATTTGTTTGTGTAAGAATTTGAATGACCAAATTAAGTAGAGTACCCTACCCTCTCTTGCACTATCTTGCATCTTATATGTATGGCTTATTCCAATGAATAAATACAAATTCTATACAAGATAATGTAGCTAATATAGATTATATCTTCCACCGAATAGTAAAAGACCAAAGCTATTTTCAAACTACACTACTGAGAAATAGATACTTGAACAACTACTTTAGGAAATCGTAGGGAGAAGGTGAATGAAAGAAGATATGTTATGTTTATGCTTATGGAACCACTAACATTGAAACATAAAACAAAATTGTTGAAACATATTAATTTTAGGGCTTCAGGCTTATAGGAATGAGTAGAAAACCAGAGACGATGTAAGAGAATAGATCATTGTGCATGTTTACTTCATTGACAACAGCTGTAAGCAAAAAGTAGTATAGCCCTTCGTAAGAAACTAAGGTATATGGTAGAAAACTTACGATTCGGCTTTCTTGAAGAATTTCTCGAGAAACATTTAGGGGGAGATCATCAGAATCTACCACACCTTTCACAAAGCTCAAATATCGAGGAAACTGCAAAGCATATGTAAGATTCAGTTCCACCATTCAAAGAAACTCAAGTTAAAACTATGCTGCATGAGAAATTTTTTTAAGAGAAACAGATTCCATTGATGAAAAAAAAAGGAGTAAAGCTATGCTGCATGAGAAATTCACATTAAATTTTTATTAAAACAAACAGGTGTTTGTCAGAAAATAACATGTGCTTTCAAGTTTTAGAAAAGAGCCAGAATTGCAACTGTACAGCAAACTCATTATTATTGTTGTTTTTTTTATAAGAAACCGAGCTTTCCTTGAAAAAAAATAAAAGAATACAAGGGCATCCTAAAAACCAAGCCCACAAAAGAAACCTGACTAAAGGAAAGAGTTCCAGTCAAGTAAAATGAGACCAAGCGTATAATTACAAAAGACCTTAGTAACCAATGCCCAAAGAGAAACATAGAACCTGACTGAGGACCAAACCTGACTATGGTCTCTCTCAATCCCTCTAAAGGTTCAATTATTCCTCACACCCCACAAACCCCACAAAATCGCACAACTCATTATATAAGGAATGGGATTCAATATGGATTAAAATAAAAGTTGAAATCCAAAATATGAAGACTTAAAGATGTTTTAAAATCAGACATAAGACACACATCTTATATATATCTATATATATATATATATACTTACCAGCTCACCATCAAAATCATCAGAGATGAAGACACGCTTGACATACAAACGAATATTCTTTGTTTTAGGATTCACAACATCCTCATTATTCAGAGGTCCCATTCCAGGAATATAAAGAACACTCCTGAATTCCACTTCACCCTGCAGAGTTAAAAATGAAATCAGTAATCCTACGCCCTAATAAAAGATAAAATTATATTAATTAAACCGAAGGACTCACTATACCTCGGTGGTGAAGTGAGTATATGCAAGTGGCTCTAAAAATTCATTAAATGTCTTCTTATAGAATTCATTGTACTCATCCTTCTCAACTTCTTTTGAATTCCGCATCTACACAAGCAAATTAACAGAACAAGGGATTAAAAAAATGCATGATTGCTGCAAAACATTTAAAGATTATAGATCAAAATCATTCTTTACAAGTTCAGTATTGACATATAACGCAGACATCACTTAAACTCACCCAGATTGGCTTTGTTTCATTAGCCAATTCCCAGTCCCAATACTTCTCAGTTTTTGTCTTCTTTTTCTTCTCACCCTGAAAAACAAGAAACCCCTTTAAATACTTCGCTCTTGGGAAATAGTGCAACTCTCCAAACTAAGATTTACAAGTGGTGGGTTACATCTGGTTTTGGTTCTTCTCCTTCTTTTGGTTCTTCTTCTTCTTCTACCTGCCCCAAAACTCGATTCAGTATCAATTGTAATAGATATGATAATTAAAAATAATACACATGCTCATTCCTCCTAAATGATAATCACATCAAGAAAGTGATAAACTTAAACTATAATAAAACTATAAAAATGCCTCAAGATAAAATAAATATCAGAAATTGAGGGATTATAAAATCATTTTGGATAGAACTTTTAAGTAGAAATCTCAAAGGTTAAATTCATTCAATAAAGAAACATTTAACCAATGTTCCTTACATATCCATAATCAGAACATGATATGCCCAAACCCATGACGAAGAAGAAAGAGCTAGAGCCTTTTGCATAGTTTGTTCATACAAAACAAGTGTAAATGGATGGCATTCATACCTCAACAGTTCTTGATTTCTCTTGCCATGTGTAGATGGGGAAGGAAACGAACTGTGAGTAATTCTTGACCAAACCTTGAATTCTGGTCGGATCAGAGAATTCATACTTGTCATCTTCCTGCAATATGAGAACAAGAATATAAAATGATTAAATAACTTCAGAGATGGTTATTTAATGGCATCACTTGCAACTTGCCACTAAACAATGCAAATCATGAACCTCTAATCTGCTATCTACAAACAAAACAACAAATATTACTTTTTTTCCCTTAGCACGGTAAGGTAAATCTAGCAATCTTGCAGCAATAATTATATTCATCTAAATTGAGTTGCTCTACCAATCACTCATAAAAATTCAGAGTTGCTTAGCAGTTCCTAACAGGCATGGGAAAAGTTCCTAAATGTTGTGTGATAGAAGATACATGCATACCCTTAAGTAGAGGGTGATCTGTGTTCCCCGCAGTAAAAGCTTTTCAGGATCAGTTTCTTCCCTAATAACATATGAACTACTGTCAGCTACTGCTTCCCAAACATATTGTTTATCTGATTTTGGGCTTTTGGTGGATACAACAACCTGATTGCATGTGATTACATAAATGCAGAAGAGATAGGCATAATTAGTATCTTAGCAGAAAATAAATTTGCATCAAGCTTTAATTAGGAGAACAGTTATTTTGTCAAGGCAAAACGTAACTCTACCTTTTCAGCAACAAGAAAGGCTGAATAGAACCCAACACCAAATTGACCGATCAAGCTATTGTCTGCTCCAGCATCCTTATTTTCCTGATAGAATTGTTATGTTCAAACATTTAATTTCACTTGCATTGAGCATAAAAAGCCCGAAGGAACTTCAGGCGTGCAAAATATGATACTGAAACAAGTATAAATGGAAGGGGGGAAAACCTTCAGGGCTTTCAAGAATCTTGAAGTGCCACTCTGAGCAATAGTTCCAAGACAATCAATGAGCTCTTCTTTAGTCATTCCAATACCAGTATCTCTAAAAATACAAAAAAAAAAAACCAAATTGTAATATAACTAAGTTCACTCAACAACGATAAGTAAAAATGTACAAGATCCAAGAAAATTGCCATACGTTATGGTGACAGTACCACTGTCTGCATCAGGTTTGATACGTATTTCAAGGTCACCAGCGTCTCCAAGCAGAGCGGGCTCGGTCACGCTCAAGAATCTTAGCTTGTCTAAAGCATCACTCGCATTACTAGAGAACAATTAAGAAAAACAAAAACAAAACGAATAAAATTAGCATAAAGATTAAGAAAAATATTGAACCACATTCCGAGTAAATCCACTACAATGCATGAACAATTTCTTTCTTCCTTAAATATAATACCATAGAACTTTTTATATAAAAATTACTATAAGATGATAACATTTCCGGGAAGAAATAAGACGTAACCAGAAGTTCAGAAAACACCTTTTTTTTTTTCCACAGAGAAAGATATGAATGGAATTACAGAATCAGTACATATCGAACATCATTACCTCACTAGCTCTCGAAGAAACACCTCCTTGTGGCTATAAAGACTGTGAACAATCAAATCCAGGAGGCGACTAACCTGCACCCATTATACGTTTCCACTTTCAGTATGCGACAAACCCATAACTAAAATATACCATAGACTTCATATAGCCACCACACAAACCCGATACATGCTCGGAAATTAATTCACGAAATACCAAGTCAAGAAAGTCACAAACCAGAACAAGACTTTGTTTTCATAAATTTGGCTTTAAAGAACACGAAGTCAACGAGAAATCCTAATCTTTTAACAAATTACAGAAATCCCATTTCCCAAATCCTCTCTGTGTTTCACCTACCGAAAACTTTCGCTAACCAAAAAACTCTTAATTACTCAATAGGATGATCATTGCCCTTCTCACCGCTCACCATCAGTTCAAAAACAATCGATATCAACAAGACCCACCTCAGCTTGGTACTCAAACTTCTCACCGGGAGTCTCAGCAGCTTCTTTCTCGGCGACGGCCGCCTCGCACCTGACCGCAATCCGATTGCTCTTCTTCTCAATCTTCCACTTCAACCCACCACCACAAGAAAACCCCTTTCTGAGTCCATTTCGTGGCAGAAAAGCGCTTCTCAAGCTCAAGCGCGCACCACTGCTCGCTAGAGGGTAAGAAAAAGAGGAAGGAAGTGAAGAGAGAGCAACAGTGGATAAACTTCTGCTGAGAACTGGAGCCATGAAGCGGTGTGAAAAGATAAGAATTGCAGAAGGAGCAAGAGGCGAGTTCCAGTAAGAGAAACTGATGAAATTAAACCCTTATGAGAGGGTTTAAGGAGATGGCGTAGAGGGTTCTAGAAAGAGCAGAACAATTTGGGTGGTTTTGCTTTGGAGCTATATGCCTGAAAATGTATGGCTTATATTCTTCCATTTCAGCAAATTCAAAAACAATATCATCTAAATAATGTTTTTCTTATTACACATGGGAAATTAATTGCTTTTTGTGGATGTAACGATTTTCTCAACTGATTTGAATTGTAATAATGAAAAAAAAAAACGGCTTCTTATGAGAGAAAAAAACTTTTTTTTTTTATTTTTTTTTAATTCAACAACATGTGGGGTGAGGAGAGAGTATTTAAATTTTCGTCAGACATCTCTACACGTCCATGTGTTCAACATCGATATTGAGTAAATTGACATTTACATGGTACTGTAAAAATTTGACAAAATATAAAAAAATATCAACAAAGCATCTGTAATATAGATATAAATATTAATAATAAAAAAATAATGTATTTAAAAAGGATGAAATGCTTATTTGTTAATTTAAATATTTTTATGTAATTTTTTATAAAATATCCATCGAGATCGACATTTTTTCGATATTTCTATCGACATTTTTTTAAAATTGAGACTTTGATATTTTCATCGATATTGATATTTAAAATCTTTAAATCTATGACTTTTTAGTAGTATGTCTTAACTAATTAAGCTATATTCATGTGACATTCTTTTTTGGAAGCTCTAATCTAAAAAAGAACAATTATTAATTTTATCTAAACCAAAAAAGAACAATTTTTTTTGCATTTGTAAACACATTGTTGTAGCATGAGATAAAACGACACTATGATACTAAGGAGTGTATTTTTTTTCTTTAATTCACTTTTGTGTCGTGAGGCTAAAGAAAAGAGATTATCATTATCTTTAAATTTTGATGTACAAGTCTACTATTTGAAAGAGAGAATACTTGAAGATATTAAAATTTTTACGTACTATTGAAGTAAGTTCAACGATACAAAATATAATAGTAGGAAGTATTTTAAAATTAGAGAACTATATTTGAGTGGTTCACCACTAATCACTACTATTCTACCAAAATCCACAGCAAAATCAACTTTACTTTCTTGTTTCTAACTATTAAAAAAATGTTTTTTTAAGTTGTTTGTTAGTTAAAATAACTAGAGGCAGTTAGGAGGGTTTTTTTTTTCTTTAACTCAGTTGTGTTAGTTGAGAAGAGGGGTTAATAACTTGTTAGTTTGTTAGAGTTTGTCATTTGTTCTCTATAGAATTCTTCTATAAATATTTTTGTTTTAAAAAAAATTGTATTGAATAAATGAAAATAATTGTTTTGTGATCAATCTCTTCTTGCTTTTGGTTTTGCCATCACTGTAAGAGATAAACCGTTTACATGGAAAAATTATAGTTGGAAATTTGTGGTTAAAGAAAGACTTGTTTTATAGCATGGAGCGATATCATGAAAGGTAAACTTCTATTGGTTCTTCTTCTATTCACGATATCTTTATTACTTTTACTTTTAAGAACGATGATTGTACTCTATTCAACAAATAATTGAATGTCTGATCAATTGAAGAATATGCAGTAATCAATTATTCAACAAATAATTGAATGTGTTATCAATTGAAGAAGATACAAAAAGGTAAATTTTAAAATTTACTTCAATCTAAGGAGTCACAAGTAGCATGAATAAGGGGGAAAATGAATGAAATAGAACATATAACTTCACTTATAATTCTCCCATTATGAGCTGCTTCAAAGTAATCATACATAAAAGCAATAGTGGAAAGTATACTTTCACTTCTTCATCCTCACATATATAAAAGCGAGTGTAGAAAGTTGCAACCTGACGCATATATTTAAGAAGTTTTTCATGTCCTTTTATACATAGCAGCTGTCTTTTTTTTATAATCATGCTTCCATCAATTGTCAATTGATATTTCACGAATGATGGAAGTTTTTTCCTTATATATGTATGTACACACATATATGTACCTATCTATCTATCTCTCTATATATATGAAACGTGAATAAGAAGTTGTCACGTATAACTTTAAGAAATGTTAGAGACTTTCATTTCATCTTTAATGCTTGAGTTTAGCTAAATGCTTCACCAAAAGATGGATGAAGAAGCATATTAGCGCAATCCACTCAAGATTCAGGAATCAATTAGTCAATTTCCAGTAAATTCTTTTTTAACATAAAACAAATATTTATTGATGATATGAAATATTACAAAATATACCAGACATCCTATCAAAGAGACAGCAAAAAAGCTCTCTACTTAACTTTAATATCACTGAGACTATAATTGGTAATTGGGGAATAAAATTTAAACCAATAAAGAATCATTGTAATTTGTAAGAATAGAATCCATGAATCTATCAAAAGGTTGTGGATGAGTTGCTGAAGATGTGGTTGCTCTTTCAATCCAGATCAACCAAAAGAAGGCTCTAATAAGCTGTAGCCATAAACATTTCCTTTCCTTCTTGAAAGGATGGCCGGCTAAAGGAGGTCTCCAATTAGGACTTCATACCACTTGGGAGAGCCGTTGACCATTTGAAAGCCTTTAGGATGGTGCATCGAAAATCATGAGTGAAATTCCATGTAACAAAGAGGTGCTCTTGGACATCGTTGCAATTTATGCATAGAACACATCCTCCAGGCAATAAGGAGCAGTTTAGCCATCGCTTTGTAACCGACACAAGAACTGATCGATTGCAGCCGCTCGAAATACTTTGGGGCGCATCATTGAGGAGGAGTTGGCACTGACAGTTTGATGCTTGAGCACCGAGTTGCCAACCCAAACAACCAAATCACCACTCATGCCTCGTATGCTAAAATGAGTCTAGGCGATGCTCGACTATTCACACCCCCGCAGGCAAGGGTGCAAAATCATCAGGCGAAGCCAAGCCTGCAAATTGTTTTTGGATCAACTCATGCATATTGTGCCTCCATGACAAAGTTCCCATAGGAAAAAAATTGATCTTCTTTAGGTATTTGTCCTTCCAAATGCTTCTGCAAGTAAGTTGTGTTAAAGAAGCCCATCCTTCAATTTCCTCCTCCTTAAGATGTCTTCTGAAGTTAAGATCCCAATTTACTGTACTCTTCATTCCTATCTGATAAAAGAAAAGGTCAATTCAATTGCAAGTACTACCATATCTTAAAATGAATGCATAACTTCATCTGGAAGGTATCCAATGCCACAAAGGCAATTAAGCAATGCATTTAATTCAGGATGTGTCTTATCTCCCATGCTAAATACGTACAGCCCATCTTTGAATTCAATCCAGCTACAACCTGGTGTTTTCTTAACGTTTTGTTCCTTCATTGTTCGTCTAACTTCCAATGCTTCTTCATATCGACCTACAACTCCATACATACTAGACATCAACATAAAACTACCACTACCACAATGCTTAGGTTCAAGTCGCATTATCTTTTCTCCAACAACTTTTCCCAAATCTGCATCCCCATGAAGTCGACATGCTCCCAATAAAGCCATCCACAAAACAAGGTTGTCTTGAAGAGGTATTCTTTGAGCCAGCTCATAAGCTTCCTCCAAATGTCCAGCTCGACCGAGCATGTCGACTATACATGTATAATGCTCAATAGTTGGAACCATGCCAAATTCAGGTTCCATTCGAGCTAAGAATGAGCGCCCTTGACGTACACAGCCTGCATGACTACATGCAGATAAAACTCCAACAAATGTGACAGCATCTGGCTTAATTTGGGCCTCACACATATGATGAAACATATCCAATGCCTCTTTACCATATCCATGCATTGCATAACCCATAATCACGATGTTCCAAGACACCACATCCTTATTGCTCGTTAGATCAAAGACTCTGTGGGCATTTTTCATGCATCCGCACTTTGCGTACATGTCCATAACAGCATTGTTTAATAATACATCATCACCATTTTCATTTTTTCCCAATCCATTAACAATCATATATCCATGAATTTCTCTACCATGCATGAGGGCAGCCAAGTGAGAACAAGCTGGAAGTACAGCAGTGATAGTAACCACATCAGGTAGAACCCTAGAACCTAACATCTTGCCAAAAAGTTTCAAGGTACCATCATGATCACCACATTGCTCATGAGCAGATATAATTGAATTCCAAGAAAATAAATCCTTTTCATTTATCATCTCAAAAACCACTAAAGCATCTTCAATATGCTTGCATTTTCCATACATATCAATTAGTGAGTTTGAAACTGCAACACATGAACTATAACCCTTTTTTGTTACAATTCCATGAATTGCGCTCCCATTGTTAATGTCTCCCAGCAAAGAAAAAATAGATAAAATGCCAGTAGTTGTAAATCTACAAGGTGAAATCCCCTCTTCACCCATTTTCTTAAAAACCTCTAATGCCTTGTTAAGGCTACCAATTTGAGCATAACCATTGATCATTGCATTCCAAAGCACAACATCTCTCATTGGTAACTCTTTAAATACTTTCTCTGCATCCTCCATTACGTTAATCTTCAAGTAAGTATTAACAAGAGCACTACCAACAAACACATCCAATTCCAACCCCATTTTAAATAAACAGCCATGAATCTTCCTAACCTCCACGACATCACAACAAGCTCTAACTACACATGGAAAAGTGAACTTATCAGGCATTACACCCACTAACCTCATTCTCTTATAAAATTGAAACCCATGTGCTGCAAGCCCATTTGCAACAAATCCAGCAATTATTGCATTGTATGCAAACACATTACGCTCATGATATGAATCATGGAAAACTAAAGCAGCCTGTTCCATTTGATTGCATTTAGAGTACATGTTGATCAAGCTAGTAATGGTTGAAGGTAAATGAATAAACCCAGACGTGATCATTAAGGAATGTAGTTGTTTTCCTTTGGTAAGATTCTTGTGGTTGGCATATGATTGCAGAAAAAAGTTGCAGGTGGCTACATCATAGTGTATTTGAAAAACTAGAAGTCTGGAGGGTAAACTGAGAACTGGAGAAGACAATAAATGGTGCTTCTTACCGATGATTTTCGAGAGGATGGTTTTTTTGCTCATTTGATATATATAAGCCAATGTGAGAAAATTAGGCAGAAGTTGTTATGAAGAAAGTTCATCTATCAACGATGTCATGAAAAATCCACCGTGCAAATCTTAGTTTTGGCATTATCACCTACAATGACAACATACCAAATTATTCAGATATGAGACACACGCAGATATACACACGGATGTATATTAAAAAAGAAATAATTGTAATGGCATCACACAAGAACAACCACCTTTAACTGGATCAAATTTTCTTAAAAGCTAAGAACACTTTTCATTATTGAGAGAACTTTATCCTTTGGAATCTGAAAGCAATTAAAAAAACAGTTCACCAAATCAAACATGAACAACAGGGGAAACCTTCAAATGAAACGAAAAAGATAGAGCCAAGCAAATCAAGTCAGGAAAATGTTGGGAAAAACCAGCAACCATCTCGTTTTCCTTTTCCTCTTTTCTTGTAACAGTAGACTTCACTAATAGGGAAGAAAGCTTATAAAAGAGAGGTGACAAGGCATCAGCGATGAGTAACAAAAAGTTTCCAATTGGTATTAATTCAAAGACTAAAATTACAAAATGCCTCTAATGTATGGCTAGTTTCAATTTACCCTCAAACGTTTTAAGAGTTTCACTTCATTTTGATACGGCATCGTACCAAATTCATGCCAATGCCATATATAAACATAGAGGACTTTGGATTTCCTTTTCCATTTCTGTTTTCTCCTTCATAGGGACAAATGAAAATAACAGGGAGCTCCAACTATAAGTGCAAAGAAAAAAAAATCATATCTTTCATCCGGGTTCTAAACATTGAAGCCGAATGAAATAAGGGTTTTTCCAGTGAACCCAAAATAATCAAACACCAATCATAAGCAAAAAAAAAAAAAAAAAAGGAGGAAAAGATTCAACATTACTCGATGAAATAAAACAACATAGTAAAGATGAAGAAGACGAGGAGGAGGACTGACCAGAGGTGAGAGAAGTGTTACTGAAACAACAGAAATCGCAGAACTGAAAGTAAATGGTGCTAAAAACCAAACTGAAACTGTCATCGGGAACTGGAAGAAGTGAGAAAGAGAAGGCGTATCGAAAATGAACTGTGGGTATATAGTGAGTCGCCGCTCGGACCATTTTTAAATTCCATTGCAACTGGTAGTGGTAGCTGAGCAGGAGTAAAATCTTAGACCAAACGAGAGAGGAGAAGCTTGAGACCGAACAATTGGGTTTAGAAACATCTGAATTCGATGGCGCAGCAAAGACTGGAGCGACGATGTGATATTTCTTTGAATTTTTTTTTTTAAATCACTTTTTATCCTTAAACAACGAGGACCAATTTTTACTCTCAATTCAATTTCTGCTAATTCTCTCACTCATTTTAAGAAGAAAATAAGGTAAGAATCTCCATAAACACCAACCTGGCAGAGTGGCAATCGCTAAAGCGCATGCTCAGTATTTATGATGCTGGAGTTCAATCTTAATTTTGTAGTTTGTTGTTTACGCCGTGTATTTCTTCCTTCCACGAAGTCTTAGGTTTAAATCTTCATATTCTACCTTCGTTGTACTAAAAAAGACGCATAAATTAATTATTGAAGAATAGTACCAAAATTTACAGATTTTAACAAAAAGTTAGTTGTAACGTTGATTTCATTAAAATCTTATCAATTTCGTATCATCCATATATTTTATAATTCATTGAACACATATGATAATATTTTTTTTAACAATCTTTCAAACAAAAACTTATCATCTGGTAAAAATTACAACTCTTTTTTAAGTTTAAGGTTAAGATTGCAACATTTATTTAAATTTGAGATGCAATTTTGAAATTGCAAGTGAAATTTGATACAACCTTACAAATTCAAGAGTAAAAATTGATTCTCCCTTTATATAAGATATTTCTTTAATTAGTTTTAATATTTTTTTAGTGGGTGAGAATCAAACGTCTTACATTTTGGTATATTCATATGAGATAATTAGTTTTTATGTCGTGGTTAAAAAAAGCCACAACATGGTTGTAATGGGAGTGACCATGTGGTATTTCTTAATTTGTTTTGATGTTGTGGTAAAAAAAATCATTTTTATAGTATTATTTAGTGTGGGTGACGTAATGTTTAGATCTCATTTTAGATTTTGTTCCATTTTGGTTCAATTTTTAACATGTCAATTTTAGTCATAGAAATTTCAAAAACTATCTAGTTTAGTCTCCAATGGTCTATTTTAGACCATAAACTTTGGACATTTGGCTCCTTGTTTTGGGTTTTGGTGGACCACGTTTTACCTATTATAATCACAACCCTCGAGTTGCAAATTTACAAGCAACCATGGGTTACACTCTCTAAATCCATGGTTTCTTTTTCTTCCATAAATTTGGTGAGATCTACTATTTTTCTTTCCATTTTTATCATAAGTTTGATACGTCCCACCATTTATCTCTCTATTTTTTTCATAATTTTGTGGGTTCCACCATTTCTCTTTCCATTTTCTTCTAATTATTTTTATGTATCTATATTTAATTAACAATAGTTCAATATATATATAATTTCATAATTTTAAGATTTAAAAAAATATATTTTAGACGACTTACTCATATAAATATTTTTAAAATAACATTTAATTTTAAGTTAACGTATTAAAATTAAAAATACATATTTTATTTTCAAATTAATAATATTCAAAGTAACAAAAATAAATGGTATTTTATTTTGAATTTTTAAAAATAAAATGAATAAAAAAAAACACATGTATATGCATGATATTCTTTTTTTTTTAGTTCAACAACATTTGGGAGTGGGGGGATTCAAACCTCTGACCTCTAAGCTCACTTTGACATATTAATTTTAAACTTATTTATATTAAAATAACATAAATATATGTTATTTTATTTTTAATTTAGTCATTGTAAAATAACCTATTGAATGCATTTTATTTTTAATTTAATCAAATTAAAATTATACAAATTATAAAATTTTGCTCTCTATGTAATTATATGTTCCAAATTTCCCTTTTTCCATGAACCATGTATTTTTTTTTCTCATTGACTACTTTAACTTATAACATTAGGATTGATGTCATTATTGTAAACGATTGTTTCGAATTTAAAATTTGCATGTCGATCTATGGAAAAAATGACAAAACTTAAGATTGCTATGTTATGTTTTTCATTTTGTTAATGGTAATCAATGTTTTGATTGTTAAAATTTTTTTTTTTTATTCTTAGACTATAACATAAATTAAATGATTAATTCAAAATTCCCTTAAAATTAATCCATGTTACCCAAGGGGTTTTACAATTCATAAAACATCCACTCAAAAAAAAAGAAGAAGAAGAAGAAGAAGAAAAAGAAAAAGAATAAAATAGCAAAAGAAAAAAAAAAAAAAAAAAAGAAACTGCCCAACCCTTCAGAATCTTGCAACCCAAACACGGACTTTTGATTCTTAGGTTTCCCAACCATGTACCCCAAACATAGGGTTCTGATTTCCAACCAGGGGCCAAATGCCCCCTAAAAAAGTACTTGTGTTTCGTTCATGGTATATATTTTGCAATCTAATAATTAATTTACCAAACACTCGTTTTCAATATATGTAGTTTGAATATATGTTTATGTTAATAAATGCACATAGTTTGATCTTTCCAAAAAGAAAAAGAAAAAAACATTAAACATGTAGTTTAAATACATGTTTATGTTAATATGCTAATATACATACTCAAAACTATATTATCAATTTATTAAAGAAAAACAAAAACAATAATCAAAATGATTATTTTTCCTAGAGCTCATGGATCAAAATACACATTTTAAAATTATGGAAACAAAAATGAAACAAATTTCAAAGTTAAAGGATCAAAATAAACATTTTGAAAGTTCAAGGATTACGATAGAACAAATTTTAAAGTGTAGAGACCAAAATAGGATTTAACCCACAAAAAAAGAAAAGAGAAAAAAAATCCACTTCTACCCTCACAATTTGTATCATTTTCCACCACAAACCGTCAATTTAATCGAATTGAAACTTAAACTTAAACATGTTTTGAAATTTGTATCTTATGTTTAATTTCCACTCAATTCACCCACTAATTTTAACACAAAGTAAAGTAAGAACTCTCTTAACTTGTTAATTCCAGCCAAATTAAAGCCTTGCTCATAATAAGTTTGTCGAAGGCTCTATCAAATATATATTTATAAACCTATACCTAAAAAATTTGCAGGAATAGTGGCTAGGATCGATCAAACTAACTGGATTTCTTAATTTAACTAAGTTCCATTATTACTAATGCTCAATTTTATCTAGAGAACCAACACTTGAGAAAGAATCAAATTACAACCTAAAATAAATACTGACTAGAGCGGAGACAATTTTAGAGAGAATACATGCAAGCAATATTTTAGCCATGAAGCACCACTTAGTTCAATTAGGATACATAAATACATGCAACAATTATAAGCCAAGAAAATCACTAAATTAGTTAAATGACTTTTCCAAGCCCAAATAAGTTCGTGCAAAATTGAGTCCTTAATTTTCCAGTCTAATCTCAAAATAAGCACGCCAACAAAATGAATCTTTTACGACTTCTAATAATAAATTATTCATTCTCATGCAATAATAAAATACTAGTCATGCATCTACACCCAAGTTCAAGTTCAACTTTTCTAAGCTAAAACTCAAATTAAGAGCAACTAAACTTTGGCCACAAGCTTAGACAATGAAAACATAGAAACATGAATAATATTGCAATATATTATAAATCAAAATTAAAACCAAGTCTCAATCTGGTTTTTAAGTGTGTTTACTGCTATAGCAAGGTTCTGTTTGACCAGCTCAACTTTTGCATTGTCTTCTTGATTTTTGGGAGAAATAGGGGAGGCTGATTCTTAAAAACCACATTAGCTCATTTTATTAGAATTACAAGCTATCTAAGCAAGTGGGTTAGGAATAACAACTTGCCTAATGCACTATCGAAACAACGGGCTAAAAACTAAGGGGTTAATGGGAGTTAATCACTTATTTTAGGGATTTCAGGAGATTTTCCTAGAAGACTGTTAGTAGGTTGAGTTAACAATTTATTGAGTCAGCATTGTTCTTTGTTAATGCATGATTTACCCTAATTCGAGCCTATTTACTCACATTTGCAATTCAGTCTCATTAACGCTATGTTAAGCATAATTTTTGTTTTAGCACTCTGTTTATCCTTGCATTATTTATTTTTATTCTTGTTGCCGTAGTTATTAATTACCCCAAAATTATTGTGGTTACCTATTTGAGTTGCTGGAAATTAATTTTTGCCTTAAGAAAGATTCATAATCTCCGTGGATACGATAATTTACTTATCACTTGTTACAGTTTATGTGTACACTTGCACATATTAGAACCTAATTATTTCTAAATTAAGTAGTCTACACTAGCAAAAGGTATCAATGAAAATACAACAGGAGATAGGCTTAAAATCCCCAAACCCCTCCCGATTAAGCTTCTTAGGCACCAAAGTAATGGAAGTAGCATTAACGTCAGACAGAAAGTAAAAAGTGTTAAAAAAAATGGAGAACAACCAAACAAAAATCATCACCCACCACACTTTAGGTTGCTTTAAAGAACCCCACTGGAAAACTATCAGGCTCAGGAGCCTTACCACTCTTCATACCGAACAAAACTTCCTTGATTTTCTCTTTTGTAACAATTCGACAGAGATTATCAGTACAATCTTGAGACCACTTAAATTGGACAATCGAATCTAATTGGTCCATAAGATCTCTATAAACCAAGGCCTGAGAACCAAAAACACACTGAAAAAACTCGACCTCAGCGCTAGAAATATCAGCCTAAAAGAGATAACATATTACCATAACCATCAACCACAGCAGTGAGGCCATATAGAATAATCCTTGCCTTAATGCTTTAATGAAAGAAAGCAAAGTTCTGATCACCTAAAACCAACCATTACACTCGAGATTTCTGATGAAGCGAAGCCTCTTCCTACGAGTCCAGGCCTAGAACAAACTAGTGGTCTCCCTAGCCTTATGTTGCAACTCCACAAAAAGAGGAGACTTAGACAAAGCAATCTGCGTCTCCTCCATGCAATCACCCGTTTCAAAAACCATTTGCCTAATATTCGAGATATTACAGCCAACCCTGTACGCAACAAGGTTTAAAAGCCCTCAAATTCTCCCAAAGCTCATCAAAGGGAAAATTCCAGGAACAATTTTCCATACCATAGCCATAGTAGATAGAAAACCCTACTCCTCCACCCAAGGGTTAAAGAAATGAAAAGGCAGAGGGCCACACATCTCACCCAAGCCCACTTAAAAAATCGGAGCGCAGTGATCTCAAATTCCCCAACAATGACCCCGAACCTAACACAACGACAAACGCTCCACCCATTTTCCATTCACCAAAACACGGTCCAAATGACACAAGATATCTGTAGGCCCCATAGGATTATTAGTCCAAAGGATTAGGGTGCCATTTGATGAAATTTTAATTTGTAGTCCTAAATTTTTCAAGTTGTTATCAATTTTTACCATAAACTTTCAAATTCATCGAATTGCACCTCAAACTTAGATAAGTGTTGCAATCTTAACCTTAAACTTTAAGAATTGTTGTAAATTTTACCCTCTAATACATTTTTATTCGAAAGATCGTTAAAACATGTATTCTCATATATGTTCAATGAATTATAAAGTCGTATATGTACATTACAAATTTTAGAAAAAATCGACATTGGTACTCAATTTTTGTTGAAATTTGTGAGTTTTAGCAAAGTTATTCAATGGTTAATTCGAGCATTGATCAAATTTAATTTTGTGTAAAATGTGATTTTATTGAAATTAGTGATCTTACATATATTTTTACATTACTTTTGTTAAGATTAATGAGTGAATTTATAGAAATTGAATAGAGGATAAAAATTATAATACTGTCAAAGTTTAGGGTCAATTTGATAAAATTAAAGGTTTAGAGTAAAAATTGATAGAAGTTGTAAGGGTAAAAAATTGAATTTTTCCCTAAAATAAATACTGACCCATCTCAAATTTAGGGTGAAAATTGATATTTTCCAATTTCGTGACAAGTATTTTATCTCTCTCTTTTTGCGTTGTGGCAGAGTTCTACGTCTGCTCGTTCTTCGGTTTATTTGGAAAGCGAAAAAGGAAAACAGGCAGTGAGCGGTTGATTTTGAAGGGGTTGCATTTTTAAAGTCCAGACCTAAGAAGCACGAACACGGACATGGACACGGGACACGAACACGACACGACACGGACACGGAGACACGCCAATTTTTGAAAATGTAGGACACAGACACGTTGGGGACACGTTATTTTTTTTTTAATTTTTTATTATATATTAAAAGACCAAACACAAAATACTTAGTTTTTTTTTTACTAACTATTAAAAATAATTAAAATTAAAAAATGTGAATAAAATTTTAATTAACCTTTAAATTTAGTTTAAAATTAAAATGTACATAAAACCCAATAAGTCATATGAGCCCACTCAAAACCCAATATAAACATAAGCCCAACATGCCACAAATACCTATTAACAGCCCACATGATAAAATTTATAAAAGTTTGTACTTTGAAAATAGAACCCTAACCCTAAAATACTACCCCCCTCCCCCGATTCCCTCCTCCGTCATATTCTTTTCCTCCCTCCCCATTCTTCTTTCCCTAATAAAAAACTACCCCTCCCCCGATTCTTTCCTTCCCTCCCCATATTCTTTCTCTCCGTCCCCCTTCGGTTTTCCTTCCTCAACATTCGGCGATTTCTCTCCCTCTACCTTCCATGTTTGCCGTGCGACCACCTCTGCTAACAACGATGCGCCGCCACCGCCAAAAGATAAGTGTTTTTTAATGCGTGTCTGGGACGTGTCTTGGGCGTGTCCGAAAATACAAAAAGGAAAAAAGGAAAAAGACACATAATTTTGTGTGTTGGACACGTGTCCGGAGCGTGTCCGTGTCCTACACATACACTTTGTCAAAAATAACATGTTCGTTCTTCCTAGGTTAACATTCTGCTTAGGCTGGTTTTTAAACGAGCAGTTAGTTTTTCTTTTCGTTTTTTTTTTCGCCCTTTGTGTTTTTATTTGTTTAAGCTCAATAAGTCTTCAGACAATGTAAAATAAAAATAAATGAGTTGTGATCAAATTCAATGTCTACAAAAGATACTTATGTGTATGGTGTTGGTGTTTACGTCTTCAAATGATAATGTTTGCCTTTGCCTTGTTGGTGAATCATCTTAATCCATTTTAAGATGATCAAGATTCTATATTATCTTGGGTAATTACATGTTCGATGATTTGTAAAGGTATAACATTTAACTTTTTTCATTTTTGATGGCTCAAATTTAGGATTTAGGAGGATGGCTTCGATGAAAACAAAGTTGAAAAAGGCTTGGCAGTTTGTAAGGTCAATAGAGTTTGGGAGGATGGCAGTGTTGTGGAATCTCTCGATCTTCTACTCTTACTTGTTGCTATTTTCTCGAAGCTTTCTCTCTTTCTCTACTATCAGATCTGAAACTACTCCTATGAAGGTGCTTCTCCTTGCACCTCAGAAGCTGTCATGCCCCTTTGCATTATCACCGGTGTAAAGTTGCTTGTTACTTTTATGCTTTGATAGAAATTCAATTTGAATCTCTCTCTGTCTCTCTGTGTGCACATGTGCTTTTAATTCATTTGGCATCTTTGTTTTAAAAGCTGTAGGCTACTTCTGGATTGGGTGCAGCTGCTGCTCTTGCTCTTTCCAAACGTGGTTTCTACGTAATTCTTGATCGGTTCCTCCTATCAAAATGAATGAAATGATACGAGGAACCGACCAAGAATTACGTAGAAACCACGTTTGGAAAGAGCAAGAGCAGCAGCTGCACCCAATCCAGAAGTAGCCTACAGCTTTCAAAACAAAGATGCCAAATGAATTAAAAGCGCATGTGTGCACAGAGAGACAGAGAGAGATTCAAATTGAATTTCTATCAAAGCATAAAAGTGACAAGCAACTTTACACCGGTGATAATGCAAAGGGGCATGACAGCTTCTGATGTGCAAGGAGAAGCACTTTCATAGGTGTCACACCCCGCCCCAGATTAACTCTTCCAAACCTAGGACGAGATGTGATGGCAGTAGACTCCAAATGTGCAATGGAATCTATTGCCAAGTCTTTATCTCTTCTTACATTATCTAACTTTATCTATGGATATCCCATAAACAGCACAGTAAAATTTTTTTCCTTTACTTACACTAGATGATATGCAATGACTTGATAAGACTGGTGGCGGATTCTGATTAGCTAACTCTGATTGAAACTCAAGAGCAACCTGGTGGAAAAATTAAAAACAAAAGAATGAGCTAAAAAGCCCAGTGAGTGGTGATTCATAAGAAAATACATTTTAAAGGAAATTATTCTCTTACTAAACATAAGTTCATAATTATATGAAACAATGCAAATCACGAACAGTTTAGAAACCTTCGAGATCATGTTAAGACATTAAAGTCTGTAAATAAACATCTCTTGAAACAACAACTCTTAAGTCAACAATTCTTGAAAACATAAGCACAAGTTCGTAAAAACATAGATAGGGAAATCCGTAATATAGCTCTAGAAAGCATAAACATAACTAGTGAAATTGATCACCAAATCTGTACCCAAATCTCTATCATACTATGTACCGAGTAATCTCCAGATACATAGCAGAACATATCTCTATCATACGTGCACGTAGAGCAAACTCTAACATCTGTAATGCTTTAGGTCCAGGATTTGGACCAGGATTCGGAATCCGAATTTGGCACCTAATGGCCCCGGCATTCCCCTGCATCCCCTGCGGCCTTAGCACACTAACATACTATAGAAACACATTCTCATAGCATACGGGTAACAACCATGGGTACAAGCTTTAGTGGTTTGAAAACAATTTCTATATAATAATCATCGTAAGTTCTCAAACCCCACACATTCTCAAATTGTGGTTTCATAACTTTAAGCCATAAGTCAAAGATCAACTAAAATCATGATTCAAAAATCAAGTTATTTCTAAAACTCACAAATACTTGATTTCACCTCAAATAATTGAACTTTTTGCCAATTGGCTACAATCAAGAGATTTTCATAAATTCACCTTTCATAAGCTTAATTAATTCAAATAATTAAGTCATTGTAGCTAAAATTTCAATAAACATAAATCTCTTCAAATTCAAATATGCTAAATCAAGAATTCAATTTAGTGATCATATGTCACTTTCTTATCAAATTAGTAAATCATCAATCTTAATAATAAACAATTTGTGAAATACACGTAATTTTCTCCAAATTTTCAAATAACTAAATCATTTGCATTAATATTAATTGCAATTGATTTCAAATCTCATAAAATCTCATCAATTACTAAAATAATTGAAATACTTTATAAAATAACCACTCACAGAAATATCAACGTCGGTTCTTCAAATCATATGCTAGTCCAATTTCTGTCCAATCTGAAATTTCCAATAACCAAATCACCAATTTACAAACTAATTCCAAAAGAGAAATAACATGAATTTCATCTTAATCTAACTAACTAATTTCCAATCTATTTCTCTTTTTCCAATTTTCCAAATTATGCCTTCTTTCTCATCCCAACATTCACCAAGATACTAATTGTCCTTTCCCAAATAAAACTATTTTATCAATTCTAATTCTTTTCTTTCCAAAATCCATGAAGTATTTTGTCCTTTTCTCCAATTAAAAAAAAACAAAACTATTTCTCTCTTCTCTTTCACATTTAACCATCTACATCACATTTCTCAAATTTTCTTTATTTATTTTATTCTATTTTCTATCTCTACTATTCACTCATCTTCATCCTCTTCACCTCTCATCCTCTATTTTTGTTTCCCTTCAAGCCCACAACATAAATCTTCCATTTTATTTCATTTAATGCCCATTTTCAACTTCTCCACTTCATTTTCTTTCTCCCATAAGAGTACATACATGACTAACTTCCATTTTATTTCCTTTCAATTTCAAGAATATTTTCTCTCTTGTTTTTTTCTTTCATTGAAATATAAAACCAACAAAATTGCTTACTCCATGTTTATTCAACATTATTTTTCATCACTTCCATGTCATCTTTTTCCTTCCCACTAAAATTTGGGTTGTTTATCTCTTTTTCTTTCTCTTACTTGAGCCAAATCCCAAGAAAATAATACACACAATAAAATCCATAACATTTCTTGAACAACAAAGAGAAATCCATAAGAATTATTGAACATCAAAGAAGAAAATTCATGACTAAACAACTAATTTTTCATAAATCCAAGTTTTTCTAAGAAAAATTGCCTATCAAGTTGAATTCCTTACCTATAAGCTCTTCAATTTTTTTCCAATGACTAACCTCATATCCCTCTCTCATTCTCTTCTCTCTATTCCTTTCTCCTTCTCTTCATTTCTTTCTTTAATTTCCTTTTCTCCTTGTTTTCCATAACACTCCCCTATTCCTTTTTTTTTTTCTTTTTTTTTTTTACTTTCTTTTTGTGTGGCTCTAATATAGCCACACCAATTTATTTTATTTTATTTTCTTTTCTTTTTATAAAACCAATAGCTTCCCATGGAAGCTTGCCTTCCACTTCACTATTTTATTATACATATAATTCCTTTTCCTTATCTATTTTTTTTTTTTAAAACAAAGTTACACATTTTCAATTCTTTTTCAATCCTTTTTCTTTTCCTTTTATTACAAGCTATCCTTAATCCAAAATTTTCAAAACCAAATAATCAACATGTCATAAATACTCAAATACTAGAATATCAAAATTGGGTCTTACAATAGGAGTAGTAGGTTTCAGATCTGTGGTTAGTAAAGAAAGATAGAAAGCTTTGAGAAAATGGCAGCAAGTAAGAGTAGAAGATCGAGAGATTCCACAGCACTGCCATTCTTTCAAACTCTATTGACCTTACAAACTGCCAAGCCTTTTTCAACTCTGTTTTCATCGAAGCCGTCCTCCTAAATCCTAAATCTAAGCCATTAGAAATGAAAAAAGTTAAATGCTATACCTTTACAAACCATTGGACATGCAATTACCCAAGATAATATAGAATCTTGATCATCTTAAAATGGATTAAGATGATTCACCAACAAGGCAAAGATAAACATTATCATTGGAATACGTAAACACCAACACCATACACATAAGTTTCTTTTGTAGACATTGTATTTGATCACAGCTCATTTATTTTTATTTTACATTGTTTGAAGACTTAGTGAGCTTAAACAAATAAAAACACAAAGGGAAAAAAAAAAAAAGAAAAAAAAGAAAAACTAACTGCCCATTTAAAAACCAGCCTAAGCAGTATGTTAACCTAGGAAGCACGAACACGTTATTTTTGACAAAGTGTATGTGTCGGACACGGACACGCTCCGGACACGTGTCCAACACGCAAAATTATGTGTCTTTTTCTTTTTTTAATTTTTGTATTTCCTGACACGCCCAAGACACGTCCCAGACACGCATTCAAAAACTCTTACCTTTTGGCGGTCGGCAGTGCGACATTGTTAGCAGAGGTGGTCGCATGGCAAACATGGAGGGTAGAGGGAGAGAAATCGCCGAATGTTGAGGAAGGAAAGCCAAAGGGGGACGGAGAGAAAGAATATGGGGAGGGAGGGAAATAATCGAGGGATATGTAGTTTTTTATTAGGGAAAGCAGAATGGGGAGGGAGGAAAAGAATATGGCGAAGGAGAGAATCGAGAGAGGGGGTAGTATTTTAGGGTTATGGTTCTTTTTTCAAGTACAAACTTTTATAAATTTTATCATGTAGGCTGTCAATAGGTATTTGTGGCATGTTGGGCTTATGTTTATATTGGATTTTGAGTGGGCTCATATGACTTATTGGGTTTTATGTACATTTTAATTTTAAACTAAATTTAAAGGCTAATTAAAATTTTATTCACATTTTTTTTATTTTAATTATTTTTAATAGTTAGTAAAAAAAACCTAAGTATTTTGTGTTTGATCTTTTAATATTATCTAATAAAAAATTTTTTTTAAAAATAACGTGTCCCCAACGTGTCTTTGTCCTACATTTTCAAAAATTGGGGTGTCTCCGTGTCCGTGTCGTGTTGTGTCCCGTGTCCATGCTTCTTAGATGTTAACCTACTCTCCAGCTACAAGTCCAACATTCAGCTCCTAAGATATAGGCATTGATGTTCTAGCCATATCAAAATATGAATCTCACATAGCGAGTTCCCCAGACATATATCAACAAAATTATACTATAAAAAAGAATGCAATAAAATATTTTGGAATTAAAATAAAATTGGATTCAGCCAACTGCCATTTATGAAAAACCACCATGTGTGAGCTTAATGGTCAATAAGGGCCATGTAAATAATAAAAGACTTATAGAGAATAGAATCAGAGTGACCACCTACTTAAGATTTAATATCATATGAGCTACATTGACAACCCAATGCAGTACATGATAAGCCTTAGAATTAAGGCTTATTTAACTCCTAATTACTTAAAATATTCTTGTTTTGTCTTAAGATCATTTGAAAATAGTTGAAAGTTGCTTGAAAATAAGAAAGGAATAAGAATGAAAGCAATTAGATAAGAATCTAAAAAAGTTAAGTTTGTTTGCAGGGAATGTGGAAATTGCAAAATCAAATTACAAATTCGTGATTCTGCAATTGTTTCTGGAGCAGGGAATGTAGAAATTGCAAAATCAAATTGCAGAATCACGATTCTGCAATCCGGAGCAGTAGAAAAGTTCAAAAAAGTAAAAAAAATATGCATTTAACCCATTCCGAAAATCTTCAATTACAGCATGATTTAAGGGAATTTGAGCACGAAATTTGGGCATTCTTCAACCCTAATGAAGGCCTACAAAAGGGGAAGAAGTTGAGGAGAAACACAATTCGGATTGGGAGGCGATTTTGGAGTCAATTTTTGTGGATTTCATTTTCGTGTTATACTCAGTTTTTCTGCATTTTTTTTCTCTGTTTTTACTAAGAACTTCAGCTTCTGTCTTTAAATTTTCTGAATTTTCTTCTTTTTATTTCTAAGAGTGGTTGGCAATACACTTTGTATTTTTATTCAATTTTTGTTATGCCTTAAGTGTTTGTTTTAATTCCAGCCTCTGTTTTGTGGGTTTTATAGTTTTCTTCTTGTTCATCTCACAGTGTTATTTCAAGCTGTTCAAATTCTGTTTTTACTCCAATTACTCAATCCAATTCAAGTGGTACTTGAATTATTAAGACTAATTTTCTCCTAGAAATAGCAAGAGAGTGAGTCTATTGAGATGTGGTAAAGATTAATTAAACAAATATTGAATGACTTGTATTCTTAGTTTTTTTTTTTTTTTTTTTTTTCTTTTATTTAAGTTTCAAAAATTATTAGTATGCTTACAAATCTATCAATTTCAAAGGTAGAAGAAAAAAAAAATTGAAATTCTCATTGATGTCTATGACTCTCTGTTTTTAATTCAATTTGAAAATTTTAGAAATTCTTGAGATTGCCCAGAATTGCGTGCTTTATGGTCATAATTGCTCCAATAATACTTAGGATAGAAATTGGTATTAATTAGCAACAACAAAATTCCTAATATGGATTTTTCTTCAATTAATTGTAAGATTTTTACTTTCAATTTGAGCTAAACTTCTTAAGGGGTTCAAGGATATGAATTCCCTAATAAGTAATTGTAGCCTAAATTTCAATAAAAATCAAGCCTACATCTCAATTGTTTGCTTATGTTGAATAAATTTCCGTTGAGATCCTAGATTGATCAACTAGGGTAGCAACTCAAGCTTAGATCTAATACCGACAGGGTTAGTGGTAAGCGGATTTCACACAAGTGATGGAAAAAAAGAGCTTAGACATAAGTCATTTCTTACCCTAGACATAGGGATTAAGGACTCCAAAACCCATAAAATAGTTGAGCCGAATGATCTAAGATAGATGGACTATAGACATATAAGTCACTCACTTAGCCTCCTAAAGCCTAAATTCAAGGTGAATAGGAGAAACAATTTTGGTTTACAATTGAGTGTGGAGTAAGTTGGAATTGTAATTTTGGTTTGCAATTACAATTTAGGGCAATGACATTCTTGAGCCTTATCTTTATCCAAATTCCTTTTGAATTTTCAATCACTAAGTCTATCTAGTTTGATATCAAATATTGTCATTTCTAGATTCTGCAATTCAATTTTGCAGTTTTTCTTTATTCCAATATTGTCATTTCTTAATTCTGCAATTAGATTCTGCAATTTTTATTTTGTTTTACCAACAAACCATCCCAACATTATTTTTGCAATTTTAGTTTTCTAGTTGCAATTTTCCTTACACTTTGCTTTACAATATTTTTGTTACACCGTTCCCTGTGGAATTCGATACTTGGTACTCACATACCATTTTATATTACTTCGATCGCGTGTGCTCTCGTGTACACCCCGATCAGTAGGGTCATGCAATTATCCCGTCAGAATAATCATCGTGCACACAAACTATCCCGAACACAAATGGATATATATATATATATAAACTGCCATTTACGGAAGAAAAGTATAAGACAAAAATATACTAACAAACCCCTTCAATTTAGGCTACTTTTCAGTAAGTGAGAGAGAGAGCCTTTGTCGACAGATATGTGCACTGTATCAATAGAACAAGTGTTCTGACCAGTCCCTTTACCACCCACATCACAGATATAACCAATTCAAACTTCCACTTACTTTCACCTTGAGTTATTAAAGTTGAAACTTTAAATCCTTATGCAAATCAGAGTTTAAATCACCCCCTCATTAATAAACTTGAATAAAGATAGATATATAATGAAGAAATTCAAATACCTGGAGATGGATGGGTCTGGACTTAGGAAGCACGAACACGTTATTTTTGACAAAGTATCCGTGTCAGACACGGACACGCTCCAGTCAAGTGTCCGACACGCAAAATTACGTGTCTTCTTCTTCTTCTTTTTTTTTTTTAATTTTTGTATTTTCGGACACGCCTAAGACACATCCCAGACACGCATTCAAAAACTCTTACCTTTTGTCGGTCGGTGGCGCGACGTTGTTAGCAGAGGTGGTCGCATGGAGAACATGGAAGGTAGAGGGAGAGAAATCGCCGAATGTTGAGGAGGGAAAGCCGAAGGGGGATGGAGAGAAAGAAGATGGGGAGGGAGGGAAAGAATCGAAGGAGGGGTAGTTTTTTATTAGAGAAAGCCGAAGGGGGATGGAAAGAAAGAAGATGGGGAGGGAGGGAAAGAATCGGGGGAGGGGTAGTTTTTTATTAGAGAAAGCAGAATGGGGAGAGAGGAAAAGAATATGGCGGAGGAGAGAATCGGGGAAGGGGGTAGTATTTTAGGGTTAGGGTTCTTTTTTCAAAGTACAAACTTTTATAAATTTTATCATGTGGGCTGTTAATAGGTATTTGTGGCATGTTGAGCTTATGTTTATATTGGGTTTTGAGTGGGCTCATATGACTTATTGGATTTTATGTACATTTTAATTTTAAACTAAATTTAAAGGTTAATTAAAATTTTATTCACATTTTTTAATTTTAATTATTTTTAATAGTTAGTAAAAAAAAAACTAAGTATTTTGTGTTTGGTCTTTTAATATTATCTAATAAAAAATTTTAAAAAAATAACGTGTCCCCAATGTGTCCGTGTCCTACATTTTCAAAAATTGGCGTGTCTCCATGTCCGTGTCGTGTCATGTTCATGTCCCGTGTCTGTGTCCGTGTCAGTGCTTCTTAGGTCTGGACTTTAAAAATGCAACCCCTTCAAAATCAATCACTCACTGCCTGTTTTCCTTTTTCGCTTTCCAAATAAACCGAAGAACGAGCAGACGTAGAACTCTGCCACAACGCAAAAAGAGAGAGATAAAATACTTGTCACGAAATTGGAAAATATCAATTTTCACCCTAAATTTGAGATGGGTCAGTATTTATTTTAGGGAAAAATTCAATTTTTTACCCTTACAACTTCTATCATTTTTTACTCTAAACCTTTAATTTTATCAATTGACCCTAAACTTTGACAGTATTATAATTTTTATCCTCTATTCAATTTCTATAAATTCACTCATTAATCTTAACAAAAGTAATGTAAAAATATTTGTAAGATCACTAATTTCAATAAAATCAAATTTTACACAAAATTAATATTGATCAATGCTCGAATTAACCATTGAATAACTTTGCTAAAACTCACAAATTTCAACAAAAATTGAGTACCAATGTCGATCTTTTCTAAAATTTGTAATGTACATATACGACTTTATAATTCATTGAACATATATGAGAATACATGTTTTAACAATCTTTCGAATAAAGACGTATTAGAGGGTAAAATTTACAACAATTCTTAAAGTTTAAGGTTAAGATTGCAACACTTATCTAAGTTTGAGGTGCAATTCGATGAATTTGAAAGTTTATGGTAAAAATTGATAACAACTTGAAAAATTTAGGACTACAAATTAAAATTTCATCAAATGGCACCCTAATCCTTTGGACTAATAATCATATGGGGCCTACAGATATCTTGTGTCATTTGGATCGTGTTTTGGTGAATGGAAATGGGTGGAGCGTTTGTCGTTGTGTTGGGTTCGGGGTCATTGTTGGGGAATTTGAGATCACTGCGCTCCGGTTTTTTAAGTGGGCTTGGGTGAGATGTGTGGCCCTCTGCCTTTTCATTTCTTTAACCCTTGGGTGGAGGAGTAGGGTTTTCTATCTACTATGGCTATGGTCTGGAAAATTGTTCCTGGAATTTTCCCTTTGGTGAGCTTTGGGAGAATTTGAGGGCTTTTAAACCTTGTTGCGTAAAAGGTTGGCTGTAATATCTCGAATATTAGGCAAATGGTTTTTGAAACGGGTGATTGCATGGAGGAGACGCGGATTGCTTTGTCTAAGTCTCCTCTTTTTGTGGAGTTGCAACATAAGGCTAGGGAGACCACTAGTTTGTTCTAGGCCTGGACTCGTAGGGAAGAGGCTTCTCTTCATCAGAAATCTCGAGTGTAATGGTTGGTTTTAGGTGATCAGAACTTTGCTTTCTTTCATTAAAGCGTTAAGGCAAGGATTATTCGATATGGCCTCACTTCTGTGGTTGATGGTTATGGTAATATGTTATCTCTTTTAGGCTGATATTTCTAGCGCTGAGGTCGAGTTTTTTCAGTGTGTTTTTGGTTCTCAGGCCTTGGTTTATAGAGATCTTATGGACCAATTAGATTCGATTGTCCAGTTTAAGTGGTCTCAAGGTTGTACTGATAATCTCTGTCGAATTGTTACAAAAGAGAAAATCAAGGAAGTTTTGTTCGGTATGAAGAGTGGTAAGGCTCCTGAGCCTGATAGTTTTCCAGTGGGGTTCTTTAAAGCAGCCTAAAGTGTGGTGGGTGATGATTTTTGTTTGGTTTTTCTCCATTTTTTTTAACACTTTTTACTTTCTGTCTGACGTTAATGCTACTTCCATTACTTTGGTGCCTAAGAAGCTTAATCGGGAGGGGTTTAGGGATTTTAAGCCTATCTCCTGTTGTATTTTCATTGATACCTTTTGCTAGTGTAGACTACTTAATTTAGAAATAATTAGGTTCTAATATGTGCAAGTGTACACATAAACTGTAGCAAATGATAAGTAAATTATTGTATCCACGGAGATTATGAATCTTTCTTAAGGCAAAAATTAATTTCCAGCAACTCAAATAGGTAACCACAATAATTTTGGGGTAATTAATAACTACGGCAACAAGAATAAAAATAAATAATGCAAGGATAAACAGAGTGCTAAAACAAAAATTATGCTTAACATAGCGTTAACGAGACTGAATTGCAAATGTGAGTAAATAGGCTCGAATTAGGGTAAACATGCATTAACAAAGAACAATGCTGACTCAATAAATTGTTAACTCAACCTACTAACAGTCTTCTAGGAAAATCTCCTGAAATCCCTAAAATAAGTATTAACTCCCATTAACCCCTTAGTTTTTAGCCCGTTGTTTCGATAGTGCATTAGGCAAGTTGTTATCTCTAACCCACTTGCTTAGATAGCTTGTAATTCTAATAAAATGAGCTAATGTGGTTTTTAAGAATCAGCCTCCCCTATTTCTCCCAAAAATCAAGAAGACAATGCAAAGGTTGAGTTGGTCAAACAGAACCTTGCTATAGCAGTAAAGACACTTAAAAACCAGATTAAGATTAATAAAATACGAATCAGCAAAAGTTCAAGCTAATACTGTCATCCCCTAATCCTCACCTCACGAGTTTTAGCTCATAATGCAAGCTATAACACAGAAAATCAAAAACTAAAATCCTTAATTATGCTGTAGGAAAACTAAAGAATGAGGAAAGAGAAAAACGGAAAGTGCCCAAAACAGAACAGAATGTTGTTGCGAACTGCTCCACATTGACTTCTTTCCTTTTTTAGAAAATCGGTGTCGACAGCTCCAGACGTCTTCTTTTGTCCTTTCTCGATTCGCTATCCCAAGAAAAACAACTACAGCCTCTTAAATATGACTCCTCTCGTGCAAATAAGGGCTTATTAGACTCGTCCTCCAGCTGGCAGCCTCCTAAATGGTAAATGTGCTGACTCTTCTGACAAAACTTCCAGCTCATAAATGAATTGCATTCTCACGTGCAAAATTCGTGCGGCCTTCTGCTCACCGAAATGCTCCAGCAACACAATGCTTTCTTCAGCTTTCAAATTTGACCAATACTAAAGCTTCCTTAATTTCCTACATTAGTAACAAATTCACTCAATTAGAGCCATAATTGCTATAATATAAACTTTGTAACCGCTCAAAGTACTATTGAAGCAATTAGAGATAAACCATGAGCTTTAATGAGAAAGTTCAAGCAAAACAAGTTAATTAGGGTAAAATAGGTACTAGAAATGCTCTATATAACTTTTTTTCTAAGAGTTATCAGTCATTTACAAATGCATTACAAAGATTCTGGCTAATAGGTTACGATTGTGGTTGTCTATGTTTATCAGTCCTAACCAGTCAACTTTTGTGCAGGGTAGAAGTATTGTTGATAATATCCTGTTATGCCAAGAGCTGGTTGGTTGTTATCACTTGGGGCAAAGTCCTCCTCGTTGTGTGCTTAAGGTAGATTTTGCAGAAGGTCTATGATTATGTTAACTGAGATTTCATCTTTGGTCTTTTTATAGCCATAGGTACCCCAATTCGGTTTGTTAGTTGGGTTAGAGTGTGTATCACGTCCCATATGTTTTCAATTGTGATAAATGGTTCTTTGCAGGGTTTTTTTTTCAAGACATCGGAGTCTCCGTCAGGGTGACCCTCTCTCACCATATTGTTTGTGATGGTTATGGAAGTTCTTTCTCATTTGTTCAATAAGTCGTCTGTGAATTTTGGGTTTCATTATTGTTGTGAGAAAATTAATCTGACTCATTTATGCCTTGTAGATGATTTAATGATATTTAGTAGAGCAGATCAGGAGTCTATAAACTTTGTTTTGGACTACTTACGAAAGTTTAAGGTCTTGTTGGTGTTGGGATTTATGCTTTAAAGTATCGTAATTAATGATTTATTCAATAATTAATAATAATTTTGATTATTTTATTTGCAATATAATATTATCCATCATATGAAAAATCCAAGGTTAGTAATGTAATCTTGAACAGTATGTGGTTGACATACAGGAGGATCATGTTCAATAAATAACTTAAAGGGTCATAGTATATGGATAAGGTTGGGTGCCTTATCCTGATAACACTATTGATACGACCCACTTTGTAATTGATAAAGGGCTTGTCGAATGCCCTATCAAATAATATTTATAAACCGGACCTCTAAAAATTTACAGTAATAGTGGCCATGGTCGATCACAGGGATTGGAGTTCTTAGATTAATTAAGTATCAAAGTTAATTATGCCCAATTTTATTTAGAGAAACAAAACTTTAGAGTGATAAAAAAAAATAAATAATTTACAAGGTTGGAGTCCAATTTTTTAGAAACATAATGGTTGATTAAATTAAGCTTACTTTGTAGATAAAGAATTGATTTCATATAATTAATCTTAAGCCAAGAATTACTAAGTGATCAATATCCTTTCTTGAGCTCAATCGAACTCATGCCTAGCAATAAATCAACCTCTCGGTCTATTTTTATTACTAAACATGGCATTAGGCAATTCTCTTAAGGCTTCTAAAATTAATTTACTCACTCTCGTGTAATAAATTAAATCTAGTTATGCATCTATTGTTCCAAGGATAGATTTACTCTCTCTCGAGCTAAATATAGCCTAACATGCAAAACCATGGCCAAAGGTTTAGACAATAATAACAAGATACATAAAAGATGTAACAACATGCATTCAATTACCAAATCAACAAAAGTCTAAAACATACAACCATTACTTGTCTAAATACAAAGATAAACAATAATTAAGTTCATAACAAAACTCCTAAAACCAAAAACAAAAAGCAAGAGAAAGAGATTAGACTAAGGTCGCGTGCCAACACTCGTTCCCAACGTGATGTCCACGATCTCGAGCTTTAAGTTTCCTCCTTGGCTCTCCAAAATTCTCCTCCAAGCTTTTAAACAGTGTAGAAATTGAGATTAGGGTTTTTGTCTCTAAAAAATAGCTCCCTTTTCACGAATGGCAAACCTTTTTATAGAGTTAAGACAACATTGCAACGCTATCCATTCGAATTTTATAAAAAAGTGAAAAATAACTTTAGCTAGCATTGCAACGCTATGGACAACATTGCAACACTATGCCTTCAGGTCTTCAAGGTTGACAAACTTCTCAAATGGCGTTGCAACACTATGCCCTCGGGTCCAATTGCCTTATCCTCCCTCTTCAACACTTGAATCTTCAAATATAGCCTTAAGTTGCTTAAATTTGTCTAAATATATCACAATTCTTCGATTTTGCTCCAAATGCTCGGTTTCTGAGAAATATACATAAAAACACATGAAAGCACACATAATCATAGCAAAACTAGCATAAAATTAAGCCAAGAAATAACACTATTTTGCATGCTATCAGTAATAGTTACAAATGATTTGATCCAAATCGTTTATGTGGGAGACATGTGAGTGGGAGTATCTTATATAATGAGTTTGTATAGGATTGGACCACGAAATATTTAATCTCTTTTTATAAATTCGTTAATTGAGAAGATTAATATTTCATTAGGATGATCATATGCGACTCGATCTTAATCTTGAGTGAGTTATGAACTCCTTCCTGTGAAGGCTTGTCTTTTGATTTGCATGGGTGACAGTGGCTTTTGTAGCCAATTCAATAAGCCTACCATTTTAGGGACTTGACCAAATAGGGAGCTGGAAAACATAATATCACAAAATAGAATTCACTCCTTCCCATATAAGGTAAGTAGATGAGTAGTTCCCTTATGTGCTAATTTCGAAACTTGAACAATGGGACTCCACCCTCTCACCGGCCCAAGAGGGACTTAGTTTATGGTTGGATCATAAACAAATTGTTAATTAGAGGATCGCTGGTACTTAAGGTGCAAGATGTAATTATAGGGGTAAAACGGACTTTTGACCCATCCATAATTACGAACATCTTGTGAAGGATCGACTTGCATATAATGGTTATATCCATAGACACAACTTTTCCTTCAGAGCATAAGAGTGCAACTCTAGGTCTATAGTGGGGTGACCTAAAGTTAATGAATGAAAATTGATTAGTTAAAGAGTTTAATTAATTATTTTTGTATCATTGGAGCTTATAGTCTATAGGTCCATAAAGTCTCCTTGCTAGCTCATAGCAACATTAAAAGATCAATTTAGTTTAAAGAAAAATTTGAAATGTTCAAATTAATATTTAATTTGAAGTGTTCAAATTAATATTTAATATATTGGATATATTAAATATAAAAGAGAAAAAATATATTTATTGTATTTGATACATTAGATATTAAAATAATTAATGTATATTAGATACATTAAAGAAAAGATATTTATAAAATTTGAATAAGATTCAAATAAAGAAATAAATATCGTAGGAGAATTTAAAAGATTTGAATAAGATTCAAATAGATTAAATATATGTATTTTAATATACTAGATATTGATAAGCCTTAGGATTAAGGCTTAATTAACTCCCAATTGCTTAAAATATTCTTGTTTTGACTTAAGATCATTTGAAAATAGTGGAAGATTTCTTAAATTTAAGGAAGAAATGAATGTGATGACATTTGGAATAGAATTCTAAGTAAATTGATCTTGTTTGCAGAAATTGTGGAAATTGCAAAATCAAATTGCAAAATCGTGATTATGCAATTGTTTTTGGAGCAGGGAATGTAAAAATTGCAAAATCAAATTGCAAAATTGGATTCTGCAATTATGGACAGCAGAAATTTCAAGGAAAAATGAAAAAAAATTTGCGCGAAACCCATTTATGGAAAACCAAATTACCGCCTGATTTGGTGGAATTGGAGCACGAAATTTGGGCAATCTTCAGCCCTAATGGAGGCCTATAAATGGGGAAGAAGAATTGGAGCTAAGCATCGGGATTGGGAGGCAATTTTAGAAATCAATTTTGTGGGTTTTTGCAACAACGAAAAAACCCATTTATGGAAAATTCAATCTCCGCACGAATTAAGGGATTGGAGCGCGATTTTTGGCAAATTTCAACCCTAAGAAGATCTACAAAAGAGGGGGGAAGAAGCTAGAAGAATCAATTTTCGATTTCGGGAGTGATTTCAAGGATCAATTTCGTGGGTTTTAAGTTTTTCTCCGAATGCTCTGTTTTCGTTCTTCTTCTTTTTTTTTTTTAGCCAAGAAACTCAATTTTAATCTTGTTTTTTTTTTTAGTTTTGTATTCTGGAGAAATGCTTGAGCAATCTTTATTTTTCAATTGATGTACTTTTGAATTACGTTAAAGTTTAAATTCAAGATTTAGTTGGTGGGTTTATTTCAAGCTTGTTACTCTGTTTTTCCTGCACTTTTTTTGGTCCTTTTTATTTCATCAATGGCTAATGTTTTTCTTTATTTCTCCTCTTGTTGACAAATAGATGTGGGAGTTATTCCCTTGTGCTCAGTTGACATTCAATTGGGAATTAATTTTGTGGTTCAATTCAGCATTCCTTTGTAAGCTTCTCTAGAATTTCTTCTTGATTTCTTCTTAGTTTTATGCACTTTTCTAGTTTATCCAATCCGACTCAAAGTAGCATTTGGGTTGTTTAGACTAACCATCTCCTAACGTTGGTAAAGGTTGAGTCGATTGGAGTGGAGCAATTTGGATTGATTAAGTATTGAAACGAATTTTTGTAAGCCCCTGTTTTTCTTCAAGTACGTTCTAAGTTTTTGACTATTAAAGCTTTTCTAAGGGGCATGAGGAAGAAGACCATAAGTTTACTTAATTGCCCTTGAATTTTTATTTAATTTCCATTAAGAATCCCTTCCCTGAATCCTTGTAGTTGTCAAGAATAATATTACAAGTTATTGTTTTAATCATTTAATTTGCATAACTTCGAACATGAATTTTCTTTCAAAAATTATTTGTAATAATTTTAGTTTTAATATGAGCTAAAACTTCTTAGGGGGTTCAAAAATGTGAATTCCCTAAGAAGTAATTGTAGCCAAAATTTCAATGAAAACCAAGCCTACATTTCAATTGTTTGCTTGTGTTGATTAAAATTCCGTTGAGATCCTAGATTGATCAACTAGGGTATCAACTCAAGCCTAGATCTAATACCGACGGGGTTAGTGATAAGCGGATTTCACACAAGTGATGGAGAAAAAGAGCTTAGACATAAGCCAATTCCTTACCCTAGACATAGGGATTAAGGACTCCAAAACCCATAAAATTGTGAGCCAAATTATCTAAGATAGAGGGACTATAGACATATAGGTCTCTCACTTAGCCTCCTAAAAACCTAAATTCAAGGTAAATAGGAGATGTAATTTTGGTTTACAATTGAGTGTGGAGTAGGTTGGAATTGCAATTTTGGCTTGCAATTACAACTGAGGGCAATGACATTCTTGAGCCCAATCTTTATCTAAAATTCCCTTTGCAATTTCATTTTCTAAGTTTATCTAGTTTGTCATTCCAATATTGCTATTTCTCAATTCTGCAATTTTTGTTATTTCGATTATTGTCATTTCTAGATTCTGCAATTTTTCTCTTTATCAACACACCAACCCAACATTATTTTCGCAATTTAGTTTTCCAAGTTGCAATTTTCCTTACATTTTGCTTTACAATATTTTTGTTACTCCGTTCCCTGTGGGATTCGATACTTGATACTCATATACCATTTTATATTACTTCGATCGCGTGCGCTTGCGTGTAACAGCTGATCAGATATTAAAATATCTATTATTTAATTATGGCAAAGACTTGTCTCAAGTCTCTATAAATAGGTGATAACTCTTAAATTAAGAGTTATAGGCTAGTATTTCAGGACTAAATTGTTATATTTTATCTCATTATATTGTGGAACCCTAGTTTTGACTTATTTTGCTCTAGGTTTGATTTTGATGTAGTAACATTCTTATTAGAGCAAAATTATCGTAATTAATGAGCTTTATGTGATTAATTTAGGGTTTGGTTTAAGGAGGACTTCTGAAGCTAAGGGCAGCAGTTATACAACGTTTTGCTGAAGCAAATCTGGTAATTTAAGTGAACACGAATTTCACACATGAGAGATGCAACTCATTAAATGAGCTGGAAGCTGTTAGATTACTCAGCCTGTTTCGGCTAGCAGAACCTTTGCCACGTCATGAGACTTGTCTAATCAGCCCTAATTTGCATAAAGAATGAGGTATATTTGTTGGGCAGCCGTTTTTGGAGGGGAGGAAAGAAATGAGGAAGAAAAGAAGTCGGAAAAGTAGATAGAGAGAAAATGAGAAGAACCTCCAATTTTGGGAGGCCATGGGTGAAAGTTTTCCAAATAAGGAAGGTTTCCTCCTGTGAATCTAACTCTGATGCTGAACCAAGCTGTTTGGGGCAACATTCCATTTTCTTCTTCTTCCATTTAGTTTTCTACACAAGTTTATTTCATGTCTGTATTTCGATTTCCTTGCTGTAGTTTTTACATTATGAACTAATCACCTTAAGGTGAGGATTAGAGGATGATTGCTTTTGATTAATGTTATAGCTGAGTATATTTCATTTCCTTCAATTTAGTTTTTAAGAGGTTTTATTTCATTAGCTCATTTTTTTGTTTAGCCAACCGATTTGCAACAGCGTTCTTCTGATTTCTGGGAAGAATATGAGGGGCTGCAAGCTTAAAAACCACATTAGCTCCTTGTTAGGGTTAGTAACTAGCTAAGTGAGAAGGTTAGGGATAATCACTTACCTAACGCACACACAATACAGTGGGTTAAACTGTGCTAAAGTAATGGGAATGAAACAATATATTTTAGGTGATTCGGGAGAATGTCGTGTAATCTGTAGTGGGTTGAGTGGAATGGATATGTACTCAAGTTGTAAATTTAATTAAAGCATGATTTACCTCTAATCCAAGTCTTTGTATTAGCTCAAAGTACCAAGTCTAGTTGTTATTTATTCATTTACGATTCCTCTGTTTCACTCTGTTTTAGCAAGTGTTTTGTTCCAGCCTTGTTATTTTATTTTAATTTAGTTTCTTAATGAATTTTATGGGTTACCAATTGAGTTTTTGAGAGTTAATTTTTCGTAAATAGAAGAATTACTAGTCTCTGTGAATACGGTAATTTACTTAGCACTTGTTACAAATGTATGTGTACACTTGCGCATAGACATCATATTATTGCTGAAATATTCTCATTACTCTAGCATGTGTCAATAGGACCTTTGGGTTGAGCTATTTTAACACACATCTCCTCAATATAGAATTAGATCATTCTCTCTAGACTTTTTCCTCTCCAGTCCCTTGTGGATTTTCTTTTAAGAGGCTCCCACAAGCCTTAATCTTGTATTTGAGTCATAGCTAGAAAGACTTTGTGGAGGGGATAAAGACCAGCCTGAAATATCTTTATATTATCTCAAAGGATGTTTGGCTTAACCTAAAATTGTATTTTTGTTTAATTTTAAATAAATCAAATGTGGTCCAATGCTTTTGCTGTGGGTTTAATTCGATTATTCTCTTCAGTCGAGATTACATATAAATCCTAGTAAGAGTTCGTTTTTCTATTCAGGTTTACTTGGTCTGGAGGCTCAGCGTTTGGCTGATTTATTGATGGTCACTTTGGCTTTTCTTCTAGTGATATATCTTGGTTTTCCTTTTATTTTAGGTCGATTGACCTGCCATGACTGTAAGCCTTTACTTGAGCGTATTTTGGCCCATGTGAATAGTTGGTCTGTGCAAGTTTTTTCCTATGCTGGTAGGTTACAACTTATTCAGTCTGTTCTTCAGACTTTTCAGGTGTTTTGGGACAATGTTTTTATGCTCCCAGCTCGTGTTATCCATGAGGTTGATCGGGCTTTGCAAGCGTATCTTTGGAAGGGAGATCCCTCTACTTTGGGAGGAGGGGGCAAAAGTCGCTTGGAAGGATATTTGCCTTCCTCGTAGAGAGAGTGGTTTGGGCATCATACATCTTAGGTCTTCGAATTGTGCAGTCGTAATGAAGCTTTTCTAGCTTTGATTGTTAGGGTTAGATCTTTATGGGTTGCTTGGGTTTATGCTTATCTGCTTTGTGGTAGTTCCATTTGGATAGTTAGACCTTATGCGAGAGGTTCCTAGTCTTGGATATCCATCCTTAAATTGCATGATCTGTTTAGGCCTATGGTCCATTTTTCTATTGGTAATGGGCAGAGTTGTCGTATGTGGGTGGATATGTGGCTTCATGTTGGTTCTATTTTGCCTCAGTATAGTGATTGGATTGTTTATGTTGCAGATAGTTCCCTTTTAGCTTCTATGGCTGAGTTTTTACTTTCTAATGGTTCATGGGTGTGGCCTTGTGTTTTGCATGAGCTGTTGCCTTTAGTTCATGATGTTCATCCTTGCATGAACAGGGATGATAGGCTTGTCTGGGGACTACATCGTTCTGGTCAGTTATTGGTAGCTAGTGCGTGGGAGGCTATTAGATCTCGTCAAGCGATAGTGCCTTAGGAGAAACTCTTGTGGTTTAAAGGGAATATCCCAAATCATTCCTTTATCTCTTGGCTCGTAGTGTGTGATAGATTGTTCACTAGGGGTCGTCTCCATACTTGGGATGGGTCTATTCTGACTTAGTGCTTACTTTATTTGTTGGATGCAGAATCTTGCGATCATTTATTCTTTGACCGTCCTTTTAGTAGAGCTATTTGGGGTAGTGTTCTTTCTTGAAGAGGTTATTCTCATAGAATCTCTGCTTGGGCCACTAAGTTATTATGGATTTGTCATATGAGCAGGGGCAACCATCATCGGCATCATGTGTGGAAGCTTGCTTGGTATGCTTCTATTTATCATATTTGAAAGGAGCGTAACCTTCGTCTTCATGAGTAAACCGATAGATCTCTCCAAGATGTTTTCTTTGCTATTCAGGCAGATGTGACTACTCAGTGTTTATCTTAGCAGGGAGGGCATCCTTCGATGTCTCCTTAACTTTGGTTTGTTTGATTGTTGTTTGTTAGCATGTTTCTTTGCTTGGCACTTTGTTTGGTTGTTAGCCTTTGTTATTTGTTTCGTGCTTTGTCCTGTGCCTTGACCTCGGGTTTTGAGGTCTTCTTTTTGCAGTCAATAAATCTACCTTTTAAAAAAAATGGCACCTTAAACTTATTTATTCAATCATCAATTTTGTGCCTAATTCGTGTTTTATTTTGAGCAAGTGATTGCACATAGAAGTGTGCTATTTCTAGGCTTATATTATGCTAGTTTGTGTCTTTAAAGTGTGTTTTCATCTACTTGATTTGTTTATGTTGTAGGATTTGAGCAATTGGGGAAGATATTGGAGTATTTGGAGCGCAAAAAAGTGTTTTAGAGCATTGGAATTAAGGAGAAGATAAGATGTAGCTATGGAGACCGAGAAAACAGCATTGAGACGTTGTCCCTAACATCTCAACACTGTCAATATAATCAAATAAAGCTTATTTCTAAGCTTATATTCTTGCTAGTTTGTGGCTTTAAAGTGTGTTTTCATCTACCTGATTTGTTTATGCTGTAAGATTCGAGCAATTAAAGTGAAATTGAGCAATTGGGGAAGATAATGGAGTATTTGGAGCGCAAAGACGTGTTTTAGAGCATTGAAATTAAGGAGAAGATAAGTTGCAGCTATGGAGATCGAGAAGACAACATTGGGACGTTGTCCCTAGGGTCTCAACGCTGTCAATATAATCAAATAAAGCTTCAATTTTCACAGAAGTGGCGTTGAAACGTCGGCATTTCAACGCCCAAAATGTGCGGGCGAGACATTTTTCGTCTGTATCGTCTTGACACTACCCCATATTTCCTTCTTTATCCATGTAAATTAGGGCACAACATTGAGACGTTGTCTCTAGCGTCTCAATGCTGCCATGACAATATAAATATTTCGTTTTGGTTGCCAAAAAATGGAGGTTTTTTTTTTTAGAGAATTCACCCTAGTTTCGATTCACAGCAAGTATTTGGGACTTAGGGAGTACTTTTGAGAGTAAGAAAGGGATTCTAAGCTCGAGATCGTGAGGCATCATGATAGGGACAAGAATTGGCACGCGTCCAAGAGTTTCTCTCTTTCCTTTCTACTTATTGTTGTTGGGATTTATGCCCTAAAGCCTCGTAATTAATAATTTATTTAATAATTAATAATAATTTTGATTATTTTATTTTCAATATAATATTATCCATTATATGAAAAATCCAAGGTTATTAGTGTAATCTTGAACAGTATGTGGTTGACATACAAGAGGATCATGTTCAAGAAATAACCTAAAGGGTCATAGTATATGGATAAGGTTGGGTGCCTTATCCTGGTAACACTATTGATACGGCCCACTTTGTAATAGTTACAAATGATTTGATCCAAATCATTCATGTGGAGACATGTGAGTGGGGGTATCTTATACAATGAGTTTGTATAAGACTGGACCACGAAATATTTAATCTTTCTTTATAAATCCGTTAATTGAGAAGATTAATATTTCATCAGGATGATCATATGCGACTCGATCTTAATCCTGAGTGAGTTATGAACTCCTACCTGTGAGGGCTTGTCCTTTGATTTGCATGGGTGAGAGTGGCTTTTGTAGCCGATTCAATATGCCTACCATTTTGGGGACTTGACCAAATAGGGAGCTGGGAACATAATCTCACAAGATGGAATTCACTCCTTCCCATATAGGGTAAGTAGATGAGTAGTTCCCTTAAGTGCTGATTTCGGGACTTGAACAATGGGGCCCCACCCTCTCATTGGCCCGAGAGGGACTTAGTTTATAATTAGATTATAAACATATTGTTCATTAGAGGATCAGTGGTACTTAAGGTACAAGATGTAATTACAGGGGTAAAACGGACTTTTGACCCAGCTGTAATTACGAACAACTTGTGAAGGATTGACTTGCATGTAATGATTATATCTATGGACACAACTTGTCCTACAGTGCATAAGAGTGCAACTCTAGGTCTATAGTGGAGTGACCTATAGTTAATGAATGAAAATTAATTAATTAAAGAGTTTAATTAATTAATTTTGTATCATTGGAGCTTATAATCTGTAGGTCCATTAGGTCCCTTTGCTAGCTCATAGTAACACTAAAAGATCAATTTAGTTTAAAGAAAAATTTGAAATGTTCAAATTAATATTTAATTTGAAGTGTTCAAATTAATATTTAATATATTATATATATTAAATATAAAATAGGAAAATATATTTATTGTATTTGATACATTAAATATTAAAATTTGAAATGTTCAAATTTAATATTTAATTTGAAGTGTTCAAATTAATATTTAATATATTAGATATATTAAATATAAAAGAGGAAAATATATTTATTGTATTTGATACATTAAATATTAAAATAATTAATATATATTTGATATATTAAATAAAAGATATTTATAGAATTTGAATAAGATTCAAATAAATAAATATCGTAGGAGATTTGAATGAGATTCAAATAAATAAAAGATATATTTTAATATATTAGATATTAAAATATAATATTTTAATAATGGCAAAGATCTTCCCTTGGTCTCTATAAATAGAACCCTTGAGTTGAGCCATTCTACACAACACACATCTCCTCAATAGAGAGAATTAGAGAATTCTCTCTAGACCTCTTCCTCTCCAATCATTTGAGAATTTTCTTTCAAGAGGCTCCCACAAGCCTTGATCTTTTGTTAGAGTCATAGCAAGGAAGACTTTGTGGAGGAGATAAAGACCCGCCAGAAGAATCTCCATATTTTCAATGTAAGTTTTTGCTTAACCTTATATATTTTGTGTTTAATTCTAAATAAATCAAAGACGATCCAATGCTTCCGCTGCGGGATGAAAAATTCATTCCTTCAATTGTTGTTTCTAGATTTTTTTTTTCTTAGAGTTTAGATTTTATTACAGTGAACTTTGAATGACTAGACTCTTGTAGCTTGTAATAGTTGAGACTTGGTTTTAATTTTGATTTATAATATATTGGAATATTATTCATGTTTCTATGTTTTCATTGTCTAAGCTTGTGGCCAAAGTTTAGTTGCTCTTAATTTGAGTTTTAGCTTAGAAAAGTTGAACTTGAACTTGGGTGTAGATGCATGACTAGTAGTTTATTATTGCATGAGAATGAATAATTTATTATTAGAAGTCGTAAAAGATTCATTTTGTTGGCGTGCTTATTTTGAGAATTAGACTGGAAAATTAAGGACTCAATTTTGCACGAACTTATTTGGGCTTGGAAAAGTCATTTAACTATTTTCTTGGCTTATAATTATTGCATGTATTTATGTATCCTAATTGAACTAAGTGGTGCTTCATGGCTAAAATATTGCTTGCATGTATTCTCTCTAAAATTGTCTCCGCTCTTGTCAATATTTATTTTAGGTTGTAATTTGATTCTTTCTCAAGTGTTGGTTCTCTAGATAAAATTGAGCATTAGTAATAATGGTACTTAGTTAAATTAAGAAATCCAGTTAGTTTGATCGATCCTAGCCACTATTCCTACAAATTTTTTAGGTATAGGTTTATAAATATATATTTGATAGAGCCTTCGACAAACTTATTATGAGCAAGGCTTTAATTTGGCTGGAATTAACAAGTTAAGAGAGTTCTTACTTTACTTTGTGTTAAAATTAGTGGGTGAATTGAGTGGAAATTAAACATAAGATACAAATTTCAAAACATGTTTAAGTTTAAGGTTCAATTCGATTAAATTGACGGTTTGTGGTGGAAAATGATACAAATTGTGAGGGTAGAAGTGGATTTTTTTTTCTCTTTTCTTTTTTTGTGGGTTAAATCCTATTTTGGTCTCTACACTTTAAAATTTGTTCTATCGTAATCCTTGAACTTTCAAAATGTTTATTTTGATCCTTTAACTTTGAAATTTGTTTCATTTTTGTTTCCATAATTTCAAAATGTGTATTTTGATCCATGAGCTCTAGGAAAAATAATCATTTTGGTTATTGTTTTTGTTTTTCTTTAATAAATTGATAATATAGTTTTGAGTATGTATATTAGCATATTAACATAAACATGTATTTAAACTACATGTTTAATGTTTTTTTCTTTTTCTTTTTGGAAAGATCAAACTATGTGCATTTATTAACATAAACATATATTCAAACTACATATATTGAAAACGAGTGTTTGGTAAATTAATTATTAGATTGCAAAATATATACCATGAACGAAACACAAGTACTTTTTTAGGCGGCATTTGGCCCATGGTTGGAAATCAGAACCCTATGTTTGGGGTACATGGTTGGGAAACCTAAGAATCAAAAGTCCGTGTTTGGGTTGCAAGATTCTGAAGGGTTGGGCAGTTTCTTTTTTTTTTTTTTTTTTTTTTTTTCTTTTGCTATTTTATTCTTTTTCTTTTTCTTCTTCTTCTTCTTCTTCTTCTTTTTTTTTTGAGTGGATGTTTTATGAATTGTAAAACCCCTTGGGTAACATGGATTAATTTTAAGGGAATTTTGAATTAAGCATTTAATTTATGTTATAGTCTAAGAATAAAAAAAAAAGTTTTTAACAATCAAAACATTGATTACCATTAACAAAATGAAAAACATAACATAGCAATCTTAAGTTTTGTCATTTTTTCCATAGATTGACATGCAAATTTTAAATTCGAAACAATCGTTTACAATAATGACATCAATCCTAATGTTATAAGTTAAAGTAGTCAATGAGAAAAAAAATACATGGTTCATGGAAAAAGGGAAATTTGGAACATATAATTACATAGAGAGCAAAATTTGTATAATTTGTATAATTTTAATTTGATTAAATTAAAAATAAAATGCATTCAATAGGTTATTTTACAATGACTAAATTAAAAATAAAATAACATATATTTATGTTATTTTAATATAAATAAGTTTAAAATTAATATGTCAAAGTGAGCTTAGAGGTCAGAGGTTTGAATCCCCCCACTCCTAAATGTTGTTGAACTAAAAAAAAAAGAATATCATGCATATACATGTGTTTTTTTTATTCATTTTATTTTAAAAAATTCAAAATAAAATACCATTTATTTTTGTTACTTTGAATATTGTTAATTTGAAAATAAAATATGTATTTTTAATTTTAATACGTTAACTTAAAATTAAATGTTATTTTAAAAATATTCATATGAGTAAGTCGTCTAAAATATATTTTTTTAATCTTAAAATTATGAAATTATATATATATTGAACTATTGTTAATTAAATCTAGATAAATAAAAATAATTAGAAGAAAATGGAAAGAGAAATGGTGGAACCCACAAAATTATGAAAAAAATAAAGAGATAAATGGTGGGACTTATCAAACTTATGATAAAAATGGAAAGAAAAATAGTGGATCCCACCAAATTTATGGAAGAAAGAGAAACCATGAATTTAGTGAGTGTAACCCATGGTTGCTTGTAAATTTGCAACTCAAGGGTTGTGATTAGAATAGGTAAAACATGGTCCACCAAAACCCAAAACAAGGAGCCAAATGTCCAAAGTTTATGGTCTAAAATAGACCATTGGAGACTAAACTAGATAGCTTTTGAAATTTCTATGACTAAAATTGACATGTTAAAAATTGAACCAAAATGGAACAAAATCTAAAATGAGATCTAAGTATTACGTCACCCACACTAAATAATACTATAAAAATGATTTTTTTTACCACAACATCAAAACAAATTAAGAAATACCACATGGTCACTCCCATTACAACGATGTTGTGGCTTTTTTTAACCATGACATAAAAACTAATTATCTCATATGAATATACCAAAATGTAAGACGTTTGACTCTCACCCACTAAAAAAATATTAAAACTAATTAAAGAAATATCTTATATAAAGGGAGAACCAATTTTTACTCTTAAATTTGTAAGGTTGTATCAAATTTCACTTGCAATTTCAAAATTGCATCTCAAATTTAAATAAATGTTATAATCTTAACCTTAAACTTAAAAAAGAGTTGTAATTTTTATCAGATGATAAGTTTTTGTTTGAAAGATTGTTAAAAAAAATATTATCATATGTGTTCAATGAATTATAAAATATATGGATGATACAAAATTGATAAGATTTCAACGAAATCAACATTACAACTAAGTTTTTGTTAAAATTTGTAAATTTTGGTAATATTCTTCAATAATTAATTTATGCATCTTTTTTAGAACACCGAAGATAGAATATGGAGATTTAAACCTAAGACCTCAAGGAAAGAAGAAATACACGGTGTAAACAACAAATTGCAAGATTGAACTTCAGCATCATAGATACTAAGCATGCGCTTAGCCATTGCCACTCTGCCAGGTTGGTGTTTATGGAGATTCTTACCTTATTTTCTTCTTAAAATGAGTCAGAGAATTAGCAGAAATTGAATTGAGACTAAAAATTGGTCCTCGTTGTTTAAGGATAAAAAGTGATTTAAAAAAAAAAATTCAAAGAAATATCACATCGTCGCTCCAGTCTTTGCTGCGCCATCGAATTCAGATGTTTCTAAACCCAATTGCAGCCCTAAAATCATTTCTCTCTCTCGAATGGCAGCCCTAAAATCTCTTGCAGAGCAGTTCTCCCAAATCCAAATCGTTCCTGATCTTCTCGCTGAATCTATCTTCGATTCCATCCTCCCGTCTTCTTCTTCTTCTTCTTCTTATCTTCCTCTGTAATTTGCTTCAAGGCTCTCGAAGACCTGTTCAACAAACTCCATATTGTCCTACCATAACTGATACGCCGCCAGGTTAGCCGTTTTATTGTTCTTGTATTGTTCCTTTTCTTTTTCTTGAATGATGAATGTGTATGTGCACCTCTGCATGTGAGGGTTTCGGTGCTCCCTCTTCTCTCTGCTGTTGTTTGTTCTTTGGCATTCTTGAAGGTTTTTTTTTGTTTATGGTATTGGTTGAATTCGGAGAAGTGGAGTTTTGTGGTATATATGTTGTGTGATTGACTGATTCTTTAGTGATTAGTTATTGTTGATTGTTGTTCCAGACCTGTCTTCTTCTTGAAAATCTTTCTCCATAGTTCTCCTTCCCAAATCGTTTATTTCCTTAAAATTGCTTGAACTCTGTTTTTTTTTCCTTTTGGTTGTCTGGGTGGAAATCGCTCAGAGTTTTCATTTACCAACAAGTCAAAGTTGCAAGGATGTGCTAAAGAGATAAGATTATACTTGAATTAGTTATCTGAAAAGAAAATTGTAAATGAACATGGATGGTGGTTCATCTTTGTCCACATTTTAGACTGTAGTATAAGTTATTACACTTTGGAGATTTTAGAAATATGATTAATGTGCAACAAAGGTTGTAGAAAAAAATTATTTACAAGGTACAAAATTCAAGGACCTCAACATGGAATCATTCAAAAAAAGACAATAAACCTCAACTTAAAAAATCTAGTTCAGTAAAAAAAACTGAATAAATAAAACATCATCCATCCTTTGTTTATTAAAGTGTACTAGTTCAGTGAAAAAAAAACTGAATAAATAAAACACATGAAGAGGAGATTTCGAAATGGCAGAAACACTCTGTGATTGTGGATAAGTGTGATAAGGGGTTTGTTTCTTCAAATTAAGAGAAAGAGAAGGTTTAAGATGTGAAGACAATTAGAAAAGGGCAGTCAATAGTTAGGGACATTTGTCGTTCTGTGCAATCCTTTATGCCACATATCATAAACCTAAATAGACACAAACAATAAAATGAAGCAGTTTCTCTCACTTTCGCTTCCAGGAGAATCACGTCTGCCATCTCTTTTGGGTTGTCCTTTGGAATAAAAGAATAAAAGTTGTAGATTCTTAAAAATCAATAAATAAATTTTCCATCCCAGAGAAAACTTGATACAAGTCCTGGCAGATAAGGACCAACACTTGCAATGTTCTCAAACACCAAATAACGAAGATATGTCCAAAATGCTACATTAACTTTTGTATTGAACCATTAACAGAAACAGTTCTCCAAAAACAAATGCCAACAACTCAAAAAATATAACTATTGAGGAAAGACAAAAATGAAGTATAGGAAAGAGAAACTCCTTCATGATTATTTGTTTTGTTGAGTTTTGTTGTCTCTTACATTTGGAAGGAATGAGAATGTAACAGTACTGAGCATTTTCCATAGTTTTAAATTCTATGATCTTCCTACTAGAGGATTAAGTGAATGTTACCTTTTTGTGAGATTCCTCTCTTTTATGGCCATCTTGTTTGCTGCTTTAGGGTCATTGTCCTAGGATTATATTGACTGTAATGCTAATTAGTTTCTTATTTTCTTATCGTATAAGAACTCATTCTACAACTGATTTTGAATTCAAGCTTTATGACAATGATGAAGATTTGCTCCCCTCAAGTGATGAACGAAACGAGTTGAGTGTTACTAAGGAAAGTGAGACTTCTTGTCATGGAAGGTAGATGGAAGAGGAGCGGGAAAAAATTGTGAAACTTCTTATGTCTCATTAATGTCTTTAATATATAGTTTGTGTTTCAATAGATGATATCTAGTTTAAGTTTTGGTAATGATACGAGCATTTCTAGATTGAATGAAATATATGGATTTTGATTTTTCTTTTGATATTTATTATATGTATTTTTCTTACTTAACATATTAATCATGCATATAAATTTTAACAATAAAACCAATGAAAAAATAAATTAATAAAAATAGGTATTTATCATAATTATTTAGTTAAATAATTGATCCTATAGAAAATGCCCTTTTTAGTAATTTGGTAATTCTAAAATCACTTTTGAAATCAAACATAATAATTTAAATCACTTTTAAATATATGAAAATCACTTTTAAAAGTTTGGAACCAAACATAATATGATTGTTTGAAAATCAATTTTACAAAATCAATTGTACCTAAATCTCTTTTTCTAAAATCACTATTTCAACTATCATTGTCAAACATGCACTTAGGATTTAGGAGGATGGCTTCAATGAAAACAGAGTTGAAAAAGGCTTGGCAGTTTGTAAGGTCAATAGAGTTTTGGAGGATGGCAGTGCTGTGGAATCTCTCGATCTTCTACTCTTACTTGCTGCTATTTTCTCGAAGCTTTCTCTCTTTCTCTACTATCAGATCTGAAACCTACTACTCCTATGAAGGTGCTTCTTCTTGCACCTCAGAAGCTATCATGCCCCTTTGCATTATCACCGGTGTAAAGTTGCTTGTCACTTTTATGCTTTGATAGAAATTCAATTTGAATCTCTCTCTGTCTCTCTGTGCGCACATGCGCTTTTAATTCATTTGGCATCTTTGTTTTGAAAGCTGTAGGCTACTTCTGGATTGGGTGCAGCTGCTGCTCTTGCTCTTTCCAAACGTGGTTTCTACGTAATTCTTGGTCGGTTCCTCGTATCATTTCATTCATTTTCACAACTTCTATTGCAATCTCGGTTTTGATATACCATTTGAATCTAGCAGTAATAAATTAATGCTCATTGCAAATATAATTAAGCCCTGTCTTCATCTCCACAACATTACGTGGCTTATAATGCTCCCAGTTCTCATTGTTTACCTTTAAACTATTACTGACTTGAATCTTCCTTTTTGAGTTGAACAAGAGATTCTTTCATGAATTTTAAATGTGGTGAGTGAAGATAGAACATTTGTGGGGGCTCTCTACTAGTCCAGAAAAAAGGCCTTGAACAAAGTTCAGTTCTTAACTTGCCCCTCCACTGAAGAGTTAAATTATCTTTCTTATACTGTTTTTCATTGTCAAATTTCACTCTTTCTTTAGTTTGTCTGAGACATGTCAATGGGCCTTTTAATTTTTAGAATGTTTGTCTTCAACTTGCCATTAGTTGACATTGGACAGTCTAAGAAGCACGAACACGTTAGTTTAGCTAGCGTGTCCATGTCCGACACGTGTTGGACACTTGGAAACTTGTTGGACACGTATTGGACACTTGTTAGCACAATAGATATGTGTTAGACCCTAGTTGTACAAAGTCCCAACATTTTTTAGACACAAATCAAACACTTGTTAAGTATACTAAACAGACACATGTTAGTATAGGACATAAATAATAAATTTTGAGAGTAAAATACATCAAACTCATTTTTTTTAAGCCTATAAATGTATAAAATTATTGACCTTGAATTTCCTTGTATAAAACTGATATATATTTTAATAAATGTGTCCTTGCCGTGTCCATGTCCTAGATTCTTAAAAAATGACGTGTCACTATGTCCGTGTTGTATCCGTGTCTCGTATCCGTATCTCGTATCCATATCTCGTATCCATATCCGTGCTTCTTAGTTGACAGTCAAGAATGATTCCAGATTTTTTTGGGTAACTGCACCCTTGACTGCCTCATGGAAACTTTTTTGGTCTCTCTCTCTCTCACATACACACACACATTGTTTGTGAAATCTTTGCCGGTCATCAATCTGGCATCTATGGTATTTTTTTAATATCAAATCTATGGGGGGTGGGAAACTGGTTTAGGCTGATAACAAGTAATCCAAAATATTTTTTAACAACGATAGCCTCCACAACCTTTATGGAAGTAAGCTAACAAGGTAGTGGTTAACAATTAATGGTATTCTTGGAAGTCAACCTCATTACTGTAGAAGAATTGTTAAGCCAGTTTCTAAGTCCACTTGAGATGCATTAGGATCAATATTCGAGTCCACAACCAAACATTCTACATTCGCTATTTGTTTTTTTTTTTTTTTTTTGTTTTTGTTTTAAATTTCAGATGTTATGAAATTACAAAAGGGGGAGGATAGTCAAGTCTCAAACCTTGAAGATTACAAAAAGCTCTTCCAGTTCCAATGGGTTATAAGAGATATAATAATATATTTATCGAAAGGAGAAATATATTTACACCAAGAAAGAGCCAAAAAGGAGACCAAGATGGATTCTATGAAACATTTGAAGGGCTTTGCCTTGTTGTTGAAGACCCTATTGTTCCTTTTTAATTAAAGAAACCATAAGAAAGCTCTTATAAATTGAAGCCAAAGGATCTTTTCTCTCTCCTTTTGGAAAGGGTGACCCACCATAGTTGTATTTAGGAGATTGCTGATGTTCATGGGTAGAGAGCCACATTTTGATTGAAGGAGAGAATGAAATTCCAGAAATTTCCAGCATAGGCACAATGGAGGAATATGTGACTTTGTGATTCTGAATCTTTATTGCAAGGGGACACCATCTGGGGAAATACACAGCATGGGAGTCATTTTTGAGCCCTATCATGAGTGTTTATCGTTGAGTGGCTAAGCTCCCATAACAAGATGAGATATCCCCAACAAGCCAAGGGGATTAAAAAGAGACTCCGAATTGGCAAGGATTTGCAACCAATCATACTTACAAAACTTTTGAAAGAGTGGCAATAATATTTTCATTTATCTGTACATGAATTTATTTAAGGTATATACCGATAATAAGATTCCATATTTAATTTCAAAGTCTGCTTATTCGAATGATGGAGAAACATCTTAACTAATTCTTCATGTCATTTTCTTTGCATTAAATGTTATGCAAGCAAATGAAATCTTTCTCTGCAAAATTACAGAATTATAAACTGATGCTTGTTTTTTTAAATTTTATCTTCTACATGCAGCTGGACGGTCAAGGCATTTGTTACTGAAGGTTTGCCTCATGAACTGTCTTTTACTTGGTGTTATCCCTAGCGGATTTCATGTGTTTTTCCTCGTTTTGGTGACTGCTTACATTATCACAGACAATGTCAGAGATAAAAAGGCAGAATGAAAATGCGCTTCTTAAAGCTTTTCAAGTCGATCTTTTATCCGTTCAGTCAATCCTGAATTTCAAAAATTCCCTTCAGCTTTGGCTCCAAGACTCTAAAATGCATCCTTCAGTGCAACTTTTGATTAATAATGCCGGGATATTAGCAACATCATCTAGATTCACATCGGAAGGCTATGACCAGTTACATCTCTATTCCCTGTTTTTGTTCAAGTTTGTGTCTTGCAATAATGCAGTGATTGGACCGTTACTGTACTTCTGAACTTAAGTATAAACATTGCTTAAAGTTAACTGGAAGATGTGGGTGAGGGATTGAATCTTTGACTGCGGATTGGTTTATATATAGTTAATGGTAAAACTGTTGTTGAGAGTGCGTAACTATTGTTGAAACTTAGTACTCTCACGTGCCTCCATGAACTCTTGTTCACTATAAGATAGTAAACTATTACTGTGATCCATTTGGTCCAGCTGTTCAATTATCCTAAAACGTTCTATTGCTTCATATGCTGATATTGGGTTCTCTCTGAAGTTTGTGGTTTTATTTTTCATTTTGATTTTCTAATTTATTTTCCTATGACGTTTTACACCTTATTCTTCTTCAAGATATTTTCAATCTTTCTTACCTTTATAACTTCTTATATTCTCAGGATGATGGCTACAAATTACATTGGCCCGTTCTTCTTGACTCAAATGTTATTGCCACTCCTGAAGAACAGTCCTTTTCCATCTAGGATAGTGAATGTCTCATCCTTTACTCATAGATGTGGTAAGGATTTTCTGTATTTGAATAATAATTGAAACGCTCCATACGCTTTAGTTTATTTATTGTGTTCTTTTTGGCAATAAAATGCTTGTGTAGAAACTACATAGACATAGTTGACTGGATATCTTATAAATGGCAGTGCTTATATGATTTCTTCAAGTGCTTGATTTGTTCATGAATAATAGGTCTCTCGTCAATACAATGAGACTTTTTCCATTGTGATATTATCGACCTCGGATGCAAGGCTATATACAATTTTTCTACTTTGTTCCAAATGTGTCGTGTAAAAGTAAGTAGTAATGATGAAGATGATGATGGCTTCATTGTGTTGTACAGTTTTTGATATACAGGTTGACGAGGATGCTGTAAGTGGGAAATGCTTCAGGGGATTGGATCAGTATCCATGTGCCAGTATCTATGAGTATACTAAATGTGAGCAATTGATGTTTTGAGAAGCAATTTATGATACTATTCTTGACTCTGACAAGCATTATCCATTTTTTGTTACAGTTTGCTTACTGCTGTTCTCCTATGAGCTTTGCCGAAAACTTTCCTTAGAGAATGAATCTAATACAGTAACTGTCATGTATGGGAACTTAGTCTTTGTTGCCTTTCATTCTCCTTGTTCCATACTAACTAGCCTTCGAGGCGCCAGATATGATTATGCTGATTGATTTTTTTTTTGGGGTTAAATTTGGATTCTTGATTTTCTGAAGTGTAGCGGATCCTGGAGTAGTCAAAACTAACATCATGAGAGAAGTTCCTTCATATGTTTCTTGGGTGGCTTTTACAATATTAAGGCTTTTGAGACGTCTACAACTACCTAAAGATGGGGTCAGCTCCATTTTGGATGCAGCCCTTGCATCACCTGTGAGTGAATCTTTTGTGCTTGTGAGAGTGTGTTAGTTCTATTAAGATCTTCCATTGAGTAGACTGAACTTTCTTATGTCAGGAAACATCTGGGGTATACTTTTTTGGTGGAAAGGGTAGAACAGTCAAATCCTCTGCTCGATCATTCGACACGAAACTTGCCGAGCAGCTTTGGGCGACGTCATTTAATCTGTTTTTGAAATCCCAGATTGCTACTGAGGGAGGAACTAGTTCTTAATTTTGACCATGGGAGTATGTCATTGTCAATTCAGGTAACTTCATTTTTGGCACATTGTAAAAAGTTATGAAGTTATGATATAGCTTCTTACTCAAGATCATAAAATTTGGTAATCCACCTTTTTTATTATTATTATTATTATTTTTTTGGCTATTAGGAGATAGAACCTTTAATCTAAGAGATGATAATAAATGTCTTATCCATTAAATTATAGAATTGCTACCTACTTAGGATTTATTATCCTACATGTTTTTCTGTCAACCAAATGTAGTAGGGTCAGACGGTTATCCGGTGAGATTAGTTGAGGTGTGCGTATGCTGGCCCGGACACTTAGCTTCTAATAATTGAATTTTGCTTGTTTATGAGTTTTGGGTAAATTAAATTTAAGTTTGGCTCAATAAGATCAATTAGGCCATTATTAGGCTGTTGTTTGGTTTGTGATTTGAAGATTTGTTTTCAAAAACAAAGAATTCAATAGAAAACATAAACAAAGTACTTATTTTCACTGTATCTAAAAATACATTTAGTTGTAATTTAAAAATTTTAAATTTGAATTCAAAATTTGAAAATTGTGTTTGGTTATGAATTTGAAAATGCAGGAAAAAATTAATATAATATAACTATTTCTTATTAACAATCTTGATGAATAAATACATTAGAATGTGTGTATATATTAGTGAGTAAATGATGTACAATTAAGGTAAGCTTAATAACAAATGTTGTAGTTTAATATATCTATAATCTATTAAAAAGTGAGAATCTTGAAAAAACATTTTTGGACACTTTTGTCCCTTCTTTAATTTACTAATTTACAAAATTTGTCATTAATAATTAATTATAAATATTAAATTAATTAATTAATTAAATATCAATAATAAATGTTTATAATTCTTAAAGCTTGGAATGTAAAAGGTTGTTTCGACAACTTATTAAAAAGTGAGAATCTTGAAAAAAAACATTTTTGACACTTTTGTCCCTTATTTAATTTACTAATTTACAAAATGTGCCATTAAGAATTAATTATAAATATTAAATTAGTTAATTCATTAAATATCAATATTAAATGTTTAGAATTCTTAAAGCTTGGATTGTAAAAGGTTGTTCCTACAACTTCAAATATTTATTACTTTAATTATAATTCATAATAGAACTTTAAAAGTGGTAGGAATTCAAAAGGTTTTGTAATTCTCACCTTTTACTACTATAAAATTGAGTTTTCTTCACTATTTTTTCACTAACACTTGGAATTTCATTACTTTTTTTATTCATATTCTCTTAACTCATTGCTCTCAAAGCTTCTTCAATCTTTCAAGCATCTCCAAATGTTGGTAGCACATTCAAGTCACAAGGGACGATGTCGATGCATGTGTCGAATTTATATCTCGAACCCAAACATCTCTAAATGTTGGCAAGTTGTATTGCATGCATTGTACCAAATCAATATCTCATACTGTAGACAACTCTAATTTTTAACGTAGAATAATAGTGTTTGTCTATCAATTGTTAAGTGAACGAATCTATTTTAAGAAATGATTGTATTGGTAGGGTCTTGAATTATTTTACTACTTTTTATTTATTTTATTCTTATTTTATATTCAGTGTACTGTTTTTTTTTTTTTTTGTAACTTAAAATTTTTGTTGAAAAATATAAAAACTTATCTATCAATTTTACAAGTCTATCTTTTTTTTGTTGGCGAAAAATCATGTAACTACTAATATATTCCTCACAAAGTTTTAAACTAAAGAAGGGACTAATATAAAGTAATTAATTAAAAATAATTATCAACAATAATTTCTATGTAATATTAAAAGTTGGAATACAAAAAGTTTAGTCCATGAAGTTGAACAATCTTTCTTAAATTATAATTATAATTAATATGAAATCAAATTAGTAAACTAATTTTATTTTTATCAAGGTTGAAGAGTTAGAAATATAACAAAAAGTTAGACTCGAAATATATAGAATTTTTAGTTAACTAACAAAGTAATTAAAAACAATAATGGATTCAAATTAGGTAAAATAACTTTTTCAAAATAAAAAAACGGAAGTACCTATATATTTTTTAAATAGATATAATAAAAACAATAAAATGCAACCTAAATTTCATTAAGAATGTGGCATAAGGTATAGCAATTTAAATGCACCCATAAAGATTAAATGCATGAAATGTGAAAAGCTAGAATATAAACTGTTAACATCAATATAGCCAAATTAGTCTAAAATTAATATTATTATCAAATTATATTTAATTATAGAGCATATAATTTTTGGAATGTCAAAAGTTCTATAATTATTTCATTCACTTCGACTCTAAAATTGTCTCTTTCCTCCAAAGTTTTAAATTAATTAATTATCAAAAATAAATTTTATGAAATATGAAAAGTTAGAATGTAGAAAATTTTGTCATTTCATTTCCAAGAAGTTAAACAATTTTTCTTTAATTATAATTATAATTAATAAATTTAATTATAATATAAAATCAAATTAGTAAACTAATTTTATCTTTATTAAAGTTGAAAAGTTCAAGATATAATAAAAAGTTAGCCTGAAAATATACAGAATTTTTAATAAACTAACAAAGTAATTACAAATAATAAAAATGAAAATACTTAAATTAGGTAAAATATTTTTTTTCAAAATAAGAAAAATGAAAATACATTAAGTTTTTTTTTTTATATAATTGATCTATTAAAAACAATAAAATTTGACATAAAATTTATTAAGTATGTGGCATGAGTTAGTGCAATTTAAATGCATCTATATGGATTAAATGCATGAAATGTAAAAAGTTAGAATGTAAGAGATTGCACCAATGTAGATAAATTAATTCTAAAATTAATGTTTTTATCAAATTATAGAATATAAAATTTTTAGAATGTCAACAGATTTATAATTGTTTCATTCCCTTTAACACTAATCCACTCACTTCCACAACAATTCAAAAGCTCCATTTTAAGAAAATTAAAGTATATACTAATAATAACAATTAAAAATAATTAAGATTTTGATGGAGTTAGTTTTAGACAGGGTGGAAAATGTCGGTTGACATGTCGAAATGTCGCTCGACATTTTGATATGTCGACACCCTCGACATGTCGTTAGGGGGGGATGTCGTTTTCCCGCCCCCCTTTCTACGACATGTCGTCCATATTTCAGTTTTTTTTTTTTTTTTTTAAGCTAGAAATTACAAAAGCCGTGAAATGTGCATGGAAAATACATGAGAAACTTAGAAAGGCACGTGCAGGATTTTTATATATATATATTTTTTCGAATTTAATCTTTTCTTTGTTAATAAATAATAAGTAATAGCATGCGTCCACAGGTAGAGGGAGAGAGAATTTTATTATCTTGAGAAGAAATTGCGTATAAAATATAGAGATCAATTAGATAAGGGTTTAAATGGTGTATAAATAAACTGATAAAAGATCAATTAGGAATTGAGTACAAAATATAGCGAGACCCCCGTACTTGGTCATTCGAAGCGCTAGATAATAGGTTCAAGACATTTCTACACTCCAATTCCAATTCTCTTAATTTCCCTCCAATTCTCTCAAATTCCCTCTAATTCTCTTAAATTCATTTCAATTCTCTCAATTTTCCTTCATAGTTGTCTAATTGAATATAAATATTACATATATTTAGATATATGATGTTAAGACTTAAAAGTCATCAATTATACTATAATTGAGTCACGACTCACAATTAAGGTTTCATGAAATAATTTTAATAATTTAAATCAATTTCCATATATTTTTTTTCAAATTCCTGCTCACATCGACATTTCAAATTTTCAATTGACATTTATATCTAAATATTGTCTTAATTTTTAGATGTGATGCTTAAAAATAGTCAATTATAGTCTAATTAAGTCAAAATCTAAGTTTCATTGGCTAATTCAAACAATTTCCATCAATTTCCATGATTTCCGTAAATTTCCATCGAAATTTCCATCGACATTTCCATAAATTTTGTACCTCGACATTTCCATCGACATCGACATTTCGAACCTTGGTTTTAGATATCATCTATATTATCCTTGTGTAAAAAAAAACCATAAATGATCTAAATAAAGCATTATAGATTACAAATTCTTATTAGAGCATATTACAAATTACAAACTTATTTTAAATATTAAATTCCTAATCTTTTATGTTTAAATTTGAAGGATTATGAAATTTAATTAAAGTTGTAAAAGTCTTATTATATTGAATTATTTAAAACAAATAAAAGAAAAATCAATTTATCTATACGAACATAATTTATTACCTTTTGTAAGTTTTAATATTGATAATTATTAGTAAATGGTTACAAATTTAGTATTTCAAATTTATTACCCTTGTAAGTTTATCAACATTGATAATTATTAGCAAATAGGTACAAATTTATTTTTTAAAATCAATCAATGCAATTACTTATTCATATTTCGGCTTATGAAATCTATAAATGTAGTAAAAGTAGAGTTCTTTGTACACAAGACAATCTCTACAGTTGAGTTTTAGTGAGTTGTAATTATATCATGTCAAAATACTAGAGAACACGATAACACATGTGTTGGCTATCAAAGCTGATAAGAGGGAAACAAAAGAAATGTGGAATGTCAATTTCCACTATGCATAGGTTCTTGCACTAGCGACACATAAATGGAGTACAAAGCTTTTTTGTTATTTAGTTTTTTTTCGAATTTATTATGTTTTACAATGTAAAAGTATTTAACATTCTAATCATTACGTCGTAGCCAATTGAAGCACCACCACTTTAATGTTAGTTTCAACTTCAAGTGTGCAATTAGACCTCAACCATGGTTCTACTCCTTTAAGTTCTCTCATTTTTCTTAATTTTTTTTTTTAAAATTTCTTCTCCGAAGACTCTTGTTGTTATTTATTAATATATTCTTTTAAACTTACATTACACAATATTTTGGAACCTTAACCAAAAGTTGTTTTTAAAAATATGGAAATGTAGTTTGCTATTTTTCAAATTCAAATCTAACCCTTGATTAAGTTATCAAATTAATTTTAACGGAATAAATAAAAGGCATAATAACATAGTAAAATTAAATTTAATATCATGATAATTAATAACATTTTGCCCAAATCAAATTAAAAATCATACACATGTTAGCTTAAAAAAATATACACGTTTTAAAAAAAATACACGTGCATTTGCACGCGGTAATACACTAGTTCTAATAAAAGGAAACAAATTATACTTTAGAGTCATGGATGTGCGCAAGCTGACTCTAACACTCATATATATATATATATATATATAACTACTAGCACATAGTTACACTATTAATATAAATAATAAATTAAGTAGTAATAAAATACAAGTCCCATAAATATGCCTTGCTCTACGTCATATGTTGGAATATATGATTGTGGGTTTCAACCATGCCTACAAATATTTCATCTAATAAAATAAGATATTAGATGAAGTAAAAATAAACAATTAATCACATAATATGATTTTTTAGAAGTGATATACTACGTTTGATTACTATAATCAAGCTATGTAGCTCCTGCAATATCATCTCTTATGGTATTCATCTGACCAATAAATTGTTGGTTCATATCCATATTAGGATTTTTTTTTTTTGTTAATCTATCACTTTCAAGCCATCAATTGAATATTCTTCAAACAAGCAATCATCCATTGATTGGCTTCTAATAAAATTATGCAATGCACAACAAGCAGTTGATTTTTTTTCCTTCCTATATAGGGTAGTTTGACATTAACTTAAGTATGGAAAATCGAGCTTTAAGTACTCCAAAACAACATCTAATCACATTTCAAAGAGAGGAATGTCTATAATGTGCCTCATCAAGGAGAGTAGAATCCCAATTAGGATTGTGAGGTCGTTCATTATCTCTACTAGTCATGTTGTCAAAGCAGGCTTATAGAGCCTTTAGTATGAGTGTTACGTGAGGATAATAGGAGCTGGAGGATTCGCCCCTCGTTGAGCATCATGCTGCATCTTCTGTAACCTTTGGTTCAACTGTCTAGTTTCTAGATCTACGTCCTCATGAAGAGTTTAGAAGGAAGATACTAGAGTTACTCAAGACACTAACCTCTCTTAATCTTACATATAAACATCTTAATCTTCTAACTAAACAACATGCACAAACTTGAAGTACAAAGCTAACTAAAGAAGCATCCTATACCTAACTATTCACAATCAAATCAAACATGCAAGTAACATAAACATATATCAAATCAAACATAATATGGCATAACATATTCATGTACATGGTGGGAACATTACTAAAAACTTAACTCAAAGTAGAAAATAAATTAACTAATCCAACAAGGAAAAATTCTAAACCAATCAGAAAAGAAACAACTGGTATCCAACTCAAATTAAGAACCTATACTAGAAAGAAAAAATAGCTAAGGTCATTCTGCTAATTACACTTAAACACTCAAGCAAACAAGAACCCAACCAATTGTAGCCAAAGTAAAGCTTAAAAAAAATTGATAGTTACTACCTATAGTAACAATGTACTTTATTTTTTTATGGCTCTATCATAAGAACTCAAAAGTTAAACGTTCTTGGCTTGGAGCAATTTTATGTTGGGCGACTTCCTGAAAATTTTATTTGGAAACATATGAGTGAGGAAAAAACATGCCCAAAAAACCTGTGCTAGTTTGTAAGGATAATCTTCACTCTCGCAAGTAGTTCAAAACAAACATGTTAGGGCTGCAAGGTGTTGAATTTAGATTCCAGATCTTGATCCAAATTTTAGACTTGGAGTGTTACAATTGTAGTGATATTGCCCTTTGTATAAAATCTAGTATTGAAAAAGAAAGCAAGATGCTTCCAAGCTTCTGAATTTTATTTCATTATACTTTTATTTGTGTTGATATTTTTCAATAAAAAAAAAGAGGTTAAATTACAAATTTGGTCCGTATGGTTTGGAGAAAGTTAAAATTTAGTCTCTATGATTTTAAAAGTTAAAATTTTACCTCTATGGTTTGATAAAACATCACAAATAGTCCCTATTGTTAGAAGCCACTAACAGAATATGCAACAGTTAGCTATCTATGTGTTAATGAGATGGTCTTTTGTATTTATTTGATCGTGTAAGTTAAGTAGTTGATTGGATAAAAAACGAGTTGCCAATTTCCAAAGAAGTTGCATTAAATTGCCAATTTCCAACTCATTTATTATCTAGTTAGCTACTTAACTCACAATTAGCTAAATACAAAAGACCACCTCATTAACACATAGATAGCTAATCACCACATACTCAATCCTTTAGTAGTTTCTAACAATAGGACTATTTATGAGATTTTGTCAAATCATAGAGACGAATTTCTAATTTTTAAAACCATAGGCACTAAATTCTAACTTTCTCCAAACCATAGGAACCAAATTTGAAATTTTAAAAAGTATTAAGACAATTTGACGGCTAAATTATAAATTTAGTCGATATGGTTTGGAGAGAGTTAGAGTTTAGTCCCTATGGTTTTATAAGTTAGAATTTTGTTTTTTAACAGTTGGAAATTGGCAATTTAGTGCAACTTCTTTAGAAATTGACAATTTTTTTAAAAAAAATCTAGTCAGCTACTTAACACACAGTCAACTAAATACAAAAGACCACCTCATTGACACATGGATAGCTAACTTCCACATACTCAATCCATTTGTGGCTTCTAACGGTAGAGACTATTATGAGGTTTTATCAAATCATAGAGACAAAATTCTAACTTTTAAAACCATTGGGACTAATTATAACTTTCTCCAAGCCATAAGGACCAAATTTGTAATTTAACCCAAATTGACACTAAGCCAAAACTATTGGATCTAAACTAAAACTTTCACAACTACACGAACCAAATTGAAACTAAGCTAAAATTATAAGAACCGAGTTGGTAATTTATCCTCGTTCTTTTACAACATTTTATAAAAAAAAGGATGGTGCTTGCCTTTGTTATTCATGTTTTGACCTGAAAGGCTGTGTTGTGTTGGTTGAATTGCATGTACAAAGAGTTGAATGCCATTGATCCGCTAACACGCAAGTGCACGTGATCGAAGTAATAAAGAAACTGGAAGTATTCCAGAGTATCGTACCCAAGGGAACGGGGTTTAACAAAATCTATTTTAGATGCCACAAAATCGTTTGCAAAACACAATTGGGGTAACTGAAATTTCAAAATGTAAGAGTTTTGTTTTTTTAACAAGAGTGAATGAAAATTCAATGAGTTAAAAATAAAATAGGGATTCAAGTGATTCAAGCACCTTTGGAAGAATGTGATTCAATTTGCAATTGCAATCATAGTTAACATGTGAGAACTAAGTAAACCGAGTTCAACTCCTTTTCGATTTTGATTCAAAATCTTTAGAAGACTAAGTGATTAAACCTATATGTCTATGGCTAATCTAACTTAGATACTTCGCACACAACTCTAATGGTCTTGGAGTCTCGCCCTATGTCTAGGGTCGATGTTCAGGACTTATTTCTAAGCCTTTTCCTCCATTGCTTTTGTGACATCGGCTTTCCCTTAACTCTTTCGATATTAAGTTCGAGCTTGATGAGCAATCACTAGTTGGCCGGCTAGGTTTACCCAAATTTAAATTCAACAAAAGCAAACAAAGTTCACATGCTAACTAGATTGTTTATGCTTTAGAGCTTTACATTTTTCCTTAGGGCATTCACCAACTTGAACCCCTAAGAAGGAATTAGCTCATTGTGAAGAAAATGAAAATCCAAAATTCAATTGTTATAAATCTCATAATTAATACAATGGAATAATGAAATTAATATTAAAGCAAACCGATTTGAAGTATCAATTAGAAATATTCATAAAGAAATTGGTAACAATGCTGGAATTTCTAATTTAAAACCAGAATTGCATAAATCATAACCATGGAGTTACAACCTTAACAAAGAAAACAAAGACTTAGAAAACAAAGAAGAAACCCACATAAACAAGTGCAGAAAAACCCAATGAAATGCTCAGGAATTAACAACTTAAAGAACATAATTAAAGAACAGAATTACAAAAATGAAATGCTGGAATTGGAAAGTTGCAGCTTGCTGTCCAAAACAAAAAAGAAACAAAAGAAAAAAAACAGAGTATAGGAAAATTCGAAAAACAGAGTATGAAAATTCCTTGCTTGATCGATCCAAATACCCATTCAAAGGCAAATGGATCTTCACCTCCTCTAACTTTCGTTGAGGAGGGATCAACCTCGGAAGTTACAGAGAAAAAGATGAAGAGAAAACTGCTGTAAATGACAGAAAAACGTGAACTTCGAACTGTGGGCGAGCAGCAGAAAACCCAGCCACCATTTGCTTCGTTTTCCACCATTTTTATAGGCATTGAGGGCTAGGGTTTCCATATAAATCATCCTCAATCCATGGGCTAACTTTTAGGAATCAAATCGGGATGAAAATCTTCCAAAATCGTGCATAAAATCCATTATTTGCGTGATTTGCGTGATTTTCGCACTTGGTTTGTAATTCCAGAGAATGCAATTAGATTGCAATTGCATTCTTCTTCCTTGTTCTTCACCTTACATTGCAAATGGGAATGCAATTGCATTCCCTTTTGCAAAGTCTTCAAATCTACACAAAAACTTAACTTAAGCCAACTTTCTTGCATCTTTTCACTTAATTCCTTCTTTTATCATATTCCAACAAGCTTGCATGAATTTATTTAAAAATGTTATTTTTAGCTTGCTCGGTAATCAATAAAGCATGCAAAAATGGCAAGAACAACTTAGTTTTAGGGTTAAATAATCCTCATAAATGAGAATTATCAGCCATAGAAGTGGAGGCATTAGAGTTACAATCAATGGAAGCGACTACTTCGAACTGGTATTGATAACCAACGTTGGAGTAGAAGAGATCACCAATGTTTGGATAAAAGGTTCAAAATCTAAGGATTGGGCAACCGTGTCCAGAAACTGGGATGCTAATTTGGCAAAGTATAGAGTACAGATCTGTCCTACTCCTTTCAGGAAGGACACATTTACAAAATCTACCATCAGATATCTTATATGCATTCCCCTGGACACTCTTTCTCAATATTTCTAATTTATATTTTTTATGGTGCCTTGTTCCAAGTTTTTTTTCCTTGGACTAGCTTGCACGTACTTCGATTATTCTCACGAAACAAAACTGTCTGACCCTACTACATTTGGTTATGAATGTAACTCATAGGAAATTAAATTCTAAGTAGGTGGCCACCAAAGCCCTTGAATAGCCATGGATGGCTAAAGAAAACCTAGAGTTCTTATACCAATCAATACAGCAGAAAGTTGAAAGAAAGAGAAGCAGTCTAAACTAACAAAGAGGAAAATAATTCCAAAGTGAACCTCAAGTAATGCGTCCAAGTTACCATTGTTTCTTATCTTATAGTTTATGTAGAGTGACAATATTAACAAAAAACAATAGTATAGAGTAAGATACTAAAATTTGAATTAATTAGCTAAAACATCATCTAATAACATTTTGTTTATAATTTTCCTACATCGATACTGTTAATGTTCTCAATCTCAATGTCACCATAGAAGGATTTTTTCTTTCACCTTGCACTTTTGGTCTAACTCTGCACTTGGCGAAGTACTTGAAAGCTGATAAATGTAACTACAATACAGAGGCTAGATTCAGATAATACAAATAGATAGGCCAGATAGAGGCAAACCACATTATCAATATCAGTATATCCAAAAGTCTCTTTGAATCATAATTCAATCAGCCAACTTTACAACTATGAACTAAGAATGAATTTCATTTCCTCTATAACCTTAGGTCCTGAGATGACCATCTTAGGAGAGAAATCTTTATCCTTGATGATTCTTTTATCAAGTACGTTACTTTCAATTACGGAGAAACAGCAGTCTGAGAAGTGTGTTATCTCCGCATCACACGATGGCGTTCCCGTTTCCGGAAGCGTTCTAGCATGAACTCATCTGTGGCGGCCTGCCTTTGTCCTGCAGCCTCTGCGCCGGTATCAGTTGGCTTGGAGCCAGAACCATCATCTTGCAGATTTCTATCCTTATATAGCTCAGGATGTTCTGCATATTTTTTTATTCCTTGTCAGAAACAGTATAACTTCTAATTAAGCACATGATTATATTTTCCTCCCTTTCTCCTGGTGATATAAGGGTGCTTAGTTTAACGATTCAACAATCCAACAAATATCTAGAATTTAGATCATAGGCACGCTTTTACCAACATGATGAGAGTACCACCAGACTCTAACATACTCTTAACATTTGTAAGAAACTATCATCTTAGGCAGGTTATCACCAAAACTTTAAATCACGTCCGGAGTAAATAACAAAGCAATATCATCCCAAAAGGTAAAATAATATAAAGAGATGAAGCACCTCTTCTAAGTTTTTCAGCATAATCCCTGCCACGGTGGAAGTAATCAGCACTATAACTAGAGGGGATGCTAAACTCTGATTTTGACCGACCCACAAATCTCTTTTCCTGCAAAAGCTTTTTTGCAGCCTCAGTCTCCTCGATGTTCTTCAACTTGAATCTGTTACAAATAGAGATAATGCCCACACAGAGGTCAGAGGAAAATATCCTCACCGAACACAATTATAAAAAATGCTTATGTGGATGATAACTAAGGATCGAGAGAATCATCATAAGCTACCAAGTAAAGCTTAATATCAGTGTAACTGTAGGCAAAAAGTAACTGGTGTAGTATAGTTCCATTTTGTTTCCTGCTTTCCATTGCTCTCAATTCATAGAAAGTACACAAAAGTGAACATCTTTGAAACCCGTTAATTAAACTCTTTCAAAAAGGAGGGGAAAGGGCATACTCAATTGGCAGCTGAACCTCTGCAATCCCTGTAGTCCACTGAGTGGAACTTTCATTAGAATTTCGTCTTTTCACCTGACAAAATCCAAAAATGATAAGCAAACAAGTCCCAGAATATACAAACCGGATGAATCCTAATATTAGTTTCGGTCATTCTAACAAAAATCGAATGCAGCACTCAGTCGAATAGAAATGAACAGAAGAACTGAGAGACAAGAGACAAGAACACTAAGAACACTAGATTAGCTACTCACTCACTTTAAGATGCTCTGGGATTTTGTATAGTTCATCTTCTGCCTGTTTCAAGTCATTCTCAGCTCCTTCTACAGTCTCCACAGTTCTTCCCCTTTTCTTCGCCAGTTCTTGTTCAATATACGTCAACCTGTTAAGATAACTCATCAAACCTCCAACTCTTAACATAGACGAATATCCCCCGCCTTATTTACTAGAATATAATTCATCAAATAGAAAAAATATGTTGAGAACGACAAATAATTAATGGGTATAATACATATTCGGATCTTCAACCATGACGGCAGTTTCCTGAGCGAAAGTATCCTGAAGGACCAAATCATCCTTGTCGCCTTCGCCTCCAGCGCTTTCATTCTTATTGCCCCCACCGCCACCAATTTTACTGTTAGCGTCAGTGGATTTCCGAACAAGACCGCCGCCGCCAGCACCGGCGGTGCTGGCCTGCGTCGATACTGCGGGAACTGCAGGAATTCCGGCCCTCCTCTCCCTCTGTTTCTGCAAGAATTTTACCTCCTCCAATGCCATCCTGTGCTCTTCTTCTTCCTCCTCCGATTTGGTGCTAACGGAGTTTGCCCCATCTCCTCCATCTTCTGTATCGTAACAATTCCTCTTCCGGAAATTCTTCTTTTTGGACTGTTGATTCATGTAATCCTAACGGGAGAAAACCCTAGTTTCTTGCTTTCTTTCTGAAAATGTGATCTCAATCCAATGACGCCCCGACCCGACCCCCCAAACTCTTGTATCAATTCCATATTCTTTCGAGTGGAAGGGAAGGATTATTTTAATAAACAAGGATTAAATTCATTTTCTAAATTTTGATTATTGGTTAAAAATCACTTTTTAAAGATACGTAGAACCTTTATAAATTAATATTCGATAAATTAATAACTTCTCTAAAATAATAATTTTTCTCAGTCCCAACTTAGCCCAAGCTCTAAATTAATAATTTTGATAAATTAATAAGATAATAATTAGCCCAAGCTCTAAATTAATAATTTTGATAAATTAATAAGATAATAATTTTTCGGAAGACCCGTATATAAATTTATGGTCCCTTCAATATTATAAATTAATAATTCTATAAAATTACAAATATAACTAGGACAACTTGGTAAAATATGATTCTATTGTTGTTTGCTTCTCTTCTTAAAATTTAAATCTAGCTGTATTTCACCTCTAACCTTCCTTACTGCATCCAAAAGCTCCAGTGTTGCGTTCTCATACTTTTGCAAGTTTGTGTCGCTTGGTATCTCCTCCTTTTTCTAAGTTAGCCAAAAGGTACTCAATGATCGCTTGAGTGTGTTCAATATTGTACCTTGATTAACTTTCAAATGAAAATTTTCATCAATCCACTATTGCAAATCTTTTTGAGTGCATGCAATGACGGATCCATAATTTTTATTTAGGGGGGCCTTGACTTAAAATTCAATAAAAATAATTTACAAGTAAGTAATTCAAAAAATTCATACAAATTCATACATTAACTAAATTTCATCAACGGACAAGTATGATTTCAAGGTGAACTAAAAAAAAGTATGATTTCAAGGTTAGGAAGGTCGTTTCTGTAAATATATTTTGCAAACTTGGTCTTGAATAATACAGAAGAATTCTAGTTCTCAGATCGAGATTTATTTGTGAAATATTTATCAGAACTATTATAGCTTTTCTTCAATGGAGACAATGACCTAATCAATTTTCTTTTATAGTATCTCTCCATTTAGATTTCAAATTAAATCTACAATACATTAATAAAAATATATAAAATAAAGAAACGTAAACATAAAATAAGAATGATAGAAATTAAATGTGTACAAAAGTAATTGAAACATGAAAGCTAAATGTACCTTGGAAAATCAATCTCCAAATTCTCAACTTCTTGAAATTGTCGGCAACAATCAGACTTGAGAGATGACAAATGTATGTGAATAAATTGAAAGAAATTTCTTTTAGGTTTAAAACATTATAGTGGTGACCACACCATTTTAAAGTGGTGAAAAACAATGTTATTTTTAGAAAAGTAGGGTTTGAATATCCACCAATAAATTTTCTTCTCTTTTTTCTATATTTTTCAAAAGTTGACATATTTATATAAATCAATGTTATAAAAATAAAGTTTAAACATATTAGAAGAGCTAGATAATTCCAACCTAAAAGGAAAAAAATAAAATTTTAACATATTACAATAGAGAGATAATTCTAACCTATAAGGAGAAAGAAAATTTGAAAATATTATATATTAATTTAGAAAATTTAGAATGAAAGATGAGCATTAATTTACACTAAAAAAGGAAATTAATTTCTCGAAATTAAGGTGGACTATAAAAAATGATAAAAAATGGATGCAAAAGGTGCTTGGCAGGACTTGAACCTGGGTGTCACACGGGGGGCTGGAGGTGTCTAAAACCACTAAGCAGGCATTTGACGCGCAAAGTTGAGTTGAGTTGGGTAGAGTTTGGTAGAGTTGAGTTGAGTTGGACAGAGTAAGTTTGTCAGTGAGTTCAGAAATCTGTATTTGGGGTGCAGAGTTGGGTTGAGTTGAGTCAGAAAGTCTATGTTTGTGGTGCAGAGTTGAGTTGAGTTGTCAGGAGTATCTGGTGCAGTTTTTTGTAACCCCAAGTAGACTGATTTTTAGCTAACTGTTTTTATTTCCTTTATTTTTATTTTTTCCAATCATTCATCTTGAAACATATTTTCCCAACTTTCCAACATTAAATTCAGACGTCCACTTTAAAAAAACAATATATTTCAACATTGATATTTTTTAAAAAAAAATATCATTCTTTATCTTTCTTTTTTTAGAAATTGACTCATTCCAAACTATAGACAATGTAGCCTTGTTTTTTCTTTCTACTACACATTGATCTTCTTTCAATTTATAGAAATTAAATATTTTCATTACGCATTGAATTTCTTTCAATTTATAGAAATCAAATGTTGCATTTTTTATAACAACAAATAGCAATTGATGATTGGAAGAAAAAAAAAGCAATGTACCTGTATTTTTTTTTTCTTTAAACATAAATTGAAGTTCTATCAAAATATAGAAATCTAAGGTTTCATTTTCTAAACACACATTGAACTTCTTTGAAACTTACAAATGAGAACTTCTTATTATGACTTTTTTCAATTACTAATAAGGTCTTCATTATGAGAGTGTTTTTTTTTTTAAAACACATTGGCCATTATGTATTCTTTTTTTTTTTTGGCAAAGGAATATTGTTTGTTTACATTTGTTTAAACACATGTACTAAGTTGAACATCAAAGAGAATGTCAATATTTTACTTTTTCAAGATGACAAGAAAACGAAAATATATTTCAACATTAGTGTCATGTAGGAGTGGAATATTCACAAAATATTAGTAGGTCATCAAGGGCCTAGCTATTTACATGATTCACAAAACATAATTATAGTTCATAAAATATAAGTAATGGCCAACAATGGGTCGAGTTCATAAGTCTGAAGAAAGATTGTTGGAGCAGAGAGTCAGACCAACGAAGTACATGTGCATTTTATATTATTTTGAACCATGGGAGTGTCGTCGGTCGCTGGGAATTGTTAACGGCGATAGTCGCCGGAGACGATATCGTCGATTGTCGAATATGATTGCCAACGATTGCCGTTGATCGTCAGAGAAGGTAGTCGGCAGTGGCGTCAGTTGCAGCATATGGTCTTCGGTTGCCGGTGGTGGTCGTCAGTCGCCGGAGAAGATCGTTGGAGAAGCGGTGATAAAAGATGTTAATAGGGTTATTGTACAAGTTGGTAGAGTTAATATCTTAACATTATAGCAAGTCGATAGAGTTGAGGTTTTTTATGGGGAGTTAATTTCTCCATGGGCCAAACGGTGAGTTAGGTTTAAAACCCAACTCAACTCAACTCAACTCAAACAACACATAATTTTGTTTAGTTTATAGTTTTTTTTTAATTAATATTATGTAAAGAAAAAAAATTCAAGGGGGGGGGGGGGGGGGGGGTTTCGAGCCCCCCTGGGCCTTAATTGAATCCACCCCTAAGTGCATGTGGGACAATCTCTTTTATACTCACATAGTGCTTTACGTATTTGATCTATCATAATTGATTTTTGGACACCTTTTAGATGTGAAGCCATGGTTGGTTGGTTTTGATTTGGATTGACTAATTAGGAATGTTTGATGTTGTTTATACAGTTATAGTAGTTGATTTCCTTACCATACATGAACTTGCATTAAGTTTTAACTAGTAGTGCTTACTACAATGAACTTTGTTTTTCTTTTAGGGGGATGTATTATATTTTTAGTAACATTGTACATGAACATCATTTAATTAGTTAATACAATGTATATGTTTTATTCATGAAGAATAATGTAGGTTCATTGAATAGGAAAATATCTCTTTAAATTAATAAATTATTAATTTATCGATTAATTAATACATCTTTGAATTAATAAAATTACGTGATCTCGACATTATTAATTTATAGAGGTTTTACTGGAATTGGTTAAAAATCACATTCGGTCTTTGCAAAAAAAAAGTAATTTAGAGAGATAACAAGTTAGTCTTTGAACTTTAAACTAGCTTTAGTCCTTGTATTTTCAATTTTGTAACATTTTAATCCATGAATTTTTTTTTAGTTCAACAACATTTGGAGGTGAGAGGATTTGAACCTCCGACTTCTTGGTTGAGAGTACATGTCAATTATCTCTAAGTTATACTCACTTTAGCTAGTATTTGAATTTTAATACGTAACAATTTAGTTCCTATACTTGCAAATTTGTAACAATTTAATCTTTGTAACATGAAAATTAAATGTCAATTTTTATTATTTAATGACTTAGACATTATAGCTTATAAACTTATTGGGTTCTAATTAGTTTAGTGATTTACCTATGTAAGAAATTTCATTAAATCTTAACAATAATTTTCACGTTAGGGACTAAATTGTTACAAATTTTAAGTATATGAACTAAATTGTTACATACTAAAGTTTAGAAACTAAATTGTTATAAAATTGAATGTTCAGAGACTAAATCATTACAAGTCAAAGTTAGAGACTAAATAATTACTCCCATAGAAGTTCAGGACAAAAATGAATTTTATTTTAGTTTTTTGACATTATCCATAAACTTCTAAAATATTTATTTTAATTCTAAAATCTTAATAAATAATTTGGCTGTTATTTTGCTAATAATAGTCTAACAAATAGATTGTGCTTCACTTGATGGGAATGGATTTGAATTAATTAGTAGATTAATTGAAACGTGTATTGAGTAGGTGGACTAAAATAGACCACTTAAAAATTTAAAGTAAAATACTTTTGTTCACGGACTAAAATAAAATAATCCTTAGACATTGAAATATAATTTAAACTTAAAAATAATGTAATTTTGGGGGGGGGGGGGGGGGGGGGGGGGGGGTGGTTTAAAATACTATTCTTATTTTAATAAAATTAAATTACAAGTTTAATCTCTTTAACTTTCAAGGATGTGTTTAATTACTCTATTTATTTTAAAAAGTTTTTAATTTGTTATGAATTTTGAACTAGGCATAAAGCATGTGCCCCCAACTAAGAAGCAGAAGTTTGAATCTCTCAATCCCATTTATTTAACTAAAAAAAATGTTGATATTATTTAAGAGAATATACATGATGGGCTAATTGTAGGTAAAATTAGTGATATTGGAGGTGCAAGCACAAACTTCACATGGAACCTATTAGGCAGAAAATTTAAGATTCAAAGTTGGAAGAAATGAAATTTGTTGGGTTCAATTACAAGTTTAGTATTTGAAGTTTGAGGTTTGTGTCTATTTGGTTCATGAACTTAAAAGTATCTAATAGGTTCTTAAACTTTTAATTTTGTATCTAGTAAGTCTCTGACAAATTCAAAAATTTTAAAAACTAATTGATCTATTAGATATGAATTTGAATTTTATGTCTAATAGAACTCTAAAATTTCAATTTTGTGTCTAGAAGATCCATGAATTTTTAAAAATTCAAAAGTTCAGGACTAAATTTGTAATTTAACCAATTTGTTGCCAAGTGGGAAGAAATGAAATTTGTTGAAGGATGTGGAGTCGAATTTTGATGACAACGAGTTGAGTTTCATATGTCAAGTAGAAACTTTCCACTAAAGATATGCCACGTAAGTTTATATTCAACCAATGTAAGTTTATAATCAACCAATATTAGCATTTACCAACAACGAAAGAATGTATAATTGAACAATGTTAAACATAAGAGACTAAAATTGAAAAATTAAAACACTCAAACATTAGAGACTAAGACATATGTTTAACCTTTAATAGGATATCAATTTTTTAAACAAATTATGGTAAATTTAATTATATTAATATTCCAACACTCCCCCTCACTTGTAGGCTTGGAAATTTGTAGAAAGACCCAACAAGTGAAAATCAATATTAATTGGGGGAGGAATTGACATTACTGGAGTTTGAACACAGGACCTCCTGCTCTGATACCATATTAAATCACCAATCAACCAAAAAGCTTAAGCTGATAGATTATTGATAGGACCTATAAAGTCCTATTTAATTACACTTATTTCTTGTTAATTAGAAGGATTTTATGTGTTTTATTATTATTTTTTAGGGATTCGAACAATTCACGTGTTTTGAAGAGTTTGCACCATTTCAGAATTAATTCGGACCAAATTGGAGGTGATTCGAGCAACTGAATTTCTATACCAAATTTGACCGATCATATCATGATATTTCGAGATGAAAATACATTCAAATTTGGTATCAAATCGAAGCTTATTGAATTATCTTTCCAACGGTATAAGACTCATTGAATTCCAATAAGTATTATGAAAGCTATGGCATTTTGAGTGATTACTGCTCCTGCTGGAAAACTGCTGTACCCGAGAATATTTTGTGCCAACTTCCGTTCCCATTATCTTGCTGCTCACGTTTGGGAATATATCGAAATCAGATATCATTTTAAATATCTCGGAATTATCTTTCCAACCATATAAAGATCACGTTGATCCAAGGTTTGGAGAAGAAGTTATGGGCAAAATAATGAAGACTGCGCAATCTAGAAACTTTCCTTATTTGCAACATTCTATGTTTGTTTTGAGAATTTAGGGAAGGATTTTCGAGTTTTAGATGTATTTTCCAGCATTTTACAAGAGAGAACATTATTTACTTTATTTTATTTTATTTTAAATATTATTCCCTAATTGTTTTGGGAAAATATCTTTCTAGAATTTAGGGTTTCTTACTTGTGTAAGTTGTCTACTTCAAGGCTATTTAAGCCTTCTTATGGACAGCAAGGGGGATCTCTTTTTGGCCTCTTGGCCTAGACGTTTTTAGAGAGCTTTTAGACTCATTTTCTCTTTTCTCCTTAGACAATAATGGTATCAAATTTTATCACGATGCTCGGCTAAACTCTGCGATTCCAGTTCATAGGTCGGTTGTAATCAGTTGCAACATTGTGAGGCTTGAACCTTAACTTAGTTTTCTTTCAATTGCAAGTATTCTTTAATTCCCGTGTTAATTTTATAAGTATGTATTTTGATTAAATTGACGCCTTAATCACTCTACATATTTTATTGTTAATCATGATCATGATCCGTAATTGTCATGTTGAATGAACATGTAGCATTAGGATTATCACATGTGTATGTTTTGTGGGTTTCCATATTGCATGGCTTGCATGTTTAATTCTAGGAATTAAAGAAGCTTCTTAATTAGGTGAAAGTTGTTTTACCTGATTAGTTGTCTTGGTCGTTCCAAGGTTCGTAATGCCTTTATCTAAATAATTTGGAGCGGTTTCGTCAAAATTGTTTAGGTAATTAGCGTTAACTTGACATTCGTTAGAGTTAATGAATTTAGGGAATTTGCACTTTTTGGGGTTTCCTAATAAGTTGACCAAGTACTTGCATGGTTAAGTTTAAATATTTTGAATGCCTATGATCAATGTTTGCAATTGAGTATAACCGTACCTTTGGATTGGATTTTGGTAAGATTTGATCTATCCCTATCTTTATTGTTTATGTTTTATTTTATTTATAAAACACAAAACCCCCCATTTTTAATTGCTTTCTCCTTTGCAAATTTAACTTGAGAAATTAATATTCGGTTCTCTGAGATCGACTCGGTCCACTCAATGCTACAAGTAGCTTAGGATCGGTTTATAAATTTTAATTTGACGAGCCATCGACAAGCTCGCATCAATTATGGTAAATTTAATTATATCAATATTCCAACAAATTTTAACAAATTTCTATAGAAGGACCAAATTGAGATTATTAATATATTAAAAATAAAATAAAAAATTTTAAAAGATTAAAAACTAAATTAAAAATTAGGCTAAACTAACATCTTCATCCCTATACTTTGTGCTTATTTTATTTTAGTGTTCTTGTACTTTTAAATGTTTAAATATAGTCCATTTTGCTTATTGTAAATCTTAAAATTAATTTCCGTTGTTAGGTTGAAGTTTAATTTTAATCGAACTTAATAAAATAATAATAATAATAATTTCTATTCAAAAAAGATAATGTGCAATTGTGTATATGTTTCCAAAATTGAAAGACCAATAGAGAGTAGTGACTTTTTTTTATATATATATAGAAAAGTTAAACCTAGTCTAATTTTAAGATTTATGGAAATCATAATCACTAAATTTAGACATTAAAAACAACTGAACTGATACAACGGGGTTCAAAGTACTGAACCAGTGAAATAGTTTAATACATCTAATATCCGGACAAACCAAACATAATTAGGGAAAATTTTAGGAATGGCTAAAAAAAATGGGTTGTTTTGGTTAATGGCCATCCGATTTTTCTTTTTAATTATGGGCACATGTGATGTGCATGTGTGGCGTTTCTTTTTTCAAATCCCCGTTTTGTCCTTGTACACTAAATCTCATTCTCTCCTATTTTATTTAAACTGTATCTAATCTGTATTTTGAAATATTTACATTGCAGTTATTATCTTTATATTTATTTTTCCGATTCTCTCTCCCCAAGAAAATCTTCCTCTCTTCGAAATTCTCTCCCCAAGACAATCATCCTCTCTTCAAATCTAAATATCTCTCTCCTATTTTATTTAAACTATATCTAATTTATATTTTGAAATATTTACATTGCAGTTAGTATCTTTATACTTATTTTTCCGATTCTCTCTCCCCAAGACAATCCTCCTCTCTTCGAATCTTAAGCCATTGGTATTTTTCCAGTAACCATCGCTGCTGCACAAGCCAATTTCATGGGCGTAATTGTTCAATTGATTCCTTCTCCACTCTCCGAAATTCTCTCTCCCTAAGACAATCCTCCTCTCTCCTCCCTCTGAATCTTAAGCCATCGATATTTTTCCAGTTTTCTCTCCCCAAGACAATCTTCCTCTCTCCGAATCTCAAATCTCAAGCCATCGGCACCGTCGCTACTGCACAAGCCAATTTCATGCACGTAATTGTTCAGTCGCTTACTTCTCAACTTTCCGACAGTTCGAACAACAATTTGGAGCTTTTTGGAAGCTTAGAAGGTGATTCGTAGGAATCTTCGAGGCTTGGAGTTGAGTTGCTATGCATGGTGAAGGTGGTGCTGAAGAAGCAGAGTGTTAGTCAGGGACAAGGTGGTTGTTGGTTCCATTGATGGGGAAGGCATAGAGGTGTCGCGAACTTGCCTTGGATTCTATTCATGGTCCACCTGCAGCCTTCTATTCGCTTATTATTTATGCTTGTTCTGATGCTCTTATTGATAAAAATCCAAGTTCGTGGTAGTGTTCGTACTTTTTATTTTTTTTTATTTATCGTGAATTTCTCTGTAGGTATTTTGTTCCGTTGATTTTTACTCTATATTTATTTCAGACACATATACAGCTCAAGAGGTAGATGAGTTCGTGGTAATGTTCGAACTTTTTATTTTTTTAATGTACGGTGTATTTCTCTGTAGGTATTTTGTTCCGTTGATTTTTACTCTATATTTATTTCAGACACATACACAGCTTAAGAGATAGATGACAATTGTAGGTTTAGGTATAACAAACTACCTAATTTAAACTCTAGAATAAAGAAACTGAATCTATTTATATTTTATTATATTTGTACCTTGTATCTTCTCAAAATATCGGATTATAGTTTTAAAAAATGTGTAAATACGATAATCTTCGTTATTTTTTGGTTACTTTTATTTTTGAGTTTAGTATTTCATATTGCATGTCATTTTATTGGTTTGTTAATCTATTATTTTAACTATTTTTTAATCTTTTTGTTATGCAATCAATTTTTAATTGCTGTGTATTTTTGTTTGAATTGTAGATAATCTGTTTGAATTAGGTATTTTGTGTAGTTGATTTTTACTCTATATTTATTTCAGGCACATACACAGCTTAAGAGATAGATGACAATGGTAGGTTTAGGTATAACAAACTATCTAATTTAAACTCTAGAATAAAGAAACCGAATTTATTTGTATTTTATTATATTTGGTACCTTGTATCTTCTCCAAATATCGGATTATATTTTAAAAAAATGTGTAAATACATTAATCTTCGTTATTTTTGGGTTACTTTTATTTTTTTAGTTTAGTATTTCATATTGTATGTCATTTTATTGGTTTGTTAATCTATTATTTTAACTATTTTTTTTATCTTTTTGTTATGCAATCAATTTTTAATTGTTGTGTATTTTTGTTTGAATTGTAGATAATCTATTTGAATTAGGTATTTTGTTCAGATGATTTTTACTCTATATTTATTTCAGGCACATACACAGCTCTAAGAGTTAGATGACAATGGTAGGTTTAGGTATAACAAACTATCTAATTTAAACTCTAGAATAAAGAAATCGAATCTATTTATATTTTATTATATTTGTACCTTGTATCTTCTCAAAATATCGGATTATATTTTTAAAAAATGTGTAAATACATTAATCTTCGTTGTTTTTGGGTTAATTTTATTTTTGAGTTTAGTATTTCATATTGCATGTCATTTTATTGGTTTGTTAATCTATTATTTTAACTATTATTTTAATCTTTTTGTTATGCAAGCAATTTTTAATTGTTGTGTATTTTTGTTTAAATTGTAGATAATCTATTTGAATTTTGAATTTTTGTTTAGTTTATGAATGCTAACAACTTTTGTTGTTTAGACTACCGAATTTATCTATTCAAATTTAGATTTTAATTTTAAATTAAATTTAATTACCCGATAATTAGGGAATCTTAGTCATGAAAGTGGTTAGGGGTAGTCTGGTCATTTAATAATTACTAATTAAAATTATGAATAATGATTTGATCATTTTTAAAAAATTAAGATGGGTTGACCATTTTTCAAAATGTGAAATAAAAAATAGTCATTTGCGTAGTTAACCCACATAATTATTCCTCACTGGCCATAGGCCCATAGCTAAAAACTCAGAGTAAAACAGCATGAACTAAATCGAATAAATCACTTCTTCTTAGGGGCAATCTTCGATTTAATCTCTCCCACCTCATCGACCCCAATCTGAAAAGATTTGGCGAGGACGCCATCGTCGACGGCGGGGGAGGCCCCAAACAAGGCGGAGACGACCGACACAGTTCCGGGCAACTGACTGTTGAAGGCGGCGATGACAGAAGCTGGTTTATCCTTCTTGTTCTGCTGGAAGTGGAGCAGACCCTTGGGGAAGACGAAGATTTCTCCCTTTTTGATGGTTTTGGAAATGAGCTTGTTGGCGGTGGTGATGAAGCCGACGTCCAGCTCGCCGTCGAGGACGAAGACGATTTCGGTGGCGCGTGGGTGCGTGTGCGGGGGATTCAGGCCGCCATCCGGGGCGTAGTCGATGCGGGCCAGGGAGACGCTGAGGGTGTTGAGGCCGGGGATTTTGTCGACGTTGGCCAGCGTCACGGCGGATCCGACGGAGTTGTTGATGGCGGCGGGTTTTGCTATTCCGGCGAAGAAGAAGTCTGAGGCTGTTATGTTGGCCTCATCCTTGCATGGGAATCCATTCACTTTTGTCCCTGTTGAGCCAATTATGGAGTATATTAAAAATGGTTGGATCATACACCAAGATGTTGTTCTATGCAACTTATTTGAATTTGGATAAGTTGTAAGTTTGGTGACATGTCACCGATAAAAAGTTTAGAAGTTCGAATACTGATCCATATTTTTTAACTAAAAAAAATGTTACAAGTTTGGTTGGAGAAATTTCAAATTTTTTTGTCTATTTAGTTTAAGTAGGTAAAAAAGTTTCAATGATCATGATCTAAATTTTCAATGTTGTTGTGTCTTTTTAAATTCTATATTTTAAAAAGATTCTAAGTATTTTTTTAGATGTAGTATTTGATGGGTCATTTATTGTCAACTTTATTAGCTTAAGTTAATAAGGCCAGCAAATGCTTAAACTTACCCTATAGTCAAAACTAATTTGTCCATGTAATCTTTAAATATTAAGTCAACCCGACATAATAACTAAACGAATACAGAGTTAACATCGTAGACTCATTAGACACAAAATTAAAAGTTCAAGACTATTAAAAACCTTTTAAAATGAAGAGACTAATTATTAGAGATAATATTTAGAGTTTCATAACCTATATATTATATATATGTTTTTTTAGAGTAAAAGGACTAAATAGACATAAATCTAATAGTTCAAAGATCGAACTTGTGTGATAAAAACCTTTTAATTTTCTCTTTAACATTTCAAAATTTCCAGGTTCACTTTTTGATCTGTTCATTTTGTTGCAAACTAAACTCTTGATTGACCATTTTCTTTAAAATTTGAAAGTTTTATTAAACTTTAGAGCTTACATTGAATCTAAGTTAGGGTAAAGGTAAAATTAAAACCAAATAAATGGTACAAAATACCTCTAACGAATGTAGTTAATTTTAATTTTAATTTATCCTGAACATTTATAAAAGTTTTAATTTTACTCATGATTTAGGTATTTTAAAAGAAATTGCTATCATAACAAAAATAAAAAAAGATTGGGGTAAGATCGAAACTTATAAAAACATTATAGACAGGATTGAAAAATCAAGTTATGTAGAAAAGCATTTTGTTCACTCCATGTACTTAATCTCAAAGCTAAACCAACAATAATACTGGCATTACCTTAATTCATGCCAGTAATTAAACAAGAGTTCCTAGCTACTAATCAAATATTCTTCAAACTACACATCTTATAATGTACATATACGTCGATTATAATTATCACTTGCATACCTTTAGAAGTTTCAGCGACGCATAAGTCCTGAAGCGCGTCGGGGTCAGAAGCGCCGGAGCCAGGAATTGTTGCAGCTGCAATAAACAAGACGGAGAACACAAAAAATTTTGATCCAGCCATTGCTGGATTATATGACACAAGTATAAGAAATGCAGAAAAAAGATAGCCAAAAGAATTTCCCCAATCAAGTCAGATATATGTTTGATCTCCAATTGGTGAAAAAAGAGGCAGAAACTATAGTTTATTTATATGGTTGAAATAATATATATTTATTAATCTTCACCTACCTTAGCTTGCATGTTATGGTAATGCAAAAAGGCACTTTTAAAAGAAGCTTAGGATTAAATTCAAAGCAAGTGAAACCAAAAAAAAGACAAACATCTAAGAATTGTGGTTAATTAGTTAGAATCAAAGAAAAAGTTGGGCTAATGAGGATTTACCATTTGGCAATGGGCCTTCTTTTGAATGTGACAACTGACCTTTCTTTTTTTGGTCACTTTGAGTTGTGAAAGCAAAGGCTGTGAAAATTGGGGGTTGGTTTTGATCTGGTTGGCTGAGTTTGCTTTTGTTGTGGTGTTGGAGAAGAGGTTGAAATGCCCCTGTCTGTTACTTGCCAATTCGGGATTTTAAGTAAATAGCATAAATGTAAATATTTATAAAATTTTACCGAAAAGAAATAGTGACATCCTGAACATATCTTAAGACATATACCCTCAATTAAGAGTATAGAGGTTCAAATCTTAGTTCAAATTCAGAAGTAGCATGACATATAAATTCGGTCCAAGTTCAAATATAATATAAACTATAATTTAAAAAAGGTTTATGGTATATGTACTTTTTGACTTTGGTTCATTTTGGTCACTGCACTTTTAACTTTGGTTCATTTTCATCCTTATACTCTTAAAATGTTTATTTTGGTCTTTGTACTTTTAAAAAGTGACCAATTTGATCCCTTTATTTTTAATTTTTCTCATTTTTTTTTTCGATCATATAATTTTAGCATGACATTACACTTACTAAATTTCTTGAAATGTTTGTATTGAAGAATTTCTATATTATGTTTAAATTTATGTTTAAATTTGGCAAACAAGGACTAAATTGATCACTTTTTAAATGTATAGGAACTAATGTTTTGAAAGTACATAGACCAAAATGAACTGAAGTCAAAAGTACATGGACCAAAATTGATGTGTTAAAAGTACAAATATCAAAATGAACCAATGCCAAAAATATATAGACCAAAATAGTATTTAAACCTTTTTAAAAATCACATTGATGCTTTATTTGTACAGAATAAATGATAAGTTATGATAATTTTTTAGAATACATATTAAATTTGTGCTATTTAGTGAAATTTCAAATGGGTATTACTCTTTCAACATCCAAAATCATGGACGTTCATTTTCACAACCCTTAACCTCCATATTCTTTTTAGGAGGTAAGTAATCTGACCAATTAAACCATGTTCATATTGGCTGTCAATTTGTGATTATCGATTCAAAATTCTCACATTTGGTATGACAATATTGTGTCTCATTGGTGGAGATTCTTTTTAATGTGATCACCTGGCTTTTACTCTTCAATTTGGAGAGGTTTCCATTTTGAATTTAAAAATTGTGTCCATATGTTTGTTTTACTATTATTTTATTTGCTTACCAACCAAAGTATAGCTTAATTGATTAAACTATTACAACTTCAGCAAGAGATTATAAGTTCTTATCTCCATTAATGTTTTGTATATTTCTTGTTTCTCATTTTTAGATACTTTTCTAAAATAATATACAAATTTTGAAAATAATAAAATCTAGGATCGGTTTTATTTCTCGTTTTTTGTTTAATTTTTTCAAAAAATTAAATTAAAATTTTATTTTATTATTTCTAATTTATTAAAATGCATCTTAAATATTAAAAATCAAATATAACAAAATACTTTTGAAATTTTATTTTAAAAAAATAATTTTATGTAAAACTTAATTTTTTAATTTAATATTTTAAAGAACAAGAAACTTAAAATGCTTACCAAACATTTTTCAATAACAATAAGAAAAAAAATCACCAAATACAATTTTATTTTTTATTTAAAAAATAGAATAAAATAAAGGAGAAACTGTAAATAAGTGAGAAACAGAGGGGAAAAAAAAGTTAAAAATTAATCTTAAGAAAAAAAGAAAAAAATATACTTTTGATGATTAGATTTTGATAATAAATTCATTTCGTTCTTAAGTTTCAAAATCTTACACTTTTGTCGCTTAGACTTAAAAAAATTGTCAATTTTTAACCATGAGTTAGTTTTCTATAGCCATCTAAACTAAAAACGCCCCATTTCTTCCCTTTATGCAATGATAATGTGGGAGAAGAGGAGAGAGAGAGAGGGGTGAAAACATAAGAAGAAGAAAGGAGAAATTTCGGGCTCGTTTGATAACGTTCATATTTCCTGTTTCTTGTTCCTGTTTCTCATTTTTCAAGAAACAGACATGTTTGATAAACGATTATGTTTCTTGTTTCTAAATTTTTTAGAAACGTTTCTAAAAAAATGGCAGATTTTGAGAAACTTCAAAAAGTAGTTTCTCAAATTCTGTTTCTGTTTTTTTTTTCAGGTTTCATGCATGTATTCCTATTTCTCTTTTTACCCATCTCTCTCCTCTCTCTTCTTTCTCTCTCTTCCATTCTATTTTTTTTTCTTTTAATACTTTTTAATCTTTTTATTTTTTTCTTCTTTTTTATTTTTATTTTTATTTTTTGATTTATTTCTTTCTATTTGTTCTTTCTCTTTCATCATAATCTTTTTTCTTTTAATAGTTCATTATCTTTTTTTTTCTTTTTTCCTTTTTACTTTTCTCTTTTCGTTTATGTTTTTTTCTTCTCTCTTATTTTCTTATTTTCTTTTACTTTACATTAACGAGCTTATAGTTATTATTTTCTATTTAATTCTCTATTATTTTTTCTTTTGTTATGATTTTATTTTTTTATTAAATAAATAAACTAATAATGTATTTCATGTTTACCTGTAAAAAAATATATACATTCTCTATCTTTTTCTGATTTTACTTGCGTGTATTATTGGCCAATGCATTTTTAAAGAAAAATAAAAATAAATTTTATTATTAAATTAAAGAAATGTGGGTATGTTCGATTGTCTGACCTTAGACAATTTACAAATTCCTCTAATTGAACTAACTCTTGTAAGTCAAAATCGTTCAAGGTGAATTGATTGAAATGAGAAATAGCATTGCAAATCAAATTTGAACAACATTTGAAGGATAAATTTATTATTATTATTATTAATTAGGTGTTGGGCCTTAATAAAATACTATAACCTCTTTATATATGTTTTATATTTATTTTAATGCATGTTATATGTTTTATTATAGTATATGTACTAAACTTTATTTTTACCAAAAAACAAGAAACAAGAAACAGAAATAGATATCAAACATGTTTCTGTTTTTAGTTTTTAAGAAACAGAAACAAGAAACGAGAAACGAGAATGTTATCAAACGGGGCCAAGTCCTACAATCTATAGTATGAAAAAAAAATTCTCAAACTACCTAAGTTTTTTATTGCTATAACAACAATATTTAAGAATGGTATATAGTTCATAAAATATTATATCACTCAATGACGTGTCAGATTATGAACTAGAAATGTAAGTACTTCTCTAGTACTTAAAACTTTTCTAGAGAAGATAACGAGTTTTTTTTTTTTTTTTAATTGTTTTTAAAAGGGGCTACATCACTCATTCTTATTATAAAAAGGAAAAAAATTATAGTACCAACAATACCTTGTTTCATTTAAATATTGAAACATCATTTAAGTGAGATTTTTTTTTGGAAGTCAATAATATGTAGGGTGAAAATTCAAATCTCAGACTTTTTGATTGAGGATATATGCCTTAAGCAGTTGAACTATGCTCAAGTTTGTGTCTATTTGGTCCCTCAATTTAAAAAAGTGTCTAATAGGTCTTTGAACTTTCAATTTTGTGTTCAATAGGTCAATGAACTTTCAAAGGTGTCTAATAGGTCATTAAACTTTCAATTTTGTATCCAATAAGTCTCTAAATTTTTAATTTTGTCTAATAGGGTCCTTGACCTATTCAACATTTTTTAAAACTCACAACTTTACTAGACAACAAAATTGAAATTAAGTTTAGGATCCAATTAGACATAAAATTTAATTTTATATCTAATAGATTAGTTAATTTTTAAACATTTCGAATATGTCGATTTTCGTCTAACATTCTAACAAATTTCTACTCCAAGAGTAGTTTTGAAATGTTTATAAAAGGTTAAGGGTTATATTGCAACTTTTGAACGAACATGAATATTTTTGACACAAGGGACAAAGGTTAAGGTGTTTTTTTATAATTTGGCCATTTAGATATTTGAAAATAGTTTTGAAACGTTTATGAAAGGTCAAAAATAATATTGCAATTTGAAAACAACATGGGTATTTTTGACACAAAGATTAAGGATATTTTTTTATAATTTAGCCATTTAGTTAACCAAAATTTTATTTAGATAACAGTGTTTTGAGTGCAGTATTCTGAAGCTTGAGAATCAAAAAACAGTGTTTGGAGTGCACTGTTCAAAACCATGAGGCTGTGTTTCAAACCCATTGAATTTTGAACTCAATGGCCCAAACAACGTTTTGAGTTTGGATTCTAAAACCATCCAAACTCAACACAATGCTCCAAACACGCCCTAGAATCTTGGAAAATTGTCAAAAATAGGACAACTTTAGGGGTATTAAAGAGATTTGGGATGGGTTTTAAATTTAAACAGAAATAAGACTATTAAGGGTATAAAATTACCAATTTGTCCATTTAAAAAAATCCCAAATATTACCTTCTGCCCTAATTTTTACTTTCTTCGTGTACTCTCACTCGATCGAAGGCCTTGATTGGTTATCGACTGACGATGAAGACAAGCATTCGACTGACTACGCCGAGGAGAGTTCCACTGACGGCGACAGAGAGAGTGATTCGAGTTCGACTGACGGCGACATTGGTTGTTGCTCCGAGTTCGACTGACTACGACGACTTGGTTTCGGTTGCTCCGATTTCGATTATAGGCGTTGCTTCGACGACGGCTCGAGTTTGACTGACTGCGATGACGACCCCTTCCATTTCCCAATTGGAAGCATCTTCTAAAGGAAATCAGCCTAAGAACGAAATTTAGGTGATATTTTACATATGAAATTCATGCTCTTCAAATTCTTAAACAATAACCTTACTGATGTATATGTATTTACATTTGTCGATTTCAATAGCTATTTATAATTCATTTGCTTTCCATTATTTGAGAAACTCGTAATATAAAGGAAAGACCTTCGATTCTATTAGTGCTTAATCACAACAGGGAAAGACCTTCGATTCTATTAGTGCTTAATCACAAAAGTATGCACTTTCTAGATTTCCAATGATTTTTTTGATTGAATATGAGTTAAATACAAGTTTGCACCATTATTTGGTTGGAAGTTAATTCTAAGTGTATTAAGTGAAAAACTTATTTAAGTCCCAAAGGGTCGCTTTGTTGGTAAGGGCTTGGGGACTTTTGGTCATATCGGCTTAGAGGTCTCAAGTTTGAGCCTTCGGTTGAGCTTAATAAATAAAAACCCTTGATGTCACCTAGGTCCGAGCCTTGGGGTGAGTGTAGGTGCCCCTGGGTTATGATGGATGTTATGTCAATATTTGGTTGTGACGGTACTTTTATGTTTGACACAAGTAGCTAAGGTTATAGAGGTTGCTCCCATCCGTGTATATGAGGTTGCAACATTTTATTCAATGTTCAATAGAGCCAAGGTGGAGAGAGAATAAAATAGATCCATTGTTATGATTATTTTTAGAATGTCTAGCTATGATTTGGTGCTGGGTACTTTGATTTCTATGGTTTTTCTCTATGTTTTGCCTGGTTTCCTAGGTGAGAGAAACTGCGAGAAAAGAAACTGAATGCAAAATTAGTCCATTTTTTTTTAACTATTCTACTTCGACTATGGCAATTAAGTAATGTCTAGATATGTATTGGTTCTTGATAACTTTATTACGGTGTTTATCATTCTTTAGTGCATTCTCTTTTAGGTACAAGAAACTGCAAGAAACCATAGACTAAGTCAAAAGGTTGTATTTTTTTTAATCTATACTCATGTTAGGATTATTTTTAGAATGTCTAGCTATGATTTGGTACTGGGTACTTTGATTCCTATGGTTTCTCTCTATTTTTTGCCTTGTTTCCTAGGTGCGAGAAACTGCGAGAAAAAAAAAACATAATATAAAATGAGTCAATTTTTTTAACTATTTTACTTTTGCGATGGCCATTAAGTAATGTCTAGATATGTTTGGGTGCTGGATAGCTTATCTATGTTGTTTATCCTTCTTTAGTGCATTCTATTCTAGGTGTGAGAAGTCTGTGAGAAATAAAACAGAATGCAAAATGCCTTCTTTTTTGTGATGTTTCACTTGTTCTATGGCCAGTAAGTAGTGTCTGCATTTGTTTGGGTGCTGGATAATTTTGCTAGGTTGTTTATCCTTCTTTAGTGCATTATATTCTAGGTGCGAGAAGTCTGTGAGAAAAAAAACAGCATGCTAAATGAGTTCTTTTTTGAAATATTTCACTTGTGCTATGCTCATTAAGTAGTGTCTACATATGTTTGGGTGCTGGATAGCTTTGCTCGGTTGTTTATCTTTCTTTAGTGCATTCTATTCTAGGTACGAGAAGTCTGCGAGAAAAAAAACAGCATGCTAAATGAGTTCTTTTTTAAAATATTTCACTTGTACTATGCCCATTAAGTAGTTTCTGCAGATGTTTGGGTGCTGGATAACTTTGCTAGGTTGTTTATCCTTCTTTAGTGCATTATATTCTAGGTGCGAGAAGTCTGCTGATAGTGCACAAAAGTGTGCTATTACTTGGACCTAGATCAATGCTAGTTTGTGGTTTTAAAATACGCTATTGATGTTTTTTGGGTGTATTCTGTAGATTTCGAGCTAACAAAACAAAACCGAGCGAAAGGAAACTGTTTATGTGAAAATGAAGCAACTTAACCTCAATAGGAGCTATCAAGTGAAGAAGAGAAGAGAATTGAGTCAGAAAACCAGAGGCGAGAGCGTTGAGACGCTGTATGTGCTGCTTTACAAGTCAGAATTCTCGTAGAAGTAGTGTCGAGACGCTACTTTATAGCGTCTCGACTCCAGAAACACGCGTGCCAGGCTCTTTCCGTCCGTAGCGTTGAGACGCTGCGTGTAGCGTCTCAACGCTACCTCAATTTTCCATACTACCGTGCGAATTAGGTCACAACGTCTCAACACTGTCCCTAGCGTCTCAACGCTGTCTCAATGGTTATAAATAGAACATGTTGGCTGCAGATTAGGGGAGGCTTTTTGGAGAAAATACACCCTAGTTTCGAAACACACTTAGTTGTTGGGACCTAAGAGAGTACTTTTGAGAGCAAAGAAGGGATTCGAAGCTCGAGATTGAGGGACATCACGACGGGAACGAGGATTGGCACGCGTCTAAGAGTTTCTCTTTCTTTCCATCTACTTTGTTGTTGTTTTTGAACTATTTCTAGAGTTTAGATTTCATTATAGTAACCTTCGCATTGTTGAACTCTAGGAATTTGTAATCGTTAAGACTTGGTTTGAATTTTGACTCTTATTACCATGTGGTATTATTCATGTTTCTATATCTAAGCTTGTGGCCAAAGTTTAGTGTCTTTAATTTGAGTTTTAGTTTGGGATAGTGAGGCTTGAATTTTAGTGCGATGCATGACTAATAATTTATTGTTGCATGGGAATGAATGATTTATTATTAGAAGTTGTAAAAGATTCACTTGTTAGCAAGCTTAATTGAAGAATTAGACTGGAAGGTTAAGAATTTAGTTTGACATGATTTTAATTGGGTTTGGAAAAGTTATTTAACCAATCTGGTGATCTTCTGACTTATAATCATTGCATGTATTTATGTTTCCGGATTTAAACCTAGTGGTGCTTCATGGCTGAAATAATACTCGCATGTAATTCCTCTAAAATTGTCTCCAATCTTGTAAATATATATTCTTAGGTTGTGAATTAACTATACCTCAAGTTTTAGTTCTCTAGATAAAATTGAGCATGAGTAACAATGGTATTTAGTTAAATTAAAGAATCCAGTCCTTGTGATCGACCATGACCACTATTACTATAAATTTTAGAGGTTGATCGGCTGTTACACGCAAGCGCACGCGATGAAGTAATATAAAATGGTATATGAGTACCAAGTATCGAATCCCACAGGGAACTGAGTAACAAAAATATTGTAAAGCAAAGTGTAAGGAAAATTGCAAATTGAAAACTAAATTGCAAAAATAATGTTGGGTTGGTGTGTTAAAAGGAAAAATTGCAAAATCTAATTGCAGAATCAAGAAATGGCAATAATGGAAATAAAGAAAAATTCCAGAATTGAATTACAGAATCTAGAAATGGCAATAATCGAAAGAACTGAAATTGCAGAATTGAATTGCAGAATCTAAAAATGGCAATAATCAAAATAACAACTAAAAAGACTTAGAAAATGAAATTGCAAAGGGAATTCTAGATGAAGATGGGGCTCAAGAATGTCATTGCCCTAAGTCGTAATTGCAAGCCAAAATTACAATTCCAACCTACTCCACACTCAATTGTAAACCAAAATTGCATCTCCTATTTACCTTGAATTTAGGTTTTTAGGAGGCTAAGTGAGAGACTTATATGTCTATAGTCTCTCTATCTTAGATCAATTGGCTCAACAATTTTATGGGTCTTGGAGTCCTTAATCTCTATGTCTAGGGTAAGGAATGGCTTATGTCTAAGCTCTTTTTCTCCATCACTTATGTGAAATCCGGTTGTCACTAACCCCGTCGGTATTAGATCTAAGCTTGAGTTGATATCCTAGTTGATCAATCTAGGATCACAACGGAATTTTAATCAACACAAGCAAACAATTGAGATGTAGGCTTGATTTTTATTGAAATTTTGGCTACATTTACTTCTTAGGGAATTCACATCCTTGAACCCCCTAAGAAGCTTTAGCTCATATTAAAAATAAAAATCTTAAAACTAAGTTTTGAATAAAAGTTCATATTGGAAAATTGAGTAAAATGCTAATTAATAAAAATTCTACCCTAAGGGGGTGTTTGGATTGAGGAGTTGGGGGAGTAAAGTTTGTAGGAGTTAATAACTCCCCCAAACTCCTTGTTTGGCCCAAGGATAATTTTACTCCTATTGTGGACCCCACAGATTTATTAACTCCTTCTCCAATTCCCAATTGTGGGCCCCACAAACTTATTAACTCCTTCCCCAACTCCTCATTATGGGTCCCACAACTTTCTTATCTCATTTTTCTTCACCTCACCTCACTCATACCTCTCTCTCTTCTCCCCTCTCATTTCTCTCTCTATTTTTTTTTACATTATTTTTTTTAATTTCTTAATTTGAAAATTTTTCTTTATTTTTTATATAAATTTTCTCATCATTGTTACTAATTACTAATTAAATATAGATAATTATTTTTTTATTCTATAATTTTAATCAATTTTTTAACAAAAATATTTTTCTTTTATTCTATAATTTTAATTTTTTAAATATAAATTATATAAGAATGTTTTAGACATGATACTATTATTTAAATTGAAAATTTAATATAAATTATAGTACTACATAACAATTTTTTTAATTGATAAAAATCTTCCTATTTCACGTCCTCCATTTGTCATCTACAATTTTTTTTTAAGTTTCAACTAAAATTACTTATAACAAATAACAATCTCATCTTTTTTAAGTTTTTTTTTTTTATTAATAGCTCAAAAATATATATAATTTTATGATTTGAAGATAAGAAAAACATATTTTAAACTAACCCGTATTACATTTTAGAAAATTAGTATTAAAAAAGATTAACGTATTAAAAAAATTTGATTTTCAAACTAATCATATTCAAAGTAAAAAGATAAACAATTTCTCATTCCAAACTTAATAAAATAAAATTATTACAATAAATAACATAAATATATAGTATTTTGAACAAAAGTATGTATAATATTCATTTTGAATGATTTTAAAAAACATATATATTCATTTTGAACTTAATTATTTTAAAATAGCATAAATATTTGATATTTTATTTTTAACTTAGTTATTTTAAAACTTCAAAGAATATATTATTTTCAAATTAATCAAACTTTAGATAATTTATTACATTGATTATGTAGAAAAATAAAATCTTAAATTATGTAAAAAAATTATTTTATTAAGCTTGAAAAACAAATCTTAAATTAAAATTTTAAAATTGACGAAAACAAGTCTTTAATAAAATTATAAAATATTCATAAAATAATATAATTTAAAATCTCAATTTTAGGATTGACGGAAACAAATCTATATTATTTCTATAATTGAAAGAATAAAAACGTAAAAATCTTGAAGTTTATTTGAATCTCTTTAAATTAATGGATTGAAATATTTCCAAATCACATGTAATATTTTAAAAAGTATTGTAAGACTCTTTTATTTGAAAACTATCCAAGATAAATAAATAATTAATGTGAGATATATTGAAAAAAAGAATGTGGGGTATTTTGTTCAAAATTATTTTTTTTACTTTAAAGAAATTTGTAAAATATACATAAATTAATAAAAACAAAAAATCTCAATCTTAGAATTTATGGGGACAAATTCTTAAGAATGAAATTTTGAAAAATTGTAGAAAAAAACTATATAAAATCAACTTAGACTTCAGAACTCCAGGTTTAACAAATCTGCACCCCAAACACAGACTTCAGAACTCCTACTCCTTGCAACTCCTTGCCCCAAACACAGACTTCCTAACTCCAGACTAAACAACTCTGCACCCCAAACACAGACTTCCTAACTCCCCAGACTTTCTAACTCCCCAGACTTCCTAACTCCCCAGACATATTAACTCCTCCCTGCAACTCCTTGCCCCAAACAGCCCCTAAGTGGTGTTGGAACAACTAAGACAAAACTTATGCAATTATGGGCAATTAACTTCAAAAACTTCTAAAATTCTCAAATTAAAAATTAAACACCAAAAATCAAGGGTTTCAATAGAAAATTTCCATATTCTTTCTTTACCCTTGAATCTAATGGGTTTATAAAGATTTCAACAAATAAAGAAACTTGAATAAAATAAGAAGAAATTGGAGAAAATATATATAAAAAAAAAAAAAAAACATAAATTGAATTTCTTTGGCAAAAAAAGAGCATACTTTCTGCAAAAAAAAAAAAAAAAAAAAGAAACAGAGGAAGGAAAAACTATAAAAAAAAAACCCACGAAATTAACTCAAGAAAATGCCTCCAAAAACCATATTCAAACCTCAACTTCTTCACTTTAATTGGATTGGATAAATTGAAGGAAAACAAAACTACATTGCAGCATATTTTTGGTAAAAAAAAACAGAAACGAAAAACTGCAGAAAACAGAAAAAAAAAAAAAAAAAGAAAAACGACTCCAAAACGTCCTCCAATCCGAATTGATTCTTCTTGCTTCTTCCCTCCTCTTTTATAGATCTTTCTAGGGTTGAAATTTGCCAAAAATCGCGCTCCAATCCCTCAATTCGTGCGGAAATGGATTTTCCCATATATGGGTTTCTTCGCACAAAACCCACGAAATTGATGTCTAAAATTGCTCCCAAAAATCCGATGCTTAGCTCCAATTCTTCTTCCCCATTTATAGGCCTCCATTAAGGTTGAAGATTGACCAAATTTCGTGCTCCAATTCCACCAAATCAGGCGGAAATTGATCTTCCCATATATGGGTTTCTTCGTCCACGCGAATATGAAGTTTCCATAAATTCTCTGCCCAAGATTGCAAAATCGGATTTTGCAATCTGATTTAGCAATTTCCATAATTTCGGCAAAAAGAATCAATTTATTTAGAATTCTATTCCAAATGCTATCACATTCAATTCTTCCTTAAATTCAAGCAATCTTCCACTATTTTCAAATGATCTTAAGTCAAATCAAAAATATTTTAAGCAATTGGAAGTTAATTAAGCCTTAATCCTAAGGCTTATCAGAGGTCTAGGTAAATAAATACATTTGATAGAGCCTTCGACAAGCTCTTTATCATCAGCGAGAAATAAAACAGAATGCAAAATACCTTCTTTTTTGTGATATTTCACTTATTCTATGGCCAGTAAGTAGTGTCTGTATATGTTTAGGTGTTGGATAGCTTATCTATGTTGTTTATCCTTCTTTAGTGCATTCTATTCTAGGTGCGAGAAGTCTGCGAGAAATAAAACTGAATGCAAAATGCCTATTCAAAGTTATACGTCGTATGTTCGCGTTGCACGTAAGAAACGTGCAAGCGTTCATATTTTTACTCTTTTTACGACCCTAAGTAAACGACCTAAGGTTTCTAACAATGTTCAACCACTAATGGATGATGCAAATGTGTATAATTCAATGCACAGCATACCAACAAGCGAGTTGGAAAGACTTAAGCAATGGATCACTAACAAGAACACGAGCAGTGATTTGTGGGACACAATTGATAATTCTTATTTATGAGGATTAATTAACCCTAAACTAAGTTATTTTTGTCATTTTTGTATGCTTTATTGATTACCGAGCAAGCTAAAAATAGCGTTTATGAGATAAATTCATGAAAGCTTGTCGGAGTATAGAAAAAGAAGAAATAAGTTGAAAAGATAATGGAAAGTTGGCTAAAGTGTTGCTTTTGTGCAGATTTGACGCAATGAAGAAAATGCAAATGAAATGCAATTACATTTCCTTAAGAAAGCAAGGTTGTGAACGAGAGGAAAAATGCAATTGCATTTTCTGGACATATCAATTTATTGTGGAAATCACGAAAATGCTCCAAAACCCACAGCATTTGGCTCGATTCTAGGAGACTTTTCAGCCCAAAAATGCTGATGAAAATGCAATTGCATTTCTGGAAAATTTTGGTAGAACTGAAAAATAATGCAATAGAAATGCAATTGAAATGCAATTGCATTTCTGGAAAATCTGGAAGCTGCAGGAATCTCGGGAAAATACCAAAATCCACGGGATTTGCTCGATTTTTGGAGAATTTTCAGCCTAATCTCATGCCCAAACATTGACCCATGATTAAAGGAGCACAAAGATGGAAACCCTAGCCCTCAATGCCTATAAAAATGAGGAAAACGATCCAAAATGTGGTTGGGTTTTCTGCTACTCACCCACAGTCTGTACTCACGTTTTTTTTGTCATTTACAGCAGTTTTCTCTTCATCTTTTGCTCTGTAATTTCCGACTTTGGTCCCTCCTCAACGAAAGTTCGAGGAGGTTAAGATTCATTTGCTTTTGGATGGGTATTTGGATCGATTGAAGCAAGGAATATACAAGCCCACTTTATTTTATATTCTATCATTTCCTTCTAGTTATTGTTTTTTTTAGTTACTGTTTTTATTTTATTTTATGTTCTTGCAATCTTGTTGGGTTTATTTTAGTGTTATGTTCTTTTGAGTGTTGTTTTCTTCTTTAATAAAAATTCAGTTGTTCTTTGGAATTATATTTCCACAAGGTTTGAAGTTCCGTAAGTTCGCCACTGTCCGTTGTAACTTGTTGGATTGATTTTATTTAAATGTTGCTTATTTTTGTTCATTTAGTTTGTAAGTTTCAGTTCTTATTTTTTTTTTTTAAATAGAAAATTCATTTGTTGAATTTTCATTTAGTTTAGTTGATCTTTCAATTTCGATCTAAGCTTGTTATGATTTTTCTTCATTTTAATTTACTGTTTTTCATCCTCATCATAATGAGCTAATTTCTTCTTTAGGATTCAAGCATGTGGATGCCTTAAAGATAAAGGCCTAATTGTGAGAGCAACCCTGCTTCCTCTATAGCTTGTTTTCTTTTATTGATTTTAATGCATATTATTAGTCTAGATTGATCACCTAGATTAGTATACAAAAATTGAGTCTAATTCTGAAAAGGTTAGATAAAAATTTGGTTTTCATAAAAGAAATAAAGGAAAATAGCCTAGACATATGAATTTGTTTTTGACCCTAGACATAGGGCAAAACCTTTAAAACCAAAAGAATTGTGTTTGAAAATTAACTAAGTTCGTATTAGCCATAGAAATATAGGTTTAATCGCTTAGCCTCCTACAGATACTTCATAGAAGGTCGAATAGGTGTTGAATTCGGTTTACAAAGCTTAAGTGTTGAGTCAAAGGATTGCAATTGCAATTAGGCCGCAATTTCTTTCAATAGAGCAAAAGCATATTTGAATCCCTCTTTTATCATTTTCTTTTCAAAAATAAAAATTATCCCAACTATTGTTTTACACCGGTTACCCACAATTGCAATTTGAAAACATCTTTGCTTATCTTCTTGAATTTTGTTGTATCCGTTCCCTGTGGGATCGATACTCTGGAATACTTCCAGTTTTATATTACTTGCATCAACAGTGTGCACTTGCACTGAAATGGAGCTTTGTTTTAATTTACAAATATTTTCTTTAAGCCCCACGTTTCAGTTCGATCAACAATCACTGGAAAAAAAACCAAAGTCATTTTTTAAAGACTTGTTCATGTGTCGACATTGGCTGAGTGATGAGGTAAAGTAGTATTTTTAACCTTTAACTTCTGGTTTTGTTTTTTTTGGTACCATTGGTAGGTTATTTAAATTTGGCATTAACTATGGTGCATTTTTTATACAGCACCTAGATACGATTTTCTTATTCATTTGGTTAAAGCCGAAGGCCAATGAAAACTTCTATTCATAGAACTTTAGAACTGCAGACACGGTGTTCATGGTATGTGTAGCTGTTTAAATCATATTTAAATGTATATATGTTTATCATATCCACTAATATATGTGTGTGCAGCGTCATCTACAAGCAAAGTGACCCTATATCAACAGTGCATCGAGGAGAAGCGCTTATTTGATTGCCAAACTGAGTACAAATTGGTCGATTATGTCCTCGGGTGTAATACTGACTTCAAGGATGCATGGGTCGATGTTGATGTTGTGTATGCACCGTTCAACGTAAAGGGAAACCATTGGGTGATGATTTGCTTTGATATAATTTAGTGTGAGATCAAAGTATGAGATTCCATCCCATTATACACTACGATTGAGAAGATGACAACGATGTTGGAGCCAGTGCAAACTTTGGTACCATTGATATTGCAATGTATCGATTTTTTTACAAGGCGGGGTGGAGAGTTTAGAAATACAGAACCTTGGCCCATTGTAATGGTAGAGTCGGCTCTAATTCAGCGTAATTATTGTGATTGTAGTGTATTCACCGTTAAGGTTTTTGAATACGTTGTAACTGGTTCTGATTTTGTAAGTTTATGCCAAGAAAACATGCCATATTTTAGAAAACAGTTGGCTTTCCAACTATGGACAAATACTCCGATGTATTAAGTGACTAATACTTCAATATATATTATAATGAGAATTTCATTATTTTGAGTACATTGTTTGAATGTCAAGATGCTTGCTGCTTATTTATTGTCATGTTTTCTAGGTGCGAGAAATCTGCGAGAAAACAAACAGAACTTTGATTTATTAAGTGACTAATACTTCCAACTATGGACAAATCTTCGATGTATTAAGTGACTAATACTTCAATAACTCATTTGTTATGGATTTTGTAGAATGTCTAGATATGATTTGTTACTCTGAACTTTGATTTGTAGGTACGAGAAATTGCGAGAAAAAAAAAATCTTAGAAGTAAGCATTTTTTTGCTTGCTTTGTACGTACGAGAAACTGTGAGAAAAAAAAAACAGAATGCAAACAAAACTAGAATGCAAAAGTAGTCAATTGTATACTAAGATAAAATAGAACAATTAACATAACAAATGTGTTCTATACTACAACAAAAAGTTAATATAACTATAGCGTTCAATGTAACAAACAAGTGGTCCATTAATCTCGCATTTTACTTTTCAGTATATGCAATAGGATTACGACATGTCAATCTATTATGGCCTCGTTTGTTGCATTTGCCACATTTATGTAATATGGGAGTTTCACCAATTGATGAGATTCTCTTTCTTTGGCGCCGACCAACCCTTGCCACTACTTTGGGGGGTAAGACCTTTATTTTCACATAGTTTATAGGTGTCTTCCACTCCGAGACATTACCGACTGGATAAATAGGCTCTGCATATGCAGCCAACAAACATTCATTAGTATAATAACGATGACATAAACTATATACACTTATACTTTGAGCTCTTGTTGCAGCAATTGCATGGGCACATGGTAATTGCTCTAGTTGAAACTCCTTACAACTACACTCCCGAGTATTAAGGTCAACAATCTTCTCGTCATCCACATCCTTCACATATAATTGATAACAATCAATTGAATCAACCTTCATTGTTAAAGAATGCTCATGGCTTTTCTGTACAATTCCTTCTGCCAATTTCGTCAAGATGGATGTAGCTTTTGAAGCTTCATCTCGACACTCCCAAAACCACATTTGTAGCAAAGCTCTCAAATATTCAACAAATACAACAACTAGTAATTCTCTGGGTTCTTTCAAAAGAGCATTCATGCTCTATGCTATATTCGTAGTCATCATATTGTAACACCTTCTTGGACAATGCATACGTGCCCAACGTGAAAGACCAACATCTTCCAAATACTTTTCTACACCATTATCAAATGCTAGAATGTGGCCCCATAATTCTTGAAATTTTGACTCACGATATGCTCTTGAAGCATTGCAAAACAAATGTCCTATTGTTTCATTCTTGAATTTATTATTGAAATTTTCTCTCAAATGTTGCACACAAAGACCATGAAATGCAGTGGAAAATACTGAAGCAATGGACTTTGCTATGCTTTTATTTCGATCTGATACAAAAACCAAATCATTAACTTCACCTATTGCACCTTTTAACTTTAGCAAGAACCATTTTACCGAATCATCACCTTCTCTATCTACAATTCAGAATGCAAGGGAAAAAGTATGATTATTACCATCTAAGCAAGTGGCAATTATCAAAGTACCCATATATTTACACTTCAAAAATGTTCCATCCATAACTATAACATGTCGCATACAATTTAAAAATCCTCAAACTCATGGACCTAATGCCATAAAAGATATTTGAAGAAACGCCCTTCTTCAAGTTCAATGTCATAAAATGTACCTGAATTTTCCAGTTTAAGTGCTTCACCATACCTACGCAATAGATTATATGACTCTTCTGGTGATCTACGTACTTGCATATATGCATTTTCTCTAGCACGCCATGCTTTTTCATAACTCATATTTATACCATAATCTTGTCTCATGTCTTCTATGATGTCTCGTGGTTTGTATTAACGACCAATTCCCTTGAATTTTGATTTTATTAATTCCCCAACTACCCAAGATTTTGCTTGTCTATGGTCATGGTTCAAAATATCAAGTGAACATGAATGAACATTTACATACTTTGAAATCTTGAATATGTCTGAACCCTTCAATTTGACTGCTTGTAGTCTCCATTTACATTTATCATCAACACATCTAACATAAAGAATCTCCTTGGTAGACTTCTTTACCCTAAATTCAAAGTTCTTTTTCATTGTCATCACATTTAATTTCATGGATAAGTCCTTCTTGCCAAAAAATATTTGTCCGCCTCCAACTCGTCATTTGTAGAGCTTCCATCTGACCAAATATTTGTATTCATGCATGTCCTTTGGCTACCTGATTGACATTCAACGACACGTTTTCTTTTACAATATTTTGAAGTACTTCTTTCCTGTGGGATGTCATAGGATTGACAAGTAAAGTTCTTGACCTCATCAAACTCCATTGCAAAGTTATCTTCTTTTGAATCATGTGATCCTCATATAGTGCTCTCATTCCTGTCATCACCTAAGCCAACTTGAACTACATTATCATCTAATGTTGCATGCACTGGAATCGAAACAATTGTGTTCTTAACTTGATTGCTCCCATAAATAGATTTACTACCTTCAACATGTAAATCTTTGGCTGAGGTCAAACCTTTGTACCTAGGTTCAAATGAGATGTACAGGGGGACTTCAAACATATTTTCACTGTTGGGATTTATGCCCTAAAGCCTCGTAATTAATTAATTATTTAATAATTAATAATAATTTTTATTATTTTATTTGCAATATAATATTATCCATTATATGAAAAATCCAAGGTTATTAATGTAATCTTGAACAGTATGTGGTTGACATACGAGATGATCATGTTCAAGAAATAACCTAAAGGGTCATAGTATATGGATAAGGTTGAGTGCCTTATCATGGTAACACTATTGATACGGCCCACTTTGTAATAGTTACAAATGATTTGATCCAAATCATTCATGTGGAGATATGTGAGTGGGGGTATCTTATACAATGAGTTTTGTGTAAGACTGGACCACGAAATATTTAATATTTCTTTATAAATCCGTTAATTGAGAAGATTAATATTTCATCAGGAGGATCATATGCGACTCGATCTTAATCCTGAGTGAGTTATGAGCTCTTGCCTGTGAGGGCTTGTCCTTTGATTTGCATGGGTGATAGTGACTTTTATAGCCGATTCAATATGCCTACCATTTTGGGGACTTGACCAAATAGGGAGCTGGGAACATAATCTCACAAGATGGAATTCACTCCTTCCCATATAGGGTAAGTAGATGAGTAGTTCCCTTAAATGCCGATTTCGGGACTTGAATAATGGGCCCCACCCTCTCACTGGCCCGAGAGGGATTTAGTTTATAATTAGATTATAAACAGATTGTTCATTAGATGATCAATGGTACTTAAGGTGCAATATGTAATTATAGGGGTAAAACGGACTTTTGACCCAGCTGTAATTACGAACAACTCGTGAAGGATCAACTTTTATGTAATGATTATATCTATGGACACAACTTGTCCTACAGTGCATAAGAGTGCAACTCTAGGTATATAGTGGAGTGACATATAGTTAATGAATGAAAATTAATTAATTAAAGAGTTTAATTAATTAATTTTATATCATTGGAGCTTATAATCTGTAGATCTATAAGGTTCCCTTGCTAGTTCATAGTAACACTAAAAGATCAATTTAGTTGAAAGAAAAATTTGAAATGTTCAAATTAATATTTAATTTGAAGTGTTCAAATTAATATTTAATATATTAGATATATTAAGTATAAAAGAGGAAAATATATTTATTTTATTTGATACATTAAATATTAAAATTTGAAATGTTCAAATTAATATTTAATTTGAAGTGTTCAAATTAATATTTAATATATCATATATATTAAATAAAAGAGGAAAATATATTTATTGTATTTGATACATTAAATATTAAAATAATTAATGTATATTAGATACATTAAATAAAAGATATTTATTAAATTTGAATTGGATTTAAATTAGGAAATAGATGTCGTAGGAGAATTTTAAACGGTTTGAATAAGATTTAAATTGGTTAGATAAATATATTTTAATATATTAGATATTAAAATATATTATTTAATTATTTTCCCTAGACCACTATAAATAGGACTCTAGGAGTGAGCCATTGTGCATTATTCTTCACAACACATATCTCCTCAATAGAGAAAATTAGAGAATTCTTTCTAGACCTCTTCCTCCTTAATCCCTTGTGGATTTTCTTTCAAGAGGCTTCCACAAGCCTTGGTCCTGTGTTCGAGTCATAGCTAGGAAGATTTTGTGGAAGAGATATGTAGGGAATAATCGAATTAAACCCACAGCGGAAGTTTAGGAATCGTCTTTGATGTATTTAGAATTAAACACAAAACTAAGGTTAAGCAAACATACCTTAGGATTATCATGGAGATTCTTCTGGCGGGTCTTTATCTCCTCCACAAAGTCTTCCTGGCTATGACTCGAACACAGGACCAAGGCTTGTGAGAGCCTCTTGAAAGAAAATCCACAAGGGATTGGAGAGGAAGAGGTCTAGAGAGAATTCTCCAATTCTCTCTATTGAGGAGATGTGTGTTCTGTAGAATACCCAATGGCTCACCCCTAGGGTTCTATTTATAGTGGTCTAGGGAAAATAATTAAATAATATATTTTAATATCTAATATATTAAAATATATTTATCTAACCAATTTGAATCTTATTCAAACCGTTTAAAATTCTCCTACGACATTTATTTCCTAATTTGAATCCAATTCAAATTTAATAAATATCTTTTATTTAATGTATCTAATATACATTAACTATTTTAATATTTAATGTATCAAATACAATAAATATATTTTCCTCTTTTATTTAATATATCTAATATATTAAATATTAATTTGAACACTTCAAATTAAATATTAATTTGAACATTTCAAATTTTTCTTTCAAATAAATTGATCTTTTAGTGTTACTATGAGCTAGCAAGGGGACCTTATGGACCTACAGATTATAAGCTCCAATGATACAAAATTAATTAATTAAACTCTTTAATTAATCAATTTTCATTCATTAACTCTAGGGTCACTCCACTATAGACCTAAAGTTGCACTCTTATGCACTGTAGGACAAGTTGTGTCCATTGATATAATCACTGCATGCAAGTCGATCATTCACGAGTTGTTCGTAATTACAGCTGGGTCAAAAGTCCGTTTTACCCCTATAATTACATCTTGCACCTTAAGTACCACTGATTCTCTAATGAACAATATGTTTATAATCTAATTATAAACTAAGTCCCTCTCGGGCCAGTGAGAGGGTGGGGCCCCATTGTTCAAGTCCCGAAATCAGCACTTAAGGGAACTACTCATCTACTTACCCTATATGGGAAGAAGTGAATTCCATCTTGTGAGATTATGTTCCCAGCTCCCTATTTGGTCAAGTCCCCAAAATGGTAGGTATATTGAATCGGCTACAAAAGCCACTCTCACCCATGCAAATCAAAGGACAAGCCCTCAGAGGCAGGAGTTCATAACTCACTCAGGATTAAGATCGAGTCGCATATGATCATCCTGATGAAATATTAATCTTCTCAATTAACGGATTTATAAAGAGAGATTAAATATTTCGTGGTCCAGTCTTATACAAACTCATTGTATAAGATACCCCCACTCACATATCTCCACATGAATGATTTGGATCAAATCATTTGTAACTATTACAAAGTGGGCCGTATCAATAGTGTTACCAGGATAAGGCACCCAACCTTATTCATATACTATGACCCTTTAGGTTATTTCTTGAACATGATCCTCTCGTATGTCAACCACATACTGTTCAAGATTACACTAATAACCTTGGATTTTTCATATAATGGATAATATTATATTGCAAATAAAATAATCAAAATTATTATTAATTATTAAATAAATTATTAATTACGAGGCTTTAGGGCGTAAATCCCAACAAGATAAAGATTCGCCAGAAGATTCTTCATATTTTCAAGGTATGTTATGCTTAACCATAATATTATTATTTAATTCTAAATAAACTCAAACCGATTCCTACGCTTCCGCTTGGGTTTAATTAGATTATTCCCTACATTCACCCATAAGATAAAATTTCAAATCACGGTCATTACTTATCTCAAATGGAAGAGTTTGATGTTCAGATTTTATCTCATATATGCATCTCAGTATGATATCAAACTCTTTAGGGTCAACTTCGGTGAGATCATATATTTCAACCACTAAATCTTTGTACGTGATTTCTTTACTTATGACAACACCTTTCAACAAACCCCCTTCATATTTTTCTTCTTTGTCATCCCATACTCCACCATAACAAACTAAGACACGAACATGGGTCATCTTTGAATTATAACAAAATCTTTAATTCTTACAACAAAAAAAAAAACATGAGGCAAGAGAGAGGAAGGAAGACCATAATCAAAGCTTCAATCAACAATTTATGGCCAAACGTTCCACAATAACCATAACATAAATAAAATCAGTAAAAAAAAATGACTACTATTTGCATTATATTTTTTTTCTCATAATTTATCGTACTCACAAAACAATTCAAGAAATAAGGAGGAAGCCCATAATTAAAGTACCAAGCAAACAACTATTTATTGCTAAACACTCAAAATAACAATAGTAAAAATTCAATATATATATATATATATATATAATTGATCATAGTTAAAAGTTTTTGCATTCTTCTTTTTTTCATTTTTAGAATTTCATACTTACAAATCAATGCAAGAAAGAGCACAAACCAAAATAACAACTAAATATTCATAGTCAACTGCCTCATACCGACAAAAAAAAAGAGTAAACTACACACATTTTGTTCCTCACTCAACAAAGTAAAGATAAGTAAATTTTTTTATCAACACAAAATATAAAATTGTAAAGAAAGTTTCTCAAGCATACTCAAAGAGAGATTTCAAGAAATGAAGCTCCTTTTTTTTCAAGAAATTTTGTTGTCACTGTCACCACCCCCGTAGCCGTAGTTGTAGCCGTCGTCGCCGCCTGTTGTTCAAAAGCTTGAAATGATGTGTGTGAAGGAGAAATGTTAGATGAAGAAAGAAGAAGAAGAAATGTTGAGGGAAGAAGGAGAAAGCTACGAAAGAAGTGAAGTTAGAGATATTTTTTAAGAAGGGCAAATTGATAATTTTATAGTCTCAATTGTCCTATTTCTCTTCAATAATAAAATCCATTTCAAATCTCTTTAATGCCCCTTCTTTTGTCCTATTTTTGACAATTTCCCTTGAATCTTACTCCAGTCCAGTTGCCAGACGACAGATTCCTTATTTCCATTTTTTTTTTCTTTTGCCAAAAGATTGAATAGAAAAACAGATATTGATTGACACCAGGGTATTAAATTTTCGTCGACATGTCGACTTTCAATCAAAATTTTCACATGTCCATGGGTTCGACATCGACATAAGAGGGAATCGACATTTCCACTATAACGTACAAAATTGACGAAATATTAAAAAAAATAGCAAGAAAATGTAACTTAATGTGAATATAATAATGTAACAAGTATTTTAACTCATTTAAAAAGTGTAAAATGTTCATTTATTAATTTAAATATTTTTTTTGAATTGTTTGTTTTTAAATTTTTTTTAGAAATATCCATCATCGATATTTCTATCGACATTTCTATAAAATTGAGACTTCGACATTTCCATCGGCATCGATATTTTAAACCTTGATTAACACAACTAAAGCCGTAGCATATCGAAGTTATCTGGTGAAATTTCTTGCAGATAACAGCCATGGCCTCCGCCGTCGCAATGGGTGTGTTGGGCACTCTGCCTTCTCCCTCACAGGTTCTCTTCTAACTTCCACTGTGCTTGAACATTACTAGACCTGCATTTGCACCGTTCATATCAGATTCCGAGTTTTTTCTCTGTTCTTTGTAACTTGAAATCGTCTGATTCCTGTTAATTTTTGTTTAAATTTCTTCTTCTTACCCTCCCCATGTTTATCTATTGGAACCCCAGATGTTGAATTTGTTTCATCTACAGGGTAAATATTTCCTACGCTCGTTGAATTCTCCCAAAACTCAACTGATATGTAGTTCCACAAGTTCGGCGTCAATTTCCTTGCAAGTTCAAACTATGAACTCCCCTGTAAGAATACTGACATGGGGATCTCAACGCTCGGGTTTTCCTATCTTGAGAGAAGCGTTTCCCGTGAAAAACAGAAGACTCATCTGTGTAAACTCTACGGCAAAAGTAAATGAGTTATTATGTTTGTTTCTTTCTTAGTTTTAAATTATCTGTCGACTGGCTGAAAGAAAAGGGGAAACTATTACTACCCATGTTATAAGTTTAGATTGAAATAAAGATTTTCAAATTGGAAGGGGTTAGATATTTCATAGTTTGCTGATTGGGTTGCTAGATTCTTTGTTCAGAAATGTTCCTTGTTGTTCTTCCTTGATTGGGTCCTCATATTGGTTGTTCATTCTGTTTATCTTAATTGTTATATTTTCCATTAATGTAGGATGTAGAGCTGCAAGCAGAAGTGTCAACAAAGTGCTTTTTCGATGTAGAAATTGGAGGTGATCCAGTAGGTAGAATCGTGATAGGACTTTTTGGAGATGTTGTTCCAAGAACTGTAGAAAATTTCCGAGCCTTATGCACAGGCAAGTTGGAATGCCACCATCTTTTTAAATGTATTTTTTGACTTCTGCTTGAAGCATAATTTTTCGGCTTTGTTCATTGATTGCAGGAGAGAAGGGATATGGGTATAAAGGATGCTCCTTCCATAGGGTGATTAAAGATTTTATGATTCAAGGAGGGGATTTCACTAATGGAGATGTACTCACTCTCTTTCTCTCTCTGAACATATATGTATATATATTTAGATACCCATGCACACAAATGGAATCCTAGGCTTTCAATAAAAGATGCCTCCAATCTGATTAAGGCTGTATTGTTGATGTTTTGGCTGCAGGGAACTGGAGGTGTTAGTATCTATGGTTCCAGTTTCCAAGACGAGAATTTTTCATGTATGTCATGACTATAGTTCTATATGACCATTGTGGTTCCGGAATGGTTAACTTTTTGGTATCAGCCTCTGGGTAGGAGTATGTAAGGAAATAAAAATAAAGCTGCAATGACACTTTTACCTTTTTGACATGTCTGCAGTGAAGCATGTAGGGCCTGGTGTACTTAGCATGGCCAATGCCGGACCTAATACTAATGGAAGCCAATTCTTCATCTGCACTGTTCCGGTAATTCAACTTCAGCATCCTATTCTTTTCTTAAATTAAATTCAACTTTGCTTTGAACATGAATGGAATTATTCCTCTTTCATTTTAATATCTTTGTTTTGCAATCCTTTTCTGTCTAAGACACAAAGTTGCATTGAAGAAAAATATTTATAGAGTAGTAGTAGTACTTGATAAAGAAAACAAACAATTAATCATTACAAGTAGAAATCTGACCTTGCAAAATGACTTAATAAGTTAATATGAGTATTGGATGCTGTTTATTTGTTGCATAATTTAGGACTTAATCCTGTTGAAATGAGGTTATGGATGATTGCAAAAGGAATGAGATTGTATTTAAGCTTGGTTTATGAAAGGCCTATTAGTCTATTGTTATTTTTGTCTGCTATCCTCCAAACTAGAGGAATGTAGGATCCTTTTGTTCAAAAAGATTTATGACCAGATCATTAACAAATGATCTAGACAATCAACAACTAGAACAAACAGATTTAGGAGCATCTGTTCCTTGGTAAAATGTTTCCAGCGGCTTTGTCAAGGAGATCTTTTTTATTCTAGTGTTAATTGCCAAGATCGTTTGCTTTCTGAAGAAATGAATGTTCTGTGGTGGAGGAATTCAAGGTGGGTAGGGGCTTTTTTCGTATTAATCATCCTTAGTTTGCTGATGGTGTTTGATTTTCTTCTCTTTTGAGCCTTCCAAAATTCATAATCTTCTCTTTCTTTTCAAACTCAACGGTTGAGGTTTGGAGACCTTTTCTTTTTGTGTATCCTCTTTCAATTAATAGAAATGGTCCTTCGTCCCTTTTGTAATTTCATACATCAATGAAATTGTTTCTTATAAAAAAAATATAATAAAAAAAAAAAATAATAATAATAAAAGATTGGTTTCCATGTATTATATATCAAAATAAGAGAAATTTGTCATTCTTGGAGAACTAGGTAGATCATAAAATCTAGAAAGAACATTTTGGAAGGCTGAACTGATTTTCATATCTTCCTTGAATTCTTGAATTCAAAGCATACTTGTTTTTGTCTCCGCATAACATTTTGTTAACATAGTTTTCTTTTACTCCACATCTCTGTCAATAATTAATGCATCTACATTTTGCATCACCTAGACTCCATGGTTGGACAATCGCCATGTTGTGTTTGGACATGTTATCGAAGGAATGGATGTTGTGCAAAAAATTGAATCGCAAGAAACAAGCAGGTTAGATATTCCTCGCTTGCCATGCAGAATTGTTAATTGCGGAGAACTACAGCTTACAGGTTGACGGAGGATGATTGATTAGCCTTGTTGTAACTGAAGCTATTGAGTCCCTTGAGGCTTAGGTATGCATATGATTCATCTTATTAGTTCTGAGTAAAGAATATTATGGAGTTGTCAATTGTTGGGAATCACATATTGAGGGATGATAAGGCTTGTTGTATTCTCTAGTAGCTGGTGTATCTTTTTGATCCATTTTTTCCTTAAAAATCCCTGTTCTATATTTAGATTTTTTAGGGTGGTCTACATGTGAGATCATCCTATTAACTATGAGTAGCGAGAGATGTATTATTATTGCAGAATATCGATACTTAAAACTGTTAGCTATGGGTAGATTGAGAACAAGTTCAGCGTATTCATAGTTAATAGAGAAACAAATAAAGTACAAATTCGTCTAAATAGCCACTCAAGTGGGCGTGAAGTGCAGTTCTCTGGCATGAATTAGTATCACATGAAGTATCAAAACTTGCAGAAAAGAAAAATTTTCCCATGTTGTGATACTACTTATTTTGCACTCTGCCTGTAAATATATTTTAAGATTCTTATAACTTTATAATCTATGCATTCATCTTATGAAGCCATAAGATGTTTAATTCCAAATCGAGGATGGGCATGATTATGCAAGGACCATAGTTTCAACTGCAGGGGACTGTACAGCTTGCTCCGGCTGATCGTTGTCTTCTCCTTCCCATAACTCTGGCAATGCCTCTTTTATATTGTGGATGCTACCTAAAGCATGGTCAGCTCCGGGGACCACCTCTGAGCTTCCAACCTGCAGGTAACGCGTCTCTATCTTCAGGATGGCATTGAAGATTGACTCGTGCCAAGATTGATTCTGGGCATAAGGATCAATTGCTTAAGTCCTACCCCAACCAAAACAAATATAATACTTACTATAACTGTGTGAAGGCCTGCTGCTTTCCCACTCTCGATATTTCGGGTGCTGTCATCGAAAAAGATCTGGGGATGGAACAGGAAAAGTTTTGAGTGAAAGATCTCTAATTCTCTGGGGAGGGGAAAAACTAAACTGAAGGAATGATGGTTGGTCTTGTTAGTTGTTACCGTTTTCTCGGGGTCGATATCAGCAATTTTGATGACAGCTTGAATGGCTTCAATGGAGGGCTTGCAGAGGATCCCATTGCATTTGCTTTCTGACGATGGGTTATTAAGAGTTTCAAAGCATATAACCCCTTCAAAACAATCTTCCAAATCCAACCTGTGAAGAACTTGAGCTGCATGGGCCTTGTCAGCATTAGTGAAGATCTGCACAAAGTTATGTAGGATCAGAAAGAAGTATACAAGTAAAGGTATGTTTTCATCAATTGTTATAACTTCTTTTGTTTGTTTGTTTACAATTTTACGCTGTGGCATGGAAAGTAGGAGGTTCCTCAAAACTGGATCAGGCTTCAATGCCTCATAAGGTAAGGTACCGTGAACACAGGCGTGAAACTCGTCATCGTCAAATTCATAACCCAAAGCCTGGTAAGAATATCACGCTCACGTACATCATTATTATATTCAAGTCATTTAGACATAGTCAGCTTAAGCATCGCTCAACTGATTAAGGTATTAATAACCTTCCTTGAAGGTTGTTGGTTCGAATAAGTGATGATGAAGAGCCTCACCTTTAGTCCGGCCATTGTTGTCCCATATTCCACGTACAAGTCCAAGCACATCCGAGGCACTTCACTTTCCTCCATATGCAAATACTTCAACATAAACTCTGCATTCATTATCATCCACAACAATAATAACATTAATAGTATGACTTTTATGTGTTTTCCAACTTCAAATTATGCGTTAAATTGTACCTTCAATTTTCTTTCGGCATGCTAGGTTAATACCACAACTTCTAGGGTACAAGGTATCATCCATATCTGTATACACATTTATCAGCTTTATTAAAGAAGTCACAACATATAATATTTCATACTTTTGTTATAACTCAATTCATAATTCATATCCTCTCCTTTTTGCATATATATATGTAATATACCAAATAACAAACATTCATATTTGGAGCTTCCATTGGACATCCCAACAACATCCATCTCTTGCAAAACTGCCTGTAAGGAAAGCATACAACAAGATCAGAGATAACGATAATCAGAACAAGGCCAACTAATGCTTGTGTTAATAGAACGATCGAGTCAAGAATAAATACCTTGGTGAACTTGACAAGAAGAATGGAAATGGATAGCTAGTTTAAAATAAACCAATGCTTCTAGTTTATATAAATCGAAGTTGGTTCGAAACTTCGATGCCCTGTTTATTGGTTTTAGTCACAGGTTGATAAAAGAAGATACTGGTTCATGCAAGTAGATATATGATTCCAAAGAGCTTCAAAAGGAACATTATTAGAAAAATATTCTCCAAGCATGCAATGTTTGTATGGTGCAAGAAATGGCCTTGGGAATAATATAAAAGGAAATTAAACAGCACTTTCATACATAAAGTAATTTTGACAGGATAAATGTAAGTGGATGTCAACAAGGACTCTATTTCTATACATATGAAGTGAAATCACTTTGTGTTTGTTACTTGTAAACTTGTAATGTAATCTTGTAGATCCAATGTGTTTGGCTATTATTTTATCTTATCACTAAAGATAGTGAGTGTATCATATGCTTAGAGGTATACAAATGGCAAAGCTAGTGGTTTCCAAAAGGAGGGATAAAACTTTATATTCTAGGTTTTATATAGGGAAATTATAGTGGATGGTAAAATTGGTTGTCGTATTTGCAAATATGTCACATATAAAAAATAACTTGAAAATATGCAATTTTTTTTTAAAAAAATTGTACACCTATTTAAACATTTTTACGTAATTTCCTTTTACTCTCATGTATCAATGATATACTATTTTATAGTATATCATTATTGGAAGTTTACTATTGATGTATCATTTTTATCTTGATCGCAACATATATCATTTATACATCTATTATAGATGCCTTCATTGATAAACAATTATCACTGATGTACGTCTAATAGTAATATGTCTAGTCGTTTATCATTGATAGATGTAAATCAGTGATAAATGTCTATCTCAGATAGATGTGCGAGATTGCGATATGTTGATGAGTACTATTGAGTTTTCAAACTTTTAATTTAGGTTGGGCTTAAAATTGTACCATATTTATAAATCTTAATTGCAACTCTCTTATATATATAAAATCTGTCAATTCTAAAAGTTAAGGCCCCATTTGATAACCATTTGGTTTTTGGTTTTTGAAAACTAAGCTTGTTTTATCCCAATTTCTCTACAATGGTTTTCATCTCCATTAAGGAAACATTTGAATTCTTAGCCAAATTCTAAAAACAAAAACAAGTTTTTGGAAACTACTTTTTTTAGTTTTCAAAATATGGCTTGGTTTTTGAAAACATAGGTAAAAGGTAGATGACAAAACAACTAAAACCATAGGTGGAAGTAGTATTTATAGACTTAATTTTCAAAAACTAAAAACAAAAAACCAAATAGTTATCAAACAGGGCCTAAAAGGACAGATTAATGAAATTAAAAGGACGAATTGAAAGGACAAGTTAAATGAAGGACTTTAAAATCTTAATTTTTAAGACAAATTAAAAAGGAAATAATTATCTATTTTTCTTCCTTCTTCGCTACTCTCCTGAAAGTGTAGAAGATAAATAAGAGTGGAAGAAAAGGTTATTTGTTTTCTGAAGCATTTCAAATTGTTTGGAATCAACAACGTACATGAGCGAATAAGAAGTGGAGATTTAGTTAAAAGAGCAACAATGGTAGGAGCTTCAACTAGAAGTGAGTAATGTACCAAGTATATATTAACATTCCAATTATTCGATTCTACACATTAGCAGAATTAATTGAGAAAGGTTGTGTAAGTTGACAATAAATTAAATGCCTTTCAATTCAATTGGTTCTCTTAAATTGCCTAGGGTTGGAAAATAGGAACAACTTTATTAGGTAATATTATTATGTACAAGAATATGTCTTTTCTACGTACCACACTTGCATTATTAATCTGAGTAGAACTCAATTGATTAAAAAATATATATATACTTCGATCAAAAGATTAGAGGTTCAAGCTAAAGTGAGCATAGTTCAACAGTAATTGACATGTACCATTGACCAAGAGGTTAGAGATTTGAATCTCCATCCCCCATATGTTGTTGAATTAAAAAAAAAAAAAAGTTAGAGGTTTAAATATTCACCTCCACATGTTGTTGAACTCAAAAGAAAAAAAAAACACTAGCATTTATTGAATCATGTGCTGCCAACCAGTGGCGGATTCAGAACTTTGTGTTAGGGGGGGCTTGATAGATTTTGATATTAGTTTATCTAATGAAAAATATGACTACTTTTTTATAGGTTAAAAATACTTTTGGTCCTTAGATTTTCATAAAAGTAACAATTTAGTCCTTGAACTATGGATTATAACAATTTAGTTCATGTACTTTGAAATTTGTAACAATTTAGTCCATGTACTTTAAAATCTATAACAATTTAACTTTAGTGTGAGAAATTCTATCAAAATTAAGCGTCAATATTTATTATGTAACGACTTAGTCTTTGTGGTTTATAAATAAATTTGGTATCTAATAAAGTTATCGATCTACATATATAATCAATCTCACTAAATCTTAACAATATTTTTTACGATAGGGACTTAATTGTTACACATTTTAAATTACAGAGACTGCATCGTTATGTATTAAAGCTTATGGGCTAAATTGTTGCAAAATTGAAAGTACAAGAACTTAATTGTTATCAATTAAAATTTAGAGACTAAATTATTACTTTCATGAAAGTTCAAAGATTAAAAGTATTTTTTTTTAACATTTTTATATCAATATACAAGAAAGAGAATAAAATTTGAAACAATTAGTATAATTTTTTATCTGATTAAAATTATTGTTTTTTATTGAATTAATTTCTTAAAAGTAATTTACAAAAATTTAAAAATATTTGTAATCATAATATAAATAAAAGATACTAATTTAAAGAATAAGTTGTGGCATACCTGAAGGCAAACGGAAAAGGAAAACTAAAAGGAAAGAAGGAAAAAAATTGGGAAAAAAGGGAGAAGCGGAAAGAACGAAAAGTAAAAAAAAAAAAACCAAAAATATTGCGTCCTGTAGGGTTCGAACCCAGTAGAAGGGAGGGGGGGCTGGGCTTTATTACCAGCATGCCAAAAACTAGTTTTAGTTGTTTGAGGTCAACTAGTATATACTAATATATAAATAATTTCAAATTGAGGGGGGGCTCGAGCCCCCCCCCCCCCCCCCCCCCCCCCGGGCCTACAGTGGATCCGCCCCTGCTGCCAACAACCTATTCATTTGCATAGTTTAGTGAATAAGATACTTATTGTCATTTTAAAAATTGATGTTTGGTTCTAAACTCCTACAATTGTTGAGCTAAAAAAGAAAAAAAAAACAGACATCTCTATATTTCTAAACTTAATAATAAGAGTTTGTTTGAATTGCAGGTGAAAAAAGTATTTTTCAAAAATACATTTTTTTTTAATGAAAAAAGTTTAGAATTAAAACACCCATATATTTGGTTAAATTTTCTAAAAAATGTTTTTATACACAAGTTTGTTTGGTTTCTTTACACTCAAAATGCTTTTACTGATGTCAAATTATCATAAATGACTATTAAACACTATGAACTAATAAGTTCAAATTTGTATTTAAAATACTATGATTGGTCGACTATCGCTGATCATAGCCAGAGAGGTCGTTGAAAATGGTCGTCGTCGGTCGTCGGAGATAGTCACAGACGATTGCTGGAGGTTGTCATCGGAAATGGTCGTCGGTCACCGGCGATGGACAACAATAATGTGAGAGTATTTTGGTCATTTTCATATATCATGAAAATTTGGGAGAGATTCTAAATTAAACACTTAGGCCCCATTTGGTAACCATTTAGGCCATGTTTGATAACCATTTGAGTTTTTGAAAATTAAGCTTATTTTCTCTCAATTTCTTTACAATGGTTTTCATCTCCCTTAAGGAAGCATTTGAATTCTTAGCCAAATTCTAAAAACAAAAACAAGTTTTTGGAAACTACTTTTTTTAGTTTTCAAAACATGGCTTGGTTTTTGAAAACATAGGTAAAAAGGAGATAACAAAACAAGTAAATCTATAGGTGTGACTAGCATTTATAGGCTTAATTTTCAAAAACCAAAAATCAAAAACCAAATGGTTATCAAACGGGGCCTTAGTTTTTAGTTTTTGGTTTTTGAAAATTAAGCCTATAAATACTACTTCCACCTATGGCTACCTATGGCTTTCCATGTTTTCTTATCTACTTTTAATATGTGTTTTCAAAAACCAAGCCAAGTTTTGAAAACTAAAAAAAGTAGTTTTCAAAAAGTAGTTTTTATTTTTAGAATTTGGTTAAGAAATCAAGTGTTTTCTTAAAAAATATGGAAACCATTATAGAGAAGATGGAAACCATTGTAGAGAAAACAAGCATAATTTTCAAAAACCAAAAACCAAAAATCAAATGGTTATCAAACGGGGCCTTAGAAATCCTTTTTCTAAAATTTAATTTTAAGTGTTTCATTTAAAATAGCTTATTTCTCAAACTCATTTTTTAAACCGTCATTTTGAGTAGTTGTCAAATATTATAATTTTTATTAAAATAAATTTTTTATCACTTATTTTAAAAATAAAAGTACAATAAAAATTTTGTATAATAAAATAATACATTTATTAATTATATGACTAATAAATTCGAGTATAATTTAGGCGATAAGATGTCGATTACTATTTTAAAGATCGATGATTCAATTCTCTACCTACAACTAACTGATTATTGATTAAAACATTTGTATTATAATTTATAGTAATATTAGATTTAAATTAGAAGAAAGTTTGTTTAAAAAAAATTAGTTAACTGCCATTTGTGAGGACAAAAAAAAAAGAGAAATGAAGAAAAGAATATAAGGTAATGGATGGTAATATTACTAAACAGTCCTTGACATTTAAATCATATATATGAAAACTTGTTGGCTGAATAGATGAGTGACAAATCTAGAACTTTATGTCAAAGGGTGTAATTTCATATAAATATAATTTTAAATGTATTGATGGAAAATATACTTATTGGTTAAAATACCATTTTGATCCTTATACTTTGAATCTCATTTCATTCTAGTCCATGTACTTTCAAATGCTCAAATTTAGTCCCTGTACTTTTAATAAATCTTAAAATTAATTTTTTTTTGTGGGTTTGAAATTAATTTTTAGCAAAATTGGATAAATAATAATAATAATTTTTATGTAAGAAAAGACACAATTTACGTATGTTTTCAAAATTTATAGAGGGGAGGCTATCTATACTATTTTTTTTTAAAAAAAAAATAACAATATTAGGAACTAATTTTAAGACATATTGATCGTAATTTATAATCTATAAATCTATTTTTTTCGATAAATTAAGTGGAAGAAACTAAAAGGAAATCTTTTTTTTCTTTGATGAGTCGAGGGAGAGCCCATGTCTCTAGCTCTGTAGATTTGCCCTTGTCATCAACACCATTAATTTGCAAGAAAAATCTAAGACAAAAGTGCAACAGAAGAAAAACTCATATGAACAAAATTGAAATTAGGGCTAGAGGTTCAATATACTCAATTGATAGGAGAAAAATGGAGCTTATGATGACAATCATGAAAGAAATATATGGAATTTGAAGACAGAGAAACTTTCTAGTAGGAGTACCTACTCCCTTTATTCTCATTATATTTTTGTCTTTATAAATAATTCTTTAATATTGGTAGACCTCACATCATTTTAAAGTAATGCTAACGTGATAAGCAATGAATGAAAAGACTTCAAAAAAATTTCTGATACTACGAGAGAATTATACCCCATTTATTCACACTATTATTTTTTCTTTTATAAATATTTTTTAATATCGGTGGACCACACATAATTTTTAAAAGGATTTTGAAGTAGCATGCAATAAATGGAAGGATATTCATACTTCCATAATTCTTGAAAATTTTCCATTAAGACAACACAAACTTCAGGTTATTAATGGAAGGATGGCCAAAGTATATGACAGCCAAATGTCAAGAGCAGAAGAGTTTGTAGTGGTAAAATTATAGGAATAAAGGAAATTGGGGACACAAACTCTTTTTGAAGTAGTGACAATCTAGTGTCCTCATCCTTGGCAGCACAAGAGGATGAATAGAAGTATAAATAAATAGATAAATAATTGGTTCACACTAATTATTTATGCCATACCAACACTTGTGAAGGTGGGAGGGGAGGGGAGGACAGAGAGAAGAGAGGGAATAAAAAAATGAAAAAAAAAAGTTTTTAATTTTTAATTTTTTAATATTAAAAAAAATAATAAATATGTATTTGCCACATTAGCCACCTAATAAATATAAAATAAATATATTTATGCCATGTCAGTACAAAAATAAAAAAAAAAATGTCCAATCAACCCTACATAACAGAAAATTAACAAAATGACAAAAAATGATAACATATCTAAACCTCATGAGTTAAAATGTCGAGTTTGAAAATTCAAAAACTTAAATACAACCAAATCCAAACTTTAGGGACCAAAAATGTATTTTTTTTCCTTTTTTTTAGAACAATATTGGGCCAAACTTATAATTAACATTTGGAAAAAAAATCAATTTATATCCTTAAATTTTGCAAGTTGAATCTATTAAAACCATAAACTAATAATTGTATGAATTAAAATCATAAATTTTTATAAGTGAATCAATTTAGACTGTTTGTTAGTATTTCATAACTATTTTTACTTGATTCCATTCATTATGTTTTCTTTTTGTAAGAAACCGATGTTTCATTGAGAAAAATGAAAAAAATGTACAAGGACATACAAAAAACAAGCCCACAAAAAGGAGTCCTTAAATACTGACAAGAACGAATTCCAATCCAAAAGAATAACACCAATTTGATAATTAAAAAAAGTTTGATGAACGGACGCCCATAAAGCGCATTAAACCTCACAACTTCTCACACATCCTCCAAAGAACTCTCCACCCTTCTAAAAATTCTACATCTAAAAATTCTACAATTCCTTTCAAGCCACACTCCCCACAGGATATCAAAAAAAAAAAAAAAAAGAAATTCTACAAGACTCTCCCCTTATCATGAATGAGAGAATTCATTAGGATCTCCCCTATGATAGAGTGACAGTCCCTGTTATGAGAGAATTCATTAAGATCTCCCCTATGATAGAGTGACAGTCCCTGTTATGCACCAGAGAAACCCTATACAAACTAAAGCACTAACTCCAAAGAGGATAAGCAAATTGGCATCCCCACAAAAGATGGTCAAGATCCTTCCCCTGTCTTCTACAAAGGACACACCATTGCAAACACAAAACCAAAGAAGACTGCACATGCTGGACACGATCCTGGGTATTTACTTTACCATGTAAAACTTGTCAAACAAAGAGCTTCACTTTCTTTGGGTTTTTAACATTCCAAATAAAGGAAAAAAATGGAGGTCCCATGATTGGAAGAAGAGGAAGAAAGTATGAAGAAGTAAAAATGACAAGAGAATCCCTCAGATGGATTAGGAGCTCAAACTTGAACATCTCTTCTCCCTAAATAGACCCTTTAATCGAAAATAGTCTAGAAAGAAGGCTCACCACCTCCAATCACAGTTAGTAAGAGGACTATGAAAGCCAACAAAAGTGAAGAGGACGACTCAAAGGAAGACAATTAATTGAGGCCACCAAGTGCAACTTCTTTATCTGACAAGTGATAAAGTTGCTGGAATAACTCATAAAAGAGCTTAACACTCACCCAACAATCCTCTCAAACATAAGTGTCATACCCATCCTCAATTGAGCATTTAACAAACTGGGAGAAAAACGAAAAACACAAAAGCAATATCAGTCCAAAGATTTTTACTAGAGCCTTTCAACCTACCACTTAGAGCCCACTCAAAAGGATGCATACCGCACCTACTCACAATGATCCTGTACACATAACATACATGGAGGACTGCCATAAATGGAGGACTGCCATAACCATTTAGCCAATAAAGTTTTATTTCATAATCTCAAGTTTCCAATGCCTAAACCTCCAACCTCCATTGGCTTTGAAACAACCTCTCACTTTATGAAGTGAGATCCACCACCCTCCTCAACTCACTTCCATAAAAAAAAAATTCTCATTAGACTTTCAATATTTTTAAACATTGAAACTGAGATTCTAAATAGGGAGAGGAAATAAATAGGGATCTCACTCATCATCGACTGAATCAAGGTAAGCCTAGCTCTTAGAGAAGAAAACCTTCTTCTATGAAAAGAGTCTTCTTTGGACTTTCTCCACCAACAGGTTCCAAAAAGACACAAGCCTCAAATTTTCCACTTAGGGAAGCCCCAAATATGAACAGGGGCACTGACTAACCTCACAACCCACTAAAGCCGCACAAGCATCCACTTTAGAGGATCACAATTTAAGTCGACTTTTCCATCTATTTTTCCTAAGGTTATAAATCACTTCAAGGAAAGATATAAGGCTATTAAGATGAGTAAAGAACCTCTCCTTCCTAAAGCAGAAAAAAAAAAAAAGGTGTTGCTAGCAAACTAAAGGTGTGAAAGATGAAGACTTTCAGAACCCACCTTAAAACCTCCAACTAAAACCATATCAACCCCTATTGACACTAACTTGCTCAAGACATCAATAACAAGAGTAAACAAGAAAGGCGAGAGATGATCTCCTTACCTAAGGCCCTTGCATGCAAAAATCTTACCTTTTGGCCTCCCATTGACGAAAATATAGAAATTTATTTGTGACGCCATAGTTTAGAACGGGTACATGAATGAACCAACACCACATTAGAATGAGAGAGATCTTGAGGCTATGCAAGACATGGTTAAGAAATGCTTAAAAGAATTGATAGCTATTACCTATACCAATAAGGTGCACCTTCCTTTTTGGTGACTCAATCATAGGAACTTCAAAGTTAAGCGTACTTGGCTTGGAGCAATCCTATGTTGGGTGACCTCCTAGGAATTTTCCTAGGAAGTATATGAGTGAGGACAAAGCATGCTGAAAGAACCTGTGTTCGTTTGTGGAGACGGTGTTCACTCTTGCAAGCAGTTCAAGACAAATAGGTAGCGTGGCCAGGTCGTAGGGGATGCAGGAGAATGCCGAGGTCATCAGGGACCGAATCTGGATTTCAAATCCTGGGCCTGGGGTGTTACATTATTAATCTTATACAATTCCAAATCCAAGTTCTCCATTTACAGTCAAACCATTTTTTCCAAAGGACTTTATCTAAAAGATCCCAATCAACATCATCGTAGGCTTTCTCAAAATCTATCTTGAATATCACAACTTCTTTCTTTTTATTCTTGTAATCCTCAATCGCCTCGTTAGCAATCAACACTTCATCTAAAATATGCATGCCTGCAATCAAGGTTTCTTGATTTCATTTAAAATCAACTCAAAATCACCTCAATAAAATTATTTTTCTCCCAAATTCCTACCAAAATAGCAAGAAAAGTTATCATGTAAATCTTCCTAAATAAAGAGAAAAAAATAGAGGAAGAATAGAAGATGGAAACCATTCATATGTGTTCACACGTAATTTCAAAACATAAAGAAATGAGACACGTGTAAATAAACTTGTATTTGTATTAATTTGAATATAGTGGAGTACAATCTCTAATTTATTCCTCTGATTCTTTCCCTCAAATGTAAATCTGTCTCTAGGGCTTTGCAGCTTGTTCTCGAACGTAAATTTGTCTTGAGGGCTTCACAACTTGTTCTCGAATGTAGATTTGTCTCGAGGGCTTTACAGCTTGTTCTCGAATGTGGATTTGTTTCAAGGGCTTTGTAGCTTGTTCTCGAATGTGAATTTGTCTCGAGAGATTTGTAGCTTGTTCTCGATCTTTAAAGTCTTTTAGTCTTCAAAGCTGTAGTTCAGAGAGTGTTTAATCTTCAAGAGTTTAGAGAGTCTTTTGGTTTTTGTTTCTGAATTATCTCTAAGTTCTCTAAAGAGTTTCAACTTCTGAACCCCTAAAATGAATGGGAGAGCTCTCTATTTATAGAGTTCCTCAAAGCCTCTAAGTGGGCTTGGGCCCGTTAGACTGGGCCAGGTTGATTTTGGGGCAGTCCTTTTGGACCTAGCCATTTGGATTGGCCCTAGACTTTGCTAATTGGGGTCTTCAATTCAGGCTTTTGTCTAGAATCAATCCAAATTTCAAAGAACCCAATTGTGTACTTGAATTTGCTATAATTTAATTTAGAGATCTTTGCAAATTTAATTAATCTCTAATTAAATATATTTTCATCACAATGTTGGGTAATGATGTGACAATTTCTAGCTGGTCGAAATTTCTATTCCAACAATATGAATGAAAGTCGCTACTATTTATTTGATTATAATATTTCTCTCTACTATTATGTTAATTTTTGCATTAAAAGAAATCTTATACACTTGTGAAAATTATGTATTAAGGGGCTGTTTGGGGGTCCAATAACCGTGGGTTTGAGTATGTTATTATAGTCCACACTGCGTTTGGGCCTCATGTTATTATAACAGACCATTTCGTTTTTGATAATTCCCGTTTATGTACAGTACCCATAATTGTAACCCCCGATTTTCGAAATTTCCTTCCGTCTCACTTTCCCGAAATCTCATTATTTCTCTCTCTTTCCCGAAGTCTGGCTTCATCTTCCTCCTTGCGTTTTCGCTTGTATCTTTTCCCTTACCGCTCGTCTTCTCTCGCATATGTTCATGGCTTCATCTTTTTCGTTCGACCTCTCCCTCATCTTCGCGTTCGCCCCTCTTCGTCTTCATCCGCGTACTGTTTTTTATGTTTTGAGTTCAGATCTGTATTTTTTTTTTACAGATCTGTAAACCCATCCATTCGATTTACCGTTCGCCCCTCTTCGTCTTCGTCCGTGTACTGGTTTTTATGTTTTCAGTTTAGATCTATATTTTTTTTGACCAGATCTGTAAATCCATCCATTCGATTTACCGTTCGCCCCTCTTCGTCTTCGTCCGTGTACTGGTTTTTATGTTTTCAGTTTTTATGTTGCATTTGTACAACTCCAAATCTGGAAATTATGTAAAGAATGGTAACAATTATTTTGTGCAACTATAACTCCAAACTAGTCAAAGCATTGAACAAAATTTGTATTTAAATTTTGAAAAACTGAAATTTTAATATAACATTACTCAGGCAATCCAAAAAAAATGTTGAAAAAAAAATCTGACATTCTAAACCCAGCATCAGAACTCCATGTTATAATAACCTGCACCCCAAACATAGACTATTATAACCCAGACTATAACAATATGCACCCCAAAACCAGATTATTATAACCCCCAGACTATTATAACCAACTCTGTGTCCCAAACAGCCCCTAAAAGGTTTTAAATATACAATCAACTTGAGCATAACTCGTCAATTTGAGCATCTTTTAAACATATACTCACAACCAAGAGGTTAGAGGTGAGAATCTCCTGTTCCATATGTTGTTGAACTCAAAAAAAAAAAAAAAAAAAAAAGAGCATAACTCAACTATTAATATAATTTTAGCTACTTATGAAAGTTTGAAGTTTTAATTAATACCATTTTTTTTAGTATATCAAATGTGAGGTAAGAGGATTTTAAGTTAGGTCCATCTTTTCCATTATCTTTTCGTTGATTGGGTGGGTTCAAAGTTCAAAGTAGTAACTACATATTCAGACAAAAACCCACATGTTCGTAGAATTGGCAAGTCCTTCCGAAATGTTGTTGTAGATAACAAATCCACAGTTACGCTGCAACTTCACTCTGAATCCTTTCTTCACCATCAATTCTCAATTACCTCTCCGCCATGGCCACCGGCGCCACCCTCCTCACCGATCTCCCTCTCCGGCGCCCTCACCCTCCCACTCTTCTCCGCCCCTCAAACATTCCCTCTTTCCACCCACTCCACGTCTCTTTCCGCAACAATCGCCTTCGCCCCAATTTCAGATGCTCAATCGCCGAGGGCTCCACTGCTCTTTCTCCTTCCAAGGGTTCTGCTCCCTCTTCCATGGTGGATTGTGTGGTCGTCGGTGGTGGAATTACCGGCCTCTGCATCGCTCAGGCCCTTGCGACCAAGCACTCTGATGTTGCCCCTAATATCATCGTCACGGAGGCGAGGGGTCGCGTTGGAGGCAACATTACTACCGTTGAGAGAGATGGCTATCTCTGGGAAGAAGGTCCTAATAGCTTCCAGCCCTCTGATCCTATTCTCACTATGGTGGTTGGTATCATTCTCGTTATTTGTTTCCCGTCTTCTTCATTTTGGGTTGTGTGCTGAATTGCCATCACGTGTTAACATTAATGTCACTGTCCTTTAAACCCTTGTGGATTGAAGCTGATTTTGTTGACCTTCTCTAGAGCAGGGGAGCCCGAATGTTTTTAGGAATCAAAATTTTACGTTCTAAGTTTCTAACTAACTTTGAGGTCAAATTAGAGAGGAAACTTTAAAATTTTTAACTTTTTGAAGTAATTTTTATAATCTAAGACAAAGTAAGGAGGGCAATTATCTCCTCCTTCCTTCAAGCAGCCATTGTCTAAGGCAAATTATTACTCTCAGCTGGCAAAACCTTTTTTATTATGCCATTTTCCATAATCTGATCCATAGTTATAAGACAAGCAAGCCTCTTCTGACCATACATGTTCTCGGTGAGTCCATGCTAAGAGTTTACTTGGGATATGCCAAATTTCTCCAAGCATACTAATGAACCTAGTCATTCGTGCCGTTCCTCTGAAAACAAATAAATAAAGGGTCCTTCTGTCTATGAGCGAAAATCTTCTTCGAAAGCTGTGAATGTAAATTCTTTATTGCTGATAAGTAGGCACTCTGGAAAATATCAATCTGTCTTAAATGTGTGGGAAGGTGCCCACTCTAAGTTGCGTAGTTTTGTTGATTGTAGTTCCATGGGATTTTATGCTCCAACTAGAATTAGTGTAGTGGGAGGATCTTCATATTCATTACTATCTATTACTGAGGGATTTATATTCTTAGGATTTTATATGTTGTATGAAAGTGTAATTTCAGGAACTGGTTTTCTTTGGGTACGTTTTTCCAGTGTTATTGGTTTTGTTGATTCTTATACTATGGCAGGTGGATAGTGGCTTGAAAGATGATTTAGTTCTGGGAGATCCAGATGCACCTCGATTTGTATTGTGGGATGGAAAGCTCAGACCAGTGCCCGCAAAGCCTAACGATCTACCTTTCTTTGACCTGATGAGCCTTGGTGGAAAAATCAGAGCAGGCTTTGGTGCACTGGGCATTCGCCCTCCTCCTCCAGTTTGTCTTCTCAATCCTCTTTCTCTATATTGAAGTACATTGTCACTTTTACTTGCCCCATCAATCTCAGAAAAACAAAAATTTATTGTTTTTAGGTTCTCATATATCGTAATACTAACAAAGGTAACAGGGTCGAGAGGAATCAGTTGAAGAATTTGTTTGTCGGAACCTTGGTGATGAAGTTTTTGAACGCTTGATAGAGCCATTTTGTTCTGGTGATTAACATTAACCATATTCAATTAGATCTATATATCTATTTTATCTTGCATATTTTCTTTATCACTATAATTCCTATTATCTCGGAATTCATTATTTCTGGCTAAGATTCTCTAGTATTGTGGTTATTGAATTATTCTTTCTTATTTATAAATTAGGACCACTTTTTTGTGCCTTCTTATAAGTGTTGTCTCGTGATTCAATTGATTCACTATATTTGTGCATTGTGCATTTTATTTGTAAAATACACATCTAAATATACAAACGATAAGGTCTATTCGCAGCATAATATCTATTATGGAAATCTTTGTAGTCTACTTGGAGAATAGAAGTATTATTTTATTGAATATCACTCATTCTAGTAACGTTCTATGCATAAGCAGTTGTAATTTTAGGCAGAGAAAAAGTCTACAAGGAATAGAACACTTTCCTAAGAGTAGTCCTGTATGTAGAAAAAATAATGATGTTCTTTCTCCATTTCACTCATTCATTCACATGTTCTCATTCTTAATGTGTTCTCCTCAGTGTTCTGGTGTTCTTTATTTTTTGAATAAGAAATGAAACTTTTCATTGAAGAAATGAAAAGAGAGCTCAAAGGATACAAACCCCAAACGAGGTGTTCTTATGTTCTTTAATGCTTAGAAATGTCTATGCACTGATTAATGTGTTGAATTGATATAAAAAAAATTGAAGAAGAAAAGAAGGAAAAAAACTTCCAATTGATTTTAGGAGAGAGGAGGTATGAAGATAAAAACTCTTGAATCAATTTTTACTAACTATTATAAGCCGGTGCTTACTCCAGTGTTGTTGTGGATTGTGGATCCTCTGTCAAATCCCTTTTGCTCACTCTATGAGACTGCATATTTTCCTGGAAAGTAAGATCTAGTAATTAAAGGGTATACTTCGATTGAAAAAAACTCTCTGATAAAAGGTGAACTTTCGTAGAAATTATGATTATTTCACAAAATGGGAGGAAGAATCTCATAATTGTTCCTGCAAGGGTTGATTGGAAGAGGAAGGCTGAAGATGTTTTGTAGTTCTTCAATTATAAGGGTCATGTAAATAATAAAGGGCTTAGAGGGAATGAGTTCAAGTCATGGTTGCCACCTACCTAGGATTTAATATTCTATAAGTTTTTTTTGAAATGTAGTAGGTTAGGCAGTTGTCCTGTGATAATAGTTGAGACGTGCGCAAGCTAGCTAGGACACTCATGGATATAAAAAAAAAAAATTATAAGCACCATAGAGAAGTGCTCCAAAGAGTGAAAAATAAGAAGTTGTTTCTAGCAGTTGCTATTTGTTCCTCTCCCTGTGAACTCTATTTGCCTCTCAGGGTAAGTGTTTGTCTCTCAAACTAGACTTGTGTAACGTGGAGTTAAGAAATGAAGCTTAGTCTTGACATGTAGGTTTACTAAGTCAAGAGATTACATTACCCAAACTTATGAAGTCCACCTTTTATACAATGCACTAAATTTTATAAATAGTAAACCAAACCATAGCACGAACTCAATTTTTTCTTACCCATTACTTAGCAGAATCCAAACATCGATTACTATTATGTTACTATTAATAAACATAATAGTAATGGCTACACTATTTGTACCCTTCAGAAAAGTTGTAATTATTTTAGATTTTCAAAGTTATACCTCTTTGGTGGATTGTTTTACTCATCGAGTCAATTATTGACCTGAAACTGTCTTGTTCAGGTGTTTATGCTGGTGACCCTTCAAAGCTAAGCATGAAAGCAGCTTTTGGTAAGGTTTGGAAGCTAGAGCAAAATGGTGGTAGTATTATTGGTGGGACTTTCAAAGCATTTCAAGATAGGAATAAAGCTACCAAGCCACCAAGAGATCCGTAATGATTTAACTTCATGGAGTTTCTCTGTTTTTCTTTCTTTTTCTTTTTTTCCCTCACCACTTCAAGATATAAAGCTTGTTTAATAACCAATTTCTTACATTCTAGGCGTCTGCCAAAGCCTAAGGGCCAAACTGTTGGATCTTTTAGGAAAGGACTTGCCATGTTGCCAAATGCTATTTCTACTTGGTAAGTTCTAATTGAAAAATAAATTTTCTGATAAGTGTTTTGACTATAAGTCTCTGGATTTATCATTTCTTCAACTTTTTCTATTGATTGTAGCTTGGGCAGTAAAGTAAAATTGTCTTGGAAGCTATCTAGTATCAGTAGAGTGGATGATGGAGGTTATAGTTTGACATATGAAACACCAGAAGGGCTAGTCTCTATTCTAAGCAGAAGTGTCATCATGACAGTTCCTTCTTATGTTGCCAGCACTCTATTGCGTCCAATCTCGGTAATTTAATTTCCTGGGACTTGAATATGGTTTATTATATGATTTTTTGTTATGGCCTTGTCAGGAATATATATATATATTTTTTTTATATTAGTTTCTACATATAATTCCAGCTTTTCCATTGCTTTCTTTAGTGTTAATAATTGCAGCCATACCCTTTTTGTAACCTAGATCACCCGTTAGTCAAAAACTCAAAATGGACTTGTACAAATTAGTAACTTATATTTTATTATGTGATTTTGCTTCAGCCACAGTGGAGTTGAGTATATAATAGCAAGGAATTGACATTGTGGAAATACACTTAAATATTATTCAGGTTGCAAAAATAGATGTTTAAGGTAGAATCAAAGAAGAGAAACCAAATTAGTATATATCGGGGTCAAGTTATGGATACTTTTCATTGTTCTTTTGAAGATAGATTCTCTTATATCTAAACTTCAAGAAAAGTGGCCATATTTTTTTGTTGTTGAGGTGAGGTTTCATATGTTATGTTAGGATATCCATTGTTTTTTCTTTTTTCTTTTTCCTTTTTTAAAAAAGAAACTATTTCACAGATGGGATGAAATTACAAAAAAGGGTGGGAAAGCCCAAGATCCAAAACGAACTAAGGAAGATAACAAATAATTCTTCTAGTTGGTATAAAGATCCATAAACTATAACTATTGAAAGAAGCATATAATTTTCATCAAGAGAGCTACAAAAAACACACTTTGAAGAAAGCTATCAAAAGTATTTTTTTGTATCATTGAAGGTTCTATTGTTTCTTTCTAGCCATAGCCAAAGATTCCAAAAAAAGAACTAATAAGTTGGAGCCAAAGGATTTTCCTCTCGTTAGTGAAAGGGTGGCTAAGCAAGAGAAGTCAACAAAGCCTCTAATGCCTTATCGGAAAGCCACCTGCCAGTTGAAAGAGGATAGGAGGGTAGCCCAAAGCCTGTTTGCAAAGGATCATCTTAGAAAACATAGCCTAAACCTTCCACTTTTCCTTTGCATAAGGAGCTTTTTCTTTGCTGATTCCATTGTGAATATGATTATTCATTAAACAGAATTATAAGTCATCTCCCATTATCTTTGTATGTGTTTGTGGGAGACAAAGGCTAGGTTGATTGAAGAAGCTTTGCCATGCTGAGTTGTTGCTGCTTATTTCCTCAACTCCTTGTAGTTTGTATGCCTTTGAATTGTGCAAGTTTTGGCCTGATTTGAGCAAAAAATTTCAGAGGCAACATAGTTGATTATCTTCTGAGGTTTCCGTTTGCCATATACACACCTAACTAGTGCTTTTTAAAATTTGAATAAAGTATATGCATCCAACTATTAAGAAACTCAATTTACTCACTAGTGCAGAATGCATGTATCTCTCGAATTCTGTAAAGTTGTGCAGCTGGTGCAAGAATAGGAAGTCCAGAATTTGTTAGTTGGTTGGTTCTCTGTTTCCAAGTTTGTTTCACTTTGATGATTCCCTTGCCTGCAGGTGACAGCTGCAGATGCACTTTCAAAATTTTATTATCCACCAGTTGCATCAGTGACCATATCATATCCAATAGAAGCAATTAGGAAAGAACGCTTGGTAGATGGTGAACTAAAGGGGTTTGGTCAATTGCACCCTCGCAGCCAGGGGGTGACAACTTTGGGTAAATCTGCATTCTTTACATTTCATCTGGCATTCGGTCCATAACTTCTGTTAGGCTAAATTTTGCTATATAATTCTTAGAGCTGTAACCGTTGGGTAATTAAGGTGCATCCAAATCCATGTTTACTTTGTTGCAGGAACTATCTACAGCTCATCACTTTTTCCCAATCGAGCACCAGATGGAAGGGTATTACTCTTGAACTACATTGGAGGGGCTATTAATACTGAAATTCTTTCCAAGGTAATTTTTTTTTTACCACAGTTTGAAAATGATCTTTCTGAATCATATTTTAAGTTTCATCGGGAAAACTAAACACAAAAGGCTTATTGTTGTATCTATATTTATATGCATAGTAGTGTTGAAATGATGGTAAGACCTGTTAGGAAAGTTTCAACTACCATTTGTAACTCACTTTTTTAGATGAGTGACATATATAAATAACAAAAGAAATCTCTGCCTCAGGACGTCTAGCCACTGACACAAGAAATCTGTGACCAACTTAGGTGCCGTATAGTTACAATAAAAGATCTCCATAATCTTTTCGGAAAGAAAATACGCAAAGTTCCACTCGTAGACTGAATTTGTTTAATTTATTTATTTTATAGACTGAATTTTATTATGTTAAAACATACCAAGGATGATAACCTATCGAGAGGGTCATCTCTCTTCTGCACTTTCACCAAATATTTGTCAAACTCTCAAATCTCCTAACCCTCTATTTATAACCCTCATACCCCACCCCAACAAGCTCACTTATCATCCCAACAGAGTAACTTAAGTCAAACTAATCAATCTTGATAAAGATCACCTTGAGGACAAAGGTGGTGAATTATACTAACCATCCAATCATTCCTATAAAATGTAGCAAAAAGAGTGCTATACTATTTTGTAATTGATTCCTAGGTTAGTTATTTCCTCATCTTGCAGGAATCAAACAATTCTGTCCATTCTGAAAAGAATCGTGTTCTTGATTCCAAAAGGCCACAGCAAACTTCAATTTTGTTGAAGCTATACTCCCATCTTTTGGAATTGGAAAGCTCACCCTTGATCACGCCCCTCTCAACCTTGATTGCATCAACAATAGCTTAATTTTCGTCTAAAATTAGAGTTTTTTCCTTTATCATATTGTATTTTTTCCTTGGCCCATTATTAATGTAATGTTCTACCCAATTACTTTGATAACCACCTCCAAAGGAAAAATAAATGTTGTCCTTGGCTAGCAAAAGGGTTGAAAATTCTTCCATGATCCATGCGCATGTCTTCAATGTATTTCCCCTGTATCTCAGCTTATGCGTTTTTCTTCGTAGCCAAGAACCTCATATGCAATAGTAATATCACAAAATTTATCTCTTTATTAGACCTTTCTTTTGCTTATCTTGAAAACTTTTAATCCCCCATAAGCGATATAGAGTATTTGTATCCAGTCGTGAATTTTGAGCAGCTAACTCAAGATTCTTTAACACCCTGCAATCCTTTAAAGCTTTGCTTCATCTTTCTTTAGCTGAGCTTCAAATAGGTTTCCTTCAATATATAGTGCTTTACTACATTCAGGTTTCCTCTTTTCTTCTTGTCTTGTGAAAAGAGAATAGATTACTGAGCAAGGAGTTTGCTCACAATTGCATAATTCCATCGTCATTAACTCTTCAGATCTAAGATGATACCATCTGTCCTTGTTGAGGGACACTGATGCCATAATACAACCATTCTACTCACAGGGGTCACCAAACAATTTAGATATTCCAATGAAAAACACCCAAACCTTTGAATTAGTATTGCTTTTCTGCTCATCCTTGACTTAATTTCATCTGGATTGATTACTGATTGTTGCTCATATAATGGTATAATACCATTTAAATTCCAATCTTCTAAGCCTACCTTGTTTCTTTCTAGCATTATTTTCCTCCTCCAAACACTTCAGATTATTATTACTGTTGACTTTAAGTGCTTTTGTGATAACAGACAGAGAGTGAACTTGTCGAAGTAGTAGATCGAGATTTGAGAAAAATCATCATAAACACAAACGCAGAGGATCCCATGCTATTGAGTGTGAGGGTGTGGCCGCAAGCCATTCCACAATTCTTGATTGGTCATCTTGATCTTTTGGATGCCGCTAAGGCTGGACTGAGAGAAGCTGGAATGGAAGGGTTGTTTTTAGGTGGAAACTATGTTTGTGGTGTGGCCTTGGGGCGATGTGTGGAGGGTGCCTATGAAGCTGCAGCTGAGATTGCTGGTTTTCTGTCCAAAAAAGTGTATAAATAGCTGTTGCTTTTTTGCTTTCTACTATTAGGCATATGGAAATTTGTGAGTGCAGTTCAGGCTTTAGCTTCATTTTGTCTCTGTTTAATTGCCAGTAATGGTTGTAATCCTAATTTTTGGATGATTGTCTACATGTAATGTAATTGAGCTCTCCTCTTTTTATGATCTTTCTGATTCGCCTTATTAAGCTGCCATTTACATGCATACGTTGCTATTCAACTACTAACTTTTTTGGCAGCGCTAAAATCACTTCCACGCAAAATTATCATTTTTGAGAGTAATACCGGGCGCCCTTTCAAAAATAAAACAAATAAGTATTTTTTTTAGAAAGCAGTTAGTGCTTATTTGGAGAGCACTTACGAGAAACTTTAAAGGTAGAACTAAATATTAATTAAGCAATTTTTACTACTTTGCTAATTGTACTCATTGTGAAAGTACTTTAGAAAGCATTAACATATTTTTAATGTTGGAACTTTGTTTTGTGTCAGTCTCTTCAACGGACCAGTGGTCCAAAGGCCAGTTTGAGCTCGATTCAAATTCGGTTTAAATTCAAAGTTTGATTGGTCCAATCTGATCCAGTCCAATCATTAATTGAATTGGATATGAATTATTCTTTTGAAGAGTAGGGTGACCCATGGGTCAGTTCATTTGGGCCATATTTGGATTGACCCATCGGATCGGCCCAATAAACTTATCATTAGGCCAACTCAAATATGTATGTGTATGTATAATTTTTTATATATTAGATTTTATATACTTAAAAGAAGTAAAATTAATAGACTTATCATTAGGCCAACTCAAATATGTATGTGTATGTATAATTTTTTATATATTATATTTTATATACTTAAAGAAGCAAAATTTTTAATATCTTTTTCTTAAAATATATTTTTATAATTTAAATATCATAGTTTTTAGTTAATAAAATTAATAAAAAAAATTAAAAGTGTTAAGAATTAATAAAAAGTTTTTAAAAAAAAAAAAAAAAAAACTTTATAATATTAATAATTTTCTTAATTAAAAGTAATTAAAAAACATCAAAATTGAAATATAATTCTAATAAATTTTTATAACAATTAGTTAAGAAATTTTAAAAAGTATTTAAAAAAAACAATTAAATAATTAATATTCAATGTGTTAATCCAATGGACCGACTTAAGTCCGATCAGCCCAAACTTGACCCAAACTTTGATTCAATGAACCAAATCTAAGGGCTAGACCATGGACTTGACTATTGAAGATTGAGCGAGCTTGACCCAGACTCAAACAGTGTCTTAGGTCTATTGGGCTTGAGCTTACACTTTTTAGAATTGGATCAGCCCAAAGGATAAGGGTGAGTTTTGTGATGCATTTTCTCTTATTTCATTCAAAGTTTATGTTGAATTATTTTCTACAAGATTGGTATTCTCATAGAGATCAAAATACTCCTAGTTTGCATTCTTATAACAGGTTTTGAATTAGGTCTTATCATTTTCATTCATTCATTCATTCTTTTTGTATGTTTATTAATATTTCTAAGTGTTTGGACTATTATTTATCTAACAAGACAGTTTTTTAACTTTACAATATTTAATTGTCAAAAAAAAAGAAAAAGCATACGATTTTATTATTCTAGATAGATGAATATCATGGGAATTTAAACTCATCCTGACTTCCATTGAACTCTACTATTTTAAAATTACAATAATTGTTTAAATTTTTTCATAAAAAAGAAGTAAATAAGATAAATACAGCTTGTATTATTTGTGTAATGTATGGAAGCGTAAACAAATACATACTCCATTCCATTCCACCGTTTGAAATCAAATCTGAAAACAGAAAGCGATCAACAAACAAACAAACGAGTAAAAAGGACGAACGATGAAACTAAAACTAAAAGGGTTTCTGATTCTGGCAATCCAAATTGGACCCAGTATCGACTTTGAAGATTTCAGCATATCTTTTGAAGAAGCCAATTCGGTTATTGACTCGAGCATCGTCGGGAATTCCGCACTCGAGTCCGCCATTGATGATGTTGGTGACGAGCCCATATCCTGCAGTTCGATTTGCTTCTCTGTCGGCCTCTGTGGGAACGTATCGGCCGACCATGACGTCGTGACACGACGGCTTCGGTTTCTGCACCGTCATCCAGAACCACAGCGCCGTCTTGAACGCCATTGTTGAGTCCTCTGCAACTCTCTCTGGGTTCTTCAACCCGTCGAATCCCAGTGCTTGCCCCGCTGGCCCGTAGTTGAAATTCCTGCTCGTTGTTCCATTATTATTATTCTCAGTTTAGTTACTTTTGTATCACATGAATGAACTTTTCTGAGTTCAAAAACACATTTCATCCACAAATTATTCGATTTTGTTTCCCAGTTTAAAATTTCTAAGGATTTCATCTCTACTGCGAAAACATCTATCAACTCGTAAAAGGGATTTCTTGCTAATGTAAATTCATTCTATTTTAGTTCTAAAACATTCTAAATTTCTATTTTAGTTGAATTGTTAGTTTATTTTAATTCCTAAACTTAAGAAAAAAAAAAGTTATTTTAGTTCTTCCTATTATTCTGATATTTAAAATCATTCACCCAATACCTATCTCAACAAAAAAAAATATATATTATGATAATTTAGGAACCAAAATAGAATAAATTTGAAGATGTAGGAACTAATATTTGATTTGAACCAAACATTACATATTATTTTTTAATTCTATTTAAGTTCTTTAACTTTGAAAATAATTTCATTTTGGTAAAAAAAAAAAAGTCAAAAATTTTGGTCAACAAAACTTTCAAAATGTCAATTTTGGTATTTTTTCACTTTTAAAAAACAACATTCTTCTTCAGAACCTATGCAAATAATTTGCATATGGCATATACTTTGTACTCAATTCTTACCATGATAGTTGAATAGGTCCTCTTCCTTTGTAGGACTTGCCCGGATAGCAAGGCCACTGCTCAAAACTAGCATCACAATAGTTGCTTTGTGGATTCACTTCCTCCTTAAAGCATAGCCCCCATGCAAAAGGTCCATCCGGGGCAGTCGCCCACCCGCCCGTCGTCTCGTGCGAGATTTGAGCCAAAAATGCAGCTATCTCCCGCTTGCGTGTGGCCAAACACCCCGTCGTACCAAATTTAGGAAACCTCTTCGTCGCTTCAATGAAAGCTTGGTAAGTGTAGAATCCATTCGCAGGACATACACTATCGTCTTTATGCAAAAACAAGCTCTTAAAAAGTTCTTCACTGACAAGAGAAGATACTCCAGATATCTTCCCCCGACGATGACCCTCTGTCGTCGGAAGGCCAATCCCAAGAAGAAAGATGAAGGAGAAGAATAAGAAGTTGGATGTCATTTTTCAAGCTAAGTCGAGACAATGTTGAGAAACTAGCCCTTGTTACACATATATATAATATAGGCGAAATAAATAACATATAGCATTAGGGAAGGGCCATTAGGCATGTGGTTGGATGTATTTACAAAGTCAACGGTCAAACACTTTGAATTAAGAAGTATTGCATAGAATATGTAAATATTTGATTTTTTTTTTTTTTTTAATCCGGATATTGAGGTTTGACTCATTCGTGATTGGCTTGGTATAAAGTTTTTTAATTATTATTATTTTTTTATAAGTGGGGGGTTGGATAATTGCACTATAAAATAAAAGAGCCATCAATCTAGACAATCCAAAAGTAGAAGAGGAAGAAGTGATTCTACACAACAAACAGACAAAGCCAAGGGTCATGAAATAATGTAAATATACTTAATTTTGAGGGCTGCAGGCTACAAAAGAAAGGACAGGCACTAGCTTTCAAATAGAAAATTTTCTAATACTTAGTATGTATACTACTCCTAATGATCATGTTGGTATTGTTTAAGAATAAAGAAAAATTTATGTGTAAGTGGAAGTACTAGAAAATTTACAGCTGTCAATTCGATTAGGGTAAAGTCATGCAGTTTGTTAATCTAAGCATAGTTTAATAGATAAAGTATATCTATTATTGTTGGGAGAAAAACTCAAATCACTTCTACGGCAAAAATAAACAGTAAAATAAATGAGAAATTAAAATAAAATAACAAAACAAGAATGTATGTGGAAAACTTCAAAACTAAAGAAAAACCATGGCTCACCAGAAAGAAACTCCACTATGTAAAAAAGATTACAATCAAAGATAATTCTCTCTCTAACTCCAATTTTAAAAAAATCTCATAACTTCACCATTTTTCTACTCTCAAACAAGAGAATACAAAAGGAGAATTTAACTTAAGTCAGTACACCAAAACTTAAAGTATTTCTCATTGAAAAAATTACGAAACAAAAGCCATAAACCCCTTTTATAATACTTGGGAGTCTGTCACTTTTTTATACATTTCTAACATGGGAGTCTTACTATTCTAGTATTTTGTCTAAAAAAATAAACAATTATCATCTTAAAAGTTAATAGTTCGGTCTTCTACACACAATGGTTGAACTAAAAACGAAAAAGGGGTAATTTTTTTTTCTTGAGTTCAACAATATGTGGGATGGAGAATTTGAATCTCTGACCTCTTGGTCAATGGTATGTAATTTATGCCGATTCAACTATATTCATGTTAATAGAAAAAAGAGTGGGTTAAGTTAACCAAGTGCCCTTTCTTTGAATAATGAAGATTAGTAAATGGGAGATAAATAAGTTAATTGTCCTTCCTATATAGAGATTTGAAAATGGTTGTGAGAGGGATTGTGGCAGTAATTGTAATGGGATGATAGTGGTGGAATTTGGGAAAGTTGCAACTTCCACATAATTGAAATCAAGAGAAGACTTTTTGGTTGCCACTTCGTCTATTTCGGTTGTGTATTTTCAACCACTTCTATTATTACATTCACATGCTTTAATGTATAGACTCAAAACCATTGACTCCAATAAAACACTATGGCTAAATTATAAACATACCCCTAAGCTTTACATTTGTTTCAAAAATATTCTTATATTCTTAAAAATACAATATTAATCTTGATCTTTTATAAACGTTTCAAAAGTACCTTTATAGTAGAAAATCGTTAGAAAGTGGGATGGAAAGTCAACGTAATAATGACTTGGAATGACGTGATGGTGATCGAGATGCTTGCTTGGATTAAGTTTGTAAGAACAACGTTCTGCCACATCTTGATTTTTCGTCCAACATTCTAACGGATTTCTACTCCAAATGGTAGTTTTGAAACGTTTATGAAAAATTGATAATATTGCAACTTTTGAAAGAATAGGGATATTTTTGAAATAAATGACAAAATTTAAGAATATATATATATATATATATATATATATATATATATATATATATATATTTATAATTTAGTCAAAAACTAATTTAAAACTTTGATGTAATTGAGAGGAAATCGACTTGATGGAAATATTAGCATCTTGGGTTATAGGTTCAAATTTCTATTATGGTAATATACTCCAAAGGGTAGTTTTGAAACGTTTATGAAAAATTGATAATATTGCAACTTTTGAAAGAATAGGGATATTTTTGAAACAAATGACAAAATTTAAGAATATATATATATATATATATATATATATATATATATATATATTTATAATTTAGTCAAAAGCTAATTTAAAACTTTGATGTAATTGAGAGGAAATCGACTTGATGGAAATATTAGCATCTTGGGATATAGGTTCAAATTTCTATTATGGTAATACTAGAGTCTAGAACAATTGAAGTGAGAAGGTTTACTGGAATAGTTCTAGTTATAGGTTAGCAATTCATTTCTAGTGTTCGAATATTTTTTGTCCAACTTCAACCATATTGTCACAATCTCATTTGATCATTTATCTCAAGTTTTCAAAAAAGAAAAGAAAAGAAAAGAAATCTCTATCTTTCTTTTCTTTTCTTTCAACACATGAGGGTTTATTATGATTTATTTTTAGATGTACTTACAACTTTTGTGTAAAATTTAGGATGATTTTGGATGAATAATTCACTATTTGATTGAGTTCAGTGTAAAATTTAGGATGATTTTGGATGAATAATTCACTATTTGATTGAGTTCACATTATTATGTTAGCCTTATTGAGAAGTAAGATTGTAACATTGAAGGTCACAATGAGTAGTTATCTCCAAAAAATTAAACAAGAAATACTAAATATCAATGTGGTGTTTACCAAACACACTTTGATGCTTAAATTAATCTAAATTTCAAATTTGAGAAGGTTTGTTGTAGGATAGAGAGCTTACTCCATAGTTGTTCTCATGCTAGCCAAACATCATAGGTAGATATTATGTTTGTTGTGTTGTGAATGATTATATTGATAAGTTGCTAACATGTAGGATAAGTTGACACTGTTGGGATGTAGCATACAATAACTATAGACTCTTGATGATGTGATTGATCATCAAGTTGTTGCCTTATCAAGTCTATCTAAAGTGTTGGGATACAAGCTACCTTGTCTATTTGGGATATACACATTGACTACTCAACTTACTTATCCGAGCCACAACTTTCTTAGTAGCTTAAGGTCTCTCACGATCACGATCAAGTTGCTACTCACTTGATCATATTCATACCTAGTAGGGTTACGACCCCTTAGCTAGTTGAGTTAAGAGCCCACTAGGTCTCACTTAATCGAGCTATGACCAACTTGATAGCTTTTGAGCTCCTTCTCGAAGTTTTTAATCCCACCTAATAACTCAATGACTAAATACTTTCTAGTGTACATGCTCTATCTATTAGAAAAACATGAGGTTCCATCTTAAAACTAATTGACAATAAGAGGACTAGCTCATGTATCTTATAAAGATTGTGATGTCTTCTCATCTTCCCGATATGAGATTTTCAAATGCCCCCTTAAGATGGTGTCTCTTTAGATTCACCATTCTTGGGTCGGATCCTAATTAGTTTTTGGACCAAATACCCGTTTGAATTTCATAGACTCGGATATCATACTAGATAAATATAGGGTTCCATCTCAAAACCAATCTTTATAAGATGAGGAGACTTCACAATCTTTATAAAATACATGGGTTACTCATTTTATTGCCAATTGGTTTTGAGATAGAACTTCATGTTTCTCTAATATGGTATCAAAGCCCATGAAAGCCCAAACGAGTATTTGGTTCAAAAATTGGGATTCAATCCAAGAATTGTGAACCCAAAGAGACACCATGATCTTCAGGGGATATGCTGAGGATTCCATATCGAAAAGATGAAGAGACCTCACAATTTGTAAAATACATGGGTTGCTCCTCATTACTAATTAATTTTGAGATGAAACTCCATGTTTATCTAATACCATCATGCTAGCAAGATCCATTTTTAGTTTTACCCACAAGGGTAAAAATAAAATTTTGTTCCTAATATGTATATTGTTTTCCTATTTCATCCTTAATGTTTTACAAGTTTCAATTCCATTTCTAATACAAAGAAAGTTTTCAACTAAGTCCCTTCCATCAACCCATGTTAAAGTTATAAGACAATTTGTTACTGTAACATTAAAATATTATTAAACGACAAAGATAAAATATCAGAGATAAAATTGAATATTAAAAAAATAAAACATAGATTTTTTTTGACATAAAAAATAAAACATAGAATTGGTTAAATTTGTAATAATTATATATTTTAACAATATTTTAAAGCTAGAAAATATCTGAAATATATATATGTTAATGCGGCTAATCAATTTGACAAGTTTGACTTCCTTTTTAGAAAAATTGCGTATGGAAAAAACAATAATTACTAAAAACAATTATAAATTTATTATTAATTAGATCTATCAAAATAATTTTATTTGGTTAATCAATTACTTGGTTAATTGATACGTACAACACATATTATATTAAATCATATACAATACATTGCCCGTGATGTGAGGATCTATTTCCTAAAAAACACACACAAAAAAAAAAAAATCGAAGTCATCTAGTGGACGAATTAATCGAAAATTTTAATTTATTAAGGTCAACTTCGTTAGATGCTTTTTAATTCTCACATAGATTAGATATTTTGTTTGAATTCCAACACATTGCTTTTGCCTTATTAGTGAAAGGAGTATTGAAATTCATCTTAAATTCTAGCTCTAGAGAGAGAAATTTTGGATAAAATATACTTTTGATCCTTAAGATTTGAACTTAGTTTTTATGTAGTTCTTGAGTTTTTAAAACTAATACTTTTGGTCCTTGAAATTTGAATTTAGTTATCTTTTGATCTTTGAAGTTTTAAAAGTGATATGTTAGGTTCTCGAAATTTGAATTTGATTTCTAATTAATTCTTGAATTTTAAGATTAAGAACCAAATAGAAACTAAATAAAAACAAACTTAGAGACCAAAAATAGAAACTAAGCTCAAATCCCAAGTACCGAAAATGTATTTTATCAAAAAAAAAAGAAGATAGATCTTAGTTATTGAAACATAAATTTTAGTTCACTCGAGACACTTACAAATTCTACTAAGTGCTTAAAAACTTGAAATTCGTTTTCGAAAACAAAGACAAATCCTTATTTCTACTACATCTGAAAACACGTTTGGTTCCAATTTAAAAACTTTAAATTTGAATTCAAAATTTGAAAACTGTGTTTGGTTGAAATTTAAAAATGCAGGAAAAGATTAATATGTGTTTCATAGAATTAATTTTTTAAGAAAAAGTTAATTAAATATAATAAGATAATTATTTCTTATTATAGCTAATTTGAACTTATTGTTCTCGGGAGGAGAAAGGAAGATAGTGGAGATAGTAAGATATATAGTGGAGGGAGAGATTACTGGAAGTTGAAAAACATGATAAATTTTTAGGATTAATGTTTATACAAAGTTGTGCTAGTTAAATCAATGATATAATCATCTATACATATTTTTAGTAATTTTAGTTTGTTGATCTTTGTTATTTGTAGTTTTTATAATAAAATTTTCTTCATAAAAATTTGATGATAGATCCACTTTGTAGATAGAAGTGGACTTATGAGATTTTAAGAAAAAAGAAAAACTGTAACATTCAATTTTGTTGTTTGGCGAAAACACGTTTTCTGACGAGTGTATCCTTTGTTTTCATAATTTTTAAAAACCAAGGAAACAACAACAATTTGTTGTTTCCAAAAATAGACTATTTTCTAAGTTGTGTTTGAAAACAAATTTTGAAAATAAGTATACCAAACATATTTTCATCGTTTCTCTTATATTTTTTATTTTTGAAAACATAAAAACGAAAACAAATCATGAACTAAACAGGGTCTTAATCTTAGTTCATTTTTAATTTTTTAAATTTCATCCTTATGATTTTAAAAGTTAGAACTTCGTCCCTATTGGTTGATAAAATCTCATTAATAGTCCCTTTATTAGAAGCACTAATGGATTTAATATGTGGCCATTAGAAGCCATTAACGGATCAAGTACGTGGTAGGATTAGCTAATTGTCACGTACTCAGTTCTTTAAAAGCTTTTAATAGGGACTATTTATGAGGTTTTATTAAATTAAACCATAGGGACAAAATTCTAACTTTTAGAATCATAGCAACTAAAATTTAACTATCTTCAAACCTAAAGGACCAATTTATAATTTAACCTTTAAATTTTCAATAGGAATATTTCAGTTAAAATTAGGGATTAGGTCTAACTTGACACTTCAGACAATGATAAATTGGAGCCTTTGCCACTCACGAGAGGAAGAAGCATTAGAAATTAATTAGGTTTTTTATCACTTTATTTTATTATATATTTAATTTTTTAAATTTTCTAGAAGTTTTTTATCACTTTATTTTATTATATATTTTTAGCTTTATTTTTATATATTTTTATTATTTTTTTAATCTAAAAGAACTAGAACCAGAGAGGTGTTTATCTTATAGAAGGATATTCCTAATCTCGTTATATCAAAACTTAGACACCATACACTTGTATGTATTAGCAATAGCAGTTGAACAAACCCTTTCTTTTTGTGGTTAACAAGTAGGATTAGATTTAATGATCTTTTTCTAAAGAGAAATTAAAATGTTAATTTATGAAATTGGTTAAATTATAAATTTGGTTCTTATTGTTTGAGCTTAATTTCAACTTGGTCCCTATAAATTTAAAAGTTTCAACTTAGTCCTTATGCTTTGAGTTTAGTTTCAATATAGTCCAATAGTTTGGTTAAAACTTCACGAACGGTTAACTCATCATCATGTAAAATAGAGACGATTTGTGAGATTTATCCAAGGTTATAAGGATCAAATTGAAACTTTTAAAACCATGAATACAAAATTGAAACAAAAATCAAACCATAAAAACCAAATTAAAAAATTTTAAATCATAAAAATCAAATTTGAATTGCGCCCAAACATTTGGACCAATTTTGTTATTTAAGCTATGAATTTCTTAGGGGGGGAAAATATAAAATTTATCCCCAAACTTGATAAATTGTATCAATTTTTACCCTAAACTTTCAATTTCATCCAATTGCATCTTAAATTTCGATAGTGTTGCTATCTTAACCTTAAAAATCGATAAAAGACTTACATTTGAAAAATCGTTAAAAGAGACATTCTCATGTGCCTTTAATAAAATATAAAACATATTTCATGTGCAAAATTGATGGACCCGAGAAAAAAAAAGGAAAGTTGGAGTTTTTTTTGTTGAAATGTATGAGTTTTTTAAGATTTGTTCAGGGAATATGTTATGTATTAATCAAACTTAATTTATCCAATGCTTAGGCTTCGTTTGGTTCATGATCCGTTTTCATTTTTATGTTTTCGAAAAAAAAATATAAGAAAAACGATGAAAATATGTTTGGTATACTTATTTTCAAAAAAAAAAATTTAAAAACAACTTCGAAAATAGCCTATTTTCGAAAACGACAAATCGTTATTTTCTTTGTTTGTAAAAATTATGAAAACTAAAGGAAACACTGTTCAAAAAACACGTTTTCGTCACAACAAAATTAGATGTTACAATTTTTCTTCTTTTTTCAAAACTCATAAGCCCACTTCTATCTACAAAGTGGATCTATCATCAAATTTTTATTATAAAAACCACAAATAACAAAGATTAACAAATAAAAGTTACTGAAAATATTTATAGATGATTATATCATTAGCACAACGTTGTATAAACATTAATCCTAAAAATTTATCATATCTTCCCTTTCGATAAATGATTTCTTTTTTCTTTCTCTTGTTGGAAAGAATTTCTTTTTTGGAAAGGTTTTCTTCCTCTTATGAATTTTGTCGTTTGTAGTCCAAGAAACCAAAATCTTTTCAAGTAATCTCTCCCTCCGCTATCTCTACTAATTCCACTATCTTCTTTTCTCTTTCTGGCAACAAGAAGTTCAAATTTGCTATAATAGAAAATAATTATTGATCGGGTGAACTTTGGGTGAAGAAAAGTAAGCAAATACGTTCAACCCCAGTGCAAGTGCACACTGTCGATGCAAGTATTAAAACAAGAGTGTTTCTGAGTATCGATCCCACAAGGAACGGTGTAACAAAAATTATGTAAAGCAAAATGTAAGGAGAAATGCAACTTGGAAACTAAAATTTAAAAAACAAGGTTGGGATGGTGTGTTGGTAAAAAGAGAATAATTGTATAATCTAATTGCAAGTTAAAGTGGCAAAAATTACAGAATCCAAAAATTGCAAAATAAAGTGATAAAGATTACAGAATCGAAAAATTGCAATATTGAATAGCAAACTAGATAGACTTGGTAAATGAAATCGCAAAAGAAATTTTAGATAAAGGAGGGGCTCAAGAATAATGTCATTGCCCTAAGTTGTAATTGCAAATCCAACCTACTCTACACACAATTGTAAACCAAAATTGTTACTCCTATTCACCTTGAAATTAGGTTTTAGGAGTGAGTGACTTATATGTCTATAGTCCATCTATCTTAGATAATTTGGCTCAACAATTTTATGGGTTTTGGAGTTTTTAATCCCTTTGTCTAGGGTAAAGAATTGGCTTATGTCTAAGCTATTTTCTCCATCACTTGTGCAAAATTCGCTTATCACTAACTCTGTCGGTATTAGATCTAAGTTTGAGTTGCTACCCTAGTCGATCAATCTAGAATCTCAACGAAATTTTATTCAACACAAGCAAACAATTGAAATGTAGGCTTGGTTTTTGTTGGAATTTTGGCTACAATTACTTCTTAAGGAATTCACATCCTTGAACCCTCTAAGAAGTTTAGCTCATAATAAATCTATAAGAAACTATACTTAAAAATTAAAACAAGCTCCATGTAAAAATAAAGTTGATTACTATATTACTCTAGAAATAACACTTAAAGGAAATGAAATTGTTTACTAAATTTAAAGGAGATGCAATTGTTTTGCTGCACTACAGTAAACAGAGCACCAATTTACAAAGTCAACAAATTCACTAATTCAGTTTGCAAAGAAGATATTGTGTACTGGACAAAAATAAAAACATTAACAATCTAAAGAGAATTGATTTCTATTAGCAATGCTCAACCTTATTTCTGAACAACCCACAAAATAAACTCATTCCAATGATAAATGTGCCACAAAAAACATAGGAAAAACCCAGAAAACGCCCATGAATCGTATACTTCCAACAAAAATAAATTGAGTTCCTCCAATATAAATTTAACCCAATCAGAATATCAAATGTATTAAACAAAGCTTGAAAATAACATCACTCAACTACCTTAACACAAAAACTAAACTTATAGCAACTTCAGTAAAAAAAAAATAGAGACGAAAAATTGGAAAAACAGAGGAAGAAAAACTGTAGAAAAACAGAGAGAAAAATGAGCGAAGACACACGAAATTAACTCCAAAAACGCCTCCAAAAACATTCATCTTCTTCACTCATTTTCTCTCCTTTTATAGGCCTTCATTAGAGTTGAATAATGCCCAAATTTCGTGCTCAAAATCCCCTAAATCATGCAAGAATTGATGATTTTTGAATATGGGTAAATGTAGATTTTTTTTCCTTTTTTGAATTTTTCTGCTACTTCTAGAATTGCAGTTTCATGATATTACAATTTTGGTTTTGTAATTTCCACATTCCCTGCAAACAAGCTTAATTTTTTAGAATCTTATCCTAATTGCCTTCATTCTTATTTCTTTCTTATTTTCAAGCAACTTTCAACTATTTTCAAATGATCTTAAGATAAAACAAGAATATTTTAAGTAATTGAGAGTTAAATAAGTCTTAATTCTAAGGCTTATCAATTATATTTAATTTGTTTTTTCTTAAAAAATTGATTCTACGAAACACATATTAATCTTTTTCCTGCAATTTCAAATTTCAACTAAACACAATTTTCAATTTTTAAATTGGAACCAAACGTGCTTTCAGATATAGTGAAAATAAGGAATTTTTTTTTGTTTCTGCTGAATTATTTGTTTTTGGAAACAAATTTTCGACTCACAAACCAAACGAGGCCTTAATTTTTGTAGAAATTCATGAGTTTTTGGAGATTTTTGCTTGCTTTTTATTAAAATTAGTAGGTGAATTTAATATAATAAAAGGTAAGAATTGAAATACATGTCTAAGTCTAAGGTTCAAATGGATGAAATTGAAAGTTTATGGCAAAAATTGATATACCACATCAAATTTAGGGTATAAACTCATTTTTTTTCCCAATTTTTTACCAATTAAATTTTCAATAGAATGTTGGGTAATCTTTTTGTCTCAATTTTACTCGAGCTCTTTAATAGTTAATTTCAATAACGTCATTAATGTTGTTTTTTAAAATTTGATTATAATTTATCTTTATCTTTACCATTACTATCACAAACTGAGATAATTGAAAATTATTTTTAGGTTTACTTATCTTTTATATAAAATTAAATTATAAGTTTAGTTCTTATACTTTTGCCTCTGTGACTAATTTATTTTTAATCTATTCAGCATTTTAAAAAATTAACGGATCTATTAAATATAAGATTAAATTTTGTGTCTAATCTCTATATTTAACTTGTGTCTAATAAATTCTTGAATTAAAAAAAAAATGTTGAATAGGTCAATGACCTATTAAATATAAAATTAAAAGTTAAGAGACCTATTAAATACAAAATTGAAAGTTTAAGTCATGTTTGATAATCATTTAGTTTTTGAAAATTAAGCTTATAAACACTACTTTTATTTATAAGATCATTTGTTTTGTTATCTACTTTCTACCCATGTCTTCAAAAATTAAGTCAAGTTTTAAAAACTAAAAAAAGATTTTTTAGGCTCCGTTTGATAACCATTTGGTCTTTAGTTTTTGGTTTTTGAAAATTAAGCCTATAAATACTACTCCCACCTATGGTTTTACTTGTTTTGTCATCTACTTTTTACCTATGTTTTCAAAAACCAAGCCATGTTTTGAAAACTAAAAAAAAATAGTTTTCAAAAACTTGTTTTTGTTTTTAGAATTTGGCTAATAATTCAAATGCTTCCTTAAGGGAGATGAAAACCATTGTAGAGAAATTAGGAGAAAACAAGCTTAATTTTTAAAAACCAAAAACAAAAAACCAAATGGTTATCAAACGGGGCCTTAAGAACTTGTTTTTGTTTTTGGAATATGACTAAGAATTCAAATGTTTACTTAAGAAAGATGAAAACCATTGTAGAGAAATCAAGAGAAAACAAAACTTAGTTTTCAAAAACCAAAAACAAAATGGTATCAAACGAGGCCTTAGAGATTACATTTTTAAGTTTAAAGACCTATTATACTACACAAAAATTGAAAGTTTAAAAATTTCTTAAACACCTACTCTAGATACAAACTTAAAGTTTCGAAAACTAAAATTGTGATTTAACCTTTATATAATTTTAAGATCTTAATTCCCTCCTAATAATAATAGTTTACAGTCGATTTATTTCATTACTTTTAGGTTAAATTATAAGTTTAGTCTCAACTTTTAGGTTTGTGACTATTTGGTCCATGAACTTTAAAAAATATCTAATAGGTTTTTGAGCTTTCAATTTTGTATCCAATAAGTTTTTTAACTTTAAAAAAGTATTTTTATAGATTCTTAAACTTTCAATTTTATGACAATAGGTGCTTTAATTTTCAATTTTGTCTAATAGGTCATTGACTTATTCAATATTTTTTAAAGTTTACAGACCTACTAAATACAAAATTAAAAGTTCGTGGTCCATTAAACATAAATTTTAATTTTATATCTAATAGATCAATTAATTTTTTTAAAAAAATTAATATGTCAAAGTTAGACACAAAATTAAAAGTAAACCATATATTAAATATTTTTAAAGTTCAAGAATCAATTAAACATAAAATTAAAAGTTAAGAGAGAAATTAAATATTTTTTAAAATTTAGAAACCAAATAGATATACATTAAATTATGAGACTAAACTTGTTAATTTAAACTTATTTTTTTATTCCACAGCTTCATTGCTTGCTTCACCCAAATTTCAAATAAGCCGCGGGTGGGCAGTGCTAGTTCTTCCAGTTCCAGTACGGTATTCTTCAATCGGAGGCGGCCACTATTTCTCTCGAGATTTGGAAGCTACAGTTCGGAGCAAGTTTTCGGTCATGGGAAAGAAGGCTAAATCTTCTGGTCCTGTTGCAGTCGTTCAATCCAAGCGTAGCGAAGAGTAAACCTCCTTTTCTTACTCACTTTCATGCTTTTCGGATCCTTCCCCCCCTCTTCTCCATTCGATTTCTTACTTTGATGTTTCTGTTTTAATTTGCAATTGATTACGTTTTTCGAATTTGTTTACGCAGTTCCTATGAAGGGGAACGTCTCGATGAGTTGCTACAGTCGATTCAGAGGTAAACAAGAGTTAATGAGTCTAATAATGCACTTCAAGCCACCAGGAACTGATGATCGTGTTTAACAGGGAGATAAAGAGAGCGAGATTTCTGAATGCCGAATCGTTGCCGGAAAAAATTTGGCTTAAGGTTTCCATAATTTTTTTTTTTTTGTTTTGTTTCAATGATGTCTGTTCGTATTTTCAACGTCTTTGTTTCTTCTTACCATGTCATATCAATAATGTTTCTTGTTATTAGCTAGAGAAACAAAAATCTGATATATTACTCTTCCTAAAAGCTACTTATGTTGAGTGATGGGCTTTTTCTTAGAAACAATTCGCAGTTGGAGTTAATGAGGTTACTAGAGTTCTTGAACGGATGACGCCAAGTGGAGATTCTGCTCACATAATGAACCCTAATTATAAGGCTTGTACAGTCAGGCTTCAGGTTAGTCTACTCCTATATTTATATTGGGCAATGCTATCTAGGGTTTAGGAATTAGCAGTAGGAGTAAAACTATACTGCCGAATGCTTATTATTAATAGAATCCCAGCTTTAGCCTTCTACGGTGGTGTTGTTGCACTTCACCTTATTATTTCTGGTGGATTGATGGACCCTTTCATTAAATTGAAGTCATAAGTGTTACTTCTCTTGGTTTTGTTTCATTTTTGTGTCAATCTCACACGTGCAAAATGGATGTATTTGTAATATCGTAATTGTGGGCATGTCTTGTTTTTTATGAAGTCACTGAATCGCTATCTCAAAAAATAATGAAGTCACTGAGTCGCTGATTGTTGAACTCGGCTAGTTTTCCATGATTGTTGTTGCTTCCATGAGCTCTAGTTGTGATAAGCCGACCTAGATACTTCAAATATTAGGTTAAAGAGCAGGTTGAGGTAATCCCGTTTTGCACTAAGGGCTCTGTTCACTTAATACGCAATTATAATCGCACAACAGAAGATCCCAAATGGTAAGCCGCAGGCATGTGCTTCTTAGGAGGATAATCAAGCCTTGAAAAACCCTTGTATGCTTAGAAAAAGGTAAAAGGCTTTTGAAGTTAAAGAGGGCAAACTAGTCGAACCAATAAGCAAAGATGAAGCCCATGGATGAACCCTCCCATAAGTCTTTTTGGATTAGGCAATGGTGTATGTAGTTCAGGCCTGCCACTTGAGATACAAGACATCTCATAGAGTTTGTAACTTCTATCCTAGGTTGTGGCCAAAGGAAATGTACTTACCCTGTCTAAAGTGTCCAATTCATCGATTTATGAGTGTACTTGAAGCAAACAATAGTTTCTTTTGAGAGAAAAACTTTCGCTGTGGAAAACTCTTGTTGATTCTCATGTTGAAGGCAACTATCCTAAAACTTCCTTGAGCCCTTATCATCTTCATATAATTTTTCTATGGTGTCAAAGGATATCAACAAAGCCCTTAGTGTAGTTAGCACGGTTACATGTCTTCTTGGGAGTATGCTACATGATTGGTATAGCCCATGATATGTGCTTGACCACAATAGAAAACTTCTACAACAATGATCCACTGTTCATCTTTCCTACAGAGTATTGTTTGTGAAGTAATCCATCTCAATGCTTGGTACAAGTAAGTATAAAGCAAATTTAATGGCTATTACGTGGTATTTCTTATGCAGCAAGAATTGGGATGAGGCTTAGAAGTCCTATTGGTAACTGGACTATTTCCTCCCTGGTAGGCTTAGTTTCTCACTAAAATATTCCCTAGTCTTACCTTTTTGAGATAGGACTGCTCCTATCCCTTCAGCAGAATCATCCATCTGGACTTCAAAGAGGATGCCAAATTTTGGCAAGGCCAAGATGGCTGCAAATATTTACTTTCTTTCAGTATTTGGAGGCCTCTTTTTATAATCCCAAGATGCTTTGAACATCTATGGGAAAAATATGTTAATTCCATTAACTTTAAACATCTATTGCGATGTTTGGCTTGGGTGAAGATCGTATGCCTAGTTTGGGTCTGTCCACTAATATAACGTTGATTCCCACTATGGATCCTATTCCTAAGAATAACCATTTTTATTCTAAGAAACATGCACTTAGAGATATTAAAGTAAAGCTTGGTGGATTTTGGAGTAGTAAAAAATTCCCGTAGATACCAAAAATGTGTCATCTTGGCTGTGACTTAGTTTGTCAGCTAAGTAGACAATAAGGAACTTACCAATGATTCAATGAATGGTCATAATACGTGTATCGTCAGGCACATAAAAGTACTTGGAGCATTGATCGAGCCAAAAAGCACATCCACAACTTGCCTTCCTTGTAAAGACCTCATTGAGTCTTGAAGGCTATTTTTCTTTATCTCTTGGTTTGATTCAAATTGGGTGGTAGCTACCTTTTAGGTCTAGTTCAGCAAAGATGGTTGCTGTGTACCACTTAATTGATCTAGGAGATTTGATAGTGGTTTTGCTCAGGGAGTCGATATTTAATGGCTAATTTATGACTCTATTTTCGATATGGATTCTCTGTACCATTCTAGTTCAGCAGTGAATGTTCATTGTGAATTCCCTAGGACAGTGGCTTCCTTCAGGCATCGTTTTGATGCTTGATATATAACTCTCGAGTGTTAATTAAACCCAACCCATCATGGTTGCCTACTGTCTTTTCTGTATACGGTGTCTAATTACTCGGCATTTCATCTTTTATTATGTAGGCTGTACTGTTAACAGCTGATTGCAACCCTCGATGGCTAACAAATCATGTGCCAAGCCTGGCCATCTCTAGGAAGGTACCATTGATACTCGTGAAAGATAAAGAGGGATCTTTAAGGTTAGGTGAACTCGTTAACCTGAAAACAGCAATTGCAATTGGAATAAAGGTGAGAACAAAATATTAGATAATTAATTGCCTTTAAAGGTCTACGTTTCTTGTGTTGTGTTGTGTTCAACTTTTTCAAGAAAACTATTATTAACAAAGTTGCATGTTTTCCGAACGAATTGCAGGCGAATGGGAGCCCTGTTAATCAACTTATTGGTGAAATTCTTCAACGAACAACATAAAAACATGTTTTGTGAGTACAACAGGGTTGTCTGGTGTACCGTATAAATGATATGAAATAGGAGCAAATTCTTGTCCTCTTCCCTCTAGCAGTCTGAGATTTTTCCTAGTTTTGCTAACACATGAAATGGATTTGTGCTGATTCATTCTAGATAATGACCACCACTATGGTTGGAAAGATAGTTCATTAGACTTTTAGTTGGAAATAATGTACGAAAGTATGGTGTATCCTTATTAAGAATGTTTGCAGAAGCGTGAGAAGCTAGAATAGTGATTCTTATGTAATTCATTGATTATTTTATTTGAATGGTAAATTTATGATCCAATTTTGTGTGCGGTAGATTAAGTTGACTGTTATTGTGGCTGATGATGTTTATAAAATCCATAATAACATGTCTTGTTCATGATTAGCAGTAATAGAGTGAAGGAAGATTAGCGAAAGTGAGCATAACTTAATAGTAATTGGCATGTATCCTCGACTAAGAGATCAGAGGTTCGAATCTCCTCAACTTTAAATATTGTTGAACTACAAAAAAAAAAAAAAAAGAAGAGTGAAGGAAGATTATGTGTGAATAGTATGTTTTTTAAAGCGCTTTTGTAAGGCTAAAAATGTTTTCCTTTTCAAAAAAAATCCACTTATACTTTTCAGGTTAAATAAATTAAAACTCTAAATTAATAATTGTATCTATTAAAACTGTTTTTTAATTTAATAATATGTGGAGGTGAGATATAAACATTTGACTTTTTAGTCGATGTTATGACGTCTTAATTAATTGAACTATGCTTAAGTTGACTTAGCATTTAAAATTCTAAAGTTTTATAAATGAATCAATTTAGATACCATTAGCGATTCATAACTATATCCACTTAATTCCATTTAAAATCAACTCAAAATTATTACCTAACATTATTTTTGTCCTAAAATCCTATTGAAGTAACAAGGCAAATTTTTCATGTATAACTCTCTAAATAAGTAAGAAAAAAAGAGAAGATGAAAATCTACCCATGTTGGTCATGAAGGGTTGTATCATTCATTGGATTCTAGCATTTTTCTCTACTATTTCATTCATCTTGCATTTAAAAAAGTCTACACGTGTGAGAATTTTACATTAACAATTACAGAATTTCAACAGATGGCCTTAATCGATTAACTCAATGTTAAGAATTTTAATTGATATATATCAACTTTTACAAACTAGTTACGTGAATGATGTTATAAATAATGTCATATATGCCTTCCAATTTTTACTCATTAGTCATTACGTTAATTTCCATCTTATTTTAATGAAAAAAACTTTCCAATGGTATTTTTTGGAACAAATTTCAAAGTTCAATGGTCAAATTGAAGGGTCTGTGTTGATAGGCAATCTGAATTCTGTTTTATATTTTAAAATTCATTGAGTTCAGTGAATGTGTGTTTAGCAAATATATTTTTGAAAACCGTTTTTGTATTTTGTGATCCAAATAGTAAAAATTCTGGAAACAACATTTTTTGACTTTGTGTGTATTCAGATTTGGAATTTGAAATTTTAAAATGCAAAAAAGATAAAAACTTTAATAAATATAGTATTTTATATTATAAACTCTAATTCATTTTTGTTAAATTAAAAAATATATAATATAATATATTATAAATTATATGATGTTGTAAAATAATAATTATATAAAATTGATCACATAAAACATATTTATAAATAAGTTAATAATAGTTTATATTCAACATAATATTTAGTTAGTACTACAACTGTTTGATGTTTTATAAATATATCATCAAACACATTATAAACAATTGTTTAAATTAGAATCCAATTTTTAAATCTGCTATCAAACACATGTCTGAAAACATGAAATACAATTTTGTTTTCAAATTTTTATTTTCATATCACCAAATATACGCACTTGAAACTTTTTAAAGTCTAGGGCAAAATTGAAACCTACCAAATCTATTCGTTCAACTGAACAATTATATCCATTCACCCAATTTTATTTTATTTATTATGCTGCATATAATGCATCATCATACATTTCTGTAAGCCACTGTTAATTAAACTTTCGTGACACTTAAATTTCTTTTAAAAAATAAGACGCAACAGCAATTTAATTAGTCAAATTAATTCCCCATAACCTACATTTATTGTAAAAAAAAAAAAAAAAAGAAGTCAAATTAATCCACTTAATTTTTATATAAACGCTTTACTTGAGTTGAATTATTCACGTCAACAAATTCCAACGACCCATTTAAACATGCCTAACTCCAATAATTAAAATATCAAGGCCAATAGTTCGAATGCGACTATTTTAGCATTAAACAATTTCAGTGAAATACAAGAAAAACATGAACATTTGCTCCAAGGGGACTCATTTGAAAGTTGCAATTGGGTGATGACTGATAATTAAATCAAATGACTTCCCCAAATTGATGGTACATGAACGATACAAAGTACAGAATTTAGAAATTCTAAGTGTTGGGCTAATTTAACAGAACAGAAAACCAAGATTGTGAGACAAAACCCATAAATTATCAAAAATAAAAAATAAATCCAGGTATGCAAACAGAGTAAAAAATGTTCTATAGTTTAACTTGCTTAGTGAATGCTTTAACTATTGGAAATTCTTATGAACTCAGAATTAACCGAATTGAATGCCCCCGTACGCAAGAACTCTAAAGCTGATTTCTCAACACGTATCCAAGCATAGCATAGGAGATAAACTAAACACGAGCTGATAGCTTAGTAGCTTCGTCCAAAATAGCTCCATTTTTTTGCAGGCTTCCCAGATGCAAAACATTTGGTACCTGAGCACAAACATCATAGTAAATTCACGGAACCAAAAAGAGTTTAGCCTATAAATTTATCAAGATGTCACCAGATGATATAAATTCTTATTATCGAAAAAATAAAAAGAATACGGATTTGCACAGAAATTTAGTACCTTCTGGAAGTGCGGGCTGCTCGAACGGGGAACATAAGGTTTTAGCTGCTCCCATCTCACCCTTGGTCCTTGTTTTCACGTCCTTCTCGACCTCCTGGAGGAGCATAACAATGAAACCATCCTTAAGGAAAAGTACACTAGTAGATGATAAAGGTTGGCATTGAACAAACATTTTACAAATCTCATATTTCAGAAACTTTACACAAACATCATTAGAAACTAAACACTTGAAAATGCATTTACTCAAGCCAGTGATCAATGGAGTTCAAGAAATCATCCAAGTGGAACACTATTTTAAAGCTGCAGCAGCCCAAACGAGCGATAAGCTCTTCCTAGCTATGTACACGAGCTCCACAAAAAACAAATTCCAGCAGATGAAAGCGTATTAAGTAATATATTGAAAAACAATAACCATAAGGATCCCTTCAACTAAAATCATGGTGGCCTCATGAAAACTCAGAACCAAAAAGCAGCCAATCCTTCACAAGAAGAATCAAAATAGCAATAAGAACACCGAGAAGCTATACCTCTTCATCGCACCATGGAGCTAATATCATTTTTTTCTGACTGAGTGCTTCAGTAAACTCTTCCCAAGTATTAATAACCTGAATGCATTCATCTCGTTTTACTTTTGCTGCGTCAAACAGGCTTTGTTGAATACTTTCTAGCAATTCTTTCACTTGTTCAACCAAGGAAGCCCTAGGTATGTCCTTCTTTGCCGAATTATCACGGCGAACAGCACGTACCTAGAAATAAAGTACACAATCAAAGTCATTAACAAGTATTAGCGAGGGGAAAACAGGATTCCAGTAGCGACCAAAAAATAACATTAATAGACAGAATATGTAACCTGATTGTTTGCCAAGTCCTTAGGCCCTATTTCAATCCTGAGTGGAACACCTTTCATTTCCCAGTGAGAATACTTCCATCCAGGAGAATAATTATCCCTACAATCTACCTCTGCACGAATTCCTGCTTCGGACAACGTATCCAAAGTAACAGAACAAGCATCAAAAATTCCTTGAGTATCTGCATCTTTGTAAGGAACAGGAACTATAACAACTTGAACTGATGCAACTTTGGGAGGCAGCACCAATCCCTTGTCATCCCCATGGACCATAACCATCACACCAATCTGCAAACATTTTGGAAAGACTGGATAAAAAACTAAAAGAATTGAATGCCCATAAAAGGTAAGATATGGCCTCATCACTATTTGTTGTTTAACAAACGCAGAAATTCTCTGACAAGTTACCAAAGACGAATGCATGTATAAAAATATTACCGTTCTAGTACTATAGGCCCACGAATTTTGCCAAACCATAGCTTTCTCCCCCTTTTCATTTTCAAAGTTTATTTCAAACATTTTGGCAAAATTTTGACCCAAACAATGTGAAGTCGCGCCCTGAATTCCACGACCAGTATTTGGGATAAATGCCTGTATATCACACATGAAGATATGGTTTTATATGACTTAACCAGTATTGGATATTGATTCACCATTCTGAAAGTAGGGCATAACATTTCATCGATTTATACCTCAACGCTTGTGGTGTAAAGACCACCAGCGAACTTCTCCATTTCACTCTTCTTGCCCTTGATAACAGGAATTGCAAGGTATTCTTCATATATGCGCCTATACAGTTCCAATATCTCAAGAACCTGAAGTGAAAGTAGCCTTTAAATCATTACTACAGTTACACAAAAAAACTGGCATATTTTCAGGGTTAGATTGAAGGCTGTTTTTGTAATCTCCCTTGGATTGGCTAAGAATAAGATGGAGATTTAACCTTCCCTCTCCCCTTTATATTCTTTGGATTATTTATATAACTTTGCTTTCTACCCAAAGAAAAAAGAAAGACAGAGAGAATTCAGAAGCATAACGGCTATACCCAGAACAATGAAACATGGTTCATCGTGCACAAAATCAATTGATAAAATGTAATTCCATGGCAAAAAATAAGAGCTCATGACTCAAAAACCCAAATAGAAATCACTAATAATCTCCAAACTAAAAAAAATCCAGTTTTGACTGTTAGTTATCCAAGAATATATAAAATCTAAAATTTATGACACAATTGATATCTAAATTGCACCATCATGCTTTCCAACGGAAGAAAACTCATCCCTTGAGTTCGAAGGACTCGAGGGTGATCACTTGAAGAACTTGATGTTGACAATTTAGACCCCAATCATTCTTTTTGCTTCAAATCAAAGAGAGTTTGCATGTTTGAATCTCCAAATTTGATCAAGATAGAAAATTTTATAATTATGCCATTGGTACTATGTACACCTCAAAAGTCAAAAGTCCTAAAAGATCCACACCTTCACAATTACCTTATCTTAAGACTCCACAGCACTTTCTTTTGACACCAAACAAATCAAGAAGTTTGTTATGTTCTTAAAAATTCATTATTATTGAAGTAGAAATTGCAGATGAAAAGGATGCTAAAATCTACTAACTTCTTTGTTTTTACACAAAAAGTCAACCGAAAAGAGAAGCTAAATAACAGAGAGGGATTCAATTCATCAAATCTCTACTCTTCCCATTTAAAGATTCTAAGTTTCCTCTCAAACCACTAATCCCAAAAATATTTGACTCACTTTCATCACTAGAAACTGAGAAAAAGACGAGTTGGTTTCGAACTCTACAGCCAACCATAACAAAAGCATTTTTCTAAATCGTAATTTAGAACTCTAGAGTTTGATACCTCTGTATCTGCTTCATCCTTAGTAGCAAAAGCAGTATGCCCTTCCTGCCAAAGAAACTCACGACTCCTGCAGTCAGTAGTTAATATAAATTAGCCTTTTTCTCCAAATGGTTTAAAATAATTTCAAAACAATGAAGTTCTAGAAAATTTCTTAAAAGGTTTAAAAGGTTCAAGAAGATTATAGTGACTTATGCAAATAAGACGCATTTAATTAAGAACATTGAACAAAATTATAAAACATCTAACTGTTAACAGGACCAACGTAGTCCATCAACATGAAAGGAAAAGAAACAAAAAAAAATAAGCACAAGCAAGAGTACTTGCCTAATAAATGGTGTGGGATGGCTGAACTCCCATCTCACAACATTACACCACTGGTTAAGTTTCAAAGGCAAGTCGCGGTGACCCCTGATCCACTTAGAATAGTATGGATACATCACAGTCTCACTAGTAGGGCGAATTGCAATAGGAACTTCCAAGTCAGACTCCCCAGATTTTGTCACCCAAGCAACCTTCAAATCGATGCCAAATACCAAATTGTCAGCACCAAACCACAATTGCACCTCTATCAACTTAAAAATTAAAAATGAACGAACAGAACAAAAGGAATTGAAAGATAATGAGCATTTCAAATTCTCTCCATTGTTGCATATATGAAAACGTCACCTCAGGAGCAAAACCTTCTATATGATCTTTCTCTCTTTGTAAGACGCCGGGAGATACAAAAAGTGGAAAATAACAGTTCTTGATTTTCATTTTCTTAATTTCTGCATCAAAAAATACCTGCACCAATGACAAATGAAATCTTCAAACTTCAAAACAAGAACGGATTGTAAAATTGAAAATAGAAAGAGTAGCATCCTTACTTGCATAGTCTCCCATATAGACATGGCCCACGGCCTCAGTATATAGCAGCCAGAGATATCATAATACTCAATCATTTCTCCACTGACAACCACCTAGACAAACTAGAAAAAGAATTATTCAAGTCACCGAAAAGAACCTGTTCATTAATATTACTGGGGAGCTTCCTCCAAAAAAAAAACATCTTAAAAACTTTCTTTTCCTTTCTGTTTATTTGACATAATGAATGATTTCATAAATCAATGACATTTTACAACAATAATTCAACAAGCGACATAGAAGTTCTAGAAATCAATAAAACCTTATGAACCAAAATAAAACATTTCTCTCCAAAGTTAAAGCGTCATGAGAACAAAAATTCAACTCATACGAATAATTTTACACATGGTTTAAGACATGTACTTTGACAGGCTAGGAGTGAAACTACACGGTCTGCCTTCACTACAACGGATGTCAAACAACATTGTCAAACTCATACGAATAAGTTTACCAAACACAAAAATTCATTTTGCAATGAAGAAAACAAAAATCAAGCAAGAAACAGCACCTCAGAATACCACTCTCCAAAGTTATCATCCTTCTTATTAGTGAGACCTAAACCAGTCTCTTTCTTCACCTCCTTCTTTTTCCCGCCTGCCCAGTAAACAACAAAGAACTAATAAACACAAACCAAACAAGGGAATATGAAACAATTGCACAAACAACTATAGTATTAAAGGAACAATATTTACCAGCTTTTGGATTAGTAGCAGAGCTACCAGGCTTAGGACCCGCCATGTTTTCAGTTTTTACTTCTGCAGAAGAATCATCGTAAAAAATTCAATTATAGACAAATAAATGCAATAAAAAATAATAATCAAGTAGGCATTGGGAGAAGTTCTAACAATCTATCACGTAAGAATGAGCAGAACACAAGAAGGAATCTAAAGTCAACCCTATGAAATTTGAATTGGGTTGAGTCTGGTTGTCAAAATTTCCCGCGAATGCAACAAAATAAACAAGGAAACATAAATCATCAAGCCATACAAACCCACCCCGGCCAGGAAAAAAAAAAAAAAAGAGTAGCTAAATATAACAGGGCAGAAGTCATGGACTCAGGACTAGATCTGAATAGCCAAGGATTTCTATCAAAAAGAACAATAATATTGAGATTCCATATCCTTCCCAGCAACAAATAGCAAAAACGGAGAAAATATAAGAAAATTAAAATATAAAAAAAAAAAAGGACTTTGTCGTGGTTCAGATTAAAAAAATTGAAATAAACAAAGTGAAAAGCATTGGAGAGTTAACCAAGATGCTGAACATACTTCAGACCAACAAAATGTGAGCGTGTGTGAGAGTCACAGAGACAGAGACAGACAGAGATCAGGGACTGAGGAATTGAAGTAACAAAAAAGCTACAATGAACTTTACAATGGATCGACCTCTGCGATTTCGATACACCGAACTACCCCGCGGCGGCGATGCGCAAGTGCGAGGAGGCGCGGACAGTGATGAATTACGAGGAGAGAAGTCTGAGGGTTGAGCACAGAACGATACAGGGATGGATTAGTTTTTCAAAATAGCTTTTTTAGAGAGAAAAAGGAAAAAAAAAAGATGCCATTGACTGCATCTTGGGCGTTGGGCTGGGCCACTGGGCTGCACAGAATTGGATCGGATTGGGCTGCTGGAACTGGGTGGGTTCGGTTCGGTTTTCTTATCAGAAAAATTTCGGCTTTTTTATCTGCAGCAGCCAAGTGAAGAAGGAAGCTCGAGTCGAGAGAGGCAAGCAAAGCAAGAACGTTGCAAGGAAGTGACTTTGTAAAATTGTAATCCCTTTTCTTTTTCGGTGAAATTTTGAAGTGTTTGAAGTGGAAGGCGAGCGAGAATGGAGGACGAATCTGGGCGAGCAATTAGGCTAATGAATTTCGTCTCTGAGGAACAGGTTCTTTCTCTTCTTCCCATTCTTTCCTTTGATTGAGATTTTGGGTTTCTTTTTTTATTTTCAAATTAATGCAAACATATTGGTTTTTGGCAGCTGGATGAAGCCAAGAAAACAAGGGGCGAGCGAGTTGAGGATGGCACTGCTCAAAGAGACAGACCCCTCTACGAGGTTCTTCAATGTTTATTCACTTTTACGCCTGAATATAAATTTTGTTTGTGGAATGAGAAGGAAATAAGCTCCTCAGCTTCAGTGTAAACCCAGGCCATTTGATTTACACCCATTATGTACAGTAAGTTAATGAGTTGATCTATTGCAGCTAGCAAGTGGTGGGAGATCTTACAGAAAAAAATAAGGTTCAAATACAAGTTTAGTCCTCCACTTTCACATTTTTGTATTATAATTCTCTAAACTTTAAAATGTGTTTAATAAGCTTTGAACTTTCTATTATGTGTCTAATAGGTTCTTGAAGTATCTGGCAGATCCTTTAACTTTCAATGTTGTATCTAATAAGACCCTGACATATTTGATATTTTTAAAAATTAACGGATCTATTATACAGAAAATTGAATATGGAACTATTATACATAAAATTAAATTTTGTGTCTAACAGAGCCTTAAACTTTCAATTTTGTGTCGAATAAGTTTGTGAATTTTTTAAAATGTCGAATAGGGCAAGGACCTTTTTTTTTGTTTTTTGAGTTCAACAACGTTTGGGGTGGGAAAATTCAAACTTTTGACCTCTTGGTCGATGGTACATGTCAATTACCGATGACCTATGCTCACTTTGGCTAGGGTAAGGACCTATTGGATACAAAATTAAAAGTTTAGGGACTTATTTCACAAAATTGAAAGTTTAAAGACCTATTAAATACTCAGAGATCTATTAGACACGGAATTGAAAGTTTAGAGAGACTAATGTGTAATTTAACCAAAAAATAATAATCACAAATCATAACCACAACGTATATGTCAGCAGGCTGTCATTCCAAACATTTGAGAACCAGCGGCTTGAGAGGCATTTGTCATGTACAGCTCTGATGCCATATGAAACTTAGGTTTTTGGCTTGAGAGGCTTGGAGTGTCCCTTTGACTGTGGGATTTTTGCACTGCTATTTAATACCCAAACAGATCGAGAATTAAAAGAACATTAAGTTGTTGAGATAGAATTAAGGATCATTGATAGTTAGTTGAGTTGTTTAACTAAGAGAAGTCCATTTACAAAATTGGATTGGAAAGTATGTCTCAGTATACACAGATTGCCATCAAGCCTTACGTCTTTATTCTTTCTGAATTATATATTTTACTAGTCAGTAGTCACTTTCTCTTCGATGGTGTAAACTTTTAAGTGACCATATGATATCAAATAACAATTTTTTCATGACTTGTTTAAAACTATGTTTAAATATTCAATGCTCCAGTTGTTTTTGGTGACCCATATCTTTGTAAGGCCTATTTTTGTAATCTTTCAATCTTCTCAATGGAGGTAGTTATGTTTAGATGTATGTTATGAGCATTTGAATGTAGAGATTTAAGCATTTTTGTTGTTAGCTACGTTTATCTTTTCTGTTTGCAGATTTTAAAGGAAAATAAAGACAAGCGTGATGCTGAATTTAGTGAACGGTTCAAGCACAGTGAGTGCTGAAGTGTAATATCAATCTTGTTCTTGATATTAACTCATATAATTGTTATTATTTCAATATTTGTCAATGTTGTCAGATAACACAAACGTTCAAAGATAGAGGATTAAATCCCTGACTATTATGCAAGGATTAAAATTCATGCTTATTCAGCTCTTTTACTACAGGACCACCAAAGGCTCTGGACGAGGATGAGACAGAATTTCTGGATAAATTGGAAACGGTGAGACTATTTGTTTTGAATTTGTTACACATAAGCATTGCATTGCGATTTGTTAATTAGTTCAATATTAAGTATCCAAATCAGTTTAGTATTTTAACACAAGATTGTCGATTTTTTCTTCTTCTCTTTTCTTTAAATTTTATTGTTGATTGTCATGCAGTCAAAGAGAGAATATGAAAGGCAAATGGCTGATGCAGAAGAACAAGAGCTCCGCAGTTTTCAAGTAATTAATTATCTTTATGTTTCAAACCAAGTCCACTGTAAACTTTCTATGTTGCTTTTCTTTTTCAAATCACTGATATATTGTATGCTAGGGTGAAATTTATGACATAACTCTGAACAAGTGTTTTCTAATCAACTGTTAATTTCACATGTTCTTATCTTAAGTGGGGGGCTGGTTATTCAGAATGCTATGCTATATCAATTCCTCAATGATAATGGAAATCTGTAGCCCTTGATTAATGCACTATTCTAAAAACAACCACCATGGGTTGGCCTAGTGATCAATAAAGAGTTGATCAAATTTCTATAAAAATAATAATAATCATAGAGGGCTTAGAGGCAATGGGTTCAAGTCATGGTAGCACGTACCTAGGATTTAATATCCTACGAGTTATCTTGGCCACCAAATGGAGTAGGGTCATGTGGCAGCAAAAATAGTCGAGGTGTGCGCAAGGTGGCACAGATATATATAAAAAAAAAAGCACTATTCTTAAAATCCCGAAAAACATGTATCTAAGCATGCTTTGTGCCTTGGTGTATGTAAGTGAGGCACCCCACCTTGCGTAGTGTGCACCTCCTACTTGAGTGCTACATTGCATTCTTCAAGAAGAAATTAGGGTTAAAATTGAAAAACGTAGGAGGAAAAGAAAAACTTAGACAAAAAGTTATCTCCTTTGTTGGACCTTTCACCCAAAGTCTTTTCTTTCTCCACCAATAGATATGGTCATATGGAGGAACATGGAAAGGAGACTAACGGCGAAGATGTGGAAGGCTATTATTCTAATGGCAAGAAAAATTGGGACGAGGACCTATTTAGTATTTAGTATTTACTGTTACGAGTTCTAATTTTAAGTATTTGCATGATTGTTTACTCTCTGTTGTTCGTTTTTGAGAGATCCATAATACTTGAATTTTGTTTGTATTTATTTCTTATATCTCATGTACTGGTTTTTTATCTTGTTTGCTTCACCTCACTGAAATCATCACTTTCTATTGGTGCATTGCACTTGAGCTTCAGAGGGTTGTTGCACGTCAATGCACTTCATGTTTTAAAGAACATCGGATTAATATAACAATTTATTAAATGTTTGTATAGTAGTGGCCAACAGTTGAACCATGAATCTTACACTAGAGTCTAGATATATTACTGCAGAATAGATCATCATTGTGTCATCTGAATTATTTGTCATCTCTAGCAGTGATTTAGCTCTAAGATTGACAAGTACTGAAAAAATGATGGCAGATTTTCTGTAGTTTAAGGTCATGAAGGATGTCCACATCAATTGAGTCAAGTTTCCAATTCAAGTGCCAGTCTTTCCCTTGTTATTGATTAGATGCAGCAGCATTATGAAACGTTGCTTGTAGCCTCAGTGTTGGTTATGGACATTTCCTGTGACTCTTTATGTTTTGATTACTTTTCATGATGATCCAATCTTTTCGCAACAATTTTTTAATAACTGATGAAAGTTGCAGAAAAATAGGCATCTACCTGTAGAAACATTCTTCTTACTGATATAAATAATCAATTGTTACAATTGTAATTCGGTTTTAGGCTGCCTGTTGCTTTCTGCTTAGTGATATTACTTCTTGCTCACAATGTACATGAGTACTTGACGCAAGTGCCCACTTTTGAGTTTCTTCTGAAGCACTGTTTCTTGGTGTTCTTTCAGGCAGCAGTAGCAGCACAATCTATTATGTTGAATGAACTGAAGGAAATAACCCCTCCTGCTCCAGCAGCTCAGGTTGGTTTAGTTCAAATTCTACACGCTTCCGGTAGCTTTTCGTGTGAGTAGCCACATCGTAAACAATCAATAAATTCTGGTACTGAAATGCATTACCATAGAATTAGACTACCTCCAATATCAAGAACCATACTCATAAATTCTAAATGTCAGCTAAACTCACGAATATTACAGATTCTCTTAGATTGTTAGGTGTTTTATTGGAATGTGAAGTGTGCTAAATGTTGGTTGCTAGTTTGTGGACGTGGTTTCTATCTAATTTATTCATACATATAAGGGTGCGAGTACATTCATCGTAGCGGTCTGTTCTTTTTGGTCAAGATGTGGTCGAGTTGCTGTAATGAAGGTTTTGTTATATCAATTGCCCCCTAATGTCACCCTCGACTGTTTGCAGGAAAAGGCACCAGTTAGGAGAGAAACTCCAGCGACTCGACCCCCGAGTATGATTATTAAAGTAAAGCCACAGGCAAAGAAAGCGAGGATTGAACCCAGAAGCCCAGAAAAAGCTGGTAGTAAGGCTGAATCAACAAAAACACCTGATACCATTAGTGATAGGCCTCTTGAAGCTGCTACAACAGGACTAGTTTCATATAGTGATGAAAGTGAAGATGAAGATTAGCGAGTCGATTCGGCTGTTAGAAATTCCGAAACAATCACCATATTGTATTTAATTTTTTCTGCGTTGAGGCGCTGAAGCAATGAATCCTTTTTTGTTTGTGGTAATTGTAGCTTGTTAGCTTGAATATATACATGTTCTAACCGTGTTCATTGTTGAAATGATTTAAACAATCCTCAAGGTTACTAATTCTTGGTGAAATATATGGAGGCTTGATTTCCATTATGGTTAAGAGTATGGTGACTCGGTTATAGATGTATCAATTTGAGATCATTTAATACTTGTGAAGATTTAGGTCTGGATTGATAACCATTTAATCTTTTAAAATTAAGTTTGTTTTCTCACAATCTCTTTATAATAATTTTCATCTTTCTCAAAGAAACATTTAAATTCTTAGTCAAATTTCAAAAACAAAAACAAGTGTTTAAAAACTATTTGTTTTAGTTTTCAATATTTGACTTGAATTTTGAAAACATTGCTAAAAAGTAGATAACAAATCAAAGAAATTCGTAGGCAAAAGTAGAGTCTAAAAGCTAGGCTTGTTTGGTAGGTGATCTAAAGATAGAATTTTGAAAACAAGGGATTAAATGAAAACATAGTTCTATTTTATGTTTTCATATATGTGTTTGATAGCATATTTATAACTTGAATTCCAATTTAAACAATTGTTCAAAATATATCTTATAATATATGTATAGATCATGAAACTAGTTAGTTGTAAAACTAAATATTAGGTTGAATATACATATTAATTAATTTATGAACGTGTTTTTTTTATATAAATTTTGTATAATTATTATTTTACAATATCATATAATTTACAATATATTATATTATACATATTTTAATTTAACAAAAATAAGTTGAGTTTATAACATAAAATACTATGTTTATTAAAGTTTTTATCTTTTTAAATATAATTCTGCATTTTAAAATTTTAAATTCAACATTTAAATACAATGAAAACATAAAAATGTTGTTTTCAGAATTTCCAATATTTAGATCACAGAATTTGAAAACAATTTTCGAAAATACACCTGTCAAATGCATATTCACTGAACTCAGTGAATCTAAAAACATAAAATAAAATTCAAATTGCTTACCAAACAGAAAATTTTCAAAAATAAAAAATTAAAAGCCAAATGGTTTTCAAATAGGCCTTAGATGATCTTGAATTTCAATGTAATCAATTAAATAAATAATTAGTCTCTTGCTTGTATAATTTGTTTGATCTCTTCATGTTAAATTTCCCGTTGTATCTTCAAGAAAGAATTGACTATATCTATGGATTAAAATAGTGATTTCTATATTAATGTCTATATTAAGGCTATACTTGTTCCAAACATGTAGTGACATTTCTTTTTCTTTCATATTCTCGTTGGAAGTGGGATTTAATTAAAGAGCTTGGAATGTCATTTAGAAATCGAAGTATGGGTAGAGTAAGACTAATTATTTAATGAGGCCGCTACAATGTGGCTGCCTCATAATGATCGTTGGATGTGAATTCAATAATTTTCATGTTTTCTAATAATCATTGAATATAAATTCGAGATACTTCTCTCCCCATATCCAATGGTGGAAAACATTGTGGCGGCCTCACCGAATAATTTCTCGTAGAGTAGAGACTGTCAAGAGTTTTATCAAAAATCATTTCAATGTTTAATTTCACATTTTGATTATAGAATCATCAAATTACTATTAAAAGGTATTATTATATTTGTGAGAATAAAATAAAAAAAAGAAGCTAAGAGTGTGATAGACAAAAATGATATAGAGAAAAAAAGTTAGAGAAAGAGAGATGTACAAAAATTTTAGATAGAGACAACAAAGAATTAGAGAGAATTTTGAAAAAGAGAACAAAAAATTGAATGAGATACACAAGTTTTAGAGAGGCAACAACAAATTAAAGGAGAAAAAAAGTTAGAGGAAGAGATACTAAAATCTAGTGTGATAAAAAAAAATTGTAAAGAGATACAAAAATTTTAGATAGAAAAAAGAGTTAGAATGAGAGGGATAAAAGATTTAAATGGAGAAAAAAGTTAGAGAATTAGGTTGACACAAATTTTAGAGAGAAAAAAATGAAGAGATGAGAGTGTAAAAATTAGATAATAGATAGATGGAAATTTAATTTTCTTTTTCTTTTGAGTACAACAAATGAGAGCAGGGGAATTTAAACCTCCAACCTTCAAAGGAGGTAGTATATGTTAATTACTACTGTGTTATGCTCACTTTGACATAAAATAAAGTGAAATTAGAAACATTTTTCAATATAAAATAATAGTCCTTTTAAAAACAAATTCATTTTTCAATATAAAGTAATAGTCCTTTTAAAAACAAAATTTTCTTGATTACTTGATAATCATCTATTAAGTGATTGACTAGGAATCACTTAAAAGTGATTTTAATTTTTTTTTCTTCAAAACTACTTATTCACAATTGCCAATATATCGTCATTTTGAAATGGAAGTGATTTTGACAATAACAATAATGATTTTGGTTATCTCAAACCCTACTTTTTTATAACTCTAATCCCTCTCCCAATTTTATTAAATATTAAGAGTGATAGCATAAGAAATTTAAAAAGTGTCCTTTTTTTTTATGAGATGGTCTAATCAATTAACTTAAATAATGTATTTTGACATAACCATTCCAGTTTCTTTTGACAGCATTAAGATGGACTCCATTGAAAAAACCTAATAATTAATGAAATGATCAAATAAAAAACCTATAAAAAAATTAACAGAAATATTGACTTGTGAGCATGTAATATTAAATTATTTGATCATAAAAAAATATATTGATTAAACATTGACTTTTGACATGCTATATTTTTAGTGTTGAAGCTTTGAATCTCTACTCCCATGTGTTATTGAATTTAAATGAATAAATAAATAAAATATATATATAAAAAAGACATTAAAAATAAGAGGAGATAGAAGAAATATTAAAAAATATAGAAGAGAAAAAAAGGTGATTTAGAAAAGTTCTTAAATTTTTAAAGGGTAACTTTTCTTGGGAATAGATGGAGAAGAATGACTTCTTCTCATATCTCATATGCTATAAGTTAACAATGATAAGAGGATAAAGATATGGGCCGAATTTTGTTTGGTTGGACTTACTTTTTACGAGTATTTTCAGTTAATCACTTCAAATCATTTTTCTCATCCCTAGTTATTTTAAGAGACTAATAAAGCTTTTAAAATTAATCCAATTTTTTAAAACACTTTTTATTCATTATTTTTTTTAAAAAAAAAACTCAATTTTGATGATCTAAAATCACAATAAACTATAATACTAAACACATTTTAATTATTAAGTTTTTTAAAGGTGTTTACATAAGAATTAATTTGGTTCAAAAAGTTTTTTTTTTTTTAAAAACAGCCTAATTATTCTTTATTCATTACATTATTTTGATAGTGTTTGCAGGTTTTTAATTTTTAAATGATAAAACTAATATATTTTTTTCTATTATTATTATTTTTTAATACAATAGAGATTATCAAATTAGAAAGATTCGAACCACAAACTCGGTAGTCATTAACACATTTAATTTGTCAAACTATGTTCTCTTTAGTTTTATATTATTATTTTGTCTGGTTGAAGAACTCAGAAAATATCACATAATAAAAATAGAATATATATATATATATATATCATTACGAAATCAAACCACGTTACAGAAACACAGAGCCCCAAACCAATTCACAGAAAATCAAATCAAATCAAATCCCATTCTTCTTCTTCAACCCACAAACCCTAATGTGTTCAGTTCCTCAATCCCAAGAAGAACGGCCCACCGGTGCCCTGAAGCCAAGTTCTTCCCAGAAGGAACGGCCCAGCGGTGAACTGCAATGCCTCATTTCTTCCAATCACTCTCACGCCCTTCCATCTCACTCTTCTGTTCGTGTTGGCGCCTGGTCCTCTGTTCGCGTACTCCAAATACTGGCATGTATCCAATGCGAAATTCCCAGCCCATGGCAAGTATCCCGCCGGCTGAATCAAATCACCCAATGTTGACTCCATGAACACGGTTCTTGCGTATTCCTTCCATGGGCGACCCAAGTATGTGGGGATCTTGAACCTGTCCGCGAACAGCTTCTGCTCTGGCACGATTCTGCAGTTGTGGATCACCAACCCGGAGTTCTCTTGCTTGTATTTTCGTCCATTGGCGGTCACTGTGTTCTGTTGGTTGTCCATTGGGCGGCGGACGATGATCAAGGAGTTTTGGATGATGGTGTTTGAGTCGCCGAAGATGAAGTCCACGGTGCCGGAGATGACGCAGTTGCGGTAGAATTGACGGTTGGCTTGGGCGTAGAGTGTGTCTTGGTAGCCGTCCATTCTGCAGTTGAAGAAGGCGGATTTGTCGGATTGGCTTCTGAGGGCTACGGCTTGGTGGCCTTCGGGGCCGGCTGTGTTGCGGAATCCCATGGATTTGCAGAGGAATCCGGCTCCAATGGCCGCTGCGAGGCGAGGTAATTTTGTTGTGTTAATTGTGTTGTTAGTTTCCGAACAATTTAGGGATTTAGAGGTAGAAATCAAATCAGGCGGAACAAAGAATTTTCGAAATCTCATTTGAAAGATCAGTTTAGAACATAAAACTCTGCTTGAGTTGAAAGAGAATTTGAAATTTTTTGAGTCTTTGAGACGGAGTTACTTACAGAAAGAGGCAGTGTCTTGGGTGGTGATGCCATCGCGATTGCTCTTGCGGCCAGTGACAATGGTTCTTCTTGGACCATCACCATACATGAAAACGTTTATCATGTCTTTAGTCACAGTGATGTACTCATCATAGATCCCTGCCTTCACGTAGATTACATATCTTCCCCTTAGGGCCTTTGGGTATGCAGCCAATGCAGCAGCAATGGTCTTGAACTGTCCGCTACCGTCCTTAGCCACCACGGCGTTCGGCTGCACTCGGGGGGCGCCTCCTCTCGCTGCCAGCAGCTTCCTGTCTGCCCCCGACAACCATGTCGGGAACCCATCGCTCCCAACTTCTGTTGTTCCAAGAAGCCTACGCCCACTCGGTTGGACCTGGTAACAAAAGAAATATATATCACTCAAATATACCATAACCTATGAGCTTTAAACTTTTGGAGTTTAGTAAGTGATTTAGCAGAACCTTCAATTGCAAGCCGAAGTTTTGGAGAACATCAGAAACTACATCGACGATAGCAAGAGCATTGCTGGTAAGCTTGCCAGCAACATCAAGACCGTCTTGCATCTTCTGTCTGAGTTGGGGATCGGTTTCTCCGAGTCCATCGAGGCAAGATTCCTGAAAAGAAACGACGGCGCTGAGCCAGGTCTTGATATCATTGATGCGATCTGCGTCGGTGTGCATATCGGGGTCCCCGACAGTGGAGTAAGATGCATGTAGCGAGTCGATGGCGAACTGCAATAAGTCCTTGCAATCATCAACAGACATTTTGATGGTGGCATTGTTAGCAGCCTCCACCATAAGGCTATCGGACAAGTTATAGCCTTTTGTAACCTCCTCAATAGTGGCAAGAATTGCCGCTTTAACATACTCTTTGGGATCATTTGAAGAGGCATTATGAGCAATGTTGGCAAGAGTATTCTGGCATTCGTTCTGGTAATCAGTACCAGAACAAATAGTTGAGACTGCCTTCATCTTTGGCGACAGATTCTCCGTCGCAGCTTTGGAATCATTTCCCTTGTTAACTACGGCGACGACGGCGAGAGCTACACCGACGACAAGAATAAGGGATATTCCCGAAACGACCACCTTCCCGACCATTTTTATTTATTTTTTTGTTCCCTCCTGTTTATGGTAATATGGAAAGGCTTTCCTCCTGCAAATGAGTGATCAAAACCCAGGTGGAAGAAGCTTTCCCACCAGAAAGATGGGAAAAAGAAAAGAGTGGGTTTTGAGCAGGAAGATTTATGTATTTTTTTTCTTTTTTTTTTTCGGTTTTTGTAATGATATTGAATGGAGGAGGTGATGAGAAAATGGTTTGCATGGGAATGATTATATAGTGGTAAAGTTTGCCTAAAATAGGAGCTGTTTTTTAGGAATGCAGGTATAAGTTTGAGAGATTTGTGGTTTATTTTTAGTGTTCTTGACTGAGATAAATTTGGAGAATTTGGGAAGGTCAATCTCAAACAGACCACAATTTTCTGAACTATAACTATCCCAATTTAACTTCTTATTTTCTATTTTCCTATATTTTTTGAAAGAGTTAAGCAGTCTGTTGTTAAATTTTCTCAACCATCACCACCCCAATTTAACTATTCTGTTGTTAAATTTTGAAAAAGTTATTAAATGTTAACCGTTGTAGTCGTCATCTAACAACAGTTCAAATAGAAAGATTAAAATACATTTTTCCTATAATAATAGTTCAATCTAGGTTTAAATTACATTTTTTTATCTAATAACATTTCAATACAAGTTTATTACATTTTAGTAATCTCTTTCATATACATTTAATGGTGTAAAATTTTCGACCCATTTCGAATGATTTCTCTAACATTTCATGCATGTAGTTTGGTGGGGGTCTCATTCTAGTTTGATTGAGAAGAGAGCTTCCAAAAAACATGGAAGAAATTCTTTATGTTTATTATATATAATATAAATAAATGCATACAAAAAATAAACCAGGGAGTTTAAAGTATGTATTTATTCAAAACTCACAATTTAATTAACATTTAAAACTATATGTATAATTCATTCATAAATGATCTAATATATCGTTGTGATTCTATAAGACAATTAAAACTGTCATTTTTTCAAATTATATACGCTAAAACACAAAAGGGAAGTTAAGAGATACCTATAGTTAAAAACAACACAAAGCATTAGCATTCTTTCTAAAGAAAGAACACATTTGCATTACATGGTTTATATCTTTTAATAAAGTTATTTCCAATAATTTTATACGTGGATTGTTTTGAAAGTATAACATAAAGAAAAAAATAAGATATATTAAAAGATAATGAAACTTATTTCATAAAAATCCTTTTTCCACACCACATTAACAAAAGTAGTCATATAAATATTTAAGATAATCTAGCAAATCTATATATTACAAAGTTATTACTATTCATTACTATACTCAAAAAGATGGTGCATGATATATAAATGCATTACTTTAAAACTTTGGATGATATCTATAGGAGGAGAGCATAGTAATAGTAGATTTTGTAAGCAAAGGTTAATGACAAGGTAATTCTTAAAAGGAAGGAAAAAAAATTCACAGAAGAATAATGCATTCACTTTTATTTCCTATGATTTTTTTTTACTATAGACATCTAAAAAGTACTGTAATTACACTGTTTAAGTAGATATTCATACCATGCTACAAATTAAATTTCATAACCTTCACAAATTTACAGCTCATATAACTTTTTTTAATATATTTATTTTTATAGTTCACGTTTGTTTTGGTGATTGAATATTTTATGTCTATGTACAACATTCATAGTTTTCTTTTTTTAAACGAAGATGTATCATCATTTCATAGTTATGCATTTTTTTTTAAATATATGAAATAGTGGTATGCTATAATATTCTTATAGTACATCTACTGACATATATACCATAAATTTATGGAATAAGTACGTACCTGCTGTATAAAAAAGACAATTTTAAAAAAAAAATGTCTAGTTTCTGAAAATATTACAAATATGTTTAAATATAATAAAATGCAATTCAAGTAATTATGGAAGGTTACAATAAAACCTTCAATCATAGTGTCAAATATGTAACCAATTTTGAAAGGAAATATCACATTTTAACACAAAAATCTTAAGATTGGTGGACTTCTATATGTGGAAAAAAAAAATCCATACAAATCTGTAGAGAGAAAAACTAAGGTAAATGATTTGTTTTTGGTATTCCCACAATATCTTACTGTTGGCCACCCTCATTCATTTTTTTTCTCCCTCAAAAGTATTTATCAATTTAAAATCGAAATTCCTTTTTTCTCCTTCTCATCTTTCCATTAAAATATTATTTCTCAAATTCTAGAATGGTAATCTAAATCCCCATCAATCTAACAAAATGAAAACATAGGAATAAGTCTAATCAATTATAATTTCATAATATGTTCTCATTATTTTCTGGTATTGTTGTTTTGGTGTAGAAGTTTGAGTTAAAATGGTTTAGAGATATTTATTTATCTATTCTATTCTCAATGTTTTTAACTATGGGATTAATCTTGCTTTCTTTGAGGTTGAGTCTGATGGGTTAACTTTATGTAGTTTATGTTTTCACAAATATAAGAGAATTGAGAGTCAAGTACGAGAATTATAAGTGTCATGGGTGAAATTGGACTTGGACCTAACTACATACTTGAGACTAAATGGAAAATTAGGACGAAGCCCAACGTGGAAACTGACTCGGACACGAGCAGGCCCCAGGCCTCACATGTCTCATTAGTTCGGGACAACCCCTAACTGGTCCGATTCAATCTTTTTTAGTCCCAATTCAAAGAGGAAACCAAAACCCTAGATCAATCCACATAAAAATACATTATTATGACTCAAAGAAGGTAAGTCAAGCTGAGTCATCTTACTCTAAACTTGCAACACACTGGTATACAATTCTTACTCTTTTGCAGGTCACCTCTTTTCCCAGTAAAATTGTTTAACTTTATTGTTGAAGCACATTTGAATCAAGCGGATTCTCCTTGGTAAGGTTTGCACATGAATAGGCATATTAGGCATTAATATGTGGAATTAAAAGTTTAGTATGCAAGAGGACGAGAATGATGTTATTAAGAATATACCTGTCATATATATAATATGTGGAATTAAAAGTTTCCTAGACAAGAATATAAGAATGATGGATATTATATTTTCAAAAAAAAAGAAAAAAGAATGATGGATATTAAGGATATTCCCTAATCTTATCTTATCTTTACTATCTTAAAAAGAGGCTAAGGAGGAGAATCATTTTTGGACTATTTTGTCCAAATGATAATTCCATAATTCCAAATATGCCCCTTCATAATTCCAAATATGTCCCTTAATTCATTTTTAGACTATTATTTATTATCCTTATTTAGTTTATAAATTTACAAATTGTGCCATTAACAAATTGAAAATATGGAAGGAACTTTTTTTTTTTAAAAATATTGCCTTAATCATCCTTATTCAATTATTTTTAAATTAAAAAAAATTGGCTTATTGTAGCATCTCTCCACCACCCACACACACGTAGATCACTACATTGTTTATTTCATTAATTTTTTTTCTTTTTCATTGATCTTCATTTAATATATTTTCACTCCCACCCACTACTTCCCTACAATTTCTCCTCCTCTCCCTCCACTGTTCATTTCTTCGTGCGGTTACATCTCTAACCTTTCTCCTTCTCCATCCTTTTCCTCTTCCCTCTCTATTTTTCTACCATGCATTTATCAATATTTATTTGTTTGTTTTTATTATTATCCCAAGACAACAAACCTCCCATCTTCTTTTAGTTGTTTCAAAATTGAATAAGGGTTTTCATTTCCGTTTTTAAAATTTTTGTCTAATTTGTTTGATTCTCAACCTTCTATATAAATAGGCAAATCCTTTTTCCATTTTTTCATAGTTTTATAAGACAATTCATTCACCCCACATGTTTTATTACAAGTACATATCCTCTTTGACTTTGAAATGGATGCAGAAGTATTAGCAACAGTAGCAACAATGATGACAATGAGATTCAAGTTGATAACTACAAAAAGTGGTGGTGTAACATTTGAAAGATGGTACATTCGAGAAGTAGAGGAAAACACTCATTTCTCTCGAGTGCGTTTGAGAGCAATCCTCAAAATTATTTTGCTAACCTCCTACAGCTTAAAAAAATAAGAAGTTAGGTACGGTTTAAAAACTCATACAATTATGTAAAAGTCTATTATGATAAATTAAATTGTTCATTTGGTTCTTTCTATTCTTCTAATTTTTTTGTATTTATCGTTAATTTTTATCAATTATATAACATAATTTTGAAATTGTTTTTGAATTTTGATATGCGTAGTTTTCTAAATATATGTTAATGTAGACTAATCATGAAATAAATCACCAAAACACATATTTATGTTAATTTTTTTTGTTAAATAATTTACAAATAGAACGACATACTTTTTTTAGTTCTAAGTTTAGAGGCTAAAATAAAAAATATGAAAAATGCATGAATTAGTATACAATAAATATAAAAAAATTTGAGACTAAAACAAGATTTAAATTATTGTACATTTTTTTTAAAACTGAGGAAAATATCAACATGCTTGAAAATTTGATTCTACTAATACTTTTAAGAAAAAAAAAGGCATTAGGATCAATAAATTGCCCTTATTTCAAATACTCTCTCCCACCCTTACAAATTCTTCATTTGAGTTTTATTCTTCTCTCCCTCCCTCCCCACTTTTTCAAATTTGCGCTCTTTCTCTCTCAAAAAAAAGGAAAAAAAAAACTACTAATGTCTCTCTCTCACCATCGCATCTCTCTCATTAACTCTAGAGAAAACATTATTTAATAATAAGAAAATTTAGAATGTGAACCATTAGAACCGAAAGAGTAAGAATATGAAAAATTCTAAAATTAAGTCCAAAAATTTGTAAGTTTATCTTTAAAATTTATGAATTTATTTTTAATTATAATCAATAATGAAACTTCAATTTTTTTTTTTAACTCTTTATTTGTCACAACTATAAATAGTTGATTTTAAAATTATGTATTGAATGAGTACTTTCATTATAATAGATAATTTTTTATTAAAGAAATGTTAGATAATTTTGAAAAATAAAAAATATAAAAATACATTGAAATTTTTAATTTAAACGCATTAATAAAATTGACATATGAAAAAAATGTAAAAAATTGGAATAAAAAAAGTTTGAATAGAATTTTTTTTTGTCAATTTATTTATAAAATTTAATTCTAAAATTTATAATTTTACTTATAATTATAATTCATTATAAAATTTAATTCTAAATTTTATAATTCTACATATAATTATAATTAATAATTAGATTTCAATAGCTTTTAAATTTTAAAATTTTAATAAATTTTTTTTAAAAAAAGCCGAAAACTACATTGAAACTAATTTAAGTATATTTATAAAATTGACATATGAAAAGAAAGTAAAAAGTTAGAATATGAATAAAGTTTGAATGTAAAAAATATAAGAAACTAATAATTAAAAAAATAATAAGCGCATGTATTTTTAAAATATTTTATTCAAATACATTTATTCTTGAAATCTTAATCAAAATTTTAAAACAAAAAGGTAGTTTTAAAATTTTATGTATTTATTTTTCAAGATTTCAAAATTAACTTTTAAAATGCAACATAAATTTATTGTCAAATTAAGTTTTAAAATCTTAAATTTGATATTTTAAAATTCTAAATTAAAAAATAAACATATGTTATAACATATTACATGTGCAACGCACGTAAAAGTTTTCTAGTATATATAAAGTGTAGAAATCAAAAGTCTCCTATGTAGGACAAAAATGACAATCAATGATGATGAAGTTTTCTTTAGATGTTGCAAAAGAAAAGAGTATATATAATAGATAACTTATAAGAATGATAATGTAACACACACATATATTTTTTGATAATATGTGAAGTGGAGAATTCGAACCTCTAACCTTTTGGTCGAGAGTATATGCTTCATGTCAGTTGAGCTATGCTCTTGGTAGCAACATATGTAATATAAAATGTCTGAATTAGGTTAAATATGTATAAAAGGATTAATTGCCTCTATAATAAACAAAAGAAAAATCAAGTACAATTTATAATAACTATATAGCCTTTGATTAGTTAAAAATTTAAAATAAAGTCTAGTACAAGCCAATCTCCTTCAATGCGCCAATAAAAGGTAGTTATAGAATAGTATTGTCAGCTTTCATGTTATTATATTTTTTGATTTGTTTTGTTTGGATAGGAAACACTATCATTGATAAAATGAAATGATATGAAAAGGAGGAAACCCATCCGAACGGATTACAAAAAAACTTCTCCAATTGGATAAGAGAGAGTTTACTAAATAATTACGAAAAGAACATTTTTACACTATAAAGAGCGCCATAAAAAGAGTAAAATCCATAACTTCAACATGACTTCGATTTTCATCCTGGTATTTCTTTCATTCCATATCGACCAAATGATTGCTCTTGTAATCTGAAGCCACAAAATCTTCATGGACTGTCCAAAAAAATGGTCTTTGATAGGTAAATTCAACCATTCAAAAACTTTAGGAGAACCACTCTATTCTAAAAGCACGATCAAGCATTAATTCTACGACTTTCATCGTTTTTTTTTTTGTAAGAAACCGAACTTTCATTGAACAAATGAAAGAATACAAGGGCATACAAAAAAAAAAGCCCAAAAGAAGCGGGAGTCCAAAACTAACTACATAAAGGGACTCCAATCCAAAAGAAGAAGACCAAGGTCATAATTACAAAAAAGCCTAGTGACTGACGACCATAAGGAGTCATTAAACTTAACAATGTCCCAAACTTCCTCACCTGACCTCTCTTTATCTCTAAAAATCCTATTATTTCTCTTAATCCAAGTCCCCCACAACACAACAAAGAAGCTGACCTGCCACAACACTCTCTCTCTCTTGCTAAAGGGAGGATGCAAAAGCACCTCCTCCAATAGAGAACACCCATCTCTATTGCGCACGCCACTAACCTCAAACAATCTCCTCCAACGATCCCATAGCCCACATTGTCCATAACATAACATTGTTCAACGACTTTCATTGTTGTAGAGGCATTCCTATGATGGATGAAGTTTACAAAGGTAGAGTTTACTATCTTCCTACCAAGAAGATATTCTTAAGAGTTATCCAACACCTCTTCACATATATTATTGAGTTCCATTATCATATAACCGGTATCTTACCATTACTCCAAAGTTGCCCACAAAAAAAGCACAACCACTTATGGCGAGGACACACAAAAAAGCATAATCACTTTTGATGTGATGGCTAGGGCATACCAAAGAATTTTCCAGAAAAAACAACCATTTGAATCGTTCTTCGATCTTGTTATTTATTATGCTATTTCTTGATGTAAATTGTCCAATCTCTTTGCTTCTTATACATATGCTTCCCTTTTAGTTCACTGAAAAAGCCTTTTGTAATCACCATGGATATGTCATCCTTTTTGTAAATTTCATACATCAATGAAATTGTTTCTAAAAAACAAAAAAACAAAAAACAAATAAACAAAAAAACAAAAAAAAAAGGTGTGATGGCTAGGGAGAGAGAAAATCCATCCATGTTATTATAACCAAGCCTAATAAAACATAAATGAACAGAGTAATTATGCATTTATTTATAACACCTCAAAAGTAAATGAACCAATTCCATTGCCCACATTGTCCATAACATAACATTCAAACATATGAACGTTTCATCTGTTCTAGAAAGTAGATAGTAGTAAAAATATTCAAGGGATAAGACTGCCAAAACGAGCAAAAGACTTGCCCATGCAATCAAATCCCATAAGCAGACGGCATAGAAACCTACTGTTAATACAAATAGGCAAGACCATTTTAGGTGCTTCATCGATATCTATGGATATTAACACCCCAACCCAAACCAAAAAAAAAAAAAAGAAGAAAAAAAAAGAGAAAAAAAAGAGAAAAAGCTTTACTCTGTCCATTCAGAATGCCCCATGTTGATCCGCTGCCTGACTTCTTCAAGCTGATCCACCGGTAGCATGCCCTTATGATAGTTCCTTCCGCAGTAAACATGGCATGATGACATACAAAGCCCTGAAGCAGAATTAGTAGGCATGCTGTAACTGGTCAAAAGCCATATTACCTAGCTAGCTAACTTTGTCTAGTCTAAACAAAAGAACATTGTATTTCTTTCCAGTGCCATAGATGACAACTTATAAGGCTTAAATGCTAGTGTGTCTCAAACCAGATATGAGAAGACGAGAAACACATGTGAACAAAGCCATTCCTTCAAGAAAGCAACTTAAAATGGCAGCCCTGCACCTTGCATGATCTTCATAGGCTAGTAGGTGACTTGCTCCTCGTTTTTTCATGTACTTCAGAACGTGAAAATTTTCTCCAATAACGAAAAAGGAAAATAACAGAATATGCAAACCTCGAGGCTCTAAACAAGCTGTAATCCCAGTAACTTCTGGTATCTTTTGTAATAATACTCCCCTCAATATGATTAATATTTCACCTTAATCAGCCTTCATAGCGGCAATTCGAGGGTAATTTTTTTTTACTTAATTGGTACTTGTGATCAATCAAGTTCAGTTCTTGAACTTGCATCTGTATTACCTTCTGTTAGCATAATACTAATTGGCTGCCATCCTGAAATATGATGAATAATCCATTTCTTCACTGAGGTTATCATAGTCAAAATCTGAAGCACATTGCCCAAAGCAAAATCTATTAAGCATTCTTTCTTCAGAATCAATGCTGCTTCATATCTGCAAATCAATAGAAACAGAAGTTATTATTGAAACTAAAACCCAACAATTTAGAAAGCCGGATCAGCTTGAGATGACCAGAAATCACATCACCTGCAACGAGAAGCCATTATTGCAGAACGACCAGCTGGAGAAGCCAAAAAGTTTAGAATCTTATCCCATATAGCCTTTTGGTACTGTTTGGGATGCCCACCTAGAGGGTTCACACACTTCCACAATTTTTCTGTTTTACCAACATACAATTGCACTGCGCCTAAATTCTGCTTCACTACCATATTATGCTCTATCGCACTATCTAGTGCCATTATTACATCAGTATTGCAGTTTCTCAAATCTCCATATCGGATGCAGTCAGCTATATTTGCCTCAGTTGGCATAATTTTTTCCGTTTTCAGGGTGTTTAATGCAAGAAGAATAACTCCAATAAGGCCTTGAATGTACTCCGAAGGTGCTGGTTGCCCCTCAGATCCCCAGACATCATTATAAGAAAAACTTCTAGTAACAGTGGTGGAAGATGAATGAGGTGTATACTCTACTACATCACGAGCATGTCTTTTATTCAACGCATCATGATGGAATGACTGGCCACCATGCTGACTACGGCCTTTGTCTGGCAAATTAAAGTTAGCAGGATTTTGAGACTTGGTGTGTGGTCTAAATTCACCAGCTTGATGATGAAAATTTTGAGGATTTATAGCATAATTGGGATAATCAGAGATATGTAGCTTACTAATATTAGGTGCAGAGATATCAGGTTGACCAGGGACTGGGAAAGAATTATGATTATGGGAGTTAGGAGGAAAAACATTATCTGGTCGAAAAGAAGGATGGAACTGCATGTTGTTTTGCCTCATCTGCGGAGGCTGGTAACCTGAGGAACTACCCATTGAAACATTGCCATCAGTCCTAGCATGACTGGAATTTTCAATACACAGGTTTGGAGTAGACTGACTAGAAGAGGCTACAGAATTGCCATTACCAAAGAATTCATGGGGTGCTTTCTTAAACTTCTTTGCTTGCATATGATTCGGTTGTTTTAAAATATTAAGGTTTTTCTCTTGCATAGAAACAGGTGAGCTTAAAGCTCTGGATAGGACTGGTTGGTTGGAGCTTTTCTGTGTATATTTACCTTTATGTTTGTTGTCGCCCATCCTCTCAGTAGCATAAGGTCTTTGGTTTCCCAAAGAGACATTTTCAGGTTTGTAAACTATAGCTTGTGACGTCTGATTATGATCAAATCCAGAGTTATGTGATATTGGAGGGTCAGAAGTAAGGATACCATTCACAAGTTGAGATGATTCAGCACTGGACATTGGGGGTCCTCCAACTACAAGACTCATCCAAAGCCAAACACTCTTTGCTGCTGCGACTAGTGGTGCAGAAGCCTTTTGTGGCTGTGCAAGAAGAATATTATATCTTCTCATTCTTAATTGATGGAGTGCATTAGAAAAATCCCTATCACCGGAAATTAGCAAATAATTTGCAGGAGCAGGGTTATCAACCGCCCAAAACAGCATATCAACTAGAATCTTCTTGTCACTTGCATCTTTAACACCTGTTAGAAGAAAGCTTAACAAAGCCCTTCAATTTTGCAGTATTGCGTTTCATGAATTGTTTTAAAATCAATGAATGATGGATACAGCAAGATCACATTTCTACTAGTTCAAAAGAGTGAAACCAACTTAAAACTTAAAAAAAAAAAAAAAAAAAAAAAAAAAAAAAAAAAAAAAAAAAAAAAAGAGCAGCACAACACAATACAAGACAATTGAAAAAATACAAGGGCAAAATTATCATTTCAATAGGCGTTAGAAAATCACACTCCAAAAGAGTATGTAATGATTTCATAAAAGAGCCTGTCATACTACTTTTACTTTGCATAGCAGAAAATTAAACTATAACAATAACAAAAAATTAAAGAGAGAAAAGTGAACACAGACAATTAATGTCATTCGACTTATATAAGCCTATATCTATGGGTGATGACGATATTTTTCATTATTATCCAAGATGGGATTACAAAAGAGCCAGCTCAATCCCTCACTAAATACCCAATACACCCAAAATATTTTAACTCACCAAAAATAAATTCTAAATGGAAATGGAAGTTGATTTGCAAATTAAACTTCCAACGCAGTGCAAAAAACACCCACAAAATCGCACATGAGGACGACGAGGGGCGAGGGGCTTAAATAAGGCTTAATCACCTTCCCCAATGAAAAAAAAAATCTCGATGTAGGAATTCGACAACAGACACCACAACAGAACTAAAGCCTTTTTTTTCCTTTTTTTCCTTTTTTTCCTTACAAGAATGATGTATTTATCAATAAATCAAATCTTAATCAATTTTCTGCTGGAATTGCTTGGATATTAAGAAAGCATACGAAGGACTCCATCAATTAACCCACACCCCTCACACCTTGAGGACACAGTGTGCTTCAGAAGCAGAGTAGTGTTAGGAATATTAGGAGGGAAATATTAAGGGGGATATTAAGAGGGCATGTTTGTCATTAGCAGAGGGTATGTTTGTCATTAGCCCTTAGTTAAGAGACTTGATTTGTACAGAGTGATTATAAAAAAGGTAGGTGTGAGGGATGAAGGTAGGCAGGTTAATTTTGTAGTTTTTCCTTTATATCTTAAACAATTTTTGTGTTATTTTCTTACCTATATTTTCAAGATCGGGGTCCTATCGATGAGTAAAATGGCTTTTTGCCAAAGAGGGAAAAAAATACATGAATAACATAAAAATTAAGAAGTATGCGGACCCATGAATACTTAATAAGAAATAGACAATAAAAACTTTAAAATATACTTGCATAACTGCAACTTATGTAAAATCTTAATAGCATACAAACACACACACAAACAATATTCGATCGTCTAATGTCTCTGCTGCTGCATACATTTCGTGCATTGGTAATCAAAGAAACGTACTAATCGAAGTACTGACTTAATTAGAAATTAATGCAGAAGTCTTTTAATCAAGGTAATAATTCTCTTCAGAAGGAGGAAAAAAAAGGAAGAGGTTGGAGCAGAAGAGGTGGAAGGCAATGGAACGGCAACAATAAGCCTTCAATACCTTTTGTGGTCGATGTGGACACACCGTGCTGAAGTGTTAGTTTCAGATCAAAATCTTAATGGTTTCGACAATAATTCTGATGAAAATCACATTAAGCAAAATGAGCCACTACGCATCCCAAGCAGAGCTAAATAAGAATCCATAAACAGAAGGAGAAGAGTCCCCCTCAAATTCTCTCTCTCTTTTCAATTCGTTGATAGGAATGAGTAAGAAAATTGTTCCATTCGTACATGTGAGGGACAGCAAGGAATTAACGAAAAAGATCACGCCACCCTTACATGGATTCTAGCTTCACACCAGAAAAATCACATCCGAATTCATCAAACAATAATCACAGGAAGAATAAAATGTAAGCGTACAATAGACCAATCAGGAAAGAAAAAACACGGACCCTAGGGTTTCCACAACCCGTAGAACGAAAAACAGCATCTGGGGGGAGAGAATTACCGGCAGGGACGTGATTCAAGGCGATGCCAGTACTGGAGAGAGCTTGCTGAATAGAACTGGGAATGCGATTAGTGTCTCCATAGGCGGAAATGGAAACAGGACCGCAATAGTTGATTTTGACGAGAGCGGAGCTGATGTTTTGGGCGATGGAGTGAGGATCGGAGCCCTTAGGGACCTGACAATTCTCGATGTCCCACCATACAGAAGTCTTTGCCCTCACGTACTGGGCCTCGGCGGAGCCCGCCGGTGCCGTCGAATCTCCATTCATGGCCACAAAGGAAATCTGCAGGGAAAGCAGGTGGGAAGGGAAAAAGGTTAGCCGCAAAACCAACCACTCGTCATATTTACAGTCGTGGTCTCTTCTTCATCAGCCGCTCTTCCTCTTTACACGTTAGTCGTGAAGTAAGAGTGGGCTCTTCATGCCAAAGAGACCCTTTTTTTTTTTCTTCTTCAATTTGCGGTCAAAAGAAAAGTTCTAATGACAGCCCATATTTTACTCCAAATTTTCCAACTTCGAGCCTTCTTGGTCAAATTTTTTTTTTAATAAAATACGTTTTTTTTTTTTTTTTTTGAAGATTTATGTTTTTTACCTAAAAAAGTTACCAACGAAATATTAACACATGGAACATATTAAAATTTGCCCCATCCAATTGGATGGCTTGTCGAGGTTTTTTTTTGAGTTATGACAGTCTTGTCGGATCGAACTATGTTTTTGAGTCTTTGACGGATAGAAAGAATATTGGTTTTCAAATAGTTTAACTATACTCAAATTGACATTATTGAGTTAAACTTTGGACATAGATAATTGTTATGATTCTTTTTGCTATACTAAATGATTTAACAAAGGATAGTACAAAGGTGACATTAATTAATAGATTCTAGTTTAAATTATAAATCTAGTATTTAAACTTTCAATTATATGCTTAACAAGTCTATGCAGTTTGTGGACCAATTTAACACAAAAGTTAAACTTCATAGACCTAATAAACACAAATTTAAAAGTTTATAACCTACCTTTTAAAGTTTTTTTTTTAGTTAAAAAAATATAGAGTCTGAATATTCAAACTTCCAACTTCAAGAGAAAGTATATACCAACTACTGCATAGTAACATCTTTTAAAGTTAGGACTCTATTAGATACACTTATAAAAGTTTATAGACTAAACCCGTAGTTTTAAGTAGATTCTTCTTTCTTTCTCTTCTTGAGAATAGAGGAGTCAAATTATCTCTGCCTCAAAGTTTATAAATCAATCTCAAAATCATATTCCGATGGTACATTTCATCTTCAAATTAACACCCATAACAATATTATAATAGCTGACTCTGGAACAAAGAGCATGGATTTTGTAGAACAATTTATACATCAATTTCAATGACATTTAACAAAACAATACAAGCTACAAAAGAGGGCCAATCGCCAAAGTGGTCAGCGGTAATTGGCATGTACCTTCGATCAAGAAGTCGAAAGTTTGAATCTTCCTATCCGCAAATGTTGTTGAACTAAAAAAACCAAAGAAAGGAAGGCCAATAAAAAAAAGGATAACATATTGGGCTGACATTGTCATCGTTAACTGCTCCATGAGGATGCACCTAAGAAATGCCGAGCTCCATTATTTTCGACTTGTTCTTAGAATTTGACTTCTGATTCACTGTCTCCTTTCCTGTATCTTCCACAAGCTTTAGATTTGATAACGCAGCGCTCAATGAATCGTCTGAAACTGTAGCCACTGTTTCACCAGTTGCAATCTTAACCCCAGATTCAGAAGTCGACGAGTCGAGGTTTTGGCCTGTTACTTCCAACTCAAGCTTCTTAAACTCCTCCTCAATATCTTCATCTTCCAGAATCAAGCTAGATGGAGCTGAATCTATGATACCCAGAGCCATATTCAATCATAATGAAAGAGAAATTCAAAGATTAATTGGGTACTAGCAAAGTAGTAACTTTTAAAATCGTCTAAAGACGAGTAACTGGGCGAAAATCCAGAATACATGTACCTATAGCACTTGCAACTTGCTTTTGTATATCAATGCTTGCTTCTAGTTCCTGCAAACTGTGCTGGATTTGATCCCAACTAACCTCGTGTTCTTTCATTACTCGAGCACCTATTTGAATAGCCTCAGAAACCTGCCAACAGAGTATGATATTACTTATTAATAAACCTAAGACATCAAACCAGAACAAGTTATAGTAACCCAAAATCCATATTTGTTTTTAATGCTTTCAAGCTAAAAGCCTCTCTCGTTTTTAGGAACTGTGTGGAATGACTTTTCAAGCACTTAAAAAGTCATTCCAAATAAGCTACTAGAAAGGTACGAGCAAAGCACTTCCACTAATCAAAGAAGAAAACTAAAGATGGTAAACTACCGTTTTTGTTGATTCGGCATCTGCAATAGCATTTAGGACTTCCTCCACTCTGCTTAAGAGAGATGCAACTTTTTCTCGACTTTCTGTGGTGATCTTTAACTCTCTTGCATGTTTCAGTGCAGTTTTTTTGTTTCCAGACTTTAAAGAAGCTAATGCGGATTGTCTCGACCTGCAATGAAAAATTGGTTTAATCTTGTAAGACAACTCACTATATGGAAGACAGACTTCCACAAGCATATTGCAAGGAGAGTTTTAGATTGTAATTACAGTCATTCCACCTATCCTAATCTCAAACATCGAAAACCTCCATTAAGCCTTCTATTTAAACAACCAGAAGTTGATGTGCTTGGAATTCCAAACGAACATTTTAGTAGAGGATGATATTGAACACTCTAAACATAGAATTGCTTGTGCGTTTTCACCCCCTATCTTACTGTGAACTACTTAGAGACGCCTTATCAAATCAATGATGGGATTTAATACATTTGCAGCTATGACTCGAACGATTTAGTACAATTTATAAACTGTGTTAAGAGCCATAAATAGTTACACATCATAGCGCTGGTCAATCACATCAAGTTGTTGCTGAAGCTTTTCCGTTGTCCAAATTAAGTGCAAAATGTCATAATCGAGAGTTGTGATACCAGGAACTGTCGCTGCCAAGAGAGAAACCTTTACACCCTGGTTATTACAAGGGCAAAAAAGAGAAATCAAAAGAGAGCTCAGAATGTGATAACTCACTGGAAAGCTGTAGTCATTGATGGAAATTTGTAGGTAGCAAGTAAGGAATCCTATCATGGTACATGCTTTACATTATCTACTACACACTGGAGTTTAACTTACACAACTCTTTTCGTACTTAGTAACCAATTTGCCAGTTAAGTGAAGTCCTCAGGCTTCCTTAAAAGTCAAAGCAGCTAAAGCACTTCTTTCATATTTATAAATTATAAAAATAAAACAAGAAAGTACTTATATGAAGGATGAAATATGAAAAAGGAAACAAGGGTCATACCTCTAAGAGTTCCTTTTTTTCCCTAGAGAGATACCTTGCTTTACCACATCCAATTAAGTAACTCAAGATGGAAGTCGCTTCATCAGGTCCTCCACAGATGTTCTGGAACTTCACCATTGTAACCATGCAGGAAGAGGTCCAATTACTTTGAGATAAACACTTGACAACTTCAGCTGCTCTATCCTTGGCATGGAAACATTTCATATTAAAGTTATAGAAGCATAAACCAAAAGTAATGAAAAATTAAGATGAACGCGGAAGTAAATTTCAAAGCAGATCTTAATAAGTCATGTCTCTAAAGAAAAGGAAAAAGCAGAGAACCTAAAAAGGATTTGAGCAAGAGAGAGAGGAGATCTAAAGCATATACCTTTAATACAGAGGCAAGAACTATATAATCATCACGAATCAAATCATCGGGGTTCTTTTTGGATGTACCCATCAAATTGCTTAGTTTTTTAAACAAGTAAGAGAGTTGGCCACTCCTTGGGTCCAGCATGTCACTACGTCTTATAATGTCACCCTCAATATACATTAGATGCTGAAAGGAATGGCGAACTATTATAGGACAGGACAACAAAGTTCAATAAATTAGAAATAGCAAACAATCATTTTAGTCAAAAGGAATACCAGAACATGGTCAAGGCACAGTGGAGCCAACCCTCCTCGAGAAAACCACTGAATCCTTATTTCAGAAGGTTTAATGAAGATGAAGTTGAATTGATGAGCAATTGTGAGGATCAAATCCCTCCAAAATAGGTATCTGGGTTCCCAATCAGATTTTTGTCCACTAAATGCCTTGAACCGAGCTGTAGCCACCACTTCGTCATCCCAGTCAGGGACTTTTTCCCTGATGAACTCTCTAACACATGATCCCTTTGATTCCTTTTCCATTTTGTTCCACTTTTCACATCTATGATTTGAGCTGCTTCCTACTTTCAGCCCAACTAACTGTGTAAACCATGAGTTAGCAAAAACATGTATTTTAATTCTGGACACTTCCTTTACATGTTTTTAAGTAATTTCAAGTTGTAGGTCAATGCAAGAAAAATCATTACCTACCTATTACTATTAGTCCATCAAACATCAGGGGACCTTCTAAATTCTAATCACATAAATAAGATGCTTTGCACGTCATAACAACAATAGGTGTTAAATTACATAATTTCATCAACCAATGAAACGACTGAATTTCATTGTGTGCAGCAAAGATAATTTAAGGGAGTCATTGAGGACTGTACAGAAAACTCCCTCTTGAAAAACATGTAACCAATAAACATGAGAGACAGAGAAAAGTCCTTACATTGAGAAAAATTCTCCACTACTTAGTGGTCTAAGTTCATACCTAACAGCAAAGGCATAAAGAAGATTCATATCTAGGAATTCCTAGAGAGAGAGAGAGAGGAAGATAGAGACTAAAGCACTACACCTGCAACTTTGAAAAGCCTACCAACTTTCCCCCATGGAAAAGGGAGACTACTGAGTCATGCTAGAGTGTTCAACCAATAAGTAAATCTTTTAGGCACCATTTGATAACCATTTGATTTTTGCTTTTTGAAAATTAAGCTTATAAATATTGCTTCCACCTATAGGTTTCTTTATTTTGTTATCTACTTTTTACATATGTTTTCAAAAACCAAGCTAAGTTTTGAAAAGTAAAAAAAATAGTTTTCAAAAACTTTGTTTTTGTTTTTGGAATTTGGCTAAGAACTCAAATGTTTCCTTAAGAAAGATGAAACCCATCATAGAGAAATGATGAAAAAACAAGCACAATTTTCAAAACCAAAAACAAAAACCCAAATGGTTATCAAACGGGACCTTAATATATTCTTAGAACTCAAGGACAGAGTTCTACAACCTATAGAATGGATCCTGTTCAAGTTAGGTCATTAATTTTTTTAAATATATTCTTTAACACTCACCCTTTTGGCTTATATATATATATATATATATATATATATATATATATATATATATATATATATATATATATATATATATATATATTTTTTTTTTTTTTTTCTTTTTTTTGGATAACCGAGAGTCGGAGCTTTGCTCCCCTATACTCGGAGGTACCCGCACCCGCCCCAAGGCCCAGATCCGAGAGATATTAAGGGTTTTTATTTATTAAGCTCAACCAAGAGCTTGAACCTGAGACCTCTAAGCCAATATAACCAAGAGACCCCAAGCCCTTACCAACGGAGCCGCCCCCTAGGGGCATCCCTTTTGGCTTAGATATTAGCATACAATCTAACATGTAGAGTATAATCACATTATAAGAGTTTAATCACATAATAAGTTAGGACAAATATGATCTTTTTTATTTTGTATATGTTTGAACCTGGGGCTGAGAGAAAACCACCTGGAAAACTGGTATACTAAATCGAAGTTCAACTTTCATCAAGTAAAAGGAGACATCATAATCAAAGAAAATGAAGAGCACAGTTTTTAGGTCGATGTAAAGTAAAATTACCTAAACCTCTTCAATTGCAGGAATTATAGTCCCCTTCTCTCACTACAAACTACAATCTGCATGGAATCAAGCACGCGGCACATCTAAGACAGGAAAATGAAATGAATTAAAATCATAAACAGATTTATGTTTAAAAGAAGTGATAGGCCGATTACAAAGGGAGCATTGACGAAAATGAAATAGCAATCAACCAAATTGTTTCTTCGGGACACTGAAAAAAAAAACTTCATCTTTAATCCAAAACCTCGTCGAGCAGAAATGAAAAGAAATTGCAGTAAAATAAATGAGGTTCTAGTAATAATCAAGTAAAAGAGTTGGAATCGAAAATGAGTACGATATCTTCTTAAATTCACAAAACCAAAAAACGGGTTTCTCCAACCTGTTCCTTCTCTATCGTCCTTCTTCCTCCGTTTCTCTCTTCTTCTTCTTCTTCCCACTGGTCAATCATTTATGCTTTCCCCTCATCAAGCTTCCAGGTTACTTTATCTGTCAAGAATATTTATTTAGAAACCCGGCACGCGGTTCCCGCTAGCATCGATCCATGGTTCCGGAAAACCGAAAAAGGGTAAGTTTTATCTTTCTTCTTCTTCTTCAATTTTTTCTTCTTACAACTTAAAAAAAGTGGTTCATCTTTCTTAGATTTAAATTGAGGTAAAATTATCAGTTTAATTATAAAAATTGTGATTATTTGGTCCCTAAAATTTAAAAAGTATATAAAATCTTAAGAGTGATTGGTAAATAATTTAGATTCTGTTTTATGTTTTCGAGTTCACTGAGTTCAGTGAATATACATAGGGGTGTTCATCGGTCGGTCGGGGTCGGTTTTGTGCAAAAACCGCCCCCGAAAACCGACTGGTCGGTTTCCTCTAAAAGGAAACCGACGTTTCCTTCTGAAGGGACAGAAACCGACCGATGGGCGGTCGGTTCGGTCGGTCGGTTTCGTCGGTTTCGTGGGTTTTTTTTTTTTTTTTTTTTTTTTTTTTTTTTTGGCTTTTTTTTTCTTTGCTTTGCTTTTTAAATTTTTTATGTTAATAATGAGGATACTTTACTAACCAAATTAAGTTGGTTTTTTCAACTATCCTTTTCCTTTTGTTTTCATGTTTTTGTACATTTTTTTTTTATTTTTAATAATCATGACAATATAAATTATTTTCATTGATAATGATTAATGAATGGTGAATTGTTAATAGCTTGACATGAATCAATTTCAATTTTCATTTCATTGATATATAATATATAAATCAAGTAAACATTAATTACAAAATAATAATAAACCATGGTAGAATTCAATTATCCACTTAAATATCTAAGCAAATAAAGAAACTTGAAGTATTTAATATTTTTTAACATAGAATTAAGTTTTTTAATGTAATTAATTTATCTAAAATAATTTATTAAAGTTTAAAAAATATTTGCATATTTGTATATATATGTACGTAAATTAAAAAAATTAACAAAATTCTGACCGATTTGAAGTGTACTAAAGTTAAAATAATATATAAATGTCTATATTACAAAATTAAAAAATTGAAAATTAAAATATTAAAATAATTTTATATAAATATCTATACTGCAAATTAAAGAATTGAATATTAAATTTATCCAAAAAAAAAAAAAAGAATTGAATATTAAAATGTTAAAATAATATATAAATAAATAAATATATTGCAAATATAAAAAAAAAATAAAACAAAACACGCACTAACCAAGTTTTGATCCTTGGACCTCTGCAGGCATAGTGCTTGCTAATGGTGGCCCCTGACAACTGAACCAATACATTTTTACAATACTTTGGCTGAATGATAATATTTTTATATATTACATAATAACATATTTTTTCGGTCGGTCGGTCGGTTTTGTCATAACTTAGACCGCCGACCGACCGACCTCTGTTCGGTCGGTTTCGGTCGGTCGGGTCGGTTTTCGGTCTGCCAGTGAACACCCCTAAATATACATTTGACGTATGTATTTTTGAAAACTGTTTTTGAATTCTATTATCCAAATTGTGAAAGTTTTGAAAACAACTTTTATATGTTTTTATTGTATCCAAATTTTGAATTTGAAATTCTAAAATGCATAATTATATTTAAAAAATATAAAAACTTTAATAAATATAGTATTCCATGTTATAAACCCAATTTATTTTTGTTAAATTAAAAAATGTATAATATAACATATTATAAATTATATGATATTATAAAACAATAATTATACAAAATTTATAACAAAAAAACTCGCTCATAAATAAATTAATAATGGTTTATATTCAACATAATATTTAGTTTTGCAACTACAACTGGTTTTATGGTTTATAAATATATTATAAAACACATTTTGAACAATTGTTTAAATTAGAATTCAATTTTTAAATCTGCTATCAAATACATATATGAAAACATGAAATACAATTTTGTTTTCATTGGATCCGTTGTTTTCAAAATTCTATTTTCAGATTGCCTACCAAACAGGTTTCAAGTTTGTGTCTAATAGATTCCTGACATATTCAAAATTTTTAAAAATCGATTAATCTATTAGATATAAAATTAAATTTTATGTAGATCCTAAACTTTCAATTTTCTGTCTAATTTTTGAAAATGACGAATAAGTCAACGATCTATTAGACCCAAAATTGAAAATTTAGAGAGACCTATTGGACAAAAAATTGAAAGTTGAAAGACCTATAAAATTCAGGGGCTGTTGGGCGCAGGGAGTAGGAGTTAGGAAGTCTGGAGTTAATAAGTATGAGGAGTTAAATAGTCTGGGGAGTTAGGAAGTCTGTGTTTGGGGTGCAGAGTTGTTTAGTCTGGAGTTCTGAAGTCTGAGTTTGGAGTGCAGATAGCTTTTTTTTTTTTTAATAGTTTTTTTCTACAACTTTTCACAATTTCATTATTAGGGACCTCTTTATATGAATCCTATGAAGGGGTGAATATTAAGAATGCGGAAGCAATTTTGGATCTTGAGCACTCTAATTTGATCAATTTTATCATACAAAAAACATGCTCAAAACTGTAAAAAGCTGGAAAGTATGAACACATACCTTTGTAGCTCAAAATCTCCAAATTCTTTGCAAATCTTGGATCACCACTAGAGTCTTCCCTACTATTCTCAGCCCTTGGAATAGATTGTGGGATCTTTGATTGAGAGAAATTGGGAGAAGAATGAGTAAAGATCTAAATAAAAAAAAGCTAGAGAGTTTTCTACAAAAATCTCTTGTTTTTCTAATCTCTTCACCTATTGTGTTTCTTCTCTATTTATAGAAAGCCACAAGCTTAGTGAAGAAGCCAATTGAATGAAGATAAACTTCAAACAAGAAGCTTTGTGAAGAAGCCAATTGAAAGAAGATATGCTTCAAACAATAAGCTTGGTGAAGAAGTTATGAACTTGGTCCATATTTCATTTCCAAATGAATTTGAATTATCTTTTAATTTTAATTCAAAATTAATATAAAATTAATTTTAAATTAAAATCAATTTTTAATTAATTAAACAATTTAATTAATTTTAAATAAATATTTAATTTAATATCAAATATCAAATTAAATAATTGGACCAATCCTAATTTCTCCAAACGAACGTTCGAACATGAATCCCTATTCATGTTTTAAACAGAACGAATATTTAAATCATATTTAAATATTTCCACTTCTTTATCATAGTTTAATTCATAATTAAGCTATGAAACGTTAAGTATATCGCATATAATTAACTTTTTCTCCCAAGTCCGAATTTGAACAATTCAAATTCTTTTCTCTCAAATTATTCCAAGGCTTAGTCTGAGCTAGTAAGGGGACCTAATGGACCTACAAATCATGAGCTCCAACGATACGAGATTAACCGGCCAAACTCTTTAGCTTAGCTAATCAACATTCGTTAACCACCGGGACACTCCACTAAAGCCCAGTGGCTGCACTCTCCTCAATGTAGATATATTTCTGTCCACTCGATATAACCATGATTAGTAAGTCGATCCTTCACAGGTTGTTCGTAATTACAGCTGGGTCAAATAAACCGTTTTACCCCTGTAATTACTTCTTGTTCCTTAAGTCCCACTGATCCTCTAATGAACAATTTGGTTTGTGGTCCAACCAACAAACCGTATCCCTCTCGGGCCAACGAGAGGGTGGGCCCATTGTTCAAGACCTGGAGTCAGTACTTAAGGGAACAACCCCTCTACTAAACCCTAAAGCGGGTAGGAGTGAATTCCATCTCGCATGACTATGTTTCCAACTATCTATCCGGTCTTATCCCCAAAATGGGAGGCTTATTGAGTCGGCGATCTCGGGCCACTCTCACCCATGCAAATCTAAGGATAATCTCGAATAAACAGGAGTTCATAGCGCGCTCAGGATTAAGATCGAGTTACCTAGGTCATCGTATGAATATAGTCAGTTAAAACAGTAAACGGAGTTAAAAAGTCTAAGTGACTATTTCGCGGTCCAGTCTTATGCAAACTCATTGCATAGGACGCCCCCACTCGCATGTCTCCACATGAACGATTTAAGATCACATCGTTAGTACTATACAAAGTGGGCCTCGTCCATAGTGTCCCCAGAATAAGGTACCCAGCCTTATCCCTATACTATAGACCGTTTTGGCTATTACTCGAACTTGATCCACTTTTATGTCACACATAAAGTTCAAGTATACATCTTATAGTCAAGGGTTCTTAATTCATTGGATTTGGGTTATAGAATACACAATTCACTTTATTCAATAACACATTTACTGAATAAACCTCAATAACATCTTTATAGTAAAATAGAATATACATTCAGTTTACAAAACCACGAGTTTTAGGACATAAAACCCAACATCCTAATAATGAGATTTTTTCTTCTTATTGTACGTATCCTTCACAAATTTGTTTGAAGAAGAGAAAATCAACTTTCAAATAAAACCTTGTATTATGTTTCAATATTTTCACATTAATGTCATTTTTTTCAAATGGACAAAAAATAATTAGTTTGGATTTGGGAAATTAATGTGTGCACCTTATTGTATGTTTCATTCATAAATTTATTTGGATAAGAAAAAAATTACTTACACTAAAAAACCTTATATTATGTTTTCAATATCTCTCACATCAATGTCAATTTTTTTTGAAGGACCAACATAAGTTAGATGTATGACATTAAGAACATTACACAAATATAATCGAACATTACGAAATTTATATGGCAACAATGGTAAATTTAATTGTTTCAACAAAAGAATAGTGAGTGGTCAATAAAGGCCACATTCATGGTTACAACAAAAATATAGTTAATGGCCAATAAAGGCCAAGTTCATGGTTACAACAAAAATAATAGTTAGTGGCCAAGGAGTTAAACACGTTTCCTAAGACCGATCAGGAATGTTAATTACAAATAACAAACGTGGTAAACGATATAACAACGATATTCATTGGAGCACAAAATAGGGTGAAGTAAGATAGGTCATTCCCTTCTTCCTAGAAGGAACATGCAGTAATCTCGTTTGTCTTCCATCGGGATGGACAAAAAGCTGGATGTCTTCATTGGATTTGTGAATATGATGTCCATTAGCGTTATTCGGTCTTGTTGTGACAACGGTGGTGTCAATTGTTTTAGAGTGTCTGATACATTCGTGCCCCGGCTATCATCCAGAGTGAAGTTTGATTGAGGCCAAGATGCAATCCGCTCTAGCTGGGTGTTCTGCATGTCCATTGCTGAGCGAAAGATGTCTAACATTTCAGGCTGATATGATGAACGTTTCCTTTTGCTTCCATGCGACATTGTGGCTAATCTTTGAAGCCTGCTAGTTGGTGTCCCCGGATTTTCTTCCTCATTCGGATTGGCCGCTCCATCGAAGATTGGGGGTTCTGGTACATAACGTTCTTGGGATACTCCCATCTCTACGTCTGCATCCAGTGGCTCGACATCATTGGATGCCATGTCACCAGGAGTCTCTGCACCTGCACCCGTCGCACGATCCTTGCCGAATACGAACGCCAACTCATCAAAATGGGGGAAAGGCTTATTTCGGAGTCCCTTAGCACCAGGATGACTCTACATTCCCAAACAAATATATTTTTATTCCTAGTTAGTAGTGTAACTAATATGCATGATTTTAATATGTTGTCTTACCTTGACCCATGAGTCAAAGATGTCCCTCTCCACATCTACGCACTTGAATTCTTCATTCCATCCAAAGCCACTACACCCAGATCCTAGCATCTCAGCAATGGCTGTGTATTGCCGCTTCAGGGTCTTAACCCTGCAATCTATTGTGTTTGTTGATTCAACACTACAGTTTTGTATTTTTCCTTTCAACATTCGCAGTAGATGCGCTAGGTAGCCGGGCCTGAAGGTGCCATTGTCTGACCTCCAACCTCCCTCATGGACCATATGAACGAGGCACTCCACCAGCTTGGCATCCTCGAACTTAGATCAGCAGTGCTTTCTAATTCTTTCAGTACCTGCCATTTGTCTACATGCATTTATACACATCACCTCGAAATTAGCTTTGTTGGGTCTTATGGCAATAAGTATGTTTGATCGTAAATGGAATAAAACATACATTCAATAAAATAAGTTAAAAAGTTTAGTGCAAAAGTTAATATGCAACATAAGTACATAAACTACTTAACAGAAAGTACAAATGATCGAGTTTAGTTCATAATATAATAATAATTGTCATCCTCCATGATCATGCTTGTGTCCATTCAGAAAACATTCGTTCAGCCATTTCGTCCCACTGGTGGCCCCATTCGTCAGAACTTTCGATAAAACTTATAGTATCTTCACTTAAGGCAATAGATGATGCATTTTCATCTCCCCATTCTTCATACCCTATACTAGAATCCATCTCCTGACTGATGAAATTATGGATGAGGCAGCATGCTGTAATTGTTCGACATTGCGTCCGAACAGAGTAGAATGATTTACCCCGCAGAATGGCCCATCTCCCTTTCAACACACCGAATGCCCTCTCTATTATGTTCGTGCAGAGGAATGCTTCATGTTAAAAAATTCCCTCGGAGTAGTCGGTGCATTCCCTGATCCACGCCAATCAGAGAGATGGTATCGCTCTCCTCTATAAGGTGCCAAGAATCCCTCCGCATTTGGGTACCCAGCATCACATAGGTAATAATATCCTGTTGAATGTGAACCATTAAACACATGATCATGTTAGTGGTGTAGTTAAAAGAATTGAATGTATCAGGGATTTAATGTTTTGTTTTATTACCCTTGGGGACCTTCAACCCATTAGGTCTTGATATTGCATCCCTAAGAACTCGTGAATCAGTTGCAGACCCTTCCCACCCTGGCATAACGAATATGAACTCTCCACTGGGCGAACAAACAGCAAGCACGTTTGTTGCGATTTCACCCTTCCTTGTCCAATATCTTGGGCGATCAGCGGCACTAACATTACTTTAATGTATGTGCCATCCAATGCACCAAAACAATTCTGTATTGGAAAGGGAAATGGTACAGGAGTTATGTATATCATCCTAAAACGATCATCACCATATAATGGAGGGACATTAAAAATATGTATACCTCAAACCATTTCCACTTTGCATCAGTACAAGAGTTCGTGATTGGCTCTGATTTCTTCAGTAGAATCTCATGGAGTCGCAATATTGCGCTAAGTACAGAGTTGAAGTGCCTAGATACAGTCTTACCGGACCTTGCGAACTGTGTACGTATTATTCGATTCTTAACATCATGGGCTAGGATATGCAAAAACATTACGACCATCTCCTCGACATTTACGTATTCGGTCCCTACTAAACCGCCTGTTGTTCTTAACATACTACAGAGGATGGTAAAACATCTTCTATCCATCCTCGTACTCTCTCGACAACCCAGGTCACTTTCATAGATCATGCGGAAGAAAGTTAGTTGCCTAATTTGATGTCTAAAATACGGCGAATGGTGTTCTATCCTACGATAGTCATTAAGTAGAAGTTCTAAGAACAGTAATGTTTGACGTTGGGTGGCTGTAATAACTGACAAAACGGTGATTAGTTCGTGAGTATCCATATTATGATGGATACACGAATGTTCGTTTCCTGAAACACAAAAGTTGTCATTTGTTATTCATTCCAGTCCATGATTACATATCATGGGTTTCACTTAGTACTGCTACAAGTCATTAACATGATATTGGTTAGTAGGTTTAGGGTATTTTGCTTAGTTTAGGTTATTTTAGGGGTTAAGGGTTTAGAGTAGTTTAGTGGTTAGGTTGTTTAAGGGTTTAGGGTATTTTAGGGGTTAGGTTATTTTAGAGGTTTTAATAGTTTAGGATATTTTAGGGGTTTAAGGTTTAGGGTATTTTAGGGGTTAGGTTATTTTAGGGGTATTTTAGGGTTTAGGGTTTAGAGTATTTTAGGGTTTAGGGTATTTTAGGGGTTAGGTTATTTTAGGGGTTTTAATAGTTTAGGATATTTTAGGGGTTTAAGGTTTAGGGTATTTTAGGGGTTAGGTTATTTTAGGGGTTTTAATAGTTTGGGGGTATTTTAGGGTTTAGGGTTTATAGTATTTTAGGGGTTAGGGTATTTTAGGGGTTAGGTTAAATTAGGGGTTAGGTTAAATTAGGGGTTAGGTTATTTTAGGGGTTTTAATAGTTTGGGGTATTTTAGGGGTTTAGGGTTTAGAGTATTTTAGGGGTTAGGTTATTTTAGGGCATTTTAGGGGTTAGGTTAAATTAGGGGTTAGGTTATTTTAGGGTTTTTAATACTTTAGGATATTTTAGGGGTTTAAGGTTTAGGTTAGTTTAGGGGTTAGGTTATTTTAGGGGTTTTAATAGTTTTGGGGTATTTTAGGGGTTTAGGGTTTAGAGTAGTTTAGGGGTTAGGGTATTTTAGGGAATTTTAGGGGTTAGGTTAAATTAGGGGTTAGGTTATTTTAGGGGTTTTAATAGTTTGGGATATTTTAGGGGTTTAGGGTTTAGGGTTTAGGGTTTTTTAGGGGTTAGCATTTTTTTAGGGTCTATTGGTTATGGCTTTAGGGGTGAAGGCTTTTGATTTTAGGGTTTTTAGGGATTATGATTTTTTAGGGGTTAGCATTTTTTTAGGGTTGGCTTTGAGGGTTAAGGCTTTTGATTTTAGGGTTTTTATTTTTAAGGTTTTTAGGGAGTAGGGTTTTTTAGGGGTTAGTGGTTATGGCTTTAAGGCTTTTGATTTTAGGGTTTTTAGGGGTTAGCATTTTTTTAGGGTTTAGTGGTTATGGTTTATGGGTCAAGGCTTTTGTTTTTAGGGTTTTATTAAAGAAGGAAAAACTAATTTTTATACATTTCATACATTTGAATTGTAATGAGTACAAAATAATTGAATTTGTTTACGAGAATAATACATTTCATACATTTGAATAATTTGAGTACAAAATATATGGTTCAAACATTTCAGTTATTAAAAAAAAAAAAAACAATGACTTTGTTTACGAGAATAATGACTTTTTTTTTTCCTTTTTTCGGGATATTTTAAAAAACAATGACTTTGTTTACGAGAGATTTTTTCCACTGTTTATAGAACAACAACTTCCTTTTTTTTTTTAAACATGACTATCAAAATAGGATAAAAAATACATGAAACTTCATCAAAATGAATTTTGTTTACAGAACGGTGACTTTATGTTTAAGAACTTTCTTCCTTACAAAAAGCTACTTTCATTGGTGCCCTTATTTTAAATTTCATTTGAACACTATGTTTTTTTTTCCGCTTTGAATTCAACCAACATATGTCCAAAGTGTATGAAATAATGCTATTTTTTTGTTGTAAGTTCTATAAATCCACAATTATTCCTCCTAATAAAAACTTGTCTAGTTTACTTACCACTTTTTTTTTTTTTTCAAATAATAGGATTACATGTTTGACTTTCTAACATATTATTTGGCTTTCTGTGTGCGAACTAATCCTTTCTAAAATAAATTGAATTACATTAACTTAGTAAGTATATTGACGTTACGAAGTACGATTATAGAAAAAAAATATAACATTCCATTAATATAAAACGTGTCAACTTACATGTGTACTATAATAGCATACATTAAGAACCAAAGTAAACAGTGTTAAAATTGCGAATAGTTTACATAACAAAGAAGAATGTCTTAAAAAAGTGTTCAAAGTCCAATACGAAATACATAGTAAAGGAAAATATTCCGAACCTCACACTAAGGTATATGCCCTAGATGGTAACAACCTACAAATAGTAAAAACGAAAAGTATGTTAGTATACCAATGTCAACTTACAGGAAAAAGAAATGAAACAAAGGAAGGAATGAGCACCTGTCTACAGGATTTTGGTAAAGGATGAAAAATGTGGCTGGAAACCGACACTGGGAACACTATATATCATATGAAGAATAAAAGTGGATAAGTGAACAAAAAACAGCATTTTCATAACATATGTATAAGATAGAGAAGTAAGAAAGAAGTCGAAACTCACGATTGCTGAGATGTGATAAGGCTTTGGAGTTGTGCTCAAAGGATTTGGAAGTGTCAAATTGTGTATGTATAGAGGGAGTCTCATTCAATAAACCAACCAAATGCTCTTAGTGGAGTAGTTAGGTGCACTTATTGTAATAAGTGCACCTACCAGTGTTTATTAAATAGCAGGTATATGTCAAACAAGTGCATTTAAGGAATAAGAGTTGGCCTCAGGAACAACACCCAAATACATAAAAAAGTATAATATAAATATCATTCAATACCACACCAACCCAACAGAGAGAATGGTAGTGAAAGTACAGCCACAATGAATGATTAAACGGGGCATTCAAAGCAGAAGACAGGTGCTCGTTTGGAGATATCAGTAAATAGCAGGTATATGTCAAACAAGTGCATCTAAGGAATAAGAGCTGGCCTCAGGAACAACACCCAAATACATAAAAAAGTATAATATAAATATCATTCAAAACCACACCAACCGAACAGAGAGATGGTAGTGAAAGTACAACCACAATGAATGATTAAACGGGGCATTCAAAGCAGAAGACAGGTGCTCGTTTGGAGATATCAGTGTGCAATTAATTATTAAACAAGGCATTCAAAGAAGAAGTTGTGGCATCGGGGACAACACATCAAGGAAAACATAATATCAACAACATATCAAAATAGAATATACAAATAAAAATTCATATTAAAATCCACAAGAACCCATTGTAATTAATTTACAAAAATAAAATTCACCCATCAAAATCAAAATTCGTAATCGTAATGTATCATACAGGAAATGCCAAATGAGAATCAAGATTCATTAAGCACAAACAGAAATTGGACTATATTAAAAATTGGCCTCAAAAGTAACAATGTAACAAAGAAACGAATAAGAAGAATCAAAAGTAACAAATTTATTACACATGTAAACGATGAAACAGAAAAACAGAGAAGAAGAAGCAAAAGTAACAAATCGATTGCACATGTAAACGATGAACACAGAGAAAAAAACATGAATTTAACAAAACCTTGCGCATGTAACGATGAACAAATTAACAAAAATAGCATGAAGCAGAACAGAGATCGACTAAAAAAATTGAACGAATTAACAGAAACAAACCCCAAAACAAACATACATACCAAAAGACATGCAAAAAAAAAAAAAGGAAAAAAAACGAAGGGTGATCATCATTGGCCTGAGATTGAGAAATCATACCTGTTGGAGAAGGCCTCCACCCCCTCTCCCCCCACCAAGCTTCATTCCATCAAAAGCCCCTACCAAGCCTACCTACCAACCCCAAAGAGGAGGTTGTTGTCGATAAAGGGGTAACAGATATGGCGACAAGGGTTGTTTGGGCTGAAGCGGCGAGGGGTTTCGATTAGGGTTTCAGATATGGAAAAAAAAAGGATGTCAACAACTGGCCTTCGATGTTCGAATGTGGTAAAAAGGAACATGCATGGGTACATAATCAGCGATGGAAGTAAGTTTAGGGCATTCAGATCTACCGTGGATCACAGACTCAGTCTTTTGGAGTTAGGGTTTTCCATTCTCAAACAGAAAAAAAACGCTAACGGAAGATAAATCAAAGACGTTCAGTGATCCACGGCAATTGTCAACCTAAATGGAAGAACAATCGAAGAAGATGAGGAGAAGATGAACGGATGAGAGTTGGAGAAGATGAGAGTACATGAGACAGACCTGAGAGAGAGAAGAGAGAGCATCGTGAAGAGAGAAGCCATCAGTCGAAGAGTTTCGTTAGATAGCGTGCGGACTTCAATAGTAAACACTGTTGAAGTCCGTGTTTTGTTTAACAAAAAGATGGGCTTTTCTTACCCATGGGCCAAACGAGGGTTAAAATAACCCATCCAACTCCCCCCAAATCTTACCCGTGGGCCAAACGCCCCCAGGTCTTATTAGACACAAAATTGAAAGTTGATCTATTAGACTCTTTTTAAAGTTATGGACCAAATAGTCAAAGTTTATGGACTAAACTTTATTGTAATTTAACCTTTTAACTCACTCTTAATTTTTCTTAATAAATTATAGAGTAAAATACACATTTTGTTTTGTTTTGTTTTTTAAAGAAAAACTTTTAAAAACAAATACAAATTTGGTCTTTGAAGTTTGGAGTTAGGGTATATTTGATTGTTGAAGTTTCAAATTGGACACTTTTAATTTCTAAGTTTGAGAAAATTTTCTAAATAGCCCTTAAGTTTATTTGACCATTAGTTGACTAATGGATGAATTATAATAACATGGCAATTTAGAGGAGGCCGGTTGCAAAAAAATATTATTTTATGAAACTAAGGCAAGTAGAATACAATGACCAAATTGAAGGAAATTTTTTATTTTCTCAAATATTTTCTCTATCGACAATGTTGAATTTAGAGATAGCTTAGCACCACTCTAGAAAGATAATGTCACGGTTACTTTAATAAATTATTCGTAAGTTAATATTGATGTTTGTGTTGTTTTTAAGAGGGATTAAATTCAAATTTACAAGTTTCATTATGGAGAACCAAATCAAAATGGAGATAAGTTAGCTTTCGTAGACTCTCTTCTTAGGAAACTAAAGGGATTAAGCTCTTTTCCATAGTTTGTGGCGAGAGATTTCAATGAGATCTGAAGTGTGGAGTATGGAGTGTGGGTGGACACAATGGAGGGGATGGAAAAGGTGCTCTTTGATTTCTACATAAAATCTTTTTTATTTCTCTTCTTCTGATGTGCAACGGACCATGTTGTGGCCTTTGAAATGAGTGAGACACTAGATAAGGTTTTCATAGATCATATCAAGTTTTATGAGGCACTAATTCAAGATTTAAGAATCAAGATTAAAATTTGAAATTGGAATATAACATTTAAGTTTAAGATTTAAAAAACAAGGCCCCGTTTGATAATCATTTTATTTTTTATTTTTTATTTTTGAAAATTAAGTCATGGATTTTCATGTTTTCTTATTACTTTTTGCATATGTTTTCAAAAACTAGGCCAAATTTTAAAAACTAAAAAAAAATAGTTTTCAAAAACTTGTTTTTTCTTTAAAATTTGGTTAGAAACTCAAATGTTTCCTTAAGAAAATGGAAACTATTGTAGAGAAGATGAAAACCGTTGTAGAGAAATTGTGAGAAAACAAGCACAATTTTCAAAAACTAAAAACTAAATCGTTATCAAACGGACCTTAATATACAATATAAATAAATAAAAGTGTACGGACCAAATCTATATTCAACCCCTTCTCATTTTTTACCTATAGTCTTTTTTGGTTCACAGTAATTTGATTTGTTGGTTTTAATATGAACTCATTCCAATTTTCATTTTTTCCCCAAAATATAGTACTATACCCCAATTTTTCACCTTGATATCTAAGGCTCCGTTTGATAATCATTTAGGCCCCGTTTGATAACCATTTGAGTTTTGGTTTTTGGGTTTTGAAAATTAAGCTTGTTTTCCCCCTATTTTCTATAATGGTTTTCATCTCCCTTAAGGAAGTATTTGAATTCTTAGCCACATTCTAAAAACAAAAACAAGTTTTTGAAAACTACTTTTTTTAGTTTTCAAAACATGACTTGGTTTTTGAAAACATAGGCAAAAAGTATATGACAAAACAAGTAAAACCATATGTGGGAGTAGTATTTATAGGCTTAATTTTTAAAAACCAAAAACCAAAAATCAAATGGTTATCAAACGGGGCCTTAGTTTTTGGTTTTTGAAAATTAAGCCTATAAATATTACTTCTATCCATGGATTTCCTTGTTTTGTTATCTACTTTTTACACATGTTTTTAAAAATCAAGCTAAGTTTTGAAAATTTTAAAAAAAAAAATTTCAAAAACTTGTTTTTGTTTTTAAAATTTGGTTAAGAATTCAAATTTTTTTCTTAAAGAAGATGAAATTCATTGTAGAGAAATGATGTGAAAACAAGCACAATTTTCACAAACCAAAAATTAAAAATCAAATACGGACCTAAGCTTTTAAGACTTCAACTTGAGTATGTAGGAGCATTTGAGATTTAATAGGTTTGAGTTTTTTTTTTTTTTTTAATATAACATTACAATTGTGATGGTATGGTTCAAATATTTGATCTTTAGAGAATATTACTAATATTATATTCAGGTTGGCTAATTTGTGAAGTTTGGAGAGTAGATATTATGGTATTCCTTTCATAATTCTAAGCTTAAACAAAAGTAATCACTTTAAGGTGGACAAAAAATTATTAGCCATATACATTTATAAACCTTTTCTATTGGATTACTAATAAAAAGATTAAATATTTTAACTTTTCACTACGTAAATCAGTAAATAATATAAATAACAATTCTTTTTAACAAAATGTGCCAACATATTTATTGATATATTTAAATTTTTAGTAAAAATAATGAAAATTAAATATTAAATTGGAAACTTTTGTGTGGGGTCCCCAAATGGGAATCCCCTACTTTGATTTCCCAAATTGAGGAATTTAATTGACTAGTTCGATCCGATTTTTTTAGAACTTTTGATTCTCACGAATTAAGCTTTTAAAAAATTGAGGGATTTGATCTCCAATTTAGTGTTTAATAAAACTGAAGAAACCGAACCGAACCAAGCATATGTATTAGAATTTTAAAAAATAATAATAATAATAAAACTCCTCCTTGCCAAACTAAGTCTAGCTCCCCTCCAGCCCAACCTTTCTTAGAAGTCCAACTCTTCTCTCCCAACCTAACTCTCTCCCTTCACCTATTCGTAGCCTACCCTTAGTTATCTAACCCTAGCTCATTTTTTCTCTTTTTCAGCCCCAACTTTTATCCCTCTCTCAATTGTCCCCCACCCTTCAATCTCATTATTTTACAGTCGTTTTCTGCATTCATCGCTGACCTTTGCCCTCTCCTCAATTGAATCTTGTCGCCATCACCAACATCTCGCATCCTGACCATCATTGGCATCTCACACTGTTGTCATTCACCCTGTTGTCATTCTCACGTTGCAAGTAGTTTACAATCTTCATTTTATCGTCATCTCCGTCTTCCTTCATCTTCACTCAATTATCTATTCTTCGTTCCCACTCTCTATCTCGTCACCACTCTATAAGGAAGAGTATATATTATTTATTTTTTTATTTTTATTTTTTGGTGAAGAATAAAGAATATAACTTAAATTAAAAATATTTTGCTAAAATAAATAAATAAAATTGGTTTAAAACAAAATCAAGCCGACCAAAAACGAAACTAGTGGGTTCAATTTTAAACTCAAATTGAGGAAACTTTGGTTTTCACTGTTTGAAACTCTTCAGGTTCAGTTCGGTCATCAGTTTTGTTAAAAAATCGAACTCAAGTCTATCATGAACACCCCTACAAATAGGTTTATGAAATCTTGGTAGACTGAGAATAGGGAGAGCATCTTTGATCACTCTATTGTCATCCCTAAATGTGATGTGTAGTGGAGTTTTATTAAATAGGTTGTGTACTTTGAAGAATAGAAGTTAATCTAGTTAAAAAGTAAACTCTCAATGTGCCCAAGAGTGAACAGATGACTATTCAAGAGGCTTGATGGTCCATTTTTTGTTCGAGTAGAGGATTTGTAGAATGCGAACACAAGCTCGCATTGATTAGAAATGAGGAAAATTTTAGTTTTATATATAAGTAAAAAATATTTCAAATGGGATGAGGTTTGCCTTTTAGATAAAATCAAAAGCAAATACATATGAGATTGAAACCTCTAACTTAAGTTGCCAACCAGGCTTGTTGGAAAATCGATAGGTAAACATCAAATATTTTTTGTTTAAACATTTCATTTTTAATTTCTCATGACACATTTTTCTCTAATTGCACTCTACCTACTTTTTTTTCATTGGCTCTATTTCTTACACTTTTCTCTCTATTTTCTCTTCATACCCACATTCTTTCTTACTAATCTCTATTTTAACATCTCACATAACACACGTACTTTTCACACTAATTTTTATGCACAAATTTACTCTCATTAGAGTCTCTCTGCATATAATTTTCTCGCTAAGTTCTTCATTTTTCACACACTTGTTTTGTTCGTACTTTCTTACAAAAAATACTTACCTACACAAGAAAAAGTCAATAAGATCTCTTATTGACTTTGTGTATAGGTAAGTATTGTTTTTTTCATACTAGTCTTTCATTGTACCTTCAATTTTTTTTATTAGTCTTTCTTTACCTACATTTTCTCTCTCCTTTTGTAATTTTAATTGCTTTTATTTTACTAATAAATTTTATTTAATAGTTCGCCAATCCTACTAATATTTAGTAAGTACATATTATTTATTTTTAAAAAACTTCTAATTAAAATCAAAAGCACTCATGGAATGCTGAAACCAAACATTAAATACTTTTTTTAATCAAAAGTATTCAAGTACTTTTCATAAAGTATTTTGTTTGAGAATGCTTTTAAAACAACCAAAGGCATTTTTTTCCCAAGAGCATGCTCGACACACTCTTGAAAGCACTTAATATTACAATAAGCACTCATTCCAAATTAATTTTAAATTATACATAAGACTATGAGGTTAGTTGAGAATGAGGTTATTTGTTTATTGGAAACAACTCATCATAGCCAACTTTCCATATGGGCAATCAAACAAATTTAACCAAATATTTAATATATTTATTACATGACCTAAACAAACCTTACTTTTTATTGGGTATTTTAGGTTCTGGTAGGTAACCATTTGGTTTTTGAAAATTAAGCCTATAAATACTACTTCTACTTATGGCTTTTCATGTTTTCTTATCTACCTTTTGGATGTTTTTTCAAAAACCAAGACAAGTTTTGAAAACTAAAAAAAGTAGTTTTCAAAAACTTATTTTTGTTTTTGGAATTTAGCTAAAAATTCAAGTGTCTTCTTAAGAAATATGGAAACCATTTTAAAGAAGATGTAAGTCATTGTAGAGAAATGGTGAGAAAACAAAGCACAATTTTCAAAAACAAAGAACCAAAAATCAAATGGTTATCAAACGGGGGCCTTAGTTTTTGACTTTTGGTTTTTAAAAATTGTCCTTGTTTTTCTCATCATTTCTCTACAATGAGTTTCATATCTTTCTTAAGAAAACATTTGAATTCTTAGCCAAATTTCAAAAACAAAAATAAGTTTTTGAAAACTTTTTTTTAGTTATTAAAACTTGGCTTGATTTTTTAAACACACATGTAAAAAGTAGATAATAAAACAAAGAAACTCATAGGCATAAGTCACATTTATAAGCTTAATTTTCAAAAACCAAAAACCAAATAGTCATTAAACGGGACCTTAGCTATTTGGTATTAGGTTTTCACAAAACTTTCACTGTTATACAATTGACAAAATAATCCAAATGAAATTAATTATTTAATTCTAAAATGAGTACTAATTAATAAATATTTATGTCAAAGAGTGCATCACAAAAATTTGAATTTTGAATCCATTGATATATATTGATATCAGTCTAAATATTTTGATATTATTTCCATCTAAATCCCCTCTGTCATTTGATGGGGGCTTGGACAGATATGCCACCAGAGCCAATGGAAGTTTTTGGTTTATTTTACGAATTTTTATACACTAATACATATTTTCTTAGATTTTAGAGGGTCTCTCTAAGGTAGATTTGTTGTTGAACGCCATTACTTTTTAAAAGTTTAAATATTATTAAATGGAGTATTTTATTTAAATTTAAACTCTAATGATTAAAGATGGATTCTAAAATTTAATTTTAAAATTTGAATTAAATATAATAAATGTTTTGAAGAGTTCTATCACAAATATTTTGAATTTTTTTTTGTGGATAGAGAAGAATTCTTTGAATTTTATTTAATATTAGACATTTTTTTTAATTCAATAATATTTGAGAGTGGAGAATTCGAATTTCTAACCTATTGATTAAAGGTTCATGTCAATTATTTTGAGTTTATACGCTCACTTTGGAAAAAAGTAAACTTATCATGTTTTATCAACAATTGTATTGAAAATTCTCTAGAATTGTAATAAATATCTCTCCCACTTGGGCCAAGCACACTTTCACATTACAAAGCACAAAATGTCAAAAATTTCCTCCCTACTTTCTCCTATCATGTTAGAAACAGTCTTTATTCAAAAATAAAAATAAATAAATAATAATAAAAAAAGAGGCTTTGAACTCGACTTCTTATTGTATAGTAGTTATCTAGGGGAGTGTAGAAGTCCTATTAAATTAATTATAGGTAAGGAAAATAATCTTGCAAATAGCTTAAATGGTAAAGAGTACTAAGTTTGGTAGGATTTTAGAATAATGAAAAATACATTTAACTAATTAAAAGTACTTTTTAAATTTTTCATAAAATTTATGGTACATTTTTTATAGTGTTTTTGCTATGATCAAAAGCACAAACTCATGAATGTTTGAGTCTAACTTATGTGAACCCAAACTAATCTCATAGTCATATATTCAATTGTACTATATTTTGTTATTTAAAAATTTAAATATTAAGTAGTCATCCTAAACCCACAGCCCCAAGTTTTTATCCCTCTCTCAGTTGTTTTAAAACACTTCATATTTATTATTGACTACATAATTAAAAATACTTTTAAAAATTCAAAATTCAACACGAGACAAGACAGACCTCCTAGGCCGACCCCACCAAGGGGTCGAGCTCAATTCTCTTGTGATCCCTGGTCCTCGTGTAGCCCGCTCCAGCCTCTTTTCTCATCCTAATTCATCACAAATTCATCATTATGTCCTAGAAAGGCCCTATCACAGAAATTAAAGACAAAACAGGGCTAAAATGTCCCATATGAAGTCGAAACGAACCGAAACCGACAAGAGACTGACCCAGGACGAGAAGGATGAAGAAATGGGCTTGGGCCGAAGCCCAAGCCCGTGGTCGGCCTAGGCATTGGCCCAGGCCGACCACATGGCAAGGCCCCATTTTGGGCCTTGCCATGGTCTTACATCGCAGGGATGAAGACTGGGGCTTGTGCTCGGCCCGAGGCCGACCAGTTTGGCAAGGCACAGTTTTGGGTCTTGTCTCTATCCCTTATGGCCCGTATGCTCTCGATTCAGCAAAATTCAACCTTTCCTTTCCCCATTCGAAGACGGAAACCCACGCAAAACCCTAGGAAGAAAGCTATTTAAGCTCTCCATGAGGGGGAGAGCAGGGTAAGTTCAATCATTCTCCATAACTCTTGCTACACTCTCTAAAAAAGCCTCCCAGCTAACTTAAGCATCGGAGCCTGTGTGGCAAGTACCACACCGGTACCTAGCTTTTTCACTTGTCTTGCAGGTCACGTGTTCTTCCCCGATCTAAACAAATTCACCGTCGTTGTCACGTGAAGGCCAGGTGAGTTTCCCTGTCCGGATTTTGGCAACAACAGTTGGCGCCGTCTGTGGGGAAGACAAAAACGCTTGCTTGTGAAACTGCATAGGAGATCAAAGAGGATGAGTAATCGAGTCAATGGAAACCATCGAAACATCGATGGAGAGGATTCAGATGATGACCGTCATCCACGGAGGACGAGGCCGACCAGCCCTCTTCCGCCTCGTCTTGATGGCCACCAATTTGAAGCTTTAGAAAAGCGAGTGGACGGCATGGACCGAAATTTCGCTCGAATTCTGGACATTCTAGACAAACAGAATCCGGCAACGATAGCTCATGAAGATATACTGGTGAGAGACCCTGCAAAAGGAAAAGCTCCAATGGTGAATGAAGAAATAGGTGAAACAAATTCCCCTATCCTAAAACCAAAGGACAAGTTAATCCTTGGCGGGAACCAGTCAAGAGAATCACTACGTGATGAGCACACCATGACAAGCAGGGTGAGCGGATTGAAATATGTTATTCAAGTTGTCGCAGGAGTGGCCAGTCAAGGCCACCATTCCAAGGAAAAGTTTGGGAGAATAAGCTCTGACCTACGAAGCTTAATCGAAGAAAAACGAAAGTTGAAGGATGAGGCCGAGGCTAGGACCGATACTCAACCATGGAGAGTCGAGCTTTTGAAGATTCAAAAAGAGTTGGGGGCTATCCAAGAAAACGTTCAAAGACCTCGAGAGGTTGAAGGTTTCGACCTAGAAGCTTTAATCGAACAAATAGATCCGCCATTCACTGATAGGATCATGGAGTACAACGTACCTGAGAAATTCAAGGTACCTACTATGAAGCTTTATGATGGCAAGAGTGATCCAGTGGAACACTTAGACACTTATCGATCGTGGATGGAACTCCATGGAGTTTCAGATGCAATCCGGTGTCGTGTTTTCTCTTTCACCCTTATTGGACCAGCAAAAGAATGGTTTAGAAAATTGAAGAGGAAGTCGATTGCCTCCTTCAGAGAACTAGCCCGAGCCTTTGTTACACAGTTTTTGGGGGCTCGAGATCAACACAAGCCACAGATGCATCTGCTCACCATTAAGCAAGGACCCAAAGAGAGCTTAAGGGAATACGTTGCTAGATTCAATAATGAGGCTCTACAGATTGAAGGATACACTGAAGGGGCAGCCTTGATTGCCATTGTAGCTGGACTGCAGGACAAAAGGCTCCTTCGTTCTATAGGCAAGAAGGAACCAACCTCATACGTGGAATTCATAATAAGAGCACAGAAGTATATGAATGCTGAGGAGTTGCTGAGATCGAAGGCAGCAAACACAAAAGGTAGATTAAAAAGTGACAAGTCATATGATAGAGAGAGGATATGAGAGAACTCACATTCTCAATCAAAGAAAAGAGAGAGGGGGGATCGGAAAGGAGGACGAGGCCAACCAGACCTTAGGGTCGGTCACTTTTCAAAATTTGACAAATATACTCCTACCACTATCCCTCCCGAGAAGATGTTGATGGAAATTCGAGACTTAGATCTGGTCAAGTATCCAAAAAAGATGAGAACTGTTGCAGAAAAAAGGGATCCAAACAAATACTGTCTTTTCCATCAAGATCATGGACATTCAACTCAAGACTGTTTTCAACTAAAGGATGAGATCGAGATTCTGATCAGAGAAGGATACTTGAAAGAGTATCTCCTGGATGATAGCCAGAAGAGGCCGAGGCCGACCAGCAATGGCCGAGGCCGACCAGATGATGAACCACCACGGGAGATCAAAACCATCTTTGGAGGTCCAGCTGGAGGAGAATCGAGTAGAAAAAGAAAAGCAATTGCCAGAGAAGCCCGATTTGAGCCTGAGCAGAGATGTATGTATTCTGTTCGCTTAGAAGTGAAGGGGTTAATATTAAGAATGCGGAAGCAATTTTGGATCTTGAGCACTCTAATTTGATCAATTTTATCATACAAAAAACATGCTCAAAACTGGAAAAACAGAGAATAAGAACACAAACCTTTGTAGCTCAATATTCTCTTAATCCTTTGCAAATCTTGGATCACCAACACTACTTGGACCACCACTAGAGTCTTCCCTACTATTCTCAGCCCTTGGAATGGATTGTGGGATCTTTGATTGAGAGAAATTGGGAGAAGAATGAGTAAAGATCTAAATAAAAAAGCTAGAGAGTTTTCTACAAAAATCTCTTGTTTTTCTAAACTTCTTTCTCCATTGTGTTTCTTCTCTATTTATAGAAAGCCACAAGCTTAGTGAAGAAGCCAATTGAATGAAGATAAACTTCAAACAAGAAGCTTTGTGAAGAAGCCAATTGAAAGAAAATATGCTTCAAACAATAAGCTTGGTGAAGAAGTTATGAACTTGGTCCATATTTTATTTCCAAATGAATTTGAATTCTTTTTTAATTTTAATTCAAAATTAATATAAAATTAATTTTAAATTAAAATCAATTTTTAATTAATTTAAACAATTTAATTAATTTTAAATAAATATTTAATTTAATATCAAATATCAAATTAAATAATTGGACCAATCCTAATTTCTCAAAACGAACGTTTGAACATGAATCCCTATTCATGTTTTAAACCGAACGAATATTTAAATCATATTTAAATATTTCCACCTCTTCTTTATCATAGTTTAATTCATAATTAAGCTATGATACGTTAAGTATATCGCATATAATTAACTTTTTCTCCCAAATTCGAATTTGAACAATTCAAATTCTTTTCTCTCAAATTATTCCAAGGCTTAGTCTGAGCCAGTAAGGGGACCTAATGGACCTACAGATCATGAGCTCCAACGATACGAGATTAACTGGCCAAACTCTTTAGCCTAGCTAATCAACATTCGTTAACCATCGGAACACTCCACTAAAGCCCAGTGGCTGCACTCTTCTCACTGTAGATATATTTCTGTCCACTCGATATAACCATGATTAGTAAGTCGATCCTTCACAGGTTGTTCGTAATTACAGCTGGGTCAAATAAACCGTTTTACCCCTGTAATTACTTCTTGTTCCTTAAGTCCCACTGATCCTCTAATGAACAATTTGGTTTGTGGTCCAACCAACAAACCGTATCCCTCTCGGGCCAACGAGAGGGTGGGCCCATTGTTCAAGACCTGGAGTCAGTACTTAAGGGAACAACCTCTCTACTAAACCCTAAAGCGGGTAGGAGTGAATTCCATCTCGCATGACTATGTTCCCAACTATCTATCCGGTCTTATCCCCAAAATGGGAGGTTTATTGAGTCGGCGATCTCGGGCCACTCTCACCCATGCAAATCTAAGGATAATCTCGAATAAACAGGAGTTCATAGCACGCTCAGGATTAAGATCGAGTTACCTAGGTCATCGTATGAATATAGTCAGTTAAAACAGTAAACGGAGTTAAAAAGTCTAAGTGACTATTTCGCGGTCCAGTCTTATGCAAACTCATTGCATAGGACGCCTCCACTCGCATGTCTCCACATGAACGATTTAGGATCACATCGTTAGTACTATACAAAGTGGGTCGCGTCCATAGTGTCCCCAGGATAAGGTACCCAGCCCTATCCCTATACTATAGACCGTTCTGGTTATAACTCGAACTTGATCCACTTTTATGTCATACATAAAGTTCAAGTATACATACTATAGCCAAGGGTACTTAGTTCATTGGATTTGGGTTATTGAATACACAAATCACTTTATTCAATAACACATTTACTGAATAAACCTCAATAACATCTTTATAGTAAAATAGAATATACATTCAGTTTACAAAACCACGAGTTTTAGGACATAAAACCCAACAAGAAGGTGTGAGCCGAAGTCTAGAGTTCACAGAAGCTGAAGCAACAAGCATACTTCAGCCCCATAATGATGCCCTGGTAGTTACTTTACCAATTGCAAATGTGAAAGTCCATAGGATACTTATTGATGGTGGGAGCTCAGCTGATGTCTTATCCCTCGATGCATTCAATGCAATGAAATTAGGAAGGGAACTGCTTAAGTTAAGCTTAACACCATTAGTAGGATTTGGAGGAGAAAAGGTAACTCCAGAAGGTACCACAGAACTTCCAGTGACCTTTGGAAGTGGACAGAATACAGTAACCAAAATGATTAACTTCCTAGTTGTAGATTGCATGACAGCATATAATGCCATACTGGGAAGACCCACCTTGCACGAGCTTAAAGCTGTAGCTTCAACTTTCCATCAGTTAATGAAATTTCCAACTCCAAATGGGACTGGAATAGTGAAAGGGGAGCAGAAGGTCTCAAGAGAATGCTACTTTACAGCATTAAAGGAAGCCAAACAGATGAAGGAAGTCGCTCCTCTTCACCACATGGCCGAGGCCGACCATGACATAGCCGAGGCCGACCACCACATGGCCGACGCCGACCACCAAATGGCCGACGCCGACCACCAAATGGCCGACGCCAACCCTAACATCATCAAGTTTCACTATTCTCCAATAGAATTCTAGAAGTTCAATTTGCTTTTTCAAGTAGATAGGAAGGTTTTCTTTTATCTCTTTCCAATGAATGTAAAATATACTTTATTTGAGAATTTAGTCAATAAAAGTTTATTTTTTAGCAAAAATGTATGTACTCAAGCATGAGATTGTTACAACAACTACCTCCGTGACTAGGGGGCTACTTAGGAAATATTACTTCATATCAAACAAAAATGCAGAGGAGGCCGAGGCCGACCCTCCCTTAGGCCGAGGCCGAGGTGAGTTTTTTTTTTTACCACAAGAGGGGATGATGAAGAAACTACTCTCTAGAAATCGATCTCCATCTTTCTAAGAGAAGAGTAACAAATAGCCTCCCAGGAAATTGATTTTCATCTTTCTAAGAGGAAGGCTTTAAACCTAAAATTTTCTCCAGTAGAATCGATATTCATCTTCTCAGAGGAGAATCTTAGACCTATGGAAGACTGAGTCAAACCTCACGGGGTTTGACCTGCAAATCCTAAGGATAATCTGAAGCAAGACTTTGGAGCTCTAAAATTTTCTCCAGTGGAATCGATATTCATCTTCCCAGAGGAGAATCTTAGACCTATGGAAGACTGAGCCCAACCTCACGGGGTTCGACCTGCAAATCCTAAGGATAATCCGAAGCAAGACTTTGGAGCCCTAAAATTTTCTCCAGTGGAATCGATATTCATCTTCCCAGAGGAGAATCTTAAAACTATGGAAGACTGAGTCCAACCTCACGGGGTTCGACCTGCAAATCCTAAGGATAATCCAAAGCAAGACTTTGGATAGCTCAAGAGCGTTATATTTAAAACTGACAAAAGAATTATACTCTCAAATTGGACCCCATACTTTAGGCTCATAAGTAATAAGCCACACCATGAACTCCAACTAGAGAGTGGGGGCTATTGTTATGGGTAAGATTTGGTCATGAGGATAATTTTAGGAAGTGGAAGGGCAAACATGAAAAGAATAACTCAACACGAGACAAGACAGACCAAAAGGCAAACGAGACGAGGCCTCCAAGACGATGAGAAGGAGGGAACTTGGGCCTGAGGCCCAAGTTCTCTGGTCGGCCTCGGCCTAGGCCGACCCCACCAAGGGGTCGAGCTCAATTCTCTTGTGATCCCTGGTCCTCGTGTAGCCCGCTCCAGCCTCTTTTCTCATCCTAATTCATCACAAATTCATCATTATGTCCTAGAAAGGCCCTATCACAGAAATTAAAGACAAAACAGGGCTAAAATGCCCCATATGAAGTCGAAACGGACCGAAACCGATAGTACCCAGGACGAGAAGGATGAAGAAACGGGCTTGGGCCGAAGCCCAAGCCCGTGGTCGGCCTCGGCCTTGGCCGAGGCCGACCACATGGCAAGGCCCTATTTTGGGCCTTGCCATGGTCTTACATCGCAGGGATGAAGACCGGGGCTTGTGCTCTGCCCGAGCCCGTGGTAGGGCCTCGGCCGAGGCCGACCAGTTTGGCAAGGCCCAGTTTTGGGTCTTGCCTTTATCCTTTATGGCCCGTATGCTCTCGATTCAGCGAAATTCAACCTTTCCTTTCCCCATTCGAAGACGAAACCCACGCAAAACCCTAGGAAGGAAGCTATTTAAGCTCTCCCTGAGGGGGAGAACGGGGTAAGTTCAATCATTCTCCATAACTCTTGCTACACTTTCTAAAAAAGCCTCCCAGCTAACTTAAGCATCGGACCCTGTGTGGCAAGTACCACACCGGTACCTAGTTTTTTCACTTGTCTTGCAGGTCACGTGTTCTTCCCTGATCTAAACAAATTCACCGTCGTTGTCACGTGAAGGCCAGGTGAGTTTCCCTGTCCGAATTTTGGCAACAACATTTGAGTCTAACTTATGTGAACCCAAACTAATCTCATAGTCATATATAGGACAATTGTACTATATTTTGTTATTTAAAATTTTAAATATTAAGTAGTCATCCTAAACCCACAACCCCGAGTTTTTATCCCTCTCTCACTTGTTTTAAAACACTTCATATTTATTATTGACTACATAATTAAAAATACTTTTAAAAATTCAAAATTCATTTAAAGTGTATTTAGAGAAAACACTTAATTAGTAACTATTTTAACAATTCATTACGAAATAATATACATAACAATTCTTTTTAACAAAATGTGCTATCATATTTATTGATATATTTAAATTTTTAGTAGAAATAATGAAAACTAAATACTAAACTGGAAACTTTTGTGTGGGGTCCCCAAATGGGAATCCCCTACCTTGATTCCAATTCTTTTTAACAAAATGTGCTAACATATTTATTGATATATTTAAATTTTTAGTAAAAATAATGAAAATTAAATACTAAATTGAAACTGTGTGGGGTCCCCAAATGGGAATCCCCTACCTTGATTCCCCAAATTGAGGAATGGGGTACAGACATGTAGGGAAAAAATTTCTAATACTACGGGAGTACCTATGCCTTTTGTTCACACTGTGTTTTAATACTAGTGAACCCTACATAATTATTGGTAGACCCCACATAATTTTCAAAATGATGTTGATGTGGCAAGCAATCAATGTGAGTAGTATGAAACTTTTTCCATGCTACCGTAGTACTAGACTTTTTCTCGACTTGTAGGGGTGTGCAAAAGTCAACCCAAATTGAGGAATTTAATTGACTAGTTCGGTCCGATTTTTTTAGAACTTTTGATTCTCTCCGCTTAAGCTTTTAAAAAATTGAGGGATTTGATCTCCAATTTGATGTTTAATAAAACTGAAAAAATCGAATCGAACCAAGCATACGTATTAGAATTTTAAAGAAAATAATAATAAAACTCCTCCTTGCCAAGCTAAGTCTAGCTCTCCCTCCGGCCCAACCTTTCTTAGAAGTCCAACTCTTCCCTCCCAACCTAATTCTCTCCCTTCACCTATTCGTAGCCTACCTTAGTTATCTAACCCTACCCCATTTTTTCTCTTTTTCATCCCCAACTTTTATCTTGTTTCCCATCCATTCCCTCTCGTCTCCCTTAATCTCATTATTTTGCAGTCGTTTTTTATCATTCATTGCTGACCTTTACCCTCTCTTCAATTGAATCTTGTCGCCATCACCAACATCTCGCGTCCTGGCCATCATGGCATCTCACACTATTGTCCTTCACCCCGTTGTTATTCTCACGTTGCAAGTAGTTTACTATCTTCATTCTATCGTGTCATCTCCGTCTTCCTTCATCTTCACTCAATTATCTATTCTTTGTTCTCACTCTCTCTCTCGTCACCTCTCTGTAAGGAAGAGTATAAATTTTTATTTTTTTATTTTTATTTTTTAGTGAAGAATAAAGAATACAACTTAAATTAAAAATATTTTGCTAAAATAAATAAATAAAATTGGTTTAAAACCAAATCGAGCCGACCAAAACTGAAACTAGCAGGTTCACTTTTAAACTCAAATTGAGGAAACCTTGGTTTTCACTGTTTGAAACTCTTTAGAACTGAAGGGTTCAGTTTGGTCATCGATTTGTTAAAAAATCGAACTCAACTATATCATGGTTTATGAAATCTTGGTAGGCTTAGAATAGGGAGAGCATCTTTGATCACTCTATTGTCATCCCTAAATGTCATATGCAGTGGAGTTTTATTAAGTAGGTTGAGTACTTTGAAGAATAGAAGTTAATCTAGTTAAAAAGCAAACTCTCAATGTGCCCAATAATGAACAAATGACTATTCAAGAGGCTTGATGGTTCATTTTTTGTTCGAGTAAAGGATTTATAGAATGCGAACACAAGCCCGCATTGATTAGAAATGAGGAAGTTTTTAGTTTTATATATAAGTAAAAAACATCTCAAATGGGATGAGGTTTGTCTTTTAAATAAAATCAAAAGAAAATACATATGAGATTGAAACCTCTAATACTTAGGTTGCCAACCAGGCTTATTGGAAAATCAATAGGTAAGCATCAAGTATTTTTTGTTTAGACATTTCATTTTTAATTTCTCATGACACATTTTTCTCTAATTGCACTCTACATACTTTTTTTCATTCGCTCTATTTCTTACACTTTTCTCTCTATTTTCTCTTCATACCCACGTTCTTTCTTACTAATCTCTATTTTAACACATTTTCTCCCACATAACACACGTACTTTTCACACTAATTTTTATGCACACATTTACTCTCATTAGGTTCTCTGCATATAATTTTCTCACTTAGTTCTTAATTCTTCATATACTTGTTTTATTCGTACTTTCTTACAAAAAATACTTACCTACACAAGAAAAAGTCAATAAGATCTCTTATTAACTTTGTGTAAGGTAAGTATTGTTTTTTTCTTATTTCATTGTACCTTCCATTTTTTTATTTGTCTTTCTTTACCTACATTTTCTTTCCTTTTGTAATTTTAATTGTTTTTATTTTAGTAATAAATTTTATTTAATAGTTAGCCAATTCTATTAATATTTAGTAAGAACATATTATTTATTTTTAAAAAACTGCTACTTAAAATCAAAAGCACTCATGGAATGCTAAAACCAAACATTAAATACTTTTTTTAATCAAAAGTATTCAACTACTTTTCATAAAGTATTTTTCTTTTATTTTTTATTTTTGCCAACAAGAGCATAGCTCAACTGGCATGATGTATGTGCTTAATGACCAAAAGGTTATGAGTTCGAATCCTCCCACTCCTAAATGTTGTTGAATTCAAAAAAAAAACATTTTTTTCCAAGAGCATGCTCGACACACGCTTGAAAGCACTTAATATTACAATAAGCACTCATTCCAAATTAATTTTACATTATACATAAGACTAAGAGGTTGGTTGAGAATGAGGTTATTTGTTTATTGGAAACAACTCATGACACACCCCACCCCAAATTACCCTAACCAACCTAGGATGTGGCGTGCCGACATTAGATCCCTACTAAACTATGGAATCCAATGTCAAACTTTACAAAATAAATCTTAGTTTTGAAAATCACAAGTGGCTAGCCAAAACTTTGTTAACACCAAATTGTATAAAAATTTCGGCAGAGTTTCCCCTTCTTGATTTTCACACTCCAAAATAGTCCAAAATCAAGAAATCTTCTCCTCACTTTCTTCCTCTTCCTCTCTTTACGTAATATGATGTCCAACAAAAGCCCTCATTTTTGTTTTATTAAATATTATTTATTTAATTTCTAGACAAAGAATCATTTCTCTTTGTGTGGCTTCACTTAAACCACATGTTTTTATTTAATAAATATATATATAAATATATTTATCCCACTTTCTCTTCTTTTCTTTTTTTTTTTTCTTTTTTGGTAACGGTGTTTTAAAAGACGTTGTTGTATAGCATATTAATCGACTGAAGAATAACCTCACATGCATTCCATTCTTTGATTTTACCATTTTTGCAAAATAAATTGAATGGTTTAATAATCCTCCATATGAATAATGTCGCCAAACCTTTAAGGCTAACACTATTGCAGCTAGTTCGAGATCATGAGTTGGGTAATTGTGCTCGTGCTTCTTCAACTGCCTAGAAGCATAAGCTATTACCTTCCCATTTTGCATTAATACACACCCCAAGCCTTGATAAGAAGCATCACTGTAAATAACAAACTCCTCATCAGGTGTCGGAAGTGTAAGTATTGGGGCAGAAACCAACCTTTTCTTCAATTCTTGGAAACTTTGCTCACACTTGTCTGTCCAAACAAACGCTGAATTCTTTCTAGTCAAACTAGTCAATGGAAGTGCTAGCTTGGAGAATCCCTCAACAAAGCGACGATAATATCCAGCTAATCCCAGAAAGCTACGAACTTCTGTAACTGTCATAGGTCGCTCCCATTTAACCACCGCTTCAATCTTTTGAGGATCAACAAATATACCTTCTGCAGAGATCACATGACCTAAGAACACAACTTGATTCAACCAAAATTCACATTTGCTAAATTTAGCATACAATTCTCTGTCTTGCAACATTTGCAATACTATTTTGATATTTCTCGATTTGTGCGTGTCATCCTTGCGCAGGGGCCATGCTAATCTTCTCTGTATCGTTCCAATTTTATCGGACAAAGTATGCTAAAAGGATCCGTGTTGGTTTGTGGGGACAATCTTCACTCTTAGAAGCAGTTCAAGACAAGTAAGGTGACATAGCCAGGTCGCAGGGGATGCAGGGGAATGCTGGGGCCATTAGGTGCCGAATCCGGATTCCAAATCCTGGTCCGAATCCTAGGCCTAGGGCGTTACAACTCATCATAGCCAACATTCCATATGGGCAATCAAACAAATGTAACCAAATATTTAATATATTTATTACATGACCTAAACAAACCTTACTTTTTATTGGGTATTTTAAGTTCTGAGAGATAACCATTTAGGTCCCGTTTGATAATCATTTGGTTTTTAGTTTTTGGTTTTTGAAAATTAAGCCTATAAATACTACTTCTACCCATGGCTTTCTATGTTTTCTTATCTATTTTTAGATGTGTTTTAAAAAATCAAGCCAAGTTTTGAAAACTAAAAAAAGTAGTTTTCAAAAACTCATTTTTGTTTTTGAAATTTGGCTAAAAATTCAAGTGTCTTCTTAAGAAAGATGGAAACAATTATAGAGAAGATCAAAGCCATTGTAGAGAAATGGTGAGAAACCAAGCACAATTTTCAAAAATCAAAAACCAAAAACTAAATGGTTATCAAACGTATTTATTTTTTGACTTTTGGTTTTTAAAAATTGTCCTTGTTTTTCTCATCATTTATCTACAATGAGTTTCATATTTCTTAAGAAAACATTTGAATTATTAGCTAAATTTCAAAAACAAAAACAAGTTTTTAAACACTATTTTTTTTAGTTATCAAAACTTGGCTTGATTTTTTAAAGCACATGTAAAAAGTAGATAACAAAACAAAGAAACCCACAGGCATAAGTCGTATTTATAAACTTAATTTTCCAAAACCAAAAATTAAATAGTCATCAAACGGGACTTAACTATTTGGTATAAGGTTTTCACAAAACTTTCACTCTTATACCATTGACAACAAATAATCCAAATGAAATTAATTATTTAATTCTAAAATGAGTACTAACGAATAAATATTTAAGTCAAAGCGTGGATCCAAAAAAATTGAATTTTGAATGCATTGATATATATTGATATCAGTCTAAATATTTTGATATTATTTCGATCTCAATCCCTTCAGTCATTTGATGGGTGGGCTTGGGCAGATATGCCACCAAAGTCGATGGAAGTTTTTGGTTTATTTTACGAATTTTTATATACTAATACATATTTTCTTAGATTTTAGAGGGGGCTTGAGCCCCCTTTGAGTCTAAGGTAGATTTTTTGTTGAACGCCATTACTTTTTAAAAGTTTAAAGATTATTGAATGGAGTATTTTATTTAAATTTAGAGATTGAAATAAATATTTTAAGAGCAATAGGAATCAAAATAGAATAAAAACTTGAATTTTTAGGGACAAAAATGAGATTTAAGGATAGAATAAAGAATAATTGTAATTAAAATTTGAGGAAGGTGCAATGCATGTTTTTGATAATCTCCTAATTAGTTTGTTTTGCCAAAGTGGATATAATTCAGCAGTGATTGACATGTACCTTCGAACAAGATATCAGAAATTTAAATCTTCTATGTCAAATGTTAGTTGAACTAAAAAACAAAAAAAAAAGGGAAGTTTGTTTATTTTTTTAACAGTATAACAAAAATAAAGCGATAAAAAAAACACCTTGATTTAATTAATTTCACATCATATCAATCACTTTATAGTAAAAAGGTTGGAATTTGGCCCCTATTGACTTTACCTATTGACTTTTCGCTCCCTTTACAATCATGCACATCGTCTTATTAGTTTATGACTTTTGTGTTCAAAACTCTAATGATTCGATGGATTCTAAAATTTAATTTCAAAATTTGAATTAAATATAATAAATTTTTTGGTTGATGGAGAATAATTCTTTGAATCTTATTTAATATTAGACGTTTTAAAGTTATATGTTTTTTTGAGTTCAATAATATTTAAAAGTGAATAATTCGAACTTCTAACATTTTGATCGAAAGTTCATGCCAATTTTGTGAGTTATATACTCACTTTGAAAAAAAGTAAACTTATCATGTTTATCAACAATTGTATTGAAAATTCTCTAGAATTGTTATAAATATTTCTCCCACTTGGGCCAATTATGCACACTTTCACATTACAAAGCACAAAATGTCAAAAATTTCCTCCCTACTTTCTCCTATTATGTTAGAAACAGTCTTTAGTAAAAAATAAAAATAAATAAATAATAATAAAAAAAGAGGCTTTGAACTCGACTTATTATTGTATAGTAGTTATCTAGGGGAGTGTAGAAGTCCTATTAAATTAATTATAGGTAAGAAAAATAATCTTGCAAATGGCTTAAATGGTAAAGAGTACTAAGTTTGGTAGGATTTTAGAATAATGAAAAATACATTTAACTAATTAAAAGTACTTTTTAAATTTTTCATAAAATATGGTATGTTTTTTATAGTGTTTTTGCTATAATCAAAAGCACAAACTCATGAATGTTTGAATCAACTTATGTGAACCCAAACTAATCTTATAGTCATATATAGGACAATTGTACTATATTTTGTTACTTAAAATTTTAAATCTTAAGTAGACACCCTAAATCCACAGCCCCAAGTTTTACCCCTCTCTCAGTTGTTTTAAAACACTTCATTTCATTATTGGCTACATAATTAAAAATACTTTTAAAAATTCAAAATTCATTTAAAGTGTGTTTAGAGAAAACACTTAATTAGTTCTTTTGGAACTTTTTTTTTCAAAAGTATATATATAACAAATATTGTACTCATTAGCACTGGCTAAAAGATCATTTCAAATTCACTGTGATAATACGTTGGTGAAATATACTTTTAACCTATTAAAAACACATTTAAAAAACTTTTATTTTATTTGATTACATAGTAAAAAATGATTTAAAATAGAAAAACTTCGGAGAAGAAAAACTTGAGAAGAAGTATTTAATCATACTTCTTCCAAGAGTGATTATAAACAAAATGTTCTACTTAAAGACCATTACTCTAAAAAACTCCCCGACTAACTCTTAGCATTCATTAGAGTAATTAAGGCTCCATTTCATAACTATTTATTTTTTGGTTTTGATTTTTGAAAATTGTATTTCTTTTCTCATAATTTATCTACAATAGTTTTCATATTCTCTCTGTAATAGTTTTCATATTTTTTAAGGAAACATTTGAATTTTTAGCCAAATTCTAAATACAAAAATAAGTATTTGAAAATTACTTAGTTTTCAAAACTTGGCTTAATTGGTTTTTTAAAACACGTAAAAAAGTAGATAACAAAACAAAGAAACTTATAGGTGAAAGTAGTATATATAAGCTTAATTTTAAAAAACTAAATGCCAAAAACCAAATGGTTACCAACCGGTGTCTAAGACATTTGTGCCCCAATTTAATTATTGACATACTTATTTTTTAATATAAAACCCCAAATTTATCTCCTATTTATAGTTTATTTAACAATTTTTTTTCCAAACATTCTTTATTCAATAGAAAAAGAAAATGATGTAGAAAAGTAAACATAAATTTACAAAAGCCAATACATATGTATATATGGCTAAAGATACCTTTTGGTCCCTAATTTTTGAGGTAATTATCAATTTAGCCCTTGATCTTTTAAAATTTTCAGTTAGGTTATTTATTGAAAGTAAATGAACTAAAATATGAACATTTAAAAGTACAGATACCAAAATGATAATTTAATCTAGGTTAAATTATCAAAAATATCCTTGAACTATGGGGTTGGTTTCAATTATATCTGTGAACTTCGAAAAGTTTCATTTTTACCCTTGAACTTTGAAGTTTGTTTCAAAACAACACTTGAAGACTTTTTTCGTTAAATTCATGGACGGAAAATGATATTTTTGCATTTGTATTGTTGCTTATGTGAACATATTTGAACATATACATTGAAAAAAAAATCAAAACATATGCAAATACGTCATTTTTCATCTATAAATTTAACGAAAAAAACCTTTAAAGGTTGTTTTGAAACAAACTTCAAAGTTCAAGGGTTAAAATGAAACTTTTCAAACTCCAGGGGTATAATTGAAACTAACCTCATAGTTCAGGGATATTTTTGATAATTTAACCTTTAATCTATATCTTTTTTGAGTTCAAGAACATGTGATATGAAGATTTATATATCTTAACTAGTTGAACTATGTTCAAGTGTGCATATCATTTTAATACAAAGTAAACGCCCAATCATATCAGTTCCTTTTTCCACTCTCCCAAACCATATAAATACATTACAACCCTCTTCTCATTTTTCTTACCAAATAAATCCAAATCCCAAATCTCAAATCCATTGCCATCCCCAAAATTCTCCTCAAACTTTCCCTTACCCAACAATGAATTGGTCAATTCTAGTCATATGTCTCTGTTTATCTGCAACTGGTTTTGGTTCTGAAGAGCTTGTGAATTTGAAGAAGCTGCCGATGTTCGTGGACGAGCTGCCGGACATGCCCAAGCTGCTCGGCTTCCATGGCCAACATCCTAAGCATCTGAAGATTGGCATGTTCCTTAAAACTTGGGTCTGTTTCTTCTTTTTCATTATTTCCTCTCATTAAATGTTTTACTCTCTGAGAATCTCTGGAATTTTTTTTTGTTTTTCTTTTTTCTTTTGGGTTACGTTCTCTGTGAACGAAGGAAGAGAGACGCAGAGGATAGTTTTGGTAAATGAGTGTTGGGTTTTTTCTCAACCCAAAACAATATTATTTTTATTTCATATTTGCTTTTAATTAGTTGTCAAAATTCATCTTATAGTTATGCCCCAAAGGCGGCTATAATGGTTGTTACTTTTTGGCTATAATTGGCTCCAAGTTCCTACCTATTCATTACACGCCTTTTCTTAGTGTTGCTGTCGCTTGTGTGTGTCTCTCTCTCTATATATACATACATACATAAATATATGAGGAAAAAAAATTAATTTTTAATCCTAAACTTGTCAAGTAGGACCAATGTTCACTTTAAACTTTCAATTTTATCAAATTGTACCTCAAATTTTGATTAGTGTTGCAAGCTTGACCTTAAACATTAGAAAATGTTGTAATTTTAACCCTCCAATAAGTTCGCCCTCCGAATGTCATGAAAAAAGTTTTTCTTTATGGATTCAATGATTATAAAACATACGTATGTGAGATAAAATTGATAAAATTTCAAATAAAAATGACATTGGAGCTAATTTTTGTTGAAATTGGTGAATTTTGTTAACTTAATTAATAGTTAATTTGTGCATAGGTCAAATTTATTTTTGTACAAAATTTTATTTTATTGAAATTAATGAGTTTATGAAAATTCGTATGTTGCTTTTGTTAAAATTAGTGGACAAATTAGCAGAAATTAAACCGAGGGTAAAAATTTAAGACTTGTTTAAATTTAGGGTCTAATTTGATGAAATTGAAAGTTTAATAAAAAATGATATAACCTGATAAGTTTAGGGACAAAAATTGATTTTTTTTTTATTCTTTGCTGAATTATTATGGATTTGTGGAATAAAAAATTATTCTTCAGTATGTTATACATATATATATATATATATATATATATATATATATATATATATATATATATTTGTCCCTAAACTTATCACATATTCTTCAGTATGTTTTATCAGCAAAGAATAAAAAAAAATCAATTTTTGTCCCTAAACTTATCAGGTTATATCAATTTTTATTAAACTTTCAATTTTATCAAATTAGACCCTATATATATATATATTAGAAAAACAATTGGTTTTAGTAGAATAGTATGTGGGATAATCTCTAATGTTTTGATTTGAAATACAATACCCTAATCAGTTAAACTATATGCTTAGATTGACTTTTTTTAAAAACAATTATTTTTTTTTCCAAACCTAATTTTTAGAATTGGGATTGGCTTGTGAAGGAGGCAACATTATTTCACACTTTAAATTCAATTATTATTCCAAGGACATAACTTTCTAGCAAACAATAAATTCACTTGTCCCATTTTATAAGTCATGAGCAAATATGGACTAAAATATTTAAAATTATTTTGTAAGTGGCCAAAGTGAGCATAGCTCAGTAATTGATATGTATCATCAAAGAGGTCAGAGGTTCGAATCTCTTACTTCCAAATGTTGCTAAACTAAAAAAAAAAAAAAAAAAGTTACTTTGTAATTGAGAATTCAAACCTCATGTCTTAATCATCTAAGCTAAATTTAGGTTAGTCTTTTTAAATTACTTTTTAAAGTGGGCGAGAGCTTTTTTTGTTTTTTTGAAAAAATATGTGCACCAATTCAACTTTAATTAATATACCATAATATATTTGTCAAAAATAAAATATAGTCTTTTATCCAATGGCTTTTATGTCATTTGTTATTATTATATATATATATAATTTTTTTTGCAGAAATTTCACCGAGATCTTCCTCCAACTCCTGTTTTTGCTTACGGTGTTTCCAAGGAATCTGCAACAGTTCCTGGTCCAACAATTGAGGCCCTCCACGGCATCTCCACGTATGTGACGTGGCAAAATCACCTCCCTCAAAAGCACATTCTTCCATGGGACCCCACAATTCTGACCGCCATTCCCGCCGGTAACAACGGCGTCCCGACGGTGGTTCATCTCCACGGCAGCATCAACGAGCCAGGCAGCGACGGCCATGCGACCTCATGGTTCACCAATGGCTTCAAGCAGAAAGGACCCTCATGGACCAACGAAACATACCACTATAACAATCACCAGCACCCTCGCAATCTTTGGTACCATGATCATGCCATGGGGTTGACCAGAGTCAACCTTCTCGCCGGCCTGATTGGAGCCTATATAATCCGCCACCCCCTTGTCGAGGCCCCGCTCCGGCTCCCCTACGGCCGTGAATTGGACCGACCGTTGTTCGTCTTCGATCGGAGCTTCCTCTCCAATGGCTCCATCTTCATGAATTCCACTGGCAACAATCCCTCCATTCATCCCCAGTGGCAACCCGAATACTTCGGCGACGTTATCGTAGTCAACGGCAAAGCTTGGCCATGTATGACAGTACGACGCCACAAGTATCGGTTTCGCATCATCAATGCCAGCAATGCTAGATTCTTCAAATTCTTCTTCACCAATGGCCTTAGATTCATACAGGTGGCATCTGACTCAGCCTATCTTTCAAAACCTGTAGAATCCAAGACAATCCTAGTAGCAGCATCTGAGATTGCTGACGTGGTCGTTGACTTTTCAAATTCAATGAACGACACAGTCATCCTAGCCAATGATGCAGCCTACCCTTATCCATCTGGGGACCCTGTCAATGAAGCCAACAGCAAAGTGATGAAATTCTCATTTCGAAGAAGAAAGAAGCCGAAATGCAGCGAGTTCCCCAGAAGTTAATAGAATACTCGAAGCCAGAATTATCGAGTGCGTCGTACACTCGGTACATCGCCATGTACGAATACACGAGTGACATCGGCGAGCTGACCCATCTATACATAAACGGAAAGCCATATGAAGCACCAGTGACAGAGAAGCCAAAGGTAGGCAGCACAGAGATATGGTACGTGATCAATCTAACGGAGGATAATCATCCGCTACACATTCACTTGGGGCTACTGGCCGCATTGGATCAAACTGAGTTGGTTCAGCTAGAAGTGTTTAAGGATTGCATGACGAAAATGAACGATGCAGTGAAGTGCAAAATTGAAGAACATGCACGTGGAAAAAAAATAATGGTAAATAGTAATGAGAAAGGGTGGAAGAATGTGTACAAGATGATGCCCGGATATGTGACAAAGATATTGGTGAGATTTTCCAACATACAATCGAACGCATCGTACCCGCTCGATGCAACTGCAGAGCCCGGCTACGTGTACCATTGTCACGTAAGTAACAAGTTAATTCTTGACTGGATATAATACTTAGCTACATACCGGTATCCAGGAATCTTCCTGCTCTCACTATTCAATTGTTGATAACAAAGAAAGAGAAAATACAACTAGGAGAGTGAAAGGTAGAAAATATCTTCTCAATCTTTTTTGTCAACAATTGAATGATGGGAGTAGAGAGATTTTTGCATACCAGTATGCAGCCAAGTATTATCCTTCTTGACTAATGTTTTTAAAGCAAGAAAAGATCCATAAGTAATTAACCTAGTTTTGTGATATGAATGTAGATATTGGATCATGAAGACAATGTGATGATGAGACCATTGAAGCTGATTGACTGAGAAGGGTCTGTGGGAGACAAGAACCAACCCAATTCAACTCAAATAAAGGATTTTGAACTTTGGCTTATTAATTAACTACTGTTTTGCTAATTTGTATATTGCCCCCCAATAAACATAACAAAAAGCCAATTAAAATGGCGTAGGGCAATTCATAGAAAAATATTGAAAGCTGGATCTAATTATAAATGATTTAATAGGTTTTGTAACCGTGAGTTAAAAATATAAATTCAATTAAGAGCATGCAATTATAATATGGTTCAGTTTTTCAACCTATTTCATGAAGTAATTTTCAAATAATAATTATAATCAATCAAAAGCTAATACAATTTACAATTAATATCGACTTGTACATTTAAAAGAAAAAACAAACTTCTTTCTTACATCATGCCATAATAGGTGATCAACTTCTCTTTTGATTGAATCTTCCCGACACAAGCTCCATCGTGATGTCACCATCACGCTGAACTCCCTTCAATGGTAGACGTGTCTTCTCCCAAGACTTGAAAGATTTCTCACGAATAAAAGAACTACTAGAATTGTACTTTTTCAATTGCATAAAAATTTCCCTCAATCAAAATATTAGATTGAGAACAATATTGCTAGAATAATTGAGAGTAAATAAGAATTTTGGCTTCACAAATATGCTAAATGCTCCGACCACCATATAATTAAAAAGAAATGGGATTGATACAAGAAGGAATGTCAAATCCAATAAAACCACAATCCACTCAAATTAAAATCAAATAATCAATTAGCAAGAATGTAGTTGTTTTGTTTTGTTTGTTTTTTTTAGTTCATAAGTCATAACAACATGTGGATGTGGGAGGATTCAAACATTTGACCTCTTGATCGAGTGTCATGTCAATTACCATTAAACTATGTTCATTTTGATTTGAGAATATAGTTTTTTTTTTTTTTTTTTTTTTTTAATTCAAATTGAGAATGTAGTTGTTGAACACGTGTAAAAGGCAATATGACGAAAGATACTAAAGGTTGCTCAAATTCAATATCATATATAATATAATTAAGGAAAAATGAATAAAGGAAATTAAGTGTTTTTGTAAAAAGCCGCCAACAAATAAAATCTCTTTTTGTCATTGATCTCACAAAAACACATTTAAAACAAAAGCACTTCTCACCTGATTTTGTAAAAACATATCAAAGAAACTTTTTGCGAAAAAATCAATTTGACCATAAACTTGATAGGTTGTATCAATTTTAACTCTGAATGTTCAATTTCATCGATTTAAACCTAAAACTTGACAAACTGTATCAATTTTAACCCTAATTAAACTTTCAAATTTCATCAATTTAAACTTAAAACTTGAATATGTGTACCAATTTACACCCTTCAATTCAGTTTTTGTTTCAATCACCGTTAGAAAGGTTTCTCACACATGCCCAAAGCCACGTGTTGCTCTATGATATGTACTTGTTTGTTTTTTTTTTTAATTTACCAAAAAAATAACTAAAATCATTCCAGATCGGGTCGCCACCATCATGAAAACCACAAACTCGACTTTCGAAAGTAGGACCCACACGAAAACAAATGGACTCTTGTGTTCCCCTCACCTTTGGTGTCAATACCAGCGACAACAAGTGTGAAGAAGATTCAGGCAGTGACGTCATTGAAGGCGACGACGACCATGCCGATTTCATTGACTTCGATAGTGAGGAGTTTGAGCTCAACTAAAATGCAGGAGAGAACATGGAAGGCAGTGGTGGATAGAGTGATGCCCATGAACACAATGAACTGGTCGTAGCCGACCTTGCCTGACTTGTTGACAGTCTTGCGGAGGATTAAAGTGAAATCGATGTTGGAGAGGAATGGGACAAATATTTCAATTAGAGCAATTCCAAAAGCTCTACGTCTGTTGCAGTAGATGGAGGACAGATCGAGCTCAAGGTAGACGAGAAATTTTAAAAAAATAATAATAATGGCAACTGATTCAAGAATGAGAGTTCCCAATTAAGAAAAAATATGGTGTAAATAAGTTTTATTTCTACTAAAAGTCGATGGATCATGTAAAATCCTGTCTTAAAATTGAGAAACTCTCAATTATGAAAAAAAAAAAAAAAAACCCCAAATAAGAGAAGATAAAAAGTGAAAAAAAATCATGCTCTGAAATTGAAAAACGTTATGGCAAATCTACTCCAATTTTCTTTAACAATTTTATTCTTTTAAAAAAGTAACAAATATGTATTTGTTATAGAGTAACACATGGCTTTAGACATATGTGGTAAACCTTTCTAATGGGGATTGAAACGAAAACTTAATTGACGGTATAAATTGATACACTTATTTAAGTTTGAGGTTTAAATTGATGAAATTGAAAGTTTAGGGTTAAAATTGATACAACCTGCTAAGTTTGAGGTTTAAATTAATGAAATTGAAAGTTCATAATTAAAATTGATTTGACGTGCTAATTTTATGGTCAAAAATGATTTTTTTTTTTCAAATTTTTTAAAACATTCCCTACAATAAAACAATGCCCGGTGGGCTACAATTCAACAAATATATATATTTTTTTTAGAAAATGGACTAAAACTTTCATTAATTCAAAACAATGCCCGGTGGGCTACAATTCAATACATCAGTAGGAAAAAAAAAGGGAAATTGGACTAGATGGCCAAAAATACTCCGTAATTCTGAAAAATGGCCAACTCTAAATTTTAATAAAAAATGGCCAAAGAATATTTAGGAGCTAGGGCCCAGTTTGTTCCATTTTTTCCACTTCTACCCCTACACACCCCCATTTGATATCCTCTTTTTCATGAAAACTGTATTTGGAATCTCCCTCCCTTTTTTAGGTTTTCAAATTTCATTTTAGGTTTATCTTTTTATTATCTTTTTCAGATTTTAATTTACAATTATCTTCCAATTGAAAAGCAACTTGACTTGAGCAACGACCGAACAGTACCCAAAGAACACAACTCCTGTAAAAAAATCCAAATAAACTAAACGAACACCACTAATAAGAATTTGAAGGCCAAATGTAAGTAGATGAAGTAATCAGACTTTTAAGGAAAGCAAGGATAAACGAGAGAGTAATGGGGGTCGGCGTTGTACTTGGAGAGGAACTCAAACCCTAAATCTGGAAAGTCAAATGGAGTACAAACTGTTAAGGTAGACTTAAGGCTACAATTTGATTGATCTTTAAGATTTATAAGGAATGAAGATTGAAGGTCATTTTTCTGCCCACATTCTTAAACACCCTTAATTACCAGGTATTTGTGTCAACAAAATTCTATAGATTTGAATTTCGATTTTCACAAACCATCTTTTTTTTTCGAATTTGAAAAAAAAATCATAGTTGTTTATTTTCATTCCCCAAATCTTAAGATTTAGTATTGAAGTTATCACTTTTTAAATTCCTTTGCAATTCAAATAGAATTTTTTTTTTATCATTTGGTTATTTTCATTTTTTTTTTAATTTTGCCCAATTACTCCATAATTCTAGGAATTTGTTGTCCCTTTCTCCCAAAGTTTCAAATCTTTTGAATAGCTTGACTTGAATAACAGTCGAATAATACCTAAAGAACACAACTTCTGTTGTAAAAAAATCTAAATACACCAAAGGAATGCCAACTATAAAAGTTTAAAGGCTAATTGCAAGTAGATGAAGTAATCAGACTTCTAAGAAAAAACAAGGACAAATGAGAGAGTAATGGAGGTCAGCATTGCACCTAAAGAGGAACTCAAACCCTAAATATGGAAATTCGAATGGAGCACAAACGGTAGAAGAAAATCACAAATGTGGAGAGGAAAACGAAGAAGGTGAGTGGGAGAAGAGTGTTCAACATGTGTTGATAGGCGTGTTCTATAATTGCTCTAGTTGTCAAATTGTTAAGGTAGACTTAAGGCTACAATTTGATTCATTATCTTTAGGGTTTATGAGGAATGAAGATTGGAGGTCAATTTTCTGCCCAAATTCTTAAACACCCCCAAATACCAGGTATTTGTTTCAACATAACTCTATAGATTTGAATTTCGATTTTCATAAACCATTTTTTTTTTGGAAAAAATAATTAGAGCTAAATGAAAGCATTTCATAAAGTAATATTGAAGGATTTTAGTAACAGAATTTCTCAAATTGAGGTTTGGATATAAATTAGAACAATACATTCATCAAAATCACCCAATTAAAATTAAGCAAACACTGAAATAGAAAAGGAACGGAACTTTAACAAGCTCTAGAAAGGATGAATAATATAACACCTTACTCATTTAGACAATCTAATGGGGTATCCTATGCATGAAGTAGCAAATAAGTTAAATGGATGAACTTTTTTGGAAAATTTGCACAGAAGACTCATTTTCATGCGCATCGATGTCATTTGACCCATGTTTTGAAATTAATGACATATGACCCTTTCCGTACTCTGCATCCCGTCCAAATTATCGTGAGGGCATCGTACTCTCATTCTTGTTCTAACTCTAACTCTCTAGTTCTCGCTCTCGCTCTAGCTCGTTCTCGCTCTCACTCTAGTTCATTTTCTCTCTTGCTCTAGCTCGTTCTCGCTCTCGTTCTAGCTCGTTTTCTCTCTTGCTCTAGCTTATTCTCGCTCTAGTTCGTTCTCGCTCTCGCTCTTGCTCGTTCTCGCTCTAGCTTGTTTTCTCTCTCGTTCTAGCTCGTTCTCGCTCTCGCTCTAGCTCGTTTTCTCTCTTGCTCTAGCTTGTTCTCACTCTCGTTCTAACTCATTCTCGCTCTCGCTCTAGCTCGTTTTCTCTCTTGTTCTAGCTTGTTCTCGCTCTAGCTCTACTACTCTAGCTCTTCTCTAACGTAATTTTTTCTTGTCTTTTTTTTCTCCAGATTTTCAACCATTCATTTGAGCGAGAGCGAGAGAGCTAGAGCGATAGCGTTTCCGCCTGCGAAAGCGTGAACAAGCAAAACCGTCTCATACTACCCTCATGTGTAATTTTACGCGATATACCATGTCAAAATGGGTCATATTTCATTATTTTCAGAACGCATGTCATCAGTCATTAAAACGCTGGAAAACCGGTCATCCGTACAAAAACACCAAATTTTTTTTGCCACTATTGAAAAGATAGAAAAGGCAAATACAATGAAAATATATGAAGATTATTATGTACAATGTCTTTACATCACTAAGTTGAGAATGTAATAAGTAAACTTACCTTAAAAGCAGTAGTTTGGGCAACCGCTCCCCTGCCATGTTCTTTGAAAAGATAAATTTTTTTAGAATACAACATTAGTCACTACATCTAATAAACTAATATTTTTCATTGTGGTTAGAATTTACATCATGAGCAACCCACCCAAAGTTGTTGCATTTTTCCTGCACATCATGAATTGTTATTTTTCTGCACAGATGTCTACAATGCAGAAGGAATAAACCTATGAGATATTAATAAATTGTTTCCAGTTTTCACATAACAGCCCAAATTCTTCAGGCCATGTATTGTAATTTTTCTTTTTATTAAAGAGACAGTTAATAGACGCACTCCTAACAAACAAATGAACTCATCAAAATTCAAGCCCCGTTTGATAACCATTTGATTTTTAGTTTTTGATTTTTGAAAATTATGCTTGTTTTCCCCCAATTTCTCTACAATGGTTTTTATTTCCCTTAAAGAAGTATTTGAATTCTTAGCCAAATTCTAAAAACAAAAACAAATTTTTGAAAACTACTTTTTTTAGTTTTCGAAACATTGCTTGATTTTTGAAAACATAAGACAAAAAGTAGATGACAAAATAAGTAAAACCATAAATGGGAGTAATATTTATAGGCTTAATTTTCAAAAATTAAAAACCAAAAATCAAATGGTTATCAAACGGGGCCTTAGCCTTCAAATAAAATTGGTAATACAACTTCTCTGGTAATTTACTATTTCTCGTCCCCAACTTCATCTTCATCATCATCAATTCAGCTTGTGAAAAACATACCCCTAACGAAGATTAATTTACTACTCTTTCTCATCTTCATCTTTATCCTCCTCTTTATTTTCACATTTGTCTTCGTCTTCGTAATCATCCTCATCCTTGTCATCAATAATTTCATTGTCATTCTCCTTTCTCCCTAATTCAGCCAGCTCTTCTGTTGATGAAGGAATTGAATCCCCAACCTTAGTTTCTTCTTTAATTGCTGATTTATTTTTATTTGAAGTCTTACTTTTCCCATTATCCATCTGTTTCAATTAAAGAAAATAAAATATGCATTAGTCAAGAAGAGGGAAAAAAAACTAGAGAAAATAACGCACGAGGGCATTTCATTAAACAGCTGGTGTCGAAATTTCATAAGCATTGCTATGTACACGTCTATTCTATGGTCGTACGTATATCAGCACGTGAGAATGGCCATGTATGTTATTGGCACTTGGCCGAACATAAAGCAAATGATGTGACAATTAGAAGAAAATCACACCAAAAATGGCAATGTGATTTACCTATTTACTTAGCTACAAAGCTACTTACATTTTGTGATGAAAAAGTACCAGCTTTTACTAAGATGAATGAGAAAAAAAACACGCACCAGGTCTAACAAATAAAGGAACTACAAAAGAAAGACATTAAAAGGATAAATAGATCAAATAGGACAATCTTCATTTAGGAAAGATAATTGACTCTACTTATAATAGATTTAAATACCTTAATCTCTAACCTTACTAGTTAACTCATCATTTTCTATATATTAAAAACAGCTCAACAGATCCCAACAACAAAGGAGAAATGACTCATCAACAAAATAGCAGAAAAAAAGGATTCTCAGTGAGAATAAAGATATAAACTGAGGAACTAAAATGGGATAGAACTATCGAAAAGCCAAGTATCCTTCCAAAAACCTTGCTGCCACCACTGACAGAATACATGACAAACAAGTAGGAAAACAATTTGAGATTTCTTTCCAAGGAATCCTAAAGGAGCCCGAATAACGAATAACCTCACTATGAATTCCTACTGTTGGAATGCAACACAAACTTACTACGACCTGATGTCATAGAGCTCGACATTTCAAAGGAAACCCATCATAACAATTTGGACAAAAGAACAATGTTTCTAAAATCCAAGTTTCCAATCCTCATCCCTTTCTAACAAAAAGTTCCTCCAAATCCTTCACAAAAGAGCAATGTTTTTAAAGAAGTTTTCTGCCAAGTTCCAAAGAAAAAGTCATTGTTAAACATACCAACCATTATTTTCCAGAATGAAGAGACTCTATGGTTAAGACCAAAGAAGGGCATACCAACATAAAAAGTGTCACCACCTCATGAAAAATTATTCAATGAAGTTGCCACAATGTGTCTGCCCCCTAATAACAGTTGAATACAAGTTTGAAAATCTACATGTCCCTAACAACCACTAAATACAAATTTGAAATACTATTATAGTTTCTCTCTCATACATCCAACGGTATAAAACAGCCAACCACATTGTGACGGCCTTCTTGACTAATTTCCTCACAACCAAAGCAACTCAACTTCTAAGTTTAACCTTATTTACAACTAACTCCTGAAATGGAATACTTCTCTCTCTTTACATTGAGTCCTCACATCAACTCAAAAGAACGCCAGGTGTAGGTAAGGTTGAGAAAAGACTCTCCCACAAACAGAAAACAATTGGGGGTGAGAAAGCTAAACATAAGCCTCCTCTCAATTCTGAAGTAATAGACGAACATTCTAGAAGTGCCAAAAATCTATTTTATTCACCAAATATCTTTCATAGTTTCATTCCGTAGGCAATTAAACAGAATAAAAAGAACAAGAAGCTTACAGCACGTAATAGAGTTCTTCTATCCCTTTCTCGAGCATTCTTTATGGCCTGCAGCAATCACCAAACCAGTAAGCTACATTTGAAAATTTATCACCATCGAATGAGGGCAAACCATATACCTCTTGAAGCATCTTTTGCTCAGCCTCCACTTCAGAAGAATCCCTACAACAGGGACAAATGGAAAGGCCTTAGTATTTCACAAACTTCTCAGCCAATGACATTATGCATTATATATGAGTCAACTTTTGTAACACGATATATTCATTCTTACAATTTTTTTTTTAGGATTTTATTCTGTACAAAATCTCAATTCACAAGATTCACACATTAACCTTCAGCAATGAATATAAAACACACCTTCCAACAGTTTGGCCTACATGACAGCGACACTTTGCGCATACACCTTGCTCCTTGGCACAACCTATATGAACATCAGTTCCAGGTAGAAAACTTAGCACGCACATAAACAAGGTGGAGAAACTTATTGGTCATAATGACATATTTCCCCCTAGAAATTTATTTCTTCATATCAAAACAAGGTCGAGCTTCCACAGAAATGAAATCTACATAAACAAGCGAGCTAGTGATAATTAAACTAACCGGAACAAAGATTATGATACGCTTGACGAACAGCCCGCTTCGAACACAGTTGACTGCAATACATTCAACTAATTCCACAATTAAAATTTGCAATTCAACCTCATAACAAACAAATTAAAAAGAAAAAGAAAAAGGAATACCATTTGGCAGGTTCAGAAAGGGGTTTGTACTTGCCATAACGGCGTTTCCAATCAATTTGCTCCTTGCAGCGAAGACAAACTCCAGTGATCTCAGAATACGGCCGAAACCTGCCTCCAACCTCCTGTAATAGATTTTTCAAAGTAAAAAGAGGTTAACAATTATATTACACATTACATTACAGAACAGAAAAAGAAAGATGGTGAAATCAAAGTACCGTCTCGTTGATTTTCTGGCCGGCCTTGGGTTTCCAAGCGTATTTGTTTTGGTGCTTCGGAGGGCCCTGCTTGCTGCTCATTCTGAGTATCACAAGCTTTGCGCTGCAGCTTCAAAACCACTTCTCTTGCCTCTCGTTTTACTGTTTGCAATGAATTACAGTGAAAACTAACCCTATTTTTCATATTGAAAAAATAAAAATAGACTTCTTTAACTCTTTAACCCCTATTTAGAACCACTTGATTTAGAATCACAACTGATATGAAATCCTTTCACGCATTTGGATGCAAAAAAGGTAAAAAAAAAAAATTGAAATCAGTTGTGAAATCTTGTTTTTTTGAAAGAAAAAAAAAGTTCCAAATAGGTCAGATTGGCAGGATTTTAAGCTTCAAGAAATTTGTTTCCAATTTTAACACTTTTTTTTTAATCTACGCCTTCCTACGATAGTTTCTTCTCTATTCAAGCAAACTCCCTACGTCAGTTCATACCTATGATAGTTTCATATATATTCAAACTTAAAGCTATTCAAGCAAACTCAAGGTTAGGTTTATATTTTGTTTGTCCACTGTATTTTGCTAATGCTTTTTTTTAAACCGATAACAATAATTTCAATCTTTTCAATGTTTATACTTTCATACATTGAACAAAAACATGGTTTCTTTTGATTTTCTTCCATGAGTGAAGAGAACAAATCACATAAATCAATAAAACAAAATCAAACAAAAAAACAAAAATCAAACCTCAGAGCACCGATTAGTGCTGAAAAATGGACGGGATCGATCTCATCAACGAGCACGGGTTAGGGGCTGAACCATTGTTTCTGTGTCTGAGAAAAAAAAATAACTTTCATTGATATGAGAGGTGAGCGTGTGAGAGGGAGTGGCGGCGAGTTCGTTGAGATAATGAAACTGCGGCAAGTGCAGCGTGCGGCGGCAGCTGCTGGGCCGGAGTCGGGCAGGACCGGTGAGCGGCGGCTGCAGCTGCTGAGAAGGCGTGCGGCGGACTTGTGTGCAGTGCGGTAATGGGGAGAGAGCGGTAGCGTGAAATAGGGTTTTAGAAGAAAAGAAAAGAAAATAAGCTTTAGAAGAAAATATAGTGCAATAGGTTTTTTTTCTTTCACTTTTTACCCTAAACTTGGTGGGTTGTATCAATTTTAATCATGAACTTTCAATTTCATCAATTTAAACCTCAAATTTAGTAGATTATATCAATTTTAACCTTAAACTTTCAATTTCATCAAACTTAAATACATGTATCAATTTATACCTACGGTTAAGTTTTCCGTTTCAATCTCCATTAGAAAGATTTTCCACACATGTCTAAAGCCACATGTTGCTCTATAACAGATATGTATTTTTTAAAATAAAAAATACAAAAGAAAATTGCAGTAGACTCGACTTGATGTTTTTCAATTTTAGAACATGACTTTTTTTCACTTCTTATATTCTTTGATTCTACTACTTTTTTCATTTTATTAACTGAAGGTTTTTCAATTTTAAGACAAGATTCTACTTAGGGGTATACAAATAACCCGATAATCTGAGTAACCCGGACTACTCAACCCAAACTGTAAGGGTTGGGTTGGGTTAAGTTTTTTTTTTTCGGTTTGGGTTAGGTTAGAATTTTGGAGAATTGAATTTTCGGGTTCTCGGGTTGGCCTTTTTAGGCTCGGGTTGACCCAACCCAACATTTAAGTTTATATATATATATATATATATATATAAATGAATTATTGTGAACTTTTAATATTTTTCATCTAGGATTGTAACGAAGATTAAAATGTTATGAATTTTGAAGTTTGATATTTGAATTTTATGTAATATTAGTTATTAATTCAAGCAAAAATTATTTTAAATAATTAAGAAAATTATAAAAAAATAATAATAATAAAACTCAACCCAACAACCCAACCCAACCCAATCCAAAAATATAGGGTTGAGTTGGGTTGCAACCCTTGATCGAGTCATTTGGGTAGCCAACCCGACTTAAACAATTTTCTCATCTCATCTCATATATATATATATATATAGCTTTTAATTTGTTTTAAAAAATGACTAAGAATTCAAATTTGTTTTTAAGAAAAATGGAAAACACACTTAAAAAATTAAAAATATAAGAAATCATTATCAAATGGATTTTTAGATGTTCTCAACTAATCATGTTGGTCAATTTAGACTGAATTGAACCAATCAAGGATAATGGTTCTATTGGCGGTTCAACATATACTATGTTGACCAAATCAATATAATTATTTATGTTATTTTATTATGTTTAGTCTCTAAAATTTTAAGATTATACCTAATAAGTATTAAACTTTCAATTAGTGTCTAATAGATCTTTATACTTTAAAAAGTATAAATGATCCTTTTTTTAAGTACAGTATAAATGATTTATTAGAGACAAAATTGAAATGATCTTTATACTTTAAAATTTTAGGATTATGTCTAATAAGTCATTAAACTTTCAATATAGTGTCTAATAGATCTTTATACTTTAAAAAGTATAAATGATTTTTTTTAGTACAGAATAAATGATTTATGCGAGACAAAATTGATAGTTCAAAGATATATCATACACTTTTTAAAGTTCAAAGACAGACTTTGTAACGGTCAACATTTCAGGTACTATTAATTTCAACTATTAGATTGAATTTTGGCTAATTATGTTCATTGCATCTATTTGTTTTAGGATTTAGGTTCAATTTGAAGAATTTTTGGCTCAAGGAAACTAAAGCTTAGTTTGGGATTGATGTAGCTTTTGAAATTATTGTTATCAGCTTTGTTTTTAAGAAAATCAATTGTCATATGAAGTTAATTAATGTTTGGTAAATTTCATATCTAAACATAAAAAGTCAAGTTACAATGTTTGGTAAATTTCAGATTTAAACACGAAAAGTCAAGTTACAGTGTTTGGTAAATTAATATTAAATTGTTGTGAAATAGCTATGATGACCAAAATAAACATATTTCAATTAAGCATGAACTTGTATCAATATTTAAGTTCAAATTTTTTATAAGATAATTATGTAAAATTTTATATAATTTAAATTATAAATTATATTTTGTTTACTTATAATTTGATAAAAATATCAAGAAAAACAATTATCAAACAAAATCTAATTTTAGTTTAAATACAAAATAAAAATAAAAATAAATTAGAAGCAACAAATTAAATTTAAAATAAAAATGATGAGATGAGATGAGAAAATTGTAAAAAATAATATCTAAAAAACTTTTGTTGTTGATAAGATATAAAAGGATTAAAAAAGAATTTAAAATTTTGTCAGTTACACTAGATTTTTATAGTTACGCTAGATTTTTATATAAGCCAAATCTAAAAGTTACTCGTAACAACTTGATAATTCTCAGTTATGAGGATTAATTAACTCTAAAACTAAGGTGTTCTTGCCATTTTTGCATATTTTGTCGACTAACGAGCAAGCTAAAAATAGCGTTTATGAGATAAATTCATGAAAGCTTGTCGGAGTATTGAAAAAGAAGAAATAAGTTGAAAAGATAATGGAAAGTTGGGTAAAGTGTTGTTTTTGTGCATATTTGAAGCAATGAAGAAAATGCAAAAGAAATGCAATTGCATGTCCTTAAGAAAGCAATGTGGTGAGCAAGAGGGAAAATGCAATTGCAATGCAATAACATTTTCTGGACATATCAATTTATTGTGGAAATCACGAAAATGCTCCAAAACCCACGGTGTTTGGCTCGATTTCTAGGAGACTTTTCAACCCAAAAATGCTAATGAAAATGCAATTGCATTTCTGGAAAATTTTGGTAGAGCTGAAAAATAATGCAATAGAAATGCAATTGCATTTCTGGAAAATTTGGAAAAACCGAGAATCACGAAAATACATCAAGATCTACGGGATTTGCTCAATTTCTGGAGAATTTTCAGCCTAATCTCATGCCCAAACATTGACCCATGATTGAAGGAGCACAAAGATGGAAACCCTAGCCCTCAATGCCTATAAAAATGGGGGAAATGATCCAAAACGTGGCTGGGTTTTCTGTTACTCGCCCACAGTCTGTAATTCACTTTTTTTCTGTCATTTACAGCAGCTTTCTCTTCATCTTTTTCTCTGTAACTTCCGAGGTTGGTCCATTCTCAACAAAAGTTAGAGGAGGTGAAGATCCATTTGCCTTTGAATGGGTATTTGGATCGATCAAAGCAAGGAACTCTCGTTAGTATTGTTACTCTATTTTTGGGTTTAGTTTCATTCTGTTTTATCTTTTTATTTTTCCTGCTACTATATTGCATTTGAAGTTTTGGTAGAGATTTAGTTAAATAGTATGGAATGTGTTGTCTTTGAATTTCAATTTGAATTGCCTTTGTGAGTATTTTGGGTTATTTAATTAGATTCACATCAATAATTTTCTATCAAATTTCTGTTTGTTTTGTTCCATTATACAAAATCTAATTTTTGAATTTTGGTTATTAATTATGAGATTTATAGCAATTGAATTTTGGGTTTTCATTTCTTTCATAATAAGCTAATTTCTCCTTAGGGATTCAAGTTAGTGAATGCCCTAGAGGAGAGATGTGAAGCTCAAAAGCATGTTCAATCTAGTTAATAATTGAGACTTTGTTTGCTTTTGTTGAATTAACGAGAGTAAACCTAGTCGGCCAACTAGTGATTGTTTGTTGAGCTTGAACTTAATACCGAAAGGGTTAAGAGAAAGCGGATGTTACAAAAGCAATGGAGGAAAAGGCTTAGAAATAAGTCCTAAACATCGACCCTAGACATAGGGCGAGACTCCAAGACCACTAGAATTGTGTGTGAATTTATCTAAGTTAGATTAGCCATAGAAATATAGGTTTAATCACTTAGTCTCCTAAAGATTTTGAAGCAAAATCGAATAGGAGTTGAATTCGGTTTACTTAGTTCTCATGTATTAACTATGATTGCAATTGCATTTTAAGTGACATTTCTTTCTAAAGGGGCATAAGCAACTTGGATCACATTTTTCTTAATTATTGACTTTTCATTTATCTTCTTTAGCAAAAACCACCTCCCAAGCATTTTTACACCATTGGTTACCGCAATTGTATTTTGCAAACAATTTGGTGTCATCTTAGTAAATTTTGTTAAAACCCGTTCCCTTGGGTACGATACTCTGAAGTACTTCCAGTTTCTTTATTACTTCGATCACGTGTACTTGCGTGTAGCAAACGTCAATCACAACTTTTGCAAATCAACGTGATTGAAGAAGTGATTTTATCTAAATTATTAAACAATCAATTTTACCAAACACAAAAAACGATTAAGATTTTTCATCAATCACTTCTACTGTATTCAAAAGCAATCTCAAACAAAACCTAAATTGGGTCATCCAAGTGTTTTAAAGGTGGGTTAGATTTTAGTGTTTGAAAAAAGAAAAAGGTGAAAAAAAGAAAATATAGAAAAGGGGCAAAAAGGGAAAAAGGAATTTGAAGATTTGTAGTGTTTGAAAAGGGTTTTTGTTTAAGGAAAAAAAAAAAAAAGAAATATCAAAACCCTAATTTCCTTTATTAAAGAAGCCGTATGCAGCTCAAGGGCTCTCTCAAGCCATCATCTTCAACCTCTCACCCCTTCCTTTTTGTTTTTTGACGACCATTATTTTCTCCTTGCTACTGTCCACGTCAGTTACCACAGCCTCAAACGCCTCGTTATCTTAGACTGCAAATCATCACTGCCATTAATCACAACCCAAACCGTGCACCGCACTCTAGAGGATCTGCAACCAGTATTGAGATGCTAGGGTTTTTTGAACTACAAACCATCCAGCCAACTCCGATTGAGTCCGTCACCATCGAGAGTTCACGCATGTAGTCCAACAAGCCTCCGATCCGTGGGTAAGTATTTGTTTATGCAAGTTTTTATGGTGGTTTTTGTTATGGTTAAGGCTAATTTGTGAATCTGGATTTGTTTTAATAATACCCACTTCGTTTCCGCATCGAAAACATGTGGTTTGAGCGATTTGTTTCTACAATGCCAAAAGTAAGAGGAAATATTTGTTGTACCATCAATAGTTGACGTCGTCAATAGAGTTCCAACAAATTTACCCTTCAAGAATGTGTCATCCACAGATATATTAGGCTTACAATACTTCCAATCCTTAATACTTGCAAAAATTGATAGGAATCTATCAAAGTCTATCAAAGTATATTAGTCATACGAGCCTATCCGAGTCTATCAGTGATAGACTCTTAATATTGATAGTCTCTATCAGTGACAAGAGTCTATCAGTGATAGACTCTAACACTGATAGAGTCTCTTTCTATCACTGAAAGACTTCACATGTTATCATTTATACTAAAACAAAAAAGGTTTATGAATGATTAAAAGAAGAAAACATAAACCTGAATTCATTTCTTTTAACTTCATAAAAAAACTTTGGAATCAAGTCATAGAATTCAGCTGCATCACCCAATGTATTCTTTTATCCTCCAAACTTTGTAATAGCTAACATTAACACCAAATTTTTTACGCACTTTATACAAAATATCTTTTGGAGTCGAATGATCAGAAGAGTTAAATTTAAATTAATCTTTCAAACAATCATCAATTAAAGATGAAGAAGCTTGCCTATGAGAAGTTTGAATACTATTCATAGAACAATCATGATTAGTAACATACTTCCTAAGCATCCACAATTCATTGTCCTTATAACAAGATGCCCTGACATACCATTGGTAACCATCTTAGACGCATTGAAACTCAATTGATTTTGAATTTGATCTTAAAGTCTTAAATTCAAAATTCTTCTTCACAGCTATAAAGTAAAAACACTTTGATAGAATTTCTTTACTTCCAAACACATCATTTTCCTTCAAATCACTATCAATATGAATACTTCTTATGACTTGAAAATCAACATCAATTGCAAAAGAAGAAGAAGAAGAAACAAAGATAGTGATTTGTCACTTCCACTAGTAATAGCACTAGAAGACCCTTCCAAACACATATCAGTGACATGAGCAACCAAAGGGTGTCTTGTACTTTGATCCTTAACTAAAGTAAAAAACCAAGCAACATCCTTATCTTCATGAATTTGAACCATATTTTGAGTGGCATTCATACCAAAATCCAATGAAATTGAAAGTTTTATAGAAGAAATAGATGCATCCAATTGAACTTTCTTCAATATTAAGCCCACAAAAGTCTCAAAAACCATCATTTCATCAACCAAAACTCCAGTAGTCTTGTAATTCTCATAGCAATCTTTATCATTCTGTCTTCCACTATAAAAAATAGTTATGGAAGCTTAACCATAATTTCAAATTACTGCAAAAAAAATTATGTAAGTTAATGATATTGATATCACAGTCTATCAGTGATAGACTTCAATATGTGACTGAAGCCCATCACTGATAGACATATGGCTTCTAAAAATGTCTCTCAATCCAAAAGGCGCAAGATCAAACACTTTCACAAAACAACATATGCACAAGGACCTCATTCCCCATAGAACCATCCTCTCTATTTCTAGCCAAATAAATATCAAACATTTGAAAAAAATAATCAATATTTCTAAAGGATAGACAAATCAGCAAATTATGGACTACATCATCACAAATTAAGGATAGAGACAATTGAAATCAAAAAATGTAAAATAAAAAAATTAGGGTAAACAATAGAAAATAGAGATAGACTTCAGTCACAAACTTAAAACGATCCAATCAAAGAAGAATAAGGGCATGTTTGGGAGTGATTTTGAAATAGTTAAAATCATTTTTGTCATGTTCAAAATTACTCCGAAACATGTCTTTAATTATTCAAATCAACTTAATGTTTGGTTTTACACTTTTAAACGAGATTTGCATACCATAAAAATTGATTTTGAATAATTAAAAGCATATTTTTTAATGATTTTGAATACGACAAAAGTGATTTTAATCATTTCAAAATCACTCCCAAACATACCCTAAAAACACAATCGGAGAAGCAGAGCAAAATGCAAAAATGAAAGAGAAAGAAGAAGAATGCACTCGAATTCATCTTTAAAATAAGGGTAAAACGGGAACAAGGAAAAATTATTTAAGCGAGTTGTCATATTTACAAATCATTTTAAAAGTTGCTATATTTATAAATAGCAAACCCTAATTTGCTATCCATTATCATTACTTTTTTTTTTTTTCATTTTTAAAGACCACAAGAGGATCATGCCTCCATGAGAGTGTACTGAATTTGAAGTCTTCACGTCTAGTGGAATGGCTAGAAGGATATTATTAATTAATCTGCCATTTTAAAAAAATAAAATATAGAACTTTTCTTTTTCAAATTGGTAATATAGCTTGTTTCTACTTCCACCAAGACTTGAAAAGTTAACATCGAAGATAAAAAGTTTAAAAAACTAATCGGTCTTAATTGATGTTGAGAATGATCATTAGAATGAATAGGACTTGAGAATAAGATAATATACGGATGTGAGATTTTTTTTTTCTAACTCGTTTATAGAATCATGGACAAAATACAATTTTAGTATAAATTTGAGTTTAGTGTCTATTTGATCTATGAAATTTCAAAATGAACAAGATTTGTGAAATGGTTTTAAATGATTCATCAACCATTAGTTGACTAATTAACAATAAAAAAAAAGACGTGGCAGTGATGTGACAAAACATATTAATTTTCATATTAACTTTTTGGATGATTGTACAATAAGGTGACATCTCTTCCCTCTTTCCTCTTCTCATCTTCTTTACCTTTGGCAAAGTTTACCTCCCTTTCCAGCTACCACGCTCACCCAATCGTCGTCGAATCTCTTCTCGTCACCTTTGCTCTAGAAGGAACGAAAGGTAAAGTGCATTTGTTTGCCAAATTTGCTTGCATGGAACAAAGAGACCTTGTTGAGGTTTAATTTGTAGGACCTTGGCTTTTTTTGGTTATTGTTTCCCTATTTCGTCTTGGAATCTAGTTGCTGGTTGATTTAATTTGTAGTAGTAATCCATTAGTGGATATGGTTCAAGTACTGCACAATAAATAAATAAATCAAATCAAAAAAAGAAGAATCATTTCTCTTTGACTTCCTCCCCCACTGCCCTCTCCCTCCCATTATTGGCCTTCTCTATGTCTCTTTTGTGGAACAAAACAAGTCCATTGTTCCCTCTATCATACATTCCCAATGCCTCTAGCCCTTTATGGTAGGACATGTTCAAATCTGCCTCAATCTACAAGCTCAGCCCCGACTCTCGAAAACTACTTAGGGGTCGTTTGGTTTAAGGTTTCACTGAATGCCCATGGATAATATATGTCTGGAAATAAGATGTCTGAAAATAAAAAAAATGACTATGTTTGGTTCTACATGAAAATGCTATCAGATTTTTATAATAATAAGTGATGTCAGAATTTGTTTTATGAAATTAATTTAAGAAATTTTATATAATTGTGGTGCACTAATTAATAAAAAATCAAAATTAATTCAAAAAATAAATATAGTTTTTCTAAAAATTTATTATTAAAAATCAATTAAATATATTTATTCAAGTGTAATTAATTATAATTATTAAAAATAATATCATACTAAATTAATCATGATTATAATTAATTAATTAATTATATTATTAATTAATGATTTGATAGTTTTAATTAGTAATGTGTCGCATCAATTCATTGCACTTTATTAAAAAAATATAAGTATATATTTAAATAAATTAATTTATTAAATTTGGATGTTAAAAAAATAAGTATGTATTTAAATCAATTAATCTATTAAATTGAAATTGTTAAATTCATACAATATAATTAAAATTTTAGTGTAATTTTATTGATTATAGATTTAATTTATATATATTAATTAACTTTAATAATATAAAATAAAATAATACATAAAGAATAAAGAAATGTATTAAAGATGGGAGAGAATAAAGAAATGTATTAAAGAGGAGAGAGAGGGAGAGAGAGAGGGAATGAAGAAAACCCACCCTTTTGGAAACGTATTCTTCATGGGTATAAGGGATGTGTTATGGGTGAAATTGGACCAACAAGAATGAGCTAGCTGAAGGGCTGCAGTGAAGGGCCAAACAAGGAAAGAAGCCCCATACGAAGTCAAAACGGACCGAAACCGACAGGAGACCGACCTAGGACTAGAAGGGACGAAGAAACGGGCTTGGGCCGAAGCCCAAGCCCGTGGTAGGCCTCGGCCGAGGACAAGGCCGACCACATGGCAAGACCCCATTTTGGGCCTTGCCATGGTCCAAAGACAAAAGGGAGAAAACCAGGGCTTGGGCTCGGCCCAAGCCCGTGGTCGGCCTCGGCAGAGGCCGAGGCCGACCAGTTTGGCAAGGCCCAGTTTTGGGCCTTGCCTCGGTCCCTTCTGGCTCGTGTGCCATCGGTTCAGCCCAATTCAATCTTTCCTTTCCCCATTCGAAGACGGAAACCCACGAAAAACCCTAGGAAGTGAGCTATTTAAGCTCTCCCTTAGGGGGAGAGCAAGGTAAGTTCATTCCAGCTTACAACACTCTACTACGACTCTCAAAACTCTCTCTGAATTAAGCATCGGAGCCTGTGTGGCCTACACCACACCGGTGTCCAGGTTTTTCTTGTCTTGCAGGCCGCGTTCTTCCCCCAATAATACAAATTCACCGTCGTTGTCAAGTGGAGGTCAGGTGATATTTCTCCTGTCCAAAATTTGGCAACAACAGTTGGCGCCGTCTGTGGGGAACGACAACGCTTGCTGGAAAAACCTTCTGCCTAATTCAATCCTACGAGAAGATGAGTAGAACTCCAGAAAACAAACACTGGAATGAAGATGGAGATGACTCCGATCAGGATCGTCACCCGAGACGTACGAAAGAGGTTTCTCCTCCTCGGCCTCGTCCTGACACAGGCCGACCAGAAGAGGAGATTGCCGAGCTGAAGAAAAAGGTCGACAACATGGACAAATATCTTCTAAAAATCTTGGAAAAACTGGAAAACCAAGATCATCAGAAGAAAGAAAAACAGGAGGAGGAACCACCTCTCGTACGAGACCCACAAAAAGGAAAAGCAAAGGTGGTTGAGGGGATGGGAGAATCAAAATCCCATACCCAAAAGCCAACCGAGAAGCTGATCTTTGGAGGAAACAACAAGCCACGTCAACCCTCGGTCAAAAGCCAGACGAGTAAGGCAGGTAAGTTGAAATCTGTTGTGCATATCGTCTCCCAGGCTGATGGCCGAGGCCGACCAGGTAAAGTTGAAGCGACGGTCGACGAGAATATTGAAGCAACATCGGACTTGAGAAGTCTGATCGATTTGAAGCGGAAGCTGCAAGCCGAGGCCGAAGCCGATCAGAAACATGCCGAGGCCGAGGAGATCAAATTGAGGTATGATGCACGAAACCAAAGTCCTCCATGGAAAGCAGACATTCTGAAAATCCAAAAGGAGTTTGGAGATCTTCAAGGGAACGTTCTCAAAACTAGTGAGATCGAGAGGTGGGATCTCGAGGCTCTCATCGAGCAAGTCGATCCCCCTTTCACTGACGAGATCATGAAAGAGAAAGTTCCTGAGAAGTTCAAGGTGCCGCCCATAACTCCATACGATGGCAATACTGATCCTGTTGAACACCTGGACACATACCGAGCGCAGATGGAACTTCATGGAGTTTCAGAAGCAATTAAATGCAGAGCATTCTCTTCTACCCTCGCAGGACCAGCCAGAGAATGGTACAGAAAGTTGAAGAGAAGATCCATTGGCTCTTTCAAAGAGTTAGCCAGAGCATTTGTAACGCAATTCTTGGGAGGACGAGACCAACGTAAGCCTCAGATGCACTTGCTCACTATAAAGCAAGGGCCAAAAGAGACCTTACGTGATTATGTCTCGCGCTTTAACAAGGAAACGTTGCAAGTTGAAGGATTCACAGACACGACTGCCCTAATCGCCATTGTTGCAGGCTTACAAGATAAAGGCTTGCTTAGATCAATTGGCAAGAAAGAACCGACCTCCTATGTTGAGTTCATAACTAGGGCTCAAAAGTATATGAGTGCTGAGGAGCTGATACGATCGAAAGAAGCTACATTTGATCGTGAAAGAAGCAACAGATACGCAGAGCAAGATAGAGCTCGGGACAACAATTTTTCTAGTTCGAAGAGAAAGAGGGTCGAGGAAAGAGGCCGAGGCCGACCAGACCCTAAGGTCGTCCCCGGCCAACTGTTCGAAAGGTATACTTCCACAACTCTCCCTCCTGAGCAAATCTTGATGGAAATTCACCACTTGAATTTGGTGAAATTTCCATATAAGATGCGAACTCCAGCTGGAAAAAGAGACAGAGACAAATACTGTTTCTTTCACCGAGATCATGGTCATGCTACTCATAATTGCTATCAGCTACGAGAAGAAATCGAAACCCTGATCAGAGAAGGGTATCTGAAAGAATACATCCGAGATGGCCGAGGCCGACCAGATGAAGAACCCCCACGAGAGATCAAGTGAAGCAGAGGCCTACCAGAAGAAGGCCGAGGCCGACCATACCCCTATGGACTACTAGGGGGCTTTCTTCTGTTTACTTCATCTCTAGTTAGGATTACATTTGTCAACTTCAACAAATTCACGTAAGATTCAAATTTTATTAGCAATAAAATTAAATTTTCAAGCTGCAAGTTGTGTCACTCAAGCATGAGTTCAACCAAGAAACTCCTACTTGAGTAGGGGGCTACTAAGGGGATATGTTTCCCTATGAAACAAAAAGCATCGAAGCTACATAGGAGATATGCCTCTCTGATGAACAAAAGGCAGAAGCTACTAAAGAGATATGCCTCTCTAATTGAACAAAAGGCAGAAACTACATAGAACAAGCCAGAAAAGTCAAAAATTGGAGGAAAACGGAGGCCGAGGCCGACCTCCAAGGCCGAGGCTGAGCAATTACAAGGAATGCATAGGGATCTTTCTTGAAAGAAGCATAATCTTCTTGAATGACCCCACAATCTAAGTCCTTGTGATGCTTGGGCTTCATCTAATTGGATTCGAACTGATTGGAGCTCAACCCTGGTGAAATCAAGTTCAATCCTAACCTCAACCAATAGACGATTGACTTGAGTCAAGCTAGCTTGACTTTGAACCAGCTTTGCCCTTGGAACGCTGGTTTATTGGAGGAGGAGGAGGATTTGAAATCTCAAAAGTGGAAACACCTCCCACGTCTGAGCTACAACCACCAACCCTCAAAGTCCCAACTCTTTATGTGGCCTTCAAGCAAAGACGTAGATCGTGGAGGCATATTTGAAAAACAGAAGCAACGAAATCATGAGTTAACGAAAACACATGAGACAGAAGTTAAAACTGAGGAACTGAGGTCTGACAAACGTGGCCGAGGCCGACTAGGGAGGTCGAGGCCGACCACATAGGAAGAGGCCGACCACATAGGGTGAGGCCGACCACCTTGGCCAAAACCAACCTCTCCCCAGCACAATGATTAAATCCAACCTTTCAGAAGAAGGGGTGGAATAAAACCGATTCTAATTAAATTCTCTTGACTAACAAGAGAAAGACCAGGATAAGCTAGCTCCTAGAAAAAATGAAGAAGAGGATGGTAAGACCGAGGAAAACTTGTACACGAAAAAAAAAAGTACCGATGCGCAAGGAGGCCAAGCAGAAGCACCAAGGAAGCCTCGGCCGACCAGCCCGGCCTACCAGACTGGCCGAGGCCGACCAGACTGGCAGAGGCCGACCAGACCTCCTGCCCCCGATGCTCACTCCATTGCTTATTTCCTCTACTCCTCTCATGGTATCAACTTGAAATGAAGCTACAGTTGTTCCAAAAACGCTTACGAAAAGTGAGAAGCTACAAGGCTACAGAATAGCCAAGAATTCCTCCAGCAGGAGGTCATGAAGCTACACGGCTACAAGATAGCCAAAATTCCCTCCTACGGGAGGTCGGGAAGTCCAGAATAGTCCCTACTGGGTTTGATGGCAATCCCACTTAAATTTGAGGACGCCCTCGAATTTATATATTCTCTCCAGGAAAACGGCACAGATAGCGAATCCAGAGGAGAGTCTTAGCCCCCAAGAAAGATCGAAATGTTCCCTACGGGGTTGGACGACAATCTTGGGATGATCCAAGGAGAACCTTGGAGCCTTAAATTTTCTCCAGGATGTGGACGAACACACATCCAGAGGAGAATCTTACCCACCAGGAAGAGACCGACCTACGGGGTTAGACGGCAATCCTGGGGATGATCTGGGACACAAAATAAGCGTCACGGAACCCTAAAATTCCTATAGGAAACGGAGAAAACAAGACGCAAGATAAGCGTCATGGAACTCTAAAATTCCTACTAGAAAATGGAGAAACCGACACTCTAGAAGACTGAATATCCTTGTAAGGATGGACAACAATAACTAGAGATAATTCGAGGCAGACCTCGAAATGTCAACAATGACTCCAAAACTTAATATGTTACTCCCAAGTCAGGCTCCATGCAATTACTCCACGCGCTCCTAATCTCGAATCCTAACTAGGGAGTGGGGGTTAATGTTATGGGTGAAATTGGACCAACAAGAATGGGCTAGCTGAAGGGCTGCAGTGAAGGGCCAAACAAGGAAAGAAGCCCCATACGAAGTCAAAACGGACCGAAACCGACAGGAGACCGACCCAGGACTAGAAGGGACGAAGAAACGGGCTTGGGCCGAAGCCCAAACCAGTGGTCGGCCTCGGCCGAGGCCAAGGCCGACCACATGGCAAGACCCCATTTTGGGCCTTGCCATGGTCCAAAGACAAAAGGGAGAAAACCAGGGCTTGGGCTCGGCCCAAGCCTGTGGTCGGCCAGTTTGGCAAGGCCCAGTTTTGGGCCTTGCCTCGGTCTCTTATGGCTCGTGTGCCCTCGGTTCAGCCCAATTCGATCTTTCCTTTCCCCATTCGAAGACGGAAACCCACGAAAAACCCTAGGAATGGAGCTATTTAAGCTCTCCCTTAGGGGGAGAGCAAGGTAAGTTCATTCCAGCTTACAACACTCTCCTACGACTCTCAAAACTCTCTCTGAATTAAGCATCGGAGCCTGTGTGGCCTACACCACACCGGTGTCCAGGTTTTTCTTGTCTTGCAGGCCGCGTTCTTCCCCCAAGAATACAAATTCACCGTCGTTGTCACGTGGAGGTCAGGTGATATTTCTCCTGTCCAAAATTTGGCAACAACAGGATGCATGAGAATAACTTATTATCATGCCCAAGGTTACAAACCTTCTTCCAAATAAGGGATGTATATCCCATATCCATTCCCACCTTTATTCTCCTCCTCATTCTCTCAATCCAAACGACCCCTTAAAGAAAAGAGATGATAGAGAAGGAAAAGAGAGATGAAGATGCCACATCATTGTACAATCATTTAAAAAATAATATAATAATATATTTTCCACAGCATTTTTTTTGTTAATCAACTAATAGTCAAGAGACCATTTAGATCCATTTTACAAACTTCAAAAACAAGCGTCCATTTTAAAATCTTAGAGACTAAATAAACACCAAACTTAAACGTTAGGGACTAAAAGTGTATTTATACTCTGTAAGTATTATATTGAATGATATTTGATTTACATTTGGTATGATTTCAGTATTTAAATTAAAACTTACCACTTCATACAAGCTATGAATTTTTCATCCTGGTTCTTGATGCTTTGAAATTGCTTTTAACTTCTCAAAAGTCAAAACATTGAATGAATATGGCTAGATCTCATTCAAGGAAACTGTATGGGTCAAAGATTGCAAACAAATACTGATATGTTGTGGGTGAAAGTCCAACTTTCACATGACTTTGGAGATCTCATATGATAATAGAAAAGAAATTGATGATGATCAACTTACCTTTTTGTCAAAGAATTTCAATAAATTTATTAAAAAAACGCAAAAAAATTCTAAGGTTTCTCTAAACTTTTTAAAAGGAAATAATCTTTCATTTTAAAAAGTTGAAAAGAACAAAGATAGATTAAATTACAATTTTAGTCTACATGGTTTGGAGAAAGTTAAAATTTAGTCTCTATGATTTTAAAAGTTAGAATTCAATCCTATGGTTTGATAAAATCCTCGTAAATAGTCCCTACGGTTTTATTAAACCATAGAAACTATTTATGACATTTTATCAAACCATAGGAACGAAATTTTAACTTTTAAAACTATTATAGGGACTAAATTTTAATTTTCTCTAAGCTACATGGACCAAATTTGTAATTTAACCAAAAAGATATTCAAGGTAGGGAATGTGATGGTTATGGTCTTATCCAATATGAAAGTGCAAATTTTCTAAAGAAAAAGGCCAACTTGATAACAAGTACTTGGACTGATAATAAGATTCGGATTAAAAAGAACCAATAATGGATAATGTAGCTTTTACTGCATCTTTTTTTGTTACTAATAACTCTATGAGGGTGCATAATTTACAAGATGATGAAATTCTTGATGATCGAGGTTACGGATATTGAGGACGATGAATATGATTGTGAAAAATCAGAGCTTGATGAAGACTCTCTCAAAAAAGTTTACCATATTAGGCAAATAATTACCTTTACCCTTGCCAATATTCTTGCCATATATGTTGCACTCTATTGTAAATGTTGTTGCTATAATTGTGCATTTACCTTAGTAATTTGTATCTCAAATGTATATAAAATCCTTCCCTATCAATGAAGAAATAATATACAGATTATACAACTCTCTGTCTCTCTATCTTTTATGATATCAGAGCTTTCACATTCCTAAAAGTCTTTTTTTTTTTTTCTCAATTACGGTTTATAGACCTATTCTACAATGGCTACAAATTCTGCATCTTCATCCTCACCCTCTATTTCTGCAACAAACTCTCCTCTATTTCTCTTATCAAATATCTGCAACCTCGTGCCCCTACGCTTAGATTCAAGCAACTATGTACTGTGGAAATTTCAGGTTTCATCTATTTTGAAGGCTCATTCTTTATTTGGCCATATCGATGACTCTATTCCTCAACCGGCCAAGTTTGTTCGCACATCAACTGGTACTACTGACACAACTGAGGTTAGTCCTGACTATCTACAATGGATATCTAGTGATCAAGCTCTTATCACCTTAATCAATGCTACATTATCATCTTCTGCTCTTGCTCATGTTGTTGGTTCAACTTCCTCAAAAGAACTTTGGCTTTCTTTAGAAAAATGTTATTCTTCAAACACAAGGTCCAATATTCTTGAATTAAGATCTGCTTTATACACTATCAAGAAACTTCCCTCTGAATCCATTGAGCAATACACTTGTCGAATTAAAGAAATAGTTGATAAGCTTGCAGCAGCCTCTGTTTCTATTGAAGATGAGGAGATCTTAGTTCATACCTTGAATGGCTTACCCGCTGCATTCAACGCCTTTCGACCTTCAATTCGTACGCGCAGTGGTTCCTTGACCCTCGAAGAGTTCCACGCGTTACTCGCAGCTGAAGAAAAATTCGTGAGTCTTCATATTTCCTCTGAACCGACGCCTACAGCCATGGCAGCCTTCAAGCCAACCAACGGAAGTTTCAATCGTGGACGTGGAGGCGGATTCAATCGGGGACGAGGAGGAAGTTTCAATCGGAGGAGGATTCAATCGCAGAAACGACAACCCTAATATTGCGATGCCCCAATTGCCAACGCATCCGAATTTTCAGCCTCATTTTTACGACTCTCATGGATCAGGAAATGGGTTGGGCGCACCAGGTATATTGGGCTCCGGTTCTGGAATATTCAACGGGCCTGGAGGGCCCAATTCCACTTATGGATCTAGAAATTCAACAACAAGCCGAATATTTTGCCAAATATGCTCAAAATCGGGCCATGGAGCACTTGATTATTATAATAGGATGAATTTTTCCTATCAGGGTCGTCATCCTCCGACTCAATTGGCTGCAATGGCGGTAAATGCTATGAATCCAAATACATCTACTAAAAATTCTAATAATTTTTGGTTGTTTGATAGTGGATGCAACGTTCATATGACAAATGACCTTGCAAATCTCAACCTCTCCAACAACTATAATGGTGAAGAGTCTGTCACGGTGGGTAATGGGCAATCTTTGAACATACAAAACACAGGCAGTGGTATAATTTCTACCTCATCTCATACCTTTAATCTTTCTAACTGAAGGGGTGAATATTAAGAATGCGGAAGCAATTTTGGATCTTGAGCACTCTAATTTGATCAATTTTATCATACAAAAAACATGCTCAAAACTGGAAAAAACTGGAAAGTATGAACACATACCTTTGTAGCTCAAAATCTCCAAATTCTTTGCAAATCTTGGATCACCAACACTACTTGGACCACCACTAAAGTCTTCCCTACTATTCTCAGCCCTTGGAATGGATTGTGGGATCTTTGATTGAGAGAAATTGGGAGAAGAATGAGTAAAGATCTAAATAAAAAAGCTAGAGAGTTTTCTACAAAAATCTCTTGTTTTTCTAATCTTCTTTCTCCATTGTGTTTCTTCTCTATTTATAGAAAGCCACAAGCTTAGTGAAGAAGCCAATTGAATGAAGATAAACTTCAAACAAGAAGCTTTGTGAAGAAGCCAATTGAAAGAAAATATGCTTCAAACAATAAGCTTGGTGAAGAAGTTATGAACTTGGTCCATATTTCATTTCCAAATGAATTTGAATTATTTTTTAATTTTAATTCAAAATTAATATAAAATTAATTTTAAATTAAAATCAATTTTTAATTAATTAAACAATTTAATTAATTTTAAATAAATATTTAATTTAATATCAAATATCAAATTAAATAATTGGACCAATCCTAATTTCTCAAAACGAACGTTCGAACATGAATCCATATTCATGTTTTAAACCGAACGAATATTTAAATCATATTTAAATATTTCCACCTCTTCTTTATCATAGTTTAATTCATAATTAAGCTATGATACGTTAAGTATATCGCATATAATTAACTTTTTCTCCCAAATTCGAATTTGAACAATTCAAATTCTTTTCTCTCAAATTATTCCAAGGCTTAGTCTGAGCTAGTAAGGGGACCTAATGGACCTACAGATCATGAGCTCCAACGATACGAGATTAACCGGCCAAACTCTTTAGCCTAGCTAATCAACATTCGCTAACCATCGGGACACTCCACTAAAGCCCAGTGGCTGCACTCTCCTCACTGTAGATATATTTCTGTCCACTCGATATAACCATGATTAGTAAGTCGATCCTTCACAGGTTGTTCGTAATTACAGCTGGGTCAAATAAACCGTTTTACCCCTGTAATTACTTCTTGTTCCTTAAGTCCCACTGATCCTCTAATGAACAATTTGGTTTGTGGTCCAACCAACAAACCGTATCCCTCTCTGGCCAACGAGAGGGTGGGCCCATTGTTCAAGACCTGGAGTCAGTACTTAAGGGAACAACCTCTCTACTAAACCCTAAAGCGGGTAGGAGTGAATTCCATCTTGCATGACTATGTTCCCAACTATCTATCCGGTCTTATCCCCAAAATGGGAGGCTTATTGAGTCGGCGATCTCGGGCCACTCTCACCCATGCAAATCTAAGGATAATCTCGAATAAACAGGAGTTCATAGCACGCTCAGGATTAAGATCGAGTTACCTAGGTCATCGTATGAATATAGTCAGTTAAAACAGTAAACGGAGTTAAAAAGTCTAAGTGACTATTTCGCGGTCCAGTCTTATGCAAACTCATTGCATAGGACGCCCCCACTCGCATGTCTCCACATGAACGATTTATGATCACATCGTTAGTACTATACAAAGTGGGCCGCGTCCATAGTGTCCCCAGGATAAGGTACCCAGCCCTATCCCTATACTATAGACCGTTCTGGTTATAACTCGAACTTGATCCACTTTTATGTCATACATAAAGTTCAAGTATACATACTATAGCCAAGGGTACTTAGTTCATTGGATTTGGGTTATTGAATACACAATTCACTTTATTCAATAACACATTTACTGAATAAACCTCAATAACATCTTTATAGTAAAATAGAATATACATTCAGTTTACAAAACCACGAGTTTTAGGACATAAAACCCAACACTAACATCCTTCATGCTCCTGATCTTGCCACTAATCTCTTATCTGTTCATAAGTTTTGCCTTGATAACAATTGTATTTTTATCTTTGATACTGACTGGTTCCTCATTCAGGATAAGGTTTCTGGCAAAACATTATACACTGGCAAAAGCATCAATGGCCTATATCCTATTCCAAGCTCGTCGACTTTATCCTCTACCAATTTGCACACCAAAAACTATAATTTTCTTGCAAAACAGGAGTGTTCCCTTTGGCATCATCGGTTAGGACATCCTGCTCCTAGAATTTTACGTTCTTCTTTATCTCGTCTTGGTCTTTCTTTATCTTCCTCAATGTCTACTTGCGAATGCATTAGTTGTTTGAAGGCTAAAATGTCTAAACTTTCATTTCCTATATCTTTCTCTACTTCTTTAGCATCTCTTGAACTAATTCGTAGTGATGTATGGGGACCCTCTCCTCTTATTTCTATTAATGGATTTCGTTATTATGTCAGTTTCATTGATGATTTTAGTAAATTCACTTGGATTTTTCCTCTTGCTTATAAATCAGATGTGGATGTCACTCTTCGCAAATTTGTACCTTTTGTTGAAAATATGCTCTCAAAAAAACTAAAAAAAATTTCGCTCCGATGGTGGTGGTGAATTTTGTAATACGTCTATTCGCTCCTGATAATCCTCATTCATGAGGATTATTTGGCCTTTAAATTTAGTAATATTCGTGATTTTATTCATATTATTTGATGAAAATAAAAATATTTGCTTAAATTTAATCACACGATTGATGGAAGACCTCTAATTTAAGTAAGTTGTGAAAAGAAAACAAAAGAAGAAAAAATCTCACACTTACTTAATGTCTTTATGCAGATTTTTGATGGAATGCAACAACTATGCAATTGCAAGGCAATTGCATTTTCGGCAGATCTGGAAGTAAAGGAAAAAATGCTAATTTCGGGAATTTTGAGCTAAAATTACCCATGATTTCAGCAAGATGATGAGCTGTGATTGACCATTAACTAAGAGAGAAGCCCTAGCTCGAAGTCCCTATAAAAGATTGAGGAAAAATCCGAAGAAATGCGTGATTTTTTGGGAGGAAAATTTGTTTCGTTTTGGGTTTTGTCCCCGACAGCAGCATTCTTCATTTTTTGATTCTATTTTTCTATTGTTTTTCTTCTTAAATTTCCAGAATCCTTCTCTCAATCCCATCTACCTAAGAATTGGGTATGGTTATGGACAACTTCTTGTTCGATTGAGTTATGGAGAATGGGTTTTTAAGATGGTTGAAATTTCAATTTCTGCACTTTTGAATTTCTGTAATTGGGTGAAAATAGCCACTGGTTTGTCGTTCAATTCAGCAAATTTAATTTCTGTTATTGAATTTTGATTACAGCTTGTTAATTTAAGTTTTGGTAATTTTACTCTCTGCTATTTGAACATTTGGGAGCCTACTGGAATTCGGTTTTTGCCTATATATATTTGCAAGTTTCTTCAATTTTGAGCTACTGTTTGTTTTTCATTAGGCAGTGGAGTTTCTTATTTTTGAGAAGTCTTCGTTAATTTGGGTTTACTTGCATAACTAAAAGTTGTTAATCCCTTCGTTAAAAGTTATAACAAAATAAATTTCTTGGACACCAAGTCATATTTGCAATTTGTAGCACGCCCTTTATTGTTGTAACAATGAATTTTATCACTTTTAATCTTACTATTTTTGTTAATTTAATTATGGAGAGCTAAATTTCCTTTGGGATTCAAGTTTGTGAATGCCCTAGAGGAAAGATGTAAAGCTCGAGAGTAAAAACAATCTAGCTAATTCTTGAACTCAAGTTTGCTTTTGGTGAGTTAATTGTTGGGTAAACCTAGCTGGCCATCTAGTGTTGCTTGCCAAACTATAACTTAATACTGAAAGGGTTAAGGGAAGCGGATGTCGCAAAAGCAATGGAGGAAAAGGCTTAGACATAAGTCTGAAACATCGACCCTAGACATAGGGCAAGACTCCAAAACCACTAGAATTGTGCGCAAAAATATCTAAGTTAGATTAGCCATAAAAATATAGGTTTAATCACTTAGTCTCCTAAAGATACTTCATAGAAGGTCGAATAGGAGTTGAATTCGGTTTACTTAGTTCTTGATGTAGCTACGATTGCAATTGCTTTCTTGTTGCATTTTTTTTCCAAAGAGGCATTAGCAACTTGAATCCCTTTTTCATTTCCATTGAATTTTCAAATACTTTTATTTTAGTCAAAACACCTCTCAAATCATTTTCACCCTCGGTTACCTTAACTTGCAATTTGTCAACAATTTCGTGCCAACTAAAATTCGTCTTATTAAACCCCGTTCCCTTGGGTACGATACTCTGGAATATTTCCAGTTTCTTTATTACTTCGATCACGTGCACTTGCGTGTTGTAGCGAAAAGCACCGATCAGCTCCTTTTTTGAATCTAAAGGTGTCCTACATCAAAAATCTTGTCCTTATACACCTGAACAAAATGGAGTCGCTGAGCGTAAACATCGCCACATTGTAGAAACTGCAAAATCTTTACTTTTTCACTCTTCTGTTCCCCTCGAGTTTTGGCCCTATGCCTTTTCCACTGTAGTTTTTCTTATTAATCGAATGCCCTCTTCTTCTCTTAACATGTTATCCCCATTTGAAAAACTTTTTGGTTACACTCCTGATTTGCATCATTTAAAAGTTTTTGGGTGTGCATGCTATCCTTTACTAAAACCTTACACTCAACACAAACTTGAACCCAAAACCTCTCAACGTATTTTCCTTGGTTACACTCTTGACTTTAAAGGATCTATATGTTATAACCCTTTAACCAAAAAATCAATTGTTTCTCGTCATGTGATTTTTCATGAAACCACTTTTCCTTTTGCAAAACCCTCACCTCCTACAACTTCTTCCCCTCCTACCCCTACAGATCCAACCCCACTTTTCACCGTTCTAAACTTATCTCAATCCACTAGCCATATGACTCCATCTGTACCTTCGCCTTTGCCCACTGTTGATAATGACTCTAACCAATATGTTGCTCCACCTGAGTTAAGTAGTATTCATTGCACTAACTCCTTTTGTGAAGATTTGCATACTTCTCCTGTTGTTGCAGATTTGCCCCCCCAGTAGTGAAACACAGTCAATACCTTCCGCTATCTCTCCTTCCAATCTTCGGAATACTATTAATGATCATCCAATGCAAACATTATCTAAGTCAGGAATTTTCAAGCCAAAGGCCTTCCTCTCCACTCAAGTGCCTATTGTTCCAACAGATCCTTCCTCATACACTAAGGCTTCCAAATTTAATGAATGGCGATCTGCAATGTGTGAAGAATTCAATGCTCTTCAAGAACAAGGTACTTGGTCTTTAGTACCTCATACGCCATCAATGAATGCTATCGGTTGTAAATGGGTCTTTCGAACTAAATATCATACTGATGGTTCCATTGCTCGATATAAAGCCCGATTAGTTGCCAAGGGTTATCACCAAGTTGAAGGGTTTGATTTTGAAGAAACTTTTAGTCCCGTGGTAAAAAAACCAACAATTCGTGTTATACTTGCTCTTGCTGCTCAATATCAGTGGTCTTTAAATCAATTGGATGTCAAGAATGCATTTCTTCATGGTCATTTAAAGGAGGAAGTTTATCTGTCACAACCTCCTGGTTTTCTAGACAAGTCTTGCCCTACTCATGTATGCCTCCTTCACAAGAGTCTCTATGGCCTTAAACAGGCTCCTCGAGCATGGTTTGATCGCTTTACATCCTATTTATTAACCTTGGGTTTTGTTGCCTCTACTGCTGACTCATCCTTGTTTATTTCTAAAATTGGATCTTCATTGACATACTTGCTGCTTTATGTGGATGATATTATTGTCACTGGACCTGACGTCTCTTATATTTCTGTCCTAAAGCAACAATTAGCAACAGAATTTCAGATTTCAGATCTTGGTGCATTAAAATACTTCCTTGGCTTGGAAGTTCACTCATCTACTGATGGAATCTTTGTTAATCAAGCAAAATATCTCAACGATTTACTCCACACTTCCGGAATGTCATCTGCCAAACCTTGCGTCACTCCAATGTCTACATCTGTTAACTTATATGATTCTGCACCACCAATCAATGATGCAACCCTCTTTCGGAAATTGGTTGGTTCCTTACAATATCTCACCTTTACTAGACCTGACATTGCATTTACAGTAAATCGAGTAAGCCAATTCATGCATCGTCCGACAGTCATCCACTATTCTACTGTAAAACATATCTTACGTTATCTTTGTGGATCCAAGCATCTTGGTATCATGTTTCGGCATGGAGACTTGACCCTCAGTGCTTTATGTGATTCTGACTGGGCTGGAGATACATCTGATCGTAGATCGACCTCTGGTTTTATTGCTTTCCTTGGCTCCAACCCTATATCTTGGTCTGCCAAAAAGCAACCTACTGTCTCCCGCTCTTCAACAGAGGCCGAATATCGATCCCTTGCTACTACCACTGCTGATCTCTATTGGTTACGGAAGCTTATGTGCGATCTTCACATTCCCTTGATGGTTCCTCCAACTCTATGGTGTGATAACATTTCAGCCATATCCCTTGCTAACAATCCAGTGTTCCATGCTCGCACGAAACACATTGAGATCGACTATCATTTCGTTCGAGAGAAAGTTGTTCGTAAGGATATCTCTGTTAAATTTATAACTTCCAAAGACCAACTTGCAGATTTACTTACCAAGCCATTGTCATCACAGACCTTTTCATATTTTCGAGACAAACTTCTGACTTCAAATCCGTCTTCAGTTTGCGGGGGCATATTAGGCAAATAATTACCTTTATCCTTGCCAATATTCTTGCCATATATGTTGCACTCTATTGTAAATGTTGTTGCTATAATTGTGCATTTACCTTAGTAATTTGTGTCTCAAATGTATATAAAATCCTTCCCTATCAATGAAGAAATAATATACAGATTATACAACTCTCTGTCTCTCTATCTTTTATACCAATGTATGTTAGACGATTAAAGGTTTTACTATAGAAAAATAAGTCTATTGCAACAGTTTAGAAAGTGCGGCAAGACTTTTATAAAATTGCAATGGTTTCTAGCAACATATAAACAAATCGCTGCAAACTAACAAAACTTAATTTAGTAAGTCAAAATAATTAATTATTAAAAAATAAAAATATTTAGAAGTGAAACTGGAGAGTTTGAATTAATTTGATTATTGAAAAAGATAAAGAAAATGAGAAAATTAAGGTTGTGCATCATACTTCCAAATTATATTAGATTGGGATATGAATGAGATATTAAAAGGCATATTATTTTTTGTTAAGGCACAAAATATATGTGATCCTTCAATTTCCTAGTCCCCAGTTGCATTTATGCAACAAAAGATAAAAAGGTCAAAATAAAATTAAAAAAATTATTTCTATACGTTCATTTTTGTGGTATTTATGGATACATTATTCTTAACTTGATGTGAAAATCCTAGAATTTGAAAAATTAGGAACCTTTGGTTATGTGAACTCCAAATTATCAAATTTCAAAACCCCAAAATCGATTTGATTTTAACTTTAAGGATAAGGTTAGACACTGGATTACTTAAAATCAAAGCTCTTAAGACAAGAACAAGTTCTTAATCCAAGAGTCTAATACTCCACAAGAGAGGATGATCAATTCTACTTGAAAGTTATTGGCATGCAACTCAATACATGAATTGCAAAATTCAAGAAGCTCTCTTGGCTAAGCTTGAAAGAAAAGTGCTAACGTTAAAACTCAATTCATCGTAACCGTCCTGTACAACCTAATGGCCAAACTTTAAATAGCTTTCCAAACCCTAAATGCCACATCATTGATCATAGCAAAATGACGAAAACATCCCTACTTAAAATGTCATAAAAAAGAATAAAATTATAAAATTACAAAATTACATCAAAATTATAAAATAATAATTTAATGTCTCTAGTGGTTCATATCATAACCTCTTATTGGAATCCCCTAGATTTGAGAGGATTTATGATTTGAAATAATTTCACTTATTTGGATATACAAAAAAAATTAATGAAATCAGTTGTAATTTCAAATCTTGTTTTTTTTCCAAAAAAAAAAAAAAAAATTCCACTTCAAATAGGATGAATTTGACATGATTTTAAATTTTACCTCATAGATTTCTTTTTTTTTTTCTTTTTTTTTTTTTGTAATTTATGCCTCCCTACAATAATTTCTTCGAAATCCCTATGCCAGTTCATCGTATCAATAGTTTCTTTTATATTTAGACTCTCTCAACGTCATAAAAAAAAATTCAAGGTTAGATCTCTATTATTATGTTTGTACATTGTATTTTTTTTTTAACTGATAAGAATAATTTAAATTCAACCAACTTTTTATCGTCAAACAAACTAAAAGTTTTTTTTTTCTTTGTTCATCTTAAAATCAATTTCATTTTTATTGAATTAAATTCCTTTAGGGACCGTTTGTTTTTAGGGAATCAGGATGTCCGACATCTTCAGATGCCCGAATCTTAGATGTCTGAAATTTTAGATGCCTGACATCTTTAGATTATCATGTTTGTTTTGTAGGAAAATTTATAAGGATGTCTGGGAATATTTAGATAGTCATATTTGTTTTGCAGGATTTATGTATGAGAATGTCTTAAGATTATGTGTTATACCAATAATGCCCTTGCTAACCTTTACATAATTTAATTATTTGTTTAATATAATTAAATTGATACCACATGCATTTTGGTGTTTGTTAATTTAATATTATATTTGTATATCAATTTATTTTATACTAATATTTATGTGTTATTTTGTAGAACAAATTAGTTTAAATTAGTTTGATTTTTTTATAAAATGTTTAATATTAAATATTAATTCAATTTTAAATCAACTTTATTTTATATCTAAATGTAAAATATATATATAGTTAACTACGTATGATCGTTTATTAGTGCATAAATTCATTAATTTATTTTTAAATAAAAATAAAAATGTAAAATAAAGAAAATTGATAAGGGGCAAATATGTCATTAGTGGATGCCTTCAACATGAAAATCTTAAAAACTCATGGTTCAAAAGGGCATCCTAATTTAATCAGATGCCCCCAAATGGGCACCCTAGGATATACAGGCATCTTGATATGCCAAAATATCTTACATTCCTACAAAACAAACGAAGTAATTTAGATGTTCATTCTATAGAAATTTTAGATTACCACGAAATAAACGGCCTTTTAGAAGTCTCGTGTGAGTGGCAAGTATTGTTATTTTCTTACTAGTCTCTCGCTACGCATACAGTTTCTTTCAATCTTTCATTACACACATTTTTCCACTCCTTTTGTAATTTTAATTGTTTTTATTTTATTAATAATTTCCTTTTAATATTTAGCCAATTCTATTAATAATCATTAATTACATACTATTTATGTTTAAAAATAGGTTTAAAACAAATTTGGCCGTCCCTGAACTTTCATGAAAAAAATAATTTAGTCCTTAAACTTTAGTTTGTAATGATTTAATCCTTGAACTTTAGTATGTAAAAACTTAGTCTTTGTACTTTAAATTTTGTAACAATTTAATTCCAATTTTGAAAATTTTCATCAAAATTAAGTGTTGATTTTTATTATGTAACGACTTAGAGTTGGTAGTCTATAAAGACATTTAGTCCCTAATTAGTTTATCGATTTACATAGGTAAGAAATCTCATTAACTTTTAACAATATTTTTATTATAGGGACTAAATCATTACAAACTTAAAGTACATAAACTAAATTGTTACAAACTGAAGTCTAGGAACTAATTGTTACAAAATTGAAAGTATAAGGACTAAATCGTTACAAACTAAAGTACAATGATTAACGTCCCGTTTGATAACCATTTGATTTTTAGTTTTTGAAAATTAAGTTTTTAAACACTACTTCTACCTCTGAGTTTCTTTATTTTGTTATTACTTTTTATATATGTTTTCAAAATCCAAACCAAGTTTTGAAAACTAAAATAAAGTAATTTTAAAAACCATATGTTTTCAAAATTCAAGTCATGTTTTCAAAATCCAAGCCAAGTTGTGGTTAAGAATTCATATATATTCTAAAGAAATATGAGAATTATTACAGAGAAATGGTATGAAACAAGTATAATTTTTAAAAACTAAATGGTTATCAAATGGGACCTAAATTGATTATCAAATGGGACCTAAATTGTTAGAAGCATTTTTTACAAATTAAAGTTGGGGGAAAAAGTGTTTTGCAGCCTACAAAATACTTCTAATTAAATAAAAGCACTTATGAAATGTTAATACCAAGCAAAAGAAAAATGTATTTTAGAATCAAAAGTACTAAATACTTTTCTTTAATCAAAAAGTATTCGAGTACTTTTCATAAAAGCATTTTGTTTGACAATGCTTTTAGAACAATCAAAAGCAATTTTCTTTTCCAAGAGCATGCTCGACACACTCTTAAAAGAACTAGCTATTATAATAAGCACTCATTCCAAATTCATTTTGAATTCTACACAAGACAAAGAGGTTAGTTGAGAACGAGGGTATTTGTTTATTGGAAACACCTCGTCATAAGCCAACATTACATATATGCAAACAAAAAAAATTTACCAAACATTTAATATATTTATTACATGACCTAAACAAACCTTAACTTTTTATAGGATATTTTAGCCATTTGGTCCAAAGATTTTCACAAAACTTCCACTCTTATACAATTGACAACCACTAATCCAATTGAAATTAACTATTTAATCCTAAAACATTGAGAGCAAGCAATACCTACATGCACTTAACAATTTGCTTTTGTTATTGATCAAGTATTTATGTCAAAGAGTGCATCACAAAATATTTGAATTCTATACTTTATTGGACACCATAAACATCCACCGTATTAACAACTAAGTTTATTATAACTAAGTCAACAAGAACATAGCTCAACTGACATAAAGTATGTACCATCGACTGAGATGTCAAAAGTTCGAACCCCCCACCTCACATATTTTAGAAATTTTAAAAAAAGTTTCTTAGAATTAAAATTAAAATTTGTTTGCTATTTAGATTATTAGGATTTTTCTTTTTAACAACCAAGTTTTAGGATTGTTCTATTTTGGTTTCTAAACTTTTAATATATCTTTTTTTTTTTTACAAATTTTAAAGTACAAAGACTAAGATTTTACATATAAATCTAATTTTTTTTGTTAGTTATAATGGAAAGCTGATGTCAAGGACCAAAAACGAGATAATCATAAATCTCAAAGACAAAAAATGTTGAGTTTGAGAACTCAAAAATTCAAATAAAACCTAAGTCAAACCTTAAAAATCAAAAGTGTATTTTTCTTTTCTTTAAATAATTAAATTGGTTTTCACTGTTATTTATTTAAAAGACCAATAACGTGGCTCTAAATATTTGTATTTAATATATTGATATATGGGCATGTATATATATATATATTTTATTGATACCTACTTGGCTATTAGAGTCAGAAAAGTTATTTTAAGCTGAGTATTTGATGAGAAAATATTATGTTGTAGAATATTGTGTACTTTTTGAAAGTTGAGAGATTAAAATGACAATTTTATTTAAAATTTGAGAGTAAAATAAATATTCTAAAAGTAAAAGGATCCAAAAATAAAATAAAGGTGAGAGTTTATAGAAAGAAAAAAAAAAGAAAGAAATTTAAACATAGAATTAAAAAAATAAATGAAACTAAATTTGAGAAAGGTCCATGTATTTTATAATCTCCTAAATTTGTTTTTTTCTTTGTATGACCCAAAAAAAACCATCAACAGTACACCTTGATTTAATTGATTTCACATCAGTAGACAGGTAGATTTGGCTCCTATTGACTTTTCCTTCCTTTTACAATTAAACACATCTTACTTGTTTAAGAAAACAAAAATTTAATGAATAAGATGAATTCTGAAATTTAATTTTAAAAAATTGATTAAATACATTAAATGTTTTGAAAAGGTCTATAACAAAAATTTTGGAATTTTTATTTTAATGAAAAATATTTGATTGAAGGTTAAATTACAAGTTTAGTTTATAAACTTTGAAATTTATGTTTATTTGGTCTCTGAACTTTAAAAAGTGTCGAATAAGTCTCTGAACTTTCAGTTTTGTGTCTAATAGGTCTTAACAAATTCAAAAATTTTAAAAATTAATTGATCTATTAGATATAAATTTGAATTTTATGTCTGATGGAATACTAAAATTTTAATTTTATGTCTAGTAGATCTATGAATTTTAAAAAAATTTGAAAGTTAAGGAATAAATTTATAATTTTGAAAGTTCAAAGATCAAATAGATACAAACTTGAAAGTTGGACTAAATTTATAATTTAATTTTAGAATTCTAAAATTAATAATGTATTAAATTATAGAATTTTTATCTTTATGATTATCTCTCCACTTGGACCACTAATGCATTCCTTCACAATCCACCACACAACTCAAAACCAAAAGTTTCCCCCTTACTTTTTCCTTTTCATCTTAGAAAGACTCGGTCAAATATATATATATATATATATAGTTTTGTTCTTTGTAGTGTAGGTTTGAACTCGACTTCTCAATGCATAGTAGTTATCTAGGGAAGTATAGAAGTCCTGACAAATTAATTATTTAGAAGAAAAGTAATCTTCCAAAATGCAAATAGGTTCAAACATCGACATGGATAAAAATATCGAATTCTCAATTTATGGAGATATCGATGTTAATGAATATTTTAAAAAAATTATAAATATAAAAGTTTGATTAAAAATATATATATATATAAATTAATTAATTAACAAACAAATATTTTTACATTTTTTAAATAAATTTAAATTTATTATTATTAATATTAGGTTTACAATAAGATATTTTGTTATATTTCATCGATTTTTTCATGATATAATGGAAATGTCGATTCACTCCTCGTGTCCATATTGAACCTATGAACATGTGAAAATGTCAATGAAAGTGTCGACATGTAGACAAAAATTTAAAACCTTGCTGAAAAATAGGTTTGGTAGGACTTTAAAATAATGAATATTACTTTTTATCTAATTAAAAAAATACTTTCTAAGATTTTCATAATCCTTTGAGCATGTTTAGAAGTGCTTTGATCATGACACTGAAAACACACTTACTAATTTCATAGGATAACCACGTGAGTTTACAATAATTAAATGCCAAAACAACTCATACGATTTAAGGTTTTATGTAGGTGACTATCATGGTCTGAACTCATGTTGGTTTATGAAGTGTTTATAATCAAAATAATTTTGTTAAAAGTGTTTATTTTAAAAACACCCAACTCAACTTTAGTTACATAATTAAAAATGCCTTTCTTTTCTCCCAATAAAATATAGAATAAATATTTTACTTAAAAGTCATATTCTCAAAATCCATCTCCAACTCACTCTAAGAATAAGTTGGTACGACTTTTGAGAAGGCAAAAAAAAAGTAATATTAGCCCATTAAAAGTATTTTTTTGCAAAAATAGTATTCATACTATTTGATTACATGGTAAAAAGTAAAAACATGAACTAAAAAAGAAAATGTTTATATCAATACTTTTTCAGTGCTTATAGACAAAATGTTCTACACATAAGACCACTACTCTCACAAATTATCTCCCACTCACTCTAAGTATTCTTAAAAGCAATCAAGACATTTGCACCCCCAACTTATACACATATTTATGTTTTTTTAACATAAAACCCCAAATTTATCTCCTATTTATAAGTTCTCTAACAATTTATTTACCATATTCTTTTTTTTAACTACATTTACAATATTCCAAACACTCTCCATCCAATAGAAAATAGAAAAATAAGGTCCCATTTGATAACCATTTAGTTTCTTATTTTTTGAAAATTAAGTTTATTTTCTCCCAATATCTCTACAATGGTTTTCATCTTTCTTAAGGAAAGATTTGAATTCTTAGTCAAATTCCAAAAACAAAAACTACTTTTTTTAGTTTTCAAAAATTGAGTTGGATTTTGAATATATATGTAAAAAGTAGATAACAAAACAAAGATCAAACTCATAGGTGGAAGCAATGTTGAATTATAAGCTTAATTTTTAAAAACTAAAAGCTAAAAACTAAGGCTCCGTTTGATAGCCATTTGATTTTTGAAAATTAAGTTTATAAATACTACTTCCACCTATAAGTTTCATCATTTTCTTATCTACTTTTTACATATGTTTCAAAAACTAAGCTAAGTTTTGAAAACTAAAAAAAGTATTTTTTTTAAATTTATTTTTGTTTTTCAAATTTTGCTAAGAAATTAAATGTTTTCTTAAGAAAGATGACACTTATTGTAGAGAAATGAAGAGAAAATAAGCACGATTTTCAAAACCAAATGTCATCAAACGGGGACTTGATTTTTGAAAATTGTGTTTGTTTTCTCACAACTTCTCTACAATAGTTTTTATCTTTTCTACAATGGTTCATGTTGATACCAGAAAATGAAATGTCGGATCAACAGTAAATATGTATTACCAGGAACGGAACATGCCTGCAAAACAAAGAACTAACACCGGTGTGGTGATAAGCCACTTAAGCTCTGACGCTCAAGTTAGAACTAGAAAACGAGTTTGCAAGAAAGCTTAGACAGTAGAAAGTAAGTATTATTTGAGTGCCTTGAAATGTTGTTCTCATCGTATTTTATACTCGTATATTTGTAACATATACTTGAATGCTCTGACACTCTCTAAGAATTTCATCGGGTTGTCAAGTCATAATAATTATGTGTCCGTTACTTAATCTCTTCCTTATGATCTCAACGAGACCCTTTGGGTGCCTACAAATTGGCTAATCCTCTCATCTCTTAGATCTGTCGAGGCTCGTTACAGGTCTCTTGATCGACTCTCGGGGATTGGTTGTGCCAGGCTTAGGATCGACCCTTTGAGGGATCGATCATCAAGTTCTTTGGTTGACCCCTCATGGGATCGACTAAGCCAAACCGAGTCGACCCCTCAAAGGGTTGGCCTAACAGGCCCTTGGTCAACCCCTTTGGGGGTTGCTTTCCCTCGATTTTGGACTTTTATTCGGGTCTTCCGTTTGGGCCCTCCTTTTGGGCCTTTGTGTTTTCTTAAACCTTTGATTCGATTCTATGGTTAATCTTACCCATAACAGTTACCCCCACTCTTGAGTCGGGTTCTGTTGGTCTTTGTGTACTTCTCGTTTAACCACTTGCTTCGTCCCGAGTCAAGAGTTCATTCTTAGTGAAACTTTAGGTACCTTGTTAAGCTATGGGGTTGACTGATTGGTTTCCTTCTAGGGCTCAACCATTTGGTTTCTTCCTTAAGGGGTCGCCCTCTTCGACCTCCGCCCTAGGGGTTTAATCTTTTAGACTTATCCCAAGGAGGTCGGTCCTTTTGACCTCATCTTGAGGGGATTAATCTTTTAGACTCCTCCTTAGGGGGTTGGCTCTTCTTGGCCTCCTCATGAAGGGGCTAATCTTTCAAACTCCTCCCAAGGGGGTTAGTGATCAGGTGAAACTTGTGGGTAAAAATAAAAGAATTAATTTCAGCTTTAGTGCAAGTGCACACTATCAATGCAAGTAATAAACAGAAGTATTCCTGAGTATCGATCCCACAGGAAATGGTTTTAATAAAAATAGATTGCAATAGCAAATTGTATTAAAAAATTGCAACTTGGTTACTAGATTGAAAAATCAGATTGTAAGTTGGTGCGAAACAACAAATAATACAAAAAACTAGATTGCAAGTTGGTGGGAAACAACAAAGAAAACAAAATGCAAGGGAAAAACTTTATGAAGATAGAATGGGGCTTAAGAATGTTCGGGCTCGTTTGATAACGTTCATGTTTCCTGTTTCTTGTTCATGTTTCTCATTTTTCAAGAAACAGACCTGTTTGATAAACCATCATGTTTCTTGTTTCTAAATTTTTTAGAAACGTTTCTAAAAAAAGACAGATTTTGAGAAACTTCAAAAAGTAGTTTCTCAAATTCTCTTTCTGTTTTTTTTTTTCAGGTTTCATGCATGTATTCTTATTTCTCTTCTACCCATCTCTCCTCTCTCTCTTCTGTCTCTCTCTTCCATTCTATTTTTTTTTCTTTTAATACTTTTTAATCTTTTTGTTTTTTCTTCTTTTTTATTTTTATTTTTTGATTTATTTATTTCTATTCGTTCTCTCTCTTTCATCATAATCTTTTTTCTTTTAATAGTTTATTATCTTTTTTTTCTTTTTTCTTTTTTACTTCTCTCTTTTCGTTTATGTTTTTATTTTATCTCTTATTTTCTTATTTTCTTTTACTTTACATTAACGAGCTTATAGTTATTATTTTCTATTTAATTCTCTATTATTTTTCCTTTTGGTACGATTTTATTTTTTTATTAAATAAATAAACTAATAATGCATTTCATGTTTACCATTAAATGTAAAAAAATGTATACATTCTCTCTCTTTTTCTGATTTTACTTTCGTGTATTATTGGCTAATGCATTTTTAAAGAAAAAATAAAAATAAAGTTTATTATTAAATTAAAGAAATGTGGGTATATTCGATTGTCTGACCTTAGACAATTTACAAATTCGTCTAATTGAACTAACTCTTGTAAGTCAAAATCGTTCAAGGTGAATTGATTGAAGTGAGAAATAACATTGCAAATCAAATTTGAACAACATTTGAAGGATAAAATTTATTATTATTATTATTATTATTATTATTAATTAGGTGTTAAGGCCTTAATAAAATACTATAACCTATTTATAATTGTTTTATATTTATTTTAATGCATGTTATATGTTTTATTATAGTATATGTACTAAATTTTATTTTTACCAAAAAACAAGAAACAAGAAACAAAAATAGTTATCGAACATGTTTCTGTTTTTAGTTTTTAAGAAACAGAAACAAGAAATGAGAAACAGAAACAGGAAACAAGAAACGAGAAACGAGAACGTTATCATTGCCCTAAGTTGTGAATTGTCATTTCAAATTGCAATTGCAATTCTAAACTACACAAACAATTGTAAATCGAATTTAATTGCTATTCAATTTTGATTCCAAAATCTTTAGGAGGCTAAGTGATTTGACCTATATGTCTATGGCCAATCGTACTTAGATAAATTTAGAATACAATTCTAGTGGTATTGGAGTCTTTTGCCCTATGTCTAGGGTAAAGAATGACTTATGTCTAAGCTCTTGTCTCCATTGTTGCGAAATCCACTTTTTACTAACCTTTTTGATATTAGCTCTAAGCTTTGTATGCAATCCTAGCTGATCAAACTAAAATTACAAAAATCCATCAACTCAACACAAGAAAACAATTAAGGTGTAAGCTTGGTCACTTTTGCAATTTAAGCTCAATTCACTCCTTAGAGAATTCACATCCTCGAACCCCTAAAGCAGATGTCATAATTAACTTAAAGGAACCTAAATAAAAATTGTAAATATTTTCCATGCTAGAAAAAGAAATCAACCTACAGTGGCTTGAAGCAAAGATTGAGAAGGTTTTAATTTAAGTGTTGTATAACAAAGACCAATAGAAATAAAAGGTGAAGAAACAAGCACTTAGCAACTTGAACAATTCAAAGAATAGATTTTTCTGGAAATAAAACTCGTGGACAACATCTCTGGAAAACTCAAACTTCAGTTTATAAAAAGTGCTTCTTCAATGAAAACTCTATTCCAAATGTTTGATACAAGAAGTAATAAAACATAAACAAAATGAATACAACCAAAACTGAGGTAAACAGAATATGAATTCAAAAACAGCAAAGAACAGCCGAAGATATACATTTGAATAACCCACTGTTTTTCTTATAGCTCTCAATCGATTCAACCCCCTTCTTTGTCAAGAAGAAATGAATCTTCACAATCCAAACTTTCGTTTGGATTGGATTGAAGCTAAGGAAGAGCAATATGCCATATGGAATGAAACATAACAGCTGGAAAACTGAAGCAGAAAAGAAACCCACAAAAATGTCCGTACGAAAAAACCCATGAACTTTGGTCCGATCTTCCCTCCCATTTGTGTTTTTCTCCCTTTTTTTTTTTTTTTTTTTTTTAATTTTTAAACTATGGTCCTAGGGTTTATTTCTCCTTCCATTGGCCAAATAATCTACATAAATTGAGCTGAAATTAAGCAACAAATAGTAGGTTTCCTTCCTTGCCAGAATCTTTATTTTTTTCCATATCCGTCACTGCCCAATTGCTAAATCAAGGTGATTGATTGCTTTCCTTAATTGGACGAGTCGTGGACTTCAACACTTTCCTTATCTGTTACTGCTTGATTGCTGAATCAGATTGCAAATTTAGATTTTGCAATATGAAATTACAATTCCCCAATCCTCGACATCCAAACACCATTTTTAGTCTTTACTTCCAATTTTTTTACTCAGTCTTCTTATTAAATGCATTTTTCACATAATTATTGATGTTTTCTAAGATTTGCTAACTTCTTCATATAATTTCTATGGAATTTCAAGCATAACTTAAGTCTATAAAAGCTAAATAAGCCTCAATCCTAAGGCTTATCAGTCAGCTCTTTTTGGCCTCCTTCTAAAGGGGTTACTTTCTCAGACTCCTCCTAAGGAGATTAACCCTTTTTCAGCCTCCTCCCAAGGGGGCCAGCTCTTCTTGGTCTCCTCCCGAGTGGGTTCATCTCTTAGATTCCTTCCATGGGGGTAAGCTCTTTTTGGATTGCTCGACTGTTTTACTTTTCCATAATCACATTATATGATCCATACCCCCACTCATGCTGCTTTTGTGATTTTTAATAAAAAATTGCTTGAGTAATAATATGAGGAAAACAAAAACTTTATTAATTGGAATCAAATTGGAGTACATCATTACTAATGAAAATAAAACTTAAGGTGATTGGCTAGCTCGCTCTGTCGTTAAACGTACTTGGGACCTAAAGGCGCCTTGACCTTTTCATGGTTTGGAAGCTCCTTAGTACTTAGGCGTTTTGGGGATACCATGGTTAGCAGCTTGTCCAGTGGGGGTTAGTCCGTTTCATGTGTGGGTTTCACTTCTTTCATGGCTGTGAAATAACATTCTCTCGATGCTTGTTGCTCCCCTCATACCACACTAATGTCACTGGGAGTTGGAAATTTCAACATTTGGTAGTAGTAGATGGTATCGCCTTCAAGCCATTGAGGGTTGGTCGCTCAAGGATTGTATTGTAGGCGGATTTGTAGTCGACAACTAGAAATTAAACCATCATGGTTACATAAGTGGTTGCATCACCAAAGGTCACTGGTAGTTCAATGCTCCCCTCAGGGATCATTCTTTCTCTGCCGAATTGATAATTCTCATTTATGAGGATTATTTGACCCTAAACTAGGTTATTCTTGTCATTTTTGTGTGTTTTGTTGTATGAAGAGCAAACTTAAAATGGTGTTTATTGGTTAAATTCATAAAAGCTTGTTGGAGTAATGAAAAAAAGGAAAGGAGTTGAAAAAAGAATGGAATTTAAACTAATTTGTTGTTTTTGTGTAGATTTGGAGCAAAAACTTAACGGCACCAAAAACTTGATCGGACTGAAACGTGGGGGCTTTTAAGAAAGGATTTTTAATTCAAAACAAACTCCAGTCTAGTGCAAGTGCACATTGTCGCTGCAAGTAATATAAAACTGGAAATATTCCAAAGTATCGATCCCACAGGGAACGGATACAACAAAATTCAAAAGATAGCAAAAATTATTTTCAAATTGTAATTTCGGTAACCAAGGTTATAAAAATATATGAGGTTGGTGTGTTAACAAAAAATGGGTGAAAAATCAATGAGTGAAAATAAGGGATTTCAAGTGGTTCAAGCACCTTTTAGAAAAATGCTATAAAAATGCAACTACAATCGTAGCTAACATGTGAAAACTAAGTAAACCGAATTCGACTCCTATTCAATTTTGATTCAAAATCTTTAGGACGCTAAGTGATTAAACCTATATGTCTATGGCTAATCTAACTTAGATATTTTCGCACACAATTCTAGTGATTTTGGAGTCTCGTCCTATGTCTTTTGTGACATCCGCTTTTCCTTAACTCTTTCGGTATTAAGTTTAAGCTTGACAAGCAACACTAGTTGGCCAACTAGGTTTACCCAAATCTAAACTCAACAAAAACAAACTAAGTTCACATGCTAGCTAGATTGTTGTTACTTTTAAACTTTACATTTTTCCTCTAGGGCATTCACCAACTTGAATTCCTAAAGAGAAATTAGCTCATTGTGGAAAAATTGAAGAATAATAATTTAATTGCTATAAAACTCATAATTCACAAATGACTAAAAAGAGAAGGGAAATTCAAAAACTAAACAACCCAACTCACTTTTATTGGGAGAATGCTTGAATAAGATTAATCCAACAACTTCAAAAACACTCACAAAAGAAAATTGTAAAACAGTAGCAAATCTTAAGAGAAACTCACAATATTATGGAATTAAATTTGAAGAGATCAATATGTCTTTGATGTGAATAACATGAGAGACAATAAACCTCAACATAAACTAAATTCTAAAGAACTTATATGAAAGAAATGAAAGAAAAAAACAACAACTAGAAATAGAGCGTAAAATAAATTGGTCTCATGTGTTCCTTGCTTCAATCGATCCAAATACCCATTCAAAAGCAAATGTATCTTCACCTCCTCTAACCTTCGTTGAGGAGGGATCAAATTTAAAGATTCACAGAGTTAGGATGAAGAAAAACTTACTGGAAAATGATAGAAAATGAAGACTAAACTACTGTGGGCGAGCAGAAAAACCCAGCCCCCTTTTGGTTCTATTCTTCCTCTATTTATAAGCTTCTTGGCTAGTGTTTCCATATATAATCATATTCAATCCATGTGCTGACTTCTAGGAATCAAATTGGGATGAGAATCTTCCAAAATCGTGCAAAAATCCCATAAATCGCGTGATTTCCATCATTTTCGCAACTTCCAGATTTTCCAAAAAATGTAATTGCATTTCACAACTGGAATTTCTCTTTAGTTGTCATGAGTTGGTCCCATGAAAGTAAACAAGAAAGATCGACACTTGATTGCATCACGAACTCCATGGAATTCCATCCATGACCGAAATGAGTCAAGATGTTCAACAGAGTCTTTTGTTCTATCATTCACTTTCATCGTTGGCAGCTTGAACTTTGGAAGAACTTCTTCTCGCATAATCTCATCGACAAATGGTGGGTCGACTTACTCAAGTAGGTTCTCTAGATTCAACCAATCGTTGTTTCGTGCCTTATTTATATCTCTAAGTTGACTCTAGATTCTCTGTAACTCGAGTGCCCAAAGTCCACTTTCTGTCTCTCTATCCTTGCGCTCCTTTCTCTTCTGATTGATAAGGTCTCGCAGATCTTACCCTAGGTCGATTTCATCAGGCTTGCTAACCTTTCAGGTTGAAGAACAGGTGTGGTGAGTGCATTCACTTTGAGATACATTTATGATCTCGCTATGGTGCACAATCTTTGTGCGAGACCGACGACTGTTAGCATGGAATAGTTGTCCTCTAGGGCTGGAATGAGCTAGTCTCCTGTCTTTCCCTCTTAGGTGTAGCTTCTCGACTGGAGGTGGACTTCTAACTTGCAACTCTCCTTCTCCTTTAATGGTTGGGCCCTTACCTTTAGTTGGGTCTCGGGTCACAAATTGTCGATTTAGTTCTAGTTTATCCCCTAGTCTACTCTCTTTCGATCAGTCCTGATGATCCTTGAACATTGCCTCGATTATTAAATTAGGTTGTCTTAGAAGTTCTAGGATTTGAGCTATACTTTGATCCATCATCTGAACCCTTCCTTCTAATGCTGCTAATTAGTTAGGTTAAATCGGGGGGACATCCACGTTCTGGGCATTTTAGTCCCTTACTGCTACTCGTCAAGGATGTTGCTCGCAATCGGAGTCTCCTCCGTCAACAATCCGATTACCTTCATTTATTTTGCTATTCATGAAATCGTAGATAAAGCACTAAATCGTTCCCACAGACGGCACTAATTGTTGATACCGAAAAATGGAGCGCCAGATCAACAATAAATTTGTATTATCGAAAACGAAATGTACTTGCAAAACAAAGAACTAACACTGGTATGGTGCTAAGCCACTCAAACTCTGACGCTTAAGTTAGAACTGGAAATCAGGTTTGCAAGAAAGTTTAGACCATAGAAAGTAAGTATTATTTGCGTACCTTGAAATGCTGTTTTCATCGTATTTTATACATGTATATTTGTAACGTATACTTGAATGCCCTGACACTCTCCGAGAATCTCGTCGGACTATCAGGTCATAATAATTATGTGTCTGTTAATTAATCTCTTTCGTATGATCTTAACGAGACCTTTTGGGTGCCTATGGATTGGCTCTTCCTCTCCCCTCTTAGATTTTTCGAGGCTTGTTGCAGGTCTCTTGATCAACTCTCGAGATTGGTTGTGCCAGGCCTAAGACCGACCCTTTGAGGGACTGGTCATCAAGTTCTTCGGCCACCCCAAGCAGGTCCAAGGGGTTGGCCTCACCGGTCCAAGTCGACCCCTCAAAGGTTTGGCCTAACAAGCCTCTATCGACTTCCCTCAGTTTTGGGCTTTTCCTCAAGCCTTCCGTTTGGGCCCTTCTTTCGGGCCTTTGTGTTTTCTCGAACCTTTGATTTGATTCTATGGGTAATCTTACCCATATTAGTTCCCACATTCGTTAAGGAAACATTTGAATTTCTAACCAAATTCTAAAATCAAAAACAAATTTTTGAAAACTACTTTTTTTAATTTTCAAAATTTGGCTTGATTTTTGAAAACATGTATAAAAAGTAGATAAAAAAATATGAAAACTCATGGGTGGAAGTAATATTTATAGGCTTAGTTTTCAAAAATTAAATGGTTATCAACACCTAAATGATGCAAGAACATAACCAGAAATTTACAAAGCCAATACATACATAGCCAACCTAAATAAAAATGTGGCAACTCTAATAAAAAGAAATTATAAATAAATAAATAAATAAATAGAAAAGGTTCTCCCACTGATTTTTATGGATCTAAATCCGTGGTCACGAGAGGGAGAGAGAAAGAGCTTAGAAGAAGGGGAAAAAAAATAATCTTAAAACATGAATTCTGATTAGTGGAGTAAAGAGCAGGGAGAGGCAGAATAAAAAGTTGAATAAAAACAGACAAAAACAAATGTAAAGATGGAAAAAAAATATCAAAAGGGAAAGTTGACAGAGTTAAACGCGTTACGCACTATCTTTCTTTCTCTCTCTTAAAAGACCAGCAGAGCATTGTAAAGTAAAGGTCCGTCAGTCCCTTTTCCCACTCTCACAGACCGTATATAATAATCCTTTCTCTATTTTCTTCCCAAAACAAGTCCGAATCCAAATCCAAATCCAAATCCAAATCCAAGAATTGTGCTCAATTTTCCTCCTCCAACAATGATTTTCCCAATTCTGTTCATGTTTTACTGTTTATCTGCAACTGGTTCTGGCTCTGAAGAAGAGCTTATAAATCCGAAGAAACTGCCGATGTTCGTGGACGAGCTGCCGGACATGCCCACGCTGTTCGGCTTCCATGGCCAACATCCTAAGCATCTGCAGATTGGCATGTTCCTCAAAACTTGGGTCTCTTTCTTCTTCTCATTCCTTTTCTTTTACCTTTCTCTAAGAATCTGGATTTTTCCTTCTTTTTTCTTTTGAAAGAAGGAAGAGACGCAGGAGAAAGTTTTGGAAAATGGGTATTGTTTTTTCAACCCAAAACTGGAGTCATATTTTGTATTTGCATTTAATTACTTGCCTACAATAGGTGTTTGTTTGTTTTTGCTATATTTAGCTCCAAGTTCTTACCAATCCATCAAATGCCTTGGCTTGCTTGTTAAGTGTTGCTGTTCAATATAATTTTTTTTTCCCTAGATTCTTCGCTGAATTATTGTGGAATTGTGGATCGATTAACAAACGATTCTTCAGTATGTTATATTCTTTTTTGGAGATATTTTTAGAGAAACAATTTTTTTTTTTTTTGGTCGAAATATGATTTGGAGAATTGGGATTGACTTGTGCAGGTGAAATGATTCCATCTTTAAATTCAATTATTATTCCAAGGACAATTTTAGAACAAAGAAATAAATTCACTTATCCTATAATAATGGGTCATCAGTAAATACAAACCAGAACTTTTTTTTTTTTTTGACACGACCAAAACTTTCAAAGTTGCTTTTTAAATTACTTTTTAGGGGTCGGTTGAGAGTTATTATTTGTAAATATGTGTGCACCGATTCAACTTTGATTTATATGTCATAATATATTGTAAATTAATCTTTTTGGCTTGTGTCATTTGTTATTATTGTTCTTTTTTGGTTTTGTGCAGAAATTTCACCGAGATCTTCCCCCAACTCCTGTTTTTGCTTACGGTATTTCCAAAGACTCTGCAACAGTTCCTGGTCCCACAATCGAAGCTGTCCATGGCATCTCCACGTATGTGACGTGGCAAAATCACCTCCCTCAAAAGCACATTCTTCCATGGGACCCCACGATTCCGACCGCCATCCCTGCCGGCAACCGCGGCGTCCCGACGGTGGTTCATCTACACGGTGGTATCATCGAGCCGGCTAGCGACGGCCATGCAACCTCATGGTTCACCAATGGCTTCAAGCAGAAAGGACCCTCATGGACCAACAAAACATACCACTATAACAATCACCAGCACCCTGGCAATCTTTGGTACCATGATCATGCCATGGGGTTGACTAGAGTCAACCTTCTCGCCGGCCTAATTGGAGCCTATGTAATTCGCCACCCCCATGTCGAGGCCCCGCTCCGACTTCCCCATGGCCGTGAATTTGACCGTCCGTTGCTCATCTTCGATCGAAGCTTCCTCTACAATGGCTCCATCTTTATGAATTCCACCGGCAACAATCCCTCCATACATCCCCAATGGCAACCTGAATACTTTGGTGACGTTATCGTGGTCAACGGCAAAGCCTGGCCACGTATGATGGTACGACGTCGCAAGTATCGATTCCGCATCATCAATGCCAGCAATGCTAGATTCTTCAGATTCTTCTTCACCAATGGCCTTAGATTCATACAAGTGGCATCTGACTCAGCCTACCTTGCAAAACCTGTAGTATCCAAGGCGATCCTATTGGCACCCTCTGAGATTGCTGACGTGGTGGTTGACTTTTCAAAATCAATGAACGATACAGTCATCCTAGCCAACGATGCAGCCTACCCTTATCCATCTGGGGATCCCGTCAATGAAGCTAACAGCAAAGTGATGAAATTTTATATTTCAAAAAACAAGGAAGTTAAAACACAACGAGTTTCCAAGAAACTAATAGAATATCCAAAACCAAAACTATCTGGTGCATCGTACACTCGGTACATCGCCATGTACGAATACACGAGTGACATTGACGAGCCAACCCATCTATACATAAACGGGAAACCGTATGAAGCACCAGTGACAGAGAAGCCAAAGATAGGGAGCACAGAGATATGGTACGTGATCAATCTAACAGAGGATAATCATCCGTTACACATTCATGTTGGGCTACTAGCCGCACTCAACCAGACAAAGTTGGTTCGGCTGGAAGAGTTTAAGGATTGCATGACGAAAAAGAACGATGCAGTGAAGTGCAAAATTGAAGAACATGCACGTGGAAAACGAATAAAGGTAAATAGTCATGAGAAAGGGTGGAAGAATGTGTACAAGATGATGCCTGGATATGTGACAAAGATACTGGTGAGATTTTCCAACATACAATCGAACGCATCATACCCGTTTGATGCAACTGCAGAGCCCGGCTATGTGTACCATTGTCACGTAAGTAGCAAGTTAATTCTTGACTAAATATTTTTAAAGCAAGAGACGATAATAACTAACATAATATTGTGATAAGAATGCAGATACTGGATCATGAAGACAATGCGATGATGAGACCATTGAAGCTGGTTAACTGAGAAGAGGCTGTGGGAGCCAAGCCCGACCCAACTCAACCCAAATGAACAATTCAAACTATGTATCAAAAAGTTTACAGTTTTGCTTTATATACTGCCCCCAATAAACATAACAGAAAGCCAAATAAAATGGCATATGCAAGTCACAGAAAGACGAGCTCATTCAAGTTTCTTACCTCAAGCAAGTTTTCCTCTACATGAAAACGCAAGCGCAAAATCCTGAACGCTTTAACCTAGCAAAAAAGGACAAAGGAATTACAAATGGATTTCGATACAATAATGTGTATTTGTCCAAATATCAGTTCCATTCAAAGAAAACTTATACACATTCTAACCTGATTTGGCCAACCAGAACTAACAATCCTTTTGGTGTTTTCCAATGTCGTTCTTATTAACAACTGAAAACACTCTCTGAGATATAAATATAATGAGAAACAAGTAAGATAATAAGTCTCAACGCAAGAAATTATATCACGTGGTTTTAACCTGTATGCATCGTAAATACAGTTATAGTTTACATTGGCAACTTTTAAGCCTCTGCCATAATGACCCAACTTACAAAAAGCTAAAACCACTCAACTACGAAAAGAAGAAAAGAATTTATCAGCCTTCTTCGGTGCACAGAAAGAATACAACTGAGCAGAAACTGCAAAAGTATTTACTAATTTTGTATATCTACCAAGGGTTTCCAAAAAAAAATACCCTCCGCCTGCAAAAGAAAGTGCTCATGCATTGTGCAAGTGTCTACAGCAAAACTCAATAGACTCTGCCGAGGTGATAGATAAACTGATCGATTTCCTCTTATGCAAGAAACAGAGCCTCCAAATAATCATCAACGTAGGCCAAGCAGGGCCAGTGATCGGTTCTAATTCGAACTAATGTTGAAAAATCCGAAACTTCCATCTGGAAAAGAAGATGGAACCTTGGTGGAAGAAATATCAAGATATGAAAGTGACCCATGTTTCTCTTATAGCTACTGACGCTTCCCATTTCGTCTTCATTTGAAAAATATGTAAGACGTAGTGGGCCTCTATCAAGATCAGGTACTGAAGAGGTCAGTTGTGAGAAGTTCTCAAATGCCATGTCCTCCCAGATGACATTCTTGATAATATCCCGATCCTTCACAATTTGAATGAGCTGTTCGCCTACAATGCTCACGATAAAAGGAGCCAGGTAGAGTTCAGCAGCCTCAATCACAGAAGCTGCTGAGACTTCAAGTAGTTTGACTGATCTGGTTCCACCAATAGCTGCAACTCCTTTGCCTCCTTTCAGTGAAAATGTCTCCCGCCCAGTATTGGAAGATGTCCCACATGCCTCCCAAAGAGCATTGAATAAATCTGAATAATAACCTGGGATTTCATCCATTGAGATGTCTGATGGGACAACAGCTTTAAGAAACAAATCTTCGAGTCCTACTGTGATACTCTGAAGCGGACCCCGAATGATCTGGCCACTTCCTGCTGTAGATTCAATTGAGACATCAACAAGTCCTGGTGTGGGCTCCCTTGGTTCCATTTCAACTGCTACCAGAGCCTTAAACCTTTCATCTTTTCCATAACCATTCTCAACAGGAACAATGTCCAATGAGGAGGCCCTTTGACTAGAAGCACCTTCATCCCCAGTAGAATCTCCCAAAATAAAAGGTATATGACGGGATGGAATAGGACCAAATGGTGCAGACGAAGAAAACTTGAGCACAGTTGCATACATTGCAGGATGGTTATCCATATCATCCAAATTCTTAGCAAATGCATCACTTCCCCAAATGCGATTGAACGGCTCCGATTCAAAACTTAAGCTACAAAATATTGTAACTTTAAGCCCTGGCATATGCCTGAAGTCAGGAATGCATGAAAAATGTCTCCGTAATATATCCAAAATCTTGGAAATCTTGGAGTCCATCACACGCAATGGCTCCTGAGCTAGATTAATTTTTTCAATGTTAGAAGAGAATTCAGTCACCCTTTCTTCGACCACATGTTCACTGTCCTTGATACCCTCTGAAAAACCAGACGTATAATTTTCAACTCCTAGAGTTGATAGAGATAACGACCAAGATTGTTTTACAAGTAAGGGGATTTTTCGTTTTAAATGTATATAGGATGAGATGTTTCTGCACTTCTTGAGATCATGAGAAAGTCGTGGAGACTGGACATTGTATAAAGCGCCAGAATGAAAAGATTGTGAAATGCCAAAGGGTTGGTCTCCAAGTTTTAGCAAGTCCCTAAGCTTCTTTCCAGGTACACAAATCAGCATGCGCAGATAGATCCTGAAATATACAAAAAAATAATAATAAGAAGCTGGATCAAAAGAAGGGAATAGAAAGAACATGAGAGAATCTTGAATTCATATACCTTGCATTATCACGAACTTCCAAGTCAGGAAAATAGAGGCAAGTAAATGCAAGAAGACGAGACATTTTAAGGAACAATTGAGAACTTTGGTGGTGCATCAACAACGTCCGGCAAATGCCAAGTACCTTACTTCCAAGAGACCAAGACTTCAGCCCCGTATCTGGTCCATGTTTCTCAACAAGAAACAACATGAACTTGGCAAAGAGTCCTAGCAATCCACTGGGAGGTATTGTATTATTTTCGGCCATTCTATTGAATACTGAGAAGCAAGAAACCAATTTGTAGTTGATTGCAACTTTTGGAAGCAAATGCTCGTCAAATTTCTGGAGCAGGCTCTCCCCTAACCATCTGTGCTTTTGACACCCTAATAACCGGTCAGTGAAAGCAACAATAACGGGAACCAATCTCTGACTTTCCAATATTAACTCTACAAGCATCTCCTGGAAGATAAATATTGTAAACATCAAAATACAGTTGATTTTCTTTTTCTGTTGACCCCTATTCCCCATCGTAAAAAATATGTTACGCAGAAAGAGAAAAGCCTTCAGTGGTTTGTCATGAACCTAAGGGTTTCTATTGGCTAGGGCACAATTTCCTCCCCCAACTCCTCCAGAGGGCAGATTTCATACATATTTTAACCTTCTAGCCCATTGAAGGAAACCAGAAGCGATTTCTCAAACCAAAACACCAGAGAGAGATGTCCCTAGAATTGGAAATTAAATTCAGCACTCGTTAAAACTAGTGATTTTACTTCTTTAGTAATTGTTACAAGCAGACCGTGTACAATTTGATGTTTTGGACCTGGACCCTAAAATTTATTGGATACTGGCATACTGCTATATTGGTAGCTCATGGTTCTAAACCCCATATATTTCATGCTTCTTAGCCTCATAAGCAGTATGAAACCATAAAGATCGCAAATGATTCTCTTTATTGTTAACATTTTTTCATAGTTAAGACAAAATTCTACAGCAGAACAACATTCAGCGACCAATATGGAAAAATAAACTTTATAAGATTCGGAGTTTTTCCTGAAATTTTATATCAATTCACCTTGACTTGCTATAGTTCAGAAAATGGAGAACTAAACAAAACATTAATAGGAAAATATAGCAGTGAAGAACCTGCAACATACGGAAGATGCTGGAATCCACAAGAAATTTATCAACGTTCGAGCTGGAGACAGAATGAGATGACACCCCTATCAAGAATTTATGGAAGGCACGAAAAGCTACAGCAGTTTCTGTGCTTCCTGAAGGTAGCCATTTGAAAGCTGATACGCATACCAGACCATCTTGAAGAGGCTTCACCACTGACTTTCCAGATTCTGAATCTTGGGCTGAAACAGTCTCTGCTTTGCACATTGTACTGCGTATTGAGGTGAAGGCAAGAAGGTCGAGCTTCAAAGCTTTAAGAGCAAGCGGATCGAACACTGCCGGATAAAAGCTCAAACCCATTTCAGCAGCTGAAGTCATCTTTTTTCCAAGTGGACTATCAGTCCTGAATAAACCCAACAACCAATGGAGTGCAAGCAAACGGAAAACCAGATGTTGCTGTGTTTCTCTAGAAATCAACAAAAGTCGGCGAGCAATCTCGCCGTCTTGCTCATCAAATGCATCTAAAAAATGCAAATACATCATCAAAACAACATGGCACAGCATAGGATCAAAGGAATATATCATTCCAAAGAATTGCACCTTCAACATTGACGCCTGCAACTCCAAAGCTAAAGCTACAGGCATTATCATTGCCATGAACTCCACCATAGCAGGCGGAGTGAGAATTTGTGGCGATTCGAGCAAGAACGCTATCGCCCTCCTCAATTCTTTAGAATTCAATCCAGGAGAAACCTCTCTGTTCGAGCTCGAATCTGGGGCAAGAACAGATTGCGGAACATTGAAAGGAACCAAAGGAACGGAAGTGCTGAGAATCGAGACACTTGATCTTTGAGCAACGATGTTACTGATGACGGTTGTGAATAGCAAAATATAGCTCTGGGATGAGTGCGTGCGCTCGCTTTGGCATAGGCTCCATAGATGCCCCACAACAAGTGACAGTAAACAAGGGTAAGCCTTCTCCAATTCCCTCAAGCACTCGCACGCAATTGCACGGGCCTGTCTATCAATCCCATGATTGGGGCGATTAACAACGGTAAACAGCAATTCGATCAAGCTCTCGAGCAATCGAACATCGAAATTCCGCAAGGCATCGAGGGAAATGAAAATGGATGTGGTGGAGACCATAATTTGCTCCTTGAGGGAGAAGGTAAAGTGAAGGCCATCGGAGGTCGGAGATTGGACGACCACACGAAGGGTATCAACCAAACGCTCCAGTATGGATTCGGACAAAACAGAGTCGGAAGAATCGGAGAAGGAAACAAACTCGTCGATGAAATGGAGGAGCTGAAGCTTGAGATTGAGGGGGAAATCCCGCTTGAGGATGGAGGAGAGAACCAAGTCGAGAAGAGAAGAAGCTGTGATGGAGAATTGAGAAGTCCATCTGTGAAGACGAGGGCCGCCGCTGTGGAAGTCTTCGATGAGGGATTCCCAATCTTGTAAGGAAAGGGACTTCAATGGCGGCTTGCTATTATCGGAACTATGATCGGACATACTCTAATTCGTTGCAGAGTCCAGCTTGGTTGATTATCAATTAGAGAAGAAGAGCGAAAGCCTCACCGGAGTAAACATAGCAACGATCCCAAAAGCAAGAAGAGGAAACGGCTACGAAATTTGACGACGAATGAAATCTGACATTGTCGAAGATTGAGAGGAGAATATCGTCAATCCCAAATCGGATTATGCCACCGTTTTTTGTATAACAAATTGGACGAACGGCGGGATTCTGCCGCCAGGCTCGCGGTGACGATTGAGTTAAGAAATGGTAAGAAAGAGGAAAGGAGAATCGTAGGCCGTAGGCCTGAAACTGCAAGGCCTGCCCAAACAGGAAGGATTTGGACCACTTGAGCCCTAAGCCCAATAGAAAGTTTTAAATTTAAAATTCATGCCAATTTCCCTCTCGTTAAATTACAAGTTTAGTCAACCATTGTCTCAATTGATACTTCATGTCTAATAAGTCTCTCCATTTTAAAAATGTTTAATAGGTCCTAAACTTTTAATTTTGTATCTTATAGATTTCTAACATATTTCAAAATGAAAAATTATAGTAGGTGACTTTCAATTTTCATATTTGAAAATACAGCACATCTAGAAAAGATTTGCAAATATGGCAATTTATTATTACCATTTTACCCTTGGTTTAAATTGTGTTAGTGTGTTTTCTTCTTCTTCTCCTTCCTTTTTTTGCGTATTATGTTTACCATGTTCCTTCTCGTTCGTCGTTTTTTACCCGTGATTTGGCTGAAATCGATTGATCATCGGCTTAATTCAGATATATCGTCGATTTTGATGTGACCTACTAGGTTTTCCATCGTTCGCCGACCTGATATTACGTTCACCGGACTGATATTGTTCTCGTCGGACTAATATTGCGTTTAATGTATTCCAACTGTTTCGTTCGTGGTATTCCGTCTTCGTCTTCTTTATTCCAATTGTTTCTTGTTGTTTATTTCTTTCACCGAACTTCAGTAGTGTTTGATGGCTTAGGATTCTGATTTTCTTGAATTATTTGATTTTTTAGTTGTTTAAATTCTTGATTTTAGGTCGCACAAATAAGGTCGATTGTTCGTGATTTTTTTTTTTTTTTTGTTCGTGATTGATTTTATTCTTTATTTTTTTATATTATGATTGTTTGTTGGACTGGATTTTGTGTTAACAATTTTCTTTCATGTTTCTTGACTGTTTGTTTGTTGATAGACTTCAATATTATTTAGTCTAGGATTGTATTTGATAGACTTCAATATTATTTAGCCTAGGATTGTATTTGATAGATTTCAATATTGTTTTCTTGATATTGTTTCTTGTATTTCGTTTGTATTGTTGTTGATATTGTTTGGCTTAGGATTCCAATTGAGTTGTTTACATTCTTGATTGGTTGCAAAACTATATGATTTAGGTCACACAATCTAATTGTCCCACTGATATTGATTGTTCGTGCAAATATTGAAGCATATCACGTATAGATTCCAATTATATATTGAAGTCTATCATTGGTAGACTGATATTTCTCTGTAATATAACATTGATATCATAGAGGAATATCTGTCTATCAGTGATAAACTTCAATATTAGATTTCAATATAAGTCTATCAATATCTAAACTAATACAACACTAATATCATAAAGGAATATTCGTCTATCAGTCATAATTAACTTCAATATGTGACTCAAGTCTATCAATGATAGATTGATGTCAAAGATTAGTCTATCATCGATAGACTTGAGTCACATATTGAAGGCTGTCATTGATAGACTGATAATTCCTCTATGATATTAATGTTGTATTAGTTTAGTTATTGATAGACTGATATTGAAACCTATTATTGATAGACCGATATTCCTCTTTGATATAAGTCGATTACAGATAGACTTTCACATATTAAAGTCTATTATTATTAGACTAATATTCTCTCCGATAACAGTATTGTATTAGTTTAGTTATTAATAAACTGATAATGAAACCTATCACTAATAGACTAATATTTCTCTCTAATATTAGTAATATAGTCTTTTGTACATTGATTGACTAGTCTGAACTTTATACTCTTTGTTTTTTTGTTTTGTATTTTTTTCTAGTAATTTGAAATTATAGACTAGTTTCAACTTATAAAGATTCAGTTTGTTCAATTGGCAATCATTCTGGTTGGAGCTTTCTAGGTGTTGACATGAATGTATTACCTCCAGTTGTTAAACATCAAGTATGAAGGCCTCGAAAACAAAGGATACTATCAATTGATCAAGAGAGAAGTCACACAAAATGTAGTCACTGTCATCGTGTTGGTCATAATTATAGAACTTGTAAATTTCTACCAATTGTACAATGATGTAATATTGGTGATTGGCTTTTTTACCATTGATTATAAGTAGTTGAATATGATTGTTATACATTTTTATATGTGTGTTAGAGATAGACATCAATACGGATACTATCAATATGATTGTTTAATATTGTTGCTGTTATTTCAAGTCTATCAATGATATGTGTCAATCACTGATAAACTTCATTTGCAAATATTCACGCACTTTTTTACTTAGGTGAGTTGGTTAATTTAGTCTTTAGACTCGTATAAGAGAAAATGCCATTGTGATTGAAGTCTATCAGTGATAAGATTCATCATTGATAGACTTTTATCACATTTAGAAGTCTATTACTGACAGACTTCATTCACAGCCCAAGTCTATCAATGATAGACTTTTATCACTGATTGAAATTTATTGGTAATAGGCTACTATGACTGACAGACTTCAATTACAACTAATATATAGTCTATCTCTTCTATCAATATGATACATTTTAATAAAAAACTAATAAATTCTTTAAAAAAATTGCTTCAAATGAAAGAAGTATATTACCTTGGAATTTATATCTAGATTTTCCTTGCAATGATTCAATTGAAAGAAGTATTATATGTCTTATTTGTGATTGATGTCTAACAGTATATCATTGATAGACTTTAATTATTAAAAAAAAAAAGTACTACAATGCAACCTTAAAAAAAAGACAATTATTAGAATACACTTTTAATTACATACAAAAAAGTTCTATAATATCCTTGAAAAAGATATTCAAAAAGTTCTCAAATTATCGATTCTCTTAGTATATGGTTTAGAATACAATAGAGAACTTTGAGAAGCCCCACCATATTGAGCTCTAATGGAGTTCATTATCATGTTCTGAAGTTGTTGGACAGATAGTGTAGCAATCGAAGTGGAGAGTTGTGGTTGATCTTCTTGCACAACGACCCTCTCTTTATTGCGATCTTTGACAACAGAAGTTTGACTTGACTCAACGAAATTTGGGTTCTCGGCTCTTTAAGTATGCAATTTGAGAATCCCTTTCTTCGATTGCCTTCATCAAGGTGTTGATATGCTCCTGCATCTCTGCCATTCTTTCCTCCACAGTGCTTGCTTTAGTTGTCATGACAGACACTACGTCAGAATCAAGATCGAACAAGGGGTTAAACTTAACAGAAAACTTGTTGCTAGTCGATGCCCCCAGCAGTGTCATTACTTCGCCTGCAAAAGAAGCTTTATCGTCTTGCAACCTCAGTTTATTAGAGCAACTATGGGTAACAGAACCCGTGTACGAGTTGCTCATGAGAACGGTTATCAATGAAGTCTTTTTGGATGACATTACTTCACTTGTATGTTGAGATGAAAAAAAGAGATGAGAGGTAGAGATTGTCCCACTGGGCGTGCCAATTTGTTCACACGTGATTTCAACAAAGAAAGAGAAATGAGACACGTGTAAATAAATTTAATTTTTGTATTAATCTTGTGGGTGTGGTACAATCTCTAATTTGTTCCACTGATTCTTTCTCTCTCATGTACAAATGTCTCGAGGGCTTTGCAGCTTGTTCTCGAACGTAGACTTGTCTCGAGGGCTTCGCAGCTTGTTCTCGAACGTAGACTTGTCTCGAGGGCTTCACAACTTGTTCTCGAATATAGACTTATCTCGAGGGCTATGCAGCTTGTTCTCGAGGTTGAAGCTTCAATCAATCTTTAGGGTCTTCAAGTCTTCAAGTCTTGAAGAGTCTTTGGTCTTCAAGGAGTGTTCAGCACCTAAGAATTTCAGAGAGTGTTTGGCACCTAAGGACCCCAAGGATTCTCTCTGAATTCTCTGGAGAATAAAATTTCTGAACGCCTCAAATGAGAGAAAGCTCTTCTATTTATAGAGCTTTCCATGGCATGTGGGGCTTTAATGGCCTTTGGGCCCAACCATGGATTTGGGCTTTAGTTGGCTTTGAGCTTAGCCATTTGGATTTGGATTTTATTTAACTTTGACCAAAATTCCATATAATCTAATTTGACAAAATTAAATTTAATTGTTTAGTCAATTTGTTATAATGAAGACATGTGGCCTTTTAATTTTAGAATTTGTCAATTTTTGTCTTCAAAATAAATTTTGGGACACATGTCAGTTTATAATTGATCTCAAATTTAATTATTTGTAGTTTCGTCATTAATTTGGAATAATAACGTGGCAATTGGGAATTGGCTGAAATTTCTTTGTCAACAGTCATCTCATGGATTTTTTTTTTCATTTTCGAATATTACACAAAAAAAAAGAATGGATATTCATTGATAAAGGATATTCACATTGGACAATGATATGTTATTATTATATATATCAATATTATAAAAATAGTATATCGATTACATACAATGCAAAACTTTCCATATTTACAAATTATTTTTCCACGTAACAAATTTACAAATATGACAACTAGTTTTGACACTCAATATAATTTTCTAAAAATAAATATAGATGAATATAAAAAAAAAATACACGACTAGTAGATATAAAATTAAAATAATACATATAAACTTTGTCACCTAAGATCTCAAGTTGCCTTATTAAAAAGGGTAATTGCTTGAAGTTGGCCATAGTAACAAGAGCATGCAATCGAATAAAATAATACATATGCTCTACATTTTTCATTAAACAAAAAAAAAAAAACACATTTTAACACTACTTATCTACAAATCCCGTGCGTTACACAAACTCAATCCGTGATTCCTTAATCTTTAATTCCTTTTTCACATATGATTCTATAACAAACATCAACTTTAGATCTCAACGACAAATTAGGTCATCAAAATCAAAGATTGAATATTAACAAAAACGGAGCATGTTATCCTATCCATCCATGGAGATGAGTGCCAAAGCACTTTTTAACTCAGTTGCTCGTCTCTCTCTTGGCCTCACTAAGAGACAGCAATTAAAAAGTGCTTTTTTTTTTGGGTAGGAAAGCAAAGCACTCGAATCTTCCTTCCTAATTCATTCAATTAATCTTCAACTTTTTGCCTTAGAAAATTCTTTAAAAAAAGCTACTGTTTATTTGGTATGTTTTGTAGCCAAGACACGACGCCTAATTAGTCGGCAATTTGCAATTAATAAAAATGTGACATTTTTTGTTATGGTCCCTCGAACTGCAAACAGCAGCAAATCACTTCACGGGAATCTATATTTCTAATAATAATAATCTAAAAGCACCAATAAACAAACCATTTGTTCTTTGTTTGTAGCCATGGATAATTTTGACAATATTTAAAACTTTGATGATTATTCCTTTTTTTTTTTTTAATTTTTGGATTTCGAAATGTTTGTACCTATTTTAGTTCATGGACTTTCAAATTTATTTTATTTTGATTCTTAAGCATTTAAATAGTAGTGCGACCTTAAGTGGGTATGTTATGGGAAATTTCTAATACTCTTGTAGCATCAACTCCATTTGTTTATGTTATCAATTTTGTTTTGATAAATAATTCGTAAATGTTGTTTATTCAAAAAAAAAATCTTAAATGTTGCTGGACCCTACATCATTCTTAAAATATTGTTGACATATTGTTCAATTAGTGGAACTCCATACTATTGTAGTTTAAGAAAAACTTTTTCCTATGTTGACAACATGTTGATGCATAGACATGAGATTGAATGGTCAAGGTGAATGTCAGAGGACAAATAGAAGGTAGGAGTGTCGACCGAGATAGGTAACAATGGGGAAGCCAAATTATTTCCCGTTTTAGTTTTGAGCTTTTGGTTACTATTGTAGTTTAAGAAAAACTTTTTCCTATGTTGACAACATGTTGATGCATAGACATGAGATTGAATGGTCAAGGTGAATGTCAGAGGACAAATAGAAGGTAGGAGTGTCGACCGAGATAGGTAACAATGGGGAAGCCAAATTATTTCCCGTTTTAGTTTTGAGCTTTTGGTTGTTTGGGTTATTATTTTCTTCTCTTCATATGTATTTTAATTGAAAATTATGTAATTAAAATATTAATTTCTCTAGTCGGGTATTGGAGCTAGAGGCATGCATTGCATTGCCCCTGTTTAAAACGAAGAATCTCTACTTCGTTCGACAAGACCTCGAATTTTGACACCCTAATAATAGTAGGAATAAAAATGATTTTTTTTTAAAAAAATTATGGAAACCCAAAATAATAGCTTGTCAAAGATTAATAGATAGTTTATTTTGAAAATTGAGGAACAATGATTAAATAAACATCGGAGATTGAAGAGGGAGATTGAAGAGATTCTAAAACAAGACAAAGAAAACTAATTTGATGCACGAAAAGCAAAACTCATGTGTGTAAGTACATGTGTATGCATCCAATTGGTTGTTATAAATTATTGATAATATTCCGAAAACAAAATCAAACAAAAAACGAAGCTGCTAAATCAGCTTCGGTTTGGCCACTGGTTTTCATCACCAGACAAAATCCGATTCCATTTTTTGCCATTTTCTGCCCCTCATTTAACCTCCTCGTTCTCTTCTCTCTCTCTCCTTCACCAAGATCCTCCAACTTGACATTAAATTTACTCTCACTAAGAATCTCACTCTAAACTAAAAACTTCTCTCAACTTGCTTTTTCTTTGTCAATTTCAAACTTTGCTGGAGGATCTTCCCTCCCTTTCACTTCCAACGCAATTCCGATGGTATAATTTAAGTGTAACATGACGTTATTTACATTGTATCTAATACTAAAGTCTTCATATCAATAGAGATATCATCGTCAACATGAACATAACTTAACGGAAGTTTAAATCTCCATACCACATATTTGTTGTACTAAAAAAAACGTCGTTTATTTGGTGTTCATGAAGCAATTCAATGTGGGTTTCGAGGGAGGAGATTTTGATAATTAAACAATTGATTCGACTAAGTTTTTCTTAATATTGCAACCTTGTGGGTGATTGATGTATACATACATATATATTCATAGAGAGAGGGAGAGGGAGAGGGAGAGGGAGAGAGATTTAATTTAACATAGTCTTGGTAAAGCTCTGTGGTAAGCAGGTGGTGAAGTGATGCCAGTTTGCCTGACCAAACTGGACATATTACTCTTCATTTCCCTACAAACTTTCTCCAATTCCACCACTCTCCATTGCATCCTTTGCAAGTTTAGTTTCATGTATTGGTTGTTGTCTTGGCCTGTACTGCTGCTGCTGCACCCTTCTGACTCAAAGCTACTGCTTGACAAAACCCTTCGACACTCACTGGAATACCCAGTACTGCTCTGATAATCCTCCTCCCCCGCCGCCATCGCCGTTGCTTCCTCTTCGCTCGAACACCCTCCTCCCCTTGCTTGACACTTCAGAGCCTCCACCGCTATACGCGGCGGGACTCTCGGGTTCTTCGCCAATGCCTTGCACGTCTCTAGGCTCAGCTTGTCGTGGTTTAGACATCTACATAGCCTCGACCTCTCTTCCATTGAAAGATTCGGATGAGACTGGAACACAATCCACAATCATTCAGTAGGAGCAGAGCCAAAAATTTTCATCCATATAGACTAAATTTTACCTTCTAACTTTTTATATATATATATATACCCTCTCATTTGTGTTTTTTTACATTTAGAGAGACAAAAGTGAAAGAAAACTTCAAAATCTTTTAACTCAAGGAGGCTAATTGCCTCTCATTCTACCTCTGTTTTTTAATATTAAAAATGGAACAAGAAAGAGGTTTGTGAGCTTAATTCTTGTTCTACTCACCTCTAGATAGATGTCAATTGCTCTGTAAACTCCATCAAAGCAATCTCTAGCACAGTCTGGCAAGCTTTCTGCAACTCCCAAAAATTTGGAGATTTTGAGGTTTTGATCCGGAGAAATCTCCCCCAAATACTTATCCACCAGTTTCCCTACTTTCTTCACCTTGTGAACAGAGTAAGCTCCATCGCTGTTCACAAATACTCTGATCAATCTTATCACCAGATTCACATCATAAGTGCATTTGTGATGGCCGGAGATCAGCAAATCATCCAGTTTGGCCTGATCCAGCATCCCGCCGATCATCCTTTCCAACCCACTCCGGCAATCTCTGCTCAGACCAAAACCAGACACCACTCTCAACACCCAGAACAGTCCCCGGCAAGAAAACATACTCTTTCCCACCATTACCACCCCGTGCACCGCCGTGTCCGCTAGCCCGCCGTACTCTCCCCTCGGCCGGCCACTCCCGTACCTGTTAAGAATATGAATGAACCCTTCAATATACCACAACCTATCAACCTAAGCTTATAAGTTCAGTAGCAGTTTAATATGTTAACCAGAGACCCTCAATCAACAGTTGCTCATTTCTAAAGATAAAGCTTAAGTTCTCGAGTTCAATCATAAGGTTAAGTGATCAGAACTTATAACATTGATAGCCATTTCTTAAGCTTGTGAGTTTAATCTGTTATCAAAACATAAGATTATGTGATTAATATTGATAGTTCTTAAGCATTTGGATTCAATGTTAGTTTAACACGTACCCAGCAGTGCTCTGAGCAGCCGTTTTGAGGTAATGGAGGAGAAATCTGGTGAGAATCAAACTGTTATTGCTGCTCCCGAAACTCCCCATCCCCTGTACGACTTTTTCAATGATATGAGCGGGCAATAACGACATGTCGTCGAACCACCACGATTTGGTAGAGAATCTGGAATTACCAGACGCAGTATCAGGTGAGGAGGAAGAAGAAGACGAAGAAGGAGTGACGAGGCTCGCATTGGAATTCTGGGCAATCTTGGCCGATACAGCACAAACGAGCTTCTGCAAAAGCCCTGACGAATCTGCAAAAGCGAAAAAGGAATCGCAGCTCTGGAGGCACAGAATCAAATCACTCCACGGCCAGTAAAAGACTCCGTCGAGGAAATTCTCGGTCTGGCGGATGAGGTTACCGGCGGCGACCTCCTCCGTCATTCCGAGGAACACGGCGCAGCAATGGAGTAGGGCAACGTTAGAGACAGTGATGTCGATTTGGGCGCGATTGTAGCAGAATCTGGAGATGAGTTCGAATCCATTCGCTCCTCCAGGGAAATCGTCGATTTCAATGGCGGAATTAGAGAAATCATCGCCGGAACTACCATCAAGGGTTGCTGTTGTAGTCGTTCGCCTTCTCGTTCGTCTGTGCTGCTTGACAATCCGCCGGAATCTGGCCGAATAAGCCGAAATGACCTTCTGCAAAAATGTAAAGAAAACGAGATGAGAACAGGAAGAAATGATCGGAAAGGAGAAATGGGAGAAGAAAAGAAAGTCCAGAATACCTCGTTGAGGAAGAAAGTGTGCTGGGCGGCTATGTGGATTTGAAGATAGGTGGAGTGTGGAGTCATGGCTGTGGAGGTTAGTTGCAGAGCAACAATGGCGGAAGAGAGAGAAAGAGAGAGAGAAAGAGAGCGAGAAAGAGGAATGAGAGAAGAGAAGGGGAAAGAGAACCATATTTGTGGGCAACGGAGAAGGGGATTCGTTTGGATGGAACGATGGATGGCGACGGCGTGTAAGGTTTATTTTATTAATATTTTTCCACACTTCCCGTGAGCATTATTGTAATTGTAATTCATTATAATTATGATTTTAAACGAGATTGAAAAATCCCGTGAATAATTCAACGAAACTTGGCTGCAAATTCCTTAACTTGGAGGCTCCCAAAATTTTAATCTACACCTTTTTTTTTTTTTTTTTTGGTTAGTTCAACCATTTTTTTTTTGAAACCAAGCCTTATAATATAAATCAAAAAGTGTTTGTAAACGATACAATAGAAGAAGAATTTGAATAAAGCAAGTTAACAATCCATGCTGGAAAATCTTTAGTCCAAAGCATCGGACGATTTGATAAACCAGACCGAGCCAAACCATCTGCTAAGGAATTTTGATCACGATGCACGTGCACATAAACCACCTGTTGAAAACCTTGTTGAATAGATTTGATATCATAGATAACATTCCGAACTTTAGTGGTCATGTTCCACCACCCATTCAACATGGAGATAGCTGTAAGAGAATCAAAATGAATTTTAATATGTGAGAATCCCAACCTATGGGATAACCGCAATCCTTCCAAAATAGCACACGCTTCCGAGCACAATTAGTAAAGGACTATGGTATGGACCATTGTATATAATTAGTAGGCTAAAATACCATTTTAGTCTTTATACTTTAAATTTTGTTCTATTTTAGTTTATGTACTTTCAAATGTTCAAATTTATTAATTCTTGTACTCTTACTAAAGCTTAAAGTTGGTCCATATTGTTAACTTTTCTCAAAATAATTAATCTCTATTAGTCTTTCTTTTATAAATTTTTAAAATATGTTCATATTGTGTCTTTTCTTGCATGAAAATTATTATTATTATTTATTTAATTTCAATAAAAATTAACTTCAAAATAATAATAGGGACCAATTTTAAATTTTATCGAAAGTACATGAATTGAATTTGAACATTTGAAAGTACAGAGACCAAAATGAAACAAAACTCAAAGTATAGGGACCAAAATAGTATTTTAACCCAATTAGTATTTTATTCACTAAGCTAAGTTCTAATTGGCCAAAATATTTTAAGGTACTACTATAATTCTATTAACAAAAGTTATATGTGGCCTTGTTACCATTTTACTTATTCTTTTATTTTGATCACTATGCTTCTGTATATTTATTATTGGTTAAATTACAAATTTGATTTCTAAGGCCTCGTTTGATAACCATTTGGTTTTTAAAAATTAAGCCCATAAATACTACTCCCACCTATGGTTTTACTTGTTTTGTCATATACTTTTTGCCTATGTTTTCAAAAATCAAGCCATGTTTTGAAAACTAAAAAAAGTAATTTTCAAAAACTTATTTTTGTTTTTAGAATTTGGCTAAGAATTCAAATACTTCCTTAAGGGAGATGAAAACCATTGTAGAGAAATTGGGAGAAAACAAGCTTAATTTTAAAAAACCAAAGATCAAAAACCAAAAACCAAATGGTTATCAAACGGGGCCTAAACTTCAAAGTTTTAATTACATTTTTGGAAATTTTAGTTTTGTGTTTAATAGTTAAGGGACTATGTGATGCAATATGACAATTGAAGCGTGCTAAATGATGAACAAGCAAACAAGTGGGCTGAAGGAGGGCCAAAATCTAATTGTAGTTGTGAAAATTCTTTTTATAATGCATTTCATTAGTAGTTACTAGATAGTGTTCGAAATTTGTCCATCTAGCACACTTTGTCATATTATGCCATATAGTCTCTAACTAATACTAGCAACAAGTCAGGTAAGTATTAAATTGATAAAATTAACAACATGGATATATTAAAAATAAAGCTCACAAATTTAAAGACTAAATAGATATAATTCTAAAAGTTCAGGCTATGTTTAATAATCATTTTTATTTATGAAAATTACACTAGTCCCACCTATATATATATATATATATATATATATATAGTTTTGTTATTTACAATTTTTTCAAAATCTAAGCTTCATTATGAAAATTTAAGGGAAAAAAAACTATTTAAAACTTTTTTAATTTAGATTAGAATTCAATTGTAATTTGAGAAAGACAAAAAAAAACGTATCAAAGAAGTTATAAGGATATATAGTTTTGTTATCTACCATGTTTTCAAGATCTAAGCATTAATTATATATATATATATATATTATTTAAAACTTTTTAAATTTAAATTAGAATTCAGTTGTAATTTGACAAAGCAAAAAAAAAACATATCAAAGAAGTTGTAAGGAGACAACAGAATTTTTTAAAATAGAAAACCAAAAATTGTGCTTGTTTTAAGAAACCAAAAATAATTTCTTACCATTTCAACCAAACAAAGAAACTCATGGATGAAAATAATGTTTATAAACATAATTTTTAAAAACAAAAAAAAAATTGAAAACTAAGGTCGATTTGATAACCAGTTTTTTTTAAATTAAGCTTACAAACACCACTTTCACATATGAGTTTCTTTTTAAACATGTTTTTAAAATCCAAGCTAAAATTTGAAAACTAAGGTCTCATTTGATAATCATTTGATTTTTGAAAATTAAGCTTATATTATTTTTACCTATGGATTTCTTTGTTTTGATATCTAATTTTTAAATATGTTTTAAAAAACCAAACAAAGTTTTGAAAAGAAAAATTGTTTTTGTTTTTAGAGTTTGCCTAAGAATTCAAATATTTTCTTAAGAAATATGAAACTCAACAAGTACAATTTTAAAAAATTCCAAAACTAAAAACCAAATGGTTATCAAATAGGGCCTAAAAAGAGTAGTTTTTAAAATTTTATTTTTGTTTTTGTTCTTAGAATTTAGCTAAAATTATATGCTTCATTTAGAAAGATGAAAATCATTGTAAGAAAATGATGAGAAAACAAAAGCAATTTTCAAAAACCAAAAATCAATGTTCTGTTTGATAGCCATTTTGTTTTTGGTTTTTGAAAATTTGTTTGTTTTCTTACCATTTCTCTACATGGTTTTCATCTTTCTTAATAAAATATGAGTTTTTAGCCAACTTTCAAAATACAAAAACAAGTTTTCAAAAAATGGTTTTTTTTAGTTTTCAAAACTTGGCTTGATTTTGAAAACATATGTAAAAAGTAGATAACAAAACAAAGAAACTCATACGTGGAAATGATGTTTATAAGCTTAATTTTCAAAAATAAAAAATAAAAAATTAAATGATTATCAAATGGAATAGAAATAGTTATCAAATCGCCTAAATAGTATCAAGCAGGATCTAAATAATTATCAAATAAGGTCAAAATTATTATCAAATGAGACTTTAAAGACCAAATTCATAAGGTAACATTCATTTTACTTATCGCTTTTTTTTTGTTTGTTTTTTACAATACTTTCATTTTGTATTAATTACATAGAAAAAAAAGTACATAAAAATTTCATAATTATTGGAGTATGGTAAATATATATAATATATATATTTTTGGCACGAAGATTTTGCCAAAACTTATATTTGGTTTGTTTGTTTGTTTTTTAGAGGAAAAATGCAATAAAGCATGGTAAAGAGACGAAAGGGGAAGAATTGAGCGAAACAAAAGGACAATAGACTTAATTTTTGTAAATATTTTAAAAGAAATATGTGTAAGTTTGTAGGATAGGAATTAGGATTGAGGTTTTGTCATTTGAGAAAAAACATGGGAGTGTAGACTGAAGAGTTTACGGACACGTGAAGGAGCGGGCCCCACCCCCCAATTTCTTCCTCCACAAAGGGATAAGAACCTATGCCACGTCATACACCACTGTGTAAAACCAAAACCAAAACCACCCTGGTTTTTAAATTCCTGCCCCTTAGCTTTCCCTATCTGGGCTGATCCACCAGGCCCATTTCTTGCGTTGGGCCCTTCCAAAGTCACACCCTCACATGGAGATTTTACTGTTTGGGGCGGTCGTTTTGAAAAATGTCTAGAAACGAGAATTTATCCAAATAATGGTCACATGTGCAGGTCATGTGACAATTTTTTTTTAATTTTTTTTTTCAGTTTTGTCTTTGAAGCTGACAATTTATGTATAGTATATCCAAAGTTTAAATTTTGTATAAAATCTTTTGGTTATTCAAATCCATTGTTGTTGGCTTCTTAGATTTGATTTTTTGAATGTTGAGATAGATTGTCTTCCAAATTTTAAATTAGGTACTTATTATCTTTTTTATTTTTCATTCTAATGTGATTTACATTATAATCAGGTTTTTTTAGGTTCTTATTATCTTTTTTATTTTCTCATTTTAATATGATTTACATTATAATCATATAAGTCTAATATAATCCAGATTAGCGATGATAGAGATTTTTTTTAAGGCTTATGTCCACTATAGTATAGATGGTATGTCTAATGACATATTTGTTGACCATTATGAGGTCGATAACACTTTTGTGAATACTGTGTCTTTGGAGGTTGAGAATAGTCAAAGTATTCAAGAACAAAGTACGTTTATTTTTTATTCCTATATCTTGCATGCAATGCCTGTTGATTTAACCTCTATCTATTTTTGTAGTGTATGATTTGATTTTTGATGGTTTGGATTTCTATGCAAATGTCAATTCAGGGTTTGTCTTGAGTATCTATAAATACCCGATATTTGTATTTATGTTATTTACATTGCCATAAGATTGTTTTATTTTTGTTTAATTCAAATTCTTTTTATTCGTAATTGTGCTTTTATCCATCAAATTATTTTTCTAGGTAGGTTAATTTATTATTTTTCTAGGATTTTAACTAGTATGTATTTTTTTTATTGCAGAATAGATAATTAGTTGTTGATTTAAGATATTTTAAAAAAGATATGGTTGTTGTAATTTTAAAATTTAGATTTGGATTAATTATGAGATAATTGTATTATCTTTTATTTAGATTTTCGGTTGAGGGATTTTTTTTTTTAATTTTTCTTCATAATTGTGTTTTTATTATCAAATTATTTTTTTAGGTAGATGAATTTATTAGGCCCCGTTTGGTTTAGTATTTGAAAATTGTTTTCAAAAACAAAGAATTCAATAGAAAACAAAAACAAATTGGAAGGATTTCTGTATATAAATTCAATGTTTTTTTTTTTTTTTTTTTTTTTTTTTTTTCATTTGAAGTGTTAAATGAATAAAGTACAATTAAAAGAAAACAAAGCTGCTCTTGGCGACACTTTAGCTTCATAACTCTGATTTCATTTTTCTGTTTAACAACGCAAATAGTCTTAATTGAGAGTCTATATTTCACTTTTGTCCAAAAGGCTACAATTTTTCATTTTTATCTTTCAGCTATTGAAAAAGTAGAGCTCAATTACCATCCTAACCTTATTACCACATGCTATTATAAAAAAATTTAGAAAAGGAAAACAAATTTCCTTAAAAATATCTCATAACCTCCACTTTAGTCTCTCTCCCAAAATTTTCTCCACTTTCTTCTCCCAAAAATAGCTCATTAATTATGTTATTGACTTTCCTAATTTATAATGTGTATAGTTAATACATAATAAAATAAAATAATATATGTAATTTGATTCAATTAAATACACGTAAGGGTATTTTGGTAAGATGATTTTAGTATTTAATGTGCTTACCCATATATGAGAATTTTGTTAATTTCAGACATTTTTGGAGTTTGGATGTCTTAACGACCCATATGCTAGAATTACTCTTTTTTTTTTAGTACAAGAAAATTGTAAACTACAACAAAATACTTCAGTAATCTGGAAAATCAGTAACAGGTCGATGGACATCTAGCTCAACTTGAGTAATGATCCAATCTGAAAAGTCGTGAGTCCACACAGCAGACACGTATTCCATCGCCAAACATATTTGTGATGGGTTGACGGGAAACATATTTTCCGAAAGTCTTTTTCTCTGTTTTTATAATTTTGAAAAACAAATAAAACAACGTTTTATCGTTTTTTAAAATAGGCCATTTTTAGAGTTGTTTTTTAAAACCAATTTTGAAATTAAGTATGCCAAATGTGTTTTTATTTTTTTCTTTGTATTCTTTGTTTTCAAAAACATAAAAACCAAAAACGGATCACAAACCATACGGGGGCCTTATTTTTTAAAGATTTTAATTAGTATGTATTTTTTTTTTATTGTGGAATACACAATTAGTTGTTGATTTAAAAGATATTTTAAAGAAGATATGATTGTTGTGATTGTAAAATTTAAATATGGATTAATTAAAGGATAATTGTATTATCTTTTATTCAGATTTTCGGTTTAGGGCATTTTTTTCTTTTTCTTTGTAATTATGTTTTTATCCATCAAATTATTTTTCTAGGTATGTTATTTTATTATTTTTCTAAGATTTTAATTAGTATGTATTTTTTATTGTACAATACATAATTAGTTGTTGATTTAAGATATTTTATAGAAGATATGGTTGTTGTGATTTTTAAATTTACATTTAGATTAATTCTAGGATAATTGTATTATTTTTTATTCAAATTTTCAGTTGAGGAAATTTTTGACATTTATTAATTCGATTTAAAATTAGATGAACACTGTTTGGACATTTTTCAAGTAAAAATAATAATTGGACATTTTTCGAAACGCCTATTTAATTTGTCATTCTTCTTGTTAGCCCTCACTATTTCCCCAATCGGAAATCCCGTTTATGCAAGAGTGGTAGGGGATTTTTCAAAAACAGGGACGGAGATGATGAATATGTTATACATTCGAAAAACTATAAATGGAGTATTATATTTATTTTTACTAAGAAGTCTAAGAATTTTCTCATTTAAATGAGGATTTTTATGGAGATTTAACTATTTAGATGGGGATTCAGTAAGAAATTAATCATTTAATTTGAAATTTTAAAATGTATAAATTTGAAATAATTATAAGCAAGGAACTTGATATATATTGCAAAATTTAACAAGAAATTTTTTGCAGAGTAAAAGAATTGAGTAGGGTTTTTGTCCCTGCCCCGTCCAAATAACACTTCTACCTTCACATTGCATCTTTTTTAGTACAACAACATGTGGAGGTGAGAATTCGAAACTCTAACCTTTTAGTTGGGAATATAATGCCTTAACTAATTAAGCTATGCTAAGATTGACTATTATTGATTCTTGATAATCCCATGAAATGGGAGTAAATTATCACAATTTCAACCTTGCTGAAAATCGAGTTATTTGCATTCCATTGTCAGTTTTGTAGCGTTTATTTGGTTACTAAATTAAGCAAGCGTGAGTATCGAAAAATCTCATATTCTTCCTTTACTTTTGTTGAATTTTCTCTCATTTGAACATGTTTTTCCTGAGTACAAAGTTGGGCTGAAGAACTTTTGGGCTTGTGGACCAATTTTATGGGTGATAATTATCATTTATGAGGATTATTTGACCCTAAACTAGGTTGTTCTTGTCATTTTTGGTATGTTTTGTTGGATAACGAGCAAGCTAAAAATAGTGTTTATGAGATAAATTCATGAAAGCTTGTCGGAGTATTGAAAAAGATGAAAGAAGTTGAAAAGAGAATGAAAATTAAGCTAATTTTTTGTTTTTGTGTAGATTTGGAGCAAGCAATAAAATGCAATTGCATTCCACTTTTGAAATGCAATTGCATTTCCATGGGAAAATAAGATGGTGAACAAAGGAAAAAATGCAATTGCATTCCACTTTTGATATGCAATTGCATTTTTTGGAAATCTCAAGGGCTGCGAGAATCACAAAAATTACCAAGATTCGTGGAGATTATTCGAGATTTAGGAGATTTTTCAGCCCGATGTCATGCCCAAAAGTTGACCCAAGGTTGAAGGAGAGCAAAGATGGAAACCCTAGCCCTCGATGCCTATAAAAACGGGGAGAACAAAGCAAAACGGAACCGTGTTTTTATTCTGTCGGACAGTAACTTGAATCCTCTTTTTCCTACCTTCTTATAGCAGTTTGTTTTCTCAATTGTGCTCTGTAACTTTTGAGGTTGATCCCTCCTCAACGAAAGTTCGAGGAGGTAAAGATCAATTGCCTTTGAAGGTGTATTTGGTTTGATCAAGCAATGAAACTACTGGTTTAAAGTTATGTTATTGTCCAGAGTTGTTCTTTTGTTTTATTTTTGTTCATTTTATTTCTATAGCCATCTTTTGTTTAATTCTAAAATTGCAAGTTGTTGAATTGGAGTTAGCTACTTACTCCTTTGATTTTCATTCTATTCTTTATTTAAAGACAACTTGTTCTTGGAGATTATCTTTCTATAGGATTTTGAATTTCTGTTAAGTGTGGTTTCTGTTTTTGAATTTTTCTTCTCCTTTTATTCATTTTTGAATTATGAGTTTTATAGAAATTAAATTGTTGTTTTTCATTCTTTCCATCATTAGCTAATTTCCCTTTAGGAATTCAAGTAAGTGAAGAGGAAAGATGTAAAGCTTAAAAGTATAAACAATCTAGTTATCACTTGAGACTTTGTTTGTTTTTGTTGAAATAACGTTGGGTAAACCTAGTCGGCCAACTAGTGATTGTTTGTCAAGCTTGAACTTAATACCAAATAGGTTAAGGGAAAGCGGATGTCACAAAAGCAATGGAGGAAAAGACTTAGAAATAAGTTTTAAACATCAACCACAGACATAGGACGAGACTCTAAAACCACTATAATTGTGCGCGAAATTATCTAAGTTAGATTAGTCATAGAAATATAGGTTTAATCACTTAGTCTCCTAAAGATTTTGAAGAAAAATTGAATAGGAGTCGAAATTTGTTTACTTAGTTTTCTTGTGTTAACTACAATTGCAATTGCATTTTTGGGTGACATTTCTTTCCAAAGGGGCATAAGCAACTTGAATTCCATTTTTCTTATTCATTGATTTTATCGCTTATTTCCTTTAGCAAAAACAACCTTTTAACATTTTTACACCTCTAGTTAACACAATTGCATTTTATAAACAAATTTGTGTCATCTTCATAGATTTTGTTAAAATATGTTCCCTTGGATACGATATTCTGGAATACCCCAGATTTATTACTTGCAATCAACAGTGTACACTTGCACTAGACTGGAGCTTTGTTTTGAATCAAAAATCTTTTCTTTAAGCCCCACGTTTCAGTCCAATCAAGTTTTTGGCGTCGTTGCAGGGGAATGACATTATCAATAAAATTTATTTTAGATACAAAAATTGTGAGTAGATTGCAATTGCAATCCTTCTATTGCAGGAAGTTCGAACTTAATTTGCAAGTACTTGCAGGTGGAGTTTAGTTAACTCGCGGGTTTAATTGCGTTCTTTAGTTTAGTTTTGTGTTGGCAAGTTTGTGCTTAATTTCAACAACTTTACTTACATTAGTCCTCATGGGATCGACCTTGTTTACCATTTACTACTGATATGACTAACATAGTTCTATATTTTAATACTTAAATCATGTTAGTTTGGAGGTTTTAATGTAATTAATTGATCATTTTGTAGGGACTTGAGCATAAGGCATGTTCCGAGAGATTCTACGTTGAATCACGATTCCAACGCATCAAACCGGAGGTCATTCGGACACCTGAGCAGAAAGTTAGAGCAAAAATAAGCAGTGTTGCGTGCTGGGTAGCGTCTAGACGCTGTCCACAGCGTCTAGACGCTATCGGCAGTTCCCTGAAGCCTCCCTCGACGCTGCGGAGAGCCCCTGTGACGCTGGGAGCGTCTAGACGCTGTCCAGAGCGTCTAGACGCTCCGTCGATTCCTATATATAGATTTTTTCGTCCTCTAGGTCATTTGTCTCCGATTTTCAGCCGTCATGAGACCAATTTAGGCTTTCTCCTCTCTGTTCTTCAGTAGTTTAGGATAGATTAGGAGTTTTTCATCAAACCATGGTGTCGAATCGAGCTCGTTTGCACTCGAATTTTTCTATGGAGATGCTCGGCTAGATTCTGCAATTCCGGTTTAGAGGTCGGTTGTAATCAGTTGCGACATTGTGAGACTTGAACCTTAACTTAGTTTTCTTTCAATTGCAAGTGTTCTTTAATTCCCGTGTTAATTTTATAAGTATGTATTTTGATTAAATTGACACCTTAATCTCTTTACATGCTTTATTGCTAATCACGATCATGATCCGTAATTGTCATGTTGAATGAACCGGTAGCATTAGAATTATCACATGTGTATGTTTATGGGTTTCCATGATACATGGCTTGCATGTTTAATTCTAGGAATTAAAGAAGCATGTTAATTAGGTGAAAGTTGTTTTACCTGATCGATTGTCTTGGTCGTTCCAAAGTTCGTAATGCCTTTACCTAAATAAATTGAAGCGGTTTCGTAAAGATTTGTTTAGGTAATTAGCGTTAACTTGGCGTTCGTTAGAGTTAATGACCTTAGGGAATTTGCTACTTTTTGGGGTTTCCTAATAAGTTGACCAAGTACTTGCATGGTTAAGATTAAATATTTTGAATGCTTATGATCAATGTTTGCAATTGAATATAACCGCACATCTGAACTGGAACTTGGTAAGAGTTGATTTTTCCTTTTTAGTGTTTGTTTTGTTATTTTTATTTCATTAAGTAAGAAAATTTTCAAAACCCCCCTTTTTAATTGCTTTCTCATTTGCAAATTTAACTTAAGAAATTAATATTCGGTTCCCTGAGATCGACCCGGTCCACTCAATGCTACAAGTAGCTTAGGATCGGTTTATAAATTGTAATTTGACGAGCCCTCGACAAGCTCGCATCAACTACCTACGATTGCGTATGCTTGCGTAGTGAGTTTTTGCACAACAATTCTAAATCGTTTGGAATATGTATATCAAAATGTATAGATAATTACACATTTATCATGCACCCCAAAAACATTGCACAGTATACCACTCGACTAATACATATATTGAAAGCTAGTATAATATTATGTATGTGTGGATGTACCACTCATTTATAACTGCAAAAATATAAATAAAATAAAATAAAAAGTGGAAAACTAGTGCAAGAGGATCTATAAAGGTTAGCCAAAACCAACGGTAATTGCATGTATCCTCGATCAAGAGATCAAAAGTTCGAATTCCCTCATCCCAAATGTTGTTGAACTCAAAAAAAAAAAAAGATCTATAAAGGTGAAAAAATAATATAAATTACAGCAAAATATTTATAAAGGAAAAAATAAGGCAATACATAAATGTAGAAAAGAATATAAAATAGTAGCATAAAAAATAATAGTAAACCGCAAAATCATGGACAATGCACAAATAGATAAAACAAAAAGACATGGTAAAGAATCTATCTGCACAAAGAAAAAAGATATGGTAAAGAATCTACCGCACATTAAAAAAATCGGCTAAATGATAAAAAATATCCATGAACTATGAGTTTTGTTTAAAAAATACCCTTGAACTTAAAATAAAAACGTTCAAAAATGCCCTTGGCTTTAAAACACCAAACAGAAAAGTGACATGGACTATTAAATGTTGAAACCAATCTATATGACGTGAAAAAAATAATGTGGAAGTCAAAACAACCCGTATTTTCCAATACGGTCATTCTAACAATAATGTGGAAGTGTAACAATTAGAAACCAAAACAAACTTAAACAACTCAATAGAAGAAATTTCTTACAAAATATTTCTAAGACAAACTATTGAATCCTTAACAACATCTTTCAATATCGTGCGTCAGAATGCTAAACTTCACATCTTTTAGAATTATCACTTGATTCTTTGTCTGAAAACATTTTGGAAAACAAAAATGGTACAAAAATACTCAATAAGCAATTGCCACATCAAGTTAAGAAACTCATTTTCTTAAAAAACAAAACATAGAAATTCAATTTAACATATCATTTCAAAAGTTAAAAAAAAAAAAAATCGATCAAACTTTCATTCATTCAATACTTTCATTTACAGAGTGAGAAAGATATATATTTGGAGTAGCCCAGACATATGTGGCTACCTCTCGATAAGATCAACCATTCATTCATTCAATCAAAGATGTCGATTAGAAATCGACCAAAACATTCAATACAATTACTTAAGTGTGAGGCCATGTGAGTGAAACGCGTACATGAATCTTCATTCCAAGGAATGCCAGACTACGAATGTGCCTTCCCACAAATAAGTTTCAATCAAAACAAATACCGTCAATTCTAAATTTGGCTACTACACAAATAAGCATACAATCTCTAAAACAAAAATTTGGCATATTCGAATAGCCCTATCAATTTAATCAAAATACTTTTCAAAACATTCAAAACAGTAAACATACATTCATTTGGCAAAACAATTGGAAACATACAAAACACTTTCAATCAATTTCAAATCATGCTTTCAAAACATTTGTCAAATAAACAATATTCAAAACATAAGTATAGTAATAGGGTCCCGCTTTTCTCTCTCTAGTGGAGTGAGAAGATAGTGGACGTTGGGGCAGCTCTATGCTGAGTTCAAAGGGCTCTTGTGGTCTTTTCTTGGTCTCTTTCAGGGAAGATTTCAGTTAAGGGCAGTATGGACGAGGAAAGGTTCAACCGTTTTATGGCGAGTTTGAAGCTAGTAGAGGAAGAAGATAGTAGTCAACATCGGGGATGATGACATTGAAGAAGCAGACAAGAAGCTTAGAAATGCAGTAGCGTGCAAAATAGCTACGACAAAAGCAATAAAGGGGGAAGCTTTCACCCAATTAATTTCGAAAATTTGGAATCAAAAGGATCAAATGGAAGTGGTGAAAGTAGGACATAACCTATTTATGTGCTATTTAGGGAGCAGGAAAGAGAAGAGACGAACGGTGGCGAACGGCCTGTGGTTTTTTGACAAAGGTCTGATTGTTTTCAAGGAACCACAGGGGAATAGCAGCCTTTCAATGTTGGAATTCAGGTATGAATCGTCCTAGATTCACTTTCATATATAACCTACCTTTTGTAAGGCACACGATGAAAATGGCCAAAATCCTAAGGAACATAGTGGGATCTTTCGAAAGAGTAGATCTCGCAGAAGGAGGAAAGCACTGGAACCAAACGTTCAAGGTAAGAGTCCAGATCAATTTGTACAAACTGTTGATACGAGCGGTGAAGGTAAAGAACGGCTCGATGGCTGAGAAAAAATGGCTTATGGTAACTTATGAAAATTGGGGGACTTTTGCTATGGGTGCAAGCTAATCGACCATACCCTGAAGGAATGCGAGATCCATAGAGAAATGCTAGAGGACGAGCTCTTATTCGGTCAGTGGATGAGGCATGGAAGCTTGAGCAAAATCAGGAAAATGGACAAGGAAAGATAGGGGAAAAAGGGGCGAAGGTTGGAATAAAGCGTCATGACATCCGGCACATTGACCTTTCAATGGAAAATGGAAAGGGTCCATAGCCAGAGGGGTCCGGAAAAGGTAAAGACTTGGCTGTTGAGCAGAATGTTCAGGAAGGGTTGCAAGCATTCGTTGCGAAAAGTACCGACGGGAGTCTGGTTAGCAGTGGGGATCGCCGGTCCGAGATGGAAAAGGGAAAAAAGGGTCATGGGTTTGGGGTTGATAGGGTCAAAAAGGACAGACGGAGAGATAGTACCATCATTACACCTAGGGAATTCGTGCATTTTAACTTTCCTTCTATTCAGACATATGGGTCAATATCAGGACACGTGGGGGATAGGTGTCCATCCAACGGTTTGTCTTTGATGAAGGAGTGTGGGCCTAGTGGAGCCCATTTTTGGCAAAAACAAGGGCCCCTCTCTTCCTCTTTGGATGGGCTTTTCAAGGATAGGCTGAAAAAGAAAGTGGACAGAGATCTCAAGACTGTAAAAGACAAGATAAAAGGTGTCTTTTCTTATATGAGGCTGACGAGTGACCTTTTGGAAAAACAGGAAAGAGTTTCTATGTTGGCAAAATGGGAGGCAAAATCAGGTCTGGGTCAGGCGGGTTCTTCAAAAATTGTCCAAATTTCAGGTGGCCAGCTTCAGTCAAAATCTGAAAAAAAAAAATGGAAAAGGGTTGCTCGATCTCTCAATCGAGGGAAGAAGTTCATGATCTTAGGATAGTAGGTAAAAAGTTCTCTATTTATCCTTCTGAATTTCCCTTAGAAGCTAAGCGAATTTGCACAGAGGGTGGGATTGATGCTTCATTATCGTCGAAGGTTGCAGAGCAACCCCGTCGGGTGCCATGATTTTAATTTTAAATAAAATCAAAGACAATCCAATGCTTCCGCTGCGGAGTGAAACGTTCATTCCTTCATCTTGGCCTTCCCTCACAAAACGCTCGCAGCAAAGCTTAAGTATTCAGTTCGATGAGGAGGAGAGTTTGAAGGGGCATCCAAGGGTGGAAGGACAAATCATTCTCTTAAGGGGGGAAAGGAGATCCTCCCTAAGGCTGTAGCCCATGCCACTCTTGGTTATACTATGAGTTGTTTTAAATTTCCTAACAATTTGTGTAAAGATCTGAGCTCTATGTGTTGTAGGTTCTGGTAGGGCTCCTCCGAAGCTAAGAAGAAGATTCATTGGAGAAGTTGGGATCGCATGTGTCGTAGCAAAAAGAATGAGGCCTTGGGTTCAAGGACTTCAAAATTTTCAACCATGCCCTGTTCGCGAAACACAGCTGGTCCTTGTTAAAGAATCCGGAGAGCCTCCTTGCTAAGATCCTAAAAGGCAAATACTTCAAAGACGACGACTTTCTCTAGGCCAATCTTGCTCGAACCCATTACTCACTTGGAGAAGGATTCTATGGGGGCGCGATCTCTTCATGAAAGGGTATAGGTGAAGGCTGGGGAATGGCAGACATGTACGTATTGTGGGAGTGAAGGATTGAATGTTTCATTCTACAGCGAAAGCATTGGATCGTCTTTGATTTTATTTAAAATTAAACTAAAAATTATAATTAAGCAAACTTACTTGGAGTAAATATAGAGATATTTATGGTAGATCTTTATCTCCTCCATAAAATCTTCCTGGCTATGACTAGAACACAGGACCAAGGCTTGTGGGAGCCTCTTGAAAGAAAATCCATAAGGGTAAGAGAAAGGGTCTAGAGAGAATTATCTAACTCTCTATTAAAGAGATATGTGTTGTGTCTAATGGCTCAACCCAAATGTCCTATTTATAGAGACCAAGGGAAAATATTTGCCATAATTAAAATATTATATTTTAATATCCAATATATTAAAATATATCTTATATTTATTTGAATCTCATTTAAATCTCCTACGATATTTATTTATTTGAATCGTATTCAAATTCTATAACCATCTTTTATTTAATATATCTAATGTACATGAATTATTTTAATATTTAATGTATCAAATACAATAAATATATTTTCCTCTTTTATATTTAATATATCTAATATATTAAATATTAATTTGAACATTTCAAATTAAATATTAATTTGAACATTTCAAATTTTTCTTTCAACTAAATTGATCTTTTAATGTTACTATGAGCTAGCAATGGGACCTTATGGACCTACAGATTATAAGCTCCAATGAAACAAAATTAATTAATTAAACTCTTTAATTAATTAATTTTCATTCATTAACTCTAGGGTCACTCCACTATAGACCTAGAGTTGCACTCTTATGCATTGTAGGACAAGTTGTGTCTATGGATATAATCACTACATGCATGTCGATCCTTCACGAGTTGTTCGTAATTATAGCTGGGTTAAAAGTCTGTTTTATCCCTATAATTACATCTTGCACCTTAAGTACCACTGATCCTCTAATGAACAATTTGTTTATGATCCAACCATAAACTAAGTCCCTCTCGGGCCAGTGAGAGGGTGGGGCCCCATTGTTCAAGTTCTGAAATCAGCACTTAAGGGAACTACTCATCTACTTACCCTATATGTGAATGAGTGAATTCCATCTTGTGATACTATGTTCCTAGCTCCCTATTTGGTCAAGTCCCCAAAATGGTAGGCATATTGAATCGGCTACAAAAGCCACTCTCACCCATGCAAATCAAAGAACAAGCCCTCACAGGCAGAAGTTCATAACTCACTCAGAATTAAGATCGAGTCGCATATGATCATCCCGATGAAATATTAATCTTCTCAATTAACGGATTTATAAAGAGAGATTAAATATTTCGTAGTCCAATCTTATACAAAATCATTGTATAAGATACTCCCACTCACATGTCTCCACATAAACAATTTGGATCAAATCATTTATAACTATTACAAAGTGGGTCGTATCAATAGTGTTACTAGGATAAGACACCCAACCTTATCCATATACTATGACCCTTTAGGTTATTTCTTGAACATGATCCTCTCGTATGTCAACTACATACTGTTTAAGATTACACTAATAACCTTGGATTTTTCATATAATGAATAATATTATATTGCAAATAAAATAATCAAAATTATTATTAATTATTAATTACGAGACTTTAGGGCATAAATCCCAACAGGAAGATCCTTGGATCCCCAATCTAGGAAATTTCCGACCTTGCGCAATGAAAGATACTTACAGGGAGAAGCAAGTGGCTGCTTTGATTACCCCAAAAGGGGTTTGGGATGAAGCTCGGGTTCATGAATCTCTCCTGCCCCATGACGCTGTTGATGTTCTCAATATCCATCTTGGGGACAGGGACAGGAACAAGAAAGATGAGATCCTCTGGAGTCATGATAAAAAATGAAGTTTTTTGTTAAAAGGGCTTACCACTTGAATTTTTCTCTTTCTCAATCTAATTTGGCCTGGCAATTTGATGCGAAAGAATCCTACAGTATGTGGAAGGCCTTGTGGGGGGTGGAGGTTATGCCAAATATAAAAATTACTTGCTGGAGAATCTTTAATGATATTATCCCGTCGGGGTTTAATCTGAGTAAGAAAAAAATCACTTCTGATGTGTGGTGTTCTTCTTGCAGGTGTCATCTCGAAACAACTTCTCACCTCTTTTGGGAGTGTAAGTACGCTAGGAAAGTGTGGACTACCTTTCTTCCTATTGATGCTTACTTGTCTTCTATAGGCATGGGCACCTGGACTCCTGTGGACTTTTGGGACCGCATTAGGAAAGATACGCTTATGGGTGATTTAAGTAGAGTGCTCATTATCCTTTGGAGCATTTGAAGGCAGAGAAACAACATCTGGTTTAATGGGACCCCTCCTTCAATCAATGACTTGATTCATGCGGTCAACTCTTCTTTGGACTCTTTCTAGGGTTCAATGAGAGTTCGCTCTTCGAAGGCCTCCCCCTCCCCCTCTCTGCCGGGGAGCTCAATTCCTGCGGGATGGAACCCGCCCAGTGTTGCAGTTTGGAAGCTTAATGCACATGTGGCGTGGTCGAGGACCCTCAACCGTGGAGGTGTCGGTTGGATCGTTAGAGACTGAATTGGGAGGTCGTTGATTAGCGGGTGTAAGTTCATTTCTCACTTTTGGTCAGTTAAGGTCCTTGAGGCGACTTCCATTTTGGAAGGCTTGAAGAAGTTGTTGGCTTGGAAGAAAGAGAGTGTTCCGAGGCTTGTTATAGAATCAGACTCTAGAAAGGTTATTAATCTAATTAATCTTGTTGACTTTGATCTGTTTGAGGTCTCTTTTTGTGTGGAGGACATTCTGTCCCTTTCCAAGGATGTAATGTCTATTTTTTTTTGTAACATTCCTAGAGAGGAGAACAAAGCTGCCCATAACTTAATAGCTTTGGCATCTTCTTCGAGGTGCTCTTTGGTCTAGAAAGATAGTTTTCCAGAGGACATTCTTTCCCTCGTGCTTGAGAGGGGTTAGGCGGTGTAGTTCGGTTTGGTGCGGTTGAATATATCTCAGTTTCAAAAAAAAGAAACATAAGTATAGAAAAATTGTTATTTCTCGATCTACTTACCTTATCTATAATCCTACAATTGTCAATCTCAATTCCAATTCCAATTACAATTTCAATTCCAATTTCTTGAACCATCGTCAACTTTCTAGAAGTCCAAATATATCCAACACTTTATATACTTAGAAACCAAATTCTATCTTAAGGGTAAAAAAAAACTTATCTAAAACTTGAACAATCTTATCTACCCAATTTTTCCATTCAAAACAAATTTTCTGCATAAAAAGTTAGGAAAAAATTGGGTTCTTGGGTTGCAAAGACAGATCTGAAAATTGGATTTAAAAAAAACCTTAAAACCTAATAATAGCGTACTAAAAATCGATAAAACCAATGCTTTTTAATACATAATGAAATACCAAATAATTTTTCAATTCTACCACCTTTAAAACTATCATAAATTAGGGATAGATAAACCAGAAAAATGTTTTCTTCATAAAACAAAGCTCTTCAAGATTTTGACACTAAAAGAATCAAGATTTGCCACTTTTAAACACAAAAACTAGATCTGAAAAAGTGTCATAAAACTGCTGTAAATACCTTAAAAACATACCTTTTTCATATAGAAATCAAAACTATAAATTATACCTTAAAGTAGCAAATATTTCATAAATTTTTTTGAGCAAAAAGAATCCAAAAAGTACTTAAAACAATCCCAAATTTAAATAAATTTAAAGCTGAAAAATTATGTTATCAAAACCTTAAATTTAAATCAAAAGACCTAATTGGAAAAACTTTAATAAAAATTTAGACAAAACAAAAACTTAAAACTTTTTAGGGCAAAATATTTCACAATCCTTTCATGCTAATCGATCAAGAATGAATACAAAAAGAAATCAAAATCCAACAACTTCCAAGAAAACTTCAATAATCAAGAAAGAAAGAAAACAAAATTCAAGAATAGAAGGGAATAAAACTTACTGTTTTTTCTTTAGAGAGGAAAAAGCAAAACATCTTCTTCTTTTCTTCTTAAAATGTTTAGTCAAAACGTTAGAGCTTAAAAGATCTTTTAAAAAGAACCCTAATTAAAACCCTTAAAAGATTATTTCTATTTTTTTAAAAAAATAATAATAATAAAGACTTGTCTCCTAATTTAAAAAGAAGATAATTTCTAGTACAAAAAGGCTTTTGAAAATCAATCAAACAAATAAAATTAAAAAATATTTTTTTCTGGTCGTTACAGTTGAGGTGTAAAAAAAACGTATGAAAACCCTATGTATATTGATATAAAAGAGGGAATAGAGGGAAAATTAGGTGAAATCGATTGGGAATAGAGCAAAATCAGCTGACGGTGGGAGGTGGAGAATATTAAGGCTTCCACATTCGATTTCACAATGGAAGGAGAAGGAGATTAGGGCGAAATTAGGGCATACTTTCAAGACAAAGCAAAATGGAGCAAAAACTACAATCAATCACCAAAAGATCAGTGATTGATTTATCACAACCATTTATCAATACTTTCCTTATTAACCATTCTTCACCATTACATTCCTCAAACAAGTCAACCCATACTTTCTGTGTAAAATATCAGATAAATAATGAGTTATTTATCTGTTCTCTTTCTTTCCTTTTTTATCTCCTAAAAGTGTTAGTTAAATTGTAAATCTTTTGTGAAATGCATTGTGCTGGAATTTTCAATATAGGAGTCTGCAATAGCAATTGAGATTATTCAATTTTACCAAAGGATTTTAGATTATGTAGTGTGCAATAATCTTTTGTGAAATGCATTATGCTGAAACCTTCACCTTCTTTTTGATTTACCGTAAAGTCTATGCCTTATTCGTCTTCTTCAATTTTACCAAAAGATTTTAACCCTAACCTGTTGAACGGTGTTGAATTTATGGGGAGTGAAAGAAAAGACTCTACTGAGAAGTGAAGATGTGTCGTGATGTTGAGGCAGTGAACGATTTTACCGACTATTTCTTCATATGTGAAACGCTTTGTTTTGATGCACCATACCAAACCCTAACCCTAACATGCTAATGCGTATGGTTTAAGAACAAGAGTATTTTTGAAGCAACAACTTTTAGCAAGGGTATTTTTTAAATAAATCCAAAACTTGAAGTCGCATAGTCATGTATACATGCCATATAATTTTTTTTTTTAAATTTTTAACAGTCCTCGTCACCTTTCTGTTTGGTGTTATAAAGGCAAGGACATTTTTTAACCTTTTTTAAAGTTTAGGGGTATTTTTAAAATTTTTTAAAATTCGAAAGTATTTTTGAAACAAGACTCATAGTTCATTTTTTATAATTTAGCCAAAAAAATCTAACACGTATATTGGGGAATTTATTCATATTTTAAAAATAAAATTCTAAAGTCATATTATGGACAATAAAGGATAAAATAATTTAAGAGAATAAATTTGTCAGAACTTTACTGTGGCAAGTAAACTTGTAAATATTTAGCCAAAACAGTACAGATATATATATATATATATATATATATATATATATATCTGTACTGACAATTTCTGTACATTAGATGGTTCTAAAATTTGTGCTTTTTTTTTCTTTTTGAATTAAAAAATCTGTGCTTTTTACTTCTTCAAAAAAAAAAAAAAAAATAAATTGTGCTTTTTCCGCATAAATATCACAAGCAAAGCAATAAATAAAATCTCTCTGACAAACAAAAATATTTATGTAAATATTCTGGTGAATGCAAGCCAAAAAAGGGTAAAAGATTAAACAAGTGTGTCCTTAAATTGAAAAATATTTTAATATACAAAAAATAAGAGATTTTTTAAGCCACTAAATCTGCTTAAATTAAATATTTTTTAAATGTTATGATATTATATTTTAAATCTGTATTTTTTCTATGGCATTACCCTATTTGTTTCAAGATATAAGTAGTTATACTTTATATTTTATTAATTTAGAATAAAGTTGAACTCGAAACTCTAAATTCTAAATACTAAATATGAAAAAGAAAACTTGGAATCCTAAACCTTAATAGGGAAACGAAAATCCTAAACCATAAATATTAAAAAGAAAATCATGAACTCTAAACCTTAAATAAAGAAAAAAAATGCTAAATCCTAAAACCTTAAATTCTAAACTCTAAACCTAGAAAATAATAGAAATATTTTTTTTTTTTTTTTTTTTTTGATATCGGTGAGTGTCCGGCCCAGCTTACGCGCACCTCAACTAATCTCACCGGACAACTGTCTGACCCTACTACATTTGGTTGACAAGGAAACACGTAGGATATTTAATCCTAGGTAGGTGGCCACCATGGATTGAACCCATTCCCTCTTAGTTCCCCAAGGCCCTTTGACCACTAGGCCAACCCATGATGGTTAAAATAATAGAAATATGAAAAAGACCATGGAAAAGAATAAAATCAACATATATTTAAAAGAAACTAAATATGTTAATGAATCTATTTTATTTAAAATAAAATAATTATAAATGTTTAGTTTTTCTTTTTTTTTTTTTTTTTTTTTTTTGTAATGATAGATAAGGAATAATGTAAATTTTAAAATTGAGTCATGAAAATCAAATTTTGGACAATTATGGGAAAAATGTGATAAATACAATTAAATTAATCGAATGATATATAATTATATATAATTAGTTCAGATAGATATATATTTTTTCTTTAATGAAATTGTGATAGATATCTTTATAAATATTTTTCTTTCCTAATATAATTTTATAAATCTTTCTAATAATAGACAATTGCATAGTTTTTCTTCTATTTCAATTATCAAAATTGGTCCTAGGAATTGGGCAAAATGGATTTATTTATTTGAAAAAAAAAATACAAATGAATCTAAATACCTTCTAGTTTAAACACTTTTAAAAAATATTTTCAATAAAAATACTTTTATATCTCACATTTTTTAAAAAGTGCTTGAAATAATATTTTTTTTTGTTGCACTATATTCAAAAGTGATTCTACTAATTATAAATTGTAGGATGGTATGATAACACTAGAAGGAGGTGAATATGGTTGCTTATAAAATTTAAAACTTTTTCGAAAGAATTAAACTAAAATAATGCAATCCAAACTAATCAAAATAACACCTTAAAATTTCTAAAAATATAGAACAATTTTCCTAAGCATGCAATCTACTCACAAAAATAATTATATGACGGAAATTTAAAAGAGTAGAGAGTAAGAATAACACCATAGATTTTTATAATAGTTCGAAAATTCTTACTCAACGTCCTTAAGATTCCTTCTTGGGTATTTTAGATGATCCTCTTATGGTTGAGAACCTAACCAATTCACCACTCTTTTTACGGTTCAAGAGTCAACTCCCAACCGATCCTTTTGTAGGTTTAGGATCCAACCTATATCGATCTTTTTAAACGGGTTCAAGATCAAACCACTACGATACTTTTAAAGGGTTCATGATCAAACCATTACAAATCATTTTTCAGGTTCAAGATTAAACCACTACAAATCCTTTTTTTGGTTCAAGATTAACCACTACAAATCCTTTTTTGGGTTCAGAATTAAACCACTTACTCAATCCCAAGGTGCACCCACACCTTATTACAAATTCCCAATTGAAATGGTGAAATTAAAAATATTCTCACAAAACGAAAACTCTCACAAGAGTAGATATGCAAATTTGATGTACTCAAATATAATCTAATGCTCACAAAAAAAAATCTCTCACAAAAAGATTATAACAAAATGAAGCTTTGAAGAATGGCTAACAATGGAGTATTGGAGAGAAACTTTCAATAAGTTTGGGAGAGGAGAGATTTTGAAAAGAGAGGAAAAAAGATGTTTAAATAAGGTTCAAAATTGGGATAAAATTTTGGCCATTAGATCTAAGTTAAATAGATCAAACGTGGAGCAAGTTTGGGAGGAAAATAGTAAAAGAAGGATTAAAAAATGGCTTCAATGTTCTTTAAAAATGGTCATGTGTCGCAATATTGTTTGTCCGCGTCATTGCAAAATATCAGTTTTTTTCATTTTTTTTTGTCATAACTTTTTCGTTTGACATCTGAGTTTAGCAATTCAAAATGCGTTAGAATCGAATTTTCAAGCTCTACACTATAGACATTTTAAAACACAAAAAACATTAGTAATTTAAAGGTTTGTTATTGATAAGTCTTAGAATTAAGGCTTATTTAAGTCTCAATTGCTTAAAATATTTTTGTTTGTCCTAAGATTAATTGAAAATATGGAAATACCGGCGTGAACGAAAAAACCCATTATGGAAAACCAAATTGCAGCATGATTTGGTGGAATTGGAGCATGATTTTTGGGCAATCTTCAACCCTAATGAATGCCTATAAATGGGGAAGAAGAAGATGAGCTATTAATGGGATTTTGAGGGCGATTTGAAGGATCAATTTCGTGGGTTTTTGGGTTTTAAAAAAGGAAAAAATCTGCATTAAACCCATTCCGAAAATCTTCAATTAAAGCCCGATTTGGAGGAATTTAAGCACTCAATTTGGGCATTCTTCAACCCTAATGAAGACCTATAAATGGGGAAGAAGAGGAGGAGCAAAACAATGCGATTTGGAGGCGAATTTAGGAGTTAAATTTCGTTGGTTTCATTGTTTTAGAACTCTGTTTTTTCTGCAACTTATTTTTCTGTTTTTAGCCAAGGATTTCAACTTCAGTTTCATTTTTTCTTCAAATTCTACTTGTATTATGGAGAGTATAATTGTTCTTCTTTTCAATTTCTTCTTGTATGCATTTTAAGTTTTAATTCAATCTCAATTTCGTGGGTTTTTGTCAAACTTTTCCTCTGTTTTCTATTTTTCTTTTCCTTTCTTTGTTCTTCACCAAGAGATACTGTTTTATTAGTTCTATTTATGCTTTAATGAAGGTTCTGTTTTTGCCATTTTTGCTTCAAGTTTTTTTTCCTTGTTTTTAATGAAGGAGAGAACCTTTAATGTTTTGCCATAAAATTTCAATTATTTCATTTTTAGCTTGAAGTTTCTGTTTTTGCTATAATCCTTTTTTTTTATTCAAGTTTTCTGTTTTTACTCTATTATGATGGTATTTATGTTGGTTCCATTTTTGCTTCAATTGTTATTTCGGGGATTTTTTTTTTTTTTTTTATGTTCATGGTTTAGTTTTTAGTTTGTTTGATTCAGTTTTGGATGGAAAAATGCATTTCCTTTAAATCTTTGTTGAATTTAGCATATTAAAATATTCTTCTAATATGAATTCTTCCTTAAAATTTAGTTGTAGAATTTTTATTTTCAATTTGAGCTAAACTTCTTAGGGTGTTCAAGAATGTGAATTCCCTAAGAAGTAATTGTAGCCAAAATTTCAATAAGAACCAAGCCTACATTTCAATTGTTTGCTTGTGTTGATTAAAATTCCGTTGAGATCCTAGATTGATCAACTAGGGTATCAACTCAAGCTTAGATCTAATACCGACAAGGTTAGTGATAAGCGGATTTCACACAAGTAATGGAGAAAAAGAGCTTAGACATAAACCAATCCTTACCCTAGACATAGGGATTAAGGACTCCAAAACCCATAAAATTGTGAGCCAAATTATCTAAGATAGAGGGACTATAGACATATAGGTCTCTCACTTAGCCTCCTAAAAAACCTAAATGCAAGGTAAATAGGAGATGCAATTTTGGTTTACAATTGAGTGTGGAGTAGGTTGGAATTGCAATTTTGGCTTGCAATTACGACTTAGGGCAATGACATTCTTGAGCTCCATCTTCATCTAGAATTCCCTTTGCAATTTCATTTTCTAAGTCTTTTTAGTTGTTATTTCAATATTGCCAATTTTAGATTCTGCAATTTTTAGTTATTTCGCTGATTGCCATTTTAGATTCTGCAATTTAATTCTGCAATTTCTGTTCTTTCGATTATTGCCATTTCTAGATTCTGCAATTCGATTATGCAATTTTTCTTTTTATCAACACACCATCCCAACATTATTTTTGCAATTTAGTTTTCCATTTGCAATTTTCCTTACACTTTTGCTTTACAATATTTTTGTTACTCCGTTCCCTGTGGGATTCGATACTTGGTACTCAGAGACCATTTTATATTACTTCGATCGCGTGTGCTTGCGTGTTACATCCGATCAGTTATCATCAAAACATATGGTATGATTGAAGCTTGTAAAGCTAACACAAATATGTTGTTTTTTCTTATTACATATTTTAAAATTTTTCTATTAATCACTTTAAAGTCATTTTTAGAAAATATATCTCTTACATATTTATTTAAAAATATTTTTTAAATCAATCTAATTTTTTTAAGTACTTTTTATTTATTAACATTTTTTTAGAAAACACTTTTAATCATGGAAAATTGTAAGTAATGTCTACAAATAAATACCTATAATGAAAAAAGGATAAAAATATTTCATATTTGGGATTATGCTACCATGATTTTAGTAGGGGTGAGTGAATACTTTTTGTTCCATTTATACCCTTGGTATATACTCTTATTCACAGTCAACCCTCACAAAATAGATTTCTTTTTAACAAAAAAAATCCTAAATATTCTCTCAATGTCTCTTACCATAACAAACTTGCCCCCTAAATTTATGCACTTTAAAATTCTCTCTTATTTTTGAAAATTCTCAATTTTCAAATACTTTATCTAATTTTCCAGTGTTTTTTGTGGTTTTTATAATTTTCCAAGATGCAACATTCACAAACGAAATATGTGCAACTGTGCCAAAGTAAATGGAAGGAAAAAAACGCAGAGAAGAAGTTGCAGGATCATTTGATTTTTGGAAGCAGAAACAACGGTGATAGAAATATGTACCTCGAGAAGGTGATTGGTCGACGACTCCTACTCTACTAGTTTCTATCGCTAGAGGCCAAGAGGAGATGAAACAACGTTGAAGATTGAAGAAAATCAAATGGATAGGAAAGTTTCAAATGAAATGGGTTGTCGGGGAAGATGAAGAGCATTTTTCATCGTTTCTTTAATTTCCTAAGATGCAGCGTCCATAAACAAAAATTATGCTTGGGTATATGGAAGGAAAGAAACCCAAAGACGAAGTTGCAAGAATGAAGCAATTGATCGAACACATTCGATTTTCGAAAGTAGAAACGACAGTTGATAGAAAATATATACCTCAAGATTGACATTTGCATTGTAGATACTAATATACACAAGGACGGGGCAAGCCTAAAGGAACGAATAAGCAAGAGGAAATACCGATAAGAGAGGTCCCTGTGTATACCATCGAACACATTCGATTTTTGAAAGCAAAAACGTTAGTAGATAGAAATATATACCTCGAGATTGACATTTGCGTTGTAGATACTAATATACATAGGGACGAATAAAGCCTAAAGGAAACAGTAAGTAAGAGGAAATACCAACAAGAGATGTCCCTGTGTATACCCAACAAGCATCTATACATACCTTAATGCAAGGTCGAGCTTCGTTTACTAGTGACGAGAGATGAAGGGCAATGGTTTGATTTATTGTTTGGTTTGGAAAAAAGCAGTGGTATAAACAACAGGGGAGGCGAAGGTTTCAAGTGGAGTATTAATATTTAATTATGGCAAGTGGTTAATGATGACATTTTTACCTCAGTTAACGACGTGTATGAGGTATCAATTTTTATATTCAGTTTAATTTTTGCACGCTTAATGGGTAATTACACATATTTTTATTTCATTAAATCAGTACATATGTATGGTCCAGTATTAGATGTAAATCCAATAGCTTGTCATCTAAATCGTTGTGTTCATCTATGTAACCTATGCATTATTCTACAATTCCTATCTTTTAAACGATGTTAACTGAATAATTTAGATTTGATTCAAGTTTGTTATATTTTGTTAACTACAATTCCTCTCTCTCCCCCTTAGAATCCTGTTTTTTTTTTTTTTTTTTTTAAATATTTTGTAGGCTTTTATTTAGTTAGTTAGAGAGTAGAAAATGTAGGTAGGGATATTTTAATCACAATATAATTATAAAATCGTAATATAAATCATGTAAAAAAAGATTTAGACATTTTTCTAAATGTAAACATTTTTAGTTATTTTTCAGTAGAAGCTATCAATATTTAGCTATTCTTCTAGTTGCCCCTTTAATCATCTAAAATCATTCAAGAAGTTATATTTAAACACACTTTTAATTATTAAATTTTCCAGATGTGCATGTAAAATAACTAATTTTATTTAAAATGTTTTTTTTTTCTTTCAAAAGTTACTCCAAACACACCAATGCCAGCCTTTTTCATTCGTCTCAGCTGCCAAATTAAGCCACTTGTATGGGCCAAATTTGATCCTTTTTTTTTTTTTAAGTTTCAATTTGATGTTTTATGTTTTTGAAAATTTTCAATTAAATCTTTACCATCACAAAATATTAAAAAACTGGCACTTAAAAATAGTAACTTTTAAGATTTTGTCAACCAACATTTTTAATTGATCAATTTTCTGTAACAATATGCAACTTCGATTTAAATAAGTTATTACATATATACTAAGTAATCACAAATAAATAAGTTTTTAATCTTACAAGTGAGTATTAGGTCTAATTTATCAAATTATAACATAGAGTATTTTAAACTCAATTAATAAAGTGTATTTTAATATTTATATCATCATTTTATTAATTAATTTTAACATTTTCTAACGGCAAATACGTAATTGAAAATTTTCAATTCATGATTAGGGATAAAATTGAAACTTGAAAAAGATTAGGGATCAAATGAAAAAGCACTCAAATATTATGGATCAAAACATATATTTAGCTCAGATTGGATTTAGTTTCTACAATTTTAAAAGTTCTCATTTGATTGTTAGAATTTTAGCTTAGATTTAATTTGATCGTTATAATCTTAAATTTTAAAAAATTTCAATAGGGATAAATTTTTAAAAAAAATATTTACAAATGTTTGTTTCTTTAAAAGAGGGAGAGAGAAAAAGTAATAGTAAACATATCGTTTAAAAAACAATTGCAAAATAGAAATTTTTTTAAATGGGTAAGTCATTTAACTTATAATAATTATTAGTGATTAACTCAAATACTGATTAACTATACTCTTAGTATGTTATTGATTAACCTATATATTAATTAACTATAATTTTAGTAAATCACTCATTAATCTATATAATTAATCATTACCATTTTTCTTTTTTTGAGTTCAACAACATTTAGGGGTGGAAAAATTCAAACCTATATTAATTCTCTTGATCATAAGTCCATACTTTATGCCAGTTGAACTATGCTCTTGTTGACATAACCCAATTGAATTAAAAAAAAAAAAAAAACCAATTCCCATGAGGTTTGGTCAAAATTATAAAGTCCAAATTGATTTTTTTTTTTTTTAGTTCAACAAGTGGGGTGGAGAGATTCGAACTTTTGACCTCTTAATCGATAGTATATACCTTAACCAATTAAGCTACACTCAAATTTGGCCCAAATTGAATATTTTTAAATCCTAGAGATCAAACTCAAAATTTGAAAAATCGTAGGACGAAATTGAAACCAACCCCACATCAAATAATAACCAAATATGAGATATTTTAACCTTTTTTTCCTCCTTTTTGATATCATCAACAAGTATATATAGTTAAATGTGCATTATGAATTATTTATGCTAGAATAAAGTAATGTAGTTGATGGCGATCCATGGAAGGAATTATAGAACAAGGGATGGTGTGTCGGTGAATGAAAATGGGGAAAGCAATATTGACTTTTGTGGTTGCAATTGGCATTGCAAAGTGATTGCCAAACGTTTTACTTTGATTTGATGTATGTAGGATTAATACAACACCACACAACATTATGGGACGACTTTGCCCTACTTTCCACCACCACTCACGCCCACCTTCCCATCCAATTTCCTTTTCATTTCACTCAATTACCACTTCTTCTTCTTCTTCTTTTTTTTTTTTTAATTTATTCATAAGAGAAAAGGGAAAAAACCACCGTCGAACTATGGAGTTTATTACAATCACATCTCTAAACTTTTTAAATGATCAATCAGCTCCTTATACTTTGTTAAGTGTTTTTTTTTTCAAATTTGTCAATAACAAGTTTGCTTTTCCTTACTAACGTGTGAGTCACACATGTGAAGCCCAGTTAAACGGTAATTTAAAAACAACTAATAGAAGAGGTTGATTGCAACACTTAACAAAGTACATGGATTGATTGATCTAATTAAAAATTCAGGAGTGTGATTGTAACAAATTCCATAGTAGTGGTTTGTGCAATTTTTCCTATTTATAATAATCAAAACTAATAGTTCAAAGTTAATGTTCGGTCGAACATAGAATGGTTGAACAGTTAAGACATTAACAACCTTTTTTATTGAGTTGAAAGTTTGAACACTATCTCATATCTATAATATGAGGTATATTATCACTTTGGATCCAAAAGTTCTCTACTTCATGTTATTTGTGTGCGTTTTTTTAAAGAAAAAAAGACTCATATTCACTAATAATGGTCTGATTGATAAAGATTGATGGCAAACAATCTTAGCTAGGTTGAATTTTGACAACATATAGTTTTGGTTGATTTATTTAAAATAATATAACTTTTTTGTAAAAAAAAAGTCCATTTTTATCTTTGTTGTAAGGTAAGTTTTAACTTTTACGCTTCAATTTCATCCGATTGAACTTTAGATTTAGATAACTATGGCAAAATTTACCTTTTCTTGGATTTTTGTTAGGAGAATAATTAAAAAGTATTCTCTGGATTAAAAATACCATTTAAAAAAGAATTACAAATAGATGTATGATACAAAAGTCAATTTTTATAGGGATGGATGATTGAACTGTTGACTTTGGAATGGTTATTGGTACATTATCCAATGAACTATGCTCCGATTGATGATTTTTTTTTTTTGTTGAAATTGATAATTTTAGGGAGATATATTAAATGTTGATTTGGTGCATTGATTTTTTATGATTTAATCTTGTACATTTATTATTATTTATTTTTTTTAGTTCAACAACATGTAAAGTGGAAGATTCGAACCTTCAACCCCTTAGCCGAGAATATATATCTTAACCAGTTGAGTTATGCTCAAGTTGGCTGTGTATTTGTTTGTTAGAGCTTGATTTACGTTGAAATGTGGGGTTTAGGAAATTTTCGTTTTTTGTTTAAACAAAATTAGGGGCAAGTATAAAAAGTAACATAAGATAAAAAAAAAATTGCAACACTTTCATAGGCCTAATTTGATGAAATTAAAAGTTTAAGGTGATAATATATTGATTTTCCTTTGCCAACCTGAGGTTAGCTCAACTGATTAAGGCATATATCATGATCAAGAGGTCAAAAGTTTAAATTTTCCACCTCACTTGTTGTTGAACTCAAAAAAAAAAAAAATTGAATTTTTGTCTATCCTTTCTTAAATATGTTCATTTATATCATTTTATGAACATTTATCAAACTCAATACATTCTCCTTTTAATTCATAAATTTGCTTGATGGAAATGACCTTTTCAATACTAAGCTATGAAGAATTGACTCAGTAGTCATTGACATAGATCGAAAGTTTCCAGTTTTGAGACCACATTCTTAGTAAAAATAATTTTATTAGGGTTTATTTTTCTTTATTTATATATAGTCAACTGATTAGTTGTTAGGTGGTTTCCTAACATCTAAATGATCAAATACATGGAAAAGTGTGGACATACTTAAGAAAATCTCTTATATTCACTAATATTAACAGTTGGATTGATAAAGTTTACTTGATTTCTGTGGTTGATTTGTCTCAAAGAATATATCAATTTTTTTTTTGGAAAAACTCATTTTTATCTTCCAACTTTACAAGCATTTCTTTTAAGTTTTCAATTTCATCTCATTGAACTTTAGATTTGGATAAATGTTACAATTTTTATCTTTAATTTGACATTTATTTTTTAAAAAAAATTTCTGTTGAGTGTTTAATAAATTACAAATAGAGGTTTACTTAAAATTAATGGGGTTGAGAGAAAGATGATACCTATGATTAAACTTTTGTTAAATTTAAAGAGTTTTGAGAGATTTATCCAAGACTTGATGTTGTACATGGATTTGTTAGGGTTTAATTTAGTGTATAGTTAGGGCTCAATTATTTTTAATTAAAATGGGCAGATTTTGAAAAACTTTTACATTTTTTTAGTTGAAATTAGTGGCAAGTGTGATAAAAGCAAAAAAAAAGTTAAACTGTATATTGTTTTTTTTTTTTTTTGAGTCATTAAGCTATATATTGTAATAGGTATAAGTTTGAGTTCAAATTTGATTTACCATTTTCAGGTTCAAAGTCCTTTATATTTTTCTTTTTAATTTGGTGATTTATATGAACATTTATCAATCTAAAATCATACGCCTTTTTATTCATAAATTTGCTTATTAAAATGACCTTTTCTATACAAAGTTGTGATATGGATTGATCCAATAGTAATTTAATATAAATAAAAACTTTCAATATTTGAGACCACAATCTTAGTAAAAGAAATTATTTATTAAAGTTGATTTTTCTTTATTAATGTTTAAATTTAGTCAACTAATTATTAGTTAGGTGGTTCCCTACTTTATCCATATGATAAAATCCATGGAAACATGTGGACAAATTAAGTAAGTTTGAGTTCCAAGAAAAGCTCACTAGATTCTCTTAAATTAGTTTATTAAATTCTCTTTAAAAAGTAATTTACTCATTTCGAGGAGAGACACCTAAATGCTATTAAGGTAGGGAGAGGAACTTAAAAAGAGGAAAATAAAAAATCAAACCTTTCAACTTTCTAGTTATATCAATTTTTACTCTAAATTTTTAATTTCATCAAATTACACTTCAAACTTAAATAAGTGTCGCAATCTTAGTTTTAAACTTGAAAAAGTGTTATAATTTATACCCACCGATAAATTTTCGTTTGAAAAATCATAATTGATAAAGTTTCAAAGAAAAAGGAAATTAGAGCTGAATTTTTGTTAAAATTTATGAGTTTTTGCAAGGTTGCTCAATGGCTAATTTGTGCATTAAATAAACTTAAATTTGTTCCAAACTTAATATTTAAGGCCCCGTTTGATAACCATTTGGTTTTTGGTTTTTGGTTTTTAAAAATTAAGCCTATAAATACTATTCCCACATATGGTTTTACTTGTTTTGTCATATACTTTTTGCCTATGTTTTCAAAAATCAAGCCATGTTTTGAAAACTAAAAAAAGTAGTTTTCAAAAACTTGTTTTTGTTTTTAGAATTTGGCTAAGAATTCAAATACTTCCTTAAGGGAAATGAAAACCATTGTAGAAAAATTGGGAGAAAACAAGCTTAATTTTCAAAAACCCAAAACTAAAAATCAAATGGTTATCAAACGAGGCCTAAATTAGTGAGTTTACAGAAATTTTCACATGGCTTTTTGTTAAAAGTAATGGGTGAATTAGTGGAAATTGAATAGATGGTAGAAATTACATCACTCATCTAAGTTTAGGGTTCAAATTGATGAAATTGAAAATTTAGGGTATAAATTGATAAAAACTTTACAAGTATAGGGGTGAAAATTGAAGTTTTCCAACTTTAAAATAACATTTGCATCACTAGTTAGAACGAGGCAAAAATGAGAAAAAAAATGGGGGATTATAATTTGGTCCATGTAATTTGATTAACCTTATAAAGGATCCCTAAACTATTTTTTATCTACTTGAAGACACATTTCTTTTCCCTTATTTTAGTTTGTTTTAAACTCTATAGGCAACAAAGTAGAAAACATTGGCTTATTACTAGGTAAATAAAAAAGCGTGTCATTTATTAAAGACATGTTTGTGAGTAATTTTGAAATGACTAAAATCACATTTATCATACCCTTTTAATTACATCATAAGTGACAATGTTAGAGACCACATGTCATTTAGTTATGTTGGACATGACAAAAGTGATTTTGAGTAGTCCAAAATCACTCTTGAACATGACCTAAATATGGTAACGACTTATAATGACAGTAACAATCTTTTTTTAGGTATGACACATCATAAAGACCAAGTTAAAATTTTTAAAATCTTAAAGATCAAATTGGAACTGAATCAAAATCATATGAATTAAATTATAACTTCTAAAACTATAAAGACTAAACTAAAACTGATTTCAAATTATAAGAATCAAATTTATTGTTAATATATATATATATATATATATATATATATATATATATATATATATATATATTCACCTCCCTCCTCAGGTAGGTAGAATTCCCTATACGTTTATAAAGAAAATGTTCTTAGAAAACATTAAAGAACTAATTTCAATGTTTTCAATAGTAATATTTGAAAACAAATTCTTTTTTTTTTTCCTATAAAGTTTGAGCTTAGAAAGCCATTTTCAATTAGAAAATGCATTGGGTCCCAAATCAAGGGAAGAAAGCAAATTATAGCAAAAGAGAGTGATGATGATCATAAGCCAACCACAAATATAATTGAGTTGGTTACAGAGCTACAAGATATAATATTGATCAAAAGAAATGAGATTGTACAACCATATGACTTTCAATTCCTCTAACAATCACCCTCATAATATCAATCTACATTTTTCCAAAAAATAATGTTAATTAATCTTTAAATTTTTTTAATTATTATTATGCATTCCATGTCTTTTAACTTTGTAGAGATCTTGACCTTAATCTTCAATATTATCTTAATTGCAACGCTACATTTTAAAAATTATTATTATGTATTCCAACTTTCAACGTCACCATTGCCATCTTGACCCTAACCCAAAGTCCAATTTTTCTTTTTTTTATTATAACTACGTATCATCTAATTTTGACCCAAACTCTGATTATAACATTAAAATTTTTAATCTTATTGTCTCAATCCTGATCCCAACCTCTAGTTATTTTAATTATTAAAATGTATTCCACGTCAACTCTTCCATGCCATGACCCTAAATTCAATTTTTATAAATTTTGTTAGAAAAATGAAAATTAAATATAATTAACAAAATTTCAAATTGGGGTAGGGGGCATAGAATTTGTGATAAAAATGCATGGTAGTACTAAAAAAATTAAAGCAGGACATATGGATATTGAAGACAGTGATGTGCAATACACCATGTTGATTTAAAAAGAAAAATAGAGTTAGAATTGGAGTTGAGGCCGAAGTTGAGATTTTTTATTATTTTTTTCTTTTGAGTTCAACAACATTTAGAAGTGGGGAGATTCGAACCTCTGACTGTTGAGCTATACTCACTTTAACGATCGAAGTTGAGATTAAGGCATATTGAAATTGATTCCTCAAATTTTAAATTGTAGCATTCAAAAAGTACCAATCTCTAATATTTAAATTTTAAAATTTTATTTCAATTTTTTATTCAATTTTATAAGTAGTCTAAATTATATGCATCAAGCCATCCAACAACCTTATTCTTACTAGTTTTTTAAAAAATTGAAAGATATTTTTAAACGTGATTACATGTTCAAATTATATGCATTAAGTGGAACGTGTTCAACAATATTTAGACGTGACTCAAGATTGCAGAAAATCATAAGAAAATTTCAAAGGCTCAATTAATTAAGTAAAGATTGGGTCCAAAATATACAAATGTTTGGTGGTTTGAAAATTGAGCTTATGTAATACGATGAACCAAAAGCTTATCCATTTATATTGAATTGATGGCTTTCTCTGCTCTTCATGGGAGCAAGTTCCTATTATAAGAACGAGTAAAACTTTTTTTTTTTTGTTTGAAAAACAATCTTTCTCTTGCTCCAATTTTCTTATTTATTTAACTGTTCATCATCCATTTGACTTGAATAAAATAAATAATTTATTTCGGTCAAATTACCCAATTTTATCCGATTATTTGAACTTAGGTTCCAATTGTCTTCTTGTGATTTTAAGTCTTTCCATTGAGTTTCAACTTGATTCTTATTATTTCAAAATGTTAAATTTGATTTTTATAATTGGGTCAAATATGAAAAATCATATTAACTACCACAAGTCATTATTATAAAAATATTTATGGTAAAATATTAGTTTAGAATCAGTTTATGAGGTCTAACCAATCCATAGAATCACGACTTAAAAATTTTATAATCAACTAAGCATAATTCAATTAGTTAAAGCAATACAACTTCGACTAAAAGGTAGAGGTTCGAATTCTCACCCAAAAAATAAAAAAATTAGGGAAAAATTCTAGCTTATACCTTGGAACTTAGGTGGGTAAGTCAATTATAGCCTTAAACTTTCAATTTCATCGATTTAAACTCTAAACTTTGTCAAAATAAGTATAGCTCAACTGTATTTGGCATGTACTACCTCCCTTGAAGTTGGAGATTTGAATCCTCATTTCTTCCAAATTTGTTGTACTAAAAAAACCCCTAAACTTAAATAATTGTCGGTTAAATTACAAGTTTAGTCCATGAATTTTAAAAGTCTCTAATTTTTAATTACAAGTTTAGCCCATGAACTTTAAAAAGTGTTTAATAGGTCTTTTAATTTTGTGTCTAATATGTCCTTGACATGTTTGACATTTTTAAAAATTCTCAGGTCTACCATAGACACAAAATTAAAAGTTTATTGATAAAAACTTTAATAAATATATTATTTCATGTTATGTTAACTCATTTATTGTTGTTAAATTAAAATATGTATAACATAATACATTATAAATTATATAATATTGTAAAATAATAATTATAAAAAATTTATAAAATAAAACATTTTCATAAATGACTTGATAATAGTTGAGATTCAACATAATATTAGTTGGTAACTACAACTTGGTTCATAAATATACTATCAAACACATTTTGAACAAGTTTTTAAATTGAGATCGAACTTCTAAATCTGCTACCAAACATATTTGAAAACACTAAAAGTATGAAATAAAGCTTTGTTTTTCATTGAATCCATTGTTTTCAAATTTCTATTTTCTGATCACCAACCAAACACAACCTTAGGTGTCGTTTGGTTCATGAGAATAAGGGCCCATTTGTTTTTTGGGAATCTAGATAATCAAAATTTTCAAATGCCTAGAATGATAGATACTCGAAAATATAGATGTCCTACATTTTAGATAAATGTGTTTGTTTTGAAGAAATAATTTATAAGAATGTTTGGAAATATTTAGATAACTATGTTTGTTTTGCATGATTTGTGTATGAGAATGTTTTAAGATTATGTGTTATACCAATAATGCATTTGCTAATCTATAGGTAATTTATGTATTAGTTTAATGTAATTTAAATCTATATCACATGCTTTTTGGTCTTTATTAATTTAATATTATATTTGTATATCAATTTAGTTTATACTAATGTTCATGTGTTATTTTGTAGAACAAATTAATTTATATTAGTTCGAGATTTTTATCAAATATTTAATGTTAAATATTAATTTAATTATAGCTAAACTTTATTTTATATCTAAATGTAAAATATAAATATAGTTAATTACATATGATCATTTATTAGTGCATAAATACATTAATTTATTTTTAAATAAAAATAAAAATGTGAAATAAAGAAAATTGATAAAGGGCAAAAATGTCATTAGAAGATGCCCTCTACATAGGAATCTTAAAAACCCTTATTTCAAAAAATGACATCCAAAATTGGTTAGATACCCCGTATGGGCATCATAAGATACCCAGACATCTTGAAATGTTAAGGTACCCAAAATTCTTACAAAACAAACGAGATATTCCAAATGCTCATCTCATGGGAATCTTGGATTACCACGAAACAAACGGCCCCTTAAGAGGGCGGGAATGGGAATGGAGTTGTTATCACCTTGATTGTTACTAGGGGTGTATACGGGTTGGGTTGAAGGGTTTGTTTGGACCAACTCGAAAATTTGAGTTGGTTGGGTTGGCTATCCGAATGACCCAATCAAGGGTTGTAACTCAACCCGACCCTATATTTTTCAGATTAGGTGGAGTTGGGTTGCCGGGTTGATTTTTGTTTTAATTTTCTTAATTATTTAAAATATTTTCTGCTCGAATTAATAACTAAAATCACATAAAATTCAAGTATACAACTTCAAAGTTCATAGCATCTTAATTTCGTTTCACTTTCATTTATAAGTACATATATATTTTTTTAAAATAAAACAGACATAAAGTTCGGGTTGGGTTGGGTCACCTCAAACCTAAAAAAGGCCAACCCAAAAATCGACCTGAAATTTTGATTCTCCACAATTCTAACCCAACCCAAATCGGAAGGAAAAAAAAAAAAAAAAAAAAAAAAAAAACCCTTATATTTTGAGTTGGGTAATCCAAATGGTTCGGATTGTCAGGTTATTTGTACACTCCTAATTATTGCAAGGTTTGCTATTATGGATATGAGAATAACTCATTCCTAAAATTTTCATATGCCCATGAAAGGGTGTATTTCTTATCCTCACAAATACGTGGATTCTCTCTTATTCCCAGGGATTTTTTTCTTTTCCCTCTCTTTTTTATTACTGTCTTTAGGTTTTATACTATTATATTATAATCGTTTATGTTATGTAATTAATTAATTTTGTAAAATATATTTACATTAATTAATAATTGGTAAACCTGCATTCAAATTAATTACAAATAATAATATATTAAATATTTAATTTATATATAATAATCTTTTAATATTAATATAGTTAATTATTCCATTAAAATAAATATTAAGTGGTTTACAATATATTAAGTAAATATTGAAATTAAGTATTTATTAGAACTAATTTAAAAAACTATTTGTTAAAATTATTAGCTATTTAACTAATAATGAAACCTGCTAAAATTATTCTAAAAAAATAATTTAATATAAATCTTTATTTCTAAAATAATTATAGTTAATTGCATGATTAAAATTATTCATGAATTATTTAAAATTAATTTGTTAATTATTTATTATTAATTTTAATTAATTCATTTCATTAATATTTCACCATTATATAATATTGATAGCACGGTAATAGTGCTATTTTATCAGCTTATTTCATGCTAGTTTAGTTGCCCTCATGTGTTTATTTGCCTATTTTGTAGGGCATTGAGCAATTCGGAGCCAATCAGAAGACTTTGGATAAATTGGGGTCAAAAGGAAGCCAATTGAACCTATTTTGAGCATTAGAATGGAGAAGGGATACCATTCAAGTCAAGGGGGCCGAGTGCAGAGTGTCACGGTCATGCTTGTCCAGGGCGTGTTGCCTGTGGCCGCATGCCCATTTCAACCCCTTGTTATCTTACTTTCATGCTATGTATTTAGTTTTGCTTGATAGTTAGCTTTCGTTGTATTTTTATGCTTGTATGACTCCTCGCCACTTTGCATGTTCAAGCCTGTCAAAGGCATAAATCTCAAAATGTACTATAGGGGGGTATGACTAGTTGTCCATCCTTCCTACCCGGAGTTATATGCAATCTAAGATGTTGTTGACCCTTCTCTCGCTTATTGCCTATAACATTTATATGAACAAACGTTTTCTCAAAAGCTTTCAAAACACTTTCTCTCTCCCGGTTTTCTAAAACATTTTCTCCCGGGACCCGAGGGGAGGCTAGACCATATACGGAAGCCGTCCGCAACTTCCGTTTTCGTACGGCTGACTTGCTTGTCGAGCTAAAGCAAGTGCCGCACAATCGTTGACCCGTTGCGAAAGAGTCCGATTGTGACAAGTGGTATCAGAGCCTAGTTGGCTCCTCAAAGCGAAAAAGTAGCGATCATGCCCGCGATAGAAGAGTTGGGCGAGGCCCATGTAGGCCGATTGGCTGTGATTGAAGAGCAAATGCTCTTCCTAAGAGATGTCCCCGATAATGTTCGGTTCTTGAAATCTCGCCTGGATGAGATTGCCGACAAGGCCGACAAGATTGATGCGGTAGCTGGCCGCTTAGACGGGATGCCCGTCAGAGAATTGATGGTGAGGGTTGAGGCCCTGGAAGATAGAGCCACAAGACCTGTTGGCTTCGAGCTTGGGGATAGCTCGTCGGGCTCTGTTGCCCAGTTAGAGGAACGCGTCGAGAATCTAGACGGCGCGCAAAGAACAATATTTCAGATGGTGTCTGAACTATCTGAGGATGTAAAAGCTGCCATCGACGTAGTGAGGGCAGAAGTGGCGGACCTAAGCGCCCGACTGAATCTCACCATGAGAGTGGTGGGAAACCAAGCCCCAGCTGGGGGCGTAGTCCAAGTAAACAAGGTAAAAGTACCCGAACCGAAGCCCTTCTGTGGGGCTCCTGATGCAAAAGCCTTGGAGAACTTCATATTTGACATGGAGCAATACTTTAAGGCCACAACTACTACATCTGAAGAGTCGAAAGTTACCTTGGCGACGATGCATCTAGTGGAAGATGCAAAACTATGGTGGAGATCCCGGTATATGGACATCCAAGAAGGACGATGTACCATCGATACATGGGAAACATTGAAACAAGAATTGCGCTCTCAATTCTTCCCTGAAAATGTTGAAATATTGGCGAGGCGCAAGTTGCGCGAGTTAAAACATACAGGGACCATTCGAGAGTACGTGAAACAATTTGCCGGATTAATGTTGGACATACGAGACATGTCCGAGAAAGACAAGGTCTTTTGTTTCGTCGAAGGGTTACAATCAGGGGCTAAGTCCAAGTTATATGAACTCAGAGTACAAAGCTTGTCGGAAGCTTATGGGGCAGCCGAACGTTTGTTCGATCTCACCATCGAAGAAAGCCACAAACAATGTCAAGATGTGAGACGAAGCAAATCTCCCCCAAATAGAGAAAATAGAAATTCTCGACCCAACTCTCCAAAGAATGGGGGAGGGAACCAAACTGCGAATGGTTGAAATTCATGGCGAAGGCCACATTATCAAAATAACTACAACCAAACGCCCCCATTTTGCTACATATGTAAAGGGGCCCATCGGACATATGAATGCCCAAATCGAGCATCCTTCAATGCTTTTCAAGCCTCATTGGCAAGTACTTCAGGGACCAAGGATGAAGCCTATGAAGGAAATGGGGGCGACACTCGCATTGGAGCGCTGAAATATCTGTCAGCCTTACAGAAGAAGGTGGAGGGAGGAAAAGGATCCACTCCACGTGGGCTCATGTATGTCGATGCGTGGATTAATGGGAAACCCACAAGAAATACCATGGTCGATTCAGGAGCGACCCATAACTTCATAACCGAAACAGAGGCCCGACGACTGAACCTACATTGGGTTAGGGATGCGGGAAGAATCAAAGCTGTAAATTCAGCAGCCCTACCCATTTTGGGAGTGGCACGACGAGTGCCAGTAAAATTAGATGCTTGGAGTGGTCAAGCAGACTTGGTGGTCGTCAAGATGGACGACTTCGACATTGTGTTGGGGATGGAATTTCTCCTCGAACATAAAGTAATACCTATGCCGCTGGCAGAAAGTTTAGTCATCACGGGACCTAACCCCACCGTGGTCCCTGCGAAGCTAAGACAGCCGAATGGGGCGAAATTATTATCCGCCCTCCAATTGAACAAGGGCCAAGGCAAGCGTTGCGACGTCAAAGACCATGTTGATGATCAAGTGGGCTGTTCTCCCACAAAGTGGAAGCCAAAGACAGGAGTTGCTATGAAGCATACAAAGGAAGCACAAATGAGCACAAGAGAATGGGTCGAGCGGAAATGGTATAATTCGACGAGAAGACAAGAAGCGTCGATTCCACCGATCACCCTGAAGAATGCTTTTGAGGCGCTGGCTGAGAGAACGCCTCAAGTCAAGCAAAGTGAGAATATGAAGAAGTTTCTCGAAGACTGGAAGAGAAGCCAAAACACAGAGGTCCGCTGGGACCGTTGAAGACTTGAAGACCAAAAACGCTCGTACGACTGCTGAGTTCGAGTGGAGTTGGTTGACGAGGACGTCAACCATTTAAGTGGGGGAGAATGTCACGGTCATGCTTGTCCAGGGCGTGTTGCCTGTGGCCGCATGCCCATTTCAACCCCTTGTTATCTTACTTTCATGCTATGTATTTAGTTTTGCTTGATAGTTAGCTTTCGTTGTATTTTTATGCTTGTATGACTCCTCGCCACTTTGCATGTTCAAGCCTGTCAAAGGCATAAATCTCAAAATGTACTATAGGGGGGTATGACTAGTTGTCCATCCTTCCTACCCGGAGTTATATGCAATCTAAGATGTTGTTGACCCTTCTCTCGCTTATTGCCTATAACATTTATATGAACAAACGTTTTCTCAAAAGCTTTCAAAACACTTTCTCTCTCCCGGTTTTCTAAAACATTTTCTCCCGGGACCCGAGGGGAGGCTAGACCATATACGGAAGCCGTCCGCAACTTCCGTTTTCGTACGGCTGACTTGCTTGTCGAGCTAAAGCAAGTGTCGCACAATCGTTGACCCGTTGCGAAAGAGTCCGATTGTGACACAGAGCGTCTAGACGCTATTTTGGGCGTCGAGACGCTACTGCACAATCATGTCAAACTTGGAGAACCGCAGGACTAGCATCTAGACGCCGGGAACTTGAAGAAGCAAGGCTCGCTCGACGCTGCGGAGAGGCTGCTCAAAACGCTGGTAGCGTCTAGACGCTGTCCTAGGCGTCTAGACGCTTCTCTGCCATATTTAATCAACTTTTCTCTTTAGGGTTAGGGACCTTTTGCCTCTTTGTATACACGATTTAGAGAGAGAGTTTTTAGACTTTACTTTTGGAGAGTTTATGGTGTCGATTCGAGCTTGTTTAAACTCGAAGTTTTCGATGGAGATGCTTGGCTAGATTCTGCGATTCCAGTTCAGAGGTCGGTTGTAATCAGTTGCGACATTGTGAGGCTTGAACCTTAACTTAGTTTTCTTTCAATTGCAAGTGTTCTTTAATTCCAGTGTTAATTTTATAAGTATGTATTTTGATTAAATTGACGCCTTAATCCCTCTACATGCTTTATTGCTAATCACGATCATGATCCGTAATTGTCATGTTGAATGAACCGGTAGCATTAGAATTATCACATGTGTATGGTTGTGGGTTTCCATGATACATGGCTTGCATGTTTAATTCTAGGAATTAAAGAAACATCTTAATTAGTGAAAGTTGTTTTACCTGATCGATTGTCTTGGTCGTTCCAAAGTTCGTAATGTCTTTACCCAAATAAATTGAAGCGGTTTCGTAAAGATTTGTTTAGGTAATTAGCGTTAACTTGGCGTTCGTTAGAGTTAATGATTTTAGGGAATTTGCACTTTTTGGGTTTCCTAATAAGTTGACCGAGTACTTGCATGGTTAAGATTAAATATTTCGAATGCCTATGATTAATGTTTGCAATTGAATAGAACCGCACCTCTGAATTGGAACTTGGTAAGAGTTGATTTTTGTCCTTTTTAGTAATTGTTTTGTTTTTGTCGATTTTTATTTTCATTAAATAAGAAAATATTTTTCAAACCCCCCCCCTTTTCGTTTTGTTACTGAAATTTAATACTGAGAATATAAAATTTCTGGCTCCTTTGAGAAATCGACTTGGTCCACTATTTCTACAAGCTAGAGTAGGAAACCAGTTTAATTTTGGTAGGCTTCGACAACCTCACCAAATATTTCTAGAATTAATTTTATTAAAAAAAATATTATTTATTTTTAAAAAAATTGGATAACATTGTCATACAATACCAGCACAGTTTTCTTTTATTCCCTGGCATCGTATTCTCATATTTTTTTTATTCTCAAGTATCTGTTACCCATGGTGATATGGGCAAACTTTAAACCAAACGACCTCTTAAGATTTAATTTGACATAAAATTCAATTTATATCTAATAGATTAGTTAATTTTTAGAAGTTTTGAATATAATAGAAATTTATTTAACATAAAATTGAAAGTTCAATAATTGTTACAATTTAAAATATATACTTCAGTAATTGTGCATTTATTGCTCTCAATCAATTAGCTTTTGCTAAGTTTGAGCATTTTTAATGTTCGATTTTGTAGCTATAGATAGACAAAAATAAAAAATTCAAGAATCTATTAAAAAAAACTTGTAATTTGATTGTTACAAAAAAAATTTGTAATTTGACCAAGATTTTAAAACTACGAAGAACAAAAGACCAAAATTAGTAAATTAACCATCCATTGTTTTTTTAAAAAAAAAATTTTAAGAGCTTTAAATTCGTGGAGTGACGTGACGAGGGACCGGCATAACGATGCGATACCGGGCGTCGTCCCCTTCGGTTTTGACGTCAAACAAACTAAAAAGATCCATTGTTTTTTTTTTCTTTTCTTTAAATTATATATTTGGACTAACAGATTGCCACTTGGAAATTAGAACGATGTTTTTCAAAAAAACACTCAAACCGTCTCATCACGTGCCGCTCCCCTCACGTCACGTGACCTTCGTAGGACCCACTCCCCCGCTTCTCAAGGGTTTATTATTCTTCTTATGCCCTGTCACTCTCTAACCGTCCCTAAATTTTTTTTTTTTTTTTTTTTTTGCTCTTTCGTTAATTTTACAAAAACCTTGTAAAAATTGGGGTCTCCGTGGGCCCCTTTTGACCTTTTCTTTCTTCTTTCTCCCTTAAAACGTTAAACCCCCTTCACCTCCATTTTCATTCATCCCATTTTCTTCTTCCAACAAATTTCACTGTTCAAATGGCAGTTGACGTTCATTCTTCTGTTTCTCGAGACCCCATCTCCTTTCCCAATGGAATTCACGATCCTCCCACAAACCCAGATGGAATCGATCAAATTTCATCCCTCTCTGCTTCTCAACTTCCATTAACGGATGATTCTGATCCTCCCAAGCTCGCCGGTAAGCTTTCCATTTCGCCTTCTGTAGAAGGAAACCAGCCAAAGCTCTCTGATATTGAATCCCCTTCTTCTTCTTCTTCTTCTGAGACATCGTTTGATTCCGAGAAATCAGAGGATTCAACCCATAACGGTCATATTCCCGTTAGTCCCCACCACGAATTGAAACCCAATAGTGACGAAATACGCGTATTGGAGCCTCATTCTCAGCTTCCTAAACCCGAGGCCCCACCTGGGATTTCCATTTCCTCCGCCGGTGAACCGCCGTACAAACGGTCGCAGAGCTTGGCTGAGAATATCTCCGTCGACATGCCGTCGATTGGGAAGTTTATACGCGAGAGAAGCAATAGTTTATCGGCGGCGTTCTTCAAGCGGATTTCGTCGCTTAAAGATGAAGAAAACGACGACGACGACAACGGGAAGGCCCAAACCGGAGTCACCGAAATCAACCTCTCCGGTCTCAAAGTCGTCGTGAAGCTGAAGAGCGATGAGGAGAGAGACAGAGAACTCAAGGGAAGAATCAGTTTCTTCTCGAGGTCGAATTGCAGGGATTGTAAAGCGGTTAGGAGTTTGTTCAACGAAAAGGGATTGAGATTTGTCGAGATAAACGTCGACGTTTTTCCTCAGAGAGAGAAGGAGCTGATGAAGAGGACGGGGAGTTCATCGGTGCCGCAGATTTTCTTCAACGAGAAGTTTTTTGGGGGTCTCGTGGCGCTGAACTCGCTTAGAAACAGCGGCGAATTTGAACGGAGAATCAAAGATATGTTGAGCAATAAATGCCCCGACGAGGCACCGGCTCCGCCCGTGTACGGTTTCGAAGATCCGGAGGAGGAATCGGCGGACGGATTACTGGAGATCGTGAAATTTCTGAGACAGAGATTGCCGATTCAGGACCGTCTGATCAAGATGAAGATCGTGAAGAACTGCTTCTCCGGCAGCGAAATGGTGGAAGCGCTTATTCAGCGCCTTGACTGTGGGCGTAGAAAGGTATGCTCTTGATTCTCTTGAATCCTCTGCTTTTCTCCTTATGCCATTTCGAGTTCTGTACTCTGTTTTCTGGCCGTTGGATGGAATAGAAGTGACGTATTTTGAACCTTCTTTTGAAATCCTACGGTCGTTTGAACTTGCCATCTCATTACATCGTGGTCGTGAAGCACCTGATTGCTTTTCAATTCAAAATTTTCAACCCCATATTGCCTCTCTCAAACTAATTGGGAATTTGGATATGACCAAAACAATGGGTTGGATTGATGGGTTAAGGCAGTAGTAATAGCAAGGTTCCAAATTCTCACCTCTAATCTTTTCTCGAACTAAAAATAGAAATTAAAAATTCTATTTTAAATACAAATCCTTTCATAAAAAAATTTAGTCATACAATGTATGGAAAGTTTTCTATACTATCCCATTTGAGAATAAATCAAATAAAGTAATATAGATTAAAATACCATTTTAGTTTGTGTACTTTTAGTTTCATTTCACTTTAATTTTTATCGAAATTAGTTAAAAATAACAATAATTTTAATGCAAGAAAAGATATAATGTGAATATATTTTCAAAATTTGTAGAGAATAACTAACTTTTTTTTTTTTTTAGAAAAGTTAATAATAAACTAAACTAATAGTAGAGACCAATTTTAAAAATATTTGAAAGTATAGGGACTAAAATGGAATGAAATCAAAAGTATTCGGACATGATATTTTAATCAATAATAATGATGTATCAAATAAATTGTGAATGAAAGGAGTAGATACTCATATGAGCTCGAGAAAGAATGTTGAAATGACGAGAATGCCCTTGCTTGGGTGAGTGGAGTGTGAGAAGGAGGGACGTGGGTGAAGGTTTTCCCCGTGTGGCACGGGCGACATTAATGATGGGTAGCAACTAACAAGCGGGTGAAATGATAAGATAATAGAGACTAGAAATTGGAAAAGGGTATTGTAAATTGTGGAGTAATTAGTAGGTTGGCTCTGTTCCCAAAAACGGATCTTATGATTATGGGAATCAATCAAAATCACATATAGTTGATCATTACTACTATATTGGCATATTTTGCTTTCCTTATCTAACCAAATTGAACCAAACCATATCCTAGAGTGATAGATGTTATGCTTTATTTTAGTTTATTTTCTAAGTTTGAAAAAGCCTTAGGTTGTAAGCTACAGCAAGAATGTATTATGTATAATTGAATTGAGTAATTATAGGGAATGAGTGGGGGTTTGATATTCTGCTACGCTACATCTGTTTATTTGATCTTCAAAAAAAAAAAAACATTGGAATATTAAATTTCAACACAAAATTTCAATGGGGGTCTAAGAAAGATGGTGGGTTTTGGGCCATGGATGAACTGATGTTGTATTGTTTGTCAGTGGAATTGTTGTTTTATATACTTGATCGAGATGAAATTTGAATCTGATGTATCATTGAACGAACATGTAGGCTGTTGAAATTGGAAAGCAGATGGGCCAGAAGCTCTTTATCCATCATGTTTTTGGGTAAATCTCTCTCTCTCTCTCTCTCATTGCAAGTGGGTAGTGTTTGTGTGCTTCTCTTGGAAAGTTGAGTTTCTTTTTTTAGTTAAAAAATGTTTGGAAGCTATGTTTAAACTTATTTTCTCTTAGTTTATTATCATAATGATTTCAATGGCATACTAATTTTACGTTATTATTTGTTGGTTAAACAAACTACGAGTTTAATATTTAGGCCCAAACTTTAAGTTTTCTAATGGATTGTTAAACTTTTAATTTTATGTCCAATAAGACTCTTAACTTTAAAAGTATAAGTCCTTAAACTTTCAATTTTGTATCTAACAAGTTCCTAAATTGTTAATTTGGTGTCTAATAAGTCCTAAATTGTGACATTTTGTGTCCAATAAGTCATTGACCCATTCAATACTTTTTAAAAGTCACATACCAACCAGATACAAAATTAAAAGTTTATGGTTCTATTAGACATAAATTCAATTTTATATCAATTGATCGGTACATTTTTAAAAATTTCAAATATGTCAAGGGTCTATTAGATACAGAATTGAAATTTCAAGTTTAGCCCCTTTTTAAAGTTCATAAACCTTGGTGTCTAATAAGTCCTAAATTGTCAATTTTGTGTCCAATAGGTCATGGACCTATTCGACACTTTTTAAAAGTCACGTAGGTACTAGACACCAAATTGAAAGTTTAGGGTCCTATTAGACATAAAATTCAATTTTATATCTAATTGATCGGTTAATTTTAAAATTTTCAAATATGTAAAGAGTCTATTAGATATAAAATTGAAAGTTCAAGTATTAGCCTGGCCACCTTTTAAAGTTCATGGACCTTTAGACAAACTTGAAAGTTTATGGACTAAACTTATAATCTAACCTTATTTTTAGCACGACAAATTTAAGGTGGAGATTTAAACCTCCAACCCAAAAAAAATGAGTAGATAGGGTTTAGGACGGCATCTTATATTGTATAATTTTTTTGTGGCTGAATGTACAGGGAAAATGAATTTGAAGATGGGAACCATTTCTATCGTTTCCTTGAGCATGGGCCATTTATATCTCGGTGCTTCAATTTCAGGGGCTCAGTTAATGACAATGAGCCCAAGCCCGCTGCCATTGTTGCCCAAAGACTGGCCAAGATCATGTCCGCCATATTAGAATCCTATGCCTCTGAAGATCTACAGCATGTTGATTATCTCGCCATCAGCAACAGTGAAGAATTTCGAAGGTACAAATTTGAGTTTTTTTTTTTTTTTTTTTTCCTGCATTAGCATTAAAGAAGAAATTAAGAACTAATAGATTTTTTTTTAACTCATTCCTATTTTTGGCATTCTGCATAATTAATATCGACATTGATATCTTAAGCTGACCATAATTAATATCGGAACTAATTACTTGATTTGACTTATTTATTTTTAATGATGAAGAACTAATTTTAAATTTAGTATAATTTGATTCATTAAAGAAGTTGCTATTGATAAATTTGATTTAACCTAGTACAATTCATTTAGGTTCAATTACCAATTTGATCCTTAAGATTTTGACCTACCCTCAATTTGATTGCTCAATATGGTTTTTATGATTTGGGTTTTGTTTTTTTGTTTTTTTTTTTTTGTGTTTTTTAAGGGTTTATTTTTTATTTAGTATGTGGTCTTAAAAGTTTTAATTTGACCCTTATGATTTAGTTAAACTTCACACATCATTCCTAATCCGTTTTTTACTCACACAATTTTCGCCTTTGTTTTTTTTACTTCAACCTAAATCTTAATTCTCAATATCAACTAATAAAATTAGTCAAATAGAAAACACCAACTAAGAATAGAAAAATTCATATATTCAATACGGTAACAACCCGTAATGACAACCCCAATTTATAAGATTCAACCAATGTATTGAACTTGAAACCAAAATAGAGGACTAAGTTCATGATTTAATTAACATTAATTACTCATTAAAAAATCTTTTTAAAAATTAATTATAATTAGATTTTAGATAATAAACGAATATAGATAAAAAAAAAAAATTAATTAAATATGCTTTAAAAAAAACGAATACAGATCTAAAGCTCATTACTCAATTCATCAAATTAAACACACACATCAGATTTCTTGTAATTTCATCCTCATGCTATTCTCAAGCTTCCTATCCTGCAAACCAAATGTTTCATTCATATAATAAGCACAATCATCAATAATGAATTAAGATCATGGGGAATCTTTTTCTTTCACCCTCTTCACCACTTCTAATTTGCTTCCTTCCTTCAAAAACTTATGCAGGTACATAAATTTAATACAAGAGCTTCACCGCCTGAACCTCTTAGAACTGTCACATGATGAAAAGTTAGCTTTTTTCTTAAACCTGTACAATGCCATGGTCATCCATGGCTTAATTAGATTTGGACGGCTAGAGGGTGTAATAGACAGAAAATCCTTCTTCTCCGACTTCCAATACTTGGTCGGCGGGCAGCCATATTCACTCATCGCCATAAAGAATGGGATTCTAAGAGGCAATAGGAGGCCACCCTATTCCTTTGCCAAGCCCTTCAGCAGCGGTGACAAGCGATTAGAGGTAAATTTATCTCATTTCCCTTCGCCCCTTGTTTCAACTTTAAGGAATATGATCTCTGTTCACCTTCCCCTGATACCATTCCTTTTGTGATTCTTTTGTTCTGATGCTGTTTGATTAGTTGAGATTCTTACTTTTTGCTGAAGCCCTTCAACACCATATCCTTGTTTTCTAGAAAATTATATATGCTTTTCCAAATCTAATGATTTTGTTCGTTAGATATCTGAAGAGGGAGCTCTCTAAATCTAAAAGGTATTTGATTTTTTATTTTTAATTTTCTAAAATTAAGCTTGTTTTCTCGTGATTTCTTTACAATGATTTTCATATTTCTTAAGTAAACATTTGAATTCTTAATCATACTCCAAAAACAAAAACAAGTTTTCAAAAATTACTTTTTTTAGTTTTCAAAACTAAGCTTGATTTTTGAAAACATTGATAGAAAGTAGACAACAAAACAAAGAAACTTATATCTAAATCTAGTGTTTATAAGCTTAATTTTTAAAAACTAAAAATCAAATGGTTTTCAAACAAGGGTCTTAAAATTATGGTATATTTCACTTGAGCATAGTTCAACTAGTTAAGGTCATCATCGACCAAGATGCCAGAGGTTCGAATTTCTCCACCCCAGATGTTGTTGAACTAAAAAAAAAATTAGGAAGTACTTGTACGATGTTACAGTGGTTCGAGCATAGAACTTTTTACTCTGATGGCATGTTAGACTACTACGGGATTGAATCGATTATAGGACGTTTATTGATATTCTGCATGTTGTTGGAATTAGTTTATGATCATGTCTTTCTGTGTTCTGAAAAATTATGCTCATAGTTTTGTTGATTAGATATCTAAAGGAGGAGGATTGTGGGTGGGTGGGTGGGTCAGATGGCATGTTTTAAAACTGATATATAGTCTGAATATGATGATGAACACATGTCAGGTTGCGTTTGGGAAAGTGAATCCATTAATTCACTTTGGACTGTGCAATGGCACAAAGTCAAGCCCAAGAGTGAGATTCTATACTCCTCAAGGAGTCGAAGCTGAACTAAGATGCGCCGGAAGGGAATTCTTCCAAAGTGGGGGAGTGGAGGTTGACTTGGACAAAAGAACTGTGTATCTCACTGGGATTATCAAGTGGTTTGTCATCTAACTCAATCTTTCACTTTCTTTTTCTTCTTTTTCTGTTCAGTTAAATTATACAAATGCTTTTAGATCTATGTAGCTGATTTCCCTTTTTTTGTTGTGTGTCTAAGGTTTAAAATGTTTCTAACTTTACTTCAAATTTTTTAATTTATTTCAAAACAATCCTACTTTTCATAAACTTTAGTGGAAATTAAAACAACTTGTACTTCATAAACTTCAACTACTAGTTAACGTATATATCATTGTCCAAGAGGTCAGAGATTCGAAGACCTTCACATGTTGTTAGACTAAAAAAGAAATTAAGATTGAAACTTTTCAATCGTTAAGGGAAAAGTTGAAACTAACGGTACATACACTAGGGACATCTTGTATGATTTATTTGACTTCAAGTTTGCCCCTAACATAGATACTTGATTTCAATTTTGCTCCCAACGTCTTAAAAGTTTTAATCATAGACACATAAAGTTTTCTTTATAGCAAATTAAAGGGTTGAATGTAAAGTTGAAACTTTTAAAACATTAAAGGTAGAACAAAAACTAGGCATATTGACAACGACATTTGGTACGATTTTAGTCCTTTAGTTCTTCTTCTTATATTTGATGATGATAACCATGAAAGGAATGAATGAACATGATTGAGATAAGAAGAAAAAGAAAGAGGTTTTGAATTTGATGGAAATTTGTTGGGTTGGGGTTGGCTTGCAGGTTCAGTGTGGACTTTGGACATGAGAAAGAGATATTGAGGTGGATAATGAGCTTCTTGGATGCCAATAAAGCAGGTCTTTTGACACACCTTTTGGGAGATGGAGGTCCAGTCAACATAGCCTACCAAAACTATAATTGGACCATGAATTCTTCTTGATCATCACTTTATATTTTCCTTCCTTTCCCCCCATTGCAAAGGACAAAAATCCTCAAGGATTTTGTTTGTGTGCTTTGTCATGGCTTTGGCTTGGCAACCATTATTATTGTAGATAAATATTATCGCTTTCTTCTTCTTCTTCTTATCAGTTAATCACCCCTTTGCTAAGTATAATTTTCTCAGAATGCCAATTTTTCTGAGGATAGGGGGTGGGGTGTTGTTGGGGTTTGGGGTAGAATGGGAATTGGATAGCCTCATTATTTACAAACCATTAATATATATATTATTTTTGCGATTTGGTTTGTTGTGAAAATTTTCTTTTTGAGTTTGTGAACTTTTAAAATGTTTATTTCAATCTTTGGATTTTTTAGGTTTATTATATTTTGGCTTTTAAAATTTCAAAACATCTATTTTAGTTCATAGCAATTTGAAAAATATTTTTGGCCTCTGAACTTTCAAAAAATAACAATCTAATCTATGAACTTTAGTTTATAATAATTTAATTCTTGTGCTTTCTATTTTGTAACAATTTAGTCTTTGAACTTTAGTGTGTAATAATTCAGAGTCCGTTTAGATTAACTCCTAATTTAAACACTTTTGAAAAGAATATTTTCAATAAAAATGTTATTATATTTTACATTTTTACAAAATTATTTTAAATAGCAAATTTGTTTGGTTGTATTATATTCAAAAGTGATTCTATTAATTATAAATTTATTTTTATTTTTTATTACATATTTTGAAGATTTTCAATTAATCACTTTAAAGTCATTTTTGGATAATCCATCTATCAAGTGATTTATTCAAAAAAGGTTTTTAAATTACTCCAATTTTCTTGTAGCACTTTTTATTTATTATGATTTTTTTAAAAAAAACCACTTTTGATCACATAAAATTACTCAATAAGTTATACTAAATACATTTTAAATTATGATTTTTTTTCTAAAAGTATTTATAGACAAATTAATTTGGTTAAAAAAACATCTTTTTTTTCACAAGTTATTTCAAACACCTTTAAGATTTGTAATGATCTAGTCCCTATTATAAAATATATTATTATGATTTAATAATGGAATATAAATCATTGGAAGTGTCTATTTCAATCTATAAACTTTGAAAAAAGTAGCTACATTGGCTTTTTGTCATTGCTTTGCAAGTGTCCATTTAGTGGCTTTTGAAAATGTTGTTTTAATGTATTGACATGGACATATATCAAAAATACATAAGTTGATTAAAACAAGTATTGAATGAGCACTTAATTATACCAAGAACCAAAATACTTATAAGAGTATTTTTTAAAGGTTCATAACTTTTTTTTTAAGAAATAAAAATCCATAACTAAAATAGATATTTTAAATTTTTAGGAGTAAAAAAGAATAAATTGAAAATACTTGTACCAAAATAAGATTAAACTTTTTTTTAAAAAAAAAATATCTTTATGTAATTTTATTCTTTCTTTTCAGTTCATTTATGAATTTTCATTATACACATTATCGATAACATAAATATCATTATAAATTGGTTATCTAAATGGTTAATTAATGTTACTATTCCTAACTAAGGAAGGAATTCTGGTAATGGGAGTGTTAATTTATTTGTGGATGTGGCTTGTAATGAAACTAGTGGTATCATGGGTTTTGGGATGTAATGATGAATGTAGAGGGACAAGTTTTGGCGGCTATGGTTATAAATCTCTTTCAATTGTTCAACAAGTGCTGAGGCAATTGCAATACTAGAAGGCATTCGTCTTGCTGAAAGAATGGACTTTAGTTATTTATCGGTGTTTTCAGATTCTTTATTGAATGTGAATATAATAAACATTTGTGACAACATTGTTAAAGAGGCACATACGACTATCTATGATATTATGTTGATCATGAGAAGGTTCAAGTGGATTTCTTTTACTCATATTTTACGAACATATAATGTTGTAGCTTATAATTTAGCTAAACAGGGTGTTTGTAATCATTCGAGTTTTTATGGGTTTCTAACTTTTTTAGATGGTTGTTAACATGGCTTTTATTGCTGATTAATGTAATTTTTTAAGTTAAAAAAATGTTACTATTTCTAACTAGAGGAATCTTTTTTCAGTTTTTTTTTTAAAAAAAAAAAAAACTATCTAGAGGAATCAATGTCAACTAAATGATGTTTGTTTTCATTTTTTAAATTTAATTTAAAATTTTTAAAATTGGAATGTTGTGCAATATCAATAATTATTAGAATGTCTTTACAATAATAATATTATTATTAATATTATTTTTAGTTTAACAATATGAGAGTAGGAATTCAAATCTAAAACCCTTAAATTGAATATAATGTCTTAACCAATTGAGTTACAAGTAAAAAAAAAAAGTGAGAGCGTGTTTAAGACTTAAGAGTAGTATTAATTAATAGTATTTTAAGAGCACTCTTTTGTAGAAAAATTAAATAAATACTTCCTCCAGTGCACTTCTAAATAATGACAAATTTAAAGTAGTATTCGGATTTTATATAATTTATCAACCTAAACAGGCTTCTTAATTTAACTAAAACCAAGAGCTAAAAGGAATGAATCATTTTGGTAATTATATTTAAAAAAAATCATATAATATATCTTTACACGTAGGATATTTTGATTAATGGATTGTATAATCTCAGTATTTTGAAGCTTATTTAGCAACCATTTTGTTTATTGATTTTCTTACTCTCTCTCTATTTATTATAAATTTTATTCAAATGTAAAAAGTAGTAACTATGTTTTATTTTTTTATATATTTATTTTTTTAAGATTTGATCAAGATTTCAAATATCTTTTGAAATTCGATTCGACTAAAGGAATAGGGACGAAAAAAAACCCTTTGTGTTTTTTCTGTCTAGGAAGTGGGAAAAGGGTTGGCAACCATATCTATTTTCTTTATTTATTTTTAAAATATCATATTACAAATGCGGAGCTTTACTATATTTAGGTTGACTTTTAATTATCACTTATATTTAGCCTTTTATAACATTGAAGTAGTGTATACTTACCAGGAAAAAAAAATCACTCAAAGTAGTATGAGACGTTTCAAAAAACTAAAACCATAAACTAAATTGCGATGAAGCTAAATATTAGATCACAAATGCGAAGTAAAAAATCCAAACTATTAAATTATATTGATCACTAAACTATATCTAGGTTGACTTTTAATTATCATTTATATTTAGCTTCTTATACATTTAAGTAGTATATCTACAAGGAAAAAAAAAACTTAAAGTAGTATGAGACGTTTAAAAAAACCAAAATTATAAGCTAAATAGCGATGAAGCTAAATACAAGTACCATAGTATTTAAAAGTTTTTTTTGAAAAATTGTTTGACTGAAACGAAATTGGATAACGCCAAACTCATTATTATAAATTATGCTGATTTAGAAGTGTATAATTGAGAGTAATATAAAAATACACAGAAAAGTCAAAAGCACTTAACACTACTATGTAAGAACAACATCTGTAAAATATTTTCAACTCAAATGTTCATCGAAAAACACCTAAAAAATACCACAAATACACTTTTCACTAAAGTGCTTGCAATTAAAATACTTTTTTTTTTGCCGAAAGCACTCAATTGAAAACTACATCTTTATTTTCACAATCATATATTTTTATAAAATAGGGTGAGGAATATTCTGAAACAGTGAGGATGCTGAATGAAAGGTGAAGAAGGGAAAGAGATTAAAAATGGTGAAAAAGGAATGATTGGTTTAAGGTAAATAATTTAATTTAATTTTAAGAGACCAAAATGTTGGCGTGAGACAACAGCTACTTATATAGTTTTATCACAAATGCCTTCACTATATATAATCCACTCCACTCCACAAACAATAATACCCAATATATTCATATTTATACCCTTTAGAGGAAAATTCATTTTAAAGTCCAAAAAAAAGGAAGGAAAAGCAAAGGTGGAGAGTCCACAATAATTGGCATCAAATGCTTATGGGGATTCGCACTGTTGCTGAATTCCAAGATCTGCAGCAACGTATCCATTATTTATTTGAAAATAAGAAAACCCTCTTCTTCTCTCTCTCTCTCTCGCTTTTGTTTGTTTAAATTTTTTTGCTTTTTTTACCAGTTTTTCATTGGTGGAGGTGTGAGAGGATTGAAATTGAATGACCCAAAGGGCACAATTCAAAATGACAGGGCGTAGAGCTTTGTGGGTGCGTTGGTGGCTCAGAGAGGCTGCCAATACTTGAGTAATTGTATCGGTTTTTGTAACTGCAGCTGTAGAATTCAAGGTTCTCTCTCTCTCTCTCTCTCTAAATTTATAAATGGATTTGATAAAAGAATATTAAAGCTAGTACAGCCAACCCCAAAGCCAATCAGGGCTTCGTCGGAAAGTTGCACCCAAAAAGGTAATCCCCACCCTTCCCTTAAATTTTCTCTCTCTATATCTCTTGTTTTCTCTCTCTTTCTCTTCTCTGCAACTCTTTTTCGTTTGGTGCTTTTAGGGCTTCTATCCTCTGCCATTTCGATCGTTACCCAGATGAAATCAACGTGAGTAATTTCTCTTTCTCTTTCTCTTCCCCTTTTTTTCCTTTTCTGTTCTTTTCCTTCAACCCCTCTTGGGTCTTTTCAATTGGGTTCTTGTAATTTTGCTGTTTCATGGGATTTAGCTGTTGATTTGTGGAGTTTGAAGCTTTAGAAATGCTTTGTGTTTAGATGGGTGTTTGTAGACGTGGGGTTGTTGTTTGCTAATTGTGGGGTTTTTTTGTATCAATTTTGCATTTCCCCTGATTATGTTGTCCGATTGTTTTGGAAGTGTGGGATTTTTGCATTTTTCCTTTTCCTTTCTTGTGCCAGTGCGAATTATGGACGTATTATCTTTGGTACTACTCGTATTATCCCTTTTTTCTAGTAATATGTGTCTTCTTGGGGTTTTATGATTCAATTATCGTATTGTTTTTCTGAATTTATAGGTTGGATATGGTTCAGCTGAGATTCCTGTGAGAGTTACTGTAAATAGGAGGATCAGTAATCATGGCAGCAGAATCCAACACGGGTTTTCACCGCGACGAAACATTAAGTTCCGCTTTGAATCGGCACGCTATATCTTTTCAATCTACAGCAACAACCAGCAGCTCGGAGATGATGACAATGGGGAATTATTTTGGGGTCAACAACGCGTCGGCCATAATGTTTTCGGGAAATTCGAGTGTCGTCAACAACAACAACAACCATCCTGTTATCAGCCAAGCTGCCAATTCATCTCTTGATACGGTGCCAGGGCTCAAGCATGATGCTGGGTTGGCGGTTGAATGGTCTGTGGATGAGCAATTAAAATTGGACGAAGGTCTTGTCAGGTAGGTTCTTTCTTTAATAAATCTTCTAACTAATGTTCCTGTCGGATTTATGGGTTTTAGAATTGTTGAAATTTATATTAACAGTTGTCTTTGGAGGAGAATTTTCAGTGTTATAGAACTCTGCACGTTTTGTTTTATATATTGAAATAGTCTAAACAATGATGCATACAGACAGCAAGGCACATGGATTTTATATCAAAGTTGGAATCCAATAATTGTTTTTTAATACCTCTTACATGTGCTTTCTTTTCCCTTTGAAGTTCTTTTGTGTTAAGGCAGTCATTCTTGTTGGACTGCTTGATAAATGAAAATTTTCTCATGTGTAGTCTATTTTTCTTTCTTGTTATATGAATAAAACCATAGAGATATTAATGGTCATGCTTTCTTTCTTTCTTAATTGCAAATGTCAACTTTCTTTCCACACTAGTTTCTATATTGTTTGCTTTCCATTTGATAGGTTTGCTGATGAACCAAGCATTTTGAGGTATATCAAGATTGCTGCCACGTTACGCGATAAAACTGTTCGGGATGTTGCTTTAAGGTGTAGGTGGATGAATGTAAGCACTTCAATCTTATAAAATATTTTTCTGTATTATGATTGTGACTAAAGTATGATTTATATATTAAAGGAAATTATTTGGGATTCATCATTTTGTGGACAATATAGAGTTAAGCTGTTTTTGGGCGGTACCAAACACAAGTGCTAAATTTGTCCTCGACTTGAATGTAAAATAGCTTCTATATTTAGTTAAGAGCACTGCTTTCAAAAATCCACTTTCTTTTAATGAATTCTGTTTGTTGCCAAATTTCATGATTCTGAAAGATTTTCAGTGTTAATGTTGTTTTTACTAATATATTTTGTAAAAGATTTTTCTGTGTAAAATACCACTAGTCTGCCTTCTTCAAGTTCTCATAGAAGACTAACAAACTTCTTTACAGGGAAAACGAAGGAAGCCTGAAGAACATATGGGAAAGAAAGTGAACAATCGAAAGGTACCTATATGAAACTTTATGTATATGCGTGATGTTTGTTCTTCTAGTATATTTATTTTGATGTTTTTATTTACTATCATTTATTTTCCTATGTTGGAGAAAATCAGAAAGGCCTACTAGGTTGTTTATATGGCTTTAAATTTAGGATGGATCAGATTGTTGAAAATCTTGTCAAATCCTGTGTTTTGACATTTGAAGTTTCATAATGACAACATATAAGGGTGACTTGGATTCCATAAATTTGTAAGATCATTGTTTAATCGTTTAAATATTTCCCTGACAGTTTCCTACGGTTCATGCTGATGCCCAGAGCTTAAAATTTTTCAGAACAAGACTCATAGCTTCTATTAGCTTTTTGGAATACATTGCCACTTTTCTTTTCTTCTTCTTCTTCTTTTTTTTGTTTGAATGAGAAAACCGAGGCTTTCTTTTGAGAAAAAAAATCAAAGAATACAAGGGGCATAAAAAAAGAAAGCCCACACCAAAAAGATCCAAACTAAAATAAAAAGGGGCTCCAATCATGCAAAATAAGGCCTATAGGATAGTTATAAAAAACCTTACATTGACACTCTGATCTGACAATATTTTTAGTTGTTTAGTTTCACAACCTGTTCAAGAGAATTATATTCTTCCAATTAGTTTGTCAATTCAGTAGTTACTATATTTACTTTAATAGTTTAGTGATTAAATTAATTATAGAACACTAAGTTGAACTGTGGGTTCAAATAAGAATTTTTTGAAGTTTTCATATGATAATGGTAATTGTCGAATGAGTTCTCTCTAATATCTTTATGATCTGGTATTGGTTTGAAGAACCAATTTCCTATGAATGTTCAGGATAAGCTGGTGGAGTCGTCTTTAAAAATAAACTCACCTTCAGCCCCCGGACCCAGCATGGCTGCATATTCTCATATGATGCATCATATGAACAGAAAAGAACATACGCCTTCTGAAGGTTAGCGTTCTCGAAATTTTCTTCCTCTATACTTCTTTATAGTAGCTCTTAGCGACCACAAATCAGTCAAGTTCTTATTGAGACGTTTCGTTTCATCAAAGTTTCAGAGATTAGCAGTGCAGCTGCGCATCTTCTGGAACAGAATGCTCAAGCTTTTAGTCAAATTACTGCCAACCTTTCCATGTACAAGGTAAATATGTAATAGCTTTTAATGGAGACTGTTCTCTACTGGAACCATTTTGCTCATATTAATAGTTAAGCATTGAATGAAATTATTTTGTCTTAATATTGGACTACTCTGTCACATTTCACCTGCCTAGACTATCAAATTTCATAATTCGAATCCATGACTTTACTACCAACATCTGATTGTTGTGAGCTTTACTTTTTAAATTAGACGCAGTATAATCTGAAAACAGATGGAGGCCCATGTGTTTTTTCTTCTTTTTTCCTTTCGACGAAATCACTTGAAGGATCTTTGTCTAGTAGCTTATAATGTAGCCCTTCTATGGATGCAATTATATAATTGTTACTTGGAGAATAAAGGCATGAGAACGAAATGATAGAGAGGATTTCTTGGATAATTTTGCAGGGTTCTTAAAAACCTTGAATGCAAAATGTCAACACTATACTCCTGAAGGAATGCACTTTTCTGTCACTTTCCGAGACACGTAAATGATACCTCGGTATAAACTGAATATTTCCTAAATGAAGCTTAGAAACATCCAAACTATTTTCACAATTTTGATAGTTCATTTATTTTGGTTGTACCTTACTAAAGGGAGGGGGGGACATGTTGGTACAAAATTGAGATCGATATAATGCTTTATTGCTTAATGGTCTTTAATATCTTCTGTTGATGGTTTATTTTTGTTCTTTAAAGAACTGCTAGTTGATACAAATGTGAAAATCATCGTGTCATGAAATATCAGCATACGTTTTATTTCCATTTTTCTCGTCCAGTTCGGCTGCTCATTATGCTACTATTGGTCATTTTTATTGCATTATGATGTATTATCTTTTCAAGCAGTTGCAGGGTAATATTGAGCTTTTCTGTCGGACAAGGAATAACATTATTGCTATCCTAAATGAGTACGTGGGCGTTCATTTTATTAACTTGAAATGATTTCCTTCGAAACTCAGTTACTTGGGCAGAATCATCATTTGTTAATGGAGATTTTGAATTCTAACACGTGCAGCATGAGAGACACTCCAGGCATAATGAGCAAAATGCTACCCCTTCCTGTATCTATAAATGAAGATCTTGCAAATAGAATTTTACCTAGCACAACCTGGTAAGATCTCTAACAAATATGTTGGCCCGATGGGTGCAAGGGACATAGAAAAGTTTCTGATTTTTGGACTGTATTAATTCTCTTATTCTTCTTTGAGTCAGAAGGTGGTTTAGTTTAGGATTAGGAATGTAGATGTCTAATACAATACCCTTATTTAGCTCTGTAAGATTAAAGATAACCCCAAGTTACAAGGACAGAGAAGTTTTAGCCCAACAAAAAAGAAAATGAAGAATGGGAGTGATTTCTGATGTATTCTTCTGTTTTGAATTGGTTGGTCAGAATTGGATCGGCTCCATTCTTTTGGCCCTTGGTTGTGTTTTATGCCAACACCGGGGCCATTGCAAAGAAATATGAACAAGAAGAAGAAGATGACGACAACGACGATGACGTAGGGCTGATTGGTCGGTTACCCCGCTGCCCCCCATGCTGCCCAATCAGACAAAAACAAATTGATGGCTGAGAAAAGACTGTTGGATTTTGATGTATGTCATGTCTCTGAGCTCCCCAGCACACAAAATATTTACAGGGAAGTGTCAGCTGCAGATATATTGGTTGGGAGATTTGAGTCAAGGGAGGAAGAGAGAGGAAAAAAAATATTGATCTGCTGCTTCCAAATTGTACTATGTTGTTAGGCATTACATAAAAATAAAATTATTGTGCAAAAATATTTGATATCAAAGTATAGTTGGAGGAGCTGAAATCATTCTCTTACCATTAATCGCATTTCTGTAGTTATGCGTGTGTTGGTGGCTAATTTGGAGTGGAATGGAAAATAGACCCTACACACCATGTTGAATTATTTGATACTTCCCTCAAGGAACCGCCATTCTTCCCATTCCTGTATTCAATCTCTCTCTCTCCTGCAATTATTCATTAATATTTTATATGCTCTAAACTTTTGGTGTTTGCAAAAATGATATCAACTTAGCAGTAATTACCATATACCTTCCATCAAGAGGTCAAAAATTCGAATCTTGCAATCCAAAATACTTTTCTTGAGGTTGGAACATGTACCTTTGATCAAGAGGTCAGAAGTTCGAATCTCCTACCCATAATGTTGTTGAACTAAAAAAAGTTTTTTTTTTTTTTACTTTAACAAGTGTTTAAACTTTATTATGTCTATTGAGATTTTATGCTGTAAAAGATTTAAATAAATTTCTTAACTTGATGTTATTAGAAATAGCTCGTGGCATAATTCACTAAGGGGCCGTTTGGCCCATGGGTTTGGGATGAGATGGGTTTGGGTTCCAAACCCAAAACCATGTTTGGCACAAGGTGTTTCAAAACCCTTGGTTTTGAAACACAACCCCATGGGTTACAACAATGCAACCCCATGGGGTTTGTGCCATGTTTTCCTCTTCCATTTGCCGTTTTCCATTTCCGGCGACCACTCCGACAACAACTCAAGCGACCACTTCGATGACAAATCCGGCGACCACTTTGACAAACAACTCCGGCGACCACTCCGATGACAACTCAGGCGACCACTCCGACAACAACTCCGGCGACCACTCCGATGACAACTCCGGCGACCACTCTGACAAAACAACTCCGGCGACCACTCCGATGGCAACTCCGGCGACCACTCCGACAACAAATCCGGCGACCACTCCGATGACAACTCCGGCGACCACATCGGCGACCCGACCACCGCTAACGATTACCTCCGACGACCACTGCGATGAGAACTCTAGAGACCAGTTCCATTTACCATTCTCCATTTCTAGCGACTACTTCGACAACAACTCTGATGACAACTCCGGCGACCACCCAACAACCACTGATAACAACAACTCTGACGACTACAATAGTGACCCGACCACCGCTGACGATTACCTCAGACAACCACTGCGATGAGAACTCGAGAGACCAGTCTGACGATTATCCCTGCGACTCGACCACCCCAACAACTAAACACCCCGATAACCCAACCACTCAAACAACCCGACTTGCCCGAACCACCGACAACAACCACTTCAATGACCCGATCACCCGACAACCATAGTTGACGATCACCTCGAAAACCTGACCACCTAGCAACCACCGTAGACAACCACTTAGTGACCACTCCGATGACCTGACCACCCTGATGACTACTTTGGCGATTACCCCGACGACCTGGTAACTCAACCACCCAAAACTACTGTTGACGACCACCTGGTGACCACCCTGGCGACTCCAACAACCCAACCACTGCCACAACCACCCAGCGACCACTCCGGCGACATGACCACCTTGATGACCACTCCAGCAACTCGACAACTACTGCTGAAAACCACCCAACGACCATTCCGACGACCTGACCACCGTGCAATCACCACCGGCGACCATCTCGGCATACCCAAACACCCCATCAATCCAACCACCCCAACGACCACTCCAACAATCACCCTAGCGACCCAACCATCTAGTCAATATTTTAAAAGAGCCAGAGTGGACGAGCTATATGCAAAACTAAAGGCGATCCCAGGGATGACAAGGCAAGACTGAATGACTGTTGCAAAGACTATTCTCTCGGATAATATGATGTTGAACTCCTTCTTTACATTCACCCCAGATTGGAAGTATGATTACTACGTGAAAATTTTGGGGAAAGCACCTAGAACCTGACTCTCTTTTCATCACTTTCATCTATCACTCTTATGACTTACATTTGTGTTTGGACAACTACTTCTACTTTCTTGTCATTTCATCTAGAATGTGTGTTATGATATTTTTAGAACTAGATCTTAGTTCTAATTTTTTGTTTTACTTTAACATTGGCAACACCATTCTTACATTGCACATATTAATTATCTGTTGCTACGCATAATCTTTAATTTTATGTTATCATGAGTGGAGTGAATGAGATAGCATATAGTTATACAAACTACACATAGTATAATTCAAATTGAACTATAATTGTAACAATTGCTTTACATAATTGGTTAAATAGTTGGTATGTAACACACCAAAAAAATTATGAAGTTAAAAAAATGGAGTAGGAAAAAAAAACAGTGTAAGATTTTTTTTTAAAATAATAAACAGTTTGAAAAATTATAAAAAAAAAAAAAACAAACTAAACAAACCCAGCCCAACCCAACTCTGCACCCCAAACACAGGTTTCAGCAAACCAGCCCAACACAACCCTGCACCCCAAACACAGGAATTAGAAACCCCAGGGTTTCTGATTCCAGCCAAGAAACCCCAGGGTTCCTGAACCCCAGGGTTTCTAATTCCAAACCAGCGCACCAAACAGCCCCTAAGTATTAAGCTGATGCTAAGAATCAAACTTGAAAGACTCAAATTCAAATCTGCAATGTTTTAAGGAAATTATTTAAAATATTGGCATTTGACACGTCTATCTTCTGAGGGGTTATTTCTCACATTACCATTTGTTTTCTTTTAAATATATGTGTCACTATTTGATCTGAACTGAAATAAACTATTTGATGTTTCCATAACTAATAAATAATAATAAAGTGCATAACAGTTGGACCATATATTTAGTTTTATAATAAAAGCATAGAGACAGATATACTAAATGAAATCTCATTTTCTCAATTTCCATTCAACTCTTTGTATTTATGATTCATTTCCTTCCTCAGCTCATTGTCAAGTACAAGTTGGTGGGAGGAACCATTGTCTTACATAAGTGCTTCTTTTTAGGTGTCCAATTGAAAATCTAATCAATCAACTTAATGGTTTACCTCAGTCAATTATGACTTACGCAATTTCAAACCCATAAAATATTTCTACCAAAAAAGTTGACCTTTTGAGTTAATTTTCAATTTTTTTAAAAAACAAAATACTAGGTTGGTTCGGCGTTGATTTTGAACTCAAATTTAACACGCTTTCACCTTATCCTTAATATTAATATTGATATAGTTTTGCAGCTGGTTTCAACCCATTAACTCATATTTTCTTGGTGCCAATCAATTACCATCCCAAAGGTCGATGGTTTAATCTCTCACCTCCGCAATTGTTGTACTAAAAAAAACCTAATATTGTTTTGCCAAATGTGAGGGTAACTCAATTGACTAAGACATATGTCATCGACTACGAGATCAGAAGTTTGAATCCTTCACTCTCAAATGTTGTGTTATATTATAAAAGAAAAAACTAATAGTTTCTTGGTCCAGAAGGGAGAGTAACAGATTGAATAAGATATTTCCAAACAAATATATCGACAAATTCAAAAGGTGAATTCAAAGTCACAGCAACACGACTCTATTATTATAATAGAGACATTACTACTTACCCCTTGAAATGAGAGTTCTGAAGCTCTTCATTTCACACTTTGCTGCCTTTTTCCCTCTACACGCCATGCTTTTGCGTTTCAGTTATCTGGAGAAAAGCAGAAATATCCGCCATAATCCACAAGCACTCTGCTCCACCATCTCAAAATTGCTTCTCTTTCAGCTTTATCCTAAATGGGTATTGCATTTTTGTTCATTTTTCACTCGCTATGCTGCTGTTTCTTTTATGCTCACGTCTCAACCTCCATCGATGCAAAATGCCACCCTGCTGATTTGAAAGCCTTGAAAAGCTTTGTCAATGGCCTTGACTCTCCAGTTCAAGGTTGGGACTATGGCTCTTCTGATTGTTGCAATTGGAAAGGAGTGACTTGCGATACCCCGGCATCGGGCGTTAACGGTTCTGGAGCCTTCTCCAGAGTTTTGGCTTTGGAACTTCCAGGCGAGAGGTTGAAAGGAAATGTTTCAGAGTCTTTAGCAGATTTGGTTCAGCTCAGAACTGTTAACCTGTCAGACAACTTTCTTGCAAGTTCTCTTCCTGTGAATCTCTTTTTCTTGAAGAATTTAGAGGTCGTTGACTTGAGTTTCAACGATCTCTCTGGATATGCACCATTAAATATCACTTCCTCTTCCATTACGGTTCTAGACATTTCTAAGAACAAACTTACTGGAGATGTTGACCCTGGATTCTGTCATACTGCAAAACAAATTCAAGTATTGAAACTATCTTCAAATAGATTTCATGGGAAAGTTTTACCGGGTTTTGGGAATTGTTCTTCCTTGGAGCACCTCTCTCTGGCCTCTAACTTACTCTCTGGGAATTTGCCTCAAGATCTGTTTACCCTGTCAAAGCTCAAAACTCTTGACCTTCGTGAAAATGGTTTTTCTGGCGAGTTGAGTTCTCAATTCGGGAACCTCTCAAATCTCGTCTTCTTTGATATTTCTTCAAACCAATTCTCAAGATGGCTTCCAGATGTCTTCTTCAACCTCCGAATGCTCGAGCAATTTGCTGCATCATCGAATAACTTCACAGGCGTTTTGCCAGTTTCGTTGTGCAATTCGCCAACCATTTCATCGCTTAGCCTTGACAATAATTCCCTCGGTGGTTCAATCAACGCTATTAACTGTTCAGCCATGGTTCGTTTGGCCTCTCTGAATCTTGGCTCTAACCATTTCGTTGGCCAAATTGGGAGTCTCTCATCTTGTCACCAACTTAGAATTGCAAATCTTGCCAAAAACCGTTTCGATGGTGATTTCCCAGAAAGCTTCAAGAATCTCAAATCACTTTCCCACTTATCGATTTCAAGAAATGGCCTCCGTAATCTGTCAGCAGCATTGACAACTCTCCAACATTGCAGGAACTTGACTGTGTTGATTTTGACATTCAATTTCCATGGAGAGATTATGCCCACCAATTCATACTTCAGATTTGAGAATATAAGGCTATTTGTGATTGCAAATTGTGGACTCACCGGTTCAATGCCGCCATGGCTGAGCAGTAGCTCAAGGCTCCAGATTCTCGACCTGTCATGGAACTCTTTAAGTGGAGAAATTCAGTCCTCCATTGGTGACTTGCCATACCTCTTCTACTTGGATTTGTCTAACAACTCATTATCCGGCTCAATCCCTAGCCGCATCACCCAATTTCATAGCCTCGTCAATCTCAACAACTCATTAAAAGGGGAAATATTCGAGGGTTTCTCGTTTTTCAGCAGAAAGAGTCAATACTCAGGACGACAATACAAGCAACTTTTAGGGTTTCCGCCATTAGTGGATCTCAGTTACAACGAATTGAGCGGATTCATTTGGCCGGAGTTTGGAAACCTGAAAGATCTACGTGTATTAGAACTAAGCAACAATAAATTATCAGGAAAAATACCAAGTACTCTATCGAAATTGACGGATTTGGAAAGCTTGGATCTATCCTACAACAATCTAACAGGAACGATTCCACCTTCATTGTCGAATCTCAACTTCCTTTCATTGTTCAATGTGGCTCACAATCACCTGCAGGGCCGCATCCCTTCGGAAGGGCAGTTCCATACGTTTCCGAATTCGAGCTTTGAGGGTAACGATGAGCTCTGTGGATTTCAAACTTTTCCTTGTGCGGATGAATCTGGATCTGCAGACGAAGGGAACTCGATTGGTGAAGATGAGGATGAAAGCTTGAGGTCTCTTATAAGAGTGCCATTGGGTGTCGGAGTTGCCGTCGGATTCGTTTCGACGGCCGCCGTGTGCTTCTTCTCCGGCATGGTGTTTCCGACAGAGAAGAAAAGGAAACTTCGATGAGTTCTTGTGAAACTGAATTTGTCTTCATTAGATGGAGAGATCATCATAGTGATGGAACTAATTTTGGCAAATTTTTCTCTCAATAATTCTATCTTATGCTAAATTACCATTTCCGTCCCTACCGGGTTTAGTTTTTGAGTTCAACGACTGTAACATGGAATATCGAACCTTCTAATTTTTAGGATAGTTATTAGTCCTTATGTATTGAGCATTATTCAGATATTATAATTTAGTTAAATTAGGATAGTTATTAGTCCTTATGCATTGAGCAATATTCAGATTAACTATAGTTACTATTTAGTTGTTATTGTAAATATAAATGCCCATTTCTACATGCCCACCTTATTTCCATACCAAGTGGCTTTTTATCCATAGCCATAGTGTCTTCCATGTGTCCAACAAAGACCATTGATTGGTGTCCAATTGTTCCACTTCATGCTCTCCCTTATGCCTATAAATAGATACATTTTGGTAAAGAAATAATAACAATTTTCTCTAATTTCTTGTGTTTTTAATTTTCCATAAATTTCAACTTTCTTTGTTTATATTATATTTATATATATACTCCTTTTATATTCCTTTAATTGCATTATTATTATTATTATTATATGGTTTGGTAAAGTTTTGGTGCCCGGTTTCGCCTCTCAATTTTACAACACGTTATCAGCACGAGACTCTGTCATTTTTCCCGCTAAAGGTAAGTCTTATAGGTAAGCCATTTTTACGCATTTGGTTTATGTTAAATTTCTAATATAAATATATTATTATTTTTTATAGTGTTATTATGGCAAACCTTACAAAGCTAGAATTTGCGGCCCTGGATATTAATGGAAATAACTACTTGTCATGGGTCCTTGACGCTGAGATTCATTTAGATTCTATGAATCTTGGAGAAACAATTAAAGAAGGAAATGATGCATCAAATCAAGAAAAAGCAAAAGCCCTGATCTTCCTTCGCCATCATCTTCACGAGGGATTGAAAATGGAGTATCTTACAATAAAAAATCCCTACGTTCTATGGCAAGGTTTGAAAGAAAGGTACGATCATCAAAAAACAGTTATTCTTCCAAAAGCTCGTTATGATTGGATGCACCTGAGGTTGCAGGACTTTAAATCAGTAAGTGAATATAATTCCGCACTCTTCAGAATTAGTTCAAAATTAAAATTATGCGGAGAAAAGATTACTGATGTTGATATGTTAGAGAAGACATTTTCCACTTTTCATGTCTCGAATATGCTCCTGCAGCAGCAATATCGAGAGAAGGGTTTTGCAAAATATTCTGAACTTATCTCATGTCTTCTCGTTGCTGAACAAAATAACGAGTTATTGATAAAAAATCACGAATCCCGACCAACTGGAGCAACGCCATTCCCTGAAGTGAATGCTGTGAATTTTAATAACCGTGGTCGAGGTCGTGGTCGTGGTCGAGGTCGGGACCGCGGTAGAGGAAGAAATACCTATTTTCGTGGTGGGCATTATAATTTTAAGAAACCCACACGAAGTGATGATCATAGAGGAAAGGCTCCACAAGATAGAAGTTCGAAAGGTGATGAACATAAATGTTTCCGGTGCGGAATGACTGGGCACTGGTCACGTACCTGTCGTACGTCAAAACACCTTGTTGATCTCTATCAAGCTTCCCTGAAGGAAAACGGAAAAGGAAAGAATGTGGAGGTAAATCTTGCCATTCAAGAAGATGATATGTTTGACCCCTCCAATATGATGCATCTTGATGTAGCTGATTATTTTGAATCTCCTGGAGAGAGAATTGATGCAATCAAACAAGTAGAGGATGATTTGTATGAAAATATATAATTAAGTACTGTTTAGTATGTTTTTGTTGTTGTTTTGTTTGAATATATATTTAAGACTCTTTGTAATCGTTTTTCTTTTTTTTTTCAATGAAGAAATATGAACAATTTCAATATGTTGAGTAACTCGAAAATGAGCAATGAGGATTTATGTCTGGCAGACTGCGCAACTACGCACACGATACTCATAAATAGAAAATATTTTACTAGATTGACAATGCTGGAAGCAAAAGTCAATACTATATCAGGTTCTGCAAATCTGATTGAAGGTTTTGGGAAAGCAAACTTTATTTTGCCTAGAGGAACAAGATTTACAATTAATAATGCTCTGTTCTCTAGCAAATCGAAAAGAAACTTATTAAGTTTTAAAGATATACGTGAAAATAATTATCATGTTGAAACTGATTGTAAAAATAATATAGAGTGTCTCTATATAACATCTATTGTTTCACATGAAAAACGTATATTAGAAACACTGCCTGCTTTTTCTTCTGGATTATACTATACTCATATACGAGTAATCGAAAGTTATGCAATAATGAACCCGAAGTTCATGAATCCAGAAATATTCAGTGTTTGGCATGATCGATTGGGTCATCCAGGGTCGATAATGATGAGGAAAATTATTGAAAATTCACATGGACATCCTTTAAAGAGCCAGAAGATTCTTCAATCCAATGAGTTGTCATGTGATGCTTGTTCTCAAGGAAAATTAATTATTAGACCATCACCAGCTAAAGTGGGGATTGAATCACCTGCATTTTTAGAGCGAATTCAAGGTGATATTTGTGGACCTATTAACCCACAAAGTGGTCCATTTAGATATTTTATGGTATTAATTGACGCATCCAGCAGATGGTCACATGTATGCTTATTATCAAGTCGAAATCTTGCATTTGCAAGATTACTTGCTCAAATAATTAAGTTAAAAGCACAATTTCCTGATAATACAATTAAGACCATTCGACTTGATAATGCTGGTGAATTTACATCCCAAACTTTTAATAATTATTGTATGTCAATTGGGATAAGTGTTGAACATCCTGTAGCTCACGTTCATACACAAAATGGTCTAGCAGAATCATTTATAAAACGTCTGCAACTAATTGCAAGACCATTGCTTATGAGAGCTAAACTTCCTACATCAGTATGAGGTCATGCTATTTTGCATGCTGCATCACTGGCACGTATTAGGCCAGTAGCTTATAATAAATACTCCCCAATGCAATTAGCTTATGGCCAGCAGCCAAATATTTCCCATCTAAGAATTTTTGGATGTGCAGTATATGTACCAATTGCTCCACCACAACGTACTAAGATGGGTCCTCAAAGGAGGTTAGGAATATATGTTGGTTTTGATTCCCCATCAATTATTAAATATCTTGAACCCCTGACGGGTGATGTATTTACTGCACGATTTGCTGATTGTCATTTTAATGAGACAAATTTTCCAACATTAGGGGGAGGAATTAAGAAGTTGGAAAAAGAAATTACATGGAATGCATCGTTATTATCTCATTTAGATTCTCGTAGAGATCAATGTGAACTTGAAGTTCAAAAGATAATTCATTTGCAAAATATAGCAAATCAACTACCAGATGCATTCACAGATACTAAAAGTGTGACTAAATCATATATACCAGCTGCAAATGCTCCATCAAAAATTGATATCCCAAAGGAACAAGTTGTCAATAATGAGTCTGGAGCACGCCAGAAGCGTGGTAGACCAATAGGTTCTAAAGATAAAAATCCTCGAAAAAGAAAAGTAGTTGAGAATCAAAATGATTCAATAAAAGGTATGGATGTTCCAGAAGAAATCCAGAATACAAATACTCAAAAGAGTATTGGTGAAAATCAAACGCTTGAGGATAATAATGAAATTTCTATAAACTATGTTACAACAGGAAAGAGATGGAACCGAAATGATATCATTATTGACAACATTTTTTCTTATAATGTTGCTCACGATATTATTCATGAAAGTGATGATTTTGACCCAAAATCTATCAAAGAATGTCAACGTAGAAAGGATTGGCCGAAATGGAAAGAAGCAATCCAAGCAGAGTTGAACTCACTTTCAAAACGTGAGGTTTTTGGACCAGTAGTCCCAACACCGGAAAACGTCAAACCTGTGGGATATAAATGGGTATTTGTAAGGAAAAGAAATGAAAAGAATGAAGTCACAAGATATAAAGCGAGACTTGTTGCACAAGGATTCTCGCAAAGGCCTGGTATTGATTATGAGGAGACATATTCTCCTATGGTGGATGCAATAACGCTAAGATATTTGATTGGTCTGACTGTATATGAAAAGCTTGATATGCATCTAATGGATGTAGTCACGGCGTATTTATATGGATCTCTGGATAATGACATTTATATGAAAATCCCGGAAGGATTTAAAATACCAGAAACATATGAATCAAGTTCTCGGGAATTGTATTCAATAAAGTTACAGAGATCATTATATGGATTAAAACAATCAGGATGAATGTGGTATAATCGCCTGAGTGAATATCTGTTGAAAGAAGGATACCAAAATAATCCAATATGTCCGTGCGTTTTTATAAAGAAATCTCAGTCAGGATTTGCTATTAGAACTGTATATGTTGATGACTTAAATATAATTGGAACTCCTGAAGAGTTATCCAAGGCAATAGAATATCTTAAGAAAGAATTCGAGATGAAAGATCTTGGAAAAACAAAATTTTGCCTTGGTTTGCAAATTGAACATTTAGCAGATGGGGTATTTGTTCATCAATCAACTTATACAGAGAAAATCTTAAAAAGATTCTATATGGATAAAGCACATCCATTGAACATTCCAATGGAAGTTCGTTCACTGGATATAAAGAAAGATATATTTCGACCTCGAGATGACAGTGAAGAACTACTTGGTCCTGAAGTACCATATCTTAGTGCAATTGGTGCACTTATGTATTTGGCTAATAACACAAGACCAGATATTGCATTTTCAGTAAATTTATTAGCTAGATATAGTTCATGTCCTACAAAAAGACATTGGAACGGAGTTAAGCATATACTCCGATATCTTCGAGGGACAATTGATATGGGTTTATTTTATTCTAACAAATCAAAGTATGATCTAGTTGGTTATGCAGATTCTGGTTATCTATCTGATCCACACAAAGCTAGATCTCAGACAGGTTATCTATTCACATGTGGAGGAACTGCTATATCGTGGCGATCAGTGAAACAGACTATAACGGCCACTTCTTCAAATCATGCTGAAATCCTCGCTATTCATGAAGCAAGTCGAGAATGTGTATGGCTAAGATCGATGACACAACACATTCATGAGACATGTGGCTTGTCTTCAAGTAAACCTCTTCCAACGATGTTATACGAAGACAACACAGCATGTATAGCTCAAATCAAGGGAGAATATATCAAAGGAGATAGAACAAAGCATATCTCACCAAAGCTCTTCTATACTCATGATCTTGAAGAAAATGGCGATATCACTGTACAACAAATTTGTTCGAAAGATAACCTGGCTGACTTATTTACGAAGGCATTACCAACTGCAACCTTCGATAAATTAGTATATAGCATTGGAATGCGGCGACTCAAAGACTTTAAGTGATGTCTCCATGAGGGGAAGTGAATGTATTATAGTAAACTATATAAAATATGTACTCTTTTTCCTTCACTAGGGTTTTTCTTCCCATTGGGTTTTTCCCTAGTAAGGTTTTAACGAGGCATATTTTATATAAATGGGCATTTAAGGGGGAGTATTGTAAATATAAATGCCCATTTCCACATGCCCACCTTATTTCCATACCAAGTGGCTTTTTATCCATAGCCATAGTGTCTTCCATGTGTCCAACAAAGACCATTGATTGGTGTCCAATTGTTCCACTTCATGCTCTCCCTTATGCCTATAAATAGATACATTTTGGTAAAGAAATAATAACAATTTTCTCTAATTTCTTGTGTTTTTAATTTTCCATAAATTTCCACTTTCTTTGTTTATATTATATTTATATATATACTCCTTTTATATTCCTTTAATTGCATTATTATTATTATTATATATTATTATTATTATTATATATTATTATTATTATATATTATTATTATTATTATATGGTTTGGTAAAGTTTTGGTGCCCGGTTTCGCCTCTCAATTTTACAACAGTTGTTATAATTTAGTTAAATTTCACTGATAGTCACTAAATTATCTCCTTATTTTATTTCAATTAGAATATACGTATTGTATTCAATATAGTAACCGCGGTAGAAAAATTGTGCAAAATCTTTCTTCTTTTTTCTTTTTCTTTTTTTATTTTTTATTTTTATTTTTTTTTATTTGAGTTCAATATTGTAAGATTGATTCATAACATAGGAATTAAATTGAAAATTTTAAAATCATAGAGACTACATGATATTGAGCCCAAATTGCATATTTAAACTTTTAAATATTTGTTACAAGTAGGGATGTCCATGTTTCCCGCGGAGACCCGCCTTAACAGGGCGGGGAATCCCCGTTTAGGCGGAGAATGGGGGAGGGAGTGGGGGAAAAAAATTCCTAACGAGCTAAACGAGGACGGGGATGGGAATGTATTCCCCGTCCCCGTTTCCCGTTCCCCACCCCGTTTAATTTTTTTTATATTTATATTTTATTTTTAATATATGTATGTATATATGTGTATATGTGTATAAGTATATATATGTCATTTAAAAGTATATTGTTAATGATTTAAATAATTTGATATGTTTGAATCATATAGTTAAACATTTTAATTATATGTATGGATTAATTGGATAATTTGATATGTAATATTGTTTTGTTTTTATTAGGAGGTTCAAGAATTTTATCTTTAAATAGATATTTTTTAAATATAAAATTAACTACTTAAATTAAGATTTTTGGTGAATAATTAACAATGTAATTAAAAATTAATTGATATTTTTCATAGAAATTAACTATTTGAAAATTTATCAAAAAAATTATTTGATTCTTAAAAAAGAAAAAAAAACTATACAGGGAATCTCCGCCCCGATCCCCGCGAAATTTAACGGGAAATTTCACGGGGATGGGGATTCAAATGGGGGGCGGGGACGGGAACAGGGAAGCTATCCCCGTCCCTGCCCCGCCCCGTGGACATCTCTAGTTACATGTGTGGAAATTAACACTTTTTATAGTGGGTTACTAATTTTTTCCTTAATTCCTTAGTTGAGTTCTAGTTCACAATATTGATTAGTTGTTAATATTTAGTTACAACTTACAAGACTTACACTGATTGAACACATAAACGTGATTTTGAAAAAATCTTAACATTTGGTAATCTTGATTTTTTTAAAATCTATATAAAATCACTTTTTAAATTCTTTGATTTTCAAAATCATAACTAGTAGCTTTTCATGTCAACTTCTTGAATAATCAGACGCATTTTTTAACGATTTCTCAAAATGGCTACCGTATCCTTCTGTATATTTTATTTTCTTCAATTCCTTTGTCACTTTTTTCAATTCCTCTGAGATCTAAGCTTTTGTACAATTCTAGTATCAACTTGAAACAAATTCCATCAAGTTTTATGATTTTCTTTGCATCGACAACAATTTAATTTTTTTTTTTTTACTTTCAACTTTTTTTATTATATTTTTTTTGTTTGTGTTTGGCCATTGTTGATGCCTAAATCCGGGCAAAGGGAACACACTTAATTTGCACGTGAAGCCAATAGTGAATTTGTATTTTTGGGGGAGCGAGGTGGCCTGCAAAATAGAAAAACCTACACACTAGTGTGGTGCTTGCCACAGCCACTTCGATGCTTAAGTTAGAGAGGAAAAGTGTAGCAAGCTAGTAGAGAGTGAAGACTGAGAATGAGTTACCTCAGTTGGAATCATAATAAGGTATTTATATGATAGGTATTTCCCTAAACCTAATTAGATTAGGTTTTTAAAAGGGAGATGAGGTCCAATCGTGCGGGGCATGTAGGAGCGAGCGGAGAGGGACCGAACCGATCTGATATATTCTACTCGGCCTGATCGGCTCGGCCTGGTTTGGGTCGAACAGGGCATTTGGGCCTTCTTGCCCGTTTCCTTGCTTTCTCCAGCCTGATTCTATTATGGATCTCGAATCTGACCCGTATTTGGCCCAATAGTCTTCTATTTCTTGGATTAACTTGGTTATCCAAATTTACACATAACATTAATTCCCCACTCCCATGTTGGGATTTGTGGTTCAGCTCATTTTTGGTTTGGACATTCAAAGCCCAATTTTCTCCAAAATTCTCCTCTCCCATTGTGTTTCTTTGCTACTTAAAGCTATTAACAAGTTTCATCAAGCTTGCTAAACTTGACAACACATAGATGAGAAGGATTATTCAAGTAGGAGGTGGGGAATTTTGGTGAATTTGAAAAAACAAGGAGCTTATTCATGAAATAATGAATTTGGTCCATAATTCATTCCTTAATGAATTTGAATTTCTTTTTAATTTTAATTCAAAAATTAATATAAAATTAATTTTAAATTAAAATCAATTTTTTAATTAATTAAACAATTTAATTAATTTTAAATAATTATTTAATTTAATATTAAATATCAAATTAAATAATTTGACCAATCCCGATTTCTCAAATCGAACATTCGAACATGAATCCCTATTCATGTTTTAAACTGAACCAATATTTAAATCAAATTTAAATATATTCACCTCTTCTTTATCATAGTTTAATTCATAATTAAGCTATGAAACATTAAGTATATCGCATATAATTAACGTTTTCTCCCAAAACCGAATTTGAACAATTCAAATTCTTTTCTCTCAAATTGTTACAAGGCTTAGTCCGAGCTAGTAAGGGGAACCTAATGGACCTACAGATCATGAGCTCCAACGATACGAGATTAACCGGCTAAACTCTTTAGCCTAGCTAATCAACATTCGTTAACCACCGGGACACTCCACTAAAGCCCAGTGGCTGCACTCTCCTCACTGTAGATATATTTCTGTCCACTCAATATAACCATGATTAGTAAGTCGATCCTTCACAGGTCGTTCGTAATTACAGCTGGGTCAAATAAACCGTTTTACCCCTGTAATTACTTCTTGTTCCTTAAGTCCCACTGATCCTCTAATGAACAATTGGTTTGTGGTCCGACCAACAAACCGAATCCCTCTTGGGCCAATGAGAGGGTAGGCCCATTGTTCAAGACCCGGAGTCAGCACTTAAGGGAACAACCTCTCTACTAAACCCTAAAGTGGGTATGAGTGAATTCCATCTCGCATGACTATGTTCCCAACTATCTACTCGGTCTTATCCCCAAAATGGGAGGCTTATTGAGTCTAAGTGACTATTTCGCGGTCCAGTCTTATGCAAACTCATTGCATAGGACGCCCCCACTTTCATGTCTCCACATGAACGATTCAGGATCACATCGTTAGTACTATACAAAGTGGGCCGCGTCCATAGTGTCCCCAGAATAAGGTACCCTACTCGAACTTGATCCACTTTTATGTCATACATAAAGTTCAAGTTTACATCTTATAGTCAAGGGTTCTTAGTTCATTGGATTTGAGTTAAAAGGACGCAATTCACTTTATCCAATAACACATTTTACTGAATAAACCTCAATAACATCTTTATTGCAAAATAGAATATACATTGAGTTTACAAAATCACGAGTTTTAGGACATAAAACCCAACATCCTCTACACCGTAGTGCTCAAGAATTTTGCATATTTCATGTTTTCATTGCACGACATAATTGGTCATATCTTAGAGTTGGCTCTTAGATTTTGGCTCAAAATTTACTATATCTAGAATTAATTCCAGATTTTGGTATTTTAATGGATCCATTTGTCAAATTCGATTTTAAAAAAAGGAAAAAAAAAAGAAAAAATACCTTAAAAATTCTCAACTGGCAGCTTAGGGGCACATGCTGGCATGTGTCTGACATAAGCAGGCACACACCAAACTTCTTTTTTGGATGGGGCTGACCAGAAGTCGGCTCGACCTTTTTTTTTCTCGGCCATATGGCTTGGCTCGGCTAGGCCATGTGGCTCGGCTTGGCTATGTGACCTCAATTAGCCCCCAGCCAACTGCTTCTGTTTTTTCAGTATTGACTTCTAGATCAATACTTGCGTTTTATTTAATAGGGAGTCATATCCCCTGTTGCTTATTGTTCTAATCAACTTCCAAGCCAGTAATCCTCATTTGTGATAGTTTATTACTATCTTTATCAACTGTTATGCATTTAAAATATAATTTTTCATGAACATGATATTCTTCATGATATCAAAAGTCCAATAAAAATACTTTTAAGTGATTTAATGTAGATGCTATATTGATTTAACTGAATAAAACATATTCACAATTACAATTTCACATATGAGGAATTAATGTATGTTCGGAATTTCATAAAATTTGTCTGCATTCAACTAACTTATTATATCAAATAAGCAATTGTATGACCTCTAGAATTCCATATGACAAATTTTTTCTTCTAATACTTCATGACATTCCTAGTTTATTCATGATGTTTTATTCATATTATATCACTAAGTCATACAAGGTTTTATCTTGAAAATACAGAGCATGACATATAATTAATGAATTCTAGAATAGAGTACAATGGAATGCCATTATAAAGAAGACAAAAGATAACAGTTATTTCATGATGATTGTATCATCTAGTTTTTGAATTTTTAATGTAGTATTTAGAAAGTTTTCGAGTTCGAAATAAACTTATATGAGATTTTGCAGTTCTATAGAAATCTTTGATGTTGAGGCTTCGAAATTTGCTTTCGGCTCGACCTCGATGGCCTTGACCAATTTTTAATGCAAAAATTGACTGCCTTACAACTATTTGAGATAACCCGAATGTTTGTCTTGAGGATGAGGTGAGCTCAAACCCATTTGAGAATGAGGTGATCTCAAACCCTTTTGAGGATGAAGTGAGATCTTCCCTGCCTAAGAATGAGGTGAACTCTAACTCACTTGAGGATAAGACGAGCTCTAACCTATTTGAGGATGAGGTGAGCTCAAACTCTTTTGAGGATAAGGTGAGCTCTAACTTGTTTGGGGATGAGGGGAGCCCAAACTCTTTTGAGGATAAGGTAAGCTCTAACCTGTTTAAGGATGAGCTCAAACCTATCCACTTTTATGTATTCTCATAATCAAACTCCATGTACTATTTACTTATATCAGTAATTAATGGAAGCTATGTGTTTTGCAGAATACCTCGTTTTTGCCATTATTGGAATTTCTGATCTAGTTGAATTGCCTCTATCTTACTTGACTTCTTTTACCTTGGCTCAGCCAATTGGGCTCAACTTGGCCATGGTGAGCTTGGCTTGGTCACCATTGCTTTTAGCTTGACTAGGCTTGATATGATTCAGCTAGTCATCAAATGATCTTCTGAATTAATACCTGAAAGAGTTAATATTAAGAAAGCGGAAGCAATTTTGGATCTTAAGCACTCTAATTTGATCAATTTTATCATACAAAAACATGCTCAAAACTGGAAAAATAGAGAATAAGAACACTACCTTTGATGCTCAAAATTCTCCTAATCCTTGGCCAATTTCTGATCACGAACACTTTGTGAATCACCCTTAGGATCTTCCCTACTATCCTCAGGCCTTGGAACGGATTTTGGGATCCTGAATTGAGAGAATTTTTGAGAGAGAGAGCAAAGGTCTAAAACCGAAAATTTCTCAAATTTTCTGCAAAATTCTCTTTTCCCATTGTGTTTCTTTGCTACTTAAAGCTATTAACAAGCTTCATCAAGCTTGCTAAAGTTGACAACACATAGATGAGAAGGATTATTCAAGTAGGAGGTGGGGAATTTTGATGAATTTGAAAAAGCACAAAGCTTATTCATCAAATTGTGTATTTGGTCCAAAACCTATTCCAAAATGAATTTGAATTTCTATTTTAATTTTAATTCAAAATTAATATAAAATTAATTTTAAATAAAATCAATTTTTTAATTAATTAAACAATTTAATTAATTTTAAATAATTATTTAATTTAATATCAAATATCAAATTAAATAATTGGACCAATCCCGATTTCTCAAATCGAACGTTCGAACATGAATCCCTATTCATGTTTTAAACCGAACCAATATTTAAATCAAATTTAAATATGTCCACCTCTTCTTTATCATAGTTTAATTCATAATTAAGCTATGAAACATTAAGTATATCACATATAATTAACGTTTTCTCCCAAAACCGAATTTGAACAATTCAAAATTTTTTCTCTCAAATTGTTACAAGGCTTAATCCGAGCTAGTAAGGGGAACCTAATGGACCTACAGATCATGAGCTCCAACGATACGAGATTAACCAACCAAACTCTTTAGCCTAGCTAATCAACATTCGTTAACCACAGGGACACTCCATTAAAGCCCAGTGGCTGCACTCTCCTCACTGTAGATATATTTATGTCCACTCGATATAACCATGATTAGTACGTCGATCCTTCACAGGTCGTTCGTAACTACAGCTGGGTCAAATAAACCGTTTTACCCCTGTAATTACTTCTTGTTCCTTAAGTCCCACTGATCCTCTAATGAACAATTGGTTTGTGGTCCGACCAACAAACCGAATCCCTCTCGGGCCAATGAGAGGGTGGGCCCATTGTTCAAGACCCGGAGTCAGCACTTAAGGGAACAACCTCTCTACTAAACCCTAAAGCGGGTAGGAGTGAATTCCATCTCGCATGACTATGTTCCCAACTATCTACTCGGTCTTATCCCCAAAATGGGAGGCTTATTGAGTCGGCGATCTCGGGCCACTCTCACCCATGCAAATCTAAGGATAATCCCGAATAAACAGGAGTTCATAGCACACTCAGGATTAAGATCGAGTTACCTAGGTCATCGTATGAAAATAGTCAGTTAAAACAGTAAACGGAGTTAAAAAGTCTAAGTGACTATTTCGCGGTCCAGTCTTATGCAAACTCATTACATAGGACGCCCCCACTTTCATGTCTCCACATGAAGGATTCAGGATCACATCGTTAGTACTATACAAAGTGGGCCGCGTCCATAGTGTCCACAGGATAAGGTACCCAACCCTATCCCTATACTATAGACCGTTCTGAGTATTACTCGAACTTGATCCACTTTTATGTCATACATAAAGTTCAAGTTTACATCTTATAGTCAAGGGTTCTTCGTTCATTAGATTTGGGTTATGAAATATACAATTCACTTTATTCAATAACAACTTTACTGTATAAACCTCAATAACAACTTTATTGCAAAATAGAATATACATTCAGTTTACAAAACCACGAGTTTTAAGTCATAAAACCCAACAATACCGAGCAAAATGATAAATCAATCTTGGCATCGACTCGGGTCGGCCTCGGCTCGGCTTCAATCTTTGTTAGATCCATCTTCTGTCTTCTTCAATACATTGATCCAAACCTAGGATTGTGTCTTCGCCTCGGCCAAAGTGGCTTTGGCCTTGTCTGACTATGTCTTTGTCGGACTTCTCTGGTCGATCTCGAATTCTTCTTGTTGAATGAGACTCCAATCAGTTTTTCTCTCTTTGGAAACCTCTCTATTTTTTTTGATACACTTAAGTCTTCAAAGAAAATACATGAGATGACATCACTTTAGCTTGTTTCATCCTTGGCTCGGGTCGGGTCGCCCTCGGTCTTCCCATCGAGAATTAAGGTTTGACCTTGACCTTGACTGGTATGACTGTTATGGCCTCCTTGCGACTTTTCTTGTTCGTTCCTATCTGGAATTAGCTTTTCCTTTGGATTATGACAATGAACATATGGTTTGCCCAAGTCTTTTTCTATCGGGCCTTTTCCTTTGGCGGGATCGCCAACGAATTTTTCCTGATGGTGATCGTGTTGGGTTTTGTGTCCTAAAACTCGTATTTTTGTAAAATGAATGTATATTCTATTTTACTATAAAAATGTTCTTGAGGTTTATTCAGTAAATGTGTTATTGAATAAAGTGAATTGTGTATTCTATAACCCAAATCCAATGAACTAAGTACCCTTGACTATAGTATGTATACTTGAACTTTATGTATGACATCAAAGTGGATCAAGTTCGAGTTATAGCCAGAACGGTCTATAGTATAGGGATAGGGCTGGGTACCTTATTCTGGAGACACTATAGACGCGACCCACTTTGTATAGTACTAACGATGTGATCCTGAATCGTTCATGTGGAGACATGAAAGTGGGGGCGTCCTATGCAATGAGTTTGCATAAGACTGGACCGCGAAATAGTCACTTAGACTTTATAACTCCGTTTATTGTCTTAACTGACTATATTCATACGATGACCTAGGTAACTCGATCTTAATCCTGAGCGTGCTATGAACTCTTGTTTATTCGGGATTATCCTTAGATTTGCATGGGTGAGAGTGGCCCGAGATCGCCGACTCAATAAGCCTCCCATTTTGGGAATAAGACCAGGTAGATAGTTGAGAACATAGTCATGCGATATGGAATTCACTACTACCCGCTTTAGGGTTTAGTAGAGAGGTTGTTCCCTTAAGTACTGACTCCGGGTCTTGAACAATGGGCTCACCCTCTCGTTGGCCCGAGAGGGATACGGTTTGTTGGTTGGACCACAAACCAAATTGTTCATTAGAGGATCAGTGGGACTTAAGGAACAATAAGTAATTACAGGGGTAAAACGGTTTATTTGACCCAGCTATAATTACGAACGACCTGTGAAGGATCGACTTACTAATCATGGTTATATCGAGTGGACAGAAATATATCTACAGTGAGGAGAGTGCAGCCACTGGGCTTTAGTGGAGTGTCCCAGTGGTTAACGAATGTTGATTAGCTAGGCTAAAGAGTTTGGCCGGTTAATCTCGTATCGTTGGAGCTCATGATCTGTAGGTCCATTAGGTTTTCCTTACTAGCTCAGACTATGCCTTGTAACAATTTGAGAGAAAAGAATTTGAATTGTTCAAATTCGAATTTGGGAGAAAAAGTTAATTATATGCGATATACTTAACGTATCATAGCTTAATTATGAATTAAACTATGATAAAGAAGAGTTGGAAATATTTAAATATGATTTAAATATTGGTTCGGTTTAAAACATGAATAGGGATTCATGTTCGAACGTTCGTTTTGAGAAATTGGGATTGGTCCAATTATTTAATTTGATATTTGATATTAAATTAAATATTTATTTAAAATTAATTAAATTGTTTAATTAATTATAAATTGATTTTAATTTAAAATTAATTTTATATTAATTTTGAATTAAAATTAAAAGATAATTCAAATTCATTTGGAAATGAAATATGGACCAAATTCATAACTTCATGACTAAGCTTCTTATTTGAAGCTTATCTTCTTTCAATTGGCTTCTTGACTAAGCTTGTGGTTTTCTATAAATAGAGAAGAAACACAATGAAACAAAAAAGGATTAGTAAAAAAGAGATTTTTGAAGAAAAATTCTCTAGCTATTTGTTTAAGACCTTTACTCATTCTTCTCCCAAATTTTCTCAATCAAAGATCCCACAATCTGTTCCAATGCCTGAGGATAGCAGGGAATACTCTAGATGAGGTCCAAAACTCGTTTGTGTTTAAAGAAAGCCCACGGATTAAGAGAATATTAAGCTACAAAGGTTTGTGTTCTTATTCTCTGTTTTTCCAGTTTTGAGCATGTTTTTTGTTTGATAAAATTGATCAAATTAGAGTACTTAAGATCCAAAATTGCTTCCGCATTCTTAATATTCACTCCATCAGATCGAAGATCTGATCTGACTTATGTCGCTTCTCAGCCAAGATGGTCGGGTCGGCCTCAGGTCTTCCCTCCTTTGGAAGAGGCCAAGGCGAGCTCATCCTTGATGAACGGAGCATGACGATCTTCTTCTTTAGTGTTTTCGATTTCTTCTGGTCGGCTCTTAATCGGTGTACACGCAAGCGCACGCGATCGAAGTAATATAAAATGGTATGTGAGTACCAAGTATCGAATCCCACAGGGAACGGAGTAACAAAAATATTGTAAAGCAAAGTGTAAGGAAAATTGTAAATTGAAAAATAAAAATGCAAAAATAATGTTGGGTTGGTGTGTTGGTAAAAATAAAAATTGTAGAATCTAATTGTAGAATCTAAAAATGACAATAATCGAAATAAGAAAAATTGCGGAATTGAATTGCAGAATCTAGAATTGGAAATAATTGAGAACAAATTAGATAGACTTAGTGAATGAAAATTCAAAGGGAATTTGGATAAAAATGGGGCTCAAGAGTGTCATTGCCCTAAGTTGTAATTGCAAGCCAAAATTACAATTCCAACCTACTCCACACTCAATTGTAAACCAAAATTGCATCTCCTATTCACCTTGAATTTAGGTTTTTAGGAGGCTAAGTGAGATACCTATATGTCTATAGTCCATCTATCTTAGATAATTCGGCTCAACAATTTTATGGGCTTTGGAGTCCTTAATCCCTATGTCTAGGGTAAGGATTGGCTTATGTCTAAACTCTTTTCTCCATTACTTGTGTGAAATCCGCTTATCACTAACCCCGTCGGTATTAGATCTAAGCTTGAGTTGATACCCTAGTTGATCAATCTAGGATCTCAACATAAATTTGATCAACACAAGCAAACAATTGAGATGTAGGCTTGGTTTTTATTGAAATTTAGGCTACAATTACTTCTTAGGGAATTCACATTCTTGAACCCCCTAAGAAGTTTTAGCTCATAGTAAAAATGAAAATCTTAAAACTAATTTTTGAAGGAAAATTCATATTAGAAGTTGTGTAAATTGAATAATTAAGACAAAAACAATAACTTGTAATATTATTCTCGGCAAACTACCAGGAATTCAAAAAACAAAGGTTTTCAATGGGAATTAAAGCAAAGACTCAAAGGCAACTAATTGAATTTTTCTTCTACCATTAAAATTGATGAAAGTAAGCATTCCCACAGAAACTGAATTTGAATAAAAAAAAAATACTTCTACAGATATGAAACTTGAATGAAAACAGAGGATGGAATCAACTATTAACCGAACTTCAATTAACAATTGTTCAACACAACCTTTTCCATTCCAATCGACTCAACCTCCACCAATTTTAGGAACGATTGGTCTTATCGATTCAAGAATCACTTAAATCGGATTGGACAAACTAAAAAATGCAGAAAAATTTCAGATTATGGTAGAACAATAGCAGCCCATTGAACAACATGAAAAACAGAATTTTGATTAACTAAAATGTAGCACAAATGAAGAAATCAAACTAACAACGAATTGGTATTGCTAACCCTGTCGGTATTATGAGAAAAATTCGAAGAAAAAATGGAAAACAAAAGCTACAACTCCTCGGCTAAACAACTTCCAGCTAGGTCTAAAAAAACATAGTGCAGAAAAAAAACAATGAAACCCACGAAAATTGACTCCTAAAACACCTCCGAAATTCAAAATTAAATCCTTCGAGCTTCTTCCCCCCTCTTTTGTAGATATTCCTAGGGTTGAAATTTGCCAAAAATCGCGCTCCAATCCCTCAATTCGTGCGGAAATAGATTTTTCCATATATGGGTTTCTTCGCTTGCGCGGGCTTTTTAATTTCCATAATTTCTCTGCCCAGAATTGCAAAATCAGATTTTGCAATTTCCATAATTTCTGCAAAAAAGATCAATTTACTTAGAATTCTATTCCAAATGCCATCACATTCATTTCTTCCTTAAATTCAAGCAATCTTCCACTATATTCAAATGATCTTAAGTCAAAACAAGAATATTTTAAGCAATTGGGAGTTAAATAAGCTTTAATACTAAAGCTTATCAGCTTTTCCCAGTATGAGGTCGAGGTGGGCTGTTCCCCAATTGCAGATTCGTTATTATTTGGGAATGGAAAATAGACCTACGCACCGTGTTGAATTATTTGATACTTTCCTCATGGAACCGCCATTCTTCCCATTCATGTATTCAATCCCTTTCTCTCTCCTGCAATTATTCACTAACATTTTATATACTCTAAACTTTTGGTGTCTGCAAAAATGATCTCAACTTAGCAGTAATTAGCATTTACCTTCCATCAAAATGTCAAAGGTTCGAATCTTTTCAACCCAAAATGCTTTTCTTGAGGTCAGAACATGTACCCTTGATCAAGAGGTTAGAAGTTTGAATCTTCCACCCATAAATGTTGTTGAACTTTTTTTTTTTTTTAACAATTGTTTAAACTTTATTATGTCTATTGAGATTTTATGCTGTAAAAGATTTAAATAAATTTCTTAACTTGATCTTATTAGAAATAGCTCGTGACATAATTCACTAAGTATTAAGCTGATGCTAAGAATCAAACTTGAAAGATTCAAATTCAAATCTGCAATGTTTTAAGGAAATTATTTAAAATATTGGCATTTGACACGTCTATCTTCCGTGGGGTTATTTCTCACATTACCATTTGTTTTCTTTTAAATATTTGTGTCACTATTTGGTCTGAAACAAACTATTTGATGTTTCCATAACCATAGTATAAAATGTCAGTCGACATGTCGAAATGTCGACCGACATGTCGACATGTCGACCGACTCGACATGTCGTCCGGGGGGGGGGGGGGGGGGATGTCGTTTCCCCCCCTCTTTTGACGACATGTCGTCGATATTTCGTTTTTTTTTTTTTTTTTTTAAATGTAAAATGGTCAAATTTGCATACTAAATTACTTTTTTGTTTTTTATGTATTATTTTTTTTATAAACAATAAACAATGAAACAAATTATCAGAATAGGGTCTATATGTTGGCCGTACGAGTCATATGTATCCACGAATAGGGTCTATATGTTGGCCGTACGAGTCATATCGTTTTCATGTAAGCAACTATGTTCAACATTTTCAATATAGGATGACTTGAGAGCAATATTCTAATTTTTATCAGAATTATCAAGATTCTGGATTAGATGCTCCAAGATCATCTTTTTGGTATTAGACATGTATATTTTATATTAAACAATTTACTCTAATTACCAATATTTAATATTATTTTATGTAGTCAATTAGGATTTATGAATGGTTAATTATACTTAGTTTGATTAAATCATCATAATTAAAGTCTCATTGAATATAAATATTACATATAATTTACATATATTATATGATGTTAAAATAAATCAATATGGTATAATTAAGCCATAATTAAAGTTTCATGAAATATTCAAATAATTTTAATCAATATCTATATTTTTTTTCTCAAATTCCTGCTCGCATCGACAATTCAAATATTCAATTGATATTTATATCTAAATATTATCTTTGTTTTTAGATGTAATGCTTAGAAATGGTCAATTATAGTCTAATTAAGCCACAATCAAAGTTTCATTGGCTAATTCAAACAATTTTTATCAATTTCCACGATTTCCGTAAATTCCCCCGAAATTTCCAAATACATTTCCATTTCCATCGACATTTCCATAAAATTTAGACCTCGATATTTCCATCGATATCGACATTTCGAACCTTGTCCATAACTAATAAATAACAATAAAGTGCATAACAATTGGACCATATATTTAGTTTTATAATAAAAGCATAGAGACAGATATACTCAATGAAATCTCATTTTCTCAATTTCCATTCAACTCTCTGAATTTATTTTTCATTTCCTTCCTCAGCTCATTGTCAAGTACAAGTCGGTGGGCGGAACCATTGTCTTATATAAGTGCTTCTTTTTCGGTGTCCAAATAAAAATATAATCAATCAACTAAATGGTTTACCTCAGTCAATTATGCTCTACGCAATTTCAAACCCATAAAATATTTCTACCAAAAAAGTTGAACTTTTGAGTTAATTTTCAATTTTTTTTTTTTAAAAACAACATCATTAGGTTGGTTCGGCGTTGATTTTGAACTCAAATTTAACACGCTTTCACCTTATCCTTAATATTAATATTGATATAGTTTTGCAGCTGGTTTCAACCCATTAACTCATATTTTCTTGGTGCCAACCTGAGCATAGTTTAGTGGATAAGATATCAATTACCATTCCAAAAGTCGATGATTTAATCTCTCACATCCGCAATTATTGTACTAAAAAAAACCTAATATTGTTTTGCCAAATGTGAGGATAACTCAATTGGCTAAGCCATATGCGCTTGACTAAAATATCAGAAGTTTGAATTATTCACTCTTAAACGTTGAGTTGTATTATAAAAGAAAAAACTAATAGTTCCTTGGTCCAGAAGGGAGAGTAACAGATTGAATAAGATATTTCAAATCAAATGTATCGACAAATTCAAAAGGTGAATTCAAAGTCACAGCGACAACGACTATATTATTATAATAGAGACATTACTACTTACCCCTAGAAATGAGAGTTCTGTAGCTCTTCATTTCACACTTTGCTGCCTTTTTCCCTCTACACGCCATGCTTTTGCGGTTCAGTTATCTGGAGAAAAGCAGAAATATCCGCCATAATCCACAAGCACTCTGCTCCACCATCTCAAAATTGCTTCTCTGTCAGCTTTATCATAAATGGGTATTGCATTTTTGTTCATTTTTCACTCGTTATGCTGCTGTTTGTTTTATGCTGACATCTCAACCTCCATCGATGCAAAATGCCACCCTGCTGATTTGAAAGCCTTGAAAAGCTTTGTCAATGGCCTTGACTCTGCAGTTCAAGGTTGGGACTATGGCTCTTCTGATTGTTGCAATTGGAAAGGAGTGACTTGCGATCCCCCGGCATCGAGCGTTAACGGTTCTGGAGCCTTCTCCAGAGTTTTGGCTTTGGAACTTCCAGGCGAGAGGTTGAAAGGAAATGTTTCAGAGTCTTTAGCAGATTTGGTTCAGCTCAGAACTCTTAACCTGTCAGCCAACTTTCTTACAAGTTCTCTTCCTGTGAATCTCTTTTTCTTGAAGAATTTAGAGGTCGTTGACTTGAGTTTCAACGATCTCTCTGGATATGCACCATTAAATATCACTTCCTCTTCCATTACGGTTCTAGACATTTCTAAGAACAAACTTACTGGAGATGTTGACCCTGGATTCTGTCATACTGCAAAACAAATTCAAGTATTGAAACTATCATCAAATAGATTTCATGGGAAAGTTTTACCAGGTTTTGGGAATTGTTCTTCCTTGGAGCACCTCTCTCTGGCCTCTAACTTACTCTCTGGGAATTTGCCTCAAGATCTGTTTACCCTGTCAAAGCTCAAAACTCTTGACCTTCGTGAAAATGGTTTTTCTGGCGAGTTGAGTTCTCAACTTGGGAACCTCTCAAATCTCGTCTTCTTTGATATTTCTTTAAACCAATTCTCGAGACGGCTTCCAGATGTCTTCTTCAACCTCCGAATGCTCGAGCAATTTGCTGCATCATCGAATAACTTCACAGGCGTTTTGCCAGTTTCGTTGTGCAATTCGCCAGCCATTTCAACGCTTAGCCTTGACAATAATTCCCTCAGCGGTTCAATCGATGCTATTAACTGTTCAGCCATGGTTCGTTTGGCCTCTCTGAATCTTGGCTCTAACCATTTCGTTGGCCAAATTGGGAGTCTCTCATCTTGCCACCAACTTAGAATTGCAAATCTTGCCAAAAACCGTTTCGATGGTGATTTCCCAGAAAGCTTCAAGAATCTCAAATCACTTTCCCACTTATCGATTTCAAGAAATGGCTTCCGTAATCTCTCAGCAGCATTGACAACTCTCCAACATTGCAGGAACTTGACTGTGTTGATTTTGACATTCAATTTCCATGGAGAGATTATGCCCACCAATTCAAACTTCAGATTTGAGAATATAAGACTATTTGTGATTGCAAATTGTGGACTCACCGGTTCAATGCCGCCATGGCTGAGCAGTAGCTCAAGGCTCCAGATTCTCGACCTGTCATGGAACTCTTTAAGTGGAGAAATTCCGTCTTCCATTGGTGACTTGCCATACCTCTTCTACTTGGATTTGTCTAACAACTCATTATCCGGCTCAATCCCTAGCCGCATCACCCAATTTCATAGCCTCGTCAATCTCAACAACTCATTAAAAGGAGAAATATTCGAGGGTTTCTCGTTTTTCAGCAGAAAGAGTCAATACTCAGGACGACAATACAAGCAACTTTTAGGGTTTCCACCATTAGTGGATCTTAGTTACAACGAATTGAGCGGATTCATTTGGCCGGAGTTTGGGAACCTGAAAGATCTACGTGTATTAGACCTAAGCAACAATATATTATCGGGGAAAATTCCAAGTACTCTATCGAAATTGACGGATTTGGAAAGCTTGGATCTATCCTACAACAATATAACAGGAACGATTCCACCTTCATTGTCGAATCTCAACTTCCTTTCATTGTTCAATGTGGCTCACAATCACCTGCAGGGCCGCATCCCTTCGGAAGGGCAGTTCCATACGTTTCCGAATTCGAGCTTTGAGGGTAACGATGAGCTCTGTGGATTTCAAACTTTTCCTTGTGCGGATGAATCTGGATCTGCAGACGAAGGGAGCTCGATTGGTGAAGATGAGGATGAAAGCTTGAGGTCTCTTATAAGAGTGCCATTGGGTGTCGGAGTTGCCGTCGGATTCGTTTCGACGGCCGCCGTGTGCTTCTTCTCCGGCATGGTGTTTCCGACAGAGAAGAAAAGGAAACTCCGATGAGATGTTGTGAAACTGAATTTGTCCTCATTAGATGGAGAGATCATCATAGTGATGGTACTAATTTTGGCAAATTTTTCTCTTAATAATTCTTTCTTATGCTAAATTACCGTTTCCGTCTCTACCATTTGCGTTTAGTTTTTGACTTTAACCATTGTAACATGGGATATCGAACCATCTAATTTTTAGTTGTTATAATTTAGTTAAATATCACTGGTAGTCGTTACGAGCCATACTTGGCATTCAGGTATCCACTTCAAAAGAAACCTGTCTAAAACTACCTATAGGCGGTAGGTGAGGGTATTTGGTTCCCTGTTTTGAAAGTGAAGAGTATGTATTTATTTAAACAAATTCATATTTGGTTGGCACTTTTGTTAACCAATGTTTGCTACAGTACATACTATTCTACCGTCCAAGTTTACTACAGTGCATTACCTTACTCACCACTCACCAGATTTGCTACAGTACTTTATTCATACTCCTCAAATTTGCTACTGTACATATTTTGTCTTTAATTATGCTTTTAAAATACATTAAATTTTTAATAAAAATATATTAGTTAAATAAAAATAAGTAATTAATGATAGCTTTATAATAAATAAATAAATAAATTTAGTTCAAATTTCAAATAATAATAATTAATTTATAAACCGATATGTCGACTTTGTTATACTTCATGTTTTAGAGTAATCATAATGATAAATTTATAAGAAATAATTTCTTTATATTTTGTTCCTACATTGACAAATATTAGAAAAAACAATTACAAAACTAACTAAATATTTGTTTTACAAAATAATTATTCAAAAAATGTTCAGATTAACAATAATATTAAAAAATAAATTATTCATTTACAAAGTAATAGTTCATCATTTATAAGAAACTTATTATTATATTTTAAAATTTTTATTAACATATAAATTATAATAAAATTTATTTTATTATAAATTCCAAACCACACACATTATATAAACATAAATTTAATACGTCAATTTCCATTTGATAAAAAAAAAGTCAATTTCTCTAAATCCACGACTTTCCTAAACTCCTTTTCTTGTGAAAATGTAAAAATCATGTTATCATAATCAGTTAAAGACATAATATTTGTAAAATTAATTAATTAAACTATTTTAGTTAGTGTATCTTGAAGTTAATAGCTTTTATAATTCTAGTATCAACTTGAAGCAAATTCCATCAAGTTTTATGATTTTCTTTGTATCGACGACAATTTAAGTTTTTTTTTTTAAACTTTCCAATTTTTTTTTTAATTTTTTTGTTTGTGTTTGGCCGTCATCATCTTCTTTCAATCACCATGTCCTTTTTCCTTTTGTTCGTCCCATTGGTGCTTTCCCTCCGTTACACATTTCAAATATATCAAAAGTTGAGTCAATTTTTTTTTTTTTAGATTTAGAAGTGTTGAATGTTACTGTAATCTTTTTTCTTATCTAATTTTTTAATTATATTTTTTATTTGGTTTGTTTTTTTTTTAAATATAATATATTGGTTTGTCGAAAACCAAAAAGGAATTTTATTTAGAAAGATTTTAGATAGAGAAATGAGTTTAAATTTTTTTGTTGTTATTCACGGTTGTGCTCGCATAAAAGAGATAAAGACCAAAAAATAAAAGAATTAGTCAATAGATTTGATGTAATAATTATTTTCACAGAAGTTCTAAGATACAATATTCTACGAGTTTAATGAGAGCGAAATAGATAACATTAATTTTATTTTATTTTTTACTAAAAATATATTTTTCTTACATTTTGTTTCTACTTAAATTGGAATAACAAAATATAATTTGTAATTTAAACTATAAAAAATATAGATAATTAACTTATAATAATTCATATACTCAACATCAACATATAAATAGTTAAAATTATATGTCTACTTTGGTTATTTTAGCTAAACCACAAAAACTTTGATTATTTACCAAACGCTTTGACTTGCCTTTTTATATTTAAAATTACAATTTATCAAACACTAATCTATTTTATATGACAACAGTTTTTTCTAAAAGTACAGTTACCAACAAACAATCCCAAATGGAACCTTAAGCTTATAGATTGGGTATTTTTCAGAATTTAAATCATCTTCCTCATTTGTAATGTATTATCGTAAAAAAGTAAAAGAAAAGACCCTTTAATAGTATCATGCACAGGAATTTTAGAATTTCTTTACAATTGTATGATCCATAAATTGTTATATTATATCATTGTTACACTCAATTATAATTACAATTTGTGTAACTTCTATACTATTTTCTTGTGTTAGATTAAAATGAGTTTGATAAAGTAACGAGAGGAGGAAAGGGTTGGTCTTATTTTAATCAGGTAAATCAGGAAAGGGTCGGTCTTATCTAGCATAGGTCTAGGGGGAGCTCAAGTCCCCTGAACATTGGAGTAGTTTATATTAAGTTAAATTACAAATTTGGTTCTTATAGTTTTAAGAAAATTAGAATTTAGTTCCTATAGTTTTAAATGTTAGATTTAGTCTCTATGGTTTGATAAAACTCTCATAAATATGAGGGTTTTTATAAAACTATAAGGATTATTTATGAGATTTTATTCATTCATAAAGAACGAAATTCTAACTTTTAAAATTATAGGGACTAAATTCTAACTTTCTCCAAACTATAGAGACCAAATTTGTAATTTAATATTTATATTAATGGTAGAAAAAAGTTGGTTTTACATATCAACTTTGGTGGCTCATATGTCCTAGGCCCCTCACAGTCCCAAATTTTAGCCTAGAAATGTTCATTTTTCCTGCGGGACTGTCCCTATGGGACGGATAATCCTCATTTAGGTGGGGCATGAGGGAGTGAGTGGGGGAAAATTTTTAAAATAAACCATAAATTCAAACTTTTATGAATTTTTTTTTTGTTTTCCTAAGGAGATTAAAAAAATATTTAAATAGAAATTTCTTATTAGGAATTAATAATTCAAATAGAAAATTTATAAAATATATATTTTTTATTTAATCAAAATAAAAAAATGAAAATCATAAACGGAGAATGATTCTCCGCGGGGAACATCATCTCGTTTCTCGCAAAATTAAATGAAAAATTTTGCGGGGATCGAGAATGAAATGGGGGGCTGGGATGGGGATGGAGAAGCCATTATCCGCCTCCGCCTCACCCCGTAAAGTCGTCAACATCTCTATTTGAGCCCTGCTCTTTTATGAAATTCCCTTTTTTTACTATTAAAAAAAGTTAAAATATCATTTTGGTTATTGTACTTTGAATTTCATTCAATTTTAGTCTTTGTACTTTCAAATGCCTAATTTTAGTCTCTGTACTTTTAATAAATCTTAAAATTAGCCTCCCTTGTTAGTTTGAAGTTAATTTTTTTTTTCAAAATTGGTTAAATAATAATAATAATTTTCATGCAATAAAAAATACACAATGTGAACATATTTTCAAATTTTATAGAATGAATGCAAATCAGACTAATTTTTTTAAGAAAAGTTAACAATAAACTAAAAATTGGGGCTAATTTTAAGCTTTATTGAAAGTATAAGGACTAAAATTGGACATTTGAAAATACAATGACTAAAATGGAATGAAACTCAAAGTACAAAGACGGAAATGATATTTTAACCTAAAAAAATTATTATTTTTGGATTGGTTGCAAATTATTTTTACGAAATTTTAAGTGAAGCCTCCCTTAACAAAAATTTTGAATTTGTTGCTGACAACAACTACTCTTTTAAAATATGTTAAATTACAAGTTTAGTTCTTGAACTTCCAGGTTCGTGTTTATTTAGTTCTTGAACTTTAAAAAGTGTGCAATAGGTCTCTAAAATTTTAATTTTGTGTCTAATAAGTCCCTACATTTTAAAAATATCTAATATATCCCTAAACTTTCAATTTTGTGTTTAATAGGTCTCTGACATATTCGAAAATTTTAAAAATTAACTGATTTATTAGATATAAAATTGAATCTATGTCTAATAAGATCCTAAACTTTTAATTTTATGACTAATGGGTCCATGAATTTTAAAAAATGTTGAATAGGTCAAGGACTTCTTATATACAAAATTGAAAATTCAGTTAACCCTATTCAACATTTTTTAAAATTCAATGACCTATTAAACATAAAATTGAAAGTTTAATGATCTATTAGACATTTTTTTAAGTTCAATGACCTATTGAACATAAAATTGATGCTCTGTTTGGCATATGAATTTGTGTAGAAATAAGTTGAAATTCCAGGATTTTAAAAGATGGAAATGATTTCAAATTTTTTTTTTTTGCATTTGGAACGAAGTGATTTGAAGTCACTGAAATTAAATTTTTTTATTTGGATGTTCACGAAAAATGGAAAGAAAATATAACATTTTTACCATTATGACCTTATAAGTTTGCAAGAAATAATAATAATAATAAAAATAAAATATATCAATATCAATTATATTTTTTTCTTTCCTATTCCTTATCTATCTTTTGCTCTCTGTTTCAAAAAAAAAAAAATCTTTTCTTCTTTGGTTAAAAAAAAAATCTAGATGAAATGAAAATAATTATTACACCTTTTATAATTATAAATAAATTAAAATCTAATTATATATTTATCTATAATCTATTAAAAAGCTACCATCTTTGAAAAACTTTTTTAGATTCCTTTACCCCTTTGTCAAACTTTAATTTATAAAGTATGCCACCCATAATTAATTAATAATGATTACTATTTTTTAGTTCTTAATAATTAGTAAATTATATAGTTAATTTAACTAAAAGTTAGTTAACATTTATTTATTTTAATTAGAGAATACGTGGAAGATTTTTTTTAATAATAATATCAATTAACTGTGAACATCTCATTTATCCTTGACTTAAAATGAATTAAAAGAAAAAGCTATTTAAATAACGGAAGAACATAAATTAAATCCTCCTAATCTCTTCATTCTTTCTCAATCCTTTTCTAATTCCAAAATAACAAACCATCAATCTATTGATTGAATTAGACGATTCACACAAAATTAAATGCATAAAAAACTGAAAATAAATCCATCATTAATTGAATTCCCATTTGTGAATGTATAAATTTAAGTTCTCCTGCATCTCCCTTCCTCTCTCTCTCTGTTTTGCATTTGTCTTCGTGATTTGGGATTTTGGGTCTCTCAACATTGTTAACTGATTTTTGGAGAGTTTTAAGAATGAATTTGCATATTAAAGCTGATCTTACCAATTGATCCATTTTAGTATCCAATTAATTACTTTAATATCCACGTCTCTTGAAGAAGCTTAACGATGTGAGGATTGCAAGTGACGAAATCAACACAGTGTGACGATATATGGATGAAGTTGCTAGCGGCAGAGATTTGTCGATGAATGCAACAACCCACATTTGAACCAATTATTTGTCGGCACTAACCTAACTTATTAATAGAACAAACAGAAAACTTTAACCCTTCTGTAAATTTCTTCTTCTTTTAAGATCCATGTTGAATCCCTTTGTTGAATAATGAAATACAGCTTCAAGATTTGCAGTGGAGGGAGGCATTATTTGCTGAACCACTTTAATTTCGTGCGCCATCTTCTTTCTCTATTTTTTTTTTTTACTATTATTCTATGTGTGTTTCTTCTTCTTGAAAGTGAGAGGAAAGGAGAGAGGTGGTCGCACAAGGAGGCTTTTGTCTTCATTGTTGATCACTCAAGAGAAATGTGCATGTTAAATTTTCGATTCTTTGAGAACAAAGGAGTAAAGCTGTGAGTTGTTGTTTGATGGCAAGTTCAAGATTTTTGTGGGAAAATATTATATTCTTTTCTTTTTACATTTGTTTAATTATTATTTTTATTTTTTACTTAATTACTGTAATACAATTACTTTTTAATTTTTAAAAATAATACAAAAAAGCCACCGTCTTTGAAAAATATTTTTACACCATTATACCTTTACTTTAATTTCTACATTTACAAACATGTCATTAACATTAAATATTAATAATTATTTAGTTATTTAAAATGTTAAATGTGTAATTTCTATTCAATTAATTGCAAATTTATTAATTTATTAAAATTAAGTTTAAAATATTATTTTATAAATAATTATACTTCCATCGCCATCAAAATCAAATGAGATTGCAATCAATAAATTTACTTTATGTTAATTTATTATCGATTAAATAATATTGTAGTATCGTAATTCAAAAAACAATTAATATTATGATTATAATATTAATTTTTTGACCCAAAAAAATCATTTATAATTTAGAGTATTATAGTTTAATAGTAATGAAAATAAACTAGAATAATTTCAAAACTTTAATAAAGACATAAAACTAAAAATATAGTTAACCTTTGTTTAAAACTTAGATTTCAAAACATTTTAAATCCTAACCATTTTTTTAATTAAAAAAATAGTTTTGATATTTATAAAAATACCAACCCTAAATTAAGTGATTAAATTAATTTTAATTTAATTAAAAAACATAAAATCATTGAACCTAGAAAATTAAATAAAAGACGTAAGATCATGCTATAGTTAATTTTAATTAATTTTTAAATAATAGTACTTAATACTTGATAACACTTGATCCAAACAATTTAAAAGTTAATTTACTTGAAATTTAAAAATGATGCATGTGCATTTGCACGTGGCAATACACTAGTATTAAAAAATGGAGTAAACCCTACAACGTCTCCCTCTCCTTCTTTCTAATTTTCCCACCCATTTTCTTTCTCTAAACTCCCCTTCCCAGCCGCACCCACACATTTTCTTTCTATTTCCTCCCTCCCTACAATCGCAGTCATCCATTTTCTTTCCATTTGTCGATTGCCACAGCTGCATCACATAACCTCACGCAAGGTTTAAAATATCGATGTCGATGAAAATGTCGAAGTCTCAATTTTATGGAAATGTCGATGAAAATATTGATAAAATGTCGATGTCGATGGATATTTTTGGAAAAATTATAAAAACAAAAAATTCAAAAAAAATATTTAAATTAATAAATGAACATTTTACACTTTTTAAATGAGTTAAAATACTTGTTACATTATTATATTCACATTAAGTTACATTTTCTTGCTATTTTTTTTTAATATTTCATCAATTTTATACGGTATAGTGGAAATGTCGATTTCCCCCTTATGTCGATGTCGAACCCATGGACATGTTGAAATTTCGATGGAAATGTCGACATGTCGACGAAAATTTAATACCCTGACCTCACACAACAGCTCTTTCTCTTCTGTCCTATCTCCCGCCGTCACACCCACACACCAGTTTTCTACAGCAACCCTTCCATCTTTCAATTCGATAATTTTTTTTCTTTTTTTCGCTCTTTTTATTTCTTGAATTCAATCAACCTCAAAAGTGGGTAAATTTGGAATCATGGTAATTTTAGTTTGAAATCCTGTCAAATCCGACCTATTTTGGGTGAAAATTTTTGAATCAAAACAAGATTTCAAATTATTTTGGATTTCAAATTCTATTTTTTTTTATTCATTCCAAATACTGGAAATGATTTCAAATCCACCTTCCAAATTCAGAGTTTTCAAATAGAGGGTGAAAGTTTAGAGACTTATTAGACATTTTTTTAAAATTAAAGACTAAGTAGATACAAACTTAAAAGATCAGAGACTACACTTGTAATTTAACCCACGAAATATGTAGAATTAACTAAAACTTTTAGATTGTTACCAAATGGATAAACATTTTAATTATTAAAGTGAAATTCTTTCATTTTAAATAATTGAAGTAAGTAAAAAACGCACGTAAAATAATGGACCGTGATCATGGATCAAGTGAAAACAGAAGTGGCTTGATCATACTTCTTTTAAACAATTAAACTATAGTGCACAATCAGCTGCGGATCTACCGTTGGGGCCAGAGAGGGCTTGGCCCCTCCTGACATTTATTAAGTTTACATATATTTAAAGTTGTTTGTACTTAAATTAGCAAGATTTTTTATTGCTTCGTTGGTTCATTGGGGGCACTGGTTTCTTTGCTCACGTGTCTAATAAGTCATTAAAATTTTAAAATATTTAATAGATATACGAACTTTCAATTTTGTATGTAATAAGTCTTAGATATATTAAAAAAAAACTTTATAAGTAATTGTTTTATTAAACATAAAATTTAATTTTGTATCTAATTGAGCCATAAACTTTCAATTTTGTAACTAATAAATACATTAAAAAATGGCGAAAAGGTTGGAGACTTATTAGATATAAATTTTAAATTTATGTCTAATAGAACATTTAATTTTTAAAACAATTTTGAATATGTCAGAGACCTATTGAATACAAAATTGAAACTTCAAAGATTTATTAGACACAAAATTGAAAATTCAAAGACCATATTAGACACTTTTTAAAGTTCATAGACCATAGAGACACAAATCTAAAAATTAACGACTAAACTTGTAATTTAACCTAATATGAATTTGTGCTCTTGTCATAAAGTTATGGATTCGCTACTGTGTACAATAATAACACTATTTTTGAAGTTAAAAAGATTAGTACGTACCAAAAAGTTTAAAATGAGACAAGGGGAAGAGACGAAGAAGAGGGTAGGAAGGTGGAAGGAGGAGAGAGGAGAGAGAATGGGATAGAGATGGAGGAGAGATGAGAGAGAGAATGGGTAGAGAGGGAAGAGGGGTTTTTTTTTAATTTAAAAAATCGTTAATATTAAAAATTAATAAATAATATTGATTTTATATTAAAAAATTAAAAATAATAATACAAGAGACCTTTTAACCCTATTTCTCAAAACTCATGGACTAAAAAGGTCTATTTCCAAAATTCATGGACTAAAACGATATTTTTTCCTAAACTCAGGAACTAAAAAAGGCTATTTCTAAAACTCAGGGATCAAACACACTTATTGTTGAAAACTCAGGTATTTTTTCAATAAAAAAAAGAATGCAAGTTGTAAAATAATTAATAAATAAGTTGTCAATCTCATTAATAAAATCCGTGAGAAAAGGTTAAGTTGTAAAATAATGGTTAAATCACAATTTAAGTCCATAAACTTGTTTGTGTTTATTTGGTCCCTGAACTTTCAAAATTATAAATTTAGTCCTTGAACGAACCTTTGAATTTTTTAAAATTCACGAATCTACTAGACACAAAATTGAAATATGAGATTCCATTAGACAAAATTTAAATTGATATCTAATAGATTGATTAATTTTTAAAATTTTCGAATTTGTAAGAGACTTATTATATATAAAATTGAACTTAAGTTCATGGACCCATTACACATAAAATTGAAAGTTTAGAGATATATTAGACACTTTTAAAGGTATGGAGATCAAATAGATACAAATCAAAGTTTAGGAACTAATTGTACTTTAACCTAAAATAATTAACAAAAAGGTCGTGGGACCTACAAAATAAATAATAGAAATGAGATTGAGGGGGGTTTTGAAAAAAAAATGGAATTATTAGTGATTTCCAAATTAGTAGTTGGTCCCACAAATTAATTCCATGCCTCCATTTTGGCAAACATCATCAATAAAATAAAAAAATTCATTTTTATTCCCAAAGTAAGCGAGGCTAAGTTATTATATTAATGTGATGGTATTCATGAAAATAATAGAATGAAAGGGGTACTATTGATAAGTAAAATTGCGATAGGGGCATTTATGAAAATTAGAAAATACAACAAAACCAAACAGGCCCTTACAGTTTCGAAGCCTGCAAACTGGACGGCGGACGCCATGGCCCAAGCAAATCTGGGTTAGGCTTCATAAACAGATCGCCTCATTCCCCTAATTGGGTTTCGTTCTTCTCAGTTCTCATTTCTGTGCTGCTTCATTCAGGTCCAGTCTCAACTCGGTCTGCTCATTTTCAGATTCTCTTCGCTTTTGAATTTCAGTTCGATCGATTGAAATTGAGACACTTGAAACTCCGCAAGCATTTCGATTCGCAGTGGCGCGGTTGGCCTATGCCCATAAACCCTAAAACCTTACAACTTAGGATTTTACCACCCATTAATCTAACATGAGCATCCATTGCTTTAAAGAAGATGAAGCTTTCCGTTGAAGTTCTTGCCTTTGCTTCACTCCTCTCAGCGATGTTACTCTTCTTTCGCAGTCTTTTCCACGTTAGTCGCAGAGCCTCTTACCGAGTAATCTCTCTATCTTCAAATTCCTCGCATCCGGGTTGCCTTTCTTTCAATGTATTTAATGCCTCATCGTCCCTAACATCAATAAATGGCTGTTACATTTCTTGTCCCTTTTTCTGGTTCACTAACTTTCTTTGTATATTTCAGCTCCCTTTTGTTAGTTGCTCGAATACAAATAATTCTTTTAAATTTTTAGACATTGGTTCCTTTCGTAAAATCATACAACAAGACCTCTGGAACGATCCTAAGATTGTTATTTTATTTGATTCAGCACTAGCGCCCATTTGGGTTTCTAGGATTTTAGTTGAATTGAAAGAAGATCCAAAATTAGCTCTCAAGTTCTTCAAATGGGCTGGAAGCCAGATTGGTTTCCGCCATACCACCGAGTCTTACTGCATTGTAGTTCACATGCTGTTTCGTGCGAGAATGTACACAAATGCCCATGATATAATTAAAGAAGCGATTTTGAAGAACCGTACTGACTTGATTTTGCCAGTTTGTAATATATTTGATATGTTATGGTCTACTAGGAATATTTGTGTGTCAGGATCAGGAGTCTTTGACGTGTTGTTTAGTGTTTTGGTAGAGTTGGATCTGCTTGAAGAAGCTAATGAATGTTTCTCGAGAATGAGGAAGTTTAGGACTCTTCCCAAAGCACGTTCTTGCAATTTTCTTTTGCATAGATTATCAAAGTCAGGGAATGGACAGTTGGTGAGAAAGTTTTTCAATGACATGATTGGGGCTGGTATTGCACCTTCAGTTTTTACCTACAATGTAATGATAGATCACTTGTGCAAAGAAGGGGATTTGGAAAATGCTAGACGTTTGTTTGTGCAAATGAAGCAGATGGGCTTTTCTCCAGATGTTGTCACATATAATTCTTTGATTGATGGCTATGGCAAGGTTGGTTTATTAGAAGAATCTGTGTATTTATTTAATGAAATGAAGGATGCAGGTTGTGTTCCTGATGTAATTACCTATAATGCTTTAATCAATTGTTTCTGCAAGTTTGAGAAGATGCCTCGAGCTTTTGAGTATCTCTCTGAGATGAAGAACAGTGGGTTAAAACCAAATGTTGTAACCTATAGCACATTGATTGATGCTTTTTGCAAGGAGGGAATGATGCAAGGTGCCATCAAACTTTTTGTTGATATGAGTAGAGTTGGCCTTTTACCTAATGAATTTACCTACACTTCTCTGATTGATGCCAATTGTAAGGCAGGTAATTTAACAGAAGCATGGAAGTTGTCCAACGATATGTTGCAAGCAGGAGTTAATTTAAACATAGTCACCTATACAGCTCTAATGGGTGGCCTTTGTGAAGATGGAAAAATGGTGGAAGCAGAAGAAGTGTTTAGGGCAATGCTGAAAGATGGAATATCTCCCAACCAGCAGGTTTACACTGCTTTGGTTCATGGCTATATTAAGGCGGAGAGAATGGGGGATGCTATGGAAATATTGAAGCAAATGACAGAATGTGACATCAAACCAGATTTAATACTCTATGGCACTATCATTTGGGGTCTCTGTAATCAAAACAAACTTGAAGAAACTAAGCTTATTATTAAAGAAATGAAAAGTCGGGGTATTAGTGCAAATCCTGTTATATACACAACAATTATAGATGCTTATTTTAAGGCTGGAAAAAGCTCAGATGCATTAAATCTTCTTCAGGAGATGCAGGATGTAGGTGTTGTGGCTACTGTTGTAACCTACTGTGTATTAATTGATGGTTTGTGCAAAACAGGTATGGTCGAACTGGCAGTTGATTATTTTGGTAGAATGTCTGATTTTGGTTTACAACCTAATGTTGCAGTTTACACTGCCCTCATTGATGGTCTTTGTAAAATTAATTGCATTGAATCTGCCAAAAAGTTGTTTGATGAAATGCAATGTAGGGGTATGACTCCGGATAAAACAGCTTTCACTGCTCTAATTGATGGCAACTTGAAGCTTGGAAATCTTCAGGAAGCTCTGAATTTGATTAGCAAAATGACAGAATTAGCTATTGATTTTGATTTACATGCTTATACTTCCTTGGTTTCGGGATTTTCTCAATGTGGTGAGCTGCACCAAGCGAGGAAGTTTTTTAATGAGATGATTGAGAAGGGCATACTTCCCGAGGAGATTTTATGTGTATGTCTATTGAGAGAGTATTATAAGCTTGGACAGTTGGATGAAGCCATTGAATTGAAGAATGAAATGCAAAGGAGGGGTTTAATTGCTGGAAAGTGCAGCCATGCAATTCCCAGTCTAAAAACTTGAAGCGGAGGTCCAATCCGATCATCTTTGGTGTCTGGAAGCTGAGTTTGTATTTTAATTGCAAGCACATGTCATGTGGTATTTATTTGGAATTCAGAGTTATGACGACCCAAGAAACCATTTAAATGGGTTCCATGTTTGATGGGAAGAATTTGCAGGCCATGCATGATGTATCTGATGTTGGTTTTGGAAGTACTGATGCAAAATTTTCCATCTGAATAAGATGCAGCTTCTAGTTTTCAAATGCCATTCAGCAGATAAATCCCATCATGTTATGCGTTTCATTAGTCATCAATCTTCTATGAATGTGAGTGACAGTCTTTCTCATCCTCTTCCTCCTTTTTCCCGAAAAGAAGATTTTTGTTTAGATATGGGATACAAGCATGCTATTTTTGGCAGTAATAGCCATTTATATGAGATTGAAAGTGATAACTTTTTCTTCAACGATTATGCATGATGCTTCCATCCTGCTTATCTTCTGTCAACTAATTTTGCATGTGGGTTTGCAGGTCCAAAGGGGATTCCTGTGGCACGAGATATTGATTCCCATGGAATCATTCTAGTGAAATACCTATCCATTATTGTTACAGATGTAAGCGTATTCATTCAAGTTTGGAGCTCAGCACTGCTTATAATGAGCAAGGTGCTAACCTCATTCTTCATGCTTGTTTATATTTGAATTCGATATTCAGCTCTTTAAGCATGTGGTCACTTTTGGAATGGGTATAAGTGGTGAAGAAAAGCTGCTCTCTTCTCATGGGACTGGAGGTTCTCACAGGAACCAATCTTTTTCTGCTGTTCTTTCCTCAATTGAGGAAGAGTGGTAGGTTCTTATGGAGATTAGTAACAACATTAAACCTTATCCAAGAGAGACTCTTTGAAATGCATCCTTGATTCTTTCCAGTTGTTTATGAGCATCTCCTTATTTTCACTTTTCATGAATGGTTATAGTTTTTGGCCAACAAATCTCGCTAGGAAGATTTGGGTGACAAAATTCCTGTGAAACTCTGAACATCCCTTTGATCTCCTTCTCTAAATACTATGAATACGCCAAGTCACCAACAACAGGGTTTGTAAGAGGAAAACCTAACTTATCTTCTTCCTCAAATATATGGTGATTTGTCACGGACATCAATCACCTTTTCATTCATTGCCTGTTTGCTCACAAATGCAGGACTTCTCTCTTCCCTCTGCTTGGCCTTTTAGGTTGTTTGCCTAAGAGCATAAGCGTAAGTGGGTTGGTTTTTGGCCTACAATTCCAAACTGGCATCAAGATTTTATAAGAAAACCAAACAGACCATGCCAACAAACCAAAAAACCCATCTGAAATAGACAAAACCGACTGCAGTGCAAAAATCAGCCAAATCACTCAAATCTATGACAATCCAACCTATTGAGGTATTTGCAGTTTAAACTATATAGAATTGAATAGATCAATACCAGTACCAAATGGACCAACTGACCTGATTCAATCAGTTTTGGTTTTCATGGACATGCCTATCTAAGAGTGTATGAATCTCTCTGAGTCCTGAAAGCCTGTGGTGGGGCCCCCCTTTGGGTTCTAGGCTTGTTCTCCGGTGGGTGGAATGTTGTATAGTTTTTCATTGGAACATTTAGTCTGAGAAAAATACGAGGGTCTTCCATGTTCTTTATAGAGGGATTACATTCCCCTTTTGGCAACAGTAATTTTCTTTTACTCTGTTGGAGTTGGAGTTTTTTTAAAAGGAATTTTTATAGCCACTCTACTACTACTATTGTTAACAACTCGACAAATTCTTGTAATTTCTAATTGATTGGGGGCTTGAGAGATGCCTTATATGTCTCTCCCTTACAAAATTTCTTTCCTAGAGTAAAACTGAGTGACTTTTTTCTCTCCTCCAAAGATAGTGTATTTTAATTGTCTGTCATAAAAACTGTAATTACTCTTATGTGGTTGTGTTCTTATTTCTATTGCTAGACATAGTTTGTTACAGCATTATGACGGTGTTGAAAGACTACTTGACTTATCCCTTAAGAAGGTTGTAGCATTGGTTAGGCATTTCAAAGTTGCTTTCCCTTTCAAATAAATTTATCAAGTGAACTGATTATCAGTACAATCTTCACTTCTGTCCAGGGATTTTTGGCACATCCATTCATTTAAGTTGAACGGAAGCAACAACTAACTTGAGTTAATGACGACTTGCAAAAACTTTGGAGTTTGGTTCCCATGTCATGTCTGTTCGTTATCCATCTTCAAGAGCTGTAGTGTACCCAAAAAAACTTAGTACGGTCGTACAGATGCCTAAGAGCAGATCTTAGGTACATAGAGAAAGTTTATGTCGTTCTGATCATTTGAATATTTGTTTACTATTTGAGCCACGGGATGAATGATTTTATAAGATGTGTTTGTTTGAATTTCTCAGGTGGTTGGTTTGGGGGAGAGCTTATTTTGGCACATCAATTGTAGAAGCTTCCATGTTGGTGGCTGCTATATAGGCATGCTTTGAGAGTTTCAAGTGTTGTATGATTTTGACTTGTTTGCCTCCTAATATATAAATGCAAGTTTCAAATCTCAAGAGCTCTGGAAGGAGGAAGCTGCACAATAATTTGTTGTAGCCTTGCAGAATGGAGCCCAGAAAGGCGAGGTGATGTGATGTACAAATTCTTTATGTTAAAAAGTCTGCTTATAATTCTGAGAAATGAAGCAGGAGTATAGGAACATAGAGAATAGTGTTTTATTTTTTTTAAATTTTTTTTCTTGACATAAATAGAGAATAGTGTGTTATTATTTCTCAAAAACTGTAAACAGAAAGGATGAATATACTATTAATAGATGCCCCCAAGGGACGGCTCCGATGGTAAGGGTTTGGGGTCTCTTGGTCATACTGGCATAGGGATCTCAGGTTCGAGCCCTCGAATGAGCTTAATAAATAAAAATTCTTGTTGTCTCTCAAGTCCGGGCCATGGGGCGGGCGCAGGTGCCCCGGCTATAGAGGAGCAAAGCTCTGACTCCTCCTGGTTATCATATATATATACACACACTATTAATAGAGACCTGATTTTTTTTTTCGGGGGCGTTGTGACCAACTTGGATAATACTTGGGAACATAAAGTAGTGCTATTTTTCAAGAACCATACCGTTTGATGATGATTTGATTTTTGGTTTTTGGCTTTTGAAAATTAAGCTTATAAACAAGTTAAAGAAAAAAAAATTAAGCTTATAAACACCACTTTTATCAATGAGTTTCTTTGTTTTGTTATCTACTTTTTACTAGTGTTTTCAAAATCCAAACCAAGTTTTGAAAAGTTAAAAAAAAAAAAAAAAAAAAGTAGTTTTTATTTTTGGAATTTGGTTAAAATTCAAATGTTTATTTAAGAAAGATGAAAACTATTATAAAGACATTTGAGAAAACAAGCACAATTTTTAAAATCTAAAAATTAAGGTCTATTTGATAACCATTTGGTTTTGAAAAATTAAGTTTATAAATACTATTTTCACTTATGGATTTTCTTATTTTGTTATCTAGTTTTTACATGTCTTTGAAAACTAAACCAAGTTTTGAAAATTTTTTGTTTTTGGAATTTAGCTAAGAATTCAAATATTTTCTTAAAATAAATTAAACTTATTATAGAAAAATTATGAAAAATCAAGCATAATTTTTAAAAATCAAATGGTTATCAAATAGGCCATAGGTTGTAATATATTAGCCACTTAAAACTGCGTTAAAGATGTTACTAGCAATATCTAATCGGTATCTATTAAAAGTCAACCATATTTTATAGATATTTATTATTTGAATAAATGACAAATCAATCTGGATTGGACAATACAAAATTTTCTTCTCCTCAAACTATTTTTATTAAAGCTGATGCCTTTTGGTAAAAATGCTACTGACGGATAAATTTGATATATTATATTCACAATTTGAAACTATCATCCCAATTACCTCTCAATTTAAATCATAGTTCATATGATAAAGTGAGCTAAGCATAGTTCAACAGTAATTGACATGTACTCTCGATCAAGAGATTAGATATTGGAATCTTTCCACCTTCAAATGTTATTGAACACAAAAAAAAAAAAAAAAAATCATAGTTCATATATGATACCAATTACCTTTTTAAAAGTTGAAAGTTCTATTTCTTCTACTACGTATTAGATGATTTTTTTAAAAAAAAAAGAACGAAGAAAAAGAAAAAGAAAAACTAAGCTAATTACAAAAGGGTCAAAACTTTGCTATTGGCTAAGTTGCAAGAAATTCATTTTGCCCATCACTAAGGCTCGGTTTGATAACTATTAAGTTTTTAGTTTTTGGTTTTTGAAAATTGTGCTTGTTTTTCTTATCAATTCTCTACATTGGATTTCATCTTTCTTAACAAAACATTTGAATTCTTAGCCAAATTTCAAAAACAAAAACAAGTTTTTGAAATTTATCCTTTTTAGTTTTCAAAATTTAGCTTGATTTTTGAAAACATAGATAACAAAACAATGAAACTCATAGGTGAAAGTAATATTTATAGGCTTAATTTTCAAAAACCAAAAATTAAATGGTTATCAAATGGGGTATAAAATTTTGACTTAAATGAAAGAGAAACATAGAGAGAAAATTTTTCATTACAAAAAAAAAAGCACTTGTAAAATTTAATGGTGAGTAGTAGAAATTATGTTCACATGAAAATATTATTCTTATCAAAGACCAAGGTTGAATATATAAGAATGTCTATCGATTTTTCAAAATAAAAATATGCTAACTTGAATAAAGTATAAACACAGTTCGAAAAATTTCTAGAACTATGGTAGTGTCAAAAAATTTTCATATTACCTCCCTTTATTGTTTCCATGAAAGAAACATTTAAGAATGATGTGAAGCGCATAAAACAAAATAATATGTCATCAAATAACCAATCAAATGCTAAATGAAAAGAGTACGTACTAGTCAAAATGAGCTTAGCTCAGCAGTAATTGACATGTAGTATTGACTAAGAGGCCATAAAATTGAATCTTCCCAACCGAATGTTGTTGGACTAAAAAGAGAGAGAAGGTGCTACCATTGAATGCAAACTTTGTAGTTGTACTTTATTTAAACTAAAACAAATCACATTAAAACAAGTGGACAGTGGAAGAGAAGAGTACAGGGAGATAAAAGTGAGGCCGGCCCCATGGAATCCATACCCACTGTGGTGGACTTGTTTTGTGATTTTTGCTTTGGGAGGAGGTGCGGATATCAGACTTAGGTTTCGAAACTGCCTTTACTCTTCTCTAAAGCTCAGCTACGGTTTCAGCCTCGGGTACGCTTTCCATTTCTTCCCGTAGCCGTTGAAAACTTTTCTTCTCATTTTCAAATCCCATCTTCAAATTCACTTCGATCGTTCCCCATCAATGTCTTCTTCTCATCTTCATCTCTTCCCTGTCGCAGGCAATGACCTTTACGCGCAATGGTTTTGGTTTAAACGAAGAAGAAGGCGGCGCTGTTTTCTGTGGTTGATGCTTGTACTTGTTTGGAAGATATGACTACGAGGGTTCCGGTGCAGCACTACGATCTGAGAACGGAGAATTCGTTCATTGGCAGTGCTCTTCATGATCTCAACACTGTAGATGGAAGCCCTTCTGATATTGAAGCCATCAGCGACGTTGATCGCGACGCCGTCACGGAAGATCGCTTGGACGACGACCAAGATTCCAGTGCTGTTGTGAGTGTTCTTCTTTCCCCTTACGTATCTTCCTGTTTTTCGTTGACTTTTCTTGGATATTAGTCGTACAATTGTTGCTCGTATACGACTGAATTCTTGTAGCCATGAGGTTAATTGTCCTTATACCCCCATCTTAATCAGCACGTCCTTTCGTTGTCTTAGAGGACTGAATTGCGCGTTTTCAGCTGTTAAATAATGAATGCTTCTTGCTTACTTGCGGTTTCTTTCCTGTATCGTTCATGTTTTTTTCAATTTCATTTTTATAGGACTGCATACACGAATCCTACAGAAGTTCGTTACCCCTTCACACTGTGGGAGTAGAAGAAGATCGATCAAGTCTAGAGAATAATGGGTCTTCCAGGTTGTCCTATGACTCTTTAACAATAGAGGGTAATGTCCACATATCTGAAAATTATCACTTAAGTTAAAAGGAATTCTGGACTTCAATCTCTGCTAAGCCTTCTTGGACTTTTGTTTAGACCAATTATCCATTGATATGAACTGAGTTTTGGTTCAGATATTTCACCTATTGAAGCAGCACGAGCAAGATTTCTGCAGATCATTGTGGATCATTTTATTGATGATCATGTACTCGAAGTGACTGAGACTGACAATGATTATATCTCTCAGTCTGGACAGGATAAATTGACAACAAAGAGGAAGACAAAGGAGGTCCAGTATGAAGGGGATCCAAAATTTGTTTTACCCTTGATGTATGTAGCAAATATGTATGAAACGCTTGTTAATGATGCAAACATGAGGCTTGCTTCCTTGAGTGGCATCCGTGATAAAACTGTTGGGGTAGCCCTTGAAGCAGCTGGAGGTTTGTACAGAAAGCTGGCTCAGAAATTCCCCAAAAAAGGTACAAAATATTACTCTTTAGCTGTGTTTCCGATGAACAATATAACATTTTTAACTCAAGGGTTACCATCTTTCTCTCCAATGACTGTTTTATTGTGGAAAATTCCTGCTGGGGAAAACAGTATGGTAGTATTTCTAGAAATATATAGTTTGTATGGGAACTACTTTCAAATTGATTTTCTAATTTTTAGAATAAAAGTTGAACGAAGATGTATTTAGATGACTGTTTTTTGAAACCAATTTTTCTTGAACAAATGAAGTTGTTGTAAATAGTGGTTTATAGTCCATGCCAACTTTTACAAGTCAATCTAAAAAAAATTATAACAATTTTAAAAATAAAGCAGAAAACTGTTCTCAAACAAGCACTTAGCCCTTTCCTTTTTCTATCATATCGTTCATTGTGAAGAGTGCAATACCTGAAAATTGGCTTCTTATTGAGTGGCAGCCAGATGAAACTAGATTTTCTAGATAGTTCGAAATTATTTGGTAACAAATTTTGTCATTTTAATTAAGATACTTCTCCTATCTTAATGACATTGTATCGCTAACAGGCCCCTGCACATATAAGAGAAGAGAACTTGCAACTTCTCTTGAAACAAGGACTAGGTTTCCAGAACTAGTAATTCAGGAAGAAAAGCGGGTTCGTTTTGTGGTCGTTAATGGTTTAGACATTGTTGAAAAACCCAATAGAATGCCTATTGAAGATGCTGAATGGTAAGTTAAATCTTAGAATTTTACATAATTTCCCATTAGTGTAAAAGTTCCCGGATATCATTGTTTTCATCTCCATCAGTTTGTTTTCCCTGAATTTTTTTGATGCATAGATTGTACAATTTCTTTTTTCTATTGTTGTACTATACCAGCTCTTTTGCCTGGTAAAATATTTATGCTTGGGTTCTAATTATGAGTGAATAAGAATTAAGCAAGGGCTTACTGGAGATCATGTTGAAAGAAAATCTTGTTATTTATATTCAAATATTGAAACTTAATATCATCGTGCTAAAAGATGTAATTCATCTGTGTATCCAAACAGTTCCCAATGATAAGAAGAAAGCTACTCGGTATCAAAACTAATGTTTTTTTTTTAATTATTATCATACTATTATAAGAAAACCCTTTTTGAACACCAAACTAAACAAATTTTTCTTTAGAGAAACTAAAAAGGCTAAACAATCCGTACAATTAATTTACATGGCATAATTATCAAAATGTTGACCTAAGATGATCGTGGAAAATGAGGTCCACCATTGTAAGGATGTTTTCGTATCTAAGCATTTAACCATGTTAGGAATCCAGCGAAAGGGCAGTGAAGTTGATGCTATAGATAAAGTTCTCTCGATCATTCTGCAAAGTTGCTTGCCTTATTTGCATATTTATTTTCACATCCTGGACTACTAGAGAAAATGAAAAATAAAGTCATTTCTATCCTTGGGACGAAAGTAGCTCAAGATCTTAATGATACCCTTTTTCTTTTATTGCTCGAATGATATTGATGATCAAGACTTGGCCATCCTTGCAAAGAAATCCAACTTCTAAGATCGAAAGACAGGGATCTATGACTTTGCAAATATTTTTTTTTCACTTGAATCTGATCTAAAAATTTCTTCAAGTTTCATTGATTTCTAATTTCAATTTAGGTCATTATATCGCTGATTAAATTGCTCCATTGTGTAGGTTTAGACGATTAACAGGCCGCAATGAGGTAGCTGTGTCTGCTCAGGACTACAAGTTCTATTCACCAAGGCACAAATATAGGCGAGTTGCAGCAAATTCTGTGGCCAGCATTTCCAGTTTGAATGTAAGCATAGTAATTTTTCCAATATATGTGATCCATTTTTATATCTCCAAAAAATATTTTCCATAATTGCATTTTGCAGGTAATTTTCTATAATATATCATGGCTGTAGCTTTGGTATTATCGAAATGGTGTCAGCCAAGTTGTATCATTTCTTCATTTTGTTGATCATGATGATTGATAAATTAAGTGCGTTAGACCCGTGTATATTTATATTGTAGAACTGAAGTACAAATGTTAGAGTCATGCCTTACAGAATTGTTGGTGGAGAAATAATGTCTTATGTATTCTTTTCAGACATTTTCCAGCAGTGACAATTCTTCTACTCTGGCTGGTGGTCAAGCATTCCGCTCTCTGAGCGAAGTAAGAATCTCATTCTCACTAAATTTTCTGAACGGCACCTTTTCACTTTGGGGATTAGTCTATCTGTTTATTCTTGATCATTATACCCTCTAACATATTTCATCATCCCTTACTGATAGGCAAAAATCTAGAGTTTTTTAGTTCTCATAAAAAAAGGAAAAAGAGAAATCTAGAGTCTGTCTTTGCTTCAATTCAAGAACATTTATTCTAGGAAATGGTGGGGGGTGTTAACATTCTTCTTCCCAGAGGGAAAGTGATTTATATTGCGCAGATGTCTTGTTTTGTCCTAACAACAAAAAGACCGACTCTCTTGTCTTTCTTGTGTGCGACCTTTAATCGGCAGCAGACACCATGCAAACATCATATCCAACAACTGCCTCATCAGCCTCAATTTCAGTCTATCCACCAGAATCATCATCAGTCCATGCACCAAAGTCAACATACTCCCCACTTTGCTCACAATCATCAGTGTGGTCAACCTTCACAGTTACCGGATATTTCTCATACTCATCATTCTCCAACAATGTCACAACACATGGCTTGCTTACAACCTCTTTCAGTTGGTCATGTTGGTGGGCGCTTGCATCATGGGCTGGTAATACCAAATTCCCCCCTCCAACAAATAAATACCCCCATCCCAATTTTTCGTAGTTGAATGTGGGGTGGGTTTTTCTCTTCTTTTTCCTTTTTTCCTTTTCGTAATTATTGTTTTCAAATTAATATAATATGTGGGATACTATCACAATTAAGAGGACATAAAAATTGGATTGAGGCAATGGAAAAAAAGTGTTTCTTTATTATGGAGATTTTAAAACATCAAAGCAATACAATAGTAGATTAATTTTGGAACTATGTTTTCAGATGCTAACCAAGACATCCCAAAATGTTTCTATGTAGTACTGTGCATTTTCTGTCTACATGCTGAAGCTGAATAATATCTATCATCTGATAAGTTCATCTTTAAGCTGCCTATAATGCTTTACTTTATTGTTACCTGTAATGCTTGGGCAATCTACTACCAGAAGAGTGATCTCGAGAATCTTACTTAATTTTCAGCATCATTTCAAATGCTCCGGATAGCCCCTGCTTATTTCAATGTAGGATCCTGACATCTGACTGCTGTAAAATATTTTACTTGATGATGTTCTAATTCTATTTTGATAATTCAAGCCCTAAGGTTTAAAAAGTTACTCTGGATCTCTTCGCATCCATTTTATGTTATGTTATTTATTGACTGATGTTGGCCACATGATGAAAGCTCTCTCTGCCAAAATAAATATCTGATAGGAGGGAAAAGTGGATTAAGTTTCTATCACCCAGTCATATTTTCTGATATACTCGTATATTTGCAGCCATCCAGTCCTGCCAAGTTCTGTGACGAATGTGGAGCTCCATATTTAAGAGAAACCTCCAAGTTCTGCTCAGAATGCGGTGTTAAGAGGTTAGGAATTTGATGTTTGTTGTATGACGATGATCATTTTTAGTCCCCAAAAGCTCAATGTTGTATTTAGTTCTCGTCAAGTTAGTGTATATTAAGTTTTCTGCAGTCTTTGTACATAAAGTTAGATCTCAAGTATACATACACATACAATGTGATGCTTTTGGAAGTAGATAATTAATATAGAAATTTCCCTTATCCGTCGTAGTATTAGGGTTGTATCTTAATGAAGAGTTTGGTACATAGGCTCGACATCTTCAGTTTGAAAATGTTAAGCCATGGAGTTAAGCTGGGAGGGTTTAGATAGCCTAAGGTTAGGAAAGCTATGTTTGGAGTGCATGTTTAGGAGTTTGGAATGCAATTTTAGAAATTTTGGATTTGTGAAATATTTAATTGTATTAAATCAAATATTACATTTTTGAATAGTTTAAATTTGTCATTTGAAATTATTTACTTTTGTTATTTTAATATGGTGAAGTTAAAAATAAAATATTTTTCTTATTGTTCAAATATGACTAAATTCAAAATTAAAATTGTTTCTTATATATATTTTTTTAATTTTAAATTGACTTAACTTAATTACATATAAAAAAATTAAATAACTTAAAAACAAAATACATTGAGTAAATATTTTAAAATGATTATGTCAAAAATAAAATATTGTCATTTCAATATAACTAATTTATATTGAATATCTCATATCTATATTTTTTTTTGTATCTTGAATATTATTAATTGGTAGATTAAATATTTTTTTCTAATATGGCCCATTTAAAATTAATAGTATTTATTTTCCTAATTTTATTTTAGTAAGTCCGTTTTGTTTTAAAAAAAAACCTTTAATAAGCTTATCTAAAATTAAATAGTATTTTTTATTTTAATATAAATAAGTTCAAAGTAAACTAATCATTTTATATCAAAATCTGAAAATTATATTTTATTAAATTGACTAATAAAAAAATTTGTATGACATTGTTGGGATGATAAATTTTAAATGGTTGTTTGGGGTGTGGGTTATAATAGTCTGGATTTTAATAATTTGTGGAGTACTATGCACTTCAAACACAGATTATTATAATAAACTCTGTATTCTAAATATAAATTATATATTCTACAGACTATTATAACTCATTCAATACCTCAAACAACCTTAAATGAAGTGTCAATTTTTATTATATATATTTTGAGGGCATCGGAAGAGATGTTTACTTCTCGGTGACCTGATCTCTTGCAGCCAAAGGATTTGGTCTAAGAATTCTTTCTTAATGGTTACGGTGGAGAGTCTATAAAAAACTTTTGCAAGAGAAAAAGTGGGACTGAAATTTGATAAAAACTCAATAATTTGTTGTCATGATAGAGTAGAATTTTGACACTTGTTAATCATATTTTGAATAGCAGGAGCATGAGAATAATATTATCTTTCAACAGCTAATATTTGAAATTTTCTCATATTAGTTGTTTGGAGTAAAAATTTACACTTCTGACCTTTTGATCAATATATTAACTAGTTGAACTATATTTAAGTTGACATAGTTGTAGTTGAATGACTCTAATTTTAACTTGATATGAAAAGAGTAATTTAGAAGATCTGCGATAATATGTTTTTCAAGCTTCAATTCACATATTAGAGAACCCCGACACAAGAATTGAACTTAGCTAGCTAAGTAAATATGCCAATGGCAAACATATAGGGTGGGGGTGTTCATGGTTCGGTTCAGTCCAATTTTGACTGAAATCGATGACTGAACCGAACCCTTCAGTTCTTATGTGTTCTAAACCGAAAAAACCGACATTTCTTAGATTTTCAGTTCAAAACCAAACCAATCGATTTCGATTTTCGATGGTTCGATTCACTTTTAACCGATTTATTGCCTTTTGTGTTTACCTAGTAGCATAAACAAATGAGGGAAAGAGATTGAAGGAGAGAAGTGGATGGAGAAGGAGGGAGTTGAGAAACTAAGAGTGAGAGATAATAAAACCTAGTTGCTGGCGGCTATTTCAAACAAAAGGTGGCGTTGATGGCGATTTTGAACAAAATATGAGCATTGACGACGATTTCGAACAGAAGACAACGTCAACGGCGATTTGGAAGGAAGAAAGTGTGAAGTCGGTTATCAGCAGTAGTGATTTATGAACTTCGGCCTTGAGATGGTGAGGAACTAAAAGTGGTGCAGATCGAGATAAAACCGAAACTGAAAGTGGAGGAGAGGGGGAATGGAGAAGAAGGGGAAAGGGGAAACTTAAGGCATGGAGAATGGAGAAGAAAGGGGAAAGATGGGGTGTGAGGTGACTGTACTTGTATGCAAGGAGGTGGGGAAAGGGTTTGAAATTAGAAAAAAATTTAGGCTTTAGTAGATACATTGGACTTAATTGTGATAGGTGGGCTAAGAAAGTGAGTTGGGCTGCAAGTTTTTTTTAAGTTATTTAATATAAGCGGTTCGGTTCGGTTTTTTCAATTTTTTAAAAGAAAATTCGTGAACTGAACCGAAAACCTTGATTTTTTACCAGAATAAATCGAGAAAATTAAAAATATTAAAATAACCGAACCGAACCAGTCAGTTTGCCTCGTTTATGCACACCCCTAATAAAGGAGTAAGCCTTTTTATTATCCCTATATTTGGAGAGGCGAAGTTCTTAAAAGAAGATCAAATCCTTCCTATTGTTTTTGTCAGTGTTCTCACTTATAAATTTTACATTTTCTTAACCTGAAAATGAACCTAAAACTAATATAATTTTGGTGGTTAAACATTACTGCATTTTTTAGTCTAAATATACCCATTGATTCCTATATATTCTGTAAAACTTGGAGATTTATTTTTTATTCTTTAGACATTTTTGTAATTATTTGTTTAAGGTGGATCAGTTAGGCTTAAATTCCTTTATCAGTCTTCTACCTAAAAGCTATTATGCATGCTAAGTGGCAAATCAAATATGATATGAATTCCCTTCGCAATCAAGATCCCATCACAAAAGTCAAAGTCAACCAAATTGATAAGGATCATGGAGATCAAACCATTATCATGAAGAAAATTATTTATGGTTTTAGTATTCAAATTTGGTTTCCATTAAATTCATTAAAAGTCCAACCAAATCTTGTAATCCATTTAATTAGGTTGTTAGATAGTTATTTTAATGAGATAGTTGGGAAGCTCATTAATTAAGTGGTTGGGAAGTTTAATTAATAAGGGTAGTTGGGAAGCCCATTTAATGAGGTAGTTGGGTTCCTTGCCTATAAAATGAAGTTGTATTGCTTGTAAAAAAAAGAACTTGAAAAATGTAGTAAAAAGAGCATTTGTGCTTTTCTTTTTACTTAGAGTTATGTTTCTTTGCAATTCTATGTAATTTAGGTTGCATGCTTAAAATCATTCAAGCTTGAATTGATCAATCTTGCTTGTGGAGTGATTCAAATCTCAAACAAGTTTTCTTGCCTTGAAATATTTGATAAACAAGGTAATCCGGTTTTTACTTTCCTTGAGTTGATTTTCAAAATTCGTTTTGGGGTGTTTGAGGTTGAGTTCTAGAGGTCTTGTTTCTTATAGCAAGGTTGTTAGAACCAATTATCAAAGGTTACTTAACATTTTGGCATCAGAATCTTTGGCATCTTTAATTTCATCTAGATTTGGGAATTTTTTGGATTTTAGTTCTAAAGGTCTTGTTCTTCAACCTATTACTTATCAAAATATGTATTAATTCCATCCAAAGAATTTATCCCAATGCTTTTCTATATATATATATTAGATTGATTGTGTTATGGTGTTCGATCATGGCTATATTATCACATAAGTGCGACTACGAACCTCATTTGCTATTGATTTTTTCACAAAAATAAATTATTGATAACAAAGAACCCGTAGATCATCTATACAAATACATCTACCTGATTCCAATATATTTATTATAAAAAATATATCAAAGAATCTAAATAGTTTTTTGCACGTGTAATCTTATAAGATAATAAAAATAGAGAAGATCACCATCCGTGTAACACAAACATCATGTTTCAAGTTAATTGCTAGCTGATGCCAATGTCAAAGACGTCGAACCAACTGCAAATAAATCATGAAAATCAAGAAAATTATGAATAAGAATGTTAGAATAATGAAAAACAAACTCACATGTACAATATTATGTATAAGGAGATTGTTGGAAAAATGAAGTTATTGCTGCCTGGTGTTCTTTTTTCGAATCTTACAAGCTACAAACGAATGAGGATCTAATAATTGACTTGTGGGCGGCGGAAGTACTGAAGGATCGAGGGCATACTCATACAAAATCCAAGAAAAGTCGCCATGAGTATGAGGAGGAGGAGGATTTTTAGCATTCTGGTAATGAAAACGTTTGACCGAACCGGTTTTGATTTGAGGATTGGAGGTCAGAAATAGAGGGATGGGTGAGTTTTCCCCGCTCCAGGTGCCGCCATTGGAGCCAACTTTTCTGAGAACGCGAGATTTCTTCCTTTTGAGGTTGGTGAAGAAATAAAGGTCTTGGCCATCGATGCCGCCGAGTTGTTGCCATATCTCCCAAGGCTCGTGACCGTAAAGATCGATAACGGGCAACGCGAGCGGAGGATTGAATTGTCCGACGATCTTGTGGTAAAGATAGAATTCCACCATTTGTTCGTCGGTAGGATAGAACACGTAACCCAGTGGAACTGGAAGTAGTCTTTGAAGCGTTTCCATCATCATATAATATTTCTGATTCGTGTTCTTGAATTTGTTTGATCGGTACGGCGTTATTTGATGATCCAAACAGAAACAAATCTCAAAACTGTAAGAGGAAAAAGGATATCAAACGAAACAGAGAGTGAAACTGATCGCAAAGCAAAGTGTGGACTGTGAAGAAGCTAATCCAATCCAACGCTTTGCTTGCGACTGATTCGTGTTTATATAGATTACTGGGAAAAAACAAAACGCGGGAAAAACCAGCGGGAAAGAAACCTCCAATCCAGCTATATTTATTTACCTCATGCTCCGCCACGTGTGGTTTCATGAGATCTTTATTATTATTATATTATTAAAGTTAAAAAGCAAAAGCTTTGAAATAATAGCAGAACTCAAAAACCCAGCAAATAAATTTTGAATTTAAAAGCCCAACCATAAGGATACAATCAAGGTTTAAAATGTGAATGTCGACGGAAATGTCGAAATCTCAAATTTATGAAAATATCAATGAAAATATCGATGTCGATATTTCTGAAAAAAAATTCAAAAAAAATATTTAAATTAATAAATTAACATTTTATACTTTTTAAATGAATTAAAATACTTATTACAATATTATATTCACATTAAGTTACATTTTCTTACTATTTTTTAATATTTTATTGTACAGTACAGTGAAAATGTTGATTCTCCCTTATATCGATGTCAAACCCATGGACATATGGAAATATCGATGAAAATGTCAATATGTCGACGGAAATTTAATACCATGGATACAATGAAAGTATATGAGAAATATACTTACCATTTAATTTTTAAGTTAAATTACAAGTTTAGTCGTTAAACTATATTTTTTTAAGGAGTCATTCAACTTCAAAAAAATGTTTAATAGTTTATTGAATTTTAAATTTTGTGTCTAATAAACTTTAAAAAGTGTCAAATATGTCTCCAAGATCCCGATTGATAACTATTTTGGTTTTGATTTTTGAAAATTAAGTCTATAAATACTACTTCCACCTATGGTTTCTTTGTTTTGTTGTCTACTTTTTACATATGTTTTAAAAAACAAAGCCAAGTTTTGAAAACTAAAAAAAAAGTTTTCAAAGAAGTTGGCTAAGATTCCAAATGTTTTCTTAAGAAACATGAAACTTATAGTATAAAAATGATGAGAAAACAAGCACAATTTTCAAAAATAAAAAATAAAAAATCAAATGGTTATCAAATGGGGCCTAAACTTTCTATTTTTTGTTTAATAGATTCTTAAATTTCCAAATTTGAGTCTAATGATCATTGCCTTTGTCGCTATTTTTTTTAATTCAAATATTATTAGACACAAAATTAAAAGTTTATGCAAAATTCAATTTTATGTCCAAGATTCTTTAATTTTAGAAAATGTTGAACATATTAAAGACTTATTAGAAATTTTTTTGAAGGTTCCAAGTTTATAAGATATTTTTAAAGTTTAGAGACTCATTAGACACAAAATTAAAAATTTAGAGACTTATTAAATATTTTTTAAAGTTTCCTATAAAAAAATATTTTAAAGTTTAGAGACCTAATAGACACAAACAAAATTTGAAAGACTAAACTTGTAATTAATTAATCCACCTCTATTGCTCTAGATTTTTTGGCTTCTGTTCTATATTTTGAAATCTATTAAAATTTAAAGTCACCTAAAATTCAAGAGAAAAAAAAAAGGTATTATTAAAGATAGCAAATTAAGGATGATGGTCAACGTGAACATAGTTCAATTGACATAAACTTCTATTTTCGATAAAAGATTAGAGATTAAAATTTTCTAACATAAATATTGTCCAAAAAATATTAAAAATGATAATCTATTTTTTTAAAATTTTAATTTGAATTTTCTAACATAAATATTGTCCAAAAAATATTAAAAATGATAATCTATTTTTTTAAAATTTTAATTTTGTGTTGGATAGATCGGTAAATTTAAAAAAATTTAGAAGTACAGAAATTAATTCGTAATTTTGAAAGTTATCAAATAGACACAAACCGTTCTGCCAATAAATTTGTAATTTAAGTTTATTTTTAATAAACCCAAGATGGAAAAGACTATTTAGACAAAGTGGAACTAGCCCTAGCAGATAACAAAACGACGTAGTTTTAGCAGTCGGAATTCGACGGCGACGGCGCCGGAGGTAGGTTTCGATAACTTGCAGAAACAGGCGCCGAAAGTTCCATTCTATCACATTCCTACTCCTTGCAAAACTGTACAGTTCACTTGTTCTCGAAATTACCGTCTACCAAACTCAACCACCAAAATCCTCCGACCGCCCCCATAAACCCCTTTTCTCTCTTTCTCCCTTCGTCGCCATAGCCATGAGCTCCGCATTTACTTCCATGTCTTCACCACCCTCTTCTTCATCTCTTTCATCCATCTTCAATTTCAATTCATCTAAATCGAAACCAGTCCCACTCCCGAATCTCCGTTTTGCTGCTCCCCTTTCTCGTAATTCTGTTTCTGTGCATCGTCTTAGGGTTAGGGCTTCCTCTGTTCCCGTTCCCAGGAACCACCCTGTTGTTCAGTGCCTCAGGAACTACGCCAGAGCTGCGATTCTCATTGGTGCTGCGGCCACCATGGTGGGGAAATTATCGCATCTGCCTGCCAGAGCGGAGTCGCCGGCGGTGGTAGCGGAGGAAGCTTCGAGAATGGAGGAAGATCGGGAGACTGTTGAGGACTCGGACCAAGATGGGCAACAATCCTCGCCGTTGAATGATTTTCTCGAATCGAATTCTGAAGCTGTTGAGGCCCTCAAATCGCTCCTGCAGCAGAAGCTTGAAAATGGCGAGGATGAAGAAGCGCTGAAAATCTTGAAGCAATTGGTATCTGCTCAGCCGTCGGTGACCGAGTGGAAATTTCTGATGGCCAGATTGCTCGGCGAAATGGGCAAAACGGAAAATGCACGAGACGTTTTCGAAGAGATTTTGGCTGTGAATCCATTGTCTTTCGAAGCATTGTTTGAAAACGCATTGTTGATGGATCGTTGTGGGGAAGGGGAGGCAGTACACCGGCGATTAGAACAGGCTCTGAGAATTGCTGAAAATGAAAACAAAGCGAAGGAGGCCAGGGATGTGAAGTTGATAATGGCTCAAATACAGTTCTTGCAGAAGAATGTAGAGGAGGCCTTGAAGAGTTATAAAGAATTGGTGGAGGAGGATCCTAGTGACTTTAGGCCATACTTCTGTCAAGGAATGATTTACAGCTTGCTTGATAAGAATGTGGAAGCCAAAGAGAAATTCGCCAAGTACAGGGAGCTCTCACCAAAGAAATTTGAGGTTGATGGGTACCTAAGAACTCCATTGTCAAGGATGAAAATCTTCGGATCAGATGAGAACTAAAGTTTTGGTTGAGTGTGCCTCCTCTTCACAATGATCATCTAAGAGGGCTCTTTGGAAAACAGAAGATGATCAAGCAATTTAAGGTGATACTTCTTTTTTGCTTATTTTTGTTATTTAGCTCTTCTTACTCTTAGTTTGATCTGCCATCTGCATGTAGTTCATTTGCGGGATGAAATAGGAGTAAATTGAATCTTATGAGGACAGGTTTTTCCCTTTCTTTAAGCATAAATTTTGCTAATTTATGCAGTTGTTTTGATGATATTGTATTAGACCACTCAAATTAGTTGGAATAAATGCAGAAAGGCGCTTAGTAGTTTAACATGTTGCAATTTGACCTATGTACTGATAATAATATTTATAATACGTTTGTATTGCTACATTGTTCCTTTACTTCCTTAGGATGTATAGAAACGATTATTTCCTTCATCGTGAAGAGAAAGAGAGAAAGGAACGAATAATTCATATCTTGAGAGGATGGCTAATCTTCAAATGAAATAAATGAAAGAACATCCAACTTAATCATCCTTATTTGTAGAGTTAGACTTATCTGCCTAATTTTAACTGGTAGTTGTAAAGGAAGAGTTGTGAGAAGAGTATACTTGTTCAAAGGTTTAGATCTGATTTAGTGATGGATTTAATCTCTTGTGATCTTAGTTGATTGTCCAAAGGTTTGGACAATACTGGATGCATTTTAAATTGATTTGAGTGGCGGTTCATTTTCTTTTCAAATGTGATTAATAAACCATCGGTTCCGCTGCTAGTTCAGTAGTTCCAATAGATGATTTGAGAAACAAAGTTGCGCAAGCGATTCAATCCTTGTTTATATATTTAGGATAAGAAGATCAATCTTCATTGAGATAATTTTTCTTTTGATAAAAAGTTGAGCTTTCACTGAGAAAAAAAAAAGAAAGAATTCAAGGACATACAAAAACCATAACCACAAAAGAAGACCCCATTTAAGGAAGGGACTTCAATCAAGTAAAATAAGACCTAAGGAATAATTACAAAACAACCACGTTACTGACGTTCAGAGAGAAACATGGAACCTAATAAAGGACCACACATCACTAGGATTCCTCTCAAGCCCTTTAAAGGCCTTATTGTTCCTCTCACTCCACGAAATAGCACAAATCCCAGCCTGCCACAAAAACCTCCCCTTTCGAAACGGCAGATGGGGAAGGAACGAGTTTCAAACAAACAGCACAAAGTCACAACTCCACAAGATATGGTCAAGATCTTCCTCCGTCATCTGACACAAAATGCAACAAAATGGACTGATCAAAGAAGACATCTTTCTTGAGAGTCAATCTAAGGTATTAACTCTTCCGAAGATGACTTGCCAACGAAAAAATGCACCTTATTTTTATTGAGATAAATGAAAGTGATCATTGATAAAAAGATACAATGACAGGGACTTAAGTTATGAGATGTCTGAGCATTTGATTTTGAAGTTTAGAATCAAAAAGCCCTGTATTGTAAAAGGTAGGAAATGATGGTGGCTGATGGCTGATGACAGATTTCACTTTGATAATCATCTGCTGCTAGATTATAGGTAAGAAATCTTACCATTGAACCTCAGCCTCTCATTGACGTTCTATTATTATTCTTATTTATTATTACTTATTACTGCCTATTGAAGGAGCTTTTGTAAATCCCCAACTTTTTGTCACCCTTTTTCTGCTTTGTTCTATTAAATTTAGATAACATTTTTTTTTTCGTTTCTGGTTGAGAAAAAAAAGTTAGGAAAAAATACATTTTTGGTATCTGAATTATTAGCGATAGGTGCATTTGATCATTGAATTTTTAAAATGTACCATTTTGATCCCTGAGTTTTGGAAAATAGGTTTAAAAGGACCCTCGTTACTTTTTCCTACAATAACGGAGTAATTTTTTATTATTTTTAATATTAACATGTAAAAATAAAAAATAAAAAAACAACGCCCCCACCCCCTCTTCACTTTCTCTTGATTCTGGCCGGAGGCTTCTCAAACGGTGCTTATGCTCCTCTTCGTCTGGCAAATATCTGTTGGAATTGAGGGGTTAAAATGCTTGTGTTCTCAATTGTAATTTCAGACATGTTTTGGCATTCTATTTGGTGGGAGAAAAAGCTTCAGAATCATGGGTTTTTGGTTTGATTTTTGTTTGTGATTTGATACCGCCACCCGGAATCAAGAGAAAATGAAGAGGGGGTGGGGGCATGAGTGAGAGAAGGAGAAGGAGCCGGCGCATGAGGTGAGTGAGAGAGATAGGAGTTTTTGTTATTATTATTTTGTATTTTTACATGTCAGCATTAAAAATAATAAGCAAACAGAAAAAGTAATGTGAGGGACCTTTTAAACTTATTTATCAAAATTTAGGGATCAAAAGGGCATATTTGAAAACTCAACGACTAAATACACCTATAGCTGAATGCTCAGGGATCAAAAGGCATTTTTTCCCAAAAGTTATGTGCGTTGAAATCTTAAAAATGTTGAGGCCAGTTTTAATGGTCTTGTAAATTCTTTTACTTTGTGTGGAATTGGGCTCTAAAATTGAAGTGTTTTAACGATCCAGAAGATAAAAGACTGATCTTTTTTGTTCTTTTGATAAGGAAATGATGATGACGATGGATAAAAAGGTTTTTTTTTTTTTTTTTTTTTTTTTTTTAGTTCAACAACATTTAAAGGTGAGAGATTTGAATCTGTAACGTCTTGGTCAAAGGTACATATATGCCAATTACCGCACTTTGGCACAAAAAGTGGAGTTCACTTTGCCTTTAGTGGACAATTTGATTAGTGACTAGTTTGAAGCTGTTGCATGAATATCCACTAACCACCATTTTTTTTAAAAAAATTGTTCTTTTTTTAAATTTTAAATTTTTATTTTTTATTTTTGTTATGAGTGAGAAATTAAAAATGGACGTTTTTGTGAAAACTATGGTATAACTGAAGAGTTTAATTGGGAAAGAAAAATGGAGACGGTAAGAAATAAACAAGTCATCTGCAAAAGTAAGTAAAAGTAGAAGCACCCCAAATAAAGGAGATAATCTTGGCAGTTTGTTATTTTTTAAAATAACTTGCATTTTTTTAGGCAAAAATTTGCTTGCATTTATATGTTGAGAAATCTAAAGTGAGTATATCTATGTGGTAATTGACATCTATTTTTCTTGAGGTTAAAGGTTCAAATCCCCTCTATTCCAATGTTGTATTCAAATTTTTTTTTTTTTAAAAAAATTTGAGAAATCTGTTTGTTTCTTTGCTCAAGAATTTTGGGAGGAAATAATTAATAATGGTTTTAAATACTTTTTTTTTTTACGTGTAAATAGTATTTGAACTTTTAGATTTTCTCTATGTTGGTTCCTCCATTTTCAATAGGGATAATTACACATGTAGTCTTTATAGAAACCCCAATCCAATTACACAAATGTTTACTATTAGATTTATTTTCAAAATTTTATGTAGGAGTTCCATTGATATTGTATCCATCTTTAAATAATTCTAAAAAGAAAATTTTATTTACATAAGAAAGACCAAAATTTGCAGACTTTTTTTAATTTTTTTAATAATGGAAAGAAACCAATTTATTTTGGTTCCTATACTTTTAATATGTCTAGTTTATTTCTTGAACTTAAAACAAAATAATTAGGAAAAAAAATCAATTTATACTCCTAAACTTGAGATTGTATCAATTAAAACCTCAAACTAATAATTGTATCAATTTAAACATTAATATTTTATATGTGAATCAATTTAGACCATCCGAGAGTGATTTATAACTATTTTCACTTGATTCCATTTGAAATCAACTTAAAATTACCTATAAAACTCTTCTTCTCCCAAAATCATAGCAAGAAAAATTATTAAGTAATTCTTCCTTGAATAAGTAGAGAAAAATGGAGAAAAATGAGAAGATAAAAAGTCACTCATATTCAAGGTTCGAAATGTTGATGTCGATGGAAATGTCGAGGTTCGAATTTTACAAAAATATCGATGAAATGGAAATGTCGATGAAATTTTGGAAAAATTTATTGGAATCATGGAAATTGGTGAAAATTATTTGAATTAGTCAATGAAACTTTAATTGTGGCTTAATTAGACTATGATTGACCATTTTTAAGCATCATACCTAAAAACTAACACAATATTTAGATATAAATGTCAATTGAAATGTAGATGCAAGCAGGAATTTTGAAAACAAATATGAAAATTGATAAAAAAAAAAAAAATGAATTATTTCATGAAACTTTAACTATGACTTAATTGTACTATAATTTATTATTTTTAACCATCATATCTAAAATATATATAATATTTATAATAAAATGCTAATGGAAATGTTGATGTTAGCAAAAAATTTAGAAAAATTATGAAAATTGATGAAAATTGTTTGAATTCATAAATGAGACTTTGATTATGATAACTTAATTAAACTATAATTAATCATTCTAAATTGACTATACAATATAATATTGAATACTGATAAATAATTACAAAATTGAAAGAGATATGAAATATTTGCATATGATAAAATCATTGTGAATTGTTTAATATAAAGCTCTTAATTTAAGAAAGAAATTTGAGATATTTGGAGAGAATTTGAGTGGAATAGAGATTGAGGCGCAGAAAGTGAAATTGGAATAGATGTTTATGGTGGTAAAAAATAATAAAAAATTAAAATGTACAATAAGAAAATTTTAATAAAAATATTTTTGTGATTTAGAAGGTGTTTGAAAATTTTTAAAAATTTACTGTGAAGTTGATGTGAAAAGTGGAAGTAATTAAATGAAAAAATAAAACATATATAATTAATGTGTACTATATTATCTATTATTAAATTTAAGTTGTTCACTTATTTGTCTTTAAAAATTAAAAAAAAAAAAAAAATGGTGCAAGCGTCAGGCGGACAGTTGTGTCAGTCAACTGATTGACACATTGACTGGTTGACATGATTAAAAAGAGCCAAAACTTAAATGTCCACGATATGTCGTCGAAATGGGGGAAAAACAAATTTCCCCCCATCCGATATGTCAATCCCATTATGAGGAGTGATAACCCTGAAAATTTTTAGTTTTGAGTAAGAAATTACGGAAGGATTATTCCTGTCCGGTATATGAGTAATTTCAGCAGATTTTGAGTCTATTAAGATTAACTCATAAAATTGTCGTGTTTTTGAAAGGATTTCCGGCATGAAACAACAATCACCCTGATAAACATGGGAAGTTAGCTCAGTAAAGCTTTCAGAGTCCCATTCTGGTTCAATCGGGATCTCAGTGATTACATGAGCTTTTTGGAAATATCCTGAAATTTCAGGTTTTGGAAGAAATCGTGTCGTTGGAGACACAACAGAGTTGTAGGTTGACGAACCTGCAACAGATTGAGTAGTATTTTGAGGTAAAGGCTCTTGAAGGCTAATGGAAGCAGAACGACGCTATGAACGTGTTCTAACTGGAGTAAAGGAAGTATCGGGAAAAGAAAAATCCTCGACACGGACTGGATTAGTTTTTTGAGTATTTGAGGAAGAGGCAGGAGCATTTCCTTTTGAAGTGGAAGAGGAAGCAATTCCTTTTCCTTTTCTCGAACTCATGATGAGTGATTGAAGATGGATACTTGAATATGAAATTAAGTTTTCTGATGAGGAAGTTCAGGCTAAGCTGCAACCTCAGAGCATACTAGCTTTCTTTCAGAGATTTTGAGAAGAGGGAAGTTCTCTTAGAGAGAGAAATTCTCTACAGAGGAGAGAGAGCTCTTTGAGAGATGTTCTCTCGAAAGATAATCTGCAAGAGGGTTTTGAGACCCTTTTATAGACAAAATTTGAAAATCAAAACAAGATAATATTGCTTGCCAACGGGCAAAAATCTGTTTTGAAACCAAAATTTTAACATCTTTTTCTAAAATAAATTTAGAAGATTGAGAATCGGTTTTTACTCAAAACGATTTATTGATTAAATCACCTTGAAATTTCTGGACACATAAAACTATTGCCAGAATTTCCTTTTTTACTGTTGAGTAATTTTGTTGTGTACTATTTCACACTCCGGAGTGGAAACGTACTATTGATTCCTTCTTATCGAGACACTGTTTAAGGATTCCTCCATATCCAATGTCTGACGCGTCGGTCTCAACGATAAGATCTACTTTTTTGTCGATAAGACTTAAGCATGGAATACTTTTGACTAATTTTTTTATCCTTTGGACCGCTTTTGTCTGAGTGGGTCCCCATTGAATAGTTTCTTTCTTCAAGCTTTGAAAAAATGGTTTGCAAATAGGTCGAAGATCTTTGATAAAATCTGAAACATAATTTAGACAACCTAGAAATCTTTGTAACTGAGTTTTATCTAAAATTTCGTCAGGAAAATTTTGAGTAAAATCTAAAGATCTCTGAATAGGTTTTAATAATCTGAGATTGATATCAAAACCAAGAAATCTAATATTTATTTGAAAAAGTTTTAGCTTGGTAGCTGAAACTACTAAACCATTATGCTTTATAGTTTGAATAAAGCTTTTTAAATGGCTAAAATGTTGATTTATATTTGATGAAAAGATTAAAACATCATCAATATAGATAATTGAAAATTCTTGAATAGGTTCCAAAATATCATTCATGATCTTTTGGAATTCGAATGGTGCGTTTTTTAACCCAAAAGGCATAACATTCCATTCGTATTGGCCAAAAGGTACATTGAATGATGTTTTGTACCTGTCATGTTCGACAATCTGAATTTGCAAAAATCCAGATTTCATATCGAACTTTGAAAACAATTTCGCATTAGAAATTCGTTTGAGTAAATCATTTTTGTTTGGGATTGGATACCTAATCCATTCCAAAACCTTGTTTAAGGGTTTATAGTTGATTACCAGCCTTGGGACGCCTCGTTCCTTTTCAGCTTGGTTATTGACGTAAAAAGCAGCACATGACCATGGGCTTTTTGATGGCCTTATCAGCTTTCTTTTGAGTAATTCATCGATCTCCTTACGGCAGTGGCTTAATAATTCAGAATTCATCTGGATTGGCCGCGCCTTTGTTGGAATATTCGATTCTTTGAAGTCTTTTTCATATGGTAAAGTTACTATATGTTTCTTTCTATACTAGAAGGCATCTGGATGAGTTGAGCATATTTGTTTTTCAATCTGCTTTTGAATAATCTGGATTCGTCTTTGAACTCCAGGTAGTTGAAGTTGTTCTTCAATTTTCTTGAAGCTGACTTCTTCTCTCAGATAGTCAATCTACTTCTTCTTGAGGTTGATCTTATCAACAACATTAAAATTACTTTCTCTTAATGGGTCGATAAATTTGAACATAATGGTTTTATCCATGATTGATGAACAGATTCCTTCATCTGTTACCTGTAATGGATATAATTGAGTAATGAATGATGTACCTAAAATCACTGCTTGATTTAGGTTCTTGACTAATAAAAATAAAGTCACAAAGCAAACTCCATTGTTGCATATATGCACTTCTGGAAGCTTGTGTCTGATGAACAAAGGCTGATTATTCGCCCCTCTCAAGGTTTCCATTGTCTTCTTGAAATACCTTGAAGGAATAATGCCTTCATGAATGCAGTTCTGATTTGCTCCTGAATCTACTAGAGCAATTGCATTAATTGAAAAATCCTGTACCTCGTAATGATATTTTAACATACCATTTCTGATACTGGACTTTTTGCAAGGTAGATAAGAACTGTTCTTCTTCTGCTGAAGATTCTGAAAGTTTTCCATCTGCCTGCGCTGTTGAAGTAGTTGCTTGATTTGATTTAATCATAGCAACTTCGATGGACAATTGTGCTATGTCCTTTTGATAATCAAGGCGAAGCTTTTTAACTTCTTCCTTGAGTTTGTTGATCTCGGACTTCAAATCTGAAGCTTTGATTTCTTGCTTCTCTTTCTTGAAAAGGGAAAAGATATATTCGATGTTTGGATAATGAGTATCCACCGAAGCATACTCTTTTTCTTTCTGAAGAGATTCTTTCAGACGAATGAGTATATTCTTTTTGAGGTTGGCATCTGTAATTTGCTCAGCCGCCTCAAATAGTAATTCCTGATCCTTAGTTAGGACATTTATGCAGTTGAAACAACCGCAAAATCTTCCTCCTTTGCAATCAGGTTTATGTGGTATTTCTCCTTTGAAAATATCTGTTTCAGATTCTTCCAGGAGTTTAAGTGCATGATCATCCTCTGAATCTTCATAAATTGATTCTTCAGAATCTGTTCGCACTATTTGGAGTAGTTCATTCTTAATATCTTCTTCGATACTAAGTTCATTGATTCTTTTCTTCATTGGACATTTTGGAGCATAATGCTCAAATCCTCTGTATTTGTAGCACTGGACTTTAGAAGAAGGTCTTGAAAAATTCCTACTGACAATAGGATTCTTCTTGCTATATTGAACTTTTTGGTAAGGACCCTTAGCATATGGTCTGCTAGTCTTGGATCTTTGCAGATAATTTGAGTAATAAGTTTTGGCTTGATTAAGCCTCTTCTTCTTCCTGACAGATGGTGCTTCAGGATGATAGAAATATATTTTGCAAAACTGTCCAAACTCCTGTTTCTTTTCTCCGGACTTGTTTTGCTTTTCTTGCCGAGCAGCCTCGAGACATTGTTTTCCTGCTTGGCCAATTATGAACTGACATAGCTTGCCATAGGTAACTGAATTCCAAGGAATATCTCCTTTGTAGTATTCCCTGAGATAGATTAATAATTCGGATCCAAATATTTTTGGTAGTCCGACTATAAATCTTTCTTTCCAGAATGGGCTGTGAGCATCAGTCCTTTTGTAGACTTATGTCAAGAAAGTCTGTTTATACCATTCAAAGTTTTGAAGTTTCGGACAAGTCAGCCTTTGAAGGTACTCTCCTGCTTGATTAACATAACCATTATTGTCTCCGACAAATGTTTTGATTATGCTAAAGCAGAGGGTTGTAACTACATCTTCTTTGAAACCCCTTGTAGTAGCTGCAAGGGCTGTTGATAGGGCTGCTGCAGTGACACCAGTGGATCCTGTAGCTGGAGATACCCTGCTTTGGGCTGTTGAAGAGGATTCTCCAACTTCTCTCACTGTTCTAGTAGAATTAGTTATTTCTACTGGAGACTTATGAGTGAGAATTTCCCTTCTTTCTTCATCAGTGAAGGTATTCTGCCACCAACCTCTCAGAATGCCTGTAAATCCAACAACAAGAAGCTTGGCTATTTGATGATCAGTTGCGCCTTTTGAAGTGTATGTTGCGTTAGCAACAAACATTTCTTGCATAAAGCTTTTTTTTTTTTGAGTGCAACAACATTTAAGGGTGAGGGATTTGAATCTATAACGTCTTGGTCAAAGGTACATACATGCCAATTATCGGTGCGAGATTTGAATCTGTAACATCTTGGCCCATACATGCCAATTACTAGGGGTGAGCATCGGTCCGGCGGGGTCGGTTTTCCGCCCCAACCGATGCCGAACCGACCATATGTCGGTTCGGTCGGGTGGTAAATTTTTTTTTCTGCATAAAGCTTAAACCGATTGAACCGACTTCGGTTCGGTCGGTCGGTTTGGTCGGTTTTATATATATATATATATATATTTTTAATATATTTATTTATTTTAACTTATTTATATATATATATATATATTATATATTTTTATTTATTAATTTTATTTTATTATTATTCATAATATATAAAATATATAAAATTTTACAGTTTTTGTATTTTATAATTATTTATATTATATAATATAAATAATAATAATAATAATAATATTATTATTATTATTTAAAAATTCGGTCGGTCGGTTGGTTTAAGCCTAAGCCCCAAACCGACCGACCGGCTTGTCGGTTTTACATTTTACAAAACCGACCTCCGACCGATGCCTTCTTTAAACCGTCCGACCGACGTCGGTTCCGTCGGACGGATCGGTTTTTCGGAGTTTTTTGCTCACCCCTACCCATTACTGCACTTTGGCACAAAAAGTGGAGTTTCACTTTGCCTTTAGTGGACAATGTGATTAGTGACTAGTTTGAAGCTGTTGCATGAATATCCACTAACCACTATTTTTTTAAAAAATATTGTTCTTTTTGTTGTAAAATTGAGAGGCGAAACCGGGCACCAAAACTTTACCAAATAATATAATAATAACAATAATAATAATAATAACAATAATAATAATAATAATAATAATAATAATAATAATAATAATAATAATAATAATACAAGTGGAGTATATATATATAATATAAACAAATAATACAAGTGGAGTATATATATATAATATAAACAAATAATAGGGATTTATGGCAAATTAAAAGCAAATGAAATTAGAAAGGTTTATTTTCCAAAAATCTATATCTCTATTTATCCACCAAAAACCACTATTTATAGGCAATTTGGAGAGCATGATGTGGTACATATGGACACCAATCTATGGCCTTTGTTGGACACATAGAAGACACTTTGGCTATGGAGAAAATACCACTTGGCATGGATATTAAGTGGGCATGTGGAATGAGCATTTACATGTGCCATATTTACAATACTCCCCCTTAAATGCCCATTTATAAAATATGTCTCGTTAAAACCTTACTAGGGAAAAACCCAATGGGAGAAAAAAAAACCCTAGTGAAGGAAAAAGAGTACATATTTTATATAGTTTACTATAATATATTCACTCCCCCTCATGGAGACATCACTTAAAGTCTTTGAGTCGCCGCATTCCAATGCTATATACTAATTTATCGAAGGTTGCAGTTGGTAATGCCTTTGTAAATAAGTCAGCCAGGTTATCTTTTGAACAAATTTGTTGTACAGTGATATCGCCATTTTCTTCAAGATCATGAGTATAGAAGAGCTTTGGTGAGATATGCTTTGTTCTATCTCCTTTGATATATCCTCCCTTGATTTGAGCTATACATGCTGTGTTGTCTTCGTATAACATCGTTGGAAGAGGTTTACTTGAAGACAAGCCACATGTCTCATGAATGTGTTGTGTCATCGATCTTAGCCATACACATTCTCGACTTGCTTCATGAATAGCGAGGATTTCAGCATGATTTGAAGAAGTGGCCGTTATAGTCTGTTTCACTGATCGCCACGATATAGCAGTTCCTCCACATGTGAATAGATAACCTGTCTGAGATCTAGCTTTGTGTGGATCAGATAGATAACCAGAATCTGCATAACCAACTAGATCATATTTTGATTTGTTAGAATAAAATAAACCCATATCAATTGTCCCTCGAAGATATCGGAGTACATGCTTAACTCCGTTCCAATGTCTTTTTGTAGGACATGAACTATATCTAGCTAATAAATTTACTGAAAATGCAATATCTGGTCTTGTGTTATTAGCCAAATACATAAGTGCACCAATTGCACTAAGATATGGTACTTCAGGACCAAGTAGTTCTTCATTGTCATCTCGAGGTCGAAATATATCTTTCTTTATATCCAGTGAACGAACTTCCATTGGAATGTTCAATGGATGTGCTTTATCCATATAGAATCTTTTTAAGATTTTCTCTGTATAAGTTGATTGATGAACAAATATCTCATCTGCTAAATGTTCAATTTGCAAACCAAGGCAAAATTTTGTTTTTCCAAGATCTTTCATCTCGAATTCTTTCTTAAGATATTCTATTGCCTTGGATAACTCTTCAGGAGTTCCAATTATATTTAAGTCATCAACATATACAGTTATAATAGCAAATCTTGACTGAGATTTCTTTATAAAAACGCACGGACATATTGGATTATTTTGGTATCCTTCTTTCAACAGATATTCACTCAGGCGATTATACCACATTCGTCCTGATTGTTTTAATCCATATAATGATCTCTGTAACTTTATTGAATACAATTCTCGAGAACTTGATTCATATGTTTCTGGTATTTTAAATCCTTCCGGGATTTTCATATAAATGTCATTATCGAGAGATCCATATAAATACACCGTGACTACATCCATTAGATGCATATCAAGCTTTTCATATACAGTCAGACCAATCAAATATCTTAGCGTTATTGCATCCACCACAGGAGAATATGTCTCCTCATAATCAATACCAGGCCTTTGCGAGAATCCTTGTGCAACAAGTCTCGCTTTATATCTTGTGACTTCATTCTTTTCATTTCTTTTCCTTACAAATACCCATTTATATCCCACAGGTTTGACGTTTTCCGGTGTTGGGACTACTGGTCCAAAAACCTCACGTTTTGAAAGTGAGTTCAACTCTGCTTGGATTGCTTCTTTCCACTTCGGCCAATCCTTTCTACGTTGACATTCTTTGATAGATTTTGGGTCAAAATCGTCACTTTCATGAATAATATCGTGAGCAACATTATAAGAAAAAATGTTGTCAATAATGATATCATTTCGGTTCCATCTCTTTCCTGTTGTAACATAGTTTATAGAAATTTCATTATTATCCTCAAGCGTTTGATTTTCACCAATACTCTTTTGAGTAGTTGTATTCTGGATTTCTTCTGGAACATCCATACCTTTTATTGAATCATTTTGATTCTCAACTACTTTTCTTTTTCGAGGATTTTTATCTTTAGAACCTATTGGTCTACCACGCTTTTGGCGTGCTCCAGACTCATTATTGACAACTTGTTCCTTTAGGATATCAATTTTTGATGGAGCATTTGCAGCTGGTATATATGATTTAGTCACACTTTTAGTATCTGTGAATGCATCTGGTAGTTGATTTGCTATATTTTGCAAATGAATTATCTTTTGAACTTCAAGTTCACATTGATCTCTACGAGAATCTAAATAAGATAATAACGATGCATTCCATGTAATTTCTTTTTCCAACTTCTTAATTCCTCCCACTAATGTTGGAAAATTTGTCTCATTAAAATGACAATCAGCAAATCGTGAAGTAAATACATCACCCGTCAGGGGTTCAAGATATTTAATAATTGACTGGGAATCAAAACCAACATATATTCCTAACCTCCTTTGAGGACCCATCTTAGTACGTTGTGGTGGAGCAATCGGTACATATACTGCACATCCAAAAATTCTTAGATGGGAAATATTTGGCTGCTGGCCATAAGCTAATTGCATTGGGGAGTATTTATTATAAGCTACTGGCCTAATACGTGCCAGTGATGCAGCATGCAAAATAGCATGACCCCATACCGATGTAGGAAGTTTAGCTCTCATAAGCAATGGTCTTGCAATTAGTTGCAGACGTTTTATAAATGATTCTGCTAGACCATTTTGTGTATGAACGTGAGCTACAGGATGTTCAACACTTATCCCAATTGACATACAATAATTTTTAAAAGTTTGGGATGTAAATTCACCAGCATTATCAAGTCGAATGGTCTTAATTGTATTATCAGGAAATTGTGCTTTTAACTTAATTATTTGAGCAAGTAATCTTGCAAATGCAAGATTTCGACTTGATAATAAGCATACATGTGACCATCTGCTGGATGCGTCAATTAATACCATAAAATATCTAAATTGACCACTTGGTGGGTTAATAGGTCCACAAATATCACCTTGAATTCGCTCTAAAAATGCAGGTGATTCAATCCCCACTTTAGCTGGTGATGGTCTAATAATTAATTTCCCTTGAGAACAAGCATCACATGACAACTCATTGGATTGAAGAATCTTCTGGCTCTTTAAAGGATGTCCATGTGAATTCTCAATAATTTTTCTCATCATTATTGACCCTGGATGACCCAATCGATCATGCCAAACACTGAATATTTCTGGATTCATGAACTTCGGGTTCATTATTGCATAACTTTCGATTACTCGTATATGAGTATAGTATAATCCAGAAGAAAAAGCAGGCAGTGTTTCTAATATACGTTTTTCATGTGAAACAATATATGTTATATAGAGACACTCTATATTATTTTTACAATCAGTTTCAACATGATAATTATTTTCACGTATATCTTTAAAACTTAATAAGTTTCTTTTTGATTTGCTAGAGAACAGAGCATTATTAATTGTAAATCTTGTTCCTCTAGGCAAAATAAAGTTTGCTTTTCTAAAACCTTCAATCAGATTTGCAGAACCTGATATAGTATTGACTTTTGCTTCCAGCATTGTCAATCTAGTAAAATATTTTCTATTTATGAGTATCGTGTGCGTAGTTGCGCAGTCTGCCAGACATAAATCCTCATTGCTCATTTTCGAGTTACTCAACATATTGAAATTGTTCATATTTCTTCATTGAAAAGAAAAGAAAAACGATTACAAAGAGTCTTAAATATATATACAAACAAAACAACAACAAAAACATACTAAACAGTATTTAATTATATATTTTCATACAAATCATCCTCTACTTGTTTGATTGCATCAATTCTCTCTCCAGGAGATTCAAAATAATCAGCTACATCAAGATGCATCATATTGGAGGGGTCAAACACATCATCTTCTTGAATGGCAAGATTTACCTCCACATTCTTTCCTTTTCCTTTTTCCTTCAGGGAAGCTTGATAGAGATCAACAAGGTGTTTTGACGTACGACAGGTACGTGACGAGTGCCCAGTCATTCCGCACCGGAAACATTTATGTTCATCACCTTTCGAACTTCTATCTTGTGGAGCATTTCCTTTATGATCATCACTTCGTGTGGGTTTCTTAAAATTATAATGCCCACCACGAAAATAGGTATTTCTTCCTCTACCGCGGTCCCGACCTCGACCACGACCACGACCTCGACCACGGTTATTAAAATTCACAGCATTCACTTCAGGGAATGGTGTTGCTCCAGTTGGTCGGGATTCGTGATTTTTCATCAATAACTCGTTATTTTGTTCAGCAACGAGAAGACATGAGATAAGTTCAGAATATTTTGCAAAACTCTTCTCTCGATATTGCTGCTGCAGGAGCATATTTGAGACATGAAAAGTGGAAAATGTCTTCTCTAACATATCAACATCAGTAATCTTTTCTCCGCATAATTTTAATTTTGAACTAATTCTGAAGAGTGCGGAATTATACTCACTTACTAATTTAAAGTCCTGCAACCTCAGGTGCATCCAATCATAACGAGCTTTTGGAAGAATAACTGTTTTTTGATGATCGTACATTTCTTTCAAACCTTGCCATAGAACGTAGGGATTTTTTATTGTAAGATACTCCATTTTCAATCCCTCGTGAAGATGATGGCGAAGGAAGATCAAGGCTTTTGCTTTTTCTTGATTTGATGCATCATTTCCTTCTTTAATTGTTTCTCCAAGATTCATAGAATCTAAATGGATCTCAGCGTCAAGGACCCATGACAAGTAGTTATTTCCATTAATATCCAGGGCCGCAAATTCTAGCTTTGTAAGGTTTGTCATAATAACACTATCAAAAATAATAATATATTCATATTAGAAATTTAACATAAACCAAATGCGTAAAAATGACTTACCTATAAGACTTACCTTTAGCGAGAAAAATGACAGAGTCTCGTGCTGATAACGTGTTGTAAAATTGAGAGACGAAACTGGGCACCAAAACTTTACCAAATAATATAATAATAACAATAATAATAATAATAACAATAATAATAATAATAATAATAATAATAATAATACAAGTGGAGTATATATATATAATATAAACAAATAATACAAGTGGAGTATATATATATAATATAAACAAATAATAGGGATTTATGGCAAATTAAAAGCAAATGAAATTAGAGAGGTTTATTTTCCAAAAATCTATATCTCTATTTATCCACCAAAAACCACTATTTATAGGCAATTTGGAGAGCATGATGTGGTACATATGGACACCAATCTATGGCCTTTGTTGGACACATAGAAGACACTTTGGCTATGGAGAAAATGCCACTTGGCATGGATATTAAGTGGGCATGTGGAATGGGCATTTACATGTGCCATATTTACAATACTTTTTTTAAATTTTAAATTTTTATTTTAAATTTTTTTTATGAGTGAGAAATTAAAAATGGACGTTTTTGTGAAAACTGTGGTATAACTGGAGAAGGTAAGAAATAAACAAGTCATCTGCAAAAGTAAGTAAAAGTAGAAGCACCCCAAATAAAGGAGATAATCTTGGCAGTTTGTTATTTTTTAAAATTACTTGCATTTTTTTAGGCAAAAATTTGCTTGCATTTATATGTTGAGAAATCTAAAGTGAGTATATCTATGTGGTAATTGGCATATATTTTTCTTGAGGTCAAAGTTTCAAGCCCTCCCTATTCTGATGTTGTATTAAAAAAAAAAAAAATTAAAAATTGAGGCCCCGTTTGATAATCATTTGGTTTTTAGTTTTTGGTTTTTGAAAATTAAGCTTGTTTTCTCTCAATTTCTCTACAATGGTTTTCATCTCTCTTAAGGAAGCATTTGAATTCCTAGCTAAATTCTAAAAACAAAAACAAGTTTTTGAAAACTACTTTTTTTAGTTTTCAAAACATGGTTTAATTTTTGAAAACATAGGTAAAAGGTAGATAACAAAACAAGTAAATCCAAGGGTGGGAGAAGTATTTATAGGCTTAATTTTCAAAAACTAAAAACCAAAAACAAAATGCTTATCAAACGGGGCCTAGAAATCTGTTTGTTTCTTTGCTCAAAGAATTTTGGGAGGAAATAATTAATAATGGGTTTAAATACTTTTTTTTTTACGTGTAAATAGTATTTGAACTTTTAGATTTTCTCTATGTTGGTTCCTCCATTTTCAATAGGGATAATTACACATATAGTCTTTATAGAAACCCCAATCCAATTACACAAATGTTTACTTTTAGATTTATTTTCAAAATTTTATGTAGGTGGTCCATTGATATTGTATCCATCTTTAAATAATTCTAAAAAGAAAATTTTATTTACATAAGAAAGACCAAGATTTGCAGACTTTTTATTTAAATTTTTTTAATAATGGAAAGAAACCAATTTATTTTGGTTCCTATACTTTTAATATGTCTAGTTTATTTCTTGAACTTAAAACAAAATAATTAGGAAAAAAATCAATTTATACTCCTAAACTTGAGATTGTATCAATTAAAACCTCAAACTAATAATTGTATCAATTTAAACATTAATATTTTATAACTGAATCAATTTAGACCATCCAACAGTGATTTATAACTATTTTCACTTGATTCAATTTGAAATCAACTTAAAATTACCTATAAAACTCTTATTCTCCCAAAATCATAGCAAGAAAAATTATCAAGTAATTCTTCCTTGAATAAGTAGAGAAAAATGAGACGATAAAAAGTCACTCATATTGGTTTGAAATGTCGATGTCGATGGAAATGTTGAGGTTCGGATTTTACAGAAATATCGATGGAAATGGAAATGTTGATGGAAAATTTGGAAAAATTTATGGGAATTGGTGGAAATTATTTAAATTAGTCAATGAAACTTTAATTGTGGCTTAATTAGACTATGATTGACCATTTTTAAGCATCATACCTAAAAACTATCACAATATTGGAATTTTGAAAACAAATATGAAAATTGATAAAAATTTTGAATTATTTCATCAAACTTTAGCTGTGACTTAATTGTACTATAATTTATTATTTTTAACCATCATATCTAAAATATATATAATATTTATATTAAAATGTTAATGGAAATGTTGATGTTAGCAAAAAATTTAGAAAAATTATGAAAATTGATGAAAATGATTTGAATTCTTAAATGAGACTTTTAATTATGATAACTTAATTAAACTAGAATTAACCATTCTAAATTGACTATACAAAATAATATCGAATACTAATAAATAGTTACAAAATTGAAGGAAATATGAAATATTTGCATATGATAAAATTATTTTGAATTGTTTAATATAAAGCTCTTAATTTAAGAAAGAAATTTGAGAGAATTGGAGAGAATTTGAGTGGAATAGAGATTGAGGTGAAGAAAGTGAAAATGGAATGGATGTTTATGGTAGTAAAAAATAATAAAAAAAATTAAAATGTAGAATAAGAAAATTTTAATAAAAATATTTTTATGATTTAGAAGGTGTTTAGAAAATTTTAAAAATTTGATGTGAAGTTGATGTGAAAAGTTGAAGTAATTAAATGAAAAAAATAAAAAAATATATAATTAATGTGTACTAATCTATTATTAAATTTAAGTTGTTCACTTATTTGTGTTTAAAAATTAAAAAAAATGGTGTAGGTTAGACGGCCGGTCGCTTCAGTCAACTGACTGACACATTGACTAATTGACATGATTAAAAAAAAAAAGCCAAAACTTAAAATGTCCACGATATGTTGTCGAAATGGGAGAAAAACAAATCCTCCCCCCCCTCCCCCCCCCAATCCCAACATGTCAATCCTATTGAATTATCAAAATTTCGAGCAACATTTAGACATGTCGTTCAAAATTTTACACCATGCTCATATTAATGAAAAACCACTATTATCTGTTTGATTCTAGCAATTCTTTCTAATATTACTTTAATTCATGTATTTAAATAAGTGTGAAAATTATGTATTAACGGTTTTAAAATATAATCCAAACATAATGCCTAAATTGACTAACTTATGAAAGTTTAGGATTTTAATTGCAAGAATTGTTAATTTGAGGTTTTAAGTGATACAACCCACAATTTAGTTAGGGGTATAAATTGATTTTTTTAAAATAATTATTTTGATCTTTATTACTATTCTACTATAATATCCGCTCCCACAATACCAACCTATGTGGCTTCATTAGCACATTAATACACATTTTTCAAAAGTCACGTTTTCTATTCATTAAAAAATTAATGACAAAATATTCTAATCATAATAACAACAATGGTGAAATACTGATATGAATAAAATGATTATTTTAGGGACCAAAATGAAATAACGGTAAAAGTTTAGAAACGGAAAAAGCTATTATGAAAGTTCAAAGTCTAAAAGGAAAATTAGCTCATTATTGCAAAAGTGAAAAACAAAGCTTTCAAGTAATAAAAATGCATAATTGAGAATGAAAGAAAGAATAGATAAAATTCTAGAATGTAGAAATAAAAATAACTTAACTAAAACTTAAAGAACATAAACTAGAATAAAACTTTGGTAGAAGAAAATTAATTCGAACAAGTTGAAAATTTTATTAAAAACTAAGAACTCAATGTCAAAAATATAATGAAACTTAAACAACTAACTTGAATATTGAAATACAACTAAATGAATGAAAATACATCAACAACTAAGTTCCTAGAACATAAGAAAATAACTTAAATAAAATAGAAAATAAATTCTAAGAAACGGAATAACACAACCCCTTTTTCACTTCTTATTCAATCGACTTGACTCCACTTTTTTCAAAGGGAATTGAGCATTCACTTCCTTCAACTTTCGTTGAGGAAGGATTGAGTTTCGAAGTTGAAAGGGGCTGAAAAACAAAAGAAAAAAACAGCAACAAAACATAAGAAAAACAGCAGCCTCGAAGGTCCTTTTTTGTGAGAAAAACTCATATGCTTTGCCTCCGTTTCTTCCTTCTTTTATAAGCTTTATGTGGGCTAGGGTTTCCATATTTGTTCATATGTAGCTTGGGTCAACTTGCCATGTTGAATTCGTGGAGAAGAATTGATCGGTGGTCACGCAAGCGCACGCGATCGAAGTAATATAAAATGGTCTCTGAGTACCAAGTATCGAATCCCACAGGGAACGGAGTAACAAAAATATTGTAAAGCAAAAGTGTAAGGAAAATTGCAAATGGAAAACTAAATTGCAAAAATAATGTTGGGATGATGTGTTGATAAAAAGAAAAATTGTAGAATCTAATTGCAGAATCAAGAAATGGCAATAATGGAAATAAAGAAAAATTGCAGAATCTAAAATGGCAATCAGCGAAATAACTAAAAATTGCATAATTAAATTGCAGAATCTAAAATTGGCAATATTAGAATAACAACTAAAAAGACTTAGAAAATGAAATTGCAAAATGAATTTGGATAAAGGATGGGGCTCAAGAATGTCATTGCCCTAAGTCGTAATTGCAAACCAAAATTGCAATTCCAACCTACTCCACACTCAATTGTAAACCAAAATTGCATCTCCTATTTTCCTTGAATTTAGGTTTTTAGGAGGCTAAGTGAAAGACCTATATGTCTATAGTCCCTCTATCTTAGATAATTTGGCTCACAATTTTATGGGTTTTGGAGTCCTTAATCTCTATGTCTAGGGTAAGGAATTGGCTTATGTCTAAGCTCTTTTTCTCAATCACTTGTGTGAAATCCGCTTTTCACTAACCCCGTCGGTATTAGATCTAAGCTTGAGTTGATACCCTAGTTGATCAATCTAGGATCTCAACGGAATTTTAATCGACACAAGTAAACAATTGAGATGTAGGCTTGGTTTTCATTTGAATTTTGGCTACATTTACTTCTTAGGGAATTCACATCCTTGAACCCCCTAAGAAGCTTTAGCTCAAATTAAAGATAAAAATATTACAACTAATTTTAGAATAAAAATTCATACTAGAAGAATATATTAAAATGCTAAATTCAACAAAGATTTAAAGGAATTAAAGGATTTTGCTATCCAAAATCGAATCAAACAAAACTGAAAACTAAACCATAAACTTTAGAAAAATAAACCCACGAAATAACAATTGAAACAAAAATGGAATCAACATAATAACCATCATAACAGAGGCAAAAAGAGAAAACTTGAATAAAAAAAAAGATTATAGCAAAAACAGAAACTTCAAACTAAAAATGAAATAATTAAAATTTTATGGCAAAACATTAAAGTTTCTCTCTTTCATTAAAAACAAGAAAAAAAACTTGAAGCAAAAATGGCAAAAACAGAACCTTCATTAAAGCATAAATAGAACTAATAAAACAGTATCTCTTGGTGAAGAACAGAAAAAAAACAAAGACTAGAAAACAGAGGAATAATTGGACAAAACCCCCATGAAACAGAGGCTGAAATTAAACAAAAACTTAATGCAAAACGGAAATCGAATGAAGAGCAAGACTAGACTACCATCATCTCTTGGTAACACAAGAAGAGATTGAAAGGAATTAAAAAAAAACAGAAGCTGCAGTTCTCAGTGAAAACAGAGCAAATTCTGCAAAAAAAAAAAAAAAGCTTCGGTTGAAAAACCCATGAAATTGACTCAAAAATGCCTCCAAATCCAAATGCTTAGCTCCAATTCTTCTTCCCCATTTATAGGTCTTCATTAGGGTTGAAGAATGCCCAAATTTCGTGCTTAAATTCCTCCAAATCGGGCTGTAATTGAAGATTTTCGGAATGGGTTTAATGCAGATTTTTTTCCTTTTTTAAAACCCAAAAACCCACGAAATTGATCCTTCAAATCGCCCTCAAAATCCGATTAATAGCTCCTCTTCTTCTTCCCCATCTATAGGCCTTCATTAGGGTTGAAGATTGCCCAAAAATCATGCTCAAATTCCCTCGAATCGTGCGGAAATTGATCTTTCCATGTATGGGTTTCTTCGTTTGCGCACATTTTGGTTTCCATAATTTCTCTGCCCATAATTGCAAAATCAGATTTTGCAATCTGATTTAGCAATTTTCACATTCACTGCTCCAGAAACAATTGCAAAATCTGATCTGATTTAGCAATTTCCATAATTTCTGCAAAAAGAATCAATTTATTTAGAATTCTTTTCTAAATGCTATCACATTCAATTATTCCTTAAATTCAAGTAATCTTCCACTATTTTCAATTAATCTTAGGACAAACAAAAATATTTTAAGCAATTGGGAATTAAATAAGCCTTAATTCTAAGGCTTATCACAATGGCGTAAAATCTTCAAAATTTCACTAATCTCGTATTTGGTGCGTTTTTCAGATTTTTGCAAAGCAAGTGCATTGTTTTCCAAATCTTCCAGAATTGCAATTGCATTTCTGTTGCATTCTTCAAATTCCTGCACAAAAACATTAAGTAAGTGTGATTTTCATTTTCTATTGATTTCTTTTCTCCACTTACTTAATTTAAAAGGCTTCCAACAATAATTCAATTTAAACCAACTTTTTGCTAGCCTTTTTATCTAATAACACACATAAAATAACAAGAATAACTAAGTATAAAGACCAAATAATTCTCATAAATGAGAATTATCATCCGTCGAGCTTTATATGGTTTGAAGCAAGCTCCACGAGCTTGGTTTGCCGCATTCAGTTCTACTATAACGCAACTTGGATTTACTTCCAATCCCTACGATATAGCATTGTTTACATGCCAAACTCCTTAGGGAATAGTTATTCTCCTTCTTTATGTTGATGATATGATTGTTACAGGTGATAATCCTCAGACTATCTCTGAATTGCAATGCTACATTGGAAAACATTTTGAGATGAAAGATTTGGGATCGCTCAGTTATTTTCTTGGCCTTGAGATTTCATCTTGCTCTGATGGATACTATTTATCTCAAGCAAAATATGCTTCTGATCTCTTAGCTCAATTTAGTATTACTAACTCCACCACTTCATCAACACCACTAGATCCGAATGTTCATCTTACTCCTTTTGATGGGGTTCCTCTTGAAGATGTCACTCTATATCAACAACTTGTTGATAGCCTTATTTATCTGACTGTGACACGCCCAGATATTGCATATATTGTGTACATTGTCAGTCAGTTCATGACTGCTCCCCTGACTATACATTTATTGTTGTACTATACATTTTGCGATATGTCAAAGGCACTTTTGGCATGGACTTCAATTTTCTTCTCAGTTATCCTTAGTGTTATTTGACTATTCTGATGCTGATTGGGCTGGTGATTCCACTGATCGACGATTCACCACATGCTACTGCTTCTACTTAGGCGACTCTCTCATTTCTTGGCGAAGTAAAAAGCAAACTGTGGTTTCACGCTCTAGCACATAATCTGAATATCATGCTCTTGCGGACGCTACTTTAGAGTTATTATGGTTTCGTTGGCTCCTTGCTGATATGGGTGTTCCTCAACAGTCTATTACTCTACTTCATTGTGACAATCGTAATGCTATCCAGATTGCACATAATGATGTCTTCCATGAACGAACAAAGCATATTGAGAATAATTGTCACTTTGTTTGTCATCATCTCCAGAGCAACATTGTCCTTTGACGTTCCATCTCCACTACAGAACAACCAGTTGACATTTTCACAAAAGCATTGTCACCCGGGCACTTCACTCAGTTGCTTCACAAACTCAAGTTGGTTGCTACTCTACCACCTTGAGTTTGAGGGAGGGTGTTAATGTATGTATATATGTTGTATTTTAGGCTCATTATAGGAAAAAAGGTTGCTCATTTTAGGGAAAATGTTTATTTGTATTGTCTATAAGTTTTATGGTATTCCTCTTGTAAAGACATTTGTTCAATTAACAATATTGAAACATCATCAAAGTCTAAGCGCTCCAAAGTCATGGTTCGAAATCCCTTTGTCAACTATGTTTAATAGATTTAAAAATAATAGGTAACTTTTTGTTAATAAAAGAAAAAAAAAAGACGTAGATATGCACATATTTTCCAAAAACAAACAACCTTCCATATCCAGTTTTCGTAAATCCATTTTTAAATCTAGATTTTTCTTTCATATCCTGGTTTTCAATTTTTAGATCAACCAAAACCAAAATCATATCTTCTTCTCTTTCTCGCAGAGTACATTTTTTTCTCTCTCTACAAGTTGATTGCAGGTGATAATCTTCTCCAAAATAAAACTATGTACGTTTCTTCTTCGACTTCTGTGCATTTAAGATGTGTAGTAATGCTTACTTCTAGCTCTTTGATTATAAATTTGAAAAAAACTTTGCTCTACAAATTATTATTTCTATTTATTTTTTTTGTTGGATTTATTCAGATTTTCCTTTTCTTTTCCTTTTTTTTTTTTTTTGTTTCCTCTCCAATTTTCCATTTTCTTCATCACCCTCCATTTTTACGAATTGTTTGCTCAGTACTCCATATACCGATAGCATAAATAGAATGAATATGTATGAAGTATTTCTATGGAAGCAAATTATTGATATATTTTTTCTACATTTTTTTTGAAGAAATATATTTTTTCTACGTTAGTATGAACTATATATATATATATATGAAATAATAAATGTATAATATTGAATCTATGGTTAATGGGACAATCAAGAATAATATCTGTTAGGAAACAAATCTATATTTATATCTATAATATATTAAAAAGCAAGGATTTTTAAAAAATATTTTTAGAAATTTTATTTAACTACATCAATCAAATCGTCATAATTCGATTTATTTTGAATTCAAACAAGCTAAGATAATTTGATTCAAAATAAATTTGAATCAAAATTCTTAATTTGATAAGCAATTTTATTCAAAATTAAATCAAATTAGAATTTGAATCAAATTGCTTCTATAAATTGCAGATTTCCTTCTATTTTTTTTCACATCTAAAATTCATCTCCTCCAATTTTTATTCAGGTATGGTATTTTTTTTTTTATTTAGTCCTTATAAGCAATTCTTCAATTTTTTTAGTTCTTATACACAATTCTTCTAGCAATTCTTTACATATTTTTTTATTTAGTTCTTATACGCAATTCTTCAAGTATTTCATATGAAGCAGATGGTTAGTATTTAAATTATTCTATGGTCGAATGATTTTGATTTTATGTGCGAATAACTATAGCTGAATGATTTTGTTTGTAGTTCATATGAGTTTTCAGTAATTAGTATGCCTCAAATTTGTTGTTTCATATTGACGCTTGCCATTGCATCCAATTGTTTATTTATTTTATATGGATTTTTAATTTTAGTAATAACTATTTTTTTAGGTCTAAAAGTAGCCATCTCCAATTTTTCATAAGGTATCTCTCTTTTTTGTTTTCATTTTTTTTCCAATCTCTTCCATTTTTTTGTTGCAATTTTCTTTGTCTGTCTCTTTTTCAAATTAAGTTTTTAGCATGACTTTTGGATATCATATCACTAATTTCTTATCTTTATTTTTGTTCCAACTTTTTCCAATTTCTTTTCTAGAACTCTCTCTTTTTCAAATTAAGTTTTTGGCATTTGCAAAAAAACTATATATATATATATATATATATATATATTAGGTATCTCCAATTAATTACGTCTTTGTATATCCAATTATTTTAGTTTTAAAATAAAAAAGATATGTCTATAATAATCTATATCTATACTATATTCAAAAGCAATTTTTTTTAAAACATTTTAAAACCAAAATACCCATGTAAATGTGAGTTAACTACATCAATCAAATCGTCATGATCCGATTTAATTTTGAATTCAAACAAGATAATTTGATTCAAAATAATTTTGAATAAAAAATCTTAATATGATAAGCAATTTGATTTAAAATCAAATCAAATTAGAAACTATCTAATAAAATATGGATAGATAAACTTGAAAATAATATAAAAGTTGAACATTTGTGAAACCATCCAGCAGACATAATTTCTGTATAATTTTGTGGGTTTTTGGTTTGGGCCTAAATGCATGCCATTACATGTAACCCTAGTGATACAACGTGTGTACATATACTGTGCAACTACAGAATAATAGAAATTACGTATATTGACCTAAAACTCTACTCTCAGGTTGTAATTAAAGAAGATCAGAAGCCAATTTGAGAGAGAGATGGAGGAGAAGGGACATAAAATGAAAATGGGTTTGGTGGTGGCAATGATGTTTATGGCTTCTTTAGTCCAATCTTCCTCCACCAATAATGAAAATGTGGTGCTTCAACTCTTCTCTGGTGATGAACATCAACAAGTTGTAGAATACTTGAACGATGTTAGCCCAAGAAAAATCATGAAAATCGGAGAAACCAGAGATTGTTATGGTAAATTGTGCGCCCTCTCTTGCGATTCTGAGTGTTTCTGCTTAAGCATTCGTAAGGTTGGAATTTGTGTCTAATTGCAGCTTAATTATGTACGCCTCCCATTTTCTTTTATCATCTCTCATGTCCTAATTAAATTTAAATTATCTCTAAGTCTCTGCACTTAATTCTCTTGTGTTTCTTTGTGTTTCCTTCAACCTCATCTAATATCTTCGTGACTAAATAAAGTGGAGCCCAGTTTCATGTGTCAAATTTTCTCTTTTCTCTTTTCTCATATATGTAGGGTTTTTTGGATCAATATTGTATTTAGAAAAGAAAATTACGAAAAACAAAGTCATGTGAAACTATTAATTAATTAGGTGATTTTTTTTTTTGTCTTTGTGGGATGCGTTTAAGATTTGATTCTTTTAGAATTTTTTTAAGATTTGATATAGATTTGATTTTTCTTTATGCCATTAAAGGTTTAAAAATACATAAATGAAGAGATGTATAAGCAAATTAATTCTTTTTTCCTTTTCTTTGAAGGCATTACATGTTTTGATGTAATGGTCAAACAAATTTATTTTAATTAAAAGCACTTTTAAAAAAAATTAATAATTCAAAACATTTCTATTAAAAGTATTCTTTGAAAAAAATGCTTAAATTAAAATCTATTTTTTATAGTATAAGATTATAAATGAGGACTGATTTATAAAAAGAAATACTAATGTATGGCCTAATAAAGTATGCAATTATACTTAATACAAGTATACAAAATATGAGAGAGGGACATAGGGACATTATTAACTAATTGAGCTATGTTAGTTCGCACACCAAAGTAAATCGTGACAAGGTTAAAAATATCTATTCATTAATTACATTATTAAAATATTAAAATCATATGAAAATACTAATGACATAATAAAAATAAATTTACATATATCAACAGTTTTATAATTTTACAAGTTGTAGGCACATAATTTTCAATAAATTTAAATTAAGTTTCAATACTGCATGATTAAAAACTAAAGCGAAAATATATGATTACAACTTAAAAAAAAAAAAAAGGACCGAAATTAACAAAAGATAACATGAGATAAGATAATTTTGCTCGATCCTCTAGGTTTTTTTTTAAAGAAAAATGTTTTCCAATGGAGTTGCCAAGTTGTCTGCTAGCAACCAAACAATTTTAAAAAGAATTTTTTAAAAAAGGGTCGATGAAAACAAAGTTAGGCTCGAGGGTCTCTTGTGTGTAGTTAGGTGTTAGCATCTGATCGAACTGAAACGTGAGGCTTAAAGAAAATATTTGTAAATTAAAACAAAGCTCCAGTCCAGTGCAAGTGCACAATGTCGATGCAAGTAATATAAAACTGGAAGTATTCCAGAGTATCGATCCCACAGGGAATGGATACAACAAAATTCAAGAGAATAAGCAAAGATATTTTCAAATTGCAATTGTGGGTAACCGGTGTAAAACAATAGTTGGGATAATTTTTGTTTTTGAAAAGAAAATGATAAAAGAGGGATTCAAATATGCTTTTGCTCTATTGAAAGAAATTGCGGCCTAATTGCAATTGCAATCATTTGACTCAACACTTAAGCTTTGTAAACCGAATTCAATACCTATTTGACCTTCTATGAAGTATCTTTAGGAGGCTAAGCGATTAAACCGATATTTCTATGGCTAATACGAACTTAGTTAATTTTGAAACACGATTTTTTTGGTTTTAAAGGTTTTGCCCTATGTCTAGGGTCAAAAACAAATTCCTATGTCTAGGCTATTTTCCTTTATTGCTTTTATGAAAACCCAATTTTTATCTAATCTTTTCAGAATTAGACTCAAATTGTTGTATACTAATCTAGGTGATCAATCTAAACTAGTAATAAAAATTTCAATCAATAAAAGCAAACAATGCTATAAGATTAAGCAGGGTTGCTCTTACATATTAGGCCTTTATTCTTTTCTCTAGGGCATTCACATGCTTGAATCCCAAAGAAAGACTTAGCTCATAATTAAAGAAAAGAAAAATAATGATTTAAAAGAATCAAAGTGCATAACTAAAATAGAATTAATAAATACTTGAATAACAACTCAATAATAATAAAAGAACAACCAAAATTCTATTAATCAAAATAAATTCAGTAACTAATTAAATTCAAGAACAAAAGAGAAGAATAAAACAGTAACTCAACATTACAGCAGCAATTAAGTTCCGAAAATAGAAGCAAATAACTTAAATAAAACAGAAATTAAATTCTAAGAACGGAAAGAACACAACCCCTTTTTCACTTCTTATTCAATCGACTCAACTCCACTTTTTTCAAAGGGAATTGAGCCTTCACTTCCTTCAATTTTCATTGAGGAATGATTGAATTTCGAAGTTAAAAGGGGCTGGAAAACAGTAGCAAACGAAAATAAAAACAGTAGAAAATTTGACAGCTGAAAATTGACAGCAGAAAATCGTGGAACAGCAGCAACCGTGGCCGAAAATGGCAGAAAACTTGATTGGTTCTTGAGGCTTATTCTCCAATATTTATAGAAGAATTGGGCTAGAGTTTCCTTCTTGAGTGATGCACAAATATGGCTATAATCCCAGCTAAAATCGTGGAGACAATATGACACAAAATTCCTAGATTTTAGGAGATTTGCAGATTTTCCTTTAATTTCCATATCTCTCGAAATTGCAATTGCATTTCTATTACATTCTTCAAATTCCTACACAAAAATATCAAGTAAGTGTGTTTTTTCATTTTCTTTTGCTTTATTTTCTTCATTTACTTAATTTAAAAGGCTTCCAACCATAATTCAATTTAAACAAATTATTTGCTAGCCTTTTTATCTAATAACACACATAAAATAACAAGAATAACTAAGTATAAAGGCCAAATAATTCTCATAAATGAGAATTATCAACCTCCTACAACACCCAAAATTACCTTACATCACGCTATCTTAGTTAATTTTATTCAAAGACAAAATAATAATAATAAACAAATAAATAAATAACTACCCTTTGAGTTTGAGTTTCTAAAAAAATAAAATTTTGTTGATTTTACTTTTAAATGTCTCAAGTTGTCATATTAAACTTCAAGAGTGATGCAAGTATTTAACTAACTTGAATGGAGTCAATAACAATCAATTGATGCAATATTGGAATTATAATCAATAAGAAAATTCATCACATCAAGAGTTTAAGAAATTTGACACTTCTCAAATCCATCATAGGATTGCAAATTATTTTAAATTTGTTTTGTTTTTGTAGTTTTAATTTTTTCGATTGAAGGATTTTTTCATGTACTTTGAAAGTAAATATGAACTTATCTTAAGTGCACACTACTCAATCTATTTAAAAAATGTCATTTTTTTTCAAAAAAATGTGTAGCTTTTTTTCTTTTTTTTTTTAATGAAAATAATATTTTGAAAGGTATTTATTTTAGTTGCTAAGACTTTAAAAAAGGTACTCTTGGAAAGTTTGTTGGATAAATTTAGTTGCTTTAAAAAAAGTTTTTGGAACTTAAGAAGTTCAATCTGTTTGGTAAGAATAGTAATTATTTTAAAAGGTGTTTTGGTGTTGCTCATGAATAGTAAATATTTTAAAAGGTGTTTTGGTGTTGCTCATGAATAGTA